>OX418216.1:73777459-76602533 GCA_948455865.1 Conomelus anceps | reverse complement strand
TTTTCAGTTTCTGGGTGGATTTCAATATTCAGGGTGCACAGCCACATCGTAGCTTCTTTTTATTAACTTATATTTAAATCCACATTCCGTGTATCAGTTGTATAGAATAATCCGTGTATCAGGTGGGTAGATAATTTACAGTGGTAAGCTATTTCACGAAGGAAAGTATTTCATCTTAAATATTTAACACTGCAATGATTTTTCAACGATATACTTAGTGATTTTGTAATTAAATCATTTTTGTAATTTACTAGTGATTTATTTTTATTCCTATATGATTTCTCTTCCTTTTTAATTTCCTCATACTCTTTTACAGTGCATCACATTTGCAACACATTTTCAATACAGCTTTCAAACATGGGATAAGTCAGCTATTATATCTACTGTTGTATTATATATATCATAATATATAATTATCTTGAAAGACTAATAAGTAAAATAACATCGGCGCTCGTATCAATAAGAACGTACAAATAAAAAACGTAAAATCGTACAATTAAAATGAATTACATAGTACAAATAGTTTTCGCTGAAATCGATAAGAAATAAGAACAGAATTAACCTCTTGTAGTAATTGGCTATAATTCTTATTTTAATAGGCACAAAAACTGAATCTTTCTGAGTATAAAATCAAGAATTCAGAATGAGAAACATGTTTGAAAGAGAGAGGGGAGCATCTTGATAGCATAATATTTAGCGATGTTAGAGAATCTCAAATTTTAAAGTCAAGTTTGCTAGTTTTATGATCTCATGAGGTGGTCTTCAAACCCATACTAAATCTCTGTCTCAGCATCAGACAGCTAATAGCTGATATGTCAGGAGATCTGATTGCGATTAATGATAAAAACTTTGAAAAAACCTCATCACTAAAAAGTGGAAAGGATGTGGAAGAATAAGAAAAAGATAAGCCTAGAGTATAGAGATACATTTTTATGATTTATTCACAAGGACTTCAGCAGGAGTGTACCCCGGAATTAGATAAAGTATCATTTTTCTGGTGTAAGAAACTGACAACAAAGAACCTTGAAGCTCATAAATACTGTTTATATTCATTTAGATGGCCTCCTATTATAATACCAATGTCTAGCTCGCTAATATATTATAACTGTGCTCTTTTCTGAATTATTATAAAGTATAAAATACCATTAGACTTTTACTATGAAATGGAAAGATTTCTTGAGTAGTTTGTCAGGATATAAAATTTTATTGTAAATCTCTATATAATGAAGGATTATGAAAATATGTAGTTCACCTTCAATCGTCATTTTCTGAGTAAGGACAAAACCGCATATTTTTTTATTCAATTCAATTCAATTTTATTTTGCCAAAGAATATATAAGCATATGCTACAAAAACGATAACATTTTGATTTGAACAAGCCTTTATGTTCAAATATTCCTTAACTGGAGTCTCCAAGACGTAATCCTTAGGAAAAAAATTATTTGACATTAGTTTCTTGGTGGTGCAGAAGTAACCTATTCAGAACTACTCTTTCAAAATTTTTACTAATTACATTTAAAATACTAATGAGACTAAGGTTTTACACTTTTTCTTTATCACCACTTTTGAAGATTTGCAAGATCTTTCCCCTTTGCAAATTCTCTGCAAAACACCTTGTTCTAATGAATGATTGATCAGATGAGTCAAAGGGTCCAGCAATTGATCTTTACATTCTTTTAGAATTTCACTGGATAGCCCATGAATTCCTACATTTTTTTATTATTCAAACTATCAATGATATTAATTTATAACTCGTCTTGAGATACTGGATCAAATTTTATTCCATCTCTAATAGAGCACAGATTATTGTCCGTTCTTGAACATAAAAAACGAATTTTGTGGATGATTTCTGCTTTTCTTGATGATTGGAAGTAAAAATAACTCTATAAGAAGAGGATTGAGAGTGAAACTGAACTACTGAACTACTTAGTCGTTTTTGACCCAAATGTCATTTTACTATCTCAATAAACCTGGAACAATGTCATTCATACTAGACATTTTATTGCTCACCATTCTGCATCT
The DNA here is from genome assembly GCA_948455865.1 of Conomelus anceps. Lineage (NCBI taxonomy): Eukaryota > Metazoa > Arthropoda > Insecta > Hemiptera > Delphacidae > Conomelus > Conomelus anceps. Next base: position 76,600,511 of record OX418216.1, on the reverse strand, counting down.
AGAATTTACAAATGCTGATTATTATTTTTGTTTTTTTTTTCATTAATTTATATATTAATATTATCGCTGTATTTACTTTCTGAAAGGTACCTCAAACCAGATGATTTATTATAACTTATAATCAAAGATGCACTAGATTGACAAAGTTGGAAATTTCAATTTTTTTTAATGACCATCCGTACATGGAGCTTTTGCGAAGCATCTCAGGCACAGGTGTCGTGAATAAAGAGCTGTCATTGGCTGAATGTCTTCGACTGTGACTACTCATCCAATCGCAGCCACAACGCTGGCTCTGAGATGCTCGGCGAACGCTCATTGTGCAGTGTGCCCCAACTGCCTGAAATTCTGTATTTTTATTTAATAATTATTATATCGTTGTTTAAATGATATGTGTTGTTGATATTATAAACTAGAGCAGGGTGAGCATATAATTTATAGTTTCATAGCCCGATTCCCTCCCTTCGGTGAAATTATTTAACACATATTTGAAGCAAAATCGAGCATTTATTGTAAGTACTTCATTATTGGTACACATGTAAGATTTGAACACATTTAAAATACTGACGCAGCTAATAAACAGCAAAGACTGTTTGGGGTGTGAGACAGTTCGCCTCCTGGAAATTAATACAGTAAATTCCTTTAAATTCCTGTAAATTCCTTTTTGATACTTTTCGGATGGAAATCTTATAACTATTCATTAATAATAATAATTTCTTCCTCTTTCACTAGACACAACTTGACGCTGGTGAGACATGTTAACAGTATGAGAGGTAATAGCGGAGTGGGCAGGTTTTAATAATATTTTGTAATAATATTTTTCAGTGTCAATAGAGCAGTGGCTGGGAAGGAATCGGGCTATGTCCAACTTTCTACCTGGGGAGACCGAGGGACAACCCTTCTGACTTGATACTCCTTTGCAATTTCACATGGCTCTCACTTTATAGCCTGAACTTTAAAGCTCGAAAACTTCTAATCGGAAGATTCATTCATCAACGTTTCTCATATATTCCGGATCATTTTACAAAAATAGTTTGATAATGTAAATGTTTGGCTAGCTCATATTCCGAGCTATACACAGTTCTTTCATAATAATATGAATTTTTAAATAAAGTTCTCTTGATGAACTTGGTTTTTCAATAATTCACTAGAATGCAGCTGAAATTCTAATTGACCGCAAGTAATACTTATTTTACGGACTTGCTATTGATTTTTTGTTATATTCATTGACTTGTTGATTGCTTCAGATTATTCCTACTGTATGCTGAATACTCGGCATATGAAATAATACTGTACCTTTTTTAAGAATCCACCATAAAATGCAGAATCGGAAATCTTCTTGTACTGGGTGTGTTCATGATGACCGGGCCAGGCGGAACGAGCCAGTCACCACTAACGAACAAGGTCTGTTTAAATATAAATTATTTTATGTTTTTCAAACATTCTATTAGCACTTGAGTGATTTATAATACAAATTTATTAACTTTTCATGTGAAATTTAACGACTTGCAGTCAAATATTTGTTAAGAATAAGTATAATAACTCACTTAATCTGGCCGAGTACTTTCGAATCTATGAGATTCATCTTCAGAGGGCTCTGAAGATGAATCTCATAGATTCGAAAGTACTCGGCCAGATTAAGTGAGTTATTATACTTATTCTTAACAAATATTTGACTGCAAGTCGTTAAATTTCACATGAAAAGTTAATATTAACAACGCAGTTCGTCATGGAACAGGAAATCCAGGAACAAATTTATTATTTTTATTATTATTCATTAGAGTTTTCTGAGGATTGCATTCAAAGATTTGCTCCTCTTCACAGAATTCTAGTTTGAGTTTCTCAAGTCGTTCTTAGAATCCGTGGAATTTGTTCTTACTGTGAAAAGTTATTGCATACCCTTCAAGACTTCAAGCCCCAAGAGGTTCCCAGACCGGGCGTGTCAGTAATGCCACAACAGATCCCTTTTTTTTAATAGAAATATCTTGCTATAACCAACCAAGAACCAACTGATCTAGAAACTAATAATTTTATCAGATTTTCACTTCAAAATTTTCTCAGAAACATCATTCAGATGTTTGAAAAGTGAGCATCACCAAAACGTTAAGGCAGTGGAGAATTCATTCCCAGTGGCTAGTAGCTACTTATCAAGTAACAGCAGGTCTTAATCACGACGTCAATTTCAAGCATAATTCGAACGGCAGCATCTAAGCTTCACAGACACCCTGCCATTTTCATACATCAGGGAGTAATGCCATAATTGTAGCTACGTCATTCTCGGTAAAAACGGGCCTCGACCTGATGGTGTGTAAATCTTCGACGATGTTCAACGTTTGAATTTGAATAATATGCAAATTAATAAGATTAAGATCCTAAGTGAACAGGCAGGCATGATGGTATGTTGGCCACAATCTATCTGTGCCATTAGAGTATTCGTCTTGTATCTTAGGGTAACGGCCCCTGACACAAAATTTCATTAAACTTAGACGAGCTTCCAGATAACAGTTAAGTGGGCTGATGTGGCTGAGGGGCTGAGCCTCAACTATCTCTCAACATCCAACTCCAAAGGTGCGTTAGTAATCCTTTTCTCTTCCACGGTCTCTTTTACGGCTTGTACTTGGTTCGAAGCTTCTTATCTCTTTTCGAGAAACTAAGCTTCACTCAGCTTGACGTCCGTTCATATGAGAAACGAAATATGAAATAATAAAAACAAGAGTCATATAAGTGTGCGATAGTGCTCAAATTCCATTCTTCATTTTGAATTTCACTTGAGAAGATTAAATTGTGGAAAATATGTTCGTACAGATTATATAAATCTGCTATGAGATTCAGCTTTGGAAGAAGGCTTTTTGCTGGCGAAATTACGTGAGTGTAGACCACTATCACCAGATAGAATCAGATTTGCATTCTGCGAATCGAAAAATTGGAAACTTTTCATTTGGGATGACTTCGGCAAGGAAATGAAGCTTGATTTATTTTTGTTAATAGGATGAATCAGAGAGAAAAAATACTCAGTCCAAGTTGATACCTAAAGATGTGTATCCAATACTAAGTTGTCACACTACATTGAACTATATCTTTAGCTTTCTTGAAGCTTTTGTTAATTAGTTCACATTTAGCTTAATGTGTAGCTTGGATCAAGAGTATTGCATGAGAAAACTTAGTATTGGATACCATTCACACAAGAACAATGTGATAACTGGCATCTATACCTTATAATGCTCTGCCTCCATGTTGGAACTAGCATCTAGGCATGATTCATGAAAATGTGGTGAATAAAGCCCCTTGAAACGAGAAAGAAGAGCAGTAGAAGAAATTCATAGAATATCCCCAAACGATCAACCTCCACTCGATTTTTCTCTTTAGAAGTCCTTAGGAGCCGATGTGCTTATCTCTGACTGACTGCTACTCTTGCGATCACGGGTTCGTTCATCCTGACATATTTTATTCATCTCTTCACCCACGCGCAAGTTGTAGACTCATGTGGGTATCATCACATTAAAACAAATTCAAATCAGATGCATTTAGACCTATTTCAATTGAAAATCAACTGTTTACAGCTAGCATACAATTATTATATTTGTGAATGTGTGGTTGCGTGGAAGAGCCCATAAGTCCGAACTCCACCCTTAATAAAGGCAATTAATCAATAAATAGAATTGGCTACTATTTTTGTATTTATGAATCAGAATTTTAGTTCTCACATAGGATATATAAGTATTAATAGAAGACAAATGATAAATGAATTTATTTCCTCATTCAACAACATAAGAAAAATAACAAGATACATTACTTGGAAATTGACTGATCACTTATCCAGTAGTGTGATCAGTTCAAGAAATACAATTGACAATAAAATAAACAAATGATTATGAGTCTAGTCATCAGCAACATTGAAATTATTTACAGTTCAGATTAGCAATTTACTCTTCTCTTTTGTCCCGATGTCCACCGAGGCAACCTGCCTTTTTTCACCGTTCATTAACAACTAATTCACTTTCACGAATAGTAGATACCAAGTAATTCCAAGTAGATACATTCGCTCAAGTCCATTCTACATGGAGACATTAACCATACTGTATTTTAATTTTGTATCTGATCCATTTTATAGACTTTGTTCATTATTTATTTTTGATACATAACATTCTTACTTCTACACATATTATCGGCAGACAGCATCGGAGATGTCTCTAGTTTCCATTTAGTATAACGACCAATCTCAAAATTGGTTCACATCATATTGAGTTTTCATTAGATTCTCTCTCATTATATTAGTATATCATTGTTCCACAATCAGCCTATGTTTTCACAATTCACCGTCGCTTAAAATTTCGCGGGAGGTCCATTATTGGCAATTGAATAGTGCAGCCGGTCAATGCTGACGACACGGCACGTTGCAGAATAACAACAACAATAAAATTGTATGGCACTTTTTAGCAGCAGCAGCCGAGGAGTCAATAAAAGATAATTTGTCGGTGTTGCGCGGCTTTTCCTCGAGGGAAGCTGGAGTTGAGGGGCTGCGGTTCTCCTAAAAGTTATAATTAAGCGGAATAATGGATCCTCAGACTGCGACTAGGCACTAGGTCCGGCATCACTCTTTGTCCGCCATTGTCGAGATTTTATTTTTCGGAACGGAATCGATTAATTATACGGCAATGGGTGAGGGGAATGGGAGGTTTCGATAGTCGTTCGCAGGACACGATTGCATCTCCGTTGAAACAAACGTTTTTAATGAAGTTGGCCGCCGATCGGCGCATAAATCTAATGACGAGGAAGTTATTAGGTATGCATGTAACGGCCTGCACCCTGGCCTTAAAAAATCCCCGCAACCATAGGAATTAGAGGCACCAGCTCTGCAGCTGAAGAATTCGGTGAGATCACCAGATTTTTGGTGCGATCATTTCATTCAAGTGGACAAGAATAGTATGAATTAGTGATTTCTTTGCTGTTATAATACTCTGACTATGACTGCTACTTCTGGGTCACAGGTTCAATTCCCGCTCGGCCAGACATATTTTGTCACATTATTCACCGAATTACCCACGCACAAGTTCCTTGAAATAATTGAGTCTCAAGAAGTTCATAAATAAAGGCCTAATAGTTAATGAGGTGAAATATGGTAGAAAATATGCCAGGTTGAACTGGAATCAGACCAGTGACCGCAGTAGTAGCAGTCAGAGTCTTATCAAATATAGACTAAGAGCTCTAGCCGATTTACTCTGATTTCTATATTGCGGCTTGATATTGAGAATGTGAATTGGTGTTAATAACACCTCCGAAATCGAAATTATTGTCTTCACCGCCTTTCTATTTTTCGATACTTTGATTTTATTTTGATCCGGTGGTTCGTTATCCTCCTAAAAGTGAAGGGCCTACTCCTCAATCATCATCACCATCATCAAAGTCATTACCCATGCACCACAAGTCTCAGAACTATGTGGGCTTTATCCTCCGAAAAAAATTACTGTAACATGTTTAACCAGAACATTAAAGGTTGATTTAGGCCATGCACTAAATTTATATCAAAATGTTGCTTCAGTATAACTTGTTTACCAATCGAATAATTTTATCTTAGAATGCTAAAAATCTTCTCCAGTGATAATTTAGTCTTTACCTTAGACTGAATTCGAACTTGGGAAGCCCTTATTGATTGTGGAATGATGAATTGAAATTGAATTTATTTTTCTACACAAAACATTACAAATACATACCTGAAGCACATCCTTGGATTATTGAAGAAGGTTCCTCACATGGGAAGATTGTAATTGAGTGACTGGTCCGGGTAACAACCCCACCTTGGGCCTGCAAAAGAGGCCCCAAAAACGAATTCAAGGCTGTCAGTTTGATATGACAGCTATAGCTGTTAGCTGAAGGACTCCAAACACATTCAGTTTGAACTATTAGTTTGCTGTAGTTTACTATTCTGTCTGGAAGTTCAATACGGTCGCCATAAAATCGAAAATTGAATGTTGGGGAACAATAAAATTATTTGATCTTTATGCACAATTTGTACAATTTTCATGTTTATTGAAGTGTCAAGAATTAATGGTGATAGTGGTAGTAGTAGTGGTAGTAGTAGTGGTAGTAGTAGAAGTAAAACTACTACTTACTAGTAGTAGTAGTAGTGCCTACTACTAAAATTTACTATTTAATAGTAGTAATAGTAAGAGTTGTAAATTGGACTTTGGGTTGAAGAACTAACAGTCTTCCCCAAGCACGTTCAGTTCGGCATGTCAGTTCCGACTGTTCATGCCGAACTGACCGTATAAGAAATAATAAAACGAAAATATCAGTTACTGGAGGTAAAAAAAATTATAAGTAATTTTTTAGATTTTTTATATGCATTAACATTATTTTATTGCTAAGTTAGATAAAAACAATAGTTGCATGTTCACTATCATCATTTTTTTATTATTTATCTTTTCTTTAAAGCTCGAAGTCACATAGAATAATGGGCTTTGTTTTGAACAGGTGGTTGTAACTTGTAAAAATGCTCCCAAATCCTTGTAAACTCTCCTTTTTTTCTTTTATTTGTGATCTTTAACATTTTATTTCTGCTTAGTTATTTGATAACAATAAGATTCATTTATGAGATATATTTTTATTTTGCTTTTGAGTTGATACCTCTGTAATCTTTATAAAGGACACGACAGGGCCTTATTGAAATCGGTTCCAATTACTGCAGCTATTTATTATTTAGACTGGCTAATGATTTTATTGGTTGATCACAACATTTTCCATCCTTTCGAGAACCGGAATTCTTGGATGACGAACTAGATGCAGTTCTGATAGATTGACTGCAGAAAAACCAACGAACACATAAGACTTATGTGTTCGCTGAGAAAAACTGACAGATTCTACCTGGCTGCCCCCAAAGAAGCCCTGATTCATCCCCCTGTGATTCTTTTTTTTCGTGTACATAGGAGATTAATTATTGTTTATTTAACCGCTGCCAGTTACTAATGATGAACTTAAAGTACTGACAACTAGAGTAATTTATTTTATAGTGTTTACTTTAATGAATACTCATGAAAAATACCTGTTTATGTAACCTCAAATCACTTTTTTAACATCAAACATTTTCCAAGAATCCCTGTACTTCCCCATGCTCCAGAGGTTTTCCATACCCCGAGACCGCACGGAATCTATGGTTAACAACACAATGATTATTATTATTATTATTATTGATCTTCCTCAGATGATAAATCACATCCTAAATACTTGGAATGAAATACCTGCTCCAGGACTCTACCATTGAGAAATACTTTTGATCTTATTGGATACTTTCCAAAAAATGCTATCACTTTTGTTTTATAGAAGGAGATTTTCATATTGCACTTGGCACTAAGGAGACTGAGTTTATGCAATGCTCTTTGTAGATTGTATTCAGATTCTTGCAGTATTACCTGATTACCTGCAAACGAAAGTGAATTGATAGCAATCTCATGTGTTAGTTGTACACCTAGCTGTATATTTTGCTTCCACTTTCTGGAGAGATCATCAGTATAAATATTGATGAGAGCTGGTGGCAGGGGACAATGTCGTCCCAAACCAACATTGGTGGTAATTACCTCTGTAAGGAAACCCAAACCGTCTAAGATTATCTTTGTTCCACTTTACATACTTTTTATGACTTTAACCAAGTGAATTTTAAAACCTCATCTGACCAACTTCTCCAACAACAATTGCTGATTCACTTTATCAAATGCTTTTCCATAATCCAAAAAACGCAAGGTGTGTCTCTCAATTAATCTTCACTGTTTTCGCTATTATTTGTTTCAATGAGAAATCATTGTCCATGCTAGATCGCTGTTTACTAATCTCAGCCATTTCTTTGACAGTGTTATTAAAAGGTGTCTCATCCCTTTATAAGCAATTTTCTGTCTCCCATGTAAATCATCCTCAATTCCTGATATGAATCTGTCCCATGAATCTTAATGATCCGTCCTAACAACTGTTTTAGCTATATTATGTTTGACTCAATAATTGTTTCTTACCTGCTCTGTTGGATATCATATAATATGTTTATATGCTTTTTTCTTATCTACATTAGCTTGAGAGATCTCTTTATCACAAATAAAGAATCCTTTTTTCATTTCATAATTTTTTTCATTCCAAGTGTTTCATGTGCTACTTCTCCAAGTGTGTCTGATATTATTCCATTCCTCTTCCGCTGTTGTTGCCGTTGGTCTCTGTGCCAGTGTAGTCTGATATAAATGTCTGACACTTTCAGTTTGCAAAGGATATAATTTAAAAGCTTTATTTCCTCTGTTGCTTCTAGGTTTGCTTTTCCTCCTTATTTGGTCCATAAATCTATCTTGGAAACCAAAAGTGATCCCTTGCAATCAAATCAAATCAAAATTTATTCAATCAATAACATAATAATTACAAAATCCTTTTAGTTAAACTTCATAAATACAGAATATTTTATATCAGTAATTCATCTTTAGAAGCCCCACTATAAAAAACGTTGGGGTATATGAGTCTGTTAATATTATTTATTTTTAGTGCTATATAACACTTGGTTTAAATATTTTTCAAAAATAAAGTTAGATTTTAAAATGTTATGTTAAATGATAAATGTTAGTGCATATTATGTAATTAAACAAAATTAATAAATGTGAAAAAATAAAAACCACCTAGAGTTATAAAAAAAAGCTACTTAATGATAATAATATATTAAAATATCATAATAATACAAGAAAATTATAAATGCAAACAAAAATATAATAATTAATTGATATGAACTCTCACTAAATTTTCAAATTGTGTTACTTCCTGATTTATCATCCAATTTATTAATTTTCTTTTGAACCAATAAATAATTCTTTCTACTTTTATATCTGCAGGAATAATGTTATACATTCTTGGTGCTATGTAAATAAACGATCTTTGCCCAAATGCCATGTTCATTCTGGGAATAACAATATTTACATTTCTTAACCTAGTATGATGAATGTGCTCTACAAATCTAAATTGTTCTGGTCTTTTCTTCAAGTAAGAGAGCGCTGCCTGAATAAAAAGTTGTCTGACACTGAGTACTTTACTTTTTTTGAATAGTTCAATTGTTGGAAACTGATTATTTTTAAAATGTATTATTTTAAGTATACATTTCTGAGTTACAAATAAAGGTTCAATATGAGTGTAATTTGTAGCTCCTCAAATAATTATGTTATATCTTAAAATAGATTCTACTAACGAATAATAAACTGCTTTTAAAGTTTCGTGGTTCAGGATCCTGCAGAGCTGGTAGAATTTGAAAATTAGTTTTCTGATCCTTTTCACATTTTGAATGATAAGCCAATCCCATTTCAGATTATCGTCCACTATTGTGCCTAATTATTTTATTCTATCGACCCATTGGAGTGAAGGGTAATCACATGGCTGGCTTATGTCAGTGCATTGATGCAGTGCAGTGCATTGGTGAAGTTCTTGATGACTTTGTGTGATCTGTTAAAGAAAATGCTAGAAATTTTGTCTTGTTTGCATTTATTGTTAAAAGGTTATTCCTCAGCCATTTATTGATTATAGTTACTTTAGCTGCAGCTGTATTGAGGAGAACCTCAGGTATTCCCTTCAAAGAGTAGAGCTGAATCATCGGCAAAAGCTATGACTCTCCCTCAAATTGGAATTGAGCACAGCTCATTTGCAAATACCAAGTACAAAATAGGTCCTAGAACCGTTCCTAGAGGTATTCCAAATTTTATAGTTCTCTCTTCACTTAGATGGTTTTCAACTTTGACCTTTTGTTACTGGTTACTGAGGTAAGATTTAAACCACTCTAATGGAATTCCTCTTATCCCCATAGCTTCTAATTTCTTCAACAGCAAGCCATGTGTTACAGTGTCGAAAGCCTTGGCTAAATCTAGGAAAACTGCGGCGCGTTTTTTATTATTATCCAATTTATTTATAACAAACTTTGACAATTCAGCAACTGCATCCTCTGTACTCATTCCCTCACGAAAGCCAAACTGATTTGAAGACAATAAGTTGCTATTCTCCAAGTAATTTACAAGACTTTTTTACTAATTTCTCCAATATTTTAGAAATATTACTTATTAATGAAATAGGTATATAAACTTATCACTTCCTCTTCAGCACTTATAAGCAATATCACTTCTTCTTCAACACTCTGGTATCTTGGACATTTTCTTGTTCACAATAACATAATCAATTAATTGTCGATTTCCTCTTCCTCTTCCTGTCCACGTATATTTGTGTATATATTTTTCTGAAAAAAGTATTAGTGATTTTCAGTTCATTGAATGTGCAAAACCCTCGCAACTGTCTCCATTTTCTTTCTAGTGATATTCTAAAAGGTCAGCAAAAAAGACTGTGTTCTCTGCTGTAAAATCACTTCTCGGTGGTTCGGAACCCACCTAAAACTGTAGGTTCAACTCATCAACTACCATCATCCAATTCATTACTTAGGCACAGGTCTCAGACCTATGTGGGCTGCATCCTTTGAAAAAAATTCTCAAAATGTTCCTCCGAGCATTTAAATCGCCAGCTACGCCAGTTACATGCTGCCAACTGTTTTTGTAATTCTTCATAGAATTCTATGGTGTCTTCCTTCCTTCCTTCTTCAGGAGCATAGGCCTAACTCCGAATAATATCAATATTATCCTCTGTCCATCCGAACAGTTATTATTCTTTCATTGACAATGTATAACTCTCTGTCCTATTATTCCATCTCTGATCAACCAACACCATAAGTGCAGCACAAGCTCTCTTATTTTGATCAACGCCACTCCACACTTCCACAAAAAATCTCTCCAATCTTTAGTGCCTTTTAGCTACTTCTTAGTTTCTGCTATAGTAGCCAGGTTTACCATGTGCTGCATCAGTTCTTGCATCAGCTCCATCCCCTACCTGTTCGCACGTCTCACATTCCACGTAGCAAAAATCAACGTTTCCATTATTCCAGATCGTTTTTCCTGTCCATTATCAATTTTCCTGTCGATTATCCATTTTTCCTGTCCCATCCAAAGCTGTTTGAAGTTTATCAGTATTTAAAAAAATCCCCTAAGCCCCATGGTGAAAGATGTTGTGTGAAGGGTATCCCTCTCTGATGAAGTCGAAATAAAACGGTTGTTTATAGTCAATTACATGATTACGTTCAACAAATATGACTGCACGGTAACTTTCATTGATGATGCTCACCTGCCCGATTTCAACGATTTCAATTATTAATGAATGGCGGCGGGGCCTTGTGTCTGTTAATTGCTGGCAAATAATAATTAAAATTAGGCGCGCTGACTGTACTTGTCATTGAGCAGCCTCGATATAATAAGCACAATGTGTATATAGATATAAATAAAGCTTATCCTTTTAATGAGTCGAATTGTGATGATTGATGTTGTACGCCGCACACGCTGCCCTCTTCCACAGCCTCCATTAGCGTCCGCCACTATAATAACATAAGAAGAGTAACTGTAACTGAAACTCACTCCTAGTAAGATTAATTTGCTATGTTCGAGGTTTCACCGCTGTCCTAAAACTGGAGCTCGTTTTCAGCGGCCATGTAAAACAAATAAACGAATCTCATTACCTGCAGCCATAACTCTTCTTCCTCCTCCTTTCCCTCCTTCAATCCTTCCATCATTTCTTATTGTCTGTTTCTTCTCCTCTTTCTTCTTCGTTTCCTTATTCCTCCTCTTCTTTTTCCTGTTTCTAATTTTTTTCCTCTCTTTTTATCCATCCTTTCTTATTATTATTTTCTTTATTGTGTTTGTCGTCTTTTCTTCTTCTTCTTCTTCTTCTTCTTCTTCTTCTTCTTCTTCTTCTTCTTCTTCTTCTTCTTCTTCTTCTTTCTACACTCTTTTCTTCTATTCTAACATATTATTTTTTTCACTTTGCAAGCTTTCTCTTTCTCTTTTTCTGTTTCTTTTTATTTTTTTCTTATTTCTCATCCTTTCTGTTTCTTTTCCTTTTTCTTCTTCCTTATTTTTTCTTCTTCTTCTATGTCACCATATTCTTCTTTTTACACTCTTTTCTTCTATTGCAACATGTTTTTCCTTTTTCTCTTTGCAAGCTTTCTCTTTTTATTTTTTCTTATTCCTCAACTTTTCTGTTTCTTTTCCTCTTTCTTCTTCCTTATGTTTCTTCTTCTTCTTCTTCTTCTTCTTCTTCTTCTTCTTCTTCTTCTTCTTCTCCTCCTCCTTCTCCTTCTCCGTCTTCTTCTCCTTCTCCTTCTCCTCCTACTCCTCCTCCTTCTCATCCTCCTCCTCCTTCTCCTTCTCCGTCTTCTTCTCCTTCTCCATCTCCTTCTCCTCCTCCTCCTCCTCCTCCTCCTTCTCCTTCTCCTCCTCCTCCTTCTTCTTCTTCTTTTTCTTCTCCTCCTCCTCCTCTTCATTCTCCTGTTCCTCCTCCCCCTTCTCCTCCTCCTTCTCCTCCTCCTCCCCCTTCTCCTCCTCCTCCTCCTCCTCCTCCTCATCCTCCTCCTCCTCTTCCTCCTTCTTCTCCTCATCCTCCTCCTCCTCCTACTCCGCCTCCTTATTCTTCTCCAATTTATTCTTACTTTTCTTTTGGCTGTTTTTCCTTTTCTTTCCTCTCTTTCATGTTTTCAAGTCGTTTCTTACTCTCCACCTCTCCAGTTCACCAGCCTTATTTACAGTCGCTTTACAACGTCACGCTTACCTACAGCTAGAGTAATCAAAATGTGATCAAATACTCGAGTTCTCAGAGGGGGCGCGCAACACTCATGAAGATGGTGACTAACTCCAATGTAGAAAGAAGTCTGACGAAGAGAGGCTTTTACGAATCTATAACGATAATAATTTTCTAGAATTATGTGCGGTCGTTCATTTATCAGCTAACAACCAGCTGAAAGTTGGATTGTCGTGTAGCGGTGTAGGCTTTCCTGTTGTAGACAGACCACCTGCTTATACATGAATTTATTATGATTATACTTGAAGGAAAATTTATTGGGTTGTTTTTATTTTTTTATTAGATAACGGAATCTAAGGTGGTAGCGTCATGGTCTAGTACGTATCTCAATCCTGTTTATAAATTTAACAAAGTGTTTATTATTTTATGCTACAATTTAATTTTATTATTAAATGTTCACAATAATGCTACTTTTATTTCATATTCCTTCATATTTTCCTGCTTGCATCTTATTTTTCTTCTCTTGCTGCTTTTTCCTCTTGTTTATTCTCTTTCCCTTTTTTCATCTTCTTCGCTTATTATATCTTGTTTATCTGTTATTGTAGCCGCCTGGGCTATAATTTCGGTGGAAAATAGGCTTAGAACCAAAACGATAAGGATGAGATTATGAAAGGAAATTTGACACTTACGTGGATCCAGCGAGGGGTCACTTGCACGGTAGAACGAAGTAAGATCGTATACAGTAGTATTGAAGTTGCAATACTACTTCGTCGGCATTGGACGGACACAGCTCGTTGTTTTCTGCTCGGCGCGGAGCATTCGTAGACACTGATGTAATAATTCGATGCTTGTATTAGCCTTGTCTTATCGCTACCCCCCACTGTAGGGTAAGGCCAAGGGAAGGGTGAAGGGGAGGAAAGGAGATAGAAGGGTGAATGAATAGGAAGGTTCGAACAGTTATTAATAGGAAATATAATGAAAATAGAAATAGCCCTTAATAATTTTAAAGTTTATCACTATAATATATCATACAACTAGAATATTAATTAAATTATATTCAAATGAGATTTGAAGAATAACAACATCGAAATACAGCAATAAGCCAAGAGTTTATAACTTTTTGAACAGTGTACAATGTTCATTACAGTATTGAAGAATAATTACTTAGAACTTCACAAAATCGATAAAAATTTATTTCATACTGAACATAACAATCCTAACATGGAAAGAATCATGAAATTCCTTATAATCGCGTGAGCTGTGCCATTCAAGTATTCACACTACTGTTGAATTGCTCATTCATTAAAAAATCGATATCCTGTTGCAAAATCAATGATAACACCAGTAGCTATTTGTTTATTCATTTCAAATTATCCTTCAATAGCATGAAGGAATTTCAATGCGTTAATGAGAAGTTGAGCGATCAGTAAGCGGAAAAATTCGTTGAGGTTGGCTTGCAATGGTCTTGAAAATGCACAGTTGGTTATTATCATTAATGAGATATTTCTATCGTTGATCGTTATTTGGTTATTATAATGGTTATTCTTTCTATTGAGACTACTGAAATAATTTCTTCTGCTATTTCTACCTATAGAATCTGTTCGCCTTTCTATTATTTTTATTCAAATAGCATTAAGTATTCAATTTAAGACCTATTCCAATTTTTCCAAATTAAAAACGCTACTACAGTTACTTCTTTGACCATGTATGAGATAAAGACACTTCACTCTAACCATCCGCATTTGAAAACCAAAGCTGGCGATATGAACTGTGATATTCTCCATCCCAATATCAACTCGCGGGAGGAGATTTATCTCGATGTATTATACGAATATAGGTTTGTTGCTTGCATAGAAAAAAATAACGCTACCGATTAGTACCGCTCATTCAGCTGTTAAAATGGTGATTGAGGCTTTTGGCTACTTGATGTAGCCTGCGCCATATTCTGAATTTCTATTTTAAACTATTTCTTTTGATTAATACATGCATTGACCATTTTTTCGTAAAATTACCGCCCATATTCAACGCTAACTCCTCCATTCTACAAACCAGTGTTCAGACCACTTTGTAACTTGTCTAGAAGTTAGGAGTAATGTGATTAAAAATAAAAACTTATCCGAAACATCTCTTACTTTACGCCCATTCAGCTGTTAAAATGGTGATTGAGGCTTTTGGCTACTTGGTGTAGCCTGAGCCATGTTCTGAATATTACTATTTTCTACTATTTCTTTTGATTACATTTTTACAATTGTGAACATTTTCATAGTGTTCAAAATCATTCCTATGTTTGAAAATTTGACGACGACCGAATAAAACATGTTTTAGGACATAAATAGTTAAATGGAAGCTAGAGATGGGACTATCAAAACTTTACATCGTAGAAGATGATTATTTTAAAACTTCGTTTGATTTTAGCTGGTCTACAACAGATAAACAACTCACCTGCGTCATTTCATAAACCTTATCTTCAGTCCATTTGAAATATGTTTTGAAATTTTACTTCTTATTAATCATGCATTCTTTACCTACAACGCTAGGTTACAGCCTTTAGTATATATCATTTCTAGATAGGAAAATACGTACATTCTTCTTACCAGAGAACCTATTTTATGAAGGTTTCGGTAACGTACTGCTTGAAAATATGATGGGTGATTTGAGGATAGATACGGTCCTTGTCAGCATGCAGTATGGAAAAGAGTAGTTAGTCTACGATACCATCTTCAGTTTGTATTCACATTTTTCTTAAATATTTGTTCTCCGTTGACCTACACATGGATTTGTAGGAATCCTTTATGTAGTAAATTTCCTTCTCTCAGCACTCTCATCATTATTAGATTCACAATCACAAAAAAGTGATTTTTCGTGAAGTTTGTAATAAATTTCCGCACTGTATTTGTATTCTCATTGCATAGATTATTACTACTACAATTAATATGGAAATTTTCAATAGGAATGGAATATAGGACTACCCAATATTTATTATTGTTTCCCCAAATTCTCAGAGCTTAGAATGAAACACGTTAGGAAAACAATAACTACCAGTTTCCAATAGTAGAATTCCATTCCGACTAGCTTAGCAAGTAGTCTCATGTCTTATTCTTGAAAAACCGCACTTTGTAGAGAATGTAAATTCTGTATTTCCACAAATTATCTGAGCTCTAAAAGTAACTATGAAATATTAGGTTTCATTACACTACAATTTATGTTTTGAAAATATATTGATAATTTTAACAATAATATAAAAATTGTTATTATATTAACAATTATATCTCAGTTCATTTTTTGGAAAATTTTCATTTTATCATTGACTTCTTTCAATTTCTGTTTTGTTATACTCTCACGACTGTAGATTCCAAAATACGAATTACTGTATATGCTTTGGAAATTTTTCAAACTTTGTATTTGTATAATCTACATCTCGATTACTACATTTAATTTGCGTGGTTGGTTGGTTACAAGCCCAATTTCTCGAGTTTTTCAAGTCAGGCTGGATCTGACATTTTCCTTTACCTCATCATGTATAAGCACATTTGTACATTTGTATAATGAATGTCTTCTATGGCAATATATTATAACACAATGGAAAATATTATTTAAATTCTACTTCTAATTGGCTTGATTTATGGAACAAATTCTCTGTGAATCTATAATGCTAGAATGGTAAACACACCCTCGCATAGTCGAAATATCTTTCCAGCAATCTCTTCAGGTGTCTTGAGTATTTCCTTACACTTCTCATATATACACGTACTATTATCGATGATTCACTCAGTTCCAGCTGCAATATTGGAGTAAACCGACCCGAAGCGTAAAGATAGTGTATTGTTTCGACAGGATATAGGCTATTCCTATTATAATGTATCTCTCCAAACACAATACAGTTTGCTAGTAACAATATGCAAACAATACGGTAAGGGTATAGGTATAACGGAGTATGGATTAGATTAGGAGATTCAGATATTATTGTTTTCCGGAATAGTGAATGCGGGAAAAATCTGAAGAATAATAGCTTGTCTTTTTTGCTCCCTATCTTTTACTTTCTTATTACATATCACACACATTCACTCTCATTCTCTCTCTGTCACTCTCCCTTCTCTCACACTCTTTCTCTCTCTCTCTCTCTCACTCTCTCTCTGTCTGTCTCTTTCTTCCTGTCTTTCTTTTTCTTTCACGTGCCCGCCCAGATTACGCTAGTACATTGAGTGGGTGGCGGCTAAGTTAGTGATACAGTCAGGCAGATAGAATGATTAATGCACGTCTAGTACACACGAACAATGAAGCGGCAATTTTATCGACGCAGCGCGTCACATCGAATTTAAAACATGCGAATAATTTAATTAAATATCTCCGCGCTATGATCCTAGCGATCAAAAAGAGGCCGAAAAGAGAGACATAGGTAGAGACTGAGAGGAGAAATTGAGGGGGCCGCGAACGAATGTATCCCCCTCGGTGGGGAGGGAGGGACGAGGGTAATTTCCTGCTCTATTTGCTTGTCCGTGTTAGATTTATGAGCTCAATTCTTCACCGTAAATAGGCGTTCTTGTATCTCTCATTTTCGAAAAGAATTTACATGGTCAATCTGTAGCCTGCGGCTATGATAGCTCTGCCCACGTACTGTGTTCCCAGTTCCCTGTACTCTGTACTGTAGTTGTCTTGTGATCTTGTGATGAACGAGATAATGTTTGGGGAAAAGTATGGCCACAATCTTCATGTTCAACGGATGGTGGGTGTCTAGGCTTTGTAGAGGTCAGGGCTCGGTCCTAATTAACGTGTTTGGCTACGGGATTCTTACTCTTGCATTGTTATTGTCACCTATAAGATGAGCCACTGTAGAAAATAGGTTATTGCTTATAAGTACAGTGGAAAATTTATCATGCATCCATCTATAGAGAGAGAGTGCACCTTCTATAAAGGTCGGACTACAGGTGATGTGTCGATTCAGGAATCATCAGCATAACGCAAGGCTCAGGGATCTCCTTATCTCAAATATGGCAAAATGACTCAAAAGGTAAATTATTATGTTTAAGAAAATAATAAATTGGTCACATATCTACAAGAAGTCCCGTTTCAAACTTCCCAAGACGAAAAAAATAAAAATATTATTGTGAGTCAAGAATCAAAAGATGATTTTTCTTCATCATGAATTTAATGCAATTCATTTCTTAATAATGAATTTGGAAGCATGCAGTACACAGAGAACAATTTTATTTGATCATAAACTGTTCAGTTTCCAGACCAATTTGAAGAAAATAAAATGTAATTTAAGTTTACAATTAGAATATCAATTACAACTTATTCTGAGGAAAATTAGTTATTTGCAAATTTATTAAGAATTTAAGGATTGCTTGTGTCATATTTCAGCATTCAATACCTTTGATTTATTTTTTTGTTTTGTTGCAAAACATCAGACTGGATACTCAATTCTTTCCAATAAGGCAAGCAATTTTCAGATTCTTGTGCAATAACGAAATAAATTATAGATTAGCATATTTTTCCTTTTTATTCGAATAACTTTCAGTGAAAATTCAATTCGATGAGCGTGAACCTCAGAGTGATCAACTCTGATGATACAGTATTACCGCATATATGCCCAAACAGCATTGGTGCACGAAGAGCTATCATAATTCAGATTTCAGAATGAATTGTGACATTGACGGCAGGTAATTTGTATTATAACATTATAAATATGTAATTTGTATTTAGATATTGGAATGTCGGGATATTTGCGCATCGAATAATTTGTGACACAAGGCAAAAAATTAAAGAAAAAAAAAAGAGAAAATTGATGAAAATAAGAACAACAATAAAAGGAGAGTGGAGAAGGTGAATTGAATATTTATTTTTCCAGGGTGAGGTAGGTCGATAGGAATGAGGAGGAGAATGATGAAAGGAAGAAGTCAAACAAAAAAGTAAAGAAGTTGTATGCATTGCAAATGAGAATTATATTTTAAAAAGTCAATCATGACAAGGGGGATGAAAATCATGGATAAAATGTTCAATAACCCCATAGGCTTAATTTGTTGTGGTTGTGGTACACATCAAATATCTAAAATGTTATTCCTTCTATGTACATTGAATGGTGATATGTCACCTAAATATTTCTTAGTGTTAAATTAATTTGTTAATGATTGCATAATTAGATTCTCCTCGTTTCGAATCAATAATACCATTCCACTGTTTCAAATAATCATTTCCAAATACAGAGTGTTTGAAGAAATTCTCTAGTTTTAAGTATAAATGAATTGGTGAAATTAATGAAAAACTACATCAATGATTTCATACAATGAGAGTACCTTCAAGTTTTGTTTGAGTGTTATTTAGTAGTCAACGTGGGATCCATTTGTTACCCTGCACACGTCGAGACGATATTCAACTTCTCGCCACGTATTCACCAACATATCAGCACGCACATGGTTACTGTAATGAGATGGGGCGCCTTCTTGTTGGAAAAACACAAGCCCTTTTTCCGCCTCAATATCTTTCAATTGCGGAAAGACATACTCTCTACACATGTCGTAATAAATGTCCCCCCCCCCCCCCGAACTGATTCTAAGACACATTAAAACTAGGGAGTTCTTTTTCAAACACTCTGTATTTGGCCGCAATTCCAATAGTTCAATTCCACTTAAAGCCGAGCCCAGGGGGTTGGTCAGGCGGGTTCTCCCCCCCCCCCCAATTTTTTTTCTGAAATAGGAATTTTTTAACATGTTTTCCTGCATTTTTTAAGAGTTTCCTGGTCTAAAGAGTCGATATTTTGCTGTCAGTAAGTTGAGCATTGCATAATTCAATTTTCAATGGTGTTAATGCATTGTTTTTGTCTCAACGGTTGTACTGTATATGTATTTTGGGGCGCTGAGATTGAATTTCATGTTTTCCAGCTCTTGAGTGTGCAGCTTCACACCCAGAAATCGAAAAAGACCTTAAATTTTGAGACTTTTTTCAATTTTATTACTATTCTAGAAAGATCCTAGTTTTGAAAACAGTAATTGAAAACGATGAGTCCTACAAAATGAGTGTAATGTTTGATTCTCTGAATCAAAATGTGTCAAAAAGTACTTTTTTTAAATTGCCAAAACCTTACGATTTTACTGGATATATCTTAAAATATAGAGATGTGATTATAAGGTCTCCAATATCATGTGATACTAAAATCAATTTTTAAAAAGATTCATCTTTATCTCGCAATTTATCATGATGGGAGGGGGAAGAAGAGCCAAAAACTGATTCTCAGATTCTATGCTCTACAGCCAAAATACCTCATCCCCCGTTGAAAACACTCTAAGCAATAAACTCGCTCATTTTAGCCATCATTCTTGGAAAAAGGCTACTGAACACTCTTATTGAGAGTGAATTTGAAGGGGGGGGGGGTAACCCCTCTTACACCTCAATATCAATCCACAATTCACAAATAAGTATCGTAAAAAATCAGTCATTCGCTCTTACATACTGTTCTAACACTAACGGGTTCTAACACAAAAATAATGCTGGCAACACTTGAACTTTATACAATACTTAACTCACAACAGACACTAATAAGTAATTATCAATACAAGAAACAACAGTCAAATAACTAGTAATGAATATCTCTATAACAAGATTAATCAATGTACAAAAGTAATTAGTAACTGCCAGTAGTTATTCAGATCTATACTACAATCATATGTGCCCAATGACTCAATAAGAAATGTCTAATAAACGGTTATATTAATGCACTTAATAATAAACTAAGCACTTACTAAGCACAATGTCCGTCATGGCTACTATCAATCATACTATCACGATATTATCGATATGTAGAATCACAATAGCACTGTGTATACTGCCACGAAATAGACTGTTACCCCATACAAACATGTTGAGATCTGAATAAAGACTGACTCACTGCTGACAAGCACAGCCCCTTTACAATTCCAGAAATTTTCATTCCAGGTCTTTCTATTTACACAGTAATCTGCTTGATAAAAGCAGATAAGCTTTTATCAAGAATAAGCTCGAAAATACCAGAAGCCCACTTGACATAACTATAAGAGAATTGTGCCCGTGGAATTATGAGAGTAAAAGAGAACGTTGAGACGAAAATATAGAAACATAAACAATGCAAGCTATCAAGTCTGGAAGTAGCTGACAAAGCTCGACGTTTGCTCTCCTCTTCCTTTGCGTTGACTAACAATAATAGTGGACAATTCCTACTATTGAGAGATTGATTGTTTATTAACTCCATCTCCACTACTACCACCCTACCAAACCTCTCCAAGTGGATTACCCATACTTTATTATTGTTCATAATTATAAATAAATATTTATATTTGTCTTTTTTATAATCAAGCAAACTATTTATAGTTGATACCATCGTTTTTTGGCCTCTAAACTCTTGTTAATTAAGAGTAAAAACGGCTTAAAATGCGTCATTTGACACTAAAAATTTCCCCAGGAAGATACCCGGCCTCCCGGCTTACTGGGGTGTATTCCTTCAAGCCCCCTCTCACCAGAATTTTTTTCCTGGGTACGGCCTTGATTCCACTGTGGATAGACTTCATAATGTGATCCTCAGTTTTAATTCATCATTATTATTTTTTATTTCTTTCTTCAATAGTTGAAATTCATTCTTTTGACTTTGCCCATAACACTGTATTTGTTTCGTGACAATAAAATTCTATTTTTATTTATTTATTTCATTGTTATGTAGTTGACAACTTCCTCACCGAACAATGAAGAGAATTTTGTTGTTACTTGATTACTCTTCATCAGCACTTATTCTCTTTTGGCTTCTCCCTCTCGAACCATCCTATCTTACTCTTTTATTTTCTTTCTTCCTCCCTCACTCTTACTTACTTTCTTCCTAACCCATTGTATTTCGTTTCAAGATGTTCTTTAAATAGTTCTGTAATAGCGGAATTAGTTGACATATCCTAATCAAGAATTTCTTTGTTCCTTACCGGTTCAAATAAAGCTCACACACAATATGGAGAAAAATATTACTAAAATCCTTAAAGAATAGGTTTTATGGAAAATAATTACTTCCACAGAACCCATGCATTTCTCCTCTACAGAGCTTCCGTGTACATTTTTGTAAGAAAGGTATATCCAAAGAACAATTACTCGCATTAGATATTACTGGCAATATTTATTTTAATTCATCATCATGCCATTCATTTCCTTTACACCTTTTCCAAGCCCAAGTTACTCATCAATATTTGTCTATTTTCCAGTTCATAAGAAAAATTCTATTACAGTATATCATTTAATCTTGATGAAAGTGTCAGGGTTGAAATCTGTTTTTTTTTGGGGGGGGGGGGGGGTCAATATCGTTGAAAAAATATTTTCAGGGAGGGCACTCCATCATCTATAAAAGTAGTATGTTATTTTTACGCTCCGTATTTTCATGTACTACAATGTAACTATGCAGTCTGCAGCATACATTCCATAGCAACATAATGATCACTGACAAATTTCAGGTGTTGCATTTAGCCTACAAGTAGGAAGCTGTCTCTCTTCGAATTTCAACTGTATTTGGGCTACATGAAAATGTAATTCAATCATTTTTACTTTCATGTTGAAGATAAGATGGTGCATATAGTTCACACGGGCGTCTTTTTGTGGAGGGTGTTTCGGGCAGCTGATAGCGAAGCATTGTAGTATATGAGATTTTTGTGTTCTGTTTGCACGGCGCTTTGCCACAAGTTTAGCTGTGCGACAGCCGTCATCGGTGGATGGCTAAGCCGCAAATACTTGCGACAAAAAGTGGAGCATCTGATGCCAAAGGACTCGATGCCATTAGACACATATGCATCTCGCACGGTGCGACTGGCATTTTTCTTGCTACTAGCATGCAACTTGAAGACCAACCTGTGTTAATTACGTGGAGCTTACACACTTATGCGACTGGCGTGGTGCTACTGGCATCATGCATCTCGCATGCAGCGTGCAGCGCCACTAGGAACCGATCGGTCGGTGTTTTGACTGACGTCTAGAACTCCTACTGTCAAATCGGCACAGGAATTTTTCTTGTCAATGGTGGGGGTTGCCCGACAATTGAGGGGAAGTTGTTTAGTGACCACGGACAGCTGTTGTCACTAAACAACTTCCCCTCAATTGATGTGTCGTCTGCACAATATACTGTTCAATCCAAGTAACAGAATAGCTTTGAATAAAAATCATATATTTTTCGTATAAAACGAAAAACAACATCTTTACGATGGTCGCGTGCCATGAATAAAGAGGTTAATTATAATTTGTATAGGCAATTAATTTGTGTTGTTATCACCATAGGCAAAACGTTGAAGGGGGGTTAGGGGGGTTATTGGAGACGTAGTCTGCGTGAATGGAACGAAGTGGAATGGAAACTGGAATGGAACTGCATAACCAAACCTTTCCTAACCTGGCTAGATGTGACTGAACCACCTCTGTTTACTAGGTCGGTTAAAACGACAGTCGTACAAATGGTGTCCTCCCGATAAAAATGTTATTACCATATTACCATTTAATGGTATGTTGTGTTTCAACGTCAAATTTACAGAGGTGGTTCAGTCACATCTAGCCAGGTTAGGAAAGGTTTGGTTATGCCGTTCCATTCCAGTTTCCATTCCACTTCGTTCCATTCACGCAGACTACGCTTCTGCGCATGCGCGAAATGTTCGCACGGGTCGTGATCAGGCAACCCCCACCATTGACCAGAAAGATTCCTGTTCCGATTTGACAGCAGGAGTTCTAGACGTCAGTGGTGTTTTGGCGTGGCATGCAGCGTGCATCTCAAGTTGGGGCATGCGCAGAACACATTTCCAAGTCACATGACCATACGACGTCTCCTTCTAATGGCGGTAAGTAACAACAGCATTTCATCATCCGATGCCGACGATGACATTTTCCAATGAACTGAGCGCCAAGAAGTACCCACCTCTCTCATCTTGCTACTAGCATGTGCCACGACCATGCATGCCTGCATGCATCTCGCATCAAAAATGCTAGTCGCACCGTGCGAGATGCATATGTGTGTAACACGCCTAAACGGCGGTGGCCGGTTGTTGTTTCCCGTTCACACGCTGCGATGGCCCTGCTACTGTTTCAGCTGCAAAGCTGAAGCACTATGGATGCACGTGGTTGCGCGTCTATGCGCAGCCGATAGGTTTTGCCACTGTTTGCGATAAGGCTGTCTCAATCAAAATCTAAATTTGGTGAAATTTCGGATGTTTGAGTTTTTCAAATTTTCATCTTGTTCTACATGTACAACTGAGTTCATATCATTTTGAATTTTTTCAATCAGCAAAATTTTACTTTTTATTGGACTTAGAAATTTCCTTCTAGATCAGAATGCCTTCTAGATAAGCCTATTTTTTTAATGGAGTAATACTACTCATGGTAATGCAATTTATTTTGTGTCAATGTACTCCTTATGTACTGTATTTTTATTTGTAATGAATTTAAAATTTCAATTTGACGCTTGCTATGACTGTAATTTACAATTATTCTTGCATTGAACCTAAAAATGGAATGAGCCTGTCCAGCTCAATAATAAATAGATCCCTCTCTTCTATGGTCCAGGGGATGCAGCCGCTGGCTAGACGGGTGAGGCAAGCGAAGCGAGCCTGCTCGCTAGTAATCATAAGACTACTATGAAAATCGTTTTGCTCGCAAGATGTAGCGCGTTGTGGCGCAGCAGACATGCCACCTTTGCTCCACAACGCTCCTTAGTGCAGCAACTGTAGCGCCGCAAAAAGTTGCACGTGTGAACAGGTTCATACCGTCATATGCCCGTACATACCGGATTTCTACAGAATTTTTCAAATTCAAATGATTAATTCACAGGACATACAATCCAATTAACGTACAATCAAATCCAATTAACGTACAATCAAATTCAATTCACAGTACATACAATCCAGTTCTTTGGAATACATACAACATACAGTAGATTGAGTGTAATGATGTTTATTATCCCACGATCTTATCATATTTCCGTCTCCATATTGAGAGCAAATCTGGAAATTTCACACAAAAGACGTTTTGAACTGGTTCTCTGGTTGGAATCGAATTTCAATGCGAGTTTTTCCTTCGTCTTGGAAAATGTACAGTATCCATCTGTGGATGTTTTGAATTTCATGGGTGGATTGATGATAAATCGCGATTTCTTCATAAGCGGGCGTGCAGTTGTGTGAGATGAGATCTACGAGCTGCCAATAGACATGGTCTAGTCGGCGCTTATATGGAGCGATGATATAATTCAAAGTCGTCTTTCTTTAACTCTCAACGTTATTAAAAACGTGCTCATGACAATACAATAGAATACAGAAGCGGTCGGGTAAATAATAGATGATGGCAGCTGACTTCGGAGAGCCATAGCTGTGTTTCTTCTGCTATCAGAAAAGTTAACAGTCTCATTGTCTTTGCGCGGGGATGTAGAAAAAGTTGCAGAGTAGCAGCAATAGAAGGGCAAGTGGGTGGATGTGGATGAACGATGGATGGAAAGTGTAGCCAGCCACGTCAGTGCTTTGATTGATGGTCCACCTGCTGATCGCCGCTGATTGCTTCTTGGCCTGGCTTGGCTTCTGATACTGCTGTTGCAGCTTCCTTTTTCCTCAGTTGCTTTCAATTGTCTTCTTAAAGCTTAAGACTTGCTAGGCCTGGAAAGTATTGAACCAAACTGAGGCTCAACCTTCACTTTTTCTGTTTCTGCATTCACATGTATTCATTTATTGCAACATTTACCCTTCAATCATTAAAAACTATTAAAAAACAAATTTAAATTTTTATTTGCGTATTCATTTATGTGTTGATTGCATTTTCAGTTGGCAATTGATGAATGAAGGTCAAAACTTTTTCCAACAAAAGATTGCTCTATTTTGTTTTTATTGCAGATTATTGTAGGATATCACAGAAGTCTTATTTGGAGAACGTGTTCGAAAGTGATTTGAAAAATGAGCAAGAATATTTTAAGTGTGATGCTGCCATGCAGTGGAGTATTTCCTGTGAGTCTTCTCCTTTAGTATTGCGTTTAATATACTATAAATACTTGCTTATTCGTTAGTTTATAAAATTCTGTCCCTATTCCATATCCTATTATGTTCCCCATAAAAATTTAAAGATCGAATTTGTATTTCAATAACCATCACAATCAATTTCTTTGCATATTAAATATAAATAATGTAAAATTTATGTTTTTAATGTAGTGAAGACAATAGTTGAGAAATTATCGCTTGACAACATATCTTATTATTGCACGTCAGCAGTGTTTTGCTTGAATTATTTATTAATTTAATTATTTGTTCATATTATGTAATGTACAGTAATTGAAAGAATTTATTTTTCAAATGAACTCTCTGCTTCTTCCAATTATCAACTTCTGCTGATAAATTGTTAAACTGTTGCTTCCTGCTAATCTAGTTGGATCTAGTCTACAGTAACAGGGATTTAATAAAATATTATTATTTAAAATTGTGTATAATTGTTCAAAGTTAAAATTCTTATAGTAAAAGAATGCTTCACAGTAAGATTGTGACAAGTTGATTGAGTCAGGTTGACCATTCATGATTTGCTGAATTTACCCGGTGATTTGCGCGAGCGGTATATCTCTGGTCGAATTTCCTGACTATCAGCTTGATAAGAGTTCTCTGACGCTCAGTTTTGATTAGATCACCTTCTAGCTTAGATAACGCATATCTCAATCAAGTTAAATTTTGCTGCATTTATTGATATATGGTATCATTCAATATTCGTTGTCATTAAGCCTAATAATTTGTGGCATTGAATTTATTTTGACCGGACCGTTTTTTCCTCCAGTAATATGTATAGCTATTATCTACTTGTTTAATCCCAGTTTCCTGATACCCGTGCTCTTTCGCGAATTGATTGTTTTAACTTACATTGGGTGGTAAAAAAAAAAAAAAAAAATCGTCATTAGAACATCTTTCCTCTTTTTCTTTACCGGTACCAACTTTCTACGATAAAAACCAATTAAGATAAGATTCCTTCACAACAGATTATCCAGACAATGGACAATTATAATTTATATAGATAATTTACATAGAACACTCTTCTTTCTCTTATTTAAACAGCAATAGACTATAATCCCTCCAGTTCCTCTTGATAATAGAAAAGAAAATCTTTCTCCTTTATTCCCAAATTCCTACTAAATCAGCTTGAGTCGGAGGTTACATCTATCTCGACTCCGCACTGTGCAGGCTGGAATGGATTGCTGAAAAGCTAGTTGCTTTGTAAATTCTGTAAACACTGCACCTTGTGGCGGTCGCTTTTGGCCCGGGGTAGGACGGGGCACAGGCGACATAAAAAGAGTCTATTCCTTTAAAAGTTTATGCTGTATACAGTGGAGTAATACATTCTAGTCGTTTTGACTATTACTATCCGTCTTGAGCACTGGTTTTTACCGTACTTATTCTCCACCTTAAACCTTGTCATATCCTAGTAAATAAACCTGGTTACAGGGACTGAATATAATTATTTTCAAAATATTATTACTACAAAAATTCAGACAGTAGGCTAAATAAAATTCGTCATGAAGCTGAAGGAAACCACAACCAACAAGGGTAATGCTGCAGTATTTTTTGAAGACTATAAATTTAGAAAAGACAGGACCTCATCCACAGGTCAACTAGTTTGGCGATGTCTTGTCAAAACTTGTAAAGTTTCAATACGAACAGATTCAATGTATTTTCTGACGTCTGGCCCGAACCTGAAACATAATCACCCACCTAACACACCTAATACCTCTGATGGAAAGAATATTGAAGGTTCATTGTCTCTGAATGACACAGCTGTTCCAGCTTCCTGTAGTGACACTCTGCCTGACGAGTCTTCCAACACCTTAGATGATACAGGCGAAATCTTATCTAACATTTCAGGCGTCCTCAATGAAACCAATTTCAGCACCCCAATAAGTTTAGGTTCTCCCATCCGTCTTGGTACAAACGAACCCCATAATAACAAGAATGAAACAATAGACTCTTTAAGAAAAGAAAATTTTGATTTAAATGAAAAGATGACTACAATGAAGCAGCAATGGAATGATGCGGTAAACCATTCCATTGACGTTGATGAGAAACTAATGGAGTATAAAGCTTTGGTGGATCGAATGAAAGTAAGTATTGAGGTTCTGGAGGCTGAAAATTCTGTCCTAAAAAGTGAAAAAAAAATCCTTGGACATAGAGATTCAAGATCTAAAACGGTTCTATTCGCCGGGCAGCACAGTCTTGAATCGACAGTATAGTCCCAATGTGACAGCAACAAAAAATTCTTTCAGTGTCCTACAGGACATTACAGAGGCCAAGAATAAAATAGATAAAGATCTTTATTCTTGTAAAATAAATAAGCCACGTAAAGTGAATAAGAGGAGAAGGTTATTGGTTATGGCTGACAGTCATGGTAGGGACTTAGGTTCAGACTTGAGTGACGACATGCGTGATGATGGTCTTGAGGTGACTGTGATTGCTAGACCGGGGGGAAATTTCAGTACTATTACACACGACTTAGCTGATTTCACAAAGGATTTTGATTTTAATAACAGGGTAGTTGTGATAGCAGGCACTAATGATATTGTCGATTACAAAAAACCACATATGGGTACTCATTTGAACCTACAACCAGTTATTGAGACTTCTAGAAGAACAAAAATATCCTTATCCACCGTTCCCTACAGATACGACAGGCCACTGATGAATGTAGATGTCAGTAGAATGAATGGGTGGTTGACAGAGCAGATTTCCCACATTAGTGATATTGATTTGTTGGACCTTGGTAATTTCGAAACTAGTGATTATACATATCATGGTCTACACTTCAATAGGAGAAGGGGAAAACCAAAACTTAGAAAAATGATAAGAAATCACGTTATTGGCAATCGAATATCTACTGGAGATATTTCTTCCAGTGACACGGTAATGGCAAACGGATCTAGCAGTACAGATCTTTTTTTATAGGATGTGAGGTTTTTCACGTGAACTGTCAGGGTCTTTTTAATGCAAGATTAGATATGGAAATTCTGCTTTCAAGCAAGGAATCAAACATTGATGTATTGTGCCTAACTGAGCATTGGTTACGTGAGAGTGAATTAGAGGTGCTATCACTACCCAGTTACAAACTAAAAGCTAAATACTGTAGGAAAAATAAAATTCGAGGTGGCTCTTGTATATTTGTTCGAGAGGAATCTGTTATGACTTGTAACATGAGATACGACCTACTCTCTTTGTCAGTGGAGAGCATCTTTGAAGTATCAGCCATCGAATTAAAATTGAAAATGATGAATAAAAAAATAATATTTTTATGCATCTATAGAGCTCCAAATTCTGATATCGATTTATTCATTGAATTACTTAGAACTGTTCTTTCCAAGGTTACAATAGAAAAAGGGAAACTAGTTTGCCTTTGTGGCGATTTCAATATAGATTTCTCTAAATGCAATAAGGATGGAAGAATTTTCAAAGATCTACTTTCAACATTTAACTTGAGTAAAGTAACTAACGGGCATACACGTGTAACAGAAAAATCTGCCTCAGAAATTGATTATGTGATAACAAATTATCCCCAGACTCTATGTGTCAGTGAAACAATTCCTTGTCCTTTTTCGGATCACAATGGAAGTAGTGTACAGTTCCTAGTCAAAAATTCAAAGCCTCATCCTAAAAAATTTGACATATCAAAAAAAGGTGAAAGAAAAACCATTCGTGTCATTAATACCTGTAACATAGAATCCTTAAACCATAGACTAGCAAACGAAAATTGGCATGCTGTTTACAACAGTAGAAATGTGGAGGATATGTTCAATAATTTTCTATCCATATATCTGAATCATTGTAACTTTTCCATTCCAGAGAAACAATTAAAAAATATAAAAAGACACAACCTCTCATGGATTACTCTTGGTATAAGGATTTCCAGAAACAGGTTAGGAATACTAAATTTGCTATCAAAAAATCCTGTTATGAGGGACTCCATGGTCCATGTCATCACAAGTACAGGCATACAGTATTTCAGCATTGCATCCTATTACATTATATACAAGAGCTTATATAGGAAGGTTTTGAAATCAGCTAAAAGAAAAGCCGCCAGCAGTTTCATAAAAAAATCTGACAATCAAACAAAAGCAATTTGGACATTGGTTAGAAATGAAACAGCTAAAAACAAAGAAAATTCATCAGATATTCAAATAGCAGATTGCAACGGCTCTGTGAAAACCGGGAAAGAGACTGCCAATTTAATGAATAATTACTTTATAAACATGCCACTCAAAATACAACAAACACTTCCCCAACAGACCAATATGAAAACTTTTCTAAATTTTTTAAATACTCCACACCTTAAAAGTGGTAGGTTAAAGCTAACAAATTTTGATTCATTGAATTGTGAAGAACTTCAGGAAATCATAAAGTCACTCAAGAATAAAAAATCCTACGATTGCTTTAATATCTCTAACTACTTGGTAAAAAAATCAGCTTCAACAATCCTAAGGCCATTGAATTTCATTATTAATCATTCAATGGAAATAGGGTATGTACCTTCTAAGTTGAAATTATCAAAGGTTGTTCCACTTTATAAGAAAGGTAGTATTGTCCTTCCAGAAAATCATCGACCAGTTGCAAACCCCCCAGTATTTTCAAAGATCTTTGAATATGCTGTCCTGAGACGATCAAGAAGGTTTTTGGATGAATTGGGTTTGTTATCCTCCACACAATACGGTTTCAGGCCTGGATTTTCTATAGATGATGCCTTATTTTCCATCTTGGATGAGGTATTGACATCGGTTGATGGTGGATCTAGGGTGTGTGGTTTGATTGCTGATTTATCCAAGGCATTCGATCTTGTTGATACAGAGATTTTGTTGAATAAGCTGAAATGTTATGGTTTTGGTGGTTCGGTGCTTGAATGGTTCAACTCCTACTTTGATAATAGATTCCAAAAAGTTGTAATAGAGTCTCACCCACACATATTTAGCTCAAATTGGTTGAGAACAAGAAGTGGTGTCCCTCAGGGATCTGTGCTGGGTCCTCTCCTTTTTCTCTTGTACATTAATGACTTACCCACTTTCCTGGAACCAGCTACCTGTGTTTTATATGCAGATGACATCAGCATCTTGCTAAAGAGCAGCACTCAGCACGATTTGGAAATTCAATGCAGAAATGTTCTTGATAAATTAGACACTTGGCTAGCCGCTAATATGTTAAGTTTGAATTATAAAAAAACAAAAGAAATTTCATTTAGATCAACTCAAGACGCAATTTTCAATATAAGAGACCACACTATAGAGTCTGTAAAGGATATAAAAGTACTTGGCATAATGATAGATTCTGAAATCTCCTGGAAATCTCATCTTGAGTATTTGAAGAATAGACTAAATTCAGCAGTATTTGCACTCAGAAATTTAAAATCACTTCTTGACATTGGATCTCTTTGAGGTGTATATTTTGCGCTTTTTCACTCCCTCTTGACATATGGAATAGCCTTCTGGGGCAACTCAAGCCGCGTAATAGAAATATTTAGATTACAGAAGTGGGCATTGAGAGTGATGGTGGGAGAGTCTATCCGAACAAGTTGCCGACCAATTTTTAAGCAGTTACAAATTCTTCCTCTTCCGAGTCTATATATTCTCGAAACCATATGTTTCATAAAAAGAAATGAACATAAATTCAACACCGGAGAGCTGTTCCATAATTATGGAACTAGATTCAGGCGAAACCTAAGAGATGACCAACATCATACAGCTTTGTATGAACGTGGTGTAAAGAGTTCGGGTATTCGATTGTATAATTTGTTACCATCACAGCTCAAGGAAATGAGGGGTAAACAATTCAGAGCTCAGCTCAAGAAAGAGCTCCTGCATGTTTGTGCATATTCAAGTGAAGAATTTAGGGCACATTGTGAGTTGCAAAACAACAGATCAATGAGATAGGTTTTATGTAGTATGAAAACTTAAAATTTGACAATTCCAAATACCCCTTTTATGGGAGGTCAATGGATGCTATAAGAAATAATAAAAAAAAAAAATGTTTAGTAGAATTTAGCCTCAACCTATCCTATTTTGAATGTAACCTGTTGTCAACCTTTTCTTCAATACAGTTGCAATATATTTTTAATTAGTAGTCAAACTCCAAAGCACGTTATTTCCCTCGGGATATTTCTTGAAAATAAAAATTTCAACTTTTATTTCTTTCTTCTTTGACGTTTTCTAAGTAACATAATCAGTTATCTAGGGGGACTTCACCTACTGGAAACGAATAATAGCGGGTTGTTTATTTTTTTTAAATACACGAACATACTGTGAATCTAATGAATACGAATGATGTATGACTCTAATAACGAATTCTTGACATGTCGGTTTTTCAATTAATGAGAACATCGCATATTTGCATACGCAACGCACCTCTCTGAAAAAGATAACGGTAACCAAGTAATAAATCTTCGAGCAGCATTCTGGCATAGCACGCTACCCTTTCTTGGCGGTTTACGCAGTCATAAATTATGATCGATTATCGACGTTGACTTTTGTATGTTTCCAATCTTTGGCTGTCGACATTGTCGTGGTGAAAATCACGCCAAACATGACGGCTGGGAGGAAGGATCAATACGAAAATAAATAAACAGACGACGCGGCTGATAACCATAAAATCAATAATTACATTCGAACACGCTTCAACTATAATAGGAGCTGGTGGATAATTACAGACCCACAGTCACGCTTAAACCTCATGTTCAGGACTCTGGGCAATCAAGGTTGGACCCCTCAGCGCCTGAGGACATCCTATCCTGGGAGTTCCTCCAACATCCGCCATTATTCACACCTACCCCCAACACAATTCGAAAAAATATTTCATCACTACCATTTGACCTCCCAGAGAAATTTACAGTCCATTATATGCTAACACGAATTTTATGTTGCACTCCACAACTGCGAAGTAATCTCAGCTACCTTTTCAATATCATAGCACAAGATAAACAATTAAGAACAATGTAACATAAATGAGTGCACCACTCAGTAGTTTCGAATTACACCCTCATTCGTTATCCCCCAGGGGTTTGAGTTGAGTTAGAGGTTTTCGAATTGAAATACCGTGAAAAAGATCCGAACACCCACCTACTGTGAATGGAACAATGCTCCAGTATATCAGTAAAATGCCTTGTACTTTTATCTGATGTCTCACAACTGTAGAATGAATTTCCTCATGCTTGACCGTTGCTTACCAGATGTGCTGTGAAAAAGACTAAACATTTTTCTGTAGCAACACCATTTGATAAATTTCTATATTTTTCTATTTCTATTTTTCTTTTTTCCTATAGTAGACCAATATAAAGCACTTGTTGGCATCCTCAAATATCAGTAAACGAAAAAAGATTCAATAATTTCGTATATACTATGCTAGCCGGCTAGTATAGTAGTAGGTATCTATATAAAGCGAGCGCTTGAGAGTTCTGTAGTGATAATTAATTACCGTATATTGTGCCTTAGTGAGAATTCTTTTTAAATTTATACGATTGGTCTATATTCAGAGCAGACTATTTATTGTATTACGGACTTGTGCTACGTATTTGTTCTTTTTTTGACGTTCTTCTTGAATTATTGGACAGTTATTATTTAATATTAGATCGGCCTTTTAACATCTAGTGATTGATTTTTGTACAGTAATATTGAAAACTTTTTTGTACAGTAATATTGAAAACTCTCTATCAGTTGAACAATATCGATTTATCTGTTTTTGATTGTTATTTTTTGTAAGGCATTACTGATCAGTGCGTGTTGAGGATTATTTGTGTAAAGTGCGAGTGATAAATTAAAGTGTTGCCAGCGTTATTTATAGAACCTGTAACAATATTTTGCAGTAGACTATGTGCAGTATCTTAGTTTTGTATTGAGATATTTAAGAAATGTAGTATGTTATTTTACATAGACCACATATGTGGTTCATATATTTCAATAAACAAAATTATATTTTTAATTGCCAAATATCCTTTTTTCTTTAACTGTTGCATCTTCTTTACTAATAAAAATATTGACAATATCTTCCCAATCATGATTTTTCTTCTCCCGATTCGATTAATTACTGCACTTTTTTCCCATATAGCAGGGCGACCTTGAATTTCAATGATGAATGCTTCCACATCTAGCGAATCCATGTTTGATGTCCGCGCTTCTCGCTGCAGCGTGTGACAGACTGACAAGCGTTCTCATAACGTTACCACCTAGTTAACCACTCAGAGGTGGTCGGCTGAGTCGCCGATAGTCGACCGGGTGGCGCAACCTGAGAAATCGCGCCACGTCGTGTGAACTCTCAATCAGAAAATAACTTGATGACTGGGAGGCGCGTCCTGGGTAGCGCCACCGGGTAGCGTCCTGGGTCGGCCTCGTTTGACACCGGCCGACTGGATGAGTTTACTAGCTGACAAGTCACGTTACAATCCGACCCAGCTGTCTCTACCATAATTATTCATGTAGTCTAAATCCTTTTTTGTGTAAATTAGTGTTTTTTAGTTTAAATTATTTATCAGAAGTCAGGCCTTTATTGGGAGTGCTGGGTTGGTTTTTAGTGTTACAGCTACTCGCTAGCCTAATTTCATTTTGAGAAAATCTACCATGAGGTTTGCAATACTGTAACAAATACACGTAAGACATAAGGATGATTCAGTTCAACATACTTTTTCCTTCACCATCTCCTATTTTGATGAAATTTAGTGAACTAGTATTGGGCGATAAGAATAAGAAAATACTTAGATTTTTATTCTAATCCGTTTTGAAGTAAAGCCATTCATCATCTTAGAAATCGAACGGAGTTCGGACGTTTTTTAAATTGCTCTGGCAGCTGGTGCAATCAAGCTAGGGGACTGTAATCAATCATGAGTGTTATCATTACACAGCATTCTTCTTGCCCTTTGCAGTGATAATAAAGTATGTGGTGAAGAAGGGGGTTAAATAGGCATGTTTTCGAGCAATAATTATTCAAAATTTCAAAAAATGACCGGAAATCGGAGAACTTTAGTTTTTAAATTCAACAGCTGGTGCATTTAAGCTAGAGGGCTGTAAGTGGTATCATTCCACAGCATTCTTCTTGCCCTTTTCAGCAGTGGCGTAGTGACGGGGGGTTTTCCGGGTTACAACCCCCCCTTGAGCCTGTAAAAGAGGCCCCAAAAACGAGTAGGGAGGCATCAATAGTAATACGACAATATCGGTTACTGGAGGTAAAAAAGTTTTCATACGTGAAGTGTTGCAGCTAGAAAAAATACTATAATTTCAATATTTAAAATACTTTAATTAACTAAAAATAAAAAAATCATTAAATTTACAGAGGGTATGGGGCGAACAAGGCAAGTTTTCTTGGGCTCAACGTCAAGGGGCCACATTATTTTACAAATGTAAGCGAGTGGCAAAAAAAAATAACATATGGGGCCCCAAATTGTCCAACTAGGGCCCTCCAGGGCCCCTTTTTTTCTAGTTTAGATCTCTAGAGACCCCTAGCGCCGTGGGTCCTTTGGGCCAGTTTTTATTGCCAGTTTAGTCATGTGAGGTAGAGATTCAAGTAGGCTGCATCTAGAATATTTCAAATTTCAACGCTTATAAACAAGGGTCCCCTAATTGCCTCGGCTTTGGGCCATCAAAGGCCCCACGATGCTGGTGAGTCCCAGTAATTTCTGAGCCCCCAAAAATGGGTTTGAAGGTACCCCAGACCACTTGAATTAAGTTTACACAGTAGGCTTGAAAGGAGAAAATGTCTCTTAATATTTTTGCAGACGGGCTTCAAATGCTTATTTCTGTTACTGTTACTAATGCTCAGATCTGATACCCCATAGAGTTTATTGTGATCGTGAAATTTGTCAGACCATGAATCAATAAACAAATAATATGAGGGAAGAGTTGATAACCACAAAAAACTTAGAATTTCACTTTCAAGACCTGGAAAAAAATTCAAATTAGTTACACAGATTCTTTTGAGTACAGTAGGCAACTAGGCATAGATGGAATACATATTCAATGCTAGTAGAGAAATCGAGTCATTAATAATTTAATAAATTATTCAATTTGTTTAAAATTATTTAATAATTTACCATTTTTGAACATTGGAGTTTAGGGTGAAGGAGCCTCAACTTTTGGTGTAAGGGAGCATCCAGCCATAACTCTGCCCCGGGCCACTAAAACGTCTCTGAGTGGCCCTGATTGTAATAAAATTTGAAACCACTATAGATTGCTAAATTGACTTTATATAAGTAGTATTTTTTTTTTTTTCATTTTTACGTTAATATTTGTTCAAAACTGATTCAAGCTCTTAGGCAAACGATTTATAAAAGCAATGATTTATTGAATTTAAGCTTTCACTTTACCCAATTTATAAACTTCATTTTAATAAATACTTGAAAAAAGTTACTGTTAAGCCTCTAATCAAGCTCTCAACATCAAACATTCAAAAATTTCCCCATAATGTGGACTAAAATGAATGGATTTAAGCTTTTCTAGACATGGGTCTACAATCTCTTGAAATACGACTTTAGAGGGATCAATTTATCAAAAATTCCCCAGGGGAGGGCCCCCCGGATCCCCTTCGCTCTGGGGGGTATTCCATACCCCCAGACCCCCCGGGGGCCTCAAAATCTTCGTTAACCCCCCCATGAAAAGATTTTCGCTACGCTACTGCTTTTCAGTGATATAAAAGTGTGTTGAATAGACATCGGATGACCCACAAGTATGAGAATGGTAACCTTATGAAACATTTTTTTTGTCCAAATCAACCCTCAAGTTTGCAATAATATAACAATAATACTATTCATGGAAATTAAAAAGGTGAAAGGGTCATACAGGTTGGAGAGTATTTATCACTACTACACTGAGTATGTTTATCACAAAAAAGTAGTTCTTTACGTAGCCTACTGAAAACTGATTGTAAAATACCTCTTTACTGCTCGGCGAGCGGTAGAACGTTTTTTCGTTTGCCAGCTGTTTTCTTTACGCTTCTGTTTTAATTTTGATGTCTCCTCATTGGTGGATCACGGAATCCGTGAAATTCTCATTACCTTAAAAATGCACACGCTAAAATCTGTGATGTTACAAATTACAAGTTTTTATTGTGTTTATCCAGAACTGCGGTTGTAGGGAAAATGTTGTGTGTAGGTACAGTGGCGTAACGTTTCCCAGTTGGGCCCCCCCGCAACCGATTTTCCGGGCCCCTCAAAATCATATAAATATCCCCCCTCACCCTTGCCACCCCCACCCCTCCCTGAAAAACTTGCATAATTATTTTGTGGGCAGTCATAATTATGTAAGAACTAAACACCTTTTTATAGATTAAATTTTAAAATTCAATCATGTTTCAAGGGGGGCAAGTCTAATGATTTGGGCTGTAGCGTACGGGCTTCTGAAAGATGGAAATAGTTGAGAGTTGATTATATTATAAATAATTAATCTTGAAACCTAGAAACCTTGAAATTGATGTCTTCCATAGGATCCACATTCACATCCTCCTTGTTAGCACCTTCGTTCCTTTTCCCAGAAAATGTGTTCTCTCAGAATTCGCCTCATTTGCAGACACGGACACAGGTTCAATTTTTAATAAAAAGGCATTTTATCTAAATTACCGCGAAATTACTAAGTCAGGAAAAGAGAAAAAAAATTAAGAGACAGAGATAGAAAACGTAAACTACTTATGCAGTACTTGATCCTATTAGAAAAAAATTCAACTGCATTGGGAGAACTGACAATTGTTCCATAACTATTATTTATATACTTATACAATAATCACGTAATTTATCCGATATATCAAGGGTATAAATATTCCTTCTGAGCATATTGTTTAAAAATGTACTAGTCGATAAAAAATAGAAATAACTAAAGCATGACCGTACAATATCACAATACCATAAACGCAGCATGTTGAAAAATAGAATAGAAATGAAAAAAATGTCACTCCAAATAATAAAATTCACGATCACGAACTCAATAATGAATAAACATACGGTTTACTCTAGGCCAATTTACCGGACACGTGTATCCAACAGGACGATTCAAAAGAGACTGAATTCAAAATACTGTATGAAGAAAAATATTGACTTTAATTTCTACACAACCCCCCACTTTCCAATACTTCGTATATGCTAATATTACTTCGTATGGAATTCGATGGGAAAATAATATTAAATTCCTCTAATATTTGCACTGTGGAGACATAGCCGTCATGATTTATAACAGTCTAGATAAGTTTGTTTGAAGAGTGTTTTGTCCTCGGTATGTCTCCATTCCCGAAGTCACAACATCCTGCTTCTGAATTCCTTCACTATCTGCGAATTATCTGCTATCTGGGAATTAATTGATAAAGTAAACAATAAACATTGGCCTGACAATATTTAGCCAATTCATTCTTTCTTTCTTCCTTCAGAGTTTCAGTTTTATTTCTTTTGGAAAAAATTTTTTATTTCAGTCTGGGCACGGGCCATTTCTTGAAAAAATATATTTTCATTCCGGGCCCCCTTATAGCCCGGGCCCCCCCGCGCCGCGGGGTCTGCGGGGGTGTACGTTACGCCACTGTGTAGGTACTTCGGGCGTAAAGGTCCTTTATCGCTCTCGCAAAATGACTGTAACTGTTTTGGCTCGAGCAAAAAAGTCGCGCTTTACGCTCTTAATACATAAATAACTATTATCAAAATTAACCTTAGTGTTTTAGTACTGAAGACATTCACATAACAAGTAGTGATTTCAGAAGGCCAGACAGCTTTTCCTGAGTTAGGGTCAATATACCCATCTGTCGCATCTAAACAATAACAGGTTGCAAAAGTCTGTTCATTTATTTCACATGGTCTTCCTCCCACCTGGACAAGTTCTAAATTTTATCAATGGAAAAGTGGGAGAGGTCCGCGTGTGGGTAATTAGTAATAGTAATAGACGGTAGGCAATCACTAAACTAGAAGAATTGTGAGTGTGGCGGTGGCCACCCCCTTTCGACTGCACCAGAAAACACCGGGAACCGGTTTCCCATTGTGGAAAGACCGACATCCAGACAGACAAGTCCCAATCGAAATGCAGTGTGCAACAGTTCAGTGCACTACTGGTTCTAGTCTACGTCACACATCATTGTAGTAACCTCTGATTCATTGTTAGCAACAGCTGGCATACTGGTTTATCTCTACGGTGCACCGTAAACTACACTTCTACTTAATGGGGTGACCTTCAATGAGGCCATCACCTTGCTTACTAGTACATGTACAGGTGTAGGTGCACCAACCTCCCACCATCTTCTTATATTTGTGTACATCACCATCTCTATGGCAGAATTGTATTGTCTCAATTGATTGGGGAAAGAGGCCAGTCTGATGTGGACAAGACGGCTGATGGGACATGAATTTTTAATGCAATTTTTTACTACAACTCAACATGAACTCATCTATGGAACTTCTAGAATTTATATTTCCATAGCATACCAAAGTTAGTTTATACAATTTGATCATCCAATTATTAGAGTTATGTACACAGTCAAGAACGTCACCTCCATGAGGGGGTGTATGAGTGTGTTGGGAGTCGATTTCGTTACCGAATCAATGAAAAACTTACTCCAAAAACTTGTAAAGTTTACAGTGAATATTTCCAGTTCTTCGTGTTGAAATCGCCTCTAATTGAATGCTGAAAGTGCAATTTCGGTTTGAAAAGAGTTAATATTGTAAATTTGATACTGAATAATTCAGTCATAACATCGATACTTGTCATAAAGTTATGTTGCTCTGGTCTTCTGTAACTTTGCTTATTTTCACTTTGAAATTGTATAAAAAAAATTTAAATTTTATTTCATACGACAAATACTAACTCTTAGTTTGAAAATATATAATTATAAAAAACATCTTTCCATTTTTAAGATAAGTGAAAAAATTCAAAATTTTCTCCTGGACCGCTTTTTTACATGTGAGAATGTCCCCCAGACTCCCACAAATAATCCTCTGCCGGTGACATCAATCTAACACAGCGATAATTATATGCTAAGAAACATAATCTCTCTTCTAGAGAAGTATTTCTGTACTAAGACCGAATTGCACATCCCCACGGCAAAACTTAAATATTTTCTCAAGTATTAGGATTTTACAGAATGCTTCTCTATCATTTTCTCTTGAGAGTTATGAAACTCATGCTTTTTAAATACCGTACTGTCAAAAACTTTGAGCCTGAAAGTAATTTACTGAAGGCTGTAGCATGCATTGTTTTCATGAAAACTCCTGTTGGACAGGGATTATTGAAACCCAGCTTGCATGTGCTGATTAAAACATTGGGTTCTGTTGAGAATGAATAATAATTAGAATGTTTTATGTTTTTTCACGATTTCAATAAAGCCTTCTAGTTGAAAAATTAAAACTGGCACTAATATTTTTAAATTAATAGATTTTTTCATTTATATCATAAATAAAAAAATCTATCAATTTTATCTTTCAATTTGAAGTTCCTCCCAAAGAGTGGCTGCTAATTCAGCATGAGTTAATGAGGTTTATCTTAAGGAAAAAAGAATTACTAATACACCTTACATTAGTGGAAGTGGGTAGAATAAAATTAATATTGATTAAGAAATACAGTGTCAGTTTTATAGGAGGTTAGAATGAATTGATTCGCAGTTTAAAGTGCTGTAGTATGAACTTTTCTTTCGGTTTGAAGTTCCTGTAATCTTATGCATTCTAATATGTTTTGTGTCTGTAAAAGTAATTCAAGATGGGGATTATGCAGTGCAGATCTATGCATTTGGATTTTTGACGAGCATTGTTCTACGAAGCTGTGTAATGGCAAACGTTAATTCCATCACCCATCAAGAGGCATCACTCTACTGCAAGAATGCCACATTCTGGATAAGAACAATGCAGAAGAGGCAGCGGCGCCGACTTCACGGGAATATTTGGGGGGGGGGGGCAAAGTCCACCAGAAAGGTCTTGGGGTGTGTAATCTGAAGAGAGGGGGGGGGGGGCAGAGTAAGCCTTGCCCCCCAAAGTCGGCGCCACTGAGAAGAAGAGAAATGAATGGAAGAGGAAAAAGTGAATGGCACAATAAAAAAAATTATATCATATCCTATATTTCAAAACTGGGTTTAGAGTATAGGCTATGGTGAATATTGATGATTGAAGTAAAGTTTCTGTTGGTCATACTGTATTCTGTACGGTTTTACGATACAACGGTAGAAGTAAAAACATAAACATAAAAGAGATAGGATATTTCCTTGTCTATGTACAAAGCAGTAGCCTGTGGTTATCTTTGACAGCCACAGCCTACTAGAAATCAAATCTTTATCCTGCAAGACAGGAAAACAATTATTTATGGAAACATTTGACAGTCATTTTTTTTTTTGTAGTGATGAGATCACTGCAAATTGTTCCATTTCCCCTGCCTATTTATACTTGATGTATGTAATTGACACAACGTAGTGAGGTCTCAGTTTTAACTCGATCGTTCGACCGCTTGTCATTCAATTTAGCATAACTTTTCTTCATGTGTAAGGGTTTTCTTCAAAAAATGCCACATTTTTTTAGGGGGCTCACTTTACCCCCCGATTATTGGAGTTTCTGATTTGGTGCGACTGGTTTTTGTTTGAGTTTGATTGAGATTGAAACTAGTTTCTCGAAGTTTTAATAAATGTGGTTGTGACAATTTCGTCTTATTTTTCATTATGGATACCTTCCACAATATCACCTTCGCCATTACTAAGAAAGATATATACTAGGCCTAAGTTCTTGATAAATTTATTCTTTGGAAGCGCGAAAGGTTTTTTCATAAAACCCATTTTGAGTATATCTGCTTTTCCAATTAGAAGTGGAAAGTGCTCTATAAGATTAAGGTTTACACTAAACGGGGGGGGGGGGGGGGGGAGAAAATTATCAATATCTCAAATATTGAGATAATTGAGAAATTTTCATTTCATCAGGTAAAGCATACGAACTCTAGTCTTTCATTAATAAATTTTGATAAAAATAATCCACTTCGAAGCTAGGGTCAGAAAACTAAATTTCACTTGAAAATGGGTGTTTGGTGTTAAACAAATTCTGAGTGAGGAGTATTGGGCGAGTGAAGTCTACTGTTCACAAACTACTAGTACGTAGTAAAAGAAACTGGAAGTCTCATTGCCTACTCATGTACTTCAATATTTTTCTTCAAACCATATGTATCAATTATACGTAAATAACAATTTTCCCATCGAGGATATTGAGATCCGCGTCTCAACTATATTTTGTAAGAACTAAACTATCTACTATGGAAAAAATATCCTTGCAGAGGATAATGCTCAACTACATTTCATTAAAAAGGCCGCGATCTTAAATACACTAGAGAAAGATAGAAAATTATTAATGAGTAGACCAGATTATAATTCGCATTAAAACTTATTTCATTAAATTTGCATATTTTTCTTGATAGGCCTATCTAATTCAAGGTTTTTGCTCTGAGCGATGTGGATTTGATATTGAGTAGTCTACAGGTAAAAGCTTAGCTGCGGTCCGGATATCCAGTTGGAAACATTCAAAACATCAAGATTCAATATCTATTCTGTGATTTGATAAGAACTTTATTTTGCAAGGCTCATATTCTGAAACGTCGTTGAAACTGCAAAATCCCCTATTGTTTTCGGTTCAAGTCAGGGTTTTATTGTGGTGACGAAAGAAATCTCTTTGTTTCTCGAACTACGGAGCGGAGCAGATCGGGGAGGATAGGAGGAGAAAGAATAAAAAATGTGAAGCGAGATGAGAGCGGGAAGCTGTGAGGAGTGCAGCGCAGTTTGAGGGAGAGGAGGACGACACTACAAATAAGAAGAAAAAGAAGAGGAAGAAGAGGGTTAAGTTGGAGTTGGAAGAGATGAAACGCGGTGCGGTTTTATTTACGAACGTCCGTGTAGGATGCTGTAGATGTTGATGATGTAGAAAAGATAGAGAAAGAGAGGGCGAATGTGTAACTGGGTGGATGGGAGAGAAACGAAGAAATATAGGTAATGAGAGAAAAGATGTAAGGTGTGGTGTTAAGGTGGATGGTGAAGAAGTGAATAGGGCGGGTCGGGTCTCTGGATAGACGAGTAATAATAATAATAGTAATGAAAGAAACAAAAACGCAGCAGGTAGAGTGGAAGAAGGTATTTGTGTGAGTGAGAGAGCGTCGAAGGAGGAAAAAAGGAAGACCAGGTGAGATGCCCGAAGGTATGTCTATGGCCTCGACGGAGACGGTGTGAGTGAGAAGGTGTGCTGGGGGAAAAGAGACAATGTTGAGGTGAGGTAGGGGGAACGGGCGGCCATATTGGAACGCGGCCGGCCGAGCCGTGTGTCTCGACTCCCCGACAGTCGAGTCTAGAATGCGGGAGAGAAGTACGTTGTCGGTTGGTTTCGTTGGCTAGTTGGTGGTGCTGTGGTCGCTCTCTTCAGCAGCTGCGCAGGTGACTACTCCCGGGTGCGAGTAGCCGAGGACGCTGACGCCAGGACCACAATCAGGTGAGTGATGCGATGCACCTAGTAGTGAGGCCCGCGATGACACTAGGCTGGCAGCAGGTCGCGATCACGCTCTTATAGCAGCAGCCACGGCAGCACAGCACCAGCAGGCGGTTCTTCTGGTTATTCCAGACCGACCAGTACCTGCCCTGAGTCCTCGAGCACAAAACAGGGTCCGCTTGTTCGCTGGCTACGTCGCTACTACTCGCTCCTCACCTCACGCCGTCGCAAATTACACTCAAAACAGTACCTACGTCGAAAACAGGTCCGCACA
This sequence comes from Conomelus anceps, assembly GCA_948455865.1. Lineage (NCBI taxonomy): Eukaryota > Metazoa > Arthropoda > Insecta > Hemiptera > Delphacidae > Conomelus > Conomelus anceps. The sequence goes on along the minus strand of OX418216.1, from coordinate 76,557,229 downwards.
CTAGTTTGGCCGTCGTCACCGCGACAACAACACTAGACATCAAACACAACCTCCCACACCTGCTAGAGTAGTTTTTGTCTATGTTTACAAAACGCCGCGTCCCCCAACCCCCTCCTACCAAGAAACCTCACCGGCCCGGTTACTTTTACGTTGCAACTTTATGAATGAATGAATGGAAGAATTATTATTGTTGTTGCATCCCCCCCCCCCACCCCCCTTCCATTAGTTGAGAACCGGTCTCCAAATACTGTACTACTACTACTACTTGTTTGAGTCCCTCGCTCTCAAACAACGAACCAAGTAGTGCACTTGCTCTTCTTCTTCAGTGCACAGAATAGAACCACAGACTACTAATAATAATTAGTAGTGATGCAGCCGAGAAGATAGGTTAGGTCAGGTGCCCTTCCAATGTCTATAGAAAGCGGCCTTGAGTGCCTTTAAACGCAGCCTTGGCTCATGTCTGTCTGGTGCCTCGGTTTATGTGACTATGTTTCGGTTTATGTTTTTCATTCCAAGTTTCTAAGAAACTGAATGTTTCGCTGAATAAATGTAATTAACGTAGTGTTTTCAACAAAATATTGGAATTCTCAACTATCCAAACAAAATAGATTTCATATTAAGCAGCAAATAATATTATTCGTCAAGTTACAAGCCACTCCAGAGCACATACTGTACTGTAAGCCATGCCAGATTATTCACTGCAACATTTATTACTAAGAATGCTATTACAAAATGCAAAGATCATGTAGGCCTCCCATTAGTCCCATTTGACCTTGTGAAGTAATGTGCTTTCGTTCCACTAACTAATCAAGCTGCATTTATTATGGTCAATCATTTTACCTGCTTTTTCCTGCCCTTTAACAAACAATACAAAAGTGGCATTAGACAATTTTAGAATTACATGGACCTATAAGAAATGAATACGACGGTAGGAAATTCTCTTTTACTTCACGTACTTCTAGCTTTTTTTATTTATTCTTGAAAATAACGGAATTTATTTTCCAAATACATATTCGGACAGGACAGGGGAACTATTCGGTAATCTGTAATATTAAATAGCACAACCTGTCATCGTGAAATTACATTTAATAAATGTCAGTGTCACACCATGAACGGTTCAAAGTCAATCAGCTTCCCCATTCTCCTACTAATTTTTATATTTGATCAATATTCCTAACATTGTTGATTTGTTCGTCAAATTTATAGATACTCTTTTGTTAAAGATGTATGTTGTCAGATCCCTTATGCCCTTTTTATTACTATCTTTTTTGTAATGGTAGGTCAATTGTGCAATAACTTTGTTTTTTTCTATAATCAGTAAGTACAAATTGCATATTTGTCATTCATGTTATTGTTTAATAATTGTTGTTTTAATAATTATTGTTTCATTTAATTACTTTATCTATTTATACATCATAACAACACATCACACGTCTTATATTCTTCTTACACATCTTTTTGCAGTTTACTACGGTATTTTAATGTCACTTTACTAGGTTTGCTATCAAAACAGGTATGCGGGGTGACTGATCAAAACAAAACCTTGATAGGACGTTTAAGATCCAAAAGAAAGCTTTTAAGCTTTCCACTTGAACAAAATTTGTTGCCAACATGTTGCCAATTCTGCTGGGAATGGAAATGCACATGATAGCGACAAGTTGTCAACATGTTGGCAGCAAAATTATTTTGTTGATAACCAATTCCTGGTGCAACTTTGATGATTAATAATAAACATTCGTTTTTCGGAGTGGAAACAGCAAAATGTCAACATGATGGCAAAAGTTTGCGCGCCAGCACAATGACAGCACAATGATGGAGTTCCAGATAAGCAATGGCTGACTAACTGCAGAGTTGACCTTATCCACAGCGCTGAGCTATTTGATCTTTCTTTTTCCAGTAAAAAAGTAAAAAGCATGAAATTTGAGATATTTGAAGTGCTATCATATCCTACTAGTTCTGATGATTTCATACCAGCTCGATTTTTTCTTGTACCATGAAATTTACGGTTTATATAAAGATTAGAATTTTTCAAAGTGTAGGCTATAAATTGAAACGATTTGATGAAGTGCTTGAATTTCATGCTATGAAAAAATGTTAAGTTGCCAAGTACTCAGAATAAGAAAAAGTAAAACATGAACATTTTTAAAAATTCGAACATCCTAAATTTCATGTTTTTTTCAGTTTTGTAGTAGAGGAAAACATCAGACAAATTACATATTGCAAATAAATTCATGTGAATCAGGAATTTTGCTTTGTAAATTTTGTAGGAGTGGAGATGGTTGGTTTTTTGTCAGGTTTCAAGCCTTATTTCGACTAAATTTACTAAATTTACAACATTGTTGCCAACAATCTGCCTGACAAAAACCCACCATTTCCACTCTGAAACATTTCCAAAGGAGCATTCCTGCTCCACATGAATTTATTTACAATATGTAATTTGTCTAATGTTTTTCTGTACTACAAAAAAGAAACATGTAATTAGGAAATTTGAATTATTTAAAAATACTATTAATTGTATTCTACTTGTTTTCCTGAGTCCTTAGAAACTAGAATTTTTTCATAGCATGAAGTTTAAGCAATTCATTAAATATTTTTATTTTATCAATTTATAGCTCACAGTTTGAAAATTAGAATCGTTTATATAAACCATAAATTTCATGGTACAAGAAAAAATCGAGCTGGTATGAAATCAACAGAACTATAGTAGGATACAATAGGAAAAAATTCTAATATCCTAAAGTTCATGCTTACTGGAAAAAGGAAGATCACAGAGGTCAGCGCTTTAGATAGGTCCACTTCCCAGACAGTCTGCCGTGGCTTAGAACTTGTCATTATGGTGTCGTCATTGCACATGCTTGCAACAAGTTGGCAGCAAAGTTCCCCAGGAATTGGGCTTCAACAAAGTTTTGCTGCTAGTATGTTGCCAACTTGCAAGAAGGTTGACCGTTTCCACTCCCAGCAGAATTGTTGGCAACAAATTTTGTTGGAGTGGAATCGGTGCTTCAGGGAGCTTGTTGTCAGCAATGTTGCGAACTCAACTCAGTTGCAAATACCGTCAATTGTATTCAATATGCATTGAATTTCACAACCGAATTGATAGCTCTCTCCATTAACATTCGTTTTAGTGTTTCTTGAACAATTCCAGACCCAATTTTGCGAATGATTTTTTTTTGTAGATTACGTCTTGGAGACTCCAGTTAGTAGTATAAGACAAGTCAGATTAACAATTTATTATACAATCTTGTAATCTAGTCACCATAATTACTATATCAATTAGTTGAGGTGAGGCTTAATTTTGATGTTAAAGGAACTCTTGTACACTATAAAAAGCTTTATCAACTAAATATTTTTTCAATTGTTTTTTAAATATTTCTGTATTTTCAAGTCTCTTTAAAATCTGCGGTAGCTTGTTATAGAGTTTCCTACCAATATAACTAGGTTTTTGTTTGAATAAGCTACTATTGTGACTCACCAAGTAATAATCTTCTCGGCTTCTTGTATTATAATCATTTACGTCAAGATTTTGGTTAAAATCACTCTTTTGTGATAGGCTAAAGTAACTTCATACACATATAAGCAGGGTACAGTTAGGAGACCTAGTCTCCTGAACAACGGCCTACATGAATCTAATTTATTTACTCTTATCATACACCTAACCGCTTTCTTTTGGATCTTAAACAACCTATCAAGGTTTTGATCTCTGTTAATCTATTAAATAATGTTATTCCTGCGTTAGAAGGGCTTCTCTCCCCCAAGCCTAGCATGTCTGCGACTTGAGTATGATAGCAAGTGCTGGTTGCGTGTAGTGTAATACTGTACAAAATTTTAATTTATTGATATCAAATTTTATGAAAACCAGGAATTGATAAATTTCGATGGCTAGCAATGTGGGTATCATTGATACATTGATATTCTTAATTATTTCACTTTCAGTCACTGGATTAAAAGATATGAACAAATTATCTGTTTTAGGAGATTTATTAGATCTTTTTTCAAATTTATGTGTAGCATATTGATGTTTCTAAGACTGCTTAGAGAGGCTAGGTTTTATACCATCTACATAATGTGGAGGCTTAATAAAAGTATTAAAACTAAAATAGATTACCGCACCTGGAATCATTATTTCATGGCTTCGGAAAATTAGCATTCTGCACCTTCACTGTGAGCTTGGAATTTCAATGAAAATAAGTAACAAGGCGGAGAATCATTTTTCTCCAACTTTTTATCAAATTATTTGCTAGGTCATAAACTGGGAAAATGTTTATGATATTGAAAGAAAAAGTAATAATGTTTAATACATGTTCATGATCAGATTGTACATTCATTATAAATTATTATTATGATTGGGAATGTAGATAGAATATACGTATTACTGTCATTGATTTTTTTTGTTATCAACCCCCAAATACTTGAGCATTGTAGCCTTCTACCATCAGCCATCAAATTCATGGCCTTGTTACATTTAACAGGCAGTCTACTAAGACAATTATTATTCATTAAATCTCACTTTCACAACTATTACTGGAACCGATTTGTTTTTTGTAGCAATGAAATGCATTTACTTGCTTAGTTTATAAATTTATTATATTAATAACAATATATAGGCATACTTGAAAATACAGTAGTTGAGTTGGAAAAGGACAGTCGTTAAATAAAGTAGGAAATAAAACGTTTATTGAAATAAGCTGGAAACAAATATATTTTTTAATTTTCCAATTATTTTAGGCTATTTCGCCATGATTTTGCACCCGTCCAAAAAAATAAATTTAAACTTCTTGTTTCAAAAATTACATTTTTAAGGTTCCCTAGATGTCTCTCTCCTGAAATACAGTATACTGTTTAATATTCAATATACTCCAAAACTGCAGACTCCCCAGCAATTTAGGATGCAAAAACTTCCCCCTCTTCCATATGTAACTCCTGAATCCATCACTGTTTTAAATAATTCTTTCCAAGATAGGTTTCTTAAAGAGGCTGTATTACTATTATAAGAATTTTTCGAACAGCTTTTAAAAATATTGTTGGCGATTCTTGCGCGCTTATTATTTGAATCTCTACTCATTCCATTCAGATAACGGTTTCGATGTGAAAGGTCAAAGCGTCACGCTTGACTCATAAGCAAGAGTGAGAATACGAATAGAATATAGATGTATAGGTATGTATAGATATATAAAAGGCTAAACGATAGGCTCACTCCTGACTCAGTGACTAGAGTAGTGGCTGGCCAATGCATCCATGGCCATATCTTCTGTTCTGTCTGTTTCTTCAGTGTGCATTCTATTTATATATATATATATATATATATATATATATATATATATATATACTATATTATAATATACTATATATAGTGTACGTGTGTGTTTCTGTCCATTCCTAGTGTTCCATTCGCTGTATTTGTTCTTTCCCCAAGTCACCTTACCTTGTTTGTTTCTCGTACACCTGTTTGCTTGGTTAGAGCAGAACTCCAAAGTCCTTTGCTTGGCTGAGGAAAAGCATGACAGGCCACGCAACTCTGTGGCTAGTGGCCAGCCGACAGTGAAAAACACTGTCCAATGCACATTTCCTGTCTCTTTTCCCACAAATGTTATTTATAGTTTACACAGAGACAAATTTTTGTGTATAGATACATAGGCTATTATGATAGTGGCTCAGTCACATTGGCTGGTCAAGTTTTTTTATAGAAAACAGTGAAAAGATTGTTTTTAGATTTCAATATACTAGAATTATTTCAAATAGCGACAAAAAAGAAGGATTGCATTTTCTGCATAGTTTTTTTCAAAGAATGAAATTCAATAGAAAAAGAATATTCAAATTTTTGAAATTCCATTCCAATTTCCAATGAATATTTATATAATATTCAAGTTGAATATATTTAGCAATCAAGTAATTTTTATATTCAATTAATTACTCCATCAGAAATACAATATAGTAGGCCCTATATTGACAAAGGTTTTCTACTGCGCTTTCAGTGTTTTCCATGTCTCCTCTTGTTTCGTCCTTCATTTCCTTGTTTCACAGGAAATATAGTTATTTTCTTATGCATTCCGTTCCAGTCCCGAATTCAGACCTAGGTAGGACATCATTGAGGGGATCCTTTCTGTGGGCACTATTTTTGGGAAGGCTGTTTTCCAACAACTGCTTTTTGTGATCTATCCTACTTGGCCTTTCAATTCTCAGTTCTATGATAAAGACATGACAAAGTGGCCATGAATTGCTTACTGTGTACAGTTGGAAGTAAATCTGCCAGAAATTCGCTATTGCAATCTAGCATCAAAACGATGTCCATTCCGGCAGATAGTTTGAGGAAAGTAACGGTGTCAGTAAGTTAGATTCTGCCAAATTAAGCTGCTACACGCTTATTCTCTTCTTTTTCTTCTTCTTCATACATCATCATCATTATCATGTTCTTGTTTTCGCCTCGTTCTTATTGAATATTACTTGCCTTATTCTTAGCCGTCATACATAGTACTCTACTCCTGTGAAGTAGTAATGGTTATACATTGAGGTTGGTTGCAGCACTAAACCCTTCGTGGATATTACTATTAATTTTCTTTTTTTGCTTTATCGAATTATCACCTCTTTTCAACTCCATGATCGTATGCTACTATTGGGCTGTTGCTAAATTTCCGATATTTGATGAGGCCAAAGCTCTACTTCAAAATCGCATATACTCTGTGGTGGTAGCGAGTGAAATATTAATACAATATTCAAATTACACAAGAAAGCGTTGCGAATAATCGAAGGAGTTCAAGGTAGTCCTGTCGACCTATTTTCAGAAAATTAGGACTGCTTACAATGCCGGCGCTGTATTTTTTGAGATTGCCGTGTATTCTCATAGAAACCAGAGTAATTATGGCAATAACATAATCGCTCATCCGTATAATTCAAGAGATGGAGAGTCAACGCTTCAGTAACCGCACTATTTTGGTATAAAGATTTTAAATTGTTTGCCCAAAGTTTTAAAGGGGTACTGTCAAGAAAAATTCGTGAAGGACTCAGGAAGTTGCTGATTGATGCCTGTCCTTACTCTCTGGCTGACTGTATTTTGGAGACAAAATGTTGAGCAAAGTGTATCTGTTTTGTAATATATGTTTTTATAAATTTAACGAACGCTTGATAAAGAGCTGAAAACTTTGTTTAGTTAAAGTGAATTGACGTGTTACATGCTGCGTGAGTCTAGCTCGATAGCTGCAGCTTAACTTGACTATCAACAAATTTATTTATTTTACTTGTATTATTTTGTTAAAAGCATAACATGAACATAAACAACAAAAAAAATAAAATTATTTAGAATAAAATTTTTCTAAACCATTCACATCAAATCTAAGTAAGAAGATTTGTTATTCTTTACTCAGAAATTAATGTTAACAGATGCATAACAACGTGCATTTATTTTTTAATTCCTGTTACAAATTGTTTTGGTTGTTTAGTCTTTTTGACACAAGAAGATTCACACAAAAGTGTCCGAAACTGTTTATTTAATGCTTAAATAAGAAATTTCGTTCATTTTTTAATAAAAATAGCTTGGAATATTGATGTAATGCTTGGAAGTTATGAAAGTGTATTGGTTGAGCGTTACCAACAATGCAAGGACGCTCTCAAGAGGTTTTATTTTTTCCTTCACAGATGAAGCTTTTCTCATAATTGTAGAGTACACACTGCATGTGAATTGATGTGTGCGAGGAATGGAGTAGAATTAGTAATAGGAGAGATGGAGAGATGCAAGAAAAGGAGAGAAATAGAAGTGAGTTAGTTAGTTGGTGGCTTGGTGCAGAGATGAGGATTATCGATGGAAGCTCGCAAGACCACCACTGGCTCGAAGTTACTGTATGGAATATAACTATATTGCAAAGTTATATAGATATATAGTTATCACAGTATGGCAATGAAACTGTACTGATCGTAGGCGTCTTTATTGTGATTTAAGTCCTTGGATCTGTTTCTTCTATTAAAGGTTAATAACCGCTGAAACCATCTTCCCTCTTGCTCACTCACTTCTGAAACCTAGAATGAGTTGAAAATTCAAATGAGTAAATTCTTCATTGCAAGCTATGCGTGCGAATAATGAAAATCGTAAGAAGTTTGGCTTGTAATACATTTTGGTAAATTATGTGATATCAATGAATTACTGTCAATTTGAGGAATCGGAGGATGGATCAATCTATCTCCTAATCGAACGAAAAATCCAAAATTCCATTTTTATGAAGCCTTTTGCAAAAATGAATTTCCTGAATACAATATTCCATGTTCAATAAAGAGTTGGAGCATTTTACTTAGTTTATTAACTTTTTTTATAGTTGGATTTTTAATTACTTTAATTTATAATGTTATATTTGATTTGCTAATTTTCAAAATATTTCATAATGTAAAAGAAATTTCTCATATTTTAAAAGTTTAAATATTCAACTAAGAAGCTTAAAATTGAAGAAAAAAATAAACAAAAACGAAACCGACTTCAGTGAAATTATACTCAAAAATTAAATACGTAATAAAAGGTTTGAAATAAAGTATTTGCTATAAATTTAATACAATCAACCTTGAGAAGTCGGCTCCAAATATTTTATGAAGTTAATAAGAAATTCTACGAAATATTTTAGGAGTTTATGGAAAATTTGGCGCCGATTTTAAAAGGTTACTTGTATTAAATTTAGAATTTTCACAATTTAAAGTGAATATTTATTTTAAACTCTTTAGTACGTGAACATTAAATTTTTTATTATCATTTTATTAAAGTATTTTTGTTCTAATTTTTTTACTGAATCGACAAGCAATTGATGTTTATAGAAATCGAAGAAGTTAATTGGTGCACCACTGAGTCTAATAATGATAATTATTTCATGTAAATTCATCGGATCCTTGGATCCGTGTTATGTTGTGAACAAACTCAGCATTGCTATAATGGTAGATTAGTCTCAATTTTTACCATTTTACCCACTTGGAAACATTTCTATACTTGCAATTTTCTTTGGTATAAACTTTCATATTCCTGATTTAGATCTCTTCAAATGCATTACAATTCCTATTCCCTCATTAGGCTACCATTCTAATAAATTTCACTTTTAAATAGTTATACAATCCAATATTTTTTCATTTTTGAATACCAATAATTTAATCATTTTCATTATTACCAGTCTCAAATAGTGTTTAATTTTGTAATCTTTAGCTTGAACAGTCTTCATGGAATACAGAATTTAAGTATACATTACAACATGTTTTACAATCGGTCGCATTGGTTCCGATACCTGATACTTTTAATGTCTTGTTCTATCTTGCTTGCACAAGCTCCATGAATTCTACAGAGATCAAAGAAATTAAATGTTTCTGATGTCATGTAACTTTAAACAGTCTTCGGCGAAATGTTATCGATATCTTCCCCTGTTTTTTTTTTTTTTTTTTTTGAGTGTTGTAGTAATAATGCTGCATTTTGAAACTTTGCCAACTATAATGACATAGAGATCCTCTATGGTTTGTGGTAAACTTTGTAATGGAGGTATAAACTAACGTTTGGGATACTCCCTTAAGTTAATGGATGCATAGATACACTTTAGAATGCATTTGGTTATGGTAATGAATTAATTCTAGTTTGCAGTAACCATACTGTGGTATTCTGATGCTAATTGTATACATTTTGCAACACAAAATTGTCTATGCAACTATGCACAAAGCCAATTCAATATTCCTAAGCAATAAAATGTGGAAATTATTATCAGTTTGTTGTAGGCTACTTTGTTGTTGAGAGCGGGAGATTATTCCTAGCTTGAAAATAATATTGTCAAGAAACATAGGCTACTGTGCATGATGTTTGCGTACTGCACAGTACCAAAGTTCCTCATGCATGGAAGAAACATTGTTCTTTTATAAAGATAACCTGCACCTTTCAAAGAAAGATACCCCGAGTAGTTGTAGTACGGTTAGTAAGAATATCAAGAACTTAACTACTAGTTTTTGTTTATATGTGGGCTTCATAAAGCCATTATTTTTTCGAAGTTAAGATTTGTTGATGGTATGGAAAAATTCCAGATCCCACCGGGAGCCGGGAATCTAATCATTTGCCTTATTATTATTACTGCACCAAGGTAAATTAAAATAAAAAATATCAAGAAAATGTTCTATGCCGAAGATAACATATTGTGACGATGAGCAAAACTAACAAGTTTACTGTAAGTACGGTACGGTACCGTACTCAATTTGCAATAAAAGTGAAATTCTTTGTAACGAGCTAATTATTATTATAGTCTTGAAGTCGCGGAACCCGGAATTACCAGGTTCTTTACTTCAGTGGGCTGTGTGAAAGCATAAACACACGTTCTGTTGCAATATTTCGCATCACGATGGCAGAATCTTCCTTCTGACTGATTAATTGTTACTTATTATCAAGCTTCGATAAAAAAAATATAGAATTGGAAAATTGCTAGCTTTTAACACATCAAATTACACTTGAATCTTTCTTGTAACTTGCACTGGTGATATCTATTTGCAACTAATCTGTATCTATGTCTATCTGGCACAGTCTTCTTGATCGGTATGCTTATTCGTTGTCGCTTCAAGCTGAATTCTCAAACTGTCGCTTTCTAATTGCTGTGAAAGTTTTCACCAAATATTTTTCAATTCTGCCAATCGTGTTACGAGAATACACTGAAGCTATGTTTAGCAACTGCTGAGTGTGTGAATGTGAAGGCAGATCAATAATAATTGATATTGCGTAAAGACATCGACTATTTTATTTGGAGCGTCCAAAATATATTGAAATATATTAGAATCAAATCAAAATTCTTCACAAAAAATTTCAAATAAATGATACAAAAAATAATTTAAAAAATGATGCTCAGTATTTCAGGTTCATCTAACACGCAGAAGAATCTTATTGCGACAGCGCTGTCATATACCGAACTAGCTACACTAGTACTAGTCTGTAGCTTGCACGAATGTGTTTGTTCACAATTGGAACAAATATTGAACAAATAAGTAATTCTCATTCAGGCAAACAATGAATATTTTTATGCCTATTAATTAATGTGCTTATGTAATTAACAAGTGCTTATTTATTAATCTTATTGCGGAAGCTATATCTCACAGGAAGTGACTATGTTCACAATTGGAACAAATATTGAACAAATAAGTAATTCTCATTCAGGCAAACAATGAATATTTTTATGCCTATTAATTAATGTGCTTATGTAATTAACAAGTGCTTATTTATTAATCTTATTGCGGAAGCTATATCTCACAGGAAGTGACTAGCCTACTCATCCAGAACAGCAGATTGAACAGTAAATAACAAAATTAGAGGTCAAATTTTTCCATTAAAGTAACATAAACAGTTGAATGAGCACCAATAAATAATCAGCTTATCACTTTCTTATATCAAATAGACGTTAAGTGGATTAGAAAAATGATTTCCTCAACCGTGTTTGTTCACCTATAGAAGTTTGTCCTAAGGATTTTAGAAAATTCATCACTTGATGATATCAATTTAATTTCATCACTAAAAATCAAATTCTCGAACTAATTAATAAGTACAGTAATCTATAACACCTATATTATAGGAATATCTCTGTCTATATCTATGTCTAATACCTATATCTATAATTATCTATTGCCAAGCTGTTAGAGGTTTAAGGATTCAAAAAAAGAAGGGGTGGTATTTCTTCAGTGTAGAATAGCGTAATATATTCTGAAACTGTCCTTCACATCCTTGATATCCTGAAACTGTAGCTTCAGAGATAATCGACTGTTGCCTTGTTATTAGAATAGCCTTTTGGAGGTCATTTCCAGTTAACAAATTTTTCGCATTATTTTCACAATGACTTTACCCAACAAAAACTCCTTGCAACACTGACCTTGCAAACCTTACACCTTACAAACACATTGGCGAAGGTGATGTGTGGGGTAGTTCATCTTAAAGTAGTAAATAATGACATTAGGTAGGCTACCAATGGTCTCAGGTTCAGTAATCATAGGCTTGATCTGCAATTTTCCTTCACGTCATATTCTATGCCTCTGCAGTTGATTTTAAGCTCGGTTATGCGTAGTTCAATAAGGACCCTTATAAAATAGCCTAGGCCAAAACCACAGTTTTAAACCTTACAGCTGACGCATTATTATTGACAAAAATCAATTTCTTTGTGAGTGTAGAACTCTGTACTCAACTGATAACACCCAAGACTTTAGAGCTACTGAGATGATATTGATGAGAAGTCCTTTTTATTCTTCGGTCACTCAGATTGGATTCTTAACCTTATTGGATCCTATAGTGTTAAAGTGAATAGATTAGCTGGAACTACACTATACACCGTTCCAAAACCGTGATATATAATTGCTATCATTAGAGCCAAACAGCTTTGATCACAACATGCTAGGCACCGTTATGCATAGGCTATGGTCTCTACTAGTCCTCTGGAAATAATATCGGAGCCTAAAATCCGAATTGCCTCTGAAACAATCAGTCGTCAGTCTGTCGTGTCGGCACTAGGGAGGTGCCTGAGGACTGGAGTCCGCCGCATTCAGCCTCTTCACTCTTTGAGTCTCTCCTCATTTGTTCTCTCACTCCCTCTTTCTCTCTCCCATCTTCCCGCGGCACTAACAACTTGCGCACTTCTATCATCTACTTTCACTGATCGCTTGTACATTGGTAAACTACCAGCCAGAGCTTTCCGATGTCTTTTAATTATTTATCTATCGGACAGCGAATAGCTAGAAACGGAACCAATACATCCGGCGGGGTCAGGTCTCTTATTATTTTTTCTCTCACTCTCTCTCTCTCTCTCTCTCTCTCTCTCACACACACACACACACACACACACATACTTGCAGCGGCATGTGTGACCTCATAGACACCAATACGACGTAAAGACCTCACACAATGGCTTGACCACGTCTACCCACGCTAAACATGCTATTTGACTTTTCTATTCACAAAACAAAAACGTTTAGTTTATTATTATCGTGCTCCAAGTAATGTGTGGAAAATCATGTAGAGCTGTGTCTTACATGAAGTGTAACTTCTTACATCAGAATTTTTATTGAATTCAATCACAAGTGAAGGTTCAAAGCGTAGGACAACAACTGGCATCGATGTAAAATAGCTTCACAAACCTCCATTTCAACTTTATTTAATTTTCCTAATTCATTATCATTTTTCCATAAGTTGATCACACTAATCAGTTACCTTGCTAGATTCAGTTAGCGATTATGCGCCTCTGCTGTTCAAACAATCAAATGGGTTTGAAAATCATTGTTGTGACACAGCTATATGACTTTCGACTGGCCGCCTTGTGAAATAACTACAAATGTTTGTAGCATAATAACTATAGATGAGTTTGAAGTTGGGGCTTCCTAGTCCTACTCCCTTCATCCCTTTATAAACCTCTGTTGATAAAACTGGCTAATTTTTTTGGTTCGGATGATTTCCACATGAGTTTGTGACTTGTGCGTGGTTAATGAGGTGAATGATGATACACTGATGTAATACTTGGTTGACCTCAAGTTTAAGATGAGTTTTGAACCACCGAATAAGTGATAACAAAGCTAATAAGGTCATATTACAGCTGCCGGTCACCCATCCAAGTGTAGTACGCCGGAGCGCTCATGACTTGAAATCACTCACAGTCGCCGTGACACCGCGCTCAGCGAGTAGGCTCAGGTCGATATTATTCTGTATAGTCAATAAGCAATTTTTTTTATTGCCAGTATAGAGTATACTTACAATAAGTAATAGCCTACGCGAAAGTCAGCTTGATACAATACACAGATGCAATACGTAAAAACAAATACAAGTCAATTTAATTAAAATTATAATTGCATGGGATGTCGTCAAAATTTAACCCTAAAACCGATCATATCACCTTCAAAAATGCCAGTTTTGAATAGAGGGATTTGGATGTAACCCACTTGTCAACTACAGCCTTTATACTTTTGAATGGAAGGAAAGGAAGGAATGGAATGGAAAGCTTTCTTGTGGTAGCCTGATAATTTTATTTGCTGGTAATAGTGACTTTTGTAAGTCGTAAACGAACATAAGGTAGTGTTAAATTCTCCCTATTCCTTGGACTAAAATTGTGAGAGCATGAATGGGTGTCAAATTTGGCAATATTTTGTTCTACATATATTAAATTGTGGTTAATAAAAAGTGCAGACAGTATCATAATATTTTGTTCACAATAAGCTGATATACATATCATAAAGGTCACACATGATTCGTATTGCTTTCTTCTGTCACAGGAATGCCTATGACTTGAATTTTTCCAAAAGAAAAGAGTGAAACAATCCAAAATAGGTGTTTTTAAAACTTGATAACTAAAACAAAACTTTAATTTTCAAAGTAAAAAAGTGACACAAGCTATTCTCTTTTATGATTCAGTGATACGCACTTGCCACTTGAGTTTTAAATTCAGGTGTATACCGAGAATTTTAACAATTTGCTAATACATTATTATTTGTGAGAAAAGTATTTGTTCTGTCTTGCTTTCATTAATAAATAAATTGCTTGAGAGAACCTTAGCTTTGCTTCTTGGTGTGATTGGTCCAAACTATAACTCACAACCTCATACTACTCATGAGAATGTATCAGTGTTGTATCGTCTGCATAGATCACAGGAAAGTGTTTAAATTAGATTGAAAATCATTCATAAAATCAAAAACAAAAAAGGCTCGAGAACCGACCCTGTGGCACTCCTGCTAGTATCTCTTTGTATTGAGAAACATCAATAGAGTTAGCAATTACCACTCTCTGCTTTCTATTACTCAAGTAAATCACAATCATCCAACTCATTACCCACGCACAGGTCTCAGACCTATGTGGGCTTCATCCTCACGAAAAAAAAAGTATGATCGGATAAATTTAAGTTCCTTTATTACCAAAGTAATTCAATTTATCTAACAGTTTTCCATGGGGTATGCTGCCAAAAACTTTGCTCAAGTTACCAATTTAGCTCAAGTACCAAGTTTGTTTTCAAAGCCATTCAATAGCTCATTAAATACAGCTTCAACTGCCATTATAATGAAGATAATGTTAGGCCTGAAACCATATCAAGAGAAATACAATAATTCTTCAAATGTAAAATATTCACAAAGCTGGGATATTATCAGCGAACACATAAGACCATGGTCTTATGGGTTCGTTGGATATTATACATGTTTCAATAATTTTGCTTATTATAGGCACTATTGCCTTCCGTTCTAAGTCAATCCGTTCTAATTAAAAATTATCCATCAGTTCATTTTATATGTAAACGTCCTCATTAAATTAAATTTAAACGACTCTAATTTCTTTTGCTGATGATACAGCAGCAATATTCTCTGGTAACTCATGGAATGAAGTCTTCTGCAAAGCTGAACGTAATGTTTCTAAAATAGAAACCTGATTGGATAACAATAGCTTATGTTTGAATATAAATAAAACAAATTACATAACTTTTTCTTTCACAAAAACTGGCAAACCCGACAGAAAAAAATCACTGAAACTTCACAAAGGTTGCAATTCTGATCCCAACTCTTGTAACTGTCCTTATTTAAAGAGAGTTGCAAGTACAAAATACCTAGGTATCATAATAGACGAACACCTCAAATGGGATGCTCATACTAAATTCTTGTGCGAAAAAATGAAATTGCTCTCCTACAAATTATATAAAGTTGAAAAATTCTGAGTTTTAATAATTTAAAAATGCTTTATTATGTAGTAGTTCAATGTATTTTACAGTATGCTATAACAATCTGGGGTGGATGTTTTAATAATCATCTGAATGAATTATTTACCACACAAAAGTTAATAATAAAAAGCATATTAAATAAACCTAGGCTTTTTCCTAGAAACCTACTTTTTTCGGAATTACAAGTTTTGACTTTGAGGCAGTTATGCGTTAAAAATGTTATCAAGTACATAGTTAAATATAAAATAAGTTTTCCACTCACAAACAATAACATGGTAGGACATTACAGTTTGAGGCCTTCAACAAATCAGTACAAAGTTTGCAATACGAACATTGAATCAATTAGGAGACAATTAATTTATATAAGCACAAAATCATCAATGAAGTTCCAGAAGATTTCTTGCATCGTAGTAGATATGAGTCAAAAATTGTGAGTTCTCTTCCCAGATGAATATTTTTCCCATACAATCCAACCTTTCTGATCCTATCCTTATCCTTACCAATTCCCCAACTTGACCTATCCTAGTACATGTAACCATAGTTGGATAGGTCATTTCTCACTTCATATGGTACTGTTACTTTGTGTTAGAGTTTTTATATTTTATTGTATTTTCTTAATGAATATTATCAGTTGTAATGACTTTGTTGAGAAAATAAAGAATTGAATTGAAAAAAAAATTGAAAATTCAAGGTAACTGGGAATACTATCTTTTTCTCTATCATCTGATTCAATACTTAAGAACGTTTTCTGAAATAGGAATATCCTTCGGAGTCCTCCAACCTCCAACCCTGTTCACATTTGAGAATATTCCATGCCATTTTACATTGATTTCTAGACTCTTCGATTAAAAACATTATTAGTCTCTATTTTAGCATTCGATATGGCAGACACATACCAATTGAGTTTCTGTTAAGCTTCTTAAAACTATTTTTGTCCTCATCGCTACTTGTGTATTTCCACCTTTCATAAAATAAATTTAAAGTAGCTCTCATATTCCTAAGTTGTGAAGTAAACCCTTTTTTCTCTTTGTCTCACCAGCATTGGATGCCAAAACAGGCCTAGAGACGATTGGTCATTTTTCATTGAAAATCAAAAGTACACAAAATTATCAAAAATTAATGAAACCCAAGTTTAGTCTTGTAGACAAACTAACATCAGTCAAATAACCGTTATGCTAATAGTAACCAATCGTCTTCTCACCATGTGTACGAATGGCAAAGTAAACGTAAAGTAACGTTAAAAAAACGTGGTGTGTCTGCAGCATGTCGGGCTACACAAATAATTATTATCGAAGCTGCTCCCCATCTGAAAGCTACAATACAGATTCAGTCTGTGTCTTAAGTTATAATAGCAGATAATTGGAATCTTTTTTCCATTTAGCCCGCTTCTCACCCGGGCTGTGCGCTTTGCGGCTGTGTTGCAGCTCTAAACTTATCAGATTGACCTTTAGGCGCGTTCAGTAAAGGGATATTTACAGCCATTCGAATTTGCCACTTTTTCCAATCGTGTTCGAGTGCAATATTTTCACTTTTGAGATGACAACCGATTCGACGATGAGAGCTGCGTGATCGCGACGTATCAAGTTGACGCTCCTTCCAAAAGTTGAGAAAAAAATTCGAAATGTCCTTTCCTGAATGTCCGACCCACTTTTTCGGCTATAGAAAGGAAGGACACTTGTTGCATAACATGCGCAACACTCAGCACACGTATCACGGTCATGATTTGAGCGAACGCCGCCGCTTCATATTCTTCCTTCATCATATTCATATCACAGTTTCATCAGCGCCCAATCCTTTGAATTGACAGAAAAATATGTTACGGCTCAGCGGATGTTGTTTTCAAATATTAAACGGCAATATAAACTTGACGTGCAATAACATCTGCCTGTGTGATTTACTGTAAATGTGACTACATGAATAGATAATGGAATGTTTCTATATGAATACTTTCTACCGGCTTAATCATTCAGTAAAGCCCGAGAGGTTTTATTCTATTTTATTTTTTAACAGGAAATGTGATTGGATATTGTGATACAGAGATTGATATTTATGTATTATAAAAGCAATATTTCATCTCGTTCATCACACAAAATCGTTTCTCCTATCATTGATTGATACTAACCTCACGTATTTCATGTAGTCCATAATTAAATTGTCATATTAAAGTATCCTCATAAAAAGCTATTCATCCTTTAAGTTCCTGGCTGACTTTCATTTAACTCAATACTAGCTCTGTTACATTCTCCTCAATGATTCGCCTAGGCTAGGCTATATTCTCATGTTTTATTTTCATCTCTTCTGTTTCTATATTATCGTTTCTTTTTTAATCTTGAAAAAAAATTGCGATAACTTTTTTATAATTTTCAATGACATCAATTCGTTCATCATTATTTCATTCCTTGCGTTCTCCTCGTATTATTTTTCTTAATAACACGCTTTTCCCCGATTCTACTGCACTTTATCTCTATATATTCTCTAAAAGCTAGTAAATAATACAGTTTACCTATCTACCTGTTTCTTCAATGATAACCTTTAATTCTCATTGATAACATTTACGCAAGATCAGTGCTAGCTACCTCAGACAAGGGAAGAAATCGCTCAGTCTATTTCGTAACATCTATCGGCTTCCATTACGAATAAATCTAGAAATCTAGTCATTAATCTAGAAATAAATTAGAGTTTTATCACATTTTCCCAGATTTCACGTCCCAAACACATTTATCAAAGAATTAAAACTTTTGATGATGTTGATAGATTGTGAATTTTCCGGTCAATGTGAAAAAATTTCCTCTGCTTGTAAAATGCGTGGCGCCTGCAGAGTGCAGACAAGCACTTGCATAGAGCATACCTGAGTAGGGCGTTTGAGGTACGCGCATGCGCATATTTAAATAGCAGTTTCTCTGGCTGACCGTTTCTAGAATATTAATGATATTTATGCTAATGTAAACACACGCCAACTACAGAAATGATTTAAATGCCGAACATTTAATTAAATCGGTATTAGTGCTCGAACGCAGATAGGCAGGCCTATGCGCCAGAGGCTCGTAGTTTAGATGTGGGTTATTAATTCACGATTTCGACGACAGAGTCGCTGTCTTGTAATAGCGACAAAATAAAACAGTTTATTAGATTTTATGTACAGACTTTCACGAATAAGAGTTCCACCATTTGCTTTTCCGTTTACGGTGTAACAATAAAATTTTCAGTCGATTGCTTGTTTCAAGAATAACGACCTGTTAATTACTGATCTGTTGAAATGTACCTAATTAAAATTTATTAATGATTAAAGATCCATGCCAACCGACTTTCTACATTTTTTAAGCATAAAATTGCAATATAAAATCGCATAAAATTATTTGAACAATGTCCATCAGCTATCCGTATCACGTTTACCCCAAAAATCCCCTCCAACCTCTTTGCTGTATTTGAAACTGATTTGAATGTATTGCTATTGGGTCAGTTGAGTTGTCTATGAATTGATTTTCTACAGATGGCATAATACGTTCTGAACATGTATCTCTAGAGAATAAAATTTTCTCAAAAATAAAACTAAAGCCTAGTTTATATTAAAATTAATTCCGTTTTCTCAAGAATTAAAACTAAAGCCTAGTTTATATTAATTAAAATTAATTCCGTTGTGTCAATGATATTTTATTTTGATCATTCTAGAGAAAGATTGTAGATACTTTCTTTATTCAATAGTTCCAAACCTTATTAATATGTTATTCCTTTGGACCACCTCTCAATTGTTTTCAGTTTTCACTGTGGATTGTGATCAGGGAGTCACGTTACTGTTGGAAAATACATCAATAACTACATCGCCTTTCTCTGCAAACTAAATATTTTAAAATTTAATTCCAATAATGAATGAATTTATTATGATTTGGTGAATGTTGGGGATTAGTAGATAAATATACAATTTTTATTTTTGAAAAAATTAGGCTATTCAATTTTTTATAAACCTTGGTATAATGATAGCCTTAAGTTAGAAGTATTTTCGGGTAGTTTTCAAAAGAAATTTCTGTTTAGCCAATACAATGATTAGGCTATAGAAGAATAGTTTTTCACTATCAAGAATATTCAACTATCTCTATGCTGTCACCGTCAAACGAAAAGCCTATGTGTAGGTAGTAGCTTGAAAAAGTCCTGTAATCTTTCTAATATAGTAATAGTACCTATATTATGAATAGTCCAAATATCTACAAGCTTGGCATTGCTACAACCTACCTTATTGTAAATGTCATGCCCCAACCTCTGTTGTAATTCGTTGATTATTGTTAAGAATTACTTTGAATAATATAGCAATCATCTTGAATGTCTTCTCAGTGTAGAGTTTTCAATGGAAAATCCAACCAGCGCTCTCAAAGAAACATTCAAATGCGTTTTTATTTGAATGGAATTTGAATCTTTCTCTGGATGATTGCCAGCTCTTTGTACTAGTTGAGCCACATTGCCAACTTGGTCGATAATTCAGCACTGCACTGGTGACATGACATTGAAGCGTACATAGGAAATAAACACAGACTTTTTATCGGCACGATAAACTATCGGCCATATTACCACTCCGATAAATAATATCACATTGTTTCGAGCTTAATCAAAGGTATCACCTAAAATTATATCAACCTGTACCATGAGCCTCTGGTAAACGTTAGCAATGTCATATTATAGCTGATTGACCTTTTTTAGATTCCACGCGTTGATAATGAAATAGCGAATAAATAATGGTCGATAAATAATTATGATAGGCTACACCAGGAGAAAAATGATAAAGGCTGATGAGATATTGAATCTAACCGACTACTAGAATTCTATTTAGTAATACACTGTAATCATAGAGATAAAATGACATTAATCCTGAATTACTTCTTGAATGAGAACTCTTCCTTGTCTGAGGTATTAACTGGAAATAAATTGTTTTTGAATCTTTATCTGTGCAAATCCATTTTTATTTTCATTTCATTATAATTATTAAGTGGTTATTGCTGAACGTATTTAGAAAATTCTATTTTTTCTTCAAAGTTCATTTAAAAATGACAATAATCTCTTCATTGTTTTGGGATTTTTAGTAATGAGGCTTATTTAGAAAGTGCTGATAGGTGTAATTGTAGCATGCCAGCCATTTTTTATTGCTACAGTAGACAGGCTGTAGCCGAGAATCCTAAATAGCTTTACTAAATTCATATCAATAAGAACGATTTCGAGTTTTTGAAACATTTTATATGTAATCAACTTTAATCTAATGTTCACTTTTTGATAATAGGAGATTTTATTTCGGGGTTTCAAAAATTTGTGCTAACATACTGGTTTTCTTATAATGAGGTATCAATCATCATTATCTACACTTATAATAATAAAAATTGAGTAATACTGTTTGTACAGAAATTGAATTTTCTATGAACAAATCAATAAATATTACTATTGACATAATAAATGTTGATAAATCGATCATTCATAAATAAAATCCCGAGAAACTTTTAATTCTAAATTTCCTCAACGCAGTGCAACTTTGGTTGAAGTTCTTGACGTTTCAAGAGCCAGCACGAACTTCGTATGACCTTGCAATATACCTTGAAAGGTATAACCTGTATAACCTTTAAAAAAATATAATACATTTAAAAAAAGCGCCAGCTTGTATAGTTTAACACCTTGCAATATAAACTAAAATATAATATACTGTTATTTGTCAACAGGTGTCTGTCGGTTTGGTGAAAGACAGACAGCTAGGACAGCCAGCAGCCTCAACGAGCAGGGAGTGTCCTGCTAGTCAAATGATGTAAGCAACAGTCTGTGCCGCCGGACAGAGACTAAGTGAGAGAAAGAACGTGATAAGAGACAGTTTGTGGTTGAAAATCTATTTGAGGCAGAGACTGTGAAAGAGAGAGAGAGTGACAGAGCGCGTGAGTGAAAGTGATGGAAATGGAGCAGCAGCAGTCGCCACCCCAGGACGAGGGGGCGCCTTCTATGACCCCGCCGCCCCCAGCCGCATCTCCCGCCCCCAAAGAGGAGCCGCCCGCGTCACCGGTGATGTTGGCCACCATGACACCTGTCAGTGTCACCGACTACCAGGATCAGGTTCACGACCCGGATGACACCAAGACTGTGATCTATGTGCCTGGGGGTCATCCGGGCCAGGTGACCGCTGACCACGTGACAGGTCTTTACCAGGAGCAGGGCCTTGATGGCAATGTGTCGGTTGTTGTGCAACCCTCTTCGCTCGGCCAGACGGCCACCTACCAGGGACCACCGGGCACCACTGTCCTCGTCCTCTCGGAGCTCGTCGACGATATGTCTTCCGTTCTCGGATTAAGGTAGGCTGCTGTCTATAGCATTATCATTGCCACTCATAGATTATAGATATTATGCGATGGATGTAGATAATATGCAAAATATACTGATAGTATGACCGAAGACAATGTAATCTTTGAGAAGGTTTTCACATTATTGATATTGATAAATGATACCTATAGCCTGCAATTACATTATATTGTCTTTGGTATGACCTAGGGATAGAATGCTAGGTGATTAGTGGATAATGGATAATGGCAGTAGACCAAGACAGTGACCAGCTGTGAAAGGCTAGCACCTGATGAATTGTTTCACATAATAATCATCTGTCATAATCAACATAAAGTAACATATTGAGAGGAATTTAGCCTGGAAAGGAATTCACTCGTACAGCACGAACTTATTAGCCTAAAAACTAAATTAACTCAGCAGGAAAAGTTTGGAGAAATTTAGTATCCATGCTGAATCTATTGTAGCAACAAACATAACTTATACGCAATAGTTGTTGCACGAAGATACAACACACGAAAAGCAATCATTTGAACGGAACCTCCTTGTTTTGCATGTGAAGATTTTGCATCCGAATTGGAATCTTCAGAGTTGCATTACGTGAATCAGTCGGCATAGCATGATGCTTCTACTAAAATTCTCTACTAGGAGTAAACTCGGACATCCATTCCATTCAGTGTGTGCTCCAAAGTAGTGTATGCGGAACTAGATTCCCCTGATAATCTTTTTCACTTCTGTACATGCAAGAAAATTAAGGAGAAAATCTCTCTTCAAGTTGAAAGACATTGCGACATTGGTCAATATGTTTGTTGCAAAATTACTTTTAAAACGATTTCTACTCGTACAGATGAAGGTGATTACAGAATAACTAGGTTGATTGATGAGTGTCGTTTACAATAAATTAAGGTTAACTCCAGAACCCCTCCTTTACAAACAAAAAATTACATCATTGTAAAAAAATTTTAATCTGAAGGTGAAGGAGTTAAATTTTGCAAGATTAGCCTATAATTTTAAAGGTTTGTGTTTAAATGGATAATCTGTAATGGAGTTTCGTTTTCTAATATGGATGCTGGTGTGCTGACCGTGTTAGAAAATCTGATATTAATTATTATTCTTAAGAGTTGTTCACTGTCTGGCCTGGTAACATAACTCAATGGCTTAACTTTATGGCTTAACTAACCTAACATAACTTTATGGCTTTTACATTATTTATTTTGGAAGGGGGCCGACAAATCTTTCTGGATCATCCTTAATATTACTAAGAAACGGTTAAAAGTATATTTGTTGATGGAGGAGATAGTAAATGAGATATTTTTCAAGATCAACTGTAGAATATAATTTTTCAAGGTCACAATCTATTTCACCCCTTAAAGATTCATCCTCTGTAGAGATTTTTCCTTTCCAATTATTACCCAGGCAAAAGTTATAATCGCACTGGGAATTTTCTAACTTGAAAGTGCAAAAATTATTTAGAATATTTTTATGCTTGCACCGATCAATTCAATGTATTTCAGGGTGGCTTGAGGTGCGCCTAGGAATGGCTTTGCCACAATCATTGTGTACTGATAGGGCACTCGGACAACTTCAGACCACAAAAAAAAAGAAAAACAATAAAAGCATAAAAATATTGAGATTCTTGTAAGCTTAGCTGTGAGATGATTTAATAGAGGTGCTGCAGCTCACCCTCAGTGGTTTAACAGTACTAGAATCAAAATCTATCATCATTCAGACTTATTACCTGTTGACGGCGAAATCTGCTAAAGGATGAAGCGAATGGCTTCCATTAAAACTTAAATCATCGTAGGCAATTCCTCTGCCTCTGCTGACGATAAACATTTGACCTTCCCGAATCAAATGCCTTCTTGGCTGTGATTATTTAAGCAAGGCCAGCTGTCGAAAATTCTTCTCTAGATTTATCAGTAGTCAATTCCATTCAGAGTGGATTTTCTATCTTTTTGTCCACGTTCAAACGCTTTTTCACCGCTCTTCTGATGATCTATTCTTTGCGAGATTTTTGACTGCTAAAATCATTGGAAAGTTCATGGCTATAAAGCATTCTTGTAAATGCCAAACGAATTTACATTAATCTATCCAGTGAATTTGGCTGAAGGAGATGAAAATCAATGACAATTTTCCCCTGGGCTCAAATGGTCTCTGGGTGGCTCTAATTGTAATAATGATGTAAAAACACTATTACTTTTTAAATTACTGCAAAATTATTACTTTTAAATTTCATACTATACAATTTGTTTGCAATAAACAAATAATAATTAATAAACTAACAATACAAAAAGTGGTTTTACGTGCTTATGAAGTAAACAGTTCGTGAAAGCAATGAATTATTGTATTCAAGCTTTCACTTTAACCAATTTATAAACTTTATTTTAATAGGAACATGTACAACATTACCGTTTTAAAGTCTCAAATCAAGTTCCCAACATTGAAAATCCCAAAATGTGGATTATGTGATTTTCAAATAAATTTGAAAATAACTGGATTCAAGCTTTTCCAGACATGAGTCTAGAATCTATTAGAATAAGATTTTAGAAACATTTTTCGGGTGGGTGACCCCCGGATCCTCCTTGCCATGGGGGGTATTTCATAAGCCCCCCCCCACCATTTTGAAATTCTGGCTATGGTACTGGGGTCATGTCAATAAAAAATGAAGGATAATTTTTTCGTAATATATCTCATTTTCTTTAGTTATAAATACCATTGAAGAATCTGTTAAAATTTAGGAATTATTTTTTCTCCTGCATAAATTATTTGGTTGTTTTATTCCTGTTCACTAAAAATACTGTATATTTTGTCCTAATTACATGATCTGTAATTTATATATGATTTGTGTATACGATCTATTTGGATATGATTCTGTCTTATCATATCTTATGATTCTCAAGTGAAAAGTAAGTAGCAGGTAAAGCGTTCGATTTTTCATAAAAATTAACAAAATTTTCAAGTCTATTTGTCCTATATCGATCCACTGTTAATATTAAAATTTTATCGTTCCTTTATACCGTTATTTATTATTATTTTGATGAGTTCTGTTATTCAATTTGATAACTGAACCAGACGATCGTCTATTGAGGTATTTTTTAAGCTTGAGGTTAGCTTTGATATTGGCAGGGCAGATACGGGTGAAGACCCCGCATTTTTTACAAATTGATGCTCTTTTATAACCACAGTATAAAGTTTGAATGACAATTCAACAAAATGATATTCATAGTGAACTGAAACAACTTCGTTACTCTCTTTAAATTTGCAATATTCTTGTTCAATAATTTTTAATTTGCTGATTTCCATGCATTACTGCTATCGTGTTATCCTGCAAACTCTCTGTAGTATTGTAGCTATGAATGCATTATTTGTTAAGTTTATATTCATTATGCATACGCTATGCATTCCCAAACTAGTAAACCTGCAAATCAGCTATTTCCATGGATATATTTGAGTTGAATAATGCATTCAGATTATCGTAACTCATCCGTATTACCATCAGATGTAATGGAACTTCCTTTTAGGGAGAGATTTTTTGTAGACTTCGATTTAAGTCGGTAATGACTGGGCTTGATATCTTATTTTACATTTTTTCCTTTTAAATACTTATTTATCCTGAAAAATATCAGAAAGCAGAAGAAATAAAATGTCAGGCTTAACGAACTCTGTTGAATCGGCATCCAATTTCCGCTCTTCTTTCGTCATTCTTTTTCTTTCTCCTCAATTTTCAATCACTATCTCTCTCTGTTTAATGCGTTCTATTCCTACCTCTTTCGGTTTCAGTGTGAATATTTATATCCTGAGCGGACATTCTCAGTTTCTCCAAATTAATTGGATAGGGGGAAAAACAGTGGACTGGTCATTAGCATTATTCAACACAAGACTTGGGTTATTTTGCAGCTGAATTTCCACCTACTGCACTTACCTATAAAATATTTCGTATGTTTTGTTTACATATTGTTGAGATCAGTCTAATAGTCCAGTCTATTACTTTACAAAAGTGTAGTCTATTTGGTTTTAATTTTTTAATTCAAAATCTGATTACTGTTTTACAAACTCGTTTATAGGCAGATATAATGTACCTTTTTAAAGCACTTAATGCCAGGAATTTCAAGAACCTCTTAAAGCTTTGGCAACATTAATATTGTAGTATTGAATACGATTGGAAAATCCAATGAGGTATCAGCTTCTATTCATTATAAAACTTAATTCAATCATAAGGACCTCCACTATAAACAAACATAATATGAGACAACTTTTAAGTACTTATTGCCAGCAATAAATAAATCGCTTAACATTTTTGAAGCATTACACAAAATTCACACTTAAAAAATTCCAAATTTTGTTTAAAATTGACATTTTTTCTTTCTGAACGATGTTAATAGTTATTACCAATAGAATTTATTTCACGTTGAAAAAGAGTTTCCACTCTTCATAGTATCAAAATCACATCCTATCTTTTATGATCGTAATAGTAGTTTATGCAAAGATTTTATTTTGACCCTTATTAAAGCACGAGTTAGATGTAAGTTATAACACGAGCGAATGCGAGTGTTATAAATATCTCACGAATGCTTTAATGGCCAAATAAAATCGTTGCATACACTATTTTATCTACGACCACTAGTATACATTTAATTAAAACAATTTCATTTTACCTGTGACTGTCAGAGATACCTAACCTCTCATCTCAAATACAAGAAGTTATAGTAGATTGTTAGGTTAGCAGCTTAGTTAGCAGTTTGATCAAATCAGCTGATAGTTTCACAATATTGAATTACGATATTGATTCCATCAAAAATGCTTCTGATTGGTCCAGAACCCGTGTTATAATGTAGAACCTGTACTATAATGAGCTCATTATACAACGGGTTTCAAAAAGCATTTCGAAAAGACAGCTGTTTTGGCATCAATTGTGAAACTGTAATGTATACATTATGACATGGTCGTAGATGAAATATCATTACATATCATTTAATTTTTTTGTGATATTGTTGATTATTATTAAATATATTACTTATTGTACATCATACGAGAGAGCCGAGAATGCAAACTCTATTCTTAATGGAAGTGATGGATCATGGCACTCTACCAAAAGTTCATTATTGACTTTGTTTGCCTCTTAGTGTCTTAAACTACCCTGATTGTTGTAATGTATTATTAAAATCACTGAGAATTCAGTTATTTAAATCTTTGTCAATTCACATATAGCCTACAGTGTTCCTGAGGAACGGTTTCTCTTCAGGAACTGACTATACAGCTAAAAATTAGACTGGCAGTTCATATAAACATAAATAAAGATCGTTACTGTAATAAAGATCCATGTTAATGGCAGCTAACTCTATTAATTTACTTATCATGAGATCTCTATGTCCTTTATTCAGTTGAATGGAATAAGTTTCATGCAAAGTAGCTAAAAACTCAAATTAAACAAGTTACAAGCCTGTAACTACCATAATTATTGAGGTATTTTACAAAATACACAAAAACAGCTAAAAAGTGGAATCTAACTTTGAAGTGAATTAACGAGGTGAGTCAATAAACCAAGAGAATCATGAATTAAAGTGAATCAATGATTATTAGTGGAAAATAATTAGTGAAATGAACTCTTGTAACTATCTTATAGGCTCACAAGATTCTTATAGATCAAGTTCAATATACAAAGACAACGATAAAGTAGTCAGAAATTATAGGGAAGTATTCTCTGTGTTGCATCAGAATATTTAATATATTCGTAACAAAGTAGATAGAATCGACGTATTCTTGAAACAAGAGGCTCCTGATTTTCACGGAGCACGGCTTAAAAGAAAATGAATCCAAACTATTTATTTCATCGAAGTGGGTGAGTAGGTTGAACTAAAATGATTTGAATCATACCTTTAGGAGAAAACGAGAACTAACTTTCTTTTTTTTTAAGGATGAAGCCCACATAGGTCTGAGACCTGTGCGTGGGTAATGAGTTGGATGATGGTGATTGATGAGTTTGAACTACATTTGTTGGTAGTATAGTAGAAAATAGAGCTGATAAATTGGAGATGCAAGCTGGAGATGCAGGGTTAAATACTGAGTCCATTGCTTTTTTTTGGCTACATATCAACCGTTCACCTAAGGAATTAATAATAGTGGCCGAGCCTTCTTATTTGCAGACGATACAGCATTCATTTTCAGCAATTCCATTCTAGAAATTTTAGAAATACATGCCCATATAGGGGTTTAGGCCATTGTCCAATTCTTAAATCAGTTGAAATTAACGATAAAAAGGTGAAAATGCCAATATCTTCAATTCAAAAACAAACATAATGCAAATGAAGATAGGGCTATAAACGATTTGTAAACGATAATTGACTAGACCAGGAAGAAAACAATACATTTCTATAAGTTTTGCTGAATCTGGGCTCCTTAAATTGAGAATTTTTTTTTTTAATATGTTGTAAAATTTCATCTGGGGTATTTGTCCTGCGACAGCTTGCTAGATTAAATGACTAAAAGTTACTTTTTACAGCTGACCATTTAAAAACTCTTACTGTCACATATTATGTACACTATCATAAGTATGGCGTAATTTATCAAAACAAAACCTTGATAGGGTGTTTAAGATCCAAAAGAAAGGTGTATGGAAAGAGTAAATAGATTAGATTCATGTAGGCCGTTGTTGAAGAGACTTGGTCTCCTAACTGTACCCTGCTTATGTATGAAGCTACTTTATGTGTAAAAAAAGAGTGATATAAACCAAAATTTTGACGAACATGTTCATAATACACGAAGCCGAAGAGATAACACTTGGCGAGTCACAATAGTAGCTTATTCGAACAAAATCTTAGTTATATAGGTAGGATACTGCAACAACTTACCAAGTCTTAAAAATATAAAAATATTTTTCTTGATAAAGCTTTTTATAGTGTACAAGTGTTTCTTTCAAATCAAAATTAAGCCTCACCTCAACTAATTGATATTTGTTACTAGTGTATAAGATTAGAAATATTGTTTGTATATAATTAATTGTTGATCTGACTTATACTATCTTCTTAACCGGCGTCTCCAAGACGTTAATCTACAAGAAAAAAATCCCCAAATAAGCTTGTAGAGAATCCAATCCTGAAGATAAGTATGTGGGATCATCCAATAAGCATAAATTCACGTAAAGCTTATAAATCAGGGTTTTATTGGATCAAAACACGCAAGAGTAGCAAGTTGAAGCAACCGTACAAAACCGAGTGTTTAGACTAATAAAACCCGATTTTATGAATTTTGGGATTATTTTGGCAGTATGATGATTGGACAATTTATTTTCAGAATTCTATTTTTTAGAAGTTTATAATATGTCAAAAAGTATTGGTATAACTATCTACAAATAATCAAGTTAAAAATAATATTTCCTTGAGGTATGCTATTTTTATTTATTTAGTTAAAACCTCAAAGCCCTCTCATGAAAGCTAGGGAATTTTTGCGTTTTTGTGAAGTATCTCAATTATGGTAATTACAATTTTTTTACAGCTTTTATTCGATTTTCACGCCCTTTAACATGAAACTATCACAATTGAGATACCCAAATGGAGAGCCTAGAAATTTCAAAATGATTGTATAATTGATAGGGATAGATGTAAACTCCAGTCCTATATATTTGTGTAACGAAGCGTTTCCGGTCCTATGTTTACATATAATTTTCTTCATTCTTTTTATTTAGATATATACTTTCCTAGGTATCATTCTTCCTGGAACATTCTGTATATGGTTCAATTTCAGTTGATTAACAATAATTATCTCATGTGAAAATGTGGACTCTACTGTATCCAAAGGCAGCACATGCTCAGATAAAGAATACAACCTCTGATCGGAGGCTCAGTGTTGAGGAGCGTTTATTCAAATTAATATATCACAGCTAGTGCACGACTCCACCAACACCGCCTACCTAAAACACTCTTGTCTGTACAGTACTGTATTCTATTACTTGGCCATTCGTTACTCAACCATGAACTTTGCACGCTCACAAATAAATGGCAGCTAGAGCTAGAGCCAGTGCATTCTCAAACTATTATTCATTCTCAACCTATTATTTTACTGTACACCATTCCAAGTTTAGTTGGCATTGTAGCGGATTTTCACTTGAACTGTCTTTCTATAGGGATGCTTGTTCATTGAATGTGAGAAGCTGTAGATCTCTGTTCACCAGTCGAATGGAAACTGAAAAGCTTACGGGAACTTTGAATGCTATTGATACGGAAACCGTGCAGTAATCTCTGTAATTTTTTGTTTCATATTGAAGACAATTATGTAAACCTTTTTGAAAATCTTCTTGGTGATGGTGATATTGTCGTAGATATCCATAATATACAATACTGATGTCACAATGATTCAAAATATGAACACAAGATATACTACAGTTTTGACTGTCACGTCATTTTCAATCTCAGTGAAACAAATTTAGTTTGATTGGGAATTAAAATGGCATGACAGTCAAAACTATAGTATCTTGCGCTTCAATAATTTAACATCAGTGTATGTTTCTTACTGGAAACGTTTCTGATCAAAAATAGATGATCATATTGTGCTGGTTTCTTGTAAATAGTTGAAATTGCTTGACTCAAATTAAGCTCATGAAAGAAGGTATCTTCTCTTCCTACACATTTTTAAACTAAGGAGAAATAATATTAACTCAACTGTTTCATAAATCATAAGCATTCTAATAAAGTTTAAACTTGTGGGACGAACGTCAGGTATCACTCAACAAAAATATCCAGCAACAAAGTCCAAAAAGTCAGAATGTCTTGTGGGTGAATGTGGCTACTGCCGTGTAGTTCCATCATCTTCATTTTGGTTTTTTATAGTATTTCTACTGTTTCTTCTTTCTTCCATGCCTCATCCCATCTTCCAGCTCTTCTGATTGGGAGTTTTACGATGGAAAATAAATAACCAGGTGTGTGAGAAGACTCTGAAGAGAGAAAGAGGGAGTATGTGAGTGAATTGAGTGAGTTGGTCCAGCAAAGCATTGTTTTGTATGCTGGTGTTTTTTGACACTGCCAAAAACAGTTTCCCTTTGCACCCGCAGCGCTGCGCTACCTGTCAGCATGATTTAAGATCCTTCGCAGCCTTTACGGTTTTGACCTTCGAGGAATTTTATTATGACCCACGTTCAGATTATAACTGTTCAGCGTTTTTCCGACTTGCGATCGCTAAACTTTTATTTGACATTAAGCTAAAATATACATCAGTAGTAAACCTACTTCCACCATTTCTCATTCTTCATGTCACATTATCACTAAATCCTTATCACCTCTTTGTGTCTCCATTCCGTCTTATTTCTCTACTCTTTCAAAAAGAATTTAAAATGAAATCTCATCTTTTTGCTTTCCTCCTAGGAGGAAAGTCCTAGCACATTTGAACTAATCGATCAAACGCAATGCTTATCTCATATACGCATCTAAGCTGAAATCAATAATTCTCCCTCGAACGTTGCATCTATATGGGTTGAGAAGTCTAACAAAGGAAATTTTATGCTGTGAAAAACAATTTTGAACTTGATAATATTTTAACAATCTTTTCTCCGTACACTGCTGTGTTAAGAACAGTATTCTTATATTTTTGTTTACTCCTTCTAAAAGTATAAGAAATAGGAAGACTTCGATTCTAGAAATGAAGAAAATGTAACATTAAATTTCGGTAACTAGTCAATGTGAACATTTTACTAAAGATAAGTTTGCTCGTAGATGGATACCGAACCGAATTTCAAAACAGTAATGTTTCGGTACATTTCCGAGCAGCGATGTATTAACACGGAATTCATGAAATTTACAAACATACAAACTACAACTACTACGTACAAACATTAAGTTTAGTTTAGAATCATTAAAAATTATTAGGTACCGGTACCGATAAGTGATAGCAAATTGTTTTAGATGATCATTTTTATCTCCAAACCGCTTAAAACGCTAATAAAATGCAGTCTGCATGAATCCTAGGCCTATTGGCAAAAAATTGAAAAAAAAACGAAAAATGACGAAGTTTGAAAAGTGATAGCCATGAGCCATAGCAGGTATCTGCTTAGTCAGATAAAGGTAAGCTACGAAGTCCTGGGCCCTCTTTGTAAGTGTGACCGATTGGATTGGCCAGCATAAAATCACACCTAAAGCAACACCTAACACCTAAACACCGAAAGGTTCGGAACACACTTAAAGCTGTAGGATCATCTCATCAATCACCATCATCCAACTCATTACCCATACACAAATCTCAGACTTATCCTACAAAAAAGTTCCCTTTCTCTTTCTGATCTCTCAATAACTTCTTACCGAGCTAATAGGATAATCATTAAGCCTACACTTTTTCTGTACTGAATTAGGATTACAATTATATATTTTTTGCCATGAGATTCACTGCAGGCTTGGGTGTCTTTAATGTGAATTAGTAGCTTGGCCAACAAACAAATGTGAGAGAAAAATGATGCGACCTCGACTTGACCTAGACAACGTTGTTCAATGTTGGAACAAACTGCAATTAACTGCTTAATTGTTAGGTGTTTTCATAATCACTATAAATCCACGCATCAACAGAACACTATCCTTACCGACAGAGCTTGTTAATAAAACTATTGCTCAATATATTTCTATGATAAAAAATTAAAAAAGACTATTAATAACGTCGTCCAGTGTTACTTTATTATGTTCTATTTGAATTTGAGAATAGGCCATATTTCCTCATCATTATTATATAAATTCTTATAAAAATTTACAAAAGTAATTTCATGCAATACATTATCATATAATATTGAATCTTAGAATAAAAATGTTAGGTCTTTTGAGACTACGACGCTAATAGCTGAACAAACTCTATGATAGTATTAGTCCAGTAATAATAATTATTATTATTTTTTTTAGTCCAGTAATTTTAGGAAATTAAAAAAAAAATGATACAAGCAAGAAACTTGGCACATATGTACTACTTTTCATGCTGAATAACATACTAAAAGTCGTCGGCGATAGAAGTTGTGCTTCAGCCGCCATCTTGGAAAATTGCGGCCAAATTTCAGTTTTTCCCAATTTTCTCAAAACCATTAACCGCATCTGAAAAAGTTATAATAAAACATGTTTTTTAGATTAATATCTACAACGTTTCCTCCTTGCATTTTCTCAATATCTTCAACCCTTACGCCATAAAATTGAAAATAAAAAATTACCTTTTTTGAAATTTCCTCAAACATAAAGTTTGACTCATGATTTCTCATTGAAATCAAAGTTGGCATGGCAAAATTTTCACCAAATCGATAAACCATGATAGGTAGCTCATTTTTATGACGGAAGACCAAGGTATTCATCACTCTAGAATTGTACAACCCTTTATCTCTCACCAAACCACACCCTAGCTTCCAATGTGGAAATTCATCTTATGATTTACAACCAATTATTTGCAATTGAAATGGAAATATCATGATGATTTATTAGGAATAGGATTCAAAATGATAAATTTAAGTTTTTCAGTGAAGGAATCTGACACATGGCCGCCATATTGGAAAATGGCGGATAAAATCTAATTATCTTGTTTACTTGAAAACTATTGCTCAGATTGGAAAAAAGTATGAATAAAAAATGATCCTTACTCGAAGATCTAGAACTTTTGTTTACACTTTCTCACATATTATAACTTTTTTGGTTTTTTCAACCATTGAGTTGTAACATTATCTCAAAAAGATTTTAATGTTTCCATTCACAAGACTACACTTGGAATTCTCAGCAAAATCAACTATTTCATTGGAATGTTCTACAAAAGTTTCTTAACAATATTAATGGATTCAATGCTAATTACATCGCTAAAATTTTCGCGTGACAGGGTGGTGGGTCAAGTAGAAAATTTGTGGCTAGTATTGTTATGGTGGGAGGGGGTGAATCTTGTAACATGATGTAATTCTTATAATAAAATCAGTAATAGAGTTTTATATCACCCTCTCATCCTTATCAGTTTGTTGGCTTTTTTAATAGAGGGTCCTTGTGTAGGGGGCTAAAAACCACCCAAAGTCTACAAACAATGATAAGAAAATTTATCAAACGGGTATTATGACTGCGTTATTCAAAGCTATAGAATTCTACAATAAGTCTACAACTCTCATCTTCACAATATATTATGGAAAGTACTTATAGAAGTAATACTATTAAGTTATATTATTTATATTGAAGTGATCTAGAAATTTTCGGCAATTGGTTAATGGAGCACAATCCATTCCAATTTGAGTCAGGAGATTTAGTAAGCCAGGGCCTAGTAGGGGATAAAACTGTGATGAGGCCAAAGAAAAGGGTCAAGAGTCGATGAAAAGAATTACTGGACAAACATTTGCGTCACTGAGAATCCTTTAGAGAAAATATAAAGTGAAGTCGCTAGCTGCTGTGAATTCATCCATCAAACTGAGAAACGATAATGTGGTTTTGAATTTATAGCAGCTTTTCAATAGAATCATATGTATTGAAAATGAACCGGAGAATTTGAAACCGTGATTCAAATATGAGTTAGCTTTCTGGCCTTCTTCCTTATTTGATGAGGTGTCACTTCGTAAAGGAGTGAAATCATCTCTTCCTGGAAAAGTGATTGAGATACCTGAAGACTACACCTACATTGTGGATGGTGGGCATCTCTTGCACTGAGTTACATGGCCAAGACCAGCTACTTATAAGGAAGTTTTGGATTCGTATATCGTATTTGAAATCCCAATATAAGGATAAGTGCGTAGTGGTATTTCATTGATATCCTGACCACTCTACGATTAAATGTTGTGAGCAAGAACACAGAGCTGCAAGGCGAACCTCTGCTACAATTGAAGCACATGAAAGCAATTCGACAACAACAACGCAAACTGCATTTTTGATGAATAAGCAAAACAAGAAATGCTTGATTGAAATGCTTATCCAAAGATGTATTGCTAACAAAATCAAAGTTTGCTCAGCAGAGGCAGATGCTGATTGCCTGATTGTGTCTACAGATTTGGAGAGATCTAAAAGCGGCAAGACAGTAGTGGTTGTAGGCTAAGATACAAACTTATTTGTTCTTTTAGTTTCCTCTACCTCTAAAAAATACGATGTGATGCATTTGCGACCAGGTTCTGAATCCAAGATAAATGAGACTATTTACATAATCTCAAAGCAGCAAAGTATTATAGGAGAAATTGGTGAGGTGATTCTTTTTGTTCGTGCAATGACAGGATGCGACAAACTACCACTACTAGTTTTCTTATCATTTTTAAGACGGGGCGGTTTTTGCCCCCTAAACAAGGACCTTCTGATAACAAAGCCAACAAACTTATAATGATGAGAGGGTGACATAAGACTCTTTTACTGATTTTATTAAAAGAATTACACGTCGCCTAAAAAGATTAACCTCCTCCCACCATATCAACAATAGGGTGGTCAGGATATCAATGAAATACCACTACGCTCTTATCCTTATATTGGGATTTCAAATACGATATACGAATTCAAAACTTCCTTATAAGTAGCTGGTCTTGGCCATGTAACTCAGTGCAAGAGATGCCCACCATCCACAATGTAGGTGTAGTCTTCAGGTATCTCAATCACTTTTCCAGGAAGAGATGATTTCACTCCTTTACGAAGTGACACCTCATCAAATAAGGAAGAAGGCCAGAAAGCTAACTCATATTTGAATCACGGTTTCAAATTCTCCGGTTCATTTTCAATACATATGATTCTATTGAAAAGCTGCTATAAATTCAAAACCACATTATCGTTTCTCAGTTTGATGGATGAATTCACAGCAGCTAGCGACTTCACTTTATATTTTCTCTAAAGGATTCTCAGTGACGCAAATGTTTGTCCAGTAATTCTTTTCATCGACTCTTGACCCTTTTCTTTGGCCTCATCACAGTTTTATCCCCTACTAGGCCCTGGCTTACTAAATCTCCTGACTCAAATTGGAATGGATTGTGCTCCATTAACCAATTGCCGAAAATTTCTAGATCACTTCAATATAAATAATATAACTTAATAGTATTACTTCTATAAGTACTTTCCATAATATATTGTGAAGATGAGAGTTGTAGACTTATTGTAGAATTCTATAGCTTTGAATAACGCAGTCATAATACCCGTTTGATAAATTTTCTTATCATTGTTTGTAGACTTTGGGTGGTTTTTAGCCCCCTACACAAGGACCCTCTATTAAAAAAGCCAACAAACTGATAAGGATGAGAGGGTGATATAAAACTCTATTACTGATTTTATTATAAGAATTACATCATGTTACAAGATTCACCCCCTCCCACCATAACAATACTAGCCACAAATTTTCTACTTGACCCACCACCCTGTCACGCGAAAATTTTAGCGATGTAATTAGCATTGAATCCATTAATATTGTTAAGAAACTTTTGTAGAACATTCCAATGAAATAGTTGATTTTGCTGAGAATTCCAAGTGTAGTCTTGTGAATGGAAACATTAAAATCTTTTTGAGATAATGTTACAACTCAATGGTTGAAAAAACCAAAAAAGTTATAATATGTGAGAAAGTGTAAACAAAAGTTCTAGATCTTCGAGTAAGGATCATTTTTTATTCATACTTTTTTCCAATCTGAGCAATAGTTTTCAAGTAAACAAGATAATTAGATTTTATCCGCCATTTTCCAATATGGCGGCCATGTGTCAGATTCCTTCACTGAAAAACTTAAATTTATCATTTTGAATCCTATTCCTAATAAATCATCATGATATTTCCATTTCAATTGCAAATAATTGGTTGTAAATCATAAGATGAATTTCCACATTGGAAGCTAGGGTGTGGTTTGGTGAGAGATAAAGGGTTGTACAATTCTAGAGTGATGAATACCTTGGTCTTCCGTCATAAAAATGAGCTACCTATCATGGTTTATCGATTTGGTGAAAATTTTGCCATGCCAACTTTGATTTCAATGAGAAATCATGAGTCAAACTTTATGTTTGAGGAAATTTCAAAAAAGGTAATTTTTTATTTTCAATTTTATGGCGTAAGGGTTGAAGATATTGAGAAAATGCAAGGAGGAAACGTTGTAGATATTAATCTAAAAAACATGTTTTATTATAACTTTTTCAGATGCGGTTGATGGTTTTGAGAAAATTGGGAAAAACTGAAATTTGGCCGCAATTTTCCAAGATGGCGGCTGAAGCTCAACTTTTATCGCCGACGACTTTTAGTTTGTTATTCAGCATGAAAAGTAGTACATATGTGCCAAGTTTGTTGCTTGTATCATTTTTTTTTTAGGGCCGATTTTGATCTAAAATTACTGGACTATCTAGAATCTAGAATCTAGAATCTATCTGGAATCTAGGTATTCAATCTGAAAATGGATGTTACGGAGTGTAAATTGAAAATAAAGAGTATTGTCTTAAAAGTAGGTGAATAACTTTTTTTCTTTTTCTTATAAGCAATCACTTATGAGCTTAAGAATGTGCGTGTAGTTTTTTCAGTTTAAGTATTTCTTTTTCTTAAGAAATTGTTTTTATTCAAGCAATTTCTGAGAGTGTATAAAAACCTGAAAGCTGTTAAATCTTGCACATTTAATCACGTTTACCTCCTTCTATCACAAATCCTCAAGAGTTAACGCTTTCTTAGAGTCATGTCGAGTAAAGACGAAACTCAGGTTAGTCTCCCATCAGACGAACCCAAAATTTCTGATGGTAGACAAAATTTAGTAAATGCACTGGAATATAACGCGGTAGTACTAAATAAGTCGTTGTCTGCAAAATTAATCATTGCCAAAGAGCAAGCTTGGCAAAATATTCTTAAAGATTATGAACATTATACCGGCAAAAAAACCACTTTGGAAAAAAAATTAAAATGTTAACTAGCATGAAGCATGAAGTGAAAAAAACTGACAAGCAAAAAATCGGAAACAAGGCCATAAAATTGCAGAAATGGGAAAAGTATTTTCTAATAATTCTAGAAGAGTTTGAAAATCCAATTTTTAGACAGGTACCCGGTGCTACTACTGCTGGAATTGAAGACAAAACAGAAGAAAACTTCAGTCCAGAAGAAAACTTCGAAAAACAGCCAGAAATTATTGAGAAGAAAAACAAAAATTTGAAAAGAAAAACAAATGAAACAGATGAAACGTCCTCATTATCAAATAACGAACCACAACGACTTGTCCTAAATGAACAATTACAATTTATTAATAAAGAAGCAGCAGAACATAGAAAAGATTCAAATAAAAAGGGAGGAACTGAAAATGCAAAAGGAGCTACTAGAATTACAAAAAGTACAACGCGAATTGGGGAATCCTGAAGTTTGCAGTGACATCATCCAGTGTTCACAATAATTCATCTAATGATCAGTCTGTAATGATCAATTGCAAATCAGCGATTATCTATTGCTGAAATAGTTTGATCATTTATTGTTTGTAATAAATATTTTTAATTTTCCTACTACCCAATTTCCTTAACAAAAAAAAAAAAATAATAATAATAATAAATAAATAAATAAAATAAAAAATAATAAATTAAATTCAATAATGTGTAAATGTTATACATAAAGAAATGAAAAGAAAAATGTAAACGTATGTTACATTACATTATGTACATAACGTAATGGAACCATTATGGTTCCAATATGGTTATGCACGTTATTTACTTAATGTAATGTACCTTTACATTTTACTTTATGTATGATGTAAAGTAAAACCTATACCGGTACACGTTATTCAATTTATTTTATTTATTTATTTATTTATTTTTCCGTTAAGGAAATCGGGTAATAGGAAAATATAAATTTTTATTTAAAAAAATAAAGTTTACAAAAAGCTATAATAAAGATTTCAATTAATGTAATGGTTGTAGAAGCACAACAATGGTTGATAAGGTAAAAGAATAACAATTTCTTATATTTTATTCACCTAGTAATAAGTAATTTCTTAAAAAACAGTCAAGAAAAGTAATTACTGATTTTTATTTACATCACCCATTACTGTAATCATTTTATGTGTAGTTGAGACTTTTCATGGTCACTGTTGAAACTGTTGGTCACTTTTGATGGTCACTGTTGCGTCTCAATTATTTCAGTTGTAAATAGTAGTACTGTATCACGTTATGATATTTAAGCCTGCCTATTACAAGAAAATTATAAAAATAGAGTGGAAAAGTATGTTTTGTTCTTGAAAACTTATATCCTACTAGTCCACTAAACAAAACTTATTTGTTATATTTATTATTATTTCAAATACTTTTTTGGAAATTATGCTTTGAAGACTCCAACAGTATAATACAACTCAAATTAAATAGTACACCATTTGCAGTAAAATTTAAAAATAATCTGAAAAGAACTGTAAAAGACTATCAACTGGTTATTATTAATTCAAATCCTTTTTGAACATTGCGATATGTTTTCATATCCCTTCAAAAGCTGCGTATAGAGTTTTCTACCAATATAACTAGGTAACTGGGGACCAAGCAAACAAGAATTTCGCAGATCTTAATTATTTTGTGAGTAATATTTGACTTCGGGTAAACAGTCTCAATTATTCCAGTTGCAAATAATAATACTGTACTTCATTTTCATTTTTGATAACTACCAACTAGGCTATAGTAATAGTAATACATCTCTCACTCCTTGGAACCTAGATAAAATATGAAATCTCCTTGATTCCTTGGTTATTTCTTCCTGCTTGGAACCTCCAAATACCCATGGTCCAGGGCAGAGCTATGTCAATAATATCATCGATTATTAATTCCTCTTACAATTTCTTTCGCGCCTTACGTACGCTACAATATTGCTATCAGCACTGCTGAAAAATATATTAAGAGCAGATAGTTGTTTATGTAGGCCTGTACGGAATGTGTGAACATGTTTAATGGGATCAAAATCATCTGGAAATGGATAAAATATTATTAATAAACTAAACAATGAAGGAAGACAAAAGTGATAGAAGGGCATACATTCTTCCATTCCATTAAAATAATCTGAAATTCTGAAACGTAATAAAGCTATACTGGTATGGAATTTGTACTGGAACATTAAAAAAACCATAATAGAAGCAATGTTTCCATGGTTGTATTTTGAAAGCACGCCCCTTATTGCTTTTTCTTTATCCGATAAATAGTATTCGCATTGTGAATAGCATCTGTTCAGTGCCTAGCAGTACATTTGCGTGTATTTAATATTGAGAACGTATGGCCGGTGAAGTTCGATAAATCTAGGAGAGGCCACTGGCCCCTGAAACCCGAGAGCCGGGGAACAACAGGCAGGCAACAGATCAAAGCATAGAAAATACATTTCTCGGTGCGTGTTCCGTGCACTGCACCAACGCAACTGCTGTGTGTGTACCAGAGTGGGCAGGCAATCTGAGTTCAGGTCCATCCAGGTGGAGTGAAGTGTACTGATGACCGAAGATCATTGCTGATAATGAACTAGCTAATGGAGCACACTATATATGTATACATCGCTATATATAAGCTGCAATATATCCATGTCCATTGATTTAGTGGCCGGCCAGAACGGTACAGACATGACCTCCACACGACCGGCTTGTCTGCACGAAAACATCTTCGTCTCACTTCAACCAAATTACAAAAACTATTTCTGTCTCATTTACTTGTATTCTCATTTGTTTTTCATATCTTTACTCTCATTTACCGCCCGCCATCAATCAATATCCGACCAAAAACCGTGTTGAAAATATTTCTTCTGCTCTCCAGAGGGAAAACTGAACAATTAACATGTGAGAACAAAGTAAGTAGTTTTTAAAGAAATAAGAATCATAGAAAGTTGAAAAAGAATAGAACTGAATGAATTTCTGTGATTTGGATCGGGGAAAAATAGTATGAGCTGTTGGGGTACTCGTTACGGGTTTAAATTGGTACCGGTACTATATTGAGTAAGGCTTAGGTAAATGTATATGGGCATTGGGTATGGTATTCAGGCCTTTCAATTTTCTCTGTTGTTCTATTTGGAAGAAAGTGTGAAAAGCCCTTATGTCCTTTTTCTATATCATCCTATTGTGATTGTACAGTTTACACAACAGACATAAAATGAGGAATGAGGAGTAGCCTATCGATTGTTTGTATTAAAAAGGTAATAAACAATTTAATTATTACATCATTTATTGAGCAATTACAACTATTATTGATCATCATTTTATCTTCAAGAAAAATTTATTGCCATGCAAAAGTATCTTTCCATACCTGCACTACACGAATTAATAGTTGTTCTTGAACCTTTTAGCTGGAGTTTTGAAGATAAATAATGTATTTATTCTAGGTGGAGTGTCGATATAGGCATAGGAATGACAATTTTGGTAGCTTGTTTCGATATCATGCTCAGTTTTTTACCCATGTGGACCTGATTTCCAACCAATGTGACTTGTGCATTTTTGTAGTTTTCCT
The DNA here is from genome assembly GCA_948455865.1 of Conomelus anceps. Taxonomy (NCBI): domain Eukaryota; kingdom Metazoa; phylum Arthropoda; class Insecta; order Hemiptera; family Delphacidae; genus Conomelus; species Conomelus anceps. The sequence continues at coordinate 76,515,940 of OX418216.1, read as the reverse complement.
GTTAAAAATTTCTGAAACCTGATTTCATTGCATGAAATATTACGAAATAAGACATTAATAATGCATTAATAATAGTTAATAGTGTTCGAAATTACGGACTGCATGATCATTCCATTCATTTCTTTATTCGGCTATCGCTCTCTTTGCCATGAAATGTTTGGTCATAAAAAGTAATTATTCAGCTATGCGATGATTGAGATAGCGTCTAACATTGCAACTGAAGATGCTGTTGTATAGAGAGAATGGCGGAAGAAGATTGCTTGTTATGCAGATTTCATCGTTGCAATTGAGGTTTTTAGATTTTGCTGTTTCTTAGTTTATTAATGAATGAGATGCAATCTCAATCTTTGCACTTGTTGCAACATTCGAATAAATTGTAAAAATACAACAAATTATTAAAAATCTGAGATGTTAGGTGTCGACTCATTATAAGTAAACAGAGTGACCAAATAATTTGTTGATGCCGGTATTACTAACATTTTTATGTACCGGTACTCAATTCGAACTCTTTACATATTTTCACATTATATATAGTTATTTCAAAATAATAAATACAATCGCAGTTGATACGGAAAATACAATACAGTCTAAATAATTGATTATAGGGCTTCTGTAATCTAAAATAAGTATACATAAATAAACAATAATATAGCCTAAATAAATGCGCACCAGCATTACTTCATTTTAATACGATAATTAAAGTATGCAGTACCATTCAATAAAAACTGAAGAAACGAATTATTATTTATTCATGGATAACTGCTGGAACATAGAAAAACTGGAACTTATAGTTGAACTTCGTTACATGAGATCATTTCTGCGTTCTAATCAACGTGTAATTTTTATACATGACTTCGAATTTCATGCAGCAACTTATCTCAACTCTATTTCCTGTATACAGCTAGAACTCATAAGTAGACCGACAAATTTAATCGCACTAATTGTTTAGCTTTTGAGTTGTATCCCATCAAAGAAGGTCTGTTACTGTAAAATCGCCGCTGATTCTTCATTCTCTCACGCCATTATTCGTTTATCGATTTCATAGTTGAGCGAAGTCTGCATTATTAGCGATTTCATCCTAGCTAAAAGAAGTGTTTCATCTTAGCTGATCGTTAAATCGTTGTTGTATAGAGTTTAGGGTACTTGTAATACGAAACTCCCACACTAGTATTAATTCGCGTGTGTATAGTCGAAATTCAGGTGCTAGACACGAAATACAAATGCTGACTGCACATTTTTCACCTCTTCTTTCTTCTTCTCCTTCTCCTACTCCTTTTCCTTCTCATTGTCCGGCTCCATCTCTCTCTTATTCCTTTTTTCTTTCTTCTCTTTTTCATCTTTTTCTTCTCTTTCTTCTCTTCTCACCTCTTCTCCGTCCTCTTTCTCCTCTATTACAGCTTATTGTTTCTTCTCCATTTCTTTTTTCTTTCTTCCTCTTCCTCCTTTTCCTCATCTTCTTTTTCCTTATCTTTATCTTTCTTCCCCATTTTCTTCTTATCCTTCTCCATCTTCCTCTTTTTCTTCATCTTATTCTTCCTTTTCCTCATTTTCTTCGTCCTCTTTCTTCTCCATCTTTTTCTCTTCTTCATCTTTTTCTCTTCTCCTTTTCCCTCTATCTTCATCTTTTTCCTCCACTCCCTTCTTCTCGTCCAACCCATTTTCTTCTTCTTTCTCCTCATCTTCTTCCTCCCACCCACTGTCTTATTTTTTCCTTCTTCTTGTTCTTTTCCTTCATCCATCTTCCCCTCTTTATTTTTCTCTGTCTAACTTCACGAATATCGACTCTCAATTTTGTGTATGTGTTAAACCGAAAAATTGGTCGATAATTTATTTCGAACAGTGGAGCAACAACTGCCTTTTGACTCGCTGCCTTTGTGGACATGCATGCAGTTTTAAGTCCTGCGTGATCGAACTGTGTTACTCAAAGACGCTGCTGTTGCCTTCCAATATTCTCTGAAAAAAGTGTCCAGGTTCTCTCTTCATGTGCTGTTTCTGCGTGTAACAAATTAAGTTTTTACCACTCGTTCTCACCTTTCTTCTCCTTTCTCTGTATCTTTAACTACCCAGCTTCAATCAAGGCATGCGATTTTAGGTGTAACTGTATACAGTTGGATGTTCAACTGTAAATCTCTGTTCAATCGTGGGCTATTACTTTTTAAAATTTCTTCCTTCTACTTGGAATTTTGCTGTTGAATCTTCTTCACCATCATAATCGTCTTTCTCTTCTCTACCTTCCTTCCTTCCCACCAACACCTCTTCTTCTCATCAGCTCTTTCTCCTTCAATCAAGTCATTCTTCCATTTAATGCCTTTATCCCTTTTTACTTCTTCACAACCTCATATTGATATTTCTTCTTTACTTCCATTTCACTCCGTATTTTTTTCTCTTTCTATCATTTTTCTCTTTCAGCTGATTTTCATTTCTCTTTTTTCATTTTTCAATCATTTTTCTTACATTCATATTTTTATTTAATTTCATATTGCTTCTTCACCCTTTCCTTCCTTTGTCCCTTCTTTTGAAATATTCCTTTCAAATTTGAAGTTTTTTCTACCAGAGTGCAGGTTTCCACTGTTCTGTTCAATTCCACAACGCTGTTTATATTTTACTTTAAAAAATGTAGATTTAATAGTATCATGGTGTTGTCTAACTTATAAGTAGGTGTAAGTATCGATATCACAAGATGGCGTGGTCCTGTTCAATTGAATTCTTTTATTCTTCGATCTACAGGCTCCTCATCCCATACGTTTATATAGTAGTTACTGTTGATAAAAGTTGCAGCGTTCTAATGAATGGTCGATGCTCGATTCTCGGTTCTTTGATAAATCGAGCTCTCGTGAACTTGCACAAATTAGTGCCGCGGCAGATTCTTCGTTCTTCAACAGTGTAAAGGTCAGCACGAATTTCATGACCAATATTCTTATTTTTCTACTTGCAGCCGTCAAACTCCAATGTTCAGCTATCCTGGTTGTTGAGCTCCACTCACTGTCACTGTTTTGATTCTATGGATAGAATAATTGATTTTTGGTTACGTCCATTCTTGAGGCTCGTTCAATCGGCAAGAGCTAGAGCGACACTCGATAAATCGATAAACTAGAGCAATTATTATTATTAATATTCATCCACTGACCTCCTGTAAAGGGGTATTTAGATTTGTCAATAAATTTAAGTCATTAAAATAAAACCTTGTCATCTGTTTTGCATGTGATAATGAGCGTGAAATTCCTCATTTGAGTACGCACATCTATTATTTAACAATTCTTCATTTATTTAAATTCTAAATTTATCGCCTGTGATTGATTGCCTTTAAACGGTAGAGAATTATAAAGACGGATCCCTGCACTTTTTATTCCCCTCTCACACAATTTTGTCCGATGTAAGTCATCTTGTAAGTCTTGTCTGTACCTGGTTCTATAACTTTGAAATAATTCACCTGTTTTGAATGTATCCTTATTTTTTTCAATAAAGCAGATGGCTTCAAAAACAAACAGGCTTGGAAGTGGGAGTATCCTTAATTTCTTATAATATGGTCTACAACTTGTGCGAAGATCATACTGACCATACATGAATTGCCCCAAAAACAATGCCAGTAGACAAATAAACAAAAATGTAGACCAGTGTAGAATCTAGCTAGTACCTGAATCTGCATCGATTTCCATCGAGTTATAAGTTTTTTTTCCTTTATTAGTTGATTCTATTTTATTTTTTTTTTTTAATATTATTAAAATTTATTTAATTTCATAATGTGTAGACACTATCAGGTAGAATTTATAGGTTAAGTGTAAGAGAAGGAAACCGTCCCTAACTTCGCCTTTTCATACAAATGTATCACCAAGCTTTTTTCCTTTTTTTTCTATATATCATATTAATATCATTTTCAGTCATAATTTCATGTTTGTATATATTTAAAAAGTTTATGTAATAAGTAACTGATAATGTTTTATGTAATAATACTTGGTGATGCCTATTTATTGTATTTTATACTAGTAACTGTCCAACTATTATTTGCATGAATAAAGAAATCAATCAATCAATCCTTTTTGACACCCCTCATAATTGTCATTGAAAATACAGGAGTTATTTTTACAAATTTTGTAGTAAAATCCAATAAGTTTATGAGAATCTGTGAGGGATTTGATTAATAGAAAAATCTATTGGAATTTTACAAAACTGGTTACTTAGTAAGTAATCTGAATGTCAAGGCTCAATTAATTGATTGAATGATTTATGATATGCTTAGGCATCTACGAATTGTCAATTAATTAGTTCCGGTTTAAATTTTCAGCTAGAAGAGCTAGATTCCTTCTCTATTGATCAACCTCATTACCAGAAATGCAAAAAGGAAATTTGTTACGTCTCTTACATCCTCAATATTATTTTTTTAAATTCGCATTTTTAGAAACGTGTAAGTTCCAGCTTGTCTGGCAAGCGAACCAAACATCATCTGAAGTACTTATACATAATAGTATATATAACACCTCTGAGTCTGAAATTGTATTGATGCCGCAATTGACAATTGACTTAGTTTCGAGATCGTACACCTGTGGGAGTGTCTGAACAAAAGTGTCTTTAGCGTTCACTGAACTGTCAAAGTCACTAACAACCAACTGTAACTCACACTCACCAGTACCTGTCCATTGCTATTTAACATACAATCACAAGTATGGAACGTGTATAGGTATCCATATATGGTTATTCTACATCCGAACCAACATAATTCAACTGTCTCAATGAGTTACAATATAATCACAACGAGCAACATACAATCAGCTCCGTAAGGTGTCATACAAGGGTTCTTTACTCTTGCACTGTATAATGTAATCCTTATTTTCTATTAAACAGGTTTCTGTGGACTGTTTGACCTTTAGCTAACGTATTTGTTGATTGTACACTCATTCGATCAATAAAGAAAATTGCCAAGTTGGTTTTATTTACATCAATATTTGAACCTTTCACTTTTTTGATTGTATAGGCTGCAAAGTAATACTGGTTTGATAGAGGCCTTTTACCTTTCTTCTTTACTTCTAATCTTGAATCCTTACTTTACTATTGGAACTCGGAGAATAATCATAGTACTGGAAATTCAATTTGTTCGATAGATTTCATTACATCAATTCCTGAAAACATAAAATAACAAGCACTGATTTTTTAAGCTGATCAATAGGTTTCATAAAAAAATGTCCACTACCCTTGACTATCATTGTTCAGTAATACTTTCAGCTTCATTTTAAGCATGAGTACAACTTTTGTGAAATGCAGGACTTTAGTCGATCGAACACTGTTCAAATCTGGAATGTTGAATCTGGCATGAAACTCCTCTCTTAAAACATGAATTTTGATGAAATATCTATTTAAAAATAATCATTGACGTTGTTAGTGTATCATTTAATGATTTTAAATCGCTTCTCTCTCTTTCAGATGTCTAAGCTCTTCAGAATATTACAGGTCTGTACATTTTCAAATATTTGTTTACGTAGAACTTTGAATGCTTATGTTGTTCTTCTAATGTTACTATCATGAACTTTCAAATTTGATTATGTCTGATCTTGGATCCAAGATATTGTTAGTTAGTGGTTAAGGTACTCAAATGATATAGGCTCACATGAAACCTCAGAATTTAACTGACATGGATCTATTTTATTTAGTTCTGCACTTGAAATGTCTTCTTTACTCAAAATAACAAGCGTATGGCTTTTTGTGGGAGACAAGAGACACGGTTGGTTCCTCCTTGCCGTTTGTTATCATTGCTGAAGAGTTTAAATTAGCGCGCGGTCGCGTTGAAAGAAATTAGACCGAATCGTTGTTTAGTATGTTAACTCGTTAGCAATTCTGTTGGGAAACGCATTAGCTATACAGCCCACGCAATGAGGTTCAGATTCCGATCGATTAGAAACGAAAATGTTTTTCAAATTCAAATGAAACCCACACGTCCCACTCATAAATTATTTATCTCTATCGGCTGTCATGAGACTCCTTTCAGCCTGAGCCTTCAACGTGCACTCTCTCTCAGCTCTCAGGCCGCTTTAGTCAGTCCTATGCTTGAAAGCCGATTGCAAATTTGAATAATCTGGCTTTATACGATGCAGTCGATTTTATTTGCGGCCGCAATTCAGTAAATGGATTGTTCGCTTAATTAGTAACCACAGCTGAAAATTTATGCCTGAGAATGAAGCTAAAGAGACTATTTTTGTACAGGAGATTGGATTGCCACAATTCCAGATTTAACTAATCCAATGTGAGTTTAAAAATTACTTATATTCTCTTACTGATCAGTTGAATATTTTAAAATCTATTTCTAGGAACTAGAAATGTTTTTAAGGGAGGGGTGAATAAGTCAATGAGGGAATTATGAAATATTGAGACTTAAGTCAAAATGATTATTGTGATGGGACTAAACGTTGGGAATTGCAGGCTTTGACCAACGTGATGAGTTGACCTACTAGAATGAGATCCTCAAATGATCTACATTAAAATTTTCATGGTTATTATGTCAGTGGCATTAAACCGACATGCAACATGAGTGCTTGAATTCTGAGGGTTGGAGGGTCGACGCTTATTATCTGGCTAGTTATGAAAACGTGTGCATGTCTATTTTATAAACAGTATTTTATTGGCCTCTAGAAAACAATAATTTATACCAACTGTCACAGTGCAAAAATACCGAGCTCAGAGCCGAAGCAACAAGCGAAAATCAAAAGAGATAAGAGATAGAAATCAAGAAATTTGCGTAACTTACGTGCATTTATTTCAATCGCAATCTTTTTCTCTGCCCTGATTGGCGAATTCGGAATGACGTCTTTCTTCTTCGCCAAATGCCGTTTATGGGACTTGAAAAGCAGAAAGATGAACACTGGCTAGCAAAGATGAGGTACCGTTTTTGAAACCTCTCTTTTAAATTTCTTCTTATTTTTTATGTAATTTGTTGTAATTGTAAGCAAGTGCTGCTTTTAATGTTCTGCGTGATTCCTGCTACATTGAAGATTAAGGGTCTGATTGTCAAAGGAATAGCAACTCGGTTATTTGAAACATAAATTTCGTGAAACACCACGTGCATCCAGCCAACCAGCCAAGATGTCGGTATGAGAACCTGAGGTCGAATATGCCAAAAAATACCAAAGAATCAACGAGTGAGCGTAAATTATTTGGGCCCAAAGAGTGAGTGGTAATTTTTTATCAGAAAATCAGATTTCATACACGAGTTTGCGACCCAGTGAGGTCTGAGGCATATCACTTGTAAGTGATTTCCAATGTTCTTTGTTTTAAAACTGAGTAAACCCTTAGGCAAACCCCTAATTGCTATTTTAAACTCAATTATTTCTCATTTGAAAATTTTTTTACTGGACTATTCACAGAATTCAAAGGGTAAAACTCCTGTTTTTTATCAGTCAAATTTTCTTAATACTGTCTTGAAATATCAATTACATTCATTACATATGCAACCTGTAGTTTTAATATCGATCCTGCAAGATTCTGACTGTAGGTTGTAGGCATTGTTACATTTCAGATATTTCGCAAATTAATATTTGCATTGGTAATATTTCGCCATGACCTTGCCAAAGGTCACTATTTGAAACATAAAGATAGAGTAGTGAAAATGGAGAGAAAGATGGAACAGTGGTTCTCGGTGTTATCTGCTATGTAAATGTTTACCTTTAAGCAATTAATTCCTCTTCTTTTGACACGTTTTCACGTTTTTTTGTGGAGCGTGGTGTATGGTGTTTACTAGGAGCTTTGCAGAATGTTCTAGTTGTTTGATTAGAAATCTTGGAATATTATCGAATATTGTGGATGGTGCAAGGGTCCTTGATTGTTTATTTTAGAATTCGGTAGAAGTTGGTGGAAAAATGGAGAAATATCTCGATTACGAAAAAGTATATAAATAAGAGAGAGGCTTTTGTAAATTAGTTCAGTCGTCTTTGAAATTTGTCAAGATAACGTGTGTCAGTAGTGATAATTAATTACCGTTTTCTGTGTCTATAGTGATCATTCTTTTTCCAATTACAGTAAAACCTGTCTAAGACGGACCCCTTGTAAGACGGAAACCTGCTGAAACGGAATGTTTCATCCGTTCCCTAGGAATTTTGTATATAGTTACGTATAAAAAGACCTTTCTAACGCGGAAACGGAATGCAAAAATAAAAGTCCCTTGCAATAATTAAAACTGTGTAAAACGGAAATTTGATACAGAATCTATTTGCTTCTGCAACGTACTTTATTCCGGATTATTTTCTGTATTAAAATAAATGTAGAGTTCAATGTTTGTTTTTAAAACAGCAGGATGTTTATTTAACGTATGAAGAACACTACGATACATTATTTCTTATTACCGTCTTGCAGTGACGTAGCCAGGGGGGGGTCCTGGGGGTCCGGACCCCCCTTCCGGTCCCAAATTTTATATAATTTTCATTAAATTAAACGTAAAATAAGACAAAGCACTGATGTTGGTGTTATTTTCAATGCCAGGAGAGCTAAAAAAGACTGTTCTAGGACCTCTATTTTTCAAAAAATTTCCAGGAAAGTAACCCCAGAACCCCCCCTTCCCCCCCGGTCAATCGGACCCCCCCATTTCAAAATCTTGGCTACGTCACTGCGTCTTGGAAGGTTATTGAAAAATAAATAAGGCACTATGGTATTATATGCTACTCTCGCTCGCGTACGTACAAATGCAAAAATAAAAGAGTAAACTCATCGCGTCGCGATGTCTAATTGTTTCCAAGAATCTGAGCGATAAGCAGCCAAACATTCATTTAGGGGACTGATAGTCTGTTCACACGGTGATTTGACGCCATGGCATCCATCACATTAATTTTGAATTTGAACTGTTTCTACATCTGCAAGTATTTCGTACTGTACGTGTTGATACGTTCTTTCCGATTCATTCCGAGTTCTGTTGTTTAAAGTAAAGAGTAATCAGTATTAAATGTTCATTTAGTTTTAAAAATTGTGTTAGAGTTAAATTGCTGTAATTGTTTCCTAGTTAGTGGGTAGTGTTCATTAATTTTGGAATGGCAAACCTAAAAACAAAAACTTTGTCTTTAAATATGTGAATGAAAAATAATTAGGGTAGTGAAGGAATATTTTTTAATACAGTATATTTTATAATTAATTTCACAGCTTTTTCATGAAAAAATTAAATTACAGTAATTTCTTTACCTGTCACATGCTTTTAATTTGACCACCCTGTCTAAACCGGAAGCCTGCCAAAACAGAATTTTTTTCAGTCCGGTGGAGTTCCGCTGTACTTATACAGGTTTTACTGTTCTTATACCAGTGGACTCTACTCATAGCTTTATTGTATTACGGACTTGTGCTACGTACATTAATTGTTCTTTCTCGACGTTCTTTTTGAATATTATTGGACAGTTTATTGTACAGTTATTATTTAATATTAGATCGGCCTTTTAACTTTTAGTGATTGATTTTTGTACAGTAATATTGAAAACTCTTTATCAGTTGAACAATATCAATTTATCTGTTTTTGATTGTTTATTTTTGTGTAAGAAATTACTGAACAGTGTGAGTTGTGGATTATTTGTGTTAATAAAGTGCGAGCGATAATTTTAAGTGTTGACAGCGTTATTTTAGACATAGAACCCGTAACAATAGATTTACCAGCCTGAGGAGTCATTCCAACAGAGATTCTACTATTGCAGTAATCTCGTCTGTGTGAATTGCAGGAAATTGTAATAGATAAGAGTTACAGGTTCCGCACGCGATTCACGCACATGGGAGAAATTGGATTGACATCTATAAAAAGTTTATAATTATTTATTCTTGTAGGATTGGATTGTGGGGGACGCTATTTGCATCTATCGCATTCGTCCCATGATTCCATTACGTGAGGGTAAATTTATTTCTGTGGATTTGAGTTGGGAGGACGAGTCGACCCGATTTTATCGGCCTGCATCGAGACTAAGTACAGCTTCTGGTTCACGTGGTTTCTTCAAAAAGGGACCTTACACTACTTATAAAAACTATTCTTAATTATTAAATTTTAAATTCAAATTTATTGGAAAACAACATTAATGTAGCCTACAATTTTTTACAAGCAATATAAAACTACAGATGATTAAAGTTCAGAATGACTCCTCAATAATATTCAGTTTGGAAACATTTATTTCAAATGTTGTCAATAATAATTTTCTAACAGGATTGATACAATAAAAAATTGTTTCTTTTGTAGTTTAGCTTCAGTTCTTGCTCCTACAGTTGAGTTTTTCTATTTCATTGACATTGATTTCGAAAACACGGCTTCGGTATCTCTGGTGGGTCCACATTTATTTTCTACTGAAGGCTGACGAAGCAACAAGTTGATGGGATCGGAAAGGGTTGTCCTATTGTTTGTAAAGATGGAAATATTCCTTCCTTCATCCTTTTTCTATTGTTCTATAATAGTTTGAAAGTTTGACCAATTTGTTGATTTTGAGCCTTCCTTGTTGGTGTTGACTATAGAGCGCACATTTTGGAGTAGATATTTTGTGGAGTTGTGAGACAAAAACTGTTGTGTAATCAATGAAACTTGTAAGTATTTCAATGTCCTTTCAGGTTCCACGGAATGGATAGGTAGGAGAAGAAAAATAGTCTACTAAGAATAGTTTACAAAAAAAGAAAAGCTTCATCCAGTAGCATAGCGATTTGGTTTGCCCTGGGGGGTCTGGAAATTTTGATAAATAGTCCCTCTAAAATCGTATTTCAAGAGATTCTAGGCTCATGTCTAGGATATTGTTAAATATCTACTAATCTGTGTAGATCTGGGTAAACAAAATAATTCAATTTTGGAGAATGCCAGAATGTACTAAAGATAGTATATTATCAAAGTAGCGTGGGGGGGGGGGGGGGGAGGAGTTACTGCACTTGAGATAACTGAATCTAATAGGCAATATTAACATCTAATATTAAAATATTGTATTTGACACATATTTTGTTCCAATTCAGTTCCAAGAAAACTCTGTAAATTCCTGAAGTAGGGTATACAAAGACAAAATAATCTGCACATATTCAATACCCACATCTCGGCACTTCTTTGTTGATTTGAAAGCAAATCATGAATCGCTTACAATCTTCACTAATGGAGAATCAACTCTCAAGCATTGTCACTTTATTGAGATTTTGTCACATTACTCCGCATTACTCCAAATCGTGCTCTCTTCAGATGGCAAATCACCTTTGAGTCCAGTTCTCATACTAGTCATCAACAATGGGCATTCATAGATCTAGGAACAATAGCTGTACTCTCCCACAACCCAACAACCTGTTGCCCTGTACACTACAGGTAGAAAATAAATGTGGGCCCATCACAGATCCCCAAGCCGAAAACACATTTCGTGTTCTGAATCAATCATTTGATTCATCTGTTTGTTATCCATTTAATTGTTTTTGTACTCAAGTGCAACGTCATTTGTCGATGTTATTCACACAATTGGCTCTTGCCTTTTTCGTACTATTGTGTCTGCTCTTTTAATTTATGTTGATGTTCAAATATCTGAGTGAGTTCCTTGATCGAGGCGTGGCGACATTTTGTGGCAAACAATTCCGGTGCAGATGATGAAGATGCATTGAAGAAATAATAAAAATAAAAAAATGTAGAAGTCCTGACATGTGGTGAGCTGTGTGCTTTGCAGACAGCGGTCAGTGTGGAAGGAAAAGGATTATTCTTCAACTTCTCTTCCATATTCTATTTCTCTTCTCGGTTTCCTTCTTGTATTTTTTCGTCTTTCTCCATTGCTTCGCAGACGCATTCGAGATCGATCTAGTCGGTATTGCTTGTTTTGTATTTGCTTTCTTTCTTGACTTTGTCTTTTCTTTCTTCGTTGCTCCTGTGGAAAATCTATCTCCTTCGTTTTATATAAATATTCTTTGATCGCAACAACATTTATTCGACGTGACTTCAATGCCTATAGCTTTTTCCACGACGCATCTCCCGTGGTCTATCTAGTTTCAACACAATACTTCCATTTCTTGTTTCAGCCTAGACTGAAAGGGAATTACCCTTGGCCTTTGGTTAAGATGGCCGAGCCAGCTGAATTGCTATTACAGAAAGGGTATTAAAGAGTGAATGATCCCAACCGTCTGCTCACTCTATGTTCTTTGTCACGTAGCATCCTCCCTCTTCCTCACCCCCTTATTTCTCTCCTCTCTCCTATTCCCTCTACTCTATTTCGCCATCGTCTCTTTTTAATCATCTTCGTGTACAAGACTGGAAGGACGGCTGATGCGTTACAAGAATGTATTGGGAATTTTGTTTATAAATTGTCATCTGAATTTCAAATATCAGAGCGACATGACATGTTTCTCGTTGATGTGTTTCTTTTGAAGAAATTCTTCTCCACAGGTTGAAATGATGGTAGATATTGAAGGCTAAGTAGAATAAAAATCAGGGTAGAAGAATAGTTGGTTTCTTACAGTTTTGTCATCATCAGCCATATCACGTTCTCACCTCTGATAACATTTCATCAACATGTTGTGATCTTACTTTTTGGCTGTTAGTATTTGAATTTTGGAACAGAGTATGAAACTCAATGATAGGTTTATAAAGTAACCATCATTAATTGGAGTATTAAACGTCGAATATTTCCATTAATATTTTATACGTTATTTGAAAAAAAATATATATCATATTTTTTGAGAAATCATTCTTTCTTACCAAACTTGGTATCTTTTTAGAATTTGGCCTGTTTCAATTGAAATTAGATATATCATCTCAAGCCTGAATGCAATGTACTCGAACGTACACAGGTTATACAGTGGGCTATTATAAATTTCTCAACATAATCTTTTTTTTCAATTTCGTGAATATACTTCATTTGTTCATTTGTTCGTGTTCCTTTTCCGTCGTGTTTCTTATTTCGATTTGTATTTGTCTTCTACTTTTTCTCATTTTCCATCGAAACCTATTTTTTCTCCTATCCTCATCCTATTTTCAATGTCTCTTTTGTTTTCTCTTTCTTTTCTCCGGAACATAAATAATATAATATTCATAACATTCCAGATTTCTCGATTCCTGCAAACCCTCTCTCTCTTTTTTCTCAGTGTGCATACAACAAATTGATCGATTACGCTAAGAGAGCTGAGAGTTCCTCTTTAAAGGCAAATATAAATAAAAAGAGCACTATTCGTTTTGGCTGGCGCCTCCCACTCACGTCACCCGTCACCTGGCCAACATTCGTCCAAATATTTAATCCCAACTCCAAACGGGCTCTGAGCGCAGTGCGCTTGCGCAGATAGGCCAATCCACGCCATGACGATGCATACGATTATCATTTCTCGTAAAATGTTGTGGGGTTCTTCACCTTAGCTGCGTCCTCAAGGCCATTGCGCGAGCACCAGTGGAGCTGCCCAGCTACCTTCGGGCACAAATGCATCCACCGCCTCCCTAATTAGCTATTGTCTCCCTCTTTTAGTTCATGATCTTTCCCTTTTCTCTCCTTCTTCTTTATATTTTTCTTCTCTCCTTCTTTCTCCTCCGTCTTCTTTTTTTCCTTCGCCCTTGAAACCGACGTGATAACTGAAATAATAATAACGGCCTCGCCGTTCTTTACAAGGCTCTCTGATATTGGAAGCATTATAATTCCTATCGATGATTTTATCCATGTGGCACATACACACACACACACTTGAAATGTGCACCTTGCTTGCTTTTAGTGTTGCCTCCGATTAATATTAAAACAGCTTACTGTGATTGTACATGCAGGTGTAGACCTATCTGGTACAAGCATGCCATGTTTTGAGATAGTGTCTCTCAGTTATTTATCATAAAGATAGAAGTTTATTTGGTTGTGAGTAGTCTTTATTTCTTATTTTTGAATCTCTCTTTTTTCTATTATCCTCATATCTCCCTTTTATCACTATCAATATCTTTGTCTCATTCTATTTCTGTGCGGGTAGTAGGCGAACATTTGAACTCAGATTTCAAAATTCTTTATTTTAGTTTTCAAATAGGTTATTTAGGCCTGAAGTCTTACCCTATTGTCAACAACTTTGTTTAAGTAAATATTTCATTATTTTTCTATTAAAAAATTTCCTCCTGTTTTAAGCTTACTTCAACACTAATTCATTTTTTGATTTCTTTTATTCAAAGTCACTTGATTACATGAGTTCATTAATTAACCTTCATCTACTGTTATTTTCATCTGTATCGAAGCGTACTTATCCAAAAATTTTAGTCCATATTACTATCCAATCTTTAAACAATGCTGGTTATTAAAAGGCCTAAACTATTACTTTTGGGTTAGGCTATCAGTTGTTAATAGGAGTTTATTGTATAAGTAGGAAGAAGAGAAGAAATTACCACTACCGTATCAGAATAGTTTGGCGGGGGAGGGGTTTACAAATAAGGACTAGCCAACCTTCCTGCGAGATTCCCTCTTTCCAGTCTCTTCATCAGTAAAGTCCTGATTTTTTTTGAAGGGGAGCTCATGACAGCTTTTCACCACTGTCAACTTTTTAAGATTTGATCAAGTAGGATTGTACAAGAATTTTTAATATAGGGAATTTGTTACATAATATATATTTACACTATAATTTTATCTCCTAAACATGGAAAATGTCATTAGGCCTAAATGTGAAAATAAAATATTGCATTGTTCTATATTAGCCCAGGCAAATTAAACAGAAAAAGGCCTTGGTGGACAAAAATTGGTACAGAGCTGGATTCTTTTTATCAACTCTAGGCATCCCAGAAAAGATTTCAAATTTGCGAAAAATATCTGGCTGGTTCATAACTTTTGGGCGGCAAAAACTTTGGCATTTTTCAGTTTTTCGCTTAAAACTCGAAAACTATCTACCGCGTTGAAAATATTGAAACCAAGTTTCATAAGTGATATCAGGAAAAGCATTTAGTAGTTCTTTCTCAACGGATTCACAAGTATTTTTGCACAAGCTCGCAAACTTAGGGAAATCTTTTCTGGGATGACTAGAGAGAATTAAAAGAAATCCAGTTTTTTACCAATTATTGCCCACTAAAAGTCTAATTTACCTGGGCTATATGTAGACTATATATAAAAAAGAATGTATTTCAATTGTTACATCAATTATTTTAATCGACGTTTGTTCGATTATGGTTGTACAGTTGCCAGATGACGGTGATTAGCAAAGGATTGGGAGCAGATAAGCAACCGAACACAGCAGCGGCAACTTGATAAATAAGTATCTATCTCCTAGCCATTGGGAGCAGACACGATTTGACGTGAATGGTTGATTGTTACTGTTACAGTTACTACCACAGGTTAGAAAGAGGCAGACAAATGTTAGAGAACTGTTAGAATGAGAGTACATGCTGGAGCTGGAGAGCCGGTGGCAATGTTTTGTTGCATAACGGCGAAGGCCATTCAATTCTTGGATCACCGGGCATTATAGTGACGTAAAGGAGCTCTAAATTCAACTCAGATATGTGTCAGTACCATGAACTGAGTTTCTTGATGACCCTTCATGTCATATCCAAAATTTCTTGCAAATAAACCCCTGAATACAATATGTATGCAAATGTGAATAATGTACTCTTCTATTATCCGGTACCCGCTAGAAAGGCTCGTTCTATTTTAGTTTTTGACAAGTGAAAGTTGGCAAACGTGTCAATTAGCTACTGCATCGTTTATTTGCTCTGCTGTGAGCACCTCGGGCCAATATTGTTCGTATTTTCTCTGTTAACTAACTGACGAATGAGTCATTATTATATTTGCACGTAGCTGGAAGGGTGCTTATTTCATAATGTTTGTAGATGATTGGTAGAATTTGCATTGTGAAATTTAAAAAACTATCAATTATTGTGATTTGTGTTCTATGTTAGAGGAAGATTTCTGATGATTGTGAATGGCATCTTTTCAGTCTAATATCAAAACTGACACTGTATTTCAATTAAATACTGTGTAGCCTATGATTTTCACTCACTTTTACTGGAGAGAAAATTCTCTCCAGCATTATTCACTTACTATTCAGTCATTAGAAGTGTGTTGGCACCTGAAGAGGTGCTTTAGGAAGAGGATGGAAAATACATGAGAAAAGAGTTTGGTGGAACATGATAGAGAAGGGTTGTATGAGAAGATGATGAGGAGAGGCACCATGACGAACCCATGAATCAACTGACAGACTGACCCAAAAATGTTAAGTGCTCGCTGGAGAATATACCAGGAGTGAGGAGGTATTTCCTGTTTGCACTTTGCAAAATATTTATAATATCAAGATAATTTGAAAATTTCCTTATATCAGTATTGCAAATAAAAAAGTAGAAGACAGAATTATTATAAATCATTTTTAGGAACTTGAAATAAATCTAGTATTATTATACCGAATTGAATTAGAATCTTTAAATTTCAACAATACTTGAAATAAATTCGAAAATGTGCTTTTCAAATTCTCAAACGTATTGAGATCATGCAGTATAAGAGTTATTTATTATCAACCTATGCTGATATTTTCCGTATTATCTTCAAATTTGTTCTGTAGAGAACATTCTGTTGTCATCTTGAAAATCTCTTATTGCAAATTTCCTAAACATCGTACCCCAGTTGACCAATTAGGCAAATTAATAATTCTTGTTTAATGTAATTCATAATTGAAACGCAATCTGATGCAAACCTTTCAGAATTTTCTATTTTTTTCCTTTTTACTTCACCTTTCAGCACTGCATTATTTTTGTTGTTTCGTCCTGACTTTTCGTTCTCTTTAGCTTCCGCCTTGTCCCCTTTCGTCCTTGTTTCCCACCTCTAATTTATTGCCGTTTATCTTCTATAATATATTTCTTTCTCTTACCTTTTCTTGCTTTTCCTACTTTTGTATTGTAACCATTTTTCTTCCCTTCTCTCATTATTTCCATGCGTCTGATTCCATGTGTCCCTTTTCCCTTTTCTTTCTCCTCTTTCTCATTCAATTATGTTGCTTAAATCGTATATCATAATTGCTCAAGATACTTCTTTGTACTCTAATTCAAGTGCATTTTGGGCCTCGAATATATTACAGCATAAAGTATATGAATCACAAATATTCATGTAACAATAGTTTTACCCACCTTGTTTACTCAAACAATTCAACTCTACTGACCATTGTATCCTATTATTTGTTTGTGAGTCTAATCGTCCAATGTAGATTTAGAATTCCCAAGGATGAGCACTACCTTGTTTAGGTACAGGAAGGTTGTTGAGGCTACTGAAATCTTGGAACATTGGCCGATGAAATTACCTACTTGTAATTGGAGGTTTTTAGTTTTAGTAGGTAGTCACTTATACAGTGTTGCCAGTGTCTGGACAAGTGATGCTGCTGCTACAGACAGAACAGAGCAGATCAATCCAAGAGTAGAAGAGAGTAGTCGTGGCGAGAGTGACCGAGCACATTTCAAGGTCCTTCGAAAGTAAAGAGTCATTTCATTTCTAAATACTTCTCTCTAGAAAACATTTGCTCTAGCTCTTAAGGACTCCATTCATCCTCATCATCTGCTCTTATAATTTATACCTTGTTGATTCTATTTCTTTTTCCGTAACGTAATTATCTTTTTAGAATTTCTTCTACACTTTAGGCTCTCTTATCAATAGACAGACTGCAACACTATTATTATTATAAAGTCATCCTGGATGGCAGACTGACACTTACGCAACGATACATAGACGCATATAAGAAGGCGTGATCAATATTTTCAGATAATGCTTCCTACATCAAGTAGATTGTATTTAAAATCTACATATTTTTCCTTTACTTTTAATTTACATATTTTACTTTATAAAGACGATGTTGTAAGAGCTTGGGACTTTTGATTGATCAATCATATTGTTGAAAATTTTGATAAAAACAAGGTTGGCATGGCAAGGGTAGGTAGTCCCAGAGTAGTCATGAGGGTCATGACCCCCAAAAAATCGCAATTCTGCGGAAAGAATAGAATCAAGGGGTGTGAGGTGCTATCTTGCAAAATCCTAATGTGAGACTTCCTGCCTATTTTATAATCACACAATTCACATGTTTTGTTATAGCCTGAATTCTATGTAATGGATATATATAAAAGATAGTGTTACGGGTTCTATGTCTAAAATAACGCTGGCAACACTTAAATTATTCACTTTCACTTTATTAACACAAATAATCTTCAACTCACACTGTTCAGTAATTTCTTACAGAAAAATAAGCAACTAAAAAACAGATAACACGATATTGTTCAACTGATAATGAGTTTCCAATGAACTGTACACGAATCAATCACTAAATGTCAAAAGGCTGATCTAATATTAAACAATAACTGTACAATAAACTGTCCAATAATACTCGAAAAGAAACGTCGAGGAAGAACAATTAACTTACGTAGCACAAGTCCGTCAATACAGTAATAGATAAAAGAATTATCACTTTTGAACTGTCAAGAGAATTATCACTACAGACAACGAAAGTTCATTGCATGGTTTGTAATAGCGCAAACAGGATTTCACTGTCTGTATTAACGCGAACTGTCTCTACTGCCACTTATCAACGTAGAACAATAGCTGAACTAAACTGTCACACTTGTTTATCACGACATCTCAACCAAGACTGAACTAATTTACAAGAGTCCACCTCTATTTATATAAAGTTTCATAATTGAGATATCTCTCGAATTTTCTGTCAACTTCTAAATAAATAAATAAAGAAACTAGCACTTTCTACAATATTCGAAAAGATTCCATTAATGTCTACTCAAACAACTAGAACATTCTACAAATTACCAAGTAAACACTATAAAAGTGTCAAAAGCAGTGTAATTAATTGCTTAAAAGTAAATATTTACGTAGCAGATAACACCGAGAACCACTGTTTCCTCTTTCTTTCTATTCTCCTCAATTTTATATTTGCTACACTAATTATGCTCTATTATGAAAAAGTCTTCTTCGTAAAATAGAAGGATAATAATTGTATCCCCAAGAATTTTGAAGGATCAATAGGATTTTTCTATGAACATCGAACCAAGATTGAATTCTTAAAAACATATGACAAACTCACTTTTCATATGAAAACTTGTTAGGTTGAACTTACTATGAAAATCTTTCTAACTTATTAAAACGTTGATTAAAAAAATACATGACTTGATACTTGCATGTTTAATTAGAGATTGCCATGATTTCCTATTTATGTGAGGGGCTGTAGCTTTTGATTGTTTATCAAGGAAATGCTTTCAAAATGTTTTTGTTCTGGTGTCAAAATATTCCTAAGTAGATTGATTAGAAATAGGACATAATAGTTTTAAATCAAAGTACAGTGATAGTTCTGCTACAGGACTAATTTCGCAAAAAAGGGAAATTTCCACCGTATTTGGCTACTCGACATTATAATTGCTGGTTTACGATTCATAACAAAAATTGCAATTGCTAATTTTGTCCCCCTTATATTGTAGAGATGGACTGGTTTGGAAATATTCAATTGATTAAATATTTTCCGCAGAAATGGGGCGTGATAAAATAGTCAGAGATATTTTAGGTAGGAATTTTAAATGCAGAAAACTATAACATTTTTTATTGAATTTTTATATCACATACTTAACATGTCTGATGTGTTCCATCTTTGGAAACTTCTTCAGTCCAATGACCAATGTCTTCTGGTGATCAATCTGTTATTAATATTCAATGTTCCGTAAAGAATAGGTTAGCTCCGTAAACGGCATCCTTGTAGTCAGCAAATCAATTTCGAGAAACGTATAAAAGGTGCGTGTAATCGAGTGTTAGGCTTTGATGGTCCGAATTTACATGAAAGTTACATAAAGACTAACCAACCCTGGCTGGAACATTATTTGCGTCAATGGCCAATTTATATAGAAGGCAGTAAATGCGTTTTTTACGCTCTCGGTTTAACTTCCAGTCTATAAGGTTGGGAACCGCCTATCGTTCTAAGTAATTCCATGGAATATTGAAATTTTTGTTCCCTCGAAATTCTATCAGAATGCTCAAACGGAACTTTAATAGCTCACAAATCTTCCGTACCATTTTCATTGTGAAGTTTCAGCTACTTTTTATTCTCTCGAAGGAATATTGGAGAAGATAACCTTTTTTGTAAAGAAAATGTCGTTTTTTTCAGAATAGCGTATGATATTTTAAGAAACAGCTGTTTCTTACAAAAATCATGGGAGTTTTTCAATTTTTTGTCTAATACCACTCTCTCTGGAAGTGAGTATCTGTATCTTGTTTATAAGAATATGTAATACCGCACTGTAAATATCATAATTTAAAATACCGTAGTACTGTACGTATTAATTTTTTCCAGGTTAAATTTCACCTTTCTGTAATTAAAATACATTATATTTCAATCATTCCTTGAAATCTCTATTGATAACTCTTTTTTTTTCGCCTAACCCCTGATTTAGTTATAATCTTGTACTATAATCAAACGATAGCCTAATTTATTGAAACAAGATGAAGCACAAGTGCCATGAGCGAGCACAGATAGAATAGCCCTTATAAAAACACAATTAAAATATTTATTTTGAAAAACCGACTTAAACATTTGTTATTAATCACTAATTGAAAAAAAATACTGCCTAACTATTTGAATTGAGCTGAATAATTAGTTTTTCAATTAATAAATTTTTGACCGAAATAGAGAAATACGTATTCGTTATTTTCACATCTCTCCTGAGTTAACAGACGAATTTTGCAATCCACAGATGAATAAATTCCAGAAGGTCTAATGTGAATATACGCCTGCTTCTCCAGAATGGCCAATTTTCCTATCATGTCCGGGTTGAGTGGAAGTGGAAGCAAAAACCAAGAGTCCTAAAGTCGCCCTTAATGAGGCAATTAATCAATCAATACCAGATTTCAATTTATTAAATTACATACTCCATCTTATATTACTTTCAGGTGACATTCTAGATATTACAATTGACGGTAATCAAAAGAGTAAAATTGAAAATATATTTTTAACTTATAACTATGATACTATCTAATAAGACACTATCGTACTAGGCCTGCTAAACAGTGTTTTTTATTCTGATTATATCTATATTCTCAAAAATAAAATTGAAAATGTCTTTTCCATTTGGCCAATGTCTTGACCAACATTTCCATTATTATATCCTATACGCGACTGCAGAGTCCAGTGGTTTCGGTACTTTATTTTCCAACCTATACATTTTCGTACGCCTTTGAAATGACAATCTGCATGTTGGTAGTGACATTGTTGGCTGATGTGGTGAATTATAGCGACCACCCTGTTAATGCACAACAAACCACAGATAGAACAGAATCAACTCAAGTCGCCAAGCCCCCAATATTGCACAATGGCCTTTCACTCGGCACGGGCCTACGCATTTGTGAGTTGGGTGTACCTAGGCTATTGTGCACACTTTGTCATATATCTCCTAGCATACCATATAGCATGAACACAAGTGCTGTGTGAATCAATGTTATCAAATTGTAATTTTATAAACATTTTGAAAACGCCCATTCGTTACCGTTGTATTATTATGATGGCATTGAATCACCCGCGTGCGATTGATGGATGAAAACAATGGAGGTACTGGGCTAGTATTGTGGTGTTAGATACCATCGCACGGTCTTGTAGCTGTAGCTCAGGCTATTAATCAAGTTGATTTGTTTATAGCTGTCGAGTAAATTGTGTCGAATTCGTGGAATTTCAATTTAGGTACTTCCCCAGACCAAGAACTTGGAAATTATGTGAGCAATAGAAGTGAAAATTTGGTCTGATTCAAGGAATACATAGAAAGGATTTTCTACATTGTCAAGAAAGAGGTGTGATGACCTAATGACGATTGAAATTAGGTAACTAGTGTTTAGATTTTGCAGACAGTGTAAACTAGGCTACCTGCCTGAAATCTTGGACGTTTTGACTTTGAATTAACCTGGCGTATCTTTGTCTATTCCCAAATCATTACACACACACAAGTTCATCCGTTTCAATAACGTTGGGAATCATCCGTTTCAATAAAAATGCTTTTTCATTTCTTTGTTATGTGATTTCAGTTTGTCTCAATTGGAATAGAATTAGCCAATTAATAGGCATCGACATACTGTAGTTTCTTTTCTGAATTTAGAAACTACTTTTGTGAAGGATTCAGAACGTCATTCTAATTCATTCAATATATTCACGACCTGATTCAGAGAAGCCAACATTCCCTTTGAATCATGAATGCAATAACTAATAGCAATAATAGCATACAATAAATAAAATAAAAAGAAGCAAGAAAGAAAACTGCGTTTGTTTCACCTTTGATAATTTCATTTTTCATCACACTCGTACATATTCACCACTTTACCGAGCATTGAATCGAGGCGGTAAACGTCTGTTTACAGAAAGAACAGCTAATTTTCATTACCGCATCCTTTTTCAGTGCGGTAATGGATATTACCGCATTCCAGCTAATTCAGAATTTGGAAAAACAGCTGATCTCAGAAGAATTTTTAGTAGTTCACTGCTGTCATGGATTTTGAGGATATGTTTGATGATGCTTCAAGATGCTTATACATGCTTCAAGTTTATCTTTTTTTATATTTTAGATTATTATGACGAAAAATGTCGTATGTTACTCGTCCGGGAAGATTTTTACCATACTCGTATGATAACACCGCACTCGACTTCGTCTCGTGCGTTAACTTATCATACTCGTATGGTAAACACCATTCCCCGCACTTGTAACTTAATATACAATTTCACATGAACAGTACATTTTTACAAACTCCGCTGGAAGATTTCCTGTGAAACTATCGTTTCTATCGGTATCCTACATAATTCTGTCCTGGCTTAAACGAACATTGTAGTCAGCTCGTAATCAGAATGATGAATAGGTCACGATATCACAATTAATAACAGCACACCGCAATGAATAATAATACCTGACAGTTCAATCCAATAATTATCGTTATTACGGTCTTTGGGACGGTGATACTTATAAGATTGTTCATTGTTAATGGCGTACACAGGTGAATTTCTGAGAGTTTGGTCTTCTGAATGAGAGAGATACGGTTATGGGGAACCTGCTAATTTAAACCTCAACAATTGCACGTATTAGTAATTATTGAAGACGATGATTGCGAGTATTGTTGAGAGGGACATTGTTAGTTGACTCATACAAACGCAAGCGCACAAGCAAAACTTATAAACGGTGATCGAAGGGAGACTTGTAAAATGGGATAGGAAATGAAGAAATTCAATAATGAAGAGCTGTTTGTGAATAGGCGACGCGTTGGAGAGGGGAACTAGGAGACTTCAATGCCGGATGGAGGAGCACTCCAGAAGAGCGGTGCAGAGCCTGGAGGTTGCCAACCTGTTGACGAAGGAGAGAGAGAAAGAGAGTGAGAAAGTGTGATTTTCAATAGTGAATGAGGGAGTGTGTGTCCAGTTGAGAGGCACGGCCTCAATGAATCCACCTCACACAATGATGAGGACCTCAGAGACCGCTAGTCCACTGTACGGCAAGAGCCTTCGCTGAATCACTGCCATCCCGACGTCATATGCAAATACAGTACATGTTCAGTTGGCACCACATTTTTCCATCTCTTCAATATCCGAATAGAAGCTGAACACTCTCTCTTATCTTAGCAAAAAATTGCTCACCGTACTTCAGTGTGATTTTAAGCGGCCCATACACTACACGTGCATTGCACGCCGTGCAGTTTTTCACATCGGCGCGCCGTGCTTGGCATGGCACGCCGTACGTAACACACTGAACATTCAGTCTGCTCCGTGACGTGCCTGAAGTCAGTTGTCAATTGTCGGTTGTCGGTTTCATATATTGTGATATTTAGAAGCCTGTTTTATTGGAAGAAAAGCGTTAGCAGTATTGTTGATTGGTGCTGGTGCGTTTCACGAAGATAGCAAAGTGAAAAAGAAAAGAGGGCAAGTATGGACTAAAATTGGTTAAGGAGAGAGAAAGGTATTCTGACATGAGACTATTGTAAGACGTAACTTACGTGTAAATCATGAGATTATAAGAACTACTTGCAGATGGAAGACGGTACATTTAGATATCTGTTGGAAAAAGTTGGGCCTCGCATCGAAATAAGACAAGGCACTAAGCTGAGAAGAGACAATCCACTCTCAGCACGTAAAATTCTTGCACGGCATGCAATGCTTTAGGGCACTCGCGCACTAGGCAGCCAGGCTGCCAGTAGCGTTGCGAAAATCCTAAAATCTTCAAAGGGGGGTATCGGAGATTCGCCCCCTCCCCCCGGGCGAGGGATTGAATACCCCCCATGGCGAGGGGGAAATTTCGATAGTCTCTCTAAAATTGTATTCCAAGAGATTGTAGACTCATGTCTAGAAAAGCTTAAATCCGTTCATTTTATTCCACGTTATGGGAAAATTTTTGAATTTTTGATGTGGAGTGCTTGATTTGAGGCTTAAAAACAGTAATGTTATACGAGTATTTATTAAAATAATGTTCAAAAATTGGGTAAAGTGGAATCTTGAATTCAATAAATCATTGCTTTTATGAATCGTTTGCCTAAGAATTTGAACCCAATTTTCGTATATTGTTAGTTCATTAGTTGTGAACAAATTTTGATGTATAAAATATAAAAAATACTACTTTTATAGTGCCTATTTAATAAGTTATAGTGATTCCAAATTATTATTACAATCAGGGCCTCCCAGAGACATTTTAGTGGCCCGGGGCAAAGTTGTGGCTGGAGGCTCCCTTACACCTTCACCCTAAACACCAATTTTCAACTAATGACTTCATTTCCCAACTAGCATTAATTAAGTCTTCCACCTATGCCTAGTTGCCTACTGTTCTCAAAGAATCTGTGCAACTAATTTGAATTGTTTTTTCAAATTAAAGATAAAATTCGAGTGAAGGCCAACTGAAAACCATTCCATGAAAAAGCTGTGGAAGCTAGGGAAAAGGACACTAGGAGAATAAAATCATAGATTAGGGAGTAGGGTTAGGTGGTTCGTCTATGATAAAATTCTCTTCTATTTTTGTATAATCTTTTCAATTCGCATCGTACTGTTCACTAATACTGGAATATGTAGAATGTGTAAAAATATGAAAATGATTATGACTTTGAATGGAACTTGATTCAACTTGCCAAGAGAGAATGAAGTAATAACACATCCAATTTCAAACTTTAACTTATAGCTTATAGTAATTTTGTAATTACATACAGATGGTGACGGAACCCTAAAATATTGGGAATTCTGAGGGTTTTCCATCGGAGAAAAAATTGTTTTCCAGGTTTGAAAGTGCAACTCTAAGCTTTTTCTGGTTACCAACCCCCATAATATTTGTTGATTGATTCATGGCGTGACTAATTTCACAATCACAATAAACTCTTTGGGGTATCAGATCTGAAGAGTAACAAAAATTAGCATTTGAACCCCGTCTACAAAAATATTAAGAGACCTTCCTCTTCTCAAGCATACTGTGTCAACTTCATTCAAGTGGTCTGTGGCCTTTTAAGTTTCCACGATGCTGGTGGGTCCCAGTATTTTCGGAGCCCCCAAACATGTGTAGCACGTGCACTAAGTAACCACGATTCTCTGGCTGCGGCAGCCACCAGAACAGGTCGCTCTGCACAGGCAGCCAGCTGGCTGCGGCGGTCAATTGAGAACACGTTTTGATGTGGAGAATATAATGTGGTAGCTGCCTCAGTAGCCGCGCACTTGTTGACGAAGCCAGACAGTCTGACCTTGCTTCGT
Organism: Conomelus anceps; assembly: GCA_948455865.1. Taxonomy (NCBI): domain Eukaryota; kingdom Metazoa; phylum Arthropoda; class Insecta; order Hemiptera; family Delphacidae; genus Conomelus; species Conomelus anceps. The sequence goes on along the minus strand of OX418216.1, from coordinate 76,490,344 downwards.
GATCATTTCTAGCCGCTTGACACTTCAACTACTTCCAACTATTATTGGGATTAGTATTAGTACAAGGGATCTTTTCCATGGAGTGTCAAGAATTTTGTGCAACTACTGCGCCTAGGAACTTGACATTTCAAATGAAACATTATTTTGGGGTATTAATAAGTATCAACTAAGAATTAGTTTTCCAAAATTATACATACTAGGGGAGTTTTGAGGGGTTAATGTTTCACTTTTAACTTTTTAATGGTGCGTTGCATAGAAAATTCACACAAGACCTTTTTTGTATTTTTTGATGAATTATTCAATAATAAAAATAAAATTTTAATCGTGTCAACAATAGGGGTCACAAAACCAACTTTTGGTAAATTGTCGACCCGGTAATTTTTTAATATGACAAACATAAAAGGTCTCTTGTAATTTTTCTCTGCGACGCACCATTAAAAAGTTAAGAGTTTAATAGTGAAACTTAAAACACCCTAGAATTTAGAATTTTGAAAAACTTTTTAGTGGGTGCATATACCCTAAAAGGGTTCATTTATGAACTTTCAAGTTTCTAGTAGTTTCAAACCACATCATTCACCTCACATTCTCCAAAAGATCGTCAAATAATTCCACTGACATTCTAGCGTAATTGAAAAAACGATCAGGCGATCAGGGTAGTTTCAAAGATCCATAAAGTAGCTTTTAAATAAGCCCTTCGTTTGACGCTCAAGTTCCAATGTATTCTTTGGCCTTGCGTTTCTTCTCAGATAGAAGATAAACAATAAATTATTATTGCATCTTCCACATCCCTCGCGCTCGGCTAACTAGCCGACACTAGACTGTGGTAACGACTGATCCAAGATTGGCTGCTAAGCCGTCTGACTAAACGGGCTGCTGAACATTTTGGCTGTGGCAGCCATGTCGCGGTGGCAGCGCGGGCGCCCTTAGGTCTCAACTTATCAACTAGGCTTTTTCAGCTTGCAGCTTGCAGGTGCTTGGTCTAAACATTGGATTTTGGAATTTTTTACCATCCTGGCTGTGCAGGACTAACGATTCCTTAGTACTCCCATTATATTAGGTTTTATTTTCAGTTGTAGCTCCTCTTAGAAGATCCTCAGAATATTTCCTTCAAGTTGTTATAGGGAGACTTTTTAATTTTGCGTAATATTTAAACCAACAAATCTAGATTACTAATATCTAGCTGAGATAATAGGCAATTCTTTTATAATTTTTAATAAATTACTAGAATATTTTTATCATGTTTTGTAAAATATCTCTCGTTTAATTTAGCTTTTATTGAATATTGCGAAAAATATCATGTTGAAGGATGAAATAAAATTTATCACTGGATTTGGGAGTTACACAAATCACTCATACATACATAACTAAAATTATTTCAGTAATTGCTACCCAGTTCGTATGGGTAGGGCAGTAGGTCGTAGGTCTACTCTTAATAATATAGAATTATTCTTCATACAGTAGCATAAATGTATCATAATCTATGAAAATCGATAAATTGAATAGCATACTCAGTTGGCCTTTTATTCCATACCAAATATTCAATAAGTTATTCCGTTAAGATAGATGAACTAAAACGTAGCAAACAATCCTGTAACCATCTTGGAAAGAACATCATAGCATAAATTAAGAAATAGAAGCAGTAGCAAGGTCATCAAATTGTAATTGAACCTCAGTTTGAACTGTGTGTTCTTTTAATCTATTTTTTCTCAGTTGAAATTTGCAAAAGTGACCTTAAACCATTTTCAACAAACTCAATGAACGGTTCTTTTATAAAGTGAACAGAAACAGAAGTTAGCATGTGCAAGACTGTATCCTGTAAAGTGGCCTAGTAGTCTAGCGTGCGGTAACAGCTACACCTAGACAGTGATATCGTTGATGGTGATGGTGATGGGCAAATTGGACGAAAGTGCACTGTAGTACAGCCAAGGCACAGTGTATTGGATGGGAATGGACAGCGGTGGCGCTCACGGGCGCATCTGTGCGTATGTGAGTGGCAGGAGAAAGTTGAGGCTACTGTCCTGTCCAAGAGGCTGCAACATAGGTTGCGGATTTCAAATTATACGTGAAGACAAACAAAAATGTAGCAATTTCACAAAAGCACTTTAGCTTTACAAAAGCTAATATAGTCTTTAATATAGCTATGAGGTATGAGATAGAACGTCATGGAGTTGAATTTTAGTACATGGATATTATTAGTCTTCTTTATCCATTTTTTATTTCTGATCTACTTTATTCAAAATCCTTGTCATTCATGTTTATACCAATCCAAGAACTTCCTTAAAATGGGATAGTAGCGAAGAGTGCATTACTCTCCTAATATAAATTCCAGGAAATCGGAGATAATGTTGCTCTTTCCCCTTTCTCATGTGGTTCGAGTTTTTGAAATAAGTAAACAAATCATAGTTTTGTTACCATTTTCTCTCAGATCTCTCCCTCTCCTTGCAATAGGGTATTTCCAAAAGTTTTCGCCAACTGATTTCCGTAGTTTCAATATATCTGATTAAACAGTAGTCAGTTTATAGTACACGTTCTACTGTATACAGTATTACTTAGTTTAGATTCTATAGTAGCCTAATATTTTAAAAGTTACAAAATTTTGTAACTCTCTCAACTCTGCAGTAGGTTTGATTTGTCATTATTTGGATAAAATTGAATTCATGCTATTACCCTTAGTACCTAGAAACAATCATGTGGTAATAAAAATATTATATATGAAAACGGTAGTAATTTTTCGCAATCTGTATTAAAGCTCCTGTATTTTATTACGAGTGTTAAATACATGCCAACTTGGAATTCGATTTTTATACATATATATGGTAAATTATTGAGACATTTAGTATATAATAATCATTCGTCACAAAAAGCTTTATAAAAGATGGAAATCAATGCATTTGATGTCCTGAAACGGGAATCCTAAAGATTAAATTAATATTTCACCCATATTTTCAGCAATTAATATTCCTTTTGCTATTATTGCCGATGAAATAATAAGAAGAATTTTCTTAAAATGAACTGAGTAACTGAGAAATGTATGGCTGTTATCAATTTTTATTAATATTCTCATACCAATTCAGTTACACGAATGCATTTTTGTAAATATCTGAATCATTCTCAGCAATCTCCATTATTTGTGTGTGTGTGTGTAAATCTCGTGATTTTGGCGTATAATTGTTGGTTACTAAGTGAATTTCGTGCAGGCATTGAAGGTTAGTTAGTCACAGTAAAGCAGTGGAGAGATGAGACAAACAAAACCAGTCAGGGTAATTTCATAATGAGTGTTCACTTGTGCTCGACCTTCCCGTTCTCATTGCCTTGGCGGGAGTCTAATTGTCTCAGACAGTGACACGCACCTGCCGAAGTACTCATACCTCATACGTTCTCATATGTTAGCATTCCTACTGTTTGACATGTGTCAAACACAGGTTTATCTTTTTAGGGTTTCTAAAAGCTCCTTAGGTTTGTGATTCTAAATGCTCAACAACTTAAATTTATGAATATTGAATTTTGTTTAAGAGGAATGCAGTTTCAGAAATGTCATTTCTGTTAGCATAGACTACTTCGGTTGTACCTCGGTTATACACAAAATATTTGTTGCAAAATACATGGAATGATATTTTTCATAGCATATTGCTGTAGTATTGTATCCTATTATATCATCAATATATTCTTTCAAGCAATTCAATTTATCAATATATAATTTTAAAAGACTTTGAAAAATTTGTGGGAGTCTGAAGTAGTGTATCTCGGTCAGGACCTATTGTTTAAAATAAACAATTTATTAAAATGGTCACATAAATAATTCAGCATAATTTAATCTTATTTGAAGTACATCAATTTAAACATCGAAATCAAAATTCATAAAGTTGTGTTTATTCTCATGTCCTTAAGTTTTCTGCAATTTATAAAATTATATTCGTGATTGAAATTAAATTATCACTTTATTTCCTTACAACAAATGTTAATAAGAAAGACCACTCACAAATGAAAACTTTGCATAAATTTATTGTCAATTTCTGATACTATATTTCTTTATCTTTGAACTGTTGCGAGAGATATCATGATTTGGTCTATTTATTCATTCATTGAGACTAAATTACAATGGAATATTAATAAACAGCAGGTTTATAACCAAATACTCCTTTCTTCACTAATTTTTAACTTCATGAGCTAGGTCACATGAAAAATTTAGTCTCACTGGAAATTTCACATGAAAAAGTTTTTCGAGTCATAACAAGTTTCTTATATCATGTCAACTCATCGAAAATTGTTTCAGTTATCGTATTTATTTGGAGGGTACATGATTGAGAAATATAAAATGTAACTACAGTAGATCGTAGACTATAAGTTTCAACGTGGATATTGCGGTGTTGTAAGTGATATTGAGCCCATGATCCGAGCTGAGACTCTTGTCTTACAACGACAATAATAGCCTAATAAAGAGGAATAAAATATCGAATGTTAAGTTTGTTGGAATTGGATCAAGTTTCAATGTCGAAGTATGGCAAGATATACATATGCTGCAAATGTATCGAATTTCGTTATTTTTCGTGTATGTTGAGAAGTATTTCAACGTCTTGTATTTGTGGAGTCTATACTTGTATTTTGTTGATGCCACAGTTGGTGTGTAGTAGAATTGTCTTTCTTGGGAGTAATAGAAAAATAAGTTTCCAGAATAACTCAAAGATCAGGGTTGACTGGGTGGATAAGGTTACCACAGTTCATTGATTCACAAACTGTTTACGTTCATGATCCAACAACAGTATGATGGAATGACATTTATAATGTTAAATTTTGTATTTTACTCTTTGTATTAACTTGTTCTTAGTGGATAATTTCCAACTTCTGTAGTACACATGAGAATCTCTTAAAACATCCTTGAAATTTTTGCACTATTGAAGTTGGCTCGCATTGAAAATTAATTTATGAAATCAGATACTCTATAATAAGAAATTGTCATTTTGATTCTGTTACATTGAAAAAACCTTATTTATGAAAAAGAAAGTCTGGGATGCCATTTCTAGTGAATTAAAGGCAATATATGTATTCAGAACAAGTATATTAATTTTAAGCGACTAAAAAGTAATCTAACAATAAATATTACAAATTAATTGAATACTATATTTTCCGTAGGTTTTCAAAGTATCATGAATCTTGAATTAACTATTTTATGTATCAAAGTTTGCAAATCCACTTATTACTTATATTGATAAAATCTCAAAAATTGCTATTTTCAATTTCTTCATTACCTAAGAAAATCTTTTCATTTTTATGTTTTAATCAATTGGAAAACACTCTTCCAGCGTTCAATCAGATTCTTTTATTTTATTTCTTCATTCAATTAGTAAACCATTGGCCGTATTGCGAAACTCGTAAGCTTCGGTTTCAAGGAAATTGAATTGTTTCAAAATATTCTTTGTGCCTTTGGGCATTTCTTTCTCATATGCATTCTTGTGAAAATCAAATTTATTATGTAAAATGCTGGATTTGACAGATATTCAAAACTTATTATTTATTGATAATTTTCCGGGAAACATTTATTCTCTTCATGATTTAGCAATCTTCCATAGAAAGTTGAATTGAAAACTATTTTTATCCAGTAATTTATCAACATAATTGTGCCTCAATTCATGACTATTAAACTACTTGTATTGTGAGTTTTCAACCGTTCATTTCCTCTTCAAAATTACTCATCTTGTCAACCGAATTCTTTCCTTTTCTTGGTATTATTTTTAATATTCTTTTCCTCAAACACAAATGAGTCACAGATTACTGGCCCGGAAATTGGCTTTACGCTTTGAAAACTGGTTTCCAGTAACTTATACATATTATGTGATAGATTTTTATAATTGCACATTTCCTTCACGCGCTGTGGAAAGTTTTGTTCCGCAGTATTTAAAATCATATATTTGTTTTAATGTCTTGTATTCTTATACTTGAGGAATTAGTTCAGTGAGTTCTACACAAGTATTGAAAGAAATAATCTCTACACTAAATTTCTTTCAAGTTCATAAAACACTTATTTATATTTGAGAATCTCATACATATAAAAGTCGATGTGTGTATGCTGTATGTATGTATGTTCCCAGTAAACTCCGAATCCGCTGAACCGATTTTTATGAAATTCACAGGCACAATGTTGAATAGTTCCGAGATGGTCCCTGTGAAGTTTGGTTTGGGAGTTCAAAAGTCCTCGCTGAAGGACACAAAAAGGAGAAATCTATCCTTAAAGGAACAGCTGATAGAAGACAACAGTTTTTAATCATACGTCAAGTCCCTTAGCGGCGTTATTTATGCTGTCTAGAACGCAAAGACTTTGCAAGTACCGTGCAGTCGGAGCCTTGCAGTATATAGGTAACTGGGTATGATGAAATGTAATTATGCCGGGTTTATGACATCTGTTAACCAATGCAGTTAGACATTTGAAATTTTAAATGTAGCCTCAGAGGGAGGTGGCGAATGATAAAATAATAAACATAGCTTCTACCCTAATAGAGTCGTAGGAGATTTAAATTTGAAGTGTTTCTTCATTCAGAGGTGGTGATTAAGAAAACAACGAAGGAGGCCTCTATGATCAGCTGGAAGAGCCCTAGGACTCACTTCTTCCCTAATAGTCCTAGAAGGTTGAAATTTCAAATGTAACCTTAGTGGGAGGTGGCGAATAATAAAATAAAAAACCTAGCTTCTACCCTAATAGTCGTAAGAGGTTTAAATTCGAAATGTTCATTCAGAGGTGGTGAGTAAGAAAACAACGAAGGAGGCCTCTCTGATCAGCTGGAAGAGCCCTAGGACTAACTTCTTCCCTAATAGTCCTAGAAGGTTGAAATTTGAAATGTAACCTCAGTGGGAGGTGGCGAATAATAAGATCAAGGAGAATTTTTTATGAGAACGCAGCAACACGCGTCGGGCCAGCTAGTAACTATCAAATAAGATCTTGTTTCTGTTTTCAATAATTATATTTTTCCACTTATTCATTCAATTAGTAGGCTATATACCATGCACCATATATCCAAACTCCAAGTTTCGATTTCATCGTAAATTAAGTAAATTATTGTAATTTAATCTATGCTATTGAGTACTGTAGGATTGAAATATTCAGATTTTCTTATCTATAAGAAAAAACTATACCCTATGGAAAAGACCATTCTATTGTAATAATATTTATTTGCTCTTTCTCTGCTTCAGCCATCTCTTCTTTACTCTATTGTACGTATGGTCCGTCTCTCATTCTTCTTTGTTTTGTTCAACCCCCTTTAAATTTTTAATAATTTGATATTTTAAGGCTCCTCAATGATATAGTATTACAATTTATTATATAATTATACAGATCGAGATAAACGTTCAAGTAAGTTGGTCAGATGACCCTGAAGTTATGAGTTATTCGCGTTGTGGTGTACTATAGAAATGGAAGAGACTAAAAAACAATAAAATGCATTTTATTGGCTAACGAAAGAACTCTGACTTTCCCAGCTCGGGCTTGTAATAGACTTCTTTCACTCTGAATGGTTTCTGTGCATGTTATTAGTAGGAAGCCACTTACGGTTAGACACGGTTTGCATGTCCGCGGCACCGCGGCTAGGCTGTGGTCGGTTTTAGAGCTTCTTCCTTCCAGTGTCGGTGAGCGATATTACAAACCGATCAGATTCATAGGCTGTATTTATTTTTGTATTATAAGAAGTAGAGAATTTTGAAAATATATCTCGAATCGGATCATGCATTGTGCATTTGAAGCATTCTCTGAAGTCTGAACAATCCATTCTTATTTGTGAAAAGGATAATCCTAGTAAGCCATTGGTAAGCCATTTTTACGCATTCTAGTATTTAGCCATGGTATACTCACTCAACTCAAACTGCGTGTGTGCCAGGAAGCACGGGCTTTCCCTTGAAATCGGAAAATCAGCCTACGGTTGGTTGTCGGGCCTTCCGAAACGAAGCTATTGATTCTGCCACAGCTCTACACCTCTACTGTCTTCACCTAAGTTTTATTGTTACCTGTTAGCCGAGCTCCAAAAGACTTATTTCTGTGGAATTAATGTAAGTCTGATGTTGATATGGAAATTTTACAATATTAATAAAATATTCTCAACAAATTTTCCCTAAACCGGCTATAATTCTCTATGGAATGCGGTGAATTCCAGTTCTTCCATATACTTTCAAATTGCATCCCAATGATGGTCTAAAGAAGAGTTTTTAAGAAACGTTCAGTATTAGACTTGTTTGATAATTTGTATTAGTCTGTTACAATAGTCTCAGTATTCTATAGCTGATGCAAATCTAGTTGACAGTAGTAATTTTCATACTATTTTTCTCAATTGTTCATGATAATAATTTTGTGTACTTTTATTTTGGATTTTGTGGTTTCAATTATTTGTGAGTAGGTTTTGATCTTGAATGTTTTGGTTTTGACGGTTTGTGTTGACTTCTTCTTGCGCTTGAGCCTTGCGTCCTCCACGTCAAGGCCGTTGTTCCCCCATCACCTGCCTCATCATACTCCAGCTACCTCCACTCCTCTCTAGACACGCAAAAGGCTCTCAACCGCCAAGAAACTTTCCCAGAAACACAGAATTGAATCACCCAAGACATACACACATTCACACACTGTACTGGCCTGGCTGGCTTCAATGTGTGTTAATCATCCACCAATCACATTCCAGTATTCCTATGTGACGCATACGACGCTTTTGTCTCTCTCTTCCGGAGTACCATTTGTATCTGTATTTTTATTATATTTTTCTTGTTTTGTGAACTTAGATGATTGGTTATGTCCCGCAGTTCATGCCCAGCGTGACCTCTACCTGAAATAGACAAATAGATGTTTTTGACTAGTTCATACAAGGAATGAGTAAGAACACAATGCCGTATAACTCTGACTTTTTAAGGAGAGGATGCTAAAGAAGAGGAGAAATGCAAAGGAGTGAGAATTGCAATAAGACAAGAAGAGCAGAAAGGAGAGTGGAAAACAGTAGAATGGTAATGAAAAAGTTGAATTACTAGAAGAGAAACAACAAGATGATGGTTAATAAAAGCGGTGAAAAGTTGGAGCTATTGATTACGAAGTAGGAGAAACAGAAAGTAGATGAACCTAAAATATGAAAAAAAAAAACTATTTTTACTTATTCTCTTCTAATGAGAAAGCAATAGTACCAGAAATGAGTGACAATAGATAAGGAAGGAATTTTTTTGACTATTGCAAACTTCATCTATCTCTAACCTTAAAAGGATGATGATGAAGAAGAAGAAGAAGAGGAAGAAAAAAAAGGTGAAGAAGGAACAGAAAAAAGGAAGAATAAGAAGAGGATGAAAAAACATAAGGAAGAAGAGAAAGGAAAAGAAACAGAAAAGATGAGGAATAAGAAAAATAAAAAGAAACAGAAAAAAGAGAAAGCTTGCAAAGAGTAAAAGAAAAATATGTTGGAACAGAAGAAAATAGTGTAAAAAGGAGAATATGATGGCATAGAAGAAGAAAGAGGAGAAAAAGAAGAAGAAAAGCAAGGATAATAAAGGGAAAGAATACCGGACAATGGCAGAAAGGAGCGTGAAAACAGTAGTAAGCAGGCAAATTTAGTAAAACAACAAGAAAATGAGGGTAGATAGAGCCGGTAGGAGAAGCTTAAACTATTGACTATAAAATTGAGGAATTTGAACAATTTATTTATTATGAAACGGGAGAAAATGAGGAATAGAGCAATGAGAGAATATTATGAGTATCTCAATAAAGATCTAAAGAATATCATGAACTCACGTTAATATTTCATAGACTCAACTGCATATACTACTTCGTTAGATCGTGGAGCATTATTTAAACGATATAATGCAGCCTACAGAAAACATATCGATAGTAGGCTGCAGTTATTTATCGTAAATCCTCTCACTTTCATGCATAGCAGCTTCCAATTATCGATATTGAACTACTCATGATTTTCTACTTTGAATGGTACTCATTTAAATCATTTCTATATTGCGTGACTCACATGTGGCCTTGGCATACAAACACTGCAAACAAAATATTTTCATCGTAACCTGTTCTACATTCCAATATGTTTATTTTAATTATTGCATTTCTTAGTTGTACTTCTCGGCAAGAATTTTTTATTTTCAAGTTTCCAAGAGACATTGTTTTGAGACTTAGATTCATTTTCTAGTGCTCAATTTTTTTTACTGCCCAAAATTTATAATATTTAAATTTATAATTTGGAGCTCATTATTTTTTAACTATTTTTTCTATCGATTTTAACCAATTGAATAGACAAACTATAGTATCAGACAGCTACTTATTAGTTCAACTAATAAACAATTAGGGCTCAGATTTAAAAATCGTGATGAAACTAAATTCCATAATTTATACTAATTTATAGTAATTATAATTATAGTTAAAAACTTTCCAATTATTATTATAATTTATACTAATTTTATACTAAAATTGATATATTATTCAATATTATGAACTTTTTGTTTTATTTTTGTTAAGAATTTGATTTTATTGATTTGTTGAGAAATTATAAAGAATATTTATCTTGGGGGAGGAATATAGCATTGTTTCAATTGCATATAATCCCCATATTAGATTGTGAAGATAATAATTCTAAAATTAGTCGTTTAACTAACTAGTAAGTTATATTTATTAATTGTTTATTTACAATCTGAAAAATATTAAATTTTCATATTTCATAGAGTGGATAATATGTTTATTAATTATGTTGTATTTCAAAGTAAATTGGATTGAATTCTAATTAAGATATCTCGTTAAGGACGATGAAGAAAATCAAAGTGGGAAAATATTTCTTGGAATAATATTGTTTTTAAAGTGAATGAATATTTTTTTGTTGTTAGTCTTTTCTCTGTTCTTTTTTTATCTATTCTCTTTCATTTTGTTACAGGTGAGGGTAACCAGAGTTTCTTTATGAAAATACGTGAGTACTGTAGATGTAGATGAATTTCACTCATTCATTGATAATCATTAAAGATAGGAAAGGCACATTGTTTCCTAGTACACAATATACCACAGATTATAAAAACTAAATAATTTGTGATAATACTATGATTATGAGATTGTGTTCAAAAGTACTTTCACTGCACTTCTCTTCAGTGCTTTTTTGTTATAATTGTGGTTAAAAAAATAGATTGCCAAATTTATATCACAGAATAACAAATTTCGAAAGAAAATAACTGTAGCAATTATTCTTATTTTTCGAACTTGAGCTGGTTTTCAACTTCTAATGAGGATAATGTTGTTATTAGCAATAATTCAATATAATGTGGAAGCGTCTTAAAATATTAGTGTTCTTTTTCAAGTAAAATCTAGCCACAAACCGTATGTCAACGTGAATTAATCTTCAAAATATTAATTAGGTAATTGTTATTGTAAGAAAGAACAGATAGTTTCAATCATTTTGTCCTTTGGATTTGTATATCTTTCGGGTGAAATCTTCTAACTGTAATACAGTTGACGTCAAATAACTTTGTACAATAACATTCACTTGTTCCCTCTTGAGAGCATAACGTTTTGTAGATTTTCATGGAAGTTATTGACATTTCGATTACTTTAATTGGTTAGCACCCGACAAAAGTGTTGCGGCTTTGTTCAAAGGTCACACCTAATCTATAGGACAATGAAGATTCTCATAGTAACATCCAAGATTGCGGCTAGAAGATCTACGTTCCTTGTAGAAAACACAGAAATCCTTTCAAGAACATATAGACACGTTCATTTATCAAGCAGCATCCTTCTCGCTTCTAATCGATAGTTGCCGTCGATGTTTCTCACAATTAATCAGCTCCTCATTCTTGTTGTCCTCTTGCTCGCACTCAGTATCTAAGACTCGCTAGGTTTATTGGGTAAATTCCTATTTCAGTGTTTCACATTTTTGAATACGAATATATTTCTAGGAAAGTCTTCAGATATATATTGGAATACCGTTTTAGAAATTTAATTATTACTTTAAGAAAAGTTCGTTAGTACTTGTATTTAAATAATTTATAAATCAACAACCTAAGTTTAAAGTGCGACTTACGTAAAAAATCTCATTTTCAATCCTTTGTAACCATTTAGACTGGTACTTTATACTTCCCAAATTATTGATCTTCGGCTGTTCTCTCCTCTTTTTCCTTTCTTCCTCCACCTTCTCCTTCTCTTTCTCGTCCTTTCTCCTTTCCTTTTCCTCCTCTTCTTACTCCTCCACCTTCTCCTTCTCTTTCTCCTCCTTCCTCCTTTTCCTTTTCCTCCTCTTCTTACTCCTCCACCTTCTCCTTTTCTTTCTCCTCCCTTCCTCCTTTTCTTTTTCCTCCTCTTCTTACACCTCCACCTTCTCCTTCACTATCTCCTCCCTTCCTCCTATTCATTTTCCTCCTCTTCTTACTCAACCGTCTTCTCCCTTCCTCCTTTCCACTTTCCTCCTCTTCTTACTCCTCCACCTACACCTTCTCCTTCTGCTTTTGACTTTCTCGTCATCTTCATTCTCTTCTCTCCTTCATTTCCTCTATGGCAAGATGTTATAAACAATTAGAGTAATTGTTCCATAACAATTGACAAATTACACTTGCAATTTAAAAGTGGAAACTTCCATGTGATTTTTCTGCAACTACAAATACAACTGTTAACTGTTAATGACATTAGTTTGTTAATTATTATGAATCAGGACCCTGACCTTTCTGGCTGTCGAAAGCAACATTATCTTATGATTATTGTGAACCATCATCTAACATAATAATGTTTTCATCATTTAAATAATTAAATTATCTCAGTTTAGATTATCTTATTCATTACATTATAAGTACCAGTTTTTATATTGACAGATTGAGAACATAGTTTATTTTGTAAAATGCATAATTAAAATTCACGAGCATGCCATAATTATTCATGAAAGCTTTTTCAAAATACATGTAACAATGAGGTCATGGATTGTACATGTAGGATTTAGGATACCCGGTGGTTCGGAATCCACCTGAAACTGTAGGTCCCAGTGGCGGATCCAGAGAGTGGCTATAGCCCCCCCAATCTTTGACCAATTCACACTAGATAGAATGATACTTTATTATATAGGTTAATATATATTTATATACAGGAAATCCAAAAAGGAAGAAAACGGAGAAAACATCGATTGTATAAACATTGACAGCAGGTTTTTTTTCTAGAAAATGAGGTTCAGGAACTCTAAAATTTTCGCTCAACCACGCATAGTCTATATACTCTATAGGGGAGGCCTAACTTATTTGTCGACTATTTCCTCTATATAGGCCTAATAAATGTATGAATAGCCAATTTCGGTACAAATATCTATATATCTACTTTGCATTTCAAATTTACAAATATAAATTTAAAAACAAATTGAACTATATACTAACTAACCTTATTTGAAATTTCCCATAGTTCTGACATGTCCATGTCCAGTGGCGTAGCCAGGATTGAATTTCGGGTGGGGGGGGGTGGGTTACCAGGATGTGTGGGGGGATTGAAACCTTTATTTATATTTATCATTTTAAAGTAAATTTTACTTGGATATTTCAATTAAAGCAATTGTTAATTTAAATGAAATATATCTCTGATCCGGAAGAGCCAGGGACAGACACCACTCGAAAACAATGAATTGCCACATTGCTCACTAAACTGTGCATGCTGCTGCAGAGTAAGAGTACCATAATAATATTGTATACTTTTTGTGATTCCCGAGACAAATTCTTGTGCTGGATAAAACTAAGGTTTTATTTTGTATTAACTGTTTTAATTTAATCTGTAAGTTATTAGTATTGTGAAAGATGACTACAACAATTCGGTGGGGGGGGGGGGGGGGAGATGTATCCGATATCCCCCTGGCTACGCTTCTGTCCATGTCCCTATTTCCTTCTTCCCTGTTGCGTACTTTACTTTTCGTATCTACAGCAGAATGGTGTCCTTGAAGAAGCCATAACAACATATTTTGTGGGGTCAAAGGACGTTAGTGGAGGTCCAACAATGCTAATGAAGAGAAGATTGCTAACAAGTAGAGCTGGTGTCATTATTAGATTCATAGCGATATTCAAACATTCAATGTTTGGAAATACAAATGTTAATGAAATTTTGTTCCTAATAGTAATTAATTGATAAGATATTCACCTATGCCTGCAAAAAGGTACCGGAACGCCGTTCTGGAGCGTTCCGAATGAAAAAAAACCTGATTGACAGTATATATACCATTCTTGGATCACATTATTTCTGAGCTGCAAACTAGATTTAGTTCAGTACATGAAGCTGCACATCTAGAGGGAGTGATCCCATCAAATTTCACAAAAGTGATGCAGCAAATATCTACTGCAAAGACATTTCTACAACAACTTTGGAGCTATTAGCAGAATTTCAACTTTGGCGGGAACATTGGAAATCAACAAGTTCCAAGGATCTATCACAGTGCTGTGAGGTTGCTCTATCTAAATGCAATAGAGACCTTTTCCCAAACGTTGCAATTTTATTACAAATATTTGCAACTTTGCCGGTGGCAACCGCCTCAACCAAAAGGAGCTTTTCTTCCCTAAGAAGAATCAAAACGTACCTTAGGTCAACTATGACAGAAGATCGGTTAAACGGGACTGCACTGGCCCATATTCACAAAAAAGGAACATAGAAATAGAAAAGGTTTTACAACACTTCAGCCAGACTAAACCAAGATGAATGTGTTTATCGAACTGGACCTCTATTTAAATAGATGTTTCAAAATCAATCGAAAAGTAAATAAACAATCTAAAGTCTAAGTGAGTAATCAAGTAATCAATAATGCATGATGATTTTTTTCAAAGTGAACCCCCCCCCGACCCCATTAGCCCCCCCCTTGACTCAATCCTGGATCCGCCACTAACTCATCAATCACCATCATCTAATAATTCATTACCCACGCACAGGTCTCAGACCTATGTCGGCTTCATCCTCCGAAAAAAAATATATAGGCTACCATGGAGTCTTTCCCAGCAATATTTGAATTATAGATATGGAACGTCTTCACGCTGATTTTGTTGCACTCTTTTAATTATCTTGTCCTCTAATATGAAAATTGCTTCTTTTTCCAAACATGAATCCCTAAAATGAACTTATTTTATGGTGTCTCTTGTGTCTTAAAAGCGCGTAGAACTAATTCCTTTCGCGAATTCCTCTTCAGAACGAAAACTCCGACGAAATAATAGATTTCGTTATACAGAAGGTCTGTCTATTCTACATAGTTTTTTTATCATTTCTCTGCAGACGCTCTCCAACGAATTCGTTTCGTGGCAGTGAATGCTCTTTGCACTTCTTTCTCTTTTTTCACACCTTTTCACACTGCAATCGTAATCGGTTAGCTACTCACACACCATTAATCCGTGCCGAGTAAGTGCTAGATGACGATAATCGTCTTTTATTTATCAAGCTGGCAGCAGGAGCACGAGTGTCTTCAGTCGACTCGAACGAAAATCATTGTCTGTATCACTCCATCCTCGAAGAATGTCTGCCCGCGCGTGATTCTGTATGGCGAGCGCTGGTGAGCAGCTGGCATAAGTTATTTCTTCTCATTCCCTCCACTTAGGTGCGTGATGGATGACACACATGATTCGGCATAGGTGATATATGGCGCCTCACCACACCACACCACCACCTCTACTCAAGGTCAGAGGAGAGAAAGGTCATTAACACTGTACGAGTACTTTGGTCAAGGCTGCATCCTCCATAGATTTTAATTCGGATAAATCTTTTATATGCGAGCGAAGAAGATAGTCAATGGTTTTACGAACGTAGGAGATAGTGAATAGTTTTCCAACTTAGCCCAATCTTTGGACGAAATTTCGCCAAGTAAAAGTAAGTATCTCAATAATTAATACTGCAATTGCGGGCCGCTTAGCGCAGTTGGTTGGGGCGTCACAACTTCAGCTTGCTGTCTTCCAGCGGTCGTGGGTTCGAAACCCGCTCCTCCGTCTGTCATCTATGTGTGTTAACTTTCACCTCATTACCCACGCACAAGTCTCGGACTCATGTGGGCATCATCAGCGAAAAAAATCCTTTTGTTGTTTCTCATCTGATTTTAGACAGCTTAATCTTTGTTGAAACTGTTAGGACAGTTATTTATTATTTTTTCATGACGATTGTTCTGAGTCTAGCTTTTAAATCAGGGGGATCAGCAATTGGCTCCCCTGTTTCGATACCCTCTATCTTTTCTAATCCTTTTCCTTCATGTCATTCTCAGACGTGTGACAGAAAACATGTAATCTTTTCCATTTTCCTACACGAGTCACAGAGTTACACAGTCACTCACTCAAAACCTAAATAAAATAATTGATTTTTTTGTGTGACTATCACATATTTCTCATTGAATTATTGCGTCAGGTCCAAAAAATTGAAAATAAATCTCTTTCTTCAATGTCTCTGATACATTGAAATTGTGATAGTTATTGATGAATGTTAATTTTTTCTCTGCATTCTATTGCACTCTATCATCACGATGTTTTTAAAAGAAAAAAATAAGAAAATATAGTTTCAATTGATGAATATATTGCAGGAAATTTATGGAAGTTAGGGTGGAATGACTAAAAATAATGCTGTTCACTCTTTTGGTTCTGCTACATCCCTCACAATATTGTGCTCTTACAACTTCATAGCTATCCAGCATTGATATTTATTTCTCTTTGAAAATAGATCTCAGTTTTTGGGACCGAAGTAATTTAGGTGCTACCTGCTTTCTCCTCTGTCTATTGTAAGTTGTACTAAAAACACCAACAGTAAATAGCATTCAATCTGAGAAATTGAGTGTTTCACAAAATGTTGATAAGGGACGGACAAACGGAAAAGCAATAAAATGCCAACAGCTTCTGGTACTGTGTTGATGAGCTAAGGTAGTTTTTTTTAATTTCCTCCTAAAGGTGAGTTAAGGTGGATCATCATTCCGTCGATCCAACAAAGCGATGGGGTTTTACGATTGGTGAATTGTATGGGTCGCCCAATACCTTTCGTGGGTACCAGACATAAAATCGCTAAATTATTATCAAATAGTTTTCGTAATATATTCGACGTTTTCTTTCGTTTCGACGAGGATTTACCGGAGAGACTTTATAGCCATGTCAGCGTAAATAATTTTTTCGAAAAATAACCCGAAACATGATTTACTTGAGGTATTTGAAAACGATTTACCACAAGCGCTAACACACGCACGTACGCACACAACACGCAGCCAAAGTTAAGGATCAAGCTATCATTCTAAATGTCATATTCTGTGTAACAAATATCTGAAAATATCGTCAATAAACTTTACCTAGTAGAAAGCTTTGGTAATAAAATTTTCATGCGATGATTGGCCTTTAGGAGTTGTTCTGTTGAAATTTAAACGCATGTTGAGAGTTGAGTAGATATAGATGTGAAAATCACAGTTCATTAATGCATAATGCAAAAGTTGTGTTAGTTTTTCTTCGCTACTTGTTACCCGACTTTAGAATTGGACGAGTTTTGATTGTAACGTAATAAGTGTATTTTATACTTTCTAATTTTCTTCTGTACATGCTGGAATTGCAAACTTGTCATGAACCTAAAGCCAGGATGTTATTATTGATGGGGGCAGTTGAAAAGGAGAAGAAAAATTTAGAAACTTTCTCATTTCTCAACTACTACATAAATTGACTTTGTCAGAAGGTAATCACTTACCTGTAAATCTTAATTTCACTTTCCTCAGACCCACATTTATTACATGTAATTTGCAAATCGTTTAGTGATAGTCCATGTGTAGATTGGTTTAGTTTTAATATGATTTATGATGATTGAGCTGATGAGCTCACTTCTTATCTGCTACGATTTTCAGCCCCAAGATACAAGATTGTTGGAATTACGTATTACTCCGTGGTAGGTGGTCGCGAATGAATATGTCTCTTCCCTTATTATTTCTTTCGCCTTTTCTTATTCATTTCATTATCATGATATTTTCTTCTTTGAAATAAATTGATTTGATTTGTCGTATGCTCCTTCAGTATCATTCATCATTATCATCAATGTCATTTTTAGTCACCTCAACATTCCAGTTGTACAGCAACATTGTACCAGTCAATTCTCTTCCAGTTATCATGTAAGCATATCCATACAATTCACGGAATTTACTCTTTGTAAGGGTAGAAAGGGTAGAATATGTCTAACAAAAAAATTATGGAAAGTTCGAAAGATTGCTCAAAAGAAATAGCCCGCACAGAGAAATGGAGAAATGAGATAGCAGATACAATGCAAATCCCTCTGGAAGTAAAATTGATGGCAGGGAGTAATCATCCATTCACTATATGGAGAACTCTGAACAGATTGAGCGTGGGCGTGTCTAGGTGCAAGACGAACTTGAGAAAGTGAGGCTACCTACCAGAAAGGAAAAATTTACATCACCTGCTCTTGGGTTCCCAGCTTATTGAACAGTGTACCCTCACTGATTTTTAATAGCAATAATGACAAGGCTATTTCAACTGCTTTTGATATGGAAACCTCTGGACACGGAATAATAATAAACAAAGATTTAGTTTGGAAATAATAGTTCTATCAAAACATCATTAATTTTCATCTATCTCATTGAAGAATTATTCTGTTCCAGCTTCAGCATTGAAAGAAAATTTTAAAAGTTGAAGTATCAGTTTTGAATAGTTCCTATTAATAAAATGCACCAAGTAAAGTGAGTAGTTTTCTCCTGAAATTTTATCCTTTCGTCTCATATTGTTTCATATTGAAAGGAAACATCTACTTGACTCGTTGAA
Organism: Conomelus anceps; assembly: GCA_948455865.1. Classification (NCBI taxonomy): domain Eukaryota; kingdom Metazoa; phylum Arthropoda; class Insecta; order Hemiptera; family Delphacidae; genus Conomelus; species Conomelus anceps. The sequence goes on along the minus strand of OX418216.1, from coordinate 76,471,642 downwards.
TTTAGACACAAATTATTATTATTTTCACAATAAAATTTTCTAGAATTAGATACTTTATCCATGGAAGCGTTATCACGTTATTTTTTGAGGCCTTAATAATAATAATAATAATCCCCTGTAGGAGGTAAATACTGTCGAATATTTCAAGCAAGTATGTGGGATAATAGTTGTACTCAACCTTTCTTCCTCGTATTCATTAGCACCGTACTACAATAACAATTACGATGATAAAGATCTTATTATTCGTCAGTGATTTTTTTTCAAGTTGACGAGTAACCCATGCTCGTAGCTGATAAGATCGCTATTAGTTGTTCATGGGGATTGTAGCATGTATGCCTTGGAATAACTACAGACATGCTCAACTGAATATGAACATTTTTCTAATGCTTTTCTTAGCCGCAATAGTTTTAGTATTCTTCGAGCGACTAGACTATTGAGTACGTGTCTCGAATGATTTCCTATCTTTCTTCAGTTTATAGGAACATCACTCGAGAAATATTGTGACATTTCCCCTTTTCGAAACAAAGTATGTTCCGTCAGAAGTGATATACTGCACCTGCGCAGTTCTAGTGTTTCCTAGGCCAACTATAGCACCCAGCATCCTCCATCTATTTATTTGTAGCGTACAAATACTGAGTTAATTATACATTTTCTGAGGCTGCAAAGTCTGCGGGGAACCGGTTACACTATCCACAGTTTTATGTACTATAGGATCGTAAACTCAGCAGGACATTTCATTAGGTTTTATATCATTTGGTCGTTTCGTTTTCTTCGTTTTGGTGAACCTTATTTTTTTCTTTCACCACAAAAAAACTATGTTCGTCAATGTTACAACTTTTTAAATTCGAACGTTTAAGAATTTGTCAAATTTTATTAACAGATGCATCAAGGTTGAAGATGCGATGCTTTTAGAGAATAAAATGGAAATGTTTTAATATCGATGAAAATTTTCTGGAATCTGTCAATATTTTTGGCTATAACATGGTGGCTTGAATGTCATTTTTACAAGAAAAATATACTTTTGAATATTTTTTTAAATTTCGTACATCAGTAGTGTTTTTAGTATTTGGTTGGATGGCAGATAACATCTCTTAGGGAAAACTGTTTGGTTCAGTAGAATGAGCTCTTCAGGACTCTTTTGATATTCAATATAGTATCTCAAAAAATTAAACTGTTATCTTCAGGTCATTTTGTTATTAGAGTAAGTAAAAATCGTTATCCTAGTTTTATTCATGATCCGGTTCATAATCATGGTTTTTTGTTACTTATTACTGGATTAAGGAATCCCTTTTAAGGAGTGGAAACCCTTTTCCATAGAGGATGATTAGATGTCAATATTATAGATGCTGGAATATCCAATCAAATGAGAGTATTAAAAGGAGTGAAATATGTATATATATATATATAGCCTATAGGAAAGGGAATGAGAAGGGTAGGAAAGGGTTGCGTGCTTAGTTCGTTAAGAGACAGGAGACAGGAGCGCAGCAAATCAATTGATTCGGATTCGGCAAACGTTGCGTGTCTCCATTGTTTTCATCAAAACGTTATCTGAGAAGGAGTGAAACAGAAGATACAGCAAGAACACAGAAATGCTACCGAGAAGAGGGAAAGGATTGGAAGGAAAAACGAGTGAGATTGAGTAGAAACAGATACAACGTTATCTGCACTTTTAACGGCCACTCCTTCTTATCCATGTGTGTGTTTGTGTGAAGCTGGCGCTCATCAAATTCAAGATGGCCGTAAGATTGCAACAACAACGGCGTCTGCAAAAAAGCATCACATACTCTCAAACACACACACACACACACACGAGAGAGAGAGAGAGAGAGAGAGAGAGTGAGAGTGAATGAGAGAGTGGTAGAGTGATAGAGAGAATGAGCGGGAGAGAGAGTGAATGAGCGAGTCGGTACATCTGTATTCTCTGTGATGCTGTTATTGCGATCGATGTGTCCTGTAAGAGCGAAGTGCTGCAAAAAAGCTGGTGATGTTTAGGATTCGCAACGCTTATACGCGAATGTTTGCGTGAGCGTCATGACAAATTCAAATGCTGAAAGCATCACAGCATCAGAGACGTCACGAGAAGAATCTGCGGAACTTGGATGGACCCTCCTCACAGTATGGTGTCCTCCTTCCTTTTCTCGGTGGATTGAAACGTTCCTGATGAACTTCAGTTTCAAGAGCGCATGAATGTTAGTAGAAGAATGTGATTTCAATTTTTGTTCTTGTTCAAGCTGGGTTTTTTAATTACGTTATTTTTTTCAATTCTTCAATAAAGGAAGTATATAGGTTACTTGAAAACCTATATCTTAAATGTTGGAAAACTTGTAAATATTAGTAGCCTATTGAAAATACTTAAAAATAAGAAATTCCAATATTTTATGAATTAATGTAAAACTAGTATAGGAAGAAGCATTATTATTGAAAAAAATCCAAGTAACTCACAAATATAATTAAAACAGTTTAAAACTTTTCAACAAATATAAATACAGTATATCCTATTAATTTTTTTCTGAATATAATACAAGCTCTAATTCACGTCAAGATGCTGCAATATTTCTCTAATAGGGGTATTATCTTTTATATTATTGATATTCAAATGCATATTACTGCTGTATCGATATATAATAGGACTACGATATAATATTCAAGTAAACTAATAGCTGAAAAATACTGATCCTGTATTACTTTATTTGGTAGTTGTCTCTTTACAAAAACTATACTGTAGGTACCGATTTGAGACTCTCACCATCCTATACACACCTATACTCAGTTTCTGTCTTTCTCTCAAACTTTCTTCTCATTTTCTGTGTAAATATTCTCTTCGTCGTTTTTACTCTTTCTTTCTCACACAACATTCACACTCTTTTAACATGCTGCATACTCTTCTTTTCTTTCCTTTTCCCTACACACACTCGGTTTCCATCTCTGTTGCACCTCTCATGTTTCGTGACGTTGCTTGCTCTCGTACACGACCTCAAACTCGGCACCAGCCTCATATAAAGCGACCTTGACATTTCTGCCGCTCTGATTTGCATGCCTCGAGACTACGTTCGGCCTTTTGAAGGACTATCAGCCGCCACTAACTCGGTTTCCATTAAAATACGGCTATATTTATTTTAAATTATATATATTCCTAGCCTACGTCACACGTGATTCCAACAAGACAACAACATTCAAAATCAACACACGCGTCATAGGAAGTGAGAAAAAAAAAGATTTTTAAAAATAATCTCAGTCTCAATAAGCATGTATTAATGTACAACACAGAAAACAACAACAGCTCAATTATAATAAAAAATTGAACAGTCAGAATGTATGAATGCTAGGGATAAAATGAATGTTATCTTCCGTTTCTCCTTCTTGGAAATGACTGCTTGGTTCTAATCTGAATACCGGATGTGTTTGTGGCAAACAAGTGACGTTATTCCGTGCAATTTCATTGACATCATCAGGCATGAAGGAACGTCATAGGAGTTACCTAATGCACTATTACCTCCTAATAATAAATATTGAAGTAAATATCAATTTTAAATATTTCAATTATAAACTTAGGATGACGTTGGTTGTCTGCTGAAATTATTGAAATATGCTGAGAGCAATGAAGAGAAGTTGAGCCAAAACGTTTTTGTTGGAAAATTAGAATTGTTATCAATTTTCCTAGCTACTCATGGTGGAATTTTCTTCAAGAAGTTACGTTAGCTGCGTAAGAATTCTATAAGAATTGCTCATACAAAAATGAACTGCCTCAGCTATTTCTCGTGACTAATACCTAATCCAATGTAACGTAATGTAGTCCTACTTCAATTATTCATCTACTAGTGTGGTGGGACAATCAGGTACAGTGATGATTCTGATGAAGTAGTTCACTAAATTGTGGAATTATATTTAAAGACATATCCATCATAAGTGTGAATAATTGCAATTTCTGTTGAATTGGAATTTAAATGAAATTCAAGTCACTAAACAAGTTTGAATAACTCAGTCAAATTATATTAACAGTTAATATAATCTCTATAGAGCGAAATTGATTATCCAGAAAAAACTTTCGTAGGTGTAATTCGTTTTTAAGAAGTAGTGACACTGCAAGACGCAATAAATATTATACAAATTCATTATGGAGATCTCATTATTTTTGAACAGAAGTACTGTCCATAAAGGTCACAGAAATCTACGCATATGAGAAAGATTTTCTCATTTCATATTTATTACATAGTGTATAGAATTTCTACTAATTCCAGACATCTTTTGATTCTGCTCATCAAACAATGGTAACCTAACATGCTATCAATGAATGTCACTTGTCATTGATGAGTGGGGAGCTCAGTTCAAATCGCATTATTATTGATATTGAATTTGATTTTAAGTTGTCTGTGATTTGATTGACAGTCATATATGACATAATGTATCAAATGTTTTAGTTGTAAGTTATTGACGATATTCAACTGTGTAATACTCCATCTTAATACTGTCTTGAATAAATAAATATTCTATTCTATATGCCAAGATCAATACTGACAACAAAACTTTTTTATAAACTTTTAATTTATTGATGATTTATTTTAAAATTTATCATGTACAGTAAAAGTAATCTTTTTCCAAGCGTGCTTTTCAAGGAATTTCTTGTGCATAACAATTTTGCATGTTTGAGAGCAAGTGATGCATTCAAAACTGGAATATAGGTGAAGATATTTTTTTCCACACAGAAACTACCAGCTGCCTGCTATTCAACTTCAACTTTTTGCTTTACTCGCACAGTTAGTTTTGAATTCATTCACGATTTGTCGCCTCCCATTCATAGACCGATGACCGCCAAACAAGAACAGGTCACGCTGACCTGTAGGCCTATAATGTAAGCTACTCACTCCTTCATCCTCTATGTGTGTACAGTATTCAAAACGGTCGGATCAAGTTCTGGTTTTGGATGGAAGCGAGGCGTCGAACCTGAAGCTGATCGAAGTTGGAAATGAGTGCCAGAGCGGTGCAAAATACTGCTAGCAAAAACAAAACAACTATTTAGTGGTTTACAGGTTTACGCTAACTATATTATGTCTATATCTGCATATCTCTACCTCTATACTGCATGGCATATATTGCACTGCTGCAGAGCGGTATTGGTTTAATTGTTGTAGAATTTCAAAGATATGAAAAAGTTGAAGAAAAAGTGACAAGTAGGCTCCTACACGTTGAGGAGCTCAAGAAAATTAAAGAGAATAAATGAGTATAAGAAGATGAAGGTTTGGAAGGGTTGAAATAGACGAGATGAGAAAAAGCTCTAGGCCCAAGGGGAAAATGTAGAAGAAGAAGAAGAATAAGAAGACTGAAGGGAAAATATGCAGAAGAAGGAAAAGTAGGAGGAAAAGAAGAAAAAAGAATGGATATGATAATATTATTAGAAAAAGAAAAATAATAAGTTTGTTAACATGAAGGTTTATAATGAAATTCAATAATTATAAGATGATGAAAATTGAGAAGAATCCAATCCAAGAATAGGGTCATGGAAAACATGTCATGGATAAGAAAAGGAAGAAGAACAAAAATAATTAAGAAACAGGAAAATCAAAGTGGTCGGTGGAACTGTGAGTTTGAAAGGAAGTATAAAAGGGAGGGATGTAAGAAATATTGGATGAGTTTGTAAACGCCCCCTGAGAGCGAAAAACTGTGAACTAACTAACATTTTTTCGGGCCCAGAGGAAGCGATTCATAACCCAGCCAAGTGTTTAGATTGTTCGTGAGAATTTCTAAGATTCGATTTTGCAGCATTTCGATCCCAGTAATATCAACTGGCTTGAGAGGAGTAGGGTTTGGTTCAGAGAAGCAAAACAAACTAACAATAAAAAGAATATGATAGAAAATGGGTGTGGCTGAGGTGGTAGGCAGGCAAAAACATAAACATAAAACTAGTGTTATAATTTATTATTGTTTTTGTGGCGATGAACAAACTATGAAATGAACAGACAGACAGGCTGACGTGGCCGGTTGCAGCGATTTGCCTGAGACTCCGACATTGGACCGCGAACACGTTTGCCTTCACAAGGTCTTTCTCTCCAGGCTGGAGGCTGCTGGAGCACGCGTCAGCTGGAGTGGCGGCTAGAAGACTGGAACTGGCTCGTGTCTCCAGCAAGTCAATGTATGGTCGCATTCATTGTGGCACTTTGTTACACAGCTGAAAGCTGTTCAACATTAAATGTACATCTCTCAGTTCAATGTGTTAAATACTCATGTTGTGCAATGTCTAAATTGTGCAATTCATTCTTTGCTATTTGCTGTTGAACTCATTTTCTTCCGTGGATAGAAAACTTTCAATTAATTGGATTCTTTTCAATCTTATACCACAATACATAGATTTTGAATTCTTTCAAAAAGTAACAACCGTTTTTCCTGAAGAGATCCTGGCTATGTACAAAATCTCTGTGGCTTAGTTATTTCATTGTTTTCTCTAACAGTAGGCCTAGTAATGAGCTTTTCCATTGAGAAGAGTTCGAAAAGTACTACTAATCATTGTTGATCTGAAAGCGTTAAGTGCCATCATGTATCAATCACACTCATTACTCATTAAAAAAATATCACTTCCATATTTTTGGAGTGGTGAAAAATTGAAAAATTTAGTAGCTTTTAAACAAAGCTTTTATTTTACAGACAGTAGACAGAACTTCAAAGCCAAACCGGTGTCTTATTGGTTTGAAATTTTGTCCTTTATTTTCCAAATTGGTGAAGAATTACAGAATCTATGATAACTAACAGAAAGTACATAAAATAGACAAAAACTTGAGTTTAACCGCTGTCGGTTAGAAAATATCATTTTTGTATTTAATAGACAGATGAAGGATGAGAATAACCAACTTAAAAATAAGTAGTGTAAATTGGACAAAAAGTATGAATTTATCCACTGGAAATATTAATTTTGTATTTTACTGAGTGGTGGAAGATCGGAAATGCTTATACTATCAGCACTTGTAAACTCAATTAAAGTACCGTACTGTAAAATAGAAAATTTTTCAATTCCCACCAAAAATAACAGCCATTTTTCCTGAGGAGACAAAATCTCTATGGCTTATGGGTTATTTCATTGTTTTCTCTTGATAACTTTGTGATAACTTAAGTGATGGCTTTCTCATTGACACTTGATTTTCTTCAGTTCGAAGAGGTTGTCGTTAGAGGGTTTATGTTATTAACAAGAATTAATGAAAAATCGATTTGCTTCTGTTTAACTTTCTGTTTCAGTGGCTAAATTACAGATTTTCTGAATTATCGGCTTATAAAATTATACTAACTAAATCGAGATAGTCGACTGCCTCAGTGAAAAACATAGTCTGCAATAGGAAGTGAAAAAGTGATGGAGTGGCCTTCTACTTTAATATCTCATTATAAACATGGCGAGAGCCCAGCAGATTTCAATAATAAGATTTGTCTAACGTTACTAAAAGGTTAAAATCATAAAAAACAAGCCTTTTTATTACTACGAGCCTTGGAAAAGGTTATAATTTTAAAAAAATAATGGTTTACGTTCTTATTCCTATCATGTGGCTGTAGTAATATTATAACAATTAATCTTCAATTTAGAATAAGTATAAAACTCCGTACAAATGCTATCTATTTGAGAACCAAGGAGCCTCTTCCATCGTTTAGTACCTCTAGTGTCCGATATCTTTTTCCACTCAATTAATTCTGCTATCTGTTATCTATGAAAAGTTCTGTGAACTTATATGAACGATAGCCGCGAGCCGTAGCAGCTATCTGTTCAGTTAAATAAGGCGCGCTACGAACTCTTGAGCCCTCTTTGTAAGGTTGACTGATTGGATTGGCCAGTAAAAGAGACTCCCTCCTCTAAAATCACTTCTCGGTGATTCAGAACCCACCTAAAACTGTAGGTCCAACATCCAATCGCCATCATTCAACATTACCCACGCATGGGTCTCAGACCTGAAGGCTTGTATGAGGACTCTGTTATCTATTCAATCTAATATAATAATTATTATTCTATTATTCCACGAAAATTCAAATGATCAAGCTGCTAGATTTCATTGTTTTATTTATTACATTTCAGATTCTTTTCATTTGCCCTTTCTCAAACTCTTTTCATGTTTAGTAGATTATTGTATTAGTGGCTTTATCAGCATATTATTCTGTGTACGTCTCATAAATTTATCCACAAGATGAATAGTTATGAAAATTGAAAAGGATTAAATTAATTAACAGATAAATTTATTTAAATTTGATCTTGTTTAACTAAACCTTCAACTTGTGGCTAATGTTTATAACTTCAAGAAAGCCAATTAGAGTCGAAAGCATAGGAACACCTTGTCAGCTGGCTCACTAGCCTACATTCATCTTGGAAGTCCATTCAGCAGTTCAATGAAAGACCATGTTGTGTGATGTGTGCATTTTCACGCATCTGAAGTGTGTGTTGAATGAAGCTGTCGCGTCAATTGGTTTTGGCCAGTGTGATCGGCTAACAGACGTTCTTTGTTCGCGTCGTGACGGTAATATTACGCCGTAAAATTGATTAAAAAAATGGCGTGAGTCAGACGCCGGCACTGAATGAAGTTGGAGCGGCCTTGCGCCAAGGCAATAGACACGAATATTAGCACCATTGTGCCTTGACAATGCTCCCTATCGCTCCAATTTTCCGCCGGCGGTTTTTGAAGCGATTGGTGACTGAAAAAAGTAAAAGTTTGCTGCACTTGTTTGCTCTTTCATTAGCTGGATGGCGTTAACCAGCCTCAGCGGTGGTTATGTGCCCGGTTTCCCTGTAACGGAATTGAAACAAAATGCTCTCAATTCTCTGCTTTTATAGGTTCCGACTTCAGAGACAGAGTTGGAGGAAATAAATAATTTTAAGGAATTATTAGTATTATTTCTTATATTAATATAAGAAATTATATGAGTTTAAAAGCTAGAGTGACAGAGAAGTTTTAGCTGAGTGCTTGATCCTATAGCTGTACACAAGAGCTCAGACAGAGCTCTAGCTGTCTTGGAAACTCTAGCTCAATCTACACTCCTCGGCTGACTCTGTTCATGCAGTAAGTGAATCTCTCTTCGTGCAGCTCCTGCGAATAATGATAAACTTAGAATGAATAGAAATCATCTGAACTTTTTATCATTGTCATATAAATTCTAACATATTTTTTCTTCATTTTTCATGGTAATGAAGTCCATGTAAATCTGATACTTGTGCGAGGATAATGAGGTGAATAACGATGATGATTTTATATAATATAAACTTAAAAAAACACTTTTAAATGGAAATTGACTCACGTTATGGCGTGACGGTCGTTTCGCTCTGTTGTCTAGAGCATCGTCAGACGACCCACAGTATACACTGACTTAAGGTATGAGTTTGAGGGTTATGATTTTATAAACGGTGGACCTACAGTTTTAGGTGAATTCCGAACCTCCGGATGCGTGATAATAAAGCTAATAACGTTATGTGTAATTGCAATCGATTACATCTTTGTTAGTGTAAGTAGAGAGAAAAGGAACCCAATTTTTTCATCCATTCCAGTTTACAGCTCTAAAGTTGTTTGTTTCTCGGTATAAGGATTCACGGTGGAAGGTTTATTAGGCATGTAACGTGGAAGTGGATTGTTATAGAGCGTGACACTATTTAGTCGCCATGCTACGGTCTTTGCCTCTGCCACAAACCTTTAGCGTATGTGTATGAAGGAGAATTCACATTGCGTAACCCCTGTAATGACTGTTTGCTTTCTTCTTTTTGCAGGTGAGTGTGCTGTGCACGACAAAACCAACCACTGTCAAACCACATGGTTCGTCTCCACTCGCTTTCATTCATACTGTTAGTTAATGCACATTAACATCAACGAACGTTACATGAACTATCACTTAATTGCCACACCCTATAAAGGTTTATTAGGTTTCTCTTTGTTTGATTTTAAAATGGAAGCAAAGTGAATTCGACATTCTACTGTGAGACTATTAAATAATAATAAAATAAATTGAATAATTATGTTATAAATTACGATTACGTCCATCTTTAAATGGATACATTTTGATGGCCCTTGTATAACCATAGACAAAGCTGGATTTATATAAAGATAAAAAGCTCTTGGTTTTCTGTGGTACATCTTCTACATTAGCTACTTCCATATTAGGATCTACTGTATAGCTTTTTACAATTTCCCTCTTCCTGTATTCGTATCTATAATACAGCAGGTAAAAAATAGGGCCTGGACCTGAGCCACGGAAATGGAATATGGAGGATGATAGCAGCTGGCATTAGTTTGTTAAGAATCTAGAATTAAAATTTTTTGTTGAGAAATGTCTATTCTATTTAAATTTAATGCCTCATAATTTTACTGTACTAGTATAAATAGGAATCATTCTCTGGTTTATACTAAAAATACCAGTTTTTAGTTTCTTGCTTGAATTCCCAGTATTTGCTTCATTTTCGAATTCAATTTCGTGTGTTATTTGAATGATTAGAATGATAAGATTTGCATACTCAGTACGTTCTGGATAACCTATTTTAATCAAATGATTATCCTATGAAAAAAAAAATTATAAATATAATCTAAATGTTAGTTAAAATAACTTTTTCACATTATTCAGGCTACAAAAAGTAATCTCGCAAATGCTAATTGACCGAACTAAGAGAGGTCTCTGTTTCAAGTCTGTCTCTAACGCATTTAAAGCTAAATGCATGGACCAAATTTTATGATATTTGGCACAGATATTCATTTTAATATTGTGCAGCGAGGTATGTGTAAGGATTTTAGAAATTTTCTTACATTAATAGCATAATTAAAAGGAGAAAATAAAAGGAACTCGAGCCTTTTATTATTTGATTGAGACATATGATTGAAGTTGGGCTTTACCGGGTTTAACCATCATATGGAATCAGCATTGGATTTTAATAGTTGATGCCAATCATAATCAACCACATCTGTATCGGAGAAGATGAACAAAAAACTATTTAAATAAAAATAATTATTTATCTAAAGTAGATAAGCCGATGAGTACATGGCTAAAAAAATCTAATTACCTATCAACGAAGTATCCAAGTAGAGTATCCACCTCATACTTACGCACGTACCGAGCAGTTGAAGCGTTACACTTATGTAGGAAACGTTATGATTGAAGAATCAAAGCCCAATTCTTAGGCTGCTTTTATATGAGTGTCTGATAATCTGTACTATGTTTTCAGACTATATTATATATTATTTAGTCCATAAGCTCAATGTAATAGTCTATATATTTAAAATCCAATGTAGCATAACTATATTTCAGACTATAATGGACCAAATTTTATGAAATTCTGCATGGATCTTCGTTCAAGGAACGTCCAGCGATGTACCGGTATGTGTGAGGATATTGAAAATAAAGTGGCATTCTGGCCTTCTTCTGTAGGAAACATGATTATTTAAAAAGGCTTCTCCATCATATGCAATTGGAATCAGATTTCAAGATAGCCCCCGGGCCCTCTTATTCATCATATAAATAAAGTATCATTCATAACAATAACATATTTGTTAAAAAGAAACAAATCATTCCTAATATTTTAAGTATAACAAGTGATTGATTTGATTTGATTACTAAATAAATGCTAATTATGCAAATTTAACCAATAGTGTTCTATAACCTCATTCATCAGACATGTGAAATCTGATATCTTATTTGACAATCAGCTGCCTGGAAAATAGAAACACAGCCTTGGTGATGTGAAAGGCCTACAGTGTCATTTTTTTGAGAAAACAGACATGAAATGGACTTTGCAAATTTTAATCAAAGGTTAGGTCTGATGATTATGATTTACTTTGCAATGGTGATCATCATTGAGTAGATAGAGTATGCTTCTCTGTGCAAGTACCCTTATTCTTGTGCGTGAAGTCTACTGTTCACAGAACGAATAGTTCGTGTTAAAAACAAACATCAAGAAACTTTATACAAATGCATCTTTCTCTTTCCTTTGTGTAGAAAATAAGCTGTATTTAAAAGATTGGTGTTGTTTTTAAAAAGTTGTTTACTTACAAGAAAGTTGCACCAACCCCCTATTGAAAATGTTGGGTACATTTATCTTCGCTTGTCAATCCTTTCTATTTGTGTTTTGCCAGAAGCGTCCCACAGCTACTTTCTTGGAACACAGTTGGGCCTAGTGTCAGTGTAGGTGCTCTACCATTCACAAAATGTAATCCAAAATAATTTGCCATTATCAAGAGGCGCGCTCGGTTGATACGAAGGCGGTAAAATAATAATCTAGGAAAAGACGTCTATACAAATTGCCCAGCTTTTTAGATATTATATTCGTAGAGCAGATAGAGGGCCGCCAGTGAAATTAAATTGGTCGCGATCAGTTATTAAAATTCTGACCGGTTTTGATAGTTTGGTGGTGCGGGATTTTATAATTGGCAATAATGCGGGGCCCAGTCATACTGGCGATGTTGAGTTGAGCAGCTGTGTGCACTGGCCTCAGGCCTTCATCGTCGTCTATCGTTGATCGGAGAGATTGGTGGTTGGGCTCTCTCAATTCAGATCCAGATCCAGGTTCGAATCTCTCCCGCTTTTTCATTCCTTCCACCTTCATTGATTGAGATTTCAATGAGGTGATTGAAGTCTATCTGGCTAACGGTTGGGCGTTACCAGAAATAATTCCCCCTCACCAGTAATTCTCTCTCTTTATCTCTTACAGAAAGAAATAACCCCCCCCAGTGTGCCCCGGGTGCTTTCAGTGAGGTCCCCGTTACCACGAAAACACCCTCTCTTCGTCGTTCGCCCGCTTTTAATCGTGAAATTTCGCTTTAATCGCGGCTACCTATGGCACTAGTCATTAGACTGTGATCATTGCCAACAGCTGTAATTGCCTCGACAATTTCAGACATCCACTCACTATAATACCGTTAGCCTTATCGAGAGGCCACTTCCTAATGGAAAGAGCATCATCCATGGGAAGCAAGTCCGCTGAACTAGTTGTTGGTATTCTAATTCATAGGTGTAGGCTGTTATTAGTATTGACATGGTCCCGTAATATCTTGACGAATGTTAATTTATTAATGTGGTTCGATGAAAAAAATTCAACTCTAAATTAACTATAATTTATTATTAATGTCTCAGAGTCTAGAAATTATCTATTTCTATTATTTAATTGCGGGAGAGTCGTGGACTCGTAGAGAAAAGTTTCAATAATTTGATTCTTAAGAATCTATATTCTCAAATTTCATTGATGTTTTCAATCATCGAATACCATCATTGTCATTTTTCTCACCCCTTCAAATCTTGATCCTTCCTAGTATTGTTAACTCTTTTGAATAGAATGCGTCACAAGAACTCAAGACTGCATTTGGATGGGTGATAGCTATAACTTGACGTTATCTCGTTGTTTAAAACTCACCTAAAATTGTATTTCACCATGCTCCCATGACATGGCTCAGAGAGGTGAATCTACCCATGAGGGCTTCCTCACCAATAAAAGTCATATTTTTTCCACTCTGAAATCTACTTCGGTTGTATGTATAATCTACAAGGTGCAGCAGAACCGACTAAGCAGTTTGTTTCGATTGTAACATAAACTGTGATAGGGTTACAAATTTTTACATGGTCTGTTTTTGTTTATTAGTTAACCCCATTTCAGTAGTCAACATGGTTTGGACCGGTGCTCATCGTGGTTTTGCCGTTCACGCTTATTATGAAAACAATAAATCTGTGATCGCTACACAACGAGCTTTTCAATGACAGTTCAACATTCCACGCAACAACGCCATTCCTAATGCTAACACAATTCGGTCCTGGGTTCAGCAGTTGGAGGAAACTGGTAGTATACTAAGAACAGATACACATATCATCGCAAATCCATTAGAACGCCAGAAAATGTGCAGAGGGTGAGAACAGCAGTCCAACGATCACCGGAACGTTCTGCCCAACGACATTCTATTGCATTGGGGATTTCAGACCGCAGTTTGAGAAAGATTTTGCATTTAGATTTGAAGTTCCATCCTTTTAAAATAATGATTGCTCAAGAATTACGCCAACCGACAAAATTTGTGTGAGCAAATGCTTGCTCAGATCCCTCCAAATTCAGCTTTATTTAGTAGTGACGAGGGACATTTTCATCTTAGTGGGTGCGTGAATAAGCAAAACTTTCGCTACTGGGCTGAAGAAAACCCTCGAATTATTCATGAAAGACCGCAACATTCTCCTAAAGTGTGCCATATCACAATTTGGCGTGGTAGGCCATTACTTTTTTGAGGAGGAAGAACTGACCATGACAGTGAATTCCCAACGTTATGTTTCAATGCTAAGAAATTTTCTGCATCCCAAATTAGACAAGATTTTTGAAGAACATGGGCTGGCTGGTAGACTTATGGTTCCAAAAAGATGGAGCTACTGTTACACAGCTCGAATTTCACTTGACATTTTGAGAGAAATGTTCCCGGGACGCGTAGTCTCTTTGAGATGTGATGTTGGGTGGCCTTAGCGGTCTTTATCTGAGCATTTGCGACTTCTTTCTTTGGGTATATCTAAAGGAAAAGGTTTTCAAAGGCCGCCCTCACACTTAAGCAATGGTGAAACAACGGATTATTGACGAAGTGAATGCCATACCCTGCGATATGTGTGCAAGAGCTGCTCAAAACGTTAGAGATTGCCTTCAACAATGCATTGATGCTAGCCTTCAACAATGCATTGATGCTAACGGCTGCCATATTCAGGACATTATTTCCTTCACCTAATTAATATTCAAATTCAAATTCAAATTCATTTATTGGCCATATTCACACAAAATATCAACAAAGAAGCAAAACAAAGAACATACATACTTAAAGTTAATAACAAATCCAAAAAAAAACTATTTATACATGCAATACGGCACTACTGGCAGAAGTAGGACTTGATCGCCAGCAGTGAGCTCAAAATTTAGGTAAGTTCAGAAAAGCAAGAAAGTGAAAAAATAAGAAAGAAAATTCAGGAAAGGAAAGGAGACATGTTATTAAGAATACATCAAACTATTTTGTAGTAAATGTTAGTTTTTATCCATTCATCTATTTCAGTGCTGAGCTTCTTAGTAAATCTATTATTTATGAAGTGACTGGGGACTATATTGGCAAGGTACTCCATGTAATATGTGAATTGGTGTTTATTTATAGTTAATCTGGTGAATGATCTATTATAAACATTAAATGCAGATGGACGTATATTGTGTAAGTTAGTATTTACTGTGAGAAGATCTTTATTTTTATTAATAAGAGTGATAATTTTTTTAGCAAAGACCTGTCTAAGCGTAGGAACTTTAAATTCAACAAATAGACATTTGCTGGGATATAATCTGGGTCTTCTTAAAGCTGCTCTAATCAAATGTTTCTGTAAAGTGAATATCTTATTGAAATGTGTGTCAAAGGTGCCCCCCCACAACTCTATCCCATATTCAAACAAAGATTGGCCATAGGCATGATATATGGTTCTTATAATTTTGATGTCATTTAACCTATTAATTTTATAAAATATGTAGATAAGATACTTTAATTTAGATATTAGATGCTGTAGATGAAAATTCCATTTTAAGTTACTATCAACCATTAATCCCAGATATTTTAGAAAGTGAACTTTTTCTATAGTTTGACAGAGACAATTGTTTTGGTTTCTAGGAGTATCAATATCATGGTTGTGTATTTTTATGTATAAGCCAGGTGGAGGTTCACCACTTATGGTAGGAGAAAATGCAATAAATTTTGACTTAAGCATGTTTAAAGTGAGCGTGTGATTGTCAAACCAAGACTTAGCCATGGCCAATCCTTCATTAGCATTGTCATATGCCTCATTCCATGATTCACCTGTGAATATCAACACAGTATCATCAGCAAATGATATTTTGGTGCAATTTGGAATATCTATCTTGAGTAAATCATTTAAATAAATAAGAAATAATAAGGGAGATAAAACGGTACCTTGGGGGAGGCCAAAATTTGTTAAGTTTCTAGTATCAATTTTATTATTTAAGGACATAGTTTGTATTCTATCATCTAGGTAGTTGGTGATTAATTGTTTAGCTATTCCTCGAATACCACACCCCTCAAGCTTATCTATTAATGATGCATGAGGTATTGTATCGAAAGCCTTGGCCAGGTCCAAGAAAATGGCCAAGGTTTTAATGTTATTATTGAAATTATTACTAACTAGATTAGTAAGTAACATAAGAGCATCCTTAGTCGATTTGCCAGACTGAAAACCAAACTGATTTTCGGAAATGAATTTATTTTTTATTAGAAAGTGTGTTAACCTTTTTTTCAAAATTCTTTCTATTATTTTTGCAAAATTACTAAGTAGGCTAATAGGTCTATAATTTTTGGGGTTATACTTATCACCTGCTTTGTGAATAATTTTTATTTTAGCTATTTTAAAACGTTTTGGGAAGTACCCTTCACTGAAGCATTTATTTATTATTATTTTTAGTGGTTCAACAATGTAAGGAGCTATTTGTTTAAGGCAATGACCAGTGAATTTATCCTCACCTGGAGCAGCATTACTCTTCAGTTCACGTATAGCATTAGAAATTTCCATATTACTTGTAGGATGTAGAAAAAAGCTACTAACTGGAGCAGTATTTGGAGGCTGTGGGATGACTACATTATTATTTATATTATTATTCAAGATATTAGCATAATTTTTTCCAACATTAACAAAATAATTATTGAATATTCCTGCATCGAGATCTGGTTCTGTCCTAGACTTTTTATTTATATCTAAAATTTCTCTGATGTTTTCCCATGTCTTTTTAGTATTACCCCTATTTAAGTTGAATTTATTATTGAAATATTCAATTTTCGCATTTTTGACAATATTATTTAATGTATTTCTATAGTTTTTATATTCTTCTTTTAGTGTCATATTATGAGGTTGCTTTTTTAATTTTCTAGCAATTTTATCTCTTTTATGCATTGCACTTACCATGCTTGGAGTTATCCATTTTTTTATGGGCTTTCTTTTATGTGATAACTGTACAATATCCGTGTGTCTGTCAAGGTAAGACTTGAGTTTATTGATAAATGTGTCAACCATTTCATCAATGTTATCAAGATTCGAGATTTTCAAGCCATCCCAATTTTCATATTTAAGGTCTTCTTTTAATGTTTCAAAGTTAATTTTTTCTAGTTTAGTTTTATCTGGCGTATTTTTCTCGACCATATCAGAGGTGCACTTTATATGGAAAGAAGTGCAGTAGTGGTCAGTGATATTAGTTTTGATTATTGCTGCGAATGTATCGTCCATTTTGAAAGATCTTGATTTGAAAAATATGTGATCTATACAAGTATTGCTATTGTTTTGTGATCGTGTAGTTTTATTTATATATGATTTGAAGCCATTAAGTTGCATTACACCAAGATATTCATTACTCAAATTATCATTCCGTATTATATCTATGTTTATATCGCCTATTAAGATAATGTTATCAGTATTTATTGACCGTAGATATGAATCTAAACTGTTGAGAAATTCGTTTATATTTAAAGAAGGTGATCGATAAAGGGCTATTAATTTGAAATTTTTTTCATCAGTTTGAAAATCCAGACAGATTGTGTTTACAAAGTCAATCTTTATTTCTATCCTATTAAACTTAACTTCATTCCTCACAAAAATACACAGCCCATCACATTTAGTAAACTTATTGCTTTGATTAATTGAAGTATAGCCATCGATATTAAAATTAAATTCGAAAGAGTTGTCAATCCAAGTTTCAGAAAGAACAATTATATCAAAACTTGTTTTACTATTGCCTATATAATAAAGAAATTCATCAAAGTTTTTCTTAATACTACGTATATTCATGTGAATAATATTGAAAGGTCCATGTGTCTGTCCATGATAATTTAGTGGGTTGAAAGAGAAAAAATCGTTTACTTCAATTGTGTCATTATTGTGATAGTATATGAGTGAATCATCCAAGTCTGAAAAAATTATTTCAGTCATTGAATCAGCAAATGAATAACAATACACTGGAATTTAATTACAGTTCCCATTTTTTGTCGAGTTGACATATCACATCCTATCACGTAAACAACAAATAAATCAATAATTGGCCTCGATTCTAAAATGAAAATTTTATTTACCATAGTCGGTTTTATTTAGAAGTGCTTGGATTGCTTTTATGTACATTGGACAGTTAGTGTCATTGACTCTATGCTTGTGCTCATTTTTTTGTTTTTGGCAATTGACACATGTGGGGCCCTGTGATTTATTAGGACATATTTTGAAATCATGACCCTCTTGAGCGCAATGACCACAAATTTGGGATTTGCTCTTACAGTATTTAGCAACATGTCCAATACCTTGACACTTGAAACAGCGGGAGACCGAAACATAGTCCTTAACCCTACAAGACGACCAATCCACGTATATACGCGCTTTATTGATCATTTCTCGCCGTATGTCCGGAGAACACTCAATCACCCAATGAGTATGCTCTTTACTTTTTTGTCCTACTTTAAACAATGGGGAAAAATCCCGGTCAAAATTTTTTTTATCTATTGTGCTAGAGAAGTTCCTATTATAAATATCTAGTTTCAGATTGCTCTCATCAAGTTCCGCTGAGACGTTATATATGATGACTCTTGGCTTTTTCAGTTCTGGTACGCTAATTTTGAAATTTTTATTTTCCACTATATTTTTCCCTAACACTTTATTTTTATCCTCAGATGGATCCATTACTAGCAAAACTCCACCACCGCGCACATTCATTGCCTTCTTAATTTTCAAAGATTCCTCTTTCGGAATATTTTTCCTCAGAGATTTTCGGATTTTATCACTAGATTCACTTTCACTACCTTCCATTATGCTTGGTTTCACTATGACAATGTTATTTTTTTCCACAATCTTCCGCAGTTGTTGTCTCATCTCAGGCTGCTGCTTCACGTCCTTATTCATTCTCGCTGGAAGCTGGACCGTCTCAGCAAACGATCTTGTAGTCGTAGACTGCACTTTGATGATCTCAGTTGAGAGCTGGTTCACACTTTTTTCCAATTTCTCCAGCCTGGTTGCCACTTCATTCTTTTCCTTGGTTTGAGTGGTGCGTCTCGTCTCAACTCTGGTTATTATTATTGCAAGCTTGTTGCAAAGCGAGTTATATTGATCGAAATCGCTTCTGGATAGCTTTTTTTTCTCAAAGGTTTCACTACCCCAGTTTATGAGGTCAGAGTACAGGTCGTGAAGAGTTCCCACGTCTTCCATAAGGCTCTGGTCGATGATGGTGGACATGTTGCCCGGATTTAGATCAACTTCTCCTACGTTGTTGAGGCTGTGACTCTCTATGCTTATTGCATTCCTAATTTGGTCCTGATCTCCATCTTCTTCCTCGAATTCGGGTGCCAAGAAAGATGGTAATTTGACCGGTGAACGAAGTTTCGCCGGCTTATCCATTATTGGAGTTTTTTGACACTAACAAGTTCATAACACTTAATTTACGATGTTAGAAAATACAACGACAAAAAAATGCTGACTGCACAATACTGCGAAACTACGAAATAAACTACGATGTTAGCACTACGATGTCTACTCTATCGCGTTCGGCTGAATGCTGAATATAAAATGTTATATTCGACCAGTTTAGAAAATAAAAACATTTTTCTTTATATATCCTGAGTTTCTTTTTATTGTTCCTTAAATCTGCTTAGTCGGTTCTGCCGCACCTTGTATATGATAATTTTTTGTTATCCTTTTGATTTTTTAATCTTGTTGATCGGATTGGATTTGATCGAGGAAAAGCAGGGTAAAATAAAGAAAACTTTGAAAAACTTATTTTGAACTTGAGGTTGAGAATGGTGTCTCATTTTTTCATTTCATTGATCGGAGTACAATATCATAAATTTCATAGTTTTGGCAGAGAAGAGTAGCTTATATTTTTAGGCATATTATTAATTTTCTTACACCATTTATTGACTCAGCTCTCGCAGTGTGTACGAGTTTATTCTTTTATAGTCAACCACTACGTAACTAACTTCTCAGTATTTTCTTATTATGGACGTCATATCCAAGAGAGAAGCAACACCTACCCGTGATGATAAATCTCCTATCCCATTACATGTTGAAGCTAACAAAAAAATTGTGAGAAACCGAATTTTGGGAGTTGAGAAATGTCTTGTACGTAATAAAATCTTTATCCACCAATAAAAGTAACAAGAAGAGACATGGATGCATATAATTTCAAAGTTGTAAAGTAAGTAACAGAGTAGGAGGAAATGGATCCATCTTATCCATGTACGAATGGTCGGCTACCAAGATAATATCGACATATAAACTTCTTTCTCCCTGGCCATTAAAATGTAGCCACAAGAGAGGAGTGTACTTTCGGCCATAAGAGAAAGATAGATGCTGGCAAGGATAGCCAACCACACCCTTGCTCATTCTCTCAGATGACCTCAGGCATCTAATGGTACCTTCAGTACTCATTTCAGGACAAAGATCGCTATAAAACCTGGTCGTGAGAAAAATTAGAAACACTTTCTTTGGTAAGAACTCAGCCCTGATCTTGATAATAGCGCGTCTTATAAATTAAAAATGTCTCACACTTTCCTTGAAAAATTTCGTTCTGGAATAGTTTTCAAAGGTGTTTTTTTTAATGTTACAGACAGTCTTATAGTGAAGTTTCAACAATTCCTCTTGTTATAGAATGCTATTCCTTTAGGCGAGATTATTTTTTATAAAGGTTATTTTCAGGATATAGATACTGTATTCCATTATCCTTAGAACTGTGGACTCTTTTCTCTTTCACCAATGACAATCGTCTATCAGAATTTTTCATAAAGCTATTCATTCTTCTACGAAATTGTGATCAGTAATATAATACATTTCTCAAGAGTTTCCAAATTTCGTTTTCTTGTAGTAAAATTAAATTCTCTAATCGAAATGTTGAAGAACTTAATTCCAATAATTTGCAGTGAATTCTACAACTCAAGTTTTGAAAGTGCAAAATAATCCTGTGAATTATAAATTATGTGATACAAGGATATACAGGCATAATGGCTTTGGTCTGTCAGTGCGGTTATATTCCGCTTGAAATTCTTATATTGGAAATAGAGTCCCAAATGCAAGAATAATAATTGCTTGAAAAGTGGAGTTCTCTGTGCCCCCAAAAAGAGTTTTTTGAGAATAAAATTGAGATTTTTTGCTTAGGGTTTCATTCTTGCATAAATATTGATCATTTCATACTTCCACTAGCTCTACATATCTTACTTGACAGAACTGACAGAGACGAGCAAATAATTTAGAAAAAAGCTTGACTTCTTCTTTAAAATCTATATTTGATAATATTTCCCAATATAATATCTATGTCTGGATATGAATTGTAATATCTTTATTTGGATAATGATGTACAAATTGTTAGACAAGCATAAATCTTATTATTTAAAAGTCATATCAAGGTGAAAGATACCCTTTTCCTTTTTCTCTGTCATCTTATATTTTTTTGTTAAATTTAAATCATTGGTGCAATGACACTTCCACCTTGTCATCTATAAATTCATTTGTGGCACGAATATTATTAATTCAAGATCCCAGTCGCATAAAACTGATTCATACCTCATAATCAAGAGTGTCCTCCAATATCCACAGCCTTCAATTTTAAAAAGCATAACTTGAATATTTTATCTACATATTTATTGAGTATTTAAAGAGGAACGGGGACATATTAAAACCTGTGTATACGAGACGCCCTATAAACGCAATGGAATCACATTTCAGGTCCCATTAACTGTGAGAGTGAGGAATAGGTTTTGAAAAATATTGAAAATTTCAACGATGTAAGTAGTAATTTGCATAGATTATCAAGAATAGTCGTAAAAGTTGGAATGAAAGAGCTGAAAGCTATTTATGGATTACACAACTCAAGTCCAAAATGAAAATCATTTTATGATTCTAATAAGCGAAACCCCGTTTACTTATGATTCGAAATGATCAAATGGGTGATAAAACTATATGTATATAAATATATATTTATATATACATTTAAATATTACTGCTAATTAGACTATTTACATAATATTATGGACTTTCTCTATAAAATTATAATTATTCATTACAGTGATTATCAGATTTTTATAGCTTTCTTGACACAAAATAATACTCCTATGCTAATTATTGTATATCGAAATTACGTCTAGTGTAATCATTTTTTGTTGAATATTCTAGCAGTCAATATAATATTAATAAATAATAACTTTTACATATTCCTCCAATCAATTTCTTATAATTGTAGCCTTTTTGAAAATTATTATTGTTGAGGTGAAACGTTTACTTGATATTCAATTAGCTTGGAAGTTGTTTGCATGCAAATGAATCTATTGTTTTGACTTTATTTTCGAACAATATTTCCTTTCTTCTATTGAAGCGGGATCTGATCATACAAGTTTCAGATTATTAATCGCACGATAGATAATTTGTTTTCAGAGAGACAGTTCATTTTAGAAAAATTCCATGTATCATAATCACTATAGAATTTGAATAGGGAAGTGATAGCTGAGTGCCGTAGCAGGTATCTGTTCAATCAGAGATAATCTACGAAACTCCTGGGCCATCTTTGTAAGGGTGACCGATTGGATTGACCAGCCAAAAAGTCTCTGTTCTCTGCTGTAAAATCACTTCCCGTTGGTTCGGGACCTACCTAAAACTGTAGGTCCAACTCATCAATCACCATCATCCAATTCATTACCCACGCACAGGTCTCAAACCTATGTGGGTTTCATCCTCCGAAAAAAGAGAAAAAAATTATGATCGCGTAATTCGTAACTTCCATTATCCATAACCATATTTTGACCTTTTTATTGACCCGTTATTCTTACCTGTTTTTATTTGACCGTATTATTCTTAAAATATCATTCAAATACCGGCTGGCAATCTAGCATATTGAAAATTATTAAATATCAGATTTAAAGGAAGTAATTCATGGAAGGGTTGAAACCGGTAGTGTACAAATAATTATTGGATACCAAAACGCAGGTATTTAAACCTTCATTAATATTAACTGGTATCTGGAGGCTAAAGAATCCAACATGAATATCAGATTTCGTTAAACCCCTAGGATTTACAAGGGAAATACTAATATTAGTTTATTTCACTTTGTTATGAAACAGTCAAGGCGGCCCCAGCTGAAAAGTAGGGGGCTTGAAAGCGATTATTTCCTTTCTCTACTCGCATTCCAGTTTCCTGTTTCGCTCTCTAGATTTTTCAAACTTCAAGTCTTTCTTTTACTTTAATTTATATTTATCTTTGTTTTCCTGGATTCACTAATAAATCGTTTTTCTATTTTATAATAAGTATCTTCCTTTTCTCACGCCTTTTTTGTAATTTCTATCTTGTATTTGTATTTCTATCTTATATTTTGATATATATCCTGTAATTTTTGCAATCGAAAAGATTCTTATCCAGTTTTGTGGGATTCTACTTCCAACAATGTTGCTTCCCAAGCTGTAATGTTAATTTTAATCTTAATGTTCAAGCTTTAATGCTCATCTGTTGGTGATAATATTATTGAAGGAGGCTATCGACCGTCGCCGCTACCAAATGCATCAATGTTGTGAGTGTGCGTGCGTGCGTGCGTTTGAGTTTGCAGACAGGACGTCAGCCCTGGCTATGAGCTGGCCTCTCCAATCACACAGCATGTCAGCTGTGCTGAAGAACTGAAAGAGGAGCTGAATAGCAGTGGAGAGTGCAGAGTGGAGGTGATCCGTGCTCAATAGCAGTAAATCTTAGCTACCGCTTTAATTGAAGCCGTAAACAATGTACGAAGGCTCACAATAGGCAAAGGGATTGGGACGAAGAATATGAAAGAGGGAAAGAAGAAGATTGGAAGGAGAAGAAAGAAGGAAGTGAGTAGATGATGAAGAAACTGACAAATCTAAGATGAAGGAGAGGAAGAGGAAGATATGATGAAAGAGGAGATGAGGAAGACATGATAAAGGAGGAAATCAGGAAGACATGACAAAGGAGGAAATCAGGAAGATAAGGAGAAGATGAGAGAAAAAGAAAACGAGAAGAAAAATCAGAAGATGATAACAATGAAGAGATAGTGAAAACAATTAAGAGCTGTATATATAAAACAAAAGAAAAACGTTGAAGATATGAAAATAAAAAAGGAAAAGAAGAAAAAGAAAAAACATAATAAAGAAAAAATTAAGAAGATAATTATGAAGATGAAAGAATAGGTGAAATGATGAAGAAGATAGACAAGAAGAGAAAGGATAATAAAGGATAATAGGGAGAAGAGTGGTGAAGGAAAAAGAATAAAGAGAAGAAGATTGTGCAAGGAAGACTCCAGAATAAAAATAAATCTATCTATCTTTGTAAGTGAAATTAATGGGATCATACTAAAATTTTCATTGTATTGTAATATATATTTAAATAAATACGAATAGCTTTTAGCTAGAGGGGTATTTTTTTGCATTGCATGTTGAAATTGTTGCATGTATTTGATGGAAATAGAATAAATTGAAAAATTGAAGAAAAAAAGATAGACGATGAAGGATGGTGGAAAAGAAAGAGCTGATGGGTTGTGGGCAACAATGCAAAAGAGGAAGAAAAGTAGAAAGAGTATATGAGGACAAGAAGAGAAAGGATAATAAGGAGAAGAGTGATGGAGGAATAAGAATAAAGAGAAGAAGATAGTGCTATAGGCATTGAAGCTTCGATGCTTTACGATTGGTTAGATTTATGCTTTGCCGGGCATTAGAATAACTATATATTTCAAATCTCATTTTGGTAGTCTTGAGTTATAAGCATACGGATTTGCGTGTAGGCTGCTTCTGCTGATGCAGCATCCACAAAGGACACATGCACTCACACTCACACACGTTCTAGCCAATCTTTTTATTCGTTGTTATTGTTGGTTTAGGCTTTTTAGGCTTGGGCGCGCAGCGCGTAATGAACACTATTCAGGCCGGGAGATTGATGGTACTGTAGCTGGTAGCTGCTCGTTTCTTGGAATCATCGTTATCTCTATCAGCGTGGTTGTTACCCTGCGATACCAGAGTTATGACTCAGAGTTACACATGTGAGCTCCTGATTGGTAGTTTAGTAGTTTTCCAGCTGAAATTTTCTTATTTTCTTGGTTGTGCCTCTTATCTCACAGAACAGCAGTAAACTGTATTTGATTTTATTTCAATTGTCACGTCAAGACAGTGTTAAAAGAACCTCGTGATTTGTTCAAACTATAGTGTTATTTTTATTAATTTAAAGATTAGATATTTTATTGAAAAATTGTCCAATTCTCATTGATGAGAACTACGGTAATATAATGATTCTTTGGTTTCGCAAACCACGTTTCATTGAAAATTCGTTCAGTTGCAATCATAGCAATCTCAACTCATCACAGTGTGAAAAAATTGACTGTACTGAGACAAAATATTGTTCAACTACTCTAACTGAAGCATTATCACCTTCACATTTCGACATACCCTTTCTCAAATTTGCGCATCCTTCAAAACAAAACTCTAAATAAAGAGTACACTCCATTAATATATTAGTCTTCATACTAACATTGCATAACCCTACTAGTTCTTGTTTGAATTCTGTTTAAAAATATTCATTGTCAGTATTCTTAGTCATCAGAATTATTCATTTGAATAAGAGAATATTATTTCTTTATTGATTAATTCATTCTCTTTGAATGACTTGCGACCGTTTCATGTAAGCTTGTAGGTTATTACAGTCTCTACGGCAACAGTTTCCAATAATATCCACCAAGCTAAATTTAGGAGTTTATTGTTCAAGAATAGCCAACATCATCTTACCAAATCAGGCAAAATACTTTAATACGCACAATCAGAATAAGCTAATAGTTCTATTATTTCCACCATTACCAAAACCAAAACACGGCACATTATTTATAACAGAACTATTCCAAGCCTTCTAGGTTTCAGCACAAAACGTTGAATATTGTAATAGTTTATGTTAATAACAAGGTTAGTTTCGCAACACTTGGTTATCGAATTGAAATGATTCTATTGCTGTGAGTATGCTTAAATGAGTATTTAAAGATTAAAATTTAGGTATTTTGTTGCCCAATTGAACAATTACCGTAACGTCTCACAACTTCAATAACTAGACCACTGATTTCGTAACTCTACTCGTAGGTAATCGCAACTTTCAAATTTTACCATTCTCATTGTTTTTATACCTATTGATTGTGCACAGTGTACTAGTGAAATGCTAATCGAGTTTAAAAGTTTTCCATGTAAGCAAGACCATTCTCTGACTTCTACGATAGTTATTCTAATGCTTCACTCAGGTTATACCTTATTAATATTTTTTATTTGTATTCATTTTTTTCTCATGTTGGCTATAAATTATTGTATGTAGCAGAAACACAGCATCTAATATAATTTAATATTAATAAGGTAATAACATATTATGTGTATTATTTCTAGGTGATTGGTAATCATGAATAATCAACAGTTAATTCAAAAGTAAATTCTGATTAACATTCGAGGCCACTAGAATTTTGTTGTTCATGATCTTTTAAAAATGGCGTGCCTATTATGCTTGTCATAGAATTTATGTCTGAAAGGAAAATATTCGTTCCTTGAGAGATGCGTGAGTGGCATTGAAAAGAGATAGGGTATTGTGTCTGAGAGAGAGGATGAGGGTTGATTTCCAACATAAGTTCACGATTAGTTTACCACAGGTGACGGGATAATGCCAGTGATTGTGCTTGTATTTGCTAATTTGCCGGTCTTTCACGAAATCTGAAAGTAAATTATGAGATGTCATATCAGAGCGGAGATGGGTAGATGCAAGTTAGTGGAAATACGTTATTTAGTGATTATAGACTAGATAATGCATGAGCGCAACGGACCCATGCCACTCATTTCACTTTTCTCTTCTTAGTCTCTTCTATCCCTTCTCACTCGAAAACACTACTAAATAATCTTCCATCTCTTTTCACCTGCTTCGCGACAGTGAAACGTTACAAGCGGCGCTTATAATATGCTAATTGGCCATTCAAACGGAAAAAGATTCAAAACTGTATCCTTTAATAGAGTGTCATTTCGTCTAGAAAAACACGAGAAAACAAAAATTATAATATCTTTTCGTTCGTTATTAATCTCCTTCACTGACAAGATTAAATGATACAATGTTATTTAGGATCAAACTGTCATGGAAAAGAGAAAAATTTGGAATTTGATAAGTGAAGTGCGTAATATTTATCTGTTAATATTTCTGATCATGCATAATCCACGATTTACTGCCTTTTGATTTTTATTTATCATTTACTGCGTAGTGTTTTTTGTTTTTATTCATTCAATTAAAAATGCTAACATACATTTTCTTCTCATTCATCCATAAAATCACCACATTCAATTTTTCATTTTTATCTATGTAATTTGATTGTTAAACTGGAAACTTCAATGGAAGGTGCCAAGTGGTTTTAGTTCTATATTGGGGATAATTATGCAAAAGTAATTTCCGCGAAGGATGTGTCATTAAGATTCAACTGCACCTATTGTAGCCTAAATCCATTACAAACCCACTCTGAAACTAACTATATCAGGTTACTGTATCAACTTTGTAGACGGAAAATATTGACTGAACGATGAAAACTCCTAGAAAATAATTAACTTTTATTGGTTAAATAGATTGCTCTACGAGAGCGCTCTATTGCAATATATGCCTCCGTTTGGGCAGACTTCTAACCCCTAATAATATTCTCATCCTTCCTCAGTAGGCCTCATTATACTCAGTATGATGAGTAAATTATGGAAATTATAAAAATTAATTAAATTATGTCCAGCATAGCACAAACCAGCAACATCAGTTCCAGCATGCTGAGAGCGAATTTGTGGAAACCAATTCGGAGCCAGCTATGCTGGCCAGCATAATACAGTGCTGTGCTGGACAAGTGGGCACGATGTTTCATAATAAAATTTCTTATTTAATAAAATATATTTCAATTTCAATAAAATATCATTATTTTTCAGATAATCTGCCATACTATTTTCAAATTGATGTGTATAATAAGAAAAGTAAATACTGTTAATAAAAAGATAAAACTATTATGGCCTTTCACTAGAGAATAATAAACCGTAAATTGTTATCGCAGTCCAATACAAGGTCGTAATCATTTGATCAAATGATAACTATTTACTATTGAACATCGAATACACTCCATTTGAATTGATATTACTAACGTTCAACAGTGCATTTTAGATTTGTACAACAGGAATGTACCTGAGACAATAATTTCGTGCACAGCTGCTGCTGTTCTATATGTCAAGGTGATGACGTAATTGAAGGAACTAACACGGGCGAGTGCTTTCAAATAGGCCGTCGACTTCTATTGGTGGTGTTTATCACTGAAATTAAGTCACGTTTTAAATCACAGTACAGTTTGTTAAAACGTTAGACAGAGTCTTGAGATTATCGACTTATTATTAAAGGGAAGGAGCCTCATCCATATCTATCGTGAAATTTCCAATATTATCGTCTAGTGCTGTAGTTTGAGGCTCTAGGTGTGTGTTTACTAGGTCTATTTTGATTAGGTCTACGCTGGGCTAACCTCAACCCATCATGTATTAGATCTAGTTAGTTCACCACCTGCATTGAATATTGTTGGTATTTTCTGTTGCGGACACTGGCTGTTTTTCTATTGTGGAAATTTCTATGTACTATATCTATGGCTGTTGTACTACTCTATAGTGTATGGGCAGTTGGGCACGCACGGTCTGTGTTCAACTAGGCGTGAAGTAAGTAGCTTGTACGAGCCTCATAATCCACATAGGATTTTCCTTGACTTTTTAAAGAAGATAGGACTTTTCCTGCTTGAATAACACAGTCTACCACGTGCTCTTTATTCTGTAGTGACAAAAGTATTGTGATGGCCATAGGTCAAGAATTTCAGTATTTTCGAAAAAGATTGGTTGATTTTCTTGTGATGTTTTGAAACTAGATGAAGATGATTATCCTGGTCTCATCCAACATGTTATCATTTAACTTTGATATGTTATTCATTCTATCATTAATTAACATATTTTAAATATGATTATTCAATCTGAATAGCATCTGTTGGACACACCATTTTCAGTTCAATACCATATTTAAGTAGTCAAGTTGGAGCGTATTTTTCAGAGAAAATGCATATTTGAATATGAGAGAATGCATATTTGCAAATATTTCGATCATCAATGAACATGGAGTTATTCGTTTGACAGGTATCAAAAATCTCTCGTTGGCTAGTAATTTATATTATATTCACCTACACGATTCACAGCTAACATTATCATAATTGTTACGAGTTTGTATGAACATTTAATCGGGCATGAAGCTGTTTTCAAAGCCGCCGTAGAAACTACCACAAAAATCGCTTCCCAGAAAATGCAATATGGTTATGGGTGTTTCAAAGCTATTTCCCAGACATTCTTGGCCTATAGGCTGCAGTTTTTTCTGCGAGGTTATTAGTCACAAGTTATTAAATTATCGTCGTACTTCTACAGCCTAATTCTTTCTTTTCTCTTCTTTATCCATAATCCTCTATATTCTTATCCTTCTCCTTTCAATTTGTTTGTTCGTTTTATTTCATTTGTATTGGTGCTGCAGACTGATTCCCAGCTGTAGCCGGGAGAGTTTATTACTGATTTCACGGGTCAAATTGTTTGACTGAGGCTCTCTTGAACCTCCAAAGCTGGAAACTCCCAAAGTGTTTGTATAGACAAGGCGCATGCCTGTACAATGTACATTATCTGTTCCTCAGTTTAGTTCACGCGTTGATCTGACGTTCACGAAATCGCACAAATTTTCTTATAATCTGCTTTTACGAAGCTCCAAGCAGGCGGCAAGATATTCTTTCGCCTAGACGCCTACTCGTATTGCAGTTCACTCCCACAAACATGTCTGATGGAAATCGGAGAGCTAAAAGCTAAGCTGCTCTAGTATGGAATAATTCTTAGATGTGCACGGAATGTTATCAGAGTACCATAATTACAAGTGATCAACCTGACTCAATAGATATTCACTGTCAACTGAATATTGTTTATGAAACTTCTCTCATTATTAGCTCGTTTTACTCTATTCTAGATTTAATTGCTTTTATCTCCAAACTTATTGTTTAATTAAATTGAGGTACAGTATTTTAATTCAATTGATTATTAATTCAAGCTTGTTACTATGGTTGTTTTCCACAATGATTGCTAATTGAATTTTCCTGCTCTGTAATTTCTGATTAGACTAACCGATTGGAAAAATGTTATTATAGTGGAATGTGGAGTATTGGAAAAATGTTATTATAGTGGAATGTGGAGTATTGGAAAAATGTTATTATAGTGGAATGTAGAGTCTGTGAAATTTAATGCAATCTTTCTTCCAGTGCCTCTTAATCGTGTCTAATATCTGCACATTATGTTCACCTTTCTGAATTTTTGATTAGGAAATGATATATTTTTGTTAATACAACTACACTGATTATAGTGTAGAAAAATAACTGAAGAGGGTTACGTATGACTTCATCATTAATACTAAAATTTTAATCTTTGGTATACTAAAATTTATTTTTAGGCAGACTACCCTCAGGCCTACTGGCATTTACTAAAATTTGAAGTTATCCTTCATCTTTTACTTCATCATGATCACTTTTTCTTCTTTCTCCTCCTCCACCACCTTTTTTTCTTGACCTCGTCCTTTACGTCCCTCCTCCTCCTACTACTCCTCTTTCTCCTCTTCGTCCTCCTCCTCCTCATCCTACTCCTCTTCCTCCTCCTCCTCCTCCTCATCCTACTCCTCTTCCTCCTTCTTCTCGCACCACTTCTCCTCCTCATCAACCACTCACTTCTCCTCATCCGTATCCTCTTCCTAATCTGCCCACTCCAGCCTTATAATCTTAGTTTTTTATAAAAATTGTTTAATTATTACATTTTTTTATTATTTCATAATTCTTTTTAAAAAATCATCCTCATCTTCCTTCTTGTCCTCCTCCTCCTCCTGCCCTTCTTATTTTCTACATCTTCTTATTCTTCCTCCTGTTCTTATTCTATCTTATTATTATCTTGTTTTATCGTCATCTTCTCCTTTCTTCGATATCTTACTATCTTCCTTTGTGATCATACTTTCATTTAATATTTTACATATTTCTATAACTTTATTTAAGATGGTTTTTATTTTAATCTTCTATTCATTCTATTTTTCTTCCGTCCTTTTGTCCTTGTCCATCATCTCTTTGTTCTTTATCCTTTTCCTCTTACTCTCTTAGCTTCTTATTATTATTTATCTTCCATTCTCCATCATCTTTGAACTTCTCACATATTTACTGCTATTGTCTATTATTATTTTTATTATTTTGACTTAAATTTCTATTAAATTTGACATCACCATATTATAATTAATCTGACATTCCTCTTTGCTGGATAAGTCCGGTAAGTCCACAATCATTCAGTTTTTAGTCTCCTGCCGATATTGCACACTTGAGCTTGACTGCTTGCAATGCATGTCCAGTCCTCTGTCAAGTACACTACTCCCTACTTGTGTGTGTGTGTGTTATGATTGGTACTTTGATGTAACTCCCGTACTGTATATGGTGACAGTGGTGATGATGGCCATTGCAATCGCATTCTACCCGCATATTTTGAATAGCTTTCTATCTGCCGTTATAAGTTCTCTAACAAGCACTGCTACCTTTTCTTCTCAAACTAATTGCAGACTTGCAACCAACCCATCTTACACGCCAAGTCTCTTCTAACTTTTTCTCTCAGTTTTTCATCTCTTCCTTCTTTCATCATCGACCACTGTGTGTAGGCGTAAAACTGTGAAAAAAGTGTAATTTTTTAAAAAATATTCCCTACAATATTATTTAATAGCCTAAAAAATCTCCGAAAAATATGATAATCCTATTGCACAGCCGTATACATGAAAATTGTAGGTTACACACTAATTTCTAACAGTTTCCCCGATCCATTAACTACACTTTTATCGCTCACTCATTACCTACGTTTTAATATTGTAGGTACTAATTTAATAATATTTACGGAAACATTGTACCCCACTATAGTTGCTAACCAAGTTCTTCATTTCAACTGTCATTAAGGTAATGATTTGGCGAAACGTTAATTGTCACTGTAGTTGGCAGCCGGGAGTCATTAGTTGCGCAATATATTGTTTTAAGAGCGTAGAGCGAGCAAAGAGGTGTTTATAATGGAATTGCTTGTTACAATGGAGCCTTGAATTGCAAGGCTCATACTCATACGACTTTTATTTGGTCGGTTAGTGAACATTGTATTGGTTCAACTAGCGTTCGTTATTCTAAACGCTAAATACGGCGGAATTCATTCCCACTACTGAGTCTTATCGGTGGACAATTAAAATATAACACAGATCTACGATCTGTGCACGTTTGTGAAATGATAATTAAACGAATTATTTGCGCTTGATTGCACAGAACTTGTTACGGTGTTAGAGAAAGCAGACTTCTGTATCTGTAGGCTGCTGCTTGCTGTTCCACATCAGATTAGGAATTTTTGAACATTCCAATAAATTTATTTGAAAGCGCAAGTGCGCTCCAGTAGCCGGTTGTTTGCGGAAGAAAATTATTTATTGATTCATGCAGAATAAAATGAGTTAAATGTAGTAATCTTAATGTAGGTTACTTCGTCTGTTGCTTTTAAATAATTAATTATTATTTTGTCTGATGCAATGGTCGTATTTATTATACATAACAGTAGTATAGTGCAATAATAAATAATAATTATCATAAGTGTATGACGTATGTGGGAGGGAATGCAGTTCCCCCGCATCTTGTGATCAGGCTATCTCTTTTTTTGTGGATTGAGGATGCTAAATTCTCAAACCTTGTGTCGTGATTATTTTTTAAATAGCACTATTTTATCTTTGTGTGTTATCTATAAACTATAATATATCCGTATTTGTGTTTTATTTAAATTATATTTTTTCTATACATTAATACAGGTTCTGTGTACCTAATAAATATAAAATTTTGAACATTTTGATATTGTACACTAGATATAAGTTTTGATGGAAAATTTTTGTTTTTGTTTTGACTGTATGAAATAAAATATAATATGACTGTATGAAATAAAATATAATAGCAGTATTAGGCTATAGCAATATTATCTCGGCCGAAATAGCGCCTATTGTAAATCATAAAACAAAAATGCAACAAACTGTTAGTACCCTAATCAAAAGATTACTATCAATACAATTAGCCTATCTGCTATTTACTGTATTTATAATTATCTGGTCCACATCTCTGTTCTCTCTCACCTCTACGTTTTCCTTTCCTTCCTTTCCATCGCCTATTTCTTGCTTCTCTTCTCTTTGATCCTTTTCTAGTGCTGAATTGATAATCTTTCAACCTCTATTTCCTCCTCTTCCTCACACCTATCATCCTCCTGCTAGTGAGCTAGTCCTTCTTTAAATCCTTCCCATTCCCTTCCCTTGATCATTTTACATTCCTTGTAGAAAATATACCTTCTGATCTTACTTTACTCCACTCAATTGCCTTACGTTACTGTGAACATTTTCCCCCTTTTCTCCTTTATTGTTATTTGTAGTCCATATGAATTTAATTTAATTTGATCCTGTATGTTGAATAAATAAAATAAATTTAAATCTTTCGCCATTAATTTTCGCATCACTATGTTCTTCCTTATTATTCTTCAATTTTTTTACATTTCCCCTTTATTTTTCAACGTCTTTCTTTTCCCATGAAATAATTCATTTCATTCTTCTCCTTCCATAGCAGCCCCTACAGCGTTATGTAGATCCTTACACACCCAAATCAGTAATACAAAATAAAAATTGTCAGAATATGTTAATGTTAATGTACATACATGTGTGCTGGTCCATTCACGCTAGCACGATATGGGCTAAATTTTTCCTCGTTCGTTACAAGAGTCTGTGAAAACGGAAATAATACAGGGGCCTATCTGTTATGCACGATTCATGTTCTTGTACTTTGTCAAATGCGTGCCCGGTTCGCCCGCTGATTTTCATGATTTATTGTCAATTATCCTGAGCAAATAAGTAATACATTACGAAGCCCGATTGCCTTCTTCGTTGCTCTCCGTGAATAATAATTAGAAGTGGTCATCTCGAGGGCCTCGGCAAAAACTAGCGCTTGAATATTACCACTACCATAAATTGTCCAACTGGCGGATAGTACCGGGTCATGTGAAAAATTATTTGCCCACATGCTTTGCACATCAATCTTCCGAATCCGTGTAACCTGGCAACAAATAACAAATTCATATTTTGTGACACCAAGCACCCACTGTTGCCTTGATATTGAGAGTAAAAAAAACACATGATGAGAGAACTTGCTAATTATCAAACCGCTATCATTTCGAACCAACTGTATTCATAAACATTTGTAATTATTTTCTTCAATTGAATTACAGTTTGTAATTCAAATTTTTTCAAGCCTCAACTTTGATCATTTTCCAAAACAACTTCAAAACATACTTTGTCAGTAGTAAGAAGGAATCAACAGACAAATAGAAAAATAATGATGATGCAGCATTGTAACCTTTCATTCATTGAATGAACTGACCGCCCTTACTTAACTGGTCAGTTTACTAAAAAGGGGAGTCCAATCGCGTATTCATATGATTTTTATTCGGGTCATTTTGTCCCAGACCCTTAGAGTCTCACGTGAAAAAACGGATCTCCCATATCGTTTGCATAAATATCTTTCGTGAATAAATTTATCGGACAGTATGACTAACTTAATTTTTCTCTACGGCCGACATGATAGGATTTAAGAGACTTCACGGTCTTCATGCAAGAGCTGCATGCAATCTATGCTTCGCCGGCCAATGCTATGCTACTTCTCTTCAATATTTACAGGTACGCCTCTAATGATTCGAAATGCAAAGTATACTCCTTTTTATCTTGCACATTTGTGCGCGAACATTTTTGTGAGTTATGAGATGACTTACGGTTATATCACTCTGAGCTTTCCGTAATTCGATATACTATATAGTAAATTTCACATTTAAGAATTCAGTGATGTTTCGAATGTGTTTGATTTCAGCTAGAAATATGTATTTCTGGGTTCGTTATAGCTGGTTTCAGCTATTATTGACACAGCGCAGAAAATTTTCTCTTTTTTTCCTGGCGTTTCATAACACTACCATAATTCATGTAAAAATAATATATTCTATTACACTATTTCAGGCTACTGTATCTTATCCGTTACGTTTTAATAATTTGACTCCTAAAATCAACACTTCGCAGTAAGTAGCCTAATGATATT
Organism: Conomelus anceps; assembly: GCA_948455865.1. Classification (NCBI taxonomy): domain Eukaryota; kingdom Metazoa; phylum Arthropoda; class Insecta; order Hemiptera; family Delphacidae; genus Conomelus; species Conomelus anceps. The sequence continues at coordinate 76,436,460 of OX418216.1, read as the reverse complement.
TCTACTTCCCCAATACTAACTCTACATAGTTAACGAATAGGATGAAAATAGAACTATTGTCCAGTGAAATATTATTTCCTGTAGTCTCTGTGGTGTACAGAGTTCCTAGAATTTTCGGTTTTTGAACATTTGGGAGATGAAACATTTCAAAATATCTACTTGTCACAGCATCGTATAATGCCACAGCGATTATTATCTGATTTTTTTTCATCTATTGATTGCTAGAATCACTTCTGTCTATGCTTATTACTATTACTAATATGAACATTTCAAGTTTTCCTTCACAGTTGACGGTAGCATTTTTCGGATTGTTTCTGCGTATTGTAATACTGTAGTTTCAGTTACGTTCCGTTTTTCTATAGGCCTAATTCTTTGTCTATTGTGACGGTATGTCCATCTGCCGTGCAGTTGGATTTCTATGGCACAGTGCACTAGCTGCTTATTCACCTCCTACCTGTCCTTGAAGAGTTTTTTTTTTATAGTTATAATAGGCCTCTAATGTTAAAGTGGATGCAAGGATGATCCTAGTGCTATTCATATTACTTTTATTCTCAGCCCTTTGGTCAAGCGAAGGGTGGGTTATTAGTGGCAAAGGGGTGGAACGCATGACCTAAAGAAACGCTGTCTGAAGACTACTCAGTTCTTTTATGCGCAACCACCCCTATTTTGAAAGTTTTCCTGCCTCCCCCTTTTTAGTGACCACACTCGCTTGATCTGTCTTGCTGCTCATGATGAAAAGAAAGATTGAATTATTTTTTATTCATCCATTAAAAGGGTTAGAGAATAGCGAAAGGTGAGGTTGAAAAATATAGTTAGAGAGAAACTATTAATAATTCACTACAAAAACGAAAAATATAATTTTTTCACGAGTATTTTTTTAAGAATGTCGTATGAATACTACCGCCATCCTCTTTATATTTAAATATGTTATTGTTCCATACTTTGGTCTTCTCTTTACTAACAATGCTTTTTAATCTAATCTTCTACTTAACTGCTATATTTATTTACTTTTTCCTACTCGCTTCATTTAAAATTCTGTCTATCATGAACAGTTTCAATTTGAAACAAGTTCATTTGATAATAAATTTCTGAAAAACCAAAATAAAGTACAATTAAGTAGCTGTTAACGAATTAGCTTTGGTGATAGCTTTAAATATTCATAACTAAATTGATCATTTTTCATACTTTTTTGTTATGTTTTCTACGTAGAACCATTACATACGCGAATTCAGGGGGGGGGGGGATAAAGGGGGGATATATATCCCTCGAGATTCTCAACCGACTCTATAAAAAAGCTTTATTTGTGACTTATGGGAGTGAGAACTTTTTTAGGTTATATCCCCCGAAATATTTTCTCACCTGAAAACAAGTTCTGAATTCGGCCCGGGGACTAGGACTCAGTTCTCTTCACTACTGATAATCCTCAATATAATAATCTATAAAAATCTAAGATTTAGGTCAGTAAATTAAGATATTTCCGTTTTTCTTATGCCGTGAAGTAAGGAATACCCTGCAGCCCAGGAATCTAGTAACTTAGACCTATGCAGGCCGAATTCACTTTCTAATCATGCGGAAAAGGATAATTATTTTCATCTGACACGAAATACGTTGGAGCATCTTTCTTTCACGGTAGTCGATGGAGCATCGCGTCTGACAACGTAATTTATTTTTTCTGAATACCAAGACCAGGGTGTATGTTGTGATACACGTTAATTTACCATCGACCTGAAAGAGCGATGAGTTAGCATTTTATGAACTCTACTCACCATTGGTATTCCTATAGTATAGGTCCTATACGGTAAAATGGAGAGCTAATGATCGAACATTCCCACCTGTATTCAAGTGAAACACTATCAAATTTGTTTGTCTTATGTAACATTGAAAATTAATCTGTATCAATCACTAACAAATTATTATAATTAGGATTCATCTCGTGAAATAAACATGTAAGCATTTCTGCATATTAATGCTATTTTATAGCCGGGAATAAAGAGTGCAGTATTATCTTGGCGAAGGATGAATCTGGTTTTTGGTAATCCCTTCAGATTCAGAGTCAGATTACTTGTATTAAAAACATAACAGGATGGTAAAACGTTCATAAACATTATTGTTGTCCTTTTTAATGTACTTGAAACTATTTTAAAACAAATTGCGTGGCCTTTAAGAGCCTCGCCAACTAATATTCTTCTCTTCTATCTTGATTATTTATCAAAAATGACGTTATTATTTCAAGTGGCACATAATTAAACTTCTTTCTGGTCTAATTTGTGTCGCAAGTCTCAAGTGTAACTTGGTTAATTAATGTAAAAAATTCCTCTCAATGAATAATTTTCTCATGATTTGCTACAAACTAACGCAAACTACTTTAATATCAATCTTTTTTTTTCAAAAATAATCATTTTAAATTGAATAGATACTTCCAACTTCAACTTTATACAAGTAAATTAAAAATCATTCTCTCTTACGAAATAATGTTTTCACAAGTCTGCTACAGGTAGTGAGAAGTTGTAAAGGGATGATTAATTGCTTGATTGCTTTGCTAAAGGGATGATCAAAAATTTCATAAAGACCATTTAAGTCAGGAATTTATCTAATTGATTGGATTCTCCAAAGTGCCTGGTAGATGCACCCGATCGATGGACCAATGCTAGATGTATTCAATCTTGACAAACTTACTAGATAATTATTATTTGCATTTACTAGTGACTATAGTGAGTTCTGTGACACCAGAATACCAGGATATGTCTTTTAAATCCACTGAGCTGTCCAGATAACGTCTGGGAAGTAGCTAGCATTCATTGATAAAATCGTTGAGTGTCTGTCAATGTTCGTTCCACATTCGATACAAACTTGAGATGAATATTTGATTCGATTCAGTTCTTTGCTTTGGCGCGTCCCGACGCTGCCACAGTTTAATCGGTTCTGGTGCAATTGCTGGATCAGGATCCGCTTCAACACGTCACTGCGACGACAGATGATGTGACGGAAAAGGCAAAGGGGGCATGCAGGAGTAGGAGCAGGATAGAAAGAAGGAAGGTGGATGAATACCGAACACAAGCCAATTGAAAGAAGACAATTAATTAAAAGGAGGTTATCAATAGACAGAGTACCTACTAGAGTACAGTACTTTCATTATACATCAGTTTTGACATGTCCGTAAAATATTTATAGCATCCTAGGTTGTCTTCTCAAAAAATAATACTCGTTTCCTTTTTATTGTTAGTCTTCTACTTCTACTTTTACAACTACTACTTCTACTTTAAGCGTTTAATTTCTTTTATGGCTTGAATCTATCAATTGTACATTATTTCATGGATTTCTGATTCTTATCATGCATTATCTTTTTCTAGTCCTCTTCAATTTTTTATCTTATTTTAGCCCTCTTTAATATTTTTATCTTTTTCTAGTCCTCTTTAATTTTTTATCTTTTTCCAGACCTCTTCAATTTTTTAACTTCTTCTCTTTTTCTTATTGGAAATTGTAAGTTATCGTTATTGTTCCCATTGTTTGACTAGTTATGGTATTCATATAAAATGTTCCAAACTAAAAGTACAGAATATTCTCAACATATTCTTTTTTCTTCACGTTTTATTGCAAGGTGCATATTGCAAGTTGAATTGATAATTTTAAGGCTTGATTATCTTGAGTTCTCAGTATTCATTATTTTGTATTCAAATATTTGGTATAGATATTACTATAAACGGGAAAATGGCTCAATTTTATTCCCCTTTTTTTAGTTACTTCAATTTTTCGAGTTCTTAGCGTTTTGGCATTACCTTGCTGGTTCACTCCATGTCCATTTTCATCATTATCTCTTTTTTATTCTCTCCTCTCTTCATTCTTTCTTCTACAAAGATGAAACTACTGTATAGAAGGAAATTGTTATTATTTGTTTACTGCATTGAAACCTGACATTTTCCAGTACTTTATCGATGTATCTCATTTGGCTGTCTAGTGATTCATCCTCAGAAAAATCTTTATTATCTTCCTCATAAGAAACAACACTATTATCATCAAAAACTAAATCAGGTTTTGCGTTTACTAGTGTTCATATGATTGTGTTAGATCAGTTTGAAAGTATTATTATTGTTTTTATATGCTACCGATTTTACGAATAACTAATCTACATTCAAATCGATCATCGGTGCTCTCATTCTACTTTTTTCTCCAGCTTCAAAGCATAGCACTGTTGCTCCATCTTGGGTTCCTATCAGTTGTTGTTCTTTTTTCTAATTGGTTCCAGCTGTTTCAAGGACGCAATTCGTGAGAGAGCGCAACGCTAATTACAATAATCGGTTGACGTTGCTTCATATACATATGTATATTAGTTGAATGCTGTGACTATATATAAACTGAAATTTAATGTTAAGGCTATCTCTCTTTCTTCCATTCTTATTGCTTTCTCTGTCTCGCACCCTGGATTCGGTTCTTATCGTGGCCGTAGTTCATTTATTTATTCATCTCATTGGCCGTTTTAAAACGGAACCTGATTGTTTTTTAACATGCGCGTCAAACGGCGGCGGTGGTTTCGAATAGAGGGCGAGGACACCTGTCACACGTGTCGCTGATGCGTAATCTAAAAAATTATACAGTATTTATTTGGAAAGGCTACCGATTTGAACATTTTCGAACTTGTGTAGCTGTTAACAGGGGCGTAAACCAGACTTTTTGGATGATGGGGGGGGGGGGGGGTCATTCAAGGATAATCTGGGATTTTGGGCTTTTTTGTATGATTAGACCTTCCACCACCCTTTCTTTTCTACCCTGTCTACCAGGTTTACGAGATCAGAATTTTTTTATAATTTAGCGAACTTTTAAGCTTTTCTCACGTACAACAAGGCTGGAAAAGTTGAAACTCGGTACTCCTGTATTTAGGATGTAGACGCGCTTTTGGAAGACTTGAGAATTGCGCCATACTACGCTCAAAATTAATGTTTTTTCAATTGAACAGTTGAAATTTCATCCATGTTCGGTTAAGGATCTAGACGCGTACTATGAAAGGTCTTCAAAAATTTCTCCAGAATGCAACCAAAATTGACTATTTTTGATTATTTAGCGTTTTTAGAGAACAACGTTGCCGAAAACGTTTAAAAATGAATGAATGAATAAAATTTATTAGTCACAAACATTACATAGTATATATGCACATATTTTAAAAATTCTTAAGACTAATAAAAGTTCGCATCCCGAGGCTAAAGAGAACCTGTGTGGGATGGTACACATGAAATATAAACATTATAGACGTAAAGCTCTACAAGGGCTAAATGCTGGTCCGGTCAACAGAAAAACAATATTTTGACAAGAGATAGATAAAAATAAATTGTACATTATAATAATTTAACATAATAATCAAACAATAATTTCACTTCTAGATAAACTAGTACAAGTAAACTGCTGAATAAACTAATGAAACCTACTTCGCATCAACAAAAGAATAAAACTAAACAAGACAGTCATAAAAAATACTTAGGTTTTCATGCGCAATGAGGTGTGCTTTTAACATTAAAAAAAAATTTTTGTTCTGGATGGCTCTTAAATTAATTGGTAGGCTATTATAGAATTTCGAGATATGTGTAGAATTTTTTGTATAGATAAGCTTTGGTCTCGGAATATAAAGCGTTCAAATCATTTCTCAGATTCATGGCAGTATTTCTGATATCATTACTCTGTTTGTTGCTACTGTTGAAATACACCTTCAAGACTTTATACACATATAAATTCTTTAGAGGCAACATGTTAAGTTTTCTAAAAATAGGTAAGGCATGCTCAGTCCATCGACTGTTGTTTATTATTTGCACAAAATGTTTTTGCTGAATGATTACTGTATTCAACGTAGAATTATAAGTTCCACCCCATAAAGTTAGAGCATATTCTAGCTTGGAATTTATAAAATCAAAATACAATTTTCTGAGTAAATCAGCACCACAAAAAGGTTTGATTAGGTAGAAAATCCTAGTATATCTCAACATTTTGTTCTTTATATAGTTCACATGGATCTTCCAACTCAATCTGTTATCTACAAATAATCCCAAGTACGTAAAATCTACTACATTTATATCAGGGCAACTACAATTATTTTGCATCAAACAAGTTGTTTTGTGGTACTTGAGTGTCAAGTCTATCCTATTTCTGACAACTAAATTAAACACTAAAGCTTGGGTTTTTGGACTCATTATTAAGCAAAATTTTTGAAAAGTGAGAAAAAGCCGTTGATACTGAAACAGAAGTGTAAACTAATCTCCAATCTGCATTCATTAACGCCTTATTCAAGATTTTGTAGTCAGGTTTGTTATCAGTGAAGTACTTTACAGGTTTTGCAGGGACTCGGTTTTGCTTGATACTAAGAGCAGTCATAGAATCAATAACCCATGCATTTTCATCAGTTTGTAGATTTATATTAAACCTAACAAAAACATGATCGATCAATGATTCTGAGTTATGTCTGATTCTTGTTGGATCATTAATTTTACAGCTAAGGCCATTTTTAGCCATAATCATTAAGTAGTTATCTACACTGTTTGTAGGGTTTATATCTCCACATATTATCAGATTTTTATTTCTAATTGAGTTTAGGCAATTTCGTCGAGCTTCTCAGTAGAATTATTTGGACTAAACTCTTGTAATCTATAAATTCCCAGGATCTCGAACAAGACATAATCCGGTAAAGTTATCTTCAAATGAACACAATCAGCTGTTTCCAGTTTTGTATTCTCTATTTGTATACAAGAATAACAATCCTTCACAAAAATAGAAACCCCTCCAGATCTTTGAGAAGTATTACATTTAACATATGATGAGTAACCTGGCAATTTATAAATATTTTTTTCACTATCGTCTATCCAAATTCCCGATAGTATCATTGGGGTAATCTGTCAAGATTCTGTAAATTGAGGGCAAATAGATCAAAATTTCTCCGCAGACTTCGTATATTTTGTTGGATTATTATCATATGACTGTTAAAATCACTAAATATATTCCTATCCAGTGTGTTCATCCTGAGTCAAAAAAAGTAGTAAAAAATTATATAAGTACTCTAGACCTCAAAATTATTCTAACCACTAAAAGGCAATACATTATATGTGTGCTGAGAGAAAGAAAAATATACACATATTTGAATACCATGAAACAAGAACTTGATCAAGATAACGTGATTCAAAAAACAAAACACACTATAAAGTAATACATTAACATATGAGCAAAAAAATAATTTCTATACATATTTGAAATCCCTGAGAAAGAACTTGATTAAGAGCCATGATTTTCCAACTTCAACTTGAAGTTGTCGGAGCACTACTTCTTAAGTTTAAAATTTGATCAATGTTCATCAGGACTATGGTTTTGCTCCCCTCACTCTTTCGCAAAAAAACTTTTCCATTCTTCACCCATACAAAAGCAAAGTTCTGGTCTTTTTAGAGTTGTCGCGCTGCATTGAGTATCTTCCGACGGGCTGGGCTGAGACTCTCGTTCATGTAGACAATTTCCGCTGGACCGCTTGCCATACCAATGTCGCTAGTGTTCAGGTTCCTCTTGACTTTTCTTTTACATAAGTAAATGAAAAGTGTGAAAAATGATAATAGTGTGAAAATTGTGATAACAACAGCTTTAAAGTATGGAAATGAATCAATGAGGTTATTGGTGAGAGTCCCAAGGATAATTTAACCAATACCAATGTCGCTAGTGTTCAGGTTCCTCTTGACTTTTCTTTTACATAAGTAAATGAAAAGTGTGAAAAATGATAATAGTGTGAAAATTGTGATAACAACAGCTTTAAAGTATGGAAATGAATCAATGAGGTTATTGGTGAGAGTCCCAAGGATAATTTAACAAGGATAAGGTAACAGGAAATTTGAGCATCCACACTTAATGGATGAATATTTTACAAATGTTGGTAGATTGCAGGCTCAAAGAATGAACACCCAAGTTTTGAATAGAGCTGATTTCACCAGTGCTCAGAACCGAATAGCTTCCACTTTCTTTGTAAGACCGACTAGCTCTCACAAAATTGAATCCACTATCAAAAACCTAAACAGCAACTGCAGCCCTGGAATTGATAATCTAACCAACAGCCTTCAAAAAAAGTAGCTCTATCATATCTTGTAACCACTTACTTTCATATTCAACAGGTGCTTCAAAGAAGGTTATTTTCACTAACATTTCAAATCGCCCAAAACAAAACCTTTTTTCCAAACAAGGTGACCCATCAAATCCCAGAAATTATAGACCGATTAGTCTCATCAGCAATTTAGCAAAAATTATAGAGAAAATAATAAAGGTAAGACTTGTGTAAGACTTAAACAAACACAATATTCTAAATAGTAACCAATTTGGTTTCCAAAACTGCAGAGCATAGTTGATGTTCTAATATAATTTACAAATACCCTATCCCATAAGCTGAACTCCGATTTGAAATGAATTGCAAGTTTTCAGTTGCTAGTTTTCCTAGATATTCCCAAAGCCTTTGATAAAATACCTCAAATATACTATTTAACAAATTGGAATCGTATGGCTTCAGAAGAGTTTTCCTTGACTTAATCAAGAGTTATCAACTAAATTGGACCCAATCTTTAACTATCAATGGGGATGCAAGTAACACTATTCTAACAACATATGGTCTCCCTCAGGGTACTGTGCTATCTCCTATACTTTTTATAGTCTATGTAAATGAACTCTTGATTTGAGACTCAGAAACTTCACAATGATATCCTTTGTGGATGATACTGCAGTGATATTAATTTTATGTGAACTCATGGAATGAAGTTGCTACTATTTCAGAACAAAACATTTTAACTTTTAGGATCTGTCTTCTCTCTCTCTATTTCTTCCCTTCATTTCACCCTTGTACTCTTCAGTCGTTCCTCTACATCTCCTTTTCCTTTCCCACTTTTCTCTTTCTACTACCAGCCTAGTAAATGTGAAACCATAGTTGGTTGGGTATTCTACTCCTTTTTCCTTCCTCCAGCACAGGGGCAGTTTTTGTATTACTGTTGTTTTATGTGTTTGTCAAACTTTATTATTTGTATTTTGTATGTTTTTGTGTGTGTGAATAAATAAATATGAAAGGTTGATGTCCAGCAACGCAGTGCAGGACAGATCCGTGATATAATTCCTCACTGTCATTCATTTCCGGTCAAGATCGGCTGACTCATCACCTATTCCTTTCTACAATCAAATAACAAAATACATAACATTTTAGACATTTGGATTTTTTTTTTAAATTTAAGTTATGTAGGAGCTCCTGATTGCAAACTACTTGATTTTTTCTGTCATCAAAATTAGTGACAAAAATTTAAGTAAATTTGGTTTATTTTTTGGTTGACTCATTCCCTGCATAGAAACTGGAATCTTTCTAGATTTTTTGTGGCTAATTTTGATGATAGAAAAAATTAAGTTGTTTTGGAATCAGGAGGTCAAGCAGAATAATATAACAATTTTAAAAATTGAAATATTTGAAATTGTTTGTGTTTGACTGGGGAAAGAAAATGGTTAGTCATCATCATCAGTGCCAATCCCTGCGGCAAAAAAATATCGTTGGCAACTGATTTCTTGAATATCACTGAAGGACACTGACTGCTCCGTCAGTGATTTTGTCAGACAATTGGGAACAGCTTCAGTCTTTTGCTATCTCTTTATATTGTCTCATCAGCTTCCGATTCCTTTTTTATCACGTCACGTCCCGGTAGGCCATGGAACAAACAATACGGCACGGATATGTGTGTATTGAACATTAGCATAAGTTACATTAATTATCACAACATTTATGAACTGATACAAAATACATGGTTCAAATGAAGTACACATCCAGGATTTGAATAATATATTGTACTAAATTAATATACCACAACGCTTGTGCTGTAGGTGCTTATAGTTTTTGAAATTGTTGGTAGACTCGTCTGAGTAATTTAAGGATGCGGATATTTTCCACTCTGATGTGTACCGAGTTCTTCACAGTAACAATTTTATCCACCTATTTATTCTGGTACAATCTGATAGGCTAGCGCAGCATCACTTCGTCTTAACATCTATCTTTTTTATTCCGTGCATGTTCAGCCACTCTCCTTTGAGATGAGAACATTTTTCAACCCGAAACTTACATCACTTACACTTACAGGTAGGTGATTTTGTTGCCCTTAAGCACAGAATCACGATGCCCTTACGGGGATGAGAGCATTATACAGTATTTCACAATCCGAAACTCACACTAACAGGTGATTTTGATGCCCTTATGCACCATGGTGTTCAATTTCCAGCTCATAATCAATACTTACGATCAAGTTGTTATCATAGAAGATGATAAATGAAGATGATGACGTAGTTGACCTGTCAAGCTCACGTTTCTTTCTACGTTGAAGAGACAGTGTGGCGTGGGGCGTAGGGGGCACTGACTGGCTTCCACTTGGAGTGGCGTCGTTTTGGAATGCAGCCGCCCAATAAAAAATGCCCCAAGCGAGGAAAATCCCCACCCGGCTAGTAAAAGAACTTTAATTGTGCTTTGATTTAAGTGAGTGCGTGCGCGTTAGTTAGCTGTTAGTAAAACTTTCAGTACGTTGATATAGTCTACCACACAATAACCTAAATCTGTATAATATACCTATACCAGTACCGCCTGCCCTGTTGAGATTAACACATAAACCGATCTACATAATAATTTGATTTCTCGATATTTACATAGAGGCGAGAACTAAGACAGCTCAGTTGGGATATCACAATGAAATCTGTATCCGCTGGACTACTGGACCTTCTCGATCCAATTAACATTTGAGAAAAATAATACCGTAATTATACCGCTGTCAAATGGGCCTCTGACACTCACATTTGTTTATTAACTTATTATATAATCCCGTGGCCGATCACTTTAGTTGACCAGCGTTGGGACCGTTAGTGGCTGACAAATGAACGTCTCTTTAATTTTTTTCTTGCGCCTTGGTAATAACTCCTTGACAATCGAATGTGTCCGTTGTTGCGTTGTTCTTCAGCAGGACATGCTCATTAAATCTCTCCACTCACTTAGACGTAGATTAATCTTGAGACTATTACAAGTGTGAGTTATCTTGTTGTCGACTTCTCAAATTTGAAACTTTTGTGTCTTGAAATATTTTAATTTGGTTATCTATCACAACCGTCTTCTACTATGACGTGTGAGCGCCCCGTGAGTAAACAGACAACACTTTAGTGATGAAATTCTAATTATAATTCTGTTATCTTCCTCACCCAGTCTACAAATTATGACATATTTCAAAGTGAGGTTTTCATGAAAACATTTGAGTGATAGAATACTTGAATTCTGTAAGAATTATACCAACCGCAACCTACTCCACAAAGTAAGTATGATTTTCCCGACAGAGTTCGACCTGACAAGTAAGTGCAGGCAAGGATAGAGGGTGTTGTTACTGAAATCCCATTAGATAAAAACACAACCAGCCAAGATGAATGATGTGGACTCACATGATTAATAGGCCGTTCGTAAAAAGCGTTGAAAGTCACTGATTGTTATCAATGTGTTGTCTCTATCGAGTCCCGTTTTCATGAGTTATTCCATTGCCTCCATCTTGTTGATATAAGCATTACTTTTATCGGCTGAGTTATGATCAAAGTACTAAGTTGTTGTTCCCCTCTAATCAAATTTAGTTCCGGGTGCGTGATAATCATTTGGAGAAAAGTGTTATGATTCATTTAAAAAAAGTAGACCTGTGTATACGTGAAGTAGACCTGTGTAAAGCCTGTGTAAAGTAGACCTACTAGTTTTTCGCATGTGGGTTGTTATAGAATAGTTTTATTATCATTCATTTTAGCATGTTAATTTTATACTAGATATACTTTCAAGTGGTTTATAATGCTAAATAAGCTAGTAAAATACTGCTTGTTGGACAAACGAATGGTTCGTTCAGTCTATAAAATAAGTGATGAGCTAAGGGTTAGGTTACTCATTTCAAAATTAATTTCAAATTATATTATATAAAACTAGTCAATATTATAGGCCTTATTGTGGCTTGAGGTGAATTAATTATACAAAAAAGGCTCCATTAGTTTGTGTTGCTTTCCAAACGTCTCAGTCGAAAGATGGCTTGAAAGCAGAAAGTACCTCAGAGGTGTGCTGGCTAGTTTACACACTCACCTACGCAGTCAGACCCTGTGTAGTGGTGAGAGTGGGCTGTTAAGCATAGAGCTTGGCATACTGATATATTATATCAGTGAGGAAAGCAATCGCAACCTTCCTCACTGCTCATTTGGGGGTAGAACGCTCTTCGGACTTGAAAACATAATGTTCAGATCTGAATAGTCACTCACCTACAGTCGAAACTGACTGACGTACAATCTATAAATGTATTTGTGCATAAATTTGAACTTGAAAATACCTACATTAAGAAACCTCATCTGATATTAGTAGCTGAAGAAGAATAAGATAATAAAATGAGATAAAAATAATATGTTTGCAATCGGTCATGTTATAAGCTGTATAAAGCTCATAATAAGTTGGCTCATAAGGTTTAAATTTTGTTTCACGATTGGCCTATAATCAACTATTTAATTTTGAACCTTACATAATTCAATAAACTCGATATTTGGAAAAATGTATTAACTGAATTATCTTGAATTCGTATATTTCTAAACTGAAATATAATATGTAATATTCTGTAAATTGTTCAGAAATATTGGAGGACGGCTTGTAGCTTGATTCAGTTCTTGTAAAATAATTCTATAACATTGAAATTCAGAAGCACCACTTGAACATGAAACTCTAGATTTATGAATTAGGCTATATCTATCTTAGTAAGAACATGATACTGTCATAAATGACAAAAATGATATTACAAAATTTAATAGTCACGGCTACAAAAAATAAAAAGACGTTTGAATCGAGAAGTCACACTCTTTCTCCCTCAACTTGTATGAAGGAGAAAGAGCTGTGAATCTAACAATCAGATCGAAAAGTCAGCATTTTTTAAAATTCGATTTTCAATTTCCTAATGGCTGGACCAAGGAGATTTTTCACTTCTCATCCAGACCTAGTGCCTGATGGAGCTAGCGGTCATCGATGGTCTGGGATTTCCCGATTTCTCCATTGGTAATCAGGTATTGTAACACATTTTATATTATACAGTATTTGTAATGTAGACCAAATATATTTTTAATCATTATAAAAAAAATATATAATAAAAATGTTAGTCGGAAGAATAATTTAATACTACATAATATCACTTTTTTGTTTTCATTTTAAATGGGAATTTCTGTCTCATCACCATTAACAGTACTATATGTTGAAAATAAATAAAATTTAAAATTAATAAATAAACAATGTTAATCCAATAAATTAGGGAGATCAATTAAAAATTGATTCAGTTCACTAGTAGAAAATAAATAAAAATTCTGTATTTTATATTGACTAAATAAAAGGAAAAAAATTATTTAATTACTGAATTTTATTCGATTTACAAAAACCTTTTATAAGTTAGAATAAAAATCAAATAATTATAAGTATATGTTCTACCATCACAAGCTATGCTGACCCCATGAAATATGAATTAGTGAAATATTATTGTCGCGCCCTGTCTTTCACGATTTCCACATTCATATGGTAAGGTTGGATGTGGTAATTGAGGGGAAATAGGTGCAATAATGATATTCCACCATAACCACTTATTACTGAATCCTTACCTGGTGGAGGCTACAAATAATAAAGGCGCTGTCCTTTAAATATATTCAATGTTACAAATGGTGGACCCAAATCATTACAAATGGTAGAGGCGAATCATTACAATACTCATACCATCAAACAAAACATTATAACATGTCTCACTCAATTTATCTTTGGTCTTGAATTTCGACAGGATTCTCTTGTAATACATAGGTAACAAATGTGATGATACCAAACAGTGTACGAGTTCTAATTTTGAATAGAACAAATGAAGAACAGCAAGGGTTCAAGTTAAGAGCCATGCAAATTGACGTATTCATTGATGCTAGCTAACAAGTTGAAAAAGTCTTTAGCCTTTAGGTTTAGGCGTACCCTTTTCCACATGACTGATGCATGACCACATTGCGTGACATCTATTCTTCTTGTTCTTCCTCTTAACGTTATTAACATGTCTCGAATGCCAAGAGGAACGATCATCGGCTGACCAATCCGCTTCTGTTAAATTAGTGAAGGCTCACTTTGACATGTTCTTTTACTCAGTGTCATCCGTAATGTTAAGGTCAAACCGCAGTTGATGTTGATTTGAGCTATTATATTTTATGTTTTGTTGAGTGTTTGTTATTTGCAAAGCACCTTCTAGGCGTTTTTTCTACCTTAAATTCACGGATAGCCAAGGAGTTTTTGAAAATTTCACATAAAATGAATTTATTATTTAAAAAATAATTTGTTTTCTTGTTTCCAAAGGATTGATATTAAACATTTTTTTATCTGGTGTAATCTTCTATAATATTGGTACTAATCTACTATAATACTGATTCTATTACAATATCTGCTGTAATATTGGTATCTACTGTATGTACCTAGTATAATCAACTAATTCATTATTTTTTTGTTCATTCTTTTCTTTCCAGTCTAATAAATAGTCTAATGTATTTGATGTGATTTTATTTCAGAAGCTACGAATTATTCCTGGTTCACGTCTTAAAGTTAAAATAATTTACAACTTACTAGTAGCAAATCTAGAACAAATGAAACAAGAACAAATGAAGAAATTTTTTTCAAGTACAGTACCACAAAATAGAGATTGAATTAATAACTTCAATAGAATTAGTTGCAACAGCGAGTACATTGTTACTCGTGTGAAATCTATTAGATATCTGTCTGAGTCTATAAGTACAATATTTATTGGATATACAATAAATTTTATTTATTGAATAATTAAATATCAATATTATCTTTACTCCACGAATTGCTTTATTGTCTAGAAAGAGAAACTGCAATGATTATTGAATCAGATACAATTGCAGTTACAAAGAAAAGAATTAAAGGGCATAGAAAATAATTCTCTCATATATTTGCACATGGGTTGTTTATTTTGCCATTGCCTGACTTCTTGAGCTGTCAACATTAGTATATATTATATTGTGCACATTAGATATAATGATTATTTATGTCGTACACTCATGTTATTAGAATGCATTGCAGCAAGTTTCAACTTTACTTTAATCGCATTATTAAGATTAATCTCCTATTTCTGCGCCAAACGAGCAATGCATGCGTGCCAAATTCCAGTGGGATTATGTTGGCTCAACCGGTACTTGGGTTTATTAAAAAAAAAAATACTACCAACGTATGCGGGCATCAACCCATGGTACATGTCATGCCTCCGCACCTCTCCAAAGCAAAACAGCTTAGGGCCTTTCTATTGAATTAACAGTTGATAAGCCAATTGTAATACAGTGAAAGGATTCAATTAATTTTAAATACTGTGTTTCATTATTTCTAATTTGATGTACCCAACTATTCAGTTTGTTGATAATAGAACATGATAAAATATTTATTTCATGTAATAATGAATCAGAAACTACAAAATTATACCGTATTGTATACATTACAGTATTGCCAATTTCGAAAATCGGAAAATGTGATGAAAATAAATAAAATTGGATAAATAATTTAATAATAAAAATAGCTCGACATTAATTTGTTGTTTTTGAATCTGAAAATGCTTTCGGAAAGTAACATAAATTCAAAATTGGTTCACTAAGTGTCTACAAATTTGCAGAATATGTTATGGATTAAATGAAAACGTTTTCCTACATAATACCAGTATCATGAATGTAATCTACATGACAGGTTATGAATGGTAATGTCAGGCCTGAATGGAAAACTCACTTTTGTAGGTTTTCCTCAACTTACTTTTATAATTTTAAACATTCATCCTTCATAATAGCTTCCATTTTAAAATAGTTTTTATGAAATTCACACTCCTTTTCACAGTTTTTTCAATTACTTTCTTATTTTTTATGCTTAGAACTTTGGCTACAATGTTTGATTTGCATTTAATCACTAGAAAATATTTGATGGTATGATGACAGTATTTAACAGTATAATTGTTCAATATATGTTATCATCTCAATGCCATGAAATCACCTTAATACCTGCACATTTGAATGTAGGCCTATGCAGGAACTTGCGGTTTGAGCTAGAATGCATCTATTTTTTTATAAGTTTGAAGTTCTGTAAGAAACCTCTGTAGCCTTTGTGAATTCGCCCAAAAAGGCATTGTTTGTCAAAAATAGCAACAAAGTTGGGCTTTGTAATGCACTCAAGGCATTGTAAGTATGAAAGCGATCGTTTCTTGTCTGTGCTTAACTTTTGGGGGCCCAAATGCTCCCAAATTTCCTAGTTTCATCGTGGTGGTTGTTGATAGCTGGAATAAGCCATCAACTAACTGTCATCTGTCTAACTGATTTGTAGTGAATCTGTTTGGAACGGATTGTCGAGTTTTTGAACATCTGCAGCCATCTAGCGTCGTAATCACTAACTAATCCCATCGTTTTTTCCTTGTTTGTCAGTTGGGGCCTTTTCCTTATAGCGTCCTTCTATCCTTGATTGCGCGATCCTTCTCTATCACACACTATTCTTTCTGATTCGCTCTCTATTCAGGTTCGTTCTTTCTTGTTCACTCAAATACGCTCTTTTACAATCTCTCAAACTGTCTCTCTTTCACTCTTCTCTTACACACACTGTCTCTTTCTTTCTTTTCTCTTACCCTCTCTTACTGTCTCACATGCATACACTCAGACTCCCTCTAAATTCTTGCGCTTGTAACTCATGTAAATTATTATAAGTAAATTTTCCGTTTATTCTAGATTTTATTTACCGAATATTTTGTAGCAATAAACATATTTCTGTCGATTTATCTTTTCTTTCTATTTAAATTCTCTCTTTCCATAAAAAATATTATTATGCACATCATTTGTCAAGATTGTTAGCCTTTTCTAGCTATTAAGGCCTACTTCATGTGAGAATATTGGCTCCTCTTCGACTCTTGACGTCTGAGAATAATTTGGCAGAACCTTATCCAACAGTGTCTTAAAATAACAGAATGATTTGTATTTTATAATTAGTTTTAAAATTTGTAAAAGATTTCCAAACTAAAAATGGCTTTTTCCTCTGTTGCAGGTGGGTGCTCGTAATTTATACTCTTCTCATCAGAAATCGTAAAATGAGCGTAAGTATTGCAATAAATTACTTGAACATTCGTTATGCTTGATTAGAATATTAATGTTATTTACATTTGCTTGTGCATGCAAAAAGGTTCTCTCGATGTTTGCACCCGAATTAAGACTGAAAATTAATGTGATGTTGAAGATCCATCTTGTTTCCACTAATATGTAATATAAACTTATAAAACACTTTTAAATGGAAATTAACTCACGTTATGGCGTGACGGCCGTTTCGCTCTGTTGTCTAGAGCATCGTCAGACGACCCACAGTACACCACTGTACTGTAGTGGTGTACTGTGGGTCGTCTGACGATGCTCTAGACAACAGAGCGAAACGGCCGTCACGCCATAACGTGAGTTAAAAGTAACATTTAAAAGTGTTTTTTTAAGTTTATATTGAAAATTAATATCCATCGAACTATAATAATAATAATAATAATAATCATATTCTTTCTGTACGTATAGTACCATTACCAATGTAGGTGACTCTTCAGACCTCAACATTATGTTTTGGTCTAAATAGCGGAGTGAGGTAGGTTGCGATTACTTCCCTCACCTAGGTAACAGAGATGTATCTATAACGAGCCCAAAGAAACAAATTCTGAGCTCCTGTTAGTCTATGTCTATTCCTTTTTCATTAAATGCATTCTGTGAATGATAAGAAATTTAAATGAGCATTTGGGGGTTTGCCCACAGTTTATTTTCAGTTGGCATGTCTTTTATTCAACAATGAATAAATTATTGATAAATTGTAATTAATGTTTTCATTGAATCTCATTAGTTATCTTTTCTCATGCTGAAATCTGCAATGAATTCAACGAATACGATCGATCGCAAGAAGTAGCCGGTTTACCGGTTATCATGTAGTGGAATAAACATCAAGTTGAAGCATTCAACTGAGATCTAAGTTATGGATCAAGCATCTTGTTGATAGCCAACATATTTATTAATGAATTTGATGCTCGGCCACTCTGATAACTGAAAGGTCATACAAGCCAGTTGAATTTATTGCTATTATTTGATACATTGCCCTGTAATAATATCGTTGAAATTGTAGCGACAAGTACAGTAACTGTATTCGCATAGATGAATTTATGGGAGTTCCATCTTTCATTTGTGTCATGTACTTCGTGTTCCCCATACACGGCTCAATCTTCTGTACAGTCGCTGCCATAAATGGTTTGTTTGTTGACTGAGTTTTCATCTAATTTTGATTTATTTTATTGTAGGATGTACGATGTTGAGTCAATATCTACTGATTCGAAAGGTACATTCTTGTAGGTTTGTTCAGAATGCAGTCGTCAATGAAAAATGATGGCCGAATTTTCTTTTTCTAATACCATGTCAAATCCAAATCTGAAAACCTGGCTGCTTGAAGATTCAACTTCATTTATATTTTCCGACAACAATGTATTTTAGCATGCTAGCTTTACACTGTTACAAGAAATTTTACTATTGTACAATAATGATTGACACTCTTGAAGTGACTTGAGGTAAGGTTTGACAGAAAATGGACTGGAGATTTATTTACTCTACTATGATGAAATAGTGAAGTGTGACTGTGAGGGTAAAAAGGAAAAGAAAATGTGTAAGTGCAATATTTTTTCACTAATTTCACTCTATCTTGAACAAACATGCATGATGCTCAAGCGCAGAGAAAGAAAAGCAGGGGTATAGTTTGATAAAAAATGTTTAATTTTTTGCAAACACTCATGGTTGAACTTAATTTTAGTACTATTCTATACGGTTGACACTGATAAATTTGTATATCAATTTTCTTAAAAATATATTCGTGACCCCACGTTGTTTGTGTAAGGCTTGTGTAAAACATTTGAATCTTAGTGACCTCAAAGGAGAAAAAAATAGAAGCATTGTTCAAAAAATTCAGAGTTGTGGTCGTGGAAAAAAGGCATTAAGAAGCTTTCTAATACATTTAGGTCTCACGCCAAAGATATTCCTTTTTTGCATCTTTTGTTTTCTAAGCACTGCGATTACATTTCATGCGCTGGTCCACTTGAAGTGTCAGCTTATTCAGATTTGTGAATTGGCCATTTTGGCGGCTTGGAACCGTTAAAAAGTCCAAGGACTTTGACTTGGTGAATGCCTCAATGCAATTTTGCGTGCTGACAATGCTATTGGAACCAGTTCCGAGAGCGACTGGCTATATTTATAATGGGACTTGACCGTCCAGTGTTGAAGCTGCAGGCCATCTTCAGGCTGCCCTTGCTTTTTCGTAGGAGTTTTGTTTTTTAATCACACAAATTCCTGCTTTTAGAACGAAATCGGGACAGAACAGGTGTGCCGCAATGTGTTTTGTTGGGTAGCGCATTAAAATTGACCCAGTTCCCAGCACTAGGCTCGGCTGCCGCACTAAATTAATTTTTTATTCGGGGTGCTTCTTTATATTTTATCGAGACATTTGAACAATCTGACCAACCGAGTGCTAAGTTATTTTTTCTCTCGTTTACCGTTAGTTCTTTATCGGCGCCTATAATTTTTAACTTCTCATCTCCTCTCCTTCTTTCTCCTCTCTTCTTGATAACTTGATACAATTTCCTCATTATGATAATCCCCCATTCCAATTTGGTTGTCCACCTTTATCTAAACCCGGAATATTCAACGCCCAACAGCTTCTATATGTTTGCTTTCACATTGTTAGGTGTTATCTTATTTTTCGGATGAGATGAGCTTCTGTCGAGATGAGTGCCGTACATGATTTTCGAATTTCGGTCACTAGTTTTTCTATAAAACTCGTTTCATACGTATCCAACATTCCGTCGAACCAACATGGGAAAATTATTGTTGAGATTAGTTTGTTTGGCTTGGGTTGTGTTCATATTAGCTTTCACATTAAATAGTCATTTTGTGGTAAAGTATTTTATTGGAAATTAGGGTTTAAAAAATAAGATTGGTTGACACAATGCGTAATATCACAAGTTTACCCTCCAATTTTTCAAATCTGAGATTGATGCTATGACTAAACTAAGGATGAAAAACTAATTAAGCTTGAAAACTAAGAAATTGCTTCAAATTTAAAAGTCTTGTTCAGTACTGTAAATGCGGCAATCCTTTACTGTTAATTTATTGATAGGCCTACTTGTTAGCAATAACTAGCAGTACGTCGCGGTGGTCACCAAGGACAAGATCAAGTTAACAAGTAATCGTAAAAATCAAAATCAATATGAGCACAATATTATGGAAATACTTAATATTATCTTTTTAGCAACTTGAAAATAGATAATGTTTGCTGAAACATAAAGAACACAATATTATGGAAATACTTAATATTATCTTTTTAGCAACTTGAAAATAGATGATTTTTGCTGAAACATAAAGAAGGACAAGATGCTTTGCATAATTTTTGTTGAAACATAAAGGACAAGAATGCTTTGCGTTGTAGCTACAGCAATTTAATTTCTGTTCCAACCCTCAGTAGTAGCAGTATATCACTATCCCAACTGTTTTTATTTTTTAACCATTCAAACTGGTTTGTCTCATGCATTCATTTTTAACCCTCTCTTTCCAATACCACCCTCGCCAACAGTGCGTCTATTACTCTTCTCTTCTTCTTCCTATTCCATTCATGCCTTTCCTGATAGTCTTGTGCAAGTGCTGACATCACACCGACTACCAACTGTGTGCCATGTAGACATGTTTCACGCCCCCGCTCGCTCATCAATTCACCCGTAAAATAGTCTAACCGTTTCACTTGAACTATTATTCTATTGAAGTGTTCTTCCGGATAGGTCACCATTAACCGCCTTCTCACTTTATTGTAATCCGAGTAGGAGCATTAAATTAACATAACGGTGATTTTTTGTCGGTTCCAAATAAACTGCCATCAAAAGCATCTTCTTGGTTTCAACTTTCATTACCAACGATTTTGTCTTGAGAATCTTTAAGCTCTTGCCATTTTTAAATTTTTAGTATCCTAAGTACAATGCAAAGATATTATCAATTAGATTACAAAAATAATTATTCATGAATTTTTGTCCTTAATAATGTTATCCGCATGTCTGTTAGTCAATATATAGTGAATTATAAATTTCAAAAGGGTAAAAAAGTTTGTCCTGATTAATTCTCCATGTTCATTATCTATTTGTTCATTTCTTGCGTCACAATCGATTTTGTCTTGTGATCTCAAAGTCCTTCCTTCCTATTATGGAATTTTCAGTAGGCTATCCGATATACAATGAAAGTATTTGTGAATAGATTACCCACAACTGATATTGATTTTGATAGACATCAGGGTTTTTATTCAGTATAAAGTGAATTTGAATATTTCGTGATTTGTAATTCGGGTTCTAAAAGACTGCCTTGATAATATTTATTAATTCAAAGCAAAGAAAGTTCTGAATATGAACTTTTGCGTTTGGTTCACCTAGAATGTTGATGTATAACTTTCTGTTATAAAACGGATAGACAGTCTCCCTTTCTAGGGCTCTATATTTCTTAGTTTCTACAATAGCAATGAAGTAATAATAGCAATGATGTAGGCTCGATTTTTGTGTATAAAAAAATATTGGGGTGAATTTTCTAAAACTCCCAGGTTTGGGAAAGAAATTGATGGAAGAGGGTGAGTTCGGAATGAAATCAACGAAAATGAAACATCAGCCCTCCCCCTTGAATGATTTTGAAAAAACGACCCTTCGCAAACTATTAAATGAATATTGTAGGGGGGAAAATCAATGCACTACTTGTTCACCTGTTTACTGGTGGCATGTGTATAAGGCTTTTTCATTCTTTTTAGAAAATTGTGTTTTTAAAAAACTGGCCCCATGAAGACTTGAATACTACTATATCGAATACTAGTGTATCGATATTGTGTATAATATTCCAGTAAAATAGATCTTGTCTGTTGAACTATTACGCATTGAGAATTAGGAAACAATATTATTGTATTAATATTAAATCACTTTATTTCAAATATCTTGATCGCCTATATAATAAGAATAACCTATCAATACTATTTTAACAGACAATAAATTTTTGTGTACTATCAACATGATAGAAAAAAGGTTGTAAAATGTTTTGTTATTAAATGATTAAATCTACGGATAAATAAACACTTGATGATTATTGTCAACTCAATCATTCTATTATGAAATGAAGTCTTTCAAATTACTAAATAGCAGTTGTTAGGCTTTAGGCTTACTATTTCATTGTTATTAGAAGATATTTCAAGTTCTTGGCTGTTGGTTGAACCTATATATTTTTTAGCAATCAGCATATTCTAGCGGATTTATAGAGTGAGAGAAGCTCAGAATATCTAAGCATTATCAAATCTAAATAAACTAGGTGGATAGAATTCTATAGTCAATTAGAAGGGAGCCTTATTAGTATTATATCATCAGATCCGTGGTAGCCTGTGATTAAAATTATCAGAAATCTAATACATACTGAATACATACCACTTTTCATCATTTATACTTCTAAGATCTGGATTATTTACATTTCTATGGTCTCTACCGTTTACACTACTCATCTATTTCTAAATAAACATGTCAACATGAATCGAATTTGTCATTGGTAGTTGTGCGTAAGTTAATATTCCACCTCAATCACCATTGGCGGCTCACCTTCAACAGCAACCGTTTCTACTCAGTGAAATAAGTTAGTAGTTCATCTGGAAGTGATGTGTCTGACTGTATCAGAAATCTTCGAGCAGGGAGACGGTTAACCGGGAGAAGAAGATCGGATTGTAGATGTGTTCAATTCTGTAGCAGAAAAAAATAAAAATAAGAAGTACACAATTGTTGGCGTTATCTTTTAGCCGCCATCTTTCTTCTCCGCTTCTCTTTGCGTTTAAGCGGATTAATTTCCGCGTCTTTCGACACTGCTCGCCTGCCTGCCTGTCCTGTCCGTAGTTGAAACGAATTCTAACTTTTTAATATATATCTAATCTTGACGGATGCTTCACGGGTGTGTGTGTGTGTGTGTGTGTGTGTGTGTGTGTGCGCGCGAACTTGGGGGCTTACCTGTAGTGGATAAAACTCGTGTCTGAACGGAAATAGTCTTCAGTCCTTTTTCCGCTCGATCAAGCCTCGTATCGTGCAGAACTAGAAAATCTATGAACCAAAACACAATTCAATTTCTCTAAATAGGACCGCGTCGCCTCCAGTACTTAGCACGGCATTAGATCGATCAGAGCTGTTTCATTCTCTTCTTCGTCTTCTTCTTCTCCGCTTGCTCTTATTCGTTTATCTTCTACTCTCTTATTCAGTGGAACTCGCACGATCGTGATAGTGGCTGTTGCACGCCTCACTCGGCAGCACCGACTACTTCTGTTCGTGATGGTCTCGTGTTCGAGTCCCGTCGGTGGCGCAAAGATCACTGATAATTTTCGTGTTAATTGGCAGGATAGCCATGTTAAATTGCACCGGAAGCTATCCGGTTTATCAGTGGCCTGGCAGAGTATGGAGAAATGGATAATGTATTAAATCTTTAAATATAGGATGCAGAGTAGAGTTGAGCTATGGTTACGCAAGTATCTACAATAGATGAAAAGCAATTTAATGTCAACATTTTTGTAGGGTAAGCCACAAATTTGACTTTAAATCACTCACTTTTCACATGCCTTACTCAAACATCACTAGCTTTTTTATCAATTAGCAATACTTTTTTGGAATATTGCTTTCCTATTTTTCCAACCATCCTATCCATCAAAAGTTTACAAATCCTTTCCTTCCTTCTTCCAAATTGACTGCTAATTTTTTCGTAAATATTGGCATCTATTGTACTCTGACGTAGGAGGCTCGGATGCGTAAATATGATTTCATCTATATATATAATAAAACATATTTTAAAACAAAAAAAGAAACCGACTTCAGTGAAATGATAAAATACTCACGTACTAAAAAGTTTAAAATAAAGTATTTACTTTAAACTGAGAAAATTCTAAATTTCATACAAGTAATCTTTTGAAGTCGGCGCCAAATATTTTATAAAGATGATAAGAAATTCTATCTAATATCAAAACTAACACTGTATTTTTTTGGAGGATGAAGCCCACATAGGTCTGAGACCTTTGCGTGGGTAATGAATTGGATGATGGAGATTGATGAGTTGAACCTACAGTTCTAGGTGGGTTCCGAACCACCAGGAAGTGATTGATAAGAAATTCTATCTAATATCAAAACTAACACTGTATTTCAATTATATATGTGATTTACACTCACTTTTACTGAAATACAGTAATTGATAAGAAATTCTATGTAATATCAAAACTAACACTGTATTTCAATTAAATGTGATTTACACTCACTTTTACTGAAATACAGTGTCAGTTTTGATATTAGATTGTTCAATTATTTCGTCATGGAAAACATCACAGAGTAATTCTGTTATATTTTAGAAGTTTATGGGAAATTTGGCGCCGACTTCAAAAATTACTTGTATGAAATTTAAATTTTTCTCAGTTTAAAGTAAATACTTTATTTTAAACTTTTTAGTACGTGAGTATTTCATCATTTCACTGAAGTAAGTTTCTTTTTTTGTTTTAAAATATGTTTTATTTTAAGCTTTTTAGTTGAATTTTCAAACTTTGAAAACATGAGACATTTCTTAAAGCCTACATTATGAAATATTTATCAAATTAGCAAGCCAATAATTAATTTATAACATCGAAAGTTAAGTAACTAAAAATCCACTTATAAGAAAAGATAAACTAAGGAAAATTCTACAACGTTTTATTTAATGTGGAATATTGCATTTAGGAGAATTTTAATAGCAAAAGGCTTCTTAAAAGTGAAATGGCTTTTGATTCATTTTGATGTGGTCCCTTTCAGAATATACCTACACTGAAATAGTAGGCCTATATTACGTTACAAGTGTGGAAAATATTGTGCTTACTGAAAATATGATAAGTAAACGCAGGAGATGAAGTTGAGTGCGGTATTATCATACGAGTATGGTAAACATCATCCCGGACGAGTTATGTACGATATTTTTTGTGTTATGATTGCAACTAAATAACCTTATTCCTATGACTCAATAACATCAACTAAATTATTTACAATTTTCATATGAACATATGGACAGAAATATTATATTCTTCTTATTCTCGATTCAAATTATGTGATTGGTCATGTGATTGGTCAAAAGAAGCCATTAAAGACTTCTTTCACACTGAACCAGCTTTGGGTAACCGATGTCGTTTACCCGGCATAATTGCATTGCATCATATGATTTCGAAAACCGTCTAGATGTAAAGCGCTCCATATGATATAATGATCAGCCTGGTAAACGACACCGGTTATCCGATTGGCGGTTATGTGTGGAACTATCCTATTCAAACTTGATTGAAATGAAGACATCGAAGAATGCTCCTTTTTGTTTAATATTGGGCTAAGTATTGGGCCGATCCTTGCGAAACTTGTATGGGACCACCGCTGAGCGATGCTCTTTCATTAAAAAAAATTCATCGAAATCGGTTCAATATTGTTCGAATGATTGATGTACAAACATAAAAAAAAAACAGGTCGAATATAGTAACCTTGTTGTTTTTGGAAGTCGGTTAAAAAACTAGCTGGCCCGACGCGCGTTGCTACGTTCTCATAAAATATTCTTGATTTTATTATTTGTCACCTCCCACTGAGGTTACATTTCAAATTTTAACCTTCTAGGACTATTAGAGGGAAGAAGTTAGTCCTAGGGCTCTTCCAGCTGATCAGAGAGGCCTCCTTCGTTGTTTTCTTACACAGTAAGACCTTACTCACCACCTCTCAATGAACATTTCAAATTTAAACCTTCCACGACTATTATAGGGTAGAGGCTAGGTTTTTTATTTTATTACCTCCTACTGAGAATACATTTCAAATTTCTAGCTGCATTGGTTAACAGATGTCATCAACCCGGCATAATTACATTTCATCATACCCAGTCATAATGTTTCCTACATACTGCAAGGCTCCGACTGAAAGGATGCAAAGTTTTTGCGTTCCAGACAGCGTAAATAACGCCGCTAAGGGGCCTGCCATATGATTAAAAACTGTTGACTTCTATCAGCTGTTCCTTTAAGCTGTTTGGCCGGCAAGTTCAGTAGGTTAGGTGAATGATGATTTGCAAAACACACAAACAGCTTATCCATCAAAACATTGTGTACAGCATTTCGAAAAATTTCAAATTATTTTCCATATGATTAAAAGCATCCCAGTAAGCTAGCTAGTCATGTACACGTGCTTTGCATAGACAAAACTTTAACCCCCTAAAAACACCCCTAAAATTGCGAATTTTGAGAAATCCTTTCTTATTGCACGGTGAAATCCTATAAGGATTGTTTATACGAAATTTCAAGTTCATAGGCCTAGTAGTTTTGGCTCTGCGTTGATGAGTGAGTCAGGGTATCATCCTTTCATAGATAGAGATGAATGTCTGTCTGTATGTATGTATGTATGTATGTATGTATGTTCCCTATAGACTTCAAAACTACTTGACAGATTAGCATGAAACTTTGGGAATATGTTGTGTGAATATTGGGGATGGTTTCTGACCATAAATTTTAATAGAAGAGCTAATAATTACTATTAATTAATCCATTTTATAGACCTAACCTACTGAACTTGCCGGCCAAACAGCTTAAAGGAACAGCTGATAGAAGTCAACAGTTTTTAATCATATGGCAGACCCCTTAGCGGCGTTATTTATGCTGTCTTTGAACAGCAAAAGACTTTGCACTTTGCATGTAGGCTACCGTGCAGTCGGAGCCTTGCAATATGTAGGAAACATATGACTGGGTATGATGAAATGTCATTATGCCAGGTTGATGACATCTGTTAACCAATGCAGGTAGAAATTTGAAATGCAGCCTCAGCGGGAGGTGGAGAATAATAAAATCAAAAACTAGCTTCTACCCTTATAGTTGTAGGAGGTTTAAATTTGAAATGTTTCTTCATTCAGAGGTGGTGATTAAGAAAACAACGAAGCCTCTATGATCAGCTGGAAGAGCCCTAGGTCTAACTTCTTTCCTAATTTGAAATGTAACCTCAGCGGTAGGTGGCGAATAATAAAATCAAGGAGAATTTTTATGAGAATGCAGCAACGCGCGTCGAGCCAGCTAGTATGTTATAAATTATCATACATTACAAGTGAGATCTTAATGCATCTTGATTTTCATTGTATTAATTGGTCTTGTGGCGGTTAGAGTAGATCAAAGTACTTAGCCATTCGTAAGTGAGTGATTTCAAGTCAAATTTGTGGCTTACATATATCTATAAATATATGTATTAAAGATACATTATCTCATGATAATATCTTGATGTTATTATTATTACTCTTCATTCTATTGTTATGGCGCTTTAAAAAATTCTTAGTTTTTTCACGTTAAAAGCTCTCTCAATTAGAACTAGTGTACATAACTTTACTTGAGTCAAATATACACCACGTAAACAATACAGGCGGCAATTGTGAAAGAGTCCAAGATCCTATTAAGTGGTTATCCAAATAAGGCGTACAATCTCATGGTAGAATCAACTTTGAACGGCTAATCAAATTACCTGCTTCGAGTACTTTGCATGAACAAGTCAAGGTTAGTCTGTAATACAGACCCATTGATGGCTAAAAAGGAGATTGAATAAATCGAGGAAACAGAGAAATGTATGGTAAACAAGTAGTGATCATGGTAGGAGAGAAAATTAGCTCACTTACAGATCATTGTTAGTCGAGATCTGCAAAACTTGGCCGTTCTTCTATCAGTATCTTTCTTTTTCTCTTCCTCTCCTCTTTCTCATACCATCACATTTCCTCTCTCCCGTGCCCATCCTCATGCCTTGAGCAGCCTTCGATCGACTGAATTTCACCATCCCAACTTTCCCCCATTAACCTCTAGTGTACACGAGCTGTGTATTTATATGCAGGTGTACCAGTGATATATTTTGTTAAACGGCCTGTGTCTATCTTTGCGCCTTAAATAGCTCTCACTGCACACCGCACATCACCCATGTTAATCGCCATAAACAATGGCTTTACGAGGCATTTATTGGGCGCCGTATAATAAGACAAGTACCGTTGATGATGCACATAACTAAAGAGCCTTTCAATAGGCTAAAGGCCAGCCTACTATAGCACTTTCCAAACGTTGCCATTGTACGAATAAATAGAGTTCGCAGGCGTAATGAACTGTGTTATCTGAAGTACTCCGAAAAGAACGATAACTATGTTACAAGTCTGATTTCTGTATGCTTGGGCAGGGTTGAAAAACATTACGTAGTAAACTGTTTTGGGCTGTTTATTGAGTGTGGAAAACATGGATACACGATATTGTTCGTCGGTAATTAGATGAAGTTGTGCATAAATTAATTTTTCCCGACGATAACAATTTTTGCAAAATTCAAAACGTTTTCGGTGCGCTAATTGTTGTCGAATAGTCAAATACTACTTACTACATGTATTTTAATCATAGAAATTGGCTCACTCGATCCCATAATACAGTATAACAAAAAGAAAAAAGAAAGTACAGAAAAGTGAGAAAAAATGTACAGAATGTCATTTGTTCTACTAGCCAAATGAATTGAGCTAAATGAAAAATAAGTCTCCTTCATTTATTCTAGAAGCAAATGTAAAAGCTCATGTCTAGAAAGCTATCCGATATCATAACCTCCCACAACTTGGCTAAACAATCTGATGTGTAATTAGAAACAGGAAAAAGCTGGAAAACGTTTATTGATATTCGAAGTGAATCCATGATATCAAGCATTAGTCAATCGAAACATACATCGTCAGAAATTTCAAGAAGTACAAAACATAAGAGAAGAAAAATATTGAAATTCTACGAAATTTTTTTAAATAAATCACTGACATGATATTTTATTATAAATTATTTAGATAAATTCAACGAATAATGAAATTATAGTAGTAATCAGACTGGGTCTATGGAATAATGAATTGGGTTACCATGGTGAAAATTTCAATAATTTTGGAAAGATATGAAAAATAATTAGAACATTCAAGTGGAAATATTGAATTGGAATTGAGATATGAAAGTGCGTTGAGGCTATGAAATTAAAGATGCTTTATTTGATTACGTGTTATAATTTTAAAATAACTGTATATACAGTAATATCAAAAGAATAAATGAAGTCAATAGGCTACATTTTAGAGTGTACAAGGCTACTACTTGTCCAGTACATTTTCTGTGCTTATGCCAAAGCTGAGTTGTTTGAATCGGAAATATTCTTGTTGTTTTACTATATAAGCTATGCAGTTGTCTACACTCAGCAGTTGTGTCTGGTCACTTTTCGTGGTTTGTTTGTAAACAGAGTTATTGATGCGGTAGTATATAGGTAGAACCAGAAAAACCAGGTCACCAACACTGAAACTTGTCCAGTGTGTTTGCATACTAGCCTATATGGAAGAAACGTGGCGTCGCACTCGCGGTCTTGCAAGTTCCCATGCCATGCGACGGGTTTCTCCAATCCTGAGAGGAATGATGCAGTGCATTGAACAGTGTGTACACCGATGGCCGTAGGCTAAGTCAATGACTCTGCCATTCTCAAGTTCAAAACTGATCATTCTTTGGTCAGTAATCCGGTTTCCAGGATTTATTCGAGCTTGAAACATCGGTTTTGTATCAGTAGACTAAGTTGATCACAGATAATGTGCTTTCAGTTGAAGCTCACATCAAACTTAACCTATTTGAGTAGCCTACGCCCAAATAGCCTGAGCTCTAGATCATACCATTTGTTTTCTCATTAGTAAAGATTGCCTCATGTCAGTATAAATTTTTGAATAGTGTAAACTTGAGTTGAATTGACATTTCTAATAATTATTTATTCAATAATTTGTAATAATTATTCAAGCGATTCCCCAAAGAAATTGAAATTTAGACCATATTTTTTTACATGACTTAGAGCAATAACTAATACTGAGTGGACACACAACACGGAATTTTAGTCAATTCTATGCTCTGTAAATAGACTACAATTAATAAAAAGTCATTCAAATGCTGAATGGATCAAAACTTTGAACTATAATATAATAAAAATAATAGGAGTCGCCGCGCCTAGTGGGTTAGCGCTGGTTTGCTAACCCAAAGGTCTCGGTTTCGATCCCCGGCTGACCAAAAGATTTTTACTGAGGCCACTCCCGTGTTTCAGAGGACAAGTTAAGCCCGTCGGTCCCGTCTGCCTGAAACACAGTCGTTAAGTAGTGTCACAGGCCCTGGACTGTGCGAAGTGATAACTCTGACACCAGACCTGAACCACCCAGGTCACTCGATATTATTATTGTTTTTTGAAGAAACAAAATAATAATAGGCCTTGTAATACACTAATATATATATTCGAAAATAGAAGTATTCCGAATAAATTGTATTGTTCACCTAGCTGATATTATAGGCTGTCATTTGTTGGATTTCGCAATGAATTTCGTCAATCTTTCAAAAATCATGGAACATTCAAGGGTTCTTATTCATAACCAGTGCATTTTTTCAACAAAAGTAACAACTATGTCTTAACTTGCTTCGGATCAGTTCTAAATTTTTTGTTTCGATCGAAAATCATATCAACTCGAGTCTCGAGTAGGCCTAGTCCGATTTCATTAGGCGCCAAATTTGCAAGTTAAATCAGTCCAAACAAAACCGCATAATAATATTGTGTTCTCTTCGTTTTTATCCATTTATTCCCGGAAACACCAAAATGATGTAGAAAATCAAAGTCACAGTACCAACATGAATGGATAATGAGTACAGGATTACAAGGTAGATCTATAGAAACCATAATTTAAAATATTGGTCTCACTCACCATTACCAAATATTAACCCTGCACTCCCTAGCACTCAAACCTACTCTATCGTATACATTAGGTTCATGCCATAGGTTTTTTTTGTTTTTTTGGAGGATGAAGCTCACATAGGTCTGAGGCCTGTGCGTGGGTAATGAGATGGATAATGGTGATTGATGAGCTGGACCTACAATTTTAGATGGGTTCCGAACCACCGGGAAGTGATTTTACAGTAGAGAACAGTGTCTTTTGCTGGCCAATCTAATCGGTCACCCTTACAAAGAGTGCCCAGTAGAACGCAGCTTATCTCTATCTGATTGAAAAGATACCTGCTACGGCTCACGGCTATCACGGTAGTTGTGTAGGATAACTTCCATGCAAATAAAAATAAATTAGAATTCTTTTGTAGATGCTGTAGTTTTTCCTGTTGTCATTATGTTAATGTGAGTTTTAGATTGATTAATTATTTCATATGTTGAACTAGGTAATGGTAAACTAGGTAAGGTTGAACTAGGTATTTAGGAGGAGTTTTCAAAAGTTCTTACTTTACCGTGCATACTTCGTGCACCTGAGTAAATCTAATCAGAGATGTCTGTGATCTGAGGATATAGCTCAATAGAACAATGCTTCAGGTTAGTCAGTGAGTCGTCGGTGAGTCGCATACACGTTTCAGGTGTTTTGTATAGCAAGTAGCCGATCTTATGGTGTGAGTGTGTGTGTGTGTGTGTGTGTGTCCACTGCTGTCCACAGGTGGGGATAGGAGGTGGTACAGGTAGATGTGGTGGGGATAGATGATGCGCGGTGTGTGTTGTTGCCGGGGGTGAGGAGGGCTGTATGCATCGGCTGGAAGGGGCTTTCGTGGCTTACCCAGTCGGGTCCTAGTTTTTACCAGTACTCTTCAACACCACGCACGTTACAGGTGTTGGAAAATATTGTGAAAGATCATCTCGCTAGCCGGAGGTAGCGGACAACGTGCGCGCGCGCGTCTTGAAGTGTTCCAGTGCTACCAAAAGTTTTTCCGGCACCCGACTTCACTTTTCACATAATTCTCATGACAAGTGTGCAACCTTGGATTTGTGCGTGAAACATGTCAGTGTCTGTGGTTGATTTACTAAGTTCGTAACAAATTAAACATCTTCAAAACAAACGTCGGCTCGACCCAACTAGCGGGACGAGCGTTTTCCACTAGTGTTTTTCCCAACAGCTATAACGTCTTACACGGGAAATTTTGTTTGTCCCCCCGAAGTGCCTTCCTCCGTTTTTAAGACGAAGCCAAAATTTTGGCAACGCGGTCTGGACGACGACGAAGACGATACCTGGTTCGAGGAGTACAATAGTTTCAGGTTGGTTTTGCTCGAAGTTGCAGAATTTTGAGTTTCTCTTTGTTTTATTAGGAAAAGTAGTATTTCTGTTTATAAAGTTAGCTATTTACTCCCCCCCCCCCCCCCCCCCCCAAGTGATAAGTGGCAGGAAAATTGCCTGTAGAGTGCACAATCTAAGAACACTTGAAATTCATCTATAGAAAAAATTTTCTGGGCAAAGAAAAACTAAAAATCGTGATATGGGAGGCTAAAAAACTTTGTTGATTTGGGAACTGTTGAGAATACTATAGGATGCGTGAAATTAAGGTTGTTAGTAGTTTTATCCTTCAAAAAGTTGGTGTAGTTCTAAAATTGAACCCAATAAAAAATAATACAGTAGCCTTAAATGCGGGTACACTACTCATCCAAGCGTCCAAACATGAGATAGTTTGAGGATACCAAAGTTTTCGCGGTATATGGGGAAAGTTGCAAATGAAATTTCTGTGGTATTCTAGCAAAATTTGAATTAAACCAACAAAAAAGGTAGTACTGTAGATTCTTGAAAAATGATCCGGTCTACGTGAATATCATTTCTAATTTGAGGAGTTCGTCGGTGCCGGTATTAAATTATATAAGATTCCTTCTTTTTAGCACCTAACTTTAATGTAGACCTAACTTATTGTCAGAATGAGCTCATGTTGTACTGACTTGGACTTGATCGATTCCGTGGAATATAAATAAGATGGTCATCCAGTGATTGCTAGTTTCCGGGAATTGTATGAAGTTGATGGTTCAGTAAATTAGAGTACAACTACTGTAGGCTTTCGTTCTTTTTGCTAAAATTTAAGAATACTTTTCAAGCTGTGGCAATAAAAAATTGAATTGAAGTATTAGCGCCCAACTTTAAAAAAATACAGTTGAAATTTCGCAGAGTCCAATGAAATTAGGGTTGAAAAAACATTGCACAATTGAACGTTATCATTAATAAAGTTGAACGTTTAGCTCGGGAATCAATATTTCAATTGATACTGTATAATAAATTTCAATTAAAATAATACGTTTGAAGATAACGATATTAAGTAGTTTACGGCTCCCACAGCAAGACAGCAACAATTGGTTTTCTAGTCAAATTATGAAATCAGTTGAAAGATGTCGATTATTGAAAATAACCAAACTACATAAGCAATAATAACCAGTACTAATAACCAAAGAGACGGCATTCGAATAAAGGATGAAATTCTTGGATGTTTTGCGGTTAAAATTTGAAGGAGAGCTAATGAAACTTCTGCCAAAATATCTAACATTTTTAAAAGTTTAGTCCAAATTACAATAATTTTATTTAGTTCCAATATAATTTAAAATACTCAGAACTAGAGAGGTTTCAAGAAATGGTACATGCTACTCGTTAAGTTCTTGCATTATTCAATTGAATATAAAAACTGAATTCTCGACTTCATTCAACACTATAGATTAAAACTTTATTTGTGAAAAATAGAATAATGTTATCGGTAAGCGTAGCCTGGATATAATAAAAATTATTTTGTAGAATCAAAATTTTTCGCTTCACCAATCATTCGGATATTATGCGAATCCAGAAATCAGTCAATAAGAACCCCGTGAAATTAAAGAAACTCATTCTGCAGCTCGCTTTCTATACTGATCTTCTCTGTTAATAAAATCAACCAAACTTTGTAAAAATATACCCAAATTTATTGAAGGCCTTATAATAAATACCATTAATTTACATCAATACTTTAAATCAACTACTGCAGCACTGACTAGCACACATAATATTATATTACTTGATACTAATTATATTACTTATATTAACCTGAAAGCTTTTAGACCAACTCAATAGATATTCAATCTTGAGAGCCATTCTCAGTGGATGAAGAAAGAAATTTTTCCAAATATCAGTTTAATTATTAGAGTTTGAAAGTGTCGTGTTCGCTTTTTCTTTTAAACACAATTGAGTAATTTTAAACGATCTAGTAAATATTTATGAACTTATTAAAAGGTTTTATTTTTAAAAGTTGTTGGTAACCATCAAGTGGTATTGACACTCTTGCAGTTTTTAATTAATTTCATCCATATAATTGTTATAATCCCAAGTAACCCGCCCATTCACAGCTATTCAATCTTAAAATCTTGAATAGGGTATATGAAGTAGAAGAGTAATTTTTTCATTGAAACAATTCAGATAGATATTCATTTCATCGAGGAACTCACAGTTCAAACAATTTAAAAATTCACACATTTCCAACCAAATTATATCAGAATGATAGAATATTTTCAAATTTAAAAAAATGTTCCCATTAACAAATAGGTATTAATAGAATTTCAATTCAATAGTAAATGCTGAGTGCTGATACTCGATTAATAGGCACCAATGCAATGAAATAATAGATTCGATTAAAATCAATTCTATTATTAGAATTCTATTCCAATGCAGATATTATATTTAATGCACAAACTAAATATAATATGAATTTTAATATTCTAAGATTTTTCGATTGAGAGTAGGCTAGTAGTTTTGTCGCCAGTATTAGAAGTAGTGTCGCACATTCTGATAAAGAAGGGGAAGGGGCTGGGGCTGAGGAAGGTGATCAGAATGAGTGGCAAGACAATAAGCTCTGTCATGAGGAGGGGGTATGAGTGAGGGAGACAGAGAAGAGGGCCATCTGAATATTTTAGCGGTGTCCGTGCGGACCCTGGCGAGCAAGGACACTGTACAATAGACAAAGAGAGACACGGGATAAATGTAAGATTGACAGAGAAGGAACACGGGCTAAGACTATGGGAACGGCTAGCCGGGGCTATCGTGCGCGAATCTTTGCGTGTGCGAGTGTTTGAATGGGGCGAGCGGATTCACTCTTCGTTAGGGGAGGCAATCTGTTGTTGGCGCTCTCTCACTGACCCCGGGCCATTCCCATGGCCAACGCGACCCTTGCGATTCAAAGCATCCATCGTCTAGTTCTAGTCGCATTCAATGTACAGAGCATAACATTTGCCTATAGTGGCTGCTAATCTACTACTTAGATTAGTAGACCGAGAACTATATGGGTTTGAACAAGTTTTAGAGAGCAACATATTTTACA
Organism: Conomelus anceps; assembly: GCA_948455865.1. Taxonomy (NCBI): domain Eukaryota; kingdom Metazoa; phylum Arthropoda; class Insecta; order Hemiptera; family Delphacidae; genus Conomelus; species Conomelus anceps. The sequence goes on along the minus strand of OX418216.1, from coordinate 76,401,200 downwards.
TTGAAAATACGCAGAATCCGCAGGATTTCTTTCGAAAAATAATATGTTTTCTTGTGGAAAAACTTATTGTAAACAAATCATTCAAAAATGTCCAGATGAAATTTAATCTATGTTGTAGTTGTATTTTCACTTATTATCTGATATTCAGATGTTCATATAGATACTCTATTAGTGGAATTCTAAAAAAATAAGTATGTATTCCTCAATTAATTAAGTACTCAACTATAAATTAGTCATTCCTAGGTTTTTGTGTGTTTTCGTCCAAAAAGACTTACCATTAGTTAATAGGAAACCTATCAATTCACGTTTTCTTGAAGTAATATTAAATGTATTTACAAAAAAATCATTTTAAACCCATTTCTGAGTAAAATATGTAGAACGATAAATAAATTCTGGATAAAAATTAATGAAATTAATCTAGAGATTATACATCTGCGATAGATATTTTTCGTTGAATTTTTTTCTATGAACACATTTTTTGATAATCAGAATGTAGGCTATAGCTTCAGGAATATTATTTATAATAGTATAGAAATGCTTCGCCATAATAATCATTATTCTATCTTTCAAACACTAAAACAGAATAGAACAAAATCTGTCATTCAAAACTCGATATGAAATAATTTTGAGAGATTAATTTATCATAGTAGGCTTCACCGTATTGCCCAAACTTTCAAAGTGCAGTATGTTCGAAAATAATATTCATTCCTTCAACCTTACAATTTGTTCAATAAATGAGAAACGTAATAATTTTAGCGCACTTAGGCCCCAAAAAAAACTTTAATTTCAAGTAAGACTTGACTCAAAGAAAACTAGATAAGCTATGACAAGAATGTCGTTGTAATGAATAATGTTGCTCGAAATCACAAGTTGCCTCTTCTCAAGTCATTTTGAAAAATACTGCAACACCAAAACGATAGGCCTTTCTCGAAACTAACCTCTGTGCATCAACTTAAGCAGGCAGTGGAGTACTTCCGATCGAAGTCGATCGAAGTCAAATCGATGAATTAAATACGACTTATTCAATGAAAATAACTATGCTCAGGAATTTTGACAGACCGAAGTTAGTTTTCACGTTAGGCCAAATGTTCTTCTATTTCCTTCAAAAGATGCTTCATTGCTGGATATGAGATAAATCATTATATAATCTTCCTTGTGCAATAAAAAAAAAATCAGCACCTACCTATAATATGTTGTGGTAAGCTTTTTATATTATGTTACTAACATAGAAGAGGATTGTGTTACTAGCTACAGAAGAGTGTTGGAAGTTTTTGAGAGAGGAATTTTTTATGTGACCTGATATAGGTCCTCCTGATGAAATAGACTCCTTTCAATTTGTGTCTCATTCACTCTTTTCGCATCGCTAGAAATATTCAGATTACTAGCAAGAAATTTCACAACACACAACAATGCCTAGGCTGCTATTGATTTCACAAAAATATTTTTCAGTAGAATTGTGTAAGACAAGAAACTTTCACGCGATGGATAGCCGGCGGTGCTATTTTGAAATGAAATTGAATACGTGTGCCAAACATGATTATTTACTTATATTAGTAGAAATCAGGAATCAGTACTGTGATGAACAAATACTGTATTGTAATTCTGAGCTACTCGGTCTCCGAAGAACAAATATATCTATTGACTTTCGAAGATATCTATTGATTTTCGAAGCTTGAAGCTGACATCAGTTATGTCTAATCTTTTCCATAACTTTGAAAAAACTGGCATTCATTAATCAAATCAAACAAATATTTTAGCTTCGTTAAGCAAATACTTTGCATGTTCAGTATTTTTTTTATTTTTAATCAATACTAAACAGTGTTCAGTTTGTCGAGTTTGTATGCCAATTTTTAAAACTCAGTCATTAATGAACAAATATTGTATTTGCTTATTTAACGGATTGGTATGGTTGTCTTGGAAAAACAAGAAATGTCATTTTGTCTTTTCTCTTTTATTTGTATAGTTTCGGCTTTTCATATTTTTAATGTAAGTAGCTCCAGGCCACGGAGCATTGAATTTATTTACAGTTACAGGCTATCGAATCTGTTGATGAAATACTTTAATAATAAACTATTGAACAATTTAATAGCACAAATAGCCCAACGATCGAAAATTATGAACTGAAACTGTATAATTTCCATATTATTCTAAAATTAGAGCGTTCTTCAATGTAGACTCAACTTTTCTAATTCTTTTTATCATTCGTGGTATAATTGATATTGAAAATAATAAAACAGGAGCTATAAAAAGTTATATTTTCGCCACTAATAAATAATAAATCTTAGATTTTCAGCTTTCGAATTTTAATTTCCTCATACTACATTTTCGTATCAGGTTAGTGATGTATTTACTGATTGATCAGTGTTGACAGTATGTTTCTATGTTCTATCGTTTACCAAAAACTAACAATGGCAGCGTGAACGTTTGCTATTGCGCGTGCGGGCGTGAAAGTGTTGGCGTGAGTCTTACCCAGGGGGAAACAGTGCCCCTCTCTTGTCCTGGCCCCCCGCAAGAAATCCCCCACACATTTCGTTTCCCCCCATCAAAGCAACGAATGTGTTGTCGCTAGAATGGTAGTGGGGTGATTCGAATGACTGACAGACTGTTTGTTGGCGGTGGGGGGGGGGGGAAAGGGATTTAAAGTGTTCTCGGAAGGGGAAAGTAGAGGGGGAGCCGTAAGTTTGGACACAAACGCAGTGTATCGTTATCAGAATGAAAGAAAAGCTGCGCACTATTTCTCTCAATGCCCGCCTCCAGCCTGACAACTAACCAATCCAGAAGTCGTTTTCTTTTTCTTTTTTCACGTTCATTTCTCCTGCACTCTGTCTTTGTCATTGGACACTGCCACACGTCTCAAGTCTTCGCGGCTCTGATAGAAAGTCGCGAGCTGCGTACTCAATAAGCTCCCTCTAACAACTCTTTGGACTGATGTGTATTCTTCACCTTCATTTTGATTTTTTCTCATACTTCGTTATATTTTATTCCGCATAGAATTTTTTTCTGAAGATAAAAAGGCTCTTTATTGGTAAGAGCGCTGCATTTTCAATGGATTTCCAAGGTTCAGGAAACCTCAGTAAACTAAAAAAAGAAAGATAAGAAAAATGCATAGTCCAATGTGCCAATCGTAGGCTAAATTTCATAGTCTAGCTCTAGATAAATGTATTATTAGCAAATTTTTAATTAATGAAACGGCTTTTGACATTATTATCTTATAGTGCACATTATATATTTTAAAACGCCTGTCTTATCAACGGGTCGAATCAGTTCGATTTTCTTGCAAATCGTCAATAGTTATTGAATTCCCAGAGATTTTAAAAAGATGGTTGGATCGCTATGATGATTTTCATTATCCTTATTGAATATCAAAGCTTACTCAATTTCAGTAAATTTAGGCATATTCACAATTTTTTTTTCTAATAATAATTATAATTATAACAAAAATGATCTTCATTTTGTGTGCAAAAGGTGGCTTCATATTTTAAGCAATTTAATGTCAACTAAACTTGGCATTAGAGCAAGGAATTTTCCAACAAACTGCCGATAAGAAGGGTTAGTTCGATGAGCCCCCGTGAGATGTCGTGATTTCGAACGGAAAACACTTCAAAATGCGCGGCAGTCAAAAAGTAAAAGAGAAGTCAGTTTGTATCAACACTCTGGCAGAAGCCGTGAATAAGAATTTACACGGCAGTCTGGACACAACTTGCGTGGGTGAGAAGGAAAGAAAAAGTATATACAGAAAATGGGTGAAAGAGTCTAAGAGTGAGTGAGAGGAATCGAATGTGTCATGATTTTTCGTAACACAAGAATCGCATCGAACATACATCGTGTGTATGTTCCCTGTCTAGGCGGTCTGTGTCCGAATCTATATCCTTTCCCACTTCCCGCCTAGATGGACCAATGTGAATATTACCTACAGATATAGAGAGACAATAATACCTAAATACGAGCCGTCTATATACAGGTATACATCATTATAGCCTCGCTTTCGGCGAGTTTTAATGGGCTACCGATGGTTTATAGTGCACGAATTTAGCTACACTAGCGTTGTATTCAACGCTGTGGGTCCCTGTCAAATTGGACAATGCTCTGTGGCCGATAGGTTTCTTTTACCAAACTGCAAATCAGAAATAATTGCACAATTAATTTTGAGCTTTAGGTGTCTGCGTCCATAACAGCACATACTTAACAAACTATTATTGTATTTTCCATTATACAAATTTGAAGCTGTGGGAATAATGGGCGAAGGCGAATAATGTGCACTGTCCGAATGTCGAAGCTCGTTAATGAATGCGGCAATAAAATTCACGCTCCAAACTCTAGATGCAATCACGAAATTTGTTTCTAGATTTTCATTTCTCTTGGTGAAGATCGTTTATGGTCGTTGTAGAACTGTTTCACTATAGCACAAATATAAGACTCATTCTTGCGCACAGGCTGTGTTGCTCATGCGGGTCTTATTTCATTGTATTATTAAAGATAATTGTGTTTTTTTTAATTAAAATTGAAATAAACGAATTTGAATTTGTTTTAAGCTTTTGTTGAATGTTTAATTGGTTTATGTTGAAAATGGAATTTTAAGATTTCATGTGTAGTTTTGAATCAACGTTTAATCAATTGACATAGTATCCAAAAATTAAATCGCTTATTTACATAGAAAATGTAAAAGGCCTACTCTACTGTATTTTCGAAAAAATCCTCTAATATTGTATAGACTTCTAACAGTTTAATATTGTAAAAAAGAATGGATGATCTACAAATTCAATAAGCCTAAAATATTTTCTTAGATTAAATTACGTAATTTTGTTCAAAACTACAGGACAAAAGCTTGCAAAGCTATTTTTTAACATCAAACAATTCAATACTAACATCATCTAGGCTAAACCAGTTCAAGCAAACAAAATCAATTTTTATTTAAAAACATTAAGCTATTTTTAAAGTTATGGTGATTTTTAGTTCTAGAAATTGTTGGCTAACATATACTTTCTGTGAAGTAACTGAATGGTTCTGATTAAATAAATTGAAATACAAATAATCACACTTCAAAAATGATGTAAATGCAGCAGAAAGTATTATTTTGACTGTGGGTAAATAGAGAAGAATATTGAAAATTGATGATCAAAGTTGATCAATTGTGGCTATGAACGTTTTGAGACTAATCTATACAATCTGTCAAGTTGAATTGAGCACCCAATGTCAAACTGGTACAATTTTGAATTGTGGGAAACTGCTAAAATGAGATTAATAGCTGAGCAGGTGTTGAAATTTCAGCTAGGCTATAGAATAATAATGGAATGATTTCCCTCAGCGGTTTCCAATAGTTTTCCTCTTCACACAATCATTGTACAAAGTAAAAACAATGAATACAGAAAGTATAGTATCGGTATTCATTTGTGAAAATACTCTAGGAAAACACAAAACAAATGTGAGCTATTCTTCCTTTGTGTATATGAAAACAAAAGAGGCAATTGGTAGAGCAAATTGCGATGTTGCACCGGTGATATTGCATTAGTGCAATTTTGTACGGCTTGGCTGGTATCTTTCTTTGTGGAAATACAGTGTTTGTGTTGAAGTGAGAGAGAGGTATGCAATCATGTTGGTGGTGTACTACATGAAAATGCCGTATTGTTCTGAGTGTGCGCTGTGCGGGTAGTAACCCTCGGCTACTCTCCTGACCACAACGTGTTGCATCTTCGGTAAATGATTTTCTCGAAAGCAAAGGTCGATGATTGGTGTTTTCCGAATTGCATCGAATTGAATGCATGCATGCATCTCTGATGAATGTACCGCTGTTTGTTTTCAGTGAATGTGCACCATAGTCGCGTATGCGCCAACACAGATAATAACAAATTGCTATCGAAGATGCCAACTCGCTGCGCTGTGGTTATAATGTGGGAACGGTGTGGTTTTGGTCGATAGTTATTGCATTGATTGCTCGTTGATTCTCTCGCGAATACCTCGAGTGCATTCGCCAATATGTTCGCGAGCATTCTTTACGTCGCCGGTGAATTGCATTCATGATATGGCTGTACCATTTTGCTCGATATAGTAACCGATTTTACGAATGCATTTGCTAATAATATTGGATTGCGTAATAATGTATGGAATGTTAATGATGAGATTATACAACGATAAGGCTACTGTTACAATCTAGCGATGATTCGTTTTGGATTTCACTTTCTATTGATTGTTGAGGTAATTTTAGCTCGAAATAAATTGTAAATAAATATCTAGATGTTGTGCAGACTACTGTCTAGTCATAGTAGTTTTCATGTCTCGAAATTATAATCTAATAGTCTTTATTTTTCAAAAGCTTTCTACCTCTTAATGTTGTAAAAAACTGATAAGATCATAGAGAAATTGGAGTTAAATTTAAAAAATGTCTTCTTATTTCCTCGTTTTTCTTCAACATCTTCGAAATTTAATATTTTTGTGCCTCTGTTGAAATTTTTGTAAAGAAACTCAGCATGTATTCTTATATAGAACTACTTGTGACTACATAATTTTTAATACGTTTGATAAGTATAATAAGAATACGTTTTTTCGTCTATGATAAACGTTTTCACTACAGGAGGTGAACGTCATGCCTGCTAGTGAACGTACTTGTCAATGTCGATATTTATTTCACTTATCTAGGTAGATAGCTGTGATATTTTATTGGAACGTGATAAAACTCAGATCATTAAACCAAACATTTAATTGGTCATACGCCTGGCATACTGATGTGACAATCCCGTGCTGTGCAATCTTTTGCAAGTATTGTTCTATGTGAAGCTTTTAGTTCCAATTGGGCTCTTGTGGCATCTGAAAAACTTATTACTAACTATTCTTTTGCAATGTAAAAACGTTTATTTGGCATGCAAATGCAATTTTTGTCATTATTTGTTATCTATATATTCATTTTATGTTTTGAATATGGCTTTCAAATATGTTTTGAATATGTTTTTATGGTTTTCAATTTTTGTCATTATTTGTTATCTATATATTCATTTTATGTTTTGAATAGTAGGTCTACAAGTAGATTGTTTCTCAATTAGGCCTAATCTATTAATTAAGAAGGAATCTTAGACCCGATTCACGGATCTAACTTAAGGCTTGCTTTACTCAAGGGAAACTTGAAAAGCCTATTAAGAGAATGCTTTTCAAGCCTCCCTCGAATTGAGTAAGTCTCATCGTAGGACTTTAATTCAGGCCTAATTTGTATCAAGTGAGTAAAATTATAGATTTGGTAGAATTTGCCGAACGAATACGTGAATTTGGAAAAATGGTTCACCTACATGTAATGAAATAATGTTAATGAATGAAGAATATTAGTCGACTAGAAGCTAAAAAGTGGGAAAAGAAAAAAAATGAAGTAAAGAACGGTAAAGAAGTGTGTAGTGGCGAAGAAGTAGGTGCAACAAGTGAACGCAACCGGCCCAATTACAGTTACATGTATGAGATGGTTATAGGTGCTGTGTCTGGGTGGACAAGAGAACCAGCTCAGCCCAGTGTTTCAGTTGTTTTTTTATCTCTTCTACGGCATTGCCCTTTTAGTTTTCGCAGAGTGTGACATTTTGACAAACGCCGCGTGGGTCGGCAGCGCCCGTGATTTTCACTCAACAAAGAGACTATAAATTTGCCGGGCCAAATCCAGAGTTAAGCCCTAAAACAGAACAATCGAAGGTGGACATTTCGGGCAGAAGTCACTTGGTCCAATTGTTGTTGGTGATGAATAAAAAATTCAGGTGGTCATTTGAAAGACCAAAGATTACATAAAAATAGTGGTCCCGTAACAGAGTTGATAGTTTGTTGATTCATAGTTTGACTGTAATTTTGAACTTTAGATATTCTATTCTAATGAATTATTGTTGTGCATCCCATTCTTCATGATACCACAAGCAGCAGAAAAGAGATTTTTATGATTGTGAGGCTATACTACTATGAATGTCTTATATGAGGTGGTTTTCAACTGCCTTTTTCTGTAAACTTGATACTTGTTTTTTTAAATACCATTTTCGAATGATTTTTTTTGTAGTGTTGCACTACCCTAGTGCAACACTACAAAAAATCATTCGAAAATGGTATTTAAAAAAATATGTGGGTTGTATTGAATAGCAATAATGTTTATGCACTTTACCTATATTGGAAGTACTGTTATGACAAATAAATTGAATTCACTTTTGTTCGAAGTTTTTCTTAGTACTGGATACTAAAATAGCTCATTATTCAGATTATATTGGATAATGATAATTTATTATACTCAAATTGTTATTAGTAATTGCAGCTTGTGGTAATCCGAATATCATGTCGTTTATTGTGGATTCTACCACATCAAAGTCTTGCAATGTATTTTTCAAATTTGGTCAACTTAAACTACAAATAGATCTCTCGTTAAATATATACCTCGCCTTGTTGCACCACATCCTCTGGGCATCTGAAAGATATTGAAGATGAAATGCTTGAGCTGAGTGTATAGCTTCAGGGTTTCTACTTGCCTAATGCGTTCGATAAATCTGTGCGGCTTGGACGGGGGCCTCGCCTCTGCTGCGGAGAGGTGCCTAATGAGTAAGCATTTTCGGGGGTCTAATTAAGAGGCAGTGGTGCAGCATCACCGGCGGTGGTCGACCTGGTGGTGCCGGGTTCGATTCCCAGACCTCTGTGTAGATCATTGTTCGGGGTGTTGATAGGATGCTCGCAGTGTCCACATCTCAGCTTGGACAATGGATGCAGGACCCTTCTTCCTTCTCGCCAGTCATCTCAGCATCTCGGGGCTGCTCCTTCTTTTGTTCACTACCTGTCCACCCCACCCCCCTCTTACACTACCGCTTCTCTTTTCGCTTGGATAGCTTTCTGTAGACTCTTCTCTCACTCTTTCAAGCGACCCTTTGCAGTCTATTTTTAATTGTTTTATCAACATTGTTAGTTCCTTCATAGTCCAACAGTTCCAATTATGTAGTCTACCCTCGTACAGTCTCGCCTCCGTTCGCAGGTATCTCTTACTTATAGTGTGATTACAGATGGAAAATTCTTTTCATGCATCCAATTCTTGGTTAATTTCAGGCTGCCGAAGTTCAGAAATCTGAGCTGTCATTTGTTTCCATTTGATTACACATGTAGGAATAGACTGTTTTATGTAGATTTGACTGTTAGGTGGAATAGCTTGAATTGGAAGATGCTGCCAAACTGCCTTCTCGATAATATCAAGATAAAGAAGAAGACAAGATTCAAAGTCTTGATAAGCTCTTGAAACTATAGCTATATCCGGTAGTTCGGAACCCACATTAAACTATAGGTCCAGCTCTTCAATCACAATCATCCAACTCATTACCCACGCACAGGTCTCAGACCTATGAGAGCTTCATAATGAAAAAAATAGCTAGAAATTGTTCTTTAGTTCGAAGTTCAACAGTATATGATATGGTTATTTGACCATTTAATCCACAAAATACAAATCAACTTATTCTTAATTGCAAGTTCTAATGCTAGCTGAATATCTATTGAATAGCTTAAGAGCCTTGAGTAGCCTACTCAATTCTTGAAGAGAATATAATTTGAAAGATATAACATTATGAAAAATAATATGTTGCGAATAATAATTTAAAATTTCAATTAGTCAATAATCATCAGAGTGGGCTGTACTTTCTAATGATTATTATGTTTCCTATTAAACGTCTAACCTATTTTTTCCATCAGTGTACGTCTCCTTAGAATTGGTTGCTTGAAATAGTATCACATTCCTATTATTTGTTTTAGGTTACAAGAAAGGAACAGCAGAAAAATATGTGTTCAGAATAATTCAATTTGTTCAATCCGGAGAATCCTATTGTTGGACTTGCCTTTTCTGTTCTATTGTATGAACTAAGAAAGTTGGTAATATGCAACCTACCTTTCATTGTGTGGAAGGTTTAACTTTTCAAGAGATTAGAAGAACATTGCCTGTCAAGCATTGTAAAATTGACAAGGGTTTAATCCGTCTTTCCGCACCTGTGACTTTCACAACCACTCGAGGAAAATACCTAATTCTATTTATATTTCTCCACCCATTACTATTTTCTCCACTCATTCTATTTATACTTCTATATATTACTGTTTTTCCACTGAACTATCCATAACTTACGTACCAGGTAGAAGAAGCAACCGAAGCATTCTCGGATTCTAGGAAATTTTTGCTGTTGCCTTGTGGCTACTAAATTTTGTTGTTTCAAAAATAATAATAATCGTGAGCTAGGGTTTCTTAAGAGGGCAAATATAACACCCGTAGAGTCCAGGCTTCATGTTCCAATATACAAATTAAGCACCTTGTACCAGAGCTGTTTTTTTTTAACTTTCTGGTGGCTATTTGAGTTATATGTTGAATTTGCTAGTATTGTTTAGAAGATTAAAGGTGTTCAGAAAATCTGAAATTTGATTCACGAATAGACAGAATCTCATCTGTCTTCATCTATCTTATTTTATCTCTGTATTTTTTTAAATTCAATATTAATTCACATTGATTTTACTAATTAATTTGGTTAATAATTATTTTGATTGATTACTTCAAAGATCCAAAGACATTCTTTGTAGTTGAAAATTCAAGAGAACTCTGCACTTTGTTTTGCTTTTCTTAAGATCTATTCGGCCTGGAAAGCTGAAAATTTGAGACTTCTGTGATGATACAAGCGTTTATTTAATGAAGATTTTTTGCAACTCTTAGGACTGATCAATGACATAATCTCATTTGGTGCTTATGCTCAAAATCATATGGTATAATTTCCATAAATAATTGAACAGGAGTTCACAAAAATCAATTAATCTAAATTTATAGCATGATGACTGCATTAATTTTGCTCTTTTAAATACAAAACTTGAAACAATATCGTTCTGTAAGAATTTCAAAATAACAAAAAATAATTATTGATCAAGCTTAGGACTTACCACATGCAAAAATTGCAATGCTTGCTATTTGCAGACAATTGATTTTGTAATATTGGAAGATAATAAAAGGCACTTCAGGTCTTAATAAAGCTACAACCGACAACAAACATTGGGGAACGTTGGGACCAGGACAGGAAAACCCAATTACTTACCAGATAAACGGTTTCATTTTTTTCTTCAATCGCAAGCTAAATCATTATTAACACTGATGAGTCCACACTTATATTAATGTTTTTACCATATGAAGATTATTATAGATGAATTCATCCAATTGAGCTCACTCACATAATAATTAGAATAGCCAATCTTACTACTTTTCCATCCAAATTACTAAATAAAACCAATCTCCATTTGCATCACTAAAAGAATTTTGAATTGAAGAATTACTTAGTTAATTCCCTTTGCCTTTCTGCACTTAATTTTCACACATGATTACAAGTAGTGAACATTAGTGTTTTGTACAGTTTTATATTATTTGAAATACAATATTAAAAGACAATTGACTTGTTTCATAGAAAAGCTAATATCATATTATTTGTAATAGATTCATTAAATCTGTATAGGTTGATCAGTTAATCAATGCTTTTATCACATGGCATGCTAACAAATTAAATTATTTAATAGAAAATGTATAGGTGAACAACATTGAGATTCGATTTCAATTCAATTTTCAATGATAATTAATTTTATTATACTGGACACTGCATGTTCAGTTTAATGTAGTATATGCTGTATGGGGAAGACTAGAATGGCGATAATGCCTAGTATCATGTACCTTCTTTACATTAATAAAGAAATAATGCATTTGAAACACACACGTTAGTCGGATCCGCATCATTTATTAATCTATTTAGTCATCTACTTACATTAAAACAGTATTTTTTTAGTACCTACAAAACTTATTCTCACCATCTCCCAAGTGAAAAGTTCATAAAAATCTTCACACATGTCTATATCAATAATGGTTTTCACTGAAAATTTCATGAGTCTTATTGATTTAAAGATAATCAATAAAATAAATAAATTGAAAATATGCACTGAACAAAGAGTTCCAAGTAAAATGATATTGAATTTTACTATAAACTTCAGAACCAAAACAATACTAAGTTCACCATACTTTCACCAAATCTTACAATGGAACACTTCTACAGCTGATTGAAAAATTGAACTTCTTGTTTTCAAACTAAAAAGTAAACAAATCAGATAAGGTGAAGTCATATCAATTGGGAATTTATGTCCCAAGGCCTTTTGTAACGTACGCCACGGCTACACCCAAGGGCAGTGGGCCAGGCCAAATTACTTCATTCTCATCCTTGACAACGAAGAATAGCCGTGTATTAACCGTATATTAACAAAATAATTCTAATAATCATGATTCATGACTAGCGTGTCGCTTTTCTAAAGTTGTGCATTTTACGTTGCAGTGAAGAGGTTTGAGATGATTGTCCCAGCTGTCGTGGAAGAACGCGGAATAATAATTATAGACTAATTATACACAAAAACATCTCAGCCGGTCTATGACTAAGGGGTTATTACTGTCAAAGTAGGTACTAACAGCTCAACTTTCTCCAAACAAATTTTCTAAACGAAGAAACTATTGTTAGCGACCTTGTTGCAAAACGACGTGCAGCAATTAACATGTTGAAATGCTTTAATATATTTATCGAGACTGACGGAGAAATTCTATCGGCAATTGAATTTTCATTAAATTGGTGTTCGGTTAACTAAATTATTGAATTATGTGTTGAAAACGTCAAGCTGTATAGATTCAAGCATTAGATAGATGTTATTTGTGGGCAAGTAAAAATCAGAGATTTTCAAAATGCTTCTGCTACATGATCAAAATTTAATACCGTACCAATAATGAAAATCCTTATTAAACAAATCTTATTTGAATCCTTGAGTCGATAACAAATGTAACATTTTGAAACATGTAGTTTATAGAAAAGCATTTTTCTCTATAAAATACTGTATAGCTTTAACACTTTTTAGTTCTTCAGTAATTTAGTTCTTCCATATTAAGAGAGAGGAAACTCCGATTAATGAAAAAAGCAAAAAAAAGTAAATTCGTATGGCTTTTCGTCGTGGGGAGACCCTAAAGCCGCGTCTCCACCAACCGAACATGTCTGCCGAACATTGCTGGCGAATAAAAAAAATGGTCAAACTTTAAACATATGGGTCACCGAACATGTTCGTGAGTTCAATTGCAATGTTCGGTCTGTGAGCGAACAGTGACGACCAACAACAGGTTTCCGCCTCTACTCCCACCACAACGATCATAATGTTCGAGAAGGCGTCCACACCAAACCAACACCAAAAAATGTTCGGCGACATCAGCTGATTCCAGCGAACACTGTTCGCCAAGCATGTTCGGTTGGTGTAGACGCGGCTTTACGAGTAAAAAAGCAAAGAAACTGCTCTATTGGATTTGCAGGTAGTAAACAGATCCAATTATAGTAACAAAATTAATTATTTTGCGTTTACCGTAATACGGGCAACATCTGTATCGTGTGAACAAGACACATTAGTCTTCATTTGACACTAACCGAATACGGAATACGGGGCCTAAAGGCTAATTACATCTGCAGTAACTGAGACAGATCACATCATATCGTCATAAAACGAAAATGAACATGTGTTTATCAAAAAATGGCTATCAATAATTTTACTTTGCCTTATTTCCTTGCGAATTAAACATTTACTTGCTAATGTTAACAAGATGCGTATCAGGAATTCCGCAACAAAACGGCAACACCCACTTAAAAGCATAATAAAGCAAATTGCAGGCCTTTTTATCAGCGGGCGCATTCATCAAAGAGAAGCGCCACTATTAGTGAAGAGGCGCCACTATTTACGAGCGTGGCGCGCGCTGGAGCGTTCAAAACCGGAAGTAAAACCGGAAGTGTCGGAAGGAGAGCGCAAAGTGAGAAGCGACTGCTACACCTGTTCATAGTTGACTCCCACTCAGCAGCTCAAGACTCATAGTCCACCGGTACAAAGTAACGACGGACGGCCTTCCCGGTGATTAATAACATTTTAATTATCGCTGTGCGACCGGTAATGCAGAGTGTCTACACCATTAAACCGGTTGGACTGACAATCGAAATATATCCGACATACCGGTTTCCTCCCCGGCAACCTTTTTCAACACAACTGTCATTCATCTGGCCGCCCTCCCGCACATTCATTCATTCGCATTCATTCATTCATTCATTCATTCATCCTTGCCCTTCTCATTGTGATTCTCATCCGTAATGACAGGCCGTCACTCTGCTGTTATGCCGATACGGAATTATACCGGTATTGTGCAAGTGCAAATTATCGGCGATTCTTTGAGTTTGCACTTATTAATTTCTCACTGTACTGTCTTACAGCAGGTAACCATTGCAAAGAAGTGTGCTCAGTTGTCAACTTTTGGAAGTTTATTGAGTTGACTTTTAGTAGGCTATATGACAGTATTTTGGTGGAATTATTGTATTGGAAAAATTCATTCTCAAAAATTCAAATAGTTCTCATATCAGCCGTAGCTTAATTTGTGCTGCATTCTCCACTTACCCAACTTGTAGATAAAATTCTTGTTTGTATTTTCATGATTTAACTTACAAATTGTTTAATGTTATGGTTATTGGGTTTTCAATTCCAAATAGTATTAGTTATTAATTACTTAATATTAGTTAATTAATTAATAATTAGTTAACGTTGGAAAACTTTTGGGTAACTTACAATGTGAACTAGTCTGTGTACAGTCTTTTACATTGATCTTTGAAGTTGTCTATGCGAAAACATTCAATATGCCAGAAAGAAGCTTGAAAGAAATTTTACATATTGGGCACTCATATGAAACTCATTTTAATGGTAGAGTTGAAAGTACTGTTTCAAGGACGCGTTTAGGAAATAGTCTGAAGTCAATTTCCAGTAGCCACTATTGAAATTGCCATGCAATATAATTTACTCTTTTGTACATATTTTGATTTAATTTTAATGAGACTACCATTTATTATCAATACAAGTTTGGATGTGGACATTCATTTCCATTTAATCAGATGTCAAAATGTAGATAGACTCTTGATTAACGAACTACAGCTAACTCTCGGTTTACCGCGAGTGGATTAACCGCTTTGCGGCTTAACCGCGATGCCTTCTTGAGGGGGGGGGGAAAGAAAAAAGTAGAGATTTGATAGCAACATGGGGCAAGCAAATGCATGTGTTTGTGGGTGCGTATTTTTTTGTTATCTGTTCTACAAACAGATATAAGAAATGAAATAGATAAAACATTTACTGTACGGTACTGTATCTTATTTTAATGACTACATCCGTTCGTTTGACCTCTGCATTGTCACATTTTTCCTTATCCAAGCATGATTATTGATTAAGTTGCAATAGTCTGTCTTATAATAGTTTACAGAAAGATGTACGCCAACTGCAAAACTAACTGTACAGTAGGCCTACAGTTATTCATTTTTAAAGTATAGTATACAGTAATACAGCGGGCGATTTTTGGCTTTTTTCGGCTTAACCGTGATTTTGCTTTATCCGTAATTACACCCCCCCCCCCACCCATCTTTATCGCGGTAAATCAAGAGTTGGCAGTACAAAAAAAAATAACATTATCGCTTGTCTAGCAAGAAATTTTGGATTCATGTTATATCTGATCTAAACGCTCACGCTCTATGGCATTGGTTTTGGTATAAACATTAGTAACCACAGTTGTAGTGACTACGACTTAATTATTGTTGTATAGCCTACTTGTGGACAACGTTTCCAATCTTGCCAATCTTAAAATTTGGGTCGGTGCAGAGGAAAATTAAAAGGTATTGGCCCCTAAGCTAGCAAATCATAAATAAGCTCATTGGACTTGGTTCGATTAAGAAAGGCTGTATATTTCAGAAAGCCTACCAGCAAGCAGTGTTTCCCATTTGCTTGGCGCTTAATAGGAAGATGTGTGCAGCCTCCTACGAGCCTTCTAGGAGCGGACAACGTATTTTATGCTATCTCTATCGATTGTTGACTCGATAGTAACTACTATCTATAGATGTACAGTCTGTGTTATGCAAATGGCTTATGCTCATTTCCAAAGCCGTGGTTATTGCATTTAATTGATCTTTCTTCCCGTTTATATTTATGCGCCCGTTATTTATGCTCTTTCCCCCTTTCTTGCCTCTCACCTTTCCGCCTGTAATAACGGAACTCGAGTTGAAAATTTATTTGAAAACGTTAAGTTTTCCATCCTGTAATGAGGAACATCCCCTTATTGCATTTGCTTACTGTAGATAACTTCTTTGTTCATTGCTTTCGACTTGTTTCAATAATTTTGAAACAAATTGCATAACTGGGTCGTTTGCAACAGTCATTCATTGTAAACTCATGTTTAAAAGTAATTCTACTCGAGCAATATCTGTCATTCCTTTGATATTTAACTGGCCTACAGCTACAAATAGTGTTAAATGGTATGTTGCTTTTGCAACACGGAATATTTTCAGTAAATTTTAAACCTGCGATAGAAGAAATACAAGTCCATGATCAACCATGACCAGTGCACACTCACTTAACTTTCAAAGCAAATGACATAGCTACTAATACCTTTTAGGCTATTTAAAACGTCTGAACACGGAAAATAACTATACTTTAAACCTATAGTTTTTGTAGTGGCCTTATCTAATCACAATATCAAGTACAAAATGACTCATATGTGATGAAAGTTTCCTTCTACATAGAGATAGCCCAGGATTTCCTTCTGCGTCGCAGTATTTTCCCGATATTCCCAGTGAATTGAAATATCCCGATTAGTCATTTCCTATTGGGTGGAGTCCCACTACTTTAAAATGTTAATTTAAATCAAATAACTGAAATTATCGTTGAACGTTACTGCTAAAAATAGTACCTAGTGGAATGATGTTGCAATAATTTAGTATGAATTTCCTTGTAGTGAATACCACTTATAAATGTCCCATTCTATTATTCCATGCTTCTTTTATCGTGTCGCTTGCATAAAACCCGAGAGACCCTTCCCCTTCTGGATTAAAAAGAACAAACAAAAAACATATTGGTAAAGAAAGAGAAATCGCTTCCTAAACGTGTACGATCATTCATTTCGTCATGTAGAAGCCAAGCTCATTGGGGCGTGGAATCGAATTTATTTGGAACTATTTAATCAACTTCAGATTGAATTATTCCGAGCGTACGGTCACGTTGTTGGAGAATAATGGTAAAGGGAGAGAATGGTGAAGGGCGGGGAGGTTAATGTTTGCTTTTCATTAACAGGGTTGAAAGGGTACGAGGAGTCTTGATATTTGCACAAGACTTGGAGAGGTTTGTGAGAACGGAGTGGCGTTGTCTGCAATGGCGGGATGAGAAGATTGAGTGAAGAAAAAATTTGAGACTGGAAATGTTGGGCGACGATGACAAATGAGCTTGGGCTAGGCCACGAAGTCCCGCAGCAGATAACGTATTAATTCCCCATCCATCCACGTCCGTCCGTCCGTTCGACAGGAGGCGAAACGAAAATATACGCTCATAAATATTCAGCTGGCGTTCACGACAATCACCGTCTTCTACTTTGATATCTCTTCATCCTCAGGGACTCCCATACTAACATCATCCCCCTCCTTTTCCTCATACTCTAATCGTGAAAGTCGAAACAATTAGGCCCCCAAAACCCCCTGAATGCACGTTAATTCGGAGCCAGCGGCCCTTTAAGCCCGGGATCTGATTACAATTTATTACCGGGCTCAATCAATGTTAAACGCTATTATATCCGTAACGTAATACACGACCCGGCCCTGCGGACTTGAAAACTTACAAAGCCTCACTCTTTACGGCCTCGACTAAAAATCTGTAGACTTTTTGTTATTTTCAACAGATTTATATGTAAATAAATGCGAGATTTATCGGCGTACACATTGTGTATGCATGGCCTGTCCGTTGTTCGGAGCTGTAATTTCGCTAATGTGCTCGTTGCTCCGCTCGGGTCTCCTGTGTCCGAATAAGGCAACAATGATTAAGATACCCGACGATTAATGGGCTGGCTCAAATTGTGCTGACGGAAATAACTCAAAATGGACACAATAGTCGGTTTTGGACTTTACGGTCATTGATGTTCAATCAACCGCTTGACAAATTTAAATAAGTAAATGAGATTTGCAGCTGGAACAAAGCACGCTAGATATAGTTGAAGTATTTAAGAAATACAGCCATCCGAGAAACTACTGGAGGTTAATTACGTTAATTACTAGTTATTTTTAGTTAAAATGCTCCAAAACATCAAAGGTTTGCCATCTGTCTCAGGTCTCAATATATAGGGATTGCCTTTGTGTTATGATCTTCTTGAATATGGGGAATCTAAATATGAGGGGCTGAAATGTCTCGAAGTCAATGGAGTTTGAAAAAGGAATACAGCAATGTTGTGCCATATTTGATAGCCTACCTAAACTTGAGTAAAAGTCTTCGTAAATAGTTCCACCTCTACCAATTTCTCGAATCTGTCCTTTCTAGTCTTTCCATGTTTTCTTGAGACAACATTTAGGTTTTTTTTAATGAGTTAATGAAGATTCACTTGTCACCGCAGAATCAGAATTTTATCATAGTGAGTAGAAGAAGGCAAGAAGCCAAATACACAACAGACTTTCTATGTACGGCTCTAATCTTTCCTTGGGGAGATATCGCCTACCAATACGCATGCATACTCTTTTACATGGGCGATAACATTAGCATGCATAGAATCTGGCTTTAATTAGAAAGTCGAGTTGAACAGAACAAATTAAACTATGTAAATTTCCATGGCCAAGCTGTTATCGCCTGACAATAATTAAAAAGCCGAAGATCTGGGTATGCAAATGGGTGGGTATATGTCGTTGTTAACCCCTATTATAAATTTAATATCGGATGACCTGGCTTCTGAATAAAGTCCCATGTAAACAAGAAATTGAATTATTTCGACCTACTTTTTGATAATGGATACTTGTAACAAGTTTCATTTGAATAGAACGGTGACTGATCACGATAAAATAATTTCGAATTGATAGGCTTGTCAATAAATCTAGTTATTTGGGAGTTATGTAAATGTTATTTGGTCTCTTGTATAAGATCTTCTGTTATTTTCCGAGTGGAATTACCTCTTTCCGTTAATTTATGATTAGAGTAAATGTTAAACATCGTTTAAATTCTATTGGTTGATAATTTTTTTTCCTGCACATTTTTTCCAACTCTAACCTCTTGTGCTTTGTTACTTAGAAGCTAGTAGGCTAACCACTGCCCTTAAATCAGCGAGAAAAATGTATTGTATTTGCATTATGTAGGAATAAGTTCTTGATGAATTTAAATTGAATCAATTAGATTAATTATTAGCCAAGATAATTTTATTAGCATTATTAGTGCTAGAGATTAGAACTATTGTACATTGTTAATCAGTAGGCTACGTAAAATTTGAAGTTATCTGGTGATTTAAAATTAAGAAAAATAGATTTATTTAATTTATTGAGGAAGCAGCTAAAAGTAGGGGTTTTTCAAGCAGTTAGTAGCTTTAAAGCTCTTCAAACACTTGTAGCGGCAGCTTTCCTACATTTTCAAGCAGAGATGCTCGGCAACACAGTAGTCAGGCTTATCTGTGATGCTGATCTAAGCCGTCATCTCCATTCTCCATCCTTTTCTTGCCCGAAATTTCATTTGCATATTGCAAGGTGGTGTTACCTGAACCTTCAGATTTTTATCGCCTGCATCGGCTTCTTTCAATTTCAATTTTTTTCGCCCAAGCACGAAGATTGATGAGCGTAGATAGCAAAAGGTACAAGGTGGTGGGGTTACCTACCACCCTTTTATTACCGTCTAGTTCAAACGAAACAGTTTCTCTCTCATTCACTCTCTCTCGACTTCTGTTTGCTACGCTCCAGTCGACACAATGAATTTTATTAGACACAGTATTTTTCATGCAATAACTGCACTACACTAGTGTCATCTGTCATTTCGGGGTTTAATATTAATACTAGCACTTAGCATATTCTCCCCAACTCCTGTAGCTCGGCTTTGTTCTCTATAGTAAAGCTAACGACATCTCACTGTCACCAGATCCACAATGAGTGCTCACAACTAACATTACCGCAAACCAATTAATGTGATCAAGCTCTCCCATGCCTCGAAACAAAATTATAAATATTCACAAAAGTTATACTGTATTAGTATTTTCAGAATGAGACATCAATTGGATATCCCAATTGAAACGATAGAAAAAATCCCCAACGTAAAGAATAATGATTGCTTTGTGTCAATCTATTACTTTGATATCTAAACTGACTGCTTTATCCCGTATCGCAGCTCTTCAATACTGTTGCATAATTCGGTTCTCCAACTATCGAATCTTTGTTATCAAAAATCTTGTTATGTTGCCTTTATCCTGTATTTTTGAGATTTATTGGTTTCGGATTGATACAGTAGTTCAATTTCAAGGTTCAAGGGAACTCAAGGCAATGTTTATTTAGACCTAAAACTTGAAAAAAAATCCATAAATTCAACTTGAGAAATGGCGAAACTGGAGAAAATAAGTGCATAGAGTTGTACATTCAATCCTATTTCTTTATTGTTTTGCCTACAGTACCAAATATCATTAATAAGCCTACATCTAAATGACTATAATGTTTTTTTAATAATAATTGCATAAATCATCTTTTAAATAGAATTTCTTGCATCCCTCTTTAAGCTATTTCTTCGCAATGCCTATTCTAATGATTTAACATCATTTGGCGTGCAACCCAATACAATGAACATCATCTTAAAGCGAAGTTACATTCCTCTTGTGCTGAGAGATGGAACTATTCGAACGAATATTTAAAAATATGATTTCCTATGCTTATATCCAGTGCTATCCACTTTCATGCTTACATACAGATCTATCCACTTGCTACTTGCAAAGGGAATTTATTATCTATTTTCGGTGTCATCTAAAAAACACATTAGTCCGGTGGGTAGATGGAATATTGGACTGAGATTAGTAGCCGAATGTCCGGTGGCTACATAGGGTACTGAACGATTTTATAGCCTCTTTTAAATGCCATCTAAATAGCTTTAAGCCTTTTTCGAAGTGGCCTACACAGTATATTAACAACAATTTCATCCAGCTTTCTCAGATCAGCATTGATCTCAATCACGGAGGCTTTACCTGAACACGTTGCAGGTTGCCTTGCTCGGATTGTAATGTCATGTCTTTTGGCTGTAAATATTGCATGTACACTCAGTGCTGTTGTAGTTGAATGGGAGTTCCGTTAGAGGGCACGTCGACTTACCGTCGATAACCATTCAAAACTTTGGAATGTATCCGGCATAGGGATAGCTTGTTAGCAATTATTTTGTACTCCCTTTAGGCTGTTGTGGCTTATACGGATGAGTGTGTATCACTCTCTTCTTGTTTCTTGTTGAAGTTGTTTCGCTTTTGCGTGTAATAAAAATGAGAAAAAAAAGAAGCGACTTGCGTAATCTGATAATTGCTGACCAGCGTTCAAGTAGTGTACTGTCAGAAACGGATGTAGAGGCAATTGCGGTCCGAGATAACCATTTACGTGTACAATTAATTGTACAAGACCTCAATTACCGACGGGAAGCCAGCAACGCTCCCTATTTGCTCTCGGCCAGCTGCAACAGGAGAAACCTCCTCGAACCTGTGATGGTCTTGGTTCGCGAACGCAACTTTGACCACGACACTGCACCAATAACAATGACTGCAATTGCTAGCCCCTGATTGGTGGATTCACGTGTGCTGCGGCCGCCATCATGGACGCTGCACTAGAACAATACGCGGTCACCAGCTGACTGTCAATGAGACACGTGAAAAAATTCAACTTGAAATTGATACAGTAGAATTTCTGATTTCTCCGAGGAACGAACGCGAAAAAAAGCATACCTGTGTGGAAACACCTGGCTTGTCTCTGACCTTATAGGGCAGCGTTGCATTGGAATGCGCCGCTATGAGCCTTGGACGGATTCCCCCTTGCCATCGGAATTGTCTAACTCTTGAATGTAATAAATATAATTAGGAGAAAATTTCATGGAACCTAAGAATATGAATCCAGATTCTATTATTACTGAATATTGACAAAAATCTGGATGGAAGTCGGGAAAGTGAGAATAAGCAGAGTTTCAAAATTTGTATGGCTATCAACAAATGTTGACTCCAAATTTCTACGACTCTGGACAGGTACTCTGAGGGCTCCAGAACAGTGAGTAGATTCAATGCTTCCCTCTGAATACAAGTTCAGACACTGACGATTGTATTATAGGTGCTACCTATATTTAAGAAAGGTTATGTTTTGAAAACTATAGACCAATTTCTATAATATCTAAATTATTAGAGGTTCTTCTAAAATATCAAATTGTTGAGTATTTTTAAGGAAATTATCTATCTAATACTTCTCAATTTGGATGTAGAGCTGGTCTAGGGACTGGTAGGGTAGCTATCTCTTTTATTAATGATTGTATTTACTCATCTTTAGATAATCGACCTGATTTTTATCTCCTTTTAGACAAATCCTTCAAAGAATTTTCACCTCCTTTTAAAGGTGAAAGATGTTTGAGGTCTTGTAGACTGTACATTGAGTGAGCAGCTAAGAAAGAGTTATGCATTTTATTGACTACAACCACAACAATGCCTTGCAGCCACTAGCTCTCGTTAGGATAGTGATGTATAATATAGGCCGCTTTATAATAGGTAGAAACGTACTTCACGTGATATATAATAGTAATTAATAAGAGGCCGGATTTAGTGTGGATAGCGGTGGTAGATGCTGAGTGTTCTGATTTGTAGTGGTTGTTTTTTCTGTTGAGTGCGTGAGTGTGCATCCGAATGCCTCTTGTTACCTGACCGTAGTTAATGTTTGGGCCTTGAAAAGTGAAGTATAAGAATAACTTCTTCACTGGACGAGACATGATCCAGTGGGCATCGTCTATTGGGATGGTGTGTGTTTGGGCTGGACCATTATCATCAGACTACTCCGTCGTGTGGCACAACGGTACATTGTTGTGTCTAGATAAATTTCTTTTGTAGCCAGCTGCGGTGAAGTGTGTTCCCTACATTAAATTTACGTTCGCTGACTAGGAAAGATAAGCCGTGTACGTTGCCGGTGAACATTGATTAATTAGAATTCCACCTGAACATTGATTTATTGAAACGATCTAATTGTAGAGATTCAGTGCTAGGTGAAACACGTCTGTACTGTGTACATAGGGGGTAACTAATGTTGGTTATAGAATAGGATCAGAATAGTTCAATATTGTTAACAATAAATCAGAGAATTTGGATATTTTGGAGAATGTGCATATCTGGAATTTTCCATCTGTATTGCTCAGACACATTTTATGTCCTTACCTTTGTAGACATACTTCTTTCCTACAGCTCTCTTTTGTGAACTCTTCCTCTAATCTTTCATTCTCTTTACCAATCTACTTATTTTTTCTTCTATACCTCTTCGCCTCCCTCACTTCTTTATACTATTTCATCGTTTCCTTCATATTCGTTCGCTTTATATTCGCTCATATTCGACTTGACTAATGTAATAATTCGTATCCTATTTCCATCTCATTCTAGTTGTGGTTTCCCTTTTCCAATAATTATTGATTCCCTTTCTTCTTCTTACACTACTTTTTTCGTTTTTTCTCAATTCTTTCGTCTCTCAGTTTAGTCTAGTCTTGATAATTCCATTTGTATTCTTTATTTGTCTTCAAACATTATTTTCGCTCCATTCAGTTGAAGCTTATATTTTTTAAATTTACTTCTCTGCAATAATATTCCAAGGTCTTCAATTATTGTTTTATAACTCAACATTTTTCTATTGTTTCAGCAGAAAAATTTTGAACAGTAATAAACAATACATAGTTGTTAATAGGCCTTTTGCTAGACTGGGATTGACCAGTTATATTTTTTCTTCTATTGAAAGGCATTGTTCGAGTAATAGACCTGACATAACCTACAATAAATAAATTCTTAGCATTCTTATTTCTAACAGAAACCTTGATTTTACTATGATGGAGAAGTCTATTTAACTACTCTTTTATCAGTTAGCAAGCATGTATTTTGTGATGATAAGTAACGTACTTAATTCAATCAGTATTTTCAGTTTTTGAAGTACTTTTGAATACATGTTGTTAATGCTGTTTGTAAAATTAGGAGGTTTCTACACACAATGATTCAAAATATTAATTAAAACCGTAAATCTACTAGGGACAATATTGTGAGATTCTAGTTATTGCAATGTTACAATCTGATGTACAGCAAAATAATAAGTTATAATACGATACTGACAAGGAGTTTATCTGCTGTATCTGATGTCTGATTCTGCAACCTATGAAGTGGCAAATTCATGTAGGCTATGGCCTAATGATACACCATTCCAGAAATTATTCCTGAATCTCATTTTGAAATCTCGTAAATTAAACGTCAACTGATTGTCAGGAGCTGTTGATGATCAAGCTGGTAGCTTTTATGGTCATGTATAATTATTGCGGTTTTTTCTTTGTTCAATAAAAGAGAGTTCCAATTAAAAGCGTGTTGGCTTACGAAGGAACGGGTTGAAATTATGACGTGTCAAATTGAACATTTTCCAATTACCTAGTAATTTTACGGCTCTTCAGGAGAAAATTTTGCAAAGGGGCAACTCATCAGGATCTTGACACCAGACTATAATTCTATGGAATCGTGAAGATACTTTTGAATCTGTTTTTTTTTTTAATTTAATGTTTTCGGTTTTTCATGTTTCCCGTTTTCTTTATGTTTGTGCCAGTGTGTTTATTATAGTGGGAGTTGACTACTGAAAGATCAAACTTGTGATGTAAAAACGTTCTCATGGAAAAGCAATGAGATTTTACTTGGGCCTCTTCTTTTTTCTCTCTTAATATCCTTTCTCCATTGTTCTCTTCTCTCTTTACCTCTCAAACCTTTTCTTGAAATTTTCGTCATTATCATATTTTAAGTCTATACATTTTGAAAATAATTGATTTCAGAAGTAGAAACAAGGAATATTCACAAACTAAAGCACAGAAAGCTATTTGTTTCGAGTCCGTTGATTGGTCTCAAAGATAAGCCCAAAGATTGTCCTTTCAGGTGCGGTTCTCTATCAGTTACCCAAGTTGGGCTTCTTAATTAGCTATGATTAATGCTCGAGACAATTCGGGTGGAAACGTTCCTCAAGCAGAAAATACCCGATGCTATATCATGGAACCCTTTGCCTCGCTTGAACTCTCCACCGGTTGCCTTCTTTGATTTCCTGTACTTGCTATCTTGATTCGTTCGGGATTTTTTAAACAGTCTGTTCTCAATTACCAAAACAGGTGTTTTTAATCAACAAAGTAGAAAGTGACACCAATAATAAACATTGTGTTATGGTTTATTAATTTCATAACTTCGTAAGTTTAATTATTTTTATTCTTATGAAAAAATATTTGTCATGGCTCGGTAAAGCTGTAGGTCCAACTCATCAATCACCATCATCCAACTCATTACCCATGCACAGGTCTCAGACCTATGTGGGCTTCATCCTCAAAAAAAAGTAGAAATTTGGTTTATTTTCATGTTTTTTTTTAATTTAACGAAAGCATTTCAAATAGTAAATAATGCTGCTGTAATGAACTTTGACCTCTCAAGATGGAATAGAATATTCCAATTTCTTTAAGCATTAGCAATTTCTCTTTTCCAGCTAGAAACTTTAGGAGCACCAAATTATCTTCCATATAGTCTTTTCTATCCTACATGAATTCATTAGTACCTTGATTATTTATTGCAAATTGATACCAGGCGATGTCTTTTTGTATTTGCTTATACTGTAGTAAATAATGAACGTGAGAAAATTAAATTTATGATGAAAGTTTTTTTTCGTGTATT
The DNA here is from genome assembly GCA_948455865.1 of Conomelus anceps. NCBI lineage: Eukaryota > Metazoa > Arthropoda > Insecta > Hemiptera > Delphacidae > Conomelus > Conomelus anceps. Next base: position 76,375,453 of record OX418216.1, on the reverse strand, counting down.
TAAACATTGTGTGTGTTAATGTTCATAAACAAATAATATATTGCACGGGTTTTTTTTTTCAATTAAAAATATCATTTCACCTCTCTATTAGGATGCTAACTTCGGTATAACACTACACAGAGTACTACATAGAGAGTATACACTAGAGATTATTACATATTGACTTCTCTAAATGATATCTATTAGGTATCAAATTAAAAAAAAATGAATGTCTCACATTATTGTAATTGAAAGAATTCCTTGTTACTCATCGTTGTAAATCACATCTTTGTTGTTGTTTTCTATTCTGTATAATGATCCCTAGAGTGTAAATTATTTAAATCGATGTTTTATATTGTGCAGAGCCTTTGATACTGGAATCCCACGTTTACCTTTATGATTCAATCACGACTAAGGCGTTTCCAAGTTTTCTTCCTGTGAGAAAGCAGGAACTTGATCGTTTTCATAACTGTCAATAGTACATCAGCAATCTTCAGGTGTGTGGAAAATGAATGCTATTAGCTAGGAATAATATGCTCCAATGATAGAACACATAAACTGTTTTGTAGACACATCCTCTTAGACCTATTTAAATTGAAAAAGTAACTTACTGGAGTCCGGGATGGACATCAATATGGTAACCTAATTTCGAAATTTCTCCACGTTCAAAATTGTGCACTCTACTTATTTTATTCAAATTAATTTTCAATTGAAGAAAATTACCAATTCCTCCATGTGTGATTGACATTATATGTATGTTTTATGTTATAAGAGTCTAAATAGGCTTATTCAGTTGCAGGTTGTTCTAATTTAAAAATATAGTATTTTGTGTCATATCTGAATAATAAAGTTGATTATTTCATCACTTATGAATGATATAATCACTTATGTAGATAATGTATTTTATTATCTCTTGAGTCTGTTTTATATTTCAATTTTTATATTAAAAAACCGTTATCTTCAAAAAGCGCACTTTACTGTCAAAGTGTCAACACTTAATCAATCGGGTTGTATTGGTTTATTATAGTCTATTAGTGCAGATACTTTATTCGTATTTTGCTGAGTAATACACAGACCGAAATTAAGTATTTTGGGCAAGGAATTCGTTTATCAGAGCATGACAAGCCGAAGCATGTTTTCCAGAAATTTTCTTCTCAATGTAAAAATTCTTGGAAAATATTGGAATTTCTGTCTATTGTTCAATTTATGCACATTCTTCACGTATCTTGGCATGTTGGTCACAAGGGTATCAATCACAATTGAATAGTTAATTTCAAACTTCCTAAACTGTTCATGGGTATTTGCTTGTATAAAAATTCCATACAGTTTTTTCTATTTGGGATCTACCTAATTGTAGAGAAATATTAGTCAGGATCTGATTTCTATCAATATTGGATTTTTAGATGAAAGGAAAATTTCACTTGAAATAATGGAAGTTTTTTCTTCAGGCGCTTCAATTAACTGAGCCAACCACCACGGTCGAATGTTCTTTTGTATGGGTTTCCATGCCAGTGAATAACCCTTTGGTTAATTTCGAATAACTCGGTTTTTGCCTCCGGTTGCAGTTCCCTATATAGTCCAGTGAATTAATCGACAGAGACAGTAGTTAGTTGATAGTCGGTCGATCTGTACCAAACCCAAAGCTAAACCTAACCTATCGACTATCGATTGTCTCAGTCGATTAATTCAGTGGACTACATACGGAACTGCAGCCTTGCCAACTATCATTTTTGCCATGCACATTACTGCTTTTCTACTACACAACTCTTCTTAAGCCCTGGTCTCTTGTTAGGATGTTTAGTTAATTGTAAATAACTGTTAAGTTAGCACTACCGTGTCCCTGCACTGCACTGCAGCGATCGGGAGCTATGTGTGGGTGCACCTTGTTTGCGTGTGTGTGGTTGGCAATGGTGTTTGTTTGTGTGGACAGGAGGCGGCGCCAGGGCCAGGAGGGCCACGAGGACGGTGCCGAGGGGCGGGTGATGGAGGGCGGCGAGGGGCCGGGGGCGGTGACGGAAGACGCGGGGGGTGGTGGGGGCGGAGGCAGTCAAGCTGGGTGGCGCGCCTACTACGAACATCCACTGACGGCAGCCACCTCTGCCATGCTCAACATCGGATCCGCCGCCCCCGACGATATGGCCGCTCCCGCTGCGCCGCCCCCACTTGTCTACGAGTACTACAAGCTGCCCCAACTCACCGCCAGTGATCGTGATAAGCAGGCAGCATTAGCCGACATCTGGCCGTAAGTCCCTTAAACTTGTAATTTTTAAACAAGCATCCAGAGAACCTTTTGCATGTATCGCTACTTACGCTTCATTCGCTTCTACGCTTAGCTGATTATCGCTATTATTTGTCTCACCTTTCTTTCAGCTTTGATTATGGTCATGCTTCTGCTTTGCCAGTTTTTTATTATAATTGTTTTTCTCAACAGATTTTAAGCGATTTTTGTAATTCGGAACTTATTTAGCTGTTATTTAGAGTTGTAATGCGGAACACACTTGATTGTTATTCTGAGTTTGCCGAGCTTATTAATTTGATTTCAAGTTTGAAGATCTCTGATCAAAGTTAGACCTTTGCGAAATGTTATTTTTTACAGTAATTTGTCTTTATTTCGCATCAAATTGTCAAATGTGTATAAAGTATTGTAAATTTAATGTTAGTGAACATACTACATAATGTATTGGAACATACGTTCTTATTTATTACGTTCATCTCAATTCTTTTTCTATCATTGACAGCATTGTTACGTTGTACGGCTTGGAGTAGGAATCTACTGTACCGACAGTTTAGAGCAGTATCTCACAAGTAGAGTACTGTATAGGATGGATTTAGGATTGTATATAATATCACATTTTATACCATTGTTTCTTCACCTGAACAATATAACAGTAACATTTGAATGTAGGCAAGCTAGGTTATAGCATTGATCAGGAATAGTAAGATGGTTCGTCTATGGTTATAGTTTCAATCAAAGTTGGTAAAACTGTTTTGAACGTCTGAACTCATCAACCTTTCCATCCAACTTTTCAATCAGCTCTCTTCTCGAATTCTGAAATCTTTCATGTTTTATTGAACAAAAAAAAGTAGCATCCCTCCTCTGGTAGCCAAATTGAGTCGGAAGATATAATACGACACTTCAACAATGTAAGAGGACTCCTGGAATTTCGTATACAGTTGGTTAGGTGGCTGAATTTATTATTTCTTTCTTCCATTCTTTCTTTCCACGGTCGGCTTTCGTTGTCAAAAAAGACGAAGAAGGAGAGTGCGATGTTTCAAAGAAAATCGCCGCGGTAACTACGAAAATCAAAGAGGTGACTATATTCTCTGTATGTATTGTCTCTCTCTCTCCCTCACTCTCTCTTTCTCTATCTATCTGTATATGTTGGATATTTGATTACGAATGACGCTGCTGGAAAAGAAATAGATAAGACGACGACGGTGGTTTGGGATGATTCTTTAGAAGAACAATGCTAGTGGTGTTGATAAAAAATTCAGCCGATAAAAAAGAGAAAAAGAGAGAGAAATATCAAAAATGTGGTGAGAGAGAAACGGTGAAAGAGAGTAGAGAGCGAATGATGATAATAAAACGTAGACAGTCATTTTCCCAGGAGGACAGACGACAGTGTAGGCAATTTATGGTTTAGTATCTCCCTAACCTTGATACTAAACTCCACTCATTCTGCCCCTTAAGCCATCTCTATCGAGATACTTTTTTAATGCCATCCCTGTTGAGGCTCCAAAGAAGTCACAGGCTTGCCTAATTGCTTGATTGTGTTCTCTGCCTAACTTACCACCCCCCTCTTCGTTGCACATTCACCTAAGCATTGATACCTTTTCGAAATTTGAGACTTCACCTGGACTACAAATCTGTAACAAAACCGCGCCAACACATGTTTCCAGCTCAGCATCCGATTATAATATGAAGTACGAGGTGATAAATCATAGTAATATTTTCTTGTGCTCCGTAATACGGTTTCTTGCTTCTCACAACGGAGAAAGTTGGGTGCCCAACCTCTATTCTATGCGCTGGGCCCATCTTGTTTACGATTGTATCTTATTAATACATTTATTACACTTTAAAAGTAATCCTAGGTGCTACTACTGACTTTCACTTTAAATTTGTTGTAGATAGAAGTCTTATCTAAAGATCTATTCTCATAATTGTGAGAAATTAAAGTCAGTTGAGAGACAAGTCCAAACAAAGGAACCTATTCCGATAGAGCACTCTCATAGAGCAATCTATAATATAGATTAAAGATGTGAGTGTTGATTTGTTCTAGACTAAAGTGAGAAGAGTAATCTAGCACGAGTGTAGGGGTAGCCTAGATTCCTCTACGAGAACGCTTTATCACAAAAAGTATGTTCCCATTTGAATGGTCCTTGCGTTCTTCATATAATACATCTACATCCGATGACAGTTGACATGATTATTGTACAACGAGTATTGTACCCTCTGACCAAAATAGTTAGTTTGTATTGCAATTGCAGTATTCAGAATTCAAAGTACTGAATAAGATACTAATGTACCTATTTGAGTTCGGGTAACCAAAAACTAATAATTTTATATTAGGGATGAAATTAATCTTCCCATTCCTTCGGATTTAACTTTCGATGAATTCCCAAAACTATAATTTCGGTAATGCGTTCTTCTGTTGTGAGTTATTAGCTGATGGCAATGACTTTTTGAAGCCGAAAAAATATGAGCGCACATTTTATTCGAGCGGCCACATGTTAACTGATTGCAAAACACGTATCTTACAAGGTATCTCTTAATCTTAGTTTAAAGATAGGACAATAGTCGCTTGATCATAAGTCACTGCAGATTAAACGTGGATGGCGGCAAATAAATAAGCTGACCTCGAGTAAAAGACCTTGATTTATGTTTGGTCATTCTTCACGATATTCATTCACTGTTATGGAGCTCTCCCCTATTTATTCTCGGGACGTGAAGGTACGCAATTTATTTTTATTCTCTCATTTATTATTATTTTTAATCGCGCTTTTTACTGTAAAGCTACTTTGAACCAAACGAGCTTCTGCTAATCTTAGCTCACTACCCGTTTACGCGATGTTAGGATCATCATTATCAAAGATTAAATTTTCGATTAAATCTGAAAAGAAAGGGTTCCCTTGAGCCAAATAATAAGACGGATGTATTTGTGGTTTGTGTAATGCAGAATTTTTCTCTACAAATCACTTCTGACTCCGTTTCAACCGTGTGCGATTTCATGTCATACTTGGCATATAATCACAAATTTATTTATTATCCTGGAACAAGTTTGTAAAATACTGTACAGTTTCTATATCTTACTTAGTTAGGATTTATCCGCTTAAAAAGGACCATACTTTGTATTTTACTGGAAATAAATGCCTCATGTCATAGAGAAAATAATCAATTGAACTGAAATCGTTTACATTGAAGCTTAATCCAACCTGTACATGTAGCTTAATCCAACCTGTACGATGGACTTCGAAAGACCCCTAGTTCAATAGCCGATGGTTAATGAACTGTTACATCAACTTCAGAGAAAGTACTAAAAGGTAATTTGAAATTAATCATTTGATATTCATTTAGATTGTTAGATCCTCCACTTCGTCTTCTGTTATAGAGTATCAAACAGTTGAGAAAAACTAAAACAAAGAAAAAAAAAGGAAAAAGAAAAACCTGAATCATTTCTCGCAACACTGGTGAACTGAGCAAAAACTTATTGCACTGAACAAAACGTTTGTGCCATCCAGGTGGTAAAAATCAGCGACACCCAGATTGCAGGCCTTCTGTGTCGCCTGTGCATGTGCGTGCGTTCATGCACTTAAAGTTGTGCGTGTGCGATAAGTCTCTTCTACCCTGCTAAAAAGGCTATAAATCTGTTTTGTGATGGGGCGGCTGAAGAAGGCCTTTCCTGCTCTGTTTACCTGAATTACTTCCGACCAATGCTTTTGTACAATAAAATCATATACACAACCTGAAGTAGAGAATATGTTAACGTTGCTAGTCTGGTGAACTCGGGAGAGAAATATGCAATAAAACATAAAATTCAAGCAGAACGGATTAAATCTTCCTTTTTTTATTTTGCCCCTGACAACAGTCGGTGATACATTGTTATTCAACTGTTCCGAAATTGTCTATTGCTAGAGTCAATAAATTGTTGGAGGGTGAAATACCGATGATTCTCAGTCTAATAGAGCCTAGAAATGTATTGAGTATGAAATACGATTTCTTCACGCCTTTGTTTGAAAGCATTTCGATAAAACATCACCATTGTCAAGAAACTTAATAATTTATTTGTGGAATATTCTAGTTTGATCTATAATTTTTCTTTCCGTCTCACCAACATTGATCATGATGTAGTTGTTATTCAATGAAGCAAAATTTATGTTACTGCCACAATTTCCCACTATGAAAAAAATATGGTGATAGGTCCAGTGATAATGAAACCCAGTTTGAACTAGGAAGAAGGGGATAAGGTTGGCTGATCTAAGTCCTACAGTATCCAGTATCCTACATTGTCCAGTATCCTAAAACGGATTTCCTTAAAATGAAGCATAAGACTCGGTGATTTGACACATTGTGCCATTCACAGGAAGAAAGGGGTTCAAACTTTTACATGCTATCACTTTTCAAAACAGAATTTTTCACTTCCATCCAACTCAAAGTGCACTTGAAACTGTTCCGTGTTGGTGATATTTGAAGAGAAAGAAGAAGAGCGAGGGAGAGAGAGTGAGAGGGAAAAAGAGAGAAAGAGCTGAGTAGCACTGATGAGGGGTGTCGTCGTGTGGGGCGGTGTTACGTACTGATGAAATGGGGCGTAAGGGATTTCATTATAAGTGTAGTACTCAGCCCACATTTACATAATGCCCATACACTGCGCTCAGTTTATCTTCCGCTATCTTCTTGCAATCTCTTCATCCTTCCCTTCCGCCCTTCCTTCCTACTCAAACCCTAACGGTCGCTTTTTTGATCCTCATCCGCATCTGAAGACGGCAGCGTTTTCATTACAAAAGAAGAATGAGAAATTGCGTTTGTGGCAATTGTTATGGAAAAATTCATCCTGTAGCGAACTGTGCTACGCGAGGTGAGCTGTCGCTATAAATATTCTTGCCAAATAGGTGGTAGATGAAGAAAAAGGCACTTTCTCCATGACTGTAGATTAGTTACTTGTGAATTTTGTGAATTTTTTACAGTGTGCCTTATTTGAACACCTTCCAAACGAGACGGGAAATATGAACTACGCAAAATATATATATAGAAATAGAATTTTCTTAGAAATCATCACAAGAACTGAATAACTATCTTTAACTAAATAAGCTAAAATTATTTTCAAGTTTAGTACTTCATTATTTTTTGTTTATTGTTTAAGAAGTAATTCAATATTGAATTTATCATTTTTATTTTTAATTTAATCTGTTCTAGTTGTGCCGTACAACTTCGCTATGTTTTTATCATTAGTCATGACGTTGAACCTCTTTCTTTTTCTCAATTGAGTAGTCCAATACAGTGCAGTTCAAAACAGTGTTCTTCAATGTATGCTCTAAAAATAAATTAATTCATAATTTTAATTTATAAATAAATTATACTGTATTTTATTTTAATATTATCTCTTATTATTATATCCACAAAGAAGGGAAATGATGACAGTTAGTTATATAATTATTGTGATAATAAATAAACATTTATCAGTTTTCTACATTTTCGTAACTGAGTGTAGTTGAGTATAATATTCATAAAAATTATTGTTGATTCCCTGTAAAATCTCACTGGAGTTCAACCAAGTTGCCAAATTCAATTTAAATTTCAAGTAAAAAATAAACTTTTTATTATATATTACATACAAAAACCTCATTGTAGATTAGGGATTAAGTCATGTTGTAAAAAATTGCTCAGTGCATTCCTTGGTTGGCAGTAAGCAGGATGCAGTCTGTCGGATTACAAGGGTTGAGCTTTGACAGGTGACGTCACCATATCAGTTTCATATTACACTCACACGTCCAACACAATGTTCTCTCCACCCCTGCTCAAAATAAAAAATCATTCGCTCCCCTAACTTTCGTAAACTACCTCGATAATAAAGAGTTGGCCTTTGTTAAGAACCTGTCCTCACCCATCACCTCTTTTAGATTAAAAAAATTGACATTCGATCCTACTGATGAAATGTTCCAATTCTAATTCTCCGGAACGCTGAAGGTGTTGAATGGTGATGAATTTTCAATCCAATATTTTCTATTACAAACAAGACAGCACATGTCTTGTTAATACAAATATGCGGAATTATGATGAGTAGATGAAGTTATCACTGAAGGGATGTCGGTAATAATACATATTATTATGTTTCAATTCTCAGATAATGTTATGTCCTCTTGTTTTTTGTCCGAAAATGCCATTTCGTTTATTCTTAATTTATTCATAGCACACTTGATTAATTAGTCCTTTGATTAGTCCACTCAATTATTTTCTTCAAGCTCTTATAGTTTTTATCCGTCAAATAATTATTTCTATCACTGCTTAGTTTCATTCCTATCATCTTTTACATTTTTTATGCTATCAATTTTCATGAGGAAATTGCTAGTGGAAGGGATACCAGAGCTGTTGCATCGTATCAGTATCTCTGAATTATAATATGGAAGATGAATAAATGTGTCATGCTTTCTCCATTGTCCAGTTGACAAACATCCTTTGAACGAGGATAAGGAGGTAGAGGAGGATAAAAAAATGGTGAATGAGGAGGAGGAGGAGGAGGAGGAGGAGGCAAAGGAAAGAAAGGACAGGAAGATTTATGCGTACAGTAAAGAGGATAACATTCGTTGTTGGACGATTGCGTTACGTTGCGTTGCATTGAACCGCGGTGACAAAACAAACAGAAAATAGAAATCTTCGAAAGACAGACAGCCAGTCATAAATTATTGGCCCATTAAAAGGCGAACTGTACACTTAACGTATGACAATAGAAATAAAAGAATAAAAGTTATTGCCACCTCCAGTAATTCCTATCTGGACGAGTGTACAAAATGTGTCTCTGTCAGGCCAAGTGGGAGATGCAGTTTGGTGTACAAATGACCGTCGCCCACTTCATCACACTTGGGCCTTGGATCTTGTAATTTAAATCTGTATTTTTGTCGTTTACCTGGTCACTTCAGCTATCGGGCACTGTTCCCCTACAACGTTTTATTTATATTTTGTAATTTTTCCAGTATTCCTTGTTCTATATCCTTAGTTATATTAGGAGGACTTCATCCTCCGAAAAAATTGGTACCATTTCTCTGTTCATTAATAAGAAATAGTAGCAGTATACTCTTCCGTACTCTCTTTAGTCTTAAGCAACCAATGAAATATGCAAATATCAACGGTTTTTATTGTAAGCTCTAATCCATATACTCTTATTACTATATTTCTCATTTGTTCAGTTGCAATTCGGTAGCATTTTGTCTTTCACTACACAATGAACAGCTTTGTTACACTTATTTTCAATCATCCCTTCTAAATATCCGAGCAAGTTCATTTTCGTCCAGTGTCGCTCCATTTCCGCTTAGTTATTTAGAGCATTAGCCAATTTCAATCGAAATAGAATTTTCATAAAACCCTATTTCTGGAGTGCGAAGAAAGTGTGACACAAAACAAGGACGTGTACTGCTCACGTCAGTGTCCATTCTGTAAACAGGAATAACTGTACAAAATTCTTTCCGGGAACTGGAAATGGAAGAAAATCGTGACCAAAACTCATGACGATCAGCCCGTTGCTTGCTGTTTGATTGCCAGACGTTTTATTCAGCTTCTAGTTGTGTGTGCGCGCATACAGTAATTACTGATAAAATCAAACGCGAATATAATCAACAACACGATTTCACGTCGATGTGTGTTCAATACGGTTGATGATTCATAATGGATAGAGAAATTTATCTCGTGAATCTTGTCATAATGGACACTTTAGCACAGTTCCCACCATGCTTGTGTTGGTAGAAACTACCTTGACCAACCTGATTGTTGACCTTCAATAATATTTCACCTGCCGTTCTAACTTTAATAATGCCCTCATTCACCTTCCTCTCCCCAATTAATGCTCGACTATTTTTTGAGTTATGTTTATTGAATGAAAATAACCCCTATGCCGGACTCACCCAATGAGTATGTATTTTCTCGAAATTGTTATCACTTCATCAGACCCTGAGAAAGCTTGATTTCATTTACGGTACTGGGATGATACGTGCCACGAACACTAGATTAACCTTTACACTTTCCAAGTAATTGCTTATTATTGGAACTGAGCTAGTTCATTTATACAGTTGAAGAATAATGTTATGACCAACGAAATTTCCGTGCAGAGTATTGAACATAACTGGATTAATTGAAGCTATTGAGATTATTGCCATCGTGACTCGTTTAACACGGCTGAACATGCACGCTTAGAATCAGTTCTGTGCTGAGTGTTAATACAGGTTGTTAAATGCTATTTGAATGTTCTGTACAATCGGTGTGTCCGCATTTTCTTTTTGTATTGAGACGTGCTGACACTCATACCGTTTAGACTTTTAGTGAGATTTTTTTCGAAATGCAGAACTTTTATCATTGAATAGGAACAAATCGTTTTATGTTCAATCATTACATAATGAGGAATATATTTTTACCAGATACCATGTGAAGATAATCCTAAGGACCATTCATTGACTTTATAGGACACTGCATAATAAAAAATTTGAAGTATTAATTATCTCTCTTGAAACCTGAAAAAGTGAGATACACTTCTGTTTATCGAAGGTAAAAAGAACTTCAGTCCACATTAATGGAATCAATTTTTTAAAGTTGGAAGGAAATTGAGTAGCCGTCGATATTTTTAATAAAATATCCAGTGGTGATATAGTATGCAATCGAAATCAATTATTACTATTATGCTTCTATGCAGTTTGCTTTAATTTATATTCACCAATTTTCAGTTGCACTTATTAGACTCTGAAGGAGTATATATTATATATCTCCAGCCATAGCCACGGAGAACCTGTTTAGTTTTTATTGTATGCAGATTTCTACAGCTTGTAATGAATTCATTGAAGCGTAATGAATTCGTATATCATCGTATGTGAATTTGGCCTAAGGGCGTAAACAACGGGCTGTGTTGATGATGTTGGGTGTACCCAAGTAAAAGAGAGAAATAGTGAGTGAGAGTGAAATACGCGAGTCGCTCTATTTGTAATTTGAAGAAAGGGGGTTGTTTGATAGTGCCAGCCTACCTCCAATGCAAAGAATTGCGATGACGACGTTTCTCCACCAACTATCAGCGGTTCTTTCTTTCTCTTTCCTTCTTTCAGTCTACTCCATCCTTCTTCTTCTTTTTCATCATCAACCCTTTCTACCCTTAGCTGAATTCTCATCCTATTATTCACAAAACTGGTTTACTTTTTCACCATCTGATCCATTCTTATTATTTAGCAACTGTTCATGTTAATGCCATTTATGAGCATCCATTTTCTCCCACCGGCGTTATATTCATTTTGAAGTTCCCTCTGTGCGACTTATCTTCTTCTGTTGTCAGCACTCTCTCACACAAAAGCAAGTTTCAATTGTATTGCTGATTGTTTTTAACGTTACAATTGACTGTGGTTCAATTTTAATATGGCTTGATATTTTTGAAGCAACATGTATAATGAAAATTGAGTGTTCAAATTTCAGTATGCTCGCTTCTTATTCTTTAAGATGATAACTAAAACTTATAAAACCTAGATCAATCAATATTTGTTCTGATAGCCTACCATAAACTCGAGAAGAATTTTAGTAGAAGAGGCTGTTGCTTTCAAGCAAAGTATTTTTATGCTTCAAAATTTTTCTTGTTATGAACTGAATCCAGATAACGGGTTTAAAGAATAGAAAATAGTTTGTTTTTTGTGTTATGGATTTTTTAAAAATTTAATTTCCAGTTTCAGTTGAATTACTACACCTCTTCTTCCAACTAATGAACACTCAGAGAGATTTCGCTTTGGTCCTTTTATTTTCGTTCATTAACTATTAAAGATTTTTTATAGGGATCTTAACTGAAGAATTAGGTTTTTTGTAGCTTGCATTAATGAAAATATAAAGAAATACCAAAAGTTCACAGTTTATATTGGTTTAGAACTCATGTTAGTAACATCTTGACTTGTATAAACTACATACGATTCTGTTCTAACTAAATAGAACAATCTGCGAATACGGCTGGATGATTTAAAACAGCTCTTATTCATGTTTAATAAGCTCCTGTGTGTTGGTGTGAGTGCGAGGGCTTCCGCTAATGGGTGCGGCACAAGTCGAAATTGCATTCCGCGTTATTGCATCGTCTATCCTATCCTCTCTACATTGGCGGCTGTGTAATTTTCCCATACAGATTGTATCTGCTGAGAAGAGTCTGTCTATTGCAGAGAAGATACGTTTTTGCGTTGGGAGGCCGCGAGGTATACGCTCGTCTGATGTGTTGCATATCATTCATGTTGAAGGCGCAACACTGTTCATCTGTAATGGTTTCAAGGGGGCGGAGGCAGCCCTTGGGTGAAAACCGGATTTCTACTGTTTTTTCGGGTCTGAAAGACGATCTAGAAACAATAGGAAGCGGATAGGAGTGTGTACCCACGTAAGGCCCCAGGCTGCTCATAAATCCTACTTCGACCTGCTACAGATGACGATAAGAAAGAAGGGAAAGGATACTCCTGACCCCCTTCCCTCCTTCAATTCTTTTTGATACCGTTCGTCCTGGATATAGAGACGGTGATAAATATCCTCCCAACTAATTTCGCTTCAATTAGAGACAACTCTGGCTTCCCATATCTCCAAAGTGATGACCACGCCCTGATCTTGCCGTCGATACTGATCATTCTGCTATTAAAATTATGAATTATGCTTCACGATATCGGTAACTGCGTCACAAAGTCACAATGTAACTTGATTTGAAGCTATACACGGAAACGACTAACCGCTAAAAGGTCTATTCCAATGATTAGAAAAAACGCAATTAAAACTATCTTCAATATCTTAGAAATATTGGAATGTGTTTGAAAGGATCAAAATTGAAAATTCTATTACTTTTTATTCATGATTTATGTACAATTACGATTTAGAGAAGATTTATGTAGTGAACATTTAAAATAAATATACCCTAATAAAGTTTTTTGGCAGCTGAAACTCAATAAATATTTAATTACTGTTTCTTTGCTCTTGAAAAACCATCTTTATTAAAAATTATTGGCCATACATTGATGATTTGTTTCATAGTTTCCCTTGTCTTAAAAAAATAACATTTCAATTTTTTGTGGTTAAATAGATATTGCAAGCAAAATGTAGTTAGCAATGCTCATTAGCTGCAATTCACTTAAGAAATGGCGTGCTAGAAATTAATGGAACCGTTTGCTTGTGTGTGTATTTGAAGCTATTTTCTGGTTATTTATTGTAGACAAGAGTCCGGCCTTTGGAAAGTAGGATAAGTTTGTTGTTTTGACATTTGCAATGTTGTGTGAAGCCTACAGTCCGAGTTACTGTGGTCAGTAAAATATCACCTTCCGTTCATTAACGCAAGACGTGTGTGCCAGTGTTGTTATTTTCTTGTTGTTCGATTGTTGTTGTAATTGTGCTCGGCTTTAATTGGAAAACTAACAAACAGTACACAAAATAAGACTGCTGCTCCTTGTCTAGATGTCTAGGCCTAAATGCTAGGCGGCAGGTGAGAAAGAATTTTGTAATAACTCTTCCTTATTTCAACTACCACTGTACTTGGAAGTGTGTACTAGATTGTTGTATTCAAGGTAAATGCTAACTCAACACGCTAACTATTCTAACTACTTAACTACAGCTTCTTTGACTTCATTCTTTTCATCATCTTGACAATCGTCTCTATCTACTTTTCCATCTTCCTGTTTTTTCTTCTCTTCTTTTCTCAATTTTCTTTATCTATCTTCACATCCTCCTCCTCTCCTCCTTCTACTCCTCATTTTTACCGCTTACTCTTCCCATGCATCCTCTTCAAAAGACAGCTTTTAAGCTTCTTCAGCTTTTAACAAATGTTTCCTCACCTTTTAACAAATGTTTCATCACCTTCTAGATTATAAATGTTTTTTAACTTTAAGGATTATACAGTTGAATGATGTGTTAAGGAAGCTGTGTTGAGGCAGCGTTTTTGGGCGTCGGCCTGCGAAGCTTCCATCTATGCTATCTACTAAATAAATAAAAATAAATAAATTGAATTTATCATTGACAGAAATTGGGTGTATCAATTCCACAGTTTGAAATTATTTGGACAAAACGTTTTTTAGAGGCTGTATTAGAATATAATCCTCATACAGTGGGATTACAAATTATACAAAGGTATAAATAATACAATAGTATAGGAAGACAGTGAGGATTGTTAGTGGATTATGTGACTTGAAAAATATTGTGTGCTTTGAAACGCCGCGCAAGAAGTATCAGTCTCTTCACTGCTGCGTAATATTACAGTAGAGTTTATAAGTGAAAACATTGCAATTAAAAAGTTATGCAGAAAATACTCTATGATTCACTCTTTTATCAACGATAAAACATTTCCTCATCTCGTTTTTATGCATTTCGTCAACATTTTAACGTTTTTCGCCTTTCTGGTTTCTATAGGAATGTGCTCTCGGTGTTAATGTTGTTTAATTGGCTTCTAGTTTGCATTTTCATAGCGCATGTGCATGATACTTCTCTGCTTTTGTAATTTATCGATTTTATTACAGTGCATTTTGAAGGCTGTGTAGTAATTGATGCGAATGAATGTAAATGCCGATCAATTTGAATAAATTTAACGTGTATTAGGTATTAAAATATGTCGACGTAGACTACGGTCGTAGAGGCTATATAAGTGTTTTCAGGAGATACATTATTTGCTCACATATTAAGTTTGAAGTCTATTTGTGTCATGAGTTTCATGCAGTTTCGGCGTTTCATGAGATAAGAGATTAAGTAATAAATAACTGATATCTATTGAAATTTTACAATGAAGTATGCATTCATTTTTGGAATAGAATGTTTTTACGTTCTTGATTCCTTATCATATTGCCCGAACCTACAGATAGTTGTTGAGTGATTTCTTTAAAATGATATTGAACGCGGAAGTATGATAACCTCGATGAACCGGGAATTTCATTTGAATCAGTCATAAGTTTATCAACGAGAATCCATAGTTAATCGTTTCAAATGGAGATCAGTACTATAAATAATGCGATAAACAAAATTTTCCTGCACAAGAGTAATTTAATTTTTTTAAATTTGTCATCCAAAAAATGTGAATTTTATCTAAAAAAAAAAAACAACATAAATAATATCAGAAACCTGAATATAGCTCCTGAAACCCCTTGCTCTTGATAAATCTGTGATCTGCAATCTTTCAAAGCCACTGTATACTTGAAAATACGAGTAGATTATCAATCTCATAGAATTCGTCCCATTCCCGAACTTCTCCAATAACTTTGACGCGGAAATGATCAATAAAACCAACATTTGATGTAATATATATTTACAAGTTTTATTATTTCTGAATTCACTAATTTTTTCTTTAATCTTGTATGTTACAGAGCTGGTACAGCTGGAACTGGCACTGGCTCAGGAACCCTTCTCACGTCGCAGTTGAAAACTATAAACGGCGTCGTCGGGGGCTCACCCCTCGAACTCGGAGGGCCCCCTTTGGGGGACATTGGACTATTCCTGCACCACCCTTCGTCCCACCCGATCAAACGGGAGCCCGAAGACCTTAGTCATCACAGGAAGCAGTCTACGCAAACAGCCAGTGACAAGACCAGGCATAAGGTAATAATTATTTATTATATCCCTCTGATCATTTAGATAGAAATGAACTCATGATATACGATACCTATCGTACCTACAGCAGCAAACTGGTTTGACAGAATAGAGATGGACAATGCTTCCTTTACGAATTAGGCACCTGTATTATTTTCGACTTCAAACAGAGATTGATCTACCACTATAAAATAATATATGTCAATACTTTTTTTACTAAAGCTGTTGTAATAATTGTACTGAGAAAACAACTAATTTTTACCGCTAAAGTTTATTACCCGATGTGTCTGTACTCTTCAAAATTACGCTTATTGTTATTCTACCACAGGAGTTATCCGGTGTCTATTTACCCCACTTCTCTTATCAACCAGTCTCTTCCCTAGTAATTTATTAAATTCGTATTGATCCTTCAAAATATACAAGTAGAAAGAACTATTTTTACTCTTTTCGTAATATTTTCAAAGTAATGAAATCATCAGAAGACTATGCAATGTTCAACTGGTGATCAGATATGATGAAGCAGTATAGAATGGAATGCACTTATCACCTTCTGGACTCATACCTTATTACCTATTTGTATGTCACCAAACCGACTTCCACTTCAGTCATGTAAATGCTCAAGCAAGTTGGGAAAAATCAGAAATCATTATTGAAAATTCACAAGACATGAATAGTAAAAGAGACATTGAAAAGCTGAGAGAAACTTGGACATCTGAAAAGGCTCCAGAAGCATCGAACATGATGGATAATACTATTTCAAGTAATAATATCCCCTATCTTGGAAAATTTTGTTTTCATGAATTCATCTGAACTTTTAAAACGGTTCAGTTAATTCTCAACGAACAAGTTATGAATCTTATGTTGGGATGGACTGTCCGGTCAAATTTCATCATCTAATTAAAATATATAAAGAAATACTTTTAACTCTGTTATCAAGAATATTTAAAATACATCTGTGACCTGTGGGTACCTTCATAAAAAAGACATTTGATCAGAGGAAGTCATATGAATAAACTGAAATAAATTAAGTTGATGGATTATATTTTTTAATTGAAATGTAAAGACTGAATATTTGTTATGTTACAGGTGCTAGTAGTGACGTCAGGTGGACAGGACCTTGTTGTCGATGTTGTGAACAACAACACGACAACAGTGAAGGACGAGTTTGTCCACTCGCCGCAGCGGTCCATGAACGGCGGCACTCCGTCCTCAACGTCGTCGCTTATAACGGGAGACGTCAATAGCGAACTGATCGCCACATCGGAAGGCCTAAAGCCGGCCACTATGTACAACAGCGGTCACATTTTCACCGCCATCTCGTCGGGCGCGCCCCACGGCTCCGGCACCCCCTCCCCCATACCCTACTCTGAGCACAGTGGACAGTATACGGCCACAGTCTCACAGTCCACCACTGGGTGAGTGCATTCACTAAAGAATATAGTAGACTATAGAATTGATTTAAAAAGAAAAACAATTTAATAAATTTTGAAAAAATAAATAAATGTAAGCTACATTAATTGATATAAAGGAAAAGCCTCAAGAACCGTACAAATATAGGCTACATTTATTCATATTAAAACTGTAGGAGTTATACAGTTAGTTATACTAGGAACAAAATATACAGATAATACTTAGTTACGCGTAGGAGTTACAAAAAGTGCTCCTAAAACCGTTCTGCCTCGTAGCGTTGGTTTGAGTCCCCGTCCCAGCTTCTCTATGATGCATCACCATTCCCTAAGAGAAAAAACCTTACATGTATCTTGATACTTGAATCAGTTAATACAACAAAACAAGGTATTTGAAAGAAATAACATCAGTATTAGACGATACTAATTTTGGGAATAGAATTAATCTATATGACGATGCTAAAAATGGCTTTGTAAATTTCATTAATATAAAATTTTTTAAAGCTTAGATCAGCACTGCAAATCTGATTGTAAGTTATCATAGTATGCTTATAAAATATTATTGATACACAACAAAACATGTAGGTCACATCTCATTCTTTCTGGATAATTAAAAACGTTATAATTTTATTTCAAAGGAAAAATACAGAGATTTAAAATTACAGTATTTAATAAAATAATTATATCTAGTTATTTTCAACTATGCATAATTTTTATTCTATTAAACATGTAGGTGCATATTATAGCAAGATTTATAGGTTATTCTCATTGGACCTGTCCAGAAGATAAAAATTATTGGTTGAAGAAAAAACCTGTATGTCAAATGTAATTATTCTTTAAGAATTGTTTTTTTATTTTATAATTGAAAGCCCAATAAGGAACATATACTTTGGAGGGCAAAAATGGTATGCTGAATGTAATTATCCCCTAAAAATGATCCTATTTTTTAATAATTATTTTGTATCAACGCACTAAGCTCGCTTTGCTAATGCATGTTTAATTTTTTTTTCATGTTATATAAAAATGTTTTAAGTTGAAAATATGTATATATGTGTATTTATTTGTTGTATTTTTTGAGTAAAAAATACATTGAAATTGAAATGACAATATTTTAAGCCTATATTTTTGAATTATTAAACTAATAAGAAATCATTTTTCTTTACATGAAATGCAATGAAAATCTATACTTCATGATTAGTATTGTTTTGTTTTTTGTTTGCAGTGCATCATTCACAGAGCCCTACTACCGGGGGGAGTACTTTGGGGGTGGTGGCGGAGACGCGGGCGGTGCCAGTCCTTATAGGAGTATAACGTCGGTTGGAGGGGTGGGTGGTGGAGGCGGCTACGACGGCAGTGGAGGCGGGGGTGAGACGACGGCGTCGTTTGTGGAGCGATACGTGCGACAGAACACAGCAGCCGCTGCGGCAGCTGCCTACCACGGCAGCAAGGGCGTTATTGCCGCTGCCGGCCTCACCGTCGACCTGCCGTCGCCCGACAGCGGCATCGGCGCAGACGCCATCACGCCGCGCGACCAGGCACACATTCAGCAGGTAGAGTAGCTTGCCTACTATTAAAACAGTATTGTTACACAAATAAATAAATTAATTAATTTTACACAAAAAAAAAATTGTACAGCCCTATGAAACATTTTGTACGAAACTTTATAGGCAAGTTGAATGTACTGTTACAAATACAAAAATTGGTAGGAATCAAGCACTAAAAGAGATAGTAATGTTTCTACGATAAATTATGTGTGATGAGATTAATTGATTGGGAGAATCAATAGAAGCATTTAATATACTATAAATATACGGTATTCAAAACAATAGAATTCAAATTTTCTGTCTTGAATGCTCCTTAATCAAGGAATGTCATATCTTATTCAGTTCAACAAAAAAATCAAGTATCTTAATTTCATAGCCAAAATAAAAATTGGTAGAAGACAAAAGGTAAACCCCAAGAAACTACACGATGACAATAAGAGTAACTAGCCAGTTAGCTTGATATTCTGAGTATCCCAGAATAGAACTTTGATTCAGTTTATATTAGATTATTCCTAGATCAGGACCCCCACTTTCCTTAATAACAGTAATTCAGATTTTTTATCAAAGCCTTTTGTTAGGTTGATTGAGCCAGTTAAAGACATTGGGCTATTTTTTGTCACATTATTAGCTCATGAAATTAATGATTATGATAACCAGTGCACCATAAAAGCTTTGAAAGTTTGAAGAGGACTTAGTGGAAAAAAGTAGCAATAGCCCTGGCCAACTCCACTAAACACCAATAGAACCATCTCACTCTGAAACAATTTAGGTGAAAGATAGGGAAGAGTCATATTCTTGAATTCTTATCCAAACCAATATGTGAATATTGGCATTCTTCAAATTCATGACATTCTTCACATTCACGATTCACAAGTCATGTACTAGAAATCGGCTACACTCATCTATTATTTTCCATTATCAATTTTAACGATTACAATACCACTAGTCTTTTTTCATTCTTTTCTCACCTCCGTTTTTTTAGCACTTCATCGTTCTTGCCTTTTAAAATTCGTGCCTTAAGCTTCTTCTTTTTCTTTAACTCGCTTGTCGGTTTCTGGGTTGGCATTCGTTAGGCATTATAGCGCAGAGCAGTGTACACTTTACAGAGCCGTCGGCATGTTGCGATGTTAGCCGTCATGAGTGCCATGTTCTGAACGCGCTGGTGGCCTCGTGGACCGCATGGCAAAGGAGGCGTGGGACGATCAACATCAACATAGTCCTCTACTCGGTCTGACTGACCCCCGTCGACTTCTCATTACAGAACGCATCCAAAAGCACTGGTTCGCTTGTCATGTTGCTGGCTGGCGTATGGCGCATATGCATAGTACGCGCTATTCTGCCACCGCGTCTGTCTGCATACATTATTCGTGTTCGACTCCAAACTAGTCTTTTTTACTGTCCGACATATCACATTTTTACCTATGATGAACATAACGGTGACCTTGGAGCTATTCAGAGCAAGGTGTAGTGCTTAGTTTCTTTTCAATTTATTACTTTAATATATCACCGAATTGTGGATTGAAAAAGGAATGAAAGATATTTTGCATTAAGAGTAGTTACCATTGTAGTCTGCACTGTTAACCTATTTCTTGAGTTTTCTACCATTCACTGTGTAACTAACAATTCACTGAATTTTGGATTAAAACAGAATAAAGGATATCTTGCATTTAAAGAAGTTTACTATTTTAGTCTGTACTAAAATTCCTTGGGGTTTCTACTTTTGTCATCCATTGTGCCCCCTTACCAAGTCTGAAAATCAGATTAAAAATCAGTCAGTTATCAACATTCAATTTGAAGTTGAACTTTTCACTTTTCTAGTTGCAACAAGTACTATCGAATAATATAGAAAAAATACAGTTATGCACTTGTGTTTATATGAATCATAACTTGATAATTTTTTGATGGTTGGTTTGTTTTTAGAATCCAATTTAATCTATTTCGATCTTTCTCTTTTATTTGGTTCTCAAATTCTATGATGTTTCATTCTGTTTAGTAGGGTTACAATACTTCACTCAACTATTGTATGCAAACTAGAAATTCTAGTTTATGAAAATACAAAACGTTACCTCTATCTTCAAGACTTTCAAGACCAGACTATCCAATTGTGATCGGTATATAATATTTTTATTTTATAGTTGTATATTGTTTTTTTTACATTTGTTAATTATATTCTTCCTTTTTATAATGTTTAGACGTTCGACTACACGGAAATGTGCGGAGCTGGTCAGCTATTAGACAGTGGCAGTAGGCCGGCGCACGCGTCCCCCTCCCCCGGCGCAAGATCGCGTCCCTGGCACGACTTTGGCCGCCAGAACGACGCCGACAAAATACAAATACCAAAAGTGTAAGTACCACACTCAAACTACCAATTTATTTTGAATTTTCTTCTCTGAATATAACTTTTTTAAATTAAAAATTAATATACCAAAACCTTATCCAGCTTATTAGCTTTTGCCTGATCCTGATAAGGAAGTGAGTGGGGAAGTTTGAATTTTGGAATTGTATTTTGTATGTTTCGAGTTGTGTTTTGAATGTTTTGAGTGATATTAGAAGTTAGATGTTGGCCAGGTAGCTCTTCTGAAGCGCTTTATTTGTACTTTTAAAATAATAGATTTACGTAGTTTGAAGTTTGATTAGCTTCTGAAAGACAGAATTTAAAGAATTGCCCATTTTGAAGAGAAATTCGTTTTTCTAGCCTTATTTCATTTACGAATTTCAGAAGTTTTCTCTTTACTGTTTAATGTAAGCCTGTTTAATTGAACAACAAATTGAACCATTTGAAAAGTCTGCTTGAAAATGTCAACACAAGAATAGAAAGATTTTTTAATTTGGAAGGAGAATAAGTTATCTCAACATTCGTCTTCAGTTGATGATAAAGTGATAACCGTACCCTTCCCAAATTGGATTCCATCATTGGATTCAGATTATTCATTCTATGGTATAGTTTAATGTTAAATTGACCAAAACCCATAACTTTAATTTGTTGTCAAATTTGCTATCGTAGTTATTTTATTAAAATCTTTCAAATTGTGATCATGGAATAAAGTAGAAATTCAACCTATGTTGCTAAGAAGTATCCTTTTTTAATAAATACAACAGCAAACTACTCCTTCCACTCTACTTTTCAAGTTGACTTCTGTCAGGAAGACAACTTGATAGACTTTCTTAGTTACCGATTGTCTCTTTAACAAAGTCCCGATATTAGAAAATAGCTGACGTTGGAGGGATCCCAGATGCCCCCTGTTACGTGAAGAACTCAATCTCGGCTTTTCCCATGACACGGTAATTTGATATTTGATTTCTTTCACTTTGAAAAGCTCAGGGAATATTTTAATATCATTAAAAGAAGGAATCGGAAACGTTATCAGCCAGAGAGCGTCGGCATTCTTGAAAGAAGCCTCAGAATAGATCTCGGCGAGTTCAGTGAGCTGTGGAATCTGTCAGGATCTCTTGGCATTCATCTTTTCAGTTTTCAACATACTTTTCAATCCGTTTTTCTACTGGAATGAATCTTTATTTTCAAGAGACAGGGAGAGAGAAACCAACAGATCTTATTGCTCAGGTCGGTGCCATAGCGGTATGCTCTTTGAAGAATGCCGGAACGGTTAGGCTTTCCGAAATGTTGCTCATATAACTCAGACAACAAGGATAGGATACAGCCTAATCGAACAATACGGTGTTGTTTTACAGCTTTCTAATTTTTGTCATCTGAATTTTTCTATACTCAAACGTCCCGGAATATTCATTTGAAATGTCGACATGATTTTTAATGTTGGTGCATCCATAAAGTTATCCAGGATAACTTCCAGCATTCCTTGGAATTCAGATTAATTCATACGTAATGCCAGAAGATTCTTCCCCAAAAATGTACAGTTTTGAAGAATAAATATCCAGTTTGATAGAATATTCACTCTACCTAGTCATGAAACTCATTCCAAAATATCATTGCGAGCTCTGTATAGATACAACGTGATATATACTGGCGATATTGTATTTGATTAATCACTGTCTCTGTCTGGACCATTCCAATTAATTTCCTTTTCATGTCATTTTGACGCAAAATTAATTGATTTTTTTTATTCAAAATCAATTATTATCAACTGCTGCTATTGATTCACACGAAACCTTCAATTTTTCTCTCGTTATATTATTCTCTTCTATTGTATTTTCAATAATAACCTATTATTTTCAATCAGAGCATATTATTTCCATCACCAAATTATGGTTACTATCATCGCTATTTAATAGTCTTTCAAGAGTGTCAATGTTTAATTATTATTGTGATTGAACGTTTGGGACAAATGTGACAGATAGGTACAATCGTACTGAAAACTGATTAAAATATGTCTATCATTTGTATCGCTTCAATTAAGCTTTTAAATTGTTCTCTGACTTCTATTTCTACAGTTCCACTCCCTATTTTATTCTCATGAAAATATTATTCTATTAGCAACTACTACACAGTATCTGTTAGAAAAAAGATAAATAATAGGTTGAATGGTGTAAAAACCCTTTGCTACTTTCCTTAGTTTCACGACCCTATCTTTTGTGTTGATTCATCTTCTTATAACAAGCTAGTCGAATCCGACTAAAAAATCAGGTAAAAGTTTATCAGACGTAAATTGTGAATTGGAAGGGATCAGCGTCTCGCTTTTAGACGCGTACTCACGCGCAGGACCACTCCTTACTCTTTAGGGTCGTGTAGGACGTCTACTCTCCTGGTCCTGTCAGGATCAAGGACGAACAGGATAGGTGAAGGAAGGATTTGAGGGGGGAACGGGGGAAACTACGGCAGGTGTTGAGTACACGACATTTCCATTATCCTCTCTTCCACTCACCGTCATTCTCTCTCTCCCTCGAAAGGAGCCAAGATCAGAAGCTGAGCTCACAATAAATCAACTCATTCCATTAATATGCGAGAGGCTCATGCCTCCTTACTCTTTCTCCGCCTCTTGCTCTTCGTTTTCCTTTTATCTGTCTTCTCACTACTCAAAACCCCTTCCCCACTCAGCCTGTATTTGTTTTATTCGCTAGAAATCATGAGAAGGGTAATAATAGAGAAGGGTTGTTGTTTGTCAATGATACTTCAACCCAGAGAACTGTTTAACTTATAAAGCCGATTGCCAGTTTCATATTTTCTAGATAATTCTGGATAATCTATCCCAAAAGCAAAGTCAAATACTGTATTATAATTCCCTATTAATTATATAACTAATTATGCAACTAATATAGCCCACAATGTAATACAATATATATCTATTATAGCTAATATAACTAATTATATCATATCAACTATCTATCAAGAATTGGAACTAGTATGTGATTATTATTTTGCTTAAACCTGACTAATTCCACTTGATATTTTCTTATTCTAATACGTTAAAATGCTTAGGTTTCAAACCATCATTAAATCTCCTACTTAGCCTAGGAAGTAATTGTTTTAGATATCAGTAGTGTAATTTCATAATTTCTAAAGTTTAAAGAACCAGTTATACTCCAGCATTCGATCTCCAATTATTCCTTGTTCATAATTTGTAAGAAATGATTTAAAGTTTAGTGACTTCGTCATGTTTGTTGTACTGTAGTAGAGATTTAGATTTTGGATTCTCCAGATTAATTTTTTTAAAGGAAGTAGTTTTGGGCTGAGTAGCCTGTTGTTCCTTCTAAATTTGATTGCAGCCTAGATGAATTTTTTCGCTATACAGTTCATGACATTATTATTTGATAAACAACATTATTTCTGCAGAGATTGGACAGGTGGTTTAATAATTTGGGATTGAACTTTTTTTTGGAGGATGAAGCCCACATAGGTCTGAGACCTGTGCGTGGGTAATGAGTTGGATGATGGTGATTGATGAGTTGTACCTACAGTTTTAGGTGGGTTCCGAGCCACCGGGAAGTGATTTTACAGCAAAGAACAGTGTCTTTTTTGCTGGCCAATCTAATCGGTCACCGTTACAAAAAGGACCCAGGAGAAGGCAGCTTATCCCTATCTGATTAAACAGTTACCTGCTACGACTCGCGGCTATCACTTTCCCATGTTTCATCTATCAAATCAGTAATCCAAAAATATTCTTATTTAGAATTCCAATTTCTGTGCCTCGTTAACAAAGATTAAGTTAAACCATTATTTGTCTCTCAATCAGCCTCACACCGTTGGAGAAATCAATTATTGTTTGGTTGATTGTAAAGTGATCCAATTAAATAATGATATTCAAGCCTCAGTACGTACTAAGTAGTACTTATCAATGAACACGACTTGTTGACAGTATCACCAGGATTCGTTTATGCTAACAGTGTATTAGCAAATAAATGAATATTTACAGAGTTGGCGGCTTTGTATTAGCATAATGAGTGCATAATCTAGTAATGAGAGTTGAATGTACAGAGACGGAATGGAGTCTTGAACTAGCTCATTAAATTTTTTCAACTTTGCCTATGTTCCTGTCTCTCACTTGCTCTCTCTCTTTCTCTTACTCTCATTATGTGTTTGGCTTATTTTCTCTTTGTTTGTCTTCAGTTGTAATGTAAAATCAAGTCATCAGTTGAAAATTGACTAATAAGTTTCAGGATGATTGCCATTGAATGCTATTGCTTCAAAGAATCACTTAAGAGTCAGTCACTTACATCTCGATGTGTTTGTTGTTAATGCTGCTGAGTACCTATTGAATAATGTTAATTGAGGCCTAAGTAGCTACTAGCAACTCCACTAAAGAAACTATCCGATGTTCCAGTTTACTGATTGGTTGATAAATCCTTTTGGATTGCAACGAGCTTAGTTCAGAAAGAGTACGAGTGAAATTAACAGTGCCAATAGTCGGCTTTCTCTATCTGAATGAAAGGAATATTTGAAAGAAATTTCCTCATAAGATGCATGTTAGCCTAATGGTAGAATTAATCCTTTTAAAATTACAATTTACAATTCACGTATATGTTAGTTTGCTCAGTGATTTATGCAGTAAATGCTTTGATTTATGTAGTTTGCTGAGGAATAAATAATTATTATTATTTGCCTACTGCTTATTGCAAAGAGAAAAAAATCGAAAATTAAAACATTATTGAAAGATTTGTGTTTTGGAAATGGACGTTTTCTTAAAGTAATTTCTGGTCTAAATTATATAATTTTCTCGTAATTTGAACAATAATACCTGATAGTAATCATTTTACAATAGAAATGAACATTCAAAGTAGTACAGCAGTAGGTTTTGAAATTTCCTCCATACAAATGAACCGTACTCATAAGTGATTAAATCCAATCTACAGTTCCATCTACAGTACTGGTCCTCTCAATAAGTGAATGTAAGTTGAATAGTTTATACGATAGTGTAGTCAATTAATGGTCCAATAACATTTGACAAACATAATGAAGCATAATTATTACAATTCTTCGATTACGAAAATTGGGAGGTCCGTGAAGTGGTGAATGGAAATATTGATAAATAACTATCCCACACTACGGGTAATATCCTCTACTGATAATGCTGCTCTGTGGATAACAACAACAATCAATATATAAGGAATTATTAAAATTCCGAAAGGATTTTCGAAGCTGGTTCACGTTCATTAATATTATTTAGCTTCGTATAAATATATTTCATAAACCTTTTTCTCGTTATCTCCGAATTGTGTAACCATTCATACACTTCCTTCTCAGTTTGTTCTCACGTAATTAGGCGTCGTATTCTGTGATCTCTAGAAAAATATTCAAACTCATAAATAAAACTAAAAGCAAATTAGAGACTAATAAGATAAAGCTTTCATCTGAAGAGAGAGAGAGAGAAAGAGATTGAGTGTGTGTGATAGGGTGAGTGGGGGGGAGGGAGAAATTTAAGGACAGACATTGCAGGCTTTTGGATAGTACGAGTAGAACACATGAATCCCAGCTTATCTCTGTAAGGATTGAGAAAAATAGAAAGAGAAAGACGATGCGACAAGAAAAATAGACGGACACCAAAGAAGGAAGTACGGTTGATACTTTTTTGGTAATAAAGCCACAGGTGAGGGCCTATAAGTGATATTCCCTGTTACCGTCTGAAGGTTACAGCAGGAATATCTTGGATCTTGGTGCGTTAATTGGATCTCGGATACAATCCTTTCCCCCTTATAGGTCTTCTTTCCTTCCTCCTCCCCTTACAATCTTTGTTCTTTCTCCATCATTTGCTGCTGCTTCTTATTCTTCGTTCTATGTGTCCTCTAATAAGAATAAATCTATCATTATTTTTTTCTGAAACACTATATCTCCTTTTCTTGTTAGTTTCGTAGGAGAAATACAAACTGTATTGATTTCTCACTTTTTGTCAACTATCTGTCACTCTTCTCTTTCACATGATCTCACTCTTTCTATGAAAAGCTCTGTTTTCTTCTATCTACTTCAGTATAAGTATCATATTCTTCTAGACAATTGTGTGGGTTGGAATATTCTATATTCTATTAGCCATAGAATTAACTGATCACAATCATTACCATGATAAAAGTAGTTGTAAACTATTGGTCTATTCAGGAGTATTTCACGAAATATTTGGCAATTCCAACACTGCCCTTATGATTTCAAGTATTTCCACAATTATTGTAGGATTGCTTTTATCAGACTATTGTTTTTTTAAAGATTCATATTTTCAAATAGATATATTAATCTTGCTTTGGTTGTTGTCATGTCCTAGTTATTCATTGTTGATGTATTGTCCCTAAACAGCTAAGTACTCATTTCCTGAATGTAATGTTCAAAGTTGATTTTCAGTTTTCGGAAAAAGTATAGTTAGTCATAAACTAAAAAAACTTTCTATTGAATGGCAAATACACTTTTCAAAAATTATAAATTTTGTAGCTTAAAAAATAGTTGTAGGATAGTTTCTCACTCTATCATCTATTGTGAGAAAGAGAGGGTGACTGTCTCTGTCACAGCAATGCATCAGTGCAGTCGCCCGAAGACAATAATGTTATTGGAGCTAAGCTCCCCCCGCGTTCCACCCTCCAAGCCATCATTAAGCTTCGCCCTGGTCCACTTCCTGGGGTCAGGTTCAGGTTTGGTCATATCCGCCTAGTGTTAGCGTGCGATGGGCTGACCACTACTGACAGGACCGCTAACAGAGGCAGACTGCAGTTCACCTATAGATAGCAAACGTTGTTTAGCCGTATACTTTCTACTTGTCGTTAATTTAGTCTAAACTCTAAAAACCTACGCGTTCTTCTAAAGCCTGTGACGTTCACTCACTGCAAAATCCTCCTCACTATTCTATATTACAGCCAATCGTAGCTAATCCTCTTAGTCACTCCTTCTCCTGCCAATCCCCTCAGGCATTTCCATCTTTGTCGACTGAACGTATTCTACCTGTCCTTTTTCAACGACAGGATGTATTGATATATGCATCTGCTGGATATACTCTGTTAAAATAATCGTACTTTCCTGCATGTATTATTGTCCTCTGTTTTAAAATAAGGTTAATCTATTTCCGTACTTATTTATTGATTGGGATCAGCACCAATTACTTATCTTTCAATACCTTACATGTCATTAATTAAGCGTGTTAATAAATGACATATCCAAATTCATGCATTTTGTGTTCAGAAATGAAGGAGGGCAGTTATATTCAAGCAGAAATTGAAAGATAACTTGAAAGTAGCTCCGAATCTCTATCAGAAAAGTCAAATGGTGAACGATTAGTCTCAGCCACAATACATAAAATAAAATAAAAAAATTGTATATCTTCAAAAAAATTACTTGATAGATTGAGAGTGAAAAAAATCGATTGAAATAATTGGGTTGATAGTTTTGAATTGAGCTGAAAATGTTTTATTTTGTCGATTGATCAAAAGATAAACCATATTTAGAATGGCTAGAATAGAAATTTGTTGATTTTTGTAGTCATTGAAGTAAAGCGTAGGAAAGGAGTTTAGAGCATCTGTTGAAATTGAATTTCTGGGCCCTGGTACCCTTCATGAGACCAATGAAACCATAATCTTCATATACTCATAAGCTGACATTCGTTTCATGAATATCGCTGTACTTTCCAATGCATATGAAGCCTGAAATCTGCGATCCTTTTTAATATTCTTTTCATCAGTATTCCGGTAGATTATTTATCAAACATCTATTCATTCACGAAAAATAACTACATGTTCATTGTTCTGTTTCTTTATAAGCTTGGAAAATGGCGCATAGTTCAAGGTTTTTGTTCAAAATAATCAATGTGAGAAGATTAATTCATTCATTCTTTAGTGTATTGCTGTCATTAACATTCATTACTTTACTGACCAAATTGAATGTCAACGATGACTTATATTGTTTGCTCGTTGTTGATTGCAGTTACTCTCAATACGGTTTCCGATACTACCTTGAGACGCCGATCTCGACCAATCAGAGAAGAGAGGATGACAGAGTCACGTACATCAACAAAGGCCAGTTCTACGGAATTACCATGGAATACGTTCCAGACCCGGATAAGCCTTTGAAAACACAAACTGTTAAGGTAGGAAAAACAATTAGCCATCATTTGCATGCAACACTTGTCTTATCTATCCTTATTCACGTTCTCTCAGTTATGATTAGATGTGTTACATTATTAACAATTTTACACTTCAATATTACAATGCAATTTTCATAGTAGCCTATGCAGTAGCATTTGGAAAATGAAATTATATCAGCTTTTGCAGAATGTAATAAATTGTAGTAGCTCATTATCCTTGAAATAAAGTGATGTTTCATACTTAGCATGAAATGATTATATGGAGAATGATAATAATTAGGCTATCATGCAGCAGTGATGAAGTTATTGTAAAAATAGCAAATATAAGGTCTATTTTTTACTGTTAACGGTTCTAATAAATTACTGAAACATGACCATGACATGATAATTCCCAAATGATCAGGTCAGATAGACAAACGTTTTGCATATACCTGAATTATCACTTTGTTACCTAACATCAATCTTGAAACATCGAAGCACTTTTATAAATTCTATATAATCAATTTGTATTTAGAAAATTCACATAATTGAAGTTTACTAAGATGTTGTCAATTCCACTAGAATATCTAAATGAGTCATTGGACATGATGGTTTCGTTTGAAGCTTTCCAGTCCATACATATCGACATCTAAAGTTCAAACAACATCTTGATAAATTTCAAATTGAATTTACCTGTTAGATTCAACTCTATGATTTTTAGTTAGATCTCACTGACATGCTGATCAGGTGGATGTAAATTTCATAACTGACTCAACACTCTTCGGTTCATCTACGGTGGCACTTGCTATCAATATAAAAAAAGAAAGAAAATCAAGATGTCGCTACTGAATGAATTAATCAATTTCCAAATGCGACAGATGGATTGAATTGAGGAATAATGAGGATTAATTTAAGTCGATTTCGTAACGAGGGCTTCTTGTCTGACTCTTGCCCACTGCATTTGTGGTAAGTGGTGGGGTGGTCTCTGAAGACAAATCTCAGAGTCCAGCAGATACGCGCATTCTATCTCTTTTGATCTGCTTTTAACTGTCTCGTTATATATCGTGAAACGAATGCATAATAGATTATATTCTCGTTTAATTTTATGGCTTGTCGGTTTATTATAGACACAGCATCCGTTTTCAGCTTGTTATTTCCAGTAAATCTGAATAAATAACTAGATGACCTAACTGCTTCCTCCAAAACGACATATGAAATACTGCGGCCGAGCCTGCATTTATCATTCGATGCTAATTAGACGGATTTAATAGAAAAAAATATGTTGGCCTACCTTTAACAATCCAATTTTATTTGAAAATTGATGGAATAGGCTGTAACTTAACTCGATTGAAAGACAACAACCAGCTGTGTTTCTATCTACGCCCACACTTCCATTTTTCAATAGTTCTCTTTCTTTTGAAATATA
The DNA here is from genome assembly GCA_948455865.1 of Conomelus anceps. Lineage (NCBI taxonomy): Eukaryota > Metazoa > Arthropoda > Insecta > Hemiptera > Delphacidae > Conomelus > Conomelus anceps. Next base: position 76,344,899 of record OX418216.1, on the reverse strand, counting down.
GCCTATTGGTTATCTAAAAAAATGCTAGGTTTTATTACATTCACAATAGCAATCTAAGCTGATGAAATACATGTAGCTTCGTCTTCGTTAATGGTCGAATATAACAAAGATTCAAAAATAATCCTCAGATTAAGACACTCTCTAATATCTACCACGTTCTATACTTACTATATCGATTCTAATGTTGTATTTTGTCTCATTTCGTCTTTCATTTGATTGAATCAGCTTCACTTATGAACTAGTAATGCATTCTAAGACACAACTTTTCACCTTCCTCTTGTCTTTTGCATCTCTTGGTTTTGAAAGCAGCCCATACGTTTCTATGCGGCAGGGCGAGAGCAGTATTGTGCGTACTCATCCACTTTTCTTTGCTATGTCATAAAACTGTCCGACATAGCTGTCGTTCATCGACGCATCAGTAACTCGAGGCAGCTGACGAATGTTCAAAACACTTTTTCCTCTTAAGCCTCGGTTTTCAACAGGATACGGACTAAATGGACAGCAAACAGGGCCGGAATTTTCTAAAATTGATATTTCCGGTATAGGAGCCTATATATCAAAATCATGAATTGTAGTGTATTTTGGCCCTGTCTGCTGTCAATTTAGTCTGAATCCACGAGTTGGAAACTGAGGTCACAAGTGAACACTCACCGTAAGCCACCTACGAGTAGTGAGCATTAAAGCAATACCTCCTAGACGCGTAGAGCAAGTCAGTATTCTAGGGGTTATTTATTGAGGACCTTCCAAATTGATTCACTTATATTAGACTTGAATGTTTTCATAGAGTTGTTTAGACTTTTGCTATTTCGTATAAACGCCAGTTTTAGATTAGAGCATGATTTAGTCATGTTGAAGAAGAGTCTGTCTTCTTCTATTACCATCGAAGTACAAGTGTACAAGTCTACTTATTTATTACAAAAAGAGTAGATTCTTCTATTACAAAAAGAGTAGATTCTTCTATGAGAGCGCTGTATTGCAAAGAAAATAGTTTGGTCAATGCTTTGAAACTTGAAAGAACGATAATGTATCAATGAATGGCTCATGAAGCAAGTAAAGAAGCTTGAGTTGTTGCAACTTTGTTTCACGCCAGGTTTAAATGGAGAGATATTAACAAGTGGAAGGAAATGTTGCGTCGTGCGCTCAAGTGCCTGGGCATGCGCACATGTCGATAGCCAAACCGGAAGTGTCACCGACCAACGACATCTAGCCGCACGCCCCCCAATTACAAGGTGCCGCCTCCAATTGCCAGTCTCTCTAAAGTGCGAGTGAGAAAGACTGAGAGTAAGCGCTGTTCCAGCCAATAAGTTTCGCCCCATCATGTTGCCTCCAGCAATCAGATTCCACCAAACAGTGCACATCTGAACGTTGTTTATTCTCTCTCACAAACGTTATTCCGAATTTATTTGAGTTGCATAAACGTTTTGGGTTTGTTGTTGAGCCTCTTAAATAAAGTTGAGGTCTCTTGTAAACAGGGGCGGATCCAGAAAATTGTTCGAGGGGGGGAGGCGGATACCTTTTGGGGGGCCTGGAGTTCATTAGAAAGAAGTCCTCTCCAAGAGAAAATTTGAAATTTCGACATGGAATTATTGGTTGCTCAAGGACATATTAAGCTCAGAATTTGACTTTGAAAAATATCAAGATATTGTTAAAACATTATTGTATTTTTTAAATGTTTGAGTTCATTAAGTTAAATGGAGAAATACAAGAAATGTCTTCTCCAAATTATATTAATTTATTCTGCATTATTGTTTCTCCCAATTCTAATCAATTATTTTGAAATCTAAATTAGTTATTAATAGGCCTTACTATTAAGCTCATTTATTTGAGGTTTCATTTTCTAACTAATAATGTAATGTGTTACATACTTTTGTAAAATATGTTGAACTGTTCCTCTATGATAGGCCTAGCTAGTCACACAGTCGATATCACATTCGAAATCGTTGTGGAGGGAGAGAGTACGTGTTAGCCAGGGGTGCCCACAGAGGATGGCTATGTCGCAGAATGCGTCATTGAAATTCTTGGGGGGGGGGGGGTCCAAAAAAAGTTTGGGGGTACAGTTGGTTGAAATCGTGCTTAACGTGACGTGAATGTCAAAAATATATTACGAAGCTACCAGATAGAATGTCAATTGATTTATAATTATTATACTATTGAATATGAATTAGCTAAAATAGTTATTTTTAGGATTTGTGGATTTAGGCTTATTTTTTCGCATTTTTTGGGGGGCTAGGGGTGCCTAATTTATTGGGTGGGGTGCGTCATGAGGCTCAGGGAGGGATGGGCACCCCTGTGTTAGCGAATAACTAGAACTAATAAGCGACATAATAGAGAAATAATTAGAGATCAGGTCCACTCAGATAGTATCGTGTAGATTCATGATTGCATTCATTATTTTCGATTAATGTTAAATTGACTAAAACAATGAACATAAAAATAAATTAATGGAAATGCAGAATTACCTACGAAGCTATTGCACACTCGATTTAGTTTGTAAAGTTATCACTAAAAGTTAGGTACTATCTTTTTTGAATGAGTAAATCGGGTTGAATTTATTAATCTTTCCTTCACCTAATTATTTGTGGAAATAATTAGCCTAATTAAACTATTTTTAATACGATTGAAAAGGATGATGAGTTAATAATTTTTCAAAAGAAACTGAAGACTTATTTTATGATTAACCTAGCTGTATCATAGAAGCATGCAGTTGGCCATTGTATAGAAGTTCTCTTTTGAAACCTTGTTTTTTTCGGAAATAGCGGTAAGTCACAATTACCAATATATGCTGATGAAGCCAGATGTGCCTGAAAAGAGTCAAAACTAAATTTACAATGAATCCCTGTAATTTATGTGTCTAAAATATTGGGTTTTCTCGTTCTCTAAGAGCAGGTATGAAGAAATTAAGCCATGAACTCTATTCTAGCAGTTTTAGCAAACTTTATTCTAGCGATTTTTGCAAAACCAGCAGTTTGTGAGGGTTGTATTTACTTACTTTTCGTGTCCGGCCAACACCTTAAACTTAAATTTTTCCTCTCCAGAAAATAGCAGCATTTATTGCCTTGTCATTTACTTCTAAAATATCATCAACAGAGAATGCATCATTCAGCAGTGAGCAGCTTAAGAGGTGGCTTTCATTTTGGATCTCTCCACACTCACATTTGTCATCATCAATATAGCCCCATTTTCTTAAATTGGCCTTGCAGCTTGACACTCCCACTCTGAGACGGTTCAGTGTTTTCCATACGTCATATGGTAAATCCTTTCCTACAGCTAATCTTTCCTTCAAACAAGGCCTGCTTGGGACTGCTGTCTTCCATAGATCAAGCCGACGAGCTTCAGGTCCTGTTGCTAAGGGCTCCGTTCTCACCATGAAGCTGTGCCTAGACTTCAGTCGAGATGCCACCTGAACGTGGTCAAACATGGGGTGTCGCCTATCAGTGAGTTGCTTTTTTCTTTCAATCTCTGCAGCCACTTTACGCCTGATATTAGGTGGTGCAATACCAGCTAAGGGGTAGATCTTGTCTATCGGGGTTGGTCTGAGACAGCCAGTTACAATCCTCACTGTCTCATTCAGTGCAATATCTACCTGTTTTGCATGCACTGATGCTTCCCAAACTGGAGCCGCATATTCCCCTGCTGCAAAAGACAAGCCCATGGCTGTCGTGCGAAGCACCTCAGGCTGAGCTCCCCATGTTGTTCCCGTTAACTTTCTTAGCAAGTTATTTCTAGCACCAACCTTTTTCTTAAGCTCCTGGCATTGACTTTTGTAAGTGAGTGCTCGATCCAGTCTGACACCTAGATACTTTGGGCTACCGCAGTGTTCAAGAGTGACCCCTCTCCAAATTATCTTGAGGTGGTGATTTGCTTCCTTGTTCCTCAAGTGGAAGGCGCATACTTGAGTTTTGCTAGGGTTTGAGTTGAGGTGGTTGACATCATAGTATTGTGTTAACAGCTCTAGAGCTTCCTGTAGTCTCTCCTCAACTTCCTCAAATGATTTGCCCTGCACGCAGAGTGCAGTATCATCCGCATAGATGAAACGCCTTGCTTCAGGGTGAATTGGTTGGTCATTCACATATATATTATAGAGTAGAGGTGACAGGACACTTCCTTGAGGAAGGCCGTTTTTCTGGTTTCTCCATCTACTCTTTTTACCTTCTAGTGAGACATAGAATCTCCTGTTCTGAAACATGGCTCTCACCACCCTTGTAAGTTGAAGGTCTCCTGTTGTTTGATACAGTTTTTCTATGAGTAATTTGTGGTTGACAGTGTCGTATGCAGCAGTTAAGTCAATAAATACGGTTCCTGTCACCAAATTCTTTTCGTAACCATCCTCAATGTGCTGAGTCAGATTGAGTATTTGGCTGCAGCAGCTCTTCCCAGGGCGGAAACCAGCTTGTTCTGGGATAAGCTTCTCATCAACACTGGCAGCCACTCTATTCAGAATCATGCGTTCAAATACCTTATACAAGTGACAGAGAAGAGACACTGGTCGGAAATTTTTGGGAGAATTGGGCTCTTTTCCAGGCTTTAGGAGTGCTACAACATGAGCTTTCCTCCAAAGTTTTGGAGTTGATTGTCCTTTATGCAGTTATTCATCAAAGCCACAAGCCACTTGATAGTTGTTGATCCAAATCGTTTTATTATTTCTGTTCTCATATCATCAGGACCTGCAGCTTTGTTCTCTTTCAATTCAGATATTGCTCTTTTCAGCTCCTCAGCACTGAATGGCTGATCCAATGCACTGTTCCTGTTTTCTATAGGCACTGGGTTCTGGGTGTTTCTTCTGTAACCTTTTTTACCAGTCTTACCATTCAGTATTAACTGATGAGCAATCTGATTAGGAGTAACTCCACCCATCTGCCCACTAGGTTTTGTTGGATCGTTGCTTAAGTTCTTCACCATTTTCCATGCCCTTCTGCTATTTTGCTTCATATCCAAATCTTGCACAAGTCTCATCCATCTCTGCCTACTCGTAGGGGGAGTATCAGTTCATGCTACTCAGAGGTGTGCGACCCTCCGATCCCCGAGCTGGTCAGTGCTTCCCACGTCTATCACCCCTGCACTGACTGTCCCCACCCTGCCTTCTTTTCTTCTCCCCCACACCCTCTGTATCTATCATTTGGTTTACTTATGCTTTAAGTTTTATTTTACTGTTCTTTGTTCCTTTCTATTTTTATTAGATATTTTGTTCTATTTACAACCTATAAACCTTCCTCCTTCTTCTTCACTCTTTGACTTACGTATTATTCAATCATTTATTTATATTTATTTCATATTTATTTTCCCTTATGGGGTATTGGTAATAGTTTGAGATTGGCATCGCACATAATATCTAGATTGTCACTGTAAAGAGTATTGAGGTACACTGAAGGAGCCAACAAAAAAAAAAATCTTTTTTGGGGGCGTGCAAGAGTAATCCTTCAACCACCGGCACACCATGGTTGATACCAGAGGGTTGTATTAATAACACAGTTCCAAGTTAAAGCGAATTTAATAATTAATTATAAAGAAATTTCTATTTATAAGCTTTCTACCGAAAACTAGATTAGTTATGTTGTAATAAATTGATGTTATTCCCTTGATGAATGAAAGTGCAATCCAGCTTATGTTCTCAATAGTAGAAACAAATTATTCTACATTTCACTTTTAATTGCTCTCAATTTTCAAATTTAAAATTGAAAATAGAACCTTTCTTATGTGCTATAGCTGTTCTTATAAGCTGAACAATTATTTTTTCTATTCCTTGTTAGCTTTCTGATGGCTCTCCAAAGATACCACTGTCTAACACCCAAAATAGCACCACTGTCGAACGGTTAGTCTATCCTACAGAATAAAACAGAATACTGTATGTGATAGAGAACGATGCTACTGCATAACCCGCTAGAATAAATATTTATTGATTGAATAACTATTTCTGTAATTGATGTTTCAATGCCGTAATTATATAGTTTTTTACTATTTTTTTGTTCTTCGTTACAGGCTCTTGTTAGTCAATGCGTTAAATAATAATAATAATAATAATAATAATTGAAACAAATAGTTATTTTTTGCTAGTAATAAAGTAATGATAGATTCTGATGCACAATAAAAAATAGCGAGTCTCATTAATAAAATCAAAACTTTTTTCAGAACTTATTTAACTTCATAAGACAGTGAATTTGAAAATAGTGGCATGTTTATGTTACTCAACAATTTAATGAGAAATCTAGGGCCTATACTGGTTCTTTGAAAAGTCTTCCGTTGACAAAATCATTCTAATTTATCGTATCAATCAAAAAAGAAAGTTTTTATTTCGAGAAAGAGAAGTTGAATGAATGGCAGTGTGAGGGGGGCGAATGCCTCTTGAATCTATATTCTCTCAATACATTTTGTCGTAAAACAAAATGGCGGTGGTCTTGTAGTTTGGATTAACATTGCGATCACGTCCGCTCGTTGAGAGTGTTGTGTCTCGGTGTTTGTTAGCCGCTCATAAATGATGGACAGCAACGGACGTTTTTTCGAATTTTTCAAAATTCCCTCGCATCCCAACAGTTTTATTTGTATCGCTATGTTTGGTTGGTTGGCTGCACGAGAACGGAGATATTTTTTTACTGTTCTATCTCATTTTATTTTTTCTTCTTTCTTCTTCTTCTTCCTCGAGATTAATGATCCGTATTCGCAATTTTGTGGTGTAATTACAACGTTCCAATAAACACTGCACAACATGTTGCAGAACTCAAGTCTACCAGCAGGTTGGTTGTTTTCATTGTGATGTCGTTATCCTCCATTTTGTCATCTAGTCACCATCATCATCCTCATTATCACCACCACCATCATCATCTTTATCATCATTGCTACCAACCACCATCATCCTCGTCCTCGTACCCCTGTCTTCTTCTGAAGTTGTTTGTCGCATAGCCAAATAATCACTCCAGACGTACCTCAGTAATAATGGTCGGACGCAGTTCTGCAAACATCAATTAATACTGCTCGAATTCTTGCAATTTTTTACTTTTTCAGTTTGATTCTTCCGCTGTCAAAGCCATTGTCGATGACAGACTGCTCTGTTCCTCGGAATTCAGTGCTCTCAACAACAAAAATAATAACTTTAAAAGTTGTTTTTTTTATAGTTAGAAAATCTTTATTGAGCAGATGTTGACTTAAAATTTTAACAAATAGCGTTTCGTACTCTGGAATTCAATCCGAAAGAAAAAAGGTCATCTTTGGTAATTTCATTCATTGCATGAGATTTATTGTTGGATGAAAAGTATGTTTCACCCTCCTGTGGTGTATCTTTATTTAAAACATTTAGGTCTCACATAAACAGTTGAATTGATATTCTCACAAGCCGTGGAAAAGTTTTCTTGTTCTTTGGTTGTATAACAAAAATAGGAGAGCTTTCCCCAACAATAATTATGATAAGAGAAGTTCAATCGAATTTTGTTTTGTTTATTAATAATACGAGTATTTCGGTCAAGTGTTGTATTTCGGTTTTTAAGGTTAGCGTCTTAATTGGCTTCTTCCATCTCAAAGCGGAATGCATTTTGCATTTCCGTGACTAAAGTAAATATATAAGAGTTTTTTAAATTGCAGATTTTTAGTAAACTTTGAGTACTGTACCTATCGCGTTGCAACTCCCAATGATTTACATAAAGTAAATTACGTCCATTAGATACAGCTACACTGAATACACATCAACGCCGTAATTTATTCTAACTGGCTACCAGTGCAGCCAATCAATGTTGAACGAGGACATGGGTGGTAAGCTACATCCGTTGATAGAGTAGAGTAGGCCAAATCATTCTTCATAAGCTTCGAAACATGCAGGATTCGTTTACTCATGTTCGATGAAACTCATAAAAGTTGTAAAGCTTCCCCGAAGGTCAGGAGATGTGCTAAGACATCATATACCATCACATACCATCACCGTCTTCAGGGGCAGACAAACTCCTGCAGTTCTGCGCCATTTGTCAGGCAAACGCAATTTGTTTCGTAGGTCGCTGCGAAGGTTGGTAGAAATGTGCAAATGATAAGAGGATCGGGAAGGATAGAATATCTAATAGGGTCAGATGCATGCAATTTATACGAGGCGAATAGAATATAATAATAATAATAATGAAAGATGACGACATATCTGTGCACAAAATATAGCCTACTACCTATATACTAGGACAGTGCTTGTAGGGTTGTGTGAGTGGGTTGTGAGGGCAGATTTTATTTATACACACAAATTGCTGGCGGAAGTTCCAGCGACGTAAAGAAGCCGCTAGTTATAAATTCAGTATTTACGCCCCTACCCTGTCCTGCCCTACTATGGCCCCGGCCACGGCCCAGGACTAATCAACGTAACGAAATACCGTTTCGAGCCCTAATTAGCATAAACGTTTATCGTGTATGTGGTGGAGTCGTGCCTTAAAAATTGTTTGCAATTTGCAATATACTGTGGCATTTTCTTCTGACGCACTGCCTCCTTGTTGTTACCATCTCCCACCCCCCTTAACCACCTAATAGTCGCCTGCTTTTAACAACAGTTTTCCATCCGAATCTTTCTTTTTTCCTTCTTGTAGAATTGCATTATCGGTTTCGTTATTTATTATCATGCACCTATCGTGGAATACTCCTGCCCCTACCAAAGTACGTAAAAAGCTGCATTATATTTTCAACTTTTCCTCTTCACTGTATCTAATCTTTAACTTTCAAATTCACTTTTCATTCTGTTTCTGCATGTTAATATTCTCATTCTTTGTCGGCATCTATTTTTTTGTCATCATAGTTCTTCCTTTTTGCGATTTCGTCCTACTTCTTTTTCTTTTTCCTTTTCTTTTTCATCATTACCATCATCATCATCATCATCATCATCATCATCATCATCATCATCATCATCATCATCATCTTCTTCTTCTTCTTCTTCTTCTTCTTCTTCTTCTTCTTCTTCTTCTTCTTCTTCTTCTTCTTCTTCTTCTTCTTCTTCTTCTTCTTCTTCTTCTTCTTCTTCTTCTTCCTCCTCTTCTTCTTTTTCCACTTCTTATTTTTCTTCTACTTTTTTTCTTCGATATCTTCTCGTTCTGATCTTTATTTTTCTTTTATTCCTTTCTTCTGAATTATATTTTCTATTAATCACCTTTTGATTTTTCTGTCTGTTTTTCTACACACCCTTCTTTTCTCCATATTGCTATTATTTTCTTGAATCTTGTTATTTTATATTTCACAATAAGTTTTCTTTTACTTAAAATTTTCAGTTTGAATGTGAGGTGAATTGGAAATTGAAAGTACCAAGAATCCCACGCAGGTTCTCAACATAATTTGAGAAGTAACATTATGCAGCCCCAAAAATTACCTATAAGCCGGTATAAGATTTCAAAAGAAACAGATTTCACTTGTGAACATAATATGATGGGTGATATCGAGTGACTATGAGTGACCATGAGTGTGAGAGAGCTCATTGCTTACATGCGAGTGTTATGAGACACTTCAAGAAGCGTACTTTACAAACTTTCGTCTTACTGCTCTTCCTGTGAAAGGTGTAGGTGACAGCCTGTATCATATTCAACATATTTAATACTCTCCTCAATCTAATAAAGATCTTTTCCATCTAGTGCTAGATACATATCAAATTCTTCAAATCCTTTCAATGGTCACGAATTCACGCCAAGGCTGTCGATGACAATAAAAATGTATAAGGGTAATGTAATCAATACTTTTTTTTTTTTCAATTCAATTCAAATTTATTTCCACACCAAAAAACAACAAAATATAACTTTGATTACATTATTAATCTCAAATGACTAAGCCTCTATTAAGAGGGGTTTCGTTTGTTTCAGTTAGGTGATAGAAAACTTTATCGTAAATGGAGCTACCAAACCATCGTAATGCTACCAAATTGAATAAAAGTGAATTAAAAAAGTTCAACTAACTTTTGACAATTCGAAAGTGAATCGTTTCCTCCAAATCTTTTATGATTGATTACTTCAAAGTAATTAACTTACTAGACTTTTTCCTTTGTTTGATTCCTTGCAGGAATAAAAAGAAAACTTGTAACGATGATTAAAGTTTCCAAAAATGTTGAAACTAGTTTCAAACTTTCTGTTTCATTGTATATTTAGACAAGACACAAACAATTAAAATCCCATATACGGGCATCCTTTGAAACTTGAAATATCTCACATCCTTTGACGAAAACATTGACCCAGTTGCTTAGTTTATTTGTTTTCGTGTTCTTCGTGAATTGAGTAATTAATCTGATTTTTATAGGTTTTCTTGTTCAAAGTTCGTAAACGCAACTTTACGTTTAAAACAGAATTTTAAACATAGTTTTCAATAAGGTAATTTTAATTTATACTCAGTCTAATGATGAAATTAAATGACTGTATTGAGAAAATCACTTATAACTGTAATTATGTAATTAACAGATAAATTGGTATGGTTTGATTTGACAATATTTTCCTCAATTTAAATCGTAATCCTACTAATATTGCTTATGAGTCTGAGACGCTGAGAGTAAAACTTTCAACTTGTCAAAGCCTTGTCCTACTGAAATTTAAATATGGCGGAGAAGCACCAGCAGGTTTTGGTCATTTCTGTAAAAGCAACAGCTTGAGTTATGGGGATTCATTTCATTCACCTTTCTAAAAAATTTATACTTCTTGTCATCTTTCGTTTTGAGAATGATATCAGGCTTTATTTAGAAATTCTCTAAAACACTAAACGTTTATCACTCAGAATGCCAGCCTACCCACACCAAATCTTCAAATAGCAGCCTAACATGCGGGCTACAAGGTCCTTCGTCGTCTTTCAAGGCCAATGCCTATTATAATTTTGTTTTTATCAATTGCCTGGATCTGTTATTTCACAATTGATCGATAATATTTCTGCTGAAATCAAATATTAAACCAATTCACTCCTCTGCCTCCGACTAGTAACTGTAGGCTATTCAAATGTCATCTCTCCGTAATTTTGAAAGCGATGCCAAAGATTTATGGACTACAAAATGATGAATTGAGAAAAAAATATGCCGGCTTACAAGTCGTCTAAGCACATTCGAGGCTTTTAGATATCGTGAAATTCTAGACAACTTGGCGCTTCTCTCAATCTTCTTCAGTTCAATCTTCTTTAACACAATCTTCTTACTCAGACTTATCGTAATCTGCATCTCTTTTTATTATTTTGTCCCTGATTTTTGGCTCCGTTCAAGTTATTTTACACTTATATAGGCTATAAATTGTTGAAATAATCGGCTTTTCAAATGGGATACAATTTCAATTTTTTTATAATGAAGAGTATTGCTATGTATATTGTACGGCGATGAACTCCCGAAATAGTTTTCCTAGTTTAATAAGAAGAAGCCTGGAGCCTGCACCACTTCAGTCAATTGTCAGTTGGTTTAGAAGTAACATGAATGTGGTGATGGATAGATACTTCACTACTACGGCCAATTGAACCTTGCTTGAGGCCTGTTCAACTATACAGGATATCTAGAAGTAGATGAGAACACGTTTTCAACGTTAGCTGCCGATTCGCTTCTGTAGAGTACTCAAAACCACCAACTCAACAGACCATAAATCACAGTTGTTGCTCCTCTACCGTTCTTGGACGAGTTCATCTCCAGGCAGCTTTGTATCATACTCATTCTTACAACATGCTGACTGCTTTGAATGACTTTACAAGCACTTCAATTACATTTATTCGGTAAAAATCTATTATTCTCATTAGAATTTCAAATTCACAGACTATTCCTTTCTGCGATTGGTTATTCAATTGACTTGGAATTACAAAACAATCATGTCATAGAATATAAAGCTGCAAAAGATTCGGCAGCCGCAGAGGTGCAATCGGTTCGGGAGTTATCTCTATATGAATGAAAGCTACTCCTGCCGTCATGAGTTCGATTCCCTTTGTTCAGCTTGACATATTCTGTGGTATCTTCATAACCCACGCAGAAGTCTCATACTCATGTGGGGGCATCAACAGCAAAAAAGATTAACTTATTTTGGAAAATGATATAAATATACATTAAAAAATTGATGGCCACCATCAGTAACAACTGGCTCTCCTTTTGGCTTTTGGTGTTTCAGAAGTAGTAGTCAGTGATAATTTTCTACTATAAGGATTATTAAATGGGACATTACAGAATGGGCTTTTACAGATTCAGTCCGTATTATATGATTTCAATTTTAAAGTTCTATTTTAATCATACGATATAATTATGATTGACCATATATCATCGTATCTAATCGCAAATATCTAGCATATAACTTATCTAATCACGTTTCTATCACATTCGTCTTCCAATATTATTTCGTTCCTACAAACCTTATTTTTTTGATACGAAAATAAGTCTGATAAGATATCATTTAAGATTCGAGAAACAATATTTTCTCAAAATTAGACCTTTGACACTAATGTAAATAAATTCTAATTTGGTTTTTTCTTATCGTTCACATTTGCTTCTTAATTCAATCCACCAGTTATTCAGAATCATTAAGATTTTTTACTTGTTTGATTAAATAATTTAGTTTTGGCAAAAATTAATTATAATCATATGGGAATTTGGGGCGCGGCTTCAGTTGGTGTTTCTATTTGAAAATGAGATGTAATTGGAGACGCGTTTTCTGGAGAAGATAGAGATGGGTGCGCCAGCCCCAGCCAGGTCATTGGCCAGTTCTCCAGCGGTGTCCGCTCTCTATCTGGACCTGGAGCGAAACACTGGAGAGAGAGGAAAGACGATTTTTAATCCATATACGGCTGTGCGCCTGTTACTCACAAATTCGTACCGTTCGATTCAGTCCGTAGCCCGCCCCCACGTCTCAACACAATTATCATCATTAGCCACCAAAAAAGAATGAAGAAGCCGACTGTTTTCGTACGCAACTAAAGTGACAGGTTGTAGAGGGGTGTGTGGACTTTGATTGACTTTTATCTTATCACAAAAATTCCTCGGGGCGCTTATTTTGACTCTTAAGACCAATTTTTTGAGTACGTTTTACATAATAATAATAATAATAATAATAATACTCTTCGAATGATGTAATTTTGTAAACAGTTTTAGAAATAATAAGTGGATAATTATTATTAGCATCGAACTATTGTCAAGGATATAATTATTGTAATTATCGTACAGTACCTTATAATAATCACATTCGAGGAGTAGAATTTTCTTTTTCCCTTATTTTCTTTCTTTCAGCTCTTTTAAGATTTGATATTTTCTTCATGATAGCCTATTAGTTACAAAAATTTCCATTCACATAGTTGAATTTATATTCAAATTTTTGAGTTTTAACCCTTTTTTCTCTTCTCCAGTCTCCTTTCTTTTTGTAGTTCTTATCAGTTTTCCTACCAGTTTTCTCCTCAACTTGCAAATCTTTGTTCACTGTTGAGTTATCAGCATTATTGAATCATCCTTATAGGATACACTAAATATTGTTACCATACCATACATTGAATGCGTTGAATGAAGCATTGAAAAATATAAAAATTCGTGATTGAGCTATTCACTTCAATCCAACCTGTAGCATCTTTGCATCTTAAAGGACCACCAGAGTTACTTCCCTGTGCAACATACAAGGTTTGATTCACGTACATTACCTTCATTTTCGAAGCTTCTCACGAATTCCATGCATTATTACCTGATGGTGAAGAGAAAAACCATAGAGGTGAACAAAGCATCTATCAATACAGCATCCACAATCTTGTCAGGATACAATATTGCTATTATATGAGTACCGCCTATTGAAGGAAATTCATTTTATCTGTTGTTCAAATCGGAAACCTGATAATGAAAGCAGGGATTGGTTGCTAGTAGTTTCCTATCTTTGTTCATGATTGTATGTATCGAGGCATGTGTGTGCTACTTGAGCGTGATTTCTTTGTTCGATAATTACGATAAATAATAATTGAGAAACTTATCTCGATTGTTCAGCTAGTGCCAGTTATCTAATGTATTTGAACATTGTTGGAAAGCTAGATTGTGTGGGCAGGAGATTGGAAGAAGTGACTTGATTAAGTCCGTGCATGTTATTTCTGTGCATAACAGTCCTGTTGTACGTATGGCTAGCACATATATGCGGATTTGAAATGCCTGGTTTAAAGTAGGGATAAAACTCTCCACATACTTCTTCCATTATCAGCGATTGTATTTTCCTGGTCAGGTTGTTTCTGTGCACAACACGTGGGAACTCGTTTGCCTGAGCTCCAATATTGAGTTATCTGATTAAGCCATAATCCTGATTCTCTTCCGCGGACACAAGTTGACGTATCCTGTACAAAACGGCTCTTAATAGATTTGAGACGTTGCCTATTGCTATTCTTTTCAACGTTCTTTTTAATCTTTTGACCTTATCTCTTTGGATTCGTGTTCGACGTTAATGTACAATTTTTATCGTGAGTGCTTGTTGTTCGTTTTTTGTGGCTCACATAATTCTGAGCTCAACACACTTTTTAATATGCATAGATCTTTGGGAACAAAATGGAGCTGAATGATAATTTTTTATGTGTTTTGTGTCAAGATTACAATACATTTAATAGCAGCAACAAGAATCAAATCTATTACCTAATGGTTACAGAATGTGACAGATATGTGATTTTATGCTGCTATCACCCTAATTTGGATGTTAGTGGAAAAATGGTGGTGCAGAGACTGCTTTTTGTCAGAAGAAAGTTTTTGTTTAAACAACCCAAGATCCTGAGCCTCATCAGAATAAGTAATGGATTATTTGCTCAAGCCCAATTTATTGTCGCTGTTGTTCTGTAGAACTATGTATTTATTATTTCCCGAATGGTTCTTCAGTCTGACTACTTGTAGATTTTCCTGAGTGGTGAAGCTTGAGAAATTAGAACAGATTTACCTCTATTTTATTCATACAAATATCTTTAATGTATCAACGTACAAATTGGAATGGAACATTCCCAAACGGGTTCATCCCGAAAGTGTTCCATCCACTAAATTTCAACTGATTAGTACATCTAAATCCTTGAAGGTTATATCAACGCAAGAAAGTAACAGGGAAACTATAAAAAATAAATAAAAAAAGAAGAATGGGAAAATACAATTTTTAATATTTACTTCCAAGTAGGATGACTAGAATCACTTACCTGTGATTTGGATGCGATTCATTAGTTTAAAAACTCTAGAACCGTTGCTTTTTACGGTCTCTCAGCTCATCACTGACATTCCAGAAGTCATAAATATAATTATGAAAAATATTATCTGGATTTTAGCGATTTGATGAAAGTTTGTATGGAGCTATCCTTACGATAAAAAGACTGAAGGAAAATGACAAACTAATGTTTTTCAGCTTCTTTTTCGTATCTTAAAATACGATTCATTTATTTATTCATAATAAATCATTAGACCACCGGACGTCATGGTACATGGCTGAAGATTATTATGATACTGACTAGGAGCCTATCCTCTGGAACAACTCCAATGCTGCGTGTCCGTTATGATATATTGGTCCTTAGATGGAATAATACGAACGATTTATCCTAATCGCCTGGCTGTGCCTGTTCATTTATTGCCACTGCTCCAGGCTTCTTCTTTTTCCAGCTCGCTATCTTTCTCTCCTACTCACATTATCTTTCTTGTCTCTTCTTTTCCTTCTCTGTCCATTCAGCCACTCTCTTTGCTGCCAAGATCAGTAGCTGCGATTACTTTCGAGGTATTTAGTCCGGTATTCTTCGTCCTAAGTATTAAATTGATTGGCGATAAATTTGAAATTTATAGCAATTCTTGATGGGCATTAGGAAGAGCGGCTGCTGCCCTGTGTGATCTTGATCCTGCCATAATTCTTCCAACAGTTAACTGCGCTACGGGGCTGTGTTTGCTTAATTTGAAGAATAGACTGGGAGTATTCCAAGTTCCATTTAGATATTAAATATGTAGTCGTTTGTGCTAGATATCCGTTAGAAAATATATTGAGGCACCTTTCATACTTGATTGTATACAGCTAGACTATGGATTGGTCAGAATCGAAGGTTTTGACAAATTTAGAGAAAGTTATTAGTGAATGTGTTTATTATTAGTGTATGTGTGTGCTTAGTTATTATTGAATGTGTTTGATTTTGCAATGGTGATTATCCTCTAGTATTGTAAGCTCCACTGTGAAATCATTCTAATGCTCTATGTGAATAGATGAAAGAGGAGTGAGAATAATAATTGAAACAATTTAGAGATATACCCATGAGACAGTCAATCACTAGTTCGGCATAGCGTATGGTTCCCAATTCTCAGATCATATTAATATATATTAATAAGTTATTATTCATTCCAAATCTAAATTGTTTTCTCAGTGTATTATAATGATAAAGATATTCAACGTGAATCCCAAAAATGCTTATCAATTTTGTTATAATTCTTGTTTTTAATCACCGCTTTGTTTTGCTGCTGATCATTTTTTTTTTAAATATTCGCATCTTTGCATTTTTTTAACCATTGTTGTGTACAGTACTTCTAGAAGATTCAATTTTTAAAATGACTCTTCTCTTCCTCCATCTTTTACGTCTCTTTCTTATTTTCTCCCACCTCCGCCACCCACTCTTTTTCTTTCACTCCTCTTACTCTTTACCGTTATCATCATACTCCCACTCTTATCATTTATTATTATCATCATTCTTATGCTTTTCCTTCCTATTTTCTGTCCTTATAATTCTCATTTTTGTTAATCGCAATTTTATTTTTCCTTGATCTACTTATCTCAGTGTGAATATGTCTTGTCTGTTGCAGAGTGTTGTGATGCTGATGTTCAGAGAGGAGAAGAGTCCCGAGGACGAGATCAAGGCGTGGCAGTTCTGGCACGGGAGACAGCACAGTGTCAAACAGAGAATATTGGACGCAGGTATAGGTCGGGCATCATCCTTACTTATTATCAGGCCTACTGATTGCATCTGCATGCTGCATGAGTAGTAGCGATTCGAATTCCAAATTATATGTTATCAACAATTATTATTGCTCATCTTGAGTTTCTACCATGGTGATAGGGAATCACTCAAGAAGATATCACCAAACAAAACCATTTTATGTACTGAAACCACTTTGTGTTCACCTCTTACTAAAAAAAGTTACAAATAGTAAACCCACGATGAAATCATGATAGTTATCGATGATTTCGTGATAGTTACAATCAACTACTGTAACTAATCTACTCTACTATTACAATCCAAGCTTATTCTACCTTTTAGTGTGATTACGACACATTTTCAGACCATTCAGATTTGATGATGAATCAGTTCGAAACGCGGTTTATGTTTAATTCGATTACAATAAGAATCCATCATATCCATCAAATTTAGTATTTAAAGAAATAATCAACGAATGCTTCCAATCAATATTATTTTCCCATAAAACTAACTACTGTACTTAGATGATCATACTCCAATGAAAGATCTGGCCTCTTGTATCTTCTTTGGCCGATTATAAAGCCTTATCTTTGCGGGCCGCTTAACGCAGTTGGTTGAGGCGTCACAACTTTAGCTTACTGTCGCTTCAGCGGTCGTGAGTTCGAATCCCGCTCCTCCGTCTGGCACCTATGTGTTATCATTCACCTCATTGCCCACGCACAAGTCTCGGACTCATGTGGGCATCATATGCAATTTAGAAAGCAATTAAAAATAAATCTTTCATAAGTTGAGCTTAAAAACTTATCGACTGCAATCTAGCGAAATGTACGGTACATACTACTTTTTCTGCTTATAGAATGTGTACGATTAGACATTTGCTAGTAGGGGCTTTGCGATGTTTGTTGCTTTTGTGATGGCATCGTAATGCGAGTGGGATTTAAAATCGACGGATGCGGGTACTTGGCTATTCGGCTTGAGATGACCGTTAACAGAAAGAGAGCGCGCGATTTAGTGCGTGTGAGAGAGAGAGAAAGAATGAGTGAGATCACTGCCACTCGACGTATGAAATTCGTAATTGATAAGAAAAAGTGTTAAGAGACTGGCAAGTCGTGTTGGGTCGTTTAGGTACGCGCGATGTCTCGCTGAATATTGGGTTACGAAGCGGACTGTGGCCCCTAATAGCTACTTTGATCAACAGCCAACATTTTACGTTACTACCCACGACAAGGAAAAACTCAAACGATTCTTCTGTAAAAATAGGGATAGAAAATAGGAGAGTTGGAAGATTTGGCGCGTAAGAGAAAGTAAAATAAAGCGATAGATGAGTTGCAAATATCAAGTTTATATTTGAAGTCTCTCAACCCTAGCATAACCCTGCAACTCAAAAGAGAGAATAGTAAGAAACAAGAACAGCCAACAGTTTGATAGGAAAAGTGTGTGAATTGCTGCTCTTAGATACTTCAAATAGGTACTTGAAGATAGGTTAGGAATTACAATAGGTATACAATATAATTCCCTTAGATTTTATAAAATATCTGAGCAGTAGAGTTGATTAATAATGCATTATCTGCATTATATAAAGCTGCATCAGAGTAGATGAAGATTTAACTCTTTCAAGGTGCATGAAAAACTTTTGAACGTTTTCTAAAATATAGTTTGTCTTCACAAAAACCTTTGTGATTTTTGGAATAACATTGAGAAATTCCATACAAGTTTAAGCAAATAGGTGCTCAACTAAGCTCATTAGTTGAAAATATTCTTGAAATAATTTTAACTGTCGACAATAAACCAAATATTTATTATTAAAAAATTGCTTTCTAAGTAGAATTTCTCAAAAAATCGAAATTTTCTCTCGGTCAGTCGCTTACAAGCAACTCAACTTTCTCACACTTTCGAAAAGTGTTGCATAGCGGTAGCTGCCTTCACTATATATCGTGTTCAATGAGAAATAACTGAGACGAGAGACCGTTCACGAAACTAACTAGGGTGCTGATGTGACAACATTCACAACATTTCCAGAGTTTGCTTCAATGTTGCGAGTGAGAATAAGAGTAGTATAGATGAGGTAGGGTAGGTGTCGGTGTGCCCTGGCAGGCAGTATACTCTTGTCCGCTCAGGTGTGCACTAATGTAGTAGTGACTCTCTCAGGCGACTCAAGTAACAAAAGCCGCTAGACGTCTACAATTTCTGTGCCTCACTCTCTTTCTTTCTCTCATTTTTCCTCTTTGTTCCCACACGAATAATCTGAGAATATTTTGAAACTGAAACTGACCCGCCATGCGATAGGCTAGCAACGTAATAATAGTCCGCGCATATCTAATTCTGCCCAGTCTAATCTACTGAGGGCTTACATGTCTATTCTGTCAGCAAATGGGTAAGGATAGGGAGAAAAATAAGGATAAAATTAAGAATAAGGATAGGATGCTGTGTATGTAATTTAACAACAATTGGGGGCAATCCTATTGTGCGTTAGCTACAGTGTAAATCGTGTAGGTGGGTCGGAGCAAATTTTTCATAATACTGGAAATAAAATAATTTTGATAGCCTCAGGCCGAAAATCGGAAAGGCATTGTAGCCTACTTATTTACCAACACAAAATCAATGTGTTGTACAACAACTGATCAGTTGAAAAACAAAGTTCAACACAGCTCCAATACAATCTGCCTGAATTATGCGATCACACTGACTGAAGTGGTCGACGTGTAATAAATTTGAGATAAGCAGACACTCAAGTTTTGTGGAGCTGTTGATGTTAGCTTAGCCACTGCTATCACTCGCCCAATTTCGTCACGTTTTAATTCGGTTGGCCGCTTTTTTCGGGCTACGATCGTCGATCAAGTGCTGCTCCATGTTAAGATCGAGATCTAATCGCCGATTGTCGTGATCGTGTAATTTAGATATCATCTTCGTGCCAACACCTGCAAAACCAAGTCCTTACTTATCTTTCACTTGTTTTCAGCGTCTGCTCGAAACCGTACTGGAATTTCAAAAAAATTTACCTCCTTTTTGTATGATTCGAAGCATAATGAATTTTGTCTGTTTTTAAATTAAATTAATTTTCTCAACGAATAAATAGGCATACAGTCTGAAATATGAATAGCGTCTATCTTCCTATAATGGCTAACGTAACTGACTACTTATTATTTTGGTCCCAGGTTCATTCCACCGGTAAATCCCCAGCAGTTTTCTGTTGTCAACATTTTACCTCAACACCCACGTACAAGCACATCTTCAGGGACACTTTATCTTCTTACAATCAACGAGGTTTGCATGAAGGCGATTTGAATGAAAGCTGTTGGAAACCACTTATTTATTTTTCGTCAGCTTATAACAAATTCATAATCATGAATAATTATTATTGAATGTTTTGTAACAAGAGTTAATTGGACTCTTCAGCCCGAAACTTCTTTTGTCATAAAATTTCGATTGGAGAATCCATATCTTTGTAAATCAGGTCCAAGGGCCGTATTTATGAATATTCCTTCAGTGTCTCTTGGCTCGAAAGTCTTGAAATGCCTCTATTACATTGAACATGTTCACACGCTAACTTGCCAGCGAGTCATTATCAATGTCAAACCTAACCTCGAAAAATGATCTCATACACCATTAAACATAAATGACCATTGATGAAGATAAAGACAATGTACCGTTTGCAAATTTACAGTTAAGTTGTTATTACTTCCCCTATAACCTCTATATTCATAAGAACTTGAGCTTTTCTGCAATTACCTTTATTCCATATGGAATAAGGTTCATGGTGATCAGAAAAGTTGACAGGTTAGTAATCGAGTTATATAAGAGTAAATAGAAAAAAGTATTCATTATATAAAAGTGAATTACATAAATAGTTTATTCATATAAAAGTAAATATGAAATACTGTTAATTGATCAAATAAATTATACAGTAAATTATTACATTGCAATGGTGTTAAAATTGAATGTAATGTTTTATTTGATTTTGATTAATCGATATGCTACAATAAAAAATAAAGCCATAATATGATAGAAAATAATCTGAAGAATCGCTCCAAGGTAGTCCCTCTATCTATCTACCTTGGCTAAAAACGGATTTGAGATACTAATTTCAAAAAGACTTGACTTTCTAGTTTTGAAATTCCCCAAATGAGGTACGTAAATACGAAATTCAATGGAAGTTAAGGTGAGTTTACTAGCTGACAAGACAGCGAGTAGCAACACTGCTAGTGTTATTTAATGTGAATTATTGGTGTTAAATTATTATCAGGAGTCAGACCTTTTATTTGATGAGGGAGCTGGGTTAGCTTTTAGTGCCACAGCTAGGCCGACTCAGTAGATGTGTGAACTTGCTCTATCTTTACAGGCAAAAGTCCCTCGAGTCAAGAGACACTAAAGGAACGTTTGTATTTCTCTGAAAATATTAATTTGAAAAAATATAATTTAATGTTTCTAAATTTGTTTTTTCATCATCATTATCATTATCATTTTCCCCCTTAGATGGTCTTTCTTCTTATTTTTATTTTCGTTACAATCAATTTAAATAATTGTTCAACACTTTGTTCCTATACATTCCTCTTCAATTTATACTGTGGAGTGAAGAAACACGGAATGAATTCACGTGGAGTGAGCAGAAGCAAATAATCCTTGAGTTCGATTGAACGTATGATAGTAAATCTTCGATACAAGCCAAAGTTCATTAGTGACTGCCTGTCACGGCCGAGGAGGGGCTGTTACGCTGTACAGATTGCTTTTAGCTGTTGGTCCACTTACGGCTTCAACTCTCAGGACTCGGGAGCGATCTTAATGCGATTTTAATCTTAAATTGAAACATTTAATAACATCGAAGAGTCGAGCTGGCAATTTGTCTATACTGTAGACTACCCCACTTCCAACTGAAACGCCACTAGGATTTATATAATAGGCTACTACTATTGGAGTGTCCTAAGCCAAGACACCCAAGTCCATAAATCATCGGCACATTTGAATTTCTCATTAAACTCCAGCGGCAATTAATCCGCATCTTGATGAATTTGACTGGCACGATTTATAGCTTAATTTGCAGTAGGTCGATTTCTTTTTCTTGTTTCGAATAATTCATCCCACCTAGCTAGAACAGTGCAGCATATGCCTAGTCACCATATTTAAGTTAAATCGTTTTCAAAGTTATTCTTATTTCGAACTTATAGCAGCAGTTGATCCTCTCATTCCATTATCTAAATTAAATGAATGACTTTTTTTTGTTTTTTGAAATCACAAGATGGTAGTGGATAAATGCCATAAAAATTGGAAAATAATAATCAACTTATGCAGGTGAAAATGGTGATAGTCGATTTAAAAGGCCACTGAAACGTTTCTGAAAAACAATTGTCAAATTGATGATTTTATGCACCGGAAGATGAGGATATCATCTGATCTCCAAAACCTAGAAAATGTTTTTGTCTTTATTTTCTTTAAACTCTAGTATTCTCCCTTACCTGATCCCCCCAGTTTTCAGCTCATGTTAGAATTCATACTCGATGAAAAATATGAGTTATGAAAAAAACTGAGTAAGTTATGAACAGTCGTATCATGACTGGTAGGTATCAGACAGCGTGAATGCTGGACATAAATAAAGTTTGTTGTTTTAGTTCGTCGTGGAAACGGTAGAGAGCGTGAGGTCATTTATCTCTACGGCAGTGGCAGCCCCACAGTTATTTACCGAACGAAGAAAATTGCTACGAAATTCGTATTTGGGCTTAATTTCGGAGGTGAACAATAAATCATAGACGTCACGTTGTTCACGCTTTTTACGAGAACATTCTCGGGTCTGCAACGAGCAAGAGGTAACCGGCGAGAAAAGTCAGAGTGAAACTGCCCATTAGAATAATTCATTGATCACTAGACTTATTAGACATAGTGTATTCAGGATTGCTACGTTAGTACTCCTTAAAAAGGGACTAGGTTACTAAAAGAGATGGTTTTAAATGCCTTGAAATCTAGAATTTAGTATGTAAAAATGTGTGTGTTTACAATTACTCAACAGTCCAAAGTGGAACAAAAACTTGAAAAAATGGCTCTTCATAAATTTATTTGATTCATAGACTATAAATTAAAGAGTAGAAATACAAGAAAAACAACCAAATCCAGGAGTAGAGCTACCAGCAAATGAAGATGACTTTCAATGAAAATAGTTTCGAAATATGAATATTAACGAATAGGTTAATGTTCTTGTGAGAATTTTCAAGGACCTACTGAACAAATTATTGTTATCCAAGTACAAGATAGTGATGATGATATCAATTTTTTGTCAATTTTTAAAGTGCTGTACGTACATTAATCAACATTACTAGCCTAGAATTATTGTAGTACAAGTTTAGGGATGATGTTGGATGGAAATCTCAATTTAACTATTATTTTCAATCGTGGATGATTTCTGTATACGCATGGATGTGTTGAGGTAGATAATGGAATAAAAATACAAGTACTGGACCGAAATCGCGCCCGGGACAAACGGAATAGTACTACGTTAACCTTCACTGAACGTTGGTTGCCAGAAATCTGTCGTATTTCACTTAATCCTGTCAAATCTTTCGTATTTCATTCAATCCTGTCAAATATGGACTAATATTACTAAAATATTCGTGCAACTATCAAAGAAGGTATTTGAAAAAACAGCAATTACTATATAGTTTATTCTGGAAAATGCAACCAAACTATCGGGAACAATCTTTAGCTGAAAGTAATCACTAATGGAGCAGCTTGAACCGAGTGAAAACATGTGTAGGCAGCTAAATATAATATATAGATATACTAGACAGTAGTTGGCGCTCCTTCCTCCCCGCTAATTGGCAATTACAATTACTCAAGGCGCCTGCCTCCATCATTCTGCTCGACTATATATATGTGTTTGAGGGTATATACTAAATGGTTTGTAGGTTCGACGTAAGTGGAGCTTTGAAGCTCACAGGGTACAGGGTAAAGCAAATTCACAGTGTACACCAGGATACCGGGAACGAACTCCCGCTGTTTGACCGTAAGCGGTGACCGCCCGGCTCAATAAATGATTGCTACCGTACTAGAATCGTTTTGTCACAGACCGCTTACTGACGGTCTGTCTCTTAAATAACAATTGTCACTCACATACAAGCCTTTGCCATAACTTTCCACACCAATTCACCAACTGGTGTCTGGTGAGAGAGAGGTATAAAAACACACATGTCCAAGTTTGAAATATAACTAGGAATTGTTACAGTTTTGTAACCGATATATACATTCCGATAACAATACATTCCTCAGCTGACTGTGTTACATGACTGCAAGTTATGGCGACAATAATTATTATTGGTTGCCTTTTGTAATTATTTAGGTCCATTTATCATGGTTGTTATTGTTACACCTGGACGTGTGTTATTGTGGTTCTCCCTGTATAGGAAAAAGCTTTCTCGTAGCTAGTAGCCTATTTAGTAGTATCGAGCGCGGATATTGATAATAAATGGGGTTTGTAATAAATAGTTTATGTGAAATTGCACCCAATCCAAGTCTATTGGAGTTACAAGAATAATCTGAATAAGAAAAGACTATATATCTATTGTTAATCATTGAAATAATTAATAATTTTGAAAATTCGTCTTACAAAACTCAATAAAAATCCAGAAAAAAATCGCAATAATAATTATTTTTTGATTTCTTGACGTCTTGAAATCGTAAAATGTAAATCCAAGTCGGTATTGAAAATTTACTTGACATAGAAAAATATTCAAAATATATATTTCAAAAATAAAGTAATAGCCGTAGTGAGTGCCGCGAGCCGTAGCAGGTATCTGTTCAATCAGATAGAGATAAGCTGCGTTCTCGTAGGACCTGTTTGTAACGGTGACCGATTAGATTGGCCAGCAAAAGACACTGTTCTCTGCTGTAAAATCACTTCCCGGTGGTTCGGAACCCACCTAAAACTGAAGGTCCTACTCATCAATCACCATCATCCAACTCATTACCCATGCACAGGTCTCAGACATATGTGGGCTTCATCCTCAAAAAAAAAAAATTATATATATATATATATATATATATCTCAATTCACATTCAGTCAAATCATAGGAGCATAGCTGAACTAGCTGTGTAGAATTAGCAAGAAGGAAATGGTTTTTTTCTGTAATCATGATGATGAGTAGATTGGGATTAACGTCATGACTCATGAGTAGATGTTGCGAGTGAATTAGGAATTCAAATTTACTCATTGAACAGTAATCCAATAATATCTATGGTGAGCCTACTGGTTCTTCAAACAGAAAATGATTATTATTAAAACTGGGGTACCTGCAGGCACATTTTCAATTATTACAAGGCAGATAACTAGTAATGTTAACAGTCTATTTCACATGGAATTCGATTGAACCAATATCAATCCAAGTCACTCTTATACTTCTAGGCTCAACACTCATCTTGTATCATCATAGCAGCACTATCAAATCAACAATCATCATAAAAATTGTCTAGGTGCGCTCTTTTTACCATCATTGCGCGTGCACTGTTTTATGTGTTTAAAATTAGTGAGTGTAGCACCGATGTGTAGGTAGATTGCATTCGAATTGCGCGTCATAAATTTAAATCAATCTCCATGAGCATGGAAAAAAGACGAGAGAATTTAGAGTGCTGAGGGGGAGACGAGAGGAGTTTCTGGCCTGCGGGCTTCTCCGATTCTCTCCAGTTCAGTGCGACAATGATGACTATAGGGCTGGGCACAACCTATATAAAACTATATACCTGTGTGTATTTCTCACGTATATACACTTGAGACTATTATTAAAATGATCGCGGACGAATTACTTTGATGCAGTCAAAATTGCACGGCTTCTGATGTCTATTTACCGGTGGTAATTTCAGGACGTGGATTTATAATAATCTAGATTCGTGCGCTGGAAGGCTAGTCTCCACACATGAAAAATTAATGTTATCGACGCTGTTTTCCCTCTTTTTCCTTCCTCTACTTTCCTTCTTGTGTCAACAGACCTTATTCTTCACCAATTAAACACACTGAAGGTTCTTCTCCGCTCTTCCATAGTATTAGTTTTCTTTTTTCTGTTTTTGTTTGGTATTTCAGATTTGATCCGTCGAAAATATCACGTGCACTTGCGAGAGAAGCCTAATCAATCGATTTCCGTTTGCA
The DNA here is from genome assembly GCA_948455865.1 of Conomelus anceps. NCBI lineage: Eukaryota > Metazoa > Arthropoda > Insecta > Hemiptera > Delphacidae > Conomelus > Conomelus anceps. The sequence goes on along the minus strand of OX418216.1, from coordinate 76,318,972 downwards.
ATGCTTTTCGAGAGATTATCTCTACCTCCGTTTTAAGTACAAGAAGGATAATAAAGAGAAAAAAATGACCGGGCTCGGCTACTGCCCTATAACCGGCGCCATTTTCGAAAATCGTCCCATCCCAATGTACCAATTAACGCCCGTAGAAGCAGATCTATAATAATATTCGGAGCGAAAAAAGGAATATAAGATAAGCCCCAAATGATACCCTGCGTGTGGCTTGAGTGTAGGCCTAGCTACTTTTCTATACCTACCTACATACACGGCTTCTGAATAAATCGACGCCAGATTAAACCGTGTTTCCTAACCGTATAAAAAATAATGGCTCTAATCTTTTCTCTCCAACTTCTTATCATCTGTTCGTTCTTTTCTCGTCTTCTTTACGCTCAACTAGTGATGATTTTTATTATAGTCGAGGATATTAAAGGTGAGCGTGATCAAAAAATGAAATTCTTTGCGTCCAACTGGTGTAAGCGTACTCTTACTTGGGATTGAAATACAGTTATTATTATTATTTTTAGATCTGAGAATTTCTGATATCTAATGTCACGTTTGAATGAATATAAAATTGGGTGTGTACTTTCAGATATAATTGGTTATTTTTTATTATAAGATGGTCGATGGACTGGGAAAGTCCATGAAAGTCCTAAGTTATATAGATGTCGCAATGGTAGAATAAAATATTTTTTCTGAAAAATCAGAAAAATATCTTATATGAGAATAAACGTATCAGACCCTCTTATTTTTCCCAATTACGGGCCAATTATATTGAATTTCGGAGATCTGAAAATCATCAATCATACTTCTTAATAATGACTTCAGAGATCAATGTACATGTATTTAGAGGCAGACTCAAAACATTTCAAAGCTGAATACTTGAATCCACAAGCCTACTTGAGCCTACATTTAGTTTACTGAGGAATTGTATAAACTGTACAAAAATTAAGAGCAAGAGCAAAATAGGTATCAACATTCTCTTTAAACTCACCTTTCAAAATAATCAGTAATGTTCCGATATTTCAATAATCTAAACTCTTGTCCTAACACATAATTTAATTAAAACGATAATAAAATTCAATCCATCCCAGTACTGAAGGTTGTTAACGTAGTTTATTATTTCTTTTTGTTGTGGACAGATTCTTCAATGTAGTCTAGCCTAGTCTCCAACTCTTTAACCTCCTGTTTCTATGTTATATAGATTATGTACCAAGAGCTCCAAGTAGAGCATGTCATAGAAAATTGATGGTTCTGAAGCAATTTGTCCCGAAGCATCCTATCTGTACATTTGACAGGTCTCCAAGTACCGTACTGTATTTTCAAAATTTTAACAAGTAGCTTCCATGCAAATTACGCGAATAGTGCCGAACCATAAATCAGCCCATCTCAGGCTTCCAGTTTGGCCTCTTCTATTAGCCATTGCCATTCTATTGTAAAATGCCTGCAGATGAAGTCTTGTCTGATTGAATGCCGCTAAGCACTAGATCTAATCTGGAAGGTTAATCAGCTTGCCTTCTTCTTTAGAGAGTAAGAGAGAGAGAGAGAGAGAGAGAGAGAGAGAGAGAGAGAGAGAGAGAGAGAGAGAGAGAGAGAGTGAGTGAGAGTGTGTGTGTGAGAGAGAGAGAGAGAGTTGAAATGAAGAATAAAATTTCATATAGAGATAGATGGATTGGTGTGTGTGTAAGAGGAAGCGAGATAACATTCTAAATGAACAAAAATATCAGCCGATAAAGTTGAGTGGTATCCGGTATTATAGGTGCAGTGTCTTAACAAGGAGGGAACCTTGTCTATAAAAATTTCCAATTTAACCACCAGAACGAGGAGGATCAGAAGAGAAAGAAAGAAGGCAGTGTTAGCTGGGCGAAGTGGGAGTGAGTGAGCTGGGTTGAGTATAAAGGAGTAGCGTAATTTAATTTTGAAAATAGTAGACTACTACTCAAGGATGCCTTGAGAGAAATATATAAGGCATTGCTACATAAATTTGAATAAGATAGAGCCGAAATAACGGTGAGCCACCAGTGCTAGTGGCTTCTTGTGCAGGGTAGAGGCAGGCAAATTGCTTTACGCGGCACACATGAACACACACAGCACAGCAGCACATGGCATGATTTATTTATTGGCGCTGAACTGAGTATTAGAACTTCCAACTGCAAATTATTACTGGTTTGTGCTTGAGTTGGTGCAATGTGTGTGTGTGTGTGTGTGTTTGTTTGAGCTTATTGGTGGTTGCCATCAATTTTTGTTGTCGATCTGTATTTAAATTAAGTAGCTAATTTTTAAAATAAGCATTTTTCTTGATGTTTTATGCCCCGTGGAATAAAATTTGAATGTAGGTTGAAATTTGTTCAGTAAGTTTCCTTGAAATTGTGACATGAAATATCGACCGATTATCAATAATGATACAGAGCTGGTATACTTTAAAATACTAATTTACTGCCTATGACTTTGTACTGTCAAAAAAATCGCAATTTCTTTGCATAAAAAACCCCTACATGGTCTATGTATTTCTACAACGTATTCGAACAGCATAGTAGCTCAGCAACTGAATTATCTCATTGTAAAGTATATGGGTCCTTGAGAAATGCTGATTGGACGACAGTTTATTCCTGCTCGATGTCAGTAAGGCGACTGAGGCATTTTATCAGGTGGTTATTGTCTTGATTTCTGTGTTCCATAAGAATTAATGACTCCTTGGCCAAGTAATAAGTTTCATTAATAAGCGGTGATTGACAATTTTCATTAAAAGTTGATTTGAATATGATTTACCTATACTGTTTCTTGTATGTCCTCTCTTTATTTTCCCATCTTTATCATCCCTTATCACCCCCGGTTTTCATTTTAAAAAAACCGCCAAGTGATTTCGCTAAGATGAAACTCTGGGAAACAGTAATTTCAATATCACTATTCTCCATTTTTAATCTCTTTCCTATAACTTGGTTAGTGTCATGTTTGGCGAATATAACTCGGAATTGGTAATACGTGTATGTTTTTACATTAATTTATTCCATCGTAAAGCTGAAACAACATTATTTTTAACGAAACCCTTTAATATCTAATAACAAATGAAGCAGTTGGACCAGTTCCAACGAGTTATGTGAAGAACATCAAATCTACGATTGAATATTATCTTGATCCTACAAATATAATTGATTCAGTACACATTCAGTTGAAAAGGTAGGAGTACTTTTTTATCCAACAATGTTCCCTCTTTTAAAACGTTGCGGTACTCGGGTACTTTGAGAGAGGCTGTAAGCAGCGGACCAACCCCATTGGTGTTTTAATGATAGATTCCCCATCTCCATCGCACTGAACAATCCATCAGACTTTCTCAGCATACTAGCACCACTGTAATATAACAGAAGCGTGCTTAGGCATAGGATAATAATTATCACTTTGGAAATAAAATGTCGTTTTACAGCTCTTATACCATATCCGTTTTACGGCCTCCCGACACAGTGCAGCCCTAATGAGTCTAATAACCGAGCGTTTGTTTTATTGCGATGATAAAATCTAATCCAATAAAAACGTACTAGTGAAGAAAAATCATCGAGGATATGAACAAGGGTTTATTTCTTTCTGCCTGTGTACTGGCTGGCCTATGTGAAGCTAAGTGTTTTCACGTTTTGAAATAAGAGACACTGTAGAGGTATTGCAGATGTTTTATGTCTGTAGGCTGACGTGATAGAATAATTTCATCTTGAATGAATCCATTATAATTTTTCATCCGTACTGAGCCTATAATGCCGCGATTCTCGTTGATTATCTAATCATGGCGATGATGGTGCTACGTGCTTGTGCTCATAAAGTTGAAAGTGAGAAAAATAAATAGGGTATAAGATAATTTATCTTTTAAAAATAAAAAAATCTTGAAAATGCATAACATCTACTAATAGTTCAACGTAATATTAAAGTAATAATAATAATAATAATAATAATAATAATAATAATAATAATAAGCGTATGGCTTTTAATGGTGGGGAGACCCTTACGGGTAACGTTAAAGTGATTCATTAATAGTATTTTTAAGCAAACTGTTCGTATACCTCCATCGGGCATCGGCCTAATCTATTGATCAACTTTGATTGTCTGTGCAAGTCCAAAACTGACCATATTAGAATAGCATTATGTTAAAGATGTCGGAATGGTTTGATAAAAATGTGCAATGGATATGAGAAAAGCAATTGTTTATTAACAGCAAGAGGGGAAAGAAGAAGAACAAATGAACAAATATAAAGACAATAGTAAAAACGTTTACGAAATAAATATAAAAGATATATGAAATTGAGAATAAAGCAAAAATAGCATGGTCATTCTGTCCAAACCAATTGTTGTATATCTACAAACTTATAGCCTACTTCATTGATATACAATAGAAAAAAATAGATTAAATATACAGATTTTGATTCATTGTTCATAGCACAAAAAATATTGGACTTAAAGAATTTCCGCTAGTGTAGAAAGAACTCACCATTGAAAAACCTAATCTGTCACCTAAGTACAGCATATAAAAAAGCATGAGTGTTCTGCGTCTAGCTATTCAATCCCTTATTTTTCCTATAGAGCTATAGTCATTTCTGATATTTTTCATGACTCGTAAAATTCTATCCAAATAAGAGCAGTTTTATCCCCCCATATTTGGCAGTTAATAGAAGATTGCCGTTGGAAGATGAACCGATTCGGCTACACTTTGCAATCGTTCAAACTGGAGATAAACTAGCTGACAAGTCGCATAGAAAATGGTTTACATTAACTTCTTTTCTTTTTTAGTTCTTCCTTGCTCTTGCCTTTTCTAAAACGTCAACCCTGGTCGTTTACAGTTCATAGTTTAGATTATGACGGCTGTAAACGCCTTGGCAGTCTACGTGACGTACAAAAGTGCCGCACATTAAATCTCAACCGTATAAATAGACATACATGCAATAAAAACATACACGAGATCCACCGATTTATATGTATACAGTCATTGCTTCATACAATCCAAGTCTATACTTCACCATCTTTGACGGTTCATGCATGCACCCGTATATCTATATAAGTTTGAGTCGTTGGTTAGATCTTTTCATCTCTTCCACTTGGACAATTTCTTTAAACAATTTATCGTAGTCGTTCACAATTAAATAGCTCTACAGGTCGAGCGAAAAATGTATTCCAATTTGAAAAACTGGCTACGTCTTGGTTGTCCTTTATCACGATTGAAACTATGTGTGCGTGAACGGTAATAAAATGTAATCGTTCCAAAGTAAATCCCATAAATTGGATTTGATCAACGAAGCGTCGGCGCGTCTTGGATAGGAACTTGATTTCAAGATGCGTAAAAATTGTGGAAACAGAAGATGATAAGATGGAAGTGATTAGTTTTTGTGGACTGCGCTGACCGTAATTGTTTTTATAAATCTCACTAAAACTAGTCTTGACTAACCATTAATATTCCATTCACTTCTTAAATTTTAATTATTGAATTTATTTCATTTCACCCATTGATGACTAAAGCAGTTCTAGAGAGTACTATATATTGTGGTCTATCCTATTGCACATTAATTTTTTTAATCTCTGATCACTAATTCAAAGGGCTTTGTCCTGTAATTCCTGATTAAGGGCTTCTGGTAATTCCTTGATTATCAAGCAGCTGAGTTGCCTTAGGTGAAATCTAACATGGTGGTGAAATCTGGATTCATGACAGGCAGCAAATCTACTTATTTCACTAGATACATATGGAATGTGCAGATCCCTGTGCAGGTCTCTGTTTCTGATGTACCAAAGTGCATTAACCATGTTCCTTATTACTTTATTTTTAAATTTCTGTATCACATCGATAATACTTTTACAGGCACATCCCCAGAGCTGGACCTCTTACATCCAAATTGGTTTTAAAGTCTGATCTTATTTTTCAAGGAGAGTTTGGATTGGCGACCTAGCAACCAATACGTTTGTCAAGTTGTTTTCTTTTGATTTTGATGTGTTCCTTCCATTTCAATTTAACATCCAACGTCATCCCCAGATATTTTGCAGTATTTTCACAAGGAATTTTATTCCCCATTTAGATTGATGTTGATTGGTTCTGTAACTGTAATCTTTCTATTTGTGAAATTTATGAACAGTGATTTCGATTCATTCAGCTTTATCCTCCACTTTTTTGTCCATTGGCATAATTGATTACCAGCTTCTTGGAGAATGTTAGATGTTTCTTGAATAATGGTCCCTGTAGTCAGCAGAGCAGTATCATTGGCAAATGTTGCAACTTTAATGCCATCAGATTGTGGAATATCGAATGTGTACAAAAGATACAGAATGGGTTCTAGAACGTTTAAGGTCCTTGAACACCTGCTTTGACACCTCCTCTTGGGCTAGAATAGTCGTCATTCTGCTTTTCTCTAAATGTCCTGTCTGATATATAAAAAGTGATCAAATCCTCAAATTTCTTTGGCAAAAACGAGTTTGGTTTTTGGAGAAGACCTTTATGCCAAACTTTGTCAAAGGCGTGAGCAACATCTAGGAAAATAGCAGAACAAATAGTATTTTGTCTAAATACACTTCTCTTCCAGTGATTTTTCTGTAATATCTGGTTTCCTGTGAGTTCGTTCAATTGTAGAATGTTTCTTTCTGAATCCAAATTGATGTGTATTGGTATTAAGTATTAAGTATCCATCTTCTACTATTAAAAAAAATCGTTTAAATAAGAAGCAACTTAGGGAGTGGACGGTAGAGAATATTTTGCTGTACTGTATTTCTACACTCTTAATAGGTCTACTAAACTGAACAAATCAAGTCAACAGAAGAAATAACTTTTTTTGGAAAACTACTCCATGGGGTGTCTGTGGTGTGAAAACTAATAGGTAGTCCTACCTATCAGTAATTACAACCTGGGACCTACCTATTTTGAATACAAACGCACTTGTTCGAGTGACTTGTTCACAATTATTAAAGTGCTCTACCGGTCATGAAATATGTAGCCTATTCCATTTTAAAAAACTACTTCCAGTTATTTAATTTTAAAGTAAGACAAGTTTTAAATATTTACCTTCATTTCTTTTTTCCGAAAATACTCATTGACTTTTATAATTTTCTTGTGTCAAGAAAATGCATTATGAAGGTTGCATTATGGAGTCAGTTACACTAAAGTAAGTTTCCAATTAATCAAGCTTTGTCAAACCAGCATATTTTTCGCTAATGGAAAAATATCATGCTTTTGAAATTTCTGACAAAATAAATCTTTCAACATTTTTTTTTTAAACTGATACTTTTATTGAACTGTTCAATCATCAAATTTGATAATCTGTTCTGTTGACTTAATTTGTTCAGTTTAGATCAAAATTGATAATGAGGCAATTTATCGTGACTTACAGCTTACATTCACCCATTTACATTCACATTAGCCAGTTTCTGAGCGAAAAGAGCACTCGAGAGTCACGTACGTCATTAGAATGAGGCGAATAGTTTACTTCTTGACTATAACTGTAAATAATTAGTTTTTAACGACTAATTGATTTGAATATGAACTCCACTCTTCCTGAAGGCAGCTAATAGATTGGAAGAGACCGATGTTATTAATTGATTACTAACTGTAAATAAATTGAGTGGAAAGCCAAACTCTCCCTGAGGGAGTTTCGATGTGAGGAGGGGTTGTATGTAGGTAGACTGTACCGATTGATAAGGTAGGGTGGGTGCAGAGCCACACCAGTACTGACTTGTTGATTATTATGGTTGCTTGATGATGAAGGTGATGATGGTGGCTATGTCGTTAGAGAGTTTGCTGTATGTCGAAGAGGTCAACGGTAAACCACGTAGAGATAGTGCTTGTGTGGATTTGTATCTTGGAGAATACTGCTTTATGCGCTTTTTTTAGTGTGATGAGGCGATAAAGCACTAAGCATAAAATAATAGCAAAAGTGCAGCAGTGTTGAGTGGAGAGGGCTTCAGTTTAGAGGGAAAGTTTGTGAATGAAATGAGGGAGAATTTGGTAGCACAAAATGAGTCATTCAATAATGTATTAATGATTAATAATTCCTACTAATATTCCTTCAAATTTCTATCTTTCTTTATGAGGCAATGATGTTTTATTGTTCTATTTTCCTTCCAAAAGCTTCCACGTAGCATCAATGAAAAATTGGATTTTAATAGGTATACATTTCTCAGTGATAATCATCTTATCGTGAGACGTTGAAAAATGATTAGGATTGGAATAATGATGAATTTTGATTTCCGCCTTTCTTAGTGCAAAAAAATAAGATTACTGATTACTGTTCTAATAATTACGCATTTGTCATTAACGAGCTTCAAGGATTTGTAATAAGTAAATAATATTGACTTGATTGAAAATATGGTTTTATTGAAAATTGAATAGCATAATTGAGGCATTAAAATAATTTCAACTAATTTTTCATCGGTCAATAAATTGAGAGATTAGTATTTCATTTAATAAAAAAATGATCTTCTTATTTAATTGACAGTTTTTTTGGCAGAAAAAGTTATAGGCTGCTGTACGTATGATAAGCAGTATTATGCTAATTTAGTTTGTGATGAAACCAGGGCTATTTATCTAGTTGATGTCTCATATACCACCACAAAAATATCCTGTTGACCCATATTAGGTTTAGCCTTGCCAGGGCAGTTTGGTAGAATAAAGGCAAAAAAAAGTAAGGAAGATTTGTACAAACCTGACTTTTACTGTACCGTTTCATTCACAAAGCAGCGGCTGCTATGGTAGCAAACGAAAAGGAAGAAGAATAAGAAAATGTTAATTCGAACAAGATATTCTGGTTTCCAGTTCGCAGTTAGAATCCAGTTTTCGTAACGCACCTCATTCATAAAAGCTAGTAACAACTCAGAGCACTACAATCACCTCCCTCAACTTTATTGTAATCTGGTGAGGGGTTTAGTTCTTCGTTTTCCTCTCCTTCTCCTTTTTATACTTGTTCCAGCTCTCTACCATCGGCGAAGATAATAATAATCATACCTAGACGATTTTCATTTTTAACCCTCCACTCTCTATATAGTCCATAAAAGCCATAAATCACTCAAGCATCGGTAAATCACCGTCGTGAATAAGAAATCGAGCGTCTCTAATCACTTTAATTTCAAGCATAAATCAAACACCTTCAATTGCTGGTTGCTGTAACGATCATTCGTGAAATTGTTCCACTTGTGGGTGTTTTTTGTTGGTGTAGAGTACTATAATTGTCTGTTTTCACAGCTGAAACGCTGATATTTCAATGTATCAAAACTGTTGAAAGTTTTCTTATGGTAGGCTTCCTTATTGAATTATTGCCCAGGCCACATTCGCTCGGTCTTACAACTTGATAGTCTTGAAACTTGAAAATAACAATATTACAAGAGGTTTCCAGAAACACTACGACTTGTACTTATTCCATTCCAATCCGTAAAATCATCATTGATGCATCTTACACATTGTCATTTACCGTAAATTGTTTCAATAGTTATCAATGATTCAACAATTTTATCACTAATATATGCCATTTTCAATTATTTTTTATGAATTCATGAATGTGTCTCTTGATAAATTATACACTAGATAAGTAGATCCTATTGATCATTAAAACATCGACATTGAAACAATTGGAAATACTTGATATTCATGAGTGTTCTGTATCATTTTGCATGCTGGCAAACTTTGGAAATAATCAAAATGGTAAGCGTTCTAATGCTCCTTTTTATCGATGCAATACTTTACGTCATTTGTTTTGAATATAAATATCATGTGGAGCATATCTTTTATGTTCATTTCAAAAACTACTTTCGTTAACAAATTGATTATTATAAATTTTTGATAAATTTAAGTGATTGAATGATTTGAATTTATTATAAATAATTTTAATAATTAATAAATTTCTAATATAACAATAAAATTAGCCTTCATTCAGTCTACGAGATCTTCATTTGTAATTTAAAATGCCAAGCATTTATAAAAAATTACTAATGAGATGAATACAGAGAAATGTTAATGTTCAAAACTGCATTAATTTATTTAACAGAAGTATTGGGTTGTAAAGAATGATTGACTGAAATTAATATGCATGTTATCACTTTTACCAGTATTTCTTCCAACATATACTGTACTCGTTTGAATATACCGGGTATGAATACTGGATTTCTGAATATCAGCGGAACGTTCTTGTAATATCCAGTTGAGGCTACTATAAATGTTTTAATGTGATAAAGTTTGTATTGAAACGTGCAGCCCGCAACACGATTTTTCGCATTATCGATTCATTCAAAAACCAAGTTATATTTTATGCAAAATTTTCCGTATAATCAATAAAAATTTCAATTAGCTACGATACGCAAGTTTATTTTAATCTTGGAGTTTGAATCAATAAATGACCACTGGCTGAGAGTGATATGCGTGCATAATTCAATGTGACTAAAATGGAAACTTGTTGATTTGGTTGGTCATCAGCGGTTGGTTGCTTGCTTGCTAGTCGAATCAATAATTAATTATTCAGCACGATCATATTAAGGTTTCAATTACCCTCATTTATCACTTACGGTTTTATGTTTGTTTTCACCTGTTGATCAATTTTGATTGATTACCGTACTGTAACTATAATGGATGGGGCACGATCTCGACTCCCATCAGTAATTAAAATTCAATTTATGGAAAACTCTTTTTTCAATACTGGTGTATCACATGATTTTTAAAGTGACTAGAGATTTTTAATTTAAAAATGAAAAATATTAATTTTTTATCTGTTTGTTCCAGATACCAAAAACAGTGTGGGACTTGTTGGCGTCATAGAAGAGATCTCTCATAATGCCATTGCTGTCTATTGGAATCCAATGGAAAGCTCTGCCAAGGTAATCACAATCATTTTTTAACAAATTTGAGTTGATAAAGTAAGATTAGAATTTTAAATCTTTTTCCAATTTTTGTCTTTTCTCAGCCATAGTCATTCGAGAAATACCACTTTCGGCACTTTCTGCATAACAGTAATATAAGTGACTAGTGGATTACCAAATTCAATACAATCGGAATATCTAAAATGCGAAGTAGGTAAAATTATTTTTAGTGAAAATGATTTGTTTAAAAAATAAAATCGTAAAAAATATAAAACGTAATCGAGGGGTAGGTTCTTCCGGTTCTTCTTTTTCGCATTCTTCTCTTTCTTCTGCTCCATCCTCTTTTTTCTCTTCTTTCATTTCTTCTTATTACTCATTTCTTCTTTCTTCTTATTCTTTTTTTCTACTTATTTTCCTTGTTCGTTAGCTAAACAATATTATTTATGTAATTTGAAAAGTTAAGAGGGGTGATTAGAGGGCTTACAACATACATTCTTGAAGAAGCATATTATATTTTTCAATTATGTCCAAAATTGGAAATTAATAAAATAATAAGTTCCTTATTAGACAACTCCTTCTTTTTTCTTCCTCTCTCTCCTTCCCATTCGTTTCATTCTTCTTCCCTCTCATCACCTACTTCGTCTTCTTTCTTTTTCCTACTTCGACAGTACTTTTTCCTTCTCCAGAAAAAATTTATTTGTTGAAACAATATATTAGATATTGTATTAATTATCAAGCTCCATGAATGCACCTAGTTGATTTTTTGTCGCATGGAGCGCTAGGGTTTCGTCGAGAGTGGACAGCATCAGGATCTCGGTATTATTCAAAGAAGATATTTTGATGACCTTTCAAAAATCGTTTCAAATGAGTTGTTTCAGTTTTTTATTTGATATTTCAAGACGTTTATAAATTAGATAACTTTCTAAAACACATTTTCCACTTGGAACCTCAATTTTCCTATTCAACATGGGGAGTTATCTGGGAGGCCTCGGAAATTAGTTGCTGGCTACTCAAGATGACGACTTACATTAATTAAAACCGGACCGGACAGCATTTATTAGTTCTAATGCTGTAATGGGATCCAGGGGCGTATGCAGCCCACGCGCAAATATCCTTTTTAGAAATAAATATTGCGATCAATCTTCTTATGCTGTAGCATTTTTCGAGGATGACAGGAAAAAATTGTTCCTGAGAAATCGGCGTGCTTGTATTTGTGTTTTGACTAATTACTTTTGGTGTTTATTTTTTTTCAAACGCAAACTCAGGTTGATTGAATGATCCGACAGTATATCTACACACTCAAAGGTAATCAGTATAAGCGAACCTCTCGGCTCTCTCATGTTCATTTCCTTCCTCGGAAGGAACCAATGTTCAATCCTTGTTCCTCTTAGCTTTGCTCCTAACAACATAAAGGAATGCTCAAATACTCTGAGAAACTCCTTTTTTTCAACTAAGATTTCTTTCCCCAGTTAGTTTTCCTTTTCCTACCTTGTCTTCTTTCGGTTGCGTCTCTCCTATCTTCTCTTTCACACATACTACTACATTCACCAGTCCTCTACCACTCTTTCCTCGTTCTTCTTTTGTTATTCTTCTTTTTCCCCCTCTTCATATTTCTTGTTCTCCTTCTTCTCTCTCTCTTTTTTACTCTTAACTGCTTATTTTCCATCTTCCGTATTCCCTCATGTTTCTCCACATTTTTCAATCTCCTTTCCTTACTTCAGCAATGATAAATTGTAGCTCCACCCTTGGCGAAGACAATCAATCTTTTCCTACCCCACTCAATTTCTTAATCGCATTTTCTATTTTCTACTACCTATTCTTCCTTCTGCCTTCTTCATATTTACTCTCTCTATTCCTTTCCCTATCTTCCTTTCTCCTGTTCACTCTCTCTCACTTGCTCTCTTCCTCAATCATCATTTTCTTTTACTTCTTTCTACCCTTTTGAACGCTGGACAACGGTAAACGTCTTGTAAGAAACATACAATAATTAAAACAATGAATAATGACCATACGATTGTAGTGTTGTGTTCTCTCGGAAACAGAGTACTCTTCTATCCGCTCTTTCTTCCTCTCGCAGCTCATTTCTAAGGGTCAGCTAGATTACTCTTTCCTCAAGCCAGGTTAGGTAGATCACCATCTTCTGAAATTGAGCTTCAAAACTAACCAGTAGATAGGTATCGCTGTCAAAGCACCTTCTTATAATAGTCCAGTAATTTTAGGAAATTGAAAAAAAAAAAATGATACAAGCAAGAAACAGCACATATGGACTACTTAGCATGCTGAATAACATACTAAAAGTCGACGGCGATAAAAGTTGTGCTTCAGCCGCCATCTTGGAAAATTTGAGTTTTTCCTAATTTTCTCGGAAACTGTCTACCTTATCGGAAAACCTTTCGAATAAAAACTGTTCTTTTATTTAATATCTACAACTTTTGTTCTTTGCATTTTTTCGTTATCTTCAACCCTTACGCCATAAAATTGAAAATTAAAAATCACCTTTTTTGAAATTTCCTAAATATTGAAAAGTGATCCTTTCTCAAATAGATCTAAAACTTTTGTTTACACTTTCTCAGATATCTATTTTTTGATATTTCCAACCCTTGAGTTGTCCAATATGGCGGCCATGTGACAGTTTCCTTTACTGAAAAACTTAAATTCATCATTTTGATCATTTTGCATCCCATTCATAATAATTCACAATGATATTTCCATTTCAATTGCAAATAATTGGTTATAAATCATAGATGAATGAATTTCCACCTTGGAAGCTAGGGGGTGGTTTGGTGAGAGATAAAGGGTTGTACAATTCTGGAGTGAAAAATACTTTGGTCTACCATCATAAAAATGAACTACCTATCATGTTTTATCAATTTAGTGAGAATTTTGCCATATCAACTATTGATTTCAATGAGAAATCATGAGTCAAACCTATGTTTGAGGAAATTTCAAAAAAGGTGATTTTTAATTTTCAATTTAATGGCGTAAGGGTTGAAGATACCAAAAAATGCAAAGATCAAAAGTTGTAGATATTAAATAAAAGAACAGTTTTTATTTGTAATGTTTTCCGATGTGGTAGATAGTTTTCGATAAAATGAGGAAAAACTAAAATTTGGCCGCCATTTTCCAAGATGGCGGCTGAAGCACAACTTTTATCGACGATGACTTTTAGTATGTTATTCAGCATGCCAAGTAGTACATATGTGTCAAGTATCATTTTTTTTTTTTTTGATGGCCGATTTTGATCTAAAATTACTGGGTTATAATCATTATATAAACATTTAGAAAGCAATAATCGAATAGAAGTATTCCACTTTTTTGTTTCTTCAAGTTTTCTTCATATGAAAGCTTATGTTACATCACCAACCAATCACAACGTACACTAGACTAGATGAATGAATTGATTTTTTATAATAGGATGTTCATAGGAACATTACCTTCATTGGGTGGCTCAGCCCAATGTGAGTCTTCACATTACAGAATAACTGATATATTTCAATTTTATCGCAATCTATTTATTATTTTATGTTCAAACATTCACATTCCATTTTGTTGTCATCGTACTTAATAGGTTTTAATGCTTGGCGTGAGAAATTTCAACGCAATCACGCAATGTATTATAATCTCATATTTTATCAATAGCTAGAGATGATACTTGAAAGTATCAAAAAAAGGACATTTGGTCATTTTGTGAGCATGTGAACAATTTGAAAGTGTAGCTCCAATTAGATGATACTATTGGGAAATTCATTTTAAGGAGTTGGTATGTTAACATGACATTTGTCAGCCTCGAACCTCGAACAATTCAGAGTAACAGCTTGTTACCTGAAATATTACCCTTGTTGGACACCTTTTTAGTGTTATTTTAGTTCAGTTATAACTAGGACATGCGTTTCAAGTTAATTTACCACAGTCGTGAGAAAATGAGAAATGATTATTTCGTATTGGCTCACATAATTGTCGCACTCACTAAAATAGAAGGACAGTGATGACAGTGCACGAAACAAGATGGCGTCTCCAAGGTGATGCCCCAATTAGCTTCTAAGCAATATCTGAAAGAATGTTGTATACATAAACTTCGGTTCCTGAAAAAACAAGAAAATTTATATTGAAGAAAGATTCATTAGACCTGTAATCTTTTATGGGGCCAAAGGAAATTGCCAATTAGAGAATACAAACAAAAAATGTCGAAGCTTTCCCAATTAGTGGGGATTTGTGGCTGTATGTCTCCTCATTCAACGGATACTTGTGTAATCTCCATTTACATAACACTACAATTGGCAATTTCTTTTCGTGTATTTTTATTCGTTTTTTCATCCTATCGCGTTAACACATCAATCGGATGTTGAAAAAAGTTATGAATTATTCATTCATTTTTGAGTGAAATTCTTTGATTATAGACAGGATAACGGATAAGAAATTGTTATGGAATCAGGACTAATTAGAAATCGTCCTTGTTAGTTTTATTGATTTTGAATCCTGGTTTTCTTTTTCAGATAAATATAGCAGTGCAATGTTTAAGTACGGACTTCAGCAGTCAAAAAGGTGTTAAGGTGAGTGAACTCAATAACTTTTTGTTGTTAATTTTACATGCGTATTAAAATATCCAGTTCATTTTATTTCCTTATTGGTTTTCTAGCTATAGGTAACATGATGATGACAGTCTACAAGGTGATGATAGTTATGATTACATGAATAACCAATCTCTATGATGGAAAAATGAGCGATCATTGCTCACAAAAATTAATGTATGGACTTATAATGAAGCTGAGAAATATCCATGTTAATAAATGAGTGAAGTGAATTAGGAAAAAGCAAACGTTATCACACTAATTTATTGAGAAAGCTAAACTAAAATAGTCCTGGATTTCTTGTTCCATGACGAACTGCGTTGTTAATATTAACTTTTCATGTGAAATTTAACGACTTGCAGTCAAATATTTGTTAAGAATAAGTATCACTCGGCCTACAGATTAAGTGAGTTATACTTATTCTTAACAAATATTTGACTGCAAGTCGTTAAATTTCACATGAAAAGTTAATACTAAAATAGTCCATTCAATTGAATCTTAATAGCGTTCATTTTAATAGAAAAATAATTATTTCCTATTCTCTTGTAATAATATACGTATATATCTCCCTGGAATACAACTTTATTTTATTCCAATATTCTAACTAGGCTCAGGACCAAAGCACGCTACAATTTTAAATATCAAAAATCTCGATTATAATTGCAAGTTGAGTTTGTAGTCGGTATAATTCAAACCTTTCCCTTTGTATATTAATGTTGTACAAGCAATTTCGTCCCCTATCTGTAGTACAGTACTTGTATTATCTATTTTTTCGACGCAAACATGTACACACACCCAGTCATGAAAAAGCGTTAATTTAATTGATTAATCTAGCCCACTTTTTCGTGTAAGTTATTCATAAAAGCGGCGGGACAGCGACGTCTTTGTAAATGCAAATCACGTCGAAGATTTAGTCCATAAAAAGCGGAGATACGTGGACGAAAACGTCAACAATATCGCAGAGATAATTCCACCAGCTTCGCTAATGAAGCGAAACACTCAGTTTACGCGCTATTCTGGTGAAAGGCCGCGATAACAATCTTTTCGAGCTTAGTGTTTTTTCGTCCACTTTTTCTGTTTCTTTCCCTTTCCCTCTCCCGTCGTCTAAACGGTACTGGCTTTCTCCTTTGGACAGTCCGAATCACCGTTTTTTAAACATTCTCGTTTCTGCTGGGTGAAGAATCTCCATACATTATCATCGTGATTTGACTTTGATACCGGCTCCTTTCCAATCAAGAATTCATCGTCAAAGATATCCATAAAAAACAGATTGGCAGTTCATGACGTAGGCGGGATTATATTTATAGTCAGGATATGCTAACTAGGACAGTATATCTATATCGTATAGTCAACCGTGGATGCACAAGCTATCTCACCTAACGGTCTCTATGTATTTAATCATTTGTGTGTTTGTGTTATGTTTTTACACGGAGCGTTCCTATATTTATTGCTGCATTAACCCACGTAGACCTAAGCCACCATAGCGTGTTCTCCCATGAGAGTGGGAGACAACATAAAATCATGTGCGTTCATCTTGAAAGCAACATCACTACTGCTCGGACTCGGAAAGCTTGGGAACAATTCCCGTATTTATACAACTTGCTAATTACATGCAGGTACGTGCTGCGAGAGGAATTAAGATGTAAAGTCAACATTCCTGTTGTGGGTGTAGGTGTAGTGCATTAGCTCGGCCATTCTAGCGTGGCTTTTGTGGTGTCTGCCTATTGGTGCCTCCATGCTTTTATACAGATAGAATAAATAGGGAACGTACGCGAAATTGAGCGGGTTTAGTTTCCTTCCAACATAATAATGTATGTATGATCGATTGATCATGCTAATCTCCTGTGGGAGAAACACAACACTGAAATATCACTCGATTAAAAATATTACTCAATAGTAAGGGAAGTGCTAGCCGAGTGCCGTAGCAGAGATAAGCTACGAAACTCCTGAGCGATCTTTGTAACGGTGACCGATGAATTGGCCAGCAAAAAAGACTGTTCTCTGCTGTAAAATCACTTCCCGGTAGTTCGGAACCCACCTAAACACAGTAGGACCAACTGATCAATCACCATCATCCAATTCATTACCCACGCACAGGTCTCAGACCTATGTGGGCTTCATCCTCCAAAACAGAAGTTGAACCCATTTTACCGATTAATAAGGTAACATTTAACATTGTAGTGCAACTTGTAACAGATAAAGTTCATATACAATTGCATGATTCTAATGATTAGTACCGTACTTAGGTGCTAGGTGGATGTAACGGAGGAATGCAAAAGTTACAGTTTTTTTCTTTTAAGAATTGAACGAAATATGTTGTACATTTGCCAGACACTATTCTGCACTGGTAATTTGGAAAACTGGTTTGATTTTACCAGATTTAATTTTGATTTTTTTGTTGTAGTTCCTTCATACTAACTCAATTCTGCAATTCTCAATTCAATAAAGTAATTATGATAGTTGAAATCCTTTTCCTCTTGATCAACCAGCTACAGCTTGTTTCTCCAACCATTTTCAGCTCCACAACAGCTTTAATTGAACAATATGCCTTGAAAAAAGATTAACCACACCAAATTCCATTAATCTGAACTGCGTAGTTAAAGGGCTTTGTAGCATTGAATAAGTTGTCAGCCATTGGGCGAAAAATAGAAGATAGATGTTTTTTGTTAACTTCATTTAGCCTCCGGGCACTTGGGAGAGTTCATGCATACTTCAATTGAGGCGGCCAATTCAAAGAATTCGTAAGTTTATATATGCAGTTGTTGGGCAGGTCAGTGCAACTTGTAGCAGATGGACTCCATGAATATTTAATCGGTGTTGTTCGGTTGTGTGGTGTGGAGGGAATTTCAATAAAGGTGAGGGCGTCTTTTCACGAGGTCTGCTACTCTTCTGACACCCTTGGATTTGTTTCAATGAGTTGTGGAATAAGTAGAAGAAGAAGAAGAAGATGATGATGAAGAAGAAGAATAAGTAGTTGAAGAAAAAACAGACCACTAGTAAGTTCTGCCTCGCGGATGTAAATCTTTCTAGTTCTTTAGAAAATGTTTCTCCTCTCCTCAGCAGCTACATCAAGCTGCAGGGGATTTATTTACATAGGAGTGGGTGGTGGACTGACCAGATGAAGAGCAGGATTATGAATTATTTCCATTCTCATTCCTTATGACATTCATCGTCTTTCGTCTCTTGTTAACGCTTTCTTTCGTTTCTTTCTAGAATAGAGAAGAAAAATAGCTTGTATTGTATAATATACTGTATATTGTTAGTGAGCACATCTGTTCATATTCGAAAACTACACGGCGCAAGCGCACTTATGAAATACGACACTGTTCGATGAAGGTTTCTGAATTTTAATCTTGATAAGAAATAATATTTCGTCTCATCTCATTCATGGAATCGCTCGGCGTTAATAATATAGACGGACAAGTTTTATCGTCCAGCGTCATCTACGTGAGATTCATCTAGGATTAAACCCGAAAAAAAACGAAATCGCTCAAGCTAGCTCGTTAAACTGAGATTGTGATGGAAAGGGAAATTTGATAGAATTTTATTTAATACTTTATACATCTCAGACTTTATTCGAAGTGGTGTCGTCCTGTATCTGATGGTTTTATCACTGTAGAAAACTAAATCTAATCTACTGGCTGATTTTGGAATGTTGAAAGTTGCAAATTTTTAGATAGAAAGATAAGCAATTATTTTGACAAGATGGTTATGAATTTTGAAACATCAACGCAAAAAAATATAATTGAAATGTAAATATTTGCCTGTAAGATCTTAATGTGTTTCTCTATGCTTTTTAATGTACTGTATCATTTTTTTACTGTTATTAACGTGGTATCGAGTATCTTGCAATAATTGATAAAATTGGCGATGCATTTATAATGTTTCACACTAATGAAGAAACTTCTATTGGTATGTTTGGGTTTCATCTATCAGGAAAATCTACTACATAAATTAGTGTGTAAGAGTACAAACATTAAATTTATATAATTTAATAAATTAAATAAATTTATTTCTTATCAGATACAAAGATACAATGCAATATAAAATAACAAAATATTCATAATTCATTAAAAAAATACGTTAAAATAAGTGATACTGTTTATGCTGTGTATAAAACAATGAAATGTATATATCAGAACAAGGAAATTACCTGATAAGAAATTAGGTAAGCTACTCCCGAGGCACGCCTATTTGGGTGCCCCAGCATAAAAACTTATAAAGAAAGTGCGATTGATATTAAAGAGAGATAAAAAAGAAGAAAAATTAAGATAATATAAAGAGTAAGAGAAAAAAAAAAACAAAAATTGTAAAAGTAAACTTAGTAAAAACTTATTACAAGTAGGAGTAAAAACATTTGGAAATAGTTCTTGTAGTTTTCTCTTTGCTTCAATAAGTAATCTGCAAGTGTTAAAATAGTATCATTTTTCAATATTATAGTTGAAGGCATTTTGCAAGTACTGAATTTTAATGAGAAGTTTTCACAAAATATGAAATATTTGTCTAATGTTGATTAAAATCTATTAGCAAAGTTGTTGATCATAGCGTTCTCATCGAGTTTCTGTCTTTCACTTGATTCAACTATTTCTTTCTCTGTTCGCCAGGGATTACCGCTCCACGTACAAATAGACACATACGAAGATCACAGAGACGGACCAGTCTTCCATAGAGGCTACTGCCAAATTAAGGTTTTCTGCGATAAGGTAAGACGCCATTTTCTGTTTTGCTAGTTTTAAAAGCACGCTTGTTGTGCGGGATTAGACTGGATTACATGAAAAACAAAGTTGAGCGTTTCTCATTGGCGTTCAGTGAAGCTTTAAATTAAAATCGATGCGCACTATAAATGCGTTCAACATTTTAAAATTTGTTTTCTTGCTTCGCTGATTTACACGGTGCGATGTTTTGTTAATTTAAAGTTTTGACTTACACCTCTATGACTAGAGAAACGTGCGTCATTAAAATAACAAGATCTCAAGATGGCTTCAAATTGATTCGTGATTTTCGAGCAAACCTGTAAAGTTGAAAATGTATTGGAACAGAAGTTTGTATCCTTAATTTAAAGTTCTTTGCTCTATTAAGTGTTAGGTGATTTTTAGGAGTTATTCACCAATCACCATCCTTTCTCGTCTAAAGTAACTTCACGTTTTACTAATAGGCGTAAATAGCGAGTGGAATTAATATGTCGTAATGGGAAAATGAAGAAATTGATTCTTATTTGTGCAATGAAGCAATAAAAGTAGTAATTTTCCACGAAACATACGAAGTAAATTTCTCACGAAGTAGTAAGTGGTCACACTCTGAATTTTTAATTGCAGATGAATCTCATATAAAATTAATAATAATATTATTGCTTGTTAAGTAATTAAGTAAATTGATAATGAAAGCTCAATTCACCGAACACGTCCTTGTTGGAAATGAATAGGTCTTTAAAGTTCATAAAATCTATAATTATTGCTATGAAACGCAAGGAGAAAATAATGTTCCAGACATCATTATCTGTGTAAATAGAGATATCTAGAAACTTATTAAGATTTCGAGAGTTTCCTAGAATGTTACAAAAACTTATAAAAGTGGATGCTCTTGTAAACAGCAGTTCAGAGTCATTCGAACGTTTAAAGTGATAGAGTGACAGTATATTATTCAGACTTCCTTTGAAGTGTACACATACGTAGTGATGTTTCTATGAATGGTGGTGAATACAGTGACAAACTGGGCTCCGAGAGTGTTCCATTTCTTTATTAAGTGCTTAATATGTTGTTTTGGACATTTCTTTTTACAACATTGAGCAGTTACAACATTGGATAGTTATTTATTAAATTATTGATCGGCCTAACTGAAAGTTAGTAATTAGTTTTTGGACAATGATGTAGAAAATTCATCATTAGTTGAACGTCATTGATCTATTTGTTTCTTATTGGTTTTTTTGTGTGATATAACTGATCAGTGCGTAAAAGTAATTTGTGTAAATAAAGTTCAAGTTTTACCAGCATTATTCTAGTTATAGAGCCCATCACATTATGAAACATGTACATAATTTTTAGTAAGTAGATACATAATTACCAGTTAATTATACTTTATTAAATAATTGATGAAACTGAAACTTGATTCAGGCTACCTTGATAAGTATCATGATTATCATGATACTGCATCATCATTATTTGATTGAAAATTTTTCCTAGTTTGTATCCTAATAAAATTATTGTACTTATTAAACTAGAATTTCTTTTTAAAAATTCTACAAGATGTTTGCCCATCTCTTTTGTATATTATTCATGGTCTTCCTTGATATAAGTATCATTATATCAAGTGTCACTTTACAGTTAGATCTCTCACATTTTAACTCAGCAATAACTCTCTTGAATATCTGTTGTTTTGCTAACGGAGTTTTTTACTTTTCATAAAAAATGAAAAATAATATGTGATTCAGTCACATAATAGTAGGATGCTGATAGCTACGCGAATAAATGCTAGATTTGATGGCACTTACCATAGAAGTGATAGAGCAGAAATGTCTATATAACTTATATCCCTCTCTAAACATTGACAAAAAGGTCAAAGGCACAATAAAACGACTTCCTTATTCATCAAGTTAGTTGCTGAAAACATGGAAGAAGCATTCCAACATTCTTTAAGAGTTGTAATAATTTTTGTCTTGACGCGAGAAATAAAAGGACTTAGCCGTAGTATGGGCTATCTATAAAATATGTCGGCGCATGGTTTGAATTTCAAAGTGGCCAGCAGATGGCTCCGTTGAAGTCATAAATCAAGTTCAGTTGTCAAATATCTATTTGTTTACAATGGCTGTCTATCAATGTCTGATAGTAGCATACAGATTGAAGTCTAATTGAAGTCTATACCCGCTACTTGTAAAACTATTCACCCTATCACTAGCTTTAGCGTTAAGCATATTATACTATATGTTAAGGTATTTATTTGACTCTTGAAATATATTCTCATTATCAGCTGAGATTACTATAGTTATTAGCCTAGTCACTCTATTGCAAGGAAAACTTAAGTTGTGCTATTATAGTTTTTTTCAATAAAATTATGTATTATCTTAAAATTGATAGAATAGACATATTATTCAAAATTTTGAAACATAAACTATTTTTGAAGTCTCAATAACATTTATTTTTTCATTATTCAAATTAACAAAAGTAGCTTACAAGTTGGTGGAAATTAAAAATTGGGAAAAAATACAGCATAACCCTTTGAAATGTGATTAAGATCGTTACAATATGATCAATTAGTCATTCCTCTAAAAGGACATCTTTTCGTGTTAAATGATGTTAGTCTTCAATTTATATTTTTTATTCTTCATTTAACAGAATAGATTTCAATTTTATTAGTACAGAGTGACGTATTCGTGTGTTGCCATTAGTAGATAATTTTATTCTCAAAGAACGTATACATTATCACTTATCTAAAACTAGATAGTACTTTTTTAAGTTTTGTGAAAGCTTGCTTTTCAAGACTGTCTTTCATGAATGGAATTCAGTTTCCAATTCTTTAATGTAGTTCAGACTAAAAGGGTTTGTAGCCTTTACAGTATCGGTGTTTAAATCCATATTATTTTTCAATACAATGTATTGCTTCTACAACTATCTTATTGTACTACTGTGAGAACAATAGTGTACTATAGTACTGCTGCACTAAGTGCTATTGTACTTCCTTTAGTTGTCATTGATTGCATTATTCTTCCCCCGCAGCAACCAACGCAATTAAAACACAGCCAAGTCGATTAAAAGTGAATGGTGGTTTGCAGTTGCAGGGGCCGGGTAGGCATACATTGCAGCAGTTTTTGCTATTATCTCTCCTTACTTTTCTCTTTCATCATCCCTCCTTATCTCTGCTGTTCCAATACTTTATCGCACAATTACCACTTGCATCTTGCATCTGATGGCTGATGCATTATTTATACTTTGAATCAGAGATTGCATTTAAGTGGGGAGGGTTAAGGGTGTTCACAAACAGCATAGCATCTCCAAGTCGCAAAAGCGCATTACAAACTACAACATGAAACTTCTTAGGCCTAGTCTCGAGCTGAATGATGATACACCTATGAATATAGGTATATTGCTATACATTGTAGTGTATTATGTATATGCATTAATTAAAATGGGTAACTGCCGTGCAAAGCTACGTCGTAACGCCAGCTACAAACTTCTACAAATCATCTGAAATCGAGTAAAGAGAGAAAGAGTGATGGCACAAGAGAGAGAGAGAGAGAGAGAGAGAGAGAGAGAGAGAGAATGAGTGAGCGCGCTTCCATTCATTTCGTTTACAAATAGCTTTACAAATTAATGATTTCATGCACCATTGAACATCACTGATGTACGAATACGTAGGATAGATTACTGATTCAAACTGTAGAATGTTTCCTTGCTATTTTTGCCATAATACCCGATAGAATACAATATAAGGGATCCTTTTGAAGGAAAATAAATCAAAATTGCAATTTATTATCTATTGCAGTTAGTTTTTTATTCGGGAAAATTGAACGAACACTTTATTTTTTATGGAATAATTATTGTAATTTATTTTAATAGGCTATCTAGAAAACTGATGAATAATTAAAATAGAAACTGATAAAAACCTGCCTAATAAATAATTTTTTAATTTCATTATAAACTTGGATGCGTTTGAACTTGTTCTTCGATTTTCGAATCTTACAGAATATGTTGAATATTTTTTCCAGTGAGTCATCTTGAATTATTTTACGTTGAAATAAAACTTTTAATATAAATTGTAATTTATAAACACTTTTAATCAACACTAAACGCAATCGCAAAAATAATTATTATTAACGGCTATGTAACCTACAAACGATAGTTTTATTTTCATGGATCAATAATTCTTAATCACGTCATTTATCATCAGCATAATCGCAATAATGTATGTTGACTAGCACTCATCATCTAAAATAATTTTTAGAATATGTTGAAATCATTGATTTTCAATTTCTATAGTTATAGTCTTCACGTATTCTATTAATGCATATTCTTACATACTTTTTTAATATCTATCTATCTATAGTATACGAAGAGAATATCTATTCTAATATCTTAGAACTGTAAAAAAATGTTCATCGTTACTAAGTTGCGCGTTTCGCATCGACGATTTTTTAATTCGCAACTGGCTTGAAAGCAAAATTCGTGTCCGATTAATTAATCATCTCACGAACAGAAAATCAAAAACTTAATAAAATTCTCTATTAGCTCTGACAGTGTTACCGGCCATTTTGTTAGATTACATGATTCTCGAACGTGTGTGTAGTGAATGTAGAGTGCCTGCTGTAGCCTATAGCATCAGCGACCAGCGACTGAGAACAAGGCTTTTGTCCGTGTTGTTCAGCGAGAGAAGAGAAAGATAGCCAAGTAACAAAATAATCGCAGTTATTAAATGAGTATTAGGCTTAAATGGAATATTAATGGATCCGTCCAATTGGGATGAATGGCGGACATGTTAATGATCAGTTGTTGGACGTTGTTTTAAAAAATCTTCCACGTTTAATTATGATGGCAGAGTACAAGAGAGAATGCAAGATGATGGAAACAGAGGCCACACCCTTCCATCATAGCAATCGCCTAGCTCCTCACTGCCTGGCCATCCCCAACAACATAATCATCATCATCATCAGCATCATCAACATCATCATCATCATCATCATCATCATCTAAAACATCAAAATGATTACCACATTGCTATTCCAGACGGCAATCATTTTTTCGGAAATACGTGCAAACAGGCGATACGCAAAATAATACTTTTTAGTTGATTTGTTGATTTTGGAACAGGCAAGCGATAGAAAGTATATTCTGAAACAGAAAAAAAATCTGTAGATACAGGAGACAGAGAGAGAGAGAGAGAGAGAGAGAGAGAGAGAGAGAAAGTGACAGTGAGAGGAAGAGAAAAAAGATAGGGAATTGAGTTTTTAAATATTTAATAAGAACAGAAAATAATGAACTTTAGTTGGCAAGACACATGATTATGCTTTATGATTATTTTCAAAATTGAAAATGTATACGGTAACAAAAATGTATACGGTAACAAAAATGTATACGGTTTCAGTTAGAACGAAAACATAATTGAATCACACTTTTATCGCCAATAATTTGATTAAAGAATAAATTGTATAAGATAAAGTTGATAGTCATGCATGATCTAGCCTTCAAACTTCCACAGGAATTAGACAGCCTGAAAAGACGAAAACAAACCGACTACTAATAAATTGTTGGATAAAGATGATGTGTTCTTATGTAGTGCAAATACAAAGTATTTATAAATAGCGAATCATTGATTGATAGAGATTGAAAGATTTTGCTTCACAGTATGAAAATTGAACTATTCAATTACAATGTAATTTTAGTTAGCATCGATTTAATTCGTTTTTTTAAAGAATATCTTATGGTAACGTGTTGCCAAGGTTATCGTTGTTGAGTAGTTAAGATATGATTGTTTCCAAAATTTAACTACGTCTTTTTAAATCTATTCTGGCAATAAACAATACTTTTTTGTTATTGGCAATAAATAATTGTTGACAACCTATGTTGCCTAAGTTCCGCTAGGATATCAAACTGAAATGATACACGAAAATAATTTCGACATTTTCTAGATTCGTCCAAAACTTAATTCAGTTTGATATATGGGTCATTAAAGTTTTATAACTTTTTGGCTTAACTCTTATGTGCATACTAGATGTTTTTAACAACTCTCTGAAGAGTATGGGCTAGACGTCAATAAATCATGCAACACGGAAAGGTCAGCAAAAAAGTAACCTTTTTCTTTTTTATTATTATGATCATCATCATTATTAGTATATATGTATGGAATGTTTGCCAAAAAAGGAATAATATCGGCCCATTCAGTGCGGCATTGTTTTGAAGTGAATTGCCTATAGAATTTTTCCAATATGGGCCGCACGGTTCGAATTGAAGAACATCTCTCAAAATTGTTCTCTCTCTCACTCTTTTCTCCTATTTTTCTTGGCTCTTTTATCCCCTCTCTCCTCACCCTCTCTCTCTTTCTCATTCCATCCATCCTCTCTCTCATTCTTTCTCTTGCACGCCATGGAAATCTCTACTTCTGTCCCTCTCTTACCATGAAGATTTTGATAATATGTTCCAAGATTCAAATGGAGAGACATGTTACCAGCTAGAGTATCTCAGGAGATAAAAAGAGACAGTAACTTGGAGTATCCTCCAAAAATATTCAAGAGTGCAGTGTGTAGCTTGAGTGCAGAATAACGTTCCAAAAAAAAAAAACGTCTGATATGCTCACATGTGCGTACGTGAACCTGTAAAGTCCTCTTAGAGGCGCGTTGCCAGGTAACAAGATTAAATCTCACTGAAGAGTTGGGATCCGTGGTTGCCTATTGTCCTCCTATCTTAACATCTCTCCGGTCTCCTCCTAGCCCTTTTAAAACAGTATTCTTTGAGCACTGTGCATTGCAATACTATACGTTAAACATACACTTTCGTATATAATTTTGGTCGGTTCCACTAAACAACAACTGAATATTGGACATCGAGTAGAGAAAAGCCCGTGCTTGGTATAAGATAAAGCGAGCCCGAACAATGCGTGATAAAAAACCGATCACCTCCGAATAATATTGAGAATTTTATGAGCAAAAGTGCTTCACAAGTTATTAGTATTCTCCACATGTGACTCGAATTAACAAGCATATCATTATGGCCGTGAGAGAAAGTACATGTCTGTGTCCTAGTATCTATTAATTGTGCTATTAGTGCTATTATTATTATTATACGGAAAACCCTTACAATAATCATCATGAAACGATATTTCAAATACTGGGAAACATAACTTGACCTTTGAAAAGGATACAGAAATTCTTGAGAAAATACTTTGAGATAGGGAGATAGAATTATCGGTTAAATGCGTTAAACCTATCTTTGACTGCAAAGCCGAAAAGTAGTGACCAAAAATCAAACAGTTGAAACCAGAATAGAAAAAAATAATAGAACAAATTAATTTTTATGGGAGCGATTTCTCACATGCGCTAGGAATAAGTGAGTGCACCGAATTCAATAATTTTGTTTTCCTTATATTAGGCAAATGGCAATAATAAATCGATTCGTGGTTATGCAGAACTTCGACAATACTAGATGATATGTGTAGGAAGTACTCATATAGTACAATACCCGATCATTTCGAAGAGAAATATTTATATTCCCAAAGTACCAATCGTAATAAAATGTTATGTTTACTTTGGCGATCACCATACATTTTAGGGTTGAGCAATCACACATGATATATTTTATTATGTTCAGTTGTTAATGCGCATGTATGCCCAGTCGAAGTATGTCACCATATGCTCGTTTCCGTATATTATTGAACACGTCATTGAGGCTCGCCAGAAGTAAGCACTTGAGCTGATTCAATGCGTTCTCTCGTACGACTGAATCAATTTATTTTTAATTTAATTTGAAAATAAACTTTTAAAACGATAATAGCTTAGAACCTTAGAAAGTAGGCTTCAGAGCTATTACAGCTATCGCTTTCAAGCATCGTTACATTTGCGATTTCTATAAGCAAAGCCCATTATCTGAGATCGACAACGTAATAAACAATCACCAATACTGATCACGTTTTCGTATTGTAGAAAATGTACGCGATCGGTTATTATTTTGAATTTGAATCTGTCTATACTGTCATGTGTGACAGAAAGAGTCAGAGATAGAGTAAGTGAGAAAGAGTGGCTCGGAGAGTTTGAGTTGTTGTTACTCAGTCATGATTTAATAATACGACAGAGGTAGAGGCCTATATCAAAAAGTTCAACTATGTGTTATAAACCGTGCTTAAGTCGTGCGATATTGCCTATTACGCTGAAACACATTCTAATCTCTAGACTGCATATTATTTTTACAAGTCGATAGTATCTTTTATTGGAGATCATTCACAAATTTCATAATGATAATGTAGGTATTAACAAATTTTTTATTAAAGTTTATTTCTTTTGTTGTACTTCCACAGCTATCTTGAGATAGGTTAGATAATTTGGCCGTGTTATCTGATTTCCTTTGTTGGTTCGGTTGTAATGAATGATTTATGTTCACATCAAGTGTTGTGAGCATTTATATTGCTTTCTACATCCATTGATAATGATACTAAGAAGTTTATAAATTTTAAAATTATTGATCTTATCTTTTCGTTTAGATTGAAAATTGAAATGCCCATTATATAAGCTATGTTTCTTGTGATAATTCAAACCACGAATAATATTGAATAAAAAATTATTTTATATTTCATAGATCCTTGAAATTCTTGTAATCCTATTATCAATAATAAATTTCTAACCCAAATAATTCTTTCTATTGTGTGTAATGTATGAGTGTTCTTTCATGAATTTATAATAATTGTTCTGGAATAAAAATATTGAAATGGATTAAGAAGAGCTTGAAAAAATCGTTGTCTGCGGTAGTCAAAATCGTCCTGAAGTTATAGAAATTGATTAATTTTTTGAATTGAGCTAAATTCTATTTCAACCATTTAACGGCCCAAGTAGTGGTTTTGTTGAAATAGATTTTAATAACTTCCGAGGAAATCCGATCAGAGTTCAAGTCTCGCAAGGTTGTGCAACAAAGCCTGAATCACACTTCATTTATGTAGCATTTCAAGCGTCATGTCTTGAAAATTCCTATATGCACGTAAACATTCATAATTTCCGTATGTTTGCTCGCTTTATTCCAATAAAATAGATAGCCTATTGTATTGTTCTAGCAAAGATATTCAAAGTGACAAGAAAGATACTATACAATATGGTAGAGAGGTTATTGCATTGTAGATGAGTAAAGGGTAGTTGTTCAAGTTTAAAGGCCCCCTCCACAATCCCTCTCACGCAGGCTCAATTGAAACATTAAACTTGTGTTCGCAGATGTGTTGTGTGTTTGTGTGTGAAAAGAAAATTTAACCTCAGCGTTAACTTGGGACTAGTATGAATGCATTTCTGGTTCTGCTCTTGACTAAGAAATGCTCTTGACTTTTGTCAAAGGATATCGTTTTCGAAAGATACGATCTTTGGATGGTGATCCTTCTTGGTTTATCGTTCATTGCCTCTCTTTTTGTTGCTATAGCTATCTCTCTTGCTTCAGCCAATTGCAGATTCCGCGAATGTTTTGCTTTGCTGATTCTTTATCATGGTTTCTTTTTATCAACTCTTTTCCTCCCTCTCTTGTCTCTGTTTTCTCTCTTTATCTCACTCTCAATCTGTCTCTCTCTTTCTCTCTCTATCTCTCTCTCTCCACATACACAGTTCGTCGCTCTGTAAATCCTCGTAAGCATTGCGCGCTTATGAAGGAGCTCATAAGAACGGTCAACATGATAGATCGCCATTGCAATTTATTTGATAGGGTTTTGCTTGATGCCCTTGCAGTATGGTGCAACATTTACCTGGCGGTCACTCTCTTACAATGATCAGGAGAGCTTACATTCTTTCTCTTTTTTCTTTCTCTCTAAAAGTCAGGAATCTTACTTTCTCTTTGTTTGTCACACTGTATCGATTCAAAACTCATTGTAAATGATCTCTTATTCCTGACGAAGAGAGTGATGAGGAGATGTCGGATGATAATAAGGAGGAGGAGAAAGATGAGGTAAAAAGAAGTGGTGGAGTGCAATGACATTTGTAATTAAGCCAGGTCCAGTGTTGCTTGCCAAAGCTCCTCGTGCACCAAGATTCGCCAACAGGTGAACTTCCAGGTTATAGCGGTTTGGAGAGCGATGAAATGAAACTGTTACAGTATTAGCTACACAACGTTATAGGCCTACACACTAAACAATCTCATCATTTGATAGCCTGATGCATGTAGAGTAAGTAGATTTAATGAAAACGAAGTACCAAAAACTCTGCACTGTTATGCGTGGGCTTTGAAAATGGAGTCTCTCAATTCTTGTATGAAGCCTGCAAAAATACTCTAATGAGATTCAAATAATTGTCAATCATCAAATGAGACTCGAATTTATTAGCATTTATTAGCATCCGTATTTACACAAATTCAACGCGATTTCCTCATTTTCCCCGTTGGTGATTGATGTTTTTACCAGAGGTCCAAACGAACAACGGTAAAACGGGAGCATGGACGGTGTCCTCCGAAATTGTGTTCGGCAAATGAACAATGTTGATTGCCTGCATATGTGTGTGTGTGTGAGTGAGGAGCGACTACACGTTCCGTTTCGCTTCCAACACGCAAGCACACACTCAATGACGGCAATTAGCATTCCAAGAGGACAGTGTAACGCAGCGCTTAGCCCGGAGGCAGCCATTGCCTGGCGTTAACACGCCTCATCGCCACGAATCTGGGTGAAGGCGAAATGCCACCTTTTCCGCGTAATTTTCGTTCGCTACAATATTTTAAATATCGAACGAATTAAGTGAAAAGATCGGGGGAAGAGGACAGGAAATGATTGGGGAGAGAGAGAGAGAGAGAGAATTGAAAGTGTTAGAATAGATTGGATAATTTTTATTCATGTCAAAGTAGGCTAACAGTTTTTATGATCATTATAAGGCAGCAGAATATCGAAATGGATATAATTCCAAAGAATGATAACAATAATAATAAAAAGAATCACATTATTCATGTGAATTTGCACTATGTGTAACTTAACACTAAATGAGCTGGCAAATACGGCGGTCAGGCTAGCCAATAGCTATTTTGACCTCAGAAGACTTTTTTGAATGTGTTGCGATCAACTACAACTTTCAACTGTTCAACTTATCAACTTTTTATGGTAGATTCAACGACTTACAGTCAATTGAATTTGCCTTAAGAAGTTAATGTTGACAACGCAGATTATTATGGAACAAGAAATGCAGGAATTAAATTCGGCAAGACAAACTTGCAATAATATGTTGTATAGAGATTCAATTATGCAAAAATTGAAGCATATCCGGGTAAAATAACAAATTTTTCGTATGATAACGTATTCCATTGAATTTTTAAATCACTGAATTTTATAAAAATGAATATAGATTGCAAATAATGGAAATTTATCAGATATTGCTTGTAAGGATTTAGCCCTATTTGAAGTTTTTCTTTACTTAACTTACTTTATTCTTGTTGAAAAAATATCTTAGCTTTCGGTAGAAAAATAAATATTGTCTGTTGCCTGTTATCTAGGTAAAGTTGAAGTTAAGAATGATGTTCCTGTTTTATGCTCAATTTATTATTAGTGAATTGAAAATTTAATGGGTGTTTTTTCTGTTTCTGAAAGGTATTTGAATAATTGGCCAGCGTGCTATACTAAAACCTTTTTAAAGTTGTAAGTGTTCTCTGAATTTTTGCAAAACATCTTTTATCAGAACAGATGGTGGTAGCTGGTTTACTGTGAGACTGTTGTTCCAAGTATTGCTCTTTTGCTCTTTTTATCGTTTCTCCCAATTAAAGCGTGTCTTCCTCTTTCGGTTGTCTCTTCACCAGAAAAAAGGCCATAGGCATCTGTTTTTGGACTAATGAGCTGTTGAAAATTGGATGTGCAACGATAGCATTGCTGGCAAAACACAAGAAAAACAGCCGCAGCACTCTTCTTTACAGCAGGACATTTCCTAAATAAGGCAGTGCCTTTGTTAGCAATACATGACACAAAAGGATTCATTACTAAGATATTTTCAAAGTTCTTGCTGCTCAGAAAAGTTGCTCACTTCCTCCAATGTGAATTTTCTTTGATGGCATTGGATGGTGCTCATTTCAATCAATCAAATCATGATTGTCTCAAATCATTATAGCAAGCTTCAAAATTCATCAATATCTCGAAGAAAATCAGCAATACATAATCTTATTATCTCATATCAATAATATGTCTTCTAACATTTGTGATACTGTAGTCTACAGCGTATTCCCGAACTCAAAATTCCTATGCTATGTGTTCAATGTTCATGACAAACAAATTTTGCTTTAATAACTTATCAATAAACCTTTATTTTTATTATCTTTCTCTGTTTGGTCACTCATTTTTCTTCCAGTTATTCCTTTCTCTCCCCTTTCTGCTCTTTTCTCTTATTCTCTCCTCTTATCACAGTGAAGACTTGAAGAGGATCTTTTGGATCCAATTGCTGCTCCCCTTTCTCCTTCTCTCGTCTTTTTTTATTATTATCATCATCACCATCATCATCAGCATCATCTCCATCATAATTAACAACAACAACATCATCATCATCATCATCATCATCATCATCATCATCATCATCATCATCATCATTAACTTCTATTTTTACTGCATCTTGAATAAGTTTTGTCTTCATAATGTTGTTTTCTTCCATTTTGCCTTGCTAGGTATGCACTAAAAGTTGACTGGAGGTACAAATTGTAACTTATAGCTGACTGCAATTGCCCTCACATACTCTGTATTCTATTCCCTCTGCACACACTTTCGCTCCCACCTTCTCTCTCAACTCTTCTCAAACTTCTTTCTCTCCTACTTATTATAAATTTATTTCGCTCTCTCACACCTCCTTTTCATCCTACTTCTCTTTCGATCGTCGCAGTGATTTTTAATTAAGGCGCGAAAGAAGCCGTGTCTTGTTAATTGGCGAAGAGCGATTGCCGGCGTGTGATGAGGGAAAGAGAGAGTGTGTGTGTGGGAGGGAAAGAGAGGAATAGGAAGTGAGGAAGAAAGAGGCAAAAAGGGGGGTTGGAGAGTGAGAGAGAGTAGGACTGTGTATGTGTGCGGGTGAACGTTGGGCTCTCTGTCACGTCTAATCTTCCTAGCCCACAAGGGGTCAGGGGCAACATGCACTACGAGGGTGCCGTGTTGTTCTACTGTAGCCGATAAGAAGAGGTGGATTTTGGAATTTTCTCTAATCGTGAACAGGCAAACAGTAAAGCTGAGAAAACGCATAGTGTTGCAGCGGCGACCCGTAAACTGACCCCTCTGCTTGTAGCCAATTGAAAACGTTCACTTCCTTACCGAAACCAAATTGAATTACGATGAGCTCTTGTGATAGGCTTCAAATGAAACACCGCGTAGAAGAACGTGAGAACAGAAGGGAATCAGTGACTGTAAAAAAGTAATGAGAGTGGTTTAGCTTTTTCCGTAGTTATTAATTATTGATATCACTCAGTTTTTGTTACGTTTTAGTTGAAGTTTTGCTTTTGCTATTGGTGCCTAAAAGTATTTATTGGTTGTAAAGTCTCAAATAGGCTATTGTTTCATCCATTTCCAATTTCACTAGAACGAAAAAAAAACAATATTAAAATTGTAGTGATATGAAATTTAAAATTAAAAAAATTGAGAATTTTAAGCTGTTTCTAAGGGGGAGTGAGTAGGCAAGGGCTTAATATCCTTGCAAGGAAGATGAAAACGAAGAATAAGAAAAAAAGAATTGTTTTTATTATCATGTCAATAAAATGGTAGGTGCGCATTATGAAAAACTGGATAAGCAAAATGTGAATGTAAGCTCAACGTAACCTTCAACTTAATTGAGTTAACAAATTGTTTGTCAAATTGTACTGTTAATAGCGTTTTCAAATTGATTGAGACAAGTTTTTTATTTTGTTAAATTTTTGGTTGCAGGGTGCTGAAAGAAAGACACGTGATGAAGAGAGACGAGCTGCCAAGCGTAAGATGACGGCAACTGGTAGAAAGAAGATGGACGAACTGTATCATCCGCCCTGCGAAAGGTCTGAGTTCTACAGTATGAGCGATCTCGCCAAGCCTCCTGTGCTTTTCTCACCTGCCGAAGACATTGACAAGGTGAGTGTTTCTACAGACACTGCTATTCCTTGCCCTTTCTGTAGACTGTAGACTTTCTAAGATCCAGATCTTTCCAATAATTCTGAAACGCTCACCCTAACAAATAACGAAACAAAGAAAATAAAACTTCAATGACTAATAAGGGAAAATACTGAAGAAAATTTTAAAAGATGTATGACATCGAAGATAAACTTAACTGCTCAAGAGAATGTTCATTATTTCCATCGTGTATGAACTCGGAAATATAATACAGAATACTGTATTTATTTTCCTTTTCTGGGTTGATCCTTTGTGTTCCTATACAGCTCACAGCTTTTTTAAGTTGAAAACATATCTAAGGATAAAAACTAGTTCATGGATCGCTATTTTAACTAAAGGGCTGGAATGCTTCAATTTAATTTCAAGTATTAATTCGATTTAATATGTAACCGATTATTTAATATGTTCTGAATCTATAAATAATTTTACAACAATATAATTTTCGCTATGATGAATACTATGATGACGTCACTAAAACAATGCTCACTATCACTATGATGAATACTCTATTTCAAGTTAGCCAGAGTAAAATAAAATTAATATCAATTATTTATTGTTTCTATATCTAAAATTCTAAACTACGCATAGTTAATATAATTACCTGTAGTTGTAAGTATTATGGTCAGGTGCATTTTTGTAAAAGATCATACCAAATCAAACTTAGTCTCTTTCGGTTTTTCAGTTAACATCGATGGAGCTGCAAGGATTCTACGGCCATGAAACAGACACTTCAAGGTAAGAAAAATCTATTCAAAATCCAATCAAGGTCTATTCTGTGTGTAACCAAAATACCATCTTGAAAAATTCATGGTCCATGGTCCATTCAAAGAGGTTATTAAAATAAAAAACATTTATAGATTATGCTTTTATCCCTAGATGATGTCCATTTAGATAAAGGATTATATAAACTAATCAAATAACAAGTAAAAAATACACGAAAGAACTGTTTTTCAATGTAGGCTAATTCCACCCTACATATTTAAAAAACAATTCTTTCGTGTATTTCTCGGTTGTCCTTGACTGAATTTCAGTGAGCTTCCAATTTTTTAGTTTTAATTTGATTCAATTCTAGCCTTATTACGTATTTTTCTTCTTTG
Organism: Conomelus anceps; assembly: GCA_948455865.1. Taxonomy (NCBI): domain Eukaryota; kingdom Metazoa; phylum Arthropoda; class Insecta; order Hemiptera; family Delphacidae; genus Conomelus; species Conomelus anceps. The sequence continues at coordinate 76,283,772 of OX418216.1, read as the reverse complement.
TTGCTTTCTAGATGTTCACAGTTTTTAGGCATTGATTTGGCTCGTATTTTTGCTTGTTACTCCTCCCACCAGGGGGCGTGACTTGTCAGCCAATCACAACCTTCGATGAAGGTCAGCCTCTTTCTCACTTAGCCAATAGTATAATTTCATGTTCAGTATACATTAAGCTTCTCTGTACTTTAGTTTTAGTTTGATTGAGATTGATAATGGTATAACAACCGAAACTAGTTTCTCAAAGTTTCAATAAATGTGGTTGTGACAATTTCGTCTTATTATTTATTATTCATAATTATTGTATTCTTCTAATTGTTCTAGTTTATCAAATGGTGAGCCAGGATCTTTGAAGCACTCATCACCATTCCTTCTACACTCTGGAAAAACTCCAGGAGCAGCAACGCAGACATTGAAGTTCCACAATCATTTCCCTCCAGATGCTCTGGACAAGAAAGATTTGGACCCAAGTTTGACTACAGATGGCACAGTATTTTCAAGTCCTCCTCTGAAAAGGCCAAAAATGGTGCCTCCACTGAACGAGAGGGTTATGCTCTATGTGAGGCAGGACTCTGAAGAGGTTTACACACCTCTGCATGTGGTTCCTCCTACCACAAGTGGACTACTTAATGCTGTAAGTATCAAATCAACCAGTTATTAATTCAATTTTTGATTTTTCAGGGGGCCCACTTCTTTCAAGTATGTGACCTTTTTTGCAATTTGTATGGGGGCTCCAGGGCAAGGTGCATATTCGGGTGCCCCTGTAAGACCTTCTCCTTTTTGCAATTTGGGGCTCCCCTTGGTCCTGGGGCAAAGCCTAGCCTAGCAACGACCCTTATACGAGTGGCTAGAAGAATAGCAGCCATAAGATTTTGTATTACTGTCTTCTATTGGTGACAATATTTTTTCAGTAAGTTAGAAGTTTGTAATGAGTAATATTCTATAACGTTAAAATGTTCGAAGAGGAATAAAAATAGAATATTAATAAATTTATTTGCAATTCTTTTGCATTGTCATTAATACTTTTCACTCCACGTGATATAAATATTTAATCACCATTTGATGTAAACATAATACTGTATTTTACTCAAATTTTGATAAAAAAAAGTGAGGTTCATACTGCTGTCTGTAAGGTATTTCTGATAATTTAAATTAATTTACATCAGTAAACATGAAGAAATGAGACTTTTGGAGCGAACACCATTATTTAAATTTACCAAATTACAAACCAAATATGGAAAAACAAACAGGGTACCGTACTGTTATTTATTATACCGGTACCACATATTACCAATTTAGAATAATTATGACTTGTCATTGGACAGGGGTATTGAAATTTGTGTTAGAATAACGAACAGTAAGTCTTATCATGGTATATTTAAGTTCTACATGATAATAGTTTATAGAGCACTACCAGGTTTACTTTTAGAATTATTTCATCAAGATTATCAAGACCACGGTGATTTACTGTTCATTTTAGACTTTCCTTTGTAGATAGATATTAGAATTTTCAAAATCAATACCCTTTTTCAAAACTTAAAATCATCGTTATGATTTCTTAATATTCATTACGATGATTTCTTGTTATTCACAAAAAATATGTTATTCGCAATAGTTTTAAATTGCAAGCCTTTGAAGAAGAGACACTGAGGTTCCAGTAATACTGGGTTTACTGACAAAAAAATGAGTTTTAAAAATAAATTACAAGAATAAAGTAGAAAATGTTTATTTTGCTATGCTCGTATTATGTCTGTCACTTGCAATAAATTGATAAGGTTATCTATGTATTCTATTGTAACCAAAAATGTAATACTTAAATAAATTTAGAGGCCACAATTTATATGAGCATAATTTTGTGTTTTTATAAAATTCACTATTATCGCATTCAACAACTTTTGGCATAATTCGTCACTTTGGCACTATTGATAGGTCACCATTCATCTGCTTTTATGCACTTCTGATACACAATCTTCACTTTTCCTCAATCCTGTCTTGTTCTAACAAAAATCTTCACTAACAATAATTCTTTTTTCGCATTTTTTCTGATGAAAACCGCACCTTCAAATTTCTGATCAGCTTCCTGTATTTGAGTTGTTAATTACAAGATATTGCTTTTCAGTCATTAGAATGAAATTTCTACTTGATTGGCATCATAATAATATTGAATAGCTTGTTCAGCAAATTATACCACGTGCATAGAATTTGATATTCTATGGAAATGTGTTCCACTGCATGCAAATAATTGCTTGAAGGGGCATCATGCAAAGGTCAAGTTTGTATTACATATGTTGGTATGAATAAACCCTGAGTTTTCTACTCATACAATCACGCATAAATGAATCAATCTTTAAAAATCGATAAATTAAATGTTGATCATTTTTTTATCTCACCAAGTGGAACAAATATAAGTAGTATTTCAATCTCCATTGTAAATGTTTGGTCAGCACAAATGCAATCATCGTTTTTTGAGTGATAAAACGAAAAATCAGATTCGCTCTTACAATGAACTGAATCGTTTTTTGGTTACTGAACAATTCATTTAAATGTTTTAAATATTGGCATATGAAATTTTTTATTTATATTTTTAATAATATTCAAGGAATTTGGCATGCAATTACCAAACTACAGCTTGACAATCATAACATATTATCAAACATAATTGAAAATTTGACAATGAATTAAAACTTCACAAGAACAGGAAGTAGCTAGCAGTGTGAAAATTAGAATACGAGATTATCAAAAGAAACGAATTAGCAATAGTGAAAAGTATCAACTAACTAATTATTTTTGAAATACTGGTATAACCAGATTATTCGAGAACTTTCAGTACAGTATATGCTTTTCAAACACTCTTACAAAAATGTCAATGAATCATATTATTTAGTCTTGTGTAAATAGTTCTTCAAGAGTACTAAAAATCTAAAAGTTTAAATTTATTGCAGAGAGTGTCTTAAGAGAATATACAAAATAATATCTGCAGTATTATTTGCTAATGCTCTATGACATTGCTGTTAAATTATGGCTTACTGTGAATGAATAGTTTGCAATATACTGTATTTTTGAAGCTGCTAGCTATTTCTATAGGCAATATTACAAAAAATGTATTTATTTCATAACACACATTTTCTGTTTATTCTTGATATTTGTTATTAGTGAATGCCCAAAGCACTATAAACAGTTGAATTTGAAGGTAAGGTTTTTCAGTACTTCCTGATCAACTAGAGTCTTCTGTCTTGCTTTTATAATCAGCCTAACATTTGTAGGTTGGTTATAGAAACTAACATCTTGCAAGCCTTCTTCTGTGCCTAACTGTGTATTTGGTAAGTAACGGTAGGCACTATGCTTTCGATGATGCTTTCATTGCATGATAATTAACCAATCAGCAGCATGCTGTTTCTTCTTCTTTCTCTCGTTCTCTCTCTCTCTCTCTCTTGTAGACTAGCCAAAAGTTAATAATACTGAAAATGATGAGAAAAACACCCCCAAAAACTGTAATTTTCAAATTAAATTTCTCCCTCATAGATCCAGACTGTATTTTGCAAAAATACTATCTAAAGCAGATAATTATATTCCAATTCCTTGCGATTGAAGTATTAATTTTGTTTTCCTTATTTCCAGATTGAGAATAAGTACAAAATTTCTACTTCAAGCATTAGTAACTTGTATCGAAAAAACAGAAAAGGGTAAGTCAGTTTCACATTCTCATAGATGTATTGCACTTTAGGTACTGTTGATAATTTTTTGATGTTCCAATTCTTAGAGAAGAAAATTGCAATTTTGTATAAATTCTATCCACTAAAAGTCAGAAAACTTAAAAAATTCAGTCAAGATTCTCTCATTACAGTTTTTATTCTTCATCATCACCATGGATAAATGCTGCTTGCACTAACATAACTTATTGTAATTTTAACAAAATTAACTGGGGAAAGTACAAGTGACTATTCTGGTCTCACAAAATATTTCTCTTAACTACAAATCTGCATTGGAAGCAATTGCAGTATTCTTCTTGTAGAACAATTACTAAAATGTTTAACAAAATCTTGATGTAAATATTTATAACAGTTTTATTATAAGTTGGTTTAGTTGGCTGAAGTGGATATCGCTTTGAACTGAATACCATACTAACAATGTTCATCAGAAGTGTATGCTGTCGAGATGGCTTCTCAATATTTTCATTCTACTCTCAAGTTGTACATTTTAGAGTTTTATTAAATCTCATGATTTTTAATCACCTTAAAGAGGTAGAGACCTACCGGTAATTCAAGTGCTACTGGGTGAAAAGATCAAATATTCTTCAAATCTCAATAATTTAATCAATGCTTAGATGATAGAATCATATAAGAATTGCTTGATGATTTGAAGTCCAATAAGGAATTATTCAGAGGATATCGTTATTTGTTCGTTTGATTGTGATTAAGGAAATCTAGAAATTAGAATAGATTAAATCATATTTTAAAGCTGAAGTACACAAAGAACTTATCGAACTCTTTTAAAAGTTGAAAGAAATTGATATCTCAATAATTCAAGTTATCATGTTATTCATGAATTACTGAATCGTTTGTAAAAAATAAAATATTATATTACTTTTTTGCAGGATTATAGCCAAAATTGACGATGAAATGATCAAGTACTACTGCAATGAGGACATGTTCTTACTCGAAGTACAACATGCGGATGAAAGTGAAGATTTAATAGATATAATTCTGGTGGAGCTGATGGATCATTAGCATTCACGCGTGAAAAAATTTGTGAAATTGAAATGTTATCTGTGAATCAAAACTCCTGTCTAAAGAACCAATCTTGTCTTTCTCCAATCACTAATCAAATAATGATCTTTGGCCGATCAGTGTATTTATAGGTTAGGTGTTGCTAAAAAGAAGACAAATTACTTCTCCAAGAAGAGATAAATAAATTTATAGATTTATTCTTTTGTATGTAAATTTTTGTTGATTGTATTATTGATTATATTTATCGCAATATTATTTGAATAATATTAGCTCTTTGTTGAGGAGGGAGCAACTATAAGCGCTTGATTGTGCCTCATGAAAATTTATTAATTTTATTGATTAGCTTCCAATGCAATCTTGATGGTTAGCATTATATTGCAGATGCAATGTTAGAATAATACGGCTTACGATGGATAGAAAGGTAGGATATTGTCAGTGCTTTAAAGACATTGTGCTATTGTTGATGATTAAAATCATTGTCTGTTGAATATTCGTATTTTAAATGTTAATTTTGTATAGGCATTTTGATTGAAAGTACTATAGTTAAAAATGATTGTGCTATATTGTTATCCATACTCGTTCATTGAAAGGATGCGTTTGTATTTATTGAATTTTGATTATTATGAATCGACGAATTCTTGCCAGATCTTGTGCTAATAGACTCAAGTATCATTATTTTTTTAATCGCTATTGTATCAATTATAAATATATACGATACTATGTTAGACTTTCACATGACAGAAATGAGAGTTGATGCAGTCAAAAAGTTGTATAGACTCTGATCTGTTTCGCGTGTGTTAACTATTTCCCCAACGTTCATAACGAATGCTCAATTTTTATCACCAACTAAATAGTTTTAAATATATAACAAAATTTATTTTTCATCTAAACAATGATGTTTTAAGATTGTTTTTATACAACTTGATATTTTTGTGAATTTATCTGAATGTAGGTTTAGGTATGATCTCATAACACCAATGGTGAACTAAAAAAGCCATACATGTAATAGATTAAAAATAATAAAATTAAAATGGTTAAAACTATTATTAATTAACAGATATTTAAAAAACTTATCCAGTGGAACTTCCGGGAAAAATTGTTATTGTGAAATTTTATTACAACCGGTAAGCCAAAGTAAGAAGCTACAAGAATAGTTTTAATTTTGGAACTGTGTGAATAGCGGACCCACAATTTTGACAGCTTTAAAACATTATAATTAGAATAGCTCTTATAAAAAGAGTTTTACACTGCAAAAAATCAAATACTAGCTGGCAAAGACTGCTATACAAGAAATAGAATATTTTTTAATCAAAATTAAAATAGGGAGCCATGCATGAATTTTGTACAAATTGAATAGTGTTAAATTTAATCTATTACTGAACTTGTGCTTTTGGTACATGAATAAATTGATACTTCACCAAGTTCATGTGAGATATGTCTAGATGGCACAATTTGAATTTGTAAAGTGATGTTTGACATTTAAGTGTTCTTACTATTTATACAAGTATAATGCTATTTTATGTTTTGTTTTCTGCTGTAAACTCTCTTTCTCTCTACATATTTTTGGGAATTGTTAGTTTATAATCTCTTTCGTTCATGTAAGTAGAATAGGAAATGAACATAAATACTTTTTCAAACATCTAAGCCTATAATAATTACTTTGATGTATTCTTGTAAAAATAGCCTAGAATGTATAAAATTGGTTGAGATTTTATTTGAGCTCTCTTATTATCATATTTGTAAATTCCATGACAAGTATTTCTCATTAATTTAAGAATTGTAATTTAATTTTTCAAATAGTGATATACTATTATAATCAAAACTGGTGAATTTTGATAAATTTAGGGAAATTTGCAATCAACAATATAAACGAATAAATTTGTTACTTCCCTGATCCAGGAACCGTGAAAGATTGCCATTATAATATACCTGTATGTAAGAACAATAGCATTCCAAGGAATCTCATTAAATCATTTTGGAATGGATTAAAAGACATATTAGTTTAAGTTCAATGAATATTACTTTAGATTTTCATTGTAAAGAAGTTAGAAATTAGAAAATTGCAAAACGTCAATTTTAAATCATCTTAGGTAATGTAATCTGTTTGCTCAATTTTTAATCCGATTCCTATATCATCGAACAAAGATTAAAGCTACATGCTTGATTCTCATATCGTCAATTCCACGTTTTTGTGGATTCTTCTACATTAGCCTAATAAGGTATTTTTTAATGAGCACCAAAAAAATAAGTTCATAATTATTTATGTCACAATTTCATCACGATTTTCTATTGATTTTTAAAATGGCTATGACAAAATCGGTTCATTTAATATGAACTTCGTTAAATAATCAATCTGTATTGAATTTATTCATCATTATTTCCATTGATTAATAATTGACTCCAATCGAAGTGCCATGTTTTTATATAATATGTTACATATATATTTTTCCATGATTTACTAGTGATCAAACATTGTATAAATTGTTTCATAGAATGAATTACCTCTCAGTGCATTCATTAGGAAAATAATGATTATTATTGTTCATGCTCATTATCATATATTTAGATTAATTATTTTGAGAAAGAGTTTGTTTCATTTGAAGAATTGTAACCACTCATAGTGTATGTTTAAAATTGTTATATTGTACAAATCTGAATTATTACATAAATACATTTATTTTGAAAGTCTTATTTCCATTGTATGCTCCATTGCCAAAAGCATTTAACATATTACTATTATAAATAATAGGAATAATGGACAAAAAATGATAAAAGAGAAGGTGTTTCAACAAAGCTAGAACACTGACCCACCGTTGTTATCAAGTACACGAGCTAAAAATAAACTCATAATAAGAAGAATACAAAATGGTATCTGTATTCAAAATTGTGAACTAAGATCCTTAATTGAATTTTTTCAAAAAATTTCCCTTTTCCCGGACCCTGGCTATCTCATTCAAAGTACCAGCCAAGAAATTGTGCTATTGATTAGAATTTTGGTAGTGCTAATCAGACAGCTTTGAGAGTAGAACCAAGCACAATCGACAGTACTGATCTCACAACAGTCCTGATATAGTTATTTTCACCGAGCATGGTTTAAAAGAAGATGAATTGTCACAACTTAATATTCCAAAGTATTCATTGAAAGCGTCGTATTGCAGGACATCTCATCGAAGTGGGGGAGTTGTATCTTCGTTAAAAATGCTAAGAATATGCAAACTTTCAATTTAGAATATGTAGAGAAGTAGAATTTAGAATATATTTCGAAGTAGCGGTGTTAGGTATTTACAGGTCACCAAATGGGGAATGGAACAATTTTTGCGAACTATTCAATAGGCTTTTAGAGATTACTACTACTCGCTTTAAAAACGTTATTGTAGCAGGAGATTTCAATACAGACTTTGCAACACAGAATAAAATGACAGAAAATTTAAGGGATATTATATACATGAATAACTTGGAAATAAAAGTTCATGAATATACCAGAGTCACAAGAACATCGCAAACAATGATTGATAACATCCTTACTAATATAGATTACTCTAAAACAAGATTAGGCGGCTCGGAACTATCTGATCATGACTATCAAATCTTAGAGGTGGGGTTGCATTTGCATGGTCATAAATCAATTAAAAAGAGTAGAGTAATGAAAGAAATTCAACAATGTGAACAGGGGAATATCGATTGTTTGAAGCAGAATCTGCTTCAAGAAAACTGGAGTAGGGTTTACAATAGCGATAGTTTAAATAACAAATATGATAGTTTCATTAATATTTTAAGGTTTCATATTACTATGAGTTGTCCAATTAAAAAAGTCCCTGTAAAAACAAATTAGACAAAATTGAAGAGTGGATAACTGATGATATCCTTGCAGAAAGAAATAGGGTTAAAGATGCATATGATGAATTCAAACTATCTAGAAATATGTTAAGTGAAGATAATTATAAAGCTCTAAAGAAAAACTATACAAAAGAAGTGAAAAGAGCGAAATGTAAGAAAACAGCTGAAATTTTGAATAATAGTGTGTACTTTAACACAGCAGTGTGGGATGTAATAAACAAAAATAGGCAAGTAGCTAATGTAGATGCTTATACTAGTATCCCCAGAATAATTAACGAAAATAACAAATATATTGATGATAGTGTAGACATTTGTAATTTCTTTAACAGATATTATCAACTGGTTGCTAAGAATCTTCAAAAATCTCTTAATACAGGTATTAGTGATGCAAACATGTGGAATACTGACGGGATTCAGAACAAATTAAAATTCCACCCAGTATCGCAAGATGAGTTGTCAAATATCATTGATAGTTTGAATAATGAGAAAACTGTAGGAATGGATGGGGTATCCAGTAAAATTCTGAAAGAATGTAAATATCAATTGTTAGACCCTTTGATTCATCTGATCAATCATTCATTAGAACAAGGTGTTGTTCCAGATAATTTGAAAGAGGGGAAGATCTTGCCAATCTTCAAAAGTGGTGATAGAGAAAAGGTAGAAAACTATAGGCCCATTAGTATTTTAAATGTAATAAGTAAAATTTTTGAAAGAGTAGTTCTAAATAGGTTACTTCTGCACCTTCAAGAAGCTAACTTTATCTGTGATGAACAGCATGGCTTCCAGAAAGGGAGATCAACAAAGACAGCCATAGTTTCTCTAGTTGATAAACTAATAGATATAATAGATTCAGGTGATAAAGCTACTGCAATCTTCTTAGATCTATCAAAGGCATTTGATTGTGTTAATCATAGAAATTTATTGGAAATACTGCAAAATGTAGGCGTGAATGGGGTTGAACTGAAATGGTTTGAATCATATCTTATTGGGAGAAAACAATGTGTAGGACTAACTGCAGTAGTTGGGAATAGTATAGTAAAGAATAAATCTAATAAATTAGAGGTCCAAGCTGGAGTGCCCTAGGGGTCAATACTAGGTCCATTGCTTTTCTTGTTATATGTCAACCATTTACCTAAAGAATTAATTAGTAATAGAGCCCTCTTATTTGCAGATGATACATCACTCATTTTCAGCAATTCCATTCTAGATAATTTAGAAATGAGTGCCCATATAGGTGTGCAGTCCATTGTCCAATTCTTAAATCATTTGAAATTAACAATAAATACTAAAAATGCCAATACCTTTAATTCAAAAACAAACATAATTCAAATGAAGATAGGGCTATAAACGTGTTTGTAAATGATAATCAACTAGACCAGGAAGAAAATATTGCATTTCTAGGAGTTTTGTTGGATAGACGATTGACCTGGGCACCATACATTGAGAAAATATGTTCAAATTTCATCTGGGGTATTTGTCCTGCGACAGCTCGCTAGATTGAATGACAAAAAGTTACTTTTTACAGCTTACCATGGGCTCTTACTGTCACATATTAGGTATAAAGGAATTTTTTCAATTTGCTTGATTCACCAAATATCACAAATATGAAACTGGTAGGTGGTAGCTTAAAGTTGGGTATATGATTAATATAATATGGTTCTTAAAACAATTATTATAGTTTTTAATTAAATAAAAACTTTTTCAATTTATTTGGCAAAGGGAGGGCCGCATCCAAGAGTCCCAATGGAGGAACTGCTACTGTTATTATCAAATTATATTATCAGCACAAAAAAATGCAGGTAAATGACTCCCTGGCCTTTCTTAGCCAGCCAGGTTAGGTTAGGTTAGGTGCGTGGAGCTCGCACTGTCATTAGGGGTAGCTCAGTACCGCTCAAAAGAGTTGTATTACATTATATTCAATTTGATTATTTTTCAAGGAATAATAAGTTCACCTTCAATCAATCACTTTTTTATAAATTATTGTAATATTATGATGTTAAAATCAATAATCAAGAAATCCATAGATCTATGAGATGCATTGTTCCACAGCAGGTTCCAGTAGATCCTTTGTCTGCCACAGGTGATGCTGTCAGAGAGGAGTAGGTTTGCGGCAAGAGAGTAAATACAGTACGCCTAATAAAAAGGCATCAGCGATCAGCTGATGTCTATAATCAGAACAGAATTATTATTGTGTGACTTTATTTGTAGCAGCCATGCAATTCGTAGATTGAATAGAGAATTACAGTGTAGCTAGTCACCCAACAACAAAACAGTATCACATTCACATGAGCAATGTACAAATGAACAGCTTTGTTTTTTTTTGTAGATTACGTCTTGGAGACTCCAGTTAAGGAGTATAAGACAAGTCAGATTAACATTAGTCATATACACTAGATACCATAATTAATTACTGTATCAATTAGTTGTGGTGAGGCTTAATTTTGATGTGTAAGGAACTCTTGTACACTATAAAAAACTTTATCAACTAAATATTTTTTCAATTGTTTTTTAAATATTTCTATATTTTCAAGACTCTTTAAAGTCTTGCGGTAGCTTATTGTAGAATTTCCTACCAATATAACTAGGTTTTTGTTTGAATAAGCTACTATTGTGACTCACCAAGTGATAATCTCCTCGGCTTCTTGTGTTATAATCATGTACGTCAAGATTTTGGTTAATATCATTCGTTTTTACATATAAAGTAGCTTCATACACATATAAGCAGGGTACAGTTAGGAGACCAAGTCTCTTGAACAACGGCCTACATGAATCCAATCTATTTACTCTTTCTATACACCTAACTGCTTTCTTTTGGATCTTAAACACCCTATCAAGATTTTGTTTTGATGAATTACCCCATACTAAGATAGCATACCTAATATGTAACAGTAAGAGCCCATGGTAAGCTGTAAAAAGTAACTTTTTGTCATTTTTACTAGCCCATTCATGCAACAGGCCTCTGATTATTGATTTGGTCATTTTTTTGCCATGACAACATGAAATCAACCATATGTGTTTGCGAGGGTTGGCGTTTAAAACTCCAATGCCACAAATATAATGTTTTCTATAAAAACTCATGTTTTCTATAATAAAATGCCTGGGCGCCTTTCCTTTCAGCTCTCACTGTACGAAGTACATAGGGGCAGAGCATTATGCATAGTCCGTCCTTCCATCTGTCCATACGCATAAAACTTATTCAGAGCAACTACTACAGAGGGTACAGGTACCAAATTTTCAGGAGGTAGTAGGCACCTCATAAGAAGAAAACAGAAATTAAAATTAAGTTCGTCGGTCACTCCTGACCTGTGCTGAGGGGGCCCCCCTTTTCACCCAATATATTGGAGTTGAAAGGACGTTTGTGAAGTTGTTTTAATCCCATGACATATGTTGCTATGGAAACATAAAATAAACAGTCAGTGATGAAGTTAGGTTGGGGAAAAGTGGACTTTTGAGGAGTTAAACAATTGGGTATGGTTTTAAATTTATTACTGATGGAAAGAGTAGGTAAAAAGATTTGGTTTGGTATGATATTTGTCAGGAAGGTATTTATGGAAGAGTTGTAGGAACGTTTGTAAAGTTGTCTTAATCCTGTAGCATGTGTTGCTATGGGAATGTAAAATAAACAATTCGCAGTGAGAGCACCCCCTTTGAATTTACCGGAAGGTAGATACATTCCACTTTTTATTTTTTTCAACTGACTTCCAAAACAGAATGAAGTTTCAATTCGACCGGTTTTTGTTTAATTTATGTTTGTACTTGAACTATTCGAACACTATTGAACCGATTTCGATAAATTTTAATTCAAATGAAAGGGCATCATTCAGTGGTGGTCCCATCCAAGTTTTGCAAGGATCAGCCTAATCAAAAGATTACTCAACATTAAACCAAAGGGAGCGCATTCATCGATGTCTTCATTTCAATCTTGTTTGAATAGGATAGTGTAGGACACATAACCGCCAGTCGGATAACCAGTGTCATTTACCAGGCTGATCATTGTATCATATGGAGCGCTTTACGCCTGATCGATTTTAGAAAACATATGACACAATGTAATTATGCCGGGTAAACGACATCGGTTACACAAAGCCAGTTATGTTTGAAACAAGCCTGTAATGTCCCGTTTTGAACAATCAGCTGAACTTAATTTTGAATTAAGAATAAGAAGAATATATGTTTCTGTTCATATGAACATTGTAAATAATGTAGTTGATGTTATGGAGTCATATGAATAAGGTTATATAGTTTCAATCATGAGTTGGAATGAAAACTGTTTTTAAGATCGTTAATTTCAAAAAATAATAAAATTGATCAATATTCTTCAACGTTATTAATGTAAAATGTATGTTTATTGTGACCTCATAAAAATAACGAATCAAAAGCCATTAGAATTTTAAGAAGCGTTTTGCTACTATAATTTTCATAAATACAATACTCTGCATTAAATTGAGAATTTTAGAATTTTACTTAGTTCATTAACTTTTCTTATAGATAGTTACTTTAGTTCATATGTTGTATTGATCATATTGATTTGCTAATTAGATATTTCATAATGTACGGTAGGCTAGAAGAAATTCCTTATGTTTTGAAGGTTTGATAATTCAACCAAAAAGCTTATAAACAAAAAAGAAACCGACTTCAATAAAATTATGCTCAAAAATGAAATACTCATGTACTAAAAAGTTTAAAATAAAGTATTTACAATAAACTGAGAAAATTAAAAATTTAATACAAGTATTCTTTTGAAGTTGGTACCTACCAAATATTTTAAGAAGTTAATAAGAAATTCTATGTTGTATTTCAGAAGTTTAAATAAAATTCAGCGCCGACTTTCAAAAGATTACTTGTATTAAATTTAAAATTTTCTCAGTTTAAAGAATATACTTTATTTTAAACTTTTTAGTATGTGAGTATTTAATTTTTGAGCATCATTTCATTGAAGTCAGTTTCTTTTTTGTTTTAAAATTTGTTTTATTCCTTTCGATTATCGTTTAAATGCAAGCAAGTTTTGAAAATCCTTATAGATATGTCACTGCACACTCCTAAAAGGAACATTTGTTCAAAATTTCATAATGCCTAATTTCATAATGCATTGCAAACAGACAAAATGCTAAATGGGAGACCTGAAACATTGACCTCACTATAGGCTTGGTCAATAATAATGTATATTATATAAATATAAGGGTCTTATCTACAATGTACACACATTTTGCAATATTTGCTGCTGGACTGGTAATTGTGGAGAATACGGTTCTCACCACTGATTTATTTAAAACTTTGTCATAAAATTTAGGTGTTCAGATGAAGTTAAAATAGTGAAATTATTTGCTACTGATGCATTTAAATGTATAAAATTGTTTTCTAAATACGAAAAGTGAGGTAAAACATGGGCTTATACATGTGCGATGGCCAACAAATTGTGCAACATGAAATTTTATGTAGGCCTAATCTCCACCATCAAATTCACCATCTATCTCATCTACTGAACAAAAAAAAAAAAAATTCTGCAGATCACTTTCTTGTGAAAATCAAACTGATTTGTTTGACAGGTCATCGCATCGAAAATTGTAGATTTCGTTTTTTTTTAAAGAAGCCTAGATTAGTCTGTCTTTTGATTAATATAATGATCAAAAGTTAATTTTGCTACTATAATGATTTCCAGGTGCCTGGTTATAAAAAATTGATTCTTTATCTGAAGGCACAGTGGTAAGCCAATGCTGAATTATTTGTATAATTATTATTTTTAGCCGACTATGCATGAAAGTGGTGTTGATCTCTTTGTTATTGCTAGCACAATAATTATATGAATGGTTATAAGTTCAAAAATGTTTTTCACTATGGAAAACATTAAGATGGCGGCAAATATATTGCTAAATTATTAAAAATCCTTATACTTGAGTGACATAAATACAAGTAGGTAGTGTCAAAATACTAATGAGTCCTGTAAATAGAACAACGAAAATAGGTTTGGGTGTCACTAACGAGATCAGGAAAGAATTGAAATGAAGGTGGCTGTCAACATAAAATAGAAATAAAAATCCTTAGCCTTTAGCATCATAAACGGATTTGGTGTCGAAATGCAAGGAACCCAGTTCATAGAATGATGAGAGTTATTGTTGTGGCTATCCATTATTGTTGTGATTATCCATTATTTGTGAACTGCAGCAGAACTATTATTCATAGGTATAAACTTGCTGTGCAGAACTGACTACATCCTCATTAACAATCCACTTTTAGAAAAAATAATTTATTGGTACAGATTTGTATATGACATCATTGAACTGTACAAAGGTAACACCAGACAAGTTCACACATTTCTCACCTACATCAACAAAGTCAACCCCAAACTCACATTCACCTTGGAAACTGAAATTCATAATTCTCTCAACTTTCTTGACCTTCATAATCATTCTGGCACTTGCAAACTGACATGCAACGAATGTGACAGCTTCTATATTGGACAAACTGGCAGATCTTTCACAACCAGATTCAAAGAACATAAAAGCCCTCACCCAACCACATACAAAATCAAATTAGGCAGAACATCTACTCATTCACCAACATTGATCAAAACCTCCACATCCTTCACACATTGCTCCCAAAAGTCATAAACTCAATACTCTTGAACAATACAAAATTTACAAACATTCCATTTCACATCCTCAACTCATACTCAATGACCAACTTAATTTCAAAACTCATAACCACTTCAACATCATTACAAACCCCTCCTAAAAACACCACCACCCCATCAACATCCACTCCTCCCACTACCTTCCTAAGACCACCAGACCTTGCATACTAGAAAACCAGTCAGACTGCAACCAAGCGCCGAAGAAGAACGACATAGGCCCTGGATCCGCCCCTGATAACAATATACGTAAAGTGGGTTCAAGCTCTTAGGCAAACGATTCATAAAAGCAACGATTTATTGAATTTAAGCTTTCACCTTACCCAATTTATAAACTTCATTTTTATAAATACTTGTATAAAGTTACTGTTTTTAAGTCTCTAATCAAGCTCTCAACATCGACATTCAAAACTTTCCCCATAATGTGGACCAAAATAAATTCATTTAAGCTTTTCTAGACATGGGTCTACAATCTCTTGGAATACGACTTTAGAGGGACTATTTATCGAAATTTTCACCCTGGATTCCATACCCCCCAGACCCCCCCGGGGCCACCAAATCTTCGATAACCCCCACCCATGAAAAGATTTTCGCTACGCTACTGGCTGAAATGTTCACCTTTTAGTATGGATAGAATCCACAGAATAGCAGAATTATTTACATAGAAAATGATTTCAATTGTTATATACAATTGAATCACTTTTAAAAAACTTGATTACCAGTATTTTTTACTAAATTTTTATAGCAATATTATTAGTTTTTCGTGAATTCATCTTGAATCATGATCTATCAATACAAGAATGAAACCTTCCTATATTAAAGGATCTAATATTTTTATAAAATAGGCCACGGGTCAAGAGGTCAGAGCAAAGTATAAATAAATAAATAAATATATATATTAATTATTAATAACTAATAATATTAAAGTATTAATAATAGCATTAACTTTTCAATATGTTAATAAATTTATTATAACTTTTTTGGTTTTCAATGACGAATTACTTGATGAACAATCATCTAATATGAAAATTGACACTGCGATTTTTATTCTTGGAGGAGAAGACCTTTATAGAAGCGAAAATGCATCCCTCCAGTAATACAGTGTCAGTTTTGATATTAAATTGTTAATAAATTATTAGCCGCGAGCCGTAGCAGGTATCTGTTCAATCATAGAGATAAGCTGCGTTCTCGTAGGTCCTGTTTGTAACGGTGACCGATTAGATTGGCCAGCAAAAAAGACACTGTTCTCTGCTGTAAAATCACTTCCCGGTGGTTCGGAACCCACCTAAAACTGAAGGTCCTTATACCTTATACCTTATACCTAAATCTTCATCCTTTGCCCGCATTGCAGGATCGATGGCGTCAAAACAAACACTTATACACAAAAAGTAAAAATTTTATCACAAGATTGTGCGCAGGATTGCTAGGTCATCATTCAGGATTCATCATTCATTCCTACTCATCAATCACCATCATCCAACTCATTACCCACGCACAGGTCTCAAACCTATGTGGGCTTCATCCTCCAAAAAAAAAATATATGTATGTATTTTTATATTCCGATATATCGGCTCCAATGTATCGATATTTCCGATATAATGGAAGCAAAATATCGATGTGTAAATATCGATTTTATCGAAAATATCGATATATCGTTGACATCGTTCTGTTTAGTTCATTCTGTATTATTTATGAATAGTGACGACAGTACACAGGCCGGTTTATTTCAAGTAAACAAAACAAATATCCATTGTGGTTAGAGTTGGTTTAGTAGAAAATTTTCTACTGATTGATTCAAGGTATGAAATCTTCTTTTTAATTGTTTAATCAGTTTATCAGTGATTTTTGTAAATCACAAAGTGAGGTTATGTTGATGCTGTGTCGAGCAGATTAATAGTTTTGGCTCTGTATTGAATGCCATAATGAGGAAGTATCATCAGCTAGTTCTAGTAATTGTAACTGTATCAAGTTTATCGACTTTATTAATGTATAGACATGAGTACTTGAAACTAAGGTATGTTCTAGAAGTTCTCAACTTCTTCGGCAACCAACAAGGAACTGTTAATAATTGCTTGGTTTTAAATGACACTTATGTTAGAGACACTAAAAGCAGATATATATTCGGTAATCCAGCACCGTCGTGGCTGAAACTAGGGCCACATTTTGTTTATTCGGCATTCTGGGAAGAGCAGAATGAGAAAAGTTATGTGCGAGCTTTAGCTATTGGCCCTCCATCTGCGTTCACCAACTTCGAATGTCACATCTGGTTTGACCAAGGAGATGTTCTATTTTCAGAAATGGGAAAGTTTGGCTACTCAGTCAGGAATATTCATCGTGATACCGAAAATAAAGAATCCAAAACGAAAATCTATGAACTTTATTGTGAACCGATCGAGACTACACCAGCCGGATCTCCCCATGGTGTGATATTCATACATAAAAAGCCAAAATTGAAGATAAAAACATTTGTTCCAATATATAATACTTTGAACAAGATTGAAAGCACCAACTATTCTGCTGTGTGCGTCAAAGCTGATGTTACAGGACTATCAAAAACTACTTTATTAGAGTTTATTAGCTATCATCAGATTGTTGGAGTTACAGACTTCCTTGTTTACGATAATGGTTTGCATCATAGCATTCTAACTGAACTTGAGATGTTGGTAGGACTTGAAGGATTCAGTCGTACAATCACCACTCTCAACTGGAACTTTCCCTTTGAAGATTTAGACCTTCAGTCAGTATTAATGGAAATGGATTGCCTTGCTAGAACGTCGAGAAAAGTAGAGTTAGTCAGTATTCTCGATTGGGAGGAGTACATTCTGCCCAAGTATTCAAATAAACCCACTGTTTTAAAAATGTTAAGAGAAGTGCTGAAGGACGATAAAAAGACCACATCTTTTGATGTTTCTACGATTTTATGTTGTACTGACATGAAAAACGATAAAAGTGCTGATAAATCATGGCCAGTTGTTCTTCGTAAAACGCAGTGCATGCCTTTAGACGTTAAAAAGAATATTGTTTACAATCCTAATGTAGATCAAGATGTTAGAAAACAAGAAATGCCTTCAAATATTGGGAAAATATTTATGTATAAAGCTTGTAGCGGTCAAAAAACAATTACAAAGTATGAACCAACAATGGCTCAGTTTCTGGGTGGTCTTATGACAAGTAAACTACTCAGGCTGAGAAAATCAGGTACTTTCATTTTGAATAGTTGAGTCTTATAGAATTTAAAGCAACGCGATTCAATTGGTAAGGTTTCTCTTCATTCCATTTTCATCAATTTTTCCAGTATTGTGCTTGGAAAATATTGTACGTTTAGGAAACTGTTGCTCACATTTGCTTTACCATCCTATGATTAAATTTTGTTGAGGAGTCATTCACAGAGACTGTGAAGAGAGACTCTGTAGTACCAATACTACAATATTGTTATTCTACAATATGCATGAATTCTTAGGTGGTATAGACTCTGTATTCATTGTACTTCAATCGTAAAGAAAATTTAACTAAAAGATCTTCACCAATAAAATTCGTTCTAAATTAATATTTTATTATACTCTTGATACCATAACTTTCAGACTAAAAAAGAATTATTAGAAATATCAATTATACATTATTTGAAAAAATCATAGTGGTTTTCCAAGATTGGCTCTCATCTTCAAGTTGGGTGTAGTTCACTAATTCGAGTTTTCATGATTGATAATATTATTGCAATTTCAATAATTGTTGGGTCAGGTGAACTTGTGGTTGTTTTTATTATGATAGTATAGTAGTCTAATTATTTGTTGAGTTTTAATCATTTATCTTATGGAGTATCACGTGTAGTTAATATTTGATTTCATGATTCAAGTTTGATTGTTATTGATTTAGAGTATTTTATCAACTTGCAAATCTCTATTGGATTGTTCATTATCGTTGTTTTTTCTCCGTGTATAATCTGCTTTTAAGCGGTAACTGATTGAAAGCCTAATGATTAGTCTTAAGAAATTGTAGCATATAAAGTAAAATCCATCAGAAATTATCTAAAGTGCTGTGGGGTCCACTCTTGTCTAAAATGGTTTATAATAATGATAAAATAAACACACGCACTAAAACAAAATATTTTATAGCTGGAGGGGTTGTAAAAGCAGCCAGTCATGTGTTTTTTGTATCTTTGCGAATTTTAAGTACAAAAGACGTCCTGAATGTTACTTATGTGGGTTGAATCATTAACTTGATATTTATATTTTGTAAATATTCTTTAAAATATAAGAATGCTATTATTGTATCAAGAAGTAAGTAATCAATTAAGTTTGAATATTATAACTGCAAGCTGTCTTTTAACAAGGCAGCTATTATCAGTGCTTGTCGCTTACGTCATTCATTATATAATCAAAGAGGTTACCGTGCGTCTCCAATGATTTGTTAGTCCAGTCATTAGAGGCCAAAATCGGGAATAATTAGAAAGATCCTGAAATTCTCACAGTTTTTAATACAGAAAAAAGAAGTATCCCCTCAAAAGCCCCTGACGCTTTCCCTCTTCCTTCTCCACCCCTCTTTAAATGGAAAATGCCATAACTGTTAAAAAGCTAATATCTCAATAACGAATCGAATCGATGCAGGATCTGAAATCTTGAATCATTGTTGATGCCATGAGTCAGCCCAAACTCTATATTTACAGAGATATTTGCAAAAATGTCCAAAATCTTCGATCTTCAGATAAAGGGTAGATTTTAGGGGGGGGGGGGGGGGGCTTTCCACAAAATAATGTTCATATGAACGCCAACGTCCCTGAGAAATTCAGCTTCCTTCTTATTCATGAAAAAAACGTTATTTACTGCTTATTAGGATTGTTGTTAATTTTATTCTTCTACATGTATAATTTTGTCTATCAAATATTCTTTATCTGTTGAATTAATAACTTAACTTCAGAAACTGGACCAAATGTTTGTTGGCAGTGACGGTCTATGGCAGAGAAATTGGTATAAATTTTTATCTAGCCTAAATCAATTTTTTATTGTTGCATACTATTTGTGAAATTTATTCTATATTTAAATGGCACTATATTTATTTGTTTCAATATGGAAAGAAACGTGAAAATGTTGATAAAGTTCAGTTAGATTGGGTGGGAAAATTCCAGAACTCTATTGACATTGTCCGTACCATCCTGCTAGATAGAAACATCGAAACCACCCATTAGCATTTCGGCCAAATCTTACAAGCGTTTGAAGTTGATATGCACATTGCACATGAATGAAAAGAAGCACTGGTAACTCTCCTTCAGATGTATTTTTTTAAAAGTTTATCGAAAATTATCAATTCCACTATTGTGACATGTATACCATTTAGTTATACTAGCCTATCTAAATGTCAATATCTAAATACAGAAATATTGAATTTGTTTTTGTGCAGCAAGGTGTGTCACTAGACAAACAGGACAACCCGTGCAGGCTAATTAATCACTAGTTCTAAGAAACAAAAGTTTGCAGTGAGATTAATGTAAGAGTAGTCTTCTGTAGAATACTAAATTATTATAATTGAGCCTCTGTTACTGTTACTTATTTGTTCGTCCATTCTTTCTGTTTTTGTTACCAACTATTCTAGACTTCAACTTTCTGGGGCCTGTTGCATTGCAATTTACAATCTAGTTTTATTAAAACCTGTATTTTTAGTTACTGCAAAATCTTATAAAAAACAAGAATTATTTTATTTGTATTTTGTAAATTGTTACAGAACTTCTTATTTCATCACTGTACTTGCCATTTTTATTTTTTAACTGAACGTAATTTATTCTCCTGTTGAAGACATTTCAACAATACGCCACCTCTATCCAGGTTACCGATTGATTTTTCACTTTCGCATATGTTAGGATACGTTGTGTTGATGCTCACATGTTGCCAGTTTTAAATTTTTATTTGGAACATCAACAATGTATTTTCATTAAAGGTAGGCTGTTGTGATTTTAGAATTGTGTTTTTTTTCAAGTTTCGATATTTAGTAAGGTAAAGTAGCCTACTCATCTCTGTGATTGCAAGAAAGTACATCATAGTAAGTAAGAAAGTACATCAAAGTATCATCAACTACCTTACGCTATCCTATTCAGCTCAAATATTCTTCATTAGAAGGCAAGGTTAAGACTATAAACTCTCGTCTCAATGAACCTTCAAGTATCGCTGACATTGAACAATAATATAATGCTACATTTGGGTAGTGTGAAAACGTCGCCCTTTTCTGTCAAAGTTTACTTCTCAATGTTTTAGCGAATTTCTTCAAATTCAGCTATTACAGCAGGTCGTGATGTGCGACTTTCACCCGGGACCATGATGGAAATTTGTTTTGGAGCCTCCAGAGTACAAAAATCATAGTGGCACAAAATGTTATATATGTAGATATATATATATATATATCTATCTATGTGTCTGATAGCACGATAACTTTTGAAGGAGATGTCCGATTTCCACCAAATTTGGTATATACTTTCCTCTTGTGAATAGCTTGGACAAGTTCGTTAGCCAGGAAAATCCAAAAAGGTTAACCCCCTTTTCGGGGGTATTTTCCCGCCAAAATTAGGGGTTTTCAAGAAAAAAAGTGTTGTATTTGAAAATTTTAGTTCTATTGTTAGACTTTAAGATAGAGCTCATGGAGTCAAAAATTTTAAGGTATTGCACTGCCTTCTAGCTCAACAAATTTTCAAGATATCAAGAAAAAACCATTGTTGTCAAAAGCTGTATCTTGCCCTATGGAGTTAGTTATTTGGTGCTAAAAAAGTGTTTCAGGAAAAAACTTTAATCTTTTTTTTCTTGACTGTTCCTTATGGTTTTTGAGGCGCTGAATCCGAATTTCAACTCATCCACCTCGAAAAACCAGTGCGTTTTGAGAAAAGCAGCCATTTTCAAAATGGCGTCGAAAATTTTTTAATTTGTCAATTTCTGTGCAATATGAAAAAAGTGATTAGTTATCAGTATTTTTTGGTGATAAAAGCGAATATGGAGCTAGTTTTTTTTAATTTCAAATTATTTTAATTTCGTGGGGGGAGGGTTTGAGCGAATTTCTTGAAATGCAGATATTACAGTGGGTCGTGATGTGCTACTTCACCCTGGACCACGATGGAAACTTGTTTTGGGTTCCCTGGAGTAAATTAATATGTTCTACTATGCTCTTTTTTGTTTTTTATGCATGTGTATGAACGTAATAAGTGCTACTTTCACCCTGAACCTCGATATAAGCTTGTTTTGGGGTCCCTAGAGTACAGAACGCTTCGTGTTTTTTTCCAGAAATTAAAAAAATATATAGCCTATAGATATTCATAAATATTTGAAAAAATACAGAAATTCGCTAAGTTTTGCAGGTCCTGCGAAAGGAGTATTTTATCTTGTATGTTGGTTGCGTTGTACAATTACTTTAAAAGGTTTCAAGCTATATAATATTCATTATCCTAATATCAAATCACTCTTGAAGGGAATTGGGACTACTATTTCTTGGAATCTGTGAAAACATTTAGGTAGCCCTATATACATTTTAACCAACATATATATTTTTTTACATCTAAACGCTTCAGTTTTTTTTTTTGTTAAAGTTGTGTGTATACTGAGAACAGAATAACTTAAACTTTTGAGCTGCTATCAGTAGAAATTGATAAGAAATCTAGGAATACTTTAGATAACTTTGATAAACACTGTACCTTTATTCTATTTCTCTTAGTACAAAAATACTGTACTCTTTCATAGTTTTATCACATAGATTAAGGAAATAAGGTTGTGCATGCAGTTGTAGAGATAAATATCATTTTAGCATTAAAAAATAACTATAATAAATATATTTTTTAATATAAATATTTGATAGTGCTGCCCCTGGCAACCTCTATTATATTCAATTGTGTAGATTGTTCCAAGTTTTGAGAATTTGTATTTGGTTGAAATTTTATTTCTGAAATGAATGACCCTCTCAACATATTCTCTTATTTTTAATCTTATTCATGATTTATTTTTTGAATTATTTCATTAACATAATTCATTAAATTTAGTTTTTATATTCCTTTTTAAGTGGATTATTGCCAAGTTATTGATTTTCAAGTTGGTTACTGCTAGCTAAGTGGTTGAAAAAAATGGTTTCGCATATTTCGATATTAGTCTACCTATTTTGTATTGAAAAAGTTATTCTTGCTGTACTTTTGGAACTCATAATATGAGGTAATCATACTATGATACTCATAATTTATATTAATCAGTTTCGTAAATAGTATTAATACACCTCATTCCTACTCATTAAGTTACTCCCTGTTTATCACTGTTACATTCATTAGCTAGTTACAGCATATATTATCCATTACCGTACTCTCATCATTGAATATCTAAGTACACTACACTGTTTTTCGTGTTTTCATATCAAAATTGAAATTTCTATCTGTACTGTACATACAAATATTCCTTCAATTGAATAAAGCTGATCATATTAAGGCAAAATTCTGATTTAGCCAACCAAAGACACAAATCTTGTAGATCTTATAATATTTGTGCTATTATTTTCACCTCTATTAGTCTAACTTACTGCATGTTGTGGAAATTGAAAAGTCTAGATCTAGAAATCAATTCCTTAGCTACCAATTTGAGTTGGAATTAGACAAGATGCAAAGAAGAGTTAAAAATATATTTGCGTATCAATCGAATTAGTATTGGAATAATTCCAAGACAATCAATATTTTTATGCCAACTTTGTGGGCAATAGAAATGGATGCTATTTTAGTGTCAGTGAAAGATCAATGAATGCAGAACTCTAGACTGAATTCCGTGTTCAAATCTACTATTCTGACAGAAAAAGTTTTCAAATCCACAAACCTGACATAAAAATCCAAATTATATCAACTATTAATTTGATACCAGCACTTCTGAGATTGAGACAATCATGGTTCTTGGAACGAACTGGTAATATACAAGTCCAGACCGGACACTGCTCTTGCGACTGCAGTATACATGACCGTAAAATGATCTTAAAAAATTGCATATTAATATTAATTTATAACATTCATAAAATTTGCATATGTAAAATAACATTCATACAACATTACTTATCAAAATATTGTCTTCCTGGACTCTCACATTCAATGAATCGTTACAAAATTGTCATGAGAGCCATTTTTGGAAGTTATTCACTGCATTGCTTTCACAATGCACCTTTCATTCGCATTGCTGCCGTTGTGGTGTAATTGGTTAGAGCGTTTATCTTCTATTCCCACCTGACATCTTTGCATCATCATTACCCATGCACAAGTCTCAGGCTCCTCTTGTGGCATCTTGAAAAAATCTCTGTTTACTGTTATCCTTTCACGAATAAATTCATAATGAAACCACGGTAACAGAGAAAACAGCACCTCCAAAATCACTATTCAGGTTTCTACTTTGGTCGCCCAGTCCGAATTTTATCGTCAATAGCAACAATAAACTGCAGTTTACTTCATCATTAACTTCCATATGTTTTTTAAAATTCTGTCGGTTTTTTTTCTTCAACACTCAGAATTTAACATAGTCTTGCTGCTCTTATGACGATATTGCAGAATGCAACGAAAAATACTCATCATATCAAACCCCACACATACGAAACCAGCAGCAACTGCCTGCTGAATGGCATGACACCTTTCCCAAACTCCCAAATAAAAACTTTTTTCATAGAATAATTGCTTGACTGATTGACCATTCTGGGAATTATTTGACCCTCATATATCGGTAACCGATTCATTTACCAATTGATATTGCGGATCAGTGGCGGAACTAGAAGGTCTGACTGAAGGTGGATGACAAATTACATGGGGGTATGCTGTAGAGTCTAAACTATTAAATAGTTTAGTATTACTACAGGAGGAATAGGAGCCCTTAAATAATATTCAATATAATATACATAAAAAATTTCCTCTAGATGATTGGTTTGGGGGTACTCCCTCAAACGTTTTTTGAGTAATCTCTAAAACCATAATTTTAGCATTTCGAGATGAATTGAATTATTCATCCATTCTATCATCTCAGCCCACTTTATGTGTCAAAGTGAATTTTATCTAGTTCTTGAGTCATTATCAATGGGGAACCAGTCATTTGTGCTGGAAACTTATTGTTTGATTGCACAGACTTCAAGAGCAGGTCTCCTTGAAACTATCCTCACTCAATTAATTTCGATATCCCCCCGCCAGATTGTTGGGGCGTTCTTGAAATTATGTATATCGAGGAGCATTTTGGTGTTAAACCAATAAAAATGTTTACTAAGTTCAAAAATGCTTTTGTAACTCTTTTTCTTTTGACATTATTTTTCTACAGCTTCAACTCCCTAAGAATAAAGTATCTTCGGATGGAGATTTTGAGTCATCAGCATGTAATTAAAAAAACTTGCTTAATTATTTATTTTCACTCTCTTTGTCGAGAAAGCCAGCAAATAGAAAAGTAGTTGAACCCATCAAAATTGAAAGTCCCTAAGTGCTCTAAACAAATAGAACTTTTCTAAAATGGGATTCATTTTTCAAAGATGAATAATAATTCTAGTAAATCATCTGTCTTCTTGACATTAGTTCAAAGATCATGAAGATTAGATAATGATTACAGATCTTCTAAAGGGATTAAAACATTCCAGTTGCGAAAAAAATTCTAAATGAATTTAATGAATTCCATCTTGACTCCAGAAATTGTCTTTCAAGGCATGTCAAAATCCAATAATTTCTCCATTGTTACGTCATCGATGCGAATCATTAGATCTTTGTACGTTTTAACTGTAGTTCACATTGTATAATTTAGATCGCGAAGCTTCCGGAGTTGATAAATTAAAATTTCTTAGTTTAGAAATTCTGGGAAAATTCTTAAATTTTATCTTTTCGACAGATCTAGAATTGATCTATCTCCATTATTCAATAAACACTCCTCAGATATTATGAAAATCATTAAATCTATTGGTTGTCATTGTCATGATGTTAAATTTATCATTATTGGTTAGTTTTTTACCATTACGGTACTGCCGTAATTATTACTCTTCAGTTTATTTTTCAAACTTGCATCACAAAGGAAACTTTATTTATATTTTGTTTATTGTTGTAATAATTCATGTTTTACTTATATCAGCAAGAGAAAACTAAGGAGCTCCTTTTTATAGTCATAGAATACTCAATGAATAAATTATATATCGTTGTAGTTTTATAGGAATATAGTTGTAATGAGTGCATTAGGTCTTCCAGTTTGCCATCTTTGTAAATATAGTAATATTACTCATTGCATTGGTCTGTATCATTCAATGACTGCGATAAAATGTATTTCTCTAACCAATTTTCAAAATCTTTGAGCAATATATTCTGTAGTTCCAAGAGAATATTCCGTTTAAATCATAGAACCAGCTCTAATTCATTAAACTACATTGAGTACTCATTAGTAGAGAGGTTGCGCAAATCTATGTTAAAAGCTCGTTATTGCAAAAAAAAAAAATGTTCAAAGTGATACTTTCTTTGCTACTCGATACAAAAAATGAACATGGCCGATCTACTTCCCATATTTGTGCTAAATTAATTGATTATGTTTGACATGCATCAAATATTAAAACATTCTCTTTGCCATAGTAGCTGTTAGGCCATAATATACAACACTTGACACTTGAGTAAATCTAGACAAGAGAGAGCAGGGTTGTTTGTTTGTCTTAAGGATTTCACAAAAACGGCAACGATTTGGAACACTAAATTTGGCACATAGCTCTAAACTCGATTGAGTGCACCTCAAAGAAGCTTACTTATTGTGTAAATTGAGCGTTTCCTGTAATACATTATTTTAAAGAACTATGCACAAAACTATGCAGGTGGGTAGAGCTGCAGGCTAAAAAGGTAGTTCACATTTATAAAAAAAAACTAAAGCTTCACACCATCAGTGCAACAAAAAAATGTTTTTGTGAACTTCTCTTCTCAAACCGATGACTGTATGGTATTTCACTAACCCTACCCAATTTCGTAGTTTTGTGACCACTAATATATAAGTTATCTACCAGGAATGAAAAACTCCAAACTGTATTCCTGGGCAAGACCGGGTAAAATGTTAGTATTCATATAATATAATCAGTCATAATTGAATTAAACACATTACAAAGCCACCTAGTGAATGTATATGTTAGGTTACGGATCCAATATAACTATCATTTGCAACTCTGTATGTGTAAATGGCCGATCCGGCAAACAAAGAGCAGCTGCCTTCCAATATGATGTTGCACAGAAATATAATTTTTCATAGTTATTTTTAATATTTAATTTATTTATTGAATCTTCATCTTCTCTATTACACAGTGCCCAATAGATCATATGCTCTATTACACAGTGCCCAATAGAGATTAAATATGGAGGGGGTGGGGATGCCAAGGCCAAGACCAATAATAACAAGTTTGGCATTCCTTGTTTTAGTAGTCTGGATAATTTGACAAATTCAAAGATTAAATGAAACCAGATTCTTAAAATATTGTTATTTTTAAAGGGGCTTAAGCAAATTTAATAATTGAGAACACGAGTTTGTGTGTGTAAAAGTTTGTTTTATTTGTCTTCATTAGGCTCCTGATATTACACATCCGTCTGAATTTCCTAAGAATTCAATCATTACAGCCACATAATTGCAAATGTATATGTAAGTGTACAATTGGCTTTAAAATGGTTACCGTAATTTTTAGCGTAGATTTGCTCAACCTGTCTATTGTTTTTCGCATAGCTGAGTCTATTTTCCTGAATTATGTTAACTTCTGCGGAGAAACTTATCTAAAAATAGAATTATTAGAAAGTTTTAAAGTACAGTTCCAGTACATTTCTCTCAATGCCATTCATAATTTGGTCAGTCTTGAAATGCGTGATTAGTTCTGCGCATGCGCAGACTAAGGCTGCTTTTATACACCGCGTCAAACGAACTGTCGTCTAGCGGACTCTCACCTCTCGTTGCGGAGGAGCCTTTTTTGACGATGGTGGGGGAAGCCTGTTTTTCGACATTGGTAGGGGAGCTGTTCACTCACCACCTTTTAAATCTACACATGTGTGAACATTTCACGCATGCGCAGAAGTGTAGTCTGTGTGAATGGAATGGAACTGCATAACCAAACCTTTCCTAACCTGGCTAGATGTGACTGAACCACCTCAAATTTACACAACCGACAAATTTAAAACCACTGACAAATTTACAGAGGTGGTTCAGTCACATCTAGCCAGGTTATGAAAAGTTTGGTTATGCAGTACCATTCCATTTTCTATTCCACTTTCTTCCATTCATGCAGACTAGGCTTCTGCGCATGCACGAAATGTCGCACATGTGTAGATTTAAAAGTTGTTCACTTGGCATGTTCATCCTTTCATATCAATTCATATTATTATTAACTCTAGTTTTACCACACTCCCATAAAGTAACCTCAAAAACACTCTAGCAAACGATCCATGGATCCAAAACAAAACACAGCTCCACGCTCCACGTCCAAACACAGCTCCCTACAACTTCCCCTCTTGGCTCCCAGCTCCCTCACTACCGTCAAAAAAGGCTCCTCCGCAACGAGAGGTGAGAGTCCGCTAGACGACAGTGTCAAACGACGGTTGTTGAACGTTCGAGCGTTGTCATTCATTATTGGGACCTAACACTGCGTCGTTTGACGCGTTGTATAGAAGCGGCCAAACAAAGTTGATTAGTAGTACTCTGCAGTATGTATAGGAACGGTATAATACAACTCCATTACTTTTCAGTATTATACTCTTGTACATGTTGGAATTACCTTTAAAAAAGAATTCAAATTCTATACTATGTATTAGGAATATAATCATTCTACTCTGAAACATATACCAACGTTTGTAAAAAATATTGTTAGAAAATATTCATGAGAACAAATAATAGTCTTTGTATCTACTTTATATTAACCATGAAAATTAAATATATAGTATTTATGTTATAGCTCAGTTACATTTCATCATGTATTCTATAAATCATGAAATATAGAGCTTAAGTACTCGGCCAGATTAAGTGAGTTATTATACTTTTTCTTAACAAATATTTGACTGCAAGTCGTTAAATTTAACATGAAAAGTTAATATTAACAACGCAGTTCGTCATGGAACAAGAAATCCAAGAAATATAGAGCATTGTTGAACATTGTCAGCATTTCAGTTGAAATTTTAAATCGAATAAGTGTTGTTTTGAATAAATCAGTCTAAATTTGGAATAGGTAACTGTCACATTCCATTTATATATTTTAATAATACTCATAATCAAAGTGCGATTATGATAACTGAGAAATTTTACAATTTTTGGAGAGAATAAATAACAAATCTTATACAAAATGTAAGAATAATTCTGAGGATATTGTGATACTATTAATAGATTATTGGAAAGAGGATAGCCAAGTTTCTTCATCTTTGTGGAAAGCGCAAGCGCAAATATATATCATGCCTTTAAACTACTAGTATATAAAACTCTTTTATCTAGCTGTAACGCTCAAGTGCTATAACTTCTTATGAAATTATTATTGAAATGTAGTATATTATGCACATTATAAACATGTATTTAAGTATTACTCTATATTGTAGTATTTATTAGAAGATCTATGAAGTTTTATATTTTATAAAATAAATTATTTTGAATTCTCTGAAATGACTTCTATTGTTTTATTTATTACAAATACTTTCGAATGAAGAAAAGCAAAATTTTCGTTCTGTGAAGCTTAAATGCCTTATTTAATCGAATGCAAAAACTTCAATCAAAAAGTGTGACTGAACTGATTGTAACAAGAGAATTTTCCAGTCCTTGTCTGCGGTTGGATAGGTGTCCTTCCTTAGCACCTCTGACCACTTGCTATCTAATTGTAAAAGTTGGAAATGGTATGTTTTGTAATGATATGCGAGAAGCTCAAGTTATGAACATTATTTTCCTCGTTGATAGCCTATGATTCCATAAAATAATCTTTTGTCCAAAAAATAAATTAAACAAAGGAAAACACTTTTATGTAAAAATGTAGAACACTTCATTTATATGGGCGGCAATTGTTTCATTCTGTTGTAGAGTATTAGTCAGTTTCATTGATTACGTTTTCTTAAAATTCCCTAAATTTTTTAATAAGCTCTTGGCTGAATGGTTCAAGTTCCAGTAATTCCCAAGTTACAGTTGCTTCTTTAAAATCTTGAAGTAAGACAGAATATTGTGTCATCATTTCCACCAGACAATCAATTAACAGAATCATCCACCTCCCTGGAATAGCATTATTATATTTAATGTAGGTACTAATAACCAGTAGGCTAGACGATTTTATAAAAGAATTCATTAAGAAGAAAATTTCACTTCTCTTGTGTTGTAATCCATTAGAGATGTTTCGATTAATAATGATGAGTGATGAACAACTCAATCCTGAAATAAAAACTACCGGTATATGAGAATTAAAATAGAAATTTCTTGGAAATCCAAATTAAATTATAGTCTATATAAGAAATTATTTATTCTAATGTTGTTTATAAGCTGTTATTGTAGTACTGACATTTTATTTATTATCATTGAGTTACTTGCTAATCAAATCAATGTGTTATTTCCAGGCGTAAGCAGGCCGCTTCTCAATCCATGCTTTTATTTTGGGAATAGTTACAACCTTTTCATACAGCGCTTTTATGTGTTCATACTTGTCGATTATATTGCTCCATAGAACTGTATTCAGAAACTCAATAACAGAAATAAAGTAAATATCGCCCCAGGACAGCTGAAAAAAAAGGATTATGATGAGTTGAACTTATATTCATTAGAGATTTATTTAACTGTGATGTTTTCCATGACGAAATACTTGAACAATCTAATATAAAAACTGACACTTTATTTCTATTTAACATATGATGTTCACTCACTTTAACTGGAGATACTGGAGTGATGCGCATTCCACTACTAAATTCTAAAGAGAAGCTTCATCGGCCGTAGGCTTTAGAAGTGAAATGCATCCCTCCAGTAACAGTGAGTGAAAATCATATATTAAATGGAAATTAATATTAAATTAGCTTAGTTGGGAAGAGCATTCTCTGCGAAAGAGAAAGGCCAGAATTCAATCCCCGACAGAGGTAAGATTTTTGGATAATGGTATTCATCAAGCTTTCGCATTTCTATTTGTTACTGTTGTCAGTATTTGTAGACCGAAAGTCTTTGGTGCATTTGGTGAAGTTGATTCGAGAATTCGAAATTCATCACCTCCTACATTGATTCAACAATAAATGATTGATAATTGTAATATCCTTGGATTATTTTCCACCATTAATAAGGAAGGTATGTATATAATTATTATATATGTATTATATGTATTAGGTTCATATCAGGGACTCATATCACATTCTTATAAAGACTTGAAAGGACTACATTTATATACAATAATTCTTCTAATATTAAAGCTGGCACTGTGCTTCTAACTAGATTCAACTGATTGTGTGTTAAATTCTTATTCCAGCAGGTTTTTTTCAAACTATTCATAATAAAAGTTTTTTAAAGAAATTAATTGATGAATATCCTGTTCCCAGTAATTTGAACGTCCATTAAGAATGAATCATTTTATATTCAGTCAAACCTGAAGTTTCTTCACG
Source organism: Conomelus anceps (assembly GCA_948455865.1). Taxonomy (NCBI): domain Eukaryota; kingdom Metazoa; phylum Arthropoda; class Insecta; order Hemiptera; family Delphacidae; genus Conomelus; species Conomelus anceps. The sequence goes on along the minus strand of OX418216.1, from coordinate 76,252,037 downwards.
ATAAATTCTTGAAAAGATTACCAATATATAAAATCGATAATCATAATGAATGAGGGCTTTTTTATCTGAAATGTAAGTACACAGTTATTTTGGTTTTATGTTATATTACCGGGTAATTACTAGATTCTTCAGTAGACTCTTATAAAGAATTTTACTTTTATTTTATCATTCCTTTTATAATCTGAGTGCATGCTCTAATAAAGCTTATCATACCTTTCCATTGGCCAAGTAACCTCCGTTATTCTTGATGTGATCACTAAATTTGTGGAAATAAAATGGCACGGTTTCATTTTTCATTGTCTCTTCAAGCTTCTTTTTTGTATTTTCATCACTTTCTCTCATCATTTTGCTGACCGCTGCAAATGTAATGAAATAAAAAATTTAAATACAGTAGTTTTGTAATTATTCTAAAGTAAATTAGCCCATAGGCTACAGGGCGATTCAAAGAAATGCGAGATTTTGTAAGTTGTGTATGTAGGTGGCTGTTCACTCAGAGAAATTGTATCGCCTCTATTTAGGTTATAATTTGATCAGGTTTTATTTAAATTCAAATGAAAAATTGAATCAAGCATGTTGAAAGTTTTCAACTAATAATTATTATAAACTTGAAAAACACTTTTAAATGGAAATTGACTCACGTTATGGCGTGACAGCCGTTTCGCTCTGTTGTCTAGAGCATCATCAGACAACCCACAGTACACTGATTCAAGGCATCTAGACAACAGAGCGAAACGGCCGTCACGCCATAACGTGAGTCAATTTCCATTTAAAAGTGTTTTTTAAGTTTATAATACATATTAGTGGAAACAAGATGGATCTTCAACATCATAACTAATAATTGTTGAGATATTCAAGAAACAATATAACAATTTTCATAAAATCTCGTTTTTCTAGTTTTAAAAGGATCAACTTTGTAAATTTTTTTGAGAATGTTTCCCACATAGGTCTGAGACCTGTGCGTGGGTAATGAGTTGGATGATGGGGAGTGATGAGTTGGACCAACAGTTTTAGATGGGTTACGAACCACCGGGAAATGATTTTACAGCAGAGAACAGTGCCTTTTTTGCTGGCCAATCTAATCGGTCACCGTTACAAACAGGACCTACGAGAGCGCAGCTTATCTCTATCTGATTGAACAGATACCTGCTACGGCTGGTAGAAAATGAAACTTGTAGTAACCCAATAGCAAAACAACACACCCAAAACTCATAAAATCTAGTTTTATTGGATCAAATAACGAGAATTGCAAGTTGAAGGTAGCCCGCCATGTTAAATCAGCATGTTTTGTAAAAATCTGATTTTATGAATTTTGGTTGTTTCTGGCTGTTGGGTTATTCCGAATATTATTCTCAGCATTAAATTCCCTACTATTTTAATAGGAAAATACTTGTTCATTGACAGTCAACCAAGATTTTGCACTTCAAATGAGTGAAATAATGGGATAGCTGAAATCTTACTCCATCTTTATTTCTGCATTGAAGCGTTTTCGGACACACACACACATGTATTTACCTGCTCGGAAGTCATTGAAAGTCTCTACCATGGTGTCTATCATCAGGTCTTCCCATTCATTACTTCCAGCAATTCCAGCTTTTTTGCCCAAGTACCGTGAAATAGAGGTCGATTGCCAAACTTCTTTTCCGTCAATTTCAAGAACAGGAATTTGACCGAATGGGGTTGCTATATTAACAAAAAAACAAAAACATTACAATATAATTATATAAGGGGAATTTTTGCTAAACCGACAAAATATTTTGACATGACTGCGCGTGCATAGAAAAAACAGTAGAATGAGCTCTGATAAACGCGTGAGCAAATAGCCAATGCTAGTCGCACGTATTATACAGATTTTAACTTCACCATGGTGTAGTAATCTTTTATATGAACTTACAAGAAGTACAGCCTAATCATTAACTATTTTTAATTTAATTTAGACCAAGGTTCGCAATGGGTACCGTAATCAATGCAGTTCTGATTATGCTAGATAATATTTGATAAATTAGAAACACAGTCAGTTTTGTGGAAATAATGTTTTTTTATTGTCTCCAACTTTTTCAAATGATAACATCTCAAAGAAATTTCATTCATTTTTAGAGTAGCACAGCAAGTTAGAGTAGCAACATTCCAAAACTGTTTAGAATGTAGAAAATGTTATTACCTTGATCTTGAATAATTTATATCTTTAAAAGGGAGTTACTGTACGGTACCTCAAAACCTAAATTGTTTAGTCAATGAATTTTGAGTAATGTTTAAAGCCTATACCTTACAACCAAAATTTCCTTCACAATAAATTTAATTGACTTCCGCCAGAGTTTGTGAAAAGCTTTTGTTTGAAACCTTGAATATTCACATTGTCATATCAATTTCCTTGCTTTATCTTCTCCCAAAATCTCTTCATTCTTTGGCCATGGCTATGCTGTAGATTCAAACTTGTTCAATCATTACTGCCTCCCAATATTATAAATAGTATTCAAATATCCAAATCTTTTCCCCCTTTTCTGTCGTATCATATATTTTTTAACCAAAAAATGTCATATCTTTTTTATCACAAAAATTCTCTTAATTATTTACTCTTAAGGATATCGAGCTGAACATATTTTTTTTATATTTAAATGTAATAAACTCTAATAATATTAACATAAATAATATTTTTTGACCATCAATCAAAACAATTGAGGAAAATTCAAATTACTTGGTTTAATAGTTGGCCAATTCTCCCTTTCAATTCGGTTATCTTCAAATGGAACATCCAGATAGGACAGCATCCATCTAATTGGCTCCCCCAAACCAGTGAAGTTGAAATAGGTCAACTTGTATGTAGACATTTCAGCGGCTAGAAATGAAAACAAATTATTAGGTAATTCCACATGATAATTGAATAATCACTCAAATCACTGTACAAATAATCAAGTTTAGACGATTACAGAGAAAAAGTAAAATTTATTTCAAAAGGAACCGTACTGCTTGTAGTGCGTACAGCATCTGCATCCTTATAACTTCTTATCGGCAAGAGAATATACTACAAGCACTTTATAATTTTATGAGATTATTGTTACGGTACTTCTAGAATTACATTACAACCCATTTTGCATTTATTATTTTTTTTTTTTGAAAATGAAGCCCACATAGACCTGAGATCTTTGCGTGGGTAATGAGTTGGAAGAAGGTGCTTGATGAGTTAGACTACAGTTTTTTATGTGGGTTCCGAACCACCGGGAAGCGATTATACAGCAGAGACCAGAGTATTTTTTGCTGATCGATCCAATCGGTCACCATTACAAAGAGGGCCCAGGAGTTCGTAGCTTATCTTTATCTGACTGAACAGATACCTTCTACGGTTAACGGCTATTATTTCCCTATTTAATTTAAATGACTATAATTTATAGCATGATACACATTCAGTGTGATATTAAAACAGTAGATAAATATTACAACAAATAAATAAAGGCGGCCGGAGTCAGGTTGGAATTCGCCTTTTAATTTCAACTTTTACCACTTTAGCGCTGCCATCGTTCCTTCATTTATCCATCGTATATATTGTTACGGGTTCTATGTCTAAAATAACGCTGGCAACACTTAAATTTATCTCTCGCACTTTATTTACACAAATAATCACAACACTCACTGATCAGTAATGTCTTACAAAAAAATAAGCAATTAAAAACAGATAAATCGATATTGTTCAACTGATAATGAGTTTTCAACAAACTGTACAAAAATCAATCACTAAATGTCAAAAGGCCGATCTAATTTTAAATAATAACTGTACAATAAACTGTCCAATAATATTAAAAAATAAACATCAAGGAAGAACAATTAACTTACGTAGCACAAGTCCATAATACTGTATTAGGCAAAAGAATTATCACTATAGAACTGTCAAGAGAATTATCACTACAGACAACGAAAGTTCATTGCGTGGTTTGTAATAGCACCAATGGGATTTCACTGTCTGTATTAACGGGAACTGTCACTACTGCCACTTATCACGACGAGTTTCAAACAAGACTGAACTAATTTACAAAAGTCTCCCTCTATTTATATGATTTTCCATAATTGAGATATCTCTGGATTTTTCTATCATCTTCTAAATAGATAAATAAATAAAGAAACCCTGAGACACACTAAATCGGTCTCTCTCACTCTCTCCGTCATCGGAATGTCCTTCCCTTACTATGTCCACAAGTGGACACCATCGAAAAAAAAATAATACAGTATAAATGATATGTAAAAATATATTAAATTATATAAATGATAAATGAAAAAAAAAGATATATAATTATAATTTGATGGTGGATACCAGTGGCGAAGCTGGAGGGGAATCTAAGAGTCTGAGACTCCCCAAAATAAATATAAATAATAATTTTTTTATAAGCATGCATGTTCTGCTACAAATTTGAAAAAGAACCGAGAATCTAAGTACCCAACTGCCTGACTTCCTCTCGTTAGGCTCTGAGTACTGAGTGAGGCTCTGAAACGCGAGACTCTGACTTCCTATGTATTGGGCGGAGCTATTAGGATAGTTGCTATGGCAACGAGACGTCACGCCATGTAAACTGTTTCATTCAGTAGCGTGGCCAAGAGTCCAGTCTCCAACTGTCGTCTAGCGGACTCTCACCTCTCGGTGCGGAGGAGCCTTTTTCGACGATGGTGGGGGAAGCCTGTTTTTGGACATTGGTAGCTGGTAGGGGAGCTGTTCACTCGGCATGTTCATTCTAATCCACCATTCAGATACTCTATACCTCTATAGTAGCACAAATTATATCCATGATATCGTGGCTGAGTGGATGAATCCTCGTTCACCAAGTCTAAGGTTGGTGGATATGTTAGGGATATGTATCAAGTGTAAGTAATTTTATTTTCTGGGATAGTTTCTTGTCAAGTTCATGCTTAAAATTTCAAAGACAAGATGAGACTTGGGGAGTTAGTTTCCTCACAATTATTGATATCAAAGTCAATATTAGGTAATGTATATCCACGTGTTAGGTTTAAAATTAGAAAAACTGCAGCATAACTTCACGCTCCACGTCCAAGCACAGCTCCCTACAACGGGACCCCGCCAAACTTGCACGCCGTCAAAGTTGTACACCGTCAAGCTGGGCTGGTTTTCCAGCCCACGGTGACGTTGCATGCACCGCCAACTTGGCACACTCAAGAATGGTTGTGTCTACCATCGATTATTGGAAATACCTTGATACAGTCAGATACTGGCTCATATAATATTACACTATCAAGTCGATAAATTATTTGATATTATATTGTATTGGCATTTTTCAAGTGTATTATTTTTATTGATAACTGCAGCCAATAATTTATCAATAATAACTTCCCAGGTTGCCCTGGGAGGTTTTTATTGATGACATTTGTCATATACTTATGGTTAGCACGGCGTTTTGACCGACCTAGTAAACAAAGGTGGTTCAGTCACATCTAGCCAGGTTAGGTTAGGTTTGGTTATAGGCTACAGGCTGCGCTAGCAGTAGGTCGATCAGACTGTTAGGTCGTCCTAAAGGATACCACCCAAATTGCAAATGAGTCGACTCGTGTGCCTACAAGTAGCCCATCGTGACGGCGTGCAGCTTTGGCACCAGCTGACAAAATTGGATGAGTGCCAGTTTGTCGTTGCATGCACCGCCAACCTGGCACACTTAGGAATTCAGCCCATGGTGACGGCGTGCACCTTTGACGTAAGCCAGGCTTGTCGTTATCCATGCTTGACGGCGTGCAAGTTTGACATCGTCCCCCTACAACTTCCCCTCTTGGCTCACAGCTCCCCCACTACTGTCGAAAAAGGCTCCTCCGCACCGAGAGATGAGAGTCCGCTAGACGACAGTTAGACTCCAGGCTCTGGTTTCTAGTGTGTTGTGTAGCTTCTGCATACTGTGTTGCTTGTACTGTGTTGCTTTCTTCATGTATTGTTAGATACAGTTGCATATTATCTATATAAATAAAATTAGAGTTTTGTCTGTACATTTATCAGAATTGTATATTTTTTGGTTATTTTTACGTTTTATACATTAAATAAGCCGAAAATAGTCTTATCTCACTTTCTGTCTGTCACGGCCGCAAAGGCATTTTTCGCGGCCTTCTCCTCAAAAACGAGAGCATCGATCGGGATTTTAGTTATTGAACAGTATTGAACAGTTTATTGACAATGTCTTTAGCTATAAAAAACTAAATTAACTTTTTTTTTAACAGAGTAATAAACGTTTAAAAACCAAGTGTTTTGCGATTTTGGATACATTTTACGCGGCCTTCTCCTCAAAAACGAGAGCATCGATCGGGATTTAAGTTATTTATCAGTATTGAAAACCTTTTTGACAATGTCTTAGCTATAAAAAACTAAATTAACTTTTTTTTTAAAAGAATAATAAACGTTTAAAAACCAAGTATTGTGCGATTTTGGATACATTTCTTCCAAGTTTTATTACCACATAAGAATAAGAAGAAATCACGTAATTTATCATGATATATCAATCAGCTGTTGTCAAATATAAATGGTGGGCCCTTCGCGTCGTTATTTACGCTGTCTGCAGACTTGTGTAGTCGGAGCATTGCAGTCTTTTAGGAAACATATGTCTGGTGAATCAAAGCTCATCTTATGTTTTATCAATTATTTCTTTGTTGAAAAAAAAAAACAAAATTTTCTAATTTAAATTTATCAAAACAAAGATTAACATTTTAGGAAGGTGCGGTTTGTGCTAGGCTCTTGGGAATTCGCCAGGTAGCACTATTATTACCACATAAGAACAAATCACGTAATTTATCATGATATATTAATCAGCTGTTCTCAAAAAATATTCTCTCCGATACCTGTCACTGAATTGCTGACATTCTAAGTTGTTTACTAAGGGCCCGTTCACACGATACAGTTTTTGTGCGGTACAGTAAATTTGCTGTACAGTATCAGTTATTTTGCAGTGCTTTCGTTTGCATGTACATTTCATATTGTATGTTCACACAATACTGTTTCGACTGGATCCAGTAAAAAAGCTGTTCTAGCCGATTTCTACATTCGGTTTTGTCTTCGAAAACTGTATCACTAAAATCAGCTGTACCGCAAAATAACTATCCGTATCCGGTGACACATGTATTGTACCGGTAATGGATATGTACAAACGATATGCTTATTATGCTGGAAGCAGTCTTCAGATCGTCAGCATTGATCTTCTTCATTGATATTCTTCAGCATTGATCTTCTTATTAGTGAATTCTAGTGTCCAGAAGTGGAAGATATTAATTGTGAAAATTTAATTTCTCTAATATATGAGAGACCCGCCTTGTGGGACAAGACTTAAGATTAATATAAAAATAATGAGAGAAAAATGTGTAGAATATTGAAACCAGAATTTGCGTACTTTGATCAAAATTTAAGAGAAACCTTCTGTAAGAAACTTATTTAAAAAAATCTTATACAAATAAAAAAAATCCTGGACTGGAATAAATAAAACTGAACTGGAAGCGCAATGGTGGGAGTTGCTGGTCTCCTATCGGGCGCCTCCCCAGGTGGCGGATTGGGGGATGCCTCCTAGATATAGGTGGTACCGGGGAAATGAAATACCCGGGGTGGACCAAAACCAGCATAGAAACTGCTGCCTTGCAGATGGAGGTCAATGGATATCCAAAGGCTAGGGGAAGAAAACCCCAATAGAAAATTGACTGCTGCCTTGTAGTTCAGCATTGGTTTGTTAAAGGCTAAGGAAGGAAACCTGAAAAAATTCCCTGGTCCTCCAGGTTGGGGGTTGGATGTGGGGCTAACTCCCCCACTCCATAAAAAAAACATTTGTTATGGAAGCACAAAATGATAGGAACGGACGGCCCTCAAGGAATTTAGTAAAGGAACAGACATTTAAACGATCGCTGGATAAGGACCGTTGGCGACAATTACTAGTGCAGGCCAAGACCCGTCCTGGGTTGTAGGGCCACTGAAGAAGAAGAAGAAGGAAGCGCAATGGAAGAAGGAGGAGAGCACAGCAATAAGCAGCAAAGCCAGACCGTGTGAACATCACAGTACAGTTGACGCCATACAGTAAAAAAACCGTACCGCAAAAAAACTGTATCATCTGAACGGGGAGCCAAAAGCTTAAGACTTAAGCTTTAAGCTGCTAATGACTTCATGATCATTGCTATCAAAAAAGCCGAAACATATTTAGTCTTATTTCTAAACATAATCCGTACGAAGGACGGGCACAATAGCTAGTACAGCATAAAAACAGCTTAGTATATTTAAGCAATGAATGAATGTAATGATTTTGTCACATATTTGCTTCAAACTCTGTTTACTTCTTTGTTTTTTTTTTTTGAAGAAAAATGTGCTTTGAAAGGCGGTAATGGAAATTAAAAAAAAAAATATTGAAAAATTTAAGGTAAGCTTGAAAATTTCTAGACTCCCCTAGTAGTTAGAGATAGCTTCACCACTGGTATACAATATGATAAAAAAACTGAGGTTGGAATGAGAACTGCAATTACAGCGCAGTGTGGTGGGTTAAAACGAACGACATTGTAGCGAATTTGAAATTGGAGAAAATAGAGAGAAAGGAGGACAGTGGTTCTAAGTGTTATCTGCTATGTAAATGATTACTTTTAAGCAATTAATAACTCTGCTTTTGACACTTTTATGGTGTTTACTTTTTACTTTGTAGAATGTTCTAGTTGTTTGATTAGACATTAATGGAATCTTTTCGAATATTGTAAAAAGTGCGAGTTTCTTTATTTATTTAAAGCAGCGTCAGCGTTTTATCTGTTGCATCAAAGCTGCACGTATAACATGTGCCTTAGCAGAGTAACCGCTATTGGTATTTCAAAGTTCCCTCTTCAACAAACTTTACTATTCTAGCGCGGACCCTCGGCGAATCATCGAACTACTACAACCAGTTGCCGAACAAAGTATTGCAGACTTTTATAAAAGTATTTTTTAAACAACTTTTAAAAATAAAATCAATAAACTCGTCAAAAAGAACTCCGGCCGCCTCTTAAGGAGTACTATAAGACAAAGTCAGATCAGCAATTATACAATCTTGTACACTAGTTACCATAATTACTATGTACTAGAGGCTTGTAGGGGCAAAAGCCCCTAAAAAACCAAAATACATAAATTTTTTATCAACCTTCATTGGTCATTTATAAATAAGCAATGATTTTCTAGCATTATAATATAGTTTACAACACAAACTGTATACAATATATTATATACAGTAGATACATTTACATTTAAATGGTGGTTTTTAGGGACAATATTTGAGAAGCCGGGCCGAACAGCAAGTCTATAGCTGGCGAACTGTAGCATGGTAAGCTTCTCACGCAGTCTTTGACGTCGTTGTCCATTGTGAGTCATTTCTGCGTCCCACCCAGGTTCGCCGCTCGGAAATAACAAAGGATATAGCATTGGATCACAGTGTGGGCTCAATATTGATAAAAGCTTAGGCCCACTTTGGCGGTTGTAAATTACTACATGACGATTGTGTGGAGGTTCACCTTCTTCTGAATTAAACACTCCAGCAATTTCATCTGCGGAAAGTCTGTTGAATCTTCTAATATCCATCGAAATGTTGTCTACGAATCGAAGTTCAATGTTTTTAATGCCTTCATTAGTCATCATTTCATTAGCTTTTCTATAAGTCTGGGAATATGGGTTATTTGATAATATGTCAGACAATTGAGTTACTATTTCCAACTTGAGGGCACTATTTTCTGTTCTTTGTAGTCTAAGATTATTTGCGACTGCAGAATCAATGAAATATAACTGACCGTATGAAGGGGCTTGTTCATCACCTGGTAATAAGTCCGAAATAAAACGGTGAATTTGACCTTGGACTTTAAAGCAATATGGTCCATTGCCTTGAACTTCTTTTTTCGTGGCAGAGAGTGAGGCAAATGCCATAGCACTATTATACTGTCTTATGTTTTTAATAAAATGTCCATTCCTAAACAACTGTTTTTGTAGTTCATTGTTATTTTCAGGTTGTGGTAGATGTATGAGACCGTTATATGGCAGCAAGAGTTGTAGTGACCATTTGTAGACTCTTCAACAAAGTGCAACGCACCACACAATGCATACATTGATCATTCATCAGGCCCAGATTGTGTGTTGGTATCTCGTTTATTTATAAGTGGTAATCTAAAAATAGGAGTATCTTCGACGTCATGATGTGGTTGTTCATTCCTTTCCTCATTATAAATTTCTCGCCTACGCTGTCGTCTGTCATGCTGATTTCGAAAGCCAACACCTCGGCGACGCGGCCTTCCTCCGTTGTTCATTACTAAATAAATAAATAAGAAATACGATAAGATAACTATAGATCACCATAACTAAAAATTATATACATTGCTGTAGTTTAAAAGTAAACAAACTGAATTCATAAAAAGTACAGCTGGCTATGAGTACACAGATATACAACTATGACAACTCTGTGGCACAGCTGTTTTAATTTCAAAAGATGTAAACAAATTAAACCCCATGTTGTTTTAATGGGAAAAGTTTTATTCTGTTGCGAATTTATGGTGAAAAAATAAGAAAAATGAATAGTTTTCCCTCAAAATTCACGTCAAGACCTTTAAAATAAGACCCCTCCCATCCTTCTACGGCCATCCAGTCACTCACAATTTCTTTACAAAAATTTGACTTACGGAATTATATATTAAGATATCAATTAGTTGTGGAGAGGCTTAATTATGATATGAAAGGAACTCTTGTGCACTATAAAAAGCTTTATCAACTAAGTATTTTTTCAATTGCTTTTTTAAATATTTTCAAGACTTTAACAACTGCATGCGGTAGCTTGTTCTAGAGTTTCCTACCAATATAACTAGGTTTTTGTTTGAATAAACTTAAACTTAGTTTATGGCTCACCTAGTGATAACCTCCTCGGCATCTTGTATTATAATCATGTATGTCAAGGTTGTGGTTAATATCACTTTCTTGCTTACATATATAAAGTAGCTTCATACACATATAAGCAGAGTACAGTAAGGAAACCAAATCTCTTGAACAACGGCCTACATGAATTTAATCTATTTACTTTTTCCATACACCTAACAGCTTTGTTTCGGATTTTAACACCCGATCAAGGTTTTGTTTTGATGAATTACCCCACACTAAGATAGCATACCTAATATGTGACAGTCAAAGCACATGGTAAGCTGTAAAAGTTGATTAAATCTAGCAAGCTGTCGCAGGACAAAATACCCCAGATGAAATTTTACAACATAATTATTTCCTCAATTTAAGGAGCCCAGGTCAATCGTCTATCGAACAAAACTCCTAGAAATGCAATGTTTTCTTCCTGGTCTAGTTAATTTTATCGTTTAGAAACACATTTATCTTCCTTCATTTGAATTATTCTTGTTTTTGAATTAAAGGTATTGGCATTTTTAGTATTCATTGTTAATTTTAACTGATTTAAGAATTGGACAATGTACTGCACTGCACAACTATATGTACATTTATTTCAATCACTAGAACGGAATTGCTGAAAATGAGTGATTTATCGTCTGCAAATAAGAGGGCTGTACCACTAATTAATTATTTAGGTAAACGGTTCACATGTAACAAAAAAAAGCAATGGACCCTGAGGCACTCCAGCTTGGACCTCCAATTTATCAGAATCATTCTTTACTATACTATTCCCAACTACTGTAGTTAGCTCTACACATTGTTTCCTCCCAATAAGGAATGATTCAAACCAGTTCAACCCCATTTACGCCTACATTTCGCAGTATTTCCAATAAAATTCTACGATTAACACAATCAAATGCCTTTGATAGATGTAAGAAGATTGCAGCAATTTTATCACCTAAATTTATCATATCTATTAGTTTTTCAACTAGACAAACTATGGCTGTCTTTGTTGATTTCCCTTTCTGGGAGCCACACTGTTCATCACAGATAAAGTAAGCTTCTTGAAGGTGCAGAAGTAACCTATTTAGAACTACTCTTTCAAAAATTGTACTAATTACATAAAAAATACTAATGGGCTTATAGTTTTCCACCTTTTCTCTATTACCACTTTTGAAGATTGGCAATTGTAACCAGAAGTAGGCCTACTGTTGACATAATGCGACGTTGAAGTATGTTCCCCTCTTCCTTTGCGTTTCCTAACAGTATGGTAAACATGTGGTGTAGTAATTCATGACCTAATAATTCTAACTGATATATAAATGAACATAATAATATATAATTAATTATTTAGGCGGCTCTGGTAGCGCAGTAGGTTGGAACGCTTGTCTGTGGTAAGATAAGGCTCTGGCTGGCTTCGTTTCCTGCAGTCTTGGGCTCGAATCTCATTCAGCCATGTATGTTTCTCATCACTCACCCATTCACGTCATTACCCACGCACAAGTCTTCTGACTCATGTGAGTCTCTTCCGCAATAAAAAAATATATAAAACAATACAGCTCTAATACAACAATAATAAAGTATGGTAATAATAAAAATTGCTCCTCATGCAATGAATGTGACTACTACAAACAACAAACTTTAGGCTACGTCTACAGCGATGATGGAAAATTTTAAATTATTTACTATAACTACTTTCTACTTTCTGTAATCTGTAAACCCGTTATTCAGTTTTGTAGCCTAAACTAACAATGATAGTAATAGACAGGCCTCTACAACACTCTTGCTTTAGCAGGTAGTTCAAAAGAGCTGCTATTTGTGGAACGACATGAATTATTAATTGAGTTTATGCAACAAGTAGTGACTTTTTTGCTTTTTATGAAATAGTTTTAATTTATTATTTTCGGATTCCTCAAAGTGCTGTCAATTATTGTTGTGGATATCCATTTTTCGTGAACTGCAGTAAGTTAGTACTATTCATATGTAAAACTTGCTGTGCAGAACTGACCATTTTTGAGTCGCGGCGGACGCGTTTCGAACTATGTCGTTCTTCTTCGGCTCTTGGTTACAGACTGACTGGTTTTATAGTATGTAAGGTCTGGTGGTCGTAGGAAGGTAGTGGGAGGAGTGGATGTGGTGTGGATCTGGCCACGACCACCAGACCTTACATACTAGAAATCCAGTCAGTCTGTAACCAAGCGCCGAAGAAGAACGACATAGTTCGAATCGCGTCCGCCGCGACTCAATAAAGGTCAGTTCTGCACAGCAAGTTTATACATATGAATAGCTATCAATAAGGGAAAGACTTCGGCAATGGCGGATGTTATTGACAACAGCACTGAATAGCTGATGGAAATCGCTGAAAGCTAGGCCTACTGCAAAAAAATATTTAGTCACCGCAGGGAATACTGTTCTGTATGTATTTGGCAGTTTGCAGTTTGGAATAATAATTATCTATAAAATTATTGGGGGCTTTAATATGGCAAATTGCGTTGAATAGATTGAATATGTAACTCTTTTTTTCAAATGAATCCTTTTAGCTAATTGGTAAAAATTCAAAAAAAGTTAATTCTCTTTATTAATTTGCAAGAAACTGAATTTTCAACATATTACGTAACTATGGTGTAGAGAGTATAATATGATTCATCAGTGATGAGGTAAATTCGCCACTAGGACCAAAAAATAATATTATAGTAACTAATAAATTATTATATAATGTAGGCCTATACTACTATATTTTCATTCCCACACTTTTCTACAAAATGCACAAATATATCGTGTATGGTAAATTATAACCATTATGCTAATTTTTATAGGAAATAATTAACAAGGAAAGAAGATAGCCGTCTTTAGGGAAGTGATAGCCGCGAGCCGTAGCAGGTATCTGTTTAATCAGATAGAGATAAGCTGCGTTCTCTTACGTCCTGTTTGTAACAGTGACCGATTAGATTGGCCAGCAAAAAAGACACTGTTCTCTACTGTAAAATCACTTCCCGGTGGTTCGGAACCCACCTAAAACTGTAGGTCCAACTCATCAATCACCATCATCCAACTCATTACCCACGCACAGGTCTCAGACCTATGTGGATTTCATCCTCAAAAAAAAAGAAGATACATACTGTCTGGCGTTGCTGACTTCTCAGTGGAGTTGAGAAACTAAACTGAATTACTGATGACGTGAGATTCAAGATAACTACCAGTACTGATTACAGAAGGCCTACACAGGTTCAGTATCTTCCTTCAAAAGCTATGATTACCATAATTATCACCCGTACCAACTGTTGGCTCAATTTCTATTATATAAGCTAGTATCGAAGTAACAGCCTTGGAGGGCAAGGTAATTAGAGAAGTCTTGCCTTGGGACATAGAATAAATATTTTTGTAGAAGTCTAAAGGAAGGATTATAATGAAGAATGCGAGCTCTACATATCCAGAGAATAACCCACTGAGCTTTGGTGATTATTATTATTTTTCTTTTAACAAAGATTTGACGGGCTGATAACATTTTTTACGACATATTATATTAGGCCTACAGAAGCTGAATCCACATTAGGATTTGGAGAATTCCGAATAATCGCATATTTGTTTGTGGTGTTTAGACCAACAAATACATTTTTCGCTCCCATTACAAACTCAACACATTCGAACAATAATTATGATTATCTAGACAATAGCCTTTTAGTTGAAACAAGTTAAATCAGCATCATTATTGAAGAGCCACAATTCAAATACATCGCGATATTTTTCAAAAGAAATGTCTCATCCAAGACAGAATAGGCGTGTGCATAGGCGTGCGCACATGGGTGTCATGGGTACCACGGCACCCATGGACGTTTCAAGAGGGCCCCGATTTGGAGGTTGGAATCAAGGGCGGATCCAGCAGGGGGGCGCGCCCCCCCCCTTGAGGTTGTGTGAAAATATATTTTTCCTACAACTGCTCGTAAATTAGTTCTTTACGTACTGAAAACTAATTGTAAAATACCTCTTTACTGCTCCGCAAGCGGTAAAGTACTTTACGCTCGCCAGCTGTTTTCTTTACGCTTCTGTTTTGATTTTGATGTCTTCTCATTGGTGGATCACGGATTCCGTGAAATTCACATAACCTCAACAATGGCGAACGCTAACCAAATCCGCGCATGTTCTGTGATGTTACAAACTACAAGCTTTTATTTTGTTGGAATCCAGAACTGCAGTTTTAGGAAAAAAAATTTATGCAATTCGCGCGTGAAGCTTCTTTATCGCTCTCGCAAAATTACTGCGCTCCGCTAAGCGTCGCGCAGTAAATGTTTTGGCTCGAGCGATAAAGTCGCGCTTCACGCTCTTAATACACAATAGTTATTTATGTATTAAGAGCGTGAAGCGCGACTTTATCGCTCGAGCCAAAACATTTACTGCGCGACGCGTAGCGGAGCGCAGTAATTTTGCGAGAGCGATAAAGAAGCTTCACGCGCGAAATACATACAATATTTTTCCTACAACTGCAGTTATGGATTCCAACACAATAGAAGTTTGTAGTTTGTAACATCACAGACCGTGCGCGGATTTGGTTAGCGTTCGACTTTTTTGAGGTTATGTGAATTTCATGGATTCCGTGATCCACCAATGAGAAGACATCAAAATCAAAACAGAAGCGTAAAGAAAACAGCTGGCGAGCGTAAAGTACTTTACCGCTTGCGGAGCAGTAAAGAGGTATTTTACAATTAGTTTTCAGTACGTAAAGAACTACTTTACGAGCAGCTGTAGGAAAATAACTATTATGGTTAATACTAGTGAAAAATGATACATCTTTACATACTTTATAGGCTACATCTACTAAGTAATCCAACTGATTCTAAATTGTTATTTTTCTTCAACATCCTTTTATATAATAATCTAATTTATATTGGTGATAGTGATGGTATGGTAGATATCTAGAATTAATAAGACTACTGTAAAATAACATTGTCATTAGCCATATTTATTTAAAAAAAGTAGACATGATTATTTCGGCTGTTTCTCTTTTGGTATCCCCTCACCAGGGCTGGATTTATAAATATGCCACAGACAATGGGCGCAAAATTTATCCACAATTTTTTATGATTTATTAGAAGAAAATTTAAGTTTTGAATATTAACATCACTTTGATTTGAATGATTCACTATGCATAGTTGTAGGTTGAATGATGTAGTGCCTATGTATAACTAACTGTAAGTGCATGAGTACCAATGATTTAATTTTTTTTGTAATGTTACACACGTTTTAAAAATCTATTAATTTCTATGTATTCATTGTTCATGTAACATCACAGTGGCGTAGCTATAAGAGAATCAGGTGGATAGATCCTCCAGAGACAAATAAATTTTCAAATTCTAAGAAGCCTTTAGAGGCAACATTTGAAGAAAGAAGATATCTGAAATCGGTAAAAATGTGGTATTAGATGGATTATTTTTGAAACAAAAAAGAAACCGACTTCAATAAAATTATATTTAAAAAATTAATAATATAGAGCAGCCCCAAACTCTCCTTTGAGAAGAAATTTTCAAGTATCAGGAAAGTACAGTACCGTACCAGAATCAGAAAAGGTGAGGGATCAAAAAGAGCGGAGTATAAATACCTGCATTTAATTGTTTTACTAAAGCCAACATTTAACTGCACAGGCTTATGCAGGCAGGCCTGCAATCTGCAACATAACTTGCAGATGAGACGTATTCGATGTTCTGTGATAACACTAAGCAATTGTTTTGATGACATTTTATTGAATAATTGTTGGTAAACTTCATATTTTAATTTTGTGTTGCAATATTTTTTATTGTCTTTGAAATTTCATAATATGGGGTAATTCTGGAAGCTCAATTTTTTCTATAATAATCGAAATTATTCGGCTTGGCATACCGAGCTGCTGTAGGACGGTCGGTTTGTAACGTTTCCACTCGCTACTGGCTTAGCTATTAACTCGCCCAATGTAAACGACCCTTTATTGAACAACATACCATTCAACATACTGTGAACACTTGGTTCGTAATCAGCTGATGGCTTCCCATGTTGTTATCATCATCATCATCATAATTGCCTACGTAGGGCTTGTACATAACCTAATTTATTAGAGTTTTGATTTGACAGCAGCAAGTTCTACGGAAACAGAGACAGAGTTGAACTTGAACTTGAAAGTTTCGAGAGTTGACTTTAGGTACGATAAGTTATCTGATCTGACAGAAATTCGTGTTTCATGTTTTGTATTGTATTATATCATCGAGTTGAATTTATTGATAAGTGATATTTCCGTAGATCATTAGTTTATTTCCAGTTACTTTTACAATCTCGCAATGGAAAATGTGTCGACGATACATTCTCGAAAACCAGATTTCGGATGGACTGTCAAAATGAATCATGTTTTTCCGAAAAAAGGAAAGCAGAAATCCCCAACAAGACTCCGCCAAATTTTGCCACTAATACCATTGATTCTCAGGTAATAATAACTTATATAAATTTTTATTTACATCCCGTTCTTATTGGGATTTGGATAATGTAATAATGAACAACATAGGCTACATACGGTTCCTTCGATATATCTAGTACGGTACAGGTAAGTGAAAATGCCGGTTACTTCTTGTTTGATTGATTTGTCCCGGCGCAAATTTAAATGCTGGCTTGTTGTTGTGCCCAATGGAATAACACTTCTGAAATACTGTAGTTCAGCTTCATCTTCATCACTTCTACTCAAGTCTTACTTACCAAGCAGGTGCGTTTCTATTAGCGCCAGACATAATTTGAGATAAGTTTATGTTTGTAGAGTAGACTAGAATCAAAGGCAATATAATTGTCTTTGCTAGAATGTTACAATGTTTTTTTGCCATTTAGTAATGCCTCTCATGAATTTAATGAACAGCGTTAAGTTAATAGGTCTATTTGAAAAATGAATAGCATTGAGAGGCTTCTCAACCTCCCAGCGTCAAGTGAACTTGCACATTTTGGGGAGAAATTATGAAAAAATTGATTACGTTGTAGAAAACATAACTGTTTTTTAATTTGAAAATTATGCCTCTGAAGCATCTGATATCTGTATGCTCTTAGAATTTTCTATACGGTATTTGGAGTGTTAGTGTAATTAGCGTCACTAATATATTATTTAGACAATCTCTAAGAATAGCGAACAGCGAATTATAATACCAAAACCATACTGAGGACCTTTCCGAAGATCATTTCCCTATTTAGCACCAAGACTGGTCAACTTGTTGCCCCCTTGCAACCTTACTGTCTAATTTGTAATTGCATATACATATTTCACAGAAATGTAAAAGAGGGGCTTCGATTATTAAATAGAGAAGCGGTAGAGGTCATACTTGAATAGATAAAGATTATCATTTAACTTTATATTATTTTTGTATAGCCTAAAGAATAGTTATTTATTCCTTAGCATGTGTCATTGAGGAAAAAAATTTGTAGTTATTCCCCCCCCCCCTCAATCTCTGCAATATCTTACAATTAAGAAAACATTTTCAGTGCTAGCTATACAAGGTTTTTTTTTAAATTTTAATTGCATTGTGTGGCCGCTTTAATTCAGGTTTGAAAAATACTCGTATTCCACGAAAGAATGTATTTAAATATTTTACACTTGGTGATTGTTATTTTTTTAATGATATTCTGTAACTTTTGTAATTTAACAGTGATATAATTTTGTGATTTATTTTAGAATAGGCTATAATTTTGTAGTTTTCAAGATGTTATTTTATAAATATTATTGAAAGATTTTGAAATGAATTCATTTATTTACCTTGAATTTCTTTAATTTTCAATTGACTTTACAGAGTAAATTGTCATTGAATAAAATATAGTGCACTTTTTCACTTTTTAATGATTTTCTATTAAAATTATTTATGTTTTTCATATCAATATTTTTCAGATATTTGGTCTATTATTTATGGAGGTGGCTTAGAGGAAAGCTTGTTATCATGGATTTTGTGAAACCCCTGAATGCAAAACCTATGTGCGGTAAGTTCGTATTGATTGGTTTGAAGAATTTTCAAATGAAATATTACCATATAAGTAGATGGTTGCTATTTGGAAATTTTGTGTATCCTAGCTATTTTAGTGATACCGAAATTCTTATTATGTAGAAATGATGAGTTATTGTGTATCAAACAATACTGTTGTAACCCACTTCAAACAATTCAAAACTGTGTTACAATGTTTAGAGATGTAGCAACCAAGAAACGTCAAGTTATTTCGTACATAACTCACACATGGCAGATTAAATTTATTAATCAAAATCTTGATTATTATTATTGACATTATTCATTTATATTAGTTGCTAATAAAGTCAATAGAGTAAAAAACTATAGTGCGTGAAACTGTTCTTTAGTAAAAATCCCATCTGAATACTCTTCACAAGAGATCAGTTGCTATCGGAAGTATAAAGAGTAAAACAAAAGTTTGTGGAACTGTTCTACTGTAAAAAACCGAGTAGGATGTTAGAATATTTCACTTGATAAACTGAACCACAGACTGCACCGGCTTCTGAATATGCTTGGAATATTTTAAAACACTAGTGGAAATGTAGGGCTGAGCTGCATTGCAGTGCCCAAACATCGTAGTACAAGGGGGGCTGTGGATGGCATGCTGCATCTGCCTAGGTCAGACTACTCTCTTTCAAAAATGTTTTGTTTTTCTCGGCCCTAAATTCTTTAATTCTCTTCCTTCCCAGTTAAGGCTCCCGATTTTATCTTTGAGAAAATTCACTAAATTCTTTCCAAACACATGGCCTTCATGATAATAAAGGATACCGTTATAGTAGGTGCAATTTAGAAAGTATTTTAATTCATATTGCATGATTAGCGTCTTATTGAACTTGATTATTAGAGGAAAACACATGAATCTACTTCTCATGGAATAATAATAATATAATACTTATGGATTCTTCCGTCCTAAATTCATCATTTATTGTTTATTAGTAAGAAATAGTAATAAATAAATATAATTCTCATCTTTGATTTTACATAAAATTGAAAAAAATATCACGATGTTGATGACATTAGTAAATAGGAGAAGTAAAAGGAAACTATAAAATGAAAACAAATTTTGTTGGATGAATAATGCATTTTTATTGCAATTCAGGTGTGCCAATTGGTGGAATTGGAGGTGGATCAATTGGTCGGGGCTGGAAAGGCGAATTTTGCAATTTCCAAATGCGTCCAGGAATCTATGATTACAACACCGTCGACGCTGACCAGTTCATCTTGACTGTACTCGATGAAAGTGGATCGCTGCTCTATCAGAATGTTCTTTCGCCTAATCGGTTAGCAATAAGTTTTCTCTCAGCTTATTGGGTTGTCAAAAGAAAACTATGGTAGAGTATGGAAAGACATTACAGTAAGGAAAATGTACTTTCAATATTCTTATTCCAATGTTTTTACTTCCTAAATTCAGAAGTAAAGTCAACTGTGAAGTAACTTTCCTTTGAATTTTGTATTGAAGTCAAGGATTGATGTTACAAGGCACAATTTTTATGACAGACTACTATAAATATTTTAATTCATAATGCATAGACTATTCTATCATTCTTTCATCTCATTTATACATAAAATTTTTCATTTCTGCTTTGAGATTAGTTTCCGAACATCTGACATCTACACCATAAAATCAAATTACAAAAAAATTTAACTGTAATATTTTGTAATCTTCCTTGAGATGGATTGAAATTCTCGCATATCAACTCTTAAAAGTAGAACAAAGCAATCACTTTTAATTGGTTTTTTTAAAATCAAAATTAATTATTGCATTAAGCAGAGCACTAGGAATGCAGTAGAACTTACCTACCATTGCTCATCTGATAAAATATTACTTTGCAAAAATACTATATTGCAAAAAGGAAATAATTGTAATGTTATCTGTCCTTGAATTTGCCCCATTGGTTTTAAGGATTCCTTTTTCCAACTCATGAAATTCAATACTTTTTCAAACCTTTTCCCAAACTCATGAAATTATGCTGTTAGTGAATGCTTCTTTATTTTCAAATAATGTATTTGAAGTGTTTTAAATGGGTTTTTAATAAAAATTTATACAATACTATTCATTCATTTCAAATAACTCATTTCCCATTTTTGAGAATTTCTGCTTTGAGTGTTTGTTTCATGTTTTTGAGGTTTTTGAGAGCTTCTGTTTGATTAGAGTGTTTTGTTTCATACACTAGACCTCCGAAAGATGGCAGTCTTGGTAAATGGAAATGGAATTTCCCGGCTGATCGGGCTGAATACACTGCTCTTTATCCTAGATCTTGGACTACTTACGATATTCCCGAATATGATTTGACTCTAGTCTGTCGTCAAATCTCGCCTGTGATACCAAACAACTACAAGGTGAGAAGAAACTGTTTTCTATTCGATGAAAAAACATCCAATTGAAGCGTTTATCCGTTTATCCACTCAGATCTAAATTTAGCATAAAATGTGCAAAGTTGAAAAATCACTGAACACTTGAAATACGGCTCTCTGTCAATGTGTCAATTTTATCGACATTTGGTGTAGGCGTCAGAGATCATTGTAAATTTCAATGATAATTCAGTATGGTAATTGAGTTTTTAAAACCTCTCTTGATTACTTTCTGTCAAATTGAGAAAACTTGAATATGCATGGTATGTGATTCGTAGTTATTAGAGTATTCCATTGAAATTTCTAAAAAATATAGTATTATTAGTATTATTCACTAGTATTAGTGAATTATTTATTAGTATTATAGTATTCACTAATATTACTTTGATTTTACACGATTATTTCTTTTTTAATTTTCCATCTCAGTGTTCAAGCCGGAAATAGGGTGTGAATTCAATGTAGACTTCGATTTACACGGTTTTGATTCAAACCATTTAACGAGAATAAAATCAACTGTAATCGTACATTAGTGCAAATGAAGCGATTCCTGTGATGAAATCATAAAAATCTTTCACTGCCATTTCATAGTTACCTTGGTTTTCTTGTTGAAAATTATTTTTCCGCGACAAAATCTTTGAGATTTCTAGGAAATGACGTAATTCTGTTGATAGCAAAATTGTACTAGGCTGTTTCTCTACAGAATTTCGGTTTGGGATAGTCAGCATCTCATCAAAAATCAAACAGCCTGCTAATAAGTGTGCTGCTCCCACAGATTTCCTTCAGTTTGATTACCATTTCAAAGTGAAATTTGAATCTCCCTTTGTAGTACATTGTATCCTCATGTTGAATGATATTAATGTACTTAAAGCACTTACATAATCACTACCTTCCACTGAAAATAACAATTCGATGAACAGGGGTTTCTTCACTACACAATAACACTTGTTCAAATTATTTTCATCAATCTTCTATGTTCAAGCTTTTGGAAACGTTTCTTTGTGACTACACATTATCTCGTTTGAATATTAATGCATTTATTTAAAGCACTACTTTAATGGAAGTTTATGCAACGATTGTATCATGACTGACTTTAAGCAACGCGTGAGATTGCGAGTATTCGAAACATCTCACACGTTGTTTTAAGGCAAAATAAAATTGTTGTAGGCAATATTTTATCCCCGACTACCAACAACTGACGTTTAATTCAACTCACCAATGAATCCAAAAAAAATGCCCAAAATATATCATAACCTTCATTACCGGTACGTGATTTTTGTCGACAGTTCCGATTTGAAATACAGTTTGATTTCGAAATGTTTGAATTAGCTGATGTGACTACTCCATAATATTCATTTTGACACTGTTTCAAAGAAATCCTGAATTCTAATAAATTAGTCTAGATTCCTGTACTGAAAGGTGACAATAGTGCTGAAATATCTTCATTATGACACTGACGTTTGAAAAAACTTAGAATAAAATAATTTGGTTACACAGACTTTAGTTACCTACAGTTGTGTACTATAACTACATCTTTTCCAGGATAGCTGTTTGCCTGGCTGTGTTTTTGTGTGGAGCGTTGAAAATAAAAGTGATAGAAACTATAAAGTCAGTATTACATTCACATTCAAGAACGGAACTGGTTCAAAAGAGGATAAAAATGGTAAATTATAGAATTATTTGGAATTCCCTATTAAATTCATACAGCACTGCATTAGTAGCCTACTAATGTTGAGAAATTTTAAATTTTCAAATATTGTATTGTCACTGCTACATTAAATATTTACAAATATTACTTATTGTATTTTGAAAGTGGTAGTCCATAATTTTTGTGGATTTATGTTAATGAAGCAGTTGAAAAGTAGTGCCATTTAATTATTGGAGCTACCAGCTAACGTGGTTGAAACTATTGCTCATAATAGGGCAGTTAGTACCCAAGGATAAGTTATTATTATGACTTGCTAAGGCTGTACACTTTCTTCTTTTTTAAAACCAATGTTTCCTGTGTCAAAGCATCAAATATTGTGCTGATTTCATTCCTGAACAATGTTGAATAAAATAGGGGAGGCTAGACCCAACGTTAATTGGAAAAATGTTTCTTCTCAAAATTTTGTAACATTGAGCAGTTGGACCCAATATGTAGTAACATTGGGCAGTTGATAAGTGCAGTTTATTTATTAATTTAAAAAAAATCGTTGGTACAGTCGGCTGGCAATCCAAGGATCCCACCGACACAACACGTCAACGTTTAAAATAATGCATAATAATAATTTTATTTATTTATTTATTTACAATGGAGACAACAGGTTTCCCCATATCTGTCTCATTTACAGACATAATATTACAAAAAATCAAATTCAGAGTGGTGAAAAAATTATTAAATATGTAAAAAATACAATAATTTCAAGTGTTGTGTAAAAGAAAAATTAATACAATTTAAGGTTAATTTTAAAAACTAAAAAAGAAAAATCATACAATCAAATTAAGAAAAGAAAGTTACTGTATCTTTACCCAAATCACAAAACATTTTCTATGAAAAACAATATCACAATCATTAAACATTTTCAGATTTATAGAGGATAAAAAACCATAAGTAAAATAATGACAGTCTAAACATAATAAAACACGGTAAAAAATCATAGTTAGAATTACTTAATAGACAATATAAAAATGCAAGAATTAGAAAACCTGGATGGTCAATAAATTAAAACTAGCCGCTGGCTAGATTGATACATTCCAACGCATAGGGACAGTAAGATAGCCTTCAATGACAATATGAATTTTTCCTGTTTATCTGACTAATTACTGGTCGTTGGAAATCATAATAAAAGTACAATATTAATGTATTTTTACAATTAAGGAAATAATAACCAATGTTTCTCTTATCACAGGAGAATGTTCAAGCTCCGTATTCAGCTCAATTGAAGCTGATAACATGGCAGTCTATGGAGTTGAGTTGAAACAAACCATCCATGACTCACCATGTGCCTACACCATAGCATGCCAACAAAAGGTTAGCAACTTCAAGTCAATGTAATTTCTGTTCAATATTTCATTGTATTAAAACATAATTTGTCAGCAAAATATTCAAAGAAGGCTACAATCTTTCAGAGAAAAAATATTCAAATCCACGATATAGCAATGTAACTGTTTTTCTTCTCATTTATTGTGTTGTAAATGTTCAGAATAATTTTATACTGAATGAGTTTATAAGTTAAATTGGTGAAAACTACTTGTCTTCACTTTGACATATTCTCAGGTTAATGTGGCCCTTATGTACTTTTTCAATAGTTGTAACTTGGATAATACTCTTATGCCAAAGGCCAGTATGCATAATAAGCGTTTAAACGGAGTTTAGCATGTAGATAGTTTAAACTGTAGATTCGTATGCTCAACACGATCTTAACTCTTTAACCTAGTTTAAACTGAGTTTAGCGTAAACGCCCAGATTTGGTGGTTTAAACCAGCAAGAGACGTTTACTAAGTGATTATAGTCCTAACCTAAGTTTCTGGTACCAAGCGAAGTGAAGTAATTATTTATCAATATTGTTTCACATATCACATGATATAGTTTTTCAGTTGGAGTATTATATAGTGTAAATATTTCCTCAGTAATACTAGTCCATAATTTATTATTCACCATCTCAAATAAATTGTTAGGTTAATTATTATTATGGTTTAATAACTGGATACGGTGAATCAAATAAAGTTTTATAACCGATGACTAGAATCCACTTTTCTAAAATATTGGAAGTGTTTGGTGTATAGGCCTATTGCTATATGAAATTTTCGAATAGGTGGAAGAATTAGAATTTATGGATGCTATGGAAAGACGATGGCCACGAAATATTCGAATGAGGATAGATATTTTTTTCAAATGGGATACAGTTGAGTTTTTAACCGATTTCATCTACACAAACATACCGCTAATATAGTTCTAGAAATAATAAAAGATTATAGACTAAATAAAAATTATAGACTAAATCTATAGTTTATAGATTATAAACTAATAAACTATCCAACAAAACCGTACTATTTTTAATAACTTTTTCCTAGCGTGTTCAGGACGGTTCAGGTAAATAACAAACATCTGTAAAAAAAGTATCTGTAAATTCAATATTTTTCATGCACTTATGGGAAGTCAGGTTAACCAACTCATCACCGTGCTTCTGAAAGGCCGTTTAAACTAAACGTTCCTTTCATTTCTATTGAGCATACAGACTCGAGTTTAAACTGTCGTTCAGGGTAAACGAAGTTCAGATTAAACCCAGTTTAAACGCTTATTGTGCAATTAAGCAATTGATTCGCTTGCAACTGAAAAAATGGATAAGAATAAATTTTTAGAGCTCGTGAGTATTATAGTGTAACCTTTATTGTTCTTGAGGAAATAAATGCCAATTTTATCAGACATTTTGCTCCTTTAACTTTGAGAAAGAGATGTTATGATCTGTATTATATAAGTTAAGCCCTGAGCTTTCCGCCGGGTCTCATCTATTATTCATTGTAATAACATTGATGCCAATTTCACTTCAGCTTTTTGACTTCAGAAATTTAATTACACATGTGTGGAAATCGAAAATTTACTAAATTTGGCAACGATGCGTTTTTTGCTCAGAACTCATTTCATATAATACAGGTCATAATAAATCGACCGGGGCTATTTGATTGTGTTTGTTTAAAAAATTTTGCTTGTCATTTTTATATGCTATTTTATTTGTATTGTTTTTTGTAGAATGGAGTGACAGCTTCACGCTGTCCTTACTTTGATCCAAAAGGTAATGGAGAGGAAATATGGAAGCAGCTCGCTTCAACCGGCAAACTTGAGGAACATCCTAAGACATGTTCTTCTAAACGTACAACAATTTCAAGATCTGGTAAAGAGCATGCTGTTGCTGTTTGCCTTCAAGCATTCGTTGGTTCTGGAAGTAATCAGGAAATGGAATTTTCATTAGTGTGGGATATGCCAGTTATCAAGTTTGGAGGACGTGGAACATTTGATAGGTATGCTAATAATTCTAGGTGAATCATTAGTATTTTTTCTTTAATACGTTGATAATATTCTGTTTAAATTAATTTCTCTTACTAAACTAATTTGTAGTTTAAATGGTGATATCTATGAAATCCTAGGATTACCTTTACTTTGAAATCCATCATATTCTAGATTCACAGGTTACAAAGTAGATTCAAGGATTTCATAGTTATCACCGTTCTAAATTATGAGCTAATCCATTAAGAAAACTTATTTTGTTCGGGATATTTTCAATACAATAATAAATAAAACAGGAAAAACTATTTTATTTATTTATTGTGGATTTTAATATTCTATATCTGAAGAAAAAGTGTTTGTACTTCAACTAATGTTATTATTTATGTTATTCGATTAAAATAACTACTCTTCCTAGATTCTATTTCAACTATAAAAACTTTCAGAATATTAATTAGAAATCTTGTAAATCGTGTAAAAGTTGTTTTTCATTTCGTCTTGCAATTCATCATCATCATCATATCGCAATAAAAAGCTTAGTTGGAACATATTGATAATTGCTTTGGATTTGAGTATTAAGATGTATTAGAAAAGTCAGATAATATATGCATTAAGAACAAAGCTGTGAATTTAGCATTTATACAAAGTCCTCATTCTTCAGGTTGTAAACTATGACATCCAATGATGAATCACTACAATAATTATTTTTTAAGGACGAACAGGGCCTTATTGAAATCGTGCCGTTGTCCGTCCGTCTGTTCTCTAGCTTCTAAAAGGAAGATTCTGGGCTCTTGAAACTTGGTATATAGCTTCATCATAGTCAAAGTGAGATTGCTATTGATTTTGGAGTTTGGAGGTCGCATATAAAAATAATTATGATGTAAAACCGATCATCACTAAAGAATCTAGGTTGGTTTTGGCTAGCAAAAATCAAAACATTGCACAGCTGGTTCATTTCAATTGCAAAAGAATGAATAGTATTACGAAGGTTGCTGCTTAGCCTTATTATCCACTTTATTTTTACAGTGCAAGCGTTGACGTTTTCATTAATGATTGTGTTGAAATTTTTTTTAAATTATTTAAATCGTCAAATTTAAAAACTAGAGAGAAAATATTGATGTGTATAAGATCTGTTGAGCAAGAAGAAGAAGAAACAAAACGCTTTTTCAAGAACTGCCGATGTGCATTTTTTGTGAAACGGAAAGCATAATTATTTGATGTTTATAGAAATCAAAGAAGTTAAATGGTGCTTAGGCCCATCAGCAAAACTCAATAATAATAATAGTAATTGTTATTATTATTATTATTCATTGTGAATTCATCAGGTCCTTGGATACTCCATTGTATAGGTTTATTCACAGTAAATTTCATTTCCTAATTATTCTTGAAGCAAAATGTAATTTCCCAGTATATTCCTACTATGTTACCTGTGGAACTTGTTTTGCGTAAATTTTCATGAGGAAAATAAAATTTCTTCTCAGAATTCTGCAGTTAGTTTACGTAAAATCGTCAATTTACATTATAGCAGCAAATTATCATGCATCCAGCAGCAAAAGAATCTAAAAGCGATGATTGAGCAGTTGTGTGATCACTAAACAGATGAATTACGAGATGCAAATGTACTGTATGAGGTTCAGATGGTGTCGTATAATCATCTTCTGTTGTCAATCTGTTTTCATATGTTGTCAATCTGTACATTGGTCCAGCTAAATGCTGTACTTCATATTTACCACCTCCAACATGTCATCCAAGTACAGTAACATCATACTTCATATTCACTACCGTACCTGTCTCATTGTATGCCTAGTTAAGTGGGACCCATTTCTCTGTGAATTAATATGCCAGATCTTGGGCTCAGTTAACGCCACGGAATTTTTTTATCCGCTACTCATAATTGTGTCACTTCACTTACATATCTGTTTACGTTTATTTATTTCAAACTTCAATTGTTTTAAGCTATTTTATAAATTTCGTGACTGTAATTGTTATGTTGAAACATACCATACAGTGATGTATATTGTCTTATTCATGTCTGTCCTTGCTGGTGAACATTTGATTTTCTTGTTTCATTAGATATTACACAAAGCATTTTCCTAGTACTGGAAGCGGAGGACCTACTATGTGTGAATACGCATTGGCTCATTATAGGGAATGGGAAGAAGCTATCTACAATTGGCAGATACCAGTTTTCGATGATAAGTGAGTTGAAAAATAATTTATTCGTGTCTGAACTTAAATTTATTCATTGTACCAGGTTATTATTGCATGGGAGTAAAGGCTAATTCACACTGCAGCCCCTAGTGGACGCCTGGCATAATAACTCAAACTTCTAAGCTCAAAACACATGAACGTATAGAAATTATTGGAGCCCTCAGTTAGTTGTATATAATATGACTCATGTCTCAGCTAAGGTTCCCAAAAATATGTATGCGTTCATGCTTTTCTACCTCAGAAATTTTGAGTAATGACCCCAGGCGACCGCTTGCAGGCGGACTTCGGTTGCAGTGTGCGTTATCCTTAAGTTTGTCCACAATTTCAATTCTCTGCTCACATTTAATTGACTCACCTTGATTTTCTTCACATAGTTGTTAAGACCTATATAGCTTTGTTAGAGTTATATCTACTTTATTATTTTATAAAATAATATGCACTTCCATTTCTAACAATAGGCGCACCAGACGTCTCCAGATGAAAAAGGTTCACCCTGAGGAATGCGCTTGCTATTGGCAGAGACATTTTGCCTTTCACAAGCACCACGATAGGAAAAATGTTTCCTATTATTTGTGTAGACCTATTTGTCTCTGATGTATTTCTAATTTGAAAAAGGTTCATTGGAAATAATTGTGTTTCTTGGTTAAACTGCGTACTGCGCTCAAAATTTTCTTAATCTATTTTTGGGAACCTATTGCCATTACTTTTCTATTATAGTTACTTTTTTATCATAGTTTTTTTCATATCAGTAAAAATACACATTAACCTAAAAACAACCCTGACTAAAACCGTGTAGGGTTGTTTAGTATTTTCTCTTTGGTGCTATTTTGGATTATTGCATAGGTTATTTTCAATTTTTTGTTTTCTATTTAGGAGGCTGCCTGCTTGGTTCAAAAGTGCCCTTTTCAATGAGACCTACTATATAACAGATGGCGGAACAGTGTGGCTGCTTACTGACAAAAAAGAAGTTTTCAATTCGAAATCTGACCCAAGGTTTGATCTTTTCTCATCTAATAATGAATATCAGCATCGCTCGGGGGGTTTAGTAGCCTAACCCGGAACATTTTTTTTTAAATAAAATTTGACACTGTTTCTACAATATTGTTCCCTGTCAATAGCAAATAGTTCCAGCCGATTTATGCATCAAATTCAGAAAATAAACACTCATTTGATCGATGTCACCTCGCTGACTATTGTTTGAAGCAAGTAGCACATATTGAAGCGAGGTTGTAACATATCTTGCTTCTTTTATGTGCATAGAATAATATCTGATACTGAAATTCATTTTAAGTCTTTGGCATATTATAGAAAAAAAACCGATAATGCATTCTCACATGATAATTGAAAAATTTTTGTTTTTTAATTCGCCAATGAATAATAGCCTAATAATTAATATTGTTATTACCAATAAATTTCAGAAAGAAATGGAAAACTAGGTGCGCTGAGCTCTGATTCTCCAATCATATAATAATTATTTCCTAAATAACTGTAAGTGTCCGATTGCATGGTACGCTCGTAGGTCTTGGCGTTCTAGGCAGCGTAAATAACGTCGGTAGGAAGCCTACCATATAATTAACATCATGTCTTCAATCAGCTTTTCCGTTTAGGATAGATTGCTCCTTTTTTCATTCAGCATGTTTTAAAAGGAATGAGACTTGAAAGCACAATCGTATTTTTGCACCAAAAAGCCCCTATACTAGTAACTTCATAAAAATCGCTAGGGCCGTTTTTGAGATCTGGGGGCCAAGCTCTGCTCGGGGGCTAATGTTGGAATGCCTGAAAGCTTTATGATTTTTATTTTTATTATTTATGTTATTATTATTTATTATTTTTATTTCTGTTGCCAACATGATGTAAACGCAGCTAGTGCTTTCGAAAACATTTTGATGTTACTGTAATAGAACCAAGAATGATCACAATATTCCAAAATTAAGTACCACTGAGATGATAAGATTAGGAGAAAGACAATTGTATTTGCTAGCTAATTTATCGTTAAGGTATGCAGGGAGGCCAGCTAGCTTTACATCTGAGTTTTGTAGATTATGCCACACACCAAACGTCTCTCTCATAATTTCCACTTGAAAAAGAAACAGTCTGATTCGAATAATTTTAAGAAACTTCACAGTTTTATTATAATTTAGTATTGAATAAGGTTTTTTTAGCTGGAAAACTGGAGCTTTTTGCGTAAATGGGATTTTGATGAAATAGATATCACGATGAACTTTTCAAGCTTCAGTTAGTTTGCAGAAATTCTTGTCTCATTTGCCAATCTACATTTACAGTTCACGTCTTCATTGTGTTTCAGAACAGAGTTTGGAAGGTTTGGGTACCTGGAAGGACATGAGTATCGAATGTATAACACCTATGATGTGCACTTTTATGCTTCGTTTGCGCTCGCTCATCTCTGGCCCAAACTGCAGGCCTCTATCCAGTACGACTACAGAGATACTATTCTGTTGGAAGATCGCACGAGAACCTGGTTCCTGTACAATGGCGAGATTGGAATGAAGAAAAAGAAATCAGCTGTTCCACATGATATGGGTGATCCAGGTATTTGAATTTTGTCTTTCGCTCATCAACCACAAATAAGTATGTATGTGTGTATGTTTCATTTCTGTATTTTTTATGGAGAATAAAAAATGTTTCAATTTCAGTATTTGTAAAAAACAGCCAATCTCTCTTAGTTCCTGTCATTTAAATGCGCATTAGACAAATTACAGTTTATAAATGCCCTTCATGAAGCTAGGTAAGCTATTAATCAACAAACATAGAAGGTAAAAATACTTGTGGAGAGATGAGGCACATCCGAAGAGTATATACCAGATGCTACAAAGTTGTGCACAAGGTTTTGACTTTCCCCGGCACACCTGAGTGGTACTGAAACGAATTCGCATAAAACACAGAAGAGGCAATGTGCCAGTTTACAATTGGGACTTCCTTGACCACCCTCAGGAAGTTATCCCTCAGGGTAATTTAATAAAATTGCTAAATGTTGACAAGGTAATTAATTTGATGTTTCCCTTGAATCAGACAATTTATAAATCCAATTGATTATAAATATAAGATTAATTTAATTTATGAATTAAGATTAATATAAAACATTTATACAGTACAGCTATAATTACAAATAATATAGCTATTAATAACTTCTGGTCGCTTGAACATCAATTGATCGTCCTATAACATGTCTCAGTTTATACACTGTATATCTGTATTGTAATAGTATTTATCGTTATTCTTATTATGATTTCAATATTAATAGTTGGCTTTTCATGTGAAATTTAACGACTTGCAGTCAAATATTTGTTAAGAATAAGTATAATAACTCACTTAATCTGGCCGAGTACTTTCGAATCTATGAGATCCATCTTCAGAGGCGTGGGTTCCTAGATCATCATGTCAGTTTTTTGGTTAGAAGTGTTGTGGTTTTTGTAAAATGTGATCAAAAAGTTTGTGAGATTTAAAATTTAGTTGTTCATTGAGAATGTTTTGTTTATTGTGTGTGGTGTGTTTGTATATTTCAAATTGTTCCAAGGTGTTGAGTTCGTGTCCTTTAGATTTTATGTGTAGAATGTGTAGGTTGGTACTGATGTCAGTAAAAGTGTGTCCAGTTTGAATGATATGGTCGGCAAAATTCGATTCAGCTTTGGATGTCAGGGCTTGAAAATGTTCCTTGTAACGTTGTTTGAATGTGCGGCCTGTTTGTCCTATGTAGAATTTGTTACAATCAGAGCAGTTTAGTTTGTAGATCTCTGGGAGATCGTATTTGTTTGTGTTCAGTGTGGTTTTGAGTGTAAGTGCATTTTTTATTTTGTTTTTTGTTCTGAATGAGATGGTGTGGCTGGCTTTTTTGAAGATTTTTGCTAGTCTGTTTGATTGTGGATTAATGTATGTCATTGTGATGTATTTTTTGTCAGTGGTGTAGGTGTTCTGTTTGTTGTTTCTTATTTTATGATTGAGTTTGTCAATTAGGTCGTGTTTGTAGCCGTTTTCTTGTGCTAGGTATTTTATTGTATTTAGTTCAGTGTGGTAATTGTCAGTGGATAGCGGTGTGTTGTTGAGTCTGTGTAGCATTGACCTGAATGCTGAGTGTTTGTGTTGTGTTGGATGATTGGAGGTGCTGTGTATTAGGGTATCTGTCATTGTTGGTTTTCTGTAGATGTTGAAGCTGTGTTGTTGGTTTGTGTTCTTTGTAATTGAGAGGTCTAGGAAGTTTATTGAATTGTTTTGCTCATATTCAGCTGTGTATTGAATGTTCTTATGTATTTTGTTTATGTAGGATCGAAGTTGTTCACATTGTCTTTTGTTTCCTCTGTATAGCAATAGAACATCATCTACGTATCTGTGCCAGTATATTATGTTCTGTGAAAATTTGTTATTAAAGAGTATATGAGTGTTTTCGCAGTGTTGGAGATAGATTTCAGCAAATATGCTTGAGATTGGTGAGCCCATTGGCAGTCCATCAGGTTGTGAGTAGAATTTGTTGTTGAAGGTAAAGTAATTTTGTTGAGTGATGATTTTTAGGATCTCTATTATTTCATTTATATGTTCTGTAGCTGTGTTGTTGTGAATAAGGATGTTCTGTATTATTTCTATTGTTTCATTGACAGGTATGTTGGTGTATAGGTTTGTTATATCAAAAGATGCAAGAGTGGAGTTGTGAGGAATTTGTGTGTCTTTTATTTTTGCGATAAGATCGCTACTGTTTTTTATGTATGTGTTGTTGTTGATATTAATTAGTTTTCTCAGTGTTTGATCTATGTGTTTTGCTAGTTTATAGGCAGGTGCTTCTTGGTAGTTTACAATTGGTCTAATAGGTATGTTGGGTTTGTGAATTTTGGGAAGTGTTTGAAGTGATGGTGCAGAAGGGTGTATTTGTTTCAGTTTTCTTTTTTGTGAATTATTAATTACAGTATATGATTTGTCTTGTTGATTATTTGTTTGAATTTTGTTTGGTATTGTCTATTATCCTGAAGATGGATCTCATAGATTCGAAAGTACTCGGCCAGATTAAGTGAGTTATTATACTTATTCTTAACAAATATTTGACTGCAAGTCGTTAAATTTCACATGAAAAGTTAATATTAACAACGCAGTTCGTCATGGAACAAGAAATCCAGGAAATTAATAGATGGATTAATGTTTTTAATTGTAATTGAATGTTTTCTTATATAAAAACTGACACTGTATTTCTATTTAAATTATGATTTTTACTCACCGGAGGCATTTCGCTTCTAAGAAGAAGATTCATCGACCAGCCACCAGGGGTCGTGTTTTGTTGATTTCTTCGTATCTTATTAATGTATTTGTGATCTCTGATAAGTAATTGTTATTCAATTCTGAACTTTGCGTTTTTATTCTTCTCTAGAAATTTAAGTTTTTTCCTCGCAATTAAAGTGATGTACTGTATTTAGTATTCACAGGAAACAGTTTTTGTTCAAAACTTTGGTATGCTTCTAGTCATGAATTAATGATTTGTTCTTTTGTACTTAGACCATTAAAGTTTCACTGTTTTCAAAATTTTCAATTTTAAAATTACAGAGGATGAGCCATACCGCATTGTAAACGCATACAACATTCACGATGTATCCGAATGGAGAGATTTGAATTTGAAATTCGTTCTTCAGTGCTACAGAGATTACTGCGAAAGCAAAAATATTGAATATCTGAAGGACATGTGGATACAGTTGAATGCAGTTATTGATAAGGCAAAAGAGTGGGATACTGATGGGGATGGAATGATCGAGAATTCAAATTCGCCGGATCAAACTTACGATTGTTGGACAATGAACAAAACAAGGTAGACATTAATTCTCTACAGTACGGATTCCACCAAAAATTGTAGCTCTAACGTTGTATCGGATATTTCAAATGTTGTTTTCAACGAATTTAGGGCAATGTTTTATATAACTAATACAATTCATGTGATTATACACTCTATTTTTTCATACCTCAATAAAAATGGCAAGGTTTTGATAATGTTTAGCAATAGACAGGATTCAAACTCTCGTCCTATCTAGCCTAACTCTGGGCATGTTTTGAGAGACTATAATGAACACTTCTATCAACTGAACACTTTTTAGCGTGCGACCGTATATAATGTAGTATGGTTTTACAAGAAAAATGTATTAATAACATTTCTATGTTAAAGACGAATTGAAGCGTTGATTTTGAAATATTGATTTAAACTAACAAGAACTTTTTCATCATATGTCAGCCTTGAATGGGCCTAGGGGAAGCTCAGGTTAATAGAACGAACCAGTCGATTATCAAATAATGAGCACTACCATTTTATAAAATGTAAATTTGGCAACTTGACGTATTTTCCCTTTTTTATAATACAGCATATAAATATTTTGGTCAGTAATAATATTCAAGGTTTTGTATTAATCATTTGCTTTATAGGCCGGCATAAATCAAATAGTCCCCTCTGGTTTTTTATATAATCGATCAATTTGATTGAAACTTACTCAAAAATTTATACTTCAAACTCATTTCATAATTTTTGCTTCTTGCGTGATATTTTATACTGTAGTACATGATTAAACAAGATTTTTAATAGGTTGAGAGCTGTGTCCTATTTTTATCTAATTCTTGTAAATGGCTATCCTGAATGGTCAAATTTAGGAGGATGCTCTCGTCCTATCTGGACACCTTTCTAGCATGCGACTATAGTACCGGCATTTTAATTATATTTTAAAATAAAAATCTTTTATCTCTAGGTAATTCTCTATGTCAAATATGAGTGGTAGCTTTGGTTTTGAAATAGTTCAGATCCTTAAGGGCTTTCCCACCAGAGGTGGCAAGTTGGTTCAGGTCTGCCTATAGAACAAAAGAATAACTTTGTAGCATACTGTTTTAATTTAAATAAATTCGTTTACCAAATATCAAATGAATATTTTAAATTGTCAGTCTCATTTATAATACATACCTTAGGTAAATGGTTATGGTAATATCAAGTTTTATCATTTATAGAATTAATTCAACTCAGCATCACTATTATCAATACAAGAAGACTTGTCTATAACTTGATAATTAAACAAATTGAAAATTTATTCCAGTGCTTATTGTGGAGGTTTATGGGTGGCTTCACTTTTTGCAATGCATAAGATGGCTGAAGAACTTGGTTCAAAAGACGCTTCAAAATCATTCCAATTGGATTACGAAAAAGCAAAGAACGCTTACCAGTCTAAACTTTGGAACGGTTAGTGTTAATACTATGTTTATCATCATTATTATTGATTTTGGTTGCCATTTTATTTTGCTATTATTATTGTACTTATTTTTCGACTGTTTTAGTGACCACTAGCAGTTAAAGATTAGACGACTAATATCATGACATGGCTTTTTAGTGACGATTAGCAGTGAGTCAATACCGTTACGGGTTCTATAGCTAAAATAAGGCTGGCAATACTGAAGTTAACACTCGCATTTTATTTACACTAATAAACACACACTTATTACAATAAAAACTAATAAGAAAGAAAACAGATCAATAAATGTCAAGCTAATACCGATTTTCGGTAACTGTACAGAAATTGATTACTAATTAAGAATGGGCCGATCCAAAATTAAATAAACAACTGTCCAATAACTATCCAATTTTGTAGAACGAAATATCAATAATAACAGTTAAACACTTACAAAACACAGTCTGATACGTTATTTGATATCACTTGATATGAGTAAGCACAATGTCTTTATAATGTCAATAAGCCGCACGGATAGTATATACTTGTCTTTCCTGATGCACTGGATTCGTATTCTGTCATTCACTGCACGGGATTTGTAATAGCACGGTTTGTATTAACTTGCACTGGATACGTAAACTGTCACTGGTTTGTATATCTGCGACACGGTCACTTACTTGAGGAAATCAAACGAGAGACTGACTCACTGAAGCCGGGCGACCCCTTTTATGCTGTTCCTATTGTTTCTGGAACCTTCTTATGTTTTCCAGTAACATGAACTTGGTCATTCAGGAAGCCGGTAGATCTATGGAGATGCTTCTAGAAGACTCGATTGAGTGCGAGAGTGCGAGGGACGCACATATGACAGATAGAAATGAGAGGGACATCTAAGGAGAGTGAATCACAGAAAAGAAGAGTCAACTTACAATGTACTTTGAGTCACGTTCGTCTATCACTGGAAGCAATAAACAAGTGTGCAGACAACGCTTGCCTTGCAATTATAACAATACGTTTATATAAATTAATTTTCTTTATACTCGTCACTAAAACAGCCAATTTATTATCCAAGCGTCATAGACAACACATTTCACACTTATTTTTCGTTTAAAAATATTAATTTTAATTCCGTTAAATATTACTTGGGATTATTCTTATATTATTTATATCCAATATATCTTTAGAACGAAATGTACAGTCGAAGTATCAAAACCAGCTATGTGTATACCCAATATGTTGCTGCCAAAATGCTGCCAGAACAATGTTACCTGATATCATGTTATTCAATATCCCTTTAAACGTATTCAAAAATCTATATTTTGAAATCATCACCTATGAACTATCGTCAAACCTATTCAACAAATATATTCTGATAATTGAAATCTTATTTTCAGGGTTGTATTACGATTTTGATTCTTCAAAAAGTTCACATTCGTCCACAATAATGTCTGATCAACTTTGCGGATTGTGGTATCTCTGTGCATCTGGAGTTTCTGAAGAAGTAGGTTGAATCAATAGACTGCGGCTTGAAAGCTGGAGGATGTCTAGCGTACAAAACAGTTCTATGTTATACAATCAGATCGGGTTGATTGGTGCGATTTGAAGCATTATAAATAATACAAATTGTATTTCCTCTTTAAAACATTACAGTAATACAAATAATAATATTTTAATGGATCCAAAGGTTACAAACCTGTATCCAGCGTCTTGTGTGTGTGCGGAGCTTTAGATCCAGTTTGTGTTTTGACAAGCGTTTTCGGCGTTTCGACAAGTCACTCAAGCGTGCATTGATGATGAAACTCCATAATGCTACAAAAAAAAAATGTAAAAATCAATGCAATGACTCTTCAAGTCATAGCATTAGAGGTCAGAGCTTTAAATTATTTCTTGAGCAATGATCCATACCTAATAAATAATGAATTAATAATCCATAATAATGAATTGATAATCCATATTAACTGTCAAAATTCTTGACTGTCTTAATATTAGAAAAAAATAATTGTATTGTGCACTCTGCATGCAAATGATGGTATGTAGGTTGAGAAGACAGTAATAATTTACCTAACGTTCATTGTATGGTCGAAAATAGTTCTAATTGAGCTAGTGTAGCGTTTATTGTAAATCTAAAATACAAAATAGTAGTTCTTATTCCAATTAGAGAAATTGTCAATAATGCAAATTTCTAGTTACATTACAAAATCCTCATGTAATAATTCATTGATCATTATATCTTCTGATTAGCTCTCATGAAATAATTTATTCTTGAATCCAGTAAAGAATGAAATTTGCCGTTCGATTGGGTCTCTGACAACTGTTTTTGTATTTGATGGTTTGATTTCATTTTCAGGTATTTCCTGAACCGAGTGTTGAAAGTGCGCTTCAGATGATCTACAAGATGAACGTTCAAAGTTTTTGCAAGGGTGAAATGGGTGCTGTGAATGGCGTGAAGCCGGATGGCAGCGTTGATAGATACGCTATTCAGAGCGAAGAAGTTTGGACTGGAGTTTCTTATGGGCTATCTGCATTGTTCATTCACAAGGTAAGTGTATTTCTTTTGGACTAAAGATAATTTAAACAAAGACAACAGTGCTCGTGTTGATTATAATATTGCGGTTTAAGGCTGGGGCTCCACTGGTCGTTATTTATCGCGCTACAAATTGTGGTTTGTAAGTCACATAAATGAGAAGGTATGAAACATTTTACAGCGCGCTGCAGAATGAAGTGTCGCGTGGAAATGGAACCTGTCCCATTTTCGCGCCACACTTCGCCGCCATTGGATGGAGCACTAGCTGTAGACTGTAGTCTACAGCCGACTAGCATCCAAGGCGCAAGCACATCGACGCTATTCTGTTTAAAGTTGTATTATGAATTGTTCCAAGTAAAGTGAATTCTATTGTGAAACTTATTATACTGAATACATTGTGTATTCAAAGCAAAGTATCATCTAAATTATTTTATCAAGAGATATCTAAGCTTTGCTTTATTCTAAACAGTTTCTCAAGTTCTTCAAGCATTGCATCATCTGAATAGGATTGAAAGGGTACAGCCTACAGGAATGCAAAATAATAAATATTTTGATAGAGTTTGTAGTAAATAATAGTAGTGTTCCATTTATTTTATAAGTAACGTTCTCCGGTGTGTCAATTTATTTCATTTTTCGTTTCAAGATGTGCAATTTACCAATGCAAATGGTATTTTTTTAATCGGATCAATCCAAATATATTAGGTTTAGTAATACTCTTGGATTCATTTGAAATGATACATTATGCTATATTATTCAATATAATGATTCACAACTTTGCAAAATACCCTACAAAACAGTCTTCATTTCTGTCTGCAATCTTTATTGCAAAATTCGTCACTGAATTGGCCAACTCATTTGTTTCAGGGAATGGACACTGAAGCGTTCAGTACAGCACAAGGAATATACAATACAGTCTACAATCAAATTGGCCTTGGATTTCAAACTCCTGAAGCTCTATATGAGAATTACAATTATCGATCAATCGGTTACATGCGTCCGTTATCAATATGGTCTATTCATAATGCCTGGATAAAGACACACGAGGTTTGAAATGAAAATACTTCGCATTTGAATAATTTTGAATGGTGGTTTGTTTTTTCACTTGATTAGTATTCAAGCAATATTATAGAGTGCCTGGGGACTGCACAGTAACATTATTTGTCCTTGATCTATAAACTATTTTTTATGTATATTTGAGATTTATAATACTGAAATCCCACCAAATTTATTTATGGTAATATTCCAATTTTAATAAAAAATACTCAAAGGTTATGCGGAATTTATTTTATGTATCCTTGTTGAAAAGTGAAATCTATTCCTGGTGATTCAGATGGATTAGGCCAATAATTTGATTATTACGGTATAGCAATTTCACGTATGGTACTTAGTGTTGAAGTTTTTATCAAGAGGCGAAGCGTGGGGCTTAAGAAAATCATGAATTAGGAGGAAATTTGAAAACGAAAATATTTGAATACTATTGCAACACATAAGGGAATGTATACACAGCTTTGCCTGTACTATTGCTATTGAAGTACTGCGAGTATACTTTTCAATTGTTTATAATGAAAATCATCCAATATATTCAAAACTTCTTTTGCTAATAATGTTGAAGCTGTGCTCATTTTTATTGAATTGTCTATTCATATTATTTTTCAGCTTACATACCGTTTTAGATTTTCCAAGGTACTAGCTTCAAACCCTTGAAACAAAGAGGAACTTGTTTCTGAAATCAAAGTTTACAAGTGAACGAACGGTACTTGGTGTCGAAGTTTCTTTTCAGCAGCGATGCGTAATACAAGTAAAACTTCCATAATCCTGTATTTTTCAGAGACTACTTTCACAAGTACTAATAATATTAGTTTGTGGGTTGTTATCAAACAAGCGTCAGAGTCTGTGTTTACTTTATAACAAATTGCAAATGATGCAAACTGCTGCAATGTTGCAGAAATTTGTGCTTCTATTTTGCAGTTAATGAAACAAGCTTAATCTTCATCTCCGCTCTGCTGATTTATTCCACATTGTGAAAAGCAGAAGGTACTGCCAAGACATTTCTCCGCAAGAGAAGGCTTATTATACTTTTGGATTATTGTCATCGAATATGTCGAATCATCTTTTCTTACTGTGAATTTGTTTTCTTTTACTTGAAGTCAAATCTAAATGATAAGCGGCAACATAACAGCACTGTACTTATATGTAAATAATTGGAAGAAAAATGCATACTATGTATTAGTCAATTATTTAAAATAATAATATTATGTATAAAATTAGAACATTTTTGTATGCTGAATGAATTATATAACGCGAGATCGGTATAATTCAAATTTATGTATGCTTGAATAGATGGAAAATCTATGAATTATAATAGAAATAGAAATTTTAATAGAAGTCAAACTACTGAAATTGTTTTGAAAAATATGATTTAAAGATACAATGAAAAAAAATAAGACTCAAATGTGTGTAGTGGAGAAGTGGAGAGGTATGAGAGATGATTTGTGATCTAGAAACTGTATCAACGGCGGTTCTTGTACCGTATATTCAGTGGCGTAACGTTTTCCAGTTGGGCCCCCCCGCAACCGATTTTCCGGGCCCCCCAAAATCATATAAATATCCCCCCTCACCCTTGACACCCCCACCCCTCCCTGAAAAACTTGCATAATTATTTTGTGGGCAGTTATAATTATGTAAGAACTAATCACCTTTTAATTAAATTTTAAAATTCAATTATGTTTCAAGGAGGGCAAGTCTAATGATTTGGGCTGTAGCGTGCGGGCTTCTGAAAGATGGAAATAGTTGAGAGTTGATTATATTATAAATAATTAATCTTGAAACCTAGAAACCTTGAAATTGATGTCTTCCATAGGATCCACATTCACATCCTCCTTGTTAGCACCTTCGCTCCTTTTCCCAGAAAATGTGTTCTCTCAGAATTCGCCTCATTTGCAGGCACGGACACAGGTTCAGTTTTTAATAAAAAGGCATTTTATCTAAATTACCGCGAAAATACTAAGTCAGGAAAAGAGAAAAAATTTAAGAAATTTATTCTTAAGAGACAGAAGATAAAAAACGTAAACTACTTATACAGTATTTGATCCTATTATAAGAAAAAATTCAACTGCGTTGGGAGAACTGACAATTGTTCCAAAACTATTATTTATATACTTATACAATAATCACGTAATTTATCCGATATATCAAGGGTATAAATATTCCTTCTGAGCATATTGTTTAAAAATGTACTAGTCGATAAAAAGTAGAAATAACTAAAGCATGACCGTACAACATCACAATACCATAAACGCAGCATGTTGAAAAATAGAATAGAAAAAATAATAATAAAATTCACGATCACGAACTCAATAAAATAATGAATAAACATACGGTTTACTCTAGGCCAATTTACCGGACACGTGTATCCAACAGAACGATTCAAAAGAGACTGAATTCAAAATACTGTATGAAGAAAAATATTGACTTTAATTTCTACACAACCCCCCACTTTCCATTACTTCGTATATGCTAATATACATTGAGGAATTCGATGTGAAAATACTGTAATATTAATTTCCTCTAATATTTGCACTGTGGAGACATAGCCGTCATGATTTATAACAGTCTAGATAAGTTTGTTTGAAGAGTGTTTTGTCCTCGGTATGTCTCCATTCCCGAAGTCACAACATCCTGCTTCTGAATTCCTTCACTATCTGCGAATTATCTGCTATCTGGGAATTAATTGATAAAGTAAACATTGATAAACATTGGCCTGACAATATTTAGCCAATTCATTCTTTCTTTCTTCCTTCAGTGTTTCAGTTTTATTTCTTTTGGAAAAAATTTTTTATTTCAGTCTGGGCACAGGCTGAAATAAATATATTTCTTGAAAAAATATATTTTTATTCCGGGCCCCCTTATAGCCCGGGCCCCCCCGCGCCGCGGGGTCTGCGGGGGTGTACGTTACGCCACTGCGTATATTACTATAATATCCAAGAAAATAAGAAGGTGTCCAGTTGTAAAATCAGGGCTGTGATAAAAATTCTCAACGCAGGGATTATAGCTAGCGATATTGTTCACCGAACGGAGTGAGGTCCAGTTTCAACTCGACCGCTCGGCATTACGTCTGTCCGTGTGTTTCTCTCGAAACCGTACACGTATGTTACTCAATTACGCCTTGGCCGATTGTCATTAAATTTTGTATAAATATTTCTTATTCCTAGGCCAAGCGATGTATGTATAAGACTTTTTTTTAAATCCTCCCCCCATCTTTTTTGGGGGCCCAATTTACCCCCGGATTATTGGAGTGTCTGATTTGGGTGCGGATAGTTTTTAATTGGAATTGAGACGATTTGAGAGCGGGTTTAATCACTGACAAAAACTCAATAACCCCAAAGGGCGGGGGCGAAATATTAAAAATCTTCAATATAGAGATTTTTTTGGTGTTTTGCTAGGGCTTTTTGAGCTGAGTGGAATGGTGTTTCCTAAACTTCTGA
Source organism: Conomelus anceps (assembly GCA_948455865.1). Classification (NCBI taxonomy): domain Eukaryota; kingdom Metazoa; phylum Arthropoda; class Insecta; order Hemiptera; family Delphacidae; genus Conomelus; species Conomelus anceps. The sequence continues at coordinate 76,209,473 of OX418216.1, read as the reverse complement.
TAAATTGAGAGTTTGGGGGTGGGGATGGAAAAATTAGCTTTTAAAAAAACGCATTTTTTGGATAATTTCTGTTTTTTTCGATTGGAAGTGGATGATAACATCATAAGAAGAAGGTTGACACTGAACTTCTCTTTAAATTTAGCGGCGAGGGGGGGGGGGGGTTTAAAATATATATTGTGGCAATGGAGGAATTTTTCTTCCCATCAGGTAGAGCATAAAAACTGTGGAGACTTCCATTCGTAAAATTTGTAAAAATATTCCCATTTGGAGCTAGAGGCGGAAATGTGAATTTCACTAGAAAGAGTGGGTGGTGGTGAACAAATTTTGAACTTTTTTGTTAATGGATGATTTTTTATTTTTGTGAGGGTCAATATTAAGAGCTGCTAAAAATGCATAGTAACCCTTTATAAGGGGTGATTTCTTGAGAGCTTCAAAAATTTTAGACTTTCCAATTTGCAGTTTCTATCATCAATGAAAGATTGAGAAATAGAAATTGTTGTCGAAAGTGCTCTAGTACTTTTTTCGAAAATCATCCAGAGTGAGAAGTATGAAGGATTGTTGGGCGAGTAAGGTCTACTGTTCACATAACTGCTAGTAACTTAATTGAGAAAATTGTTTAAAGGAAATCTTACTGATCATGTAAGTTATCTTGTTTGGCGTTTGTGTCGTTATTTCAACTTCGAAAGAGACAACATACAGTACACTTGATGAGCATTATTCAGCTTCAATATAGCTTATTGAATAACATAACATAGGTGAAACATGTACATAATATTGTACCGGTTAATATCATAATACGCGGATGGATCAAATATAAATAAGCTTTTACTGACTGGTAGCGGGGGAGCGGGGAGTTTGATTTATATGTGGTGGAGCATTCGTAAATGTTAGTTAGCAATATTTTATGAAAACGACACACCGTCTGCTCGTCCAGTACTTATGTTAGCACCTATCACGATGAGTAAGATGTGAAATGATTGTCTATTTTGGACAAGAGTAATAATACTATACTACAGATTATTGCGGAGGTCCTTGCCTGTGAAAATGTTGAACAAGCCTGAATTTACCCTAAACTTAGCTCTAAAGTTGCACATCTTTACTAAGATGACATTGTGTGGCTATAAATCTTAGCAAGATTAAGTTGCAAATCAAGCGCATTCTCATCGTCCTAGCATTATCAGTGTGATTAATGGGATAATAAACGGGATCTAGGCTCTTCATAGTGCCTCCAATTTTAAAATAACTTGTTTTCAGCTGTTGAATATGAAGGTTTCAGCAGGCACGTAGTCAGGATTTTTTTCGAATGGTGCTGAAACTAGTCTTACCGGGGGTCCGGAAAATTGTCAAAACAAGCGTTTTATGTCTTTTTAAAGCTGAAAATCTTGCTAAAGATATCATGAATTTTTAACAATTCAGTAAAAAATTATACACAGATATTAATTTATATGGACTGTTTAACTGAAATCACCAGAGCTGAGAATGAAAGTTATCTTAGAGTTAAATATTATTGAAGAAAAGAAAACTAATGCAAAACTACTGACAATAGCCTAATATCGGGCATGTGATAGTTCTTCAGTAGAGTTAATATTAGATTGAAACTTTTGTGATGAAGGGATACAGGGATGAAGCTTAGGTCAGATTCTGTTTTCTGAAAAATGGGAGTATCTTTTACTACTCTTTTAATGACTCTTGGGTCTCATTTTCGGGAACATTCGAAATTACGTTGTGAATGTTTACCTTTACCTAGATTGCGACCAAAGCCAGTGGCGTACCGATAATGGAGCGAGTGGAGCAGTCGCTCCAGGGCGCAAGGCTCTGAGGGGCGCACCGTTCTTGAGAGAAACTTGCCTTTTACTTACAAAAAATGTATTAATATAATGAAGGCCAAAAGGGTAAAATGCAACACAATTTGAAAAAATCGTATGTATACATCGCTGCGCATTACTAAAAGGAACATTCATATCAAATTTAAAATAAAATCGGTTCACGCGTTTAGCCATAAATGCGTTACAGACAGAATGCAAATCGATCGAGTCAAAAGAAGCAACTACAGTAGTCGAAAGTAGCAAAGCCAAAACAATTTAAATTGGGTTACAAAAGGTATAACAATTTCAAGTAATTGAATGAAGACTTAGAATTTATTCTGGAGAAATAAATCCACAAGAAGTTCAATGGTTTTTATATTAACAAGAACAGGACTGAAATACTTCACGTTTGAATCCTATTTCCAAAATATAAGAAATTTTTTATAGGAATGGCTTGCAAATTTCTAAAAAAATAACTGCAAATAAATTCATAGAAAAGTGAAAAAATCCAAAACAAGCTGTTTGGAAATTGATAAAAGCAGAATCTGGCCTGGCGAAAAATCATTCATCGGAGATTCGCATCTCTGACAAATACGGCTTAGTTAGAGGCGGGAAAAACCGCTGATTCATTAAATGACCACTACATCAGCCCAATCGGGTGGTTGTGAGACTGATTTTTTTTTTGTTGGGGGGGGGGGCATCGTAAGACACTTCCGCTCCAGGGCGCTTGAAACCTCGGTACGCCACTGACCAAAGCTATCAGATTTCCATGTTTATCAGAATGATATTCAGCATGCTTTTTTGATCATACATCTCTGGATTTTCAGCCGTTTTGGGCTTTTTCCTTACATTCTGCTAATTTTCTTAAGACCCGATTCAGATCCGGCTCTGGAATCGCAGTTGGTTGGAGCGCTTGAATGTGATTTAGCTGGCTTCGTTTCCTACAGCCTTGGGTTCGAATCTCATTCAGCTATGGATGTTTCTCATCATTCATCCATTCACATCATTACCCACGTACAAGTCTCCGGGCATCATCCGCAATAAATTTTTTTTATCCTGAACCGCAATTATCGATTCGCATTTCCACTTAATTGAACAACACTCAAACTTTATTGCTGACACTCAGCAATCACTAAAAATTATTTGATTTTTTTCAAAGTTGTGGAGGAGCGATTGCTCCAATCGCTTTCATGGATACGTGCCTGGTTCCTTTTTTTATGTACTGTTAACTTACATACTAAAAATCCTTGTACAACATGACATTAATTCGATTTTTTGACAAATGATTTTCAATCCTATTTGTATAAAAACAAATCGCGCCAATACTGCATGAAAGGCAAAAGTTAATTCAAAGTACTGTAGTGTTGATGTCATGTTGATACAGTTTGAAGGGTCTATCTCTATCAATATGTATATAACCAATAAATGCTTATCTATTGCTGTAAATTATCACTATATAAATGATCTAGTCTCCATAATAAAATTATCAGAAAAATAAATATTTAAAAAGTATATCAATTTTGATACCCCCTATTAAAAAACACCTTTATAACAAAGGGATATTAAGCATTTTCAGCATCAGCCTGATGCTCACAATATCCTCCTCCAACTAAATAAATAATCAATTCATCATTAACAAAAACCTCCATGTTTGCAAAATCCAAATTTTTCAACGTTCTGTACCACCAAAATATTCAGCACCCGTCACTTTAAAAGGGGATGAATTCTTCGGAAAAGTTGTCAGGGGATCCCTCTTAAATGGGCTTCATTTTCATTAAAAAGGAACCGTACCCAAATTAGAAACTCCAAAAATCCGGTGTAAATTGGGATCCGTCAAAAATGAGGGCGCTTTTTTAATATTGAAGTTGTCTCCGACAACAACTCAAAAAATTAATGTTAATCCTTTATCTACACTTTTGCAGTTGTGCTATCGAAGCTTCACTCTGTGCAAGCACCCTATCAAACATCAACATGATTTTTTGAACAAATATAAAAATTGGCTCGATCTTTCACAGCTTTAAGCTTAATTCTTGTGGAATATACACTTCCTTCTTCGTAAGTTTTAAGGAAACGAAAGTTAGGATAAAGAAACTGGTCTAACTTGAATCTTGCAGTTTCAAATCTAATGGTTTTGAAAATACCGCTTCATTGACGTTGAAACTGCTACCAACATCACATTACATATGACTGCAACATCTGCGAATACCGTACTGTACTTACTTTATTATTTTGGCTCACTGAGGACTGTTTCTAGCTCTCACCAAATTGTCGTTTATTTTTTTAGGAACGAATAAACTTTCAAGTCGAAAGAGACGTATTATGGTGCAGATTATTTGTGCAGTTGTCTGCCTGTTTTAGTAAAAGTGAGACGCAATTCGGGAGCAAAACAGTGACGTATAAATTCTGGATCAGCTTTCTGCAATCAGCATTGTTTATTATTATAATTTGTGAACATGGCCGAGGTAGAAGCTTCTTCGTCGAATACCGATCAACCAGAAGTTGAAAATGTCGATAAATCCGAAGATTTGGAGGGTCCCTCATCAAAGAAAAGGAAATTAAGTAATCAGGTAGTGCTCTATCAAAGCACTGATAATAAACCAGATAAGCTGGAGCAAAGACTAGGAGGAATCCTTTGTTGCGCTGTTTGTTTGGACCTTCCCAAGGCAGCTATTTATCAGGTTGGTGATCAGCTGTTCTATCATTCGTCTGAATGTATTTCATTTACTTTATTTCAGCTATACTTTTTGATATTTTAAATTTATAAATTGAATCGTCAGCCATCTTTTGATAAATTAGTTATGCAGAGACTATCCATTTATTCAATTTTGGTCAATCATCCTTTGTCTGCGATGCCTTTGCATTTTATTAAATGAAGATCTAATTTTACGCACTCTATTGAATAGCTAGAGCAGCTGCTGCTAGTCTGTTTGTTGATGCGTAGTTATTTTTCTGGATGTCCTAGTTAGAGATAGTAACTACGAGTAACTACTATATTTCATTTTATCAGCACTTCAGCCAAATTAGAACAAAATCCTTTGTCTTCGTTGTTCAGAATTTCATGTTTTTTTCTCTATAGGATATGCTTACTGTTGTCAGGTTATTACAGGTCTTATATTGGTAATAAAATTCAGCTTGTTGGGTTAATGGTTAACGGTTAATGCCGCTTTATATATGTATATATTGCCTTTAGATCAGAAACATGCCAATTAAATATCAAAGACGTTTTGCATAAATGTTTATTTATTCATTACAATCTAAGAAGACTACTGGCACAACGCACAAGTCAGTCAACACAAAAATTTACAATTTCACATAATCATTAATATCATTTTAAAATGAAAAGTAACATTATATACAGCTATTACAAAATAGAAAGAATGGAACAAAATAATACGTGCAACAAGATAGTTAATATAGAGATGAGACAATTTAAATAGAAGGGAAAATGCATATCAGTGTGAAAACCTTGATGGATCGATAAATGAAACAGAATGTTAGAAATAAAATTGTATTATAAATAGCTAAGTTCATAATTAAGTTGAATAGATGAAAGAAAATGTAGGCCTTCCTAGTTAGTTCATAGCAGAAAATTCGGATTTAGCAAGTCTGTTTTGGCCTAATTATAATTCAGTATGTTATAACTCAATACTATAAGGCTCGCTTCACATTACAACGACATGTCGTGTGTCGTTCATCTGACTAAAGGGCAAAGAGGGATATCAGCTTCGTCACACTAGGCCGACAAATGTGGATACGCACGACTGTCGTGCTAGTGCTGAGGGGGCCACGACATCCCTCGAGTCGTGCCGACTGTCGGTGTCGTATGAACGACTAGACGGCGCAGCGAGCCACTGGAACTGTACACACATCTCCGACACGACAGCTACTCTGTGTATGCGTTGAATTGTTGTATGTTGGTAATTACGGAAGCGCGTTGTACATCGTCTATACTAAAGTGTCGTGGTCGGATGAATGTACATGTGTGAACGGTTCAAATTTTTATGTCGTTGGCGACCGAATGTCGTCGTTTAAACGACCGGTCGTGCAAGTGTGAAACAAGCCTAATTCCAGTTATCTGATCACCTGATCATTAAGTTGATTTTACATATGCTTTTATATTATCTAGTTCAGTTCTGAAATACACGTTCAAGTTGCTACATGTTCTAAATAATGTCTTATCATTTCGTATCGAATAATGATAATTATTAAGGTCACTTTTCAGTAACAAAAAATATAAAATGAAGTCTACCATTAACATGAAAATACGGAAATAATTTGAAGAAAAGAAAAAACAATAATTGACGATTAAGTTTTTGTATTCGTTGTGGAATCACATCTTTAATTTCTACAAATATAATTTTTAAGTTACAAACTTATAAGCTAAACAACTTTTCACATGCTAAAAATCAAAACAGCCGTATAACAACATACCTAAAAATAACAAGTGAATAAAATATAGTATTTCATCGTGAAAAATAAGATAGGATGTAGATGTAGTTTGTTTTGAAATGTTTTAATGTTCTGTTCAGTGCACGAATGGCCATCTGATGTGCGCTGGGTGTTTTACACATGTGCTGGCCGATGCTAGGCTGCGCGACGAGCAGGCCACGTGCCCCAACTGCCGAATAGAAATCAGCAAGAGCAGCGCTTCTCGAAATTTGGCCGTTGAGAAAGCTGTCAGAGAGCTTCCTTCCGAATGCCAATTTTGCAACAAAGAATTTCCGCGAAACACACTTGAACGACACGAAGAGATCGGTTGTGATGAAAGGTGATTTCATAATATACATTCTTTGCTACACTTTGAGTGGTTTGGCCGATTTAGAATTGTCATTATTCCCATTTTACTTGAATATATGCCATTATCGTGATATTGTAACCTTTGCAGCATTTCGTGTGGTTTGGCCTAGTTGGAATTAGTTTGTAAGTATTTTTTTATCGATAATTTTGCCATTTTCGCTATGTTGTAATCCTAATAACACGTCATGTAGTTTAGCCCCATTTTGAAGATGCATGTCTCTTACCAAAAATGTTGGACAGTAGTGTCACAAATGTATAGCAGCTGTACTGTAATGTTGTACTGTGAGTTTCAAGACGCTGTCGAAAAAAGTGATTTATACGACCGAAAGACTTGCCATTGGATTGCTGTACGACACTTTTTATTAGTCAGATAGTGCCCACATGAGTGAGATCTGTGCATGGGTGAAGAGGTGAATGATTACACAAAATATCAAAGGCTTATTCGATCTCGTGACCGATGAAGGAGCAACTACCCACAGTCGTATCTAATTGAGAGACAATTGCTCCAACCGACTGCGCTCCATGGCTGCCTTTTTTCACGAGTGGTCACGCTCCTAATGAATCCATAAAATTGATCTGTACTAGTAAAATGAAAAGAATCTTGTTTTGAGGAAAGTGATTATTTCATTTTATGATTCTGTAACAGAGTACTGGCTATCCATTCATTGGTTATTTGGATTCAGACTGGCCTCTCCACGGGAAATGCTTTGTTTTCATTCATGGACCATGCGCTGTTTTTGTGGATGATGGTTCAAGAGTGTGTAGTTTAATTGCTGACCTATCCAAGGCTTTCGATCTGGTGAATGTAAAAATATTATTGTTTAAGTTAGAGTTTTATGGTTTACAAGATACGGCACTTCAGTGGTTTGCCTCTTACTTCCAAGAAAGATACCTGAGAGTGACAGTGGGGTCCAATAGGCCATTCAAGATGGTCGAAGCCAAGAGCAGGCGTTCCCCAAGGTTCGGTGTTGGGTCCTGTTCTATTCCTCCTATATATAAATGATTTGCCTCTTTATCTTGATCCGGGTCATAGTATATATTATATGCTGATATCAGTGTGTTGTTCAATAGTGATAGTCAGTCTAGAATGGAATTAGAATGTAGAAACTCACTCAATAAACTGGATGAATGGCTACAGCCAATTTGCTGAACCTGAACTACAAAAAACTAAGATGATGATATTATTTGGGTCAGCTGATGAAGTTAAATTAGAAGTGAGAAATAATTAAATCGGTTGTATGAATGATATAGAGGTTCTTGGTGTAACTATGGATAGCAAGCTCTCTTGGAAACCACAGTTGGAATAACTTTAGAAAAAAATAATTTCTTCAGTATAGGTACTAAGAAGTATGAAAAATTTACTCGATTTTTCTATGCTGAAAGAAGTTTATTGTCCGATATTCCATTCACGGATTACCTATGGCTATGGCATAGCTTTTTGGGGTAATTCCAGTGAAGCAGGGCAAATCTTTAAATTACAAAAATGGGCAATAATAGTTTCGGACGAGCTGTTGAACATATTTTAAAAAGTTGAAAATTCTGCCCGTGCAAAGTTTATATATATTTGAAACAGTAAATTTAATAAAGAAAAATGAATCAATGTTTGGTAGGGTTCCATGGTTCATTCTCATAACACTAGGTACAGCTACAGGGATGAACTTAGAAATGTTTAAAAAACTATTAACGACCTTGTGCATCGTCATGCCCATTCATTGCATCACGTGAATGAACATTTTCATCCTTACCTATTCTAAATCAATATTGCTTGATGAGAGATCACAATCTCTTTTCATAGTAAATCTTATAGTTTTCGTTGATAAACCTTTTTCAATCAACTCAAACAAGAATAATTCTGCATCTCTGTCCATCTGCTGGGAGACCATAATTATAATCGATAAGTAGTCTCACGAATGGAATTATAACGGTATTATGTTTGATTGATAACAAAAATATCGACACCAATATTACCAACTCAAATAAGGCCATTATTGGCAACTGAAGATGATACGCTGAATGGAAATAAAACCAAGGTGATGTGTGAGTGAATAAAAGTTTTGTATGCACGAAAGTGATTCTAAATTTGATAGTCATTCTATTTATCCCAATCAATAGCTAGTTTACGCTACAGATGCAAGTTAAAAAGAACGTATGCCTGTGATTTCTGTCCAATTATGTACAAAATTTCTAATCATGGATTCACATCATCATCATTATTTCCAGTGGCCTATTGCACAACAATCTACAAGTGGGAACTATCAAAAGATTTCGCTTTAACTGCAAATTTAAGAACTAATATAACTAGGTTCTAAATTGTTATGCAACAGGCCCTTCTTTTAAGTGTTTTTCGTACTTGACACAGAATAATTTAATCAATTTTATTTATTAAAAAAACCCAACAACAACAAACATTTAAGACCTAATAAACCAATCCGGTTTTACAAATAATTTGTGATATTTTAACGAAAATATTTGTTTTAATGGGTTTTTCTTCATTGATTGCGAAATTGGTTTGTATGTGTACACAGAATTACAAGCTGCAGCTTCTCACGCATCGGCTGTCCGTGGCGCGGGCCATACCATGAGGCGCCAGAACATGAGAAAGAGTGCGCCCATCCTCATCGGTCTGGCGCCGAAGTGATGGAAGCGTTGCGAGTTATGGACGAAATAAGCCAGGAGGAGAAGAGACTCTACGACTCCATTTTCGACCTTCTATCTTATGAGAAAATTATATTCAGTGGTAATTAACTTAATCAGCTAATTAGTGTCTTCTTATCTAATACGATAGTGATCTTTTTTGTGATGTCTTATTGCACTTTTCTGTTATATACCGGGTGTTTATAAAAGAATGACTGAGTTTTAACGCTTTTTAGTATTTATTATAGGCCGTAGCCGAGTGGGGTAAGTGCTGGTTTGCTAGCCCAAAGGTCCCGGGTTCGATCCCAGTTCTGACCGAAAGTTTTTACCTCGGGCCACTCCCGTGTTTCGGAGGACACGTTAAGCTGTCGGTCCCGGCTGCCTAAAAACAGTCGTTAAGTCACGTCAGAGGCCCTGAACTTATTCAGGTGCGACCTGATAACTCTGACACCAGACCTGAGCCAGCCAGGTCACACGATATTATTATTTATAGGCAACCTACAATTAAAATTAATACGAGTTAATTAATTCGTACATCAAATGAAAAAGCAACTCATACACTTTTATGTACAAGCTTAAAAGTGTTCATTTGTCTATTGTCCAACTTCATTTGTCACACGGCACACATAAAATTCTTCCCAAACTTTGATAAATGTGTGGAGGGATTGTTGTAACAGAGCTGCTTCCTTAATTCGGTAAGTTAACTGGCAGCGGAGGCACATGAACATCATCCTTTATGAGCCATCAAAGGTAGAAATCACATGGCGTCAGATCGGGTGAACGTGGAGCCCATGTGAAACAAGCTTTGTCATTTGGGCCCTTTGTGGCCAATCCAACGGTCGGGTACGCTCAACCAATTGCGTACTGTGAGGCGGTCAAATGGAGTTCCATGGTTCATCTTCCAATTGAGGAACTAGCCAAAGTTCTAGATCATCAAAATAGGAAGTATCAGTCACAGTAGCTTCTCAAAAAAAACTTTTCGCCGACATGTGGCACAAAAACATTAAATTCAGTATTGATAATATTACAATTCAATTGAGGGGAGATTCGTTACAATGGCGCACCCACAGTAGCTAAAGCCGGGTTTTCCTTGCTCCTCACTTTTTGAGTGGTGCACTGCACACCAGTATTGCCAGACGCAGGCTAAATAATTATGGGGGAAATAATAGTGCGCTGCATGAAAAGTGCGGAGCTGGGAAAACCCGACTTAACGAACAAAAACAAAACTGAGTTGCTTTTTAATTTGATGTAATAGTTTTAATTGTAATTTGTATATAATAAATACTGTGAAGCGTTAAAACTCCGATATTCTTTTATAAACACCCGGTATTGCATACTGTATATTCTTCTAACTATTGAACTAAACTGTGTTTGAAATTCAAGTAGAAATAAACACATTATGGTGTGACGATCATTTTGATCTACTATACGTGTATCTTCAGACATTGCTTATAGTGAAGTGAATGTTATGGGTAGGAAAGAATGTAAAGTTTCAATGGATGGAAAAGTGAAGGGTTGGGGATCTCACCTTCCCATCCCCCCAATTCTTTATTTTTCCATCTATCATAACCCTTGACCCCCACCCTCTTACCACCTTCATTGTCAGTCCTTTGTCAGCAGTGTCTGAAGATGCTCATACAATTAGAGCCAAACAATCGTCGCATCATAATTTGAGTGTTTATTTCCATTTGGGAGTCAATCTGAGCTCATTTCAATTATCCCGGTGGAAAAGAAGACGAAACTGCATCTACAAATATTATCTTGTCTCTAAAAACCTAGCTTCCCGAGATCTTGTTGAGAAAAATTCTTGAGAATAATACCTTGTAATTACAAGTTTTCAACAACAAGCGTTTCATAGAAAATAAGCAAATCGTAGTTAAAAACCTTCTGCCCTTTATTTGTGAAATGGGATGAAAGAATCAATTGATTATTTCCACTTGAGATCAAAAGGGTATGTTGTTAGTAGAGTGGCTAAGTTGTCAGCCACGATTATGTTACAGATTTTAGTCCTGTCATTATTATAAAAATCACAATGATATAAAAAAAGATTTATGTAAAACCTTACAACAAACAATCCATTACAGCATTTAATCAAAATATTTGCAATAGTGTGCTACAATACTGTAGCATAGGTCATCTACCTTTCTCATTAAGGCTGCTGTATTCGGGACCTCTAGTGGAAGCCAATTCTGTCAGCCAGAAGTGGACGCCAGTAGTTTTTCCGGCCAGTAAGCGTATACACGAAACCATTAATGACTTCCAATTGTCTCGTAACAGGTAATTACTCCAGATCTAGAAATTGGGCGAGGTTAGGTAAATGTTGCTTCGTGAAAACGTATGGATTATGATAATGAGTTTGAGGAGACAAACCTAAACAAAACAGCTTCAAACGCCACAGCTGAATCAGCTCTACTGGCACTCCGCCCCTGCCGTCAATAATGGGCGACAGCAGGTCACATGGCCTCTTACTAGTCACTAAACTCAAACTTGTTTAACTTTACTGGACGCCACTAGTGTTCCCGTGTACAGGCGCCAAGTCTTATCCAATTCAATATTATCAGTTACCTACTTGTAAATTACAGGCGAATTACTTGTGAAATTTATTGTAACTAAAAGTCCACAAGTTGAGTTCTGTGGAAAACTTGTAATCTAATTTTGTTATAAACTTGGCATAATTGGCTTGTCAGCTACAAACTTGTGATTCTGTGAAACGCTTTTAATGGAAAGCACAACGTCGCTGTATGGCTTTGGATATTTTTAGAATTTTGTGAAAGTCTTATATTTGCATTCTGTGGTTCAATTTCCATTTTACTATATTTCCATTTTGTAGCTACTTGTAATGGGAAAAGATGATTTCGACAAATATTGTGATGTGGGGTATTGTTGTTGCAGACTTGCAAATGAAGCCGTACCGGACTGACGAGTTCGTGCATAAGCTGTTCTACGAAACATCTCGCTTCGCCGCCTTCAATAACCAGTGGGTTGTGAAGGCACGCATCAACAACAACCAGAAAGATCCAACATTGAGTTTGGAGAGAGAGATGAAATATCAGGTAAAGTGGAATGGAATGAAAGAATCAATTGATTTTTTCCACTTTGGATCAAAAGGGGTAAGTTTTAAGGCTTTTATATTTGATAGCGGTGCGTTAACAAAGTTGTGTGGTTTTGCGCCTTTCCCCTTCCCACAGCTAGGTGCTTCGGAACAACACAGAGACCCTCCCGGATCCCACTACTCCAAGCCACGTGACATCATCTGGCGGTTGGACGTTTGACAACACTGCGCCACCAACAGCGAGAGAGATGGCAACTTCCCCTGTGGTTTCAGAGAATTGACTTAGAAATCACTTGCGCACTTCACTGGCAATAAAAATGGTTAGGCACACCAGCGCAATAGGCTTGCGATGGTTGTTGAGTTGGGCCAAATTATTTGTAGTTGAGAGACGGAAGGAAAGAGTGGAAAGGAAGAGGAAAAGATGGAAAAATAGAGACGGTTTATTTCCGACAAAGCGCACGAAAGAAGAAAGAGGAAGAGAAAGAAGCAGCCGATTTGTCCATATTTAGGTCTGTATTAATCACCACACAGGTATGACTTTTATTCTACTATAAGGTATTTAGTCTGTTCATTACTTGTTTGTGTTTGGTCGCAAATCTAGTTTTTTCCTTTATAAAAACCTTTTAATTACTATTTTCAGAATATTACTATTGTCAGAATAATTAATAAATTATTATTGTCAGAATTCAAGTTAATCGCAGCTTGAAAAAAGCATTCAAAGAGTAGAACCGGTCGTTCGGAACCCACCTAAAACTGTAGGTCCAACTCATCAATCACCATCATCCAATTCATTGCCCACGCACAGGTCTCAGACCTGTGTGGGCTTCATCCTCCGAAAGTAAAGATAGTAAAATCATCAAAAATGCATTATAAGAAGTGGAAAATAATTATAATTATTGAATTTTAAGATACTGATTGTCCAATATTATCCAGAATATTTGTAAAAAAACTCATATTTAAAGCCCTTCGTGAATGCATATGAAAATAAGGACCCCAATTAATCTAAAATTTTGCAACAAACTGTCCGCCATAGCCTCTTCATTGTGCATTAAAATTAAGGGAAATAATTCATTTAATCCATAATAATTTTAAAAAAAGCATTGTGCATTAAAATTCTCTTCATTGTGCATTAAAATTAAGGGAAATAATTCATTTAATCCATAATAATTTTAAAAAAAGCATTGTAATAGTACAAAATGTAGCTGTGATCGGATATGTTTGCAAATGCAGAATTTGCCGATTTGGGAAAATTGTGTGATAAAAACGTTTATCTGCATTATTCCATCCAAATGAATGAAAATGACGGAATGAATACCATATAATCTGTCAATTTAAAACTAGGATACTAACGTTGGTGTCTTTTTATTATACAAATTTGAGAAATCGAAAAACACACTTGTATTGAACAGTCTTCATACCCAAATGAATGTTTAAATTAAAAAATTGTTGTTAGAAAAAGCATATTTTTCAACCGTTTGATAATTGATGTGGTCGAATAAAGTTCTTAACATGAACAGAATTTTTCTACTAAGCTGTATCCAGTAAATATTCATTAATGAAAATGCAACATGTATTTACGTCTCTAAGCTTGTTAGATGCTTCTGATCTAAATTAGGAACCGTTGTTTGGTTTGTTCTCTTTTTTGTACAGAATAAAAACAGTGAATGTAGTTTATTTCCTGATTATTTTGTCGATTTCCCCAACCGTACTTTATTAATAGTGGAATATATTTCGCTTTCATCGCTATCCCGATCCTTTATCATTCATTCTTATACATCTGCTGATTCCGCAATTTGAATGTGGCACTTGCCATCTTATAGGTCCATTTAGATCAGCATTGTCTTGACAAATAAAGGATTACATTAAAATAATTTATTTTCTGGACAGTTCAGCTCATCCCATAAATTGTTTTAAATGAAAATTATTTTTTTTTTTGTTTTGAATTAGAATATTTTGAAACGTTTCTCAATTTCTTCTTGCAATTTATTTGAATTCGGATAATTTTTCAGTTGTAATTCATCGTTGCAATTTGTATGTGTGTAATTGCATGCTTATCTTTTTAATGACATCTGTAGTTGTAACTAAAAAAATGATTAGTTAACAAATTTCTGTTCATGTTTTGAGAATATATGTAGTCCACATTCATTATCATGTGGTTGAAAATTTATTTGGATTTGATATTTTGTACCCTAATTGCCACTATCAGCAATGATCTATTTATAATTTATTATTGTTGTGTTTCTATAAGTAATGTTCTTGATTCTAATTCCCATTCTGTCCGTATTGAGTTACTAAATACTAAACAAAGAGTAATGATTTAATAGAATAGAATATTTCGATTGATTTTTCCCAAAGAAAGTTTTTCCTACAATTAATATTACTTTGCTTAGGGTGGCAATTAGGTTCAATAATATCGTGACGGGTCAAGCCTTCCACATGTAGAAAGTTTACTTAGTCTCGATCTAGGTCAGGTTGAACTTCATTAACGGAGCAAAATGTTGAATAGTTGGTGATATGTATTTGAGCTACAATTTCGCTACAATTCTATCCACAAATTATTGCATTATTTTGAAAATAATGAGTCTTTGAACATTTTTGTTTTGAGTTTTTAGCCAATTCTTCCCCTTTGTAAAATTAGTTATTGCATTTTTTTGTAGATTACGTCTTGGAGACTCCAGTTAAGGAGTGTAAGACAAGTCAGATCAACAATTATACAGTCTTATACACTAGTTACCATATGAATGTTATAGCTTAATAGTATTCTCAACATATCCATACATAAGCGGCAAATTGCTAAGTGACTGATAATTTGCATCCAATTTGTTCATGTTGTTTTAAATAAATTCGCAATGTAAACTAGTACTACATTATCCATTTTTTAATATAAAAAAGCCTTTTAGACATAAAGTAAGTCTAATTTGATTAAAAATAAATTTTGAGCTTCTTATTGTGTTTTGAAACATTGAAGCACCGCTCATTTCACCGCAAAAGTTAGGGTTTATTGGTTAGAAGAATATTATTGGTTATTAATGTTGTTCAAGTACCATACCATTCAGCTCTCAATAGTAAACTTATTAGACATACAATTTAATTATTGGATTAATGTTTAAAAATATTAATATTGTTGTAAATTTTCCGTTTTCGCAGGATGTCCTGAATTAATCTTCATGATGACGGAATAGGTACGGTAACTAAATTAAATCCAGGCTCTACATTGATACTTTTTTGAGTGATCGCTAGATCAGTTCTGAAATTATTTCGGAAACTAAATGATCGCTTTCAATTGGGTATCAATGTAGAGCTTCACAACTCTATGTAATTGCAGTGTTTGTAATTACATAAAAAAAACTAAAAAATGAGAATTGTTCTGTAAAAGATTCTAATAAATTGTTTTTTCTCGATGACAGTTGATCTTGAAAACCAAGACCACAGTGCCACTGAATGTTCACTTCCTGATTCTGCGTGGGCCATTTGGAGACATGAAATTGAATGCCAAGATTTACAAATTTGAGTTTACCGACCAGGAGAATGAGAGCCAGTATGTCGGACTGCCATTGGCCGATACGGCCGAGTGCAACCGACTTCTTGCAGCCAAAGCCATCAACTTCAGGTTGACTTCTATTTATTATTGTTTTTTCCTATTTTATTACATTTGATCATAATTTGTAAGTGAAATCAAACTTATATGTCGTCAAATTGCACTAAATATTGATGAAAGACATATATGTTTTTATACAGAATTTATTGCACAACTTACTGAATCTGAACCAATCCTCACGTAACAATTTTAGTACGCTGCCATAAGGAAGTATGCTGTAAGTATTAAGAGAGTGCAGCTCCCTTGATTGGGCAGTCGCTGAGTGCGATGTCAGTGTGATCAGTGTGAATTTATAAGCCATAAAATGACATTTTTGTGAGAATGAATGAATATTTTGTGACAACAGGATTATCCTGTAATAGGAGCCTCTGTAGATCGAAGTACGGTACTTCAAAATAGACCTTCACAATAATTCAAACCTTAGTAATTTATGATACTCTATAATAATATTTTGTTTATCGAGAGAGTTATGGATTTAATAGATGTGTAGAGCGTTCTAGAAACGTAATTAATTATCATGTTATTGGATTCGATAAACTGATACATTAGGTATAAATGTAATAAATCTGTTCCTATTTTTGATTTTCAATAGACATATTTTATGTTTGCAGGCTCATAATGTTCTTGGTGACAAAGTAAATTGGCCAGCTTCGCGAAGTCGCGAGAAGAAGAGTTACTTGGCACGGAGTCTCAATAAAAAGAACGCTAAATTTATATTAAAAAACAACTTAGTATTAAGTCTCATTGCAGCAGTTTTTGCACCTGTTCAAATTCCAAAAATTGTTGTTTGTCTCTAAAGGACACTTGAAAAATAACTTTGGTTCTAGTGCCTGATGCTTCAAAACTATGTTTGAGTGACAACAGTAGATAGTCTATATGTAGTATCGATATGTGACATATTAAATCATTAAAATGTGTAATTATATTTATAAAAAACGTTTTTCAAAAAATATTTTAAGATATTTATTATTTCACAAATAATTTTATTTTATTGTTTAGCTTTCTTCTATAGATTTAAATAATTATATTTATAATTATTCATAAAGTAAGAATAGTGATGCGTTATGATATTAATTGTTTATATTATAAAAGAATTTATTTTTGTTTTTTTGTAACGTAGAAATTTATTATAGTATTTTATTTAACTTATCAGGTTATTGAAGAAAGTTCTTTTTATAATTTTATTTACATAATGTCAGTATTTTATTTTTTATATTCTTATTAATTTTTTATTGTAATGTCTTGATTTATTATTCATAATCATTTCAAAATTATTCAATCATTATCTCCGTTACCATTGAAAGAAGTAGTTCAGAAGACTCAATCCATTTCTATATCACTGTTAGCTTCAAAAGACAAGTTAATATATTTTGGTATCACTGAAAGTAGCCTCAAAAGACGGATGCATGCATTTCAAACAAATTTATTTTTGAGATAGCACTTAATTTAGAATTAATTGCATCTATATAATTAATATTTATTGTCGTTTAATTTTAATTGCAATAAACTTTAATAAGAATAACGATTATTTTCTGGATTAAACTTGAATCCTTTCCCATTTTCAACTTTTTTTGTACTTTTAAACGTCATTATATGGACGAGTCTTAATATAGTATAGTTTCGCTATTTTTCACGCACGTTTTAATCTTGATGAATATGGACCACTCTATATCTCCGCTTTCTCGGCCATGTCTGCAAGAGCAGAACTGACCTGACCTAGAAGATACAAAATGAGCGGAATAAATAGCGAAGTTCTGCTAAAACGATCAGTTTATCAGAGGAATCAATCTCGTTTAGGGAGCATTCAGTATTCGAAAATAACCACCATCGCAAAATCAAACACATGTTGTCTAATGGTACTCGCGCTGCTCTATTCTGTCTGAATTCATTACGCAAAATGTATTTTATTTTGTGATGGCGATTATCGTCGACTATTGGACTAAAGTTTGCATCCTTACGGCCCAATCGAGAGGTGCCGAGACGGCGACTGAGCGAGTGGTCAATTTTTGTAAAAGCCGGGTTTGAAAAGCCATTTTATCTATGATTGTAAAGTATTGTCATTTCAGCTGACTTTATTCACGCCTTATGAAACCATTTGTATAATGAATCTATTATGCAATCAGAGTAATTGCAGACGACGGGCTCTAGACCAAGAATTCAGGAATTCTCCAATTTTGTGTCAATTTTGAAATGACAATAATCTCATGAGATGATTTAAACATTACTCACTTACTCCATGGCGCTACAGCCCATTCAGGGCCCTGGCCTCCTCTAAAATGCCTCTCCTGTATTCTTATCAGCTGCCTTGCGTCTCCAATCTCTCACTCCTAGCCTTCGCAGGTCGTCCTCAACATCCTCCAGCCAACGTTTTCGTGGTCACCCTCTCACTCAACCTCCTTCCTCCTGGATTCTCCCTTGATACTTTCTCTACAGCCCTTGAGTCATCCATTCTCTCTGCGTGACCTAACCAGCTCAAAAGCCTAATTTTTATTTCATTCATAAATCGTGTTTTCCTATAAAGGTCACGCAACTCTTGGTTTGTTCGGATTCAGATTTAAACATTACAAAATCAAATTGAATTTCAAATCAGAACGGAACCAATCGACAAAAATCACGCATTCTAGGTTATGCTAGTTTGGGTCAGTTATCAGCTAAGTTGAATTGGGCGTTATTTATTGGTAGTAATATATAAAATATTTATTTATTATAAATCATTGGTGACATTGGCTGGAAGTCACAATAACTATACCAATAAATAACACGTCTTAGTGTATGCAAAGATTGTATTTTGCCTTTAAGCACAAGTTGAGAAACTCTCTCTCTTCGTGTCATAATTTGCATTCTGTAAATCAACCAATGTTTGAGTTTATGGGAGTCTTACGTTTTACTGGCAAATGGAGTGTCCAAAAACTAAGGCGTCTGTGCTCATGGGCGCCACCACATAGGGGAAAGGGGGGGCCGCGGCTCCCCCCTGGCCTCTAGGGAAAAAATAATATGTTAGGAAAAAATAACATAGCATTCATCACATATAACAAAGTTATAGTTTCATAGAAAAAATATTTCAGTGAAAAGTATTTAAAATGATTGAAAACTGTTTTACATGCACTTATTTCTGTACAACTTGTATTAGTATCATACTTCGCACAATATTATTCTGTGGGAAGCTCAAGAGTTGGCTAGGGGCTAGAAATAAAACAGGCAACGAAATGCTTAGTGGGCTTTGCCTGATGTCTGCAAAGAGACAATTTTCGAAAGAAAAAAAAGAAGAATTTGTGACAAATTCAATCAATTTGTTTGCCACTGAAAGTAGAAGAGTTCAGTTTTTGTTTAAATAAAGCTTGATGTAAACAGAAAAATATTAATGAATAAAGCTAATTTTTACGGATTGATAAATTTGGGATTTTTTTTGTTGCCCGCATCTTTTTTCTATTGCAGGAAATTAGTGTAAAAGTCATAGAGCAAGTTTCTAAACTCACCAATTTTACTCTGATTTTTCAAAATTTTCCATACCCCCCAAAAGGACTGGCACCCCCCTGAAAAATTTCCTGGTGGCGCCCTTGTCTGTGCTATTCAAATTCATGGTCATCTATAGACCATTCAGTTTCTGGTCATTCACCGGTAAACAATAGTCTCCCACGAACTCAACCATTATCAGCTTCCGATTCCTTCTTATCAATATTTATCAGCATGGCACGGATATGTGTGAGATCATCTTAATTGTGCACTTAAGCAGGAAACTTCAATCACCAATTTATTATCAATTCCCAAGTTGAACTAATACGTACCGTAGTATTTCAATCATATGTGGTTGTCTTTTTTACTGCAGTTGTGTATCATAGTCGATGATGCACAACAGTTGTGCGAAAAGGCCGTTATAGGTGGATCGCCACGTGAATGGTATTGTCCCCCATAAGAATACCCATAGAATGCATGTTAGCTATTGCCATTCTCGTGGCAATCCAACTATACACATAAATGATTTTGTGCCGCGTATTAGTAAATGCTTCATAATATTAAAATTAAAATGAGCTGAGTTTATAGGACTTCTATTACTGGGACTGGGAACATGCAAACGATGATGATTCTATTATGCTGTTGAAAATGAAGGTCTGACAAAAATCAAGGACAAAGGCAATCTTGCATTTTTCAGGTGGCCCACACTACAAGTACGGTAAATCCTTACTTATTGTGTACAATACAAAAGTGAAAATAATGCAAAATTTCAAAATTTGTATTTTTTGTGAATTCCTTGTTAGTTTTTGTCTAATAAGTTTTTAGGCAATTCTACTTACATAAGTATCACTGGACATAACTTTCAGTACCGGTACCGGTACTGTTAAATAGCTAGTGTTTCAGGTCAAATTTATCTTTCTAGCTCTTATGAATAATGAGAGCCTATAAACTTTTTAACTTTCATTAATTTTTTAACTTCTACTTTTCAAGGTGAACAGAGGTTTGCCAGCATTAATTAAAACACAAGAGATCACTTTGTGAAATAGTCCACGGAAGGATTATTATCAACGCCCTAGAAAGTAATAAGTGCTTTGATGGAAAACTAGGTTTTTGGTCGCCATCTTGGGAAATCTGAATTTAAAAAAAAAACTAACATGCTGTTTTAGAATAAAAGACCGTTGGCAATGTAAGGCTTTATTGAACGATGAACAGAGCATGAGGAATAAACAGATAGAGTAAACCTTCCATGTTGGGTATCAAATTGCAGGGAATTCCATGCTGAGAAATGGGTTATTGATTTTTCAAAGGTGATCATAAATAAAACGTATGATTGTCAAAAAATGGAAAGAGAGATATTCTTTATTACTTCGATATCATACAAGAATATAGAAAATAGATTTTCACAATATATTTACCTACTCTAAGCCATCTTTATTGAAATCTCCAGGTAAATTGGAATCATCTGCTGTGTTTATACATGTAGTCTTTCCCATAACAGTAGGCCTATTTACACAGCGCTTGTCTGTGATAAGATAAGGCTCTGGCTGACTTCGTTTCCTACAGTCTTGGGCTCGAATCTCGTTCAGCCATGTTTCTCATCATTCAACCATTACCCACGCACAAGTCTCCAGACTCATGTTGGCATCATCCGCAATAAAAAAAATGAGAGACCATATGGTACATTTCATCTGTTACAGGGCTCTTCAACTGCAGTTCCACTGGCATACTTAAACATACCAATGAGTTATTCTGGAGCTGGAATCAAATAGTCAATAAGTGGACTAGTAATCAAGTAATAGTAATCAATAAGTGGACTAGTATTCGCCATTAACCGATTGCCAACCCTATAACGTTGGATAAAGCATAGCAAATATCAAGATACCCCGAAATTTAACACTACAAAATATTACTTTACCTGATTGATTTAGAGGTAGACCATGGTTAGGGAAATTTTGTTTTTTCAGCCTTTCATTTAGAAAACAAATCCCCAATTGCCTAGAATTATTATTTTTTAGGCTGTTAATTATATTATGAATTGATTTATTTGTTGACTCATTGGCTTCATTTAGCTCTGGCCTATCAAACCTATTATACATTAGGTTTCTGGCTGAGTGGCACAATCTCTTTAATTTTTTCATTTATTTCAGGAAGGTGTTTTATACTAGGCTCATTTATATTGTTTGAGCTCCCCAGTAGGCTACTATATAAAATCGTTTTAAAAAAAAATCTTTTGTTTATTTCTTAGCTGACTCTATGATTGCGCTTATATATAGGGGCACTTGGCTTGAAAGAACTCTGAACTTCATATTCTTTTTTTATTTTTTTATCCAGTAGATCACTGCAGTCTCGTCCATGATTCTTTCCTATCGTTATTTCCCCTCACTTAAGTTTTGGTTGCTGTTTGCAAAACCTGGCTATAACTTTTAGTTTGACCATTTTCTATGTTTTCTTCATTTGTTATAGGTTGTACTTTTTTGTATTAATCAGAGGTTCAGATCGTACATTAAGGGGCCCACACACTAGCGAGTTTGGCTCGCGAGTAAGACTCGGCCAGCCGGGCTCGGGAGAAAATCACTAAAGTGGTTTTTGTTAGTGGGCTGTTTTCTCCCGAGCCGAGCCGAGCCCAGCCAGACTCGCGCAGGGCTACAAGCGCAGCTGGGCTCGGCTGGGACTCGCTAGTTAGTGGACGTCTCCCGAGCCGAGCCAGGCTCAGCACCTCATTATAACATAGCAGATCGTCAGAAAGCAAGTATTTACACTGTTCACAAGACGTAAAAATAAGTTAATTGAGTTATCTATTTAAGTTTGTATATTTACTATTACTATGACTGAAATAGGTACCAAGTTAAACTAATGTATAAACAGAAAAATAAGAAAGAAACCGTATATTAAAATTTGAGTATTCAAGAAAAAATAAAAATGTTAATATTGTAGTGCAGAGCTTATTTTTAATACAATACAAATAAATATTCGAATGTTGTTTTTTCAACAAAAAATACCTACAGTAACATAAAAACAAAATTCTAAAAAATAATTTCAATAATAATAGCTGCTAACTGATAAATTGTGTATAAAATAAATAAATAAATAATTATTGAATAATAATGATAATAATAATACATCCCTTTGCATGTAAGCCCAATGCCTATTTTATATTTATTATTATAACATTATCATTATAAATATAACAGTATTTAATAAATTGCAATATAACAATTAATTACTTCGATACAAATGGAAAAAAATGGAAGTAATTAAAAAATAAAAATTGTAAAAAGTAGATGAAATTAATCCTATATTTCATCTGACCTTTTGAATTCTATGGAACAGGCCCCCTATTACAATTTTTCATATTTAATTGTAGATGTTCTTCTTCTTCTTCTTCTGAAGATGAAGCCCACATAGGTCTGAGACCTGTGCGTGGGTAATGAGTTGGATGATGGTGATTTATGAGTTGGACCTAAAGTTTTAGGTGGGTTCCGAACCACTGGGAAGTGATTACACAGCAGAGAACAGTGTCCTTTTTGCTGGCCAATCTAATCGGTCACCGTTACAAACAGGACCTACGAGAACGCAGCTTATCTCTATCTGATTGATACCTGCTACGCCTCGCGGCTATCGCTTCTATATCTATATCTATAATTATATGTTATAGATCTATAAGAAAGATACTTAGAGGTGGGAAAATAATTGTTATATAAAACATAAATCGTGCCTATAAATGCTCTGACATCTTTTTCTCTTGTTAGAAAAAAATTAGAAGAAATAAAACATTTATTAATAATAATAGTAATAATAATAATAATAATAATAGTACTTAATAAAACAGAATTTCAAGAAGTATGAAATTTTAGCAAAACCAATACTCTCTCTAGAGCATAAAATGACCTTCCAAATGAGATATTGATTGTCATTTGAAGATTTTGCCATTAGATGAGCTATATGGATCAGAATTAACTTGGGCGCACTCCAGCCGACCTTGAAAAGTAGCCGAGCCGGACTCGGGAAGTTCACAACACGTTAGTGGTGATTTTCGTCCGAGCCTTACTCGCCGAGCCAGACTCGCAAGTCTTACTCGCGAGCCATACTCGCTAGTGTGTGGGCCCCTTTAGCTTCATTTATTTTTTATTTTAATAATTAAATTTCCTCTGACATTATCCTACATTGACTTGAGAGATTTAGAATTTCGATTTTATGGTCATCCTGCTGCATTTTTACAATAACCTCCAGAGATTTTATTTGATTCACCAACCCTATCCATTCTTCCTCAGAAATTTTTAGTGATGATTCCAATTCGGTGTGATTACTCAATAGTTTAGCAACCTTTTCTTCTACATCTACAGTAGCTTTAAGAGCTGATGGTGGTTTTTTGATTAATACTTGAGATCGCTTTGTTACCTGAGTTTTAGTTATACAATTAGATTTAGATGACTTGTTTGGACTCATTTTTCTAGCTAAAAATTGTTTTGAATTGATTTAAGTGAAATGTTTAATGAAATATTACTTAATGTATTATAATATTGTCAACTTGAGACTATTTAATTACAAGAAAATTTATCAATATTGGTACACCTTGTCTCGAAAACAGAATTTGACGTTTTATTAAGATACTTTAAATTATAGGCCTACTAGACAAATTAATAATGGAAATTTTTATATTTTTTGTTATATTAATTCTCACAAATCTAATAAACACAATAATAAGGCTGATATCATTTTGAAACAGGAATTGCTCACCGTCCACGTTTATTTAACAACTGAAGTCATACACAGTTGCACACACACACTACAACGCTGCCAATGCTCACTAGATCATGACATCATAATATTCTACAACACTTCCCTCTTTGAACAATGTTTAGATCACAAAACCAACTATTATATATATGTTTTTTTTTTTAACTTATAAACAATTACAAAACCATTCCTAATTCAGATTACAAAACAGTAAGAAAAATTAAAAATTACAAATTCAGTTAGAAAAATAAAAAAAAATACAAACTCAGATTACAAATTCAGTCTCTGTGGCTTACGAATCGTTCTACCAATTCTAGTAACCTGACCTCTCAACTCTGCGTCATCCTCTATCTGCACCTTTTCCTGTAGACTATTATCAACTGGGTCATTTCTCGCCCCACTATCATCTGTACCATCTCTCACCCCACTATCAACTGTAGTATTATAAAAATCCAAGAAATCACCTGATTGTTTCCTAATATGTATACTGTTCCTCCTTAATACACTACCAGTACAAAGTTTGACAATATAGGACCTAGGGTAATTTGTTTTCCTGACTATCACTCCTGGCTCCCAAATTTTCTTGTGTACATTGTAGGCCTACACATAAACTGAATCCCTTACCCAAAAGAACTGGGAGTCTTAGCAGTTTTATCATAGTTTTCTTTGGACTTGGCTTGTTGTTTTTCAAGGTTATCCTTGACTATTTTCGGGTCACAGACAGATGGTGCTAACAAATTCTTAGTCACTGGAATTTTTGTTCTCAGCCTGCGGCTTAATAATATTTGAGCTGGTGACAGCCCCTTAACTATGGGCATATTCCGGTAGTCAAGTAAAGCACTATGTAAATCTGTACCAGAATCTGTGCATTTTTTAATTATTTTCTTTACAGTTTGAATAGTTCTTTCCACTTGTCCATTTGATCGTGGATATACTGGACTTGTGTTAAGTATATTAAAGCCCCATTCTCTAGCGAATTCTTTAAACTCAAAGGAACCAAACGGATTATTATCCCCTACAATTGAAATAGGAATACCATGAGTGGAGAATGTCAGTTTGAGGTTTTTAATGACCTCTGTGGCAGTTTTTGATCTCATGTTCAGCACATCAACCCATTTAGAGAAATAATCTACCACTACAAGATAAATGTTTGTCCCAATTTCAGCAATGTCAACTGCTACTTTACTGTAAGGTAAGTCTGGTATCTCGTGTGATCTCAGTGACTCCTTTGCTTTAGCATTCATGTATTTGTTACAAAGGCTACAAGATGAAACTAACTTTTCTATATCAACAGATAAGCCAGGCCAATACAATACTTCCCGAGCTCTAGATCTTGTTTTGTCAATACCGAAATGACTTTCGTGAAGCAATTTCAACATATTTGCTCTTAGACTAAATGGAACAATAATTCTATCATTTAAAAATACAAGTCCTTCATTTACATATATATCATGTCTCTTATTATAGTAAATGCAGACTATTTCAGGGACGTTTTGCTTATTTACAGGCCAGCCATTTTCATAGATGCTACAGATTAGACTCAAAGCTGAATCCAAACTAGTTTCCTTTTGGAACAACTGTTTTTTTTCTTCAGATATTGCCAATACATTAGGAACCACCACATCAAGAGCATGTATGAATGTACTATCATTAGTTTCATGACTATTCTTGGGCTGCTCAACCCGTGACAAGAAAACTGCAACTATCATGGTTTTACCTGGTCTATACTCTATTTTTGGATTATATTTCAACAATTTCAGTTTTAGGCGCTGGAGCCTTGGTGACATGATTTTACAAATAGGCTTATCCATGATTGATGACAGTGGTTTACTGTCATTGTATACTACAAATTCCCTACCATACAACAAATGATGATATTTTTTAACAGCAATACAAATACTCAACATTTCTTTTTCAACTTGAGCGTACTGGGACTCAGTAGGAGTCAGAGCTCTAGAACCAAAACTTACAGGTTTACCGTACTGAATTAAACAAAACCCAACAGCATCTTTACTACTATCTGCATGTACTTCGATTGGTTTATTGCAATCAAAAGTTGCTGTGGTTACAGCTACTTTTAATTTTTTAATACACTCAGAGTGTATTGGTAACCACTGCCACGTATTTGACTCCTTGAGTAATTCCCTAAGTGGACCTATTAGTTGTGACATGTCTGGGATGTATTCTCGAAAATAATTGAATAGCCCCAATACCTTTTGGAGGTCCTTCTTATTTGTTGGATTAGATAGATTCATTACACATTCAATATGTTTGTCATCAATATGGACCCCATTACAAGAAAATATGTGACCTACAAAACTCACTTCATCCAGATTAAACTGGAGTTTCTTTGGATTAAATTTTACATTACTCTGCCTAGCTTTGTCCAGTACCTTTGCCATTATTTCATCGTGTGTGTCCTGATCTGGTGCTGCAATCAACAGATCATCAAAGTACACAGTCACGCCTTCAATATTAGAAAATATGTCAGAATTTAATTTATGAAATAGCTGAGGAGCTATTGAAATTCCAAATGGAAGTCTATTAAATGAATAGCAACCATAAGGAGAGCTGAACGTGCAAATTTCGGCTGACTCCTTGTCTAATTTTACATGATAAAAACCTGCACTACAGTCTAACACAGAGTAGCGATTTTTCCCAGCCAAGTTTGTTTTCATCTCCTCCAGTGATGGAATTAAATACGGTTCTGGCATTAAATCTTTGTTCAAAATTTGAGGGTCAAGACACAATCTTAAAGATTTGTCAGGTTTTTCGACAATAACTAGATTACTTACATAGCTACTGGGGTTTTCATTTTTTGAAATTATTCCCATTTGTTCCAATTCAAACAAAGTTTCCTTCAATTTCGGCATTAATGCTAAAGGGACCCTTTGTGGAGGCCTTACTACAGGTGTTGCTCCACTTTTCAATTTTATTTTATATTCTGTTGGGAAACAACCTATTCCTGTAAATACATCGCTATTTGTTTCAAGAAACTTTTCTTTAGACTCTAATTGTGCACTATGAACTCTGTTTATCAAACCCAGATCAACACAAGACTTCAAACCAAAAATAGGAATACACTTCTCTTTATCAATGACAAGAAACTCTACATTCAATTCAATATTATTGACACTACAATTCAAATGAATTTTACCAGTAGCTACCATTCTAAACCCACCATAGGATTCTAGAACAAGATTGCATTTTTCCAACCCTAGTACATCAAGTTTACATTTTCTAAAAATGTGCAAAGGTACCAAATTTATTTCTGCACCTGTATCTATTTTGAAATTAATCATTTCACCATTCACCTTAATTGGTTGAAACCATGAACAATTTACTTTATCTGGTCCCGCATTTTCCATGTTATCGATTTTAAACAGTCTAATTCCATCAATGTGAAACTCTTGTGACACTACTTCTTGAACTACTTTCGCATTCTTTCTTGGCTTAGTACACCCAACAGCAAAATGATTAATTTCACCACAACTGTGGCACTGTTTATTGTAAGCTAAACACTTTCCCCTGGTGTGCTTTTTATTGCACTTTTTGCAAAGATACAAACCTGATTGAGTACTGCTACTTACATCACTAGAACTAGGCTTAAACTTAGAGTTGAACGTATTTCCATACCTTACTGCATGTACATGTTCCTCTTTTACTGTTACCTGATCCTGTTTGTGCCCCATTACTTCTTGAAACTGTATATTGCTTGTCTCCCACAACAGATATTATAAATACTAATAATAATGAACAAGAATACTGCTTATCCATTCGAATTAATATTCAATTCTTCAAAATTCGCAGAGCCTGTTCTGAAAACGTGCACACACGATCACTGCTACCTATTGATTCTCTTGATTTTATCACTGAAGTTCTGATGCACAATTATCTCATCATTCATAAGCTAGAGAGGTAAATAGAGGACCTGAAACATTAGCTATTTAACAGTACGGTACTAAAATTTATGTCCAGTGATACTTGTACCAAGAATTGCCTAACAACGAAAAAAACTAACAAGGAATTCACAAAAACCGAAATTTTGAAAGTGACTATTTTTTTTTTAATTAATTAACTATTTTGGAAACTATCAATATAATATTAAAACTGACACTGTATTTCACTTTTATATAATGTTTTACTCACATATATTGGAGATACTTGAGGGATGCATTTCACTTTCGAAAAGAAGCTTCGTCAGAAGTGAAATGCATCCTCAAGTATCTCCAATATATGTGAGTAAAACATTATATAAAAGTGAAATACAGTGTCAGTTTTAATATTAGATTGTTCATTAAGTATTTCGTCATGGAAAACATCACAGAGAGAAACTATTAATCTTAGAGAATTGGTTAAGTGCTCAAATTATAGATAATTTTATTGGGTTTAATAAATAACTAGTTACATTTTTCTCTCCGATTGTTACTCTGTGAGATATTTTGGAAAAGCTGAAAAGTACCAACATTTTTCAAGATGGTGGCCAAAAAACAAATTTTTGAAAATGCAAATGTTGAAAAGAAGGGTATTAGCTACCATTTCCGCTTGGAACTATTTTGTGTTCCAATAATATTGTTTCACCTTAAACCTTAGCTCATTTCTACTACCGTACACTATATTAAAGTACCTGATTTTGGCTTTCAACCTTAAAAGTAATTTTTAAAATAACTTCCACTAAAAGTGATTACGGTATATCATTAAGTTATAAATGCGCAATAGCTGGGCTATGATAGGTTTATGTGAAAGTTAAATGTCTTTAGACGTGTAAGGGAGGATGATTAATCATTTCACTTTCATTTTCGACTCTGCTCTTTCATAACGAATATTCTATCATTGTAGCCTACAGTGTAGTATAAAAGCATTCTACTTGGAAAAAACTTCTCTCTGGTGTTTAATCTGTGAACGTAATAGTGTTGTGACAGTCGTAATTCCGGATTAATTCAAGCATGACACAGGCTATGTTAATGGTAAGGATATTCTATATAAATATTATAACGAGTACGGTATTCTCAATAGTAACAATAATATTGTCCTAATCAGTCATTACTTGGAAAATATAACTGGCCGATTGACTGTTTTTATTTCTTGATGCAAATTGAGGTAAATATAAATACATAATAATTGTATAAATATGTGGATTAAGTTTTTTCATCTCAGATATATGAGAAAAGCTACATCAATCTTTTTGCTTTCGAAACGTGTCTGTTGAATAATATTTTAAATCTGGAATTAGAGCCCAGTGGTGTGCTAGATGACAATGTTAATTGGTTTATTTTCTATTATTATTCTAAACTCGATAAAAATTCTTAATCAGTTCGATCAGTTTAACCAGTTTCAGCTTATAATATTATTATGACTTGAGGTTGATTACATATATAGGCTATTCATCTTGGGAGATTGAAAAACGACTTTTACTCACATTAGTATCTATCAATATTTTTAACAAACTTCATTGCTAAATCTAATTCCATATAGAAAACGGTAAAATTGTTGTAAAAAGAAATACTGTATCATTATTTGAATCCATTACTTATTCTCATACCGTATGTTGGACTATTCATGTGTACAAACTTGCTATGCAGAACTGACCTTTTTGAGTCGCGGCGGACGCCTTCTGAACTACAGTATGTAGTTCTTCCTCGGCGCTTGGTTGCAGAACAATAACTTATGTTTGAATTCAACTTTAATAGGAAACTTAATATTTTATTTATGAGCTTTAAATATACTCATCCAAACACTTAATGCAGTCTTCCTTAATTTATCATAATACTTTATTGTTCACCGATTAGATTTTATTGGTAGTTTTTGTATTTTCTTTGATGGAACTGAAGAGACCCATATTTTTATTGAAAGAAAATTCTATAAAATGTCTTTATTGTTTTTGTTCATTGTTCTCTTAATCAATGTGTTTTCTACTCCTCAGGTATTATTTTATTTAATAGGATTCAGTGAATGCATATTGTCCGATCCAGAAGAAATTTTATTAGCAGCGGCTACAAAAGGATTACTCATTGATAAAAAGCTAGCTATTCATGGACGTAAGTAGTAGTAGGCTTTATCATAGTAATGAAGTTGTTAACAATGTTGAATATATATTTTTTTTTTAGGATGAAGCCCACATAGGTCTGAGACCTGTGCGTGGGTAATGAGTTGGATGATGGTGATTTATGAGTTGAACCTACAGTTTTAGGTAGGTTCCGAACCACCGGGAAGTGATTTTACAGCAGAGAACAGTGTCTTTTTTGCTGGCCAATCTAATCGGTCACCGTTACAAACAGGACCTACGAGAACGCAGCTTATCTCACTGATTGAACAGATACCTGCTACGGCTCGCGGCTATCACTTCCCTATTGTGTATAGTTTTGTGTGTGAATCAACTTTCAAGATATCTAACTATATAGTGCGCTAATGGATTACCCATTCAAATAATTATTTTAAAATAATTTTCTATGAAAACGGACATTGTATTTCTTAAATTGGCTGATTTTGCTCACTTGAATCAGCAATGCATTTTCGCTCCGAATGAGAAGCTTCCTCAGCTCATCGAATGAATTTATCCTTGTTCATATGCTAATCAATTGCACCCGTTTAACAAAGACTTTCTAATGCAGTTACAAAATAGATTTTTTTAAATTGTTCAAAGAAATAACTATTGCGATATTTTATAAATTCTATACCAGTTTGTTCAGTTTTACCAGTTTGATCAATTATCTGTATTTTATAAGTGAGCCCTGAGCTTTACACCTGATTATAATGTGTTATTCGTTGAAATAACATGGATGTTATCAACTGAGCTAGAATACTATACTAGAGAATGATATTATCCAACATTA
Source organism: Conomelus anceps (assembly GCA_948455865.1). Taxonomy (NCBI): domain Eukaryota; kingdom Metazoa; phylum Arthropoda; class Insecta; order Hemiptera; family Delphacidae; genus Conomelus; species Conomelus anceps. The sequence continues at coordinate 76,178,564 of OX418216.1, read as the reverse complement.
ATTTCAATTTCACTGAATACACATGACTTCAGAAATTTAATTACACATGTGTTGAAATCGAAATTTCACCCAATTTGGCAACGCCGCTTTTTTTGCTCGGTCCGCTTTTTTTTGCGCAAATCCGCGCACGGTCTGTGATGTTACAAATTAAATGTTTTTATTGTGTTGGAATCCAGAACTGCAGTTGTAGAAAAAATATTGTATGCAATTTGCGCGTGAAGCTTCTTTATCGCTCTCGCAAAATTACTGCGCTCCGCTATGCATCGCGCAGTAACTGTTTTGGCTCGAGCGATAAAGTCGCGCTTCACGCTCTTAATACATAAATAACTATTACTATGTAATTATTTGTTATTGCTGTACAATTAATTTTCATTTTAAATTGATTATTTTTCTTTTTCAGCACCAATAGGACCACCGCCTGTTGTAGTACTCGGAGGGCCACCGGTTTTTGGTCCACCATTTGGACCAGTACCATTTGGTGGGCCACTACCCTTCGGTGGGGGACCTGTGCCGCCTCCATTTTTTGGGCCAGGACCATTTCCGCCTTTCTTTGGACCAATAGCACCCTTCCTTGGACCACCACCATTTCCTTTATAGGATAGTCCTCGTATTACCAACAAACGAGGGACGTTAGCTTTACTTTGAAATTTGTATCTAGGTTTGATAATAGGAAATTATTATAATTATTAAATATCTGTTTCATAATAATTGTACCAGTAGAGTAGATAGAATAGAGAACTGGAGTAGAGTATTTGTAGTCTGTCAATGCATTATTGGTTGCGGCAGAAAACTGTTTAGTCGCATGTTGGCTATCTCTCTCGGCTCCTCATCACTATCTCTCACGCTGTCTACAAATCTGTTTGCCACTCCCATTCCTAGTGGGATAACAGATTAGATGACTGGTGACTTGTCATGCACTTCACACTCCCTGATTTCAAAACAGGGACAATTCAGAAAAACATTTTTGAGATGTGATTCAAGTATTAAGATTTGTTTTAATCATTACTTATTCAAAAATCATATAAGTAGGTAGCATAAAAGTAAACTCCGCTTTGTTGAAAATATTTGTACCATGATCATTGTACAATATTTGTATGATCAGATCAGTTATTTGGAAACGAATAATATTTCCACATTTGTTTTGTTTGGTGTTTTTATTACCATAATGAAACTGTACTTAGAAAGTATGAATCATAAGGTATGATTATAAGGCTTTAAGATTTAATTATATTTCTCTCATTTCACAGTCAAGGGTTGCTGTAAAAATTATTTGAATATTTATTTTTCAATGTTTTATGCCTCTTGTGTTGATTATGCGAAAGAAATAATATAGGTACCGTACTGCGGCACTCATAGATCAGACTTGGTTGTTAAAGGGGGTGCATGCCAAGTGAATGGAGATTTTTCATTATGAAATTGGAATTTATAATAGTGTATTTAATTCAAAGTATTGGAAAATAAATATGGCATTTTAAAACTTGCCACTAATGCGAGCCATAATATTATTATTCTTTTGCCATCAGGACGATAATCCTACCCTACCTATTCTTATGAAGAAATTTCTCTTAAAAACTTTATCAATGTTTTAATAAAATTCTGTAGACAATTCATAGTCCTCTTATCGCAGGCAGATTCTTTATTTCTGATAGTCGAATGGATTGAAGTATTTTTTTGTATTAATAAACCCAATATTGAAGATCCGGCAATGCTGTCAGATATCTTGAAAATTCTCAGTTTATTGAACTACAGATCCTTGCATTTATCACGGTCTGTTCTTAATATTAATCTTGATATTCTATAAATATTGGTTTTTAAAAATTGAAGAAATATTTCGTTGTACTTCAATCATAAAAGTTTTATATGGTAGTATGTAATGATATCAAAATAAGGATAACTTTGAACTTTTTTGAAGATATAAACACTCGCATTTTGGCATGACCACCGTTTTGTACTAGTGTAACCTGTAAATCTGAAGATGCACTAGCGCAAAATAGCCGTTACGCCAAAATGTGAGTGTAAGTTTCCGCAAGAAAGTTCGGATTTTTTATTCTTATTTTGATTGAGAATATTTCTGCAATTTATGTTCTATTGAAATGTTGTTCTATTTCAAGTGCAAAAGCTGTAGTTAACACAGCAGTCTACTGTGTCTCTTAGAAAAGTTTAGATGATAGAGATGATGCATGTAACAATAAACAATGGTTTTATTTTCAAAATTCAACAAAATTACATTGATCTATACACAATAAAAGTCTTCAAAATTAAATTGGTAGAGCATGAGTAAATATAAGCAGTGAAAGGGATGTCTATCCTATAATATGCTTCTATTCAAATAAATCCATGATATTTGAATAATTTTGTTTTTTAAATATCATCCAAGAAAAGTTGATTTTCTTTTAAGAATATTTTAAAAAGCTTACTGATTAAAAAGTTGATGGAGTCCGAATTGATAATGGAATGCTGGTAATAGAAAATTATCTAAACTAGGAAAAATGATATTATTTTTAAAATTTACTCAATTTTTTCGATACCGATGGCACATTTTACATGTATTTACGGATTTATGGACTCATTTGAGGATAATAACAATTTTGGTACCGTACAAAAATCATTCTATTCTACCATTTTTTGTATCGTATCATTATGATTATTATTACTAGACTGATAATAGGCTGATTACCGGTAGTAGATATTAGTGATGATTTCTTATGTTACATTTCTCTGGAACAGCCTGGATTAAAATAAATTATTACGGTAATAAAATACTCAGATCTATAATGATATTACAAAATATGAAACTTGATTCTACCGCCTAGGAATCTATTGATTTAATTATCAAAATTGTAGTTATTTTGAATAGATGGGAGAATGGAGTAGGCTACATAATTATAATAAACGAATGTACATCTTCAGCTGAGAAAGTAAGGAAATAAGGACTATAGGACCACTAATTTTTAAGACTAGTTTTTCCACATGTATTGAGTATTAAATACTATTGGACAAACAGTATTCCATTACAGAACTACATTTGATTTGCTAGAAAACAGAATGAAACTGCCTCCAAATGATCATTCTTCATTACTCGTTGAATTTGCTATTAAATCTGTACAAGACTTGGCTTTTGACGGTCTGCAAAAGAAGAAAATGAATTTCCGTTAATGATTTTCATTTGAACAAAAAGGTGGAAATGCCTTATGAATTAAAACATTGAGCATTATATAAATGCAACTAATATTATGGTGCAATGAAAAACTTTACACTAATAATAATCTAAACTTAAAAAAACCACTTTTAAATGGAAATTAACTCACGTTATGGCGTGACGGCCGTTTCGCTCTGTTGTCTAGAGCATCGTCAGACGACCCACAGTACACTCTGAGTTAATTTCCATTTAAAAGTGGTTTTTTAAAGTTTAGATTACATATTAGTGGAAACAAGATGGATCTTCAACATCACACTAATAATAAACTGCATACTATTCATTATTGGGTATTGGAAAATATAAACAAACGAATAAATTCGATATATTCATGATACCAAATCAAATATATCAAAATAACAAAAGAAATCTCCGCAGAGATAACACAATGTTTTCTGTCGTATAATAAAACCGAAATCGGCAATATTTCTTCTGATAATATCTTCGAAATAATCTATTCACCTTAGACGCAGATGTCCATAGTTATGCAGCTTGAAAAAAACATGTTATTCATCAGTGGGTTAGAGGTAGAGAATCATCAGTGCATATCTATTCCTATAGTCGTTATACTGCAGTCAACTGGAACCGTTTTGAAAGAAGCCTCTTGTTGAAAATAATAAAACTATTAAATCTTTTTGAAAGTATTGTTGAAAATAATAAAAATTTTGAACAAGATTCGAATTCACCACAGAGAAAATCCTGATTAATTTGTTGTAAATTTGGAATGTAATATATAAAGATGTTTATTGAGTCTCACAAGTAAATTAATCTATGGAGTCCAGAAACTGAAGGTGGTTAAAAGGCCTAATACACAGTTTAAGTTATGAATAACAGTGACGAGCAAAGAAAAAACAAAGACAACTTTAATAAGAAAACTACTGTAATATTAAAAACTGAAGCAACGGTAGTTTGCAGGGCGAAAATGATGCAAGTTTTCAGGGAATAATTCAATATAATTATGAATAAGAATATTTTTGTGACACAACAATGTAATCCGATACGGTACATCAAACTCACAAGCGACTTATACAACACAACTATATTGTAGTACGATAAATTAAAAATTCAATTAACAACAAAAAGGAGAAACAGTCACAAGGAGATACACAGTAATTAAAATTATTCACATAACATTCCAATAAATTGGCTAACTCAGAATAACTACTCACTTCTGGAGAATGCAATTGTAGGAATTCGGTCATTGAATCATAATTATTGTTGTGGATATTCATTTTTCGTGAACTGCAGTAGAACTATTCATATGTATAAACTGTGCAGAACTGACCTTTTTTGAGTCGCGGCGGACACGTTTCGAACTTTGTCGTTCTTCTTCGGCGCTTGGTTGCAGACATATGGTTGCGAGTCTGCAACCAAGCGCCGAAGAAGATTGACATAGTTCGAAACGCGTCCGCCGCGACTCAAAAAAGGTCAGTTCAGAACGGCAAGTTTATACATATGAATAATTGAATCATAATAAAGGATGGCTTAATAAAAGCCTATTGAATTGAGTTTTGAATGTGGAAAGCGATAGATTTCTAGCCAAACAAGGGAGCTTATTAAAAGTTTCAAGTATAGATAACTATCTTTTTCAGTCGAGTGTATATCTTTCCTTGTATTAAAGGTGTGCACCTCATATCTACACTGATTAGTATAAGTATTAGTCTTCACATTCATCAGAGTAAAGGCCACCATATTATAGCTTTGGTGTAATTTTTTTATGTTAATTTTTTTGTAAATGATAGAACAAAAATGAGAATACTGATATTACTTACGAGGTGGTGGTGCGTACCCTTCGACACACATGTAAGATCACTGGTCCAGCCTTTATACTCTTGAACAGGGTGACTGCTTCGGCATGGCTCAAATCATGACATACTTGACCATTCACTGCTAGCAATTCGTCGCCTGAAAAATTCAGAGTTAACACCAAATAATTTAATGAATAAACAAATAATAGGGAAATGTTTTTTTCGGTATAACTGTAAGTAGAGGTTTCCCTCAACGTGATCTTAATAATATGAAATAATGTAGTGGAAATTTATTAGCAATTATGCAAAATACTTTGCGTAACTGTGTAGTTAAATTTAGAGCCGGGTTTTCAATTATTTAGTATTAAAAGTGATGTAAGATAGAAGAAGAAACATCACATTGGACTTTTTTTATAAGTTTCAAGATTAATGAATAGTACACAGGTTTTGTGTTCCTGGCAACCAAAATAATATTTCAAGTTGAAGAGAAGTACGGTATTGCTAACCGTAATGCTAACCACAATCATGAACATTTTTCTTCATCATCTTCTTGGATGGCCTGCGGAAATTATTCGCAGTTTGCAATTACAATCAACTATTCAGTGATTCGGCAATACTATTTAAATTCATAATGCAGCCTGATACAATCAATATTCTAATAAATAGTCACGACTAACAAGCATTGTAAACATTTTTGTGAATTTAGTCTTCTTCATTCAATTCACAAACAACTGGCACCGACGTTCAAAAATGAGAAAGTTGTCAAATTATTATGACATGACGTTCGGCCTCTTACTGTATTTAACAAAAAAAACTTCCTTGTCTGTATCCAATAAAGAATATTAAGCTGATTCCATATTATTATTTTGCTTGTTTATTCTACTGCTATAATAAATCAAAATGAGTGAAAATAATTGAAACAAGTGTAACCACGGTTAGGCCTACTATACAATAAAAATTATTGTCTAGTAACCAGAAATGGTTTAACAAAAAAAAATAATAATAAATAAATAAAACTTGACAATTTAAACTACAGTTTCTTGGGAGCAGGCTTCCTGAATGGCATATTGACTTACTGACATTCAATTTTGTCTAGCTACCCTGACTTGAACCTAGCTTTCCCTGCAAAACGTTTCCTTGTTACATAATGTTTTGTTATTTATTTTATTAGATTAACAGTATTTATTTTACAGTAATTAACAGCAGTTATTTAAAAATATTTGAACATTGGTATCCTATTCATGCTCTTCCAAATTTTGATTCATTTGCTCATAAGGCATGAAGGATACTCTCGATAAAAGTGTATGAAACTATTATTTGTGAACTTCATGAAAGATGAGTTCAAGAAAGTAAAGAGATCTTATCATTCATGCTCGTTGATTTTGTTGCTTGAGTAGGCCTATGTACAAAATGATAATGTATGCAGTAGCGGATGTCTTCAGCATAATTTGTAGAATTTAAAGGAAATTCAAAATTGATTGTGTTGATTTTTATTAGTTATATTATTAATTAAGTAAGTAAAACGAGGGTTTTCACTTGAATAAAAGATTTTGATGATCAATTATTATATAAGACTTGAATCTATTTTCTTTGCAATATTCTTTATGCATTTATTTTATGCATTACTAGTAGGCTACAGGGATTCAACTGGGAAGTGGCAAGATGTGCACTACCAAAAGCGCTGGTTCAGAGAGAAAATAGATTTGTAGGAATGTAATTTGAACTTCAAGGCCTACATTGAACAATTAAAAATATCAGAATTACCTTCTCTCAGTCTTCCATCTTCGGCCGCCTGTCCATTCTCCAGGACACTTTTTATGAAAATTCCAATGGCGCCGCGCGGTGAGTCCTTTCCACCAACAATAGTGAAGCCAAGACTCTTCTTTCCTGGGCCTTTTTCATAGACAAGTGTGTGCAGTGAAGATAGGGCCGAGCGAGGCCTTCTTGGTAACGTGCAGAAATTAGTGGCAGGATTTTCGAATGCAGACTGTTGTTGGGGCAGACTGGTATGAGATTCGATTCCATCTGGAACATCACTACATCTTTCATCACAACTGGCTGCTTTCTGACTGTTGGTGTAACTGACAATAGCTCTCCTCAGTAGTTTATTATTTATACTGTTGCTATTCTTCTGGTAATGTCTTCGCTTTGATGGTTTACAACTTCTTCTCTCTTCTGGTCTAATTGCACTCATTGAATCAATCGCCGAAAGCGACTTGGGACTGTCATCAGATATCAGTTCATTCAGAAAAACTGTCCTTTGGTCATCAGCTTTCATCCTGGGCAAGACTAGAATATTTTCGTAGTCGACAGAGCTCTCCAGCATCCTCATCTTCTCAGTCGTGCTCTTTTCTACTTCTTCATCAATCACTTCCACTTCCTCTTCTTTTGTTTCGCTGCTCGAAGTTCCTTGACTATCTCTGGCGATCACAATGTCCACCTCCTGAGGACCATTGAGTAGGACTTCCCTAGCTGCCGACATTGTCAATCCCCTCAGGCGTCGACCATTTACATTAATGATTTCATCGTCCACTTTTAGAGTGCCTTCCCTAGAAAAAAATATTATGAAAATAAATCAGGAAGAACTTGTAGCATTTGCATGTTATCAGAATTATTTGAATTTTGAGTGTAATTCTGGCAATGTAGAGTTCAAAGTCTTTCGAAGGCAGACTGAAAGAGCAATATTGTCGCTGAAGGAGTGTCATAAAATTCTTGATGCTCAGTGAAATTTGAGAAATTAATACTGTAGGAGGCCCCCGCATAGAAATGTGATGGTAAAATACCCTATTTTATGAAGTTTATGATGTTTAGGAATGTTCTGGTATGCCTTTCTTCCCATATAAATAATAGCGATGTATTATTTTGGGAATAAATAATACATAAATTTAATTTAAAAAGACGCAATTTGAGGGAGACAACTGTCACTCATAAATGAGAAAACTAAATCAAATTAATCCACAATTAATTATATATTTTGTAATATAAACTTAATAAAACAACTTTTGAATGGAAATTAACTCACGTTATGGCGTGACGGCCGTTTCGCTCTGTTGTCTAGAGCATCGTCAGACGACCCACAGTACACTGACTTAAGGTATGAGTTTGAGGGTTATGTATGTTATGTACATAACCCTCAAACTCATACCTTAAGTCAGTGTACTGTGGGTGGTCTGTCGATGCTCTAGACAACGGAGCGAAACGGCCGTCACGCCATAACGTAAGTTAATTTCCATTCAAAAGTTGTTTTATTAAGTTTATATTACATATTAGTGGAAACAAGATGGATCTTCAACATCATATATATTTTGTATTATTTTACCTCTTATTAGATCTTTCATTGGATATACAAAAAGATTACAGTAAGCAATGACTAGAGGCTACAAAACTCAGAACTTGCTAATCCTCACTTTTGAGTTATTTGTGTAAGATATAAATTTAATAATTACTTTAAATGATGTGCCTTGATTGAAATACTTCAAGCAATCGAAAATATTATGGTTTCAGGCTGAATAATATTGTTAGCGATTATTTTGTTCATAAACAATCTGTAGAAGCATCAAAGAAAAATAATAATTCAAATTTCAATAATTCTTTACTTGATAGTGTTTTTATAATAAATAAATAAGACTCTAATAAAATCAATCAGTAGTTTATCCCATCACTCTGTAAGAGCGTCCAGTCACTCCAGTTAAAAAGCTATAGATTATGTCTATTATGGTAATTATTTGCCTGTATTGCTTATTTTGCCTGTATGTATATGTCTTGCATTCGGTAATGAAAATCAATACCGTACAGTAATATTTCATTTCTTGCTTTTAATTTCAGAAAACTTTTTAATCTTCTATTTTTTTAACTTCTAGAGAACTTTTACTGCTAGAGAAATTGTAATTTTGAAAGTAGGCTATAGGCTCGGGCCCACTGCATATAGACTAACCAAATTAGGCCTTGCTGCACTGACATATTTCTTTTCAGATCCACTATTCACTATTACAATATTAATCAGTGATGCTCAAAATTCTTAATTAGTCCATTGGTTAACAGATTTCAAGTTTTCTATAATTCACTTTAAAAATTCAATTTCTGTAAAATTCAATGTAAAACGAAGAGATAAGCTTTATTCAATAATTGTGTTATAGAACACAACTGTATGCGATTGGGGATCTAATTCTTGAGACAATCTGTGGTTGGAGGAAGAGAACTTACACTACAGATAAGGAAGAAAGCTGGGCTACAGGTTCAGCATCTCTGTTAAGGCAATGTGTTATCAACCTGTTGTTGGATTTGTCATCTGCTGTCAACTGAGAGTCTGAGACGCTGTAATATCTTCCTGATAGCCAACAATGGATAGCCAACTCTAAATAACCTGTTCGGTCTGGACTAATAAAATTATTGTGAGGACTAATAAAATCAATCGGTGAGGTGGAACTACCCATAAAGGCCTGATTAATGTCTGAAACAATTGTTCTCTTGCTTCATTGTCTGTGACTAGACTTTCCAACTTCTATCGTTGTAAAAATACCGTTTATATTACCGTACCGTAAGTTCGTGGCTCACAAATAACTCTACACAATCTATTTTCCTTTTCCCCTCTACATATTTTATGAAAGCACTCACATTTTAAATATTTTAAATAGATGAAATATGAGTATTACGATATTTTTAATAAATTATTTTAAATTGCTTGCATTCACAAAAATCTGTAATTGACTACTGCTGCACTGTAAAGTCTCAATTATAAATTCTCACACTAATGGAACATACATTCCTTATTGATACTGCTTAATATTAATACTTCTAATCATATATTTTCTTACATTCCTCAAATTTTATTCGCATAAATTTTCTTCTATTATTATAATACTATTATTATTAATTCACGAGGAAGGCAGGGCCTCCCGTCCTGACTTTGCCCTTCCATGTAAAACATCACTGGCTCTAATGAACTGCAAAGTTCATAAATTCTCATAAACATCAATCTTGAACTTTAATTTTTGTATATTCTTATTATATACCAGCGAAGGCCTGATTAATGTCTGAAACAATTTTCAATTCTGTTTAGTATTCTATCACATGGAAAGTTATGATATTTAACATGAATAAAATGTTGATGACTTGAATTTCATAATTATTACACTCATTTGTTTAGGAAACTAAATTATTAACTTTTTATGGTAAATTCAACAACTAGCAGTTATTTTAATTGAAAATAAATAATATTTTTACTCACGTTGGCTGAAACGTTCACGAATCGTGAAGATTCATATTCAACAGTCCTTGATCGTCAATGTCGGTTTTTGGTTAGAAGAATTATTATTGTGGTTTTGTAGAATGTGATCGAAAAGTTTGTGAGATTTAAAATTTAATTGTTCATTGAGGATGTTTTGTTTATTGTGTGTGGTGTGTTTGTATATTTCCAAGGTAATTGTTCTAAGGGATTGAGCTCGTGTCCCTTCGATTTTATAGGTAGAATGTGTAGGTTTGTATATAGTGATGTCAGTAAAAGTGTGTCCAGTTCTAATGATGTGGTCGGCGAAGGTCAGGTTAATGAACACAAAATAAACAAAACATCCTCAATGAACAATTAAATTAATGTTAAACCACACAATCTTTCGATAACATTCTACAAAAACCACAACAATTCTTCTAACCAAAAACCGACATTGACGATCAAGGACGCTGTTGAATATGAATCTTCACGATTCGTGAACGTTTCAACCAACGTGAGTAAAAATATTATTTATTCTCAATAAAATTGACTGCAATTCATTGAATTTACCATAAAAAATTAATATTAACAACACAGATCATTATGGAACAATAAATCTGAGAAACTGAATGATTTGTGATTGTGAAGAGGTCAAAAATATATTTATGATTTGTTTGATAACATACTGTTGCTATCATCAGTTCATAATATCAATTACCTTCTTAAGTGATAATGAAACTCACCTGTCAGCTAATCCCCCAGGTACAATGTGTGCGATTGTATATCCCACTCCACTTTCTCTTGTCATTCTTGTTTTGGCTATGAAGATGCCAAGCTCCTCGGATGCTTCTCTTCGCAGCAGCTTCACAACCTTGAACTGGCGGCCTGAAAGACTGCTAATTGTTGACAAAAATTCGCGATGGGGTGGAATGGGTGGTGGTGGTAGGGGGTGACAGTCTGCGGATTGCTGGTCAATTTGGGAAACACTTCGTACATGTGATGTCATGGGAGCAGCTACGCCGCAGAATGAAGAGTCTATTGAGCCATTGACTAAGATTCCACTGTCAGAGTCCTCATCTGGTGGACGGTGACGGTCATCCTCACCAAACCTCAGGTCATCTTCTTCTTGGTAAAGTGGGTTGTGTCGCCTCTGGAACTCCTCCATACCAGGTAGAGTGCCATATGAAAAACTTCTAAGTTTTGCCTTACCTGAAGACGTTTTTCCCTCTGAACCATCCAGATCACTCTTGGAACCATTCCTGTAAAGTTTTGCTAAGATCCTACTAGTTGAAGACTTCAGGTACTTCTCGGACATAGCTCTCAGCTTGGCTGAGAGACAGGAGTTTGACTCACTGCTGCCATTTTTAGAACTTCTTCCACTCACCTCAACACCTGAGTCTTCTGAAACTGTTGTCCTACTATTATTGTTCAGGTACACTACGTTCTCATTGGAAGAAGACACACTGAACTGTCTTTGGTGCCCTTTATGCTGAGATATCAATGATACTCTGTCTATTTTACTGCAGGAAAATGATCCTTTAACATTGGCTGCTTTAAAACATTCATCATCTCCTTCATCATCTACTAGATCGTCTATGGAGGCAGCCAATCGTCTAAGCCCATCTCCTCGTGCAGCAATTAATTGCTCCTTGTCGTTGTTTGTAACTGCTCCATTGTTGCGATCATCAACAATCAGCTGATTGGTTGATTTAAAACAGGACAACTTTGTATTTTTCACCTTCTCCAGTAAAGGGTTGCGTTTCTCTTTGCCTAGTAAATGCTTCGGCTGCCCTTTGGTTTGTGGAGAATTATCTGAACTGAGTCCATGCCAATCTTTCTTGAGACTCTGTTGCTGAGACTCTGTCCTTTCCACCACTACCAACTGCTGCTTCACATTGTACAGGTTCAATTCCTCGCTTTCATTGCTGTTACGTCTTTCCCAGACATTTGGCGTCATATCTGGAACAGAACAAAACAAACCATAAGTAATCCAGTAAATAATAGAGTATAATGAAATCTCTTTCAAATCAACCGAATTACTAAATCATATTTGAGATGTTGTGTAAGTGTATTATCAATAGGATTTAAAAAATTATTTCCAATATGATTAAAAAAATGGTAATAAACTCCCCAGTAAGGAAATAATTTATTATATCGAATGTGTATCATCTCCCACAGGATAAAATATTATAACAGTAGAAGCTTTTAGATACCTCGAATAACATTTTTATTGTAGGATTTCTATGTTGGAACAACATATAGTTAGAGAAAAAATTTATATAATATAAATTATAATTTATAAAATACAATTAAAGATAATACTTGAAATATTCTATTACAGATGTCAATATCAATAATATTCATAATATGGTATTTCATAAGCAATCGAAGAAAGTATTAAAATTTCATGGGAATGAAAATTCAAATTCTTATTTTCTTCTTCTCGCTACTACTTTGTAAATAATATCCCATCTGTATTGTTCATAAAATATTTTTTAAAAACACAGTTTCAATTGTTTAATCACTTCTAACTTTTTCAATTTGTATTAAAATTTTATTCTATTATCACTAATTAGCCTATATAGTCTCGCAGTTCGAAGTTATCAAGGTTCAGTTTGAATGGACGAATTTTTGTCCAGACTTCGCCCTTATTACGTAAATGCTTCACATAAAATTTTATTGTTAATATCCAAACTTCTTCTCATTTTCTTATCTATTGTGTTGTTAATAATATTCTTTTTAATCAGTCACAATTATATTTTGTAAATTTACGTAAATAAAGTAATTTTATCTTTATCTTTATCTACTTCTATTGTTCTATTACTACTACTACACCAGTAGCGTAGCGAAAATCTTTTCATGGGGGGGGGGGAGGTTATCGAAGATTTGGGGGCCCCCTAGGGGTCTGGGGGGTGTAGAATACCCCCAGGGCGAGGGGCGTCTGGGGGCCCTCCCGCGGCGAAATTTTGATAAATAGTACCTCTAAAGTCGTATTCCAAGAGATTGTAGATGTAGACCCATGTCTAGAAAGCTTAAATCCATTCATTTTAGTACACATTATGGGGAAATTTTTGAATGTTCGATGTTGAGAGCTTGATTAGAGGCTTAAGAACAGTAACTTTATACAAGTATTTATAAAAATGAAGTCTATAAATTGGGTAAAGTGAAAGCTTAAATTCAATAAATCATTGATTTTATGAATCGTTTGCCTAAGAGCTTGAACCCACTTTTCGTATATTGTCAGTTCATTAATCAGTTTTGAACAAATTTTAATGTATAAAATCCAAAATATACTACTTTTATAAGACTAATTTAACAATCTTTAGTTGTTTCAAATTATTATTACAATCAGGGCCACTCAGAGGCATTTTAGTGGCCCGGGGCAGAGTTGTGGTTGAAGGTTCCCTTACACCAAAAGGTGAGGCTCACTCACCCTAAACACCAATTTTCAATAATTGCAAATTATTAAATAATTTTATACTAATTGAATAATTTAATTATTAATGACTCGATTTCCCAACTAGCATTGAATATGTATTCCATCTATGCCTAGTTGCCTACTGTACTCAAAAGAATCTGTATAACTAATTTGAACTGTTTTTTAATTTAAAGATAAAATTCGAGTGTAGGCCAACTGAAAACCATTCCTTGGAAAAGTTGTGGAAGCTAGGGAAAAGGGCAATGAGTGGCACCAGATAGAGCAATAAATTTTTCTTCTATTTTTGTGTTATCTCATGAATTTGCATCGAACTATTCACTAATACTGGAATATGTAAAATCTGTAAAAATATAAAAATTATTATGACTTTGAAAGGAACTTGATTCAACTTCAAAGAGAGAATGAATTAATATCCAATTCCAAACTTTTGTTTTGTCACTTGCTTACATTTGTAAAATAATGTGGCCCCTTGACGTTGAAGTCCAAGAAAACTTGCCTTGTTCGCCCCATACCCTCTGTAACCTTAATAAATTTATTATTTTTAGTTAATTAAAGTATTTTAAATATTGAAATTATAGTATTTTTTCTAGCTGTAACACTTCACGTATGAAAACTTTTTTACCTCCAGTAACCGATATTATCGTATTACTATTGATGCCTCCCTACTCGTTTTTGGGGCCTCTTTTACAAGCTCCGGGGTTGTAACTCGGAACCCCCCCCCCCCCGTCATTACGCCACTGTGCACTACACTACTACTACTACCACCACGGGCGGATCCAGGCATTCAGCAGAGGGAGGGGGGGCGGGGGCGTTCACCTGTTGCCTTTACAACGTCCTATACTGCCAAACAACCAGAAACTTTATTTTTGGGTGAAAATAAAATATAATTTCTGAGTGTAAATAGAATAATTAATGTAGCAAAAAAATTAAGTTCAACCCATAGTTTAATGTGTGTATCTCAAATGAACATTAAGTTGGAATATCATATTGAAATGTTCATAATAAACTTAACTGGAAAAAATTATGTTATTGGTCAAGAAAGTAGCAATCAATTGAATTGAAAGATTTCAAAAGAAAATTAAAAGCATTATTTTAAGACCAAGTACAAGTACTGAAGTACACAATAGTTGCAATAGAAAAGTGATTGTTGGTTAGGCATTGCTGTCTCATTCTCTTCGCTTGTCAACAACTTTGAAAACTCTCCTTCATTTTCTTCTACTTTCAACTTCTCTCCTTATTTTCCCCTCTTTTACTTCTTTTTTTCATTTTCATGTCTTTCCTCCTACCAATTTCTATCCTTTTACCTCTTTTTCACTTAACTTTTTTCTACCATTTCCATCCCTTCCTCTTTTCTTCTTCTTTTTCTTTTCCTTCCTCTTCTTTTTATTTTTCTTCTTCTTCTTCTTCTTCTGTATTTGGGGGAGGGGAATTTCCCCTCTCCCCCCCCCCCCCCCCGCGTGGATCCGCCACTGACTACTACTTTTCCTACTTATTTTTCTACTTTTTCATCATTTTAAATTATTCCTTTCTTTTCATTTTCCATTTATGCCACTACCAAAGTAGGCCCGGGTCTTCATTGGCTTCTGACTTTTGAAATTACATACAGAAAAAATATGTAAAACAAATCAATCACAATAACAAAATAAACACAATAGAATAAAATAATCAGCACATACTTAATAAAAAAATAGATCATTCTAATAAAAATCTTTCCCTGAAAAACAAACCCAACAGTTTTGAAAAAAAAAACAATTGAAGGGCTTGTTTTAGGTTTCAGAAAGAACTCACTGACCCGGTTCAGGTTTAGTTCTCTAATTTTGTGAGAAGAAAAAAATGTTTGGATGAATTGGCTTTAGAATGCGTTACTCATTTCATAGGTTGTTATAAAGCAAGGCCTAATTGATTCTAGTAATGAAGAACGACTCTAAGACCGCAAATTGTAGCGGGACTGCTCAATAAACTCCTTTTAAGTGTAACGATTTCAATCTTTGTACAGTTAGTTAGC
Source organism: Conomelus anceps (assembly GCA_948455865.1). Classification (NCBI taxonomy): domain Eukaryota; kingdom Metazoa; phylum Arthropoda; class Insecta; order Hemiptera; family Delphacidae; genus Conomelus; species Conomelus anceps. The sequence continues at coordinate 76,162,970 of OX418216.1, read as the reverse complement.
GAACACTATTTCAATTAAAATGAGTTGCTAGATCATTTCGCCGGTAATTTACTCTAAATACTGTGCAGTGTCAGTGTTTACGCTTGTAATGAAGTGACAAGTTTTCAGGGAACATTTCGCTTAACTGATTGATGAATGAATCCGATGAACCGTGCAATTAAAAATAAAAAGTTAACAAACCAGAATTGAAATGTCAACATGAGAATTGAGGCCTAGCATGTACAGTATTAACAATGAATACAGATACTGTAGTATTCATTGGTATTAATAACTTGAACCAATTTGTACTGAATTATGTACTAATAATTATTCACATTGTTGGAAATCCAACTAATCCAGAATTATCTTTTCCACTTTTTACACTGTTTTAGAGGGGTCATAAAATTGAAAATTTCTGCTGCAGTTCAGACATCACTCTTTAGCTTGAAAGCTTAAATTGATTATGGATCAACAAACCATTAATTAATAGACGATAGTTGTAATAATAGAGGTTAGTAGACAAAAGACAACAAACTGTATACCACTAAAAACTATATTCTCCTCCCTGTCAACCTCATACTCACAGTATGCTAATACAAAGTCGTTACAGAACGAATTTCACTTTGATTACCGAATACATTTGAGAGCTAATGACACTATAGAAATCATGGAAGATTCTATAAAAAAACAATGGCTATCAACAACAAGGGTAGGAAAGATATCACATTCAAACTTGAATGAGAGCTATGTGAAAATGAATCGGACTTCAGGCTTCAGAGCTAATTATAAAAGCAAGTCTAGACACAGATATCGTTTGATATTTTAGGGTTAAAGTGGATATGGTCTTATTGAGACATCCCACTTAGAATAGCATAGGCTACATTATTACTGCAAATGCTCCATTAGCTTTGGCGTTTTGTTGCAGAGAAATAAAAAACAAAATTTTCTTGAAGAAAGTAAGTGATGCAAATAAATGTTAGTTCCAGAGAGAAACCCCGGATGTTCACCAATCCAAATCACGTACAATAGGTACTTGCTTTCTTCACTTATCCATATGAGAAATAGAATAGAAATTCTATATTGGATGATACAACATTTCAAATAGCAAAAATCACGCATAACGAACAAGATACATACTTTAGACTATAGAGGATTATTATTATTTTATTTCCTTATCACATTTTCCCAGAATTTCCTGATAATAATACAACTGTAATGGTCTCACTTATGTTTTAGTGGCTTGCCTCATTCATATTTCCGTCTTACTGTTTTGTAAGCTCATTGAACTGTTCAGGCAATTTAAAAAAATAAATATAACATTAATTTCTCATTTTCATTTTATGAGCATCTTTTTCATTTAAGGATTATAAAGATAATGAGGACATTAGCATTGTTGCAATTTCTGCCTGTTGACTATCACTCCTTTCCTGCAGTATGAAAAATATTTTCTTCGTTGGAAGATGAGCATCGTTATTATCTATAGCAATTTCAATCTCCATTCCTAAATAGTTGCTTTTGGCTTTTTTTACTTCTCAAAAAGTGCTCTCTCACATCCCGCCAGTCTACTTAAAAGTAAACGTAGTAGAACGATTCTACATCATCTCACATATTTTGTGAACATTCTCACTATTTGAAAGAGAAAACAAGAGAGAGATAGAGAGAGAGAATATGAGAGTGACAGAAAGAAAATATTTTGTAGGTCACGTGTCCAGGTGAGGAGAACGGGATGGCAGTAACTGGAGGATTATTGACGTGCTTCATCTGCTGGCGAAAGGACAACAATAAAACTAGCAACAATATAATACTTGAAATACAGTAATACTAGGCTCTATAAATGCTATACTATGAAGCTAGCAGTGGTTATAGCGGAAACGCAGAATGGACAGAGAGGGTAGGAATCAGATCAGACGGACCTTCAGCACAGATACAGAGAAATATGTCTGTATCTATATCTATATTAATGACTCACAGATACCCACATCCACAGTTCTGCTTAAGAAATGCGTGATCCCTTCTTGTATAACGGTAGATCTGTATTTTATAGTTTGTTTCTCCACTTCAATTTATTGCTGTTGTTGTCACTTCCATCAATAGAGGTACAGTAGGCCTAGCGCGTAGCGACTTTTATCTAATTGTTTCTCACTCTTGCAGCCCCACTACCAACTCTAACTAAAATAATTTAGGTTGGGTTTGGAGTTTAAAATCAATAAATAATCACATTTTCTCTGATTATAAAACAACCATTTAAACATGAGAGATGATTTGATTTATATTATTATACCAGTTTAATTATTATATTAATTTAACTGAGTAGTGAAAAAGTATTGCTAAATTGGAATGTTTTGGAATAGTTTTGAACTACAATAACTATGAATTTATGTCGAATTCTTGTTATAATTTTGATTAGGGACAAACTTTGAGAGAATAAGGAATGAATATAAAAGAATGAATCAGGAATAAATTGATAAGAAATAATTTATTTATTGAGAAATTATGTCAAAATACCTTTATTTATTCTGCTTTTGATATTGTAGTCATATCAAATACAAATCTGACTTCATCCCCTATCAAACTTGGCTGGTTTCGAAGTCATGAACAAGTAAGAGACAAAGAGGATTCTACTCTTATTTTCTGTTCACTCTGTTCATTGTCAACATGAAAATAATAATTATAGAAATTTCGTAAATAAATTCCTTATTTTAGAAATTTTCAAATAATACTAGACTCATAACCACAGAATTTTTTTGAGATATTAATTTTCAATATTCCTTTTATTATTATTATTTTTTTTTTTTGAGGATGAAGCTCACACATAGAGGTCTGAGACATGTGCGTGTGTGATGAATTGGACGATGATGATTGATGAGTTGGAGCTTCAGTTTTAAGTGAGTTCCGAACCACTGGGAAGTTATTTTACAGCAGAGAACAGTGTTTTTTACTGGCCAATTCAATCGGCCACCCTTACAATGAAGGCCCAGGAGTTCGTTACTTATCTCTATCTATTGGACAAATACCTGCTACGACTCACGGATATAGCACTCCCCTTTCCAACATTTTTTTTATGGTTAGGGCTCTATTATCTTGGGAATATGGGAATTTTTGAAAATTATGTACTTGTTATTAATGACCAATAATGCTATTCGTAATAATCGTTTAGCTACGGTATTTTGTTAGAAATTTAAAAGACTTTTAGGTTTATTTCACGCATTTGATAAATTAGCTAACGACTGTAAGCTATATTTTAAAGATTTTACTTGAGCTGTCAGTGTCTTCTTTACTTTATCAAGAATATTATTTTTAAAAACGTTTTACGGTAGTCGTAGGTGACAACAAAAATTGAATTTGGAATTTCAAATTTACCGGGTCATATTGTCAAGTGTAGCCTTGAACAGCACTGAAATGAGAGCGCTGTGATCGTAAAATTAGCAGTCGTCCACTCTTCTTCCCGTCTGTGCAAGACAAGTGCGACAGACGACACAAGACAGTGCGAGATTTAATCCTGCATGATGTTTGCAGTAAACTTTTTATATAATTTTTAGTTTGTTTTGAGAGTTATTTTATACATTTCTAATTAAATAGGCAAGTGACCTTTTTAGTGAAATTTTGAATTTCAGTAGTCGTAATTTAATTTCCAAGCATTTTACGATCTAAATCAGTATTCGGGAACATGTTCATTATTTGGTTTCAGATTCTCAATTAGAACAATTTCTACTTTTATCTAAAAAATTACGTGAGAGTTCACTAAGTTTCTATTTTCGAATGGAATGAACTACACAAATCGTGATCGCTAACTTACCTGAAATCATGATAGATTATAGTGGCTAACGCTAACCCACTATTGCGTAACTTACGTTATTTGGGGAGAAGGTATAGGCCTACCGGTACCCTACCGAATTCAATTCAACTTTTGGTGTGGAGTTGAAAATGCAGTAGCCTAAATTAGGTATGTCACTTGTAATTCATTTTTCTTCATTCAAATTTCTTATTCTATTCTTGTATACAGCATTACTTCCATGCAAAGTGTAGTTTTAGTTGCAAATTTGCAGTCATTCCAATACCTATCTTGATTATCATACCGTAGACGTAGACTGTTATTCTTACTCTGTCTATCTTGGCCTATGCCCTGAATCGTTACAGAAGTTCTCAAGAACTTCTTTCCACTTGAGTGAACTTGAAGCTAGAATTATGTGAACAATACAAGGAAGCGATTGTAGCCTACTATTCGAAAATATTAATATGAATGTACGGAAGACCTAGGTATACATAGGCCTACCTAAATATACTAAAGCTTGACACTGAATTAATTAAGATGGTATAATTTATTATAACCCACATTACAACAAGGAAAAGGTCAGAGTCAACTTACGGTATCAATGTTTTGTACCACATTTCCTATTTAATTAATTTTGTTAATAGAAATTCACAGGGCTTTTTTTCAGCCGGAACGCTCCAGAACGGCGTTCCGGTATCTTTTCGCTAGGCATATATGAATTCCTTATCAATTAATTACTATTTAGGAACAAAATTTCATTAACATTTGTATTTCCAAAAATTGAATGTTTGAATTTCGCTATAAATCACAAAAAGTATACAATATTATTATGGTACTCTTACTCTGCAGCAGCATGCACAGTTTATATTAGTGAGCAATGTGGCAATTTACAGTATATCTAGATCAGTAAACCAGGAAATTCGTTTTGGTTTTATCTAAGAAGTCCGTATAAGGGGAAAATGCATTACTTTACGATTGGGACAGATTATGCTATGCTAATAAATTGTATTGTTATTGTCCAGATATAAGATAGGTAATATAATTAACCAGTTACTATAATTATAGGAACCTAACTTAGGTGCCTCATAGTAGAACTCCGAATGTCTGGTGGTTCAATGTGAGATTGATAGGTTTCATTAGGATTGCTTTTGAGTAATTACATTTTTATTAAATAATTTCATGAATTTCTTGTGTGATGCACTATACATTGAATAGTTTGCTTTTTATTTTCAGTAAAGGACTTGATGAATTCCATAGGTGTTCAATTTCCTTTCAGTAACTTTGCTCTTATTGTTGTGTTTGAACGTGTGAAATAATTTAAAACCTTTAAAACAGTTATTGCATGTCTCATGTTTGTATGTATTAGTTTATTTAATTGTCCTTAAAGGTCGATTCCGATTGTGGGTGACTTCAGACATCAACTAAAACAGTATGTATTGGTCTAGATCAGTAGTTCCCAAACCTTTTTGTCTCATGGACCCCTTGCCAAGATTTTTGGTTTTATGTGAAATAGTCTTTTTAGCAGGCCAATCCAATCGGTCACCCTTACAAAGAGCGCCTAGGAGTTTTAGCTATCAGTTGAAGTAGGTCTACTACTGCTGACAGTAGGTAACGGATTCAAATTCACCATTGTGGTGCAGAAAACATTAAAAAAACACATAAACTTAGTAAATTTTTGTAATGAGTCGAATTTGAATTGAAATAATCAAATAGTATGACATATTGTTGTTGGTTATAGTGAAATAGCATTAATAAAGCTCAAGAAGTATAATGGCTGATATTTTATTAAACAACATTGTGTCCCCTGTAGTAATTGCAACATTCGCATGTATCAAAATCAGCAGCAAGGCTGCTCAATGTGGGAGAACACAACACTCATTGTTAGTGAAATGTGATAGAGAGAGAATTGAGGAGAGGAGGTGGAAAGTAACAATTTAATATAACTCTAATATGAATATATTTCACATTTTTGTAGAATATTGCATCAAATTTGTGACAAAAGGGCTATACAGATACAGCTATGGAGTGTTCTACCAAGAATATTGAAATTTGATTCCAAAAAAACTTAATCAGAAGACCAGAACAAATTTATTAAAATTGAATAGACTACTAAGATATCTAGTTCGATTTAAAATTATTATCAAATACGTAGAGTAATAAAAGGAAGCTTATTAGACCTTATTAGAAATTCTTGTAAACGTGAAAAATAAAAATTAAACATTAATACCATAACTAGAATTTATTTTTGAAATAAATGTAATTTATTTTGCAGAGATTTTGTTTTCCATTAGAATAGTTTTGAAAAATCAATTGAATAAGCAATAACTTGCTAGAATATTAAAGAAAGTCGGTTTGGTTTGATAATTTATAGATATTAGGCACCTTTTGCTCATGATGATAAACCTGAAATAACTTGAATAATTTGGTGCCTAACTAAGTTGTTGAGTGACCTACCAATAAAGGTTCTTTTTTGAAATATGATAAAATATCATTCAAATATAAATACGAGGCTCCTTTTGTTTATAACTTTAAAATATATGAGGATACTTTGGCATAACAATATTGCTAAAAATAGCTTGAAATATCTAGTACCTGACTTGTTTAGTGACCTACCAGTAAATTTTGATTGTTTTAAAATATAATAAAAGACAATTGAAAGATATATGGGGCTTGTTTTGCTCATAATAATACAGCTAAAAACGGAAATATATATCTGGTAAACCTGAGCTGTTTAGTGACCTGCTAGTGAAGGCTTATAATTTTCAATTATAAGAGAACTAAGTTTCAATTCTTTGAGATTTAAAAATGTTTTCATAGAAAGCACTATTTTTTAAACAGATGTAATGCTTGTTTACATCTACGTATAACAGTATTATGCAAGTAGTCTACATAGGTACTCTGTGATGTTTTCCATGACGAAGTACTTGATGAACAATCTAATATCAAAACTGACACTGTATTGAAATTATGATTATTACACACGTATACCATACTGGAGATATTAGAGGGATACATTTTACTTCTAGGCTGATGAAGCTTCTCTTTAGAAGTGAAATGCATCACTCCAGTATCTCCAGTATAAGTGAGTAAAAATCATAATTTAAATAGAAATACAGTGTCAGTTTTGATATTTTATTGTACATAGGTACCGTAACTAAGTACATATTATATACCACGCCCCGATCCAAAGACATTCGCTATTGCAGACCCCCATTAACATATCATGGACCCCCAATTTTATTTTTCACAGACATGGACCCCAAGGGGGTCCACATGGACCACTTTGGGAAGCACTGGTCTAGATCTAAATAGTATTTTTTGGCTCAAAAGTTTTTATAAAATTTCAATATTATAAACTGTTTTAGTGTTTTGTTTCGAGTGAACTCTCAAATTGATAGTCGTTATGTGAAAACGAATAATTTTGTTATTTTTCGATTGAAGTTTTGTAGCAAATCTAAATTTATAATCTGTGTTAACCACAATGTTTTGGACAATGTAACATATTCAAAATTTGTGAAGAGAGCAGTTTTGGACTTGAGTCTGTTGCCCCTTCACATTTATTGTAATTTTGTCACAATAAATAAATAGTGTACAGTAGTGTACTGCTCAAAACAGGAGAGAGCAGATTGCGATAGCTTTCCTCATTTTGCTAACACTCATGCCATTACGCTAAACCCACCAAAACAAATTCTAAAGTTCTATGCTTAACAGTCCACTTCCACCACTACACGGGGTATGGCTGCATTGATGAATATGTATACTATCTAGCACACATATCAGTTCTTCCTGCGTCCAAGCCATCATTCGACATTCGACAAGACGTTTGAAGAACGCTAACACAGTTTTTTTTCTAATAATAGTGTATTACGAAATAAGAGCTGACATTCAATAATTCTATCTTATCACATTTCTCTAGAGATAAGATCAAAGCAGTACATAATATTTTTCACCGATAATTTTTTACATGACTTTGAGACTTGTGCGTGGATAAAGAGGAGATAATTTAAAAATGCCGAACCAACGAGAGCAGTCAATCAGAGTAGAAGCTCTAACCAACCACTCTACGCTATCAAAACACTGTCGTTGATGAATTCAATATTTTTCAGGAAAAATACTGCAGTTTTTATCTTTTGATAAGCGTGTAACATTACTGTTCTTAGCATTTTTATAGTGCAAACTTTTGGATTGGTCACAACTGGATAAGATAAAAGATAGTTCATTAGTTCTTTGATTATTTATCACAAGCATACTATCAGCATACACGTACTATCATCAATTTAACTTAGCAAACTCAAATAATTGCTAGCTAAATAAGATTTGTTTCAACTCCCAAAGTAGAGATAATCTTCATCCTGAAGAATGATTATGTTTCTTTGAGAAAATGAATGACAATAAAGATTGAGTGAAACAGTTATTTGACTGTTGAGGATAAAATAATTATAATACAATATGATTGTAATATTGTTTAAAATTCAAAACATATCAGACTGTTCCCAACATTAACTAGGTTCACCGCTCTTGGTGTAGTGATCTGACTACTGCATATAATAATAATAACAGTTATTTGACTGTTGAGCCTGCATACACCACATAATCCATCCACTTTCCACTTTCATAATCATAAATCATTAAATATTCAGAGGAGCCTATTATGCATCTGTGCTGACTTTGACCCACCCTTATATATTGTACCAGTAACGAAATGAATGAATGACTGGATACTATTATTTCAAATAATGAATACCGTAATCAGATTGTATGAAAGCCCATCCGACAGCTTCATAGCCTATCAATCCACTAAATAATCAGATAATCTTTTTATTAAATTTTGCCAATTCTGTCCTACCTAAAAATGATGAACCAGTAACAAAATTGATTGTAACATTGTTTGACAATTCAAGTAAACCCAGTTATATTGTGATGCTCGACTTTACATAAACCACTTACCGCCATATCGGTAAATCGCAATATCGTTTTATTCAATCGCACTTCTAAAGAATAAACCTATAAATTCTCAAGAGATCCTATCTTTGCTATCTCTGACTCACCTCAAAACTAATGTGTGGGTCATCTGACCCATCTCAAATGTGAGGTAAGCTTGATAAAATGATTGATAACTAGGGGTTTTGTACTCCAATTAAACGATTAGTCTATTGAGACTTTATTTTATGATTTCACAAAATCATTATAATAATAATAGCAACAAAATCTTGAACCAGTAATAAAATCAGAGGATTCAATATTATAAATCATGCATCTAACTCTATTTCATCTCAACGTGATATTTCAGTGATACAACGGACGTTGATGTTGAAAATTTAAATAAATAATAATTGTATCATTGAACTGTATAAAGTTATTAATCAATCTTGCCTATTCAAATTCTCACACCAAAAATAATCAAAGACGCTTGTTGTTAATTTGTGATGACACCTTTCAATCTTCTTTTTTCCAAGATCATATTACCGTAGTTTATTTTAAAAGGGTAACCATCTCATTCTCTCCATTGGGCTTCTCTACCCTCATTGTTTTGTTGAGATTATGGGTGCTTCAGAGATAAAACGGATGATACTGTATTAGCTTTCACAATTCAGAAAACTAACACTGTTTTACAAGTCAGCCAGCACTTTCTCATCTAAATGTGATGTTATTATCATCTGGTTATTATTCAATCCTGACTTGTTCCAAATCCTGAACCAATAACGTGGGTTAGCATGCTTTAACTTTTTAATAAACTGCAATGTAAATAACATTCAAATAATCAATAATCATTCACCAATTAGGTCTGTTATCATATTTAATGATTGAATAAACGGAAATATAAATTTGTAGACATTCAAATAATCATTAACCAATTAAGTTACGTCTGTTATCTCTTTTTGAGTTTATCATATTTTAATTTTCAGTACGGTAGTGAAATGTATTCCTCAAGCATCTCAAATATATGTGAGTAAAACATTATTTAAAAGTGAAATACAGTGTCAGTTTTAATATTAGATATTTTAATGATTCAATAGGATGAAGATCTTATAATGTGTCCAACCTAAATATGTCGTACATGGGATAAAATTATTATAATACAATATGATTATAATATTGTTTAAAATTCACATGTATCAGACTGGTCCCAAAATTAACTAGGTTCACCGCTCTTGGTGTAGTGATCTGACTGCTGCATTTCAATAATACACGGTCCTGCCTGATTGCAGTATACTACCTCGCGAAAGATCGCGATAGAATTGTGGCGAAGGCTTTTAGTAGATACTGTATCTGGTGTGAGTGACCTAGTGTGACAATGGCGAGGAGGCCGGGGGAGTTGTGGCATGAAGTTTGGAATGTACGGTTCACAGTTTAGGTCAAGACGTTCAACGAACACACCTATATATTGTCGTGTATGGCCCGTGTCTGTGCTTTACCGCTTCCACTGCATGTCTGTGGTTGTTACGCAATTGGCTTGTGCATTTTTACCGTTATTGCTGTCAGCTCAGCCATGGCCTATCACGGGCCAAGTTACAATCTGAATTGAATAGCTTTTAACATCTTTCTGCTTCCTCACAGAACGGATTGCAGTAGGCCACACTGCATAGGCTACTTCAGAAGTTACATTAGTCTACATAGAGGAGTTCCATTTAACATTTTGTTGTAGAGTTGGGTTCAAAATTATGGAAGAATTTTGCTATAGATTTACGTTCCAAGTAGAATTATAAAATGGTATTTAAATACCATTAAATGTTTGGCTAAGTTATAGGTTTTGTTCTGCTTTGACTTCTGGTTGTCATGTTTTAGGTCGCATCATTCTTTTCAACGTGCTATTTTGGAGGTACAGTATTTATTGTATTTAATTGAAAAGTAACGTCACTTTTGAAACAAACTCGCTTCAATTTCACTATTATTGTTGAGATTGAATCAGTTTAGAGCTGGAGAATTGATTTTCTTTATTGATGTGAACGATCATTTTCTAATACCAATTAATGCAAGTAACAACTCCGTCTACCGTTCCAGGTGTGTCCCAGGGGTTAATTTCTGTGGGAACGGCGTTCCCTTACCTCCCAAGAGTGCCGGAACGCAAGGGAACGCACAATTTGCGCCAATCTGATTCCGAAGGTGTCTCACCTCTCTATTTATTCAGATAATCATGCTAAATATTGCGAATAATAATAAAGTACTGTAACGTAGGGCGAAGTGAGATCTGTGCGCGCGTGTATAGATAGGGCTTGCCGCTCGCGGATGAAACCCAAGAAACGGGGGTGCTTTACTGTTGCGATTGTGAACTGTGATGAGTCATGCATGGAATCAGGGAGGGAGGTCAGTCATTCTCGTCCACGCCAAACAATAACAAAACTATACCCCTCCCTCATCAATTCCTTCACCAAAAAAATTTTCTTTGTTTTTTTTTATTCACAGTTACTTTTGAATTGTTTTTTTGTAGTGTCCACTTTTTAAATTAATAAGCAACTAATTTTACCAACAGTCTAAGCATTACCTCACAATCTTATAGATTACAAAACCGTACAGTGGCGGACTTAGCGGGGGGGGGGGGGGCGGCCGCCCCCCCCTTGACCAGGGAAAATGTTGACGCAGTTTTGAAGTTTATTGGACATAGAGAAAATTACCACTGCCCTTGAAATTGGTCGGAACCAATAACTGGTCGGATGTACAAGGGGACACATCATCGCCAAAAGCCCAAAGTTTGCTAGTATGAGTATCACTGATAGTGAGTTCATTGTTGCTCTGTGTTGTCTGAACGAAATTCTGGTTCTCACTCATAATTTAAGTGCACTCTTCCAGACTAAAGATCTTGATGTTCAGACAGCTTCCAATGCAATATGTAATGTGAAATATATTCTTATAAATAAACGTACCAACATTGAAAAGGATTTCACCATTGTGTACAATAGAGCTACTGAAATTGCCAAATCATTAGGTGTGGAATTAAAATTACCAAGAATTACTCAGAGGCAGAGAAACGGTTTTGCACTTTTTAAAATAGGCGAAATATTTTTGTAAAATATAAAAAATTACAGTTCAAGCTGTGACATTAAAAATAGATTATAATCATAGATTATACTCTCTTGTTTTTTTTTTCAGAAAATATTCAAATACATCTGTTTATGCATTGATATGTATTATTACTACTGTACTGTATATAAATAAAAATGTAAAGAAGGCTTTATTTGTTTCTATTTTACCATTCATTAAAAAAAGTATTTTGGTTATTGTAAGCTTCATACAAAATGGTTGGTGCAAATCGAAACAGGGTTATAGGAAATTTAGAGGAGGCACCGAGATGTTAACGGGGTGGGGCTTGGTTGTGAGGGAATGTTTAACTAGGCCTTATTAGAAAATGGAGAGGGTGGTTTATAAGAATAAATGAGCGTTACCACACCTAAAATTTTAGAAATTAAGCACTGGAGTGTCCTGACTGGGGTGAGACATGGGGGGATTTTAAAAAACTATAGAAATAAGAAGTGAAAATACTTGGTCATTTCAATTGAAAATTAGTGCATTTACAAAAAGATCCCTTGGCGAACTGGCAGTTATCACAGAATAATTGAAAAAGCGGGATTAAATTTTTTCCAATTCCAGGATTTTCTCTGTTCACAAACATTGAAGACCTATCAATAAAAAATTATTGACAATAATAAATGAAATGTCACGTCTGTCTCATATTCGATAGATCAAACTGGCCAACAAGTTTGAAGAAGAACCTTTATTCTTTAAAATGTGGTGATACAATTCTTCTATTAAAACATTAAAAATGAACTCATTTTTTTAGATCTGAAACATTCAATTGTCGATACAAAAAATTCAAGTTATGGGCTGAACATTTCAGACTCACTTTACAGAAATGAAAGTGAGCTTTCATTTCTCATTTTCAGTTGTGAAATATCATCCCACCAAGAATAAGAGATCCTTCAAAATGAAAGGGTTTCAAAAATGAAGAATCATAATAATGAGAGGATTACAGGCCAGTAAAAAGGTTTTGTTTAACCTCAATATGTTAACCCCCCTTAATTCACCAAAGTACCTGGGTCCGCCCACTGGACTAATGAAATGACATTAATAAACTATATTTTGGAATTACAGTAAGTCCCTTAACCCATTAAAATCCAAATAATCACACTGATAAATGACACTAAAAATTATACAGCACTATTATATTTTTAAACGTGGAGCAGAAAGGTTACCACTTAATAGGCCTAGTACTCTAAAATATTTTGAAGAAGAGTATGAAACAAAACAATATAATATAAGTACTCTGCTATATAAACTAAACAAAATTAAAAAACGAATGCAAAGTTTTACAACAACTAGTCATTAACAAAGAGTAGGGAGTATACAATAATAGTGTATACTAGATATTGAATATGAATCTAGCAATAAAAAATATAAATATGTGGTTAAATAAACTAATGCAATGCGACGATGACAGTGATTGAAAATTGACGTATTTCGTATTTTAGTAGTTATCATATTAATTTTATATTCCAAAGTATAAAAACAAAAATATTTTCAATACTTTACCGATTATGAAAAAGAATTTTGTTTTTGTTCAAAGTAATCTAATGTATGTAATGTTGCATATTTACACTATTTGTCGTAACAAGTCAGATCTACTTTCCATGCTTTGATAAATCAATTTGTTCCAAAGGCAAAACAGAAACTGGTCCGGTAGCACAAATCTAGGGCAGAGGAAGTGACAGCTTAGTAAGCTTTTTGGCACAGGTTTTTATAAAATTAATTAGAAACAAAATCAATTTTTGTAGTAGTTTCCTTCTAAGCAACACTGACGTAACAAACTCTATTGGTATGGACACAAATATTTCAAAAATTGCATAAGTACCATAATGCTATTCAATGTGTTTCGGCTCTCATAACATTGCTTTTTCCTTCTAATTTTTTATAAATTCCTAATACTGTAAATTTCTGTAGAACAATCATCGATAATAAAACATTTTATTGATATTATATTTTTCTCCTTTGTGCCTGACTTCTATTTAATCGCGTGCATTAATTTCACAGCTGAAATTAAAAATAATTGTCACCGCTTGGACGTATGCAATGAATTGAAGTATAACGCCGTAAGGAGTAGAAGACTAAAAAATTGGCGGGTGAATAAATGCTTTCAATTGAACACTTCATTGATTGGAATTCATTCTACTATGACAGAGCGCTCGGTTCTCGATATCTATGCTTTGCAGATGGGAATTCCATTTTCAACAGCTCTGTTCCAACACCAACAATTAAAAACGTTGATAATTGGGAATAAATCAAAGTTCATTTTCGATAATTCCTCTGTGATGCGGCATGAATGCGGATGAAAGGATGAAAATGTTCAATTAGATTAAAATAAGAATAGAAAGCGAATTTCAATTCTTGGTTGACGAAAATGCATTCTTGAACGTTCACCGCGATAATAAAAAAGTATCATTATCATACGTAGTCTATAATTGATTCAAGCATAGATTTTCGAAATTTTTAGCAGTTTATTGGTTTTCCGCAGAAGTTTAAGTCTGATATTACCGAATATTCACTCTAGAAGTGTGTGTGTTGTGGGAATAAAGTCTATAAATTAATTAAATGTAAACATTAGTGAAATTGAAGTAAGTAACGTTTAATTACAACGGATACAGTCGCTTTCCCAGATTAAATCATCATTATTCTTCTTTTTCATTGAGGTAAATGCTTTTTCGATTGGAATTCACATTAGGAAGAATAAAAATGCTATTTTATCCAAACCAAAGAAAGAAATGATCGGAAAAACAATTTTCTCTAACAAGATGAATCAGCCGCATTACAGTTCCCACTCATTTAAATGGCTGAAAAAATAGTCCAATTTCAATTGTTGCTATAGTAGATTAGTAACATCGAAACAATTGCACGATTCTTATGAAGCAAAAACAATCAAATATTCAACCGCTGTAAGATTTCTCGCATCGTTAATAAGCGAATGAGATCGTGACAATCGATAAAATCTTGTTCGAGATATCGAAAAGTTATATCTCGATCAGTTTGTTACAAGAACACAGAATCTTATTGTCTTCTCAAGCAGGTAATCGAACATTATCTACAATGGAAAGATTCTCTATCACCAGGAAGTCTCATAAATGCTGACGTAAGCGGGTCTGGGACTGTGTTCATTACAACGGTCAATCCAATAGTACAACGGGAATCTACATGGAATAGAGATTTCCAATTTGAATGTTGCGTTTCAAATTGCATAGCGAAAGAGTTCAGAAGTGCATTTCCGATTTGGGAAAATAGTTGAGCAATCAGGTTAAAACAATTGAAATTGTTGTCCAAGTCAAAACACTATGTTGATATAGCCTGCACATAGTAACGTTGGCCAGGTAACAGCTACACCAGCTCCCAAGCCATGAGAGGGCCGAGACACATTTGGACCACAGAGTAATTATTGGAAATAAAACCGAATAAATAAAAATACCAAAAGACGACCAAATCCTTGTAATAAATTTCTTCTTTCGTTAAATTTAGTCTAGTGATTAGGTCTAGACTAAGCCTACTGAGCCTATTTTGTTGTTTCCAATCTTATTAAAAATTTTAATGCAGTTTCACGAAACTTTATCATTTCAAATAAACATTTAAACTTCTTATCTGTCTTCTTTTATTCAGTTTCTTCGAACAAGATAATAGTTTAAAATTCTCATTTTCATCTATGTTCTATTTATAACAGTTTTCGTATATTTATTTCAACTTTCATTATGGTTAAATTGGTTTAGAGTAACCAATTTCTCAATTCTATCATCTCTTCTCTGTTGCAACTGCTGACTATCTCTTAAACGATAGCAAAATATTGCTTCTCTTTATTTATTGGAATGAGCCAAACTAAGCTCTATCAAAATTTCGAGGATCTTCTTTTCCCGGTCACTGAACATGTCGCCCATCAGAAATCCGCCCCTTTTAGACAAGGCGAAAGGGGAGGGGGTTATTGAAAAAGCAGAATGATTCGCAGATAGGCTTTGGTGACCTTGCCTTGTCGTTCGAGGGGTCATTGGTGAGGAAAGAGGAATACACGAATGCCGATACGAGAAAAGTATGTTGAGCACCCAGCTTCAAGCCCACCACAGCAATTTTCAAGTCGTAATAGACGTTAGACAGGCTTTGAACTTTCAATGTGAAACCTTTTTAGTTTGTGGTTGAAACCCCCAATAAGTAATTATTGGAATTATACAAAAAATGAAAAAACGAATTATTCCATTGTTTGAATGTTTAGTATGATTGTAAAAGAACAAAATGCTCAAACTTCTCATTCCCAATGTTTTGAAGAACATATTAAAACATTTCAGTTGGCAGGCTGTCAATGCCTGCGAACGCAAAGACAGACATAGCCTGTTTGCTGATTCCATAGGACCAGTTGTATTAATTTATGGAGGTACATTTTATGTTAAGTGGTTCAAATGAATCTTGTAGGAATCACGTTTGCATTTTGTATCATTAACTATTTCTGAATGGAATAAATTTGATTTGATTTGAATATGTCGGTAGCATACATCCTGATCTGTTGTTAAAATATGGTCAAATAGTTCATTCATTGACTCTGGACCACTAACAAAGAGTGTAGAAGCCACTTCTAATAGAGACCAAAATAGACGCCAGATTTAATAAGATAAGTCACTTTGTACGCCAAAAGTAGAAGCTAGTTTAAGAGAAAAGAAGCTGCAAATAACGAAAAGGTACCTTGGTACTTTGCTGTAATAGTCGAAGAGCCAAACCTGTTTGACAAAAAGCTATTTTTCTTCAAAGGACAAGATGCTATCTCAACATTTTCTCCTAGTTAAGTCCTAAGTTGGCTTACCATAAATGCACTAATAAATTAGCGATTCTTGCTAGGAATTTTATGTTCTACTCTACAATACAAGATGTAACTTTTCAAGAACTTCAAGGACAGTTCTTGTTCAGGACCACATAATATTATGGAATTAAGAATGCTCTATTATTGGGTGTCACTATAGAAGTGTTGGATATTGTTCAACTTCCTGGTCTATAAAATTCATGTATCTTATTTATTAGGACACTTTTCTTTGTATTGTAATTTTCTTGTGCTTGCATTAGCTGTATGTAAACTTTGAATAATATCTAATTTATCTTATTTTTTAATTCTCTTCATCAGGTTTCACTAATGAGATAAGATCAATATTGACACGAGGATTGACAAATGGCCTGGCTGACACAACCATCAACGATCTAATCATAAACAATATTGATAGTTGAGTAAGTTGAGTTGAATGACATTATGTCATTGCTGGTTACGATAGTGGCAACATCAAATCTCAATATCCTGTTACTGCTACAAAGTACATAAGTATGTTTCTTCTACTTGCGAGTAACTCGGAAGCAGCTGCTATATAGTGGCCATTGTAGATTGTAGGCCTAACAAATGCCACAGAACTTATAGGCTAGGCTAGTCTGCGAGATTGCTACTTGGCTCGACACAAAGTAGGCTACTTCGTCTGATTTATAGATCGTCCAAACGGCAAGAGAAA
This sequence comes from Conomelus anceps, assembly GCA_948455865.1. Taxonomy (NCBI): domain Eukaryota; kingdom Metazoa; phylum Arthropoda; class Insecta; order Hemiptera; family Delphacidae; genus Conomelus; species Conomelus anceps. The sequence continues at coordinate 76,145,714 of OX418216.1, read as the reverse complement.
TGAGAGTTCAAGTCCCTATCGAAGCAAGCGACAGAGTGCCATTACAGCTACAAAACTTCCCAGCTTGCTACGGAAGGAGTTGGTCTGTTGCGGAAGAATTTTTATAGATAGATCACTAATGCAGTATCCGGTCACATGTATAAATACATATATATTGTATGTGGAAATTTTATAGTCTAGCGGTCTAGCGAGTTGTTCAATACGGTTCCATTACTCGAACATAGGGCCACATAACTTGCTTGTGCGATTATCACCGAACATGATTGAATTGAATGAATACATGTATAAGAAATAGTTTTATCGAATAATTAAATAGAAAGCTTGTTCTTTACAAAACTGGTAATTACTTAATCGGCTGTCTATAACTTTTACTATAGTAATAGTAATTTGTTGAGATTCAGGTGCTTATTTTAATTAAAGTGGTATCAGAAACATTTTCATGTAAATAGATATTTAATATTAAATTTAGTAACACTTATTAGTGATTTGGTTGCTATATATTAATTTACCTGCGCATGGCAGCCAAGTACAGTGAAGAATAAAAGGTAGGATAGATGAGATAGAAAAGAGAAGACTGTGGTCGAAAAGGAACAAAGAGGATTGCAAAGAAGATGAATAATATTCTGAGTTAAGCCAGAGAAAACGAGGACAATCATGGAAAAAGATTGACTGAAGATGGAGATGGAGTGGAAAGTGTAGTAGAGAGACGACGGAAATCTTCAGATGGTAGCAACTGTAGAGGGACAAATTTAAAACGGTGAAAGAAAAGGTGGAGAAGGTGAAGAAGAAATTGTAGAAGATGAAAAGTAGAAGAAAAAAGTAGAAAAGTAGAAATTTGAGAAGATGAAGAATAGGAGCATTGAGATTTCAAACAAAAAAAATTGAACAAGAAAATAGAGGGAAGAGTGAGAAGCTAAAAGAGTTTTTGAAGATGACTAAAATGTACTCTGACTATAAACTTACAAAAATAACTACGTATGCACACTGTACAAGACACAAGTGAAGGTAACAGGGCATTTTTTTACATGTTCATAGAATGGTCGTATCAGTTACATGTAGTTATAAGATGACTGCTGAGGAGTATCACTTGACAAGTAACCTTCTTGTGTTGAATGTTCCTCGGTAATATTGATTGACAACGATAATTACAACTACATTCTACCAAAGGTCGTTGTTCTCATCCAATCCAGTCTTTTATCTTCCCATCTCCTCGTTAAGTCCATCATCATCCGTCAAGCTTCTCATTCCTCATACTCATAGCCCTTTTCATGTTCAGCACCACTATGACCTTGAGTGGAGGCTGCTTTACATTGCTGAATGCTTGCCGCTCGATGACGTCGATTTGCCTTTCAATTTGTTTGCAAAATAGCTCAATCTCTTTTCACAATTTCGACAATGAATGCTAAATCGACATGAATCATGAATGCTATGACTGAATCTGACAGGAATAGGTTTTGTATCCTGCACTGTCCAACTATCAATTCAAGCATTACCAGGATTTTCTTATTTTTGATAATCGTAAGACGACTATCAACATACAATTGAAATGAAAACTTATTAATGATGAAAATAGCTATTTGTGTAACTAGAGTGCAAAGCACCGTTTTTCTGCATCGAGAGAAACAGTTTTTTTCACGAGCCAAAGGCGAGTGAAAAGAGTTTCTCGAGTGCAGAAACAATACTTTGCGCTCGAATTACACATTAAATTTTTCCTACAGTAATGTATAAAGTAATTCAAACAGAACAAAACAGGGCATACATAACCTGAAAATTCCTCACATAACCTATCTTCGAATCAAATCGATTTCATCAACAACAACTACAACAACTATTCACAGCTGAAGCAGAGTAGCCAACCTATTTTTGAATGCAGAATATGGAACCTGCGTATTACATGCTCACTATTTTGTGTTGTTAGGTTGCAAATTTGGAGTGCGGAAAAGTACTTTCCCGCACTGTAATTTACTTTCCTGCACTGGTGCAAGAATATACTATTTTTCGTGCTACAGTTAGTGCAAAAATAGGCACTTTTTCGTGTCACTGTAGGAAAAATATATTATGAAGAGGAAATGATATAGTCAAGTTCAATTCTATGTACCGTATTCATTAAGCTGTAGTATTGTATAGGTATAGTAGTATGTATTCTATGCATTCATTATAAATTAGTATGAATCCGAATCTCGATCGTTGATAAAATATTATAGAAGGTGGAATCTCGGGGATTGGTCGATGAAAATCAGTTATTGTGTCGCCAACGTTTCATAATTTTTTATTACTTCATCAGGGCTAAACAACAGTGGTTTACATTGCCGATGAACATCGATGAACATGAACAGAAAAATTGAGCTAGAACTTGGTGTACATGCACATGCCGGTATGCACATGCACCCTGTATCTGGAAACACACACAGTGTGTTTTCTGTTCATTGGTTATCTCTCATATCGGCAATATATGCCGCTCTTATATCTCCATTGTGTAGCCCTGATGAAGTAATAAAAAAATACGAAAAGTTGGTGACAAAATAACTGGTTTTCACTGACCGATCCCCGAGATTCCAACCTCTATATTATAAATTAGTTTGTCTAAAATCCACAAAAACAACAATTTCAAAAATTAAGCTGGAATTAAAAGCGTTTACCTAACATTTCTGTGGGTCATAACATGGCAATTGGCTATTCTTCGTGTGAACAAGAAGAACAAGTAAAGGTACTCAGAAGTATGAAACCAATGCAAATGGAACAACATCAGAAGTCAGGAGTTAAAATTTTTCAAACTCGTAGGAACTTTCATTTTAAGCTTATCGGACTCTCCACCAAAGAAAAAATCAAATCAAATCAAGTTTTATTCAGCACTAAATAATTTACAGTATCCTCAAATTGAAGAAATATAGAAATAATAATTATCATACTTATTCAAGTTGAAACTAACAATTCTACAATATGAATTTCACAATCAACATAATTGAATTATGCACAAGAAAAGGTCATCTGAACCTTTTGTTTGTGAGCAGAAAAATGGAAAGATAATGGGTAGAACTTGTAGAGGAAAGAGTTCAATATAGCTTATCTTGTACTTCTCTATGAGTTCAAATTTTCCGGACACAGTAATTTGCATGATTGTTATCAAGTAGACGAAGAAAGGAGAGAAAAAAGAAAGATTTCAAGACTTTAAAAAAAAAAATTCTTTTTTAAAAGAAGTCAAAGAGAATACCGTATAAATTAAATAGAAAAAAATTAAAAAGCAAGAGAATTTTTTTTATGAGTACAAATAAGACAATCTTTGATTAATTCATGGGAAGAGTAAATTCAACTAGATTTTGTTTCAAAAATATGGATTTTTGTTATGAATCCATGAGGATGCTAGGTGAGCGGCTTCTTTTGAACAACTTCCCAGGGATTTGCACTACGGTAACCGTTGGTGGTATGTACTTTAATCATTAATTTCTGTTGTGGAATTTTTCACCCTTACCACAATTTTCACCTTTCAAACCTTTTAACAACTAGGAGTCATAACGGATAACAATCTTACAATAATTAAGTTTGTTTCAATTAAAATAGAGATTGAATTCGGTTACAGTTGGAGTGAGAGCGGAGTAATTCGTGACACTGCTGTCCGTCCATTTGCCATTATCAAGAAAGGGTTTGATGGCCTTTGTAATGGATGGATAAATTGTCTTGAGAATTCAATTTCACGACTTTCAACTGACAACAATGGACGCCTGCAACCAAGGTGAGCTAACGTTACCGTGTCGTACAAACGTTCATTCATCACACTCTTTTTTTACGTGTCGAAAAAGACACATTCAGCGCTCTCACTTCTTATCCCACTGCATATGTGTGTGTGTGTGTGTGTCGAATTTAAAGTATTACAGCATGGTTTAAATCAGCTGCTGTGGGCTCACATTTCAAATTGCTTTGTGGGATATTGATTAGGTTTTGTTTGTTGCGTGTACCAAACAGTATAATAATCTATAATAACAATAAACAATCTATGTAGCTTACATAGCTTGGTAATAATCAAAGGCTGATAAACTGGTCAGTAGCTCTATTATTACAAATTACTCCAAACTAATTTACTAATTACCACGTGAGACAAACAAACAAAACATTGACATTGACCAGATATTATGTAACAATATTAAATTTATCCTATTTCACAGCTTCAAATTTCACAATAACCCACAGTTAGACCACAGTGCCTACCAAGGTTTCACTTGTCATAATCTTCTGGTATTGAGGTAGATATTCTTATTCTTAGCGAATAATATCAATGTTGTTACTACCACTTAAATTTTAATTGGTTGAATTTTACAATATTAAAATTTAAGTGGTTGTGGCAATATTATTATTTCTTTTTTTCTGAGGATGGAGCCCACATAGGTCTGAGACCTGTGCGTGGGAAATAAGTTGGATGATGGTAATTGATAAGCTGGAACTACAGTTTTAGGTGGGTTCCGAACCACCGGGAAGTGATTTTACAGCAGAGAACAGTGAATTTTTGCTGGCCAATTTAATCGGTCATCCTCACAAAGAGTGCCCAGGAGAACGCAGCTTATCTCTATCTGATTGAACAGCAGTTATTATATTTTTTTTTTTGCCAATTTCATCAAAACAAGAGTTATTCATCAGTTCCGATCATGGGCTACTCATTATTTGGCTAACTTTATTCGTTTTTTTTTGTTGAGCAATACTGAATAAAAAACTGAAAATCAAGGACCAACGAAGCTTGTTTATTTTTATGTGATTACTAGGGATGTTCAACTAGCACAGTAAAAGTATAAGCCTAAATCGGAAATGAAAATTTCAAAAATAAATATATAAATATATAAAATCAAATAAGCTTAGAGTACCAAAATATTTAAAAAAAAATGGAACAATTACCTATTTAAAAATAAAATAAAATAAAATTTTCATTCCGTCAAACGTCTACAAACTGTTAATAAAGTCAAGTCCCTTTAACTCAATGTTTTCTTTAAAATAAGCTAAATGGAAATGTAATATTAATTTTATTCTATACTTATTTTCTTCTACACTCTTACTTACTCTTCTCTTTATTCTTTTTTCTTCACTTAGATTCACTTCACTTCTTGAGTCTGACTGATCCATTTATCATCTCCTTCTTTTCCTTCGCATTCATCCTTCCCATATTTTCTTTTTTGTTTTCTACCACCACTTATTTACCGACAGTAATAATAATTATTGCCTTTTTTCAATAATTATTACGATAGTCTTGCCTATTAAAGAGTAACTTTTCTAATGTGGGAACACATTACCGAGTTCTCACACACTGGTGGTCACGCAAAGGGAAGATATTGCAAAAGACATTGTAGAAAAAAGAAGACATTAAAGAGAGAAAAAGATATTGTGAAGGAAAGACGAGGCAAATGACAGCGAGCTAGCAGCGAATTATAATGCATTTTCATTGTACGCATGTAGCTCACAATCTGACACACTTTTCTATTAGATATTCTACTATATGTGCAAATATGTGTAAATATATACATATATGCATTCTGTATGTTTGTGATTCGTGTCCCAACAACATTCACGAACTCCTACGTTCAGTACATCAGCAGCAATCCGAATGCACAGCTAGAAACCCGGAATAGACAAATTAGTAGGCTTTGCAAAATGATAAAGATTGTCGCTGAAGGCTCGAACGTTCCGACAACGGGAATCTACAAAAGAATGGCTGCTCAACTCGTATAAAAATGAGAAAAGTGGAACGCTATATTCGCCTTGAATAGAAAATGCTGAGATGACACTCAACAACTAGATTACGAGACTAGTGGTAAAAATGAAAGTTGGATTGGGCCCACTTAAAAGTATGAGAAATTTACCTTGTACAGTTTACCTTAGCTCAGTTTATGCCATTCAGGACTGATAAAATGACGAAATAGGAGCTAGGAGGATAATTCCTTGCAATTTACTTGCTGGATGCGACAATCTAATTGATAGGAAACTACGCGTATGTCGGAAACTGGAAGACGTAAAAAGTAGAAAAATATATATTTATAAAGATAGTGCTTACTAATGCTCACATCAATTTCCTGTGTTGTACATACAGGGGCTAGAGAAGGAGCAAACTGTGGGAGAAGTAGACTTTTAATTAAAATATCTTGGAACCCTCAGTTTCATTTTCCTATCGATCAAGTGTCACCTTTGGCAGGTGGATTTCCATCATTATTTTCCAGTATTTTCACTCTAGTATAATTTGAAATACATTATTAATCTGTTAAAATTTCATATAAGCTGAAATCTGTCTCAGTCATTTGTAATTTGTCTCAATCATCTACTCATCTGTAAAGTCTAAATCTAATCTGTCCAAAACAATATTATTTTCAGTTAAAACCATGCAGTGCAATAACTATATTAAAGGAAGACTGCACTGTATCGATTCACGTCATATTGTTTATCCTGTTTAAATCTATCGAAAATATAATTATGATGAAATAGATTAGATTATATTGTGTCATAGTACACCTCCATAATGGGATTTCCATCGTCATTTTCCAGAAATTTCACGAAACAATCAATAATTTGGAATACAATGCTAATCTGTTAATCCATCAAACAAAAACTGTACTGTGTGGCCCTCCATCATATTGTGAATCCTGTTGTAAACTACAGAGTGACAAACAAATCTCGTGGTTTATGGTGCGAATGATAATGATATCTGACCTAGCCGTGAGCGTCGTGAATGAGGAGTGCTAGCCTCATGAGGATGGCCTGCGCCAGCCACCACCAGGTGGGAGGACAGCACGCCATCCAGTTCGCCATCCTGGCGCAGAGGAGACAAGCTGAGCAGCCGGGGAGAGGCGTCGGCTGAACAGGACGACGATGACGCCTTCTGGAACCACCGCATCCCGCAGCACTCACTCTAAAAGGAAATTAACAAAATAAAATGAACAAAATAAAACCAAAAATGGGAAAATAATATAATGAATATAGCATAGGAGAAACAGAAGAAAAACAAATATAATTATTAAAATAAATCAATAAACACAAATTAAATACATTTAAAACATATAAATAAAGGGTATAGATAGAATAAATGTATGGATAAATTAAATAAAGTGAACTGATAATTCTAAAAATAATAACCAATTTGGCAAGGACATGAGACCTCCTCGATTAATGAACTGAAGGATTATATTATTATGTATATCTTCTGCTTGAAAAGATTGAATTAATAACATTTTGAGGTTTGTGGTTCCAATGACGATAACAACGGTTGTGTGCAACAAACAAATTTAAGGATCACGCAAAAATCTTTATTATTTGTGGTTTACAAAAGTGACCGCGTATTGTGATCATAAAAATCAATAAACTAAAATTGTAGGGACTAGACTAGTGTAGTGAGGCAATGGCATGAGAAAGATTATATTCTTGGTGTGATGTTGTATTGTTAATGGTATGCGTACTGACTACTAATACTAATGTGTTGTACTAATCCGAATAGATTCCCGGCTAGCTAGTTCTACTAGTTTTTCACCTTCACCTCCATTACCCATATTTCTTAAGCTTAAAAGGATCTATCTGCGACCCGAACTGCACGGACGATCGTGTGTGATCTGAAGACGCAGTCACGCAGCCCAATCATGTGTTACATTGATACCTTAATGATCATTTCATTCACTATTATTTAAATTGTTATTCCTGAATTATTAATATTTTAATTGATGTAGATGAAATACTTTTTGTTGAGCTTCGTCTTTACACGGTACTTACTGGATCGTCATGTCCGACTCGAAAATCAAGTATTGTGCAATACAATCTCGAGCTAGGCTAGTCTATAATTTATTCTAGCGATCAGTATTGTTTAGGAGACCTTTAGATGAAGGTGAATTACGACTAAAAAATTTCAAGATAATTGCGACTTTGGCGAAAGGTAGGTTATTATAACACAGATAATGATAGAACGAAATTCAAAGAATTAAACTCAATTCTGGGTCATGAATGTGTAAGGTAATTGAGACTATTATTGATGGAAAAAATCGAGGTATTTCAGCTTTTAATTTACATTGTTAACATCAGAAGAGCAATAAGGAAGGCAATGGATTGCCTTGGAAATATGATGATTAATTTAATGAAGAATGTAACTTAATTTACGACAAAATAATTAGCTAAACGAGTGAAGAAGAATGCTATTTGAACGAAATCTTAAAACAAAAATTTTTAATGAGTAAAGGATTGTTACCAAGGGCGGTCCTTTTGGGGGACTCCGCTCAGAATCAGAACTTTAATAGGGAAGGAGTAGGGAGATCAAAAGTCAGCAGAATCCCAATTGGTGACCCACTAAACTTTCCAACTGGGACCTTTTTGAGTGTTACAGTAAGTACAGTAGAAACTCTAATCTACCAGGGATTATTTGTGGTTTACAAAAGTGAACGCATAATGCGATCTATGGAAGGTCTATGGACATGGACTAGGAATATGGTTGGAACGCAAAAAAGGCCGGATTAACAAAAAATACATTATTTATTGCATAATACATAAAAATGCATTTTTACTGTGAAATATGCAATATTTGGACTAAGAAAAAACAGTGATTCTCTACAGTGATATAAATTATTGCATTGCAATAGAATGCAAGAAAGCTGTTGTTTGTATTAAAAAAAAGTACAAATTTTGACAATTTTGCGAACCAAACCACCCGGAGAATCGGACTGTCCGAGGGTGGTCTACTGTATTAATTATTTCTATGTGGCCATATCAGGAACACGGACAAAGAAACACCGGCTAGCATTTACTATAATCTAAAGTACTCAAAAATTAGGCTTTAGTTGATGTGTTCTATAAGATTATTTGATCAGGAAAGTAGATTTATCACTGAGTCTGATACACAGTATTATTGTACATAAAGTATGAGCAGGTATTGCTCACGAGCAACTTTTAAGTGGTCTTGTCCAGGAAAAGATTGCATATTCTTTCTAATTGCTGATGTCATATCAAATGGTTATACTCAGTTTCAACACACTATGAAATCATATCTAATTTGAAAAACTTAGCCTATTCACATTAACAGCGATGAAGTCATTCAATATAAGGAGGCTCATTTGACTGCGTAGCTCTTAGGTAAAGCTGTGGAAGATCAGATCTCACATTTTATTCTGCGAATGTTTTCAGGTAAAAAGGTTCATGAATAGTTTACTTTAAACGGTTATTTTAAAAAGCCTTCTCAGTTGTTAGTATTCTATTAGGCAGATCAATTTTATGAGTGATAACATCAACTATAGTATTCCAAATATTAAATTTGGATACATTACCCAAATTAAGTTTCAAATTAACGCTTCGAGACATTAGGTTATTTTTGGTAGTGCATGAATGGACATCCACTGCTGCACCGTAATAAAAAAACGCTTTAATTTTTTCAAAATTATCTTTCAAGTGGATAGCCTACTCGTATGAATGGAATCATTCAAATTGTAAGGTTTTGAAGTGAAATGTTGTACTGTACTATACTTTTCTACTATACTTTTCAAAGTGGCTCATCTCTATGGTTTTTTGTTGGACTTAATATTAAAACCTTTTAGAAGAAATTAACTTAGCTAGCTTTCCAACTAAAAGAGCAATATTAAGTTATAAAATCTTGAACGAATCTTAACAGAAAAATAACTAATAGTGTAATGTTTATTATACATAGTTCCATAAAACTGTCAGATCATATATGAGATAGATTTCTAGTTCAATCTCTCAGATGTTATAAAATAATGAATTCGAACGTAAGGGCACACATTCATTTGCTCGGACTACATGAGTTACATAGTTTTTACCACAGTTATAATTTTCGCGGTAGCAGCCATTCAGAACTCAGAACTAATTTGTGTTCATTCAGAGATAGAAGAGTATTTCTGAGTTCTAGTGTTTAGCATTACCATCAGCTCACCACAAAATTTCATTCCTTGCAAGGCCAAACAATTTCCCATTAGCCAAAGCTCATCTTTGGCCTTTCATTTCTACAAAATATATAGAATTCACACAAAAATGATGAAATTGAGTCTGGGAAAACATTCTTGGATTTGAAAAGGATTTTAGGCTCTACATTGCTCCACATTTACGAGTGCTATTGCATAAAAAAGATCATACTACATAGAAATCACAAGACTTATCCCCTTTTGACTACCTCATTGTTGATCGAATATTTTTTCCACTATCCGAATGGTTGAAAAATGATACTGGATCTATTTCATTCTCTCAGTATAATTCTCTTTTCGTAGAATTTCACAGTCACAAATTCAATTTTCGAATATTTGGAACTGCATTTACGTTTCTAAATTAAATAATCCAAACATTGGAAATGTTTTGATTTCAGACAATATGTTGCATTGCTATTGCATGTCAAGTGTTTCTTCATGATGTATGACTGACAACATGCTGAGAGTGGAATCATTACAGCTCTGCCATTTAAAGGTTAGTCAACAATCTTTCCCACGCCCAATTGCTGGCTGCAGAGAGGGAAAGAGTGAGAGCGTGTGGTAGAGAGCGAGTGAGAGTGACTTCTCTCTGCTCATCGACAATTCCATATGGAACGCTTCAACTGAAAATGCATCAGCTATGTAAACATTCCACGATCGTTGTATCGAAACAGGTAGGAATTAAATTCACGACAATGAGAGAGAGCGTTAGCAAGGAAGTGATGGTGAGGAGAAATACATGTAGTGTGCTTCAAGTTGAAAGAGGTGAAGAAAAATGTAAAACTAGTGTAGGTACTTGAAGAAAGGAAGGATTGTCTCAAGTTCAAGGGCCGTATTCATGAACCTACCTCTAAGCTTACTTAGCTCGAGGCTTGAGTTTCGAGCCTTGAGCCAAGGGCCCAAGTTCCCTTGGAAGTGCGAGGAGACATTGAAGTCAATTCACTACACTACATACAGTCTACTATAACTGTATTTCAGTGGCAATAAGTAGTACAGATAAGCTACTTAATGAAATACAGATACAGATTCAATTTAAAGATTAATAAAAAAAGAGACTACCTTCATCGATATCTAATAAAATAGTAGCGTTCATCGCTCACAATAGATCCTACACTCTATTGATTTTCAATCCCTTTAAAAGTCATTAGGTACAGTTATCTGTTTATTTATTTATTTACAAAGGCAACTTTGAATACGTATTTTAAGCGTAGGTGATGGTGAGGGGGTGAGTGATAATACAGACTTACATTAATACTTAATACTGTTACATTAACACTAATCATAAAATGAGTGGACCCACCAAAACTGAAAATATACCATGTTTGGAATGTTTGGAATACACCTTGCTAAGGTTGAGATGGAAATACCCGAAAGACTAAACACGCACGGTACTGCTCGCCTTAATTTGACCTACGAGCTGTGCTAGGTATCTGTTTAGTCATATAGGATAAGACACGAGCGCTTGGGATGCCCTTGGGAAAGGTGACCGCTTTGGTTTGGCCAGCAAAAATTACTTATCTGTTGTATAATCACTTCCCGGTGGTTCGGAACCCACCTAAACTGCAGGTCCTGCTATAGACGAACCATTCAAGAACGGTTGGTCTATGGTCCTACTCACCAACCATCATCATCCAAACATTACCCACGCACAGGTCTCAGACCTTTGTGGGCTTCACCCTACGAGAGGAAAGATTTCGGCGCTTTTCACATCTCCAGTGACCCGTGATTGGTCGCTGGGGGTGAAATTTGGTTCTTTGGCGAACCCTTTGGCGGGTGCATACCCTACGTACATAGGCGTGAAATTAGCTTTTTCCAATCAGCTGGCTCAGTTTTCCCTTAATTTTTCCGCTTGCTCGCTGCGTTTCACAAGCTCAGATTCTTTTAGGAATCTTTCTCTACTGACCACCGTATTTGTAGATGGTCTGTGTGAGTGAAAAAATCTTCTAAAGAGAGAAAGAATAATTGGGAGAGGGAGTGTGAGAGACAGACTTTCGCTGACCTCACGACGACTAGACATGTAGACATCGTCCGTCCAACGTCCTATTCCAGTCTTGCTATAGGTTGATTCACGGCTAGTCATAGTTGTTCAGATATAGGTATAACAACTATGAGTTAAATACCATATAGCTTCCATAGTAGCTGATGGACAGAAAATAAGCCCGCATACTCGTAAGTGTCCGACCGGTTTTTTCTTCATTTCCCTCTCAGACTACTACTCCGTCCGTGTTCGTCCATCATTGATCTGTGACGATGTCACTTAACAACACTGATGTTTCTCAATACCAACTGTAGTACTTGATTTTCTCTTTTCAGGCTCCTATAAGACATAGACGACCATGCAAGAGAGTATTAAAACGTAAGCTACATTCATTAACGTTCGTTAAAACGTAAATTCAACGTTGAAATGAAGCTAGATGTTTAGAAAACGAAGGAACCAAAATGAAAACTTGTTTCACAAATATATTGATAAAAAAGAGAAATACTAATGTACAATGAGTACCAAGACTTTTGTATTGTAAGACCGTGACCTAAGGCGGTCTCAAGATAAGGTCATGAGCGCCCAAAATCGGAACAAAATTGGAGGCAATCTTGCAAAAAATAAGCAATTTGTAACCTCCCCCACCACAAAAAAATGTTCAGCTGGGCCCAGCCTTGACTAGCCAGGTACGATCTTGTACGTGGCTTGTTAGAGAATTAAGGAATCTTAATGAATAAATAAAATTCATAAATACATAATTAATTTGTTTTTACAAATCTTTATATAAAATAGGCGAACATGTTTTTTTGTGATGACAACTCCTCCGTGGTTTCTCGACCGATTTTGTTCGTTCACGTCTCATTTGAAAGATCTCATCGAGTAGATGTTTGATAAGGTCTTACATTTTGAAAAAGGTCATTGTGGACATGAGGAATGAACGATCAAAGTTTCAATTTTTGCCATTGCTTTAACATATGGATCGGTGAGCTGAAAATTTTCACATTTCAACTTATGATTTGATGATCAGCTGTTTTGAAACAAAAAGTTTATTTTTCATTGTTCATTCAGAGAGAGAGGAAAGAAGAAGAAGGGGAAGAAGAAAGAGAAGGAAGAGGAGAAGATGAAGAAAACGAAGGAGAAGAAGAAAGAGGAGAAAAAGAAGAAGAAGAAGGAGAAGTCGGAGAAGAAGTAGAAGAAGAAGGAGAAAAAGAAGAGGAAGAAAAATAAGAAGAAGAGGAAGAAAAGAAGAAGAAATAGGGAACGAAAAAGGAAGAAAAAGACGATAAAAAGAAGATGGAGAAGAAGAAAAAGAAGAAGTAGTGAAAAAGAAGGAGGAGGAGAGGAAGAAAAAGAAGAATTAAAAAATTTCTTTAGCACAGGTGTGTTAAGAAAATTTTATATTTATCAGCTGATAAAGAATTGAAAAATGAAATTTTTGCCAGCACAGGTATGTTAGAAAAGTATTATATTGATCGGCTGTTCAACAATACTGCAAAATATATCTTTTATCCAGATAGCCAGCCATGTGATACTTTTTCATTGTTGACTGGGCATTGCATCAGTATGTTCAGTATGTAGAAAATCTACATTTGGAATGTATTTTACAAAGTTTAATAAAGTCGCACATTCGTGCGACCCGGGATAACCTAGTTAATTAAAATTTAGAACCAGTTGAAACAGTAAATAAAATACAAAAATATATAATTAATTTGTTATACAAATTAATTAATATTTAGAACCAGTTGAACCAGTGATATACAAAACTGGACAAAAATTCGAATCGTATTTCCGTCAACAAAGCTCTGAAAATAGGGTTGGAATTTTGTAGTAGAGTGTAGACCACTGAATAATATTTATAGTTCTGATTTAAAAGTTGTAGTCTATTTCGTCACAACCAAATTCATTACATACAGTTTCGTTTGCAGCATAGTTTTAGACATTAATCAATCGCCAAAATAAACTTATGTGACAACATTATGATTTACATTTACAATTGCCTTTTCTAGTAGTACACCAATGATAACAAGCCTCTACTTACAGACCCAATGACCTCATATTAGATGGTTGAGAGTTTTCGACTGGACCTTGAAAAGTCTTATCAGGCACTCAGGTGACACCAATACAAATTCAAGTTTAATGTGTTGTGTTTAACAAGATAATAGTGGACAGCGAAGCATAATGTCCATTTAAATTATTATTTCAGGCAATTTTAATAGTCTACTTGGTGCTCAGAAGAAGCGTTGTTTATGATGGACATTTTCTATTTTACAATTTGTGTACCTTATTAATATTTAGTTTGACCGCATCAAGGTAAAGATAGGAAGGATAAGGATTCTTACTTCTATTCTGATATGAATCTCAATGCACAACTACAAAAAATTACAAAGTTTTCTGAAACTGTAGTCAATTCAAAACATAGTTCTCCTTTAAAAAGATTATAGTTCTCCTTTTTTAAGAAATTAAGATGGCTCGCCAATTTTTATATAGTTTAACTAAGCATTTTCCCGAGAGATATCAAGAGACTTACAGCTTTAATAACTCGCCATTAAAATTTCTTTTCTCAGTAGGGAATGAGGCCTTAATATCTTTTTCCAGACAATGCAGTTTTTTCTTGAATAACACACTGGTCTTGTCCTGAAAAACGTTTAATTTAAAGTGTGATTTGTGGTTGTAGTTTGTATAACAAAGTAAAACGTTTACTTTCAATATGCTGTTTTCCGATTATCGTATAATTACATTTATTTCCTGGTTTCCAAATAATCAGAAAAAATGGTTCATAACACCTAACAAAAACAATTTAATTCCTTAAATAAATCTAGTAATTTTTCAAACGGCGACTTTTTAAATAACTTAACAAGGCATTTCGTGTCTCGTACAAAACACAGGAAAGTTCATAAATTTATTGCAAAATACCCAGGAAATGAAATCTCTTTTGCATAACCGTTTACTGTAGGATATTTTTTATTGAAGTTTATGCTTTCTCTAATATTCTATTTGTATTGTTGTAGATTGTAAAAGATTTTCTGTCTCCGCTTCAATAACTCTGGTCATCTTCAACTTTATTCACAGCAATTGAACAAGCAAGAAGTGTTTGAAGTCTCTGCGTTGTGGTCAATAGCTGCTGTCATGAATATTTCATACATCAATCTGCCTGCATATCAACCGCTATTCATTTTAATAGGGCTTCGTGGAGCACTCTGAACAGCTCACTTTGAAAGTATTTCGCTCCTGCAATTATCATTTTTCTTTTGATTTTGAGTCACGTTTCAAATATCATACCTGTTTTGAATGTACAATGGTCAAGAACGTTAAAAAATAATAGAAATGTGATAGAGCACATCTAGCATATCAATACAAAAGATATTATTCATATTGCAAGCTATTTTCGTGTAAGATTGTGATGATCCGAAAGGCAACACTGCTCTTGTTTGTCGATATTCTTCACAGAGCACACATTCAACAAAACCTTGTTGAATCTGTACATGAGTTGCCTAGTTTTCCCACTCGTAGGTGTGCTTATACATACACTATAATTATAGTGGTAGAAGAAATTTACGAGTATCTGAGTTTTCTTACTCGTAGGTAAATTGGGAATGTGCTTAGGGCTACATGGTAAGAGGAACTTGCGCCACGGTTCAAATATTTTCGCGTCTACCTGGACTTATCAAAATTTCAAAACCTTTTTGATTGAGAGTCCTAAATTTTGCATTTAAAAGTCTGGTGTCCATTAAAAAAAATTATTCAAGAAAATTAAAAAAAAAAGAAAAATTGCAATGTTTTGAAAATAGCAAAGAATGCTTTTGCTTGTGCTAGAAGTACTTGGAGAGTTGTGCTTGTAGCTAGAGGTACTACTTTATAGTAGGCGATTTACTTAGAAATGCTTCTAAAAAGAGTAACAACCTCAAGATGAGTAATCTCCATTCCTTATTGAATTGGATGCATTCTTGTAAGTAAACGAGCTGGATCATTCGCTTCCCTTTAAAGCAGGGTTTTAAAGTGTGCACCGCATCATGTATTTAGGCCTTAACCTTCACATAGCGGGCCCGCTCTCGGTGTGGCGTTGCAGAACGGGATCGAAACTAAAGAGAGTCGATTGATTTCCAACTGGCCTAAAGACAAAAATGGTTGGCAATTTCGGCCCTAAGCCATGCAGCAAATCGCTTCAAACATTGTGGTTACACGCTCGTAAAAGGCGCGAGCGATTTGTGCCTCCATAACGACGACTGTTACGGTTACGGAGACGTTTTTATGTGTCTCATTAACTTCCTGCCATAATGACACCGATTCAAATTACGGCCTCAAAACGAAGAACAGAACGAAGGCCAAGATTAGTACGGCGGTGAAGACGAAAAGTGGGTTAGCGACACCGCGCGAATAAAACGTCGAACGCCTCGACGCATGCTAATTGTCTTCCGCCCTTCCAAACCCACCCTCCCCCTCCACCAATCAAGGGCAGCACACATAGCAACTAGATCGATTCGATTGATTTGATAGCATTGTTTGTTCATCCTTCGAATCTACGCTAACTCAAAAATAAAATGAAATGGCTAATTTAAGTGAACAAAAAACTTGAAGTTTCAGTTTAAATCGAAATGAGTAAATTCTACTTTATTCAAACCAACTAAAATTATTTTATTATTTTTCAAGCAGATACTTAGGGATGCCCAGCACTTGGAAGCTTGAAAGTAGAATTGAATAGAAAAAGAACGTTGTTCCTCACCCGTCATAGATGCTGAAAATATTTGAACTTTTCAAAATAATATAGATTTTTATATTGCGTCCTTTCATTCAGATGAGTTTAAAATTCAAATTACCACTTTGGTATTTATATAGAAACATTACTTGTCAAAGTTACCAACAAAACTTTCCCTATTTCAACCTAACACCTTACTGAATAATAATACAGTGTAATTTTTTGGGGGCAATGAGTATTTAACATTAAAATTTAAGTTTTCCAGTGGTACTATTTTTCTTAGGCGTAAGATCACATTTCCATTTGTAAAAGCCGCAGTGTCAAAAATCACGACGTTCTTCAAGTTTGAGAATCAGCTGACTCACTAATAAAGAACTCTTGTTTGGGGCACTGCTTTGAGGCATGCCTTCTCACAGTACTAGTGAATTGGAAAATATTTATTGATCTGTATCAGCTGTGTTTCCCTATAGAATAGAATCGATTGTCCTTACAATGTTGAAAAAAAAATATTTTTTTAAATAAAATGTGTCCTATGTCTTGCAATATTCTTAAAATATAAGTAAAACATTTTATGATAATTGGTCAAGTAGTTTCCGCAGAAAAGCGTACCAAACAAAAAAACTCATTTTCGCTTTTAATGATTTCAGGGAGAATAATTCTGTTAGGCTATAGTTGCATACAGAGAAACCTAGTCATTCTTGTACTGTCTGTTGTGGTGTTGTGGTGTAGAGTCTGTTTTTGTGTGTGTGTGAAATGGTTATTGTTGTGTGGTAAGTTGTGGCGTTGTGAAGTGTGAAGTGATTAAATTATTTAACAGTGAAATAAATTAATGATTAGCTACCAAAGGTTGGGCGCGCTGTTAGGTCTTCTGTGAGTTAGTTCAGTCACATCTAGCTTTGTTAGGCACCCATGGAAGGTTTTGTAAGGCGCGCGGAGCACACACTGCGTTTGGGGCGATAGTATTTTGGCAATGTGATAATTCATTTGATCTATGTCGTTTAATGGTAAATTAGCTTGACGTATGTTTTTTATGCATCAAAATAAAGGTATGAGGTGGTTCAGTCACATCTAGCCAGGTTAGGTTAGGTTTGGTTATGCGCGCTTCGCGCGCACTGCATTTGGGGGCGGTAGTGTTTTTAGAATGTTATATTCACTTGGTTTACATTGTTTTAAGATTTGGAACACCTTACATGTTTGCAAATTATGAAATTTTCAAATGAAATTATAAATTTTCATGAAAAATGTTTTTTTTTTAATTTCAATTTCTCTGTGAAATAATCGCGACCCCCAAGAAATTTCAATGGATTATTGCTTCCTGGGGTGTGTAGATGTCAACAAAAAAAAAAAAATCACCACATAATTCAACAAGTAACGATTCTATATAATTACCGACACTTTCATACAATTTAAATTTGTTTAAATCTTTGAAGATTTTCGGTGTCGACGACCGGGAACCTTCCTTTCTGTTGGCAGTGATTTTCAACTGTTAATCAATAACTGTCAGAATTTCTCTGTTTGAAACAATAATAATTAATTAATAACAAACAGAAACTTTCATAAGGATTATCTACAATAAAACATAACATAGCCTACACGAGAAAAAGTTTATTTTTCATACTTTCACTAGAAGGGAAGAAAAGGGGTTTTCAGGAATCTTCTAGTACTCTCAAGGTTTCCAAGTGGATTGTTGAACTTTCAGCTCAACAACTGAGTGAAGCCCTGCTCTCTCCTGTTTGTTTACATTCGTTGTTGCTTGTATCTTTCATAATGTTGCAATAAGCAACAATTCTCGGTATAATGTAAAAGGCCACTATAGGTACATTATAAATGTTTATTCCTAAGGATAATACTTATTACTTTAATTTTGAACTTTGGAGCATGACCTATATAAATTGCTGGTTTGTAAATGAATATTCCTAAATGAGTGATATTTCAATCAAACTTGATTATTTTATGAAGACTTCCCTATAAAGTCGTAATGTAATAGCTGTTATGCTTTACGGCATTGAACGATGAAACGATTATTTTCTTATTTCTGATCAAGAAAGCAATA
This sequence comes from Conomelus anceps, assembly GCA_948455865.1. Lineage (NCBI taxonomy): Eukaryota > Metazoa > Arthropoda > Insecta > Hemiptera > Delphacidae > Conomelus > Conomelus anceps. The sequence goes on along the minus strand of OX418216.1, from coordinate 76,127,073 downwards.
CCATTTCTCCCTACTTCAGCTTCAGAGCGGTTTTGACCACAGATATCATTTTATCGCTGAGTAAATTGAAATTTCTTGTCCTTTTCTTAAAGTTCTGTATCGCGCCTAGACCACATTATCTATTTTTTCAGTCGAGGTATAGTTGAAGCTTGCAGACCTCCGTTAGCCACAACCTAAGTTGATATCAGAAGAAACCTATCGTGTAACACGATATCACGAGCACCCTGAATGGTATCAAACCGATTCCACTCCAGGAATCACGTGTCACAGCAACAAGTACAAGTTGAAAAAATTGTGCTAATAAGATATTGATCACGTGATTAGTTTCAGATTCCCAGTGAAATTACTGCTATTAGAATCAAATTAATTCAAAGTATGCGGCCAATAATTTAAAAATATTTCAGCCGCACGAAAGGTTATGTCAATTATAACATGAAACAGCTTCTTGAATGTTTTATTCCATATTATTTTGATGCTTTATAGTCCTAGATAATTTATAGACTACAATGCAAGCATCTGTCAAAATTTAAAGTTACTGAAATGTACTCTATCATGTACCTACCGTATAATTAATCACAAATTCACACAAATCAATAATATGGTCTATTGATTTGTGCGAATATGTAATTAATTCTACGGTAAATGGTGAAGTGCATGTCTGTAATAAAATTTAAATTTTGCCAGATACTATGATTACGGTACGCTAAATATTGGAAATATTGTACCTACTTTTACCTACATGAATAGTAGATAAAATAGAAATTTGTATGTTGTCATATATGTTTTATATGTTGTCATAGTTTGCGGTAGGCTGTAAAACTTACAGTCTTACCTGATTCATCAATAATTGACTCTAAATCTCATCTAATAATTGAATAAAATAACTCATAGCTTGAAGAAATATTTTAAATTTTGCACTGCTGTTCCTAACGAAAATTGAAGTATACACATTCTTTTAAAAGTGCAAAATCATTACAACTGGTTTCGAATCAGCGTTATCTACAACAATTGATTATTATGTAGGTCAGTGAATTGTTTGATGGTTGTTAATTCACATTCTTTCTGATAAATGAACTTTGTCGAACATTCTAATTCCTCCTAAACTAGAACAATGGAGAAATTGGAAGAATTCATATCATTTACAGGCTAAAAGACTGAACAAATAGGTTTTATTTTATTTTTCTAAATGCAAGTCAAACAAACATCGACTTGAATATAGTCTTTTTATGAGTAGTTTATTTGTAAAAAGAATAAAAAAATCGGTAGCCAATATTTTTGAACTCTTAGAAATCAGAGTTATTTGTCTATTAGGTAATTCTAATTTAAATTAGAAATTTCTAATTCCAAACATGAATAATTTCAAATAATCAATTCCACAAGCCCTCAAAATCCATTTTATTTGCGCTAATTCGTAAAGCTGCTTAAAAAACTTTTCGTATTCATATTCCAATTTCAAACCAATAACTCTGGAAACATCTAAATCAAACAAATAACTTGAACCCTGATTTCTTATTTCTGCCAATAGAAAGAATAAGTTTTTCATGAGATTGTTGGCTTACCTGTACTAGTGTATAAGAAAATTATATTAGCAGTCTGGCCAGTTCCAAAAATTTACCTGTAACAAGAGATAAGCAATTCATTAGAAATTTATGACATACGTATTCAATCATGAACTACTGTTGATACATGAGCCTACAAGTTGAAAATACTAAACACGTATACACTCTCATAAAATACAATTTTCAAATTGAAAACTGGTATATATAATATAGGTTTCACTCAGGGTTATTTTACTTTTAAGCTGAACTATTGACAATTCACAAAATAATGATAAAAATTCCATCACCATTCCAATAAAGTAAAAGCTATAGAAAATCATGATTTTTCCAAAGTTCAATTGCAATAAAAGCACAAAATTTTATAGATTGTTAGTAGTTAAAAGATAATTGCCAAGAAAATTAAATCAACACATGAATTATGTTAGTATTCCTTCCACCTTACTGCTACACATGGTTAAAATGGCAGAATCAACTTGTTGGCCCAAACTTCGCCAAGCCAAACAAATAAAATAATTTTTTTATTCCTTATTCTCTTCTTCAACTACCTCTACTTCCCTCTTTGTCTTCCATTCTTCCCCATTTTTATTGTTTACTTCTTATCTTGCTTCCTGTACAGATTCAGACAGTACTACCTATTCCTCCTTATTCCTCCTGCTGCCTACCTGTACAGATACGGTGCTTTCCATATTATTGCTCGGCATGTTCTGTTAGCTTGGTTATTCTATACTAGAAGAATGTGCATTCCCTTATTACTGTAATCTATTATATAGACTACAGTCTATTATACTGTAGTCTATATATGCTGTAGACTATAGCTGAGTCTGTAGCCTATTTTGAATAATAGCTCAGGACTTGCATTTTGGGGTAACCAAAAATAGAGCATCGAAGTGTAACTCCTTTAAAAATAACAAGAGAAATTCAACAGAACAAGGCAAATAGGATAACGGTCGATGGTTTACAGTTCAGTCCAGACCGTGTAGTGTACCCAATAACGAGTAGCCTACCTGCAAGTAGTCTCTCAATCGATGTTCAGTATTTACAATAGACACAGATCCGTTAGAGTCTTAGAGATGTGCATTATTTGATCGATAGGCCTACGGTTAGACTTCGTTATAATCGGGAATTAGTTCCGTGCATTATCAATGCCATGGAAGTAAATTCTGATTATATTTGGTCACGCACTAAGAGGTGAAATCGAAGCTCGGATTATTAAGGAAAAAAATATTGTGGGAAATGGTTCCGCAATTGGTGAGCGATCTTATCTACTGAAATAGGCTGGATTATAATCGAATATTGAAATTTAAATGAAATCCAGTAGCAAGTCAATATACTTCTAACACTAGTAAATGACGTCCTTCACAATATTCATCTCATCATAATACTTTACTCTTTTCTGCTTTCATTTATTAATTTTTCCTCGTTTATTATCATCTTCCTACTACTTATTTTTCCACTTCGCCCTCCCTTTTTATCAACCCCTATCGTTTATCAACCTCTATCTTCTTTCATTCTCTTCCTTCTTCATTACCCATCATTTTCTCCATCATCTTCTGATTTTTCCTCATTCCCTTATATTTTCAGTTTTTCTATTGCAACACCTACTCCATATATTTTTGCATGCCTGTCTAGGCCTTATGTCAATAATTCAAACTGATTGTGTTATTATTGTCTTAGCTTATTTCGACTTGATAAATTTTTTTACTTCAAATTTCTGACAAGCTAGATACTAGATTATGCGATTTTAAATATAGACTTTAAATTAGGGCTTGACACTTGTTCGTATATGGAAAATACGTAGCTGCAATACTATGCTATTTTGCTCCAATTCTCTAATTCATATTTCAGCTCCTAATAATTATTATCGAATTATTAAGTCACATTGAAATTTGTTGATAGATTATTATGATTTTTCAGCAATCTGTAGAATTATTTGAAGAAAACTATTGATGCAAAACTTCAAATTTATATTGCTTTTTTGTGGAATTCTTCCTAGATTTCCATTCTAAATCGTATGCCACTAGGCTAATAGAAACTTGAGTTCACTTCCTTTAAAACATTTCAATTCATGGCTATAATAGAATAAAATACTTCCTGATGCAATCAGCACGTATTATTTGCTGCTTTCCATTGCTTCTGTAGTTTAATAAGTGATACTCAATTTTTTGCCAAAAGAGATAAAAAATAGAATCACAGATAAGTTAGATTCAATCATAAACCTCAAAGTTATTTACAATTTACCAATTTAGGTCTCGTCTCAACTTCAGTTCTCAGCTATTCAGGCATAGCATAAACATTGATTTGCACACCGAGAATAAATAATTAAGTTCTTTTTATTTATATTCTATTGATTTTAGCTATTTCCGATCAAGTAACCTGGAGTTGAGGAATGAATCGTTTGGAGCTTCAATATGAAGCAGGTCTATGTAAAACTAGAAAAAAGCTATTTTATTCAAATATAACCTCACTAAGTTTTTAGTTGAAACAATTCCTATTGGAGTAGAATGTAGTATTGGAACAGCTCAATTCATTTTCAAAAATAAAATGTCAATCGGTTTTGGTGTAAGCTAGTAAGGAAAAAGGAAATCCGAGTCGGCAACTCTCTTTTTTGCGGTAGTTAAGAATGTAGTTTTAAGGTTAAAGAAAGTTTCTCCTCAAAGAAGGTAAGGCGTGAATTTCTCTCATTGCCTCCTTACGTCTTAGCAAACACTTAATACGTCTCTAAAACTATACTCTCGTTTGTAACTATGTTTCTACTCCACCATAAAACTTCTCCGTAGGCTTCCAGAGATTTGGCGTTTAGCTTGCAGCAAATTCTTCCACAATTTGGAAGTGATTTTTATTTTTTACACTTTTTGTCTAACTATAACGTCCTTCAACTGCTGCCATACCTTTTTGGTTCGAGTCGTTTGATTAATGTCCAACAATGTTAAACGTGGACGTGCCCTTGACATGTATTTGAAGAATTTGGATAGCCTACAAATAATGTTGTTTAAACGAAAATTCAATCATAATGTGGCTTTAATGGTATTTCTAAATCTAGAATAAAATTGGAAAAAAATTTCATTCGTGTAGTAATTAGGCTGCTCGCATGCAAAATTTTGTTTCGTCTTCAGCATTAGGTTAGTCGTTAGTGTGTTGTGTGGAAGTGGCAGCCCACAATATGTTTGAATTGTGCAGAAGGAGGATGCTCGTTCAATTCCCGTCCAGCCAGTTTGTCCCGCCTTGCCTTACTACAACTCTCCAAAGCAATAAATTATCGCGTGCCAAATTCGCGCAAGTGTTTCATCAGCCGCTTCGTTTTCAATTATTCAAAATCTTCACTTTGAAACGAATAAAGTGATTGATTGATCCTAATGAGCTCCTATAGAACAGAGGCAATAGATGAGAGCAGTATATCAACATTGATGGAATTCTCAATTCAGAGTATACTGATGCTTTGGGGTGAGATCTATTCAGCTTACTTTATTTATTCATTTCTAATAAATTAAACATATCTCAGTCTGGAGAGCATTAAAAGAAAACAACTTTTATCCATATCATTTAAAAAGAGTTCAAAATCTATGTGTTGATTTAATTGAAAATTAATTTTTTAAACTTTCTGTTTGTTTATTATAAAGCTATTTTACACCATTCTCTTCAGAATTAAATTTACTACAAGTTCTATTCATAAAGTTTCCGTGTTTATTACCCATTTAACGAAGTAAATGTGGATCAAATCTAAATGAAGCATGTTTTTCGAGACAAAATTTTGCATATTTTGTCTGATATCTCAAATATGGGTGATTGTAGAGGTCTGGGACGTGTTTTATTCAATTTTTCAGTTCATTTTACATAAAATCCAATAGATGTAATACCTAACTTAACGCCATAAAAAATCAGTTTGGCTTTATTTCCATCCTTTCCTAGAAAATCGGGGGAAATCTTTCAGTAGCCGTAACTCCCTAACAAATCATTTCCGAACATATGTTTATAAAAACTTTTTTCATTATTTTGATGAGAGTAAACCACCCTAGAAGTTTGTCGGGTTACTCGTGGGACACCCTGTATAACCAACCATTATACTCATATCTTCTCCCATAGATAATCTGCTTTCAATAATATGCATAAAATTTCTAACAAGATGCCATCTTGATCTATCCGGCGAGTAGGTGAGACATTGGGATGGTAATCTACAACATTGCAACAGAAGACACACACTCAAGATGAAAAACTTCTTCTTCAGCGTGCTTCCATTTTCGTAGTGTCAATAGGTTATTAGCCTGATATCTCGCGGGACTGATCAAGACGACGTGTTTTTGGAAATTATATGCTTACTTTCAACTTATTATTGAAAGAAGATTATGTATATTAATCGAATATATTATCATTTTATATTATTATAAACTATATTTCAAAAGCAAATAAGTTTATATAATGTAGTTTGTGCGGTCCTGTCCACTGTCCATTTAGTCCAAATCCGCATTCTAGGAAACAGAAGCTTTACGTTGTTTATGAATTTGTTCGAATCTATTTTTACGTTGAAATTACTAAACATTGTCGCTCATTCAAAGAAAGTTCTTCCGCTTTTTGAATATAAAGCAACTTACTTCGAATAGATGAATATTTATGTGGGTGACAAATGCGGGCTTTTCAGTATTCCCGACTGCTTTTCAAAAAAAAAGATGATTAAACGAGCTGCTGAGAGGTACACGTCGCTCCCATTTTGGAAATGTGTTCGTGTCCAGAAACAATTGTCACGTAATCAGTGGCTGTCATTTGCTTTTATTATGTTGCTGTGTGGAATGAAGTCTTGATGTTTAGAGATTATAAAGATTATGAATTGATTGTAGCTTGGGTCAGTAGACAATTGTCTATAGTGAATCCTAAATCTAACTTCATTCCAATAAAGTTACAATCATTAAAAGTTCTTACCAATTAGTTTAATTGAAGAAATTGAACAATTTGATCATAATGAGAATGTGGAAATGTAATACAGCAATCATAATAAGAAAATAATTAACAGTGAAACAAATGAAAACATTCCATATAAAGTAGTAGAGTTACTTAAATTTCTCTAATTTTCTAAAACAATCTATTCAACAAATAAAATGGAAAATAATCCATTTTTAATGTATATTCATGACTTTATTTGATACTAAATCCTCCGCCAACCAAGTAATTCAACAAAGAAAATGGAATATAATCAATTTTTAATGTGACATTCATGGCTTTAGTTTATACTAAACCCTCCTCCAAGCAAGTAATTGATTGGTGGTGTGCTCGCCCCTCTTCATTGCCAAATCAGGCCATCCAAATCCCAAAATATGATAAGGACGGAGTAGGCTATCGTAGAAGGGGTTCTTGTTCCTGCATTGCTCGACAAATCTCATGGAGATTTGAATTACTGTACAGTAAGGTACTTGATCTAATGGTTTATTTAGGTCTGGTTATACGAGAATTATTCTATATCATCATTCCCCTCCTTTTATTATAAGTAAAGGAAGAAATTGCATGAAAAATTCAAATTCCAGTTGAATCGTTGAATGCCATTAAATTGGAATTTATCATGATTAGCCTCAACCATTCCGTGAGCTTAGAAATGAAAATTCTACATAAAAGGAGAACTTTTCTTACTTTTCTTGTAAAATTGACTGCCTAGTCAGGTCTCTGAATGTCATTGGAATTCGTGCAAGGAAGAGTGGAGTCTGTCCAGTTTTGAACCACCGTTACAAGAATTTATAAATATATATTATCAGGCTATGTCTCAAGTTCACGAGGCAGGGACTTCAAATATAGCCTTGTTCACCTTGATGCTTGACAATCGTCGCCCGATGATATGAGACGCCTGAATAAATTGTTAGGCCTATTGCATTTCAAATAAGACCCAGGATAAAGAAGAACCTCAACATAAAATATGGCCTACACTTATTACAATTTCTTTACAATCTTGGTAGCTTACTTGAATTTATTTCTGTTTATAGAAACCTTCTTTTTCACCTGACCATTTTTATTCAGTCTACTATATTTGCAATTTGAAAATATATTCGTTTCAACTCCACCGCCAATTTCCTTGCTATAAGAGTTTTTCACTAGTCGAATGAGGCCCACGTGATCCTTAAGACTTCTGTTTGAGGAAATGAGGTGAATGATGACGGAAAATATTCAAGCATAAACAGGATTCGAACTCGAGACCGCTGGAATAGCAGTCAGGCAGAATCTTATCTAATCAGAGACAAGCGCTCCAACCGTCTGCGCGACCACGGCTATACCCTATTGTCAGCTTATAGCACAGAAAAGTTAGTAATTCAATTTCACCTAGAAAAATACATTAGTCTTTACCAGGTAGTGAGGTAGTACTTAGTTGTGATGAATGTTTAGGGGTCTAAATTCATATAAGATTAGTATCTTTAATTTTTGGCCATGATTTTTTCATTTCCTTGCTAAGCTTATATAGGCTTATTAGTCCAGAAGATTTGACTAATAGTTTGAATGATTTATTAATGTAAGTGGAAAATTTGTGAACATAAGGAAGACACTCTTATAAACAAACTAAAACATGTAACTTTCTAATGTTTGCCAAAAGCAACAGCCCAACTGATTCTAACATTCATACAATTAACGTAATACTGACATTTAAATAGAATGTTATTTGATCGTCTTGCTCTTTTTGAAACGCACATTGGAGCGTGGTTAAATTTTATTCAAACGTGTGTATTGCAATTACTTGAGACTTTTGGAGTTTCTGAAGTTTTACAGTAGCCTACTGTACTTTAGTTTTACTCCAAAACTATACTTTAAGAACTATAGAATAGTACTGAAAAATTCTACATTCGTTTTCTGTCCTCTAGTGGATACTCTGAAATCTGAAATCAGCATGAATGTGAACACGTAGGCTATTCATCAATATTTAAATTGTCTAATATTGGAAATTAAACTCTAGGCACTGTTTTAGTGGTTCATAACTTCCAATAACTTGAAACTTAGATTACGAAATATTTTCCATATATGGGCTTGAACAATCTAATGTTGAGCATTTAAGATCTAGCTGATAATGCATAAAATAATGCGTTGTATGTATAAGAAATTTGATAGCATGCTTCAAGAATGGGAATGCCGAAATGCCCAACCAGTTCAAGAAACAAGTCGTAAGTTGTTGTCTGCGGGAAGCTATCAATGGTTGTTGCTATTCATGACTGCTGTTCGTTTCAATCACATTATTTATTTACTGACATTCTGCTAAGACCTATTCGCTGACAAGAGAAAGTTGTACGACCGGATTATCTAAAATTGGATGATAAATGCCAGTCTTGTCATTATCAATTCCCTGCCTATTTCTCAATTGCCTAATCAAATTCCAATACTACTCTATTCCAGATCCTTCTTTCCTTCTCACTTAGCTTGTAGTAGCTTCCTTTCCGTGGTTATTGCAGAATATATTAGAGCAGGAATATATTAAATATTACAGAAAGAAGCATTGTAACGTGCGCGTACTCTTATGTATAAGTGTATAAGCACATACCGATTCTGCTTGGAAGGACTTCTCCAACACAGTCGTGGACTTAGGTGAAACGTAAGGTGGGGGGGGGGGGGGGCGTGGTTATTGGGGACGTAGCCACCCCATTACATGGAATACATTTTTTTTAAATTGTAAAAAACAATTTGAAAAAATAAAAATTTGAAACTAGGGTAAAGGAAACAGTAGCTGACACCTTAGTGAGTCAATTTATGAATATTATATATTAACTTTAGAGCTATTGTATGGGTTAATAAAAAAGTGTTTAGAATCTATTTATTCACGTCTTTTAAAGGGCTGATATAACTGGAATCAATTTGGATACAAATTTGAACTTGAAATTTTTATTTTAAAATCACTTGACATCTACACCAATAGCTGACACCCCTATTTTTGTCGCCACCAGTAGCTGACATACCTTGACACCATAGTAGCTAGAGTCCGCGTCAGGTAAGGAATGAGCTAATTTGATTTTATATATCAAATGGTAATCATACATAGAAAACATACACAACACATACTGGAGATATCAACAATAATTTAAGAAAAAGATAATATCTAATATATTAAATAATTAATAATATGTTAATAAACATAGTAGAGAAATTTGAAAATCAATAATAATAGCTTAGAGTCCTCATTGTAATTAACTAATTTGTTTATTTTCTTCTATGTAAAACATACCTAACAGTATAGCCCAAGAAATTTCTCATGAACTCATTTCAATAAATTGAATAAAATTTAAATTCTCAAAGCTATATAGTTTCCACTTTCACTGTGACAGTACCTATCAAATTATTAATTTATGTTTAAATCATTTGAGAAAGCAAAGCAATGTGTAATAAATGTATATTTTTATTGTTATATTGTTCCACTTTCATTATTTTGCATTACTATAGTTCTTATTAGACTTAGTAGAAATTGTGAAATTGCAAGAGATAAATAGATGTGAACATTTATTATATCCAACAGCCTTTTTATACTAAGCGACTGTAGTTGTGGTCGCACGCCACAATTCAGGCTAAATTATAACAGGCAAGCGCGAGACCGAGCTCAACTATGTCAAAGCACAGAAGGCATACACATGTTTAGAGCTGTTTATCAACTGATTATTAATCAAATTTACCGGGCTGGTGTAATTTAACCTAAAAAATGGCACTGGACCGCGACTGCAGTATAATAAGGCTTTTACACAATCATTTGACTGTTTTGACATAGCCTAAGGCCGGCCTTCCACTACAAGTGGAGCGGACTCTTTTGCGACTAAACTACAAATAAAAAATGCTATTTTATACACTATTAACAGCTGAGAATCCTAAATATGTGTATGATTATTTATAGTTTGGCCTCAGAAGAGTCCGCTCTGCTTGCTTACAGGCTCACAGGTTCTGTAGTGCAGTTATGAAATTATTATCAATAACTGCTAAAATCTTGCAGTTTAGAATGTAATCCATTCATTGTGTCGTAGAATATGCATAAATGAATTTTTCGATGAATCTTGCAGTGAGATTTTGAGTGTAAAGAAAGAATAGCTACGTTCCACCCTATGATTGTATAATCCATAAGCTGATATGGGGTGTCAGCTACCGGATAAAGTTGATTGAGTCTTGAAATGAATAGGCGTTTAAATTTGGCTTTATTATGTGTTATCATGTCTGAATCTGGCCCTAACAAAATTTCAGACATGATCCCCAGTGGCTGACATACCATGTCAGCTACTGGTGAATGTGTTGAAAAGTGTACCCAATAGATTTTCACCCCCCCCCCCCCTCAATTAACATAAAATATGAAAATCATCCCCCAATAAGTGAAGTATAATCAACATTTATTCTAGCATTCAAAGCATAAGTTAATTTTAAATAATGATTATTTTGATAGTACTTGGAGATTTCCAAACACTCTTACTTCGATATTTCCTAAAGAATTCCACCGAGAAATAAAGGATTCTTGTAGACTGACAGCTTATCATCAAAGTATTTTTCCCCATCAAAAATTATGCCCAGCATGATTCAATGTTCTTAATATGATTCTATGTTCTTAATAATAATAAAAAATATGAAGATGTGTCAGCTAAATATATATTATATCTATATTCTGAGAATTTTTTTTGATGGAAGTAATATGTAAAAGTGGTTGACCGGTGGTTGGGGGGGGGACCCCCCCCCCATACGCCAACTCAAGTTACGCCACTGATCGTGGCTCTACTGTAGAGGTAATTAAGAATGTAGAAACCAGCCTGTAATTAAGAATGTTTTTTGCACTTTCCGTATTAGCCCAGCCAAATTAGACAAATCGAGAGGAACAATTGATAGAGAAATGTTTTTCCGCTAATCGTTTACTCTAATCTTGGGTAATAGCATACCAAAAGTCCCCAAGGGTGGGAGAGTGAGCTCGCCGGGGGAGAGGGGTGGAAAGGTACAATATACCAGTTTTTTGCTTATAAATCAGTAACGATAGCTCAAACCCATTTTTTTGTAGAACAAACCGCAAACGCCTTACGTAAGAGTAAGCGGCTTCCCAAACGGGTTGCATAGTATATCACATTATTGCACAGGAAGAATGCTATTACAGAGCTATTCCGCCTTAAATGTTATTTATTACAGTTGAATTCAAAGTTCAGGACGTTGAACAATCATATCTTACCGTTTTCTAAACGTGAAATCTCAAGTATGATTGGATAGTGAGTGAGCTGTGGTTGGGGGGGGGGGGGGTACTTAGCTTGTTTTATGACAGACAATAGAAGATTTAATTGAATAGCTGGACTAAATTCACATTTTAACACTTATTCTCTTTTTAGAACCCCTCCATTCATTAGTCAATATTTGTAGGGGGGGGGGGGTAGAAGGGGCGGTTATTCTGACCCCCTACCTAAGATATTAGATTAAGCATTGCACCCTATCGTGTGATGGCTCATCAAGGCAGACCAGTTTCGTGTATTGAATGTGGAGTAAGACATAATGTTTGAAATTTCACATGGAAAGACATTATGTCATGTTAACCCCTATACTACTTGGAAGAACTCGATTTTTGATCATTAAGCTACTCTTACTCGAACAATTCAGAAGATAAATGTGCAAAATTGGTGTCAAACCATAGTGGATAACTACTTCTTCAACTATACATCTTCAGTAGACTCCAACCTTCCATTGATTCCATCCATTCTCTCACAAAAAAATTCAATCATGAATTTCCCTCCTTTACTCCAATCACATTATAAATTTGATATCATCATTTCAAGTCATTTAGACATTCCCATACAACATATTTTTAATTTCATGCACTTATTTGCATACATTTTCCAATCTATTTGAAATCACGCCTCTTCTTAATTTCTTCAGTAGGTTGCAACCTTGCATTAATTTTATTCATTCCCTCACATTACACTTATATTTTTCTTCATCATTCAATCACATTATAAATTTGTTATTTTTTATAATCATTTTTTATTTTAAAACTCTTGTTTATTAGATTTTCAGTCTACCTCTACAGGTAGGGTCCAAATATTTGAGAAGAAAAATTAATTTCCAGCAGTTCCTTACTTTCTATTTCCTTGACTCTGAGAATGCACACCAATGCGTAAAACGTTGTTTTAGGCATCTTATAGCATCAGATACGTTTCAAATCTAATCGCCTCTCACCGGCTCAATTTGCTCGTGCAATATTACAAGGAAGACGACCACTCCGTTATCGCCATTGGCTGGTGCTGGTTGCTGGTTTCCTGCCTGACACTATTTTTGCATCAAACTGTACAGCTCACTCAATAGAAATCCCATCACTCATCACAAGCATTCAGCTACGTCAGGTGCCCAGGTGGGTAGGCTACTTCATGCCACTCAACGCTGAACTACCATATTTCTCACGACTATTTTGCGCCATTCTCTGCTCCCATCTCTTTTGCTGCGTTTACTTCCTTTCAGGCTATTTTCAAGGTCGAATTATGGTTCCCACGTTTATTCTCTATAGAATAGGGAAACCACGATTAAATTGTATAGGTCTACGTCCACTATTCAATAATATCGTATGAAAAGATATATTGATAGGAAGAGAGTCAGGAACAGACTTTATTAAAACTGAAGAGATCAGAATAAAATATATGTACTTTGTACTCTATTCATAATTAGTTGTTTTTTGAGAAAGTTTCTGGAGATTTAAATTTTGAACTAGATTTGATAAATCTGAGTTAGAATTTGATAAGTTACATCTTGCGTTTTTTATAGAATATTATCAATACCTTTTTTTCTTTTTTCCGGAGGATGAAGCCCACATAGGTCTGAGACCTGTGCGTGGGTGATGAATTAGATGATGGTGATTGATGAGTTGAACCTACAGTTTTTTAGGTGGGTTCTGAACCACCGTGAAGTGATTTTACAGCAAAGAACAGTCTTTTTGAAGGCCAATCCAATCGGTTACCCTTACAAAGAGCGCCCAGGAGTTTCGTAGCTTATCTCTGATTGAACAAATACCTGTTACGGCACTCGACTCATTTTGTTTATTATATTCTGCTTATATAATCAGACAGTGTGCAATGCTCTATGTTTTGTTGTTTTTATAATAGAGATTGAAGCAATGAACCACCTCATCTAAATCATTGATTTTTTGGAACAAGCAATATCTGAAGTAGCTGTTTAAAATTCTGTGAGTTTCTGTTCACAAAAGATTTCAATTAAAACCATTTTCTAATCATTTATTCTTCACGTCATAGATAACGTCTCAATAGCTTTGAAGTTAGACAAGACCACGAAATTGGTGAAATAAGAATGCACAGACAATACTTATTTTCTGTATCTGCAATCTCAGATGAATGAAATAATATTCATAGAAACATAATACTATTGTATTTATACTTTCTGATACAATCGTCTCGAAATTCATAGGACATTACTTGCTGTATAGATATGATAATGTGAAAGAAATTATTGTTTTAGTGTACCCATGCTTCTATGAATAGAAGTTGAAAATGCGGATAATGTGATTTTAGAAAATAATTTATTATAGGTACTATTTATTATTACCATCATTGTTCTAGAAGCAACAATTTCAACTGATATTTCTGAACTTATTGCTTTTAAAGCTTATCCTTATGCAGGCCTGTATTTACCTGATCAAGTTATACAATAGGCCTATTAAATGTGTACTGTAATTGAATATTCACTGCGTAGTAGAATATTTCCTCAAAACTACTTATCTTTGTGATTATTCATAATCTAACTAGTTGTATTTTTCTACATTGTAATGTACTGAGAACTGCGATCATCAATCCATTCATTTGAACGAGCTTCATTTTTGTTGTTCGAGAAATACAAGGCATATAAAATTCCAGTCTAATTCTAGAACAGAGCTACTGAGAAGAGAAATTTACTCAGTTGGTTGCAAGAAAATATGTCGATGACAAATATGTCTTCCAATTGAATTATATGTTTCTTATCGTATGATTACAGCTATACTTTACCAACACCTGAAAACACTTTATACAGAAAACACCTGTAACTAAATCCTGGAGACAAACACAATTATCATAACCTCGGGCGTTATTGGAAAAGAAATTATAAGCAGCTAATAGCAGCAGTAGAGTGGCAGTGGTTAGGAATTTGTCCTTGGAAGCGAGAGATCAAAGAACAGCAATATAAAGGAGGTATTCAAGTTCAAGATCTGTATAACTAACTAGACAAAAGCTTTGTTTGGAGTGCATCGTAAAAAATATTGATTGATTCTCAATCAGGTATCAAGCCAACGACCAACAACGCAAAAGAAGGATTCGAAAAAGTCAATAGTGAAAAAAAGGATTGAAAAATCTGATTAATAGTAAGTTATCTGTAAAGCAATTTACAGTGCTGATTGAATACAGTTGAGCCAGACACAAAAAAGGAAAACATACTGCAAAATATAGCCTACTCCCTACTGGGTGGGTCGCTGAGGAGAGCAATTGAATATTACCTCCCAATCCCATCCAAGGGCGGGACCTCCCAAATCCTTACGAGAGGACCACGGATCTCGCAAACAAAAAGGTTGATAAAATCCCACTTGTGACCCCAAATACGCCAGCTTGAACCGCCGTTGCTCCTATTTTACTTAATTTATCCCGCTGATCCACTGCAAATCTCTAAAACCCAGTGAGCGAGTATGATCTGTACTGATTCACCGTAGCCTCTACTGGGATCAATCTTGCAGTGTTATTTTGAATATATTCCAAAATTAGGTTAAATAATATGGATGTTTGCCATACACAATACAAACAGCACAGTGTAGTCATTTCCAAGTTCATTTACTGTGGAAAAGTACGGCAACCATCTGACAATCTGAACAGAGATTATCGATAAAGGACCTTCCACAAACAGTTACGTTTTCAAGGTGAACCAACATCCACATTTCCATGTTATTCTAAATTCATACAATAATTCTTCTTCTTCTTCTTCTTCTTCTTCTTCTACTCCACTCTTTTCGTTGTCTCATGTTCTTCCTCTTTTTCTTATTTTTTCTACTTGGTACTTCAGTCCTTTGTTTTCCCCAATTGTTTTCAAAAAGGTATCCTACGAAATTATTGAGTGTACGTATAAAAACTTCAATTAGATTATCAATTTAGATTATTCAAAACATAAATGAATATTATTAATCAGTTTCTTCTAGACTTTCTCTGTAGCAAGAGTAGAACTGTACATCCGAATTTAAATTAT
The DNA here is from genome assembly GCA_948455865.1 of Conomelus anceps. NCBI lineage: Eukaryota > Metazoa > Arthropoda > Insecta > Hemiptera > Delphacidae > Conomelus > Conomelus anceps. The sequence continues at coordinate 76,111,351 of OX418216.1, read as the reverse complement.
TAAGTTACGGAACCCTTCCGTGAAGAGTCATAATTTATACAGTAGGATACTGTATTACAATACCATGCAACAATAAAACTCAATTTTTTTGGAAGGTCTTGCAGCTTACCAAAGATAATAATGTAGAGAATAACTGTGCAAGCATACCAGCTTGTAATAAACTTAACGGGTTACCAAAATAATTTCCAAGCCTTCTCTTTTATTATGGCATTCACTATGTGTATCAATAGTGGGTCTGCGATCCCTCTGCAAGCCACCACAACAAAAGGGAAGCAGCAAGCAACAACGATTCTGGTCTTCAAATTGATTACAATTGCTCTTGCTATTGATGTCACGTATCCGACTCGACTTTTACAAGAAAGGAAATAATAATTATGATCAATAACATTGAACGAAAAACCGCTAACTGGATTAAACTTTCACCAAAGTATCCATCTATCTGCAGTGCAACTCGATTCTCTACTGCTATTACAGTGTTGGATCGTACTTTCGCATCCTCCAATTTCTCCTTATCACCCTCTCTGTTCTCACTTCACACCCAAATCTAATTTCTTTTCGACCCGAGATCTAAAATTATTGTCATTCGAAACTGGCACATTTCGGTTAATAATGCGGCAATAAGAATGCTATTTATTTGACAAATTTTAGAAGTTAACATTCTGGAGATTAAACTAACTCTTCTATCAGATCATTTTTGTGGGAGCTACACGTTAAAAATATTTGTTCAGCTTATAATTAGTTTAAAAAGGGGGATAAAAGAGATTTCAAATAAGAAATTTGCAGGCTTTCTGTAAGTTCTACTCTGATAATCGTTCCTTCGCTATATAATATGTAGCCCAGGCAATGAATTTTTTGTGTTGGAACAAATTTGGGAAAAGCTGAATTTTTGCAAGATGTTAGTATACAAAGTACTTACTCGATTAATCCAAAAGTCCGGACCCCCACCCCGCTTGCTTCTCCCTCCAACCACTCTTCAACATTGCAACAGCAGTACTTCAATTAAAGGCTTACAACTCGGAAACTAATCAAGGTATCGTTGCGATTCTCGTCCGATTTGATACTTATCCCATTTGAGCATGCTTTATATGGGGGATATAATCAATATCCCTATTCGATTATTCCATTTGAGCATGTTTTTTAAAAAATATTTTGAAGTACGGTATCAATTTTTTTTAATTATTGCTGAAGATAATAATAAAAAGAGTATCAAATAGGATGAGAACCATAACGATACCTTGATAAGTTTCCGAGTTGTAAGCATTTAATTGAAGTACTGCTCTTGCAATGTTGAAGAGTGGTTGGAGGGGGAAGCAAGGGGGTGGGGGTCGGGTCTTTGGTTTTTCAAGTAGTACTTTGAATAGGTACTTGTACTTTGTACCTACTAAAACAAGTTTATTACATTTCACAGTATTTTGTTACATAACTACAACTCACATAAAACATTAATTATTAGACTGATCACAGAATGGTCAATTGTCTTAGCATGCTGTATAAAGTGTATTGAAAATGAAAACTATATTTTATTGGGGATGGTTCTCACGTAATATAATCCTGGGACTTGATGATGATGATGGCAGAAATATGTCAGACATGAACAAGAATCAAATCTAGGGCCATATTATAGTCAGGGCATCAATTATAGTCAGTTGTCTTAAATCACAATAGTTACCATTATTTACAGTATTTGCCTAGATAGATTAGTCTGGCTTGTTAGATAAGATGGTTGTGCAATTTCTAGAGAATGTAGAGAATTTTCACCTCAAGTCTCAAAATTTTCATTCCTCTTTACTAACAATAATTCATGGATGATCAATTTTGGAGGATAAACACCTACGGATTTCAACTTATAACATAATACATACGTACCTACCAATTACATGAAAAATTGAAAGTTTCTACGGAAAGGAATCTCTTCAAAAAGCTGAGAGCTCTCATTTTCGAGGAAACCTTTGAGTCAACCGCATCGTTCAAGCAAAGACCTGTTTCACAAGACTTGGTAGCCTGAAGGCAAAAAAGCCTGAGTGCCCGACACACGTCTCCAACTTAGACAAACTGTTAAAATCCAGGCGTAGCCTATTAAGCTAAGCGAACGATGACCACATTCTACCGCCATTACAAAGGTATGCATGAGTAAGAAAACACACTACAGCCAAGAGCCAAGCTAAGTCTAATGTCAGGCTACCTCACTTCACCGGATTCCAGAATTTGATTCAAATAAATTATTTTTTGTGATCACCAGTAGCCGACAAACAAAACCAACATGCTTTTAAAATTCATCAAGAATGCATGTATTGAAGATTTTTCAGCATTTGTGTCTATTGTTTAAAAATGTATTCAACTAATTCGTATTACAATTATGCTATAACAATTAATAATTAATATATTAGTAAATAAAATATTTTTTCAATTAAAAAAGAATGTGGCTTACATTGCTTTATTTAAGGAACGGTCGCCTATTGTTGATTGCTTAATAGCCAAATAAGACTCACAATTTGAAAAAATCAGAAATGGTGTAGATTTTGTGAGGTTTGATTCAAGTTAAAAATAACATTATATTTACTGAAATGTTTTGTTCAATCAGTAGCAGCAATGTACAAAAACTATCAAATTCATTTAATAGCCCCATTTCTGAGCCCCATAGAACGTCTCATATGGGTGCTCTTGGCTATTTTATAATTCTTTGTATAATTTTCTAGTGAGATACTACAGTACTTTACATTCCTAAATTAACTAAGAGTAAAACTGCAAACTCATGGCAGCATATGAAAATATTTAAGCAAATTATCTAACACGGTTCACTACTAGCTCAGATTGTCTAAATGTCTCAAGCTCATAAGCGCAAAAACAAAAGTCAATAGATTATTATTAATCAGTAAAACATGTCGTTAAAAAACTGGTCTTGATTTTTAAAGTTCAGGAAGGAACTGAATGTAGGTCGAAATCATTCATTCAAATTTAGAATAGTGTTGTTTAACTGGTTGTTATGAAAACAAACGCGTTCCGATAATGTGTAAGTATTCAGATGAAGCCGATTTGTTAATCGCATTGAAAGATAAAATATTCGATTTTTGTCAACAATATTTCAACTTGAAAACAACTGAATCATACTGTCATTAACCACTCTTGTTCATTTCTAGTACTAGGTCCGGCTTTGTTTCCACATTGAGAGTAAATTCATAAAAAAAAACTATAAAGCGGAGATAGCTTGAATAAGAAAGTCTATTGTCACCACAGTCGATTTTGCTGTGGTAATTCTGCTTTTCTCAAAATCTTGATTAGCTCAGCCAGAAAAATTTCATGAGCAAAAACCCTCTACAAGATGGAATTTCAGAAAAATAATATTGGACCACTGATCTTTACGAAAAAATTAAATTCAAATAACTTTCCTCATTTTTCCTAATTGGATGTTTATACCCATCGCACTCTAGTCTGCGTTTGTTTGACAATGCATTAAAAAGACTTTGTGAGAAGAGTCAGTATAGTACTGTAGTTAAAATAGAAATGAGAGTCAGAAACGAAGCTTTTGGAAAGAATAAGAAAACCATAAGCTTGAATTTCCACGTCGGTATGAGATTATGGAATCGAAATTCCTCATCTATTCAGTAATAGAACCCGAGACCAACAAAATGACATACTACTCGCTGTAGATACCGTACTACGACTAGCTGAGTAAATTCTGGAATATGGCTTCTTATCGTTTTACAGCAATATATATTTCACCTAGACTGTTAGAGGAATGACTAATTCACACATCTACTTGACAATTAAAGGTTTGCCTTGAGAAGTGCCTTGTTAACCTACAATGCAGCAAGTGTCGATGTTATCACTTAATATGTGCTGCTAAATTACTCAATTACCATTTGCGTAATTTCCCTGAGACTGCATTGCACTAATAGTCTCTTCTGTTTTCACCGTCACCGATACAGCAGCTTCAGTCACGCAAGTGTGAAGGAAATAGTAATTGATTTGCTTCAGACTCATTCATGTACACAGATTTAGATCATGAGAAATATTTTTATTTCCCAATTTTTGATCGTGAGATTTATTATTCTTCGGCAATCGACTTAACGGCATGAATCTTACAAATTCGGTTGTCACTAATAGAGTTATTACGTGTGTAGGTCGTTCAAAAATTCTATCATTGAATTACAGTGATTACAATGTGGCCTATTGTTGAATGAGCACTTATCGACTAGGCTCAAAATTTCGTAACACTATTCAAGAATTTTATATTTCATCAGCGAACAAAACTTGAGTTATTGAGTTTTTAATTAAGTAATTTCTCATATTTCTAAGACCAGCTTTATTAGATGAAGGCGCGTGATTAGCCAATAAGACGAACCTAGGCTGTAATAACGAATTTATCTAGCAAAATAATTAGTTTTATGGTAAAATAATTGCCGTTCTAAAACTCAATGTTATTTTTACGTCTTTCAAATGTCGTCGTCATGTTATCGTTGACATACATTTCGAGTAATTTTATACGAGAGGTGTTGTAATTGCATAAAACTGATTACTATTATTTCACTATTTATAGAAAACTATTCAACGGAGTCGGATGATGAAAATATAAAAAGAATTTCAAGTTCTAACTTCTAAATCAAACCAGAAACATTTCACCTGAGAAGTTACTATTTACAATGTACATTGCACACGGTCAACAAAAGAAGCGTTTATTGAAGTGAAAAGGCCAGGGAAGGTGACTCTGGGGGCCCAAAGAACCCAAACTTCTAAAAAAATCAAACACTTGGAAATGGGAAAGGGGGCTTGTCCCAGGACTTCCAGAGACTGGGCTACTAGGGAGCTTAGTGGGCAGTGAGGCAATACTTGTGTTCTTCCCAGCGAAAACATAAGACATTGGTCTTATGTGTTCCCTGGTTCTACCAAAACAACCCATTTCTATATGGTTATTTTTCTCTTCATACCCTAAATGCCTAAATTAATGCAGTCCATATTTTTTACTAGAATTGTGAGGTGAATGAAAAAATTAATCTTCGAATTTAGTCTTCGAGACTAGAAATAAATTGATAGTAATCAAGTGTATACAGAACTTGGAACAAAGAAATGACACTTCTGCAAATTTTAAATCGTTCCGCAATAATTCATTCTCAATCCCATTGTTTATTACAGTTGTATTTTATAGATGACATAAAATGAAGATAAGAACTGGAATCTTTGGGTGTGAACATAAAAATTTACGTGTTAAATATGGAGTGGAGCAAAAGAGGATTGACAAATTACAAGAGTGTTCGCTCTTGAAATCTTCGTTTAGGACCAATAAAGGCATTCGACAGCAATAACTTCTCCAACAGATTTTGAAAGAATTGCTTTTCGTGGGTCGCTGAAGTAATAAAGTTCAAATGCATTTGCTGTAACACTAAAAATAAGCTGAATAATATGGAGATAATAAATATCATGACTGGTCAGATTTCAAACTTTTTCATATCAATCATGTTAATTTGAATAGATGATTATCATTATACAGAATGGTCGAAGAATGCCATGTATTCATCCGTTTAAATGACTAACATTTTGTAGCAATCTATAAAATACAGGAAAGAATGAAAGAGTAGCTAACATTACGAAATCACAACTAAGTAGTATCATTAAGACGCTCCAAATTTAGATAAGGCGATCGAAGCACTACTGAATTTTATTTTTGTCTAGGAAACATTAGGCTGCTGAAAGTAATCCAGGTTTCTCATTCAATTTTTCGGACAAGTTATTCTTGTACGTGATCTATTATTATTTTCGTGATAGTTTTTATTCCAAAAGAGGAAGAACGCTCTTGAGTACATTAATAATAGTGAATTACAAGTTTGGCTCATTTTATGACACCGCCACTGTTTTTAAGCCAACTTGAATATTTTTTTATTGAGATGTTCAACTTGAGGTTCCATGTAGAGATAAATAATTATTGCTGCGCTGAAAACTCATAATATTTGGAGCAGACTGAAAATTAAAGAGCAGACTATCGTAAAATCGTGATTATAGCTTACTACTTATACATAACGCTGGAAACAGTAATTTGTGCTTATTAAGAAGCTATAAAGTATCTGAATAATTTGTGTAAATAATCAGTCAAGCATCACATTTGAAATACAGATAATTGATAATACATTTTGTTACGTTCGAAATATTCTACAATAAATTGAAACCAGAATTCACTTTATTCTAAAATTTCACGCAAAGGGAAAGGTTTCAAAAGCTATTTACGTTCAAACAGCATTAGATTCAAATGACGAGTCAATCATTTAACCGATTAGAAAAAAATTGAATGTCTACTACCCCTCTCCGCCATAAATTCTGTCAGTAACCAACGATACCTGTATTATTTTTCTTCTTTTAGATTAAAACAGCTACTCTCGGTAACTATTACTAGCAATATTAGAAAACAAATTCAAAAAGTTAAGAGTCAAGAGGAAGTAGCATTCTTGTTTTCAAGTAAGAACTTCCACCAACAACGTTAGTGATTGACTTTTCTTGTCCTTTTCAGAAGGATGGAGTTCCTTTGAACTGGGAAAGTAAAAATAAACCTCGAAACCTGCCTGTCATTAATCAGGTAAAAGCAAAACGGTAAATTAAGTGGTAGACTGTAGGAATTCCAGCAACATGTGCACAATACGCGGCATAACCTAATGAATAGAACAAAGGTTTATTCTAAGCTAAGGTACATGATTGGGTTTCTTAGACCTGGGTCCGCAAATAGCATGAATAGAAAAATAGTCTTGTAGCCTTGTCTAGATAGTAGATCTATTCAACTACACATATCTATAGTTTTAGTCAACTTTTCTAAATTTGGACTGTAATTTCTAAGGTGAAGCTGTGCTTATAAGTTTTAAGGGTTATTAGAACTAGGGCTCTGATTATCAGATCCTTATATCAATCAGATATCTTGATATCTATCATGATAGAGGTGTAATGATGAACTATAAAAAAATATTAATAAAAATAAATTGCTAATATGCTATATTGATACTAGCCGTTAATTATGTTTATTTTTTGGTTCTTCCTCTTCTTTACAACTATTTTATATTTGCGAGCACATTCATGTCAGAGAAATTCAATAAAGATTAAAAACAATTTTAATACGAGTAAATCAGGAAGAGACCATAGGCGTCGATTTTGAGGCTTTTGTTTATCATTGTATCCAAGGCAACAAAATTCAAGTTTGAAAGTGATGATTTCAACAGTAATTCAAATCAAACTGATATCAAGGACATGCAGTGAAAAAGCTGTTGGCCATTTTTAGCTGACAGAAATTCATCATGGGATTAGTGGTACCGTTTACGTACTACTTATTACTTACTGTGATAGATTTACATTACAATAGGCTAGTGATTAGTGATTATATTTTAAATGCTACTCAGTGGTTCTTGATGATCAAATCGTATCTTTCAATGTATTATTATTATTAGACGTAAAACTCCCAAAGTGGAAGACCCTGAGTGAAGATGGTTCATTTTTTGGACTTGTTCTTCTTGTCTGCCCACCAGCTTTTCATTTTTTGTGCAAATTCAGCTTTTCTCTCCATTTTGTTCCAACTCTTGGAGGTTTTGTCTCTGGTATAACTTCCCATTTATTAAGTTTTATTCTGAATTTTTTTCTATTGTAAATTTCTTTGTTGGTTATCTTGGCTAGTACTATAGGTAAATGTATTATTATTTACTCTTAGTAGCAAAAATTGAATTAGGGTTAGGCGGTTGTGGATTGTGGGTCAAGAGTACATAACTACTTCCAGAAGAAAATACTTCAGAGGTACAGAGGACCCTTTCATGCTCTAGCAAAACATTTTAAAAACATATTTCTAATAAGGTTTTAAATGAGTATCAGCGCAAATTTTTTGGATTTTTGGCGGCTGATGCAATATCTAAAGAAGCCGTTGATAAATTTGCCCCACTCTGATGTTATTTGATAGAAAATTCCAATGTAGAAATTGAAGTATGAAAGAATTCCAAAAAGTACGCGAATTAAAGGAATGATTCATGATGAGTCAATGTCTACTTTCTCTAGACAAGGTATGAATCAACAGTATTTTGGACTAATGACTAGCGGATAAAGAATATGTTTGATACTGCGGAAGTAGATTATTTCTATTCTAGAAGAATTGAAATAAAAATCCTACCTTTTAAGAAACACGTGAGACTACTGTCGGGTATCGCCGGTACCTAAAGGAAATCACACTCCACACTTCACTACACGGCTGACTGTCACCAGATACTGACCGCCAAACACTAAATTCAACTTACCTTCTCTCTTGATTCTGAAGGCAGCACAAAAACGAGCCGTTACGCATGCGTACTGCGTTGTAAATAATTGTTAAATCTTGTGAGTTTCTAGCTCAGAAATATAAATTTGAAGAATGGTTCTTCAATGCATAAGCGTAGGTTTATTTAAATAGAAATAATGCTCTTGTTGAATTTAGTATGTGTCAGTCAAAATGGAAAATTTTATTACTAAAAATCTATTCTTAATTAATATACATTAAACTCTTCAGTTTATCTGCTTTGCGCATGAATTCATTTGATAATCGGGCAAAAATAAATTAATGAATATTAATTTAATAATGTATTGTTTCTAGTTTGTTCTTTTTAATGGAATTTGACATGCTTGTGTTTGCTGGCTCTAGTGACTTGTTGGAAAGACACTTTGGTTATACGATACCTCTTGAATATTTATTTTTTCAGATATAAGATTTTTATTTATTTTTTCGATTTAATTATTCATCCAACGAGTATTATTAGCGATTGTCAAGGGAGAACAGGAGCAGTCATTACATGTGTTCAAAAGCAGGCAGTTACATTCATGGTTCTTAATAACGAATGAATTCAATTTGGAGTGCACTCGATCCAAAATTCCAACCTTTTAAGATATGAATATTCCTGGGGTCAGAAAGTCGATTCAGTTTCCTGGCTCTTGGAGGAGAAACGAAGTATAGTAACTATGTAAAATAAAACTTAGTTTTTTGAGTTAAAAAATGTGTAAAGAAAGCAGTAGTGGGCTGTGCCTTTTGTATCTTTATTTGATTCTATTTTTGTAATAAATGGATGAATGTTGCTCGTACCACCTCTTTCAGAAATCGAAACCATCCTAATTAATTTCAAATAGTATACACCACATATTGTAGAAAAGCTCCTCAAATTAAGATTTCAAAGACTTTTTTCTTAGTTAACTTAATTTGTCAACTTTAGCGTGCAAATTGTATCCTATCATATGAACTATACTTGCACTTACTTTTCGGCTAATGACTATTATTATAAAATGCATGAGATAATTTCCTCTAAAGAACTCGAAAATGTTCCTCCTTCAGTTACTGATTCGAATGTAGCCTATTCAATCTACTGATTGGTCTGGCTTTATCTCACCTTCTGACAGAGCTATAAATGCATTCTATTCTTTACAGAAAGAGAAAAATGAAAAAACAGATGAAGAGAAATAGAGTGAGACATTATATTAGGTGAGAGAGAAAATCTTATACAGGTTTTAAAAACCTAACCAGATTGTTTTCGTCTATTGTATTTTCGTTGTAGCTTGGACATGGAGAACAATAAAAACAAAACATATCATTCATCACAATACCAACTCCTTGAATTTAATCGGCTTAAACAATCAAATCTGTGGACCTATTCAAAAGAATGCTCCCCTTTTTTCTGAAATAAAGAAAACCCGCATTTCTCTGGGTCTACTTGAATCCGACTTAATTCCGACAAGGACTTGAGAAGTCCTGGTTTAGTTTTTATTTCAAAGTCGGCTCAACGGAGAAGGCATCCCACTGATAAATAAACAATTCCCGTGTTTTCTATCAGGATTTTGTTTATGTAGGCGGATTTGAAAGAGGAGCAAAATTTTTATAATAAAAAGCAAAAATAGCAGAATTACCACATTTACAATACTTATCTACACTCTGGTCGTTAATACTTGTTTATAAAGTCCAAGTTTGATTCTAATAATTAATTGATAGGTGCTGCTTGCACAACTCAATAACTAAAAACCTTTGAAGTAACTTTTTATAATGAATTTTAAGGTCCAATGTTTGATTAGAATAAAATATTTTTCTAAAAGTGCAATGTTTAGGCCTATGCTTTTTGTTGGAAAGTTATTGAAAAGTCTAAAACCATAACTTTTAATAAATCCATCATAACGATACATCAAAGAATTGATTGGGCATTGGAAATATTGTCGTTTACAAAATTTGTTATAGCTTGTCAACTGTCAACTCATTCTTGGCAGTTGTATGAATTTTCCTCACGTATGTGGGCCTCTACTAACTACTACTCTATGCTGTGAGATGTCCTCATGTGCTTGATCTTATAAAGAATTGATGACTAGTTCCGGGTACTGCCACTTGGACGCTGTGAACGCGGCACAGACAAAACAAAATGTGTTTCTGCGCACTGCCAAGAATGAGTTGACAGGTTCTATTATAAATTATAACCGATATTTGAAATTCGGTTTCTAAATAGGTTATTACATTTTTAATGTTTTCTGTGACTGAATCGTCAGTGACGAGTCAGTCAACCAACACCAACTAACATATTATAATTCATAACGTCTAAATGATCATCTAATGTCAGAGACCTCAGAGGCAATAACTGCAGAAGACGAATCTAAATCGCATGATTAGTATCCAAATCGACTGTTTACTTATAGAGTGGGGCCAGCAAAACAGCTTGAGGCTGAATTAGATTTATTAGCATTGTCATTCTATTTTATTTGTCAACTCTCCAACAAGATTTCTATTTGGCCAGGGTCAAAATGGACTCGTGGACAGTGGACAGTAGCCAGCTATGATTTCACGGAATTCCCACCTCTAGTCTCTAGGAATTCCCATTGAAAAAAGCTAGTAGCAAAAACAAAACATTGGGTTCCAATTAGAAAAAGAAGAGGGATCTGTAAAGTTTTTTGCGCCCAGTAATTTTGCCAATGATTTGTAATTAGTAAGATCAATGGTATTATTTTGTTTCATCTGTACTTCGTTATGTATTTGATGTATTTGTATTGATTTTTTGTAAGTTCTTTTTTGGCAATAAACATTTTGTACGCTATAGACCATATTGTGCAATATTGCGTAACCATATATTTTCATATAAATAGAATTACATGTTCACAGAAATAGATAACTAGTAGTTCTGTGAACTGTAGACCTCACTCGCCCAACACTCCTCTCTGAAAATGGAATATTTAAAAAAAAAATCAAGAGCACTTTCGGCTCAATAATTGTCATTGCTTAATCCTTCATTGATGATAGAAATTGCAAAAATCAAAGCCGTATTTGAAAGTCCAAAATTTTTGACGCCCACTAAGAATCACCCCTTATACCCAATAAAGGGTTACTATGCATTTTTAGCAGCCTTTAATATTAAACTCCAACCATAAAAAGCAAAAATTAAGCATTAACAAAAAAGTTCAAAATTTGTTCACATCCTCCCCAATTTTCCAGTGGAATTTATTTTTCCGCCCCTAGCATCAAAGGGGATTATTTTTATAAATTTTCTGGAATGGAAGTCTTCAGTCTTCATGCTCTACCTGGTGAGAACAAGTATTTCCCAATTATCACAATATTTGAGTATTTTAAATTTTCCTAACCCCTCCCCCTCCAAATATTGTGAGTAGTTCTTCAGTGTCAACCTTCTTCTCATAGTTATCTTCCACTTCCAATCAAAAAGATCAGAAATTATCCACAAAATGCGGTTTTTGAAAAAGTCAATTTTTCCCACCACCACCCCAAATGCTCAATTTATCAATAGTAGTACGCATCATTCCACTCAGCACAAAAAACCCTACCAAAACAAAACAAAATTAAAAAAATCTCAATATCAAAAGAATTTAAAGCAATCAAAGGAATTTTAATATTGAGATCAATATATTGAGTTCGGAACCCACCTAAAACTGTAGGTCCAACTCAACGATCACCATCATCCAATTCATTACCCACGCACAAGTCTTAGACCTATGTAGGCTTCATCCTCCGAAAAAAAATTCAAATTTATTTTGTCACTGATTAAACCCTCTCTCACATCATCTTAATTTTAATTTAAAACCATCCGTACTCAAATCAGACACTAAAATAATCGGGAGTAAATTGGGCCCCCTAAAAAAGATGGCCGATGGGCGCATTTAAAAAAAAATCTTAAACATACATCGCTCGGCCGAGGAATAAGGAACATTCATACAAAATTTCATGACAATCGGTCAAATCGCGTAACAAGCAAAATGACAGACGGAATGCCGAAAGGTCGAATTAAAACTGAGGTCTCACTACGTTCGGACAATTATGTTTAATTGTCTCATAATACTGTAATTATTTTTATCTTTCAGGTTGTAGACAGGGATGTGTGTAGTCAGGCCCGATCTGGTCTTTCATTCAAACCCACAACTTGTTATATTCCGACGTGTGAGAGATTCGAGATCAAAATTAAAAATTGTTAAAAGCCCGTTGAAGTCATCTCTTTCTCAGGATTTGTTGCTAATGGCGGTTGAAGAGATTTGTTTACAAATATTGACAAACATATTGCTATAGATGAGTTGGCTAATTCTAATGATGTACAGTACTTAAATTAAAACTACTTAAAGAGTTAGGAGGTTCATCAAGGCTAAAAGCATTATTATTTTTTATTTTAGTACCGTATGTAATAGAAAAATCCTTAATAACGATTGATAAATAAAAACGTTTGCAAGTTTTTACATGGTCAAGTATTTAATGTATATGTTTGAACTTCTAGCAATAAATTACATCCTCATAAAAATCTATCTTGTCTGTGTAATTATTACAATCGAAAAAGTGTTGAGTACTGCAGATTGTTTTGGTAATATAACTAGTAAAAAAACGGGTTTTCTATGTAATATTTTTAAAAAAATTCCGGGAGGGGCCCCCGAATCCCCCGGTAAGGAGCCCCAGGTAGTTAATTCCCAGGGGCATTAGTCCAGACCGGCCCTGTGTGTAGTGATGTGGGAACGACGAGTTTTTCTTTGGAAAACTTAAGATTTGAGAGCTAAATATTGAGAAAATGTGACTGAAAGTGCTATTTATGATAAAAGTGCTATATTTACTCCTATTCCTATATGAGACTCCCAATGTATTATTATTGACAACAGTATTTGCAGACTGTAATAAAATTCATGACTAAACAACTGTGCTTATATAATAACCGAATGCTGAGTAACAAAAAAATACAGTAGAAGTAAACTAGAAGAAAATACATCCGTGAAAAAATATTTATTTTTATAAAAATTTCATAATTCCACCAAGCCAAAGCATCATAATCTTTTTTTGACTAAACTCAGAATCCCACATCTCATTCATGTATATGTTGTCCGTTATCTAGTTGTTCAGTGTGTAGGCCATTTAAGTTTGAAAATTGAAAGCCATATACTCAAATGAGCGATTGGTGGGGAATTTCGACAATGAACATCAGAACATGTAATGTATATTGAATTCTTTGTTTTGGGTTTTGGCAGATGGTTTCCACTTCCTTGAAGATTTAAAGCCTTGCGAGACCCAGGCTGACTTAAAATAATAAATCAAACGATTGTATATGCTTCATTTTAGCCACAGATTACAGAAACAACTGTAATAGCCCAGGCAATGAATGCAAAAAAATGGCCATTGTCGTAACAAATTAGGGGAAAGCTGAATTTTTGCAGGATGTTAGTATACATAGTTCTTACTCGAAAAAACCAAAGTCCCGACCCCCACCCCGCTTGCTTCCCCCTCCACCCCCCTCTCAACATTGCAAGATCAGTACTTCAGTTAAAGGCTCATAACTCGGAAACTAATCAAGGTATCGTTGTGATTCTCATCTCATTTAATATTTGAAACTATTGTCTACAAAATATGTTATATACATTTTCTATGTAGATAGCCTAGTTTTTCAGTAAACATTTTAGTTTATAGAAAAAAATGTCAAACGAACCACAAAAATCAACTTCAACTGATCATATCTTTTTTAGTATTGAGTTATTGGTTGTTTTGTTCCTTACAAAACTTATAGATCATTTAATAAGCTTTAAAATGATGTGTCTATTGATTATTATCGTTCAAGTTATGGCGTCATAGTGAGTGATGAAATAGTAGCGGACACCGCGTCGCCGAACCCTACAGTACTGTGTATTGCATGGCGCTTGGCTATCCAACCCAATCCAATAAAGATTTATTGTCAGAACAAATAAGAGACAAGCCAGAATATATATACCAATTAATAGTACATGTTTAAAAGTACATTTTCAATACAGTACCCAAAAATCCCCCCTTGGATTTTCACCCAACCCCCCTCAAAGTTGAAATTTTTCTAATTATTGGAAATTCGATATCTCTGTAACTAACCATCGAACAGAGTTGATTCTTCTTCAATAATATCAGTTATGTAATGTTCTGCAATAAATGTGCTGTTCACTTTGCCGGTAAACCTGATAGTTTTTTTTAATAAAAATTGAAATATTTCTAAAAGAGAATTCTATCAACTAGATTTTTCATTATTTAGGGGGACATTTTTGTATGCCATTTTTCAGATAATTGCTTTAAATAGAAGTTATAGAACTTATTTTTATGAGTCCAACGATGTATAACAGCATGCTGACGATTAGAGATGATGATTTGGTTGATGAGTGGTGCAGCAGGGAGGGGGATACCCCTCGCTAACATCTGTTGCATTCCATACCTTCATATTCTCAGCTCCTTGAGGCTATATGAATTCATATGCAAAATGTCATGTTTGACCGATAATTTGGAATTCTACTTGAAAGGGCATTGTAGGCTTCCCACATACTACATTTTTTTGTAAAATGATGATTTATCATTATAAATAGTTATAACTTGTAAGAATAAATCGCAAAATTTGTCTCAAATTGTAGTTACCATCTTTTTCTTTCATAACCTCCGTAAGAGACCTGCTGAAAACACATTTTAAATCAAGCTAAACAATTTTATATGTAGCAAATATTTTGCGAGTTTTGTCAAATTTCCAGGTTTTCCGATATTACAGCCACACCATGTGTCGAACAAGAAATGAACAGGAGACCTTTCTTCTGGACAATACAATTACGCAAATAAACTGGGTACCAAGGGCAGACTTGTAGCATGAATAGATTCTAAGTTATAACCATTTTTTTAATAATTTTTCAACATTTTGAATTACAATAACTCTAAATTCATGCATGATACAACGATGCCACTGGTATGTTTCAGGAAATAGTATTGTTTAAAATAACTGTGTCCTATACATTTTTTGTCCAACACATTGTATGGCTGTACTATCGGGAAAACCTGGAAAATTACGAGACCCAGTAAAATTTTGGCTACATATAGAATTGTTTAGTTTGATTTAAAATGTGTTTTCAGCGGTTCTCTTACTAAGGATATGACAGAAAAAGATGTTACCTACAATTTGAGACCAATTTTGCAACTTGTTCCCAAGTATTTTACGAGTTATAAACTATTTATAATGAAAAATCGTCATTTTCCAAGTACAGTTTAGGGCGGTAATGGGCAAACTACGGCCCGCGAGCTAGCCCGGAACATGATTTCGAGTGAACTCTAAAATCACTCATGCAAATTAACTTAGATTATAGAAATATAATTAAAAATTCAACAAAAAGAATATTTTTTTCTTTGCTAAATTAGAATAACGGTTACTTATTCATTTATCTTTTCGATTTAGCAGTACAACATTATCGCATCTTAAGTTTGCTCTCAGTGTTAGATATGAGTTAATTTACTAAAGAGTTGAGCTACCGCTTACAACGGAAAATCGACAGGGAAGGAAGAAAGACTGAAATTTCAATTTTTGTATTATGACGATGTAGGCCTAATTCTTGTTTATTGTTTCAAGAGGTTTCCTGCCTCTCTTTTCATTGGATGAAGTTTTCATATGCTGAAACAAATAGATGCTTGAAATTGGTCATCAGTTACAAAATAAAGAAACATCTTTAGTCTCATTAGTGATTATTCAATGCCAAAAGGTCTACACATTAAAAAAGGTTCAACTAGAATGTTTAGTCTCTGACATCACTTTTATCCAGAACAAAAAAGGTGTCAAGCTTTTAGAGTTCATAGTGAAAATGCCAGACATCAGTAAAACAACCGAAACATTGAAAAAACTTGACAACTTGTTTTGAAACTGAGTATATAAGTGAAATGAAATGCAAAAAGCCATCCATAACATAAATAGCATGATTGTTAGGGAGACATTCAAATGATATGAGCACTAGATGAACTTCATACTCTAATGTGCCTCAAAATGACTGAAATGATGTTTAGAGCTGCTTAAATTACTGCTTTTAAACGCTAATTTACCAAAACCAAGTACCCCCTGACACCTTTTGCTTTGATAAGAATGGGTTAAAAACAGTTTGCTTCTAAAGCTAATCTCAGTTGGATACCTTCGTGAGTTAAATAAGAGTCTTTCTACTACATCTTTAATTATTGAGGATCTCTAATCATCAGTATGCTGTTATACATCGTTGGATTCATAAAAATAAGTTCTATAACTTCTATTTAAAGCAATTATCTGAAAAATGGCATACAAAAATGTCCCCCTAAATAATGAAAAATCTAGTTGATAGAATTCTCTTTTAGAAATATTTCAATTTTTATTAAAAAAAAACTATCAGGTTTACCGGCAAAGTGAACAGCACATTTATTGCAGAACATTACATAACTGATATTATGGAAGAAGAATCAACTCTGTTCGATGGTTAGTTACAGAGATATCGAATTTCCAATAATTAGAAAAATTTCAACTTTGAGGGGGCTTGGGGGAAAAGCCAAGGGGGTATTTTTGGGGACTTTTCGGAAAATGTACTTTTAAACATGTACTATTAATTGGTATATATATTCTGGCTTGTCTCTTATTTGTTCTGACAATAAATCTTTATTGGATTGGGTTGGATAGCCAAGCGCCATGCAATACACAGTACTGTAGGGTTCGGCGACGCGGTGTCCGCTACTATTTCATCACTCACTATGACGCCATAACTTGAACGATAATAATCAATAGACACATCATTTTAAAGCTTATTAAATGATCTATAAGTTTTGTAAGGAACAAAACAACCAATAACTCAATACTAAAAAAGATATGATCAGTTGAAGTTGATTTTTGTGGTTCGTTTGACATTTTTTTCTATAAACTAAAATTTTTACTGAAAAACTAGGCTATCTACATAGAAAATGTATATAACATATTTTGTAGACAATAGTTTCAAATATTAAATGAGATGAGAATCACAACGATACCTTGATTAGTTTCCGAGTTATGAGCCTTTAACTGAAGTACTGATCTTGCAATGTTGAGAGGGGGGTGGAGGGGGAAGCAAGCGGGGTGGGGGTCGGGACTTTGGTTTTTTCGAGTAAGAACTATGTATACTAACATCCTGCAAAAATTCAGCTTTCCCCTAATTTGTTACGACACAAAACATTCATTGCCTGGGCTATAAACGAACGACTGAAAAGGTCTTATAAACCGTAGACTTCACCAAGAAACTGGCTCTAGTCTGAACCAATTCATACCCAACTAAGTGATTTGTAACGGCGATTTTCAGTCCGATGTTAGAATGATTCGATAGCGGATAAGCAATTGAAAGACAGCAGTGCAGTCATTTTGTTGGGAGACCTTTCACTGGGGCAGAAGTCATCGACAATCGCTCATACAAAATACCCTACACAGAAGCTTAGCAATTGCAAAAAGGCCAATTTTTTGCTGGAGTCAGGAAATAAACTATATCACTCAAAACAATTAAATTAATTACTATTTACAAGACAGAATAATAACGATTGAATTAACAAACCATATTTCAAGAATGAAGTCAATTAAAATGTTATATTATATTTTAATGATGTCTGAATTTTTATAATAAACTGTAATAGAAGTTCACAAAAATCCAGGAATTCTATAAGATTCCGCTCAATAGCCCTCATGATTTTATCGTATTACAGTTGTTTAAATTCAACCTACATTAACTTTTATGTAACTCAACGACTTGCAGTCAATTTTAATTGAGAATAAATTATATTTTTACTCACTTCAGGCCAAACGTTGAAGATGAGTCTCCATGACTCGAAAACGTTTGGCCTGAAGTGAGTAAAAATATAATTTATTCTCAATTAAAATTGACTGCAAGTCGTTGAATTTACCATAAAAAGTTAATATTTAACAACGTGGATCGTTATGGAACAAGAAATCCAGAAATTCAACCGGCATGCTTTTTTAAAATGTTATAGCTTGAATTAACTAATCATTTCAATACTATGATACTAATGGGATGAGATAATATTATTAGATTAGCTTTTTTCGGAAGATGAAGCCCACATAGGTTTGAGACCTATGCGTGGGTAATGATGAGTTGGATGATGATTATTATTAATGAGTTGGACCTAAAGTTTTTGCTGGGTTCTGAACCACCGGGAAGTGATTCTACAGCAGAGAACAGTGTCTGGTTTGCTGGTCAAAGCAGTCACCATTCCACTAAATTCAATTTTCTGGGTCTTTTGCTTAAGAGAACGTTGATAACCTGCTCCAGGACAACTTCAATTTCTCTATGGATATTTAAACTTGCTGTTCCTTCTCTTTGACAGTGTGGTTAGCAACTGCCTTGCGATTGTACGATGTATAGGTATATGATCTACAGCAATTATCTGTATAGGTAATAATGAGTAGAGTAGGGTAGCAAGCCTCCATTTGAACAATACTGAATTTGTGAATCAGATTGAAGAAAATATTTTTAATTTTAATCTGTGATGTTTTCCATGACGAAATACTTAATGAACAATCTAATATTAAAACTGACACTGTATTTCACTTAAGTGTATTTCAGTTTTAATATTAGATTGTTTAATTTTAAATTAAAGTTGAGAATCACTCAACGTTCTATTTTCTTTATAACTTCGAGTTTTTCAAGTAAGTATTTTATCTAAATATTCGTATAGAAATTGGCTTCAGGGGGGGGGGGTGCGCTTGAGCACCCAAAGCACCCCCTTGGGAGCGCCACTAGGAATAATAAAAAAGCGAGTAGAGAGCTGCGGACTAGAGAATAGTGCAAATTCAAACTAGTCGAGTTGCGAGAGCGATTGAGTTGCTCTCATAGCTTATCTAATTGATCTATATACTGTTCTAAGCTTTCAATTTAGGGGCGCAATAGTGTCCATGTAGCCCTGCCACGCTCCAATGTGCCTTTAAAATAGTAAGTAGGCCTGCCTATAACTGAAATGAACATTTAGCATGAATATTAAAAGAAAAATAATTTAACTGTCATTAATGTTACCTGACGGTTACAAGCCATACTTGCCAGGGAGCTGTCCTATCCTTCACTATAGGCTAAAGCTGATGCACTGAACAATTCTATGATAGTAGGCGACCTGTGCTCAAACCAGCACTTTAGTATAGGCTCTCCACAGAACTCACTCACGTACTGCTAGTGCCTGCATTCCTGCATGATAACGCCCGTCCCCTGCACCCGTGAGGGTTTTGAATGAAGACGACGTGATAACCAGGTGGATTGTTTTGAGGGGAAGGGGAGTTTGACTAAGCCCTGTAATCAGTGCTCTCCACGCCGTCCTTCCAAGGTCATCCGCCACAGTCACTAATCTTAATCCACTCGGAACTGGTGCCGATGCGATGCACAAGTAACATCGGATGCTGATTTGGAATGAGTTGCACAACTCAAGTGAAAAACTAAAAAATGCGTCTATAAGATAGAATGCCAGAAAGCGATAATTTTTCTGTAAAGACCGTAAATGAGTACAATGCTTACACATCCATAATGAGGTTTCTAACCACATTTCCCAGCAGTTTTAATTTTATTGAAAAACACCCACTTATTATTTTACTCATATGTGTAATGAATAATCTATCATTCACTTATTACTTGATTTTTTATGAATTATATTGGAAACAGGAGCGATCAGGAGTTTGGGGGGGTTCACAAATGGGACTTACTGACAATTTTTGCGAGATTGCCCCTCCTTCAGTGAATTTCCGATTACAGGGGGAGAGGGGTCATGAACCCCCCCTGGGGCCGCCCTTGATTGGAAATATGTTGAAATCCTATATGAAATAGATACTTTTTAACATTTGTGCAATATCGTCAGCCATAAATTCCGAGTAGGCTGCTAGGAAAAGAATACCGGTACAGCTGCGCCAAATTGTGAACTTTCAAAAATAATTAGATTCTATTCACCAAAACCTGCTAAATAATCAAAAATGTCAAGTGGAATAAAACATCACTGTGTAAATTATCAAAAACAAAATAATCCCAACACAAGCATTAAATTAAAAGTGGAACGTATCTGCATACACCGCATACGAAGAACAAGAAAAATGAAATTTGGAAAACCCCTTTAAAAACTGCAGTTTATAAAAGGATGAACTAATAAAGGATATTCATAATTGAGCAAATTCTCCTGTAATTGATTACTATCACGAAGTTATACTACAGACTACATAATAAAGTAATTAGAAAACATAAAACGAATAGAATTAATTACTCTTATTAAAAAAATTAAGCAATCTACATTGGTATCAAAATAGCCCATGTACAATATGAGAATTTCATAATATATAACTCTTGGATTTCTTGTTCCATAACGATCTGCGATGTTAATATCAACTTTTTGTTGTAAACTTGACGACTTTCAGTCAGTTTTAAATTCTGAATATATAATAAATGTATTCACACTTGGCCAAACGTTTACGAGTTATTGAACTCATCAAGGGCCTTGAAGATGAGTTTCAATAACTCGAAAACGTTCGGCCAAGTGTGAATACATTTATTATATATTCACAATTTAAAACTGACTGCAAGTCGTTAAGTTTACAACAAAAATTTGATAATATAATACCGTATATTATTATTACCTTGTAATCAGGATTTCTTAAAAGTTATTGCATGATTACTTTATTGAGAAATGCCATTAATATCAAACACAAAAATAACAGAGTGAGATGAGAATAAGGTCGATAAGTTTTGTCATTACTGACTAAAGTGTCTTGTGTTCTTATATTTATCCATGTAATAATCATAGACATACTAGTGCAAAACACAAATATGAATTGATAAAACCATTTTTAACTCAAACACCCTACATCTTATATTTTTTAGCACAATACTTGTGTGCGTTTTAGAAATATATCAGTGTAAGAGTAGTTTGTAAATAGAATTAACACTGTAAAGCAAATACAATTTAATTTCCATCACAAATATATTAGGAAGCTAAGAACACAAACAGTTACCTATTAGGTTAGATAGTCAATAGACTTCGTTGTTTTGACTTTTCAAGCTTTCTCTTTGATTTTGTTTTATTACTCATCCTTGCGTCGTCTTGGTTTGTGTTGACCACAAATTGTGAACACAGTATAGAACTGCTTCGAGTTGGTGAAAAAAGGTCCTGATGAAAGAATAACTCGGCTACCAAGTTTTGCTTTTGTAACTTTCTCCGATTGCAGTATTCTTTAATCAGATGTGTGCCGCATATCAACCCAGCCAAAAATGTCACTAATTCCAGAATGAACATGATGCTTCAACTACTCTATTTTCAAATCAAAACATTGTCTGTTTGTGAATTTAGTACCCGTTGTAGGCATTCCTTTTCAATTTATCTGATCTATGATTTAACACTCATCATTTTAATAGTACCTAATTTAGGTAGGTTAAGTTTACTAGAATTCTGTATGTTGCACTCTAATAAAATGAAAATTCAACCTTCTGTACAGCTTAATCCCAGAGTTATACTTTCATCATGTGATTTGGAACTTTTCACCTGTAATAAGTAAAAACAAGGTAATTAGAAGACAGCAAGTTTGTGTTCACGCGCATCTTCGCTCATCTATCAAACCTTGTCAGCCGATGCAGTGACGTAATCGGGGTCTCTTTTTCACGATTTCCCCCTTTTTCTCTAAATATAATTTATATGCTTTTCCAGAAACTCTGACGTCTCCTATTGCATATGGTATATTTGGCAGTTATTCTTTGTCGTTTTCAATACGATCATGCAATTATTATCAAATTTAGATCACTCGATAATGTTATAGAGCATCTACATCACATCAAGGATATTACCTACTTTTCTTGGTTATTAAGGTTATTTGGTTATTTTATTCTTATGCGTAAATTCACTTCAACTAGTTTTTAAGTACTGTGAAAGATTAAATTAATATTCAATTTTTTAAGGAAATTGACTGAAGTAAAATATATTTAATTAACCTTAATCAAATAATTGACCTTCAACTATAATTGCTATGTGCTTATTAAAATTGCATATCAATTTTTTTCAATTTATTTATTAACAAACACATCTCAAAAAAACAAACATAAAAATACAATAATACCAGATATGTATAATACTCAATAAAAAACAAGAAGGCTAAACAATAAGGAGTTGTGGTGTAGAAAAGAGAGGGGATTAGAAGGTCTTCCAACTATATGGTTACCCAGCATGTACTAGGAAGGCCTTCAATCCATGAAAAAGGAATGTGGAGAGAAAAGGATGAGATAGAGGGAAGGGATAGTCCAAAAGAACAGAGGGAAGCATCAGTAAGCAAGCTCACAAATCAGAAAAACCGTTTCTAGTACTATTTCATAGATTAAAAAAAATAATTCCTCTTAATCCAACTACTGAGATGTTTTGTTTCATTTTCTTGGTTACTTTTTGGCACTATTTATAAGGTGTTCAGGAATTTTATTTATTATTTTAGAGCTTGTGTATATAGCTGTCTCCTGATTGTTTCAATGTTAGTATTATATATCTGATATTTATTTGAGGAAGGTCAGCTATATTGACTGATGGCTGTATTATTGGTGTGAGGAAAAAATTAGTTTTATGTTTAATTATAAATTTAATTACATTCATTACATATAACTGTCATAACATCAAATTCATCAAAAATTAAGTTGGTTGGGAAAAATCTAGGTTTATTCAGAACGGTTTTGATAATTAGTTTTTGCATTATGAATATTTCTTCTAAATGGGAATTATAACAGCCTCCCCAGACGGTTATTCCATATTGAATTATAGACTGTACAAGTGCAAAGTAAAGCATTTTTAGATGACTTGGACTCAGAATTTGTTTAGCTTCATAGAATTTATTGGAAAGGTATCTCATTCTTTTACAAATAAATTTTATATGGGTGTCCCATTTCAAATGCTCATCTATAAAAACACCTAGATATTTTGTGTTATCAACTTTCTTTATATTAGGACAGGTGCAGGAGTTGGAGTTTTGGTTGCAATTTGCGTGGAGTTTTAGAGTTAAATTTGCAATCAATTTTCTTAAAAAAATCAATACCGCATTTAATCTTTCACAATACTTGAAAATTAATTGAAGTAAGTTTGAAGATGGATAAAATAACTTGAATACCTGATAAGCATTATCCTTTTGATGGGATGTACATGCTATAACATTATTGAGTGCTCTGAATTAAATAGTCGTATCTAAAACTCCGTAGATTAACAGTGTCAAGTATACCATAGTAGACATATCAGTCACTATTGAACCGATTTAAATAATTATTTTTCAAATGATAAAGCATCATTCAGCGGTAGTCCCATTCAAGTTTTGTAAGGGTTGGCTCAATAGCAAGCCTGAAGTCATCATAACATCCTCATTTGAATCTTGTCCGAATAGGCCAAATATCAGCCAGTGCCATTAATAATTCTAGTTAAAGGGTCGATTACATTGGGATAGTTATACTCGCTAAGCGAGTAGCGAGTAGGACATTACTGATCGACCGTGCTACAGCAGCTCAGCTTACCAAGCCGAATTACATAAATAATTTAACTTTGAGAATCACCACCATAGGCCTACTATGGAATTTTAAAGACAATAAATAATATTGCAACACAAAATTAAAATATATAGTTTACCAACAATTATTCAATAAAATTTCATCAAAACAGTTCAAAGAACATACAATATATCTCATCTCAATTGCTATGTTGGCAGCCTGCGTGATTAAATGTCGGCTTTGGCCACAATAATATAGTTTCATATTGAATTCTTTGGCCTCCGGATACCAGTATAAATATAAATAAAGGTTTAAATACCTGCGTTTTGATATCCAATAACTACTTGTTCACAACCGGTTTCAACCCTCCTATGGGGTCATCATCAGGTGGTTGTGGACGTTATTATATCATTGCCGATTTGGCAATTCATAATAATGTAAAACGTCGGAAAATAAAAAACACACACATCACATAACATGAAACGAATACGAGGATGACAGGACGGACATCACGCTCGCGCTGAGTGACAGGTCCGGACCTGTGTGTTGTCCGTCCTGTCATCCTCGTATTCGTTTCGTGTTATGTGATTTGTGTGTTTTTTATTTTCCGACCTTTTACATTACGACGAATTGCCAAATCGGCAATGATATAATAACGTCCACAACCACCTAATGATGACCCCATAGGAGGGTTGAAACCGGTAGTGAACAAGTAGTTATTGGATATCAAAACGCAGGTATTTAAACCTTTATTTATAATAATATAGATTCCTGGATTTCTTGTTCCATGACGAACTGCGTTGTTAATATTAACTTTTCATGTGAAATTTAACGACTTGCAGTCAAATATTTGTTAAGAATAAGTATAATAACTCACTTAATCTGGCCGAGCGCTTTCGAATCTATGAGATCCATCTTCAGAGGCGTGGGTTCCTAGATCATCATGTCAGTTTTTTGGTTAGAGGTTTTGTGGTTTTTGTAAAATGTGATCAAAAGGTTTGTGAGATTTAAAATTTAGTTGTTCATTGAGAACCAATGTTTTGTTTATTGTGTGTGGTGTGTTTGTATATTTCAAATTGTTCCAAGGTGTTGAGCTCGTGTCCTTTAGATTTTATATGTAGAATGTGTAGGTTGGTACTGATGTCAGTAAAAGTGTGTCCAGTTTGAATGATATGGTCGGCAAAATTCGATTCAGCTTTGGATGTCAGGGCTTGAAAATGTTCCTTGTAACGTTGTTTGAATGTGCGGCCTGTTTGTCCTATGTAGAATTTGTTACAATCAGAGCAGTTCAGTTTGTAGATCCCTGGGAGATCGTATTTGTTTGTTTTCAGTGTGGTTTTGAGTGTAAGTGCATTTTTTATTTTGTTTTTTGTTCTGAATGAGATGGTGTGGCCGGCTTTTTTGAAGATTTTTGCTAGTCTGTTTGATTGTGGATTAATGTATGTCATTGTGATGTATTTTTTGTCAGTGGTGTTGGTGTTTTGTTTTTTGTTTCTTATTTTATGATTGAGTTTGTCAATTAGGTCGTGTTTGTAGCCGTTTTCTTGTGCTAGGTATTTTATTGTATTTAGTTCAGTGTGGTAATTGTCCCAACATACCGATTAGACCAATTGTAAACTACCAAGAAGCACCTGCCTATAAACTAGCAAAACACATAGATCAAACACTGAGAAAACTAATTAATATCAACAACAACACATACATAAAAAAAACAGTAGCGATCTTATCGCAAAAATAAAAGACACACAAATTCCTCACAACTCCACTCTTGCATCATTCGATATAACAAACCTATACACCAACATACCTGTCAATGAAACAATAGAAATAATACAGAACATCCTTATTCACAACAACACAGCTACAGAACATATAAATGAAATAATAGACATCCTAAAAATCATCACTCAACAAAATTACTTTACCTTCAACAACAAATTCTACTCACAACCTGATGGACTGCCAATGGGCTCACCAATCTCAAGCATATTTGCTGAAATCTATCTCCAACACTGCGAAAACACTCATATACTCTTTAATAACAAATTTTCACAGAACATAATATAAAACTGGCACAGATATGTAGATGATGTTCTATTGCTATACAGAGGAAACAAAAGACAATGTGAACAACTTCGATCATACATAAACAAAATACATAAGAACATTCAATACACAGCTGAATATGAGCAAAACAATTCAATAAACTTCCTAGACCTCTCAATTACAAAGAATTAATCCACAATCAAACAGACTAGCAAAAATCTTCAAAAAAACCGGCAACACAAACAAATACGATCTCCCAGGGATCTACAAACTGAACTGCTCTGATTGTAACAAATTCTACATAGGACAAACAGGCCGCACATTCAAACAACGTTACAAGGAACACTTTCAAGCCCTGACATCCAAAGCTGAATCGAATTTTGCCGATCATATCATTCAAACTGGACACACTTTTACTGACATCAGTACCAACCTACACATTCTACACATAAAATCTTAAGGACACGAACTCAACACCTTGGAACAATTTGAAATATACAAACACACCACACACAATAAACAAAACATTGGTTCTCAATGAACAACTAAATTTTAAATCTCACAAACTTTTTGATCACATTTTACAAAAACCACAACACTTCTAACCAAAAAACTGACATGATGATCTAGGAACCCACGCCTCTGAAGATGGATCTCATAGATTCGAAAGCGCTCGGCCAGATTAAGTGAGTTATTATACTTATTCTTAACAAATATTTGACTGCAAGTCGTTAAATTTCACATGAAAAGTTAATAATAATATAGTATTTTGGTGTTGGCTACTCTGCCAGCGAATTCCAAATTTGACCAAATTCAAAGTTGAGATCCTTTGTCTACTTTGGATTTGGTCAAATTTGGTACTCGCTGGCAGAGTAGCCAACTCAAAAATACAATATTATTGTGGCCAAAGCCGACATTTAGTCGCGCAGACTGCCAACATAACAATTGAGATAAGATATATTGTATGTTCTTTGAACTGTTTTGATGAAATTTTATTGAATAATTGTTGGTAAACTTCAAATTTTAATTTTGTGTTGCAATATTATTTATTGTCTTTGAAATTCCATAGTATGGGGGTAATTCTGGAAATTTAATTTGTTATATAATTCGGCTTGGTATGCTGAGCTGCTGCCCCTACAGCACACAAAGTCACAGATACCTATCAGATATGTAACTATGTGATCTAAAATGTATGTATCAAATGATAGCTTTCAGATAGGTCCCAGCTACATCTCATCATAACCGGTTTTCTTCAGATCCAGTCATACATGCCAAGACATATCTGATACATATCTGATAAGTATCCATGAAACCTACCCACAATGCTCTTAGTCTGCACATGCGCCTTGGCAAGTATTTGTGGGTAACGTCTAGAAGGACTCGTCTTCTCGACGGCCATTGTTGTAAACAAGAATCATCAATTTCGACCTGTTTTTGTGGCTTTTCTAATGTTTGTGTGACATTTTTACCATCGTTTTAAGTGTGGCCAATGCTTTTAAAGTTTTGTGATTTGAAAAGGATTTTTAGAAAGCGTCAAAATTTCAGTAAGTATCAAATAAGATTATCCTTTAATTGCTATTTTAGTATTGATTGTCTCATCTGTTGATTGTTTCTCTAGCATGAATAACATAAATTTTACAAAAATGTACAGCACTAGTCTGAACAATATCTCATAAGATCAATGAGGATACCGTATTTACCAAATTTTAATGTTGTTTTAAAAAGCTTAACTGTCATTAATTTGCTAATAATCTAGAATAATGATGATTTTGGCAGCACCCACATCTGTTACAAAGTTACCAGTAACCATTGAGCCCAGATGAAGAAAAAATAAAAAGTTCTTTAAAACTTATTATATTTTCAGAACTTATTATAATTATTTTGAGGTTGAAAATTTGACAACGCCTCCAAAGTGCACTTTATTTAATGTTAAAGAAGCTCTGGTTTGGGGGGTTGTGAATTACTACTTAATTAGTACTAATTGAATTCGCCAATGCTTGTTCACATCCCAAAGATGTGACTGATTACTCTTATTATAATCAATGCCTTACTGTTTTAATTGTAATTTTAATTGTTTCAGACTTCAAAGCAGAGGTTTTGAGGAAACTAAATACTCATTTGTTTGAAGTTCGAATGATTGAAGCGAAACTTGATGATCGTTCACTTGCAATGAAGGAAAATAGGCTACATCATTAACCGACCCAGAAGAGATTGCCAGATTTCCAATCACAACTGAAAGTCAATTTATTGACTTAAATCAAAATTTTGATCACGAGATTCTCAAAAAATGTGTGAGTTGTGTAATCTTTTTAAATTTCACTTTTCATTCAACATAGAATCAAGTTTTAATTTAACCAATTCAGGTTTTATGAATGTCAATTATTTTGATGTTGAAGATCCATCTTGTTTCTACTAATATAATAAAAACTTAAAAAACACTTAAGTGGAAATTATGACTCACGTTATGGCGTGACGGCCGTTTCACTCTGTTGACTTTGAGCTCATCTCAAACTCATACCTTAAATCAGTGTACTGTGGGTCGTCTGACGATGCTCTTGACAACAGAGTGAAATGGCCGTCACGCCATAACGTGAGTCATAATTTCCACTTAAAAGTGCTTTTTAAGTTTCTATTGTCAATTATTTATTTGGATATTGTATGGTCAATCATCAATACAATACACTTATTGTAGGAACCTGATAGCTTTTCCAATACATAAACATGTATTTTGGCATAAAATTTTGTGTGAATGGTCTGGTTCTTTGTCTTTACTGAATAATTCATTTGTGAAAATACAAGGTTATCCCAAGTGAATGGTGCGGTTTCAAACACGGTTTAAACAAAAACCGAATCTCTTACAGTTAATGTTTTTCATTCATTTAATTCGCCATTTCAAACAATTTTTTTACATAATTAATTAATTTCAATTCGCGCATGCGCAGTAGCGTCGTCATGCTTTATTTGCTATATTCTACAACCTAACCTGAAAGAAGGAGGTTGATAACGCTTTTTATCCACTAAACTAAAGCTGTTCCTAATGCCTAAAGGTTGGCTATGCTGTTTTTAATCTAAAAATACAGAGTGATCATAAAAGAATGGTGTGGTCTCAAACATGGTTCAAGCAAAATCCAAGTGACTTACAGTTGATTTTAATTCTTCTAATTTGTCATAATTATATTTTATTATTATTATTTTTACGTTATTTAGTCTATCACTAAGTGCTAGAATCAATTTAATATACAAAAAAAAAAAATAATAATATAAAAAATAAAAATAAATAAAAGTTGATTATTGTTCGAACATTTGTCAAGCAACTAAGAGCGCACATAGAATAATTCTTGAAATTTATATTACTTCATTGATTAGTAAGAAAACTGTTTGAAACGACAAATTAGTAGAATTTAATGACATATTAAGGGCCGGTTGCAAAAAAGTGGATTAAAGTTAATCTTTGATTACTCATAAGAATAATTAAAATTGTTAATTGGAGATTAAACTTAACAGGCCTTTGTACAACTGAGACTGACTGTAATTAATTCGGTTTTTGTGATACCATGATCAAAACCTTTTCTTTATGATCACTCTGTATTTTTAGATTAAAAAACAGCATAGCCAATTTTTAGGCATTAGGTACAGCTTCAGCTTAGTGCACAAAAAGCGTTTTTAACTTCCTTCTTTCAGGTTTTAGGTTGTAGAATATAGCATATACAGCAGAAATGACAAATAAATTCAGCATGTTGGGGAGGAAGAAAAATCCTTCAAAACCGACTGTCTGTATAAAGTAGTGAGATCTGTCTGTATATCCGACTGATCCGACTGTCTGTATAAATAGTGAGATCTAATTCTATTTTTTCTTAATGATTGCTTATTTCTCAAGAAATAAGAGAGTTTTCCATTATTTTATTATATTATTCATTATTTCCATTATTTCTCAAGAAATAAAAGAGTTTTCTATCTCTTTGAACCTTCATTAACGTCAATACCTTTACTGTTTTCATTAGTTAAAAATAGATATTTGTAGGTATGACAATTTTTTTAAATTCCAATTCTAAATTTCTAATTTCATGTTTATTGGTTGAAAAGTAGCATCTGAAACACTAATTTGACTTCTGTCTCTTTACTCAAGCATCGCTAAATTGAAAAAATAATTATTACTTGCCTAATAATTCACGTTCACCTTACTAGAGCAAAACAATTCTCTTCATTTCTATGGAATGGCTTATTAATGTAACAAAATTTTTATTTTCCAAACATCTATGAAAGCTGAATTCTGCATTGCTCAGCTTTTATTATTGCTAAATAAAGCAATAATGTGTTGCAGCTTCAACATATGTGCTGAAACTTCCCTTGAATAGAAGCTAAAAAGTTTAAAACTATAAACTTTGAAGGGGTGGTTTTATCAGTTATCATCAAATGGTTACCTCAGTATAATTGTAATTCCTGAAATTGTTGCCATTATTAATTTTTTCCAATTATGTTTGTTGTACTGTATACATTTTTAAAATTCATACATTGATTTGAAACAATATTTTCTTTGATACTCATGTTTCAGCTGTAAGGGTGCACCAAAAAGAGGCAACCGAAAAAGACTTGGATGCTATCATAGCACGTTGGCTTGTACAAGCAAAAATGAGGATTGACAGGAGTAAAAAGTAAGCTGATTATTTGATTCCAACTGGTAGCCTATGAGTCATTTTTCATTAGAATTTCTCAATTGTAGCAGCACAAATGTCTGTTGAGCTAAGCTTAATCTCTAATTAACAATGTTATTTTTCATGCTTAATGAAACCTTGATCTATTTTCGTGCAACCGACCCTTAGACATTATTTAGAACGAGGACACACAAGCGGCCCGGTAGCAAGTCGCCTTCCATATAATTATGTATTCAGTCTTGGACTTGCATTGCTTGAATAAAAAATGGGTTATTACTTATGGGTCATATATGCTCTGATGAATGCTGACTTATGGGCTATTGTATTGTATATTTATGCTATTCTTTCCAGCAAATCATTGTCTAGTTGTTTTTGAAAATGAAAGTTTTAAATCAAAACACTTGTATTTTCTCAACATCATATTCTTTCCATCGCTCATCACTACAAGCATTTAAATTCAAATTTCATCTATTCATAATTAGTACGTACATTTATTGTAAAACAGTATTACAGGATATGAATATTGTATGATGATTTGTCTGTGTGCCGGGAGGATTCATAATTTTCAGAGAAAAAACTTGTAAAATAAAAATAAAATTATATTACTACTACTACTACTACTACTAATAATAATAATAATAATAATAATAATAATAATTTATCATTCATAAATAAATATGCTAATAAAATTGTTGTAAACGTTGACATTTCGATTAATAACGGTTTCTGTTTGAATATTTAAGCCTAAAGCCAAATGCACACCTAATGCTGCATGGTGTGGTATTTGCCCACAGAAACGTGATTTCTATGTAATGGCTTGAATAGCAGTACCACATCATGTGCAATTCTTCTCACTTGAGCAGCCAATAAAGCTTGAGGCAACCATAATTCAAGAAAAATACAAATTTGATTCAGTAAGTGGCCGTATACACCTTATAAAATGCTTGCTACAAGTCAGTCAGGAATAGCAACTCCTCCAGCTAGTTTTCTCCATTTCATCTACAAAATTTCTTATTTCAATCTCAATTTCTATGTAAAAATTTAGGCTGGTGAAAAATTAACCAGCTATTTCCAACTAACTCCAGTGTTTGCAGGCTCCTCTCTTCTAATTAGATTTAATAAAAACATATTCATATATTACACATGCTTGATAATCAACTTTGTGACTTCTGTTATTTACTGTTAATGATCTAAATTGTTTTATTCCAGTAATGTACCAGAGAAAACAGCAAATGATAATATGGACCTGCTCGAATGGATAAGATACCATGGATAGATTTATGTAGTTGCCTGATTTCTGTAAGTTACCAGGAAGTTTTGAAGGCAGAATAGAGAATGAGCTCATTACTTTTTCTATAAAACAGTGTCTCATTATAGAATATTTTGTTATTTTCCAAAGTGTATTCTATATTTATTAAATATATTTTATATATTTATATTCCACTCTTGCGTTTTCTTTCACACTTCCATGTAATTGATCAATATTATCCTCTTTGATCCTAGCACCTCTACAAATATGTATTATAAACTTAAAAAACACTTTTGAATGGAAATTGACTCACGTTATGGCGTGACGGCCGTTTCGCTCTGTTGTCTAGAGCATCATCAGACGACCCACAGTACACTGATTCAAGGCATGAGTTTGAATCAGTGTACTGTGGGTCGTCTGATGATGCTCTAGACAACAGAGCGAAACGGCCGTCACGCCATAACGTGAGTCAATTTCCATTCAAAAGTGTTTTTTAAGTTTATAATACATATTAGTGGAAACAAGATGGATCTTCAACATTATAACCTCTACAAATTGTATTCTTGACAAGAATCAGGGATACATTTTGATAATTGTTATTTTCACCCTCATTAATATAAAATATTTTGCAGATACATCTCAGATATGTATCAGTTACATAACTGTGATAGTTACAGAGACCAATCTGATACCTATCAGATACATCTGTGGTATGTACCTGATACATCTAAATGTCCGCTTTGTTGATATGTTTCAAACAGATATCACTGATACATATTGGATACATAGTTTTGATACATATCTGATAGATTCCATTGATTCATTTCTGGTACATATCAATGATACATATCAAATATGTACCAATGATACTTGTTTGAAACATATCACCAAAGCGGACATTTAGATGTACCTGGTACATACCTGGTATGTTTCAGGTAGGTCTCTGGAAGTTTCTGATACATATCAGAAGTTTCAAAATTATGTATCTGATACATATCTGGGACATAACCGTGCTGTATGGGTGTAGCACGGTCCGTCTGTAACGTTCCTACTCGCTACTCGCTTAGCGAGTAACTATCCCAATGTAATCAACTCTTTAGGATGATTTGCAACTTTTTTGTCTTACGGATTTTTCAGGCAAATGTGGGACTAGTAATAATGGGTATCATTTTTACCACTAAACAATCGTGCGACTAGAAATCGCAAGTGGAGGTCGCGCCTAAATACATTTACAGCTAAAGGTACGAACCAAATGCTTTGAAATTTCCCTTTTAGGAACGCCCAACGACTTATGTTTAAGGATTTCCAAAATTTGCTCCCATTTAAAGGAAAACCTAAAGGGTATCTCAAAATAAAAATACAAATATTGAGAAGAGATTGATGATAATTTATTATCCATGATTGATAAAGAATAAAAAAGACAAATTCTGTGG
The DNA here is from genome assembly GCA_948455865.1 of Conomelus anceps. Taxonomy (NCBI): domain Eukaryota; kingdom Metazoa; phylum Arthropoda; class Insecta; order Hemiptera; family Delphacidae; genus Conomelus; species Conomelus anceps. The sequence continues at coordinate 76,078,256 of OX418216.1, read as the reverse complement.
ATTTAACTTGAATCATGACTTTTCTGTCTCAGTTTCGACTCAAAACTCGATTGAAAAAAATGACATGGGTTTTAAAATTCTGACATGAAAGTTATAGATTTAAAATTCCAGAACGGTAGAATTAACAACATATAACACGTATCTTTTCAATCTGTTTCTTTAATTCTAGTATATTTTTCTTTATAAATTTAAAGTTGAAATAATCATGGAATAATAATAGTCTATTCAATAATAATAATTATTATTTCTAAACTACCGCCATTCGACAGCATTGCCAGTTCATCCATAAACGTGTAGTAAATAAGATTGTGGTTTGAAACATGAGATTGACATTTTTCTATTCAATTATCGATGGTTTTGGTTAGCTAATGTGACAGAATGTGATTTTTCCCATTTTTCGAAGTACTGTATATCATTTTATTCTTTCATTACTGAAAATAGGTCATGCCTTTCTTTGTGGTAGATAATTGGATAGCTCAAAAAGGCGTTGGCATTTTGTGACACATAACCTCAAATGAAAATAAAATTGCAAGGGGCAAATCGTGAACTATCAGTGGTGAATGTTGATATTCCTAAATAATTTATTGAAACACAACATTGCCTGTAATTTGGAAAATTGGATGCAAAGTAATGTTTCAAGATTACGTTCTGCCTTCCTACTAGATACCAAGCAGGTGGGAAATTCATTTGGTTTGAGCATAACTAGCTCAATAATAAGCTACCAATAGTACTAATGTAAAAATAACATTATATTATAATTATTGATCTAATGTTCACTTCTGCGATGGGCTATTTAATTTTACAAGCATATTTCTTCTATTTCTGGATATATTCAATTCCTTGCTGAAATTTCTGTCATTTACTTATAGGCCTGTCTCAGATTGAACGCTGTACTACGCACCCACTGTGTTACTTTTCTACGTTTTGGGAATAGCTTTCAACCTTTCCTAAGTTTAGAAAATAAAATCATACTCAAGTAGAAACGAAAGTGTATATGTAATTTAAAAGTTTTATCTGTAATTCCAATGGTCAGTTGTGCCACAGGGCTCTGTGCTTGGGCCAACTCTCTTTAATTTGTTTATTAACGACCTGCCTAATAGTGTTGATGGTAAGCTGATTTTATATGCGGATGATACAACGGTTCTGGTCACTGGCAGAGATGATGGTGATGTTATGTTGAAGGCAGAAGCAGCTCTGTACCAACTCAACAAATGGTTTAATGATAACTCATTGAAGTTGAATATGACCAAGTCCAACTATATTAGGTTTTCTGTAAATAATGGACATTATAATGAAACTTGAAGCCTGAATATGGCAATGGGGAGGGAGTGCCTGGCTGTTGAGGCAACTAGTTTTCTTGGGGTGGAAATCCAGAATAATATGAAATGGGAAAAACACTTGGGGAAACTTATGAAAAAACTTTATCATGCACTTTTTGCACTGAGAACTGTGAGAGCCGCATCTAATGTCAAGACAGCCCAGAAAGTGTATCATGGATATTTTCTATCGCTGATACGCTATAGTATCTTGTTCTGGGGGGCTGGAAAAAATAATTTAAACCTAATATTCAGGATGCAAAAGAAGGCTGTGCGGGTTCTGGAAGGCTTGGGTCCATCTAATTCATGTGGGCCCATTTTCAGGAAATACAGGTTCCTCACAGTTCCAGCATTGTACTTTATTGAGACCGTGATTTTTGTCTTCAAAAATTCGGCGATATTTGAAGGCAGCCATGTTGGCCATACTTTTGGCACAAGAGGAAAGAGTTCAGCTGTTTTTCAGTACCCAGCTCACAGGCTTAGTCTTTTGGAAAGGGGACCGTATTATTCTGGGCTCAAGCTTTTCAATTGTCTTCCTGAAAGAATAAGGTTATGTGGTGCTCATAGGCTATTCTTGTCATCTATTACTGATGTGCTGGTGGATGTGTGTCCCTATACTGTAGAGGAATGTTGTAGTGCCTTTACGGCTTGACATTTTTGTTTTACACAAATGCATTTATAATTTCTTTGTTTTCTTCTCTTTTTATTTATGACATGTTACATGCCACTTGAGCACTGCTCAGATCTGTGGCTCAACGTAATAATAATGATAATAATAATAAATAATAGTAAAAGCAAAAAAATCCTAAATAAATAGGCTATGAGTATTCAGAACATTACGTTGCGTTTACACACGGTTTTGCCACAGAAATATTGAAAATTTTCAGTTACAAAATTTTTAGTTCGAAACACATGTGGGATGCATTTCCATATCTACCCCACCGAAATAATCGACTGAGAGAATCGATAGGTTAGGGTTAGCTTCGTGTTTGGCACAGTCATAGATTATTGTTGTGGATATCCATTATTACTGTGCACTGCACTGACTGCAGTAGAACTATTCATATGTATAAACTTGCTGTGCAGAACTAACCTTTTTTGAAGAACGACATAGTTCGAAACTCATCCGCCACGACTCAAAAAAGGTTAGTTCTGCACAGCAAGTTTATACATATGAATAGTCATAGATTGTTTTGATATCGAATTTGTTTTGTGGATTGTTTTGGTGCGGTGGATACGTAAGTGCAACACAAATTCACAAGTTATATCTTAAAAAATTGCTAACATTTCTGTTCCAAACTGCTGTGTAGACGCAGCTTAAAGCTGCATTAATAAGAGCTGATTTACGCCCGATTATTCATTAAAATAACATTTAACAAGTTTGAAAATCTATGAGAAATTACGGATTTTTTAGGTTAGAGTTGTGAGGGGATATAAGTGGTATGTTTACCTTATACTATACAAGTAATCGAAAGTATAACTAGCTCAAATGTAAATTGATAACAAGTAAGAGCAACAACAATGTTACTGAATAATTATGCCTAATTCATTCTTGTTTATTTATCTAATGAGTTAGACATCACTTTTTCTTCTATTTGCGGAATAAGTTGTTACTTATTTCCGTGCTTTAGAAAAAGTGACGCAGTATCTTCGTAGTGCAAGTAGAGGTGAAAGATGTATGTTTTCAATCGGTTCAATAAAATCAGTTCTCAAGTCTTCTGTATTTTATCAGTTGGAGGTCTTGAATAATTGACTAGAACATGATATTCTGACCTGGCTTCTAAAATAAAATCAAAATAATCTGTTGATATCGAATTTTTTTAGCATGGCGTCGCCTCCCGTAGTTACTGGAATTTCACCTAAAGAAGGTCTTCCAGGGACTCGTGTGACTATTCGTGGTGAGAATTTGGGAAATAGACCACAGGATCTGATAGGTGAGTTCAATCAACTTGTTTTAGCATAAGTGAACTGGAAATCTCTAGTTTATTAATAGTAGTGGTACATTCTATTTTACTTTTCATAAATAGTCTACAGTATGAGTCAAGTTTGGTAAATGGAACTTACACATTTTTTCGAACCCTTATTCCAATTATTTCCCAATATCAACTATTATGAGGCGGCCTCTGTCATGATCTTAGTGGCAGAATCCAGAACGACAACGCTTGCCGTGTACTCATGACATCAACTTTTTCTCCTGCCGCTCGTATCATGGCCGAGGCCTAAACCGTTTTGAGATATTATTTAATTTAGCTTGTTCTTAACACAATACATTTTTCAGCTTTTTAAAAAATATTTTAAATTAACTTATCGTACTAATATTAGTTGGAGATTTACTATACTTGAATATAGTATATTCCTTTTTTGAATTTTTTCCAAGTAAGTGAGTAACAACTAACAAGAAGTATGCTTCTTTTACAGTTGTCTATTACTGGTACCGTAGGTTATATTTCACATCATAGTGTAGGGTACATTATTTATTCTCCACGTATATTTTGTGGCTTGCTTTACAGATTTTCCCTGCACGTTCTTGATAACAAAATTTTTAAACAAGCAATCATCACAAAATAAATGGTTAATAATCAGTTTATTGAAAATTTTCGTTGTACATTTTAGGATTAACAATATGTGGGTGCGACTGTCTTCTGTCAGCCGAATGGAAATCGCCCAACAAAATAATAGCGCGCTCGGGTCCGGGCAAGACGAGAGGCGACATTATAGTGAGCACGGCTTCGGGTGGGAAGGGCACTTCGACGGTGCAGTTCCGCGGCTACCACGAAACCATTGGTCCGCTAAAAGAGAGTGCCGTCTGGATTGAGGAGGCCCCTCTGCAGACACTCGCCTGGGGTCGGCGCTCACTCTCTCCAACCTCCTATCAGATGGAAGATCCGTTGGGGTTATCGGTTGAAGGCAATGAGTGAGTATCGGCTAGGTTAGACTGCTTTAATACAAAACTAATTACAATCTATTCCGTTCACTCTTTTTATTGATTCAAGTTTGAAGATTACATAACAATTTTCTTTTATTTATTCCAATCACTAGTATTTTACCCGGTCTTGTCCGGGAATCCAGTTTAGAGTTTCTCTTTTCTAGTAGATAATTGATGGTAGTGGTCACAAAATTGAATTGAATTTTATATCACATTTATTAGATCCTTCAATTTTACTCTCTTTCAATCCAAGTTAGTTTTGATTCAAGTAACTTGATTTGATGTTTTTATTGATTCATTTTTGGCCGCTGTATGTTTCAACATCTCAAGAGAGAACCCCTTCCCGCATCATATTTTACCATCCATAACAACCTGAAGATGTGCGCCTCCACGATGGTGCGGCTGGATAACTTAATCTCATGAAGGGTATATATAGATTTAGTAAACTAAAACGAATCAAACAAGGGGTTGAACTGACAATTTGACACTTTTATTTGTCTAAACACCGGACAATTCCAGTTATGAATATGATTGGCTCTATTATTGTAAATAATTCCGGAGTATCAAACCCACATTCGGATCTCCGGGTGGGCCTTACTAGAGCTTGGTCGTGGTTATGCTGGTGATTTACACCACAGAACGAACATGAATGGAAGAAATGACCTCAAAGTTGAAACATGGAACGTTAGGACCATGTTATGAGTTGGAAACTTGAAAGAAATAGCAGTTATAGTGGTTGCTATAAACAATAGTGGTTGCTGTGCAGAAGGTAAGATGGATGGAAGGTAAGATGGAAGGGAAAAATAGATGGATTTCCCGAAATAACAGGGTTTTATGGTACAGGCTTCATACTGTGTGCAAAAACAAGGAAAGGCTTGTTGGGTTTTGAACCAATAAATGACAGACTATGTTTGTTGTGTATCAAGGGTCGATTCAGAAATATAACATTTTTTTCTGTCTGCACCTACTGAATAGAAAAGCATGAAAGAAAAAGAGATGTTCTATGATACCTTGATGAAGATCTCTGAGAGGATACCAAAACATGATATGGGTTTGTGCTTAGGCGGTTTCAATAACAATAACATTTTTATTGGCCATTAAGTACATAAATACAATAGGCTTTGTCTTTGTAAGTTGTGAGGACGCATCACGCGACCCGGTCAAACATGCTACAAGTTCATATGATAACAGATTCAAAAATCATAAATCACAAAGTTAAAATAGTCAGACACCAAAAATATACATGGACACCAAGTAATGTTACATAATTACTTATAATGTTGAGAACCACTCCATCAGTTATGATTGTCAATTAAAACTTAAGTCTGTAACCAGTCCAGCTATCGATGTCATATACCATGGTTCAGGAACTCTTCAATCGAGTAAAAAGCCCTTTGTTTCAGCCTATAAGACTCAATGCTAAGACTGGCAAAGAAAGCATTCTTAGGCATGTTGTGGGCAGGTACATAATTCGTGATGAAACAAATGATAATGGAAAATTCTTGGATAACTTTTAGCATGTCAAACATGTTTATAAAGAGCACATGCTTTGATCATAGGAAGGCTCACAAAGGAACATGGAGAGTACCTGGTACTGACCAGGTGAGCCAAATAGACCATGTTCTTGTCTCTAGAAGTCATGCTTCCTCAATCATGGATGTAAGGACAATGAGAGGCCCTAATTGTGATACAGATCACTTTCTTGTCAAGGCGGTTTTAAAAGAGAGACTTTCAAGAGGGGACAAAAGCATGTATGAGAACTACCAAGGAATAACAATGGTTTGTGTAGTGTGCAAAATATTCTCCTGTATTTTGGCAAAACGAATTGATGCATGTGCAGAGGAGGTCATTGGTGAATATCAAAGCGGTTTCAGGGAAGATAGAGGAACTGCAGATCAGATTTTTGTAATGAGACAAATTCTTGAAAAATGCTATGAATATGGACTGGATCTACAATTGCTGCTCCTGGATTTTCAAAGGGCCTTTGATAGCCTTGATAGAAGCCAATTGGCTTTTGCTCTGCGGCAATTGTGCATAGCAAAAAAATTGATCCGGCTGGTGAATATAACATTTGAGAGTTTCAAAGCTAAGGTTCTTGTTGGAAATTATAGTAGTGATAGTTTTGATGTACATTCTGAGTAAAGCAGGGCGACCCACTCTCAACGATCCTGTTCAATTTGGCACTACTTTATGCAGTGAAACAAATACAACCTCAAGGTAACAATTTATAAAATGAAGCAGATAGGAGCCTATGCTTATGACTTGGTGATAATGGCAAGAAATCAAAGAGTTCTGGAGGAAACGTTTTTGTCTTTAGACAAAGAGACTCAGAAAATGGGGTTAAAAATCAATCAGTCCAAGACAAAATATCTGAAAGTCTCAGCTAATGAAGAGAGAAGAAATTCTCAGTTTTCATTATGGAAGCTACATCTTTGAGGGAGTATCTGATATCAGATATCTTGGTTCAGCAATTAATAATAAACGAGATCTGAGTATAGAAATAGCAAGTAGAATAATGAATCCAAACAAGGCATACTTTCATTGCAAATGTATTTTCTTCTCAAGGCTGGTCTCTCGAAAGATTAAACTGAGACTTAATAGAACTCTTATTCGACCAATTGACACGTATGGATGTGAAGTTTGGATTCTGATGATGAGTGACATAAGAGCTCTTCGAGGTTTTGAAAGAAGAATAGTCCGAAGGATATGGGGTGCCATTAGAACACCAGAAGGATGGATCTTTCGGAGTAATGAAGAGATAGAGGACATACTCGAGAGAGAAGATATTGCACGCATTCGCTGGTTTGGGCATGTTGAGATGATGAGTAGAGACAGACTGCCAAAGACCATAATGGAAGGAAGAATTGAGAGAACAAGAAGAAGATGGCCGGAGGATGTGAAATAGGATCTACGAGTGATGGGGATAAGGGGGTGGAAAAGGATTGTGAGCGACAGAGTCAAGAGGAATTGTCACGGAAGCCAAGGTCCACACAGGACTGCAGAGCTACAGGAATTGATTCATTTTTAATAATATTAATAGGCAAAAATAATTCCCAAAATCACCATTCAAGCCCAAACAACATTGTCAACATTGGATTTAGTTAAATTACGAGAATTGATTATTTAAAAAAAATAGCTATGTGTTTATTTATTATGCTGATTGGAATGGAAATTGTAGTTTCTTTTACAAAACAGAATTCAGAACAAACTATGAGCCAAAATTATTCAAATTCAATAATTTAAACCAAATTAGTTTTGAAAGTATAAAACTTATTTGGTAGAGTTGACCTCTGTGAGCAAAAAAACTGTCCGAACCGAGATTCGAACTCAAGTTCTCAAGCATGATGGGCAGCTGCCCTACGCTACCAGGCCCAATGGAAGAATGTGCTACCAAAAGCTCTCTTAAAAAAGACAATAAAAATTATGACTACGAAGAGACAAGGGGAGATTGTAAAGGGACAAGGTCAACAACATATAGAATTTTGAAGTTTTAAACATTAATTTTGAAAATTCTGAAAGGAAAATCAAAAATCCTGTTTTGAGGTGCACTGAATCGAGTTTAGAGGGAGCAATGTTCCAAATCGTTGCCATTTTTATTAAATGCGTCAGACAAAAAAAAACTCAAACAAACACACTCCTGCTGTCTTTTATTGTATAGATAATCTTATCTTATTAAGGCAGTAATTCTAAAGCTTAAGCATGCATTATATAAATTAATGTGAAATACAAAATAAACAATGATGCAGAAGAGTAAACTTGAATATAGTATAAGATTAAAATGAATGCGAATAAAACACCTAGGATTTATAGCACAAACACGCATTTCATAAATTAATGAGAAATACAAAATATACAATAATTTCCACTTCACAATCTTTGATCCAATGTTTTGAGGATTTCAAAATTTCAATAAAAGGAATCTTTCTAGATGCATCTTGTATATGACAGACACATCTATAATCTATATTTTTTGTGGTTCTTTTTATAGTATTCAGAGTGGAATCTGAAAAACCATACGAGTACCTTCCAAAAATAAATGTAATGGTTTCAATATATGAAATTTCTATGTCTAAAAAACCAGGTACATCTTTAAACTAATGAAAAATATATAGATGTGTATCGCTTTCTTATCGGGTCAAATATGTAAAAGATTTAATTAAGTAAAATCCCGCAAAATCTGTCTTTCCCTGTATTGAACCTCTAACATTTAGAAATTATGTCTCATTCTAGGAAAAAGTTTCCCGAAGACGATCTTCATGAACTATTTCCAGACGGCTCTGGTGATTTAGCTTCGGACCAATTTGAACCTGGCTGGTTTCTGCTCGAGCACCATCATGCGACTTCTTTTGACGACCTCAGAGTTGGACTCTCTTATTTGAGGAGAAAAGTCGAAGGCCAAAAAGAAGGCCAGCTATCCTTCCTCAAGGTAAGTTAGCTATTCCATTTCATGATGAATCAATTCTTGTAATGTATTAAGAATCAATTATTTATTGTGAATTTTATTATAAGCAAAGCGTAATGATTCTTTTCTAAAAAAAACTATCAATATCTAATTTATAAAATTAATTGTTTGATAAATTTTGCACAAGTAGTCTCTTTCATCATTGTGAAATTTATTATTTTTGTTGATATGATTCAATCTTCTTCTGACAGATAAATTAATTTGAGGAATATATTTTGATGTGGACATTAACACTCACATTTCGTTATGCGGCAGTCGTTTCACTCTGTTGTTGAGCATCATCAGACTCTGCTGGTGCCTGCCATTGAACTTGGGTACACTGTCATGTACCAGCAGTATCTGATGATGCTCAACAACAGAGTAGAAACAATTGTTACACATCGAAATGTGAGTGTTTATTGTCACTTTATTTTTTCAGTTTTATTTTTGTTAACTCACCATTTATTTTATGTTGTCAAACTTTTCAATGTTATTCCTCTTTCAATTCAGCTTTTTATAATTTCAAGTGCACTCGATCGTTTTTATTATATCTGTGAGTCAAAAGCGTAGTTTAATGATTTATTGTATAATCTTTAATATTTAAATGTTTGCTATGTCGGTGAATCAAGAGTTATACGAGTAATTGAATGAATTGCTGACATCTGTATAATGATTTTAATTGTCTATATTGGTTTCTAGTGAAAATTGAAATAATAATAATGATGGGAGCTTTAAGTTTCAGACTCTTAATCAAAACAGGGAGAACCAAATTGTATTATTCCCTATTAAACTGTAATTTTTCCTTAAGAAACAGTCGATTCGATCCTATTTATTTACAACTGAAATTCAACTCTTGTTCTGTTAATGGAAGGGAATCTACTTAGGCTCAACTGATACTTATATTGTTTCTTTTCTACTATCCGAATCTTCTCTTCTTTCATTTTGAAATCTTGAAACATTTTATTTTTTAAATTGAATAATATTCTCTATAAAAACTACTAATTTATTTTGTAATAATACTGTGCTGTGTTATTATCAGACACCTTTTGTAAAACTTTCCAAGGTTCAGCCTGACAATTTCATGTTTGTATTATTGCGAATTGTTGTATTATAGTTAATTCGAATTATTGTAAATAAATTAAATTTATTGCTGGAGCTCACAATAGAAGGCTCGATAGATAGCTCAATTGAAATATGCATCTGTCCATAGTTGCAGAAATAATACGATCAAATAGATTGTACAATAATTATTCATAATAAACTGCAATCTACTAATTCCATCTTTATGCAAATAGTAATCATGTAATAATTGTTTACAGGCCAATGTCGGGTCAGTGATGGAACAGCTTGATACTTTATTTCTTTTGAAGGAAAAGTTTGAAGCTGATATTATGAGTTTTGGTGTCGATAGAACAGTAAAAATGGAGAATTCAATTGCAGGTACGTTCGTTCAGCTTGTTTTCAGCTACTGGCTAAATACATAGGAAATGAAATCAACGATAACTGCTTCAAATGAAAACACGCTTTTTATTGATTAGCTGTTGAAATAGCAGTTGATGCAACGGTTGTATTATGTCTGCCTTTAAGACACTAGTGGGGTGTAAGTTAGGACACCAGCGAAGCGATTGTTCTAAACATCTCATGAGTGGCTTAGAGGCTAAATACAATTATTATTGTATACTCGTTTTTCGTCTACGACTACCAATATCTACACTTACTTTACTTTCATTTACCAATAACATGAATAACTTACTCGAACCAACATATCTAGAGTAGGCTACTTAGTTTTTGACAGTCAGTTGTAGGTTTGAAATCAAATTCAAGCTCAATTTGATTTTGTAATGTTTAAATTGGCTGATTTGGCTATTGCAAATTATTCATTTCGACATTGAATTGGAAAAATCTGCAGCTATGATTTCTAAAGTGATGGGTCGACTCGAGTATTTGATGGACTCGGGTAATCCAGACTCGGTAACTGTACCGAGTCAAGTACTCGAGTCAGACTCGAATGCATGGACTATGACTATAATACGTCAGACTCAAGTCCTTTTACTTGAGTACTTTAATATGACGTTTATCCAATATCTAGGACTAGATTTTGTGAATAATACTTGATTTTAAGAATAATACCTCGAGTATTCTCTCACACCACTACCAGCTTATTCAAATAAAAAATTGAACTATTTCTATATTGAATATCTGTTTCATACAATATATAATAAGTCATTTGATTCAGTTGTTAAGGTAGGTGACACTGAAATGAGGTATGAATACTTTCAAATACTTATTTCTGTATCAAATTGACTAGTAAAAGCCCGCACAAGACTCAAACTTATGTGAGTATCATGAAATTTAAAAAAAAAACTTGTTTATTAATTATTAATAAATTTTCAATTCCTTAATTAAGTGTTTTTTTAAGTTTTGTTTCTTTTAAAGGTATTATAGAGTTTTGAGTACCACGTAAGCAAGTTTTAAATATTTGATACACTTTAGTAACGTTCACTGCATACTGTACAGCATAGCCATAAAGCTTGTACTACAGAAACGTTAGCAGGTTTTGACGATGTAATAGTTACGAAATAAAAGTTTATTAAGAAATAAAGATCTCACAATCAATGTGAATGATATGGTACATGGAGATATGCATTCAGGCCAGTCTGAAAAAAGTGAATTGGAAAACAACAATGGAATACATATTTTATGAATAATTAATAGATGGTTGTATTATACGCATATATTTATATAGGTGGATTAGAAAATTAATTGAGAAGGACATTATTTGATGCAAGCTGAATGTAGACAACAACCTCAGTCATGAAATAAGAAAGAGAATTGATCAAGGTAACAGAGCATACGTTGCCAACAGACATTTAATCAAGTCTAGACTCATATCGAGATGTACAAAGATGAAACTATATCGAACACTTATAAGACCGGTAGTGACATATGGTTGTGAAGCATGGGTTCTCAGCTCCCAAAACATGAATGCACTGAGAGTCTTTGAAAGGAAAGTTGTGAGAAGAATTCATGGTCCAGTGTATGTGAATGGGGAGTGGAGAATCAGAAACAATGCTGAAATAAGCAACATTCTACAAGGGAAGGATATAGTACGTTACATCAAGTCTAGAAGGATCAGCTGGCTGGGACATGTGCAAAGAATGGAGCAGAATAGGATGCAGAGACAGATGCTTGTTGGAAGAATGGAAGGAACAAGGAAGAGAGGTCGTCCTAGAACACGTTGGTTACAGGATGTGGAGAGAGATCTGACTTGCTTGGGTGTGAGGAACTGGAAGAGGCGGGCGAGTCAGAGAGAGACGACTGGAGGCGAATTGTTGAGGAGGCCAAGGTCCACACAGGGTTGTAGCGCTTCGTAAGTAAGTAAGTTATTTGATGCAAAAGTTAATTAAATATTTACCTTGGCCTTTAGAGACATGTTGAGCTGTTTATGTACATAAAGAGAAGTTTTTTGAATTTATTAACTTTATTCTTGCTCCTGGTAAACAGCACTGCATCAACTGTTTAAGAACAATATTTTGTCCAATGTTTTGGGAGATAATCTATTTCTACGTTGATTGATGACCATGCCAGCTTTTGAAATTATCGTTCAGATGGAACAGATGCTGCTGTTATACACGAATATTTTATACCTAATTTGTATAAAGAAGGAAACATTTGCTTCTTTTCCTCCATAAAAGACAAGGGACGTTTTTTCGTTTCTAAACAGGGCAGATCCAAGAATTGGTTTACCATCGTAGTTGCTGAAGAAACAGGAGTCTGATTTGAACCTCTGCTACTTCGTTGTCCAGGTCCGTCCTCCCAAAGGTTGTTTTCCATTTCATTGTTCTCTGAGCATGTGCTGATTATTGGCATCACCTGTGTCACTGGGGATTGTAGAAGTGTGAGTTCCTCTGTCACCCACTTTTCTGCATTTTCAGCATTATTATCAACTCCAAAATCCTTCTTCTTGAAGCGTGGATCAAGGAAAGTGACTTTTGAAGCAGTCTCGTTGTTCTCATATACATTCAATCTTTTGTTAACCATTTCCATAAGAGCAACTTTTAAATGCTTACCTTCATTGGTTTGAGGAATTGTTGTTGACATGCTGTAAACCTCTTACAAATGGAATGACACTCGATAGAGTGGGATATGCCTCACCATTTATTTCCACAGTCATTTTCTCAAATGACCTTCGAATAGCAAGAACATCTTGCTAATTGAATTACATCCCACTCAGAAGAATCTAAATTTGATGTATGTAGTTGAATTTGAGGAATGGTAGTTGAATTTGAGGAATGGTAGCTGAAAGAGGTATCTTCACTTGCACTAGTCTAACATATAAAATGTAGAATTCCACCTTGTGGGAACATTCTGTATCAATTTCAGTTCTGAAAGGTCCATCTGTTTTTGTATTTCCTTTATCTTGTTTGCTGATTTGCTACTCTTTTTAAAATGAGTAACTATTGTCATACATTTTGAAAAAAGCTTAATTAATTGTTCATTTTTTAAATGTTGGTTTTCATTATATTGATTGTTATCAATGCAGTCTTTCACAACTAGGTTTAAAGTGTGAGCACCACAAAAGTGATTAAACTTCTTAAAAAAACTGTTAATGTCTTCTTCATGGAGCTGGTATTGTCAGTTGCAATGCGAAGTACTTTATCAAATGATTTCCACTTCTCCAAAATGAACCTAACCTCATTAGCTATGCTTTCAGACATGTGATCTGTTTGAAGTTCAGCAACTGCTAGTGTTAGAGAGGTTAGTTTTTTCTCATAGATGAAGTGAGCTGTTACAGATATTTATTGATATGAATTCAAGTGAAGAACGGACAGGAATTTTCAGCGTAATTACTGCTGTGTCAATATCGTCTTTTGGTTTATGATAGGCGGGCATGTTTTGTTTGCTCTTCCCCTGTTCTCCCCTCGCCTTGCGGTTCATCTAGAGAATTCCTGAATGCTCTTATCTCGGTAATTGGAATTTTATGGAAAAGTGAAGAATAGCCTTTCTGTTTACTTAAGAATTTGATAGAAAAATAGAGATAACTCTCATTCTTTCTAGTGATAAAGATGTACATAAAGCAGAAGCTCTTGTAAACATTAGTTGTGATTTGAACGTTAATGTGATAAAGTGACGGTAACAGTTTCCGCTCATACAAACCGGATTACCAGTGAGCGCTAATACAAACTGTGTTATATGAACGTTTAATCTGTTAAGTGATAAACACAGTATATTCTGACAGATTATTATTCAGGCTTCTTCAACAGTTTGTACAGTGACTCGAAAGTGCTTGTAGTGTTTCAACTGTTATGTTTTAGATGCTTATTTTTAATTATTAAACAGTTTATTGAACAGTTATTATTTAATATTTGATGGGCCTTTTAACAGTTAGTGATTGATTTTTTGTACAGTAATATAGCTAAGTCTTTATTAGCTAAAAATTATCGATTTATCTGTTCTGATTGATTTATTTTGTGTGATATAACTGATTAGTGCGAGTTGTCGGTAATTTGTGTTAATAAAGTGCGAGTGTTAATTTAAAGTTTTGCCAGCATTATTTTAGAGATAGAACCCGAAACAATATGATTGATTACTAAATGATGTCCAAACATCTGTAGTTAAAGATACGTTTTCAACTGTTTTTAAAAAAAATTTCACTGATTTTGAGCAGATGCTGTACCTCCCAGGTAATAATTTCTCGGAAAGATATTTTTTTGAAGGAAGAGCATAATCGGAATTTAGACTCTTGGTGAATGATTAAAATCCTCTGTTCTCTGCCATTTGTAGAGGCTGATAATCAAGAACAATCATATCCAACAATCCATTATCAACATTTTTTGGTTCACTTTTGTAGGAGCCATATTAAGCTTCATTTGTCTGTTTTTTAAAGTGGGGGGGGGGGGGGGGTTCTATTTCTATGCTCACTTGACTCACAATTATTGTTTGATGATCACTCTCTTCTTGTATGGGCACTGTGGCTAGGCTGTTGTCCTTGGAGCAACCTGGCTGCTTATGACTTGATAAATTGGGTTGGCTTGTTAATGGAGATGAATCTTCAGGATGTTTTGATTATAGATGTTTTCTCAAATTTGACGTTCCAAAGTTTTTATAAATTGAAGAGCACAGCTTGCACTTGACGTTGACATTTCCTTTTCCACTGTCTTTTCCCAAACAAATTACGTTTTATTCATTCGTGGCATACTTATAATAAATATAATTATTTCATTATAATAAAGGTATTTAAAAACCGGCAAACAAGTTATTCAAACGAGTACTCACTATTCACCCATTCACTTTATTCCATTAGACTGACCAGAATATTGTTGAGTCTATGCTCTATGCTACAACTAATAGAAGTGAGTCAAGTCTGCGAGTACGAGTAGCGACGTAGCGAGTACAATAGTAGAGTAGCCACAGACCAGTGCATGAGTTCAGAGTACAGATACAGAAGAGAGTATGGAGTACAACTGAGAACCGTGTCCAATACTTGGAACGCAATTGACCGTAGTGGCGATCCAGCCAACTTCAGTACCAGTAGTGACACAGTGAGTACCCAAGTGGCAGAATCGAGTCAAGTCGAGTCCCTCAAGTACTCTAGTCCACTCGAGTACAGTACTCGACTCAACACATTACCACTCTAGACTCCAGAGCATGGGCATCCGAACTTTCCAGCCTCAGGGCCAAAATTGTTACTCCAGTAAGTTCTGTGGCCTAGGACAGTTTTCATTTTTCTACTATCATTAGTGGCGTAGCTCGAAGTTCAGCCTGTTCTGACTGGCGCGGGCGGGGAATCATATAGTGTAGTCGGATGGTAGACTCTAGGTACTGTAATTGGTAAATTGAAAGTAAAGTATTGAAAAGTATTGTAAAGTAAAGTAAGTATTGATAATAGCATCTTTTAAACTAATAGCCTTTAAGTGAAAAAGAACCATTTTATTTTATTGGTGTGAAATTTTTCAGTATAAATTAACCTTAGACAATATATAGCATAGTCAAAATTTCTAATAGTAGTTTTGGACTTTTGTCTGTTGCATCGTCACTTCATTGTTATTCTGTCTATAAATAAATATAGGGTATAATTAATTAAGAGGGTTCGTGGGCTCTCCCCGGAAAACTTTAAAAAATAATCCCCCTGATTTCCCCATAGTCACACCACTGACTATTATCTAGAATCTCTGGAACAATTACTCAGAGGGAATCTTGCTAACTTTCTTAGTAATGGCGAAGGTGATATTGTGGAAGGTATCCATAATGAAAAATAAGACGAAATTGTCACAACCACATTTATTAAAACTTCGAGAAACTAGTTTCGGTTGTTACACCATTATCAATCTCAATCAAACTGAAAAACTGAAGTACAGAGAAGCCTTATATATACTATACATGAAATGATACTATTGGCTAAGAGGGAAAGAGGCTGACCTTAATCGGACGTTGTGATTGGTTGTCAAGTCACGCCCCCTGGTGGGAGGAGTAACAAGCAAAAATACGAGTCAAATCAATAACTAAACAATGTGAACATCTGTGAACATCAAGATTCACTCATTTCCAACACAACTGGAAGGCTTTGTAAATTCAAGTGTGAATAGCAAACTAGTTGATCAACGTTCAAAATAAAAATAAATCACATGCAGTAGAGAAATAGGAGTAGGACTAGCCTAACTGTGCGAGTGAGAAATGCAATAACACTGCACTGCTGTCTCAAGACAATTTTTGTATCCGATTACAAAAAACGAACGCCTTATGCATGCAATCTTAATTGGGTAAAAATAAAGGTAAAAAATTCTGATTGAAGATTTGAATTGAGCGCTCTCAAATTGATAAAATGCTTCGCGAAGACTCAAAACTGAGCAAGTTTTTTATTATTTATAGAAAGTAGATGTTTTTCAATTTTTTATTCAATAAAAATCAACTTCCTTTATTTTAATTATTTTTGCGTACTCGCGAATCATTTTATTAATTTGAAGGCGCTGCAATTTGAATTTGTCTATCTCTACTTTTACGTGATTTAGATAGCATATGGTGTTCGTTTTTTGTAACCGGACATGCTCTTTCTCATCTTGTTTGCACATGTTGAAAACGATTATCGGGAGACAATAAACAAGTGCACAGTTCGTTATTCTTTCATGAAAACGCATATATTCTTCGTTAAATTCAACATTCATCTAGTTGACACTTTCAACTATGACACTTTCAACTAGTTTATCGACTAGTTAACGTTCATTGACGAGAAAACCGTCAACGACCCAAGACTAAACTCCACTCCATGGCTGTTTCAGAGTCTATGCTGGAAGCGAATAAGCTATTTGAAGGAGTGCTGAAGCGTCGAGAAAGGGCCGATGCCACCAGAAACGCGCTGGGTGTTCTCCAGCGTTTCCGCTTCCTGTTCACTTTGCCTGTTGCTATTGAAAGGAACATCAAGAGAGGGGAATATGACGCTGTTATCAATGACTATGCTCGTGCTCTGAACCTTTTCGGAAAGACTGATGTTATGGTAAGTCGAGTACATAACTTTTTACATGAAGTGGAACATATAGTTCAAAAAATATAAACATGAATAGAAAAAGTTATCTTATTCATCTTGAAAATAGAACACAACGGTAATGATGAGTATGAGATGGTTTAAATGTATACGGTTTGTGGTAAATGACAGGGGTTTTAATGGACGAAAGAACTTGTTGGACTAAAATACTTATGTAAATGAAAATAGAAAAAATGTTTATGATTGAGAAAATAAGATATCAGATTATTGATAAGCGTTGATTTCAATAAACCAACTAAATGTGTGAACAACCCAAGTTCTTTGAATGAGCCTGATATGTACAACAGGGATTGTAATATTCATTTATACATTCAGTCAAGCTAAATACAATTTAATGTAAAAATAACAGCTCAAGACTGCTTAGATAAAAACTTTCAATTAGAGAATTCATACAGTAATTCAATTCTTTGTATGTTATGTCTACAAGTCGGAGTCACCAAAAACTTCAATTAAAAAAGGATTTTGCTTTTATTTGAGAGAGATTGATATAGAAGTCCATTGAAAACGAAGCCCCGAAAAACAGTTTAAAGAGAGTTAAAATGTTCATAATATGGAATTTTGTTCAAAACGTAATCTTTTTTAAAATCTCATCTCTAATGAGCTGGAAAAAATAATATGATATTTTGGTTTGATTCTTTCTCTCATATTAGAGTTTAATTTTCAAATTTTCTTTTTTATTCTTCATCTTCAACCCATCATATAAAATGTGAGGCTGATAAATTATCATTTCGTTACATGACTTTTTAAGGAACTTATTAGCCATGTAGAAACAAAATGTGTTCATATATACAGAGCCTTTTATACAGAGTTCTTCTAGAGTTCAAGATGATTCTGCCAGACTACATAAGTATCTTCTCATGAAGATGAAAAATTCACATGAATGTAGGTCCGGAAACGCTATGTTGCAGTAATAAATATAGGGCGGAAGATATTCCCATCATTCAATTGAATAATTTTAAATGAATCAGTCTTTCCTGAAGTACTCAAGCACTCTAGAACTGTGCCTATCCATAAGAAAGGTAGTAAGGATCAACCAGGGAATTTCAGACCGATATCAGTCTCTCCAATTTTTAGCAAGATTTATGAATCCTGCTTAATGAATTGATTCTTCAAGATTTATGAATTGGAATCCAGCTTTATGAATACCTTGAGAGCAACGGCCTACTTGCAGCTACCCAATTGTATATTGATTTGTATACTTGAAGGAATAAAAATCTATTCTTATTCTTATTATAATGTAAAATTGAAACGTGCTCAGGGGTTAATTTCAGTGGGAACGCAAGGGAACGGCGTTCCCTTACCTCCCAAGAGTGTCGGAACGCAAGGGAATGCACAGTTTGCGCCAATCTGATTACGAAGATAATCAGATCGCTACTTTATTCAGATAATCATGTGAAATATTGCGAATAATAATAAAGTACTTTAGCGCAGGGCGAAGCGAGATCTATGCGCGTTTATAGGGCTTGCTGCTCGCGGATGAAACCCAAGAAACAGGGCTGTGCTTTACTGTTGCGATTGTGAGCTGTGGCATTAAAAATAGATTATAAGCACTTGGACTTACTTCAAAAAATAATCATCTGTTTTCGTATTGATATGCATTATTACTACTATACTGTATATAAATATAAATGTAAAGAAGGCTTTATTTGTTTTTATTTTACCATTCATTAAAAAAAGTATATTTGTTTTAATTATTGTAAGCTTTATACAAAATGGTTGATGCAAATCGAAACAAGTTTATAGGAAATTTAGAGTAGGCACCGAGATGTTAATGGGGTGGGGCGTGGGGGTGAGGGAATGTTTAACTAGGCCTTATTAGAAAATAGAGAGGGTGGTTTATAAAAATAAATGTGCGTTCCCACACCTAACA
Source organism: Conomelus anceps (assembly GCA_948455865.1). Lineage (NCBI taxonomy): Eukaryota > Metazoa > Arthropoda > Insecta > Hemiptera > Delphacidae > Conomelus > Conomelus anceps. The sequence continues at coordinate 76,059,164 of OX418216.1, read as the reverse complement.
TTTTATAAATTAAGCACTGAACGTGCTAAAAGATCTACTACCATAAATTTTTATGATGCTCACATCATTCTGCATGGGTAATGAAGTGAAAGAAAAATGCCAGTCTGAACGCAAAAAAGCCCCCCATGTTGAGCCACTGGTTTTGAATAGCATTATTCTGCTTGAATATGTGTGAAAACATGAAATGTATCAGAACTAATCAGCCTGCACGTACTCCCCACAATCAATTTGCTTGAAAATTATCAATTTTTTTTTGATCATGGGTTCTTGGTGGGGGGGGGGGGGGTGGCTTAATCCCTTCAACTCCGCGTGGGTGCGCCACTGAATTCAATTCATCTATCACTGACTGTTGTGAGATAATCCATGATTTGTGCTTTATCGCGCAAATAAAATATTTTTTTTTTGGAGGATGAAGCCCACATAGGTCTGAGACCTGTGCGTGGGTAAAGAGTTGGATGATGGTGATTGATGAGTTGGACCTACAGTTTTAGGTGGGTTCCGAACCACCGGGAAGTGATTATCTTTAATGAAATGATGACAGTTTTATAAACCTATTTTGAAATTAAGAATGATAATGTGTATTGCGGCTGAGGCATATACTAGTAGCATAAGAATTTGTTTTATGAAAATAAAGAAAAGTTTTCCATGAATTTTCAGATTTTTAAAAAAGTGCTGATTGAAGTAGAACAGAAAATCAACGACCTAAAGGAGATGCTCAAGCTGAAACTACAGGATATGCCAGCCACACTTGATCAACAAAAGAAAATTATACGGTAAGTAAGAGAATCAGAAGGAAGTTCAAGTAGTTGACGCAAATCATAAATTATTATTCAAAACTGATTCTCTTTTATAGATGTTTTGTTTCCTATTAACTGTTCAAATAATTAACCATCTCCATCTTTAACGAAACACTTTTTGTTACTCTATTCTTCAACGTATGTATTGTCTTCTCAATACCTAGGTGGATCTACTGTCATTTAGACTGGTTTCACTGTATTTCTCCTCCAGAGCTTTTATAGTAAATTTTCACTTTTTTGCAGGAACTTAGTGAACTTGGATGCGGGAGGTGATCCGGCATGGTGTGCTATACAAGTACATGCAAAATACTTGACACAACAACTGAACTCCTGTTATAATACTCATATGACAACTGACTCTTCAATTGAAGAAGGTTTGTTTCAAGTTTTTGTATTTTAATTTCATTTTTTCAATATAGTTCGTCAACATGTAAGAAACAGGGGTTTTGAAATGTGTTCACAATACAGAGTGGAGCATGGGAACGTCCTTTTTTGAAAATGGCATAAAAACTGTAAATAATTGAAAATAATTTATTGTTACCTTTTCCCTGTCACACATAGTGGGAGATTTTGCTTTACACGGTTTTGAAAATGAGATCTTTCAAGTGTTGCCCTCCATTGTCAATACACTGATTCAGTCAAATTCTGAAGTTTTGGTCGACTCTTTTGAGCATGCAAACCGGTATATTGGCAGTTTTGGATCGGTTCTTAAGGTCCTCCAGGGTCCGTGGACGATCTGTATAAATGCAAGACTTCAGATAACCCCACAGAAAATAGTCACAGGCGGCTAAATCAGGCGAGCGTGCAGGCCAGTTTAAGTCCCCATACCAGGAGTTCAGCCTCCCGGGGAAAGCTTCTCTCAAACAAGCCATTGAGGTCCTTTCTGTGTGGGCTGTGGCTCCATCGTGTTGAAGCCACATTGTCCAGTTCCATTTTTTGAAGAGCAGGCAAAAAGAACTCCTGCATCATTGTCAAATAACGATCTGAATTGAAAGTTACAGCACGACCATTTTGTTGTTGAAAAAGTAAGGCCCAATGATCCCTATTCTTGATAATGCACACCATAACGTCACACAATCCGACTAAAGGGGCCTCTCATCAATTTCCCTAGGATTTACATGACTCCAGTACTGCATATTTTGTTTTTTGACGCTACCACTGATGTGAAAATGTGCCTCATCAGAGAAGAAAACAAGTGTGACTTCAATATCTCAACAATACGCCTCCATAGTAAAAGCGCGATGCTGTCTTGACCAAAGCATTATGGCGACTAAAAGCATGATAGAACAAAACTTCCCACTCAACTCCTTCCATTGCCGCTTAACTATGACGCTCCTCATTTTAACAGCGTCCAATTCAAAAAAGGAAGTTCCCGCGCTCCACTCTGTATATTATGGTCAAAGTTAATAACTGCACTATCATATAAAGTGTATTTCAGGAGGGATCTGTCAAATTTCTTAAGTTGATTCCTCTGATCAAAATGAAGAAGAAAGTAAATATATATAATTATAGGTTCGGAAAAGCTTCATTTCAGCAATAACGGCATTAGCCACTATTACTCTCAATCGACTCTATCAAAAAACTCCAGCGGCTCTGGTAGCGTAGTTGGTTAGAGCGCTTGTTTGTGATTAGATAAGACTGGCTGGCTTCGTTCCCTGCATACTTGAGTTCGAATCTCATTCTGCTACCATTCTCCCATTCACCTCATTACCCACGCACAAGTCTCCTAACTCATGTGAGCGTCATCTACAATGATAGAAAAAGGCAGACTCTATATAAAAGGGAGCTAAAAGATCAAATAAAACATGTTACAAGTCTGTGGCTACCGTACTTATTGAAATATTTTACACAATAAGCGAAAATGGGTATGAAAACAGGAGTTTTAAGTTTGAAGTGGATTAATTTGGTTATTTGTCGATGTCACAATTTTTTCAAACAAAATTGTAGAAAATTCAATTTCAAAAATAAAATGTAGAATCATCTAATAGCCAAAAATATTAACCTTAGTTAATAAATCCGGGCTTTATGGTCTATATTTTATAAGTTAAGCCCTGAGCAAAAAAGCGTCGTCACCAAATTAGGTAAAATTTTGATTTTACCACATTTGTAATTAAATTTCTGAAGTCACAGAATATAAGCTGTTAAAATTTAGTATTTATTCTGATGTCATGTATATTCAGTGAAATTGACATCAATGTTATTTCAACGAATAACAGATGAGATCAAGCGGAAAGCTCAGGGCTCAACTTATATAATACATATCATAGGCTGCTTTTATACAACGTGCCAAACTTTGGCCGTCAGGCGAACTTTGGCTGATGTGGGAAAAATTTTCTCGTGTCTTTCCAGCGCCAAATAATGCTCGTTGGGCGCTCACCGAACGACCTTCGAGCGTGCATGAGCGTCGCTGATAGGCTTTTTGGATGCATATGCATATTTTGTTGAAGTATAGAATAACTCGTATTAGTGATTAATATTGGTAATTCATATTATGCGTATTGGGTTATGCTGATTTTCAGTGATGAAAATTCTTCAAACTTTTCATTTTTCAGTGACTTTTGTTGGGTGCGCGCCCTATCAGCGTTTTGCCGCATCGTGCCGCCATATTCATTTCCGTAATGAAGTTTTTCTGGGCCGATATAATATACATGAACGTTTTCCTTTATTCTTATGAGAGGAATAAGTTTGGGAAGTTGATGGATGCCATGCAACTTTAAGAGAATACAGAATATACTAACTTTGGATACTAGATGCTTCTGGATATACTTATTCTAGATGCTGTGTTGTTTGGCCGATTGTTGTATTGTTTCATCAATTTGAACTCGACAACTGTGCCTACATCTGTTTTTTTCATCGATTGTTATGAAATACTAATCTCCACTACCTCACTGCTCATTATAGTAATCATACGTTAGTGACAATTCCCAAACAATCCTTTTTTAATGTAAATTTATTGTCTCCAGATTCTCATCAGTGTAGTATACAAAACCAAGATATTCATACTGTTTCGGGTTCTAATGGCTAAAATAAAGCTGGCAACACTAAAGTTCACACTTGCACTTTATTTACACAAATTAGTCTATTCACACACACTAAATGTAAGTTCAATTAATAAAGAAAAACAGATCAACAAATGACAAGCTAATACTTATCTTCAATAATTATTTACAAGAATTAATGAATAATTAATTACAGGCTGATCAATAAGAAAAGAAACAAGAGTCCAATAAACTGTACAATAATGTAGAAAGAAATGATAAAAAGAGCAAATAATCACTTACAAAACACAGAGATCTGTAACACAATCTGGCACGAGATCTGTAACACAATCTGTCACGTGGGTTTGCAAACTAACTGTCAGGCAAGCTTTTGTAAGACTCAACTCACTGGTTCACATGAGCTCCTTTATATACAAGATAGTTGTCATAATTGCAAGAAGTAGCAGCTTCTAGATGAATCAAGGATGCTGTAGAAGGTCACAGAATATGATCTCGATTGTTCAAGAAGTCTGAAGAAATCTTGAGAAATTCAATTGAGTGAGAGAGTTGTACACTTGAAGAATACGATTGACAAAGACATGTGAAGAGCAAGAGAACAAAGATTGGGTTTCATGTCACGTCCGACCATGAATGGAATGATCTACGTAGAACAAGTGCATAAATAACTGCTTTGTTTGCTTTTGTAACAATACAATACTCCATAATTAAATATTTTTAGGCTACTTATTTTTTTAAGTTTTCTCGATTGTGTAAACTGGTTGGCGGTGAGTCGTTATTGTAATCTTGTATGGCGATACATGTATGAACTATCTAGAGAGATGAAGTATTGAATAATTGTATTTTATAGAAGTGAAGATTGCCAACACCTTAGGCGGTTGTGTAAACTGGTTGGCGGTGAGTCGTTATTGTAATCTTGTATGGCGATACATGTATGAACTATCTAGAGAGATGAAGTATTGAATAATTGTATTTTATAGAAGTGAAGATTGCCAACACCTTAGGCGGTCGACAGACAAAGAGTTTTTGTCTGTGGAAATAATATAATAATCGAACTCAAATAATACCTTGTAATTACTACAGTTATTTTAAAATTATTTATGTATGGCATGCATCTATACATTCTCTTATCTTGTTATTAATAAATACATTCATTGTACTCTATTATAACGAAATATATTGTCTTATTGAAATTTTGTCTCTGTTCGGTCTTCTTGTCTACTGAACTTCAGTTGTTTTCAGTAATCAAACTTACTTCCAGTCGTCAAATTAATTGATATTTATAGTGTTCCAATAATATTTCATTATTTGCATAAATCATATTGCAAGTGTGTTCTTTTGTGTTCCAGGAAAAACTCCGAAAAATTCCAATTCCAAACACACAAGAACTCCGAGCGGAAATCAATTTCTAGATTCTCAGGTACAATCTAAAATGATTTTTTGTGAACTGAAAAAAATTGTCGCTTATATACTTGTAGAAATATACCTGCTGTTCCACAGTGAATTCGATTTTAGTGTTTCAAATAATTTTTATGAGACCTAACATTTTATCCTTTAATAATTTTGTAAATGGATTTATTTAATAGATTTTCTTGTATTTTTAGGAGTTTTTTCAATATTAATTTATCATCAATATTGTTGATAATAAAGTATGACAGTATTGTAACTTATTATTGAGAATTCAGTTTATTATTATACTTTGTATTAAATCCCCATTGTAACTATCGTTGTATCATTAACAACAGTGCATTTTTTCTATATTGTTTTAGAGCACAGTGCCTCAACGAGTTTTGTGTGTGGAAGAACTCACCGAAATCTTGTCTTCCCGGTTCCCAGATTTATGGAAATTAGGACAAGCCTATTTCTCTGGAGAATTGCAAGTTCCAGTTGGTCCTAACCAGCAGCAGGAGTTCAAGGTAAATCGATATATAAAACGGACCTGTACAAATTATCGTGGTAGTTGCGACTAGTTGAAATTCAATGTCTTCCTATCATTCGTGCCCTTTTGCTGATGACGGTCATACGAGTCTCAGACTTGTGCGAGGATAATGACACAAAATATGCCAGGCTGAACGGGAATCAAACCCATGATCCCAGATCGAAGATCTTACAAGTGAGGTTCTTAAATACTAATACGGTTGAAGCATCGATTACACTGGGTGAGTTTACAGGCTGACAAGTGTAGCGAGTAGCAACATTACAGGCATACCCAGTTCCCTCTTCCAATGGCGAGCATTGTTGGGCTGCTTGGTATTGTAGTGTAAATTCCCAAGAGGCAGGCCTTTGGTCGGCTTGTATTGTTGGCTTGTCATTTTAGAAACCCGCTCAGTTTAAGGCTTTAAGTACAATTTTTCAAGTCTGCCTTGGATAAGATAAGTTCATAAATCCGCCGCTGAATCTTCCAGCTAATTGGAAAGTCAACTTTTCTCAATGAGATCTTCAACAGTTATGATATTTTTTTAAACTTTTCCCCTGTTGTTTGTTTAGAGCACTGTGCTGAGTGTGATTGGACTTGGATGCAATCTGCTGCGAGCTGTGATTCTTCCTCACACTTTGGAGACAAAGAGCACTTGGCCTTCAAACTCTCTAGACCTTTTGTCGGCCTGGCTGCCACACTGTCTGCGATACGTCCGGTCCTCATACTCCAGTCTCATCAGCTTGGATTTGCCTGGAGAAGCACTGGACATCGTCGGAAAGCTTCTGTTTGATCTACAGTTAGTATCTATGACTATATTATTCTATTGATTTTAATGATGATTAAAATTATATTTTAATGATTCAACTATTTCGCGATGGTTTAAGCATAAATACAATGGCTATTTTTGCAAGATCCGATTGGTCGCGAAAATGATATCTCAACGCAGATGTTCTGCATCTTCTCTAATGTGACTGTCAACATCATCTCCTCGGCCTGTTTAATTCAAAACACGTAGCGAACGTGACTAAAAGAATAGATCCAACCATGAGTGAAGTGCATGCGGTGGTAACTCGATTTTTCAGACTTGGTGGTGTAATGCAGCAGATTCATCGATGAGTAAGTAATGTGTGTGGTGAAACTTATATCAGTGAGCTAGAATGGCGCAAGAACATTTCATTTTCAAGCGGGACGTTCAGAGAGAGAGAGAGAGAGAGAGAGAGAGAGAGAGAGAGAGAGAGAGAGAGAGAGAGAGAGAGAGAGAGAGATTAGAATAGAATATTTATTGTACAATTGTTTCAAGGATAGAGCCTATTGAAACACAAAAAACATTACAATATTATTACAAAGAATGAATAATTTGACAACACCTGCGTGAGTAATAAACAAAAATTAAAATTAAAATAAAAAAAGAAAAGAAGTAAGAAATGAACAGTATAACTTATTTAAATGAAATTAACAATTTTAGAAATGAAATAAAATACGATTTTGCAATTAATTTGAGGAATAACTTTTACATATAGTAATTAAGAAAAACATAAATTCTACGCATCTAGCAAATGATTATATAATTTGTAACTTGAATGAATGTATGGAGATGAAATGACTTGGAGTGGCAGTAAGTTCCATAAGCGTGAGGCAGTCACTAGAAACAATTTGTTGAACAATTCAGTTCTATGGAAAGATAAAGAGAGGGGAGAGAGAGAAAAGAAAGAGATTTAAGATATAGACGGCCAGAAATGAACTCAAATCTTCCGATGAGACCTTGTCCAGCGAATGGATCAGACAATCCAGTAGAGTAATAAATTGGTCATTGAAAAAATATCATTTGTATTAAAAAAATATTATATTCGGAATCAGTGTTGTACGAAAGTAGCAGTATGTTGTTGGGCATCAAGGTTCGAATCTTTCCATTTTTTCAATTGAAAACAATTATTTTATTGCCTTTTAATAAGCAAGTATAAATCATAATATTTTATGGCGTTTAAATTAAAACATTCTTTGTCTTAGCGTTTATATGCTGTATGTATCTTTATTATGTGGCCGCCGAACTCAGTAAACATAGCTTATTAACCATGAGTTTTCTCATGCTTTGTACTATTGCTTAGTGATTTATTCTAAGAAAATTTTCTTAGCGAGTTTACTTACTAAGAAGCTGGTAAGAAGCAACACTGCAAGCCCACTCAGCTTCCCTTGCCAACAAAGGCCTGGCTCCTGAAACTTGACATACATGACCAAGCTCCCGCCGATCTCCTGACTCCTCCCTCTTTTTTCTCTCGACACCAAACATCCATGTCTCCATTTTGTCTCCATTTTTTTCTGAAATTTAACAATACTTATCCACATGATTGTTAGAATACTATGATTGGCTATCACTCAGCTAGGGATGGCTAGTTGCACTTGTTCCTACCTTCAACACCTCTCCTACTACGAGTAGTGTGGTCATGTTGATCGTGGAATTGTCGCAAAACAAGTAACTTTATGTTATCTTATGTTTTGACACTGTCATCTATATGCTATTGAAGGGTCTATTAATTTTAATGTAAGAATTGAAATAAATTTTTTAAATTGATATTCTAATTGAATTTATAACTGTTGGAAACCTATAATGGTTTTTTGGAATTCAAGAAGCCATGGAATGTTTCTTTGCATTTAAGAATATCTCAATGCTATGATATTTCCTAGGACATTTCTCTTTTAAATTCTATGATAGCTACTTTAAGTTGGTAAGTACTACTTTATTGCATGTGAATTGGAAGATTTTTGCATTCTGAATTATGATTTTACAGATTGAGTTGTATGGGTACATTACTAGTGCAGGCTGGTGACCAATTGTCATCACTACATACCAAAGAAACGTGGCAACTGCATTTCGACTCTCGATTTGGTGGTATTACATCTCTTGTGAGTATATTTATAGCTATAATGTTAATGATAGAATGTATTCATTGAAGTTGAGGTGTACTTTACCAGATCATTGAAATATTTTGTTCTAAAAGTCTTTGTTTACTTTGTAGACATCTTTTTAAAAAATTCTTGAATCACAACAAATCTAATCCATTTTATATATTATAAGAAACTGTTTATCCTAGAAACTGTTGCCGTATCTATTTATTTATTCTTTATTGATAGATTATGAAAATGTTTGAGACTCAATCCATTGATTACATCCTCTTACACTGAGCTACGTTGGTCTTGTAGGTACGTTGTTCTATATGCTTGTTTATAGCTTCAAAATTGTTTAATTCTCATTGTTTAAGGTGTGTAATTAAATTAATTTTATTTTTTTTAATTAAAAAAACTATGAAACTGAGTATTTATGATTTTTAATATCTAATTTTATTAACTTTTTATTGTATATTTAACGACTTTCAGTCAATTCGTTATTGACAATTCGTAAATTGACTGCAAGTCGTTGAATTTCTAATACAAAGTTGATATTAACAACGCGGATCGTTATGGAACAAGAAATCCAAGAAGCTAATTTTATATGTATATATCCTTGAATATTTAGCCTAAATTATTCTTTGACTATCACATTTTTCTGAATTCAATATCTATTGATTATATATTATATAATTATGTCTTATCAAACTTTTGAATTCATGGGAGTGAACACTAATTTTTCTAGAAATCGTATTTTCAATCAGAAATAAGAGAATATTCTGTTTTTAAACTGACTGAGTTCTTTTTTCAGCCCACACTATTTGAAGAAATTATCACTGAAGCAATCACTCTCATAAAAGAGACAGTTCTCCAGTCTGGTATTCGAGAAATACCATTATTAGAAAATGCAAGTGCAAAGAAAGAATTCACCAACAAGTTTCACAATACGCTTCTCAATTTTGTGCAGGTTTGTAATTAAAAAATCGATTGAAATTGATTTGTTGTTTTATCGTAATACTTATTCTGTTAATAAGTCAATACATGAATATTTTGTTTTGTTCAGGCTACAGAGGTTCTTTCCTAATGAACTTTACAATCTTGTTTAAATATTATGATAATTATATAAATTCGTACTTCAACATTATTTCATGTATTATTCGATCTATAGACTTAGAAATTTATAAACATTTCAATTTATACTTTAATATTTATAATAGTATAATTTATACTTTTGTCTTACAATTGAGGCGGAAGATGAGATTAACCATTCAACTAAAGCCACAGCAGGGATTGGTGGGAGTGGAGTTGATGGCAAACAAGAAAACAATTAAAATAATGTTCAAACAATCCAATTGCATCTCATAGCGAAACTTGCGTTTCATCAAGTAACGGATGATATCTATCAACTTATTCAAAGTTATATTCATTAATTTTATGGATTTTTCCAGTTGCCTACCCATATGTTTTTCATTTACTTACTTTTGTGTGATATACTTTCATTTTTCATTCAGGCTTTGGAAAAATTGGTCAGCAGTAACGATATGGGAGACCATTCTCCTGCTATTTCCCAATTGATCGGGTCTCCAGCTCATTTCAGAGATCACAGTCAAAATTCAGGATTGGTTAGTACACTGATGATATAAATTAAATTATTAAAGCTGGGGTTTCCCAGCTCTACACTTTTTGCATAGCGCACTGGGCACCAGTGCTGCCAGACGCAAACTAAAGAATTGTGGTGGATTTGGTTCGAAATTACCGTACATTCAATTGATGGTACAATTGAACATACGTATTGTATGTAAGCTCAATTCTTACGCATGTTAATTTCAAGCCAAATTGCCCACAATTCTTTAGCTTGCGTCTGGCAACACTGGTGCGCAGTGCGCTCCGCAAAAGTGCGAAGCTAGGAAAACCCAGCTTAAGTTGATATTTTTCAGTTCAGGTTCAACTTTGGTTATGACAGCTCAAAATTTTTGGAACCGTGATAACTTATTTTAAAACTTATTGATAGCAGGAAATATCGAATGCATTTGATTCGATATATAAAAACATAAATTACCATTAAGTTATTAAATAAAAAAATCATTTTAATTTTACATTGTACTTCATAGATATGAATACAGTAGCACCTCCCTCATCTGCCCTCGGATGATCTGACGTTCAGGGTAATGCGACCATACCAAGCTCGTAAAAACGTGTTATTATACGTGTCCCAACCGTCGGGTTTGTTGGCCTTTTCTAATACAAACAACGTATTTCTTGCATTTTATTGCAATATAATAAGTCATCAGATCTTTTCAGTGAAAAATGCAACCGTTTTTTGAGTTCAAATATTGCATATTCAGTTGTAAAAACGATTGTATTTTATGATTTACGCGATAAAAAATGAACATTTTCGGATAATGTTACCTTTTTTGCGTTTCATACATAGTCCTAGTCCTGAGGGAGATGGATTGGAGGGATTCCTCTGTAAATAAATAATTTTTGCATCGTGTTTTAACATTGACTTATCATACACAAATATTCTTTCTTTATTCCAACCTGTAGCAGTAAGCTTAAATTAAATTTTAATCACCTTAGTCCACTCACATGTTCCTGAACATTACTTAAAATTAATTAGCTATGTACTTTGTACTATTATGTTAATCGCTCAAGAGTCTTAAGAGTCCTGAAAAAGATAGATAGATAGATAGATTTTATTCTCAAAAGAAAAATAGCAATATACAGTGTTTTTTCTTTTCTACAGAAAAACTATGTTTAATCAAAATATATAATTCATTAAAAAAACAAAAAAACAATATGAAATAAAAAGCCCAGGCTTACTGGTTTCCTGTTTCATCTTCACTGGAACAGCAGTAGTAGATAATCTTTATTAGCTAGGATACAAATGTGTGTTACACGTTGAGCCTCTCAACAATACAACCTATACAACTTATTGCTGCGTGAGAAAATTACTAATAACATGGAAGTTTTTTTGGAGGATGAATTTATTTTATTTTCCATAATAAATAATAATTTTCAAACAAAAACAGCAGAAAAAATATACTTAATGTAAATAAATACATGAAATAGAATATCTTCTTCTTACATAACCGTAACGACGTTGCCCGCAAAACCAGAGGTTTGTGAAAGCCCACATAGGTCTGAGACCTTTGCGTGGGTAATGAGTTGTATGATGGTGATTGATGAGCTGGACCTACAGTTTCAGGTGGGTTCCGAACCACCTGAAATTGATTTTACAGCAGAGAACAGTGTCTGTTTTGCTGGCCAATCTAATCGGTCACCTTACAAAGAGTGCCTAGGAGAATGTAGCATACTCTATCTGATTGAACAGATACCAGCTACGGCTATCACTTCCCCTAAAGTTCAATAGCTAGTTCCACAATTTGTTATTTTAAAAGCTAGGAATTCTATTTATCAATTTTTGTCAAGTCGAGTACAGTATTTACAATGAATAAATTGAATACAAATGAACCAAAAAGATAAATTGTCAACTTGATAATACTGAAGGCTAATGTAATGTTTATTGACTCCCTACATCATTCCATCTTATTCATAACTCTCTATTATCTTATTAACATGAAAAGTTCTATTAAACTACTGTACTTCTAAAGCAATTCATATATTTAACTTATTTTTTGGAGTGAGAGCATTTTGGAAAAGAGTGAAAAAAGTTTTATTGAGACACACTTTTGAATTATAATTTAATGAGTGAAACTCTTCTACAGGCATGGGAGCAAAGACTGCTGTGTACTTTGAGCAATTGTCTTTACACAAAAAAGGAAGTGCTTCCCAGATTCTTGGAGCTGCTGAACAGACACAACTATCCTCCTTTGCCAAAAACGTTTTTGGCTGTAACGGACGCTTTGAATATGCTGGAAAAAGGCATTATAGAGACATATATTGAGCAGAAAAGTGATCCACTTGCAGGAACGATTGAGCCATCCATGTATCTGGGAAGATTCGACTGGGATACGCAGCTAAAACCAACTGATCTCAGACCATACGCCAAAGAAATCATCTACAACGTTGTAGCCGTTCATGCAGAGGTACGCAATACTTTTTGTTATTAAAATTTATTAAACTAGCAGGTTGTCCGGTTAAATTGGATCTGAATCTCTAGAACGTAACAAGATATAACTAACTTAATTTAATAGTCTATTATTCTCTTATCCCTTTTTCCCATTTACTGATTCTTTTTCTTCTTCACATGGAGCCTTAAGTTTCGTCGACAGAGGACAGCATCAAGATGTTTATAATATAATAATAAACCATGACATATATTATTTAAGTTTGTTCTAATTATATTTCAGTTGAAATGTAAGTTGAAATGCAGTTGGATGTTCCTGCCAGATTAATTGACCCTGTTACTATTCTTCTTCTCTCTTTATCAATCTAGTCTTTATCAATGAATCGCATTTCTGAAGAAGTCTATGCATGTAAACGGACGACATTGATTCTTTATCTCACGAAGCCCTTACTCAAGACTCATGCTCGTTTGGTTACAATTTGCTTTGAAAATGTCATCCCTTTATTTGAAAAAGAACACTACTTCTCTATTGAAGCAATAAATTTTTTTTATCTGTAACTTGGATACAGACATTGAATTATTTGATCTGTAACTTGGATACATCTCTGCCATTGAATTAATTCGCATGTTCTGTGTGAAAGGGAAGTTACAATTTACTGAAATCAGCCTTCTTCTAATTGAACTGCTTCTCTGTTTAATATATTTTTCAATGTAATTGTGGTAGTCAATCATAACAAGTGTATTTGTTTTCTTGTTCCAGGTGTATAGAATATGTCCGGATCAAATATATTATATTTTGTGTCAAATTGTTGAAACCATAGCAGAGGAACTGTCCAGACTAATGTCTTGCGTAAAAAGTACAAAATTCAGTACTCAAGGAAATCAACAGGCTCGCATTGACATCACTGCTCTTCAGCAGACCTTTTCTGCTTTCACAACTTCTACTGCCGAGTGCGTATTATTTGCATCCAACTAACACAGATTATCCTTATATTAGACTCTGGCAAATACTCTAAAAGTACGACACTATCTAAACTTTGATTTTTAAATTATGATAGAATGCTAGCAGTTTATTTTGCTTGGAATGTGTAGAAAACCTGTCTTTTCAACTTTCATAACTTCGAAACGACATCCATATGTTGTTTCAAGGTTTGATGACATGTAAAACTAGATGCTGGCTACTATAAATTACATGTTCTGTTTATGCAGGGTGATTCTAAAAATAATTCGGGGGATATCAAGAGAGAAAAATTTGGGAAATGAAAAATATTAAATATCAAAATAGAGATGTTGAAGATCCATCTTGTTTCCACTAATATGTAATATAAACTTGAAAAACCACTTTTAAATGGAAATTAACTCACGTTATGGCGTGACGGCCGTTTCGCTCTGTTGTCTAGAGCATCGTCAGACGACCCACAGTACACTGACTTAAGGTATGAGTTTGAGGATGATATCAATCCCTCAGCATTCCCTCAAACTCATACCTTAAGTCAGTGTACTGTGGGTCGTCTGACGATGCTCTAGACAACAGAGCGAAACGGCCGTCACGCCATAACGTGAGTTAATTTCCATTTAAAAGTGGGTTTTTTAATTTTATATCAAAATAGAAATAGAATTTTAGGAAATTATTGGATACTAGCTATTGTACCCGTCCTTTGTACGGATTATTTTTAGAAATAAGACTAAATATTTTTTGGCTACTTTGATAGCAACGATCATGAAGTTGTTAGCAGCTTAGTAAACAACTTAGAACGTAAACAATTCAGTGACAGTTATCAGAGAGAATATTTGAGAACAGCTGATTGATATATCATGCTAAATTACGTGATTTGTTCTTATGTGGTAATAAAACTTAGAAGAAATGTATCCAAAATCGCACAATACTTGGTTTTTAAACGTTTATTATTCTGTTAAAAAAAAAGTTAATTTAGTTTTTTATAGCTAAAGACATTGTCAAAAAGGTTTTCTATATTGATGAATAACTTTAATCCCGATCGATGCTCTCGTTTTTCAGGAGAAGGCCGCGTAAAATGCCTTCGGGGCCGCGACAGACAGACAGACAGAAATTGAGATAAGACTTGTTTCGGCTTCTTTAATGTATAAAACGTAAAAATAACCAAAAAATATATAATTCTGATGAATGTACTGACAAAACTCTAATTTTATTTATATAGGTAATTTGTAGATGAGATGAAATTAAGGATTCATGAATGTGAAATTTTATGAAAATTATGTCAAAATTCATCGATCATCGATACACTTCATATAATTTCAATTATTTTCATTGGTTTACAGATCATTTTTCTCTGAAGCTCTAGAAGTGATTCCACCTCTTAAAGTTGCTGATACTAAGTGAGTATTTCCCATCATGATGCTTGTATACAGGGTGGGGGAAATGTTTGGAAACGGCTTAATATTTCATATACAAAGGTGATTTTGCAGTAGGTATGATTGAGGATCCTACTCAAATTGAAAATACTATTTTACTGTGACTTTAAAAATCTGGTCCGCCATCTTGGAACCGCCATTTTGAATGTAACTTTTTTTTTTAAATAGGAAGGGGGTCATGCGATACATGATTTCAATACGGAATTTTAAGACAAAATGAATGCCGAAAACCGCACATCGATATGTCAACCCGTTTCGGAGATATTTACATTATTAATCGATACCATGAAAAGCAGAAATGAAATAAATAAGTACATTAAAATCTTACCTATCAAATTTTTTGTTAATAGTGTTTGCTAATAAACATTAAAACCCAATTATTTTAATAAATGTTCAAACTGTTTTCCTTCAGCTGTTTGACAATGTGCTAATCTTAAATAATAGCCATCAAGCACATTTTGAATCATTTCGCGTGGAATTCTGTTAGCCACTTCAGTTATACATTCTCTCAGTTCATTAATTGTTGCTGGTTTCTTTTTGTACACATTGTCTTTCATGTAGCCCCAAAAGAAATAATCAAGTGGAGAGAGGTCAGGTGACCTAGCGGGCCACTCTATTGCACCTCTACGACCTATCCAGCGTTGGGGAAATGTTTGGTTCAATATATCCCGCACTCCTAATGCATAATGAGGGGGCGCCCCATCTTGTTGAAACCACAAGTTATGTAACTCCTGTCCGTTGATGTTCTGGATGGCTGGAACGATCAAATTTATTAACATGTTCTCGTAAATGGCACCTGTTAAATTATTCTCGATAATAAATGGTCCTACAATGTGACCATTTACCATACCAGCCCATACGTTTAATTTTTCAGGATACTGTGTATGACCCTCCTTCATCCAGTATGGGTTGACATCGGTCCAGAAACGATAGTTTTGCTTATTTACATTGCCGTTAAGCATGAACGTAGCTTCATCCGAAAATACTACATTATTAAAGAAGTTTGGATCATTGTCATACTTGTTCATCATTATGTCACAAAACTCTACCCGGCGGTCGAAATCATCCTCATTCAGTTCTTGTAATACATGAAGCTTAAACGGATGGAAATGAGATTCCTTAAGAACTTTTCTGACAGAACGAGTAGACATACCATGTTCCTTGGCAACGCTTCTAGTTGATGTATGCGGATCTTCAACAAATGATTGCATTACCTCTAAAGATTTTTCATTGTTGGTGGCAGTATTTGTTCTTCCAGTGCGAGCACGATCAGTCACTTTGCCCGTTTCTTGAAACCGCTTTACTGTCTTAAAAACAACACTTTTACTAATTGGATTTCTGTTGGGAAATGTTTCGTTAAATAAATCAGAAACTTCTTGGTAAGACCGTACTCTATCTCCATAGCCGCGCATCATTAACAAAGTTATTCTCTCGGTTTCATTTAAAAATGCCATTGCGAACGACTTTAAACACACTCACTACTTCATGATTGAAAAAGAATTCATTAAATCAGTTGGATTATTACAGATGATTTTAGGTTGATATCATGATTATTGTTGATATTATGATATCCAGAGTCAGATGTTCATCACGCGAAATGATTCAAAATGTGCGGTTTCATTTAAAAATGCCATTGCGAACGACTTTAAACACACTCACTACTTCATGATTGAAAAAGAATTCATTAAATCAGTTGGATTATTACAGATGATTTTAGGTTGATATCATGATTATTGTTGATATTATGATATCCAGAGTCAGATGTTCATCACGCGAAATGATTCAAAATGTGCGGTTTCATTTAAAAATGCCATTGCGAACGACTTTAAACACACTCACTACTTCATGATTGAAAAAGAATTCATTAAATCAGTTGGATTATTACAGATGATTTTAGGTTGATATCATGATTATTGTTGATATTATGATATCCAGAGTCAGATGTTCATCACGCAAAATGATTCAAAATGTGCGGTTTCATTTAAAAATGCCATTGCGAACGACTTTAAACACACTCACTACTTCATGATTGAAAAAGAATTCATTAAATCAGTTGGATTATTACAGATGATTTTAGGTTGATATCATGATTATTGTTGATATTATGATATCCAGAGTCAGATGTTCATCACGCGAAATGATTCAAAATGTGCTTGATGGCTATTATTTAAGATTAGCACATTGTCAAACAGCTGAAGGAAAACAGTTTGAACATTTATTAAAATAATTGGGTTTTAATGTTTATTAGCAAACACTATTAACAAAAAATTTGATAGGTAAGATTTTAATGTACTTATTTATTTCATTTCTGCTTTTCATGGTATCGATTAATAATGTAAATATCTCCGAAACGGGTTGACATATCGATGTGCGGTTTTCGGCATTCATTTTGTCTTAAAATTCCGTATTGAAATCATGTATCGCATGACCCCCTTCCTATTTAAAAAAAAAAGTTACATTCAAAATGGCGGTTCCAAGATGGCGGACCAGATTTTTAAAGTCACAGTAAAATAGTATTTTCAATTTGAGTAGGATCCTCAATCATACCTACCGCAAAATCACCTTTGTATATGAAATATTAAGCCGTTTCCAAACATTTCCCCCACCCTGTATAATAATTCGAATGGCATCTTCTTCATTGACTTGGCATACCAAGTGTAATTATTCTGTTAGAATCGAATAATAGCAGGTTATTGACTTCATAGAAAATTTAGAAAATTCACTTTAGAAATAATCACGTGTTAGTAAATTGACAGAAAATTCATAAAATCATCATAATCGATAAATTTCAAAACTTGATTTTTCTAGTATAATCCAAATATTTTCTAACCAAAATTTTAGTTCTTTCCCTTTTTATTACTAAATGTTATGAAGGGTTACATATGCAGCGCATGACTATTTTGTTCACTCAATACTTCCTGTTAATATTTTGTTCGTTGAAAAAATCTGCTTTCTGTAGAGTGCAGAATTTTCGCCATGTAGAATTTATGCGATTGATAACGTTAGGGAAAAAGGTTTGAGAAAATGTGATCTACCAAAAAGTTGACAAAGAATAAGTAGTTAAGTAGTCTAAATTCAATTATGAAAAAATCAGATGTGCAGTACAAAAACTTTCTACTGATGAAATAAAACGAAGGAGTGATTGGCCGCTTGCTTAGTACGATGTCAGGGCGGTCACGAGCACTCGGAGCTGCGCTTGCAAAGTTGACAGACTACTATGAACGTTGTGATCAGCGAACATATTATCGCGAAAATTTGGCTTGCAACTCGCTTGAAACTGTAGGTCCACCATTCTTCATGCTGCGGGCCGCTTAGCGCAGTTGGTTGAGGCGTCGCAACTTCAGCTTACTGTGGCTTCAGCGGTCGTGGGTTCGAATCCCGCTCCTCCGTCTGGCATCCATGTGTAATCATTCACCTCATTACCCACGCACAAGTCTCGGATTCATGTGGGCTCCATCAGCAAATAACAAAAAGAAGTTTGTCAATTTTACGTTTTTTAGAGAACTAAACCGGGTTTTTGGCTTTAGTTGTCAAATTATTAACGTGAAAAACGAACTCTCATCATTGTTTTATTTTTTATGAAGTTCTAACATCAATAAAATTTACTTATTGTGCACTAAATGGTTGGACTATTTAAATGGACGACTTGCGTTTAAGTTCAATTTATCACATATCAGTTTCATGTACATCGTATTCTAATTTATTCAATTGTTATCATATTTTGAAATTTCTTCTAATTCACACATTTATTTCTAATTTCAGAGTTGTGGATGAAGTACTGAAAACATTTCAGTCCAATATGCGTCTGCGTCTGGCCTGTTTGAAGACTGTTGAGAAACCTCCCAACATTTGATGAACAAATGTTTTGAAAGCAATCAAAATGACTCATTTCTAACAAGTAATGTCACTGAGATAGTGCTCATCTGATATCAATAGGTGGTCATTGAATTCTGCGGTGGCAATTTACGCAAAACAAACCCTATAGAGTGCTTAGCGAAAATTATTCTTCATTATTTGTCTTTCAGTGTGCCTTCTTCCGTTTTTATTCACTTAGTAACTTAGATGTAAAGATTTAAAAAAATACCTGTGTGATGAACCATTGCATGCATTACAATTTTGCGACTTACCATAGAGGTTCCACGTAGGAGCTCCACCACACATAGGTGCTCGTCTGAGTTGAATAATGCAATACACAGGACAGGAAAAGAGTCTCTGTGTCAAAACAAAACAATTAGATACATGAAATTCCTACTCCTAACCGCTCTTGGAATATGGTCACCCAAAACTTCTAGTTGAAAAGCCCTTTCAAATCTCTCTAGATGCCATCCTAGTCAAGTTTAAACCAGGAGCATTGAATGAAATACAACACAGTATGGGCAGCAGTAATAAATTATTTGTTAAAATTACTCATTATCAGTATTCTGTAACATAAGCCTGTCCAACGACAGCCTTTAAAGATGTCACAAAGCTGTTATGCCTTTTAATCCACTCAGAAGAAGCGAACCCATAAACAAAGTAAACGGTCCATACCATAAGCTAGTAACGATGGCAACCTTTGTCTTTTAATTTATCACACAACATTTATAAAAAAGTATTATAATTTCAGTAAGAAAAAGAAACAAAATAATATTTGGAAACAAGTTTGATGGGCTGGCTGATAAACCAATCAAGCATAACCAAATAGTTAGAATTGGTTGGTTCTAAAGGGGTTCTTTGTAGGAATTTTGCATATGGTGATTTTTTTCGCTAGAATGGTAAGTAGGGGTCCTAGGAATCAGCTTTCCCAATGTAAAGAGTGCGGCCATAAAATTAAGAAATCCAGATTCATTCATTATCATTTTTTTCTAATTACTTTAAGACGCTTAATCCGAATTTCACATTCTCCACCTCGCTTGACCCCCCCCCCTCCAAAAAAAATCGAGAAAAATAATGTAAATTGAGATTTTTAGTTTTTTGCTGTCTCAAAAACTGTGAGGTTTATGAGACAATAAATCTTTTAAAAACTTCGAGAATACCCAACTTTTAAAAAAAATGATGGGTTCTTTTCGATTTTCCATTGACTGGTGCCAGAGCTAGCGAGTATGGCTGCCGCTTGATCATAAATTTTGGCATTTATGAAGTAGAAATCTAGACCAGCTTTGGAATGACCGGATCAGGTGGCGGAGGCTTGTTAACACCCAGACCCAGTGAACCTACTGGAACGGGAACCGGATATGTATGTATGTAAATCTAGACCAGCAATCCCTATGCAGAAAATATTTTCTCTCAAACTTTGAAGTGTGTCCTTTTTGAAACACCTGTTATCTGCAAAAATATCAGGAATTTCATCACCCCGGAATATCTTATCATCTTGCTTTACAAATTCCTCATTTGGGTTAGAAGAACACTTGTTTATGAACCTCAAAAACTTTTTACATCATCACTCACTCTTTCCTCAATCAATTTCATGTACATTGAATAAGCAGAAACTATCATTATATTTGAGAAGCCAAGGGGTATCAGTGCACAGAAGTGAGTTTTGAGAAAAGCCAGTTTAAAGTTGAATTCGTTATATGAACTATGATATTCTGAATTGATTTGGTCTTGACTAATATAATCAGGAAAATAAATACAATTTTCATACTCTCAATTTATGTTATCAGCTGATATTTGATAAAAGTCCTATCTTGTACCCCTTGGCTTGTAACAGGAATCAGAAAATATGAATGGAACTGGTTACAAGTGGATTAAAAAATATAATTTCACAAAATAAATAGGTTATATTGATGTATTTATCCAAAATGATTCAATTTTTTTTTTTCAAAAAATGATTCTTACACCATGATGAATTGTTATTTTTATTCAGAATCACTGCTGTAAAAATTGGTCCTCTTGTTCCTCCAAAACTTGTAAATTTTGTGCTTGCTTTGTTTGTCTGGTCACTGAATGATTAATTTCATGGTCCAATGTCTTGTAGAATTTGTGGTGTACAGGTGGTACAAACAGTAAAAAACCAACGAGATCTTTGTATTTTGATGCCTTCATTTCCTTCTTGATCAGTTTAAGAACAAGGGAAGGCATTCTTGTTGGAATCCTATCAACATTTCTTGCTATCGTTTTGTACTCAGAAAATAGAAAGTCTTCATTAAATGAAGATTTGTGGAAAACACTCCATGATTCTCTTTTCTGAACTGAAGACACTGCGTATTCCTTATTCCCTTGCCCCCTTTTGCAAAATAATTGTTTTTGGATCCAGAGTAAGAAAGTTCCCATCCAACATTTTCTTCACTAAAAACTTCTTGCTGGTTGTAGCTGTAATATACACCCAGTCATTGGGAACAAAAATACCTCTCTTCAATATTATAGTACAAAAGGTATAGGATGAGCTGCGATTTGTGCGACAACAGAAGCAACTGCCTATGGAGAGACAGAGAGAAACAGATTCAGATAGCTTTATTTGAGTAAAAGTACAATTCATATGACTTCTGACTATTACCTTACAATGAATGACATCACCTAAATTCATGGAAGATAGATAAAAAATAGATACAAGACGATACGTTACTATTACACTGTTTTATAAGTTAAAATACTGACATTAATAAGAATATTTGCATAATAAATGAATTGTAATATCAAGGTGATGCATTTACACATAAGGGCGGAGTTGGGCAAAATAGCCCTATCTTACACACAACCTACCAGTGAACTCTACTTGAATTAGTTTATTTAGAATAAAAGAATACATTTTAGTAAGATATTTCCCAGAATACAATGAAAGTGAATGAGTTAATAGTTGAAGTTGATTATTAAACTTGTTATGATTCAGAGAAAAAAGTAATTGGATTGAGAATACAATGAACTGAAACAAGAATAATTAAGAAGTAATAATGTATAGATTTAAACAGAGAAACTGCTGGCGAGTGTGTGAGCCTGGAGCTTCCCCCTCTGCTGCCACTGCGCATCTCAAGGTCATAGCTATTCCTTGAGTACTGTATCTTGGTATTTTCAACCTTACCAAAACCTTGGTCACAATGGTTCTGGGAGTGACCAGCAAGTAAGTAAGAATTTAATGTCAACAGTCTCAATGTGTGTTGTGTTAATAACATACAACCAAAATTTAACAGTGAATTGACTGTTATGTTGTCCCAACAATTATCACAAAAAGCAGTCAGGTGGGTGACTAAGGAGGGCAAAGATTTGATGTACTGCATCAAACATGAAATGAAGGAGTCGGCCGAAGAAAGTGCTAACCCTCTGAGATGGCATTTTGAGTAACACAATTTCAAAGTTTAGTTAAATCTGTAAATCACGTTTCATTTTTTATAGTTGTATTAATGTCACCATAAATTATCTATAGTATATTAAAGTGAAATAATATATCTAATTATTTTTTTTTCAATTGGGAATTTTTCAATAAATTGATTAATAAATCGAATTACACATGGTTTTTGAGGGTTAGCACTTTCTTCCATAAAGAAATAATTCCATTATTTTCAAACTAATTTTATTTCACATTAATGAGCATAGAAAATCAAGTTAATAGTTTATAGTCAAACTACTTCTGAGATGTCTTCTTCATGTTCTTCAGTATCATATTCCTGAAGTTTGTTGTAAAAATGATGATACACTTCTGGGATGAATGGAAGAAGTTTTTTGATGTCATCTAGCTTCTTCTCAATAGGATGTCCACTTTGCCTTTTCTTCAAAATTCGGGGTAGTCCAGGCTTGCCTTTCTTCTTTAACAAAACACATGCAAACTCAGCGGTAAGATGATGTTTGATCATCATGGTCATTGGCTTGTTCACATCAAATTTAAAACAAACTGCTTTACTGAACATTGCATTGTCTCCCAATTCAGTCTCATTTTGAACACTTTTAATGTTCTTTTTTAAATCAGTTAAATCAATCATGTCTTCACTATTCATTTGAGTTACAATGAACTTCTTTTTGTGTCCACACTTCACAATGATGCCCCTCCACTGGTCTGGTGTGTACACCAGTGGATGTTTTCTCTGAAACTTCTCAATTATGGCAAAATCGCGATCTGAGGGTAGAAATGTATGTCCAGGTATCAGATAATAATGTTAAATTTCTTTGAACATTTTTTTAAAAATAATGTAGTTGTACAGGGCTACAAGATAGTAGTTCTTGTTCTGCCCCCCCACACTTGTCTGAAAATATAGCCAGCCTCTCACTTTTGATGTTCATGCAAGTTATGTATTTCAATAAACAACTACCTATTTCTTCACTGCCTCATTTTGCAATGCTTTCATCCCACATAAACATATGCCCTTGATTGTTACCACAGTCATGGATCCCAACGTTGAAAGTCCATAGCTTATGTAGGTGAAAGGCTGGGCCACAGGTAAGTTTTGGAGTAGGCAGGGTTTGTTGCAGGTCAATAGTTATAGTGTGCAAGGTATCAGGATGTACTTGGGCTTCTTTTGAGTATTGTCTAAGCTTTTCCTGCATAGCATCGCTCTTCTCATGTATAGCTCTTTCTCTGTCTGAATTGTTGCTTTTTCTTCATCACTTGTTGATGGGTTGCTCAACTTAATGTGGAACATATCGCATATTTTGCAGGTGTCTGGTTTAGGTAATTTAAAACCAATATTATAGTCTTCATTGTAAATCCGCCTATTCTTATCCTCAGAGACAGCTTCCACATTATTTTCTTTGCAGAAATCAAGATATTTATCTCTGTACAAAGATGCTATGTTGCAATCAGAAACAAAGTATTTTCTTTTTGGGTTTTGTTGATGGCATAGTGTGTCTGGTAGGTTGGTATTGACTGTTTATGATTATGTACAGAAACGATTCTCTCATCAGGAATGCGGTCAGGTCGATTACAATGTTTGCCTCTCTTATCATTTTCAGGTGTGTACAAAGATTTCACTTGCTTCAAAATATTGTTCAGCCGACCTCTGTTGTTTTGGAGTCCATGCACAGCCAGAAAAGATTTTCGGCATACCCTAACCATACTACCATTGATATTTAACTTAAAATTATATGTCTTCTGTCAGTGAGATAACTCTGGAGGCATTTTCCCATACGGTACCTTCTTCTAACATCATAAGCTTCTATTAAGCCATAGAGATAGGCATTTTGTTTATCAAAATTTGCCAAATTCCAGAACCCATCAAATAACTCATCTTTTACTGTCCCAATTTTATCTTTGCACTTGAGAGGGCAATTGCAGAATCATGTCCCCAATCATGTGCCCATCAACAAGAAGTCCTTTACTATTGATATAAGGCCTGCCTTAATTTTTCCTCCTCTTATTCCTTTCTTTTTTACTCAAATGTTTTTTCCTTTTTCGTCCTTGAAGAGGCTTCTCTGGTGTAGGGCGAGGAGAACGGCTTCTTTCTTCTCCATTTACAGCCTGGTCAGATGGGATATCCTCCTGGAAATAACATTTCAATTAGTTTTCATTCTATTTTGATTAAAAACAATGCTAAACCACAAGTCTCTTGAATTGCATAAGTTTTTGAGTGAAGACAATGCTATCTCATTGAAGGCTGGGTATCAATAATGGTTGATAATAACATTATTATCCATCACACTACCAAATAAACTATTGTAATATAAGTGTATATTGTTTATATGTATTAGAAACAAATAAATATTTCAAATTACTGGTAATTAGGTTCATCATTAAGTCAAATGCTAACACAAATCATTTTAGGTTATCCCAGAGTCTATGTTGAGAGGATTTCTTTCATATTTTGTCAAAACAGATTTCACAATTATTAATAAATTTTGAATATATTTTTTTATATTGGGCCAATAGTATTATATCCTTATTGTGTCATATGTTTCCTTTGTACCTGTGTGATTAGGTTTGCTGATATGATCATTTTAAATTGTTTCCATTCTGTCATCTTTGTGAGCAAAATCTAAAACTTTAATTTTGCATCAGATGAGTAATAGTTTAGAGAACTTGAAATTTTTGGCATTGTCTGAAGCAAATCTTTTGTAAAATTCGTTGTCAAAATACAAACTCTATCTCATGTTTGGTGCCAGGTTTTCTTTGACAAATTCCGCTATGTATCTATGAAAATTATTTTCAGAGATTTCTACCATCATACACATATTATTATCAAATATTTTGTGGGTGACAACTTTTTTGGATAGTTTTACAAGTTTAAGTATCATCTGATTTTTTGCCAAATTGACTGGATCTTCTGATACAGGTATTTCAACTGAAGTGTTGCTTTCATAATTTGAATGTTGAATATGTGACTTGTTTTCAATTAATTCACTGTCAAATCCTAAGAAATCTGTTTCATCATCAGCTACATCTGAATTTTCAGCAGGTTGGTTGTTATCAATGAATTCACTGTCAAATCCTAAAAATTGAGTTTTATTATCATGTACATTTGCAATCATTGATTTCGAACTACTTCTTTGACTAACCGAGAGAGACTAAGTACTATCGAGCTACTTCATTGACGGACCGAGAGAGACTAAGTAAGAGGGAGGCTCAGAGCTAGGGCGGTTGGCTGCTATCTTATAGTAGATAAGATTGGCCGTAACATACCCCCCGCCTTGAACCAATGGTTCAACATATGAGGTATGAAAGGTAGAGACCAGAGAGAAGAGACAAGAGAGTGTCCAGAGAGGAGAGACAAGAGTGTCCAGAGAGGAGAGACAAACGAGAAGAGATTAAGAGTGAGATTTCTCATGTCTACAATAGTTACTCGATCCACCACTGAGACATGAGAAGTGAGACTAAGAGATTATTCGAGGGGGAGAGGTGACACCTTGACAGCTGGACGAGAGAGTATGCCGTTTGCTGTTCTGACATACACTACTCTCACAGTATTATCTTTACCAGGGTGAGTTTTGACAATGCGACCCAGTCGCCAAGAGAGTGTTGAGGAGAGGGAGTTCACATTTTTCTGAAGATGATTCTTACACAGAGAGTTGTGTTGAAAGCGCAAGAGAAGCGCTACTACACGGACTAGAGTCGTCCATGAAGAGAAGCGGTTGAGAAGCTCAAGAGCTGGAGAGTCTGCAGAGACCGTGAGAGTTTGAGATTCAACTTCTGAGAGATCGCTAGTAGAGAGAAGAGTATGAGACGTAATTTCATGAGCAGAAAGGTATATAGCTACTGTAGAACCAATTAATACATATCCGAGAGATGTGTGCCCTTGGCCCATGTTTGGAGGTTTAGAGACCTGTTGAGTTGAGTTATTTGTAACTGAGGTCTGATTTTGCAAGACAATATTTGCGTATGAGGCCGGTGGTGAGATAGTGCGAAAATATCCTTGACCGCGAGGAGTAGATTGTTGAAATCTAAATTGTTGTAGAGGTTTCGAGACATCAACTATTATTCCACGACCACGAGATTGAGTGTTGAGAGGAGACGAGACAGCCGAGAGCTGAGGGTAATTCGGAGGTGATGCTTCCTCAATTTCAGAGCATTCTTGATTAATGAATTTTATTATTTCATCGGCCTTTGGAATAAATACAGTGTCCTTGTTTTCGCTAGAGTGAATTGTTGAGCGATAATGTTCATATTTTCTTCTGAGATTAATATCCATTTTTCTTAAGATAATAGCCGACAAGAGAGGATTTTCTTGAGTTGTAATATCAACTTCAATACCTTGGAGCGCTTGGATATTTTCATTATAAGAGTTCAGAAAATATCTCATTTGAGAAGGAGTGTTATCGACTGAGGGTAAATCTAGTAGTTGATTGAGATGTAGCAAAGCGAGTCGTCGAGGTGAATGGTATCTATCTTTGAGCAGGTTATAGGCTACCTG
Organism: Conomelus anceps; assembly: GCA_948455865.1. NCBI lineage: Eukaryota > Metazoa > Arthropoda > Insecta > Hemiptera > Delphacidae > Conomelus > Conomelus anceps. Next base: position 76,032,399 of record OX418216.1, on the reverse strand, counting down.
ATAATTAGCAGCTGAGATAGGTAGAGCTTTAATCAAATTTAGTGGTTCATCTGAGAGAACACTAAGTAGATACTGAAATTTCATTACAGAGTCCATGGATGCATTGTTATGAATACTTGAATCAAACATATTTATAAATGAGACCCATTCAAGCATGTCGCCTTTAAAATGCTTCAACTCAAGTTTCGGTAAGCGAACAACAGAGGCTTGTTGTGGAGAAGTAGAGGTTGCAGTCTTATTTTTAGAAGCATTAATTTTGGTTTCGCAAAATTCGAGATGAGAGTTAATATAATCAACTAGTTCATCAGCACTATTGAGTGGTGCGTAATTGGGAACAAACTTCTTATCTTCTTGTAACTTGAGTTCATGATATGAGTCAAGAGCATCAGCAAACTCTTTGCGAAGCTTGTCAACTGATTTTGAACGAATCATAAATTTTTTAAGTATTTCTTTATCTGCTGTTTTCTTTGTCAAATCATAAATTATTTGGATTTGTGAGAAAGCATTATCCTTCTTTGCTTCTAAAACAGGCAGTGATAAAGTCATATTTGATAGTATTTAGCGAGTAGAGTGAGTAGAGTACAGGAGGAGTAATAGAGAAAATTCTGCTAAGTCGAAACTGTAAACAAAGAACAGCTGTGGTCGACGTTCCGATTATGATAATTATTGTTGAATGGTGAGCGAAGAGCAAAATAGAATGAAAGTGATTAAATGGACTGAGAGCCAGAGAGAGATAACGTCTTTGAAGTAAGAGCACGAGAGTGAGTGAGAACGCAATAGGGAGATAGAACGTCCTTTGTAGTAGAGCATAGAAAGACAAAGAGTGATTGTCTGTAATGCGGCGCTGCGAGTGCGAGAGAGAAAGAGAATAAGAGTGCGTCGAGTGAGAGAGAATGCTCGACAGAGTGAGATAACGAGTGGAATTCAGAATATTATTTTTCAACTTTGTAGGAAGCCTGCTATAGCTTATCAAGGAGCTAAGAGATAAGAGCAAGCTACAATTGCAGGTTACAGAGATAATCCTTTCAAAATGCACAAAATTAAGCAACTTATGAAACGGCTTGACAAGAGTAATTTTTGAATAAATTATTCACTTTTCTAACTGATTCAAATCCACCGGATTTTTGAGTATCAGGGGTAGCCAAATGATAATCAATATCCGGGCCGTGAAGGACCAAATGTAAAGGCGTTTGAGTATTTGGCCTAGGAGGAGCAAATGTAAGGGCGTAATCTGTCCCGTGGGACCAAATGTTGAGGCCTGTGGTAGCTTAGAGGAATTGAGGAGAGAGAAGAGCAGTGGAGGACCATATGAGGATAAGAGGAAGAGTAATGAGTGTTAGATGTACACTTACCAGATGCTTACCAGATGAGCTGAGTTGGAGAGATGAGGAGGGGCGCCCCTTATTTCCTGCTGCTTGTAGTCATCCAGTCTGGTATTCGTAGTGCGATGATATATGAGTGTGGAAGAAGAAGTGTGAGAGAGTGTGAGTGATAGAGAGGAAGAGAGTGAGTGAGGATAGTGAGAGACATAGAGCATGAATGAGAGAGGATGAGAGAGTAATCGCGTTTGGGCACTGAGTAAAGAGACAATTGCACCGTCTGCTATGGCTTACCGAGAAAGACTTACTATTATCGAACTACTTCTTTGACTAACCGAGAGAGACTAAGTACTATCAAGCTACTTCATTGATGGACCGAGAGAGACTAAGTAAGAGGGAGGCTCAGAGCTAGGGCGGTTGGCTGCTATCTTATAGTAGATAAGATTGGCCGTAACAGTGTAGATACTGCATTGCTTGCCGCAAATGTTGCCCAGACAATTCAATCCAGCAAAGACAGATAGTTAACAGAAAGGTCTCATTCTAATCTCTCCCATGAGCATGAACCACATGTTGTGGAACATGCACTGGCAAATTGCAAATTTCTCACAACTCACTCAAACAAGATCAATGGAACACAGGAGAATCCCATTGAATATAACTCCTCAAGTTTGTTGAGAAACAAATACGCACATGCCCTTTGAAAAGGTCATGGTGTAATATAAATCAAAATCTTCAGCAATACCAGCAATTGAGAATCTGAAATACAAAATGCTTACAACCTACAGCCAGAGCCAAATAGTGGTCAAAATTATAACTGCAAGTTGTAGGAATATTGGGTTTTAATACAATTTCAAACTGTTATTTCAAGATAGATTTTAGTAAAATGTGAAAGATCATGAATGGAAATAATACCCTTGATACTGAATGAATATCTCTGGAAAGTCTTTAAAATAATAAAATAATTAAATTTGTATGAGCAATTAGGATTTTGTCTAAAGGCATTACTCAGTTTGTGAAAGTGTGCACATTGAAAATCACATGCATTATGCCTTGATGGGTTGCAAACTCATGTATTAAATTTTTTGATAAAATATCACTCACTAATTTGAGCCCAAATTATTTTGTACAGTAGTTGATCACTTGTTCATTTAACTCCTTTTGACCTCAGGCTTCTTGTATGAACATCTTGGCATGGGTGGCAGGATGCAAGTGGTAGATTGCACATTTATTTTCAAATGACTCAGCTTTAATTTTCTTGGCAATCAAAACATTAATTCTCAATGTAGCAGGAATTACACATAACATTAAAGCAGCACTTGATTGACAAATAACAAGTTACATTAAAAAAGTAAAAATTCTAAAATGGTATCTCTTCCTTAGCTAACCAAGTTCGTCTCTTGTCCTTTCCAAGTCTCATAGCCAGTACTTGGGAAGAAGAAAATACATCTTGCAGCAAATTTGCCAATCAGGGCAAAGCAAAACGTTTTCCTACAATGGGAAGCTTACACTCATCTTTAAGTACAAGTATGCCACAAATAAACAAAAACTTTTAACATGGAGGACAAGAAAAATAAATTCAAAATACAGGCAATTAATTGGGTAAGCAGATTTTTACAAGTTGACAAAATAACAGAAATACAGAATAATATGATAATAAATTAGCAAAGAGAAAATATCAATGAACCAGTAAACAGCTGACTGATGACACCAGTACAATTAAGCGTTTTGACAGGCTAACCTCTAATTGTCAATAAACAATGTTTATGCTCCTCAGCTCATCAAAATACACTGAATACAATTTTTATCTTGTAAATTCTATTCAAATGTAAAGGATATAGCAATAATTAGATAGAAATAAAGGCATGTAAGTAACAACAAATTCCTTAATTTCTAGTCCTTATCACAATGGTTTTTAAGTTGTCTCAACAACTGAACTCTTTGTTTTTGTACTGTGACAATAAAAATAGCAGTGTCTGTTGAAAATGCTGTGTTTCAATACTATCAGGGTTAATTCTGATCTGATGGAATCTGGAGAATAAATCAAGGGTTGTGGAATATTGTGCTCCTCCTAACTTGTCTAAAATACTTGTAATATTGGGATGGGGAAATTTGTCATCTATTGTCTTAGAATTCAGCCCCTTGTAGTCCAGAACTACAACTGTTAATTTATGGAAGCTCAAATATAAGTTAATCATGGCTATTAAATTAAGTTAAAATCCAAGTTAATCATTGCTATCAAATTAGTTAATCATGGCTATTAAATTCAGTACAATTGATAAAAACTACCATATTCTAATCTCACATTCTTTTCTAACCTAACAAATCCATCAGCAATTTATATTGATACAATACACTTTTGTTGCAGTTTCTATATTTTTGAGTTGTTGAAATGGCTCAAAAATCAAATAAATTTTGAGTAAGATACATACAAACATGTAAAAGATAGGAAGAATGGAAAAAGTCTAACAATTTGATGTCACTTAGTTTTGTTGGCTTTGCTACTGAGCATCACTTTTGTGATCACTAGGCTTATCTTGAATTCGAATTACCTTAAGTTCTGCTATAATTCAGAATTTGTCAATTTTCACAATCACTGACACAATAACACCGGTAACCGTAGAACTCCAAACTATGAAACTATGTAACAAACACAACAATAAACACACCGCAAAAGCGCTTTGGCAGAATCAGCTGTTTGTTCCATTTCCAGGTGTAATACACAAGGCCAGATAGAGAATGTGCTCAACTAAATGCATGCCATCCTAGTGTAATCAGGCTGGTCTATATATCTACATGGAAATGCGCACTCATGTTTTCATTGCTGTAAACTGCTTTGGGTGGCATGCTCAAATAGAAGCGGTAGCCTTGCATAGAATGCTTGGCAACATAGATTATGATACAGAGATATAGAATCATGTTGAATGTTCATTCTTCAAACACTGTCACATTCTGTTTCATTGACAATGTTCAAATGTGATGTCAGAAAATTTTAACTTTAAAAGTAACTTTTTGAAAATTATATTCTCTCTTTTATCTGTCTGTTATTTGTTAGGCATGTGGTGCATGCTGAGCATGCTTGGAGAATTTGCCACTGAACTTAAGATCAATATTCCCTAAGGCTTCTCCAGTCAGGTGACGTCCAGGTTTAGACACTGGATCAGGATCTTGTTCACCTTCAATGCCATCTTGGTCTTGGCTGATTGTTGTGATACTTTCTTAGGTGTCAATAAGTTTGACAAAATCTTCTTGAATTATGTTATTGTACACATATCTAAGATTCAAGAACAATTTTTTTGTATGTGAAATGTCTGTCGTTTCATCAAAAATGACAGAGTAATATTGAGTTTTTGAAACTTGTTTTATTATGGCTTCTGTTATTTCTTCTCCACAGCATACTATGAGCTGATTTTGTGTTTTACTTCCTATGTATGTTGCTCTAGAAGAAGCTGTGGCCAAGTGTCCCCCTCTCTGGAACCGCCCTTGGTTCCAGTTCCAGTAGTCACAGATAAACACTTCTTGCATGTGCTCTATTCCCTACCAATTGGAGTTTTAATGGGTCATCTCAACACAAAGTATTAGAATCCACTGCTAACTCAATTTTGATATTTTTGGAGCATGTGAGTTTTGATCTCATCTTTGGCTATATTGGGATTTTGACAGTTTTTGAAGAGAGCTTATTTAGCATATTCATGAACAAATATATCCAAAACATTGTCATCAAAAAAAGTTCAAATAATTCACTTGCAGAAAAGTCTTTGTACTTTGAAAAGTCAGCACTGGGAAAACCAAAATTATTAAGCTCTATGTCATGAAGAATCCATGTTTTCTGGGTGGGTGTTTTCCTATTTTTGACAGTTTTTTCATGCTGCATCTTTGTCAATAAATATCTAATACTTCGGAATTAGGCCTTAGCCTACTTTTATTTGGAACATCTCTGTTGTTTGTGCTTTTATCATCACAAACAATATTTACAGGTGTTTTCAACTTTTTTTGTTGAAAGTTCACTACATGCGAACTAGTGTGAGAGCTAAAAAGGACTATCATTTTTGTCATTGATTGCCAAATAGTCAATAACCATATTATCCTTTAGTTTTATCTCCAAAGAAGCTAAACGAGAGTTCTCAGTATGTTTATTGTATGGTGCAATTAGACCTAAACCTCAACATTCAAAGTAAAAGTTCCACTCTAGCTGCATATTTTTCTATATGGTCCACATATTGTTTGGATAAAAGGTTACACAATTTTAAGCATCATGCTTTTGGGGAGGTTGGGTTAAGTTTGTGAATAGTAGTTTTTATCAGTTTTTCAGAAATATTTAGAAAACTACGTAGTTTAGCTCAAAATTGTCTCTACAAAAATGGTCTTTGCATAATCTTGCTAAAGTGAATGGTTCTAGAATTACGGAGGATGTAAAAGTAGAAATTTTTTTAGATTTTTTTGAAAAAATATATTACCTACCACTAAGGAAACTTTTTTTATGCAGGATTGTGTTTTATAAATACAAATTGCAATTTTAGTGGCTGGTGGTAGGATGATAGTACCAATTTCCGACCAATTAACACTTTTTCAACTTTAAAATTCTGTAAAAAATAATAATTTAATATTTTCCAAGCTACAGTTCCACTATGTTACTCTTTATTCTTCAAATTTATAAAATAAATGTAATGGAATTGCTTGACTTTGAATTAAACGTTTTTTATTATTAATTTAAATTTTTTTTACAAAATTACCAATAACCAACCACTTGCTCCAGTTACCGACCTCCTATGCACCAATATCCGACCATGTGAAATCAGGCTAGTAAAAAGTCATTGTAGGGTTTTATATACTTTATTATGATACAAAATGTATATAAAATGAAAAATAAGTGTAAAATCCAAGAAATAATATTGTTTATATGATGAAAATTAAATAAATGTAAGGTAGGCCTCTTTATCATTTCAATAACAAAGACCAAAAAACCAAGTAGGCCTAGGCTAATAATTCTAATGGACATCATAGTTTTTCAAATTGATTTCAAATGTAACTGATGCTTGTTGACGTTTTGTGCCAGTGACTACTGTTGGTTTTAAAATGAATACAATTTGATTTTTTTCAATCACAGTTTTATCAGGAACATTGGGGTAGATGAATTTATTAGTGCACTTTTGACTTTTTCTCAAGCAAGACATTTCAAATTCTTCATTTCCTGCAATTTGCAAAATTTGGCCTATGTAATAGGCTTTTTTTCTCCACTTTCTGTTGGAAAGTTGATTAAGGCAAAGTTTCCTTCTTCAGGCTCTTTGAGTAATTCTTCTTGATTTGGAGTTGGAGTTCTTGGCTGTATGAGATCAGTCAGATCTAGATCCATAGAATCGTCCATTATTTCCATCATAATATTTTCATCTTCTTCAGATGAAGAGTCTTCTTGGTCATGTCTCTTTTGTTTCATATGTTTCTTTTTAACCTCCCCTTTTATTTCTTCCTGTATTTTTTTAACTCTTCTTTTTCTTTTTTCTTTTCAAGTCTTTTGTTTCTTTTCTGTTCTTTTTGTATTTTCTCTTCATCCTTTTGTTTCCAATAATCTACCCAAGCTTCAGCACCAACTGCATCTGGAAGTTTAATTTTTTTCCTACATCTCCCTTCTTTTTTTACTGGTGACTGTGTCGGTCAAGTAACACATTCAGCAAAAGCAGGGCTTACTCCTGTCTTAATAGGCCTAGCAACTGTTGGTGTTGTGTACAGTACAGATGTAGTACTCATACATGACTCTTCTTGTGGATTTTATTGTGTTGATTGGCCATTTTCATCTAAAAACTGGGCAGTAATATTTTGATAATTTTCATTGAAGGGTGGTCCTAGGTCTAATTCTGAATCAGCAAAATGGACAGTAGAACTTGTTGCATTTTGATTTGTAGCTGTTTCTGAACTGGAGTTGGTTGTTGGGTCAAAAGGCTCTTCAACAACATTAGAAGGTAATATTTGATTAGCTTGATTTGAAACATAGGTTTTGATTTTGTACCAAACCCAAAAAAGCTCTTTAGCAGAATCTTCACCATTCCATTGTTCACCACTGCTACGAAACTGTTGAACCCATGAAGAAGGGAACATGGATTCTAGAAACAACAAATGTTCAGTATTAAATTTGCATGGCTTTTCAATGACTCTGCTCTCATGACTCAGACATTTACTATAATCAATACTTTCTATATCAAACGGGAATATTCCACATTTTTTGAAACCATTTCTTAACACATCTTCATTGGCTGCCTGCAAAGCATTCTCAATAAGAGGTCCAAAACTAACTTGTGTCACTGCCCTAGCTTCAGTCCTAGCCAGCCAATCTGAAACAATTTTCTTCCAGGCCACTTTAATTGGTTTGAATTCAGAAACATCAGCTGGTTGTAAAATGTGAGTTGCATTTGGCAGTAATGAGTACAGAATAATGCCATTATTCTTACAAAACATAGTAACTTCAAAGCTTATATGGGACTTATGTCCGTCAACTACAGGGTGTTTCAGAGAAACGAGAAATTTTGAAAGTTGAATAATTTCAAGAAAAACAAATCTTTAAATAAAGTTTTTCATATCATTTAATAGTAAAAATAATGCCATTTTAGAATAAATACCGTAACATTTATTTTTTGAAGATGACATCTTGCAGGTGTGTTCCTTTTCTACGCAAACATTCCTGTAGTCTCTTCGTCACATTGTCCATGGTTTGACATAACATTACAACTGGAATTTCTGAAATCGCTTCTCGAATCTTGGCTTTCAATTCTTCTGTTGTTGCAGGTCAACTAAGGAACACTTTGCTTTTAAGGTGACCCCACAAAAAGAAATCACAAGCTGTCAAATCAGGGGATCTGGGAGGCCATGGAATGTTACCATTTCTCGAAATTACATGTTCCCCAAACAATTGGTGTACAGCTGCAATCGATATTCATGCAGTGTGTGACATTGAACCATCTTGTTGAAACCAGGCTGTGTCAATAATTTGTGGAAATCTCTGTAGTTGTTGCACAACAAAGGTTTGAAGCATAGCAACGTAACGATCCGAAGTGACTTTAGTCGCAAAGCCATTCTCGTTCTCAAAAAAGTAAGGGCCTATAATACCATGAGATGACATAGCACACCACACAGTTACTTTTTTGCTGTGCAGTGGATGCTGGTGTAGTTCTGTAGGATTTTCTTGTGCCCAGTATCTAAAATTTTGTTTGTTAACAAAACCACTGAGGTGGAAATGGGCTTCGTCTGACATCCACAGTTTGTTAATGAACCCCTCGTCCTCGTTTAACTTTTGGAGCATCAATTCACAAAATTGTTGTCACATAACATGGTCGTTGGGTTTCAGTTCCTGGACAATCTGTAACTTGTATGGATGGCATTTCAAGTCCTGTACTAATATTCGTCAAACACTTGAACTGTGCAACTGTAAAGATGCTGCGTGATGATGAATTGACCGATGTGGACTTCTTATGACCGCATCTCGAACAGCTTGGATATTGACTGGTGTACGAATGGTTCGCGCACAACCTGGAGGTTTCTTCCCATTGCTGAACCAGATTCCTCGAAATTATGTATCCATGTTTTAATTGCATGTGCTGATGGAACACGATCGTGGCGTCCTAAATTAAAATGACAGCGGAATTCTCTACGTGCCCCCTCCACACTGTCATTGTTCTTGTAAAAAGCTTTGATCGCTAATGCACGTTGCGCACCACTCCAAGCATCCATGATAACTAAATGGCAAGGTTTTGTTGACAGGCTGGCATATGTTATTCAGTGGTACCAATCGCCCACGGCTACCAACACTACTTTCAAAATTTCCCGTTTCTTTGAATCACCTTGTATATATAAAACTGGAAATGTTGTATTTTTTTCTTTCAAAAAAGGCAACAAACTATTTGATACATAACCATAAAAAACTTGCGAAGTCATCCAACCACTTTTTGATCTGCCTAATGACCAGCCAGGATTAACGTTTCTACTTATTTCTGCTAGAATCCTTTTATAAGATTATTCAAATAACTTCGAAGATAATCATTTTACAACTGCTTTATTCCATTTCCAAAAGGAATCTGATATAAACAAACTAACAACAAGAATAATAAACATCTGTCTAAAAACATATGATAGTTCCACTATCTTACACTTTTCCCCCTTTAATTAGGGTTGCTGTCCACCATAGATGAAATCCTGTTATCGTCAATAGCTCCTTCACATGTTCTCATCTGGTCCGCATGTTTTCTCTTCAATTGTGCTCCACAGAGAACTTCATAGGAATATGGACCATTCTTTTTTACAACTCTTCCAGCCAACCAACCTCTACTATTCTCATTCTTTATCCATACATCTTCCCCCTCTTCAAAACTTCTAGCCTTCTTTCCATCATGTTTCACCTATTCTTTCCGAAGTTTAACCTCCATTTTTGCCTGATATTGGGTTTTAAATTGTCAAATATTGTAGGCATTCTTTGACCTAAGAACATTTCAGCCGGCGTCCTTCCAGTTGTTTTCTGAGGTGAATTTCTGTAGCTGAAAAGAACATTTTGTAGTGCTGCCATGGGGTTTCCTTCCTCTATTTTTTCTGTGCGATATTGTCTTTTTAAGGTTTTTGTCATCTTCTCTACAAGTCCATTACTTTTTGGATGATAAGGAGTTGTCTTGATATGGCATATTGAGTTTCTTTGGAAGAAACCTTCAATCTCTTTGGATATAAATTGTCATCCATTATTATTCACAATTTCTTTTGGCAATCCGTATCTACTGAACCAGGATCTCAATCGTGAAATAATAGTTGTAGAAGTTGTTGTCTTCATACAGTCTACTTCCACCCACTTGGACAGTGCATCAATACCAACAAGCCACATGCATCCATCTATTGGGCCAGCCAGGTCGATGTGTACCCTTTCCCAAACTTTATCAGGTACATTCCAGGGGTATAGTGGTACCTCTCCTTTGTTGTCACGATTTTCTTGACACGGTGTACATCTTTTCACAAAAACCTCAATATTATGATCCATATTGGGCCACCACACATAATATCGTGCTACAGACCTCATTGATGCAATTCTGGGATGTCCTGAGTGTAGAACTTTTAAAACGTCAGGTCTCATGCTTTTTGGAACTACAACTCTTCCAAACCACAGCAATAAATCATCTTCCACCACAAGTTTGTCCTTTCTTTGCTTATAGGGTCTTAGAAGTTCAGGAACTTCCATAGGCCATGCATTCCTTAAAACATAGTTTTTTGCTAGTTTGAGTTCTTTATCCTTCAGTGTTTGCTCCTTTAAAAGTTCAAATGACATGATAGTGTTAACCTTATCCACATTTAAAAACTTAATGCAAGTTTCTTCTGGCTGATCTTCTTCAATCGGAAGTCTGGATAAAGCATCTGCACAAACGTTATCCTCACCTTTCCTATATTCTATTTGATAACTGTATTGGGTGAGCTCAATAGCCCACCTGACTAAACGATTATTTATAACTTTTGGAAGGTCTCTAGAATTTCCAAATAATCTCTGTAGTGGTTTGTGGTCCATAACTAGTGTGAACTTGCGGCCATAGATATATTTGTGAAATTTTCTTAATCCATATACAATTGCCAAAGCTTCTCTATCAATATTAGAATATCTTTTTTCAGCAGGCATCAATGTATGACTTGCAAAAGCAATTGGTTTTTCTAGCTGTTTCTCAAATCTGTGCATAAGCACACTGCCCAGTCCATTTTCTGAAGCATCACAAATCAATACCAAGGGTTTTGTTTCGTCATATGGTACTACTGTGTCTTCACTTGACAGAATCATCTTCACTTTTTTAAATGTTTTCTCTTCGTTTTCAGTCCATTTCCATCTTGAATTGGTTCCCATCAGCTTATGAAGATCACTACATATGGCATGTAACTGAGGGATAAACTTCTCATAATAGTTGATTGATCCCAAAAATGATCTAAGTTGTTTGGCATTAGTAGGTGAAGGGGCATCTTGTATGGCTTTTATTTTCTCATCTGTAGGGTGTATGCCATTTTGGTCAATAATATGTCCAAGGTACTTTACTGATGGTTCAAAAAACTTGCACTTACTAGGTTTTGCTTTCAACCCTGCCTCTTTCATTCTTCTTAGAACTTCTCTCAAATTTTTCATGTGGTCAATTGTATTAGTTCCAGTCACAATGATGTCATCCAACAGAACTCCTACTTGTGGTAATCCTTCTAGAAGCTTCTCCATGTACCTCTGATAAATACCTGGGCTTGATGATATTTCAAAAGTTAGCCGTAAGTATCTGTAGTAACCATTGTGGGTTGCGATTACAAGGAACTTCCTGTGTTCCTCAACAACTTCAAGTTGCAGGTAAGCATCTCATAAATCAATAATTGAAAACTCTTTCCCTCCTGCCAGTTTACTTGTAAGCTTGTCAAAGGTAGGTAGCAGAGTCGTTTCCAAAATCAAATTTGGATTCAGTGTTACACGAAAATCTCCACAAATCCTTATGGATCCATCAGGCTTCTCTACATTTACTGTTGGAGTTGTCCATGGAATAGGCGTTTCTGCAGGGTCAACTTTTTCTATCACTCCTTGTTCAACCAGTCTTGATAGTTCGTTTTCTATTCTTTTCTTTAGAGGGAATGGAACTCTGTGGGCCAAGAAATGTTTTGGTGTCACATCCTCTGTTACATGAATCTTTGCTTGATGTCCCTTGATCTTCCCTAATCCATCAGAGAACACCTCCCCATATTCTTCAATAAGCTTCTTCACATTAGATTTTTGAGTCTTTTCTCCTTTTGTATTATTTTGATTTTCCACCTTGTTTATTGTTACCTTGGGGGATAGTTTCATGTCAAAAGCCAACATCCAAGGTAACCCAAATAGTGGTTTATCATTTCCATTTACTACGGCAACTTTCAATTTATGAGTCTTGTTACCTACTGTAACTCTTACATAACATTCACCCATTATATCTAATACGTTATTGCCATATGCTACATATCTAGCATTACACTTGTCTAGGTTGGGTGATCCAATCTTTTCCCAAAGAGGTCTCCCTATCATTGAAGCACGTGCTCCAGAGTCAAAGTCCATGTTCACTTCAACATCATTTAGGTTCAATTTTATGCGAGCTTGCTGAATTTTCCCCCTTTTTTTTACTTCATATATTTATAATTGTTCACTTCCCACCTCAGAATTATCATCAGAAACCTCGTTTACTTCATTTATTTTTTTTAGCCTACAAAAATGTCCAACTTTTTCACAGTTAAAACACTTTTGTTGATATGCAAAACATTTTCTAGGTTCATGCTTTGATCCGCATTTACTACAGTTAGTACTTGAAATTTTAGATTTTCTGGGCTCATTATTTTTAATTTTTACTGCCTCATTTGATTTACTTACTTTATTCATATCTATCCCCATAGTTTCCTTTGTCTATCTCACGATTTGCTCTTTCCATTGATGAAGCTAATTCCAATAAGTCTTCTAATTTTAATTTGGAACCATCATCTTTTACACCACTAGGCCAATGTTGACGTATTTCTACTTCAAATTTTGGAAAGTTTATGCCCCCAGCAAATCTGTCATGTATTCTTTCATCAAAACTAGCCCCATATTTACAGTATTGTGCTAGATCTTTCAGGTATATTACAAAATTTGAAAACGATTCCTCCTCTTGCCTGACACATTGTTCAAACTGTAGTCTTGCTGAGAATATAGTTTTTTAGGCTTATAAACAGATCTTAGCCCATTAACTACCTCATCCCAAGAGGCATTGTATATATTTAATGGAAGTAAAAAATTTGATACCTTCCTCAATGGTGTAGGTCCGATATAGGCCAGCAAAAGGTTTCTTCGAGCTTTGTCTGTCTCTTGAGAATTCTCTCCCAACCCTTTAACCTTGCACAGCAAAAGAAAATGATTTTCATAATCCTCCCAGTTAGTAGACTCATCATGGCTTTGACATGAAAACTTTTCTATTTTCCTCTGAAAAGATTCGTCTTGGTTCATTGTTTTGGGAAATCGCTCATTCCCGTTTTTTGATCTTGATATATTTATTTTACTCATCGTCGCCAATATAAGATTATTCAAATAACTTCGAAGATAATCATTTTACAACTGCTTTATTCCATTTCCAAAAGGAATCTGATATAAACAAACTAACAACAAGAATAATAAACATCTGTCTAAAAACATATGATAGTTCCACTATCTTACACCTTTCATAGGGGTAAACAATGCAAGGAGGAGCCATAACACCACTTGCAGTGAATGTTATCATTACTGTGATACATTCCTTCTCCCTACCTCGAACCTGATACAGATCTTTGAACCTCTTTGGACCTAGTACTAAAGAGTTGACTGGGTTAGTTTGAAAACCAGATTCGTCCGCATTGATGATTCTAGAAGGATCTTTTAGCAGATCACTATTTCCTGTTTCTTCTTTTATGTACGTTTCCAAGTTCTGGTGCCATTGTTGGATTGACCTTTCAGTTACCAGTGCTCTTGCTACTCCAAGAGTTTCAGGTTTGCGTAGAGAAATACCTGGATGTTGCTTCAGAAAAAGATCCAGCCACTTTCTTCCAGGTTTTCCTTCAGTAAACGGATTGGATCACCCATCTCTTTTTATTACTTCTTGCACAGCATCAACTAGTTGTCTGGGCTCCACTGGTATTCCCTTTTTTGCCATTGCCTTTAGCCAACATACAAGTAGCTCTTCTTCCTGCAAAACAAGAAAATGTTTAGACCAATCTTTTTAATATGATTACTTTCAAAATCAATAGAATAGGCTGAAAAGGAATTATGGGACATCATGTTGGGACAGAAGTTGAATAGGCCTACATCCTAAAACACAGTCATCATATTTACTAAAAGCAGTACATCAGTACAGTGTTGAATAAAAGTAGCCCCTTAACCTGTTGATTAGTATTGCCACATATTTTGTGGCCACTGTTGACTAGTGAGTTTATAGCAGCTAAAATACACCCAAAAAGTGAGTTTTTTTTTCTTAAATTTTGTTTTTTTTTTCATTTGATAAATCAATGTTAGTGTATAAAAGTGCCTAGAAATTTTTTTTTTTGTTGTTTTTCAGGTTTTATAGGTTAATATATATATGGTAAATTGGAACTTTGAAAAAAATTTGAAAATTATTTTTACTTTGGGAGGCTGATATTTTTGGGCTTTTTGAATAAGCCTAAGGCTTGTGCATTATAAATAAGATATTATCAATATATTATAAGATCGTTTCCAAGTGTCTTACCTTGTTAGTAGTTTCTGAGAGAGTGGTAAGCACGAAAGCACTCTGGCATGCACAGCAGCACGTCACCACACTCCTTACACAGCCAATGAGTGTCTTGTCTCTTCTGTGGTTGAAGAGTGGTTGTCTTGCAGACTATACATGCTCTCCTTGGCTTGCGTACACTAGCTGTGGGGGGTATCAAAGCCGGGAAGTGTCTGGCTTTCAAACGAAGAGGTGAATCATGGTGCTTAGATTTCCTTCCACCTGCACGTGATGCCCTTTCTGGTGTAAATTCTTCCAACAGTTGTCTTACCAAATTTAGCCTGAATTGTCCGAGTTGCATATTTTTCCTTGTTACCATTCTGTGCATAATAAATGCATTATACACCGCTACATCCAACAAATGAAAAAAAAACTTCTTGTACCACTTGGCAGATTTACAAGCACTGTCTGTGAATGAGATCTGCATGTCAGATTTGTCAATAAGTCCCATAATTTTATTATAATCAATTACACTCACTGGTTTTATTATTGGTAATTTTGTCTTGTAGTGCACCTTCCCAGTTTCTCGCATTTCATTTGTGTGTACTGAGGACAACATATGTAATTCCCTTCTATCCACCCATTTCTCTGCTAATAAGCAAGATGTCTTCTTAGCACTGTATTCCCCACTTTTCATTCTAGGAAACTTTGGTAAATCTTTCCTGTTGCTTCTCACCATGCCAACAGCTGCAGTTTTATTATTGTAGAGATATTGGAACAGGTGGGGGCTCGTGTACCAATTGTCCACATACACTGTATGCCCTAAGCCTAAGTGTTGTTCAAGTAACGTTGTCACAACAGATCCAGAAACGCCCAAAGAATCAATTATATCAATTGTTGTTTGTTTTCCCATGTACACAACCATGTCGCTTATAAATCCTGTGTTACAGTCACACAATATGAATATTTTTATACCAAACCTGTGACATTTTTGAGGCATGAACTGTTTGAAAGATAGTCTTCCTTTCCACTGGAGCATACTTTCATCAATGCATACATTCTTGAATGGTGTGAAGACATTTTTGAATTTCATTCTCAGAGAATGGAAAATGGTTGTAATCTTTCCCAGTTTGTCTCCTCGCACATGGTCTTCATTATTTACAAAGTGGAGCATTCTGAGCAAACTCATGAATCGGTCTTGTGAAAATATTTTTCCAAAGATTGGAGTGTGCAGCAAGGGGTCAGTACTCCAGTAATCCATGATTTTGTTCTTATTATGGGGCATCAGCATTATGATAGCCAAAAAGGTGTAGATTTCGGCCAAAACAGTGTCATACCATTTATGCAGTTTTGATTTCTCTTTCAAAACTGTACTATTTTTATATTGCTCACAATATCTATTGGTTTCTTCAACAATGTGAGATACCAGATCGCTGTCAAATAGCACTTTGAAGCAATCACTTTCAGTACTATCTGCACTTAGACCTAAATTATGATCTATACCAGAATTTTTTTCATCAAAATCGAATAAATAAGGCACAAACTTACTGGTATCTGTGGCATCTACCCATTCATACAAATTCTGTGGGCCTATGAACACTTCTTCTTCACCACTTTCAGAATCCTCCGAATCAACATCCATCACAATTGGATTGTCACTGTCTGTTCCACTCTCTTGTGAATTTGAAGGATCAAGTCTTTGTAGGTTAGGTCTATTCATTCCGCTGGGACCTGGCTGACTATCGTAGTGAAATTCACTTTCACTATCTTCTTCACTTCCAGAATCCATGAAGAATTCACGGATTTCATTTGCACTCAAATTATTATCGGAAGTCATTTTGAACAGTAATTACCGAATTGAATAATATGCGAACGCGACCGAGCAACTTCATGCAAACTGAACTGACAACGTGACTAACACAACACAATACAGAAGATGTCAACCGACATCCAATTTTGCTTCTGAAGTATAAGCTCCTGCCATCTTACAGAATTTTACAGAACTATCTGAAATGTTTACTAATATCTCCACTAGATGTCGCACTATAAATAACATAGGTTGAATACAAACGCAAGGTCTGAGGCATTCCTGACATGATGAATGTTATGGAACGCATATGCTGCGGCGTTACTGTCTATGGCACTTGGATGGGCGCCACAGCAGGTGTGGCGTTACTAATCAACATTGAAAAACTCACTAATCAACAGGTTAAGGAAACAAAGTAGGCTAACCTTGGCTTATTATTTAAGCCCCTTGCTAGGCTTAAATAATAAAAGTAGACTACCTAAGCTTTCAATTGAAAACAAAAGAAAAATAACTTTTACGTTCTACTAAAGGCTCTAATATAATATTATTGGAAATGAGAACCAGGACCAAGCTGATTTTGATAATTATGATGCCTTAATAAAACATAATAAAAAGCACATGTGTTTTAAAATCAAAATCGTATTGTTTACTCTTTTATATTTAGCTAAAATACTACTGTACATTAGACCTTATGGGATTTGTTATAATATTTAGGAGGCCTATAGGGCAGAACCCTAAATAGCTAAAAAATAAAATGAATAAAACTGATCCAAGAGACGTTTCCAACAGAGTATTATGGTTTGGGAGCATTTCTGAAAATACATTTTTGTTGTATATCCATCTATGTTTCCCCAGAACATACAAAATGAATTGAACTTTTATATGTGGAACTTTTTACTCACATTGCTGAGTGACAATATTGTTTTGCTGTGGTGTAGTGCTTCAGACACCCAAATTCTAACCTTGATGCTCAGTTGACCAACAACTGTGTCTGAAGAAACACTACACCAGTGCAAAACAATTGTCACACAGCAATGTGATTAAAAAGTTCAACATATAAGTTATTTTCAATTAATTTCATCAATTTTTGAGGTCCACAGCATAAACTGACATTAGGAATACAGATTTAGGCCAACCTGAATATTAAACTTCATATTTTAAGGCTACTTACATCAGAAGTTAGAATCGTTGGTGGACCTTTTCTAGCATCTACTGAGGTTTTTTCTTTTAGTTTGTCCATGAATGTTGCATGGGGGATGTTGAACTTCCTCTCTGTCTCCCATATTTTAGCTCCATTCCAAACTTCATTGATAGCATTGATCAAATCATCTTGAGAATATTTTTTTGGCATCTGACACAAATAGTCAGTTTACTGTACCAATTTCCGACCAGCACTTTTATCCAGTAACCGACCAGTGGTCGGTTATTGGAAAGAAATGACCTAGGGACAGAATAATGAGAGTCACATGTTCCTAACATTAAGGCTAGGCGCATATTGAGATGCGACCAGCGCGTGTGGCGCGACATGACACAGCACGAGTTTTTGTAACTCTTGCAAAGGAATGGATCAACGCAAATTAGCAACATGACGCAATGCAGCGCTATTGTCGCGAGACGCGACATGCATGGCACTGTGGCAGAGCCACAGTTTGTCGCGCCACGCGTCCCATGTCCCACGCGTCTCATGGAATTATTAATATGATTGGACCAATCAAATGCTCAGTTTTAATTTGATCCACCAGTACAGACTCCCAGGATATAATAAATATGTGCAGTAATGTAACTTCGAGAGATTTCTTTTTAATATCTATATTATTTCTTTACTGTAATATTGATTAGGTTAGGTCGTATTGCTACTAATAATTTGGTTCTTGTATCAAAGTGATTTCTGCCAGTTTCAACCACAAAAGCTCAATGAAATTCACTTCAAAGACAAGAAAAATAATAAAAGCAGAAAATTAAAATATTGTCAAAAATTTGTTTAATCTATTAGAAAAATTTAATTTTTAACTGTTGCTACTGCTTCAACTGATCAGTGCTAATAAAGATGAAATGGGATTTCATTACTAATGTATTATTTGTTTATTTATTATTTATTTATTGTGACAAATTGTGAAGGTGCAACAGACTCAAGTCCAAAACTGCTCCCTTCACAAATTTTGAATAAATGTTACATTGTCCAAAACATTGAGGTTAACATTATTAGGAGAATTCAGTTTCTTTTCTGTTAATAAAATCAATAACATCTCATCTTCAGCACCACTATCCGAATCAGAATCCGAGCTTAGATCTAATAAACATAATTTTATTTGTGATTTATTCATTTTGAAACAAATAAAAAACATGTCTAACAGGCAAGAGTTCACCCACAAAACTGCATTGCAATATGCATTTCAAGACGCTACGCATGTGGCGCGATAGTGTCATGTCACTAGTGTCATGTCACACATGCCAGCCGCATCTCAATATGCGCCTAGCCTAAGACCAGTCTATTAAACAGAACATCTTGATTTGGAAACCTAACCTAGAATCCGACCAGCTGGTCGCATATTGGATAACCTCTACAAATTATGAGCCATAAAGTGACCAGCATGATTTAACAACTTAATTACTCATTTTAAGTAAAATAACACACACACTGTATCTATAACACTTCTAGAACAACATACATTGGTTTAAGACATTAAAAATATAAAAATTGTATTGGATGTAACTGGATAAAAAGTAGCTTACCTTTGGCACATGTAGTTGCACAGCTCAGATATCAGCCATACTGTCAGTGCTGCCAAACACAAAAATTCCCTCTGACTATAAACTTAACTTGAGATGGTTCAGCGAAATTTCCCTACTTCTTCCAAGCCCTATACAATGCATAGATGTAAGAGTAACTTCTGATAGCTGTGGGATTTTCTTAATTTATGTGTTTTTTTAATGATTGGTCGGTTACTGGTGCATGGTTGGTTACTGGTGCATGGTCAGTTACTGGTGCATTCACTCTATGTTAGTGATAAGCCCTTGAAGAAATGAATACCTCAACACCCTCTCAAGGGGTGTTACTTTTCAATGGAAAAGAGGATTCCACAGAGCTAGTAGCCCAGTCAAATAATTAGACAAGAATATGGCCATTGAAAGGAACAATTGACAGAGGAATGGTTTTTACATGATTGCTTCCTCTAACCTTGGGTAATAACACACCAAAAGTCCCCAAGGGTGAGGGTGACCTAGTTTAAAGGAGAGGGGGAGGAAAGGTTGCAAAGTTTTAGTTTTTAGCTTATAATTCAGTTTGAAAAAATATGCATTTTTCTTCATTTGAATCCATCACATCTCTGCTATAATCTGATGAAATAAGATATTTACCAATACTTGAAACTTACTTTTTTCCTCTATATTTCTGTTGTTGACATCAATTTAATATTAAAAACTGCAAATCTAGAACCTCACCTGAGTTTTTGTCAATTATTCCACTGAGCCATCACATGTGACACACACATCAGAGAATAAAATACTATATATTTTATACTTCAATCAAGTGTTTAGTTTTCTTGTAACATATAATCAAAAATCATGAAAAATGTGTTGTTATCCATTTTATACTTAATCTGCTGTGAGAACTATTTTCAAATGTAAAAATTTTAAACTACTTGCAATGCTTACAGTTAGGTTAGTTCTGCATTGCAAGTAGCTCAAATTTTTTTACATTTAAAAACAAGATTAATTGTCCCTTAAAGCCAGAAAATTTCAACTTTGAGTGTCCATATTCCACAAGTTGATTCAATCTCACCTTCATCTTAATATGGGTAAGGTAATGTATAATGAAAAGAAAAAAATAGCTGAAATACCTCTTTTTCTTTGTAATGAGAAAATTGGAAAATTTTCTCATTACAAAGAAAAAGAGGAGCAACATTGGAATGAGAAAAAATGTAATATTAAGAATCCAATTCTTGCAGACAGTTCAATGCCAGAACTTATCACTGACATCTCTTAGAAATAGCAGTTCATTTGCCGAATCAGATGTGAATTGACTCCTATGGTCTCTGAGGATCTGACCTGCTTCAGAAAAAAGTCTCTCTGAAGGCACTGATTTTGCAATTGTTGGAATGAATCTTTATGCAGCTGAAGAGACCATTGGAAAAGTTTCAGTCATTTTCTTCCAATATAAAATTGGATTTGGATCAATCATTTCAGGTGGTGCTCTTAAATAGAGTGCAAACTCATCTGGAATATTTGAATCAAAGCCACTGTGGGTTCCACCTTTTGGCCAGGCCTTCTGAATGTTTTTATTGTGCATCTTGAATAACGATGAAGCAGTGCCTGAGACAGATGAGTCTGAATCTGAAGGTGGAGAAGAATGTGGAGATGTTTCAGCTTGAGTTGAAGTTGCTACCTGCTTTTCCCTTATACATAAATAATATTTATGGCTTTAAGGCCAGTGCACACAGCAACAGACAGATGTATGCAAGTGGACAGATGTCTCAGTCAATGCACATAACCACAGATGGATGGCGGATCATCTGCTGCTAGTCTTCAGTGAGATGGTGTCAGCAAGTCACATTGGATTCATCCCATTAATAAAAAACATAAACTTTATGGTGAGTACCATCACCTTATGAAAGATTTGATGGAAGATGATGAAAAGTTTAGAGTTTATTTTAGATTGTGCAAAGGAGAATTTGATGAAGTGTTGCAGTTTGTTGAAGAAGACATTAGGGAAAAAACTCCCTAAGAACTCCCAAGGAACAGCTTGCCATCTGTTTGAGGTGGGCCAATATAAAAAAATTATATTACTTTGTGGTCTTACATTTTAATGAGATAAACAATTGGTTTTAGAATAAAGTATGAAGTATAAAAAGCAAAATAGATGTATTATATAATCCATCTGATGAAAAATCAAACAATCAAAATACTTAATAAAACAAACAAATTGTGTTAATTAAATATCAATATCAACCAGTACAATAATATTATGTATTATTACTTAATAATTAGTTATTATTAGCTATAAGTAGTTCATTATTAGTCCATAATTCACAACTGCTGAAGATCTGGAACCTCTTCATTGTCCTCCCATTGTTTGGATGGAACAGTTAAATTTTACAGATTCGTTTGTGAACTGTTCCCTGAAATACTGCTTTCAGGCCTGTAGGTTGAAGAGGGGCCATGAGTAGAGGAATAGTTTGCATTAATTTGTGTTTCTCTTCAGCTAGGGCAATGGAGTTAAAAATTTCCCTTTTCAGATGAAAAAAATTGTAGATGGTGGGGCAAGTTACACACAGACTTTGTAATGCTTGCAAAAAACAAGTCCAAATCATCTGGGGTTTGTCATCCATGTCTACATTTCTCTTTTTCTTTTAAGAAATTCAACACTTTATCATCTTGTCTCAGCTCTCAAAATCCTTTTTCTCAGTACATAGATTGTGGTCCAGTTGAAGAACCTGGTTGTTCATATGCAGAAGCAGTGTTGTTATTGATTGCTTCCTTGTTATCACCATTTTCCTGAGATTTATCAGGTGTTGTAGGTGCTCCTTCTTCCATGACAGGTGTAGCAGCTAGAGGGATGTCTCCTCTGAAAAGAATAAAATTTAAACCCTTTCTGACCCAGTGCAGCAAAAAAGCAACATGAAGTTTAGGAATATATAAAAATTCATAATCAATTTCATGCAGTAAGAGCCCATTGTGGTTTTAAAGCCACACTATTATAGTTTCCAAAACTGCCACTAAATCTCAGATATGTCAACAAATACCCAACCTAAAAACTTTTGTTTTGTATGAAATGCATTTTTCAATTCAATTCAATTCAATTTATTCTCATTTTTCAGCAATTTTACAAAATTAAATATCTTTCTAATTTTCAATAAACTTAAGAGATAGTAATACAATATACAAAAAAGCAAAAACATACATCTAAGTCTATCTTAATGAGATAAAGCTAGCATAAGCATAAGCTTGTGCGCTAGCAGTGAGTCATATATCTTTAATTCACTTACTTGTATAGGACATCAAATATATTATTTCAAAACTTCTGATGACCCTGTGACCTTGCAAAAAAAAAAAATACTTTCCTTTCAAAACCTGTGCAGGTTGATTTTGAGATCAAAACGACAAAGGAAAATAAGATTTAAGAGAGGCAGAGAAAAAAAAGGAAAAGATAAAAAGGATTTTCATCAGACTAACACTGTAGATAATTATGAAAGAGGAGTACAAAACCGTAAAGCCTTCTGTGATTTATTACAGAACTACTGTATATGATTTTTTATTTTATTTAATAAAACTATTAATTTTAAAGAATATATTCGTCTTCACCCATCTATCTATTTCTTTCAATAAAGCTGTTGTAAGTTTTTTTTAATGAAACTTTGTGGAAATTTATTTATAATTTCACTACAGAAATAAACATATTGATATCTAGTTAAATTCAAACGAGTATTTACTTTTTGAAAAACATTTGTCCTAGCTGGTCGTGTATTATAGTTCCCAGTTCTTCTAGTTAATTCAAACAAATTTTTATATATGTTTATATATAGAACAATCTTTTTAACATATGTTTGTCTTATAGTTAGTACTTTAAACTCGTTAAATATTAATCTACTAGAATAAAGATGAGGTCTATTTAGAGCAGCTCTTATAAGATGTTTTTGTAAAATGAATAATTTGTTTAAATGATTATTATATGTTGCACCCCAGGCTTCAATACAATATTCAAATAAAGATTTTGCATAGGCGAAATAGATTTTTTTAATAATATCTATATTTCTTAATTTGTTTATATTATAAAAAATGTAAATGAGATATTTCAGTTTTTTGCACAAATAATTAACATGAGAATTCCATTTCATATGATTATCCAATATTACCCCTAAATATTTCATTTCCTTGACATTTTCAATTATTGGACATTGACAAACATTTGTATGGCAAGATCTATTAGAATGGATTTTTACTTTTAGTTCTTGTGAAGGTTGGCCACTTTCATTTGCCGAAAAAGTCATGAGTTTGGTTTTAGTTATATTTAGAGTTAGAATGTGATGTTTAAACCATGATTTAGCAGCACACATACCTTCATTTGCTACTTTAAATGTATTCAACCAGGTATCATCTGAAAAAACTAGAACTGTGTCATCAGCGAATGATAAGATGGTACATTTAGGTATGTTTAAATTTAAAAGATCATTAACATATAAAAGAAATAATATTGGAGAGAGAACTGTTCCTTGTGGGAGTCCGAAATTAGTATTTTTTCTATGATCAGACATACCATTTAATGTTAATTCTTGATATCTATCCTCCAAATAGCTTTTGAAAAATTGGTTTGTCAACCCCCTTATTCCAATATCCTCTAATTTATTTAATAGTAAATTATGCGGTATGGTGTCAAACGCCTTAGCTAGGTCTAGAAAAATTGATAAAGTTTTTTTATTTTTCTCAAAATTGCTAGTTATTATGTTTGTGAGGTGAAGTATAGCATCTCTAGTTGACCTCTGTGCCTGGAATCCATATTGATTTTCATGAATTAAATTATTCTTATTAACATATTTCATCAATCTTACCTTTATAATTTTTTCCATAATCTTGGCAATATTACTAATAAGGCTAATTGGGCGGTAATTTTCAGGTTTTTTAGGATCACCAGTTTTGAATAGTGGTTTAATCTTAGCTATTTTGAATTTACTGGGAAAACAACCCTCAAGAAAACATCTATTTACTATAAAGGCTAAGGGTTTTGCAATATTGTGTGATATGTTTTTCAAAAAAGATCCAGTCAAGTTGTCAATACCAGGCGCTGAATTTGATTTAAGACTATGTATGATTTTAATTATTTCATTTGGATCAGTTGGTTCTAAGTAAAAACTATTGCATTGATTTATTATTTGTGTTCTAGAAAAAATTTGTTCATCATTTAATGCATTTTTTAATTTATTCGCATAGTCTTCACCAACCCTTACAAAAAATTCATTCAATAATTCCGGCTCAATTTGAGGATTGCTAATGGGTTTCGTTTTATCCAAAATTTCATTTATGCAAGACCAAGTTTTTTTGTTATTATCCTTGCATTGCTCAAGCTTCAGGTTGAAGTACTCAGTTTTTGCTGTTTTTAAAAGACTATTCAAGTGATTTCTGTAGTTTTTATATTCTTTTTTTAGGTTTTGGTTGAAAGGTTGCTTCAGTAATTTTTTGTGCATCTTATCTCTATGTCTTATCGAAGTTATTAATCCTGAGGTAATCCAACATTTTATTGGTTTAGTTTTATGTGGAATTTTAATTGAGCTTTTATTTTTAGATAAGTAATATTTTAATTTTGATAAGAAATTATCAACTATTTCATCAATTTCCTTGTTCATGTCATAAGTATCATTCCACGATTCAGTTTCCATATCAGCTAAAAGCGTATTGAAATTTACTTTTTTAATTTCTACTGACTTGAGTTGAGATTTCTGGGTGGCCAAAGAAGTGTTATGATTAATATGGATAGAGGTAGAGTAATGATCAGTTAGGCACGTCTTTATGATAGCTGCATGGATATTATTATCATTAAGATTATGTTTTTTGAGAAAAATGTGATCAATACAGCTTTCAGTCAAATTGTTGGATCTCGTAGGTTTATTTATAAAAGATTTGAAACCATTGAGCTGTAGTGCACTAAGATATTCATTCGTTAATAAGTTATCACTGTCAAGTAGGTTCAAATTGATATCACCAACAATCAAAACGTTTTTATCGCTTCCTATCTCTCTCAATTTAGAATCTAAGCTGTTGATAAAACTACTGCTATCCAGCGAAGGAGAGCGATAAATTGATAGCATAGTGTATCTTTTATTCTCAAATGAAAAATTGAAACAAATGTTATTACAGTTCTCAATACTCAATTCAACTAAATCGTATTTAATATCTTCATGAATGAAAACACAAAGACCATCACATTTCGTGAATTTACTCTTTTGGTTCATTAACTTATATCCTCTTATATTGAAATTATAATCAATGTCATTTACAAGCCATGTCTCAGATAATACAATCACATGAAATCTGATTTTGCTATTTCCTACGTAATTTAAGAATTGGTTAAAGTTTTTGCGAATGCTTCGTATATTCATATGAAGGACGTTTAATAAATTAGGTCTATCAGATTCAAATAACCAATTCTCGGGTGAAAGCTCAAAAAAATCATCTACCTCGATAGTGTTATAGATCAGGTCATCAGTAAGAACATCCAAATCAAAATTAAGTGGCATAAAAGAAAAAAGAATAAGAATTGATCTCCAATAAAACCAAATGAAGAAAAAAGTGAAAATTTGAAAAACAGTACAAAAAAGAGAATGAAAACCAAATTTCGGCTTTCAACCGCCAACTCCGTCTCACAAGACGTCTAATGAAATGATTATAATTTTGGGGGGAAAAACTTCATCCCTAACTTGCCTCACACGAGATTATGAATAATAAACCAAATCATAACGGATCACTTATTCTCAAAAAAGTCACAAGAAAACCAGTTCCAACAGAAAATTATTTGGTGAGGAAAAAAAAAATTTTTACTCTCGACAACTAATAATAGTAACAATAATTATAAAGTAATTTCAAATAAAAACGTTATTTATCAAAAAAGAAAATAGAACTGAGCTTCTATATTTTCTCTTCACTTTCAATTATTCTCTTCCACAATGTGACAATCAGGTTGATTATTTTCCAAACCAATAAGGTCCTCCTCACACGTTATTCTTCTTACTGGTGAATCTTGCCGCTTTCTTACAAGGATCTTCCCATCCCTAATCCAAACATAAGCCAGGTATCCCCTCTTCTTCAAGTCCCTTGCTTTTCCTAGGAGAAATCTATTCAAGGATGTTAGATGATCGTTCATATATACACTTATCGGGGAGAAGTTCGAGTTAATTTGAGAGGCACACAGTTTACCCTTCTTTTTTGCTGAGTCCTTCCACATAGATTTGGTTGACCTGGACGTGAAGCGGACAATAATTGGTTTAATCTTTGACTTAGCATTAGTCGGAACTCGATGTGCGACTGAAATTTCTTCTCTCTTGAATGGGACACCTACCGCTAGAGCTAACGATTGCATTACAGAATAAACGTCCTCATTCCTTGTTTCAGGTACACCACAAATCTCAAGGTTATCCAGATACGAATGTTGCTTGAGGTTGTTCATATCCTGTCGCAATATTTTATTTTCTAAAGCAAGTTTATCATACTTCAATTTCAATGAACTGTTCTCATCACGAACCGCATCCAATGATTCCTTCAAAGTTTTAACAGTTGTATTCAACGCTGTGATTGTTGTATTAAGTTCACTAAACTTTCTGTCTATATATTGAAATAGAGAGTTTTTCAACGCGTCAAAACCATCCTGATGTTCATTGTAACGATACGAAATTTCTAAATTACGAATAAGCCACTAGACAGATTTAAATCAATAATATATACTTGGGATCGCAATGTTTACGTTGCTGCTATGAGGAACATAACCTCCTGATGTGCCGGCTTTTTCCTGTCTACTCAGCCAGATATTCATAGTAGAGGAATTTGTGAAATACAAAAATATATTGCCTTAAATATTTTTAATATGTAAAAAAGCAATAAAATATTATCAAATAGCTAGTCATACTTATATTAATAGAATCTTAATAAGAAAATGAAATGTTACTCACCATGATCATCCACTCAAAAGCAGTAATATCCAGCCAGCAGAATTTATTATTATGTTTGTCATATTTTATTTATATTATTTATGTGATTGGTGTTAGTCAAATTAAATTATTTATATTTTATTAGGGGCATTAATTAGTCACGTAGGCCCATACCTCATTAGCATATTATGCTAATTATTTCGAAAAAGAGCCAATCAGAGGAAGCCACCATATAAAAATTTCAGAATCTGAGGTGCTTCCCTGAATCAAGAAGAAAAAACTCTCTCCTGGACTTCCGACCGAAGTAGTTCTATCACCGAATTTTTGTCTCCATCATTTCAAAATTTAAATTAAATTCAAAGTCGAGACACTTGTGAGGAACGGGACGGACCACAGATCGCTGAGCCAGACTACAGATCCCAAAGGATTCTGAGCAGATTTTCCACCACGACACCAGGATTGAGGGGCCAAGGTTTCGATCCTTAGAGGGCATCACCACTCCGCCACTCCACGCCAGCAGAGGGACAAAAAATTCGCGTGAGTGCTATAAATTTACTAAAAGTGGATCCACTGGTGCGCGAAAGATCTGAAATAATCACTACGACCAATACAAATAGAGTATTTAGAGTGCAGAATCTGAGCTCATAGAGTTAAGCGATTAAATATATAGTATATGAGGCATGTTACATTTGGGCCAAGCCATGAACCCACGACCCGCTCTGATATATATTTAAATAAAAATGAATAATCAATGTAAAAAAATATTGTATTATTTAAAGGCACCCAACGCAAATCCCTTCAAATAAAAAATAAAATAAAAAAAGAAGATGTTACATCATCTATAGAATCCCTTACACTTTGTGTTTCAAGCTTACAAATATCACACTTCCAGCTTGTTTTACGAGCACCAAGTTTCTTAAAATTTTCCACAGTGCGTAATCTAGTGCAAGTAGGGTGATAGAATTGATTGCATTCGCAGCATTCAATGCAGTCTTTCATGTTACTGAATTTGACGTTACACTTGGAACACGTATCTGCCATGATCCTCGGATAGCACTTCAATTTTCACTATACAAAGTTAATTTAAACGACAGAGCACTGATAGAAACTTTATTTTTTCAACTTATTACCGTATTTCAAAGTTAAACGAGAAAACAAAACAGATTTTGTTAGGTTATTATGATTGACGTTGTGAGACTTGGAGCCGGCAAGCCAAAACAGTTAGCGAGATAAGAGAGACATCCGTTCGATTCAAGAGCTAATCTTCGACTCTAAGGTGAATACAAAAGGTTAAAACAGACGCGATTAAAAGGTGAACACAAAAGTTCCTAAGTTTTACTTTTAGTTTGAAGTGGTTTTTAGTAATTTTTTAGTGTTTCAAAAATATGTTTGTGTTCTTTGATTCATATATACTTTCTGTATATAGCCTACCAGCAATAAGTTGAAATTGATCAGGCATTGCCTAATTGTCAGGCATTGTATTTCAGGTAGCTGGTATGATTTTATTTAAGTATGGCTGATTATGTAATGCAAACAATTAATTATTGTAATTGATGCAATTGATGAATGTAAGTACCCATTGTAGCTTTTATGCTAAATGAGATTATTTTATTATCTGTAGAGTGGAAAATTAAAAACCCTTATTATCCCCTTATTTATTGCCTAAATTAGTAAGAAACATAGAAAAAAATTTCTAGCAACATAATAATTCAGATTTTAAAGGTTTCAAATCTATGTAGGCTGATTGTATTTGTTCCTATGTACATTCAGGCCCGGATTACCCGCTATTGATGCCCTAGGCCAAAGTTGTAAATTACGCCACCTTCTGGGAAGTCTGGAATTTTTGTGGAATTCTGTGTGGAATTAGTTTTAGCATATTTAACTATAAAACTCGTTTTAGGGCTTCTTTGGGGGCTATTTAAGCTATTAACACATTTTTATTAGTCTTTTTAAATCTATTATTAAATATTTTCCAAGAAAATAATTTATATCAATCACATTATAACAGTGATCGACATTCCAAAATGTATAAAAAGCAAATACTTTAAATTTGTAGGAAACAGATGCAGATATTGACTATTGACTAAAAAACTTGTTAAAAATAAAACACACCACTTAATAAACAACACTGTATATGTATTTACAAATGACAATCAATATATATACATAGTTTTAAAATTTCTTCTTTCTAGCTGTGGCCCAGGCAAACGATTGAATTGTGCTGGTGAAATCCAATGTTGTTGTTTTCTCATTGTCAATGCTAAGAATAGCGAGAGCGTTGAGCTTAGTTTGGGTCATATTTGATCTGTGGTACTGCTTGATCTTTTTTAAACAGGAAAATGACCTTAAACAATACAATTCAGTTAGACAACAGTTCAGTTATAAACATCATTTATGCAGAAAACATGGCAATAAAAAAAGGCTATTAAAGTATTATATGAAGTAATTAAAGACTCATAAAGAATGAAGTATGCAAATAAGTAGGTAGCGGAAACTCACTTGCCCATAAAAAAACTGTGATCACTACAAGCTAACAAAGTAGGCTTTGGTTAATATTTTTTATGTCATCCGTATATTATTTGAACATCCAAGGTATTATACAGAGTACTAGCTATTGTGCCCGTCCTTCGTACGGATTATGTTTTGAAATAAGACTAAATATGTTTTGGCTTTTTTGATAGCAACGATCATGAAGTTGTTAGCAGCTTAGACGATACAGTTTTTTTGCGGTACGGTTTTTTTACTGTACGGCGTCAACTGTACTGTGATGTTCACACGGTCCGGCTTTGCTGCTTATTGCTGTGCTCTCCTCCTTCTTCCATTGCGCTTCCAGTTCAGTTTTATTTATTCCAGTCCAGGATTTTTTTTTTTATTTTTGTAAGATTTTTTTAAATAAATTTCTTACTGAAGGTTTCTCTTAAATTTTGATCAAAGTACGTGTAGTAAAAGAATGATTATACCTTTTAGAAATCAAGGCTTTTATTAGCTAAACAGAACTGTAGTAGCATAAGCAGTGATGAGCAATATCGAACTGAATATTTATTTATTGCGTTGCTATGAGCTGGTTGCTATGGGCTCGTTAGTATGCAGATGTTGAATATCACCACATTCTTCCCCGCTGAATAAAGTATTTGAATTAGGTAGTGGTGCAAGATGCTGCAGACTCACTGTCGACTCCCGTCCATCTTTATGTCGTATGAAAGCATAGCTCGGGTTCGCTTGGAGTAATTCAACCTCTTCGACTAATGGATCACTCTTCCTTCTCCTTGCTGTTCTTTTCAGCCACACTGGACCCGGATTTGTGAGCCAAGTAGGCAATGATATCCCGTTGTCTGATCTGCGAGGATGTATAAACATACGTTCATGTGGCGTCGCATTTGTTGAAGTGCACAAGAGTGAGCATATGGAATGGAGTGCATTGGGGAGGATTGTTTCCCACTGGTCTGGTCGTAGATTAAGTGATCGCAGTGCTAGAGTTACCGACTTCCATATGGTTCCTACGTATCGTTCCACCTGGCCATTCCCTGTCGGATTGTAGGGGGTAGTCCTGTATTTATTTCGTGTAGATGAGGATAAAGGGCCTTTAAAATCTATACTCAATCTTTCCATGGGTCTTGTAGCTTTAATTACGTGTCCTGAAGAACGATAAAAACGTGGCTCTAATTCAGAGCAGATTCTACACTTTGAACAGACAGTACGGACATCATCTACTGAGAAAGGTAGGTTTTTTGTTTTAACCCAATGGTATAGTCTAGAGACTCCTGGGTGACAAAGTTGGTTGTGGTAAGTTTCCAGTTTTCTAATATCTGGATTGTTACAGCCAACAGCTGAACAAATTCGCGATAAAGCATCAGCAGGAATGTTATCCTTTCCAGGTCGGTAAATAATATCAAATTTAAAACAGGATAGTTCAAGTCGTCAACGCAAAATCTTTTCATTTTTTATTTTACTTGATGCTTTGGAACTGAACATGAAAGAAATAGATTTTTGATCAGTTATAAGAGTAAAATGGCGGCCTGTCAGGTAGTGTTGCCATTTTCGTATTGATTCAATGATTGCTTGGGCTTCTTTTTCAATAGAAGAATATTTGAGTTCACTATGATTGAGGGTTTGTGAAAAAAATGCAACAGGCTGTCCATGTTGTGACAGAGTACCTCCGATAGCATTATTTGATGCATCTGTCTCAACAGTAAATGAACTGTCTTCATCCACATGTATTAGAACCGAAGAAGCAATCTCTTTTTTTAAGGATTGAAACGCGATTTCAGCATCTGGACTTAGAGGGAACGAGGATGTATGAACGAGTGGATGAATTTTTTGTGAAAAATTTTTAATCCACTTAGAGTAATGTGCTAGCATTCCGAGAGCTCTTTTTAGGGTTTTTCCATTGGATGGAATTGGATACTTCAAGAGAGCAGTTAATCGATCCAGATCTGGTTTGATTGTACCTCCTTCAATTAGGTATCCAAGATAGTTTAAAGAGGTTTTAGAGAAATTACATTTTTCTTTGTTCAATGTTAGTCCATACTTCATTGCAGTGTCAAGGAACCTTTGGAGGTTAACATCATGTTCTTCTTGGTTCCGCCCACAAATTGTGACGTCATCTAAGTAAGCAAATGTATCTGTTAGTTTTTCTGTTTGAATGATGGAATTTATAATTCTTTGGAAAGCAGCGACACCATTGGTGACTCCAAAAGGGATTCTTGTGAACTGGTATAATTTTCCATCAGCTTCAAAAGCTGTAAAAGGTTTTTCAGATTCAAGGATGGGCACTTGGTGATAAGCACTTTTCAAATCAATACTGCTAAAAAATTTGTACTTAGACACTGTGTTCACCAAATCTTCTATTCTTGGCAGAGGGAATGCATCAAGTAGGGTATAACGATTTATTGTTTGTGAATAGTCAATTACTAGGCATTGTTTTCGATTTTCAGCTTTTATAACAAAAGCCTGTGCACGCCAAGGAGAATTGCTTGGTTCTATTATTCCATCAGATAAGAGTTTATGTAATTATGCGACGCCACATGAACGTATGTTTATACATCCCCGCAGATCAGACAATGGGATATCATTGTCTACTTGGCTCACAAATCCGGGTCCAGTGTGGCTGAAAAGAACAGCAAGGAGAAGGAAGAGTGATCCATTAGTCGAAGAGGTTGAATTACTCCAAGCAAACCCGAGCTATGCTTTCATACGACATAAAGATGGACGGGAGTCGACAGTGAGTCTGCAGCATCTTGCACCACTACCTAATTCAAATACTTTATTCAGCGGGGAAGAATGTGGTGATATTCAACATCTGCATACTAACGAGCCCATAGCAACCAGCTCATAGCAACGCAATAAATAAATATTCAGTTCGATATTACTCATCACTGCTTATGCTACTACAGTTCTGTTTAGCTAATAAAATTTTAGAAATCAAGGCTTTTATTAGCTAAACAGAACTGTAGTAGCATAAGCAGTGATGAACAATATCAAACTGAATATTTATTTATTGCGTTGCTATGAGCTGGTTGCTATGGGCTCGTTAGTATGCAGATGTTGAATATCACCACAGTACGCAAATTCTGGTTTCAATATTCTACACATTTTTCTCTCATTATTTTTATATTAATCTTAAGTCTTGTCCCACAAGGCGGGTCTCTCATATATTAGAGAAATTAAATTTTCACAATTAATATCTTCCACTTCTAGACACTGGAATTCACTAATAAGAAGACCAATGCTGAAGAATATCAATGAAGAAGATCAAAACGATCTGAAGACTGCTTCCAGCGTAATAAGCATATCGTTTGAACATATCCATTACCGGTACAATACATGTGCCACCGGATACGGATAGTTATTTTGCGGTACAGCTGATTTTAGTGATACAGTTTTCGAAGACAAAACTGAATGTAGAAATCAGCTAGAACAGCTTTTTTACTGGATCCAGTCAAAACAGTATTGTGTGAACATACAATATGAAATGTACATGCAAACGAAAGCACTGCAAAATAACTGATACAGCAAATTTACTGTACCGCACAAAAACTGTATCGTGTGAACGGGCCCTTAGTAAACAACTTAGAACGTCATCAATTCAGTGACAGGTATCGGAGAGAATATTTTTTGAGAACAGCTGATTAATATATCATGATAAATTACATGATTTGTTCTTATGTGGTAATAATAGTGCTACCTGGCGAATTCCCAAGAGCCTAGCACAAACCGCACCTTCCTAAAATGTTAATTTTTGTTTTGATAAATTTAAATTAGAAAATTTTGTTTGTTTTCAACAAAGAAATAATTGATAAAACATAAGATGAGCTTTGATTCACCATACATATGTTTCCTAAAAGACTGCAATGCTCTGACTACACAAGTTTGCAGACAGCGTAAATAACGCCGCGAAGGGCCCACCATTTATATTTGAGAACAGCTGATTGATATATCATGATAAATTACATGATTTGTTCTTATTCTTATGTGGTAATAAAACTTGGAAGAAATGTATCCAAAATCGCACAATACTTGGTTTTTAAACGTTTATTATTCTGTTAAAAAAAAGTTAATTTAGTTTTTTATAGCTAAAGACATTGTCAAAAAGGTTTTCAATACTGATAAATAACTTAAATCCCGATCGATGCTCTCGTTTTTCAGGAGAAGGCCGCGTAAAATGTATCCAAAATCGCAAAACACTTGGTTTTTAAACGTTTATTACTCTGTTAAAAAAAAAGTTAATTTAGTTTTTTATAGCTAAAGACATTGTCAATAAACTGTTCAATAACTAAAATCCCGATCGATGCTCTCGTTTTTGAGGAGAAGGCCGTGTAAAATACCTTTGGGGCCGTGACAGACAGACAGACAGACAGACAGACAGAAAGTCAGATTAGACTATTTTCGGCTTATTTGATGTATAAAACATAAAAATAACCAAAAAATATATAATTCTGATAAATGTACAGACAAAACTCTAATTTTATTTATATAGAAGTGGTTTGATATTTTTTACTCGCCTCTCAGCTGATGCATTTGATGCATTTGGAGTACAAATAAACATCTGCAGCAAAATTTCTACATTTGGATAAATATCTTGCAAATTTATTTCCCATGAGCCACTTGTACAGAGATGACAGCTTTTTATTTCCTATTTTGTTTGCTGATAAGTGTAATTTGAGATGGACAAGTTCATCAAAAATTGACAGCTCTAAATCATGTTTAAAAACAGTAAGAAGGTTTTTAACCTCATCTTCAAGTTCTTCTGTGGGGAGATCCGAAAGCTTTATTATGGCACCAAACTTTCCAATAAATTCTTCATAGGCATTCATTCTCATTGTAAGTTGTTATTTAACTTTATCAATTTTCGGCAAAAATGTATTTACCCTAAAATTATCTCTTCTAGAAAAGGAAACTTCATCACTTGAGACTCATCATCTTGACATTTTCTTGTTGTTCTATGTCGCTTGTCATGCTCATAAACTTTGTTTTCACAAACATGAAGTGATTTTTTTTCATACACATCAAACTGATTTCTGAGCTCTTCAAAGAATGATATGAGTGACTTGAAAACTTCTACTACAGCCATTGCATCAATGTCTTCATTCTGTACATATTTGTTAACGTTATGCAACCTGAAAAGAATAGTACCCCATAACTTGACCATTATAGCTGTTTCTAAGCAATTCAATCTGTTGAGAGTAGGCCTTTAGCTTCTGCCTGAGTGTTAGACTTCTGCTCTATGTCGCTTTCCAATGTTTCTAGAGCTCTGATTATTGCAGGCCATTCTTCTTGTAAGGCTCTTAAAGCATCATGTCTAGCAGACCATCTTGTAGTGGAAAGGCTTTTGGTCATTATTGTTGTGTTTTTGTATTTATTTAACACCGCCCATCTATGTGTAGAGCTAGAAAAAAAATTTTACAGCTCTTGAAGCAAAGTAAATAGTGACACAGCCTCAATGCAAGAGTCTACTGAGTGAGTGCCAACTAGGTTTATAGAGTGTCCTGCACATGGGATATATGATTGTCATCATCATCATCGTCTTCATGGATTAGGCTATTTTAACTATGTGAGCTAAGCCTGTTCCAGCGTTCATCTCTTCCTCAGTCTCCCAATACTTCTTTTACCTATTGGATTATGGAGCAATGCATTCAATGGGAGGTGGTCTTGTGACATTCTTAACACATGCTCTGACAAATTTTTTTTGTATATCCTGATTATGTTCAATAATGGTTGGATATCACATTCTTTTCTTATTTCTTCATTTCTAATGTGATCCTCTCTTGTGCATCCCTTAACTTGTCTCAAAAATCGCTTTTTTGCTGACTGAATTCTTGATTCCTGTTTTCTTGTCAGCACCCATGCCTCACTTCCGTAAGCCAAGGTAGGGATCGCCATAACTTTATAAAACTTGAGTAATGTACCTTTCCTGGCTCTACCCTTAAGGGATCGACCTATTGCACCACAAACCATGTTGAATTTTGATACTTTTTTTATGGACATCTTGGTCATGTATATATGATGCAAGTGGATTGACATCAAGAATTCTAACCTGTAGTCCTGAATAGATCCCAGACATGTTGGAAGCATTGTTGTTAAGACTGCCCACAGCACCTTTGTCTGTTCAAACCTAAAAGTGTTAAAGTTTCAGTGACTGTATTAAACATATCAAGAGCTTTATGTCCAATATGCGGCAAAAACTTGAGAAATCATTCAACAGGCTCTCCATTTTGTTTCACATAGCATATTACAAATGATAATTGATCTATGTGAGCTGCTTCTTGAAAATGTGAAAACGATGCTTCTTTGTCAGCTGCGGAGTGAGCTCTGCAGCCCACTCTCTGCATCCCACAGTGTAGAACATTCCACAGCTTGGACAATGCGCCTTAACCTTTTCACTGCGTAAGTCGACTTTAGTCAAATTGTCTCAATAACCTTTCCCTGTGCATTTATTTCATATGCAGTCTCCAGATTTTGCATTTTTTGAGGTGTTATTTTTTTGTTTTTTCTCCTACTTCTTTCGGTTCGATTTCTCTCAGATTAGGTCTTTTACATCAGTATTGTATGTTTTTTAATAATTTTAGCTCTGGTGGTCCATTTTTTCAATATTTGTGATGAAACTAACAAAACATTTTATTTTTTATTTTTACCTGTTTTTTTTTTAACTTTTTGGAAAATACATTAGAAGGTGGTATATACCTATAATAATAAATTCCATGCATAAAATTAGATGATTTCACTCACCAATTCATATTATGTTCATTCTAATATGGCGAGTCTGGTAGTAGATTGCAGCTATGCAGAGTTTGTGGATTGTGGAGTAACACTCATGATGAACTTTTTTACACTAACTTACACTCACTGTACAGTTTTAATAATCTATCTATATACTTTCTAATATACCAATCTAATTCATCTATATACACTAATCTTAATCTATCATAATATTTCTGATTAATTCATGTTGACTACCTTCCAACATCTAACAGTGGCAAACTCTCTTATATATCCTTGTTGAGTGATATATTTCAAAACAATTTGTAACACATAGTGGAGGCTGATCTGGACAAGTTTTGCAGAAGTATGTTGTCTGTCTTCTTTTACAAACACCTTTCCCCTTCTTTGTGCAACCCGATGGCAAAATGCTACAAACCGCACAATTTGGTTTGTGGGTTTTGTCTTCAAATTGATCTATGAAGTGTATTTTCCCAGACAGTCTTGCCTCTTCTATTGGATTGCTCAAGCGCCTCCCATGTCTTACGGGAATGTTCGGTCCCTCCCAGCCAACTAGAAGCCCCTCAATCACCTTTTCCCTATATTGCTTGTGAGAAAGGCATTTCACATCTGGTTGCATATTATAGGAAATGCAGCCATTCACGAGAGCAACTTCAATGAGGAAATGCCAAATAGTGTGATACCACTTCATTGATTTGTGCCTGTACCTATAGGTGGAGCAGAATTTGTCAAACAAGTCTACTCCACCCATATACTTGTTGTACATCACTTGAATACTGGGTTTCATCACGATTCTTTGCCCTCCCTTTGCCCTAAGCTCAACTTTGCTGGTACTGGTGTCACCAACAGTTGATATAATGTTCACCTTCCCAGTGTCTTGCCAAGTACAAGCCATGATTTTCTTGTTACTCTGCCAAATTGTTGGTAAGTCACCTTTCTTTTTTTTAAATCTTTCATTGCACTTTGAAGATTTTTTCTATTTGACCTCACTGTCCCACATGCACCTAACCCTAATATTCCAAGATCATTGAAAAGTCCGACACTACTATAAAAATTGTCCATGTACACCACTCTACCACTATTTACATAATCCTTTATGAGATTTTTAACCACTCTTGCTCCTAATCCTTCTTGTATGATCCCATCCTCTTTTCCAGTATAAATGAAAAATCTCAATAAATAGCCAGTCTCTGAGTCACATAATGACCATACTTTTATCCCCCATTTTGAGGATGGTTTACTTGGGAGATATTGCTTGAAAGATAGCCTACCTTTTATCATGGATTCATCCACTGACAGGGACTCTCCTGGTTCATAATTATTTGAATAAGTTTCAGAAACTAGATCAATCAAGAGCCTAATTTTGAACAATGGATCATAACCTACTTGTCCTTTCTTTTTTGGTCCATGTTATTATTAAAATGGAGGAAGCTTTTAATTAATTGGTATTGATCTCTGGAGAAGATATTATGGAAGCCAGGAGTCTTTGTGAGCCAGAAACTGTCTTGGAAATAGTCTTCTTCTTCTGGCTTACACAATAGACCCATACCTATTTGGGCAGCTACAAATGCTTTTATATGACTCCCTGATAGCTGTTCCAATTTATGTAGTCGTGATCTATGTGGGATGTCATATTTTACATCAACACACTGCATAGCATACTCGTTTGTCTGTTCAGCAACATGATCAAAAACATTGTCAGGGAAAAATTTCATAAATGTTTCTATTTCAGAACAAACTTCTTCAAATCTAACCCTCCTCTGACCACAAAAATTAAAATTGTTCTCCATGTTTATTTTTTTGTCCTTCCTGAACATTCACTTCTGCCCAAACAGTACCGGTATTATCAGGTGGCCTAGCTTTTACAGACTGAACACTTGATTTACCTGTATCAGAAGCCCTACTTGTAGATGGTTGACAAATTTTGTCATTGTCATCATCTGAAGAACTGATTTCAAATTCAGAACCAGACTTGTCATTGTCTTGTTCTAGATATTCAAGAATATAATCATCCGTTACATCCATGTTTATAACCTATCTAGACTTCAGAAGTTATGTTCAGTTACCATACTTATATAACTAATACACTGAAAAAACAAACTTATTCGTTATGAAATTGCACAAACACTTTATGAAACGTAAGTCACCAAATTTATTATAATAAATCAAAACTTACACTTTTTATTAGCAGAATATTATAACTGTAAACTTTGCAATAACCAACAAAACCGAATCATATGCTCACTGAACACGTGAACATTTCACTCCACTGTTGAACGTTGGTAAGGGGTAGGTTCAAAAGCAACCACTAGGTAGCAGCACAAATCAAAGAGCGATTGAAACACCATATTTGTTCTCTTGGGACTTCTGTTGATTTAACCAGCCAAAGGAGAAGTTTTTCTGAGACTGTGGACTAAAGTCGATTTACGCGCTCAAAGGTAGAGATATCAAGTTGACTGAAGTCGACTTGCGCGGTGAAAGGTTACACCCAAAAAAGAATTGCGCGGTGAAAAGGTTAAGTACAAAATTTGTCGGTTTTCCCCACAACCTGCCTGTGCCCCCACAAGCTTGCGCCCTAGGCCATGGCCTAGGTTGGCCTTATGGGTAATCCGGGCCTGTGTACATTATGCATATATTAATGCTGGCAATTGCACTGTTTATAGGGATTTATAATATAATTATTTCAATGGCAAATTGGTATACAGAGTTACTGAGAGACTGTAGCAATTACTCAGACCAGGCCTAGAATGTCCTGTCAAAACATTGCTTTTGTTGTGAACCCAGGCAGAGATCAAAATACAGATAATTTACATAGATAAAAAACAGACAATGTGATTTCTTTGAGTTTTAGGTGTTTTTTTTTAACCCTTTCGCTGCTGATTTAGGAAGGCAGAGTGATTTTTTGCGGTAACCTCTGTGCTGATTTAGGAATTTTGGAAAAACATGGTTTTTTTCACTAGACTTACTTGTTATAGTCCCTAGTTGAGATATTATCAGGAATTTCACCAAATTTTCACGTTGTGTTTGTCCTGGGTTCGATTCCCAATTCAAAAAGGTTTTTTTCTCAAATTTTTTTTTTCACCAATATTTTTCTTACTGTTTGTAATATAAAAATTTAACATTTAGACCTCAAATAATGTCAAAAAATACCAGAAATTGTGTGTTTGTCCTGGGTTCGATTCCCGATTCAAAAAGTTTTTTTTTCAAAAAATATTTTTTCCACTCCAATTTTTTTCTTACTGTTTGTAATATAAAAATAAACATTGTTTTAGTTCCTTATTGTTATATTACAAGAAATATAATGAAAACAGAAATGAGGTTATAAAATATTTATTTTACTCACATATTTCCTTTTTGACAAATGACTTCAAAACTTTTTCAATGAATGGTATGTCTCAAAGCATGGTATAAGACACAATGGCTTTTCACATGATTTGCAGATATATCATGTTTCCTTCCTCTTCTTTGGCCCCAAAGCGGTGTGTCTGCAAACATAGCATGCTTTCTGAGGATATTTCTTACTGCCAGGAAATGTAGGCAGCACTTGAGGGAAATGTCGGTAGAGTTGAGGGATGACTCTATTTGGAATATCTCCACTCTGTCGTCCTTTGCTTCTCCTCTCAATGACTGCACCATGATTGTCCAGTAGCTCCCTTATTAGTTCTAATTGGAAATCAGCAAGAGAGGTCGAATTTCCTGTTTTCACTTTCCACATAGCATGGGTGTTTATTACAGTCAGATCCAATATGTGGAAAAAAACTTTTTTGTACCACTTTACTGTTTTTCTCAAGCATTCTGTGGAGCTCAGAAGCATATCCACTTTGTCAACTGAGCCCATATTCAAATTGTATTGTTGAACACACACTGGCTTCTTCACTATATCCCCCCTTCTCATGTTTTCCACAATCACATCTTCATGGCATGTTGTGAGCATATGCACATCTCTTCTGTCATGCCATTTGAGTGTCAGGATGTTGTCTGTGTGACAACGAACCACATCTCCCCTATTCAGTTTCTTCGGGAACACTGGCATTCCTCTTCTCTTTGGGTTCACTGTACCGCAAACATTGGTTTTCTTTGAATGCAAATATTGAGCAAGTAGGGGGCTTGTATACCAATTGTCTATATACAACGAGTGTCCTTTCTTGAGGTATGTAAATTGCATGAGTGTATTTACAACAGAACCTGAAATACCAATATCTGCATCTGTTTCCACAAGCTTTGTATCCGAACCAGTGTAAATGATAAAGTCCAATACATAATTAGTTTCCACATTACAAATTACAAAAAATTTCACACCGAATCTGTGTCTCTTGGTCCTGATGTATTGTTTGAATGACAAGCATCGGCTTCGGGATCTGTGATGGGTCCACATTTATTTTATACCTGAAGTTAGCCGAAGCAACAGGTTGATGGGATCGGAAAGGGTAGTCCTATTGTTTGTAAAGATGGAAATATTCCTTCCTTCATCCTTTTTCTATTGTTCTATAATAGCTTAAAAGTTTGACAAATTTGTTGATTTTGAGCCTTCCTTGTTGGTGTTGAATATAGAGCGCACATTTTGGAGTAGATATTTTGTGGAGTTTTGAGACAAAAACTGTTGTGTAATCAATGTAACTTGTAATAGTATGGTGCAATTAGACCAAAAAACGGCCTAGCCTCAACATCCAAAGTAAAAGTTCCAAAGTTACAGAGAGTGTAAAAGTAGGCAATTTTCGTCCTAGATTGAAATCTATAATTTTCTATCACTCGCTTTGTTCGCCTTAACCGTCCAGCTGGACCCAGTGATGGGAGAGGGGATTTTTTACAACAATTAATAAGTACAGTACTTATTGATGTTTGCGCCTTCTATGGGAATATTTCTAAAAATTTACTTGGAACTCATACTCCTCATAAGGGAGGAGTTACCACCCTTGAGGTAAATAAATCTATAGGAAATAGGTAATATCAACATCTAATATTAAAATTGTATTTGACATAAAATCTTTCATATTTTGTTCCAATTCAGTTACAGAGATACTCTGTTTAAATTCCTGAAGTAGGGTATGTAAAGACAAAATAATCTACACATATTCAATACCCAAATCTCGGCACTTCTTTGTTGATTTGAAAGCAAATCATGAATCGCTTACAATCTTCACGAATAGAGAATCAACTCTCAAGCATTGTCACTTTATTGAGATTTTGTCACTCTGCATGTTTCTGTACTCCACATTACTCTAAATCGTGCTCTCTTCAGATGGCAAATCACCTTTGGGTCCAGTTCTCATACTAGTCATTAACAATGGGCATTCATAGATCTAAGAACAATAGCTGTACTCTTCCACAACCCAACAACCTGTTGCCCAGTACACTACAGGTAAAAAATAAATGTGGACCCATCAGAGATCCCCAAGCCCAAGCGTCCTTTGAATAACATGAGAGACTCATCAATGCACAAATTTTGGAATGGATAGAAGAGAGTCGAGAATTTTGTCTTGAGATGTTCAAGGACCATTTCAATTTTATACAGTCTATCACCTCGCACTTGTTCATCATTGTTGCAAAAAAGAAGGAGATACCGATCTCTGGACATAGTTTTTCCAAAAATCTTTGTTTGTAGCAGTGGATCATTTGACCAACAGTCATTCAGTTTCAATTTGTCATTCCGTGAAATGAGTAGTGACACTCCAATGAATAGGTAGAGCTCGTTGACATTAGTCTCTATCCACTTTGTGAGACGTGATTTAGCAGAGATTAAAGTATTTTCACAAATATAATCATAGTATCTATTTGTCTCTATCACTATTTTCTCCATCAAATCTTCTGAGAAGAAAAGCTTGAAATAATCTATTATTGGGGATTCTTCAGTAACATTACCATTGAAGCCGGACTGATCATCACTGATTTTGTGCATGGTTGGAATAAATGGTGTATCTGAAGTCCAATGGAAATTTTGTGGTGTTGTTCTTTGTCTCCTGGTCTGTGTGTTATCCCTAGTCTCCCTGGTCTGTGTTGAGGAAGTAGCTGTGAAATTAGAATCATCGTCACTAGAAAAATCATCATCATCTA
Source organism: Conomelus anceps (assembly GCA_948455865.1). Taxonomy (NCBI): domain Eukaryota; kingdom Metazoa; phylum Arthropoda; class Insecta; order Hemiptera; family Delphacidae; genus Conomelus; species Conomelus anceps. Next base: position 75,990,188 of record OX418216.1, on the reverse strand, counting down.
ATTGCAATTCATTGTCATCAATCTCTGAGCCCGATTCCAAAGTTGTGATTAGTTCTTGAAGCTGTCTCACTTCGGTTTCTGATAAGCCAACAAAACCACTACTAGTTCCTGGTAAACCAGCCATTCTAAATAAAAGTCCACAAAATATTATAAAATGATAATTTTCTACACAGTCACAAACAAAACTACATCAAAACCACAAAAAAACCATTCTCAGTTGTAACATAACCAAACTACGTAGCTACTGCATTATGCAGAGCATGACAGCTGACAGTATAGAAGGACGAAGAAATAATGTGGAGAGTTCTAATTAGTTCCTAATCGTTGCCAATAGATGGCATGAGTAGTACAAATCATAACGGATGCGACAGTAAATGTACGGGGACAGCAATTGACTGGTAAAGTTAAAAACGTAGATCTACGTGTGCAGCACATTTTGTGAATTTTTCTCGAATCGTAGATCTACGTGAATAGCAGTTAAAGGGTCAACTACAAAAACAATACCTACTTTCTCCATATTACATATAGTGGTGAATTTTCATCCATCCATCTGCATATATGTCCATATCTTGCTGTGTGTGCCAGCTCTTAGCAAGAATGGGAGGGTCCTTGAAATACATTTTCTTGAATCTGAAGAGACAAGATGTAGCTAGGAGTGAAGTCTGCTCTAGTGTACCAAAATGCCATTTGTGCTATTCCAACACAGACTGTCTCAATTCCTTTCCAACAGGATGTTTGGAGTTCAAAATTTCAACTGATTCCTTCAGATTAGCAGCTACAGGGATTGCCATACTGCTGGTAAGATGAGTTTCTGAGCTTATGTCATTTGTCATAGTTGATAATGGTTGTAGAACTTGACATACTTCTTGTAAAACCTTCATCTCTGTGGTGGAGAGCATAGGTGGAGCTGTTTTATTTCTGTTGATGAATTCATTAATGTGTGGTTGCAGCTCTATGAATCTTGCAAGCATATTGTAAGTAGAGTTCCATCTAGTAGGAACATCCTGGATCTCTATTTTTTTAGACACACTTCTCAATTTGTGACATGCCACATTGCTATGGTGAAACCATCTCACAATATCCTTGACCTTTTTTAAAATTGTTTTCAGCTGTCACATTGTCAATAGCTTTTGTGGAGATTGAGCTTGTGGGCAAAACAAGGGATATGTTTACTTTTGCCAAATATAATGTCCACTGCCTTTGTAATGTTTGCAGAATTGTCTGAAATAACTGCAAGAGTCTTTTCCATTTCAAGCTCCAATTCATAAAACATATTTTGCAGCCCCTGTGCAATATTTTCAGATGTGCGCCTCTCAGTAAGCTGCAACATTCCAATTGTACCTTTGACAACGCAGGCCTAATCAGCATTCAGATAATGTATAGTCAAACTTGAAAAGCTGCAGTTTTGAGAATTGGTTCAGATGTTTGTTGTAAAGCAATATCTCTGCCTTGAACAAATGAGAAACTAGAAACAGAATCTCCTATTGATAGTGTCCATAGTACTGTTCTTGATGTATTGATTGCACATAGCTATATTGTTTGATACTATCATCAATATATCAATCATCACAAACTGCATGTTTACTTTGCAACAATAATTGTTTATTATTTTTGAATGTGCACCACATGGAAAATAATGAATGACACTCAGCACACTTTAGTTTCCAGTGTCACCTGTAGGTGACTCTCAAAGTTTTTACTTTGAAACAAAGCAGTTTTCACTACACTACTCATAATAAACAAAACGTTTTGCAGTAAAGTAATAAATATTATAAAACAAACATCTTATTAACAAAATAAAGTGATATTAAAACTTAAATCTTACCTGTTAGAAGTTTTTGGAGCTGTTGAAGTAGATGGTGTCACTGACATGTTCCTTGCAGTGGACGCCATGTTGGAAATATAGTTGTAGGTCCTGTCACTGTGTAGCAGCACCATCCATGACAAGTGGTTAGTGCTGTTGAGTGCTCATAAAGTGTACTATGATGAATTCAAGCTGTTTGAAGAATGTTGTTAAGGTTGTATTAATTTTTAAATATACTGCACTTGTAATTGACACTGGAATTGATGAGTTAAAAAATAATCAATTATTTCATCAAAACATCGATTATTCAACATCGATCATCAAAACATTGATAAACGATTATTCCAATTAATCAATTAAGTGATATCCATCCCTATATCAAAGTTAAAGCTGACAGAATTATGTACAATAATGATGCTATGAATTTATTTTGTAGATCACACCACAAGCATGCTATGGGCTTCTTAAATTAAGGGGTTGCATAGTATACCACATTATGGCACATGAAGAATGCGATTTCAGAGCTATTCCACTTTTATTGTTATTTATTATAGTCAACTTCAGAGTTTAGGAAGTTAAACAATCATATTACAGCGGTTTTTGAAGGTAAAATCTCAATTATGATTAAAAAGAGGGTGAGGTGGGGTTGGTGCATTAGCTTGGGACAAGCTTCTTGAAGTCTATGTCGAAGAGAAGATTTGTTTGAATAAATAGACTAAATTCACATTTTGACACTCTCTTGCTAACCAAATTATTTGTCAGTTATTCTGACCCCCCACCAAAACTATTGGATTATGCATTGCACCCTATTGGGTGATGGCTCAAGGTAGGCCTGTTTTGTATATTGCATGTTGAATACAACCTATTATTTGAAATTTCACATGGACATTTGTCATGTTAACTCCTGTACTTAGAAAAACACGATTTTTGAACATCTAAGCACCTCTAGCTTGTATAATTCATATAGAACATGTAACGTTTTGTTTTACAAGTGAAAATATCAGTTTTTCTTTTAAGAAGTATTATTATTAAAAATGAAAAATTTTAAAAGTACAGCATGCATTTGAATTTTTAGTAAAAAAAGTAAATTTTGATATTAAAAAAAAATTTTTCATTCTCACTCACGAACTGGCAATGCACTGATCACATTTTTCTTGTGGCAGCCTGGACTCGCATGATGTCTCACTGATTATATATATATATTTTTTTAAGTTAAGGAAAAGTAATAGTTACGTTTGTTGGTGATGTTTTTAGTAAAAAAATAAGTTTTGGTCCTATATATAGTTTCCCGATTTTCACTCCTGGTCACATTCGCATGAAGTATGAAGTATTCATTGATGAAAAAATTAAGGAAAACTAATAAATTATATTTGATGGTGAAATTTTTAGTAAAAAAAGTGAGAAAAAGCAAAAACCAATGTCTCCCACTATCCTTCCATGAATCTTCTTTCCTTCAGACTGACCTCTCTACATTTTCAAAAATTATTCTAGCCTCCCAAATTATGTAGACTTCCCTCTATTGATGTAAAAATTGAATCGCCCATCTGGCATATTGCACTCCTATTGGCTGGCTCTTTTGTGCGCTTTTCTAGCTGTCAAGGACACATTCCAGAGTGTCTTGTACAGGATGATGAGACAATTAGCAAACAATGTAGGCCTCTGAATTTAATCAATATTTCTATTTTTGAAACTGCCTGTTTTGAGAGTTGTAATGTTTTAAACATATTTTATTCCTCAATTAGATTTTAGGTATGAAACTATGTTTCAAACAATTTGCAGCTTGATTGGATTGTAAGGACTTATGCCAGTTTTCCTGAACCCTTTGATGGCAGTTTCTGCAAAAGCTGCATTGAACAGTTTTACTATTTCATAAATTGTAATGCACCTACCTGGATGGTTGAGCAACCACTTGCAAATTCCTTGCTCATAGTATGTGCTGAGTGGAGCTATGAAACTGAAATCCAGGGGCTGAAGGTGATGAATTGTATGTGGGGGAAGGTTAGGATGATTACATTATTTTCTCTTGCCAAATTCACAAGTTCCAAACTTTTGGTATGACTGTTGTATCCATCAAGCAGCAACAGCACTGGCTTCTCATGAGTAGGGTTGGAAATTCTATGAATTTCTTAAACCAGATAATGGAGGTCTCCTTAGTAATGGCTGGGACATACCTGGCATGCAGCATTCTGATCCAACCCATGTACAATATTTCTTAAAAAATCTTACTGGTGGGGGATTGGAAAGGAATGAGCACATGTGTCATGTTCACTTCCTGCTTCTTTCTGATTTTGCATTAGTCCAACTTGAAATCGCCAGTCTAACCTTAAAACGCCAGTTAAAACGATCATGTGCACTAATGTGTGCACTAGTACTGTGCACTAATGCAAGAAGCTGAGGAGATTATCACTTGGTGAGTCACAATAGTAGCTTATTCAAACAAAAACCTAGTTATGTTGGTAGGAAATTCTGCAACAAGCTACCGCAGTTTTTATAAAGAGTCTTGAAAATATAAATATTAAAAAAACAATTGAAAAAATATTTAGTTGATAAAGCTTTTTATAATGTACAAGAGTTCCTTTCACATCAAAATTAAGCCTCACCTCAACTAATTAATATAGTAATTATGGTAACTAGTGTAAAATTGCATTAATCTGACTTGTCTTATACTCCTTAAGTGGAGTCTCCAAGATGTAATCTACAAAAAAAATAAAAAAATGTTGAAGCATTTTAGTAATCATGAATTAGCTATTGTGGCTATTTGTTTGGATGAAGATGATCAAAATAATAAAAAGTCATTTATGAAGAGTAGTGGAAAACGTGAATATTGGGTACATGATGCATGGAAAACAAGACAAGAAGAAGGGGAGTTTACCTCATCTTTTGGACAAGACAAAAAATTTTCATTACTTAAGAATGCTGGAACCTTCAATCAGTTGGAACTTAAACTCAAAGAACATTTAACCATGCAAGACATGTATTTTAGAAAAGTGATCACTTCTAGACACCACTTAGCAGTATTTTTAAGGTAAGATACTATTTCATTTACAAAAAGGTCTTTTGTCAAAAGGCATTAGACTTATTTCATTAGATAATGCATTATACTTGTGATACAAGATACTTTTCACATAAATCTACATAGAATATTTTATTTTATTAACCTTGCTTTATTACAATTATTTTTCCAAATAAATTTGAACTCTAGTTGGATTTAAAAAGGCATAAGCAAATGAAAATTTCCAAAAGAAATTTATCAACATTTAATTACAATTTCAGTCAATATATGAAATATTTAAAGTTCAAGGAAATTTACGTTTTCTAGTGTAGTTTCTTCATTGTATGCAGGAGATGTTGATGTATGTTGAATACCTTTTGAGAAATGTGCAGGTTCATTTAAATCTGCTTATGGTCCCTCATCTCCCAACAGTGTAAAAGACATTGAATCAGAGGACACATTGCTTGCACAAACAATCTTAGTTTGTTGTTTGCTATTTTCAAGAAGCTGCTGTAATTTGTACACTTGGACAAGATTGAATATCTTCCCTTTAGCAGAATGAAAACAAACAGGATGCAGTGTTTTCAGAGTTGGAGCAATAACATACAAAAAAGGAACAACAGGGTGCTGTCCATCATTCTCACTAGACTCTTTTTTCTTCTCATCTTCTTTCTCAGTCAATATGTATGCCATTAGCTGAGATGATGCAGTCTCTTGAGGCTTTGCTTCAAGCTTCCTTTGCGTTTTGCAGATAGAGGTCTATGGTTGATGGAAACTCGACTCACTGGAGTTGTAGGTGTTAGCAACAACATGAATTGTACAGTCTCTTGAGGTTCATTGTCATTTATAACATGTTGTGTCTCCTTGGTAGAGTTCTGGTGATGAGAGTCATTGAGTTGAGTTTCATCCCTTACATTCTCTTCATCAGGAACATTACTTAGGCCTTTCCTTTCAATGAACCCCAAGAGACTGTAGAATCCATGTTGTTGCTAACACCTACAACTCCAGTGAGTTAAGTTTCCATCAACCATAGACCTCTATCTGCAAAACACAAAGGAAGCTTGAAGCAAAGCCTCAAGAGACTGCATCATCTCAGCTAATGGCATACATACTCCTTGCTGGTAGGGTGACGTCGGTGAGTAACAATACTTTGCTACTGCTTGGCTTCCCTGGGTGAAGTATGACCTCTTCTTGTCCAATTACAACAGTTTTCTTATTCAAGTCCAACTTGAGACCAAACTTGTTGAAGAAATCCATCCCAAGTATAACATCTTCTTGTATATCTGCCACTAACACTTGATGCTTGAAGTTACTGCCACCAATAAGGAAGGTAGCAGCTGTCTCCCCAAAAACTGTAGCCAAATCCACTGTAGCTGTATGGAGTGTCCACCTTGTTGACTTAATTTTCTTCTTATCACAGACTGTGCTCCTATTCAGGATGGTCATGGTAGCTCCTGTGTCAATAAGTAGTTGTCTTGCTTGTCCATCCACAATGCCATCTATATACAAACTACTTCTGCTGCCAGCAAGAGATGCCACCTCTGCTTTTCTTACTGGGGCCTTCTGCTTGTGGGTTGACAGCTGCCCCTCCCTATCAACCCTCTTCAGTTTACCTGCTCCTTCTTCTCACCTGGTTTGGTGGTATACTTGCTTCTAACATGTCCAATTTTTCCACATGCCCAGCATCGAACCTCCTTCTTCCTGGATCTCAACTTTTCCAGAACCTGTTGAACTATCTTCTGGATTGTGCTTGCATCCATGACTTCAGCCTCCATAGCCTGTACCTTAGAATGGCCTGGTACTGACTGCCATACTGCTTCAAACTCCAATGCCTGGGCCAAAGCATCATTCAATGTCTTGGGTCTGGCCAGTTTGTGGTAGATTTGAATACTTTTCAATGCATTCTAAAATGCAAGATTTCTCTGGTATGACTGTGAGGAGAATAGACTTTTGTGGTTTTAATTCGGTTTTATCATCCACAAATTCAACCTTTGAAATGGGAAATTCGTCTGATATTATGTGAAACGATTTGGGTCCATACCACCATAATTCACACTGAATAATTTCTTTAGAAGATAGACCTCTCGACGTGATATCTGCAGGATTGTCTTTAGTTGAGATGTGAAACCAATTTTCTGGTTTAGATAACTCAAGTATTTGAGTGACACAATTACTCACAAATATTTTTAACTTATGAGCGGGGGTTTTCAACCATGTTAATACCAATTTTGCATCAGTATAGAGAAATATATGAGAAACACATTTTTCAAGTGCAGGAAAAACAGCTTTTTGCAATTTTGCAAGAAGTAATGCACCACATAATTTGAGCTTAGGAATGGTGTTGACTTTTACAGGTGAAATTCTTGTTTTCGCCATGACCAAATTCATTGATATGAAATTTTCATTTCAACGTGTATGTAGATGCAGGCTCCATAACCTTTTTCACTCACATCACAGAAACCAATTAGTGAAACAAAAACATATGTCACATCAATGTGACGTGGGATCTGAATATTAGATAATTCAGAAAATGATGAGGAAATAATTTCCGATTGATGAAATAAATCTTTATTGAGTGGATCATCCCAATCGAGATTTGCAAGCCAAATCAGTTTCATAAAATACTTGAATGTGAAAACGACAGGGGCCAATAGTCCAAGTGGATCAAACAGCTTGGCAATAAAAGAGAGAATAGAATGCTTTGTAGGAATGTCCTTGAACAAAGTGACGGAGTATGAAAATGTGTCCGTAGATGGGGTCCAATGAAAACCAAGTACTTTTATACTTTGTGAATCATCAGAGAATATGAGAGGATTCTTGAGAAATTTATCAGGAAAATTTTGAATTACTTCCAAATTGTTTGAGGCCCATTTTCTGACCTGCATTTGTCCTTGCGACATCAGTTCATTTAATTGCAAAACTAGTATCTTTGCTTCAGATACACTTGAGGCTCCTGTCACAATGTCGTCCACATAAGCGTCTTGTTTTAGAGCTTGTGAGGCGAGGGGAAACTCTTTGATCTTTGAAACTTTGTGATCTTCGGCTAGCTGAATCATTGTGCATTGCGCCAGGTAACTGGAAGATGTCATGCCGTAGGTGACACAATTTAGTTCATATTCTATGAGCTCTTCATCGGGTGATGGTCGGTAGAATATGTGCTGGAAGCATCAATCTTCTTCACAAACAGAAATCATTCTGTACATCATTTTGATGTCGGAAGTTACAACGATTTTATGCATTTGGAAGTGCAGAAGTATTTGAAACAATTCATTTTGTATTTTTGGGCCAACATGAAGTATTTTATTGAGAACATTTCCATCATTACAAGGAGCAGAAGCATTAAAAACAACTCAAAGTTTTGTTGTAGAACTGTCGAGTTTAAAAACACAATGATGAGGGATAATATACGAAGAAGAAGACAACGCTTTTGACATGTGACATAATTCTATATACTTTTGCATAAATTCATGGTATTGTTTATACATATGGATTCGTCAGCACTCGATCTTTTTTCAAGAGAAAAGTACTTTTTTTGAGTGGCAAGGCGATTATTTCCTAATTCAACCTTATCAACTTTGAACGGTAAAGCGACTTCATATTGACCTGAAGGTTGACGTGTTGTAGTTTTATTATACAATGATTCGCAATGTTCATGCAAAGGATCAACGAGATTGGGAGAGTTTATTTCCTCTAACTCCCAGAATTTTGTCAATATTTCATTGATGGGTTCTACAACCATAAGCAAGGAGGTAGAAGACTGATTTTTATTTTCAGAGTTAGTAGATCCGATTACTATGTACCCTAAGATTGTACTGATTGCACTTGGCAAAATTTTGAATTTCAACGTGATGTCAGACGAATTATTGAAATTGTCTCGAGAAATAAATCGGCTCCAATCAGAATGTCTATTGGATTTAAATTGAAAAATTCGTCATCGGCTAATTTCAAGTTTTGAAAGTGGGCGAATTGTTTTGGATCCAAAGAAACGTTAGGCTGATTGCAGGTGATAGTATTTAATACAGTAGCGGATGTTTTCAAATTAACATTTGGATGAACAGAAGAAGAAATCTCAATATTTACTTCACCGTAGGATTTTGAGATATTTGAACCTAATCCAAATATTTTCTGCTTAGAAAACATGGGTTTCAGATGTAATTTATCCATCAAAGTTTTTGATATGATATTTATTTGACTCCCTGAATCGAGGACCTCAAGAATCATCATGAATGAGAGAAAAACATCGTGAATTATTACCTTTGCGGTACCAAGAAGGCAGATGCTTTCATTAGAATCAGTAGAATTATGTAAACTTGTTTTGCTGGTTGAATCAGAGATCGAACTTGATGAGTTTTATCAATATGCTGATTAGAATTAATCAACGGTTTTTCATTGTGCAATAAACTATGATGTTTTGTAGATTTACATGACTTACATACTTTTACTGATTTAAAATCAACACGATTCTGTTTTCCAAGACATTGAAAGCAAAATTTGCATTTTTTAATGATGTCATAACAATCATTAACAGACATACTAATTAATTCAGGACAATTATAAATTATATGATTGTCTGAAGAGCATACAACACAAATAGAGCTTTTGTGTTGCGAATTGTTTGACACAAACTTATTTTGAGTTGAAGTAATAAGAGAAGAATTAGTCTTTCTCTTATCAGAATGGTGATCATTCATGTTATTGTCCTGAGATGAATTTACACCAACCTTAGTGGGTGAACTTACCCCTGATTGCTGAGGGTTTACTAATTCAAACATATGAGATTTTTTTACCAAAAACTGCATTAAACTTTGACTTGTAGGAATTTCGTTACTTGTGAGAGTAGCTTCAAATTCAAATCTTGTTTTTGAATCAATCTTTTTTAACAAAATTGAAATCAAACGGGTCCTTTAAATTTTGTTGCTTCAAGGATTCGATAGCAGAAGTACTGTTATCTAAAAACTGTCTTATCGAATTGTAATTTGGTTTTGAGATAGACTCGCAATCCAGTATTTTTTCGATCAGATAAGAGCATAAAACTCTTGGGTTTGAGTACCTATCTGTCAACTGCTTGAAAGCTAATTCATAGCCTTCAGGCGAAAGAGGAACATTTTCTATCACTTTCAGAGCTGAGTCAGTAAGATAGCCTTTGAGATATTGAAATTTCTTGACTGAACTCAAGTTTGCATTCAAATGGATTATAGAATGAAAACTGTTATAAAATTCGTTCCATTTTGTAATATCACCAGAAAATTTAGCAATATTTATTCTAGGCAAAGGCAACGAAAAACTATTTTTGTTCGGAGATGTATTTTGTAGTTCTTGGGTTTCTTCTGGCAGAGAAACAAACATAGAAAATAATTTTTCGTACATTTTGGCAGAATGTTCAGATTCAGTATCTGGAAAATCATTGACTATTATCAATTCAGTTATCTGATCTTGAATTTTTTCAAACAGATTAAATTCCTGTTGAATTAATTCTCGTGATTTGTGATTGTTGGAACGTAATAATAATTCGATCTTTTTGATGATGGAAGCACGTTTTGCGATTAACAATTTAAATTGAATCATTTCGTCTTTAGGTATATTTAAATTAGATGCAGAAAGTTCTCCTTCATTTGAGGAAATCGTTGCAGAACAGTTTAATGCTCCATTCATTGTGAAATATTATACGCGATGCAATGCAGGGAACAAGGAAAGGAAGTTGTCATGAGATAATTAGCGAGAATAGGAATGAGAGAGACAGAGAATGAGAAAGAGCTTTCACTCTTTGTGACTCATCTGCTATAGCTATAGTGACTTAGCTGCTACTAGTGCAGCCAGAGAGTATAGAATAAGAATAGAGCAGCCTTGCGTATAACTGGTTGTACAGCCGGAATGCGCCTAACCCCCCAACCTCACAGGGGACTTACCTCGCCCAGCCGGTCCTATGACTATGTTAAAAGCGTTTCGTAAATCGCCCATATCTCAAGTTCTAATCAAAATATTTGAACGAAAATGATTTCGATGGCTTCCTTATATCATTCTCTACAATCAATGTCCTATCCCTTTTCATCGTAACTGCCATAATTAGAAAGTTATCTGTACACAAATTGAAATAGTATGATATCTAGGGATTACATACATTTTTATTTTTTCAATAGACAGGGGTGCCCACCCCCCCTAAGCCTCATGACGCACCCCCCCCCCCTAAATTTAGCAACAAACCCCCCCTAAAATTAGCCCCCCCTCCCAAAAAATGCGAAAAAAGCCCCCCTATTCTTTCTAAAACTAAAAGAAGATTTCTATAACTATTGAAAAAATTCAAACCCAGTCAATAATATACAAAATGTATGTATATTTCTTGAGATTCTTTACATAGGTAACATTTTTTTAAAGGTAAAATAGAAATATCAATGAAATTAATATATGAACTTCTGCTCAATAAACTTAATTGCAAAATAGCTAAATAAGAATTTGAACCTAAATGGTTTTAAACAAAAAAATATTATTACAAATACACAATGTTCAATAAAAATGAAATACCTATAAGTTTATGTTCGGTGTACCAATTAAATTAAGGTTAAATAATTTCTACAAAGTTGTTCCTTTAAACATTCCTTTATACATTTCATGTATAGATAGTTATTTACAACACACAATCGAGAGAAGTGTCTTTCAAAAACAAAATAAAGACATAATTATGAAAAATTACTGAATTTTTAGTATTTAGTAAGTTTTGCTATAGCAGTTCTTACTTATTAGTGAGTAGTTATCGTAAAATGCATGAAAAACATCAACAGTTTGAAGTCAAACATTTTAAATTTGTAGGCTGTGACCATCTACAAGTTAGCTAGGCACCTTCTAAGCTTGTTAAATCTATCTCTCTAAACCCCACATAGACGTTTTTGTCTTTGGGATGAGGAAACAGAAAACCTTTCAATTATTTCTTCGTTAGAAATAGACTCAAGTACATCTTTTTCTGCAGCTAGAACCATTACCAGCGACAACCATGACCATGAGTATCCCATAGCTGATCTGAGTCTGTTCTTTGATCATTTTAAATCGACTTATTGCTCTTTCTGCTGATTAACTAGTAACTGTTAAGGAGAGTAAAGTTGTATAAAACTCTTTCAGAGCACTCGCTTAGCGTCTTGCTAAGTTTGAATAATAACTTCCTGCACAAATCCTAAACATAACTATTTTAGCTAATTATTCATATTCAATTGTATAATAATAATTATGAATAAATTTTCATTAATTGACATTCTATCTGGTGACTTCGTAGTATATTTTTGAATGTTGTCACGTTAGACACGGTTTCAATCAACGTTTCGCCCCCCCCAAAACGTTTTTTGGAACCCCCCCCCCCCAAGAATTTCAATGACGCAGTCTGCGTCATAGCCCCCCCCTGTGGGCACCCCTGCAATAGACTTTTATAATAGCGTAAAACAGTAAAATGTTATGGATATAAATTCAATTACTTTTTCAGATATTTGAATTGATGTATAATAATAGTATATACTTGATGATCACAGAACAATAGATTGATGCGTTTAAGAGCAGAAATATTTATCGGTAATGGCCGATACTTCGACCGTGACTTCGAACTGCCTAACTATAATCTTGTGCTTGTGATTATATTGAATTCGCTTTTAAAGATGAATCCATAAATCCTTCTATTTATATAACTATTTATATAAGGATTATATAATTATATAATAATAATAATAATGTAAATTTCCCGTCTTGATATCAGAGGAGCTTCTTGACAACTGAAAACGGACTAGCTGAGTATACCAAATATAGCAAAATGGTGTCCCTCTGTTTCCAGGATTTACATGATAATTTGTTGACAATGACATTTCTACTAATAATTATTTATTTTCCATGAATGAAACAAGCTAGACAAACAAATTAATGTTCAAATTAGTTCTTCGTCTATAGTCTGTCTTCAACGTATCAATGCATTGTTCTGTGATAATCAAGTATATATTATTATACATCATTTCAAAGATCTGAAAAAGTACATGAATTTATATTCAGAACATTTTTCCGTTAAACGCTATTATAAAAGTCTATTGAAGAAAATAAAAATATATGTAAATCCCTAGATATCGTACTATTTTAATTTGTGTACACATAACTTTTAAATTATGGCTGTTACGATGAAAAGGGATAGAACATTGATTGTAGAGAATGATATAAGGAAGCCATCAAAATCATTTTCGTTCGAATATTTTGATTAGAACTTGAGATACGGGCGATTTACGAAACGCTTTTAACATGGAGTCAGAGGACCGGCCGGGCGAGGTAGGTCCCCTGTGAGGTTAGAGGGTTGGCGCACTCTACGCTCCCGCAAGGCAGCTCTATTTTACTTCTATTCTCTCTGAGTGCAGCCACAGAGAAGTAAGATATTCTATTTCTAAGATCTCTCTATTTCTCTGTGGTGCAGCAGAGTGGAGGTGGCTGCCGTTCAGTTGACCTTGAGCTGGACTGAGACTGGTGGTACGTACCGATTGAGCTCCGTGAACTTGTAGTGCACAGTTTCAAAAAATTATGAAAAAAATTGACAATAATCTACGATTTTTGTGTCACAAGAAAATATAAAAATTAATTTTTGCATAAGCATGGTTTTTTTATGCGCGGTAGAAGGTGCGGTCAAGGTCACAAATCATTGTTATTTTTCCTATGCTAGAAGTGTGAACTTTTAGTGCACATGTCCAAAAAATTCTGAAAAAATTGACAATAATCTACGATTCTTGTGTCGCCAGAATATGTAAGTTACAAATTTTGCACAAGCACGGTTTAAAAAAAAAAACGAAAGAAGATACGCTCTATCGAAAATGCACGGCGCTAAGTAGGTCAATGGAAAGGCTCGTTAGCACAATGAAAGGCGAATGAGAAAAACGATTCCTTTTTTTTTTAGAAAGAATCAATGTTTATAATAAGATGATCTCAGAAGGATGAACATTCCAGTCGATACATGAATGTATATATGAATTGAAGAAGCCCAGTTTTTCATAAAAAAATAAGTTAATTCCAAGAAAACTCATGATTCTCATGGGAGCCAATAGAAAAAAGTCACGCTACCCGAATACACCAGGATTTAAAGGATGTTTTAGGTCCAAGAATTGATCATGATATGAGTGATCGAATAACAACTTGTATGTTTTTTGTACAAGCACAGTTTTTTAATAAAAAATTAGTTAATTTCAAGAAAACTAATAATTCTCATGGGAGCCAATAAAAAAACAAGTCACACTAGCTGAATGCATCAGGATTTAAGGATTGTTTTACTTTCTCAAAATTAATCATGTTATTAGTGATCGAATTACAACTCGAATGATTTTTGTACATGTACAGTTTTTGAATAAAAAATTAGTTAATTCCAAGAAAATTCATAATTTTCATGGGAGCCAATAGGAAACAAGTCATGATAGCCGAATGCATCAGGATTTAAGGCATTCTTCAAATTCCAAACATTGATCATGTTATGAGTAAACGAATAACAACTGGTTTGATTTTTGTACAATCACAGTTTTTGAATAAAAAATTAGTTAATTCCAAGAAAACTAATAAATCTCATGGGAGCCAATAAGAAACAAGTCTCACTAGCCGAATGCATCGTGATTTAAGGATTGTTTTACTTTCTCGAAATTAATCATGTTATTAGTGATCGAATTAAAACTCGAATGATTTTTGTACAAGTACATTTTTTCAATAAAAATTTAGTTAATTCCAAGAAAATTAATAATTTTCATGGGAGCCAATAGGAAACAATTCATGCTAGCCGAATGCAACAGGATTTAAGGCATGCTTCAAATTCGAAACATTGATCATGTTATGAGTAATCGAATAACAACTGGTATGATTTTTGCACAAACACAGTTTTCTAATAAAAAATAAGTTAATTTTAAAAAAACTAATAATTCTCATGGGAGCCAATAAGAAAAAAGTCACACTAGCCGAATGCATCGGGATTTAAGGAATTTTTTAGTTTCTCAACATTAATCATGTTATTAGTGATCTTATTACAACTCGAATGATTTTTGTACAAGTACAGTTTTTTAATAAAAAAATAGTTAATTCCAAGAAAATTAATAATTTTCATGGGAGCCAATAGGAAACAAGTCATGCTAGCCGAATGTATCAGAATTTAAGCCATGTTTCAAATTCTAAACATTGATCATGGTATTAGTAATTGAATAACAGCTCAAATGATTTTTGCACAAGCACAGTTTTTTAATAAAAAATTTGTTAATTTCAAGAAAACTCATAATTTTTGTGGGAGCCAATAGGAAACGAGTCATGCTAGCCGAATGCATCAGTATTTAAGTCATGTTTCAAATTCTAAACATTGATCATGGTATTAGTAATTGAATAACAACTCGAATGATTTTTGCACAATCACAGTTTTTTAATAAAAAATTAGTTAATTTCTAGAAAACTCATAATTTTCATGGGAGCCAATAGGAAACAAGTCATGCTAGCCGAATGCATCAGAATTTAAGGCATGTTTCACATTCTAAACATATTAGTAATTGAATAAAAGCTCGAATGATTTTTGCACAAGCACAGTTTTTTAATAAAAAATTTGTTAATTTCAAGAAAACTCATAATTTTTGTGGGAGCCAATAAGAAACTAGTCATGCTAGCCGAATGCATCACGATTTCAGTCACGCTTTTTCATCTTCCATCAGAAAAAATTGAAATTCATACCATAAGATAAGTGATTTTTTCTATCATTTTTCATATGATTTTGATAGGATTATCCATTTTCGAGATATGGATCGTCCTCTGTAGAGGACGCTGTGACTGGCAGCATATGAAAATCGTAGCGTTTCCATAGCAACCATCTAATCACCTTATTTGTTTACTTTTCTTATCTTATCAATTTCTTCCTCAATAAACGTGATTATTCTTCCTCAAAGTGATTACATAGCCGAAATTCACTGCAAACATAATTTTATTGACATACTTATAGTCTAACAAAAATTGATGTCATCTCAAACATTAATTTTATTCACATTAAAATATGGTACACATAATTTAAATATGATACAAATAATTCGAAAAATAATCATCTATATACTAACATCACTAATTCTAAAGTAGATTGATTATTATTTCTGGTGGAAATCTGCAAAGCAGTTCTTCTCCCTGGCAACGCAGAGGTTAACATTACATTTGAAGCAAATTATGTATGGTTTTCCTGTACATTTTCCGTTTTTGCACCGCCCCCCCCCATTTTTCGTGTTTTCAAACACAGGAAGATGCCCTACATTATCAAACCGAATTTCTTCCAATGGTTTGACAACAGCCTGCCTTTTTGGATGAGCAGGTGGATCAGCTGAAGTGGACAGCCTCCCTCTTTTTTTCGAGACGACCTTCCCTGCCAAAATTAATGCTTCGCCTACATGTTGGCGGAAATGGACTAGATCCATGATTTTCACAGTTGGGACCCCCATTTGAGTACTTATTCTCCTGTACTCCAACCATGAGTTTGTCACGGCTAGGTCAATGGAATGACACAGCATTCTGAGTGTCCATTTTTTTGATCTTATGAAACTCCTATACAGTGAAATCAAAAAATCCATCAGGTCAACACCTCCCATACTTTTGTTATACAAGTTGAGGACTTGCGGTCTTGGTACATCGACATATTCAAATTTTTTCCTGTCCCATCTTTGACAGGTTTCAACTGCCCCTTTTCCAATAAAATTGGAGCCTGCTATTACACAAGATGAATCATACCACTTGGTGAGAACAATTCCATCACTTGAAAAAACTTCTTGAATGAAGCCTCTCTGTTCAGTTTTTCTTATTTATTTGTCTGCTTTGAACGGTGGTTTGGAAAATCTATCAGCACGCACTGTTCCAATAGAATAAATATTCCTGTTTTTCAGCCATTGCAGCAGGGTATATGATGTAAAATAATTATCAAAGTACAAATGTACATTTGGAAGATCAATTCGATCAGCAAGCTGCATAACAATTGCAGTTGAAAATCCAAATTGACTGTACTGGCTTTGAATTTCTGTTGTTCCACCTTGGTAAATAATGAAATCGTACATGGTACCACTACTTCCACAGAGTAAAAACATTTTCACCCCCCATCTACAAGGTTTGTTTTTTACAAACTGCTTGACATTGAGCTGGCCTTTGAATGGCACCATTTGTTCGTCAACAGCTAGCTTTGGTTCCAAGACTAGTTCTTTGCATCTAGATCTAATTGCATCATAAATTGGTCTAACTTTCCAGAACCGATCATTGGAGTTGGGGTCTTTAGCATCATTGTCCACAACATGGAAATTCTGTCTCAATTTGAAAAATCTATTTACATTCATATTCTCACTGATTAGAGGAACATGAAACCTCGGCTCCCAATACATTCTAACTCTAGGGTAACTACAGTTTCCCATTAAAATATGTATCCCTATGAAAGATTTCATTTCTTCAATTGTTGTGGCCTTGAAATTAGCCACATTATTCTTCACAGCATACAGATTTGTGTTGTAGACTATTTCTTCCAATAAATCTTCTGTAAAATACTTATGGAATAGCTCATTTGGTGCAGGAAGAGAAACAACTTCTTCCTCAGGAATAATAGGGATGTTGCACTCTATACTCACAAATGGCCCTCTTGCCATTTTATACCTGCTTTTGGAGTTAGCTGTTGATCCATAAGGTATTGTCTCTGGAACTGGACTTCTGTCAAGCACGTCTGTTGCTCATCTCGTTCATCATCACTTGGTTCACTAGTTTCAAGATCAGCAACACCTTCAAGTTCATCAACATTTTCAAGAGGAAGAATGTTTTCAGGATCAGCATCATAGATAGGGCCAGCTACATTCCCAGAATCAGCAACGTTTTCGGCTTCAGCAACATCTTCTTCATCTAGAGCAGCACTTTCTGCATCCAAATCATCTGGAAATAAAATAAAAAGTCACGTTTAGTAATGATAAACAATGATAAATTTAAATTCGATAGCAATGATAAGCTATCATTGCTAGTCAAGACTTTTGTCTTCCATCACGCAAAAAAGCGCATCAAGACAAGTCATCCATCATGCTAGTCAAGACTAGCAAAGATAGCTTATCAAGAGAGGTAAGAGGTTAGAGATAAATAAGTAAATAAGTAGATAAATAATTATTTTGTGTCTGAAAAGGTCAAAGGAAATGTAAAGGACTAAAAATATGAAAATTATCAACTTGCCAGCAAGTTGGATGAATTGCTCTATATTATCCCCATTCTCATCATCACTCAAATCTTCAATTTCACTCACATCACCATTTTCGATCATGGACAATATTTGGTCTGCACTTAAGTGCTCATATTCCTTTTTAAAATTAAAATTTGACATTTTTCACAAGAAGGAAACAGGCCGCGCGTGTGAAAAATAACTGACTGGCCGTTTTGACAGCTATGAGCTAACATACAAATATAGTGCGCTGTCAGTCACAGTGTCCTCTGCAGAGGACACTCATTCAAATCCTTCTACAGCTGTCTATCATGCTGCCAACTGCAAAATTATCCCTTTTGGTCATTTTTTTTCACCACTCAAAAAAAATTTTTTTTTGGTAATTTTCGTATTCAAATGAAGTCTATAAACATGAAAAAGCATAGAAAAGTTGAAAATTTCCCCTGGGTTTTCCAGAAAATTGATGTTGTCAATTGACACCAACATGACTCAACTGATACATTCTCATATCCATGAAACTGCAGTGAATAGATTAGGTACTATTACTACTACTACTTGGAAAGTGAAAATAGCTAGGTAGGGGAGACCGGGGCACAATGGGTCATTTTTTACAAATAATTTTTTTGCGGAAAAAGGTTGAAGGTGTTAAGTCTGAAAAATATATATACTTACTATAGCACTTCTCAGGTACTTAAATAATTTTTTTTGTGATCATATTTCTATAATAAAAGGCCTCATAATAATAATAAAAAACCCTTGCATGCTGACCCACTGTGCCCCGGCCCGGGGTACAGTGGGTCGCGGTCTGGGGTACAATGGGTCATATAGAAATAAAACTTTAATTTAATTTTAATAATTGTTTATTAAAATTCAAACTTGTCAGAAATAGTTAAAATAGTTACATGGGACTAATGTACGTTATACTTGGTAAGATTCACCTGGAAAGAAAGCTTTTGCAAGGTTCTTTCTGTCCCAGCATGAACAATCGGAGTTGGCAGTTTCTTCACTACATCAGTTGAAAGAGCGAAATACAACTCTTCACTCACAAACACAAAGTTGTATGAAGGGGAAAGTCTTTTCATGTATTTAATTTCATAGCCATTTTCTTCAACTTCCATCACCTCAGCAACAAAGTGGTTGACGTTGCCTTTCTTTTTACCGCGAACTTCAACTAGCAGAAAGTCTCCAATGTTCACCTCCATGCTTAGGTCGTTGTCATCGCCGCTTCCCTCAGTTTCTGCTCCAGACAACTCCATCTCAAGATCGCTGTCAGATGACTCTTTCCATTCTTCTTCCTCGGAACTAGTTACATCTTGATAGAGTTTTTTGCAAATAGGCCTACTTTTTTTTACTTTTTCAGGATTATGTGGTTTAGGTCGTTGTTTTAGTGACTTATTTTTTGTTTTGTCATTTCTTTTAGATTTTGTGGGATTTTTTTCCCTTTCTAGCGTCTCCATCTCAATGCGGTTCTTCACTGGTGTATCTGTCAAAACCTCAGATTTGACAATCTTCCTCTTTGTTACTTTTGTCGTCCTTTCGCTGGCTTTCGGAAAGGGTCGTACCATTTCAGGTGTCAAACTTGAAGTGATGTTTACATTCGAGTTTGGAGGAGACTGAACAATTGAGGTTGAGCAGCATGGGATAGGCTGGTATTCTTCTGTTGCTGTTGCTGTATCATCTGTGGTTGTTGTGACAGTTGTGGTTGTTGTGTCAGTTGTGGTTGTTGTGTGAATTGTGGTTGTTGTGTGAATTGTGGTTGTTGTGTGAATTGTGGTTGTTGTGTCGGTAGCGCTGGGGTCAGCTGGTGGATCTGGCTGCTGAAGGTCTGTAACACATGCAGCTGCAAAGTCATCTTCAGTAAAAATGTTAGAGTTGAACGGATAAATGCCCACTTTGGAAAAGCCTGACAAGATGTTGTTTGTCGAAAAGGCAAAAGGGAATGCTTGTCCAACTAATCCTGCTATTTCATGTATTGATATCCGTCTTCCTGGGTGGTTGATCAACCAGTTGCGACAAGCTTGATTATAATATCTTTTTAGGGGGCCAAATACAGCCTTGTCCAACGGTTGGATTTTGTGGCTGCAATGTGGTGGTAGAGTAAGCAGAATGACTCCATTCTCTTTGGCCAGTTTGATGACTGCTATGCTCACATGAGATTCATGATTGTCATATATTAAGAGCGTTTTGTTGGTAGGAGAAGATTTAGAATATTTAATGAAATGATTCATCACCATTGAAAATGTTTCTGTATTCATCCACCCAGAGGACGTAGCAGAACCTCCAGATCCCAAGGGTGCCCCATTGAGCATGGACTCACGAAAATTCACTCGAGGGAAGACAAAGAATGGTGGTATAGTATTACCAATAGCATTAATAGTACAACATAATGTCACAAGTTGTCCTCTCTCTGCTGAGGTAATTTGGCCAATTTGTTTGATTCCTTTTGGGGCCAAAATCTTCCCAGGTGTTTGGACTGAAGTTAAACCAGTTTCATCTAAATTATATATATTTTCTGGGCCAAATTTGTGTTTGACCAAAAGCTCTTGTAAAGTTTTGTAGAATTTGTCAATAACAGGCTTATTGAAGCCCATGGCTCTAGCTAATGAGGTGGCCTCAGGTTTTCTTAAAGATATTGTGTTACACCTTTTAATGAAGCCTGAAAGCCAGTCTTCACCAGCACATTCATTTTTTTCCCATGACGGTGGAATTTTATCTTTCTTCAGGCCTACAGCAAATTCATAGGCTAATTTTCTGGCTTCTTTAGGTGGCAGGCCATGGTGCATAGCACTAGCTTGTGTTAGATAGTTTTTCAAGTCATTTTCTTCTTTAGTAGTAAATATTTTATTTATTCCATAGTTTGGCTTGAACATTAAGTCACTTTCATCTTCGTTTTCTTCAAGGTTAACATTACTAAACTTTTTTACATACTGCTGCAGAGTCGTATTCTTAATATTGTAATGCTGAGCAGCTCCACGAACGGACATTTCTTTTTTCTGCACAGCCATTACTGCTTCTCTCATCATCTCCTCATCCACCAGACCTCTCTCAGTTTTCCGTTTGTGTGATCGCACCATTGTAGAATCTGCAAAACAGAAAAACAATAATAATTAAAAAAATATTGGCTTCTACCTGTATAATGATTATGTTGCTTTCCATGTAGCCTACTATAGAAAAAGGATAGCCAATAAGTATTCTTAATGCCCTGTGTAGGCCTAGGCTGTTGCTGTAGGCTAAGGCATAAGGTTAAAAGAAAAGTAAGCCTATTTAACATCCTTCTGTTGGCTTGGTTTATCAATCATGTAGCCCACCACAGACCAAAAGGCTTTATATGTTTCGTACTGTAAGTTTATTGTACTTACATTTTTATGTACAACTAGCCAACACCTAATAAATTTGATATTTTGTTTTTTTAACTGTTGAAAATATCTTAAAATATAATTTAAATACCAAATAAATGGTTGCATGGCATATACATGCTTTAAAAGTACATATGTTAATGCGATAACTAATATCAAAGTGCTGGGGCACAATGGGTCAGTGACCCATTGTGCCCCAATGTTCTTGACCCATTATACCCCAGAGCATATGTGTTTTTAAATTGTAGAAATATTATTTTCTTGTTTAGTGTTGACCCATTATAATATTATGTGCTTGTAGAGGAATAATTATACCATATCTTGATATATAAATCATTCAAAACAAGATTAAATTTACAGTGGTAATTAAAAAATTAATACTAACCTCAAATTTACGTGAGATGATCCAAAACACAAAATGGCTGCTTTCTTCCTTCACTGAGATGTCAGCTGAATGATTTTTTCGTCAAACTTGGGCATCAGTGGTGCCAACCCATAGCTCATTTTCAATCTTACTTAAATTCCCTTAAAATGAGAAAAAATTCCCTGACCCATTGTACCCCATGACCCATTGTACCCCGGTCTCCCCTACTAATGATTTATTTTGGTAATTATCATTTTTTAATCAATATATCTTAATCTATATACTATCTATCTTCATCTCTATAATCTATTTGACATAGAATTTCACAAAACAATTGTTTTTTTTTTGTTGAAACACAGTGTGACATTGCATTTTCCACACTGCACCCGGCTCCTACCATTACAGCCCTCCAGCTTGCATCGCTGTTCTCTACCTTCACTGTACACTGGCCAGTGAGAATACTTGTTGTACCTTGCATCCAGGACTGGCCTCACATCTTTCTGCACCCTTTTTGAAGTCCTCTGTTCAGCTTCCTCTTCTGACTCCTTATCCAACTTCCTCGGACGGCCTCTCTTTCTTTTCTCTGTTGCATCATTACCACTCTCACTCAGGATCAATGCCTCAGCAACAGTGTTCCTGAATTTAAGGAGATCCATTTTATCTTTTTTTTTGTTTCCTCAGTGCATCCATGTCCCTGAGGTAAAGCAGCCACGAATTACACATGGCTAGGTCAGCCATGTGGAAGATTACTTTTAGGGTTCACTTCCTTGTTTTAATGCTTATTCTATAAAGAGCTATGAGAAAGTCTATTTTGTCAACTCCCCCCATGAATGCACAGTAGTCTTTGACAATAGCTGGTCTCACTACATCCAGATGTTCCTTCCTGGCTGTGCTCCACCTTCTCTCCTTGTCAGTGGTTCCCGCACCCACATATGATGATACCAATGTGACAGCCCCATTGTCAAGCCAGCAGACAACACACAGGTCTTCCTCCACAGTAACAGAAACATCAATTGCCCCTCTTCCTTTTTTTTTAATTCAGTTTCTGACTGCAATGGACAGTTTTTCAGTCTATTTGCCCTTATAGTTCCAACAGAAAAAATCATTTTTTCAGTCAAAGTCCTTACCAGTGGTAAGGATGTGAAAAAGTTGTCAAAGTACACCTTATAACCACACCCTCCTGGGATGTGCTCACACAGCCTCATTATAACTGAGCCACCAAGTCCTAACTCTCTGTATTGAGCACTAATCCCAGTGCTTCTCCCCTGATAAATTTCAAAGTCATATATGACTCCAGAAACCCTACATTGAACAAAATTCTTAAGCCCAACAGGGTTGGACTTATTTCTTACAAATTGTTTCATGGATGATCGCCCTTTAAAGGGGATCATCTGCTCATCTATGCTCTGCTTCTCTTCTTGCTGTAAAGACAAGCATGTTTCTCTTACCTTGTCAATAACAATAACAGGCCTCACCTTCCACAGCTTGTCCTCCCGGGTGCCACAATCATTGTTATTTACAACATGTAGATTGTTCCTGAGTTTAAATAATCTGTTTGAGGTGAACGTGTTTGCTATGAGTGGGATTCTTGTATTCTGCTCCCAATACATGCGAATTCGAGGAAAATCTAAGATGCCCATCAAAATGTGCACTCCAAAAAGTTTTTTCATTTCTGCCCTATCAGTTTTGATTGAATTGCCACTTTTTTGCACGGAATATAAATTTGTTTGATCAGCTAAAATTTGAAAGAGATTTTCATCAAAATAGTCTGCAAAATATTGAAGAGGGCTCCTTTCTTCATCCTCTTCAAATGTTATTCCTTCACCAGTGAATGTGGAGTCTGGAGCATTGAATGGGGTTTTCACCCACTGGAATGCTGTAGCTGGAGGGTGTAGAAGCTCATCAGGTTCAGCTTCGGCATGTCTTGGCTTAGGTTCAGCTCCTGGATCAAGTTCAGGACGTCCAGTTCTAGCTTCAGGGGTATCACCCTCACCAACACTAACCTCTTCCACTGGTTCATCTCCTGCAATAAAATATTAGATGTTGACAAAGTTCATGTACTTTGCTAGAAGAGGATTGCATGCAACCAACTACACATAAAAGCACAAAATACAATGGACATGAAAAGCAAAATGAGTCACTTCAATTACCTGTCAGTCCATGAGCAGCATTCTCTTGTAGATGCAGTAGACCATTTTCTACCTCTGCTTCCTCAGTGTCAGAAATATATGACAACTCACTATCATCCAAATCAAACTCAAGTAGCAAGTCTGATATTTCTTGTTGAGAAAGAGCAGCCATCTGAACAAACAGTAGAAACCGATCCAATTAAAATCACTTCAATCAATAATCCCAACCTCATTATCAGGTTAAATATTGAAAGGAACATATAAATAATATCTTTATATATTTATAGACATTTAATCTTATGTATTTTGTGATTGAAAATAATTTCCAAAATGCATTTGGAAGAAGAAGATTGGAAAGTAACAATTTAGTGGGTTACCAATAATGTCACAGTCTAGTCACAGTGGCAAATGACAACAGTCAATTTCAAAAAATTCCTGTGCATTTATTATGGTGTAGATTACAACTGTGTCAATTTTATTTCATATTTTGATACTTTTAGAATACAACTATGAGTTCATTTTATTGATAGATCTAATAAAAATAATAAAATGTCATAAAAACACTCACCTTGCAATGGCACTTTGTTAGGAATCATGACACAACCTCAAACTTTCATCAAATTCCAAAGAATATATAAACAAAAATACGCGCTAGTGGTGGCAAACGTTAGAACTGAGACCATAGTCAATGCCTACATGATTACATGAACGGAATAGAGCTTGTTTTAATTTTGTAGCCATAGAAACATACCATTGTCAATTGACAACATGGTGACCGAAAGGGTTATAGTTTATTATTTTTCTACAAGTATTTCTTCATCATAAAAAAATATAATAGCACCCTAAATATCAATATGTTGATGGGGGGAAAAAAATACAAATTGATGTTTGACAATTTCATGGTGAACCAAATTGGACATTTTTAATCATTCTTTTCTTAAATAAAACTATCATAATAGAGTATGTAAGGTTGGTACTACGTTCCATAAAATGTCCTTGAGAGTATTCACTGCAGCTGGCAGTGATTAAGCACGAGTATAGTTTGTAAAACCAGTAGAAATACATCGTCCTCTCTAGAGGACATGGTGACTGAAAGGGTTAAGGCATGTTTCAAATTCTAAACATTGATCATGGTATCAGTAATTGAATAACAGCTAGAATGATCTTTGCACAAGCACAGTTTTTTAACCGACTTCCAAAAACAACAAGGTTACTATATTCGACCTGTTTTTTTTTTTTATTTTTTATGTTTGTACATCAATCATTCGAACAATATTTTTTTTTTAAATGAAAGAGCATTGCTCAGCGGTGGTCCCATACAAGTTTCGCAAGGATCGGCCCAATACTTAGCCCAATATTAAACAAAAAGGAGCATTCTTCGATGTCTTCATTTCAATCAAGTTTGAATAGGATAGTTCCACACATAACCGCCAATCGGATAACCAGTGTCGTTTACCAGGCTGATCATTGTATCATATGGAGCGCTTTACATCTAGACGGTTTTCGAAATCATATGATGCAATGCAATTATGCCGGGTAAACGACATCGGTTACCCAAAGTTGGTTCAGTGTGAAAGAAGTCTTTAATGACTTCTTTTGACCAATCACATGAACTTAATTTGAATCGAGAATAAGAAGAATATAATATTTCTGTTCATATGTTCATATGAAAATTGTAAATAATTTAGTTGATATTATTGAGTCATAGGAATAAGGTTATTTAGTTGCAATCATAACACAAAAAATATCGTAGGCCTACATAACTCGTCCGGGAAGATGTTTACCATACTCTTATGATAATACCGCACTCAACTTCATCTCCTGCGTTTACTTATCATATTTTCAGTAAGCACAATATTTTCCACACTTGGGTATTTATTGAGTATCCGAACTATTCGAATTTTTCAACAATTTTTTCCCCACACACTCAAAACACACTAGTAAGTAATAATACACTGATATTTTGTGGGGGCAACGCTTATTTGGCATTTAAATTAGAGTTTTCTGATGGAACTATTTTTCTTCCACGTATGAATACTTCCATCACACTGTAACACTGCCAGACTAGGCAAGGTTAGGTTAGGTGGAATCATCTAGTCTTCTTTGGTCGGTCAACTGGTAGATCTGAGCAACGGAAAGGTCGGTCAAGTAACCAATCAATCTAAAAATATAATAGTTTGAAAACATATGTCTTCTTTGAAATGCTATAATTTTGTATTTTCGGCCAGAGAGTCGATTATTGTTAGATCACATGATGATAGATAGTATTTGGAAAATATAGCTTTTTCTTGGAAATGCTATGATTTTTTATTTTCGGCGAGAGTTGATTGTTTGAATTTATCCATTATGTGAGACGCCGTTTGTAAGTAGAGATTTGTGATATGGCGGAGTGCAGCCTGAAATTTTTAGGATTTTGAAGTATTGAAAGGTTAGTGAGCTTAGTTTTTTCGTTGTTTAATGCATGAAAGAACTGAAGGTACGAGGTGGTTCCATCATAGCCTTGTTAGCCACTAGGGAATGTTTGGTTAGGCGCACAGAGCGCAAATTGTGTTTGGGGGCGGTAGTATTGTGGCAGTGTTATATTCACTTGATCGATGTTGTTTAATGGTAAATTAGCTTGATTTGTGTTGTTTTATGCATTAAAGTACTAAATCTCTGAGGTGGTTCAGTCACATCTAGCCTTGTTAGCCACCCAGGGAAGGTTTTGGTTAGGCAGTGTTTGGGGGCGGTAGTGCTTCGGAAATGTTATATTCACTTGATTGATATCGTTTTGTGGTTCGGAGCTCCTCATATGTTTGCAAATTATGAATTATTCAAATAAAAAAATTTCCAAAAAATTTTTATTTCTTTTTTGTGAAAAAAAACGCGACCCCCAAAAAATTTCAACGGATTATTGCTTCGGTGGGTGTGTAGATGTCACAAAAAAAAAAAATTGTTGGAAAATTCGAAAAGTTTGGATACTCAATAATTACCCACACTTGTAACGTAATATAGGCCTACTATTTCAGTGTAGGTATATTCTGAAAGGGACCACATCAAAATGAATCAAAAGCCATTTCACTTTTAAGAAGCCTTTCGCTATTATAATTCTCCTAAATACAATATTCCACATTAAATAAAACGTTGTAGAATTTTCCTAAGTTTATTTTTTCTTATAAGTGGATTTTTAGTTACTTAACTTTCGATGTTATAAATTAATTATTGGCTTGCTAATTTGATAAATATTTCATAATGTAGGCTTTAAGAAATTTCTCATGTTTTCAAAGTTTGAAAATTCAACTAAAAAGCTTAAAATAAAACATATTTTAAAACAAAAAAAGAAACCGACTTCAGTGAAATGATAAAATACTCACGTACTAAAAAGTTTAAAATAAAGTATTTACTTTAAACTGAGAAAATTTTAAATTTCATACAAGTAATCTTTTGAAGTCGGCGCCAAATTTCCCATAAACTTCTAAAATATAACAGAATTACTCTGTGATGTTTTCCATGACGAAATAATTAAACAATCTAATATCAAAACTGACACTGTATTTCAGTAAAAGTGAGTGTAAATCACATTTAATTGAAATACAGTGTTAGTTTTGATATTAGATAGAATTTCTTATCAATTACTGTAGTTCAGTAAAAGTGAGTGTAAATCACATTTAATTGAAATACAGTGTTAGTTTTGATATTAGATGGAATTTCTTATCGATTACTGTATTTCAGTAAAAGTGAGTGTAAATCACATATTTAATTGAAATACAGTATTAGTTTTGATATTAGATAGAATTTCTAATCAATCACTTCCTGGTGGTTCGGAACCCATCTAGAACTGTAGGTTCAACTCATCAATCTCCATCATCCAATTCATTACCCACGCAAAGGTCTCAGACCTATGTGGGCTTCATCCTCCAAAAAAATACAGTGTTAGTTTTGATATAAGATAGAATTTCTTATCATCTTTATAAAATATTTGGCGCCGTAAAGTAAAGTAAGTACTTTATTTTAAACTTTTTAGTACGTGAGTATTTTATCATTTCACTGAAGTCGGTTTCTTTTTTTGTTTTAAAATATGTTTTGTTTAATAAAAAATTAGTTAATTTCAAGAAAACTCATAATTTTCATGGGGGCCAATAGGAAACAAGTCATGCTATCCGAATGCATCGCGATTTAATGCATGTTTCAAATTCTAAACATTGATCATGGTATTAGTAATTGAATAACAACTCGAATGATTTTTGCACAAGCACAGTTTTTTAATAAAAAATTACCTAGTTAATTTCTAGAAAACTCATAATTCTCATGGGAGCCAATAGGAAACAAGTCATGCTATCCGAATGCATCACGATTTAAGGCATGTTTCAAATTCTAAACATTGATCATGGTATTAGTAATTGAATAACAACTGGAATGATTTAAGCACAAGCACAGTTTTTTAATAAAAAATTAGTCAATTTCAAGAAAACTAATAACTCTCATGGGAGCCAATAAGAAACAAGTCACACTAGCCGAATGCATCGGGATTTAAGGATTGTTTTACTTTCTCATAATTAATCATGTTATTAGTGATCGAATTACAACTCTAATGATTTTTGTACAAGTGCAGTTTTTGAATAAAAAATTAGTTAATTCCACAAAAATTAATAATTTTCTTGGGAGCCAATAGGAAACAAGTCATGCTAGCCGAATGCATCAGGATTTAAGGCATGCTTCAAATTCCAAACATTGATCATGGTATTAGTAATTGAATAACAGCTCGAATGATTTTTGCACAAGCACAGTTTTTTAATAAAAAATTAGTTAATTTCAAGAAAACTCATAGTTTTTGTGGGAGCCAATAGGAAACAAGTCATGCTAGCCGAATTCATCAGGATTTAAGGCATGTTTCAAATTCTAAACATTGAACATGGTATTAGTAATCGAATAACAAGTCGATAGATTTTTGCACAAGCACAGTTTTTTAATAAAAAGTTAGTTAATTTCAAGAAAACACATAATTTTGTGAGAGCCAATATGGCCCTCCAAGTCCTCCATGAAAATAATTTGGCCCTTAAATAATAAAAGGTTGAAGACCACTGGTTTATACTGAAGATTTCCGCGATGGCGGATATTGACAACAGTTTTGAATAGCTGATGGAAATCGATGAATGCTACTGTACAAAAATATCAGTCACCACCGGGTATCGAACCACGGACCTCCCAATTGCCGGTCGGGCGCCTTAACCACTAGACCATGGAGACCTTTCTGCATAGCAGCATTCATTTCTATCTTGGCCATATTGTCTCGTATCTCATAATTTAGTTCGAAGTATTGAATAGCTGATGGAAATCAATGAATGCTACTGTACAAAAATATCAGTCACCATTCAGCATTCATCGATTCATTTGTCAGTAACTTCGAACTTATCACAGTAAATAAAATCATCACTGACGAAGTTGATAATAGTGAGTGACTTCATCTGTGAGAGCAA
Organism: Conomelus anceps; assembly: GCA_948455865.1. Lineage (NCBI taxonomy): Eukaryota > Metazoa > Arthropoda > Insecta > Hemiptera > Delphacidae > Conomelus > Conomelus anceps. The sequence continues at coordinate 75,960,910 of OX418216.1, read as the reverse complement.
AAAAGTACCTACTGTTTTCTCAGAATACTATCTTGTCCGGCTTATAGATGGAACTGTTTCATATATTTTCAATCATTAAAAAATAAGATTTCTTATAATAATTATTAGCTAAGTTATGTACAATTATTACTACTGTACAATATTGACAATAAAAGGCTTCTGGTGAAACATAATCTTTCTAAGCCTCAGAAAACATCTTAAAGTATTTGAATACAGTTCACGCTTATTTATAGTATAGGCCAACATTTGAGAGATGACAGCTGGCTAATTCAACTATGTAGGTACAATTCTAAATGCTACAATTGAGTCATTATTATTTCTATTGAACATTAGATAGTTGAACCACTTAATTATATACTACTTTATATAAAATTATATAATTTCATATCAAAACAAATTTTCTTTATTTTTATTAAAATCTTTCTGGATTATCTTAAACTTCAACAGATGAAACGTTTTTTCATATTATTATTCAGAAGCTATACATAATTCAAAAATTATTTTCATTACTGTACTTTATTGACAACATTACTAGCTAAATAAGCTTTAAAAACTAATATTTTAAAAGTATTTGAATACAGAGCAAAATATTTGGTGTATGTTTGAAACACAACTAGAAGCTATATTTTTAGTCCTTGTATTGAAATAAGTCATTCCAATAGCACATGGCGACACTATGTATAATTTTTTAATAACAGTCATTACTAAGCACAAGTTATATACATCCTATTAACTATAAAGAATTGCCAATGAAAACTCCATTGGAATACAAACAATTTATATTTTATAACAGAAATTGCTCAGTAAATAATTTAAATAGGAGAATGTCTCAAGTTATTATTATAATGTGAATTTTCTAATTATTGTTTTCCATCTAGTCTAAATAAACTGCTATGATTATTTACAATATAAAAGCTAAAACTCGCCTTCTGTTGGAAATGCATAAATAGTTTTACTAATTTTTTTGAATGTGGTATTAAATACATAATATGTATTCATGAATGAAGATAATTTGCAATGTTTGTAATAGAGGAATTACTTTTTGGAAATGAAGGTGTAGTTTTGATGAATTTATTGGATTATTTGATTTGTTTGATTTTTAGATTGTGTAGACTATCACATGGCAGCTACCAATTTTTTGATTTCCAGAAATATGGGAAGGCTTCTCTTTTAAATCATCATACACCTCCCACTTGTGGTTGAGCCTCAAACAATAAGCTCTATAATGTCCAATAGTATTCACATCTGAACCAATACCCTGAAATCCTATGACACCCTACAAATGGTAGATTTCATCTTCTAGTTTCAGCTGTAAGGGCACATCACTTAATTTGAACAAACATTGTGATATGTGATAGTCTTTCATCGTTTTCTTCAATAATATCAAGTACAAGATGATTTTTGTCCAGATTGAATGTTAGTACACGGTTTCCACCACACAAAGGATAATTAGAAATTTCTGGATCAAAGATTGTGTTTGAGCTGGTCTTGAATGTCTCTTCTGTCAATTTTTCAAAGCAGCCAGTTACATGTTGTCTTGAAAAACTATGTTCGATACATTGCTGCAACTCTTTGATGCCATCTTTAACAATACCCAACTCCACTTTGAAAATTGGGATGGTTCTTATAGGGTTTGGGCATGTTGAAGAACTACAAATCCTTTTTTCAGAACCTGAGGGAAACTCTCTCATCACCAAGGGAATCATCACTGTAGATACATTACACTCAGCATGAATTGTATTGATACCCAAATGCTGGGATACATTATTCATCCCTGAGAGTATTATGGCTCTTTTCCTATAAGTTGCTGAAGTCACTCCTTTCTTAATAACATCAGATATCATGTCTGCTAGTGGCCATTTGTTTACAGCAGCTTGCACTGTCTTCATAAACAATGTGCTATCACAGTATGCAGAAGCAAAAATTTGAAATAAAGAATCAAAAGCACATGTATTTGTCAGCACATACATTTCATCATCATTTTCACTGGCTGTAGTGATGTTAAATTGCCATTTTTCAAGGTGCCAATGGGAATATACTTTTTTGCTGAGCTCAAATCAATTTGTAGCCATTCTGTGATGTGCTCTAGGTGAGATCTTTGTTTTCTTGCCTTAACCATTGCCAAACCTCACCAATTCTCCAAGTATTTTGAAGAGAGTCTTCTGTGGTGCTCTTCCCTGCTTAGAGTTGAGCATGCAGCTCATACTGGACTGTCAGTGTCTAAAGATTGGTTGGGGTTACAAATAGGACAGGAAATTTCAGTACTTGATTCTGTACCTTGAATGGTGGTCTTTGTCCTAAACATACTTGGTTCAACATGAGATGAGGCATCTTCCAGAGTTTTTTTTTTGAGTTTGACTTTAAGCTCTCCTCTCGATTATTCAATAATTCCATCTCGCCTGATAGAGCAGGAATATATCTCTTGAGGAAATCATCTAATCGAGCTGGCAAGTCACCTTTTTGAAAAATCCTGTTCTTCAAATTATTAAAGTGTCCCTCACTCCCTGTGCTGCTTGCAGTTACTTCTCCAAACCCAAAGTGTGCGACCATGATGGCTGACCATAGTGGTATGGTCTGTGCATTGTGTAGAATGTTCTCAACCAGCTTTGATAGGAACTGCTGATTCCCCCTACATCCTTCCATATCTGTTCTCACACTTCTGACTATGTTGTGAACCCATACTCTGAACCCAGCACCATAGTTGGACTTCTTCCACTCCTCATTCTCAGAACTTCTTTCTTCTCCTTCTCTATCTTTTTTTTCTTCTCCTTCTTCTTCTTCTTCACATCTCTCCCTTCCTTCTTCATTCATGATTGTCTGTTCTTTAACCATGAAATCACCCATTCCAGCAATCTATCTCAACAAATACAATTTACTTATTTCACATGGTGTTGGGGCTCCTGTTCCAATGCAATCTCCTTCACTCTCTGACAGACAGACAGTGAAAATTGATTTTAACAGATTCCTCATGTCTGTCATACTTGTGCACTGGAGAACAAGTGCCAAGGATTTCAAATAGAATTGTCTTGTTCTCTTTAGCTGGTTCTTAAGGCTGCTGAATGTGGAGAATAGCTTCATGGTGTGGGCCACATAATATCTAATGAAACAAGAAGGAAGGGAAATGCTCTTCATTGTGTCTTTGTCTAATATCTTCCCACATTCTTCCAAATACTCTGGCAATGAGCTCATATTAATAAATGCTTGAATACAAGCATTAGTCAGAGCTAGTGACATGTCTATCACTACTTCTTTTGGAATCAGTGCCCCATCTCTCATCCACACATTCAACCAATGCCATATTGTTTCTGTATCTTGTTTTTCTGATAGCATGCTTGATACAGGATAAAAAGATTTGTTATCTCTATCATGAATTACAATTTCATAGAGCATGATATGAGAACATCTCTCCCCATTGGGCCTGATGACTGGTTTTACAACTTGCTCAGTTGCATCAATGCTCACTCTTGATTGCAAATTGGAGCAATTTTGGAGCAATACCTCCTCTCAGTATGTATCTGTGTGGCATTCCAAACATGTATATTTAGTTTGTCATAGCAAATATCTTTGATGAAATTGTTATAGGGGGGAATGTATTTTGCCATCACCACTGACAATATGGGGTCATTGTCAAACCTCTCTTCACGTTTTGCATTTGACTTGGCTTTTCTCAACACCTCTAAAGAAGGTGCCACTGAAGAATCAATAATATTTACAGCCAGCTCTTTTTGAACAAGACTTGGCGATTTTTTCTCAAGTGTCATCCTATTAATAGTTGATTTTCTCAATTCTCCTTTCAATTGTCTTTTGACAGCACCTTCACACATTTCATCAGCTTTTTTAAAAATACACTCCATTTTCACTCTGCTACTGTTTTGTGGAGGTAGGGCTATAACTCCTTTAAAAAGTGAATTGCATGATGAGCATTCACCTTTCACTGTCAAATAGGGCTTCTTGAACATAGATATTTTTCCACCATTGTATCACATGTTACATTTTAACATTGTATGTAATACAACATTATCATGAACAAGGTTTGTCCATACTCCTCTTCTTAGAAATTTATAGTGACGTTTGTACTTTCTTCCACCTGTTATTGAAGTCTTGTAGACAACATCTTCTGGAGCAATGCTTGTCCATTCTTCATGTGAGAACGTTATTGTGAACCTTCCAATTATTTTTCTTGTTGTTCTAGCATTTGATGGAACAGCACTGATATCAGTTGAGCTGCCAGATGGTGAGACACTTTGAGAGGATTCTGCTAGATGAGAATCAGAAGAGATACTAGATGGTTCTTCCTGCTGAAGATTACTACTTGCAGATCCAAATTCTGGCAGCTTTTGCAATAGGTTCTCCCAAATCCCATATCTGTTTGTGGAAAGTAAAATATAGAGAGCGGTTGAAGTTATTGGAAAGTCATCCTGCAATTCTTGAGATAAATTTCCCCATATTGAGGAAGACCGCCTCATTAATGATCCATCTTGATTCACCACTTCATATTTGTGCCTTTCAAGAACAGCTTCAATGCATTTGATGGGAACAGAGCAAGGACGGCCTCTCGCAGTCTGCAATAAAAGGTTATAACTACTAAGTGGTTCTCATTGAAATAGCTGCTGACTGAAATATGCTTGATACATTGAAGTTCTTGAAAACGAGTTACCTAGAAGCTTCTCTCAAGAAACTCTGGTTGACTCAAGTCTTTTGATGAAACTTTTGTGTATATTTGATGAAAATTTCAGTGGAGAAATTCTAGAGAACAATGAACCAATAAATATTATGAATTGGAGAATATTTTTGGATATATTCTGGAATATACTGATATGATTACAATTTCAATTTACAATTTCTTCCTCTTCTGAGAGTGGTGAATTGTACTAAATAGTAGTACCATATATTTAGTGTTGTCAGTTTTAGTAATAATTTGGTGGGGTGAGGGTTCTGCCTAGTAGACCATTATTAGAGGTTAAAAAAATTTTAACTGCCAAAATTCTGCAGAGTTGCAATGTGTAATTGTGTGGAGTTCATTTGTCATTAAAATAACCGAAAACTGCAATGTAGGAACCATGAAATAGAAATTGTTCCAGACTTGAATTCCAAACCCTTTATTAAAAGCACTTGCACCTTCCTCATCTGTCAATACAATTATCAAAGTGAAATGAGAAATTCTAATAAAAGCCATAATTACTAGAGATATTCTCAAAAAATAAACAAGGAATTCTACTCTTGAAAATGTAAAATATTTTCCAGCTTTGAGTTAAAAAAGGGTTGGCAGCCGTGGTCTGCTGTTATAAACACTAGTGAGATTGTGCTCTAGAGAAATTCTAAAAAAATTAATGTGTTCGAAGTGTTAGAAAGAAGTTTTGTTAGATCTATTGTCAGTTAGAGAGCCAACTTTGTTGAATGTATTCATATTTCTCTGCAGTATCCTTTTTCTGGCAGATATTAGTGTTAGGAAGTGTGCTAGTACAGTTTTGTAGGTTAGACAGAAGTAGTGGTGGCTTTAGGACTCATAAGCGTTGTTAATTGAAAATCGGACTTTGATCTACCTGTAGCAAACTTTTAAGCAGAAATTTACCAAGTTTGAAAGGCAGGGAATTTCTTCTACTATGACATACTGAAGGTAGTAGATTATCTTATCAGAGGTAGCTGTTAGTGGTAATCAGTATCGTGCAACTATTGATTCATCCTAAAAACACTTTTGTTCTTTATCATTAGATACGGTTGCATTACGGTAGATAGAACTGGATAAAATATATTTATTGGATTGGAAAAAAAATAGTGAAAAAAAAAGGAATAATAAATCAGTGTCTTAAAAAAAGGAGCACTGGACTCAACTCTCTGCGTTTCAACTCTCTGGAAATAATTCAACATGACTAAAGTCGAGGAAAAGTTAGATAAAATACTGGAAAAGCTACAAAAACTTGATACACTAGAGAACAAAGTGGATACTTTGAACTGTCGTTTTGAAAAATAAATAAACGAGATTAAATCTGAAATATACCATATGAAACAAAATAAATTGGAAGCTGAGAAGATAAAGGAAGGAGAAGAGAGAAGATTTAATTTATTATTATTTGGAATTCAGGGTAAAAACTTCTTTGATATAAATAAGGAAACCATGAGCGTATTAAAATTTCTAGTTCCAGAAATAGATAGCAATTATATTAGGGACTTATGGAGAACAAACAGGAATAAAGAAAAATCACCAGTTGTGGTTAAAATGAATTCAATTACTGTGAAAAATATGATATTAAGGAAGAAAGGCAAACTTAAAGAAGAGGATTGCTTCAAATATGTTCAAATCAAGGAAGACTACACAAAAGAGATCAGGGAAATAAGGAGTCAATTATTCCCTCACTTTTTAAGATTAAAAGGAGAAGGGAAAAAAGTTATTATGATAAGAGATAAACTGAAGGTGAACGATGGTTTGTGGTCACTTGAGGAGTTGAACAAGCAAGAGGTGAATAATTCTTCAAAAAGAGCAAGAAGCGAAGAGACATCTCCGATTATGCAACAAGGAAATAAAAGCAACCCCCATGGAAAACAGACACAAAAAAAGGAAAGATAGTGATCAGAAACAGCAGTCTGGATAGATTCTTTTCAATAAGCATGGAAAGGGACGTAGTTGTAGTTGACAATTGGATTGATGAACACGGAAAGGCAAGGGATGAGTCAAAGAGATCGGCTGAGGAGAGGGAGGAAGGAAAAGAAATTTCAACGGATCAATCATAGCAACAACGAACAGAAGAAAGGATCAGATTTACACAGGAATGGAAAGGGAATAGAACAATGAAAAACAGGAAACTAATATACATCTGAACATATAATGCGAGATCAGTCTTGGGCGAGGATAAAATTATGGAGTTGGAAGAAGCGATGGAAGAAATACATTGGGATATCATAGGACTAGCGGAAATCAGGAGGAGCTACGAAGAAATATCAGAGCGGAATAGTGGACATATATTTTGTCATTTGGCAGCAACACGAGGGCAAAGAGGAGTAGGCTTCTTTGTGAACAAGAAATTAAAATCTGGAATCTTGGAATTCAAAGCAGTTTCAGATAGAATCGCTTATCTCAAAATATCAATTGGAAACAATAAAATGATGCTTATCCAAGTCCACGCACCAACATTCGACAGCACAGAGGAAGAAGCTGAGCGATTTCATGAGCTATTAGAGGAGAGTATGATTTCAAAGCGAGCTGGAGAAAAATTAGTAATTATTGGAGATTTTAATGCGAAGATTGGAGTAAGCAGATATGTAAATAACTATATTGTATATGGAGCGGAAGTGGGAAATGAAAGAGGGGAGAGGCTTTTGGACTTTACACTGAGCAATAATTTGAAAGTAGTAAATATGGTTTTCAATGGAAATCTTGAGGAAAAGTGGACATGGAAATCGCCAATAGGAGGATTGCATGAGATCGACTATATGATTGTAGAAGAGAATAATAACATGGTAAAAAAGCTGAAAGTTATTAAAACATTTAATTTTGATTCTGATCATAGAGTACTGATGGGTGAAATGCTTTTACACAGAAGACGATTTCATATACAACAAAAGAAGATAAGAGTGAACCAATTAAATTATGAAATTTATTCCAAAAGCCTGGAGGAAGAAATAATGAGAAGAAATATAACAGAAATTGAAAGTGTAGAGGAAATATATAGGAAAGTTGTGCAATCCATTCAAATAGCTTCAAACAGAACAAACGAAGTAGAAGAAATAGGAAGAAGAAGGAACAATAAGATTTCATTGGAAACTAGAGAATTGATTGAGAAACGGGAGAGACTCAATAGAATTATAGTGAAGACAGAAGAAGAGAAAGATGAGCATCAAAAACTCAGAAAAGAGGTCAGGAGGAGAATTAGAGGAGAGCTGAAGGAATTTGAGGAAAACATAATCAAATCCATCATGTCTACTACAGGATCAACTAGAAGAATAAATAAGCAGCTCAGTTCGTATAGAAAGAAGTGGATTCCCAAACTAGGTACTGGAGAGCAAATAACAACAGAAAGAGGTCAAATATTAGAACAGGTTATATGCTTTTTTATGAAAATCTCTATAAAAATGAAAATGCTGACAATAGAGGGGCCACATCATCCAATGGACAAGAAGTAGAAAGTGAAGAATCTGAAGAGAATGATATATTGGAGGAAGAAATAAGAATGGCAATAAATCACCTGAAAAAAGAAAAAGCCCCTGGTGAGGATGGGATCACAAACGAAGCAATAATAGCAGGTATTGAAGTGATGATAAGGCCATTGAGGATTTTGTTCAATAAAGTCTTGAAAGAAAAAGAGGTTCCCAGAGATTGGAAAATCAGCAAAGTCATAATCTTATTTAAGAAAGGTTCAAGATATGATGTGGAAAATTATTGACCAATCACTCTCACCTCAGTGCTGTACAAGATCTTTGCTTCCATATTGAAAAACAGAATTATAAACAGGATATATGAAAACCACCCAACAGAGCAAGCAGGATTTAGGCCCGGTTTTTCCACTATTGACCATCTGCAAGCAGTTAATCAGGTTATAGAAAAATGCATCAAATATAATATACCACTGTATATTGGATTAGTCAACTTCCACAAAGCCTTTGACAGTTTAAACCATTCAAGAATGTGGGATGCACTTGAAGAAGCTGGTATAGAGAGACAGTACATCAACATGATTAAGAGCCTGTATGAAAATTCACAAATCCATGTAGAACTGGAAAGGAAAGGAAGGAATATAAAAATTGAAAGGGGAGTAAAACAGGGATGCCCTTTATCACCAATAATATTCAATTGTTGTCTAGAATATGTGTTTTGTAGACTGAGGTGGGAGGACAGAGGTATACGTATCGATGGATACCAACTCTCCAATCTGAGATTTGCGGATGACATCATGCTATTGGCGGGAAGCGCTACACAGATGGAAAGACAGATGAATGAGTTGATATGCGCCAGTGAGGAGATGGGTTTGCATCTCAATGTAGAAAAAACAAAAATTATAATGAATTCAGCTGAAGAAAAGGTAGAAGTTAGATATGGCACCATCCAATATGTGGAAGATTACGAATATTTAGGGCAAATAATATCATTCAAGAATCGAGGAACAAAAGAGGTCAATCAAAGAATGAACAAAGGGTGGAGAAAATATTGGGCATTGAGAAAAATTTTCAAAGGCAGGTACACTGATAACGTGAAGGCCAAGACCCTGTCAATGTGTATATTTCCTGCAATTCTCTATGGATCTCAAACCTGGGCATTAACAGAAAGTTTGGACAAATGGCTTGAGACTACACAAATGAAAATGTTAAGGAGCATGCTCGGAATCAGACTAATTCAAAAGGTGAGGAACAGGGATATAGGCCTACTGAAAAGAATAAGGGTCAAATACCTGCAGCGAGAAGGACATCTCAACAAGTGGAAGTGGGCAGGACATGTAGCTAGAATGGCGGATAACCGATGGGCCAAGAAATGCATGGAGTGGACACCAAGGAAGAGAGGCCGACCACCACACTGATGGAGAGATGAAATAACCCAAAGAGTTGGATATGGGTGGTGTACCGCAGCCAGAGATAGAGCATTGTGGAACAAGATTATATCGAAATTGTAAATAAGTATCTTGAAATTCATTGTTTCATTCTATGTAAAAATTGCCAACCAAAGAAATACCTCTAAGGAGAGGCTTATGTTCTGTAAAGGATGAATAAAGCTTTATTATTATTCTAAAAAAATAAACAAGGAATTCTACTCTTGAAAATGTAAAATATTTTCCAGCTTTAAGAGTTAAAAAATAAGATATAACAAAGTCTTATGACAATGGTGTTAATTTCTGAAGGAGGTTAAATTTAAAATCCTGCCTCAGGTATGAATGTAGTTGAGAAATGAGTATGTTGTTGAAAAAAATTGCTGAATATACTCCAGTTAATGACCATGAAAAATCAAGTGTTCCTGAATTTGAAGTTATTTTGAAATTTAATATGGTAGACAGTTGTTATAGTCTTCAATGGTTATTTCCATATAATCATTATTCATGATATGAACTTATTTAATTCACTTTCAATTCGCTTTAAGAATTGAATTTTTATTCAATTTATTTAAATGAATTCATGAGAAATTTTATTTTCTATTTATTTGTTTTTTATTTATGCCTTAAATCAGGGGTGGGCAACCTTTGGAGCATTGCGGGCCAAACTCAAGTACATCAATGAAGCTGCGGGCCACACGCAAAATAGTAATAGTTTATTTTATTACATGATGGCTGATGCTTAGTATATACTGGCACATATTTTCAACTATCTTACATGTTTGTATATGATATCATCTTGAATTTTTTTTAAATGAAGATGGAGAAAAAAGGCGCATCAACATGATTTCGACCATAAAACAACAATCATAAAATTTATGAGTCGATGTTTCATGACAATAAAATTTTAAATAAATTTACCAGTCAATGCTTTAAGCTGGATTGGATGTGAGTTATTGGTCTACGATTGGTGACTACAAAAACAATGAATAAAATGCATAATCATTTTACTTACGATATTTATTCAATGTGAAGCTTGATTTTGAATTTGGGAAACAAGATTATCAATGTTTGGATCAATTCCACTAATACACAGACGCAAAGTGTTCTCCAAATTGTCATCTGTTAGCCTGGTTCGATATTGTGATTTATTATACTTCATAATAGAGAAGAACTGTTCACATTTGTAGGTACTACCAAACGCACAAATCATTTCTCTCGCAAATGTCCGCAGGTGAGGGTATTTTTCCTCTGAAAGGTAAATTTTGTAGAATTCACTTATTTCCAAGTCGTCAAATTTTAATTTTAAATGAGTGTCTTCTTGGAGTTCTATCAACTCCATTTGCAGGTTTGTTGGAGCCTTTTCCACATCACATTTTATTGGATTTGTAAAAATGTTGAAATAATCATCCATATTTTCAAAGTCCGAGAATCTATTAAGAAATTGTTCATGCAGTAATTTCAGTTCATCAGCGTATTGAATGTAATCAATATTCACATGATTGCTCAAATTTGAGAAATGACAACAGTTTCCTGATCGCATTTGTGTTTCCCACAGGCGAAGTTTATTTTGAAAGGCTTTCAGATGGCTGTACATAACGTTGATCAGTTGTTTTTGTGTTTGAAGTTTAATATTCAAGTCATTTAGATGTCCTGTGATATCAACCAGGAAGGCTAAATCGCATAGCCATTTCTGGTTACTGAGTTCAGGCAATGGGTTTTCTTTCATTTCCATGAAAAGGGCTATTTCCTGTCTAAGACTGTAGAATCGCTTCAGCATTTTGCCTTTGCTTATCCACCTCACTTCACAATAATAAGTCACGTCATCATTTTCCGCAGAAAGCTCATCCAAAAATTCTTTGAACTGGCGATGATTGAGCGCACGGGATCGTATAAAATTGATAGTCTTAATTACCACGTCCATTACGTTCTGCATTCGGATGGACTTTGAACACAAGTTTTGTTGGTGGATAATGCAATGTAAAATTATTAGACTGTCTTTTTTCACATTCAACTCAGTTGCTTTTTCTTTCAAAATTCCGATAAAACCTTTTCTTGAACCGACCATAGAAGGAGCTCCGTCTGTGCACACTCCAACTAATTTGCTCCACTGCAAGCTATATTTTTCAATAGCACCTTTCACCTCACGAAAAATATCTTCTCCTCTAGTAGTCCCTTTCAGAGGTTGTAAAGCTAGCAATTCCTCAGTAACATTGAATTGATTGTCAACACCCCATATAAAAATAGCTAGTTGTGCTGTATCAGACAAGTCGGTGCTTTCATCCAAGGCAATTGAGAATGCTTGAAATTCAGTTACGCAATCAGATAATGTTTTTTCAATATCATCAGCCATCATACCTATACGTCGAACAACAGTACGCCTAGATAAGCTCAATTTCTCAAAATCTTTCCTCTTCTCGGGACATAGAACATCAGAAATTTCCAACAAACACTCTTTTACAAATTCTCCTTCAGTAAATGGTTTTGATGACTTAGCTATTTTTGAACTTACTAAAAAGCTAGCTTTCACAGAATTGTCCAATTGTGTTCTCTGTTTACTGAAAATTTGTTGCTGTTTATCAAGGTTGCAGATAAGTTTTTGAATTTTGTCTTTTCGTAATTGACCCTGAATACTGTGTTGATTGCTGTGTTTACTAGAATAATGTCTTTTCATATTATATTCTTTCAAAACAGTAATGGACTCATTGCAGAGCAAGCAGATTGGTTTCTCCATTCGCATAATAAAAAAATATTCATGAGTCCATCTTTCTTGGAAATTGCGACAGTCCGAGTCCACTTTTCGTTTTTTCGCCGTAGACATCTTACTTAGGCCTACACAACAAAATTATTTCGAAGAACAACTTTCCACACAAAACAGAAAACTTTCCACACAAAACAACGACTTTGAAAAAACCACGTGGTGACTGAATCATGAACAATTACTGACATAACCTCAAAGGCCACAGTGCCACTGCCACCTAGTGTCGATAGGTGGCACTGGCAGGACAAAGTAAACATCGATTATTTTGGGTATCAAGTTTGATATCAATTTGAAAACCGATACTTCCATTCTCAATAGTTCACATTTGAACTCAAAAACAAAAATTAAAACTCAAAGTATAGTGTAATTATAAAACAAGTAGGCTTATTAGTGGAACAAAATTTATGTTAGCGAAAACTTTTTCCACTTCTAGCAAATACTAGACGTTTTTGGCTCTGAATAGCAAAAATTCCAAAATTCTTTCGCGGGCCACATCAAAACCTGTGGCGGGCCACATCCGGCCCGCGGGCCGGGGGTTGCCCATATGTGCCTTAAATCCTGATGCATATGGCTAGCATGACTTGTTTCCTATTGCCTCCCATGAAAATTATGAGTTTTATGAAATTAACTAATTTTATATTAAAAAACTGTGCTTGTGCAAAAAGCATTCGAGTTGTTATTCAAATACTAATACCATGATCAATGTTTAGAATTTGAAACATGCCTTAAATCCTGATACATTCGGCTAGCATGACTTGTTTCCTATTGGCTCCCACAAAAATTATGAGTTTTCTTGAAATTAACTAATTTTTTATTAAAAAACTGTGCTTGTGCAAAAATCATTTGAGTTGTTATTCAATTACTTATACCATGATCAATGTTTAGAATTTGAAACATGCCTTAAATCCTGATGCAATCGGCTAGCATGAGTTGTTTCCTATTGGCTCCCACAAAAATTATGAGTTTTCTTGAAATTAACTAGGTAATTTTTTATTAAAAAACTGTGATGTGCAAAAGTCATTTGAGCTGTTATTCAATTACTAATACCATGATCAATGTTTAGAATTTGAAACATGCCTTAAATTCTGATGCATTTGGCTAGCATGACTTGTTTCCTATTGGCTCCCATGAAAATTATGAGTTTTCTTGTAATTAACAAGGTGATTTTTTATTAAAAAACTGTGCTTGTGAAAAATCATTCGAGTTGTTATTCAATTACTTATACCATGATCAATGTTTAGAATTTGAAACATGCCTTAAATCGTGATGCATTCGGCTAGCATGACTTGTTTCTTATTGGCTCCCACAAAATTATGTGTTTTCTTGAAATTAACTAATTTAAAAAAAAAAAAAACTGTGCTTGTGCAAAAATCATTTGAGCTGTTATTCAATCACTTATACCATGATCAATGTTTAGAATTTGAAACATGCCTTAAATCCTTATGCATTCGGCTAGCATGACTTGTTTTCTATTGGATCCCATGAAAATTAAGAGATTTTTGAAATTAACTAATTTCTTATTAAAAAACTGTGCTTGTGCAAACATTATTCGAGTTGTTATTCAATTACCAATAACATGATCAATGTTTAGAGTTTGAAACATGCCTTAAATCCTGATGCATTTGGCTAGCATGACTTGTTTCCTATTGGCTACCAAGTAAATTATTAATTTTCTTGGAATTAACTAATTTTTTATTCAAAAACTGTACTTGTACAAAAATCATTCGAGTTGTAATTCGATCACTAATAACATGATTAACTTTGAGAAAGTAAAACAATCCTTAAATCCCGATGCATTCAGCTAGTGTGACTTGTTTCTTATTGGCTCCTATGAGAGTTATTAGTTTTCTTGAAATTAACTAATTTTTTATTAAAAAACTGTGCTTGTGCAAAAGTCATTCGAGCTGTTATTCAATTACTGATACCATGATCAATGTTTAGAATTTGAAACATGTCTTAAATCCTGATGCATTCGGTTAGCATGACTTGTTTCCTATTGGCTCCCACAAAAATTATGAGTGTTCTTGAAATTAACTAGGTAATTTTTTATTAAAAAACTGTGCTTGTGCAAAAATTATTCGAGTTGTTCTTCAATTACCAATACCATGATCAATGTTTAGAATTTGAAACATGCCTTAAATTCTTATGCATTTGGCATTTGGAGAGTTATTAGTTTTCTTGAAATTAACTAATTTTTTATTAAAAAACTGTGCTTGTGCAAAAGTCATTCGAGCTGTTATTCAATTACTAATACCATGATCAATGTTTAGAATCGAAACATGCCTTAAATCGTGATGCATTCGGATAGCATGACTTGTTTCCTATTGTTCCCATGAAAATTAAGAGTTTTCTTGAAATTAACTAATCTTTTATTCAAAAACTGTACTTGTACAAAAATCATTCAAGTTTCAATTCGATCACTAATAACATGATTAACTTTGAGAAAGTAAAACAATCCTTAAATCCCGATGCATTCAGCTAGTGTGACTTGTTTCTTATTGGCTCCCATGAGAGTTATTAGTTTTCTTGAAATTAACTAATTTTTTATTAAAAAACTGTGCTTGTGCAAAAGTCATTCGAGCAGATATTTAATTACTTATACCATGATCAATGTTTAGAATTTGAAACATGCCTTAAATCCTGATGCATTCGGTTAGCATGACTTGTTTCCTATTGGCTCCCACAAAAATTATGAGTTTTCTTGAAATTAACTAGGTAATTTTTTATTAAAAAACTGTGCTTGTGCTAAAATCATTCGAGCTGTTATTCAATAATTAAATTTTTGAGACATGTGGGATAAAATCAGTTACAAACCAGTAATTATTACTAATTCCATGATCAATGTTTAGAATCGAAACATGCCTTAAATCCTGATGAATTCGGTTAGCATGACTTGTTTCCTATTGGCTCCAAAAAATTATGAGTTTTCTTGAAATTAACTATTTTTTTATTAAAAAACTGTGCTTGAGTTAATTAGTAGTTCAATTTCTGTCGGAGGAAAAAGGAAGGGGAAATAGTGGGAATGCATTGCATATTTGAATGTCTATTCATGCATTGCACAATATTAAGCGGTATGACATCAGAATTATAGTGCAGTTCTTACCAAACTCTATCAATGAATAGAGTGCATCTTAATGATACATCTGTAATGATACTGTTAAGTCCATTTTCAGATCTCATAGAGTTTTGAAATGCCTTTACACTTCCAATCACTTAATATTGTTGAGAAACTTTTGTAGAACATTCCAATGAAATAGTTGATTTTGCTGAGAATTCCAAGTTGAGTCTTGTGAGTGGAAACATTCAAGTCTTTTGAGATCATTTTACAACTGAAGGGTTGGAAATATAAAAAAAGTGATGATATGTGAGAAAGTGTAAACAAAAGATTTAGATCTTGAGTAAGGATCACTTTTTATTCATACTTTTTTCCAATCCAAGCAATAGTTTTCAAGTAAACAAGAAAATTAGATTTCATCTGACATTTCCCAATATGGCGGCCATGTGACAGTTCTGTCTCTGGAAAACTTGAATTTATCATTTTGCATCCTATTCATAATAAATCATCATGATATTTCCATTTCAATTTCAAATAATTGGTTGTAAATCACAGATGAATTTCCACCTTGGTAGCTTATGGTGGGGTGGGGGGGTATGGTGAGAGATAAAAGGTTGTACAATTCTAGAGTGATAAATACCTTGGTCTATCATCTTAAAAATGAACTACCTATCATGTTTTATCGATTTGGTGAGAATTTTGTCATGTCAACTATTGATTTCAATAAGAAATCATGATTCAAACTTTATGTTTGAGGAAATTTCAAAAAAGGTGATTTTAAATTTTATGGCATAAGGGTTGAAGATATTGGAAAAATGCAGAACACAAAAGGTGTAGATATTAATTCAAAGAAAAGTTTTATTTGAAACTTTTTTTGATGTGGTGAGAAGTTTTTGAGAAAATGAGGAAAAACTAAAATTTGGCTGCCATTTTCTAAGATGGCGGCTGAAGCACAACTTTTATTGCCAATGACATTTTGTATGTTGTTCAGTATTCCAAGTATCAACTTTATGCCAAGTATTATATGTGCAAAGTTTTTTGCTTGTATCATTTTTTTTATGAGGGCCAATTTAAAATTACTGGACTACTAGTACACAGTCCACAATTATTTGTCTGCCCTGAAGACTGACACTAGTATTTTTTGTAATACTCTGAAACCACTCTCATGCAGCTAAACGCTTTTAAATGTATGGTATGCTGCCACTGATTTTGCTCTTATATTTATTTATTTTAAACTATAAAACACCACACATAAAGCATTCAACTGTAGGGTATTTACAAGTTGCTGTATTATAGAAATTCCGCCAAATTTTACATGCTATCCTGGACCGGCATGGCACTGCCAGTAGGTATAGTTTTATAGTTTATGGGTCGCATGTACCTTGCACCGGCGCTGAATATGACTGCTATGTTCATCAAAAATTAAAAGAGCTTCTTGATTAGGTAGATTTTTCTCTTCACAAATTTTTGAGACATGTGGGATAAAATCAGTTACAAACCAGTTGAGGAAAACTGTCCCTCTATCCAACCATTATCAGATACAGCCTAGGATGTTCCAGGGTACACCTTATCTGACACCCAATGAGGCTGAACAGTTGTTGCACCTTTAACCCTTCTACTATCAACCTTTTTTGTATACAAAAACCACCAATGGGGGTAACTGAGTTACTCTATCAAAATAAATGTCATATCATAATTTCTTACATTTGTATCATTAATTTGCCAATTTAATGTCATCAAAAGATATTTAAATGTTAAGAAATATTTTTCTCTTACTAAATACATGTTTTTGGTTGAAAAATTGAAACAGATTTTACAAGAGGGTGAGTAGTTGAGAAAGAATCTTGTAGAAATAGAATATGGGAATGAAAAAGGTAATTTATTTAAGTTTTAATTATAATAGCATTCTTGATAAGGTTATAACAAAAAATAGAAATCAATCTTCAAAACTTATTGACAGTCCAAACATTTTACTAGTGTCAAATCTCTTCTATGCAAATTGCAGACTGGCTTTTGGCAAGAACAACACATTATTCTTGTTTTCCTGTCATCACTTTGGGGGAATAATACACACCACTTAGAAAAATTCATTTTTGAAGGACCAGGGGTCATAGAAGGTTCGTTTGAAGTCACTGGAACAATACCTACAGCTTCCATGGCATGTATCACAGCTTTCTGCATGCCAGATGTATGTTTTGCATGATTTTCACATAGGGTTTTGCTAAAGCAAATACTAAGTCTTGCAAATAAAGTCTTCTTTTCCTGGGGTCATCTCTTTTCCATTCTGGATGTTTCATGGTCCACAAGATATAAGCATTGAGTGCTGCTATGTTGATCATTTCCATGAATATGTGAAACAGCCATCATTTGGTGATTAGAACACATGCAGTCATCATGTCTCCTAAATCAACATCTCCTTTGGTGTTATTGTAGTCTGCAATAATGTGTGGCTTTCTATCTCCATTGTCTTCCACCTCAACAGAGTTGTGCTGAGTTGAAAGCAAGATTACTGACTTCATTTTCTTTGGCACATATGAAACCATTGTGAAAGATTCAGTAAAACCAAAAATTGAAGACTTCTCTTATCTGTTCTTTCTTGGCAGAAATTCACTTAGTACTTCTCTTTTGTTTGCTCTGACGGTTCCAATGAATGATAAGTTCTGTGTTAGTAAGTACTGAGCCAGGGGTATAGATGTGAAGAAGTTATCAGTTGTCACACCTCTTCCTGAACCAATGTAGGGAGAAACCAATTCTGAATAATAAGACAAAATTGTCACAACCACATTTATTAAAACTGAGAAACTAGTTTTGGTTGTTACACCATTATCAATCTTGATGAAACACTTATGACAATTTCATCTTATTATTCATTATGGATACCTTCCACAATATTACCTTCGCCACTACTAAGAAAGAAACCAATTCTTTCACAACATACATTCCCTGATTTACTTCTCTTTGATTATTCACCATTCCTGTATAAATTTGTAGATTACAAACATATCCATTCTTTGAATCAGCACATACCCAAATCTTTATTCCATATCTTCCAGGCTTAGACTTCATGTAGATCTGGAATGGACACTTACCCTGGAATATGGCAAGTCTCTCATCCACAGTTAGGTTAGCTTCTGGGCTATAACACTTGATGTAAGCATTAACAAGTATATCAAATACATCTCTTATTGCTGCCAATTTATCACTTGTTTCTTGAATATGTGCTTCCCTTATCATTTTATTGTCAAATCTTATTACTGATGATAGCTCTTGAAAATGTGCTCTTGACATCACTGCCATGAAAAACGGATTTCTAAATCCTGGGTGGCTTGTCCACAGTTCAGAAATAGAAACTTGATTGCCATGTAGTTTCCCAGCTGCCAAAAGAATTGCAATGAAAGCAGAAATTTCTTGTTTGTTTGTATTTTTCCAAGTTTTCATGTTTTGTCCATTACACTTTGCATTGGAACTATCTACCACTTCTTTGCCTTTCACTTTGGTTCATTGGCAAATTATGTTGATAAGAGACTCTGGTAGGAACAAGTTGAATATATCTTCAATGGAAACAATATTCTCACTTTTTTTAGTTAGGCCAGGTGCAACAGTTAGTATATTATGAGCTCCTCTTCATCCTCTTCAGTAAGGTTTTGATGCCCACTCCATACCACTCTTAGTTTTGAAGACGTTTCCTGGTGTATCATCTGAATTATCCTTATTTTCTTCAACCGTATCTTCTTCAGCAGCAACTCCATGTCCATCATCAATGTCATCTATGATTTCTATGTTGTCCTCAAAGTCACTTGCATTCCATAGATCATATAACTCATGTTCTTCTTTGCATAAGTCTTCAGGATAATCAATATTTAGTAAATTTTAAAATTCCTCTACACTTAATGTTTTTGACATTTCACACACCATACACTCTCCACATAACCACGAGCAAAATTACAAGAAACATCTATAACCTACAAAAGGAAGCAACTCAACACAGCTGTTTTGTGTGTGGGGTAACTCAATTACCCCACTTGGTATTAGGATGATAAGCAAAATTTATCAAAATATTCTGTAATATAAGATACTAGGTGGGGTAATTGAGTTACCCCATGCTTATTTTTGCTAATAATTTTCAAAATAAGAGAGATTGAATGTTTAAATTAGTGGAAATAATTCAGGTGATATGTTTTTGACAGGCACTGAAAATTTCAACAAAATCCATATACATTAAATATAAAAAATTGGACAGAATGTCGGTTGGGGTAGTCCAGTTACCCCAGTTGGTAGTAGAAGAGTTGAACAAAATCATAGGTGGCATCACAAAGCCATCAGCAGATACACATGCTAGCATGTGTATTTTCTGTTTACTCCAATGCCCCAGAAACAAGTTGGATCACTTCTGAACCCAGACTCATCTTTATTAAAGATGAATGAACCTTTATCAGGAGTCATACGTTTCTTTTCTTTGTAAACATGACCTAGTTTTTTGTAAAAATTCTATACAATATCAGGGGTTGTGTTGATTTTCCTTGCAGCCTGAAGATGTTCTACAGTTGTGGATGTTGCCTCATAAACCCCAGATACCAATTTTTCCCTGGAGTATTGTCTTTGAACACATTTTAAATGTCATTAGCCTTTATGTCCTCTCCAACCAGATGCATCAGTTCTATGCGATCATATGGATAATCAAAATCAGCCCTGGCAATGAGACACTGCACTATATTTTCTTCTTGTTCTACAGTTAGTGTTGTTGGTCGCCCAGCACCTTGATGAGTCAAGCTTACTTTCCCACTGACTCTCAACTGTATTACAGACTTTAGAATCTTGAATTTGTTAGCAGCTTCCCTCTGACTCATTTTGCGTTCTCTCACCATTCTTACAGCTTCTTCAAGTTCTTCAATTGAATAAGAAGTTGGGGCCTTTTTTTGTATGTCCTTGGCATTTTGGAAAGAAGAAAAAAACGTTTGTAGGTTATTTATGCTTTCCCTAAGTTCTCAAAATGTGGTCAGAATTTCATAAAATGATGGGGCAATTATGACCACATATTTTGACTCTTCTACAGAGCGTTCATTAAGTTGCACATATCTTAATAAATGAGTTTGGAAATTGTAGGTTTTTTACATTATTTCTAGTGGCCACCGCAAGATAGCACCAATGGTAATATAAACAACATATGTAAAACCCATTATTGTGTGTACAGGCTACAACAGGTCTGCAGTATTGTTTAGATTACGATTACATTAACATGGAGTTTTTTCAAGAGTAACAAGTGTGCCTTCTTTACCAGTATTTAACACCTCCAGATTTGTTCCTGTGGGATTATTTTAGAGGAAGGGTTTATAAAAATATATCTCATACACTGAATGAACTGAAAATGAACATTACAATGGAGATTAACAATATTAGTGTAGGCATACTCCACAAAGTGTCAACAAATGTGGTAAAATGAATTCATGCATATATTAATGAACAAGGCAGCCATTTGGAAAATATGTCATATGACATAAAATGTTGGAAATGAGTATATATGTTAGTGTATAAGTATATATGTTTATAAAAGTTATAACAATAATAAATAAATAATACCAAATTAAATACATTACATCACAACCTTCTTGATGTGCACAACTTAATGAATGCACTGTATAAATATCATATTAAGGAAAAACGTTTATAAAATATTCAGTATAGTGTAAACTCACATTTAGACAGATTTACTCACCTTGAAAATTTTTCCTTTCAGTCACCAAACTTTGTACAAAAACTGGACAATTCCATTCAACAAAAATTTTGGCAGACTTTTAATTAAAAAGTAAAATATAAATCATAAATTTCTCCAATAAGAAATAAAGACTACCTGAAACAAGGAACATACCATTAGGTTGATTACTGAGCTTTGAGCAAACTGTTACCAAACACAATTTTCTTAAAAATGGTGGTGGTCACAATTACCCCTTGGTCATAATTACCCCTCCTGACCCTATTATCCTTGTAGTCAGAGTTTCTAAATTGTTCTTGATTCTGATCATACAAAACTGGAAAATTTCTTACACTTTCAATCAGCTCCTCCACTTTTATAGCTGCCATTTCTTGCCAAGCAATGTCAGAAAACACAAAAAACTATACAAGAACAGCTAACAACAAGTGTCCCACATCAAGTAAACGAATGGTCTGCACTGTGGGAGCATGATCGGAAGTGATATCAGATATGGGTGGGAGTAGGACAGGTCACATGATGGACAGGTGTGGCTTGCTGCATTCAAGGCCATTGTCTGTTCCACTGTCATACAGTTGTCTGCCTGTATGACTGTAGTCGGATTGGAACACTGCATGACAGGTGTGTCCCAGCCTTAATCCAGCCAGTCTTGTGACATACTGCAAATGATCCTGGAAAAGCATCATCCATGAGTCTCAGGTTTTCCTTAACTCTGGGAAATACAAACATAGGAGGGATGAATACCCCAGCTGCACTGATGCATGTTTCAATGGTAACCAAAACTCCAAATTCCCCTGAAGGTAAGCTACCAATTTGCTTTTTGCCTTATAGACAACACTCTTGATGGCTTGTTTGGCACTGTTAGAATTCCTGTCTCATCAAAATTATAAATATTATTTGGAGTAATCTCATGTTCACTTATTATAGAACCCAAAATATCAAAAAAACTTTTTAACTGCAGTGCAATAAAATCCTGGGCCATACTAATTGGTTCTGGATTTCAGAGGCTAAGTACCTTATGTCTTCCAAGAAACAAATATATCCATCATTTTCCAGCCATTCTTTTCACTGTGTTAAAATTATGCTTAATGTTGTTTCTCTCAGCTAACTCAAATCCATTTGCATGTCCATTAGAGTAATACCAAATAACCTCTCTTCTAAAGCCAAAACATGCTCAACAAGCTATCTTTCTTGTTCTGCATTGAACACTGTCTCAAATCTGCCCAACTTTTTCAGTGCAACTACTTCAGGGGTCAATGAATTTGTATGTGCTTTTTTACCTTTTTTCAAGTGTAGATTTTGGAACTCCATGTGAGGCGGCTGCTCTTTTGAACCCCATAGTTCCTTCCAACACTGCACAACCAGTCTCAGTCATGCTTGTCTCACTCCAGTTGTTCCTTGTTGAAGTTCTTTGATAGGTCTATGATGGCATTTCTTTCTGTAAAAGCATACAATATGGCCTACCATTAGAATAGAATAGAAAAAATTTTATTCAAAGAATATGTCAACCCTTAGCAAAATTTTACATGGCTGCTTGGCAAGGTTACAAATAAACAAGAACAATCTTTCCATTCAAATGCAATATAAGATTAAATGCAGAATGAAAATATTACACCAGAATATTCAATTAAACAATAAAAATTGTTAACAAGTCATTTAACAAAATAATGCACTCAGCTCTCTGCATAGAGAGTGATATATTGCCTTATTAATATTTACTCTACCAAAAAAACTTTAAATTAACCTGTATTATCACAACAAATAAATAATTGAAAACAATATTTATGAAGATTAGAA
The DNA here is from genome assembly GCA_948455865.1 of Conomelus anceps. Classification (NCBI taxonomy): domain Eukaryota; kingdom Metazoa; phylum Arthropoda; class Insecta; order Hemiptera; family Delphacidae; genus Conomelus; species Conomelus anceps. The sequence continues at coordinate 75,938,078 of OX418216.1, read as the reverse complement.
ATGATCATGACAAATAAACTAATAAGGTATATGAATTCAACCAAGGTTTTAAATTCTTATGTAATAATTTAGTATTTTTATTATGCTATTATCTTTGAAATTTTGTTTTTGAAGGGTTCTCATGTCCACAAAGCCTGGGCCAAACAATTTGTAATGTTCAGGAAATGTAATATAAATAAGCTGTATTAATATATGAATATTTTATAAGTAATTGGCCAACAAATAGATAGGTCGATAAAACTGGACATGAAAAAACTGTATCCCATTTTATCCAACACAAAAGTGTCCCATTTTGTCCAACTCTGATACTTTTGTAAACTAGCATGGCTGCTGCCTAAACAAGAAAGCAAAATTTTAACTGCATATGAGAATATTTGCTAATACATGCAATACTCATTGGAATTGAATTCTGATGTGGGGTTCCAGTACATAATCCAAAATAGCACAAGAAAAAGTACAAAGTTTTAAAAAGTTGAGAACAAAAACTTTAAATTGACAAAACTACAAATTCACAACTGTTCTCATGACAAAACTGGCTGAGAATTGTCTAATGGTTGCCTAGAACAAGTTTCCATCATCATCCACTAGATAGCAGCCCCTAGGCACTGTATCTACAGTGACTCTATAAAGACAGTGTGGCCATTGGAATTATTATTTCCCGCCGCCGCCATGAAGATTCCATCTGTTTGAATCTTATAATGGAGCTTATACAGGATTAAAAGTAAAATCGCTCACCGTCACTTTGTAAAGCATATGTACCTTCTTAAATAGGCTACATACTTCGGTAAAATCTCTACTTAGCATTTTTCCATTTCCAAGATTGTATTGGAATAGTAAAAGGTAGTTAATAAATAAAGGTACTGTAACCTGAAAGCTTGCTCATACAATATTGAAATCGAATTTGGTTGTTCCCAGCCAGCACATTCACATATAATTTACGTATATTATACAAAAGTCTTATGTGAATGAATCATAAATTTCACATACATGAAGCATAAATTTTACGTACATTTTACATACAAATGTCACCTCTTTTTATGTAAATGATACGTAAAATTTAGGTCTATACATATGTATGATTTATGTAGTATATACATAAAATTTGATCTCAAATTTCTGATTAATGTACGTAATTTCTTTATAAATGATACGTAAATTTGAGGTCCATACATATGTATGATTTACGTAGTATATACATAAAATTTTATCTCAAATTTCTGATAAATATATGCAATTTCTTTATAAATTATACATAAATTTGAGGTCTATACAACATATAATTTACATAATATTTATATAGAATTTAATCTAAATTATCAGATAAATATACATACATTTTCTGAAAAGGCTTTTATAAAAGCTATCACAAAATGCTTTTCAGAAAATTAATGTATAGTGGGTACTAGTAAACACATACAAATAGCATTATACTAAAAAACATAAATTCTATAGAATGAACTGTTCAAAACATCCAACAGAATTCAAGTTGTACCTTAAATTTATTATTTAAGTTCAACCAGCAATTAGGTGGTTCGGAACCCACCTGAAACTGTAGGTCCAACTCATAAATCACCATCATCTAACTCATTACCCACGCACAGGTCTCAGACCTATGTGGGCTTCATCCTCAAAAAAAAAAATCATGCATGCTTTTTTGGTAATGGATATATAGGCCTACATATTGAAAATGCATATATATTTACTGCATATGTATGTGAATTTGAAAAATTCAAAGTCATTTTCAGATAAATACACTATTGTTTTATATATGAAATGTTACACCATCAAATACTTCCCATTTCCTCTTGAATACCAGCTAACAGAGCTTTGAATTTTTTCTTATATTTCAACAAAACATGATTATGATCCAACTGTACTCACTACTTTAATGATAGCATTTGTTTTTTTTCTTTCTTGACACACTAGTTCTGAGACTTGAAAAATTAGTGGGGAGTTTATCCAGAAAAAAAAACTGTTTTATGATAATACATATTTATTTTTCTAGTTACCTAACAGGGTAGCTATTTATACAATCATTACACATATTTTTCAAGTAGTAGCCGTTTTTTTTTTAAGAATATCTTGTTGAAGATTGTCAGAACCACTCCTGAACTTTAGTCTCAAACTTCTTCATGGGGAATGACCCTTGATGTACATTAATCACCATTCCTGTGGAAAAACAAAAATAGATATTGACTGGAGTCAGTTTAGTTGACATGCACAAAACCTATCCATAAATTAAATGTTACAAAGTGACCTATCTCTATGGATTGATATGATTTTGACAAATGCCTTCATAAAATGTGTGTCTGTAGCCAATTAGCTAGCATAACAGACTTTGGGACCAAGGTATGGAGAGGGTTTGAAATGAAGCATTAAACTCATTAATTCACACCAGTAGGCCTACTATACTATTTGCTTGTACTGAATCTCCCTTATTCTGTTCAACAAGTTCGTCATAGATGCTGTACAAAAAGAATCTTCTAATCCTAAAAAAATGTCAACTAGGGGTATGGGGATGGTTTATGTATGCATCATGGTTATATTTTAGTTGGTTGTTCAAGGTTATAGAGAAAAAGGAATTAATTCTGCCTGTCATTGAATTTTTAATTTGTTAGCTCATATGCAGGTTGTGTAATACTCTGCCAATTCAGAGCATGCACTTCCCTCAATGTTAACATAACAAGGTTATCAAGGACCAGAGAATATGAGCAGTTCTTCAGAATTTACAGGAACAACAGATAGCGTTTTAGTAGTTTAAAAATACTTTGTAAATCAAGAGTTTCCATTAGTATTTATATCTTGCTTCTTCATAGATTAGATGCATATGAGCCACTTTCAAGTTGTACAGGCATACAGGTCAAAACCCCTTTTCCATGACACCATAATAACAAGAAAGTTCAAAGTTACTGACAATTGAACAAACTGACGAATTTACTTAAACAGAATTTATTAATTTCGAATTCCTTTAGGTGCTATTAGTTTATACTGAAGACTTCCGCAAAGTTTTGTAGTTGTACAAAAATATCAGTCACCACCGGGAATCGAACCACGGACCTCCCAATTGCCGGTCGGGCGCCTTAACCACTAGACCATGGAGACCTTTCTGCACAGCAGCATTCATTTTTACTTGGCCATATCGGCTCGTATCTCACAAGAAAGTTCGAAGTTACTGACAATTGAACAAACTGACGAATTTACTTAAACAGAATTTATTAATTTCGTTGTTTAAGTAAATTCGTCAGTTTGTTCAATTGTCAGTAACTTCGAACTTTCTTGTGAGATACGAGCCGATATGGCCAAGTAAAAATGAATGCTGCTGTGCAAAAAGGTCTCCATGGTCTAGTGGTTAAGGCGCCCGACCGGCAATTGGGAGGTCCGTGGTTCGATTCCCGGTGGTGACTGATATTTTTGTACAGTAGCATTCATCGATTTCCATCAGCTACTGAATACTGTTGTCAATATCCGCCATTGCGGAAGTCTTCAGTATAAACTAATAGCACCTAAAGGAATTCGAAATTAATAAATTCTGTTTACCATAATAACATTAACTCATAATAAAAGTGGTATTTTTCTGACAACAGCTTTAAAAAATATTTATTCAAGAAACAAATTCTTAAAGCTTAAATCAAGTCCACTTACTTTTCATCACATCTACAACTGCCATGTTGCAGTTTCTTCTTCCCTCTTCTGCCTTCCCAGCTGAATTGGATGGCAAAGTTGTGTCACCATCCTCTGGAGAATCCTTCTTATGTGATCTTCGAGGTTAACATCTCTTCAAAGAAAGCAGCCTGTAAACAACATTCAAAATTAGGTATTAGAAGGAAGTAATATTACAAGCAATATGGCAGGAAACAATTGAATGTTAAGCCTACCAATTAAACAATACAGGATATGTCTACTGGAAAGCAATCTAACTTGGTGATTCTAACTGTTTCAAATCAAGTGGTTTTTATTTCTAACCTTTGTTAGAATTAAAATATAATTATTCTGCTTTTATAAAAGCTTTTTTTATATAGCTTTAAATACATAAAGTCACTTAGCCGTTTTTGGGAGAAATCAATAATAGTTGGAAATTAATTCTGGTTGTTATTCATTTATTGAGCAGATAACCCATTATTAAAGGTCTTGAACAGTTTTCTGATGCTTTATTGTGGCATTACAGCATGTAAATTGGTACCTTCATGTAGTTTTTGAACATTTGTCTGTAATACTTGGAAAGAGTTTTACAGTTGAAATTGTCCTATTGCACCTTAATTTTAACTGAACTTTAATTTAAAAATAGTTTTAGCCAATAGCATTTCAATTGGCTGTGAAAAAAGTGTGCCCATACTCAGAATAAAATGACAAATTATATGAAACCAGAAATTTGAAAAATATTTTCACAGAATTTATTAATTTCGAATTCCTTTAATTGCTATTACTTTATACTGAAGACTTCCGCAATGGCGGATATTGACAACAGCATTGAAAAGCTGATGGGAATCGATGAATGCTACTGTACAAAAATATATCAGTCACCACCGGGAATTGAACCACGGACCTCTCAATTGCCGGTTGAGCGCCTTAACCACTAGACCATGGAGACCTTTCTGCACAGGAGCATTCATTTTCAACTTGGCCATATCGGCTCGTATCTCACAAGTTAGTTTGAAGTGACTGACAAATATACATAAACAGAATTTATTAATTTCGAATTCCTTTAATTGGAAGTCTTCAGTATAAAGTAATAGCAATTAAAGGAATTCGAAATTAATAAATTCTGTTTATGTATATTTGTCAGTTTATTCAATTGTCAGTCACTTCAAACTTGTGAAATATTTTCAATTTAAGCCCCCCATCAGCTGCAATTTAAGCCGAGCTGGTGATAACAAAAAATGAAAGATGTTTACATGAATTCTTACAGAATCATTACTTTCAAATCACTAATTACTTCTTACCTGAGTAAGCCTAAATAAATTTAATTTAGAAAGAATTCTACTTAGGCCTATTCTTTTTTTGGATTTATGTTCCAATGACTGTTCGATTTCTAGAAAGTCCTCCAATTCTTAGCAAGGAGGTTTGCTTTGAAATTCACTCATTTCTATGGTTTGATCATCAATAATATTGCACTTCTTTCGTGTTCCCTTTAACCAAATCCAGATGAACTAGTAATTTTTTGGTTCAACACATTTTAGCTTCATGGGGAAAATGTCTTGCTATCTATTACACACATAAATTGGGTTAAAGCATTATAAGAAGAACTTGTAAGAACTTACCAAAAGGATTTATTCAAATTTCTTAAAGTGAAAACTTTCTAACCTATAAAACTGCCCAAGAAAGATAAAGTGGGTAACCTGAACACTCAATAAATTAAATTCAAAGTTGTACTAACCTGTTTTTGTAATCCTTGGAACTGTTTCCAAATTGTGTTTTATTTGTATCAAAACGATATAATTTCAAGGATATAAATTTTCACTAGACAAAGAGAACAACAAACAACCACCAAAATCTTCACGTGCGGGCGTGCGGCATGCCTACGAGAGTCAGAGAGAACAACAAACAACCGCCAAAAAGTTTGATACGTATCGATGTACGAAACAATCGATAATGTTTTAATCGATGTTCATGAGCCTTGATTAATAGAGCATCGATTATTATACATCACATTTAGTGGAATTCTGATTATTTACTTTTATTGGAAAATATCAAGTCTAACCTTGAATCATAGAAGAATGAATAGTTATGAAATAAATTAAAAGAGTTAACCAATAGGCCTACATATAATATTACTCATCACGTTTTTGCAACAATATTGGCATATCGATAAATTACTTGGTGAAAATCATCGATATTTTGTAGCTCAATACACATCCTCAAACTTCAGAAATGGACTTTTTCCAAAAAAATGCATAGGATCATTTTTGTAGATACTTTTGTCAGCTTCAACAGGAGAAAAAAATTCTTTGAGTTATCGATACTGAATTATAATAAAAAACTGAAAAATTGTACCTTTCCACCAAAAATGAGTTCAACCCAAAATGAGTACTTTTGGTTATTACCCAAGGTTAGAGAAAATTATTGGTGAAAAATTAATTTTTCCATCACTAATTATTGTTCCTCTTGACGACCATATTGTTGTCTAATTTGACTGGGCTAGGGTACCGGTATATAAAATGAAGTTGGAGTTTGTATTGACGAATAGAGGAGGGATATTTGCGAATAATCTGTACAATTTACGTATAATTTATGTGAATTTTGCAAACAATTTTTACATAAAATATACGTAGTATGTACATTAGCATATCTCTGTTTTTGAAATTCGAATTGATCAATTATAGAAATGGGCTTTCAATAAAAAAATCTACTGTTAATTCGATTTTGCATTCCAGATTGTTTAACAACAAATTTATAAATTATTACTTATGTGAATATTGTACGTAAATATTACATAAATTTTACATTAGATATTTATCATTTACATATGGACCTAGAATTTACGTAAAAGATACGTTAAGTGTTGACTGGGTTACTTCTAAGCCTATTACATTAATTTTAAAATGTTTGCTTGTTGGATAAATTTCTAACTATTAAATAATTATGTATCAAAACTAGGCCTGCATCAAGTAATATTCAACCGGGAATTAGCATAAATAACTTGATGGTAGGCATAGAAAAACTATAGCCTACAAAAATATATTTCTAAAGACTGTTAGAAGTAACTTGAGTTTTGTTTCCACATTTTTTAGCAAGTTTTGGGCCAGCATGATTATATATTGCTAGTCCATCATGGAACTTATATAACGGTGACTTAAAATGACAGGCTTAAGACTGTGCAGTGGAATTTTGAACATATTTTTTATCAAAGTTCTTGGCCCTACGAATATCATGCTATTGTTTGAGAAAATGTTAAAATTATTTTTGAGATATGGAATCTTTCAAGTGAAACACTCCGTTTTTTCTCCAAGGTCATCTTCTCAACAAGTTGATATTTTTTTCATAATAATTGAAACATCAGGAATTGAAATGACATAGGCCTACTTTATATTTCAATCGAAAGTTTAATTTTTGGTAAGCTAATAGTATTTATCTCCAAAAAATTATCACTAAACTTTTGCAAAAAAAATGTTATTTTAATCCCTAATAATGTTTTATAAATGAAAAATTATTAAGTTTTCATATCAACTTGTAGGAAGATGAGGAAATTCTCATAACAATAGATAACAAATTATAGTTCTGTAGTCGATAACCCAAGAAGCATGAAGAAAATAAATTATGATCAAAAGCCTAGTGCACAGCTTCAACTCTGAGCTATGGAGGAGCTAATTGTTTTAGCTACTACTTGAAGGGTTTAAAAAACGTGAATTAAAAAAAACACAAAGCCTATGAAGGTAACATAATTATTATTTATATTTAATAATATATTAAATCATCTAGGCCACTGCTAAGATGGTATTGAAACAGGCAATCTTTATCAATATTATTGCTATTGATCATGCTATGTGTTCTCAGGACTAATGAAATTTACATACATTTATTACAATGAAATTAAAAAATACACATGATAAGCAACTATAAATCATTACTTTAAAAATAATATTATACAATAAAACATATTTTAAAACAAAAAAGGAAACCGACTTCAGTGAAATGATTAAATACTCATGTACTAAAAAGTTTAAAATAAAGTATTTACTTTAAACTGAGAAAATTTTAAATTTCATACAAGTAATCTTTTGAAGTCGGCGCCAAATATTTTATGTAGTTGATAAGAAATTCTATCTAATATCAAAACTAACAATGTATTTTTTTGGAGGATGAAGCCCACATAGGTCTGAGACCTTTGCATGGGTAATGAATTGGATGATGGAGATTGTTGAGTTGGACCTACAGTTTTAGGTGGGTTCCGAACCACCGGGAAGTGATTGATAAGAGATTCTATCTAATATCAAAACTAACACTGTATTCCAATTAAATATGTGATTTACACTCACTTTTACTGAAATACATAGTAATTGATAAGAAATTCTATCTAATATCAAAACTAACACTGTATTTCAATTAAATGTGATTTACACTCACTTTTACTGAAATACAGTGTCAGTTTTGATATTAGATTGTTCAATTATTTCGTCATGGAAAACATCACAGAGTAATTCTGTTGTATTTTAGAAGTTTATGGGAAATTTGGCACCGACTTCAAAAGATTACTTGTATGAAATTTAAAATTTTCTCAGTTTAAAGTAAATACTTTATTTTAAACTTTTTAGTACATGAGTATTTAATCATTTCACTGAAGTCGTTTTCCTTTTTTGTTTTAAAATATGTTTTATTTTAAGCTTTTTAGTTGAATTTTCAAACTTTGAAAACATGAGAAATTTCTTAAAGCCTACATTATGAAATATTTATCGAATTAGGAAGCCAATAATTAATTTATAACATGGAAAGTTAAGTAACTAAAAATCCACTTATAAGAAAAGATAAACTAAGGAAAATTCTACAACGTTTTATTTAATGTGGAATATTGTATTTCGGAAAATTATAATAGCAAAAGTCTTCTTAAAAGTGAAATGGCTTTTGATTCATTTTGATGTGGTCCCTTTCAGAATATACCTACACTGAAATAGTAGGCCTATATTACGTTACAAGTGTGGAAAATATTGTGCTTACTGAAAATATGATAAGTAAATGCAGGAGATGAAGTTGAGTGCGGTATATCATACGAGTATGGTAAACATCTTCCCGGATGAGTTATGTATGATATTTTTTGTGATATTAGTCATATATATTTTTTTAATATAAAAAACATACACTTTGAGCTAGTACAAAAGGATCATTAAACATAACCTCAAAATAGCCTATTGTACGCACATGTACGATAATGGCGAATAAATATTCTTAATATATCACAGCAGGGAAACTAAAAATACTTCTGAGATCAGCTGTTTTTCCAAATTCTCCAACTTATGATTGAAACTAATCAACCTTATTCCTATGACTCAACTGTAAGGGTCTCCCCACCACGAAAAGCCATACGAATTTACTTACTTAATATGAATCAACTATTCCTATGAATCAACTAAATTATTTACAATTTTCATATGAACATATGGACAGAAATATTATATTCTTATTATTCTCGATTCAAATTAAGTTCACGTGATTGGTCAAAACGGGACATTACAGGCTTATTTCACACTAAACCAGCTTTGGGTAACCGATGTCGTTTACCCGGCATAATTGCATTGCATCATATGATTTCGAATATCATCTAGATGTAAAGCGCTCCATATGATACAATGATTTGCCTGGTAAACGACACCGGTTATCCGATTGGCGTTTAAGTGTGGAACTATCCTATTCAAACTTGATTGAAATGAAGACATCGAAGAATGCTCCTTTTTGTTTAATATTGGGCTAAGTATTGGGCCGATCCTTGCGAAACTTGGATGGGACCACCGCTGAGCGATGCTCTTTCATTTAAAAAAAAATTCATCGAAATCGGAAAAAAAACCCAGGTCGAATATAGTAACCTTGTTGTTTTTGGAAGTCGGTTAAAAATAATTATTACTATTGAGATGAAAGGATTCAATTCGTTGCCACTGCTTTAAGAGATATTGGAGCAGGCAACATATCAACTTATTATTATTGTTATTTGTCATGTGAATTTCACATGAGTTTTTATGACTAATGACATTCACATACATTTATAACAATTAGACCAAATTAAAAAAATAGATAAGCAACTAAAGCATTGAATTAAAAGTTATGTTTGACAAAAATGATTATTTCTATTGATATGAAAGGGTCAAGGCCACTGCTTCAAGTGCTATTGGAACAGGCAACATATTGTATAATTACTGTAATAGGTCATACGAGTTTCACATGAGTTTTAGGACTAAATGCGATTTACATACATTCATAGCTATTATATTAAATTGAAAAAATACATGCAGTAAGCAACAAAAGTAAAGCATTTAATTAAAAATTATATATGACAAAGATAATTATTACTACTGATATGAAAGGTGTCAATACAATAAAATGAACTAATGATCATACAAGAAACAAATTTTGGGGATGCCAGCTAGATTATTATGGAGTTATTGCCTAAATGGAATGCATAGCTGCCGATTTACTGCTGTGAGCTCTATTAATATTTTTAAATTTCCTTCTCCTAGAAATTTTAAGTCTAAATACAATAAATCTAAACACTATCTGTTGTTTGAGATTATGGCAGGGATGAATGTGAGTTCCTTCACCTATCTCCATCTTCATAAGAAAAAATTCTTTCAAGTTTATGTTTTGATCTTTTGCAATATCCCAGTATTTCAAGAAAACATACTCCAAATTGGCGAAAAAACTCAAAAGTCAAGTTGTTGCAAAAGAATAGGCACTTTTCACGGAAGCACTTGATACGTGTGAATCCTGCATATTCCAATGACTCATTATACGTTTTTGTGCCAACACTCTCCAGACATACCACACAGGTTTTCCCATTTTTTACAATGCTGGATATTATATAGCCACAAACATTATACAATGCACTCAGCTCACTGTAGGTCATGCTTGAAGGTTCATAGTCTGTTTCAATGTCTATGGAATATTTACTAGAGACAGCTTTATTTTTCTCTTCCAAGATGTCTAAGAAACCACTGAGCATTTCCCTATCATCCTCTTCATAGCTAGTTTTTGACACATCACTGAGGAATTGTGACACACTTATTAGTCTTAAAATATTTTTAAATTGTGATGCATTTGGAATCACTTGTTTTGAACAAACACTACTGAATAAATTTTCTAAACAATCTTGTGTGAAGCGAGATGTCAACAGAAACTTATATATTTTTTCATTAAGAAATTGTTCTTGGATGTCTAGAATTGACTGCGTAGAAATATTAACACCTGCTTGAGATGGCTTTCAGTGTTGCTTTTCACCAACTTTTATTCTTGAGAACAAATCGATTATGTCTTTTAGGAATATTGTTACATCTTCATACACCTCAAGCTTTTCTTTGCTAAGTGCATTCACCGGATGTCTTGAAGTCATGATCGTGAACCACTTTTCTACCTGATCAATAAACCAAGCAGTTGTATTGTATTCTGGTTGACTGCATTGAACAGCTAAAAATTTTAGACCACTACTCACATCATGACTTACAACATGAGTGGATGTTGAAACTCGCATAGTTTTGAAGTGAGTTGGTGTAAGGTCCTCTTGTGTTAGTTTGGGTGTCAGCTTGAACTTCATCTTCTCGTGATAATTCACCAATTCTTGAATGTGTTGAGCCTTCACCAAACAACTTGTTAAATTATTTTTTTCCAATAAGTCTTCAGGAATAAGAATTATTTCATAGTTGACAATCATGCTTTTAATATTTTTAAAAAGATGAGGAACATCAGCTATGATATATATTTTCCTTGTTGGATCTTGTGGATGAATTATGAAATTATTTGTTCTACAATGCCGACCAGCAATGACTTTCCACTTCCTCCACAAGCCTTGATTTGCTGCCCCCATATCAGATGTTATACTAATAACATTAAGCCCCACAGCTTCTGTCTTCCTAATTATTTCGAAAAGAATGCTCTCATAAACAGAAACATCAATTTTATCTCCTGTAAAATAATATGCAACAGTTTGTTTCCACCTTGAGGTGACACCTCCTAGCATCACAGCAAGAGCATGTGAAGTAATTCCTGTATGTTCAGGCAATGTTATGTTACCAAAATATTTCTTAAGTCTGGTGTCATAAACATTAGAAGGCGTGATAGCCATTTCATCACACACTATTACAAAGTCTCTTTCCTGGGGAGAGGAGAATGTGCTAATTTTCAACTGTAAAAAATCAAACACTTCATCTATTATTCCACTGTCAAACTCAAGATTTTCAAGGCATCTTCGTAGAGTTCTTAATGATGGCAATGGCATGTTTTGGTGCAATAACTCTTGATACCTATTATTTCCACATGAAAATTTTTACTTTAAAGCCTTTGTCACAGTTTCTGTACTCCATTTTAGATTTCTTGTAGATGAGCGTTGTAAAGCTTCAACCTGGTCAGGATTGAACACTTTAAAAAATATGCTTTTATCTACTGCTTCACTTCGTTTCAATTTTATCTTCAATTGCCTTATTTTCTTTTTGTAATGTTGGTTTCTGGTTAATAATTTTTGGTTTTGTACATCATTGGGTCTCAATTCAAAAGGTAAGTCTTCATTTCTTTTGTGTTGTAAAGTGGAAGAAACTTCTGATTCCATTGAACAATGGTCCAGCAACAGGTCTGATTCCATGTCTACTATTGTTGCTGAGACTATTGCACTAGGCCCAGCAATAGCAGACGTAGACGTCTGTGCAATAGGCATAGAAGCAAATGATGCAGCAATGTTTTGCAATGATTTACGTAAATTAGTAGGTTTCCTGGTTGTCTTTTTTGATGTAAAAGAGAAGATAGATGGATATGCATTTAGCTTGAGTTTTCTGGTTCCATCTTCCCTGGTTTTTTCCCACATAGATTCCTCGAAATGCACCTCACAAAGCACTGATCTGTCACTGGGTGTCCATCCTTTTCTTTTTACTTTGGCTGTCCATAGGTTTCTCCTTACTGGATCATTAGGAAACTTTTTCATTATAAACCCCTTCTCGGATCTATTTGTGGACCCAAACGCTGAACATCCAACCATCTGAAACATTATTAAACATCAAAATAAAAACTGTGAATCAATATTGTAAAATATAATTATATTAACAATATTTACAGATAGTGGCAAATTTTTTCAATTTTGAAAATTCTATTTTTCAAAATTTGTCAATGGGGTTTCATTGAGTAAAAGGGGTTTTGATTAGGTAAAAAATGAGGTGATAGTAATATTTCCCAATGTTACAACTACAGTCATCAATGATGACTAAGGATTTTATTAAATATTTACATTTTTTTTTTTCAAAACAATGTGGAAGGTCCCAAGTTCAATTACCAAAATAATGTGATCTAGAAAATAATATTCACTGCTTCTCATACAATAATGAACCCCTCCTTTGTCATTTCTAATGACTGTGAAAACATTAGAAAAATGTTGCTTTCAACTCACTTATTACACTCCCAATCAAACCCCATAGGTTTCCATAATATGGCTAGAGGTGGAACTCCCCAAAAAGTCTCCCCATCATTAAAAGCCGTATGCTTATTATTATTGTTATGTTATTATTATTAAAATTACTTATATGTTTGTATAGAATTTGGAACCTATGTTGAAGAAGCCAAGATATGAGAGTATTAGTTTTGTAACATCATATTATTCTTTTTACTGCTGAAGGACTGTACAAAGTAAGTTTATATTTTAGTTATAATTTTTTGCACTTTTTTGAAACTACCATTCAAATCACTTGTTTTTTGGGAACTAAAATTGTAACAAAAAAATTTTTCATTATTTTTACATACTTCTAGTTTGTGCCTCAAACCTCTTCATCAGTTTCAAGCCTCCTCAAGTTTATGGGAGAATTGAGACAAAATACATTATGATGATGAATTTAAAATATCATGTTTGGTTTGTACTGAAATCAGCCAGGAAAACCACAAATTTAAATGTTACAGAAAAGAATCCAATAGACAGCAAAATTGTGTAATTCAGAAGAATTTAAGGCATATCTAAAAAATGTTACTTTGAAGTACGGTAACTGATAAAATTTAACAAACTGACAAATATACAGAAACAGAATTTATTAATTTCAAATTACTCAAAGTGCTACTAATTTTTCTGAAGACTTCCGCAATGGCGGATGATATTAACAACAGCATTGAATAGCTGATGGAAATCGATGAATGCTACTGTACAAAATTATCAGTCACCACCAGGAATCGAACCGCGGACCTCCTAATTGCCGGTCGGGCGCCTTAACTACTAGACTACAGTGACTCTGCTGCACAGCAGCACACATTTTAAAGTTGGCCATATCGGCTCGTATGTCACAAGTTAGTTTGAAGTAACTGACAATTTAACAAACTGACAAATATACAGAAACAGAATTTATTAATTTCGAATTCCGCGGAATGGCCAAGTTTAAAATGAGTGCTGCTATGCAGGGGCGTCACTATAGTCTAGTAGTTAAGGCGCCCGGTTGGGCAATTGGGAGGTCCGCGGTTCGATTCCTGGTGGTAACCAATAATTTTGTACAGTAGCATTCATCGATTTCCATCAGCTATTCAATGCTGTTGTTAATATCCGCCATTGTGGAAGACTTCAGTATAAATAATTAATAGCACTGATGAATTTAAAACTAATAAATTCTGTTTCCCACTTTACCCCAAAGTTAATAACTTGAAAAAGGGAAGCTTATAATCTTACCTTTCAAGCAAATTCAAGTATTGATATTCGGTAAAATTCAACTACAAGTGCCAGGTTCCTTTATGTAACCTGAAAAAAATAAAAGAACATTAATAATAAGAGTACACATAAAAATATTTTCTATTCTACATTGCATATCGTCGTAGTACAAGCAAAAGTCACTAACTTAAAAAAACTAGTTTTGAGAAATTTGCATTTGAATTTTTTGTCAAATTAGAATGGCTCTCAGGAGATTAATCAACAACAAAAAAGAAAACTGTTGATTCAAAATGAAAAATTATAATGTTTATGAAGTAAATAGCATTATGGACTTATAAAATACAAGAATATTATATTTATAAATAGTCACACTTAGTGACTTCTGCATGTCAACACTCTACATTTACACACATTTATGATGATCTCACTTCAGTTGAATTCAATGGCAGTAATAGGGTCTAACAATAAACTACACAAGAATAGAATAATTGAAGTTTGTTTCAAAATTGACTACAATCAAAAACATTTTGTCCTATCTTCCAATTACACATTATTTTCGTCGGGTAAATTATTTTCTTAAACATTATTAAAAATTAATAATAATAATTGGCATTCAACAACACATTAATTTTTCAAATCAATTTTCTATTGAAACATAATTATTTGAATTATTTTTCAAGAAATGAGTTTAATAAGAATTAGTAATACTGTATTAGTAATATTATCAATGAATAACAAAAAAATGAAGATTTGAACCTCCATCACTGCCTACTTCTGGTTCAGGGTTCCTATCACGCCTGAAATTTGTTATGTGTGGTAAATTACTATACCAGTGATGGAGTTCTTCAGGGATTGTTCCTGTTTTACATGTGAAGCATAAATTCAAACCGTGTTTTCCCCAAAAAAATAAAAACTGAGTTATTGATGGTTTCTTGTAGTCCATGTTAAATAGCACCGGATTCAAACCTCAGTTTCAGTCAAATCATGTTTTATCCTATTTTAAAACAATGTAGAAAACTAGCAGTTCAATCAAAGAGTATTTTCTCCAAAGTCTGTGTTCAGTCAAACAGTGCTATCTCCAGCTGACCAATCAGAGCTGTCCTCTTTGATCACATGACTAGTTGGTATTCATTGTTTTAACACATGATTCTGTACTGAATCACTGAATATAAGGTGACTGAATGCTTGGTAGTCTACTAATGCTATATAAATCATTATCGAATTTATTATTAGTTTCTATCTTCTAATTTCAAATGGATTAAGTGGTTGATGGTATTTTAGTGGGTATTGGAAACCCTGGAGCATGTAAAAGACAAGCAACTAGAAAGACTAGTTGTCACAAAAAATGTTGTTCAACAAAGGCCTATAATACCCCAAACCTAAACAAGTCACAAAAGTCAGGCTCTCAACATGCGTTTTCAACTAGTTACTTCAACATCTGTTTATTATGAGACAGACTGGGATAAAAAACGTATAATATTCTAGTGCTCTTAAATTTTACTAATAAACCACATTGATTTTGTACTATTTGTGTGTTGCATTACTTTTATCATTCAAAAAGTGTTTTATCCTGTTGAGACACAATCAAAACGTGATTTCTCCATACTGTTCGGTCAAAATAATTATGTTTTCTCCAAATAAAATATACATTTATTTCATTTGTTTTGAAACTAATATCTGGGAAAATGCATCCTTCTAAAATAGAATCCTTCTAAAAACTACTGACAACAATTTTAATAGAGAAAACTAAGTTTGATTTATGACTATTATTTATATTTTTATCGTTTTTCTGTGTTTCCTGTAAACTTGCATCTGAGGGAGAAAGCAAGGTTTGAATGTTTGTTCCACACATAGTTTGACTAAGTCATTGTATTTTGCAAAAGAAATTGGTAACTGACTCTTGTATAGAGGAGCCAGTGTAACACTATTATTATTTTTGCCATTTGTGTCACTTTTGCTACAACTGCGTCCAACCACATTCATTTGCCTGTATTCCCCAGAATGCCCGTATACCGAAAAAAAATTGTATTTGGATTTGCTTTTGTAAATTTTAGGCATTTGATTTTCAGCCAGTTGACGTGCTCTCTCCATCGGTGTCAACTTTTTCATTTTTCAATATATTTTTTTGAAACATTTGAAAAATTCAGAAAATCTGTATATTTCAGCTGAATTGTTTGGTAAGGTTCAACATTTTTATTGTGCATTTTCGACCTTGCAGCTTTGAAAATACCAATCCAATCATGAATTGGAAATACATATCTATGTTTCTTTTGATTTTCAATGGCAGAGTGCATACAGAGTGCATCTACAAAAAAAAACTGTCGCATTCCATCATTGAATGGCCAGATTCAAGAAACTTGTGTGTAATAATCTCCAAGTCATTTTGTTGTACCATGTTCAACATCATTGCAGCCACATTCTGATTTCTGTTTTGCCCCCCACAAGTATCTGAAAACAGAGATACTTCTTTGATGGTTTGTGACAGAGTTTTAAGAAATAAATATAAGCATGTACTGTACCTACTTCGCTACTTCCTCTTTTGCCACCAATTTCTATCCACGAGTAGCAATGTGCTGCATTTGGTTTGGCACCTTCATAAATTGTGAAATTATAGCAACACAATTTCTGACTATAATACATAGGCGATGCTTCAGTGCTTGGAATTTGCAGAACACTTTGCAAGTCGAATGTTGCTGTTGTAAAGCTTGAATCAACAGCTGCTCTTTTTTTGTCCTCATCCTTGGCTTGATTGGGCTCTTTTTCTCTAATTCTGTGCTCTTCATAATTTTTTGTAAGAATCAAATTTTCATCACTGGATTCTTGGCCGCTGTTTGCCTCAAATTTATTACACAATAGACACTGATCTTATCGGGGTTTAAAGAATGAATAATTATAATTTAAACAAAATGTTCTTTTGTATGTAATTTTTTATACTGGATTTTTCTTGCTGATATAGAATTTTTCTTTGTATCACTTTGCAACACTTGGTGACTTCTTAACTTGAAATGTTTGGAATAGTAGTCAGGCAAATTTCACTATAAACATTTAATGACATTTGCATATAACTATAGTTTCGATCGATGTAGGTCGAACGTTAACAGGCAAAATTCACTAACCAGACTTGATGACATTTAGTTAGACACATTGTGACGGTTTTTAAGTTACTGTACATGTAGAAATCATCAACTGTAGTTAATGACATTTGCTTGTCATAATACTAAGAATCTTCCATTTTTCTAATAACAAAATGCTAGAACTAACAAGTTAGTGACTTTTGACTGTAACAGAAAAAAAGAGTTAGTGAGAAATGAAAAACGTTAATAGCTTCTTCTTTAACGAATGTCATACAACTTAATAAGTTTTGCCATTGGAAAGAGCAGGGTTTTTTGCATCTATTGATGTGGTTAACTCAAAATCAAAAATTTTGGAGTTAGTGACTTTTGCTTGTACTATGACAATATGTAACACATTCAATATGTATTACTATCTTTGCTTTTGTTGCCTGGCCTTCTGCTAGTGCTGATTGTTGTGCTTAATTTATGTATAGATTCATGCTCATTGTTATTTGATGCAAATGTGTAAAACTAAAAGTTTAAATGGTGTTTACCATGTATGAATGGTGTTTACCATGTATAAATATGTATGGGGTACAGCTTCATCACCAAACCTCCCACCTTCACCGGATCAGACAAACGTTTATCAATACTTTAGTCAATGACCTCACCCATAAAGACCCATTTAAACTCTCTAGAGGGAATTTAATTGACAAAGAGCTTGATTAGAGCAATGTAGATTTCAACTATAAACTATCTACAATAGCAATAGAACACACTCGCTATTGCTAGATTGTGCATATTGTGTAGCCTATTAGCCTACTTCACTTTTGCTGAACCAAACAATTACATATTATTAAGTGAGTTAGAGCAGAGACAATATACTATTTTATGTTATATACTCTCTACTCAGTTAGTCTATGGTTAAAGTAAAGTTTATAAATTTACAGTTCATTTACTTGAAGTCCTAACCTACAAAATTCGTTTTAAGCCTAAGAAACAATATAAAAGAATTTTTCTCCCCTTCTTCAATAATTTAACCTTTACCAAGCTTTCTACTATGTATCATGGAGATCATTTGAGCAATAAATAAAACCTAAATATGATAAAAACTATGAAATAGGTTACTGAGTTAACCCCATCAAAGAGTGCTTCAATATGAGCATTTTAACAACAACAATATCAGATCTATTTTTAAAATGCACTCTACGAGTATGTCTATATTAAAATATAATTAACTTACCTTTCAAAATTCTTGACAGAATAAATCGTATGTTCATAATTTGTTTCCAATGCGTTGAGAAAAATAATATAATTCCAATAATGCAATAGAATTACATAGGATTCCAAAGTTTGTTTGGAATCTTCATGGCAGATTTGTACCATGTGATCGAGCTATCCAATCAGAAGCGTGACATCCAATGGCCACACTGTCTTTATAGAGTCACTGTAACTGTATCCAGTTTTATCAGACTTTCCCCTACTTTGTGAAAATTTATGTTCTTCCTCGCATAATAATGTATCTTGAATGCGTAAGGTAAGGGTACCAGTAGTTGACCACATTGCATACTTTTTAATTCCTTGAACATATATATTAACTTTTAGAAAATCTGTAAATACTTAATTTTGATTTAATCAACTATGAAAATTGAAATATATTCAATTATCTGTAAATACTTAATTTCGATTTAATCAACCATGAAAATTGAAATAAATTCGATTATCTTTAAATACTTAATTTTGATTTAATCAACCATGAAAATTAAAATAACTTTGCTGCCATGAGATCCCAAAGTGGGTCACACCTAACATGAACCCAAGGCCAAGTGCAAAATTATTTTTCTTTTTTATCAGGCCATGGTGAAATATTGATATATACTGATTTATTTTGTGTATATAATGTTGCTACTGCTCTAAAAGATTGGAATAACTATTCCTTCAATCTGCAAGAGCTAAGACCCAAAATGGGATTTCATGGCCTCCTAGAGACTCATTAAATTTTTCATGTGTGCTTTTGCCTGCATTTGAGACACAATATGGGATCTCAGATATTATAATTTCAAAATATGATTGCAGATAATGTAATATTATATTTATAGTAATAGAAAACAAATGTAGAAGTATAAATAGAGAAATAATGGAATTAAAACTCAACATTTTGAATGGTATAGATGAAAGAATGTTGTAATCAGCTCTTACTTTATTAATTCAAAGAACTTAAAAATAATTTATATTACAGAAAAAGGTTAGCATAAATCTTAAATCTATATACAAATACATGAATCATTTATTGAGTTGCATAAAAACTTACTTCTTTACCTTATGTTTACTAAAAAAAATTCCTTACAATAATATATTTTACAAATAGAGCATTTTGTACTTGTTTTTTTTTTAGAATGATTTTGAGCATACTTCCTCCCAAACTTGGTAGTACTTGCTTTATAACAAAGAGCACATCTACTTGCTGCAGTCACAAGCTCATGATTGACAAGCTGTTGAGTGTTAACAACAGCTATATTGTTTTCTGAGACACCTTTTATCAACTCTTGAACAAGAGCTGTTCTGAATTTGGCAATAGAAATACTATTATTTGGAATAGAAATTCGTTACTTGTGTAATGGGCATTATGAACAGGCATAGTGCATTCACAACTGCCATATTGCATATTAAATTGATTGATACATTTTGGAACCACTTCAAGGATTTTCTAAGAGGAGAGTTGTAAGAACAAAGTTGGTTGGCAAGATCAACGAACAAGGTTACTGGAAAACAAGGCTACATTGTAACAGATTCTAGAATATTTTAGTGTTCAACTGAAATCTGTGTTTCTTTCAAATAAAAAAAAAATTAACCTGTAAAATGGGGTCAGTTTAGTACACTTTTCTTCCTTTTCATACCTGCAGAAAACATATTTTTTTAGTAAAAAAAATGTTTTTTGATAGCTTCATTCTTCATAATAAATGTAAGCTATTGTGTAAAGCTGAATATACAATATAAATACTAAAAAAAAATATTTTGTTTGTATTATTCACACCCCACCAAGTGGGGTCAACTTAGTACAGACTCTAGATGCCATTTGAAATACTTGAAAACTTCACTTGTAACATTCTAAACTCACCATAAACATTAGTACAGACTCTTATGCAACAAAAATATATAGGAACATCATAATAAAAATCTGTATTCATCTTCATCTATCAACTTTATTAAGAACAAAAATCTGTCAACTTTACTAGCTACAAAAATTTATCAACACAAATACTTTAAATCAAATCCAAACTAAAAACATCGCTCTTAATGATACTCTTAAACTCTAAAAATGATACTCTTAAACTGATTAATGATACTCTTAAACTTTAAAAAATACTTGACAGATTAGTAACTAAGCTGATCTGTCAACTTAATGGTAGATACAAAAATCTGTCAACTTCATTAGGAAATTGTCTTGTTGTGACAACTAGATTTCATAGAGTTGGTTGATCAAGTAAACAATGACATTTGGCTAATTTGAATTTTTCTACAATAGGTTTAGTTTGAACATCTTGCAAAATGAAGTTCCATTGCAAGAAACTTCATTGTTCAAACTAAAATTATTGTAGAAAAATTTAAAATGTGAAAATTTCACTGTTGACCAAGTGATGAGATTTGGTACTAATGGGATCAATTACTGTACCATAATTTGAAAAACTCTTCCTAAACAAATTTTATGAATTTTAAGGAATTTGATTATAAAGAGAGGAATTTTATAAATATGGTATGGTAAGGATGATGGAATGTCAATATTCTTTTCAGTCTTTTATATCAACCAAAAAGATTTCTCTCCTAGAAATTTGTTTAGGGAGAGAAATTTTTCAAATTATTTGATCAGATTTGTACCAAATCTCATCACTTGGAGTGGGCCACTTCTAATATTTACCACACTTTTTCATGCAAGTGATTTTTATGTCTTGTCCTTCAATCAAAATTATATGTCCAGGATATTTTACCCCCTCATACTTGACTACAACAAAGTCTCCTACCAGTGGAAGAGGAAGAGGAACTTCAGATGAGGAAGAGGTTGCAGTCTCTTGTCTTGGAAAATTTTCTTCATTCTCCTCATCAAAGCTTCTACAGAGCTCCTCTATGGTAGGTACTAACTCGTCTTCAGTGTCTGCCAATCTGAGAGAGAAATTGCTGCTGTTGGTTTCACTCTCACTGTCTCTGGTTGGTAGCCCCTTCTTTCCTCCTCTGTCAGTATTGTTTTGTCTCTTTTCTTGTAGTGTGTTTGTGGATGGAACAGAATTGGTTTGATCTTTGTCAGGAAAATTATCTGGTGTGATCCCTTTACTGGGAGTACATTGATTTTCTTCCCTCTCTTCTTCGGTACACCTAGTGTGTCCTTCCTCGCTTGTTCCAGGTGTTCTATAAAAGAGATTGACATGTCTTCCTTCAAATTTTGAGCTTCAGCATGCACAAGATTGTTGCTCAACTTTTGGAGGACATTTTCTGGTTCAAAGGGGAATATCCCACATGCCCAGAATCCAGATTTCAAATGATTTTTGATACTTCTATTCATTCTTTCAACTAGTTGGTTTACTAACTTAGGGAATACCATTTTTGGCACTGGATCTTTTTCCACTCTCTGTTTGCTTCCACATTGTCAGAACCTCTCTCTACAAACCTTTCATGGGCCAAAACACAGCTACATCTAACGGTTGGGTCAAGTGGCTTGAGTTGGGAGGGAGACATATAAAAGTGATGTTGTTTTCCTTACATTTCTTGATGACCTGATAGCTCAAATGGGAACTTAAATTATCTCCTATCAGCACCTTTTTCCCAGGTAGTTTCTTGAGCAATGGCAACATTGTGCCTTCAAACCAATCTTCAAACATTTTCAAGTCTATCCAACCACTTTTTGTCTGGTTGTAATGAGCTTTTGGTGGTCCACCTTTTTGCCACTCATCATAAATACATTCTGCTTTGTAATTTATGTACAGTGGAGCCATAGTGCCATCAGCACTTCCACAGCACAGGATATTTTGTTCCTCATTTCACTAACACAACTTTGACACCTGGATCATCTACTAAGTTAGTTTTGTCATAGTTCCAGATATTTGATGGGGGAACACCATCCAATTCTTAGATTTTTAGATTGTTGAAATATTTTTGTATTTCCTCTGATCCTACAGCTGCTCTTTTTGTTGTGATGTTTTTCACTAATCTTGAACTGAGTGTCTGTTTATTTTGCCGTAAAAAGAAATATGCCCAATCTTTTCCTGGCAACACACCACCCTTGAACTTACAAACCTTTTTACCTATATGAAGCAAGTAAGAAGCTGCAATGTTTCTTAAATTCACTGGAGTGATTGGAAACCCCATAAGTGACAGTGGCACAATATGAGCCACCAACATATTTTCCTCCTCTGTGGTGAAGCTTGTCCTGTTTTGAACTGGTAGTTCCAGTACTGCATCCTGATTTCAGCCCTTTTTCATTTCCACAATCAAGGTGCTTAATGGAATGCTGTACCTGAAAAGCAAACAGGGAGCATTAGCATTTCTTAACACTGTAATAATTAATAATAAATAATAATTAATAATAAACTCATAATTTCAACTAAGCTCAAATAACAAACATATTCTATTATCCAAAACAGAAATAGGTACTGGTACTTGTAGTTCTTCTTCTTCTTTTGTTCATTGAATATTCAAATTTTTCTGATAAGCCATGTGTTGGTGTATATAACTGGGTGAGCAATGATTAAATATTTATTAGATCACCTGGTTAGATGTAACAAGACACTACAAAACATTCACTACCATGCCATAAGCAAACCCTACAGTACCACTTCAATAATATGATATGGTACCCCCACCTGATACCAAATATATGGTACCCCCACCTGATACATCACCCCCTTGCAGGGACTCGCTGGTTAGACCCCCCAAATATGCCCTTCCACTGGTCAAACGACCAACACACAACCTTTTAGAAAAGAGATGGGCACTCCAGTCGCTAAACTGGGGGTCAGTCTTGTACAGGTAGCATAAGAGCTTCCCCACCCATAATACTATGAAATAGGTAGCACACCTATAAAATTAAATTCAATTAATAAAAAGTAGGTACCAACCTCTTCGATGCATTTCAAAAAGTGATTTTTTTAGTCTTCAGTTCTTCAAGAATGTGATTCAGAGTCTCTTTTGTGTAGTTTTGATAGGCTCTTGCACCTAATTTCCAAACATATTTCCTTGGCATTGTGTCTGAAACAATAGAAAACAGTATTTTTTTTAATTAAATTATAGCTATAATCAAATAGTCTCATACAAAATACCAATAATCAGTTAATACAATGATGTACAAACTTGTAGTGAGAGTGTACTAAACTCACCCATCCAACCTTCATGCAAGAAAATGCATACTATACTCACCCCACCAATCTCCATTTTTTCATTTTTCTCATAAAAAATTAAAAAAGAATTTTGAAAAACAAATATTAGCTTAAATTAAGTATAAATAGTTAATGAACAAACATTGTACTTACATGTGGTTGTAGAACAAGCTGGGTGTTGTCACCATTCACACTTTTGTGGACTTCAAAATTTTTGCTGAACAGCTGATCTCTACATAACCTCTAATGAAAAAGTTTAAAATGGCCAACCATCACAGCTGACTAGATCAACCAACTCTCTGAAATGTTGTGTATATGACAAGACCACAAACTATCCAGAAATATTTAAAATGTTGCCATAATTTGAACATGAAGTAAAAAGTGTACATATGTACTAATTTGACACCTACATACCAAAGTAACCCCATGTTATGGTATATTTAGAAATAGCAATATTTTGAGTACCTTTCCACATACTTACTTCTTAATGCTTCTGAAATAAATAAAACATATATTACAAGTTAGTTCGAAGTTACTGACAATTGAACAAACAATTGAAGGAATTCGAAATTAATAAATTCTGTTTAAAACATATATATTCCCATCAGAATCTCACCCCATGCAATGGGGTGAAATTGTGACAGGTATTATTTCTCATTCAAAATGCATAGATAATAGACAATAACACAATGTCACCTCATATTATGTAATCTTTCACTTAAATAATGAGTTGCTTACTAAGTTTGAATGAATATAGTCTGTAGTATTTTGAAAAAAATACAATATGCAGCTTTGAGTAAGAAAATTATGACAAGCTTACTGTATATGAATTGATTTACATAGGTATTAGTAAATATTGGGATTAAATACAGTACCTCAAGCAGAATCAACAAAATCTTTCATGGCAGAAATTTTAAATGTTTGTCTCTTTGATGTCCCTACCACATTAGTTTCATCTATTATTTTAATAATTTCTTTTCTTTCATAATTAATCTTGTCTTATTTCTTTTGGCCATCTCCATGTTTCAAAGCCACACTTCTCCATTGTCTAGACTGTGCTTGGATGTGTGACCGTGCTTCAATGACTTGATGTTACAAGCTTTATTATCACTTACCCGGTGGTTCGGAACCCACCTAAAATAGTAGGTCCACCATGTTCCCTGTAACATGGCACAATTGGCGAGGTGGAACTACCCACCATTAAAAGCCATACGCTTATTATTATTATTATTATTATTATTCCATTGTCTACACTTTTGTGCCATTCTCAACAGTTGATATCTTCCCAGGATAATATCTCCCATTGTATGTAACCATAACATAGTCATTAACATGCAGCTGATTTGAATAACTAGGTTAGGGTGACTGATTTTCATGAACTGGAATATGAAGTGATTTCTCAGAATCATCTGAGAAAGAAATACAACTGTCATCTGACTCAGCATATGGTATGATCTCATCTACAGAATTACTTCCATCATCATCATATTGTTTTCTTGCTTTCTTACACCTGTTTTTATTTTATTTTTTCTCAACTTCTGGCCTGTTACACCTGACTGCCACATCAGCTGCACTAATACTTCTTCCTGCTGGAACATTTACTTTAGTATGTCACCTGATTTTCTTAGCTGTCATTTCTTGTCTTTTTTCTTGAAGGCGTTAAGGAAATGATGATGCAACATCTTTATCAATGTTATCTGATTCAATAATTTTTTATGGGAGTCTTTGAATAACCTCATTTCTACAAAGAGGGAAGAGGCCACACTTTTTAAATCCAGCTTTAAGATTTGCTTCCCCTGTTGTAAGTTCATGAAGCAACTTCTTCACAAGTTTAGGAAATTCCTGCTTTGGTATGGATACATATCTACTTCCTTCTAGAGAATTTTCCCATTCTCCTAGAATGGCTCACCACTTGTACTTGAGAGGTCAAAAGTGAGCTACATCCAGTGGCTGGAGATGTGTCACATTTGGTGGGAGGCAAATTAATTTTATTTTGTGCAGTTCACATGCTTTTATAACTTCAATATTTAAATGAGAACTTAGATTATCCCCTAAAACAACCTTTATTCCTGACTGTTTTTTTAGAATTGAAGCAGAAGAGACATGAACCAATCATGAAAGATATTGTTGTCAAACCAGCCAGAAGGGGTGCAATTATACTTTGCATTTTCAGGTTCCCCTCAGACCATTCAACATGCATCCTTTGTGCTTTGTAGTTTATGTAGATTGGTACTAATGTAACCTCGGCATTGCCACAAAACATGAGAGATGTACATGCTTTGGAGGAGTTCCTTATCTGTTCAGGGTACTCTGTTTTGTAACATGCTTTGGAGGAGTTCCTTATCTGTTCAGGGTACTCTGTTTTGTAATAATTTTCTTGTCCCCTGGATTATCAACCAGATTAGTTTCATCTTATTTATTACATAAATTTCTTGCAGGGATTCCCAGGAATTCTTTTTTAAAATTATCAAAAAAAGAATTGATTATACTTTTATCATTTGCAGCTCTAGAGTAAGAAATATTTTTGGCACAACATTCTGTTGAATTTCTGTGTCTTTTTATAAACAACCTAGCCCACTCAATACCTGGAAAATTGTCTTTGAAGCATGTCACATTTTCAGAGGGGTGCAAGCCGTAGGGGAGAAACTTGAGAAACATCGTTCATGTGCTTGTTGTCAGTAATTGAGAATTTAGCATAATTTGAAATGATCTTTTCAATTAATTGTTCAGCTTCTGACTCGATTTCACATTCAGGATTTAGTTGCATCAAGGCATTGTAAGTTTGATTGGCTTTACGAAATAAACTGTCAATAGCGGTTAATGTTTGAGTAGTAATTTGTAGTCCATGTTTTTTCTCCATAGTTTGCATGAGTGCTAAATTTCTTTTCAAAGTATCAATTTTTGCATTTATTCGAGATTTTGCACTAATTTCAGTTACGGGCCCACTTGTGGGGGGAAATCCCTCAAAAGGAGGGGAGTCGTCCAAATCACTCATTATGAACGGTGTACAATACAGCAAGAGAAGAGGCTACAATATCACTGAACTGAATAGTCTATCAAACTTGCGAATTTTATTCAAAATCACTAATTCAATCCGAGGCTTGGAGGACCATTGTGTTGATTTATAGCAGTCGAACTAAATAACCTAAGAGGTGGACTGTAAATTGACTCAAGGTTAGCTTACAATAAATTATTGTTTTAATTGAACTCACCATAACAGTTTGTATTGTGGAGATGAAGCGAAGATAGAAGATCCTGGTTCCTGTATGGTGACAAATGGTAACCCTGGCCAGGAATTACATAATTGTACCATACTTACGTCAACATCGGAGAATGGGTTGCTGGCAGCTAGGAACAATGGGCGACTTGAAGAATTTGGCAACTTGTAGACTTTGGCGACTTGACGAATGATGAAATGTGTACGATAGTAGAATTCACGACTTGATAATAATTCGATTAAACACTTGAGGGTTCCAACAAGACTATTTTTATACTAAAGAATATCAGTAATTCACATAGGGAAACAGTCATGTAGTGAGAAAAGCCTACACTCTGAGGAACACGAGAACATCAAAAGTAAGGTTATACTGGCACACAAAAATGAGCGAAAAAACTGACGTAGTAAGTGAATGTATAGAGTAGATAGCCTAATAGAGAGGCGTTGTAATTTCATAAAATCATGAACGATGGCAGCACCTACATGATGATGGCACCAGCATCAAGACATCAACAAATACCATCACCATCAGTGTAGTGGGTAAAGCATTGTCTGCAAATGATTATACACTTGAGATTTCAGCTGTCAGCTATGACCTCAGAAGCTTTAAAGTCTTTGATCCAGTAGTAAAGGGTGTTGATTTGCAAATCCTTGTTGACAGTTTTTGCTACATCTTCAACATTGCTGCCCCAATGCAGCAAATGGGCAAATAATTTTATTTATTTTTTTCAGGATGAAGCCCACAGCTCTGAGACCTGTGTGTGGGTAATGAGTTGGATGATGGTGATTGATGAGTTAGACCTACAGTTTTAGGTGGGCTCCAAACCACAAGGAAGTGATTTTACAGCAGAGAACAGTGTATTTTTTGCTGGCCAATCTAATCAGTCACCATTACAAACAGGACCCAGGAGATTGTTAGAAGTTCCTACATCATCTTCAACAGCCTCACCCAGTAGCAGAATATCAAAGTGTTCACTCTTCATGACATCAGTGACACATCTAGGGAAAATGACATTATTGGAGTCAATTTTATATTATACATTAACAGAAACTGTGGGGTTATCTGATTGATGGTTGTTGGGAAAGTGATGCCTGTAAAGTTGTATCTCTCCTGAAGACCAAAGTATTGATGGTCGACTTGCTGTGGATTTCTTTCTTGGACATGTTTAGTGAGGATTGCCCACATAAAACACTTTTGGTCCTCATTCCTTGGATTGGTGTTCACTTTCCTTGCAGCTAGCTTGGGTGGAGTAATGATGTACAATGAGCCATGGGCGCTGACTTACCAAAAACTTTGGGTGGGCTCAATTGTTGCAGGGGTTCTGGGGGATATGGAATAAAATTTTTGAAATTTTAAGGTGCTTAAAAGCATTTTTAGACTATCTTTTTACTTATCACAGTATTAGTAAACCAGGGAACAAAATCTCAAAACACAATACAATTTGTTTGTATACTGAGTAACAATTAAGTTTTGACTAAAATAAAATAAAAAATTGCTTTTTATTGAGCATATAAAATTTGTTTGAAGGATTTTTTTACTTAAAGTATTTTTTTAACTTTTTAAGTGAAGATGGCTCATTGTTATTGTTCTTCTATAACAACATTAAAAGTGTAATTAACAGTAAACCAATCAACTTCAAGTTTTAATAAATAGGTCCATTACCTGTAATGAAACATAGGCCTATTAAAAAAAAATTAAAAATATGTTCTTAACTTAGCTTTTTAATTATGACTTTTTATTAACTTTTTATTTAAGAATGTAAACAGAATTTGAGGCTTTACCTGAAACTTTTATCCTTAGAAGAGAAAACAGAACAATTTGTCCTTAGAAGAGTGCAAAACTGGATCTTCTGACAGGATTCCTTTTTTCATTAGACTTCAAAAGATTACTTGTATGAAATTTAAAATTTTCTCAGTTTAAAGTAAATACTTTTTTTAACCTTTTTAGTACATGAATATTATTTAATGTTTCATTAATTAACATTAAATTGAGTGTCATTTCATTGAAATCAGTCTTTTTTTGTTTTAAAATTTGTTTTATTTAATGTTAGCTAAGACCGACCGCAGAACAGACTGACCTAACAAATCAATTATTTCATTTTGAATATCTTGGGATGTCCATTTATAACCTGAACGATTTAGCCAGTCTTTTAATTCTAGGACATCTTTTTTCCTAAGTTCCAATAATTGCAAAAATTTGAGTTTATGTCTTCATGGCCTTTAATTGCTAACCCTTGTTGACATAAGAATTTCATAGTTGTGAAAATAGCAGTTAGCACTAACCAAGCTTTTTTCATGTCATTATCTATTTGCTCATTTAACTGGGTAGCTACGCTTGAGTTTGAAACAGTTGACAATTTAAAAATACTCTCCTTGTGAACATTTGTAGTTTCATAAGTGCAAAACTTTTCCAAGGCCCTTTTCCAGTTTGAAAAGCCAACAGAAGTAAAAGCATCTTCTCTCTTTAGAGTAAACTTTATAAGGCCTTTTGCTTCTGCATCTTTGCAAACTTTACAAAATGCTTTGTCAGTTTGATTTTCATATTCTAACCAAGAATATTTAGATAACCATGACTTCTGAAAGGATCTTTCCTTACCGATTACCTTTTTATTGCTGCTCAAATTTAAGCTGTTACTGGTTCTGGCAGATGTTCCAGGTACCGGTACAGATGATTCCAGTGCTGGGAGTGGCTTTGCGATCTCATCAACACGCGCTTTTTTAAATACAAACTTGTCCATATTGTATCACTTCAATAATTCACTTGTCACTCAATCATTATTCACTGCTAACACTCAATCTCAATCACATCAATATTACGCAGGATGTAAACTGAACTAATGGGAACTGACTACAAGTGCTTGTTTACTAGACAAAGATGGCGATGCTTCATTCCCTCCCTAGGCCGGTCGGGAGAAGTGACCTTGGCAAGTCATGTAGGCAACCTATTTATAGCTTGCTAACTGGTGGCAACTATATAGAGCTACAAGTTGCGGGTTTTTCATTTTATAATGTTTTTACTTTCTAAACATTGACATTGATTAATTGTAAACACGTTTTAGAACACATTCACCTAATAAATTAAGGATGACAAGAATATTTTACAGTTATTAAAATGCTGTTTTCTGTTTCCAATAATTCCAATACTTGGTCAACAGTATACTTTTAACAGATTCTTTAAACCTTTGAAAATTATTTTTGTGGGGGCTTGAGCCCACCTAGGCCTTATGGAGTCGGCGCCCATGCAATGAGCCTCTAAGCGGTACATGTTTGCTGATCAAAGATTGGTTTGGTTTGAGATTCATAATGAACTAACATCTATAACTAGTATCTCTGTATCTTTAATAAATGTGGCTATGACAACTTCATCTTATTATTCATCGTTAATTAGTTAGTTGCAAGTAATTTCAACTGGTAAAAATAGCACTTACTTTGGAAGCTTATAGGAGTTGAAGATAACATGAAGAATAATTACTGAGCTGAAGATGTTTAGAGTACAAGTACTGGAGATGAAGATAGCACTGGAACACTGTGAGAGAGCACTGTATGACAACTCCAACATCAGACAATTCTTATAATACTCAGGTTGGTATCCCCACATCCCCACTCAACCTTCTAACCAACCCACCACCCCGACCCCACCCCATGCCCTGTCCACCCATAGTCAAAGATTTTTTTCTAATTTTTTTATTTATATATTTTTTAAAAATTTTTATTTGAAAAAAGAATTTTTTTAATTTTTTTAGGGGTGGGACACAGAAGGGGGATGAGAAAGGGGAGTCAAGGTTAGGTTAAGGTCAAGGAAAGGTTAAGGTTGTGCCATGTCAGAATGTCCATTTTATAACTCACCACTTCTATCAAAGAACAGTTTCAGCATTTTATTTCTGTCACATCAGGACTTGGGGGAAAAAAATATAAATATAATAAAAAATACAATTTTTAAAATAATATAATTTTCAAAAAATATAATTTTCCAGGAGCAGCATTTGAAAGTTTCACAACAACTGTTCTCCTTGATGGGAACATTCCAATTCTTTGAAATTATTTCTTAGATGATTTGGATTTTATGTTGACATACTCTTGAGATCTTAAACTTTGGCTGTGTTCTATTACTAGAAGTAGCCTCGACTGGAATCAATAATATGAGTAGATCACAATTTGAGGGCTGGTTCAATAAAAAAGGAAATTTGAAATATTATTTATTTTATTTGATCAAGAAATAAACATTGTAACAGAAAAATCTTGAGAATCAAAGACAAATTAAAAAAATCAAAGAGAAAAATCTGGATGCTCTTCTATATCTGGAAGAGTGCTCTTCACATCTCCAGTTGCTAGATTTTTGTAAAAATCGTGGACCATTGGCGAAATAAGTAGGAGAAGGTCCATTATATCTTTTTTCTTTTCTTTTGAGATTGAAAGGTATTTTGAATAACATCTTTGGAGTTCAAGGGACCCTGAAAAGTGGCTCCTTTGTTGTAAATTCAATCTCCTGAAAGGTGCATCTTCATCTAAAGAAGTTTTAAAATACATGCAATACTCCTCTCTGATCCACCTTATTTCATTCCACTTGAAATGGATCCCGTCATCATCTTTATTTTTGAATTGTAGCCATGATTTAATGAGTCCAGAAAAATTCAAAAAGGACTGAATTCAAGTTCTGTTACCACAAACTTTTGTTTTTTCCTACCCCTCTAATCAGCTGGTACCAGTCATGTGGATGTGCAATTTAAAGCATTAAATTCCTTTTTTGTTGCTCAATTAGGGTGTGATCCACATCACATTCCAAGTGACTGTGGCCAGGCAACATAAATTTGTGGTCCACTATTTCCACATTTTGTGAGTTTTTCATAAAGTAGATGAACATTGGGCTTAAATGAGAGTTTCAGTTTTGCCCAACACAACAATCCAAAAAATAAAGTGACATGCTTCACATCTTGAGGCAATTGTGATAGCTCATTAAATAAGCATGTGGCAATTTGATTAGCTCCTCTCCTACCTTGAGCTTCAAGCCACATGTAGCAATTTACTCTTCCTGAGCATTCATGCATCATTAAATTAAATGTCCATAGTGGACGTTTATAGAATACTACTGATGAGTTCAAATAAGGGGTAGGCAAGCATTGCTGTAGATCAAAAGCATACCACCTTTTAGAAGGATCATTTTTGGCATTTTTATTGACAGCTTCTTTTACTAAATAAGCCTCATCTGCATTCTTATGATGTTTTTCAATTTGTGCACTGTGACATCTGAAGGACATCATCCACACAAATGCTTTTTGTAGAATGAGAGCAGATGCAAAACAGAGTCATCTGTTCCCCTCCCCCCAAACCTTTAGATCAGTGGTTCCCAAAGTGGTCCATGTGGACCCCCTGGGGTCCACGGGGACCTGCTAGGGGTTCATGTCAGTGAAAAATAAAATTGGGGTTCCATGGTATGTTGATGGAGGTCCATAATAGCAAATGTCTTTGGATCAGGGTGTGGTATATAGTAGTATCTAATATCAAAACTGACACTGTATTTCTATTTAAATTATGATATTCACTCACTTATACTGGAGATACTGAAGGGGTGCATTTCACTTCTAAAGAGAGGCTTCATCAGCCTAGAAGTGAAATAAATCCCTGTAATACATGAGTAGAATAGAATGTTCTATTCCACTTTATCACAACACTGTACAATGAAAGAGAAAGAAGAATAAATATTCACATTGTAAAAACTTACACAAAATGAATTATGGTTGTGACTACAGAAGCATAGAATCACATTTTATACAGCAAAATTATACATCTCAATCAAAGCAAAGAAAAAAATTAATAAACAAAATAAATGAATATCAGAGATAATTATTTCAACCAATGTGACCATAATAATTACAAATTATATCAAATTTGTTGGAAAAATTATATTATTATAACATAATATGATATATCATATATTAAATATTATGTAATATGTAATATAAAGAAACACCCTATTATTCATCATATATTAATACACTATTATTATATTATCTACAGAGTACAATCATACAAGAAAAATCTATATCATACTTCCTCACTGTTCTTAGTTATGAAAACAAGTGAAACAAATACTACTTGCAAAGTGAAAATGAATATCACTTGAGTGTAAGCAGGAGTCAAAGCAAAATATCAAATAACATACTGTAAAGTATTAAGTGAATAAGTAATGATGTATGAATGTACTTTTAATACAATTTGAACATTATGAATGTATCAACACTTATACTCTGAACTATTGGATACGTCATGAGCAAGCCATCAAGTAAGTCCAGGTACACAACATCAGACCACCACTAGCATCGAGAATAGATGACATAGAGTACTCAATACATAACACAATCCTTCCCTCAAATTTGAAAATTTTTGACAAAAAATGCATTATGACAAAAAATAATAAAAATAAAATTAATGTCAAATATGACATAAAATTACAAATTCAATTTAACAACAGGTTGTCTGTTTCTTTGGGGATATCTATTCCCAGAGATTGATGAGGTAGATGGATTGTGGGACAGGAAGAGATGTATCCGAGGTAGTATCTTTGGATACAGGAGGTGTGGAGACAGGTATTTGAATAGGAGGGACAAAGATAAATACACCAGGAGGTGGTATAGGAACTAACTGGAGGAACAGGTGTCAAGGCTGGTGTGTGTTGAGAGATTTGGTCAACATGACGTTTCCAAATCATATCAGAGTGACTCATCTTGATAATGTTACAAAAGCAAACAAGCAGTTATTCATGCACTTGTTCTATTTATATCATTCTATTGCTTTCATGGTTGGATGTGACTTTGACATCCAGTCTTCATTCTCTTGCTCTTCACATGACTTTCTCACTCTTATTCTTCAAGTGTGCAACTCTCTCACTGAATTAAATTTCTTGAGATTTCTTCAGACTTCTTGAACAATCCAGATAATGTTCCATGGCCTTCTCAAAGCGTCTGGTGATTCCAGTTCTTGGAATTATGACAACTATCTTGTATATAAAGGAGCTCACATGAACCATTGAGTTGAGTCTTACAAAAGCTTGTGTGACAGTTCATTTACAAACCCACTCAAACCCTGTATTGTACAGTTTATTGGACTCTAATTTCTTTTGTTATTGATCAGCCTGTAATTAATTATTCATTAATTCTTGTAAATAATTACTAGAAAATAAGTATTAGCTTGTCATTTGTTGATCTGTTTTTATTCATTAATTGAACTTACAATTAATTTGTGTAAATAGACAAATTTGTGTAAATAAAGTGCAAGTGTGAACTTTAGTGTTGCCAGCCTTATTTTAGACATTAGAGCCCATAACAATAAGGTAAGTGACAGGACCTACTCTTTTGAAAACAGTACCTTCAATCCATCTTGGATGAGTTGATCAATAGTCACAACATAGGACAGGCTGTTCAATAGATAGCTCTCTAGGGTGGGAGCCAAGAGAGTGACTGATTTGCTCTAACTGATTCTGTGAAACCACCCTCTGATTGGGCTACCTCTGGTACAGCAGGTTGGGCTGTAGCAAATCAAAACGTGTCTGGAAGGGCCAGTTAGACATCAATTTGGCTGGAGATTCCCCTGTAGTAGCATGTACTGAATTACGATATATCAAAATTTTCATTATCATGTAAAGCTGCGGCACATTTCAATTTATTTATAATGAGTTTGACTGAATATTCTGCTAATCCATTGGTTTGTGGATGATAGGGTGCAATTAGGGAATGTTTGACTCTATTCATGATCAAGAAATGTTTAAAATCAGAAGAAGTGAAAGGTGGACCATTGTCTGAAACAAGGAGTTTGGGTAATCCAAATCTGGCAAAGAGTTGATAGTTTGATTGGCTGAGATGAAACTGACTTCTAAGACTTCAAGCCATTTGGTATAGACATCAACAACAATGAGATAAATTTTGGACTTAAATAGACCAAGGAAATTGATATGGATTCTTGATCATGGACTATCAGGATGATTCCAAACATGGAGAATGTCAAAAACATGGTCAGCAGGTATTTGGTGCCACAGAACTCAACCAGAAGCTACACATTCCAATAAAAATACTTTAGGAGCATAATCTGGGACCAAATGTAGGGGCATGGCTTGTGAGAGACCAAATGTTTGGGGCAGATGAGTATTTGGCCTAGGAGGAGCAATGATATGCACTTGGTGTTGTTGAGGTAGCTTAGAGGGGTTGAGGAGAGAGGAGAGCAGTGGAGGAATGTTAAGTGAGAATATATGAGAAAGAGAAATAAAGTTGCAAACTTACCAGATGTTGAGCTGAGTTGGAGTGATGGGGGGTGCCCTCTGTTACCTGCTGCTGATGTTCATTGTCCAGTCTGGTAGTTTGTAGTTTCTTATATGAGAGAGGAAGAGAGGAAGTGTGAGAGTAAGGGAGTGAGTGAGGAGAGTGAGAGAGAGAGAGAGGATGAGAGGAATTGTGTTTGGGCACTTGAGTACAGAGACCATTACAACTATCTTCTATGGCTCATGAAGATAGACTGAAAAGACTGAATGAGAGGGAAGCTAAGCTCAGAGCTGGGGCAGGTGGCTACTATCTTATTGCAGATAAGATTGGCTGTAACATTACTATTTTTATTTTTTCCCCCACACCCACCTGATATTAGTCTAATCTTATTGTGGGGGGTCAAATCAATACAGCTTAAGGTGTCAAAAACACATGAAGGAATTGTGTTGGAATCCTTGTCAAATTGATTTTCTGTCCAGCAATATGATGTGACAGATTCCTTATTGAGCTGTAGCTATGACCTCTCACAACTGCAATGCTTTGCACATAAATTTGTCTTGAATAGTATGTTGACTGGTTTGGCAACTTAGGGATTGGAAGATTCTTTTGACAATCAAATGATAAAATAAGTAGATTTTTATCTGTGTCCTGCAGTTTATTATAAAATTCTTTAACACATAATTTATGGATGCATTTCTCAATTATTAAACTAGACTTTTTAAGTGGATCACTTTCAGCTTCAATTTTTTCTTGTAGGCACAAGCAAGTTGAACACACATCCATTTGAGGAGTTTGAAATCCCAAATTGTATTTTGATATTGCCTCAGCTGTAGGTAAAGCATGGGTGCCCTTGCAAGCAGCTTGATTGATTCTTAGGGGGGGAAAAAGAAACAATGAAGAAAAAAGAAATGATGAAGAAAGAGGGTAAGGTAGGGGAGAAGAGGATTTATGCAGCCAGAGCTCGTCTCTTAGGGTTGCGGGGGTCTAGAGGATGGATGGAATTTGCATCAGATGGGAATCCAACATGCGGAAGGTCAACCAGTATTAAGGAGTACTGGGTGCATGGTGTTGAGTAAGGAATTGGAGAGATCAGTCTAGGGAGAGCTTCCCATGGAGGAGGTGTTGTGGGAGTAGTTGGGCGAGTAGGTGGTGAGGTAGTGGAAGGAGCAGTGGAGTAGACAGCTTGGAGTGAAGGTGGTCTTTGGGCGTAGACTTGTTCATGTTCAAATTGGCTGTACTGGTTGGACTGCTCTGGAGATGGCATTGGACGGCTCAGTTCCTTGGAGGTTGAAAGGTGTAATGTTGAGTAGAATATGAGATGAGAATATGAAATATGAGCAACAACCTTTAAGTGAATGTTTTCTCCAGTGAGTCTTTATTTCGATCCAATAACAAACTCACATCACTAAGACAGCTGATAATATTAATGATGAATACATCTGTGCTTAACACTACATCTTCCATTCTTTACAGTTTCATCTAAGTTTGAAATCTTAATGGAGGTCTAATATTTCGGGACTGTCTAAGCTTTCTGTGGCAGTTGTTTGGCATATCTTGAGTATGTTGTTCGTCTCCGTTTGATTCTGCCATATCAGAAGTATGGATGAGATGCCATCTATTTCTTCTCAACTCTGTTCCATTTTGAAGTGTTATTATATATGACCGGGGCTGCTCAGCTTCACCTTTGACAATCCCATATGTGTGCATATCTTTTATCCAGACTCGGTTTCCAACTTTCAAGGGAGGAAGCTTCTTTACACCTCTTCTATCATCAAAATTTTTCTTATTTCGAGCCTTTATCTCATTGTCATGGTTACGAAATGCTTCAACTTCATCTTTTTCAACCAGCTTGAAATTGTCCAAGCAAGGTAGGGTCGATCTCAGCTTGTGACCATACAGCAGTTCTGCTGGTGAAAGTCCTGATTCTAACTTTGTGGTTCTATAAGTCAGCAGACCCAGGTTTGGATCAGGACATTTCAATAGGATTCTCTTAGCAATAGATACTGCATTTTCAGCCTCTCCATTGGATTGTGGGAAATGGGGGCTGCATGTGGAAGTTTTGATCCATAATCTCATGCAAAACTTTGAAACTCATCAGAGGTAAACTGAGTTCCTCCATCCATCCTAATTTCCAAGGGAATTCCATGCCTGGCAAAGATATTTTTCATCCTTTCTATCACAGATGCAGAGGTGAGTGAATACAACTGGATCAGTTCTAAAAAACGGGAATAATAATCCTGGATGACTAGGTACCATTTTTGGTTGCACTTTAGTATATCTGCTCCCAGGTATGTCCATGGTTCCTTTGGCAAATTTGTTGTCATAAGAGGTTCCTTTCGCTGCTGCCGATTTTCAAGACAGACTACACAGTTTTCTACTGTAGCTTGGACATCTGTTGAGCAGCCTGGCCACCAGACAGATTCTTGTGCTCGTTTCCTGCATTTGACAATCCCTAAATGACCTTCATGTAGTCTTTCCAGTATTGTCTTCCTCATTGCCTTAGGTATGAACATTCTTCTTCACTTCACAATCAGACCATCTTCCAATACCAATTCATGATGATGCTTCCAAAAGGTTGAATTTCTCCTCCATTTATTTTCAGAAATGGATTTTATCAGTTCACAGCCTTCTGAGTCATCTGATTGGGCTTTCTTTATCTCCAGCAGTCGCTTGTCAGAGCATGGCAGAGCCTGTATAATGCTTTGTATGAACCATTCCTCATTTGATGCTTCATTAGCATTGGATTCTTCAATAATGTTTGAGGTCTCAAGAATTCTTGATAGACAGTCTGCTGTATGATTATCTTTTCCGGGAATGTAGAGAACTTCATAATCAAAATTTTGCATTCACAATCTGAATCTCTGTAGTTGAGCTGAGAGGTCTGAGATTGACTTTGTTCCCATTATTTGAACAAGAGGCTTATGATCCATTTGAATCTGAAACCTCTTACCCAGAATGTAGCTAGAAAATTTCTCACAGGCCCATGTTATGCTGAGTGCCTCTTTTTCAATTGGAGCATACCTTGACTCTGTTTCTGTTACAGTTCGAGAAGCAAAGGCAAGTGGCTGCCATTTATTGTACTGGAGTTGCTCAATATCAGCTCCCAAAGCATAGCCTGAGGCATCAGCTGTGATTCTTGTGTCCGCATTTCTGTTGTAGTTTGCTAACACTGGCCCATTTGCAATAGCCTCCTTCAACTCTTTGAATGCTCTAACTTGGGGCTCATCCCAAGTCCAGTCAGAATTTTTTTTTAGAAGGCACCGAATCGGTGCTGTAAGTTCTGCCTGGTTCGGGATAAACTTCATCAGGTGGTTTATCATCCCTAGAAATTGACGGACTTCTGAGATATTTGTTGGACTTTTCATATCCAGAATGGCTTTTGTTTTATTAGGATCCACACTAACTCCATTCTCGGTGATCATGTGGCCAAGGAACACTACACTTTTTACTCCAAATTCACACTTGTTATGGTTCAGTGTAACACCATTATCTGACAACCTTTTCAATACCATTTTAACCCGTTGATCATGCTCTTCCTCTGTTTTACCCACTATCAAAATATCATCTGCTCTTGGAAGGTCGGCCAGCATTTGGCTCACCCAAAATTGAAATACTTCGGGTCCTGAACAGATTCCAAAGGGTAATCTTTTGAAGAAGTATCTTCCAAAAGGTGTGATGAAAGTAGTGAGCTTGAATGAATCATTGTCAAGTGGTATCTGCCAGAAACCGTTGGCTGCATCTAATTTACTGAAGTATTTACCTCCCTCCAGTTTAGCCAGGGACTTCTACAGAAGGAAGTTGAAGCAACTCCCTTTTGACATATTTATTCAGTTCAGTATAGTCCACACATAGCCTTACTTTACCATTGCTTTTTGGTACGACTACAATTGGTGCACACCAGTCCGTTGGCTCAGAAATAGGTTCAATCACACCTTCACTGACCATACGTTTCAATTCCTCTTTCACTTGTTCGTGTAATGCTACCGCTACTCTCCTTGGAGACATAACAGCATAAGGTCTTGATTCTTCCTTTAAGACAATCTTATAGGAACATTTAATCTTACCCATACTCTCTAACACGGCAGGAAACTGGGCTTGAAGACAATTCATGTCTACCAAGTTTACATTGAATGTGATCAGGCCTAGTTTTAACAAAGCATTCCTACTCAGAAGAGGAAATTTTTGTTCTCGTAAAATATAAACATCTTCTTTCAAACACTTATTCTTGTAGTTAATATTTACTGTACTAACTCCCTCAATCTCTAATTTTGTTTTTCCAGGGCCAAAAAGGACTTTTTCTGTAGGATTGATTTTCAACTTCAAATTATGAGCAAGCTGTTTCCCTACAACTGAAACATCAGCTCCTGAGTCCATTTTGAATTTTACTGGTTGGCCACAGATATTAATAGCTACACTAGGGCATCCCTTGTCTTACAAAAATTCTATCTCCCCCAGATAACTGTCAGGTTCATCTATATCTTTAGTTTCAATTTCCTGCACTTGTTTTGACATATAAGGACAGAATTTTGCGTAATGGCCTAATGATTTACATTTATGGCAGTTCACTTTGAATGCTGGACACTCTCATATGCCATGTGTTATCCCACATTTTCGGCAATTGTACTTCTTATTCCCAGAAAATTTATTTTTGTCAGTTTCAAAAGTTTTAGCCTTCACTGCACCTATATCTTCCTTGAAAGACTCCCCCCTGACCACAGACTGTTGAATTGAAACTCTTTCTGCTTGTCGTGCTCTGGCTATAGCTTTTAGCAGTGTTAGAGACTCGTCCTTCTGCAGAGACTCTGATAACTTATTATCCTTGACACCTATGACTATCAGATCTCTAATTAAACTATTTTTTAGTCGATCAAGTTCACAACTTTCAGCAAGCTTATGCAAATCGTTGATAAAGGCATCCACCGGTTCTCCCACACCCTGTCTATGTTTTAAAAACTTAGCTCTTTCATAAACGATGTTTTTTGACAATCCAAGATATTTTCCAAACGCCTCTACCACATCTTCATAACATAGATTTCCCTCATCCAGACCAAATGTTTCAAACAGTTCCTCACTTTCCTGGCCTAATGTGTACAGAAGAGTACCGATTTGCTGGTGATCAGGTTTAAGGTATAGCTCCGACCCAATTCTGTATCTTTCAAAATGTTTGATCCACCTAGCCCATAAAGCCGGGTTAGTAAAGTAAAATTTTCTGGTGCAGTTAACTGAGATTGTAGCCCCACAACTACTTGAGTAGGTACTGGAATAGAATTAGGCCTAGTATTATCCTCATTGGAGGGTTTTTTACTTTCTTCTGTCTTTCCTTACCTCTAGTTGCTGGTATCCTCTTCGATGCTACACTGCTCAGGTCTTCATCATTTATTTCTTCATGAATGTCTGCCTCAACTTCTGTGGGTTTCTTGGTGTTCTTTTTTTTCCATATTAAAAGTTCACACACCTGACACCATGTAATGTTGAGTAGAATATGAAATGAGAATATGAAATATGAGCAACAACCTTTAAGTGAATGTTTTCTCCAGTGAGTCTTTATTTCGATCCAATAACAAACTCCCATCACTAAGACAGCTGATAATATTAATGATGAATACATCTGTGCTTAACACTACAGAAGGAGACTCTGGTGAAGCTGACATTGCTGCTGCTGGCGGCGTCAGTCCCTCTGGTTGGCCGTCCATGGCATCCAGAATCCTTGGTGTCAGTTGATGGAAGAAAGCAAGACCCCGCTTAAGCCCCAAATTTATCAGAGCCCTGGTTAGGTACTTTGCCATTGGGAAGCAAGACCCCGCTTAAGCTCTGAAAGGTTAGCAGAGCCCCGGATAGGTACTTTGCTGTTGGGAGCAAGACCCCACTTAAGCTCTGAAGATTATCAGAGCCCCAGTTAGGTGCTCATTGTAGAGGAAGGGTAGGAAAAGAATACAATACCTTAGTATTAGTATTCACAAAATAAGACTCTCAGAAGTAGCATCCAGCACTTAAGAGTAGTCCTGAGCAGAAAGTTTTAAATATTGATATTGATTTGATCCAACTTGATTCTGATAAGTGACCAGCTTATATAGTTGGTCACTTTAGAAAACTTGTGTGTGAGGTTATGCTTGAGTTGTAGTGAAAAAGAATGATGACACTTGGCACTATCTAGTGGCCGGTTGAGTAACTTGTTATGGCTAAACATAGTACTGTGCCCAGATACAGCTAAACATAGTACTGTGCCCAGATACAGCTAAACATAGTACTGTGCCCAGAATAAGGCGAAAAGTGAAAATGGAGCTGGTGTCAAGTTGTTATTGAAAATGTTATGGAAGTATGATGCCTTGACAGGTACATTTCCATCTTTAGCTGAATACATCTTGAACAGTTTCCTAATACTTAAATTGGGGACAGATATTTTCTATTACTGTCTTTTTGACAATAGTGACTTTCAATGCACTGTAACTTTTCAATAAACTTCATTACTGTTACGGCCGTTCCATTTGGCGCAATAACACAATAACATAGTAACTCATTGGGAGCGGTAAGAGTTTATATCAGAGACTGGAAGTGTCAATAAGTTTGTAAAATATATAATCGGAGGACCACTAGCACCTTTAAGAGTCTGGCTGGAAGACTGGGTAGATAAATGATAGTAAATATGATCATAAAGTAATATAAACTACTTACAGTTGTGTAGGTTTTGGCACTTGTAAAGTTGTAAGTCTGAGTATCATTTGGGAAAGGTACTTCCAACTGAAGAGCTCTTTTTGTAGTAAGTCATAAGTGTCTGGATCCAGAAGATCGTTGGTAGACAGGAGTCATAGATTGAAATTCAAAGCACAACACAATAGTTAGATATGCGGTAGACATGACACGGCAGAGGCAAACAGTTCACGTTTGAGATTAATGCACAATAACACACTTTGAAGTCACGTTACAGGGAATGAAGACTTAATATGAAGAACAATGTTAATTTGGAGCAAGGGCTCAAATTAATTGTAGTGTAGAACTTGGCAAGGGCCACATACAAAACAAAAGAACAAGAGAGAAAGGTATCGTAACTTGTTGATGCTCAGGTTGACATAGGGCAAATGAGGATGAGGTATTGTTCATTGTCTAGAAGGAACAAAGCAGTGCATGTGTCGTAATAAGAGCACAAAAGAACAATGCAATCAAGTGTTCAGTAAATTATTGCACAGGTTGGTAGCAGTGCAGCGGTAAAATATGAATGTAGAGAAAGCAAGGGAGATATGAACTAACTTAATGCTGATTAACAAGAGGCATTAACATAAATTACAACTTATCAACCCACTTATCTGCCCCCCCCCCCCCCCCCATTGAAAAACGAACAGTTTTTGAACCAGGTGTGACAAGGAGTTGAATGTGAATAGAAAGGAAAACTAGGAAAGGAAGACATTTTCTCTCAAGAAGATGTCATCTCACTTTGAAGATCTCGTAGTGGAGTGATGAAGAAGAAGAAACTGTACATGAAGGTGAAGTAACTTAAGCTAATGGATGAATCTTGCTGATTGGTCTAATTATGGTGCCAGTTGCACATTTCATGGAAACAACTCTGATGAGTCCATCTTTGCCTGGATGAATTTCGGTTATTCTTCCAATAGGCCAATCGAGTGGTGATGTGTTGACTGCCTTGACAATTACTAAATCGTCCACTTGTAGGTTGCTGTTGGATGCAGTCCACTTGGTTCGGTTTATGAGCATGCTCAAGTATTCTTTTGACCAACGGCTCCAAAAATGATGTGTAATTTGTTTGAGACGTTTCCAGTGTTGCAGAGATGTGATCTCTTTAATTTCCACAGGTTGTGGAGGAGCAGTCAGTGGCGCTCCAATCAGAAAGTGGCCAGGA
This sequence comes from Conomelus anceps, assembly GCA_948455865.1. Lineage (NCBI taxonomy): Eukaryota > Metazoa > Arthropoda > Insecta > Hemiptera > Delphacidae > Conomelus > Conomelus anceps. Next base: position 75,895,043 of record OX418216.1, on the reverse strand, counting down.
GTGAGTACTTCTGCAGCTTCAGAAGGTTGAGAAGATAAGTCAGTGAGTGGTCTGCTGTTCAATATACTCTCAATTTGAGCAAACAAGGTAGTATACTCTTCATAAGTAAGCTGAGTATCACCAATACAACGGTACATTAGATTTTTGGCAGATTTGACTGCAGCCTCCCATATGCCACCATGATGAGGTGCATATGCTGGAATGAATTTCCAATTTATGCTTTGGTTGGCAAGAAAACTTGTCAAGTCACTAGGTTGTGATTTAATCATTTTAGCAACTTCCTGCAACTTCTTTGCAGCAGACACAAAGGTTTTAGCATTGTCTGAAAATATTGTGTTAGGAGTTCCGCGTTTTGCAATAAATCTTTGCAAAGCAGCAATGAAAGTAGGTGTTGACAATGATGACAAAAACTCGAGGTGAGTCGCTTCTGTGGAGAAGCATACAGAGATATCCCTTAGTGGTTTGAGCATGTCTCAAGGTAGAATTCTTACAAGTCAGAGTTCTGGCAAAATCTACTCCACAAACATTGAAAGCTCTGGTTATTGTAACACATTCAGTGGGCAATGGGGCCATTTTTTGTTGAAGATTCAAGTGGCGAAATCAATTGCAAACAAGACAATTAGAAATAACACGTCTTACTTGTTTTCTGGCAGACAGTATCCAAAACTGTTGACAAATGTCGACCAGCATGACAGCATTTCAGATGATGATGTTGGATAATCAGATTGGAAAGATGTTCATTCTTTGGTAACAGCAGTGGATGTTTTGCTTCAGCTTTGATAGGAGCATATTCAAGACGTCCAGATAAACGAATCAGATCCTGTTCATCTAGATATGGCTGCAACATAATCAAATTCTTGGGAATTTTTTCAGATTTGAGAAGTTTTATTTCAGTTGATAAGTTGACCTTTTGAACAATAAATGTGCATAGATTCTTAGCAACATTCATTTCTTTTGCAGAAACAACAACAGATTCAGGAGTCTCATAGGTGGTGAATTCATCAACTATTTTGTTGGCATAAGCTCGGCCTTACAGTTTTATGCGCGCAATAAATTGAAGAACATAAACAAATATTCTGGATAATTTTCCAAAGTCAGAGACACGTTCACAGTATTCATAGAGAGAATTTACATTTTGTTTCTTCAATGCTAGTGGCCAATACATGTAATGGATTAGGTTTCAATTCTTATATATCATCTCCAATGATATGATGTGAAATAGGAAAGTCTTCAACAGCACACTGAAAGGCAGTTGAAGCATGCCACCAATTGTCACATGAAGTAAGCTTAGTGGGTAATAAACCACGTGATGCCAAGTCAGCACAGTTATTAGCTGAAGAAACATGATGCCACTGATTGACATCGGTCAAATTGAGTATTTGTTCCACTCTGTTGGCAACAAAAATTTTCAGTTTATAAGTTGGTGTTCTTATCCAATCCAGGCAGGTTGTTGAATCGGTATACAAAAGAGTATCTTCAATGTTGTATTCAGACAGTGCAGGCAAATTTAATGCTAACAGTTTCACAAGGATTAAACAACCTGAAAGCTCTAATCTGTTAATAGTCACAGTTTGGAGTAGTGCAACATGACCTTTTGCTGCAATGAGACAGCAATTAATGAAATTACCATCCTTTTCTTCATGAATGTATATACAAGCAGCATACCCTTTCTCGGATGCATCGGCAAATCCAAATATTCTGATAGTGGAATGACATGATCTGGGTATTATGACATTATTCAAATGTTTTATTTCTGAAACCAAAGATTTCCAATGGTTTTGTAGCTGACCAGGAATTTCAGTGTCCCAATCCAAACCTTTAGCCCATAGTGTGTGCATGAAAAGTTTGAAAGTGAGAGGTGTCAACCAACCTTCTGGGTCATACACTCGTGCAATATATGACAGTACAGTCCTCTTAGAAACTTTTCCAGAAAACTCAGAAATGAAATAGTAGAAATTGTCAGCCAAGGGGCAGTATAGTCAAATAAACACTCTTTGTTTTTGAGATGATCTTCAGGTAAATGAGAAATCAAATCAGGCATGTTTGAATTCCATTTTCTTAGTTGGAATGAGCCAAGTGAAAGTAGGTCAGTCAATTCTTGAACAAGAGTTTGAGCTTCTGCACAACTGTTGCTACCTCCCAACAGATCATCAACATAGGTTTGATACAATAGAACCTTACTTGCCAATGGGAAGGCTTCTCCTTCATCTTTTACCAGTTGCTTGAGAGTTCTTTGAGCTAGGTAGGCACTTGGTGAAAGGCCATAAGTCACAGTTTGCAGTTCATATTCTCGGACAGGCTTGTTGCAGGGGGGTTTCTAAAAGATGTGTTGATGCTTGCAGTCTTCAGGGCGAAGTAGTATCTGATGGTACATCTGCTTATAATCAGCTAAGACAACATATTTATAAGTTCGAAAACAAGTCATAACTTGTACCATATTAGATTGCAATTTTGGTCCAGACAAATGCATCTTTGCTGGATGCATTGAATACAACTCTGATTTTTCCTTTAGAATCATTTGTTTTGAAAACACAGTGATGTGGTATTACATAGTCACTCTTTGTGTTGGCTAATTGCATATGATTAAGGTCATTATATTCAGTCATAAAATCCATGTATTTGTCATTAAGTTCAGGTGACTTATCCAAATGGTTCAATAAACCAAGGTGGTTTTGGTAGGCCTTATTACGGTTTGATGCAAGAGCAGGGGCATCAGCCTTAAATGGTAAGGCAACAATATATCTGCCGTCTTCAGTTCTACAAGTAGTAGAAGTATAAAATTTTTAACAATAAATATCTTCAGGTGAAGAAACTTTTATGTCAGTATGGTTTCAGATTCCCAAAATACTCAAACAAGTTCATCAAGAGGTTCAACTTGTGCAAACAGAGTGCAAATTTGTTGAAGTTGAACATTAGTTTGCTCAGAGTTTATATTTCCACTAATTACATAGCCAAAAATCGTGGCAAACATGGAAGGAGTGACAGGTATTATGCATTGATCAGAAGCAATAAAAATATTAGGATATACATCAGCTCCTAATAACAAATCAATTTCAGCAGGAGTATCAAACCACTGGTCTGCAAGTTCAAGATGTGAAAACGATTTTTTCACAGTAGGATCGACAGGCAACATGGGCAGTTTGCCAGCTATCTGGTCAATTACCAAAGCGTCAGTGGTGATAATCATGTCATATTTCAGTAATGAAAACAAACGTAAGGTGACAGTACCTTGCATGGCAGTGCATTTATCGGCAATACCGTTCAAATTGATTTTTGAAGGTAAAATTTTCAAGCCAAGTTCTATGGCTGCTCTTGAAGCAATGAGTGTCTGCATGGAGCTGGAGTCCAGGACAGATCAGAAAGTTCGAGTCTGATTATATTGATTGAGAACATTAACCTGAGCAGTTCCAAGTAGAGCAGAGGTACTCACAGTTTTTACTTGTGCACAACCAGAGAAAAAAGTATTGTCCACAGCTTGGTTTACCATAGGAGGCAGCATAGTTGACACAGCAGAGGAGATGGCATGCGACAATTTTCAATTTTCTGAGCTTTAGCAAGCAATACCGGTATATCAGGAGAAGATGTCATGTCAAAAGTAAATATGACTTTCACAGAACGAATATTTGAGTGAAATTTGTCACAATAATTAAGATTGTAGAATGTACATAGGTAACGGAATTCAAATAAACAATGAAATAAAATATGAGTACAGTTGGTGTGTACCTGTGAGTAGTTATCAATAATGAAAGTCTGTTATCAAACATAACACAAATGTCAACATCAGTTTTTAGGTTAGAATGTTTTTCATATAACGAAAACGAAAGCACAGAGCTGTACACTTGATCACATTGTCATCAGGGCTAACATTATGAAGAACAGTGGCAGTGGCATGAAGAACAGTGGCAGTGGCTCGAAGAACAGTGGCAGTGGCTCAAAGAACAGTGGCAGTGGCAGTTGCTCGTTGTTGTTGTTGACAAAAGAGAGAGAGAATGAAGGATTGAAAATCGATAGGAATCTACAGGTCTGTTTGTTTTGAAAACAAAATGGCTGCTTCCTACCACGCATCACATGTACAGAATTACACAGTAAAAGTCCAAACTTATGACACTTTTTTTATAAACTGTATTAACACAGGTAGCTGAAATCATTAATTATTCTAGCTCAGAATAATAATATCTGGCCCAGAGGACCAGAATTCATGTTACGGCTGTTCCATTTGGCGCAATAACACAATAACATAGTAACTCATTGGGAGCAGTAAAGAGTTTATATCAGAGACTGGAAATGTCAATAAGTTTGTAAAATATATAATTGGAGGACCACCAGCGCCTTTAAGAGTCTGGCTGGAAGACTGGATAGATAAATGATAGTAAATATGATCATAAAGTAACATAAACTACTTACAGTTGTGTAGGTTTTGGCACTTGTAAAGTTGTAAGTCTGAGTATCATTTGGGTAAGGTACTTATGACTGAAGAGCTCTTTTCATAGTAAGTCATAAGTGTCTGGATCCAGAAGATCGTTGGTAGACAGGAGTCATAGATTGGAATTCGAAGCACAACACAATAGTTAGATATGCGGTAGATGTGACATGGCAGAGGCGAACAGTTCACGTTTGAGATTAACACACAATAACACACTTTGAAGTAACGTTACAGGGAACAAAGACTTAATATGAAGAACAATGTTAATTTGGAGCAAGGGCTCAAATTAATTGTAGTGTAGAACTTGGCAAGGGCCACATACAAAACAAAAGAACAAGAGAGAAAGGTCTCATAACATTTTGACGCTCGGGTTGACATAGGGCAAATGAGGATGAGGCATTGTTCATCGTCTAGAAGGAACAAAGCAGTGCATGCATCATAATAAGAGCGCGAAAGAACAATGCAATCAAGTGTTCAGTAAATTATTGCGCAGGTTGGTAGCAGTGCAGTGGTAAAATATGAATGTAGAAAAAGTGAGGGAGATATGAACTAACTTAATGCTGATTAACAAGAGGCGTTAACAATTACAAGAAACTTTTTTGGAGCAAATTCTGCCATCCTCTTGAAACATCCTCTTTTCTCAGTCACAAAACCATGTTCATGAAATGTTTTAGTTGTACTATTTACTCTAAATCTAGAAATGCCCAGGATACCAATAAATGCATTCATACAGACAGGTACTCTCTCCTTATTTTTATTCAATACAAAACATTGTGTACTTTGTGTTTGTTACTTGTACTTTGGGACTTCATCCTCATTTTTCTTTTGAAATGGATGCCTCCTCTACTATTTACTATTTCCACATACTTCAAATCAAAATGATGTTGGTATTCTTTCTTGGGTTTCTGGTAAAAAAATGTATGGGAGTCATATCACACATTCTGAGAGATAAACATTGTTATGATTGACTGTTGTGTCCACACATTGGTTTCTCAGGCATTGTCTTGGGCTTGTACCTAAAACCAAAGATAGCAACTTTTAGGTTAGGCCTACTTTGTTTTCTTTCTTCTGGCTTAGTATTTTATGTGGCTTAGTTTTAAGAAAAAACTCCTACAATAATATTTGTGATTATTACTCTTTAGATAGTAATTGTAACAACCTTTATGCTATTACTAAAGATATTACAAAGATCTAAAACAAAACAAGGAATGAAAGCATGGTTTGTAGTTCCACTGAATCTCACCTTTCTGTCTTCAATTTTGCTTTTTTCCATAGCAATGGAGTTTTCTTTGGTTTACTGGGACTTTGGTCATCTCTTATAGGAGTCACTGAAGTATTCATTGTAAATATTTCTTCAAATTAAACTGAATTTAATCACAAAACCACAGCACAATACTCTGGAACTATTACTGCTGCAATGATGTTTGACAGATATCAAGTCACATGACCTGAATGGTGCTCTCCCATTGGTTACAGCTGTTTAACTGACAAAACTCACATTTTCCTACAGATATTGTCAGTTTTGTCACTAACCCTCAACTTTTGGTTCCATTTTTGTGAGATAATGTAAGTTTAAAAATAAACTGTTTGCACCATTGAATTTAGACACATCAGACACATCTAGATGTACAGTAAGTGGTGCAACTCTTTCCAATGTAGAAGAGTTCATGGTAAACAAATTGTCCTGATAACGCTCATCATCACTGTATGGCTTAAGCCACGTTTAGACTGCAGTCTGAGACCAATGGCTGGAACCGTGGTCTCCAACAGGTGGGTGGAGACCGTGGTCTCCAACAGGTGGTTGCAGACACTACTAATTTGGATGGCACACATTTTGCTCTGCAACCACAACACTAGTGTCTAAATATAGAGTGGAAAGTCAGATAGATAAACTTAAATCAGTAGCTAGAATGTCAAGTACAGAGGAGGTTATGATTGCAGCTGCAGCATGTATAATTCTCGCCAATTGTAGAAAAAAAAGGAAATTTTGGATTCAACCTTCCCTGCAGGCAAGAAATAAATATAGTGGGAGGGATTTATTGAACAATTCAAGTAGGGATGACACAGATCCATTGACTGGTGACTTAAGATACAATGGAAGTGTGAAAAACTTTCTAAGAATGTCAAGCAGTGATTTTGAAACTTTAATTATCAGTATAGGACACATTATTGGCAAAAAGGACACAAATTTCAGGAAGGCAATAACAGTCAAAGAAAGATTAGCAATTTACTTTGTGCTTTTTGGCCAGTGGCGACTCTTACACCAGCCTGAGTTATTTATTTAAAGTTTCTAAGAGTACAATATCCCTATTTGTACCAGAAGTTTGTGAGGCCTTGATAAGCTTCTTGAAGGATCAAATACAGGTAAGTGAATATTGAATAAATTACAGAATATTAAATTTTAAAAAAAGTTTCAATTGTGTGTATTTAGTTGACAATTTTAACAAAAAAAATCCAATAGTCATTATTGAATTGTTAAAGGATCATGGGAACAAGGCTCAGTTTCTGTAATGTTTTGTATATGCAGGCCTATATCTTTATAAAATTAGTTGATCTGTTAAGTGCATAACAATATTCAAATTCAAATTTTTATTTACATTGCATAAGTAACAGAAAAGTTGATACATTCATCAAATTATACAAATTCAGTAGTAAAATAATAATCAGCGGTTTCTTTGTATTAATAACATTTGACACAAAAAATGAAAGACTTTCACTGTGAAATAGTCTAATAAATTAGATGAAAATGACAATGACTTTGATAACTAACTAGGGTGATGAAGATGGACACAAATAATAGAGAAATGAAGTAAACTATTTTACTACTCACAAAAAAGCAAGAAGCCTTTGTACATTGAGCAGGAGTTGGAGAAAAAAAACAGAAGACACACATGCACACACAAGCATAATTATAAATCATAGACATATAAATATGTCCATGTATTTAAACATTACTGAATAACACCAATACATATTAACTGGATCATATACCTTCATAAAAATAATAATGAAGAAAAATAATTGAACAGGAAGTCCACAGTAATAAGCAGGAGGTCACAAGGTTTTTTCCTAGAAAATAAGAAGAGGAAGAGAGGGAAACGTTCTATCTAGTTGGCTGTATTAAATTACCCATAGCACATTAGTTTGATGAGAAATCATGTCAGCCCACCACTCTGAAAAAATTTTCCAATTCCATTGGTGAATGAAGCCATAGCCAACTCTTTGTTTTATGAAAAAATCTCCTGTAATGTTTCTCTTCTCTGATGTCATCTGGGAGAATATTGAAAAACTTTGATCCCAAAAAGAGGAAACATTTTTGGAATGCAGTGGAATTTGGCTTTGGGACTTTCAACATTAGTTGCATTGATTGACAAGTTACCTGCTGATGATCGATTTCATGATTAGCTGAAAGTCCTATACTACCACTCATTCTGTAGAACAAGGATAACACCTTTAAAACATAAATATATCTCAAAGGGAGGATTCCCAATAATGTGAAAATTGGATAAGTATGGGCTCTTCTATTGATAACACCATGAATTATTCTAACCACTGATTTTTGTATAGTGATGAGGCTTTTGAAATGAGATAGGAAAGTAGATGCATAACAAGTAATCCCATATTCTAACCAGCAATTGAAAAATGCAAAATACATGGCATGCAAGATACTCACAGGAAAGAACTGCTTTAATTGATGGAATCTTCTTACTAAATATAATAGGTACATTTTAATTTTCTTTATATGTAAATTCCAAGTCAAACCATAATCAAGTGTCAATCCCAGATACTTGACAGAGTCAAATTGTTCAATTATATCACAGCTACAACTAAAATTATTGCAGCCAATCTTATGATACTTGATTGGATAAGTGAAATGAAATGGAGATGATAATGAAAAATTTATGTAACAAGTTTTAGTAGCATTGAGTGCCAATTTGTTACAATCAAACCAGCAGCGCAGATCTACCAGGTCAAGCTGGATCATCTCCTGCAGTTCAATTTCGCTTTTGGCAGAATATGCTAATGCTGTGTCATTAGCAAATGATGTCAAAGATCCATTGAAAGAGTTGGAAAACAAATCATTGATGTAGGCCAGAAAAAGAACTGGACCCAATACCGATCCCCCTGCGGCACACCATACTCAACTGTCAACTCACTGTTACAATTTCCAATTGACACATACTGCTTATGGCATGAAAGGTAAGACTTCATCCACATGATGGCCACTCCATGAATACCAGCAACATATAATTTCTCTAGCAGGATGTTATGTTTAACAGTGTCAAAAGCTTTTTCAATATCAAGAAACAAACCTGAGGTCCTTGATCTATGAGGCTGATTCATACCATGATAGATATCTGACATAAAATTATTCAATGCCTGATCTGTACTCAGACCCTCCTGGAATCCAAACTGTGCCTTATGAAAATAATTTGTTTTCTTGTAAAAGCTCATTATTCTTTTTTTGTAAAGTTTTTCCAATAGCTTGGAAAAAACTGAGAGCAGGGATATAGGCCTGTAATTTGATATGTCAGTTTTAAGCTCATTCTTAAAAACAGGTATGACTTTAGCCAATTTGAGTTTGGAGGGGAATTTACCTTCCTGAAAACTGGCATTGAAAATATCGCATAATACTGGTATTATTGAATTGGATATTATTTTAATTCGATTTGAAGATATTTTATCAGGCCCTGGAGACTTGCCATTCTTTAGCATATTTATTTCAGTTACAAGTTCTTGATAAGTAATGGGTTTTAAAAAAAGAGAACGACAAGAATTAGTCATTTTGAATTTACTACTATAATATTCTCTAGTAAGCTCATCTACATCATGTATGGATGAGGCAATGTGATTAGATACATTAATAAAATATGCATTGAATTTATCTGCCAAAGCCTTTTCATCCTCTATAACATCATCTCCACACTGTAAACTAATAGGTTTCTTTATTGCAGTAGATTGACCACAGTGATTGTACCAATTGGGCCTGGTAGCTCAGGGGAGAAACAAAATAATAAATAAATATTGACGATCTTGCTGGTTCAATTGTAGGAAAAGATGTAAGATAAAATTGTTGCAATTGTAGAAAAAAATTGCTCCCAATTGGCGCATAACCAAGTTTTTGTTGTAGTGAGGACCACCTTGTTTTTCTAAACAAGGAAACAATGATGAACTATTTGTAATAACTAGAGTAAGAAAGCTCAGGAAATAAATTGATATTTTAAGAAACAACAAATTATATTGATTTTGAAATTTTAATGTATATAACAAATTATGTTTGTTTAATTGATTTATCATTGACAAAATACTGATGATACAGATTTAGTTTCAATACAACAATGTAAGAAAAATGAATATTGATCGAATCAATAGATGAAGTTCAAAAGATATCATTACATTGACATTATTTATGATAGAATCTTGGTAAATAGAAGTCATACAAGATAGGAGGTGAGAACAATGAAAATAAATTGAGTAATGGTGATAATAACTAAATCTGACCTAAATAGTATTGCTAAGTTGGATATGGATATACCTAGAAATTTTCAATCAATGAATATGAAATTCAAGCTCTTACAAATAATAAAAGGAATAATGACTGAATGAGTAGAATAGGCCTAAATTATTGTAGATAATCTTACTACTGCAATCATGGATATTTTAGAGCTTCAAGAATTGGAAATAATATTACATATTTAGTATTCGTTACAACCTTGAGAAAAACTGACATAAACTGTAAAAATCACACTTTTTTTTTTTTTTTTTTTTTTTTTTTTGTAGATTACGTCTTGGAGACTCCAGTTAAGGAGTATAAGACAAGTCAGATCAACAATATTATACACTAGATACCATAATTACTTCAATTAGTTGAGGTGAGGCTCTTAATTTTGATGTGAAAGGAACTCTTGTACACTATAAAAAGCTTTATCAACTAAATATTTCTTCAATTGTTTTTTAAATATTTCTATATTTTCAAGACTCTTCAAAAACTGCGGTAGCTTGTTGTAGAATTTCCTACCAATATAACTAGGTTTTTGTTTGAATAGGCTACTATTGTGACTCACCAAGTGATAATCTCCTCGGCTTCTTGTATTATAATCATGTACATCAAGATTTTGGTTAATATCATTCGTTTTTACATATAAAGTAGCTTCATACACATATAAGCAGGGTACAGTTAGGAGACCAAGTCTCTTGAACAACGGCCTACATGAATCTAATCTATTTACTCTTTCTATACACCTAACCGCTTTCTTTTGGATCTTAAACACCCTATCAAGATTTTGTTTTGATGAATTACCCCATACTAAGATAGCATACCTAATATGTGACAGTAAGAGCCCATGGTAAGCTGTAAAAAGTAACTTTTTGTCATTCAATCTAGCGAGCTGTCGCAGGACAAATACCCCAGATGAAATTTTACTACATATTTTCTCAATGTATGGAGTCCAGGTCAATCGTCTATCCAACATAACTCCTAGAAATGCAATTTTTTCTTCCTGGTCTAATTGATTATCGTTTACAAACACGTTTATAGCCCTATCTTCATTTAAATCATGTTTGTTTTTGAATTGAAGGTATTGGCATTTTTTACTATTTATAGTTAATTTCAACTGGTTTAAAAATTGGACAATGGACTGCACACCTATATGGGCACTTATTTCTAAATGATCTAGAATGGAATTGCTGAAAATGAGTGATGTATCATCAGCAAATAAGAGGGCTCTACCACTAATTAATTCTTTAGGTAAACGGTTGACATATAACAAAAAAAGCAATGGACCTAGTATTGACCCCTGAGGCACTCCAGCTTGCACCTCTAATTTATTAGATTTATTCTTTACTATACTATTACCAACTACTGTAGTTAGTTCTACACATTGTTTTCTCCCAATAAGATATGATTCAAACCATTTCAGTTCAACCCCATTTACACCTACATTTTGCAGTATTTCCAATAAAGTTCTATGATTAACACAATCAAATGCCTTTGACAGATCTAAGAAGATTGCAGTAGCTTTATCACCTGAATCTAATATATCTATTAGTTTTTCAACTAGAGAAACTATGGCTGTTTTTGTTGATCTCCCTTTCTGGAAGCCATGCTGTTCATCACAGATAAAGTTAGCTTCTTGAAGGTGCAGAAGTAACCTATTTAGAACTACTCTTTCAAAAATTTTACTTATTACATTTAAAATACTAATGGGCCTATAGTTTTCTACCTTTTCTCTATCGCCACTTTTGAAGATTGGCAAGATCTTCCCCTCTTTTAAATTATCTGGAAAAACACCTTGTTCTAATGAATGATTGATCAGATGAATCAAAGGGTCTAACAATTGATCTTTACATTCTTTCAGAATTTTACTGGATACCCCATCCATTCCTACAGTTTTTTTATTATTTAAACTATCAATGATATTTGACAACTCGTCTTGGCATACTGGGTGGAATTTTAATTCGTTCTGAATCCCCTCAGTATTCCTCATGTTTGCATCACTAATACCTGTATTAAGAGATTTTTGAAGATCCTTAGCAACCAGTTGATAATATCTGTTAAAGAAGTTACAAATGTCTACACTATCATCAATATATTTGTTATTTTCGTTAATTATTCTGGGGACACTAGTATAAGCATCTACATGAGCTACTTGCCTATTTTTGTTTATTACATCCCACACTGCTGTGTTAAAGTACACACTATTATTCAAAATTTCAGCTGTTTTCTTACATTTCGCTCTTTTCACTTTTTTCATATAGTTTTTCTTTAGAGCTTTGTAATTATCTTCACTTAACATATTTCTAGATAGTTTGAATTCATCATATGCATCTTTAACCCTATTTCTTTCTGCAAGGATATCATCAGTTATCCACTCTTCAATCTTGTCTAATTTGTTCTTTACAGGGACTTTTTTAACTGGACAACTCATAGTAATATGAAACCTTAAAATATTAATGAAACTATCATATTTGTCATTTAAACTATTGCTATTGTAAACCCTACTCCAGTTTTCTTGTAGCAGATTCTGCTTCAAACAATCGATATTCCCCTGTTCACATTGTTGAATTTCTTTCATTACTCTACTCTTTTTAATTGATTTATGACCTTGCAACCCCACCTCTAAGATTTGATAGTCATGATCAGATAGTTCCGAGCCGCCTAATCTTGTTTTAGAGTAATCTATATTAGTAAGGATGTTATCAATTATAGTTTGTGATGTTCTTGTGACTCTGGTATATTCATGAACTTTTATTTCCAAGTTATTCATGCATACAGTATACCTGTATACCTGTATAATATCCTTTAAATCTTCTGTCATTTTATTCTGTGTTGCAAAGTCTGTATTGAAATCTCCCGCTACAATAACGTTTGTAAAACGAGTAGTAGTAATCTCTAAAAGCCTATTGAATAGTTCACAAAAATTGTTCCATTCCCCATTTGGTGACCTGTAAATACCTAACACCGCTACTTCGAAATTATTGTCGATTTTTACTCTCAAACCAGTAACTTCTAAATCCATTTCCACAGCAAATTTCTCTGCATATTCTAAATTAAATGTTTGCATATTCTTAGCATTTTTAGTGAAGATAGCTACTCCCCCACTTCGATGAGATGTCCTGCAATACGACGTTTTCAATGAATAGTTTGGAATATTAAGTTGTGACAATTCATCTTCTTTTAAACCATGCTCTGTGAAAATAGCTATATCAGGAGCCTCTTCTTTAAAAAATACTTCGATTCTATCTATTTTGTTACGAATGTATTGAATATTCTGATGGAACACAGTGAGTACCGGTACTTCCCTATCATCCCTTATTACTTTATCGTTGCTTTTGCATATTGAAGTAGATTTACTTAATCTCTTAGAATCTTGAGAGCCTATCAGATTGCTACAAGAGTTCCTTCCACTAATGCTATCCTGATTTTTTGATCGATTAACGTCTTTTAATACAATTGAAGATATGAATTTATCATCTGAAACTAGTTTCCCTTCCCGGTTTTGAGCCACTTTACTAAAAAAGGTTCGTTAGATGATTGTTTAGGAGAATTATTGACAGTAGATTTCAAACGACTTTCAATCAGCTCTGCCAGCCTATTACAAAATATTACTTTGCCAGATTGATTTAGATGTAGACCATGATTAGTGAAGTTTTGTTTTTTCAGCCTTTCATTTAGAAAACAAATCCCCAACTGCTTAGAATTCTTATTTTTTAGGCTGTTGATTGTATTATGAATTGATTTATTTGTTGACTTAATGGCTTCATTTAGCTCTGGCCTATCAAACCTATACGGAATTGTACTTATTATTACATTAGTTTTTTGGCTGAGTGGCACAATCTCTTTAATTTTTTCATTTATTTCAGGAAGATGTTTTAGATTAGGTTCATTTATATTGTTTGAGCCACCCAGTACTATTAGAAAATCGTTTTTACCAAAATCTTTAGTTTGTTCCTGTGCTGACTCTACGATAGCGTTTATAGGGGCACTTGGTTTGAAAAAGCTCTGAACTTCATACTTATTTTTTAATCTTTTATTTAGTAGGTCACTACAGTCTCGTCCATGACTGGATGTCAAGAGCAGTACTCTACCTTTCCTATCGTTATTTGCCCTTACTTTAGTTTTGGTTGCTGTTTGCAAAACCTGACTATACGTTTTTGTTTGACCATTTCTATTTATTTTTTCCCCATTTGATTTAGGTTCTACTTTTTTTGTATTGATCAGAGGTTCAGATCTTACATTAGCCAAGTTTATTTTTGATTTTAATATTTCGATTTCCTCTGACATAGACCTACATTGACTCGTGAGATTTAGTATTTCAGTTTTATGGTCTTCCTGCTGCAATTTTATAATAACTTCCAGAGATTTTATGTGATCCACTAACCCTATTCGTTCTTCCTTAGAATTTTTTAGTGATGTTTCTAATTTTGTTTTCAATTTGGTGTGATCACTCAATAGTTTAGCAACCTTTTCTTCTACATCTACAGTAGCTTTAAGAGCTGTTGGAGATTTTTTCGTTAATAATTGCTGAGATCGCGTAGCTACTTGAGTTTTAGTTGAACAATTAGATTTAGATGCCTTGTTTGGACTCATTTTCCTAGCTAAAAATTGTTTTCAATTGATTTTAGTTAAATGTTTAATGAAATATTATTTAATTTATTACAATTGTCAACTTGAGACTATTTAATTACAAGAAAATTTATCAATATCGGTACACCTAACCTCGAAAATAGAATTTGACTTTTTATTTAAATACTTTAACTTATATTAGACAAGTTAATGATGTAAATTATTAAGATATTATGAATACTAATAATAATAAACAAAAATACTACTTATCCGTTCGAATTAAAATTCTATGCTTCAAAATTCGCAGAGCCTGTTCAGACAACGTATGCACAGTACCACTGCTACCTAGATTCTCCACTGGTAAATGTCTAGATGGTTCACTAGATACCCAAATAAAAATGCTTATAGAGTTCAACCAATTAATATGGAAAAGTTTTTGTGTGAATGTATGTTCAAATATGTGTAGCACACCAACGATTGCAAGTCAAAATAAATATGAATGTAGAAGGATAAAATAATCAGATTTGAATGATGCAACAAAGTTCAAATAAATCACTAAATAGGAAGTGAGTTCCAAATGTGGAATGCTCATTTAAATGCTCAATAATTGATGTGAATTGAGGATAAAACATACCAGTTCTTAGTTGCAAAGTGATTTCAAGCACAGACAATAGTTTGTAGATACATGAATTAAACTGTGAAAACGTGTTTTGTGTGGTGCCAAAAAATGGTGGATCACTATCGACTTGCAAGGATTACTGCAATTGAATGATGAAAATGTCAGAGAAATAATAATAATAATAATAAATCTTTATTTTATCACTTGCAAATTTTACAGAAAAATAATATATGAAAGCAATTTATACAGCAATGGCCCTAAGGCCGTCTGCCAGGAGTTGGAATAAACTAATACAATACCAATTTGAAAAATAAAGGAATTATAAAAAGAACAAATGAAGATTCATTATCCTTCCAGTTAATTGTGATGCGTAAATCTGAAAAAGCAACCACAGATAAAACTGTTACATTGAAGATTATAAGCTGCAATCTCAGTTCCAATCAATACAAGCACTCAGTGCAAACTTTGAGAATGACACAATAACAAGATATTCAAATGGCATTTATCTAATTCCACTTATCATCTTCCTCGCCCATCTCTTCAATCACTTTTTCGTGAGCTTCTTAGATAAAAACAACATTGAAAATGACAATAAATTTACAGTTATTAACGTAGTAGGGGGGGTCTCAATTTATTGCTATTATTATTATTATTTTTTTTTTTTTAATAAAGTATAAATTGCTATTATTATTATTTTTAATAAAGTATAAATTAATAAACTACACACTCACACACACCCACACTTACATACTCAACTATATTATTTAAGTATTAAATTCCTGGATTAAATCGTATCTGTATTTCCAAGCCGCCTTCAAATAACAAACTAATTTCTTCCAATCTTTACCATTAAGTTGTTCTATTACCTGATCCACTGTCAAACGGTTTTGCCCCCATACTCTGCTCCTTATTTCAGATAGCACAGCACATGCCCCTATAAATTGTAACACATTTTCCTTTTCTCTACTATTACATAGCGAGCACAGCAGTTGATTCCCTTCCCTTCCTATTCTGTCATTGAGTGGCCATAATTCTCCCCTTGATTTGAAAATCAAAGACACCTCAAATCTGTTGAATTTGGCCTTCAAATAGTCTTTGTTTGCCAAATTCCAGTTCAGCCGAGAAAACATTTCATGATACATGGCCCTTTCAGCTCTTTCCTTACATTTTTTGTTAAAATCTTGTTCCATACGTTTCAGTAAATAGTCTAGTTGTGTTGCTTGATTTTTTAAACTATCCGGACATGAACTTATCTGACATTCATATTTCTCACTAAGGGTCTTCCACTCTCTGTACCATCCCTTCTTTCATTCAATCATTATTCCAGCCAAAAAACGAGGTAATCGGGAAAACGGCAATCCCAGCACTTTAATTATGTATTTAAAATGCATAGAGAAGGTATAAAAATGTAGAAGGGACTTTCCAGTCTCTAAGTACAAAATATAATTTGGAGTGCACTTTGGTAAGCATAACATTTTCTTGATAAAAAATCGATTAAACATTTCCAGCCTCTCAAAACATTTATATACCCATACCTGTCCACCATAACTGACTACAGACTTCAATGATGCGTCAAATACTTCCCATTTCGTCTTAATCGGAATCTCATTATTTGTCATCACTTTGCTCCACACGGTATTCAATCCACACTTGGCCGACATCACTCTTTCGGTAACATGTGCTTCAAATTTCATGGTAGTTGTAAAATTCACACCTAAATATCTGTAGTTATTTACCACCTCTATATTCTCCCCTCCCCAAAACCATTTCTCATGCTCTGCCAGTCTCCCTCCTCTTCTGAAAACCATAATTTTTGTCTTTTCCATGTTTATACTGATACCCCATTTCTCACAATATTCTTTCAGTCCATTTATCATTTTCTGGAGAGACTTTGGCGAATCGGCTAATAATACTAAATCGTTGGCATATAACAAACCTCTCACACATTAACATCCCTAATCCACAGACCTTCCTCTACATAATCCAAAATATCATTTATAAATAACGAGAATAGAATTGGTGATAGTAAACATCCTTGCCTTAATCCGCTTTGTGTTTCAAACTCTTCTGACAATCCCTTCAAGCACCATACAGAGGACTTTGTACGTCTATATAACTCTTGTATGATTCTTACAAATTTGTAGGAGATTCCCATTCTATGCAATTTGTACCAAAGCACTCTCCGATCAATTCTATCAAAAGCAGCCCAAAAATCCACAAAAATACAATACACTTTTTTGCCCTTTTCCAATAGTTTTAAAGTTATAAGGCTGGATAGATTAAATATATTATCTACCGTAGAGTCTTGCTAAGTTGGATATGGATATATCTAGAAATTTTCAATCAATGAATATGAAATTCAAGCTCTTACAAATAATAAAAGGAATAATGACTGAATGAGTAGAATAGGCCTAAATTATTGTAGATATAATGAATTCTTTGGCCTCCGGATACCACTTTAGAGTCCGGACCTGTCAGTCAGCGCGAGCGTGTTGTCCGTCCTGTCATCCTCATATTCGTTTCGTGTTATGTGATGTGTGTGTTTTTTATTTTCCGACGTTTTACATTATGACGAATTGCCAAATCGGCAATGATATAATAACGTCCACAACCACCTGATGATGACCCCATAGGAGGGTTGAAACCGGTAGTGAACAAGTAGTTTATTGGATATAAAAACGCAGGTATTTAAACCTTTATTTATATTGTAGATAATCTTACTACTGCAATCATGGATATTTTAGAGCTTCAAGAATTGGAAATAATATTACATATTTAGTATTCGTTACAACCTTGAGAAAAACTGACATAAACTGTAAAAATCACACTGGTAAATGTCTAGATGGTTCACTAGATACCCAAATAAAAATGCTTATAGAGTTCAACCAATTAATATGGAAAAGTTTTTGTGTGAATGTATGTTCAAATATGTGTAGCACACCAACGATTGCAAGTCAAAATAAATATGAATGTAGAAGGATAAAATAATCAGATTTGAATGATGCAACAAAGTTCAAATAAATCACTAAATAGGAAGTGAGTTCCAAATGTGGAATGCTCATTTAAATGCTCAATAATTGATGTGAATTGAGGATAAAACATACCAGTTCTTAGTTGCAAAGTGATTTCAAACACAGACAATAGTTTGTAGATACATGAATTAAACTGTGAAAACGTGTTTTGTGTGGTGCCAAAAAATGGTGGATCACTATCAACTTGCAAGGATTGAATGATGAAAATGTCAGAGAACACTCCAAGAATTGTAGAATATGATGAAATGTCATTGATGAAAAACAACATATGATGAAGAAGTAAAATATGATTGTATTTCACTAAACTGAGAAAGTCTGGCTCCCTTTTTTGTTCAAGGCCGAACCACCATACAATCGAAATTGAAATGTTACACTCCAACTGTTTGTTGAAAGCACTGAATACAATAACTCCACGAAGTAATTGAATGTTAAACGATGTGTTGAATACAATGATTGAAATTTGTAGCACTGATAGTTGAACCTGGGCTTGTTGATGAAAGCCAACAGGATAACGAAGTTACGCAGAACTTAAGAAAAGGCCATTGTTGTTGTTGTTGTTGTTGTTGAATTGACCCTGCCTGAACGACGAACAGCACAGAAGAAAAATGGCTGTAGTACCTGGCAACTCCGTGAGAGCAGAGCGCGCCACCAGACAGATGTGCAATCACAAAACCTGAGAAGCACTAGTGATTGAAAGCAGCCAATGAAAGGCTAGAAATGGCAGAGCTGTGATTGAATGAGAATGAAGGCGCAAAAGGTGGACAAATTCAAAATACCAAAATGAAATCTGAGCAATGAGAACTATAGAACAATAAGAACAGAGTTTGAATCTAAATTTAAAATCCGCCGAAGAGATTCAACAGTGATTATTTATGATCTCCCATTGCTTTTTAACAGGATAGGTCTTTAAATTAGAGTAAAATTTTTATTTTTGTTGTTTTATTAATTCATGGATAAATTTTTTTTAGCTAGAAAATCATGTCTCAATTGTTTTTTATGTGGATCATTTTCATGTTTTTTATAGAGTCTATCTCGATACCGAATTTCTACACAAATATTTTCAGTCATCCATGGTTTTAAGCGTTTACCACTATTAACAGATTGCAATTTATGACATTTTACAGTGCTATGCTTAATACAGGGTGCGGCAGAAAGGATGAACGGTTTTCGAAAAAGTAATATGTCGTTACCTGTGCATAAAAAAAACATTTATTTACAGAACAATATTCACATTATCTTACAATTTTAGAAAATTAATGTTTGAAAACAATATCTGACAGGTGACGGCCGTTTTCAGCGATGCACATTACAAGCCGCTCTCGGAAGTTGGTTTGTACTCTTTCTAACATTGCCCTGCCAATTTGTTCGACTTCCTCTCGAATTGCTTCCCTTAGTTCTTGAAGTGTACGTGGTTTATGCTGGTAAACACGTGACTTCAGGAAACCCCACAAGAAGTAGTCGCACATGGACAGGTCTGGAGAACGAGGAGGCCAATCAATGTCACCAAACCGAGAAATGATGCGACCACGAAAAACAGCCCGAATTGCTTCCATTGAATTTCTTGCTGTGTGAGCTGTCGCCCCGTCCTGCTGAAACCATACTTGCCGGATAGGAATACGTTTCCTTCTTAATTCAGGTAGGAAGAATTCAGTGAACATCTGTCTATAACGTTCTGAGGTTACAGTTACAGTGGTCCCATTGTCGTCTTCAAAAAAGTATGGACCAATAACAACTGTACTGCTCACAGCACACCAAACTGTCACCTTGGGACTGTGTAATGGTCTCTCATGCATTAATTTTGGATTTTCATCTGACCAATAACGACAGTTCTGCTGATTAACGGTACCATTCAAATGAAAATGTGCTTCATCTGTCGTAAACAAAATGATGTTTTCATTTTGGTCAAGTATGGCCTCCATTTCTCGAGCAAAATTCAGCCGCTTTACATAATCGTCAGGATTCAATTGTTGAACCATGGCCATTTTGTAGGGATGAAATCCTAGATCTTTATGTAAAATACGCCTTACTGACCGATCACTGATGTTCAGTTCAGAAGAATGTCTCCTAGCAGATCGATCAGGACTACGGAGTATGGCTTGCCGAACTCTTTCCACATTTTGTGGAGTGCGTACAGTGCGATGAGCCCCTGGTGGTCGTTTATTCATTACTGTTCCTACTGAACGAAATGATTTTACCCAACGTAAAATGGTGTTACGAGTGGGTACACTGTCATTTCTCGCAAGATTGAAATGACGACGAAACTCGCACTGAACTGTAATGATACTCTCATTATTACGCACAAAACTGTCATAAGTAAACACACGATGTTGCACATTCCACGAATCCATGATGCCGACTAAACAATGACTAGAAAAAATGGTATGATCTACCAAACACATGTTCACTTCAGCTGGCCCAATCCGACTACCCAGATCAGAATACTATTTGTTCTAAAAACATCCATCCTTCCTGCCGCACCTTGTATAAGCCAGTAATACATCAATAAACAAAGAAAACTTACCATCAACATTATTACACATATATACACTGCTCCAATCATGCTCCATGAGTAATTTAATTAAATTTTTAGTATCAAGGGATACTAATCAGCTCCACTGACGGAGCACGATTTTCTCTGTTTTTAGGCCTTGATAGTGATATGGAGACAGCTCTATGGTCTGAAATGTGTGACTCTATAACTGCACTTTGAATAATATTTCTATTGAATTTTGATTCATAAAAAATGTGGTCAATACAGGTTGAGCTTGGAGTAGATACTCGAGTATCAATATCTATAAGTGATTGATACCCATTAGAGTGCAACAATTCTAGGTATTCAAAAACACCATGACTATTCAAATTATTTATGTTTATGTCTCCTATAATTATTGAGTCACTCTTCACCCTTTCAGTATCCAAAAACCGGCCAAGGCTATTCAGAAAAACATCTATTCTGACAGAATGTCATCTATATAGACCTAATATACTGTGAGCTACTCACAGACCGTCCGCACTAGCCAAGCATACTATCTCAATATTTACAAAATTAAGCTCAATAATTTTTATTTTGAGGCAACAAGCAAAAATTGGTTATTTAAAAAAATTGTTATTAGAAACATTGAAAACAGTGGACTTTGCAATGATCAATTCCCACATTTTGTATGTAATGGAATTTATGGAGGAACAAGCATCTCAAACTTGAAGAAAATAATTTCAAATAATGAGAACAAATTTACATAAATAATAAGAAAATAATTTTACAAGAGAAGAACACATTCAAGAAAAATTTAAACAGTTTATCAACATGTTCTGACTTATGAATAAGATGATGTTTTCATCATCATGTTTTCATGTACATGTTCATGGGGATAAAGTGATTGATTGATTGGATACAATGCAGAAAATATTAAATGTATATTATGAAACATTATAGAATCAGGGATGCACTTACACAACCTAGAATACTAAAAACCAAACAAACCAATTCACTTCCTTAAAAAATGAATTTCAAATTTTGAAAAGCAACTTTTTAAATGGCTGCTCACATGCCTGATGTAAGTTCATAAGTTTATTTCTATTTTATTCAATTATTGTTTTGAGGAAATGTTTTGAAATACACAAAAAAAATTATTGTCAAGTAAAATGTGGCATGAGTACATTTTACACAACCTAACCTGAATCAAACAAAGAGATAAGACAAGAGGAATCTTAAGATTGATGAAATCGGCATTGTCATGTTCATTGGACTCAAACAAGTCAGGATCCCAGAGTGCTTTTTCATTTGCCTAGTCTATCCCTGGGTTCAACATTGAAAAAGGGGTTTTCAAGGTGTCTTCATTATTCACACTTGTACAGTAGTCGCCACGACATAGCTGTGCCCACCGGCAAAGGGCCAGGAGAGTACAACACTACCCGCGCTGAAAACATTTGACCATTTTCCAAAAAGTTCGAATATTGTTTTGGAACAAATTTCTTTCTATTAAGCTAACCGATGAGCATCATTTTTGTCCTTTTCACTTTCAATGAGAACCTACTCATTACAAAGATATATGGAATTTAATAAAAACCAGACTTCATTCAAAAAATGTGTTCACATTTCATTCCCAACATAGCTACTGTCGAACCATTCATTAGAAAGCAATGAAACTTTGGTAATATAATAAAAACAGTTCGACAATGCCATAACCATCAATTAAATCCCATTTCAATCAAAGATTTTCCGATCACAAGACAATTAATACAGAAAATTTACAAATAAAAATTTTCATGACATTGAAAAGTTATGTATCGAGAAACTTTTTTGTCTTCAATAATTTTCATATACATTCAGCATATGAAACGTAGAGAATAAATTGAATTTATTTTCTGTGAAAGAATCATCTGACTAGACCTATTTGGTGAGATTTTGCAAAGATTCTAAATATGCGTATCTATGCTCCCTATAGGCACGTCCAACAATACAACAAAGCAACTTGTCTTTGCCTTTGCAGCAGACTGACTGATCTAGTTTGTTCAATTCAGTGAATTAAGTTGGACTCTAAGGTTGCAATGTACATTTTTTTACGAATTCCACTTTATTCAACTTGAATATCAATGAAGAGGAGAAACACTTGACCGAAAAGTAAACCCGAATCACAGCCCAAATGCAAGCAATATACATTTTTTTACGAATTCCACTTTATTCAACTTGAATATCAATGAAGAGGAGAAACACTTGACCGAAAAGTAAACCCAAATCACAGCCCGAATGCAAGCAATCTGAACGTGGTGTACTGAGTGCAATACAGTAGCGTTCAATAGGAGCAGACAGCACAGAGACAGCGTATGATGTATCTAGAAAGGCATATCACCCCACTAACCTTACTTCATCTACAAGGTATTTCAAGGACATGTGGGCACAGCTATATGGCGCTTACTGTTGATGTAGATGAATGATAGTGAACTTCAACAATTTGAATTTGATTGCATTTTTAATTCATGCATTTCCACCTCATGTAGTATCACAGTTATTTTTTGCTTAGCCAATGCCAAAAACCTTTATTTATGCAATTCTCAAGCAATAAATTCACCAATAATGTCAAATTAATTTTTACTTTTCAAATTTTTCCCCATTTCCCTCATCACAGAGTAAGCTTCTTCAGTAATATTATCAATGCAATGTCATTTATTGGTATTCTTAGGTTCCTGGGAAGAGGACCAATAGGAAGAGTTTCATCAATGGAATTGGTGGCTTCAGAGGTCTGGGCTGTCAATTCTTCTTGTTTGCACACGCTCTCAGTGTCAGCTTATAGTTCCTGAAATAAATATACAATTTAAAAACTCAAGCTATCCCTATCAAATTTCATTTCATAATACATAAAAGTCACTTTCAGGGTCCCACTTCTCTGATGTGTAATTTTGTATAATATGAGTAAATTTGTATTTCTTTCTTGTTTTTAGCTGCTAAAAAATGAAGAAGAATGGTTACATCACATGAAACAATACAATGCCAAGTGGAACTTCCCTCACTGTCTTGGGAGTATGGATGGCAAACATATTTGTATTCATGCCCCAATAAACACAGGAAGTTAGTATTTCAATTACAAGGGGTTTTTCAGTATTCTATTTGCAGTAGTTGATGCCAATTACTGCTTTATCTACATTTCAGTAGCCAACCAAGGAAGGCTGTCAGATGGTGGAGTGTTTGCTCACAGCTCTTTACAACAACTCTTAACAAAATCAGCTTTACATATTCCTAAACCAAGATGCTTGCCAGGCAGGAATGTTCCTGTCCCACTGTGCTCCTGGCTGATGATGCATTTCCATTACAGCCATCATAATGAAGCCATTCCCAGGTCTATTCAGGATAAGGGAAGTTCAGAGCATATCTTCAACTACCATCATTGCCATGGTCAAAGAGTTGTTGAAAATGTATTTGGTATTGTATCAGCTGTATTTAGAGTTCTGAGGAAACCTATGCTTCTTGAGCCAAGAAATGCTTCAAGTGTTAAGTTGACATGCTGTCATTTGCACAATTTTCCATGTAGAAGTGAATCAGGAATGTTTGATTATGAAGACTCCACTACAGCAACACTAGTGCCAGGCGAATGGAGAGTTGAAGGAATGCCTACTGCTAGTCTACTGAGATTGAAATTCATCCCTAGAAAACCTTCAAATATTGCAAAGGACATTTGTAGAGAATTCAGTGCCTATTTATGAGGGGTCTCTTCCCTGGCAAAACAACAGCTAAAGACAAAGTTGAAAATTATTAGAAGGTTTATTTGTTTTCCTAAAGGTTAATTTGTATTTCTAAGAATTTGTGTTTTTCCATTTTTTTTATACATGATATTGTAAAATCTCAACATTTACTGTGAAATGGGTGTGATGAACTGTATTTCATTTTCATTGTAAAATTTTGAATATTCTTTACATAAAATTTTCTTACCTGAGATTGTGAAGCACTTACTCTAGCAACTCAGCCAAATGTTGGTTTGTTCTTGTCTTTTAAAAAAGTCAAATGTTCAAAGGCAAACCATTTTGATTTGGAGCTGGCTCCTGAACCACTTTTGTACTAAACAAACATAAACTACATGTACTAAACCAAACATAAGCCTTACCAAAATTACAAATGTAAACAAAGTATCAAACTATCAAACAAGAAGTCAGATGTGCTGCAAAAATGACCAATAGTGCATGCACAAGTTATGTGTTCTTGCTACCAGAGCATAGGTCCATAACTTGTTACAGAACATGAAAATGGCAGAAATTGTAACAGAAGTCTCAGAAACATGTTACAGAAACTTCCAGTAACTTGTTTTGTAACACAATGCTCTGTAACAAATGGTCAGTGTGGATGCAGCTTAAGGGTGTGATGTACAAATCTATCATTTGCTTTCTTGTATCCCAATGTTGTAAGAAAATAACTCTTACAAATGTCATGGGAGATGTTAGTAGCATCTTCCAATTCATAATTGATAGAAAAAGATAATCTTTCTGAGTTATTTGTTTTGTTTCTTCTTTGTTTCACATCTAATTTATCACATGAAGTTAGAATGAAATGTCTGTGTTCAGCCCACTGCATATCCCAGAATTGTTTGTTGATGATCCTTCTTGTTTCTGCATCAATTTTACTTCTACACATTTTCTTACAAAATCCATCTGCATTCAAACATGGTATTTCTCTCACTGTATGTAAAAATTTTGTTTGATCAATTATAACTTTTTTCCTCTCATTTATACTGGTATCAAATCTTTTCTTTTCTTTGTGACAGGAGTTGTAGTTGGGTTGCTGTTTTCTCTATCAAGGTCATCTTCAATGTGTTGGTTTTCATCTTCAATGTGTTGGTCTTCATCTTCAATGTGTCTGTCTTCATCTTCAATGTGTTGGTCTACATTTTAAATGTGTTGGTCTTTATTTTCAATGTGTTGGTCTTCACCTTCAATGTCTTCTTCATGATTGGAGAAAACATGTGAATTTGAATTTGTGAATGGATCATCATAATCAAGGCCTACCTGGTTCTCTGGTACTAAATAGATAGTCTCATTTATCTTTAATTCTTGAGGAGGGCAAGTAATAAGCGTTTTTATGTTGATATCATAAATTAAAAAATGATTGTCTTCTGATGATCTTCCAATTCCATCTTCAGATGATTCAGTCTTGTTGCTTTCTAGTGCTAATTTTACTATATGTTGAGAATGACTTGACACAATATTATCCTTTGAAACACTTACATCTGAAAACAAAAATATTAATGAACTGAAAATATTATTAATTTTTTCAACTCAATATACTTCATGCCAATGAACTGGAATAAACATTCTTCATTAACAATTACAGCTCTTGACTAAATTTCATGAAACTGTAGACAAACTTGTTTTTGAGCTGACAACATAACCTCAATAACCAATTTCCCAACCAACAATGTTGTATGTACACCAGCTGTTGATATATCTACTAAGGAAGATTGCCGTAATAGGGCCCTTACACTAGTAAAAATACTGTCAATAATATTGAAGGACTGATATTGACAATACTGGTTTGTGATGCTTTTTTGCAAACAGCCCTTACACTTATCAATAATACTGTCAATAAAATTCATCAGTATTTGTCATCATGTATGATTTGTGAAGTTTTTGTTAACCTATTTTGTTAAGAATTAATTAGTTGATCAAAAATTAAGAAATAATTAAGTAGGAAAAATAAAGAAAAGGCTTGTTTTGCTTTAATACTATTTTGCATTTCAAAACACTGAGCTACTTGCAAACTTTACTGACAATAATATTGATGTACACACAACTCATCAATAAGTAAAGTAAATTCATATGGCTTTTCGTGGTGGGGAGACCCTTACAGGTAGTTCCACCTCGCCGCTTTTTTAACGACTGCTTTTTTTTATATGCAACCGGGACCGACGGCTTAACGTGTCCTCCAAAACACGGGAGTGGCTCGAGATAACTCATCAATAATTTATTTTGATAAATGAATGTTGTTCTGTTTATTGTAATTGTTGTGGATGAATAAATTTATTTATTGATTTCATTATTTCATTATAATAGTGTCAATAACAGATGGTATTGATGGTGGATTTCTAGAAATCTAGATATTCTTCAATACAAGTCATCAATACATCAGTATTATCTTTTTGTCTCAATATTATTTGTCAATACTAACTTATATTGACAATAGTTTTACTAGTGTAAGGGCCCTATAAGTTGGATTTCTAAGCAAAAATGTTCAATTCATAAAACAATCATATAGAATAAATTGAATCTATATATATAAAAATGAATGTCTGTCTGTATGTATGTATGTATGTATGTTCCCTATAGACTCCAAAACTACTTGACAGATTGGCATAAAACTTTGGGAATATGTTGTGTGAATATTGGGGATGGTTTCTGACCATAAATTTTAATAGGGAAGATAATAATTATTATTAATTAAACCATTTTATAGACCTAACCTACTGAACTTGCCAGCCAAACAGCTTAAAGGAACAGCTGATATAAGCCAACAGTTTTTAATCATATGGCAGGCCCCTTAGTGGCGTTTATTTATGCTGTCTTTGAACAGCAAAAGACTTTGCACTTTGCATGTAGGGTACCATGCAGTCAGAGCCTTGCAATATGTAGGAAACATAAGACTGGGTATGATGAAATGTAATTATGCCAGGTTGATGACATCTGTTAACCCTCCAATAGGCGCGCCTTCAAAAGTAACACATTGAGGCGCGCGGGCTACATATGTAGCCCATTTTGTTTTAAGTGCATAAAATAGTCCACTGGGTTTTTTTTTCAAGTAAAAATCGTGATTTAGGTTTTGTTTCATATTTATTATCATGAATAAAAATAAATCATATTTTAAAACAAAAAAAGAAACCGACTTCAGTGAAATGATAAAATACTCACGCACTAAAAAGTTTAAAATAAATTATTTACTTTAAACTGAGAAAATTTTTAATTTCCTACAAGTAATCTTTTGAAGTCGGCACCAAATATTTTATGAAGTTGATAAGAAATTCTATCTAATATCAAAACTAACACTGTATTTTTTTGGAGGATGAAGCCCACATAGGTCTGAGACCTTTGCATGGGTAATGAATTGGATGATTGAGATTGATGAGTTGGACCTACAGTTTTAGGTGGGTTCCGAACCACCAGGAAGTGATTGATCAGAAATTCTATCTAATATCAAAACTAACACTGTATTTCAATTAAATATGTGATTTACACTCACTTTTACTGAAATACAGTAATTGATAAGACATTCTATCTAATATCAAAACTAACACTGTAAATAATATGTGATTTACACTCACTTTTACTGAAGTACAGTGTCAGTTTTGATATTAGATTGTTCAATTATTTTGTCATGGAAAACATCACAGAGTAATTCTGTTATATTTTAGAAGTTTATGGGAAATTTGGCGCCGACTTCAAAAGATTACTTGTAGGAAATTAAAAATTTTCTCAGTTTAAAGTAAATAATTTATTTTAAACTTTTTAGTGCGTGAGTATTTTATAATTTCACTGAAGTCGGTTTCTTTTTTTGTTTTAAAATATGATTTATTTTAAGCTTTTTAGTTGAATTTTCAAACTTTGAAAACATGAGAAATTTCTTAAAGCCTACATTATGAGATATTTATCGAATTAGGAAGCCAATAATTAATTTATAACATCGAAAGTTAAGTAACTAAAAATCCACTTATAAGAAAAGATAAACTAAGGAAAATTCTACAACGTTTTATTTAATGTGGAATATTGTATTTAGGAAAATTATAATAGTGAAAGGCTTCTTAAAAGTGAAATGGCTTTTGATTCATTTTGATGTGGTCCCTTTCAGAATATACCTACACTGAAATAGTAGGCCTATATTACGTTACAAGTGTGGAAAATATTGTGCTTACTGAAAATATGATAAGTGAACGCAGGAGATGAAGTTGAGTGTGGTATTATCATACGAGTATGGTAAACATCTTCCCGGATGAGTTATGTACGATATTTTTTGTGATATTAGTCATATATATTTTTTTAATATAAAAAACATAAACTTTGAGCTAGTACAAAGGGATCATTGAACTTAACCTCAAAATAGCCTAATGTACGCACATGTATAATGGCGAATAAATATTCTTAATCAATCACAGCAGGGAAACTAAAAATACTTCTGAGATCAGCTGTTTTTCCAAATTCTCCAACTTATGATTGAAACTAAATAATAACCTTATTCCTATGACTCAATAACATCAACTAAATTATTTACAATTTTCATATGGACAGAAATATTATATTCTTCTTATTCTCGATTCAAATTAAGTTCACGCGATTGGTCAAAACGGGACATTAAAGACTTCTTTCACACTGAACCAGCTTTGGGTAACTGATGCATAATTGCATTGCATCATATGATTTCGAAAACCGTCTAGATGTAAAGCGCTCCATATGATACAATGATCAGCCTGGTAAATGACACCGGTTATCCGATTGGCGGTTATGTGTGGAACTATCCTATTCAAACTTGATTGAAATGAAGACATCGAAGAATGCTCCTTTTTGTTTAATATTGGGCTAAGTATTGGGCCGATCCTTGCGAAACTTGGATGGGACCACCGCTGAGCGATGCTCTTTCATTTAAAAAAAAATTCATCGAAATCGGTTCAATATTGTTCAAATGATTGATATACAAACATAAAAAAAATAAAAAAAAACAGGTCGAATATAGTAACCTTGTTGTTTTTGGAAGTCGGTTAAATAAAAAAGAGTAATTGTTAAATTATTTCAGCTTGAAAAAAATTCTTGAATTTATCATGATCATGATCTAATAAAAATCTACCAACTTTATCAGCTTCAAACTCAAAATTTTTTCAAGACACAATAATAATTTTATGCTACATTCTGCTCAATATATTCATTAGAAATTAAATTAAAGAAAAAAAGATGATATTTTACAAATTTGGAAGTACAAATATAGATATTTTGGAAAATGTGCATTTTCGAGAAAAGTATACTGGAAACTTAAGATTATAAAAAAGGAAATATTCATAACCTGTTAATCTTATTGTCTTTAGAGATGTTCAAAACAAATGTCACAAACTTGTTTCGAATGATCTGGTCAGATTTTTTGTCCACATTCATTGCAGCTTTTTCGAGTTGACCTATCTTGTTGTCTACCGCATCTGTAGCACCTTCCCACTCAGTTGTCAGCAACTAGTCGTTGTGGCTGAGGATCTTCAATTCCAAGAAGTTTCTTCCCTCTTCTTTTAATTTCAGCTGGCAGCCCAGGAATTTCGATCCTTTCTCTTATTTTAGGAACAATAAGCTCCCAAGCAACTTCTGATATGAAATCACTCCTAGGCAAGACTTGCTGTCCGGCTCTGTTGGCATTGTAGATCCGTGATGCATTTATTGTAGCAATATTCAAAAGATCAAAAAATAACACCATTGGCCATCGTTTTGTATTGTGTGATACATCGTATTTGGAACACATTTGATCTAGTACGTCAACTCCAATTTTCGTATGATTATAAAATATTACTATTTCAGGTTTTTTCCTGTCTCCTGTTTCATCATCTATTTTATGATCATCATGCATTGTTGAAAGTAGAATAACTGTTTTTTTTCGGTTTTGTGCAGTAGGAGACAAGGGTCTTTCCTTTGTGATGGGCAAACAAAGATGAATAGACAGCACGTTCTTTGTTTGCTTTGAGTTCCTGTGGCACTCCCACCCTATTGCTCCGGATAGTGCCTACAATTGTCAATTTTTTTTCACTTAGAAGTCTCTCGGCTAACGGTATCGATGTGAACCAATTATTGGAGGTTAAATTTCTATTAGTACCTGCTACAGGCTCTATCAATCGTAATGTCACTTCTTCCGCTGATTGTGAAAGTCTGTATGGCCCATCAGGCTGAGTACCTACATATACTTCGAGGTTCAAGCAGTACATAGATTTCGCGCATACCAGGGCAAACACTTTGAGGCCATATTTCCCAGGTTTGCTGGGAATATACATTCTGAACTGACAACGACCGCGAAATTTCACCAACTGTTCATCAATTGTAACAAATTCACTAGGAGTGAAAAATCGCTGAAATTTTGCTACACAAAGTTCAAACAATTCCCTAATAGGCGCTAATCTGTCAATTTCACGTCTTTGATCTCGATCCCTGATGTCATCGAATCGGAAGCACCGCATTAGAAAACGAAACCGCTTTTCACTCATAGCTAAGTAGATCATTTCCACCCCAGTTCCACAAGAATTGTCCCACATATTTTTTGTTTTTTTTTCTACTACCACCTATTACACCTGAGAGCAGTAATATGCCCAAAAAAGCTCGAATTTCAATATCATCTGTGAGTTTTGCATCTCTCTCTCATTCATATTTTTCTTTTATTTTATTTACATAGATATTTGTACCAGAAACTATCAGTCCAATAATAGTGTTGTCAAAAAAAAGATTGAAACATTCTATCTCAGTTGCAGCATTTTTTGCCTCACCCTTAGATCCAGGTAAATGAAGAACAATATTTCTGCTTCTTGTTCGAATATTTGGACGAGAAGGAACACTTTTCTTCCACTTCATGATATTGTTCAATTTGTCCTTAGAAAAATATAGATCCGCCAACAGCTGTTCATCACCACTATCCTCCTCATCCACATTCATTCGATCGTCAACTACTTGTCCAAGACTGGAATTGACATTGCTATTCTCATTTTCAGTATCCGAAGGGTGAATTTCTTCTTCAACATTATCTATTTCTCCATCATCACTATCACTTGAAATAACATCTTCATCATCAGTGAAACAATCGCGTAGAAGTTCATTATATATTTCACTCTCATCCAACGGTTCACGACGATGGTTCATTGCACAAACGGGCGTGCGGGCTACAGATGTAGCCCAAGCAACTTTCACGGAAACTCACAAGACAACACACACTCGTAGAATGTCAACAATCAACTGCCTGAGTAGTAGGGGTTGTAAAAGACAGCTACTGAACGGCTCACCCCACCACATCCACCCATAACATGGCGACAGCGAAAACAAAAGTACTGGGCTACACCTGTAGTAGCCCGCGCGCCTATCAGAGGGTTAACTAATGCAGCTAGAAATTTGAAATGCAGCCTCAGTGGGAGGTGACGAATATTAAAATAAAAAACCTAGCTTCTACCCTTATTGTCATAGGAGGTTTAAATTTGAAATGTTTCTTCATTCAGAGGTGGTGATTAAGAAAACAACGAAGCCTCTATGATCAGCTGGAAGAGCCCTAGGACTAACTTCTTTCCTAATTTGAAATGTAACCTCAGCGGGAGGTGGTGAATAATAAAATCGAGTAGAATTTTTATGAGAATGCAGCAACTTGCGTTGGGCCAGCTAGTAGTTAATATTAGTTAATATTTAGTGTGATTATGAACATTAGAAAGTGACCATGTTGGAAATACAAAACAAAACAACCGACCTGCAGTTTTGTTCCAGAAAAACACATGTTTTAAAGCATGTGTGTCAGCACAAAAGCTGTATAATTTGTGAATATATCTATATAAATAAAATTCGAGTTTTGTCTGTACATTTATCAGAATTATATATTTTTTGGTCATTTTTACATTTTATACATTGTTATTACATGTTGGCTACCGGATAAGATTCACTCTACTTTCCCCGAACCCAGACAATTTTTTCCATGTCTTCCAATTCTAAACACACAGTTGAAACATTAAAATGAAATAATGTGTAGTTAAATATCAAATTTTATAAAAAACTTTGTGTGTCCTTTATTGGTACACATGGGGTAGGCAAGGTTTAAACTTGATTTAGTACATTCCAGACCCGTGTGTACCACATTTGGACACACTCTTGTAATCCAATAGTTTCAATAAATTCATAAAATAGTATATCATCATAACAATATCAACATATGTTAGTATTACAAATCCAAGCTACAAGTATGAAGTAATAAAATGTTAGTATTCATAAAAATATTTGATCATATATTTATTTTTTTCTTAGTACTTACTCAATAGTTGATCATTCTGGAATTTGAATTGTTTATTTCTGTGGGATAATGTTTATTTTTATATCACTTGAACTTTTTATACATTTCACTCGCCTAATAATAATAAAAAATCACTGTTTTCCACACTTTTTATCTACTAATTCAGACCTGATTCTATACCTGGGCAACATAAGCACTAACTCAGGAATGCATGCGCGTATAAGGGGGTGCTAGAGTTTTGACCCATAAATGAAATTGAAAGTTTTTCTACTATATGAAAAGGCAGTATAATGTCAATAAAAATTTGTAGCCTAATCAAAAGAAAATTTTAAAATCATCATATGAAGTCATGTCAGAGTCATATTATACAAATGTCAATAAAAGAAATATAAATTGGAGTGAATTAAAACCACTAATTATTGAGCTGACTAAGTATTCATTTCTTTGTTACATTATGGGTTTTGAAAAAACAGGGAGAGCACATGTACTTATCATCTGGACATCCTGGGCATGAAGTTGTTACCCCTTAGCATTCTGCATTGCATGATTTTGTCCAAATCTTGCTGACAGTTTGTTATAACATAGTGTACACCTTCCTCTTTTACCTTCAACAAGATGGTGTGAGCTAGTGATTTCTTCTACTACTTTTCTATTTGGACATAACGCTATAACAAGTTTCTCCCTGAGGGAAGTAATATCCTTGGTTGACTTCATCACTTTTTTGAAAATGTAATGAGCATTTATAATGGAAGTATTTAGTAATAGTTCAAATGCCAATTTCCTATACCACTTCATGCCGCGTCTATGTGGAGTACTGTAGGAGCTCATCTGATCCGATAAGTCAATAAATGTTTTCCCAGCATTATATTCCACAATTGATGACGGTTTTTCTATTTCTTGGCCTCGTTTTGTTGTGATTGTAACCATTTCGGGAACAGCTTTGCTTGTCAAGAACAAAACGTCTCTTTTGTCCTTCCATTTAGCCACAATCACGTCTGTATTACTTTGTAGACTGACAAGCTCACCTTTCTTCAATTTTTTGTTTACTACAGCCTTAGGCACATGCTTGCGATTTTTGCGAAGGGTCCCAGTTAGGTAGGTTTTTCTATCTATCAGTTCATGGGCAAGATCAACCAAAGTATAAAAATTGTCAGTAAACAAATGCCTACCTTTGTCGAGAAATGGATCCATTAGTTTCAAAACTAAACTTGTAGTGATTGGCTTATTGTCCAAGATTGTCTCCTTACTGCTATATACTTTGATTTTACATGTGTATCCCCCTTGTGAGCATAGCTTGTATAGCTTGATGCCATATTTATGGCGTTTCCCTTTGATGTATTGCTTGAAAACTACCCTACCGCAGAAGGGCACCATTGTTTCATCAATGCACAATGATTTGCCGGGTGTGACTGCTTCTATGAAGCAAGAATTCAGTTTTTCAATGACAGGTAAAATTTTATGCAATTTTTTTGCACTGTCATCTCCATCAGGACAAAGTTCATTATCATTGAAATGAACCATGCTCAAAATAGCCTCAAACCGATTTCTGGATAAGCCAGAAATGATGCTAAATTTATTTTGATACAGAATAAAAGTCGACCAGTATGATTTAATTTTGGGTTTCCTATCTAATCCCATCCAAATTAGAAATCCAAAAAAAAATTTCAGCTCCTCAACATTCACCTCATTCCACAAAGCTATTATTGAGTTTTCTTTCACATTTTCTTTCAATATACCTAAAATTGTTTTCTGGTATGCATATTTATTGGTTTCTTCCACAATAAAGCTCAATAATTCATGATCAATGAATAATTCAAAAAAATCTATGGGTGAGTCACCTAACCTCTTTGATATGAAATCATTATTCACTCCCGGCTGCGTATCAAAAACAAAATTATTGACAATTCCAGTTGGCTCACTCCACACAAGATGATCACGCTGTGGTGCCCCTGCAAACACATCAGATTCTTGAGATTCATCACTGGATGAATCAGTTTCTGAAATTTCAGCATCTTGTAGAAGTTCTGTTGTAGTAGTCTTTCTTCTCTTGCTTGGCCCTGGTTCTTCATCTACGTAGGTAGGATCTTCATCACTATTGTCAGTAAAAATAAAATCCGAGTCACTACTGAGACACTCCAAAAATTTGTCTATCTCACTTTCTTTTATTCGCATTGACATTTTGTAATAACTTAGATCAATCTATCATAGTTTATCTAGCTAGAGCATAAAAACAATCAACCGAACACGCACAGAGATTTGTGAGCACTAGCAAAACGAGGTTATGTTGGACTGAATGCAACATCTGACAATATTTCGAATCACGTGATGTATTGCCAACCTAACCACAACCCAAGATGATTTTTCTACTGTCCAGACCCACTACTACAGCCCAACGCATAAGAATAGCATTGGAGTGTGTCCGTATTTGGTCACAGCTGTGGAGAAAACTGCTATCAGTTGTGTCCAAGTATTGTACACATGGGTTGGAGTGAAAATTCAATGTGTCCAGATATTGTACACATGGTAGCCAACATGTTAATTATTTTATTGTTATTAATTTAACAGTATTGAAAACTTTTTTGACAATGTCTTTAGCTATAAAAAACTAAATTAACTTTCTTTTAACAGAATAATAAACATTTAAAAACCAAGTACCGTATTGTGCGATTTTGGATACATTTCTTCTAAGTGTTATTACTACATAAGGATGTATGTATGTGTGTATTAGTGTATGTATGTTCCCAGTAAATTCTAAAACTGCTGAACCGATTTTTATAAAATTTTCAGGCATAATGTAGAATAGTCCCAAGATGGTTCCTGTGAAGGTTGGGAGTTCAAAAGCCCTTGCTGAAGGACATAAAAATAAAAATCATAAAAGGAACATCTGATAGAAATCAACAGTTTTTAATCATATGGTGGGCCCTTAGTGGTGTTATTTATGCTGTCTGCAGACTTGTGTAGTTGGAGCATTGCAGTCATGTAGAAAACATATGACTGGTGAATCAAAGCTCAGCTTATGTTTCATCCATTATTTCTTTGGTGAAAAAAAAACAAAATTTTCTAATTTCAATTTATCCAAACAAAAATTAACATTTTAGGAAGGTTTGGTTTGTGCTAGGCTCTTGGGAGTTTGCCAGGTAGCACTATTATAACTAAAATACCGTTGCAATGCATGGGTGAACCGCTAGTTATTTGATAAAATATCATATCATCCACAAAAAACATGTAATTTCAGTGTAATTAATATTAATATTACTTTTATGTTTCAAAGTTAGCTTGATGTTAATTAAAAAAATCAATTAATTCTGTATGATTGATTTGCAAATTTTCCCTGAGCTGGAATTTGAATGCTGTAAAATCCTTTACTGTACTGAATAAGGATTGTGGTAATGAAAATCAGCTTTTTTTTCTGTAAACAGATGTTTACCAGCTTGATTCAATGCCCAGTAGAGTGGTGAATATCTAGGAGTATGACAAAAAATTTTGTTTCAGCATTGTTTCTCCTTGTGTGTTTTTTTTAATGGTAGGTTGATCAAGTAGGTTGATCAAATGAAGGACGATTAATAGTTTTTGAGAACAAGGTTCTGCGGAAAATCTTTGGCCCAGTATGTGAAGATGGAGTTTGGCGCATAAGAAAAAACAGGGAATTACGTGCCCTATACCAAGAACCAGATATAATAGCCCTCATAAAAGCCAAAAGAATTAGCTGGTTAGGTCATGTGCTTCGTAGAGAGGAGGGAACAAGGCTGAAGGAGGTGTGCAAGGCCATACCTGCAGGAAGGCGACCATTGGGAAGGCCTAAATTAAGGTGGCTTGACCAAGTTGGGAAAGATGTTGTCAGGTGTGGAGGAACAATTGAAATGGCAGAGGACAGAGAAGAATGGAGGAGGCTAATCTACGAGGCAAAAAATCGACTGAGATTTGTGACGCCCCAGCAGTAAGTAAGTAAGTAAGGTTGATCAAGTATTTGTTCAAGTATTGGTTGATAAAGTATATAGTCAATCAAGTTCTTACTGGTATCGTTTAATCCTTTGTCTGCTAAGAATTATTTGACATGTTATCCCAAAACTTCTAAGGTTTTAGTCATGTTGTACCCCAAAACTGCTAACCCTAAAATGGTGATACTGAATAAATCATAACTTCCTCAAATTTCAAGTTCTTAAAAAAAATAAAAAAACAAAAGTTTGTGAAAAATTCTTCAGAATTTTTTAATTCTTCTTTTTTCCCCTTCATGATTGCTGTCACCTGACCAGGCTTTGCAGATGAATCCAGTCAATGTTGGGTTGGGCCATGATGGCAGATTTTAATTGATGTTGCATATGTTCTACTAGTCCATTGGAAGCAGGTTGCTAGCTAGTTGTAAAGTTGTGTTGGATTCCATAAATGTTTGTGAAGTTTTTAAAAAGGTGAGAGGTGAACTGAGCTCCTCAATCAGACATTATTGTGAGGTAAAAACCAAACTGAGACATCCAAGTAGTTAAGAGTGCATGAATCACAGATTCTCAAGTCACATGCTCCAATGGGTAGACTTGGCCACTGAGTGAAATGATCAATGACAGTTAAACAATAGCAAAGGGAGTGTGCAGATGGGAGCAGCCCAATTATGTCAAACATGTATGTGCCCAAATCTGTGAGATGGAGTTGTAAAAGATCCAAGAGGAGCATGAACATGTCAAGATATTTTTGACTTTTGACATTCAATGCAAGTGTGTGATCAGTTTTGACAATCCTTGCACAAGGATGACCAAACAAAACAGTCACTGATCAACTTGATAGGAGCTATGGCACTAGGATGGCTCAAGTTGTGGAGTTGCTGTGTTATGAAAGGTCTTGTTTTTCCTGTGGAGACATCACAGCAAACTGTAATAGTTGTTCCAGGAACTGGAATACATCTAAATGTCTAGAGGAGAATGATGCTCTGAAGTTTGTCATCTTTTTCTTGAGAGTCAACAAGCAATTTGTAGTCAACTGGGTCTGAAATTGCTTCAATGTAAGAAAGAGTATCAGCAACAATGTTGTCTGTGCCATTGGCATGTCGAATATTTGTTGAGAATTGTGCTATGAAAGAAAGTTGATTCAATTGGATTGGTGGGAGTTTTTCTTGCTTTTGCTAAAATACTTCATCCATGAATCTTTGGAAAGTTTGTCCAGCATTTCAAAGTCCAAATGTCATGAATTGAAATTCAAAAAGTTCAAATGGAGTGGTTATGGCTGTCTTGCAGATATCCTCTTCAGCAACAGGAATTTGTTGGTATGCCTTTACTAAATTAAGTTTTGAAAAAACTGTGCATCCATCAAGGAAGTAGGCTACATCATGGATGTGGCAAACAGGATTGGTGTGGGATGGTCCAAGCATTCAATGCATGATAATCTCCACAAGGGCGCCAAGTTGAATCAGCTTTTGGTGCTAGGTGTAAAGGAGATGACCAAGGACTTTAAGATGGATGAGCAGTACCAGCTTGTAAAATGTCGTCAAATCCTTTACAAACAATTTTCAACTTCTCTGGTCCTAAATGACATGGGTGGCATGATATGGCGGGGGGCCAGGAATTGTATAGATATGATGGACAATCATGTTTGATGATCTGAGGTCCATTCATCTTGCTAAGGAGCACTGGTATGCCTACCTCTTCCCACACCTATCCTGCTACCCATAGACCTACACCTTAGAATTCCACCTCTTATACCCCTAACACCATAAGGCCTAATTGGTCTAGTTGGTTGTGTAGGCTCAGGTTCATCTTCCTCTGAGTCAGAGGGCAAGCCTAAGTCAGGAGGATCACTTTGAATGTCAGAAAAAAGTATAGCCCTCTTACATGTTGATGGACCAGGAGTTTGAGGATCAAATGTAGGATCTTCATCCATATCATCAACAAAATCGTCACTTGATTGATCATCACTTGAGTTGCTTTCATTGTTCTCACTATCATCAAAATGAATGTTCAGCCCCAATTCTCTAATGAAATCTAATAAAATAACATGTTCTCACTAACTGGGGATTGAGATTGATTTTGATCAATCATAATTACCTAAACCTCTAAGACACCAACTATAAAATAAAACTTGATCATAAACAATGTAGCATAACCATTGAAACACAGAAACACTGCACTTCAGAACAACAATAACAGCTGTGTGAACCAACTATACAGTAAACTAAACACTCCATGCTATCTAGATCACAGCTGCTTTTGTCAGTAGTGTAGTATCTAAAAACCAGCAAATAACAAGGTAATTATAATTTTTTACAAGAATTACACTTATTCAACTGTTATTTACCAAAATCTGTATAAAAATAATGCAATTTTTAGCACCATAAAAAATTGCAACAAAAAACTATATATTGTTCCATAGCAGTTTTTGGAACAAAGGCCAACAATGATATATCATTGCATAGCAGTTTTTGGCACTAATGCCAACAACATTGAATCACATAGCAGCCAAAGTATTAAAGACCACAATACCATAAACTGGGGTTACTTGAAACAGTTTTCAACTTTAAAGCTTCATAACTTTCATATGGATTGAAATTTTCAAATGCTTTTGGTGCTCAGGTATGAGACTGGGTCTAGTTTAGCATTGCACCATGTTACATTTTAAAATATTGACAACAAAAATAAATAAAATAATATGGGTGTTTCAAGTTACCCCTTAGAATGGGGTTACTTGAATCAATTCATGCAATTGCACATGAAATTATTACTGTAAATTTAATGGCTTGCAGTCAATTTTGATTGTGAATAAATAATATTCTTACTCACACATGGCCAAACGTTTTCGAGTCATGAAAACTCATCTTCAAGGCATCCTAGATCGGCCATGTTGGATTTTTGGTTAGTAGAATTATGATTTTTATATAATATGATCAAAAGTGTGATTTAAAATGTAATTGTTCATTGAGGATGTTTTGTTTACTGTGTGTGGTGTTTTTGTTAATTTCAAATTGTTCCAAGGTGCTGGATTTGTGTCCTTTAGATTTTGTATGAAAAATGTGTAGGTTGGGAGTGATGTCAGTAAAAGTGTGTCCAGTCATTCAAACTCATTCAAATATGGTCTGCAAAAGTCGATTTGGTTTTTGTATTTAAGGCTTGTAAATAATGTTTTTTGTAACATTGTTTAAATGCATGGCCTTGTTTGTCCTATGTAAAATTTGTAAAAATCACAGCAGTTCAGTTTGTAGATCCCTGGGAGATTGTATTTGTTTGTGTTCAGATATACGATCTCCCAGGGCTCTACAAACTGAACTGGTCTGATTGTAACAAATTTCACAACTGAAAAAACAGGATTGTAAATTTAACAATATTTGGGCACATTGATGCACCATAGCTAAGTGTATTAACTCGCCGAACTGTACTGTACAGTATAGCATTATTTCTTTTTTATTATTTGAAGATATGATACAATTGACTACTGAAAAGGGAGCAAATGTAGAGGTTATTGCTGGTTCTGGAAGTTCTAGAAGTTCTTGGTAGTAGTGGTTGTCAATCGTACATATTTGG
Source organism: Conomelus anceps (assembly GCA_948455865.1). Lineage (NCBI taxonomy): Eukaryota > Metazoa > Arthropoda > Insecta > Hemiptera > Delphacidae > Conomelus > Conomelus anceps. The sequence goes on along the minus strand of OX418216.1, from coordinate 75,854,934 downwards.
AATAAAAAGAGGACCACTGGGATAATCCCGGAAATAATAAAAAATGAAAAGGTAGTGAAATCAATAGTAAAGAATTCAAAATTAATAAAAAATATATTGACTTCAATTTAGACTTATGCCAAAGGCAAATATTATGAAAAGGATATGAGTGCACAATGGCAATAATTTTTTAAATAAATCAAATAATTAAATTAAAAATCAAATTGATATGATCAATATTAGGAAACATAAATTTATAAATGGATTTTCATGAATGAATTAAGAGCAAATCATATCATTGCTTTAAATTGAATTGAAAAATTACTTCAATTTTGGATTTGCAATTATAATCAAACTTATAAAGCATAAATTGATTAACCACAAACAATAACTGATAACAATTAAGATTCGTTCATTAATGAATTAAAATGGCAACAAATACAAATTAAAAGAAAAATATGTCAATAAGTTGAATATAATAAATTCAGCCAATGTATGGCAACGGCAATAAATGCAAAATATAATAGATAATAATCTATAAGATTTAATACCAAAATATGGCAATGGCAATAAATGCAAAAGTAGGATTATGTCTGAATAAAATAGCTTACAAGATAAAATGCCCAAATATGGCAATGGTAATAAATGCAAAATTACAAAAACAATGTCAAACTATGACAACAATGCACGAATGCAAAAAAAAAAACTCCATCTGGGTATGTAAGGCCATGTATGGCTATGGCACAAATGCAAAATAGATCGAAATCTGAATGAAATGCACAAAATAATAATTCTAAAGCCTGGGCACAATTGTGGCAGCTTATATGAGACTAAAGCCAGAGGGCACATTTGTGGTAGCTTATATGAGACTAAAGCCAGAGGGCACATTTGTGGCAGCTTTTATGACAAATTTAGAATGAAATAATTCTTGAAAATAGCCAGGGCTTGGCAGCATCATAATTGGAAATAGCCAGAACTTGGCAGCGTCATAGGCTTAAATAGATGATTGAAATTAGCCAGGGCTTGGCAGCGTCATAGGCTTAAATAGATGATTGAAATTAGCCAGGGCTTGGCAGCGTCATAGGCTTACATAAATAATTGAATATAGCCAGGGTTTGGCAGCGTCATAGGCTTCAATAGATAATTGAACTACATCAAATATGAAATTAATTAAATATCAGTTTACAAGAAATAATAAAGATTGAAATAAAATTGATAACATAACTTTCGTCTCGAAGTCTTAGTCCACCCAGGAGGTCAGATATGGAAGAACAACTGGGAGGGTGCTACCGGAATACAGCAAGCAGCATAAAGCAATTGTACCAAATTGCTAAGACGAATGAGAATCAATGATATTTCGATCCTTTGAAATATGTAGATGAAGAAGCATGGACAGGACTACAGATGACCAAATCAAAAGAAGGCGTGGCAGGTGCATTGATGGAAATCAATTAAATTTGATTTGAATAGTTAGAATGTTCTCATAAATTTGAATAAAAATCACTTGTTAGAGTTGTTAGGCTGATGCACTAGAATTTGAAAGAGTTCAGAATTGCAATAATTTGAAATGATGCCATTAGCAACATGTTGAAGGGCGTGATCAACCAAAGTTTGAATAAATTAAAATGAAAGTTCAAATTGTTACTTTGAATGTACAATAATTTAAAATGCATTGAGCATGTCACAAAGTTTGATGATTTATCTTATTCTATTAAACGAGCAAGGAATTGTATGCACGTATGTATGTAAGTTAAGTCTTGCGACAACGTTGTTCAATTTTTAAAAAACAAATTTATTGTCACTGAAACTTTTACAATATTAAAATTAGATTAGATCAAAATTAAATAAGATCAAAATTAGATAATTCAATATACATTTGAATTGGGTGAGTCTTCTCTCCACGATGGAGTACGCTGGACTGACTCCCGAATGGAAAAAGCGGTGGGAACTGGCACTGCAAAGCCATACTGAAGAGTAGACAGTTTCCACGAAACTAGCTGATCTAGCTGCTGAGCACGGATGTAATCAGGATGTAACTCCTCCATCCCTAAAGAGAACTTCAGGGGTTGGTTTGGAAGTTCGATCAGGTGGACCTCCTTTGAAGACTTTTCTGTAAACTGCGAATGCAATGATAATGCCAAAAATTATTACTGCGTACAACACAATAGTATAGATGTTCAAGTCCGAGGTGAAGTATGCACTTTGAATCACTGGGGATATCACATTAGTGTTCAGTTTATCAATGTCCAAATTTTTTATGTTGATTTTAAAGTCTGTTAATTGATGGTCTTGCAGTTCTAATTCGAAATCTTCTATAAATTTCGGGTGTCCTCTAAGCTCAGAAGAGTGAATTAGTTGTTTTCCTTTAACCCTTAACTTGGCAGACATTGAAAGATGGTCGTTAAATGAAAGTTTTATGAAAATTTAGTATATTATAGATGTCCTTGATGAGATAAAAAAAGTTTTTCAAAAAAAAATCACCATAAAAAAAAGTTATGATATGTATTACCAGTGATACAATGCCAAGTACCTCGTACCTCAACTCATAACGCATATGTATTACATGTGATACAATATCAAGTATGCAGCAACAAAGGTTCTAGTATGTATGTATTACTGTTGATACATTGCCTAATTATCAAATGCATCAACTCTTTGTAATTATTCATTGATGGATCTTTTTTATCAAATACCAATGATGATTGTTGTACAGCATATTTTTGTCAATATCTTGGGCATGTTTCAAAGCAAATAACAAACTTATAACATTGGTTATTTTGATAATGCAAAAATACTTTTCTACTCGAAAAGTAACCTTTTTGTTCTAACATTTCAGACAAGTTGAAAATTTCGGAATACAAGATACTGGGAAAATAATATGCCATTTAAAAAAACAAATTTATTGAATGATGTAATTTACGTAGTCATTGTAATGAAAATAAAAAAAATGTTGTAAGTAGAGCAATTTAGTATGTAAGCAAGTCTTATAACCTTATATGAACTTATTTCTTATTACATTTCTGTAACAGTATTATAAACACCTACTTTTATTCACATTTACTCATGTACACTTATATTTCACTTAAAAATATACATTTACTTCTGCTTATGGAATAATAAGAAGCAGTTTCGCTTTTCAGTGAAGCACAAACGAAGTTGGCATTTTGTGCATGTTACATTTGTTTGTCCATTGGGGCAATGCATACAGCGTCCCCTTGTAGCAAAGATTGCAAAATGATCAGTTGAATCATATCGCACATCAGATGCAGGCCTGACAGTTTTGGGTGCCTTGATGATCTTCTCAGGCCGGGGAACTTGATCTAGTTTTGCACTTCTCTTACGTCTGCCATACAGCATCAAGCTTTGAGCAATAGATGTTCTGAACTCTTTCAAAATATCATGCTTTCCTGCTATTTGCAGCAGAGCATGATGTCTTCTAGATAACAACCATGAATTATTGACACTTATGTCTAATAACTGAGAAAATATCCCCAAATACCATTTATGGGACCGAAGACCTGTACGGTAGAGGGCAACCAACATATCTGCTAGGTCTACACCTCCCATGTGCTGATTATAATCTTTTACAATCTGTGGACAAGGTATGTCAATGCGTTTCTTCTCTTCACTTGAGTACCGATTTATAGTACTGATTGGCTCTGCAGCAACATATGTGCTACAAAGATGTACTGGTTTGTTGTCAAACCATTTGACAATTGACACATTCATTTCATTGTCTACACGGTAGTCATATGAGCCTCGGCCTTTTTTTTTCAAATCCTTATCAGCTAAAAGGTCACACCCTCGAAGGCGATTGGATCGAATCGTCCCCAAACTAAAAATCCCCAACTCATATCGCAAGTAATGCATAAGTTCAAGAGATGTAAAGAAGTTGTCAAAGTACACAACAGATCCTGGCTTATTGTGAATACTTTGACATAGTGCAACAACTACCTTCGAACCAAAACCAAGCTGCTGCACTTCGTCTGTCAGAACATTATTTCTAAACGTGTCATCACCACCATATATTATAAAGTCATATATTATACCAGAGATGCCGGCTCTTACATATAATTTGAAACCCCACTTTGTTGGTTTATTCTTCATGTACTGGCGTCTGGAACCAGCACGGGTACCTTTATAGGGTATCATCATCTCGTCAATAGAATTTTTTTTCTCTTGCTCCAATGAAATGCATTTCTGTCTCAAGTGCTCTAAGATAGGTCTAATCTTGAAATAACGATCATCATTCATGTTTTCGTTATTAGCAAAATGCAAAAACCTCCTAATACTTTGATAACGTTTCAATGGCATAATATTTGCAATTTTTTCGAATCTGAGATTCCCTGACCAGTAATCAGTATAGCTGGGCATTTGTACAACCCCCATAAGTAGCTCTATGGCCAGGAAATCCATCAAATCATATTTATTTATACCCAAGCATTTACCAGACACTTGAGTGGAATATAAATTAGTATTTTGTACAATTATATCAATTAGAACATCATCAAAAAAATATTTAAAATATTGGTATGGCGTCTCATGTCTCTCAGGATGTGTGAACTCATGGTCAGTTATGGTTGCTTCACCCTCAAAGTGCGATTTTCTCCACCTGAAATGAACAGTAAATTTTCCAATCATTTCAATTTGTTTGCTTTTTTTTTTGCTGAGGGTGATGCCTACATAAGCTCCAGGCTATGAATCTCCAGTTATGAGAGGGATGATAATGAGACATGGATGGACCTACAGCTTTAGGTGGGATCCGAATCAACAGGAAGCTATTTCTAAACTCAGGAATGATATTTAGAGGAGTCGGCTTAATAAGTGTTTACACATCCAACGGGAATAGCAAGTGCATGGCTCTCAAATTATCTGAGCAATAAGATTCCAGCACGACCCTGGAGCCAACCGCTTCCCAATTATAGTGTTGTATTAGTGAAAATCTCAGGAAAAAGTCATGATTATTATGAACATGGACAATAACTTGTGCAGAAATATGAATACTTGTTACTCTCACCATTCATTACTCTAACAGGGTTCTCCATTGCAAGTAACAGTTCAAGTATATATAGTACAATTGTTTTCACTGCAGTTTACAAGAAAGGATAACAGAAGAATAGAAATAAATGTTGAATTTTGAAATGATAATTCAATTTGGTACTTACTTGAATTGTTTTTGAATCGGTTTCTTTGCTGTTTTTGGATGTGGTCTTTCCTCAACAGTTTCAGTGAGTCGTTTGGAAGCTCTTCCAATAGATGATGCACGACGTTTAGGCTTTTGATTATCTGTGGCAACAAATGATGATGATTGTATGGTTATAGCAGTACTGGATGGAGGTGAAATGCAGGATACTTCCGGAAGCGAGGTATTCATCACTACAGCAGATGGAGATGAGCTTGTACCTAGGTCAGGTACGGAGACATCTAATGTCCATATCTCTGTAGGCGCATCTGCAATATCTTCAAATATGAGCTGCTCATCAACTGGCTCAAGGATTGTCAGACTAGTGTTGTGCTGTTCTTCTCCATTATTGTGTAGACCAGATGTTTGTTCTTCATCTGATGACTCTTCTGCCTCTGAATCAGCAAAAGGTTTGGGAAGGATAGATTTTATATAATCTATTCTCCTTTCTAGAATCTGAAATCAAAGATTTGAGTTCGCATTGGAGTACAATAATTTAAATTCTTGATATTATAGGACAGCTTACTTTATGGGCTACATATTCAGTAGAGAGATAAAGTGATACATTTATATAAATAATTCTATATAGATTCTTAGTTCTTATTGATGATCATCAATTTTAGAATGGATTATAACATCAATGAATGCTGTACATAACATTATAATTGAATAAATTGTAATACATGTTATAAATTTTGTTGTAAATTTTCCAAAGATTCATTTTTATATTGAAAAAAGCTGAATGTCAAGCGATATATAACTAAGCAATGTATTATCAGTGATACCTAGCAATAAGGAAGTGAATACTTATGAACTGAGCAGTGTATCAAATGTAATACTATGCTTGCATGAGTCATGCGTCTCATAACTTGGCAATGTATTACTGGTGATACTATAATTTCAATCTACAAAAAATGATACTAAAACTAAATAAAGTTTCAATTTAAACATATGTATACAATCCCTGTTATTTATAGATCAGAATCTCATCAATCAAACTTAGAATAAGTTGTGTTACTAATACGATTTTATGTCATTTACCTTGTCACGCGACTGTTTCTTCTGCTTGGCTGACATATTTGAAGACACTGAAGTTTCAAACGCGCTCTGTAGGTTACAGTAGGAAATGACAGATGGCAGCACCAGTCTATTGTACAGAGGAAAGTATCACGGATGATACCATGCCAGTTCCCGAATGAAATACAGTACAGAAAAAATTTGAAAAAAAAATTAAAGCAACGTATTATATTTGATACATTGTCAAGTTAAGGGTTAAAGAATATTCTTCCTTCACTTGTGTCTATGAAAAAGACCCCTTGCAATATTTTGACGGCAGTGTTTGTGTTGCTTTCAATGTTAAATGTCTCTTTTTTCGGCAAGATCGCGAGATATTGTTGAATTTCTGGAACCCATTTCAGGAGATTTTCGTGTATTTCGAGTGTAGTGTATTTGCAGTAATCTGTGGTACCAGAAGAGATGATAGCTTCTTCGCAGTTCAGTTGCTGATGGGAGATGTCTTCAGATGAGCATAGATATTCTGAATCAACTAACAGTTTACATTTCTTTTCTAGCCCTTCAATCCTGACATTTCCTATTTTATCATAAGATTTTAACAAATACTTATTTCTTGGCAAAATAGTTGCAAACCCTGATTTTAATTTAGTTGGAATCGAAAATAATTTATATAGATCAAATACTACTTCTTCAACAATTGGAAATTCAAGGAAATAAATTATTTCATTGTCAATCAATTTACAGTCTACGTTTACTAATTTTTCTATCTCTAACATCTTATCATACCTTATTTCTATGGGAAGTTTCTTATCATAATACTTAGATATTTTAACAAGTTCAATAAACAATTCTCTAGTAGATATTATACTGGGATGAAGAACTCCAACCTTACAAAATGAAATTGAATTTTCAATATCTTGAACAACATTCAACATAATATTATAAGCGATAAGTAATTGATTCAGTATATCTTTAATTTTTTCTAATTCTACAAAATCATTCAAATTATTTTTTACCATAAGCAGTTTTTGTTTCAGTTCTTCAAAATTTTCATTGACTAACAAAATTGTTTTATTGAATTCTACAATGATATCATTACTAATAGAATAATGTTTAGTCATTTGACTAATCAAATTATCTTGATTGTTATGAAGTTCAAAAATCAACTTATCATATTTTTCGCCATCGTAAGCATCTAAATTTCCAGTTATAAATTTGATAATAGATCCTACACCATTAATTAAACCTCTTTTGTTGCGTTTCTTACTGTCGTTACCTAAAAGTACAATTTCAAGTTTTTCTTCAATAACAGATTTGGTATGATTGATAAATTTCAAATAATTAACTGCTTCCCTTAACCTACTACTATTATCTGTAACATAATCAATTTTCTTACTTAAACTAATATTACTCCAAAAATAATAGGTTACATTCTTATAGTATTCATTTAACTTATCAAATTGCAAAAACATTAAATTCAAATCAAAATTATGTACAAAAACGTGAGAAGTAAACTCTAGCTTAGCTGTACCTAGGTGAATTGGAACAATTCCAGAATTTACTGTTACATTTTTAATTTCTATTGCTGTTCCTGAAGTGGCTCCGTGCAGGATGAGGAGGGACCTGGAACAGGATTCGAATTGTCAGTTGTAGTTTGAGTCACTGCTTCTAGTAAGTTAGTTTTGTCATTTTCGTTAAGTTTCCTTGGTCTTTTAATTTTTGATAGGTGTATTTTGGATTTGGTGTTATGATGTCTGGGAATAATTTTTGCTGTTTTCAATTCTTTGTTCACGGATTCAATCTTTTCTTTATTATATTTATTTTTAGTCTTGCTTTGCTTCTGCATATTTTTTATGTAAATTTCTGAAGGAATATCGGGCAATACTTCTCTATTGACATTCGCTTTTTCAATTACCTTTTCTTTAGTTGTTTGATTAGTCTCCCTAATGTGTTCGTACAGGTGTTTGGTCTTTTCTTTATGCTGGTTGATATAGTCACTCATAATTTGTTTATTTATGTCAATGTCCAGCAAAGAGTTGGCGTTTATGTGTCCGTACAGAATCTCGAATGGGGTTAATTTAGTGACGGAGTGAATGCTACTGTTATAAGCTAGAATTGCATGTTTTACTTTTTTCTCAATAGAGTCACCTTTAAACTGTGTTTGATTATTCAAAAGTCTTATATGTTCGATTAGGGTTGAATGAAGTCTTTCACACACGCCGTTGGAAGGAGGGTGTTGTGTACTTATAAAATGAATTTTTATTTTATGTAATGCCATTAATTCTTTAACAACATTGTTGTTGAATTCAGTACCGTTGTCTGAAACTATTGTTTCGGGAACACCATGATGACTAAAGTAGTTCAGTAATTTATCTACTATTTCTACCCCTTGTGCACCTGTAAGAAGGTAAGCTTGGGCGTAACGTGAAAAACTATCTATTACTGTTAAAAATTTTCGTTTATCAAAGGTCACACTATCGATATGAATAGTTTGAAGTGGTTTTGATGCAGTAGGTGTAAGATTCATTTCTAAGTTCAATGGCACTCTCTCATACTTTGTTTTCAAACATATATCACATTTGTTGATGAAGTTTTGAATTCGGTTTCGGACGTTTGGCCAGTAGTATTTCCTTCTAATTTGCTCAAACGTTTCTACTATTCCACGGTGATTATTTTTGCCTATATGATAGTTCTCAATTATCTCATTTATTTCTTCTTCGTTGGTCACATCAATTAGTTTTTTTGTGCATCGAACTAGAATTAGTTGAGTATTTTTAAAATATGTTGCAATTACTACAGTAAATCTTTCATAGAAATCATGCTCGAAATACAAGCAGTATTTAACATTTGGGACTAAGTATTCTTTAACAAATTCTGCTACATCTTTTTCAAAATTATTTTCTGAAAGTTCTACTAAGATTCGGCATTTGTTTTCAAATAGTTTTTGTATTTTTACTTTGCGGGGTTTGTATTTAACTAATGATAAGAAGACTTGATTTTTTGCAAAATTTATGGGTTCATCAAGGGTTTGAATTCCGACTATTACATTTCCTTCATAATTAGAGTGTCTAGTTTGATCATCAGAATCTTCTTCTTCTTGTAGGCCTATGTCATCGCGTGTTTCATTAGCATCTACATTACCTACCATAGATTGATTGTCAAATTCAGGGAAATGTAATTCAATAGCTTCGTTTATTAGTCTATTTGCTTCTTCATTACCAACTTGCTGTGAGGTACTTGGGTTAGTATCGTTATTATTCAGTTGTATTCTAGATAGAGCATCTGCATTTTGATTAAGTTTACCTTTCTTATAACAAATTTCATAGTCGTATTCTTCAAGTTTCAATCTCCAACGGAGAAGTTTTGAGTTAGGCTCTTTTACTGAAAATAACCACTGTAGAGGCTTATGATCAGTATAGATTTTGAATTTTTGACCATATAAATATGGGCGGAAGTGTTTTGTAGCCCAAACTATAGCTAACAGTTCTTTTTCGATTGCTGAATATCTAGTTTCACTATCATTCAGCGTCCTACTTGCATAAGCTATAGGTAGGTCTGCTCCATTTTTCATTTGACTGAGTATGGCTCCTACTGCAATATTTGAGGCATCGGTTGTCAATAAAAATTCAGACGAAAAATCAGGATATTGGAGTATTGGGTCATTAGATAGAATTGTTTTGCAATGTTCGAAGCATTTTACATAATCATCATCGTTTATATTGATCTTTACTCCCTTTTTTAGGCGTTTTGTGAGGGGTTTTGTTATATCTGCAAAATTTTTAATGAATCTTCTATAATAACCTAGTAATCCAAGGAATCCTTTGATTTCTTTAGTGGTTTTAGGTATTGGATAATTTTTTATTGCTTTTATTTTGTCTGGGTTAGGTTTTACCCCTTCTGGTGTGACTATATGCCCTAAATATGCCACTTCTTTTCTTAAGAACTCTGTTTTGTCTGGCTGTATTTTAAAATTAGCACCTCGAAGTCTCTCAAATACTTCCTTCAATCTTTGTATGTGTTCTTGTAGGCTTGTTGAATAGATTATGATATCGTCTAGGTAAACAAGACAAATTTCGTTATGAATCCCCCTTAAAATATTATTTAAAAGGCGTTGGAAAGTGGGAGGGGAGTTTTTTTAGCCCGAATGGCATTCTTAGGAACTCATAGTGACCAGTGTCAGTCGAAAAAGCTGTTTTTTCTATGCTATTGGGATGCATCTGAATTTGATGGAACCCACTTGCTAAATCGAGTGTTGTAAAATATTGACATCTTCCTAATTTGTCTAATATTTCAGAAATATTTGGCAATGGGAATCGATCATCTATTGTCTTGGAATTTAGCCCTCTGTAGTCCAGTACAATCCTAAATTTCTGTTTACCAGAAGAATCACGTTTTTTAGGTACTATCCAAATTGGTGAGTTCCATGGTGAATGGCTTGGTCTTATTATTTCTTGATCTAGCATCTCTTGAATTTGTCTGTCGACTTCTGCTTTATAGATTACAGGATAGCGGTAATTTTTTGAATATACAGGAATTTCATCAGTTGTCCTGATAACATGGTTTACTTGATTTGTGAATGTTAACTTATTTCCTTCTACATGAAAAATATCAGCATATTCTTTAACTAACTTTAATATTGCATCCTTTTCTTCAAGATTCATGTGTTCGGTTCTTATTGTGGAAAGGTCTAATTTAGTATCTTCAAATTCCAAATTGTTTAGATTGATTTTTGGGTTTTCATTTAAAATAACTGGAGGTTTTGATTTGAATGGAACTAGGTCATAATCTCTTAAGTCTTCAACTTTAAATGGACGAGTGATTGTTAGTTTTTTGTTTTCAGTAGATGAGTTTGTAATGAAACATATTGCTTTGTTATTCTCTACTTTCAATATAGACTGTGGGATTTCTAAACCGGATAGGTTTTGATAGTTGAGTAAGCATTCGCCGTGTGACACATTTTCTACTGGAATTGCAATCATTTTCTGACTACGCGCTTCTATTAAGTACGTCCAAGTGCGAGTGGGTTGATTCACCCTAACAGGTTGCATATTTTCATTGTTATTAGCTATATCCGATGTATTGAAAAACAATATAGGCACATACTTATTTCTATAGTACAATTTATTGTTAATGAAATCCAATCTCATATCTAATTGTTTCATTGTGTCGAGTCCCAACAAAAGATCAAAATCATTGTGAAAGTCAAATACAAAAAAATCAAATTTTCTATTTCCTAATAATGGTATTTTAGTACTAAAATTTTCTTTAGATTTACCATGGGCTGTAGTTACTTCAAACGGGTCTGGCTTTAAAAATTCTTTGAAACATTCTAATCCTATTGTTTTCTTTACAAATGACTTTGTGCTACCAGTGTCAATGAGAACTCTAAAATTTGTTTGAGGGTCAAGGAAGTATGGAAGTTCGTTTCGGTCTATTTGTAAGTTCATTATTGAAAATTTGTTCCGAGGCTTGTTTCTCCTAAAAAATAATTCGATTCAGTTTCATCAAAAGTCATTTGAGTATTAAATTCGTCAGTCAAAGCTGAACTTACAAATTCGTTCGAAAAATCGTCAGTCAGTGCAAGATTTTCAAAGTCATTCGGGAAATTGTCTGTCAAATTTATGTTTTCCGGAATAGCACTCAAATTGTCATTGTTTGTAGCCTGTCCTGTAAGTTGATTAAGTCGAGGATTCTTTTTAGGTGGCTCAAGCTCAGTGTTTCTCGTTGAAATACTCATAGGAGTAGGTTGAGAATTTGTCTGTGGTCTATGTTGAGGAACAAACGGTTGTCTATTGAACATGGGTCTTTGTTGGTTATTCATAGGGGAAAAGTTACGAAATTGTTGGTTATTTGACGACCATGGCGGTGTCATTGGCTTTTGAAAAATTGGCTTCTGGAATTGATTGAATTGCGGAATATGCTTGTTGTGAGGATAGTTTGAGATTGGTTGAGGAATTGGTCTCTTATTAAAATTAATACTATTATTCCTATTTTTGTATTGCATTTCGTTTAACAACATATTCAAAGCTTCAGAAAGACTGTCTGGGTTTCTGGTTCTCATTAGAGATCCCATAGGTTCGTTTAGCCCTCGTAAAAACACTCTAAGGGCGAGTTTCTTAGCATATTCACATAAAATAGACGAGGCTGCTGCCATCTTAGTAAGAAAATAAGCATGTTGCATGTTCAATACTTTCTGGATACGATCATGAAATTGAAAGGGACTCTCGCCACTTTCCTGCTTCATTTCTACCATTTCAATATTTAAAGTGAAACAATCTCTTTTATCGAGATACCCGTCGAGGAGTACCTTTCTTACTTCTGGCCAAGCATAGGTGTTACCACTAGTAACCAATTCTAGTGCTTTGCCTTTTAACTTCGATACTATCGTCGAGAATAAATACTCATTTTGAAAATCATCTATGTTAGATTGTACATAAAACTTAGCTACTAATTTATCACAAATAGAGACAAATCTATTGAGTAACAAGGGTTCTCCAGAGAATTCTGGTATCATATCTAAAAATTCTTTTTTTAGAGTAGGCGTTTGCACTTGTGACTGTGAAGTAGCCATTTTGTAAATTGAATAAAATAATCTAATAAAATTACAAATTGAAAGTGATAAACTTACACTAAAAAGAATTCTATGCTCATCGCTTGTCTGATGTTCGCTCAGAGGTGGGATGTCTGCAATTATCTCAGCAATTGAGTTCGTTGGTTGGTGATATGGTGATTGATTCGGAGATCGAAATTGGATATCCAAAATATTAACTGCACTGCACTTCGAAGTTTGAGAGGCGAGTTCAGTTTTCTTCACAGAATCACACAACACAGTTTTTATAGTCGCGGATGCGAGATTTTATTCGACACGATCGTTAACAGTTGAAACTGATGAGTTATTTTCATTAACTCCCGACCGTGTCCTACCGACTGCGCCAGTTAAGTCTTGCGACAACGTTGTTCAATTTTTAAAAAACAAATTTATTGTCACTGAAACTTTTACAATATTAAAATTAGATTAGATCAAAATTAAATAAGATCAAAATTAGATAATTCAATATACATTTGAATTGGGTGAGTCTTCTCTCCACGATGGAGTACGCTGGACTGACTCCCGAATGGAAAAAGCGGTGGGAACTGGCACTGCAAAGCCATACTGAAGAGTAGACAGTTTCCACGAAACTAGCTGATCTAGCTGCTGAGCACGGATGTAATCAGGATGTAACTTGTATGTACGTATTTCCAGTCACTATCTCAAAAACGACTCCAACGATTTTGATAAAATTACGAATATAGGAGCTTTTTGGTGCAAAAATACGATTGCGCTAGGTCTCATTCCTGTAAAAACTCGCTGAAGGACACAAAAATGAGAAATCTATCCTCAAAGGAACAGCTGATAAAAGAGAAACAGTTTTTAATCATATGGTAGGCCCATTAACGGCGTTATTAACGCTGTCTGGAACGCAAAAACTTCCGCGCGTACCGTGTAGTCGTAGTCTGAGCCTTGCAGTCATGTTGGAAACATATGACTGGAAAGTCAGAGCTCAGCTTATGACGCCATTATTTCTTTGGTGAAAAAAAATTTTTCTTATCACAATTTAACCCAACGAACCCGTAAGACCAATCGAAGGGGTGTATGCACTAGCGTAGTATTATAGGAGGTGAAGCCAAGTCCACCATCCATGTAGTGGATAGAAAGACGAAATCGTGTTTTCAAGAGCAGAAAATTTCAATGCACGCTCTCCAAATAAACTGCAGTTTAACACACTTAGGATTAAGATATAACTTTCAAACTTGGCATGAGTATAGACAATTAGTTTCTAACGATAACAGTGGCATTATAAAAGTTAATGGTTACCTCTATATATTTTAATTAATGTTTAATTAAAGTTATATTTTTGTCCGAGTTTCAAACCATGACATGAAAAAGTGAGTCGGCTACCAAAATTTTCATCTTTTGGGTAGAGATGTGATCAAAGCGAGAAAGTTGTACAGAAATAATGGAATGATTTTTTCATGATTTTTATTTTAATGTACGACTTATACTTTGGATGCAATGTTAGGTTTAAGTGCAATGTTGAAACGCGATCGGGATGGCGTGCTGTCATCAGCCGGCTTGCGCATCCGGGACCACAAAGCCAATTATTCACTTATTTCTTGTGTTTGATTCAATACTTCCTTGAAGGTTTATTATTGTAATGTAATAATATTATAGTTAGATTGTTTTTAAAAATTGTTGATTAAATTAGTCCAACTTTCAAATCTTTCCATTATGAACGCATATGAACAAAATCCAAATAGGAAAATGTTTATTAGAACAATGTCGTTATTAAATAAAAATTCATCTTTAAAGTCATTGAATCATATAAATCAATGACTACATAAAGTTGAACGTTTACTCAATTTGTCTAATGGGGTGATAGCCTATTGTAAATACCGTACTTTCGCTATCCAGAATGAAATAATTTCCATATGGGCGCCAACCAAACCAACTTTGGGTTGATAAAAAAAGTATTAACTTTTAAATTTTAAGTTAAAAGAAAGTGGTAATGTTAAAATAATAAAAATTGATATTAATAAAGCTATTCTTCAAGCACTTTTTTACTGTATGGCGTCAACTGTACTGTGATGTTCACATATGGTCCGGCTTTGCTGCTTATTGCTGTGCTCTCCTCTTTCCATTGCGCTTCCAGTTCAGTTTTATTTATTCCAGTCCAGGATTTTTTTTATTTTATAAGATTTTTTTTAATAAGTTCCTTACTGAAGGTTTCTCTTAAATTTTGATCAAAGTACGCAAATTCTGGTTTCAATATTCCACACATTTTTCTTTCTTTATTTTTATATTAATCTTAAGTCTTGTCCCACAAGGCGGGTCTCTCATATATTAGAGAAATTAAATTTTCACAATATCTTCCACTTCTGGACACTGGAATTCACTAATAAGAAGATCAATGCTGACGATCTGAAGACTGCTTCCAGCGTAATATAAGCGTATCATTTGAACATATCCATTAACGGTACAATACATGTGCCACCGGATACGGATAGTTATTTTGCGGTACAGCTGATTTTAGCGATACAGTTTTCGAAGGCAAAACCGAATGTAGAGATCGGCTATAACAGCTTTTTTACTGGATCCAGTCGAAACAGTATTATGTGAACATACAATACTAGTAGTTCTGTGAACAGTAGACCTCACGTCCAAGAATAAGGGTGCTTGTAAAGTAATCTACTCTACAATGAAAAGTAATTTTGCAATTTATTTGTTTATTCAATGTTTCCAGGGATACCGGACATCTTCTATTATACCCCCTTTTTTTTTGTTATTGTACTTTTGATGTTTTTTCTCCATTACATTGATTACATTGATCCCACTTCATTTCTACCTGAAACTTGTCAAAAGCAGTATACTGAACTTCATTATCAGCAGAAGGTGAAAAACGCTCAACATCATTTTTTCTGCAGTGACGATCTCTATCCTCTGACAAGCGCCGCATACGATCTGGTGCTGATTCAATTTCTCTTGCAGACCTGTGTCTCTCTCTCTATCTTGAGACAAACGTACTTCTTGCAATTCAGGGGTTTCAAGTTTTCTTTTTTTTGCCTTTTCTTTAGCTTTAGTTGCTAAAGATTTTCTCTTAGGTAGCATATTTGAATACTAAAGAATTCAAGACCACACACCAAAAACGATCAAAGCGCCAAATTGAAGAATGTTGAGGAAAGCAAGTAGAAAGTTACAAGACTCACCTTTCTTCTCCACTGATTTCAAAACGCTTTCAAATTTTACATATATTTAATGTTATTATTTTAGGGTCTCTTCATGAGGTAATTATCACAATCAAAATCATCTTTATGCTTTTTTAGGTTATGAATAAATCACTTAATGCTCTCAACTAAGTACAATATTTAAATATTTATAATAAAGTAAAAACCAAAGCTCACTCATGCATCATTAGTAATGGTTTTAGAAAAACAAATAAGAAAAAAAAATAAAACTTGTTGGAACACTCAGCTGAATGAACGTTTGGAGTAAGATCGCTCTAGCTTTGCCAGAGAGGAGTTTGATTATAGTTTTATTGTCTGTGCTTGGACAAAGCACAGTTAAGAGCGGTTAAATCATTAGATTCAAATGTTGTATGCTCTTATTCATGCTGTACTTTTTTTTGTTTTTAAACGTTTATTACTCTGTTAAAAAAAAGTTAATTTAGTTTTTTATAGCTAAAGACATTGTCAATAAAGTATTCAATACTGTTCAATAACTAAAATCCCGATTGATGCTCTCGTTTTTGAGGAGAAGGCCGCGTAAAATGCCTTTGGGGCCGTGACAGACAGACAGACACACAGACAGACAGACAGACAGACAGAAAGTGAGATAAGACTATTTTCGGCTTATTTAATGTATAAAACGTAAAAATAACCAAAAAATATATAATTCTGATAAATGTACAGACAAAACTCTAATTTTATTTGTGGACCCTAGAGCACAAGGGGTCCAAGAGACTTTTTGCTAATTTTAAGTAAATCGGCTTCAAAGTTTGAGATAAGTTTTTTATACGGAATTGAAGGTTTGCTTACTTTTGTGTATCACAAAGTCTTATTCAGGTTTTTAACTATCAATTCCAGTTTAAACCTCATTTATATTTTTTTAATTTTTCATGTATTAATTCATTTTTAAAAAGTTGTGTTTGCACTTGGACCCTATGAATTTTATCACAATGTTTTCATGGAAGTCAAAAGGTCTAAGTGATACCACTTGGATCTCTTGACTTCTGAGTAGAACAGGAAATAAAATCATTGCAACAGTTCTATGATATCAAAAAGATGTTTTATTCACCAAATTATTTTATCCATATACAAATCAGAATAATATAATGCAAATAAATCAAAATATTAAATTAATTTATAAAACAATATTATTTTCGAACACTACAAGGTGAAAAAAACTGACTTTAGTATTATGAATCAATGGACCAACTAGTGAACCATTCTATTAATTTATAATGCCTATTATTATTATTTTATTATTTTCAGAATTATATTATCAAATTGGTTAATAAAAACGTTGACAAGTCACAAGAACAACGTGAGCAAATCATTTAGTTCACGCTCTTCTTTTTGAACCATACAGATAGAAAAATATTTTTTTATTTGTAGGGTTCAAAAAGGAAAGAGTGAATTACATGATTTGTTCACGTTGTTGTTGTGACTTGTCAACGTTTTTATTAACCAATTTAATAATATAATTCTAAAAATAATAGTAGTGATAATAATAATAATAATAATAATATGCATTAGAATGATAAAATAGACATTTTTATGTGCATTATGCACCTAACCATCAGATTCTGTATCATAAACGTTTTCACCCCATGATCCATCTCCCTCTTCAACATTTTCTTCAGTAGTTGGTCCCATCGTTGTGTTATGATGAGGTAGTTCAATGTAGACCCACACAGCACAAGGATGTCCTCAAGATATCCCAAGAATATCCCACAAGAATATTGAGAATATCCTCAGGACATCCCATTATATCCTAAATAAGCCCCAGGGACATCCTAGGGATAACTGAATGTCCGCCCAAATCCCGTGAAGGATATCCAGGGGATATGCATAGGATGTCCTGGGGATGAAATATCCCACCACGGGATTTTCTAGTGGATATCCTCAGAATATTCCTAGAATATCCCACTTTAAGTTTCCAGGGATATCCCAGACAGAATATCCTCTGGACATCCCATTATATCCTAAATAGATCCCAGGGATATCATAGGGATAACTGAATGTCCGCCCAAATCCCACAAAGGAGATCCAGGGGATATGCATGGGATATCCTGGGGATGAAATATCCCACCCCAAGATTTTCTAGTGTATATCTTCAGAATATTCCTAAAATATCCCACTTTGAGTTTACAAGGATATCCCAGAAAGAATATCCCAAATAAAACCCAGGGACATCCTAGGGATAAGGGAAAAGCTGTCCAAATCCCACAGAGGAGATCCTGAGGATATGTATGGGATATCCTTTCCCTATCCTATTATTATTATAGGTGTGATATTAAGCTGGTAAAAACAGTTACTACACTGTGATCTTAATAAACAGGCTGAGATTTGATACTTTATTAAGGTAAATAATTAAAGTAAATTGAATAGTTTGTGCATTAGTGACACCCCCATCTAACAGCTACAAAAATCCTAGTGAGAGGTACAAAATTTGGTAACTTTGATCTGTTATTTTAGGCTGGAGGATTCTAGGATCATAGAAAAAGTGTCTTTAAATACTCCAAGAATAGGAAAATTATCAACTTTGTTAGTTAAAATATTTATACTTTGAATATTACAAGGGATATTTAATAAACATTGTGAAATTGCATATCAATTGATACAATGTGATGGTAGTTACCAGAACTTCCAACAGATTGCGGTAGGATAAGGTAGCCTAGTGCAGGGGTGGCTTCACCCCCAAAAGTATGTTAACCGCTTTTATCTCAAAAGAGATGAGTTTTTCGAGACAAAATGTTCAATTCAATCTTAATGAGAATAAAATTCCCTACAAAATGAGTGTTCATACTTAATTATATGATTAGTGGCTCCGAAGTTAAGTTAGGAGAGAGAGAGAGAGAGAGAGAGAGAGAGAGAGAGAGAGAGAGAGAGGGAATGAGTGAGTTTGAGAGAGTGAGGAGCAAGTGAGTGAAGTGTGAGGGGATGAGAGAGAGAGAGAGAGAGAGAGAAAGTGAGAGAATGACTGAGTGAGGGAGATACAATCATCCCAGCATGTGATATTCTGGGATATCTCCAGGATATATCATCCCAGCATGTGATATTCTGGGATATCCCCAGGATTTATCATCCCAGTGTGTGATATCCTGGGATCTCCCTGGGTTATACCATCCCAGTATGTGATATCCTGGGGTATCCCCAGAATATCATATCCCATATGTAATATCCTTCAGAGATCCCAGTGACATTCCAATATCCCGGGATCTTTAAGGGACATATGGGAACTGGTCAGGATATCCTGAGGATATTTTGTGCTGTGTGGGGAATTGGTGGTAGATTGGTGGCACAAACTGCAAAAGTTCCATGAGATTGTCGTATTTTTTCTTTTTCAATTTGGGTTGTTTGCCAATTGGCTTGAGAACTGGAAATTGTGCTGGAAGTTGACCTGACCTTTTGGTGACCATTGTCAACTCTTTAAATGGCTCAATATCTCCCGATGTATTTTTGTAAAAGAGAGTACTTGGGGATGACTTTTTGAAATGGAGTACTTGCGTAGCTCGGATTCCTTTAACCGTTTTTGGAAAGTGAGAGTTCAGTTGCAGGATATCAATGAAATCATTATCTTCCATCTTTGTAACTATAAATTTTCGGCTCGATGATGCAACAAGGTCTATCCAATCATTTGGAATATACATGTCTCTTCTATTCCTTTTCTTTTTTATCTCTATTAGACCGAAGTCCTGATCACATTCATTGTATGAATGGCCTGACATCAAAAAATAGTGTGTGATTGTTTCAAGTCCAGTATTTTTCACTAGATAAAGCCAAAATTTTGAGATAAGATGGCTTTTGTTCTGGCCTCCGCAATTATCACTGAAGGCTACTAAGTTATTCACATGGGGAGGCAGATTAGAGACATATTTCAAGAGGCAGGAGGCTATTTCTTGGCATCCTCTTCCAGCTTGCCCTTCATGCCACATGAACATATTCCCTGTTTTAGTGTTTAAATCATGAACATTTAGGTTGTAGGTCCATAATTGTCGCATATAGTAAGCTTTTGAATTTGTCACATCAGGGGTAGGCATCATCTTCTGAAGATCAAAACAAATAGATACTGTTTCTCTGTCATTTGCCTCAGAGTACTTCTTCTTTATCTTTTTTACAGCTTCAGCTCTTCGCAGATGTAATTCTTTTTCAGTTTCTGCTGTTTTTTCTCTTCATCTGTGCCATTATCTATCTTCACTTGCAGCCTGTCACAGGTCACACAGGTATCTGTTTGAGGTCTATGAAAACTTAGTTTGAATTCAGTATGAAAAATTTTTCTATAAAAACTTTCCTTCTCCGGCTCCATATTTTTCTCTTCTCTACAAAATACTGTATACAAATCATACATTTTTGTTAAATTCAATGAGGGATCAAGATACTTCATATATGGCGACTTTTCCCGGCTGTAGTGGCTCTGATACTTCGGGAAACTATTAATGTGTTCCTTTATTACTTCAATTTTATTGATTGGAATTTTGTTTGGAGGCTCCTTTCTTTCCTTTTTGTCTCGTGATGGGACCCCTGATTCTTCTGTTTGTTTTTTATGAAAATATTTCGTATTCTCTTATTCGACAAGTCCAAGGTTCTAAGGAAATATTCCTTGCACACTCTGTTACCACCCAAGTGGAATACACATGACATACTTTTTTTAACAACTGCTGTTGCTTTGCTCTTTTTCACATTTTGGAGCTCAATTGCTCCATTTAAGAAAGCTGATTGAAGCTCCCAATTCCCAAGCTGCCAATAGCTATCAAAAATACTTTGTCTTTGTTCTGGTGTAATATTATTTGCACATTTGTAACGGCAGTTGTGATTGTATGGTTTCATCTCTCTTTTTTTATGGATGTTATGTTTCCTGTCAACGTATGACTGACCTGAATTTCGCAGTCTCTTTATTTTAGCCTGCTTCCAAGTGTGCACTCTTCTAACACGTTTCTTTCCTCTTTGAGGCTCTGGAGGAATGGCATTTTCAGGAAGGTCGTCCACTGCATAGTCCTCTTCTCCCTCTTCTCCACCACTCTCTGAAAAAAAATAAGACCAACTTTTTGTCCCTTGGTAATTCAATTGAAAATGAGTAGACTCAACTCCTCTCAGTGTCATATTACAATGAAAAATAACACAAACATTTTGAAGAGAAGCATGAGATGCACGTGTAGCCGTCGTGGCGAGCGTTAGCAGCGGTTTTGGTATTTGCTGCCCTGGACCTTGTATTTGAATAAATGAATATTCGACAAATAAAACACTTTTAACTTAATTACATACTTTATATTACTTTTCCCATGCTTCCATACTCTCTCTCTAAAACCCTATTCACATTCTCACTATAACACCCCTAACACAACTGTTCACCACCGCCGTTCAAATGACATAATTACCTGATACTGTATTGCTGCTTGTTCCATCAGTTTCACTGCTAGGCTTGTAGTCCTTGTCATTGTCTGAGTCATCACCAAATGAACCCTGGTTACAATCAGAAGCTGAGTCTGAAACAGAAAAAAAAGAAAACACCATATTAGGCTGGTGAACAAAGGTTGGTGGGTTAAACCCCATTACACATTGCTCTACAACAATTTGGAACATGCAAATTTAATAATATCCTATGTCTTTAAAATAGCTTCCAGTTTTGCTCTTAAAGTTCACAGCAAATAACTTTAATTTTAACTTCAATTAATGGAAAAACAAACATATCAAGTCTCTCAACAATCATTCGCCATTCACAGAATTAAAAAAGTTCTACTATGCTTTGGTAGCACATAGCACTAGGTACAGGCCTAACCTCACTTCATTATAATTTCATATCTCCAACTTAATAAGCTGAATATAAAAGCCATTTAACGTTTAATTGAGCCTATAATAACAAAATAAACTTTCTAATACATTACCTGATTCATGAAGGCTGATGTTTTCATTTAAGTTAACATTTTGTTCAGAGAAGTCCATAATCAATCTTCGATCGTTCGATGTGTTCCATTCAGCCGAGAAGTGGAGGGATCCAAGTGCCACCTAGATCCCTTGAGCTCTAAGGAATGCTTGATAATTTCTAGTTAGTGTAAGGGCAACTCAATAGATAGCAGCACTTGTCATGAAATCTGTTTGGATCTCTTCACCACTCAATAGAAAGGCATTTTTACTATCATATTCCATGCTTAACTCATTTTTCACAAAAAAGTCACTTGGACCCCTTGTGCTCTAGGCTCCACATTTATATAGATAGTAGCCTACTTTAAAAAAAGCATAGGATAGGATGATCTGATTAGCATACTTGGATTTCAGTGCTAACATTTATTTTATTTAAATTGTAAAAATATATATGTAAATTTAGAATAAATAGCAAAAACTGGCTTTTCAAGCACTCGCCACTTGGGTGAGTCATCCCTGTGCTGCCATCTTTGTAGTGGATGAGCGCGTAACAATAAGTGGCTTCCCCTCGGCGACAAGAAGCCCCTTCTATTGGTCTTATGTGTTCGCTGATTTAACCATACAAAAAATAACATTATTTGTAATTTTTTCATATTTTTTGGATATTTTGTATTACAGTACAATAACTCTGGGTCTAGGCAAGCTAGGAAGATCGGAAATACTATAAAACTCATGAAAATTTGGCTAATTATAATAGCTCAATTTGAAAAATGTTTTTTTTTTTAGATTTTAATGTCAATGATGTGGAAGAGAAAGATATTACCTACAATTTGAGACCAACTTTGCATTTTTATTTTGAGTAGTTACCAAGTTCTTGAAAAATCGACATTTTCCAAGTACAGTAGAAAGCCTACATTACACTTCCAAGAAGAATTACAAATTAAGCTAAATGTTACAAGTATGAATTTGGGTCGTTTCAATGAGCCATTAGACAAGGTGTGAGAAGCCGTTCTTGAGTGAGGGGTTACAAAGTGGTATCCCATCAACCCAACCACCACCTATCTTGAAAAATTACAGTTCTACGAGCTGGTAAACTCGAAATTCAGATTGTTACTCAAAATACATATATGTAGTGTCTAAAAGAACATTTTTACCAATTGGAATTAGCATTATTGTTGATTTGCTTGTGCACTTCTAGCTTATGATGGAAAATGTAGAGATGAGGTGGGACCACTTCACAGCATAACGCGTCATTAATCCCCTTCCCACAGCATTATCTTCGATCTTCAAGATACACATAATTGCCCCAAACATTTAGCCCCCTCCCCCCCCGAGCGGAGCTCGGTCTCCCGATATTGATGAAATTAAATGAAGAATGTTCATAGAAAATATGTTCATTGTCACATGTTCAACAAGATGGAGTCGAAACAGAAATGGATATAAAAATTTGAGATAGTTCAAGGAATTGATATTTAAAGTCAATAAAATCATTTCAGTAAAATCTTGTTGCACTTGGGTAGTGATTTATCAATGTTCGAATAGAAGAAGCAAAGAATAAGTTATTGAAAGTTCATACCAAAAAATCATAACCCCACAGGAGTGATTGGCAGAGAAGTTGTTTAAACGTAGACACTGTAACTTTGTAATAATTGATTCAAAGAATGTAAAACAGAAAAATGCAGTATTACTGGTAACTAAACAAGGGAATAGTTAAATACTGGACTTAAGTTACACCAAGACATACTTTTATGTCTTGGTGGACCCTAAACAAAAAACATTGTTTCCAGGCGTTAGATGAATGCAGAGTGGAGGACAGGGCGTTGGCCAAGAATATAGCTTCCATGGATGCAGTGCTACCAAAATGATAGGAATTATTAGACAAAATAATTAAACCGAAATTAAGAAAATAAGGCTAACAAATGCTATAATGTATTACAAATGTTATGAATAATAAAAGGATAATATCCAAGCCAAAAGTAACCAAAATATTGATATTCAAAAACATTGATACTGAAAGTGCAGTAACACAATGAGCAAAAGAAGTGGAAGATTTGAATGAGATTTAACAGACATGACAATAAATTAATTTGGATAACATTCTGAAGGTATGTAACCACAGTACTGTAATTTGAATTCACAAACATGATTATTGATTAAGTTACAGTAGTCTGCCTTATAATAGTCTACAAAAATATGTACACCTACTGTAACACTGTACAGTACAGGTATTAGTTTTAAAAGTACAGTACAGTAATACAGCAAGCGATTTTTGGCTTTTTTTGGCTTAACCCTTTGGGTGCTGGACATTTTTTTTTTATCTGAATAGTGCTAGGCTTTTTTAGATTCTGCATCCCAAAAGTGCTAGGGCAAAAATCATTATTTTGTAGGGGTTTGCTATAAAAATCATAACCAGCTTACCTTACATGATATTGACCTAAATTTTTTTTTAAGAATATAGTATGCATTACATGAAAAAAATAAATAAATAAAACATATTGTTTTATACATAAACATAATTTTTTTATACATAAACTTAATTATGTTTTTTAAAAACATAATTTTCTTTATATATACATAATCGAGTTTGACATATAATAACATGACTAAAAAAACTTTCTCACCATAAACTGTTCTATTCCTTACAAGTACAAGTTATAAGAAGTAAGTCTTGAAAATTTCAATTGAATTGCTCATTTTTTATCAAAGTTATGAGGAAAAACATATTTACTTACATAAACATGAATCTACTGCATTCCTAAGGTTCGGTCAGGACGTCTCACATGGAACACATTTCATTGTCTATGCATGTATATAATGTGTATACACTTACACATTATCACTAAAATACTACTTCTGTTTATTATTTACGATATTTACATGATATATTTGTCATTTTACTGGCAAATATGTTTTATGAGGCACTCTGGATGAACTCCTGCTCCACAGCGCACACATATGGTTTGGGACCTACTTGCCTTTCCTTCTGGATGGTTTTTGCCTGAACAGGATTTGCAAACTTTTTCTTTTTTTTCTGCTAGTTTTCTTAATCCTCAATCACTGCTCTCATGAAGTCCACTCTGTGCATCTTTCCTTCTTTTGTATTCAGCTTGTACAAAATATAAGAGTTCAAAATCATGCATCCAATTACATTGAAAGTTACTTTTTTATTGTGCTTCATTGTCCTCCTTTCATCTAAATATACATAGAGCATTTGATCAGTAGAATCAATACCCCCATGCCTCAGTTATACTGATATTGGATTTTGGTCTTCTCTTTTATTATCACTCTGCCTGACCTTCTTATGGAATAATGAGCCTTCTTAGCCTGGCTATCAGTAGACAAAAGTAAGAACTGAGAACTGTTGGTAGGCTTCTCTCTGTATGACATCATCAACATTGGCCCTTTCCTCACATAAGTATTTTGGCCTACAGAGTACTTTCCTAATAGCTGCTTAGGAATTCCTACTCTGTATTTTCTCATAGTCCCTGTCATGAAAGTTTGGTTCTCATATAAAGTATTAGCTAATGAGATTGAAGTGAAAAAGTTGTCCAGATAAAGATGATAACTTTTGTTGAGGCATCCAGCCATTTTCAACAATGAAAGAACATCATTACTACCCAATCCAGTTTCCAGAATTTGTTGATTATTTTCATTTCTTTGGACCCCTTTGTAACAAAAAAATTGAGCACAATACTTTGTAACAGAATCACAAAGGACCCAGAGTTTGATACCCCACTTTTGATGCTTTTTCTGAGGCATATACTGCACAAGTGCTACTTGCTTCTTTGTTCCCACTAGGGACTCATCTACTGACAATGCCTGTGTTGGAGTATAATACAATTTAAAAGTCTGTTGGCTTGGTCGATAATAGGTTGGAAATGACCACAAGGGTCATATCCAGGCTCACCTTTTTTTGGTAATTTCTCCACATCAGCAATATGAAAAAACTTCAGTATAAGTTGGAATCGGTCTCATGGCATCATCTTTGGAAAATAGGGAGTTGCTTGGCTGAAGTGGGTTTCCCAATACCTCCTAATGCTAGGTTTTCGAATCAGTCCCATATTCATGATGATAGCTAAGAATGCTTTCATCTCCACAACAGTTACATTTACCCATTCCTAACTCCATTTCCATTTCCTAACTCTGCTGTATGGGGACAAATCCTGTTGTTGGTCTGCAATGTAGTGATGGGCATACCTGTTTGTTTCATCTACAAAAGTTTTCAGCAGTGCATAAGTAAAAAAAAGATTAAAATATGATATGGGCTTAGAATTAACTGCTGGACAAGGCTTAGGACCACTCAGTTCAGAAAATTCAAAATATTGTTTATATTCATCATCTTCCCCCTCCTCTACCACCACCCAGCTACTATCACCTGGATCATTTTGGACACACCTTTGAGTAGGCCTGTTTGCATTTGGAACTCTACCAGCACGTTTTCTTCTAGGCCCTCTTTTACCAGATCCTCTTATCACTAAATTAGGCCTAGGAGATGTAGGCTGTAACAGTGGGGATTTGTCATCTTCAGAGCTTTCAAGAGCAGCAGGTTGTACCTCTGGGGGCTCATCATCTTCAGAGCTCTCAAACAACAAGTTAGGCCGGCCACACACATGAACAGTTGAGGCGAGGCAAAATGACTTTAGTAAAGATGCTTGACTTGCCTTGTCACAAAGTGGACACACACAATAGAAGGCGAGGCAAGTCATGGCCTTCTTCTCTATTCTGTGGTTGAGTTGTGGTCAGATCCTCTGGCGTAGTGGACACTCGATAGAAGCTGAGTGGTGATCACATGACTTCGCGCATGCGCAGAACGCTCCAACTCTTGGTTACTTTCGGTGAAACAAAATTCTTGACTGTTTCGCTCTGTGATAAAAGGCGCCTTTTCGCCTCGCCTCGACTCTTGAAGTGTATGGTGCTCTGTAAGCGCCCATGCTTTCTCTGTCGCTAAAGACGCCTTTAGTCAAAATGCCTTGCCTTTAGTCGAAATGCCTCGCCTCGACTGTTCATGTGTGTGGCCGGCCTTAGGCTTAGGCCTATTTCCAAATAAAGGCAAATGTCTAGATGTAGTGGGTTGTTCTGGATAAA
The DNA here is from genome assembly GCA_948455865.1 of Conomelus anceps. Classification (NCBI taxonomy): domain Eukaryota; kingdom Metazoa; phylum Arthropoda; class Insecta; order Hemiptera; family Delphacidae; genus Conomelus; species Conomelus anceps. The sequence continues at coordinate 75,828,056 of OX418216.1, read as the reverse complement.
AAATAGGGTCATCACCTGTGTCATCAACAGAAGAGGTAATGTCAGAAATTGAACTATTTACACTATCACTATCACTATCAGAAAAAATAATATTAAGTCCTGCCTCTCTAGCAAATTCTGCAATCATATTTTCACTTACTGGTGAATTACTTGGTTTATATTCGCTCATTTTGATGCATAAAAACAAACCAAAGAATGGAAAACAACTAACCTCACAAGAAACACAGCTGTGTATTTTTGCTAGATGCCACAGCCTCTATGATTTCTACATCATAATTGAGGAGTTTATTTTCAAAATGTCCTTTGCCCATCTTTTCTCATTTGTGGAAAATCAATAAAAACGTATCAATGTGGAATAACTTTGACACTTTGACACCAGCCCCATTTTCACTTTTCACCTTATTCTAGTCACAGTACTGTGTTTGGCCACATCTGGCCACAGTACTATGTTTAACCAACCAGCCGCTAGATAACGCCAAGTATCATCATTCTTTTTCACTACAACTCAAGCATAATCTCTCACACATGTTTTCTGAAGTGACTAACTATATAAGCTGGTCACTTACTCTTAGAGTGTGTGGATCATCTGTTTATCAAATTACTGAATCATTGAATTACCACATCAAGTTGGATGGAATCAATTTCACTATCAATATTTAGAGCTTACTGCTCAGGGTTTCTCAAGGTGCTAGATGTGCTTCTGAGAACCTAATTTTGTGAATACTAACCAGACTTGTATTCTTTTCCCACCCTACAGCAAGCACCTAACCGGGGCTTGATATATCCAGAGCTTAAGTGGGGTCTTGCTTCCAACAGCAGACCTAACTGGGGCTCTGATATACTCAAGCTTAAGCGGGGTCTTGCATTCCCCACTAACAAAGACCAAACATTCTGAATGCCACGGTCAGCCGACCAGAGGAACCGACACTAAGCTGCTTGCAAGGACACCCTAGCTCTATCTAGCAGCCGAGGCGATATCAATTTGACTTGAAATTTATTTTTGAATTATTCATTGAACTTGTATTATCATTTGTGCAGAATATTATCATCTTTAAATCAACAGTTTTTTTTCTAATAAAGCAAATTAATTTGGACATGGGACATTTTGAAACCAAAAGTTGGACATAGGACATTTTGAAAATAAAAAAATGGACAAAGGACTTTTTGTTTCAAAAACTATGAGTGAATGTGAGTTTTAAAAAAGGACATGTTTTATTTACAGAAATATTAAATTTGTTTGAAAGATATATAGGCCTACATATATTTTACATTATGTCATCAGCATCCTCCATCATCCCACCATCCAATTCATCCTCAGATGACTGATTTGTAGTGTCCACATTGAAAATTATGTCTCTATAAAATTGCAAGTTTGGATTTGCTTCCCATCCTTCACCAAAGTGAAGGTGCAACAGGCGTTTGACATCTGTAATCTTTTGTTGTTTTATGGGAGCCCCAAGAGGAACCACTGGTAAAATTAATTCACTGAAATCCAACTTTGGCTTGATGACTTTCTTTGATACTGCAATGTCGGTTTGGTACCAAGGCTCACATCTGATCAGAATTCGAGCTGTAGGTGTTGTGCCTCGAGTGATGATGAATCGTTTTGTTGAGTTGAATTTGAAGTGCCATTGTCCTGGTTTTTTCAAAGTTTGTTGAGAAAGGAGCTTCCAGTCATATACAGACCAATCATCCCCCATTTTGAGTACTGTCCCATGCCTATTAAAAATGTCCCAGTATTGTTCTCAATCAATGATTGTATCTAGGTCATGTAGTTCAATTTCAATCCTACCAAAAACTCTATCAGGAGGAATGTATGAGTGGCCTGGCACAGGGAAAATCAAACGAATTTCCTTCAAATGAGGAGGTGCAAAGTTCTGGAGCCAATACATGAGCATACATATCATTGAGGAGTTTTTGTTTTGACCTCCACATCCATCTGCAAAAAGCCAAAGTACGAAAATTTCTTCAAAATCCATATTTTTCAGTCTGTGGAAAATTGCTGATGAGATCTGTGCTGAACCTTTTGACCCATCTGCTTCAGTCCAAGAATATATAAATACTTTGTCCTTTGGTTGATGATCTTTTGATGTACCCTCACAAACAGTGAAGTTATAAAGATAAAATTGTCTACTGTAGTATGCAGCTTGGTCAGGAATGCAAGGCAATACTTGATTTTTTTGGCAATCAAAGGAAATGGTTTTCTCTCCCTCATTTTTTTCTCTTAATAATGAGAAAAATGCTTCACTCCTTTTCTTATGTAATATTTTCTGTGCAGTACATGATGTATCTCCAGCCTGAATTTTAAGTTCATATTCTATGCACTTTGAGCATTTAACAACTACTGGACTCCCAAAACTCAAGTTGTAATCCTTTGTGAAAATATCATAGAAGTATGAATAGGGCACTTTAAGTTCATCTGTAGAGCTCTCATTATATTTATTGTGTAGTTTCACAATTGAAAGATAACTTGGAAGGTATTGCTTCATTTTAGTTGATGCACGACAATAATGTTTTTCCAAGGGAACAATCTTTTCAATGATGATTTCACTGCAGCTTTCTTATCCACAAAACAATGTGATTTGTGGTCACCCCCACGGTTCTCAGTAGGCAGGACTCCACTTGAAAAATGTCTCTTGCAAACTCATTGAACTCGTTTTTTGTTGATACCTAATATAACACAAAAGCTTTTGCGGCAAATCTTCACAAGTTTGGTATTATTATTAGTACATTTTGGAATAAAAAACTTATTTATACTTTCCTTGAGCATTTTCTGCTCACCTTGCGGTCTGGCACGTTTGGGAGACTCACTGTGTGTGTATTTTAGAATAAAACTGTCCTGAACTTGTTTGTTTTTATCTGAGTAAAACGCTTGATGAAATTTTCGAATATCTTGCATTGAGAGTTCATGACAACTAAGTGAATTTCCAGCATGTTTGCATTGAGGAAGTTTGGGCAAGCATTTAGAAGAATATCGTTTGAGTTTTTCTTGAGCTCAACCCCACTGTTCAGGATTCTCAAGTTTTTTTGTCCTTTACCCTTTTCACATGGCACAACAACACTGTTAACACCTTCCATTACTAGAAATAATTATCACTATACACTCATTTGTTGCTGTTTTAAGTGAATAAAGTTCAAAATAATAATTCAATCACTAAAGAGCAGTCTCAAGACACGACTTCCAGATAAATGTAGCAACATAAGCTATCATTGGAATTCTTTATTTTGATTACTACAGTGAACAGCAGGGCTACCACTGTTGAACATATTCAAGAAACATGAAGAAATAATATGGAATTATTCTTATTTTAGTTCTTTTCTCATCAGTGTCACAGCTGAAACCAGAGAGGACAAGAGATATTTTGAAACTGAACTGCCCAGTCAACATATTATTGAAAATATAGGTTAGGTCATTTTGAAACAAAAACTAATGACATTATGTAAGTATAGTGAGGTCGCCATCTTGAACTGGACAAGAGACAGTTTGAATCAAAACATATGTTTTGAAGTGAGATTTTATATTATTCAGAAGACATTTTGCTTTGGAAACACATGTCATTCCATTCGGAAGTGTACAAAGATAGCTAGGGCATAATAATCTCCATTCTGACAAAAAATGGACATAGGACGTTTTGAAACTACATGCCTCAATTACAGCATATGAAGTATATGAATAGTCATTAAAAATATTATTGTCTGAATGTAAATTTATTTGGCTTTTGATTGCCACTAATATCAAAACTATATCTTAATAAATAACCAAAATATTAATTAAAAATCACAACAAAGATATATTGTGCCTTAGCACTTTTCAGCAAAAAACTCAAACAACAATATATCATTCCTTAGCACTTTTCAGCAGAAACTCAAACAATGATATATCATTCCATAACACCCAAAGGGTTAACCACAATTTTGTTTCATCTATGATCACACTCCCCATCATTATTGCACTAAATCGAAAGTTGGCTGTACATCATAGGAAGAGAAGGGGTCTTTAATAGTATTTCAAGGCTATATATTGCTTTTTCACTTTTTCATTTGTAGTCCACCAGGAAAGTTTTGAAAAATAATCCCTCTTAAACCACATTTTAAATGATTCTAGAATTCATCTATTCTCAGATTATTTTAACCCACATTTTATGTCAAAGTTATTTTCATCTAGTTTTTGCATCATTGTCTATAATAATAATAATAATAAGCATATGGCTTTTTTTAATGGTGGGGAGACCCTTATGGGTAGTTCCACCTCGCCGTTTGTGCCATGTTACGGGGAACATGGTGGACCTACTATTTTAGGTGGGTTCTGAACCACCGGGTAAGTGATAATAAAGCTTGTCTATGTTAGATCCAGACTCTCTTCCTAAACATTTATTGTTCACATAGCCAAACTGCAAAGTAGGGCTACTCAAAACCATTTCCACTTTGTATGTTTTGATCCACCACATCACGTGATTGGCATACAATATAGTAGGCCCTACTGTAGCCTATATATTTGTGACTATTATCATGTGCAAAAAACAGACTGGTTTTGACATGATTGTCTGGGTGTTGCTCCCGGCCAGCTAGCATCAGATGGCATGGTGGTGGGGCAAGGAAATGAGGTTCAAATGTGATCTCAAGGTTTAAACCACATTTGGTGTTCTTTAACCAGTTGGAAAATTTGGTTATGTGAACATTTGGCTTTTCTGGACTTGAATGTATTGAACTAGATAGGTGGCGGGTGGGGAGAATGGAGAGATAGATGTTTGGGGAAAGGAAAGGCCAAAATACAAAATACAAATAGCCTCTGAGGAGGAGCTTTCATGGCAGGGACAATCACTGCTTCTTTCTGAAGGGTGTGGTGACCATTTCCATGCCAAGAAAAAGGAAGGATAGGGCCAGAGTTCCAGACCCTGCTCTTCTTGAGCCATCCCTGGAAAGGGAGACCAGCATACCCTCTGCCAGATGAATCCAGGTGGGAATAACCTAGTCTCTGCCAGACCCATGCTGGGTATGTCAAAAGGGCGGGGGACAGAGGTGATGAGGGCGCCAGCCATATAATCAGTCAAGCACCATGCGCAGTTCACAAAAAGACAACTTGAAAACCCCTGCATTTGTAGATTATGCCTACTACCCGTTTTTCGGCTAATACCATCATAAGATGTTCTAGAACAAAAATGTTAGAACTCAAAACACAATTTCCGTTTTTAAACCTTTTGATGCACGTTTAATAACATATCTGGATTTTTCTTCTACCATACAATGAGTGGAGGATGTAAAGTGAATATGGACATTGATTGGCATTTTACTATTTATTTATGTTTAAATCAAACAAAGACCTCCAAAAACATCAACACATGTCGATATTTTAGTGTTGTATGTAAAATTAGTTCCTGTACTTCTTATCCCTTATCCCTTTCAAACCTGAAATATTTTTCATGATTTTCCTCCCCTGATTCATGTTTATGTTGTTTTTCTTCTCTGTAATACATGAAAATTGAAAAAAAAAATTTTTTTCACTGGTTGGATCAGAAAAGGACCTGTACAATTGTACGGTTTCGGCTCTGTTTCATCTCATTATCTCATTATTCAGTAGGCCTAGTAGGCTATATTGACTACCAAAAATAGAGAGTAGCTCTATTAAAAATGAGAGGAATAATGTCAACATAGGCCAAATATACAAGAATTAACATGTTTTCTGAGAAATATGTTTCTTTAAAAAAATGGAGGGGGGGGGGTCAACCAGTTTTTCTAGAAAAATTTCTCAAAAAATATATTTATTTTGCACCATATTAGTCTAAATCATGCTCCCGCATTTTTAATGCAATTGTCATTGCATTCTTGAAAATCCATAATAGACTAAACCATCACTACTTAATAATAACATTTTAAACATACAACAATTGTGTGAGTAAAATAATAAAATTTCAGAATAATTCTAGTCATTGTGGGATATTTTTGGTAAATATTGACATTTACAATTAGTTTGTTAAGCACATATTTAATTCACTGACTCCAATTGTAGACATCAAATTAATCCACAAATCAATATATTTAACTATTACTAAACTAAAACTAATTGTTTTTGTGGAAATCTCTGAAACAGTTTTGTGCTTTTGAAAAACAAAGATAAACATCGCATTTTTCACACCTCACTCTGGATCTGGATTCACAACCCTGCATTCTACACTGCCTAAGAGCTTTCAGATCATCTGGTAGAGGCCAATGGTCATAGCTATCATACACCTCTTATCTGCTTCAGAAAGTTTTTTGGGTGGATTATAAAACTTTGACCTAGCTACTGTTGGTTCATAATCACTTTCACTGTCACTAAGGACAGACCTGCAAACCGCAGGTGTTGAAAGCAAAGCCTCAGCCAACTTCATTTTAAATTTCGAAAAAATCCAAGCAATTTTTCTTTTTTAAATTGTTTGCTTTGGCATCCCACATGTACCTTACCCAACAATTCACTACACTCAAATCAATAAAATTCAGAATGCATTTGGGGGTCCATTTTTTGCTCTTATGCCAATGAATTACCATAGTAAATTGATCTATATAATTGGCTATTGATATAATAAATAATTCTATTTATTTCATTTTGAGAAATATGTGTTCCATTTGTGTGATAAATGAATGAACAAACAAGAAATATTGATGTGATTATTGACTTAAATTGAGTGAACATGAATGTCATTTCAATCATAATATCATAATGTTAAAAATCTGAACAGACATGGGTCTTTTAATGAAAAATTGGGTGTAGTTTATGCTGTAGATGTAAATCATCATTTAATAACATATTATTGAACTTTTCATCGAATATGAACTGCAAACAGAAACAACAACTAACCTTTTTGGTGTGGACAGAATGTAAACAGTGTAGTACACAAGATGCCTAAGAGCCTAACCCCTACAATTGTACAGGTAGAGGTTAGAATGCTGTTGAGTAATGAAAAATTGACTATTAAAAGCGCTGCTAGAATGGATTATTATAAATAAACATTTAAACAACCATTTAGAACTGCAGCAAATTCAAAATTTGATATAAATAAAAAATTACGACAGTAATAACTTTTTAAGTTCATGGAGAATTCCGTTTGTTGTAGTAAACATACAGCAACTAATGCTAGACTGCTCTCTTGTGGATGAAATTGGTACTAAAATGTTCAGTAGAACCTGTACAATCCATTGACTCCGGTCTGAGCTAGGAAAACAGATTCTCTCTATATGATAATATATATTTTTAGTGACTGCTACGCACCCGTACAATTGTGTGGCTCCGGTCGGAAAGGGATATAGACCTACTATATTTTTCAATTATTTAAAAGCTAAATAAATTTCTGATACTTATTCAAATTATTTTAAAATGTAGAACATTAACATTTTTAGCTCTGTTATAATTCAAAGAACATAAAAGAAAAACTGTTGGCACTATGAAAATATTTAGAAAAATCTCAATAATACAATGATAAAACTATGCTACAATCCACAATCATGAAACCTGAATTGAACTCAATAATCTAATTATTTAGATGATCAAAAGCCTTCTCATTTCAGAATTTGATTCACATAGTTTATCAATAACCAAACTTGAGTCAATGTTAATCAATATGTCTCTCTCCGTGTTCATCAGGACAAATGCTTCTAAATTGTCATCAGTCATTGTTGCTCTCAATCTGGTCTTTATTACCTTTAACTTCGAAAAAACTCATTTGCAGGTAACCAGTGCTAGTGGAATTGTTAGTAAATATTTGTACACTTTGTCAGTTCCGTTTATTGAAGAGAGTGCATGTTATAATCCACTATTACTTCAAATGCACATTTGATACAGGAGTTACATTTACATTTTACTGTGCAAGCTGAGAAGTCTTCATCATCCTTTCCTACGGTTTCTTTGACTTCTTCATCTTCAAGTGGACTTCAATCGTCATCCATACTTTCAATTCCGTGGATGTTTTCAGAACTTTCACACTTTTCAGTCTCATCAGTACAATAATCTTGCTCAATTGACTTCCTGATTATACTGGGCCGAATATTCATGATCAATACGATTTCTTCTTACTTTGTCCAAGGAATTTTCCGGCAATTTCGCCTTCATTTGATCGAATCTTCTAGGATCGAAGACAGTCAAGTCCAAATAGAGCTGCAGCTTATGCTTGGCGAACGGTTTTCCATTGTTTGATTTATTTTGTCTACAATGCAGTTGAAGACATTTATCCTGTGCATTAACATGATTTAGTAGCTGTACAAAGGAATCGAGGTTAAGAAGGAAAGACACATATGAGAAATTCATATAACTTTTACAAAAAAAAATATTACAACTAGAAAAAAAACAATTGATTAACTAAAAGTATCTTTTTCGAAAATAAATTCTTACTGTTAAAAACAATACTGTATAAAAATAATCTAAAGCAGTAATAGGAAATATGGATGTGGGAACGGTGGGAAAGACACAATATTGTGTAATCACAATATTATTGTGATTGTATTGGTGTGAAGGACCATGCAACCTGACAAAGGAGCTTGTCTTTCAAGTATTTAATAAAACTGTAATGTTTATTTTGTAGACAAATTTTCCAGAGATAATACAGCTAACATAATATGGACCATCAAAATATGGATAAGTCTAGAAATAAAAAATAATTTCAAGTAAGCAACAAGCTCGCCAAACATTATAAATGACTTAGCTGCCAAGTGTGAAACCAACCTGTATTCTTTCATCAACTGATCAACCTAAAAACATCAGCCACTGTCAACAAACAAACCCATGGGGGAAATTATGACTATGAATCAATGAACCCAGAAATATTCGTACAACTCCACCCCTACCCACCAACCTATAGGCCTATATAGTTCAACCAGAATTATTAATTTTAGTTTTGTTTCATGACTGATTGCCGTATGTCATAATCGTTAAATAATAATACTTTGGTTTCATGGTTTTACATTTACACTATTACACTTAATAATGTCACAAACTCTCTCAAAGCCTCCTCGAGAGAGGGTGATGGCTTCTCAGGTGTTGCTCCTGAGGGACTGAACTCAGTCGGTGTAGGTCGGGGCAGAGGTCGGTCCAATATCATCCCAAGGGTAGGCCGATTCCTCCCTTGGAAACAGTTCCCCTGTGGAGGGTGGGTATGCAGTCTGTAACTGTGATTGACGGCTGGCTGTCTGAAACGGCTAGCCCAAGGGTACAGGGTGACGGGGTAGGGAAGGACTTGCTGTCTGGAACTGCAAGGAGGAAACAAGCCGTCTGCAACGGCTTGCCATTAGGGTTGGGTATGCAGTCTGCAACTGCGGTTGACGGCTGGCTGTCTGAAACAGCTAGCCCAAGGGTATAGGGTGACAGGGTAGGGAAGGACTCGCTGTCTGGAACTGCGAGGAGGAAACAAGCCATCTGCAACAGCTTGCCGTTAGGGTTGGGTATGCAGTCTGCAACTGCGGTTGATGGCTGGCTGTCTGAAACGGCTAGCCCAGGGTGACAGGGTAGGGAAGGACTCCCTGTCTGGAACTGCGAGGAAAGGAAGTAATCAGTCTGAAACTGCTTACTTGGGGCCGAGGATGGGAGCTTGCTGTCTGTAACAGCAAGCATAGGAGACAAGCTGTCTGAAACGGCTTGCCGAGGTCGAGGAAGGGAGGTTCCCCAGGGTGACCCTACCGGGAGCTCGACTCAAGAGTGAACTCACTGTTCACTTTTGGAAGAGGTCCCGGGAAGAAGTGTCTAATAGTCAGTCAGTCAGTGTGGGATAGGGTGAGTGTGCCCTGTCTGGCAACTTCGGAGCAATGAGCTCCATGGTTGCTCATCGCAATACTGTGCTGAAATTTTTGGGGTTCCTACTATTTTTAAGACCTTAAGTAGAACTTTTTTTTTCTTTTTTTTTTCATGTCTGTTTTTCCTAAAAATATATTTTTTTTAATACTCTAATAGTCGCCACTCCGCCGTTTAAATAGCTCCCCTCTGCCGGTAGGAGGGAGGGGGGAGTGGCGACGACGTGCCCCAAGCGGGGGTGGCGCAAGTCGGATGCGCGGTCGGTTCCTCTGTAATCTCCGTGATCACTAGGGGGTGTTGGAGGGCGAGCGCAGCTTCCCCCTTTTCCCCCCTTCGTCACAATCACTCTGTGACAATAAATAAGGACTTAATTTATACAATCTTATCTAGCATTTATTAGGCCCAGTCATAGTGAGGAACATGGTATAATCCATTCGTTAATTTAACGAAAATGTTTTGAATTATTTTTAAAACATCAACTATTTAATGAACAGTGTTTATGAAACAATTTTGAAAACAAGTAAAGTTGTCACCGAAATATTAAAAACTAAGTGGGAATGCGGAATTCGCTAACTCGGAACAGGCTAAGTCTGTTTGTGGAATTGGCCAAGTAAGGCTGGGGCTCCACTTGCCGTTATTTACCGCGCTGCAAATTGTTGTTGTTATTCAGATAAATGAGAAGGTAGCGAACAAACGGAGATGGCTCCACTAGCGGCAGTCTGCAGCGTGCAGCATTTTACAGCGCGCTGCAGAATGCAGCGTCGCGCGGAAATGGAACCTGTCCCATTTTCACGCTACACTTTGCCGCCATTAGATGGTTCTACTAGCTGTAAACTGTAGTAACGCGGCAGTCTGCAGCAGACCAGCATCCAAGGCGCAAGTCACATCGACGCTATTCTGTTTAAAGTTGTATTATTAATTGTTTCAAGTAAAGTGAATTCTATTGATAACAAGGAGTTTGAACTTGATTGCGAGGTTATTATATTAGAAGTAGAGAAAATGTACAATAAAAATGATGAGAATTATAAAAACAGAAATGCTAGATTTGTAACAAGTAATCAAAGGAGTTTTGAGACACGCGATAAAATTCAAAAAACTTGTCTGAATATAATTTCTTAATTTGCGATGCAACGTATGGAACAAGCCTTCAGACTTCCTGTTGCTTATTATTGGGTGAATCCACCATTTTCTCTTGTGTAACCGGCGTCGGCCATAAACTAAAAGTACACTGAGTACAACACTACGAATATCAACTTGCAGCATGATCGGTCCTGGGTCACGTCTACCGCTACAATGAACTGCTAGTGAAGCCACAGCGAGCGAGACGACGCTGCAAATTGCAGTTCGTTTTCTGTTGCCTGTGAAGCCACCCAACTGTCGCGTACAGCGCCTGCAAATTGCAGCGCGATAGATTACGGCCAGTGGAGCCCCAGCCTAAGGAAGTCACTGTTTCTGTCGCCGGCGGAATTGGCTAACTCGGAACTCGTTGATTCTGGCCAGCAATACCAGGCGCTAGGTGATGCGTACGGTAATACCTACCGTACGCTCGTACCTCTACGTTTGAAATGTCTACGCGCTAGCTGATGCGTACGGTAATACCTACCGGTACGTTTGTACCTCTATGTTTGAAAATGTCTACTGCACGCAAATTTTTGATTATTTTATTCTTGAATTTAGATTATTCATACATAATTAGCCAAAAAATTTATTTAGTTATGAAATGTTATTTGCTTTTATTCATTTATTTATCATATATATTTTTTTATTTTATAATAATAATAATAATATAAACTTTATTTCTGCACAAAAAAAAACAATAGATTACAGAATATGAAACAAAATAATGACAAGCTGGCACTAAAAGAAAAAATATATAATACAAACAAACTAAAGTAAAAAACAAAAAACACTTCAATCATGGTAATAAAAATAAAAGAATAGATAACTAGTTAAAATGAATTAAAATATGTATGTATATATAATGTGAAAATAATTTCAATCAGTCATGCCGTTTGCAGAATTTTATTGATTTAAGTTTTTTTTTAAAGCTTGAGATTAGAAAAGTTCCTATTGCAATCGGAAGAAAAACTGCTGAAGGTAAAAATTCAATTGGTCAACTTTCTCCGATCGCGCATCGCACTTGAAATTTACAAAAATTGCCAAAAATGTGTTTTTTCTCATTTTTGAAAAGTTAGTTACAGATGTTGGAATAAAAATGCTTGATTATTTTACATTTGATGTATGATGGTGTATAAAACCATAATAAATTAAGTTCTGACCCTAAAATTAGGCTACTATATACCGATCGCGCTGACTACATAACTGCTTATTTTACCAATACAGTAATTCGTATTTTAATGAAGATTCTTATTAAATTCCTGGATTTCTTGTTCCATGACAAACTGCGTTGTTAATATTAACTTTTCAAGTGAATTCAACGACTTGCAGTCAAATTTTCATTAAGAATGAGTAGAATTTACTTACTCTGTAGGCCGAACGTTTTCGAATCTTTGAGATCCTTGTAGGAGGATCCTACAAGATCGAATCTTTGAGATCCTTGTAGGATCCTACAAGATCCTACAAAGATCCTACAAGGATCTCAAAGATTCGAAAACGCTCGGCCTACAGAGTAAGTAAATTCTACTTATTCTTAATGAAAATTTGACTGCAAGTCGTTGAATTCACTTAAAAAGTTAATGATTCAAATATTTTAAGATTGTTTTTTTCTAATTACCGCTTGAGTGCGTCGGCTAGGAATAATACTAGGCCTACACATTATTGCTACATCAGTATTGTTTCTGTTTTTGATCTCCAATATTTCTCTCTCTGACTCTCCTTCACTCGATCTCTCTCTCACTCTCTCTCTCTCTCTCTCTCTCTCTCTCTCTCTCTCTCTCTCTCTCTCTCTCTCTCTCTCTCTCTCTCTCTCTCTCTTAGAAACGGAATTTTAATTCTGTTTTTAGTTTCACTTATTAGAAATTTATTTTACAAAAATCGGTCAAGTGTTATTGGGAAGGGTATCTTTGAATATAATTTTCCAAGAGTGGACATTCACACGTTCAAATTTCGCTGTTTAATGTAGTAGATACATCATAATCATATCAAATCACATCTTATCTTCATGTCGTTGTATAATAATTAATTATTTAGCTTGAGCTCCGTAAAATTACTGAAATAATTACTTGTATTTCTTTCTATTTTGTTATCTTTATATGAATAAAGTAAATAATCTAATCTAATCTCAATCTTTCTCTCTCTCTCAAACACACACACTCACACACACACACACACACACACACGTAGCCAATTATCGTATAATCATTAGCATGTATCATCTTCATTGTTGACAATACTTCATAGATTTATTAAACTGATAAAATCAGACGTTTTCATCATAATTACATAGTCTATTATCTATGACAGAAAATGGCATTCCACATGAAAATTAATCTAATCTGATTTTTCTTTTTTTTTAGTAGGTATTTTTTTGTTTTAAATTACTTTCTCACACACTCTCTCACTCGCTCTCTCTTTCTCGCTTGCTATTTCTTTCTCTATCTCTCTCTAAAATTCAACACACCAACATATTATCTAAAAGCTGAATCTTTAACTTAAATGAGAAATGTACATTGCAAATCCCGATACATAGAAAATCCTTCTCCATAGTCCTTCTGCATAGAATCTTCTCCCAATAGTAATAAAAGATAAAATATCTTCTGAAGCCTTAAAAACATCCTTGAGGTCACGTTTAATTTGAGTTGTGTTTCATACCCTAATTTGTGAGTTCTTATTTACATGTTGATGTTTCCTTTTTTGTGTAAAATACTGTATAGTAGCATAATGAATTAATTTTTTTTCAAGTTCTTGACATTTTTAAGGCAAGACTTGAAATTATTTATTAAGTTTGATACTTCGAAGATGTATTATATTTATAATTTTTTTCATTCTACGCTCTAGCTATGTAAACAAGTATGTTTTTTTGTGGATATTGGCGTGAAAAAAGCTTTTCAGCTTTACCCATATCCAAAAATGAATGAATTTATTCATTCATTCACTCACTCACTCACTCATTCAATCACTCACTCATTTTATCACTATGTCTCTCTCTGTTAGGGTTGTATAGAGTTGTGTGACAGAGAGGGTCTGGAGTCTAATTCCGCCCCTAATAAATACATTTAATCAATCAATCTCTCTCACTCACTCTCTTTCTCTCGTTCTCTCTCTCTCCCCATCTATTTATCTATCTGTATTTCTCATGTTATCCTTAAATATCTTTCTCCAAGAATAAACATCGCCGTTTCATGTACATACATCACAATCATATTAGCGTTATCAAATTGTATCTCATCTTCATATCTTTGAATAATTCTTCAATTTATCCAATTATTTGATAAAATTCATCCAATAATTACTTTATTTTTCAACCATCAAAAATTTGTTTTAATCTTTCTATCTCTTTAAATTTTATAGTGATTTCCTTTCAAAATATTGATGATCATGTATTGTATCAACTGGGAGAATAAAATAAATGAGTTTGAATTTTAATTTGAATCTTCGATCCAAATTTATTCTTATGTGCACTATAATCATGAAATTGCATAAAGCTATGCTTTCCAATGGCTATTAGCTATTTTCGGTACCGAAAAGTATGTACGTAAATCGTTTTCCTTCCAACTTTCCGTTTACAATCAGCTGCCGGCTAAATTTGGTAGTATAGGTAAAGATAAATTGGAACGCACTCCCATAAGAATACATTGTTTCCATTACGTGCAACGGAAAGTTAAAAGGAAAGCGATTTACGTCCGTACTTTTTGGTACCGAAAACAGCCGTTGGATGCTGTTTGATTATAAATTTAACCACCTACATTCATCTATATATATAAAAGGCTAAGGCCCGACAGACTGAAATCACACCACATCCCAAACTACTGAGCATACAAACTTGAAATTTTGCACACTTGTTAATGGTAGCCTCAAGGCACCCAGGATTTTCAAAAATTTGCCCCCTGAGCCCTGAGGGAGCTGGGGCCCCCCAAAATTGTTGTTCTTTTTAGCCGCTCATCGCACATTAAAGTCAAGAGAAACGTTTTGTTCAGCTACTAAAAAAACTTTTTTCTATCAGATCTATGCAGAAAAATTCCGACCGGGTTCACAGGGGGGTCCAGGAGGAGGCATTTTCGCAATTTTTCATCAAAAATCAACCACATCAGACACCACAGCCCGAACTACTAAAAGCTACAAACTTGAAATTTCGCACAAATATCTTCATACATACTAGACGCACACTGAGAACAGATTTTAAGATCTTTTGTCTCTAAGGGTCCAAAAGGATACCAAATATATACATTATGAAACGGTACGATCAAGGAATAATTGGAGAAGCCCTAACATATTAAGCATATGATATTCTAACATATTACAATGAAAAGTTAAGATCTTGGAGGATAATAATGAAGACGCTCGGACATATCAAACACCGGGCAAGACCGTTTAGGTACCCGTGCTTCGCTACGAGAAAGTGTGAGAGAGAGAAAGAGTGAGAGAGATAGTATGTGTGTGAGAGGGAGAGTGAGAGAGAGGGAGGAGTGAGGGGGGAGTGTGGGAGAGGGTGAGAGAGAGCCTATTTGTCATACAAAATAAAATATATGCATGTACAGTACATTGTTTTTATTCGTAAGAAGCAAGTAAGATGATCAGTCCACTACTGAAAAAATCTATCTTTATCTAAAAAGAACCTTTTACGTTATGTTCCCCGTAGCGAACCTGCTAGTTACATACAACTGTATAACTGTCATGACCTCATGACATCAAATTCATCAGAAATTAAGTTGGTTGGAAAAGTCCTAGGCTTTTAAAAACCTCGTATTAAGTATGGTTTTGATAATTAATTTTTTCATTATGAATAGTTCTTCTAGATGAAAGTTATAACTGTCTTCCACACTGTTATAGACTGTACAAGTGCAAAGTAAATCATTTTTAGATGACTTGGACTCAGAAATTTTATTCAAGTTTTTTAATTTTCTGAGATAATAAGTTAACTTAGTTTTTGTTCAAGAAAGACTTTTCTTGAATCAAATTTGTGAGTGCATCTACAGATTCAGCGAAATTTAATGATTCTTCATTGAATCTTTTATTCCATTGTTTATTTCATTATAACATAAGCATGAGTTTTGCAAAACTCTCCTCTCTCTATACCTTTATCCTGACTGTGACTGACATCCTCTCCTGCTTCGACAATGATATTACTGCACTGTCTCTCACAACACCAATTTCTTTCATCTTATTGAATTCCTAACGTTCTCATTTTTGGCGGATTTCTCACAATTGAGGAATCTCATTTCTGGCGGCTAAAACTAAATAAATTACATTTTTTGTTTGTTTCAATTAAATTGAACCAAATCTATTGCTTTGCAAATAATTATAATCTAGATACAGTCCCAGATATGAATATTGTTACGGGTTCTAATAGCTAAAATAAGGCTGGCAACACTAAAGTTCACACTTGCACTTTATTTACAAATTAGTCTATTTACACACCAATATTTGTTAAGTTCAATTAATTAAATAAAAAACAGATCATCAAATGACAAGCTAATACCTATTTTCAATCATTATTTACAAGAATTGATAAGTAATTACAGGCTAATCAATAATAAAATAAACAAGAGTCCAATCAACTGTACAAATGAATAATTAATTACAGGCTGATCAATAATTAAAGAAACAAGAGTCTAATAAACTGTACAATAATGCAGAAAGAAATTATAAAAAGAGCAACTAATCACTTACAAAAACACAGTCCAATTCGTTATTTGACAGTCCCAAATAATATCACTTAACACAACGTCTTTGAACTATTAGTAAGCTGCATAAACAGTAAACACTTGTCTCTGCACTTGACACTGTCTAAAGACTGAATAAGGCACTGTTTACAACACTGGCACGAGATCTGTAATATAATCTGTCACACGGGTTTGTAGAAAAACTCACTCACTGGTTCACATGGACTCCTTTACATAGCTGTTGTAATTGTATAATTCCAAGAATTGGAGGTTGCTAGATGCATCGAGAATCTTCCAGAAACATGATCTTGATCCTTCCAGAAATCTGAAGAAGTCTCAAGAAATCAATTGAGTGAGAGAGTTGCCGACTTGAAGAATAGGAGTGAGAAAGACATTTAATGAGTGAGAACGAAAGGAATAAAATTGCAGCTCTGTCTGTCCGGGAAAGCAATGGAATGATTTAAATAGAACAAGTGCGTGACTAACTGCCTGTTTGCTTTCATAACAATATATAGAATTGTTGAAAGTGTTATTGAATGGAATTTTTATAAGCTGAGAACCGAATTAACTCCTTGAAAATGATGAAATCCATTTGTAAAGTGATGTTTCCAATTTGCTTATAAGCATAATATTATTTTTTGAAAGGTTCCAAAGAAGAAACTTATCATCAATAATTTAGAAGGACTTGGAAAGTAGTTTAATTTTTCAGAGAGAAAACATGCACTATCAGTTTTATATTTTTTGGCCAGACTAGGGGGCGAAAAAAATATTGGGCCCAAGGGCATCAATATGATAAATCTGGCCCTGCGACTTCCTTAGCAGCAGGAAATATTCTCATGAAAGTCTCCAGTAAATGTTTACTTTTATAAACAATGTCTCAATTAATTTGGCAATATCAATATTATGAAAAGTGAACCTGCACTTTGTAAATACTTTTCTTATCTTTATGTTTTCCTTTATTATACCACAGATTACAGAACAACCAGATTGATCACGTCGCTTGCGGATTTCCTAGTTAATGATTTAATTCAGAGATAGTGCCATGTGTCAATGATTTCAACACGGGGAGCAGCACTGTTGCAGTGCGGGAATACTTGAATTGTCGGCACTCTACAGATAGAAAACTCGTCCACGGGGAGCAGCACATGTTGCAATTTGGGAATATTTGAGTTATCGCTACTTCATCTAAAAGTTCTTCAAAGTAATTAAGTAATTAAATTAGCAACTCTGGAATTACTCACTCACTAATTGATATTGAAGATTTAATGATGGGGGTTTGATTGTAGGTGAGTGGTTTATTCTCGGTTGGGCTCAAAACCATAGGGAGGAATCTAACATTTCCAAAAAGTGCCCCAAGTTACTGGGTAAAGGGAGGTTGAAAATTTGATAAATATTTTTTTTTGAAAATAGTTTTAAATCAGAATTGGGTGGTTAGTTGATTAGGTGATAATTTGTTTTGAAACGTTTTTGGAAAATTTTGTTTTTGGGGGGTTTAGGTCTGGGTAAAAATTTTTGAAAAAGTTGGACATTGATATTTTTGAAATTTTTTTTTTTGATTATAGTGATTTTCGAGTTAAACGAAATGATATGTGTGTGACTTGGAAAAATATATCGTTTAGGGGGATGAAAGTGGTTTAAAACTGGAAATTTGTACAAATTTGTTAATTTTTTTTAATGAAAAGCTTCTTGATTTTTCATTTTTAAACACAAGGCAATCTATTGTGATGTGTGCGGCACAAATGGATTCTCTCCAAAAAAAATGAGGGGGTTGAAATTGTGGACTTCTTAAATATTAATATGTTTGAAAATTTGTTTCTTGTATCATATATAATGAAAAAATCTGTATTAAATGCGATGTGGAATAATTTTTAAAAGTCACCCCTAAGCATTAGAAAGTCAGCAGAATATGCATTTGTGAAATAATCCCCTAGAAAAAGAGGGTCGCTTGAAATGGAACATGTTAAAAAAATGATATTTTGGAATTTTTTTTTTGTTAAATTATTTTTCAAGGGTTTTGTAATTGGAGGTTAAAGGTAAGTTGAGGACATTACGAACAATGCTATGCCACCCCTTGGTTTGAATGTGAGGGCTATTATTGTAGGGGTGCAAAATTTAGGGAAAAATTGAAAGTTGGGATTTTTGGGGGAACATTGTGTGAGCTTTTAAAACTTCAAAAGGCGTATTTAACGCTGTTTGAATAAATAACCCCTTTCTGAGATATAGGCATAACTTTGAACAATTGAGCAAAAGGCGTATTCAACTCTTGTTGAAAAAATCACCCCATTTTGAGTTAAAGTACAGAATAATAAAGAAGCAGAAAGCTTAAGCTGGCAGAGCTTGATTAGTTATTTTTAGCAGTAAGTTAGTTATATTTAACTAATATATATTTATATTAGTTATATTTAACAGTATATATATATATATATATTTAAAATATGCTTCCATAGACGCGTTTTAGCGGCGCAGCGACATTCGCCAGATAAATAAATGGTTGTCATTGGATGACAGTGACATCACTCACCAACTAAACCAATGACAGCCATTTATTTATTTGGCTCATGGCATTGCGCCACTAAAACGCATCTAGGGAAACATACTATAATTATTCCGACAGTTAATAAGATAATTCCAGGGTCTAATTATTACTTATTAGATGAATAAATTATACTGTATTATATTCATAATATTCTCATAAATATATTCGATTGTATGAAATTATCTAAAACTCATACCTCTTGACTTTCCAGACCAATTTCGCTATTTTATCTTTTAGAGTCCACCTTTAAATTAACCTAAAAAGGACACAGTCATACAATATTATGAAATGGGGTGAACTTTCAAATAACTAAACAAACAGGCTATAAGTAAAGGATAATAAATAAACAGGTAATTTAAGTACAGTAAACAAATTTTTATTTGTGCAATAATAAATATAATATACATAGGATAAATATACAGTGAAATGCATCAAAAAATATCATAAATACATTGTTATAACTTTGTGCTAGGATTTTATTGACTGATGACTGATATGTTACAGTAAGATTGTGGAATTAATAAAAATTTATTTGTATATCTAAAAAAATTCTTATAACTTTTCAATGATTTGTAAGATTTTTCTTCATCAGGTTTTGATAGGCCTATATAGTCAGGGCCGGCTTTATAGGCTTGCGAAAAAGGCTGGCTCCTGGGGCTGCCAAGTTATTACATTATAAGATTATTATTGATCAACTCTCAAATAACTCACAAAAACATTGGAAATAATCATAATAATATAAGATAATAAATAGATTTCATAAACCTGTCTTAAACCTTTCATAAATATGCTGTCTTTTCAACAGGCTACTCTTTGGAAAAAGCCGACAATTTTTGGTGTAGCCACCTCTGTATTAATTAGAAGATGACTTATTTCTGGGTTGAAAGTTTCCATTCGCATTTCTCAGAAAAAAAGGTTATTAGTTCCATATAAAACTTTTATGAGTTTGCGACAAGCATTGAGATGTGTTTTGAGTATGGAAGCGCTTAGAGCATGCAAGTTGCAACACTTCACGTTCAAGAGTGAACCAAGGTCATAACATCAAAATGTTTGTAATATAAATGCTTTTCCAATGCTTTCCTTCCATTCAGTCAAAAAATAACAGTTCTATCGCTATATCTCGGTTGTTTAGGGGGGCCACCAACTGTCCGACTATCCATTTGTCCGAATATACCACTTGTCCGACTATCACATGACATCTTATAAGTTCAGAAACCACTTCCCCGAATATACCACTTGTCCGACTCTACCATTTATCTGACTCGACTGTAGCGCATTCTAGCGGCATAGTTTATCACGCCTAACCAAAAATAACACGTTTTTTTAATTTTTCACAAACTATCAAATGTTTACTTTTCGTTATAATAATTGACAACTAGAAACTGCTGTAATAGTGTCAAATAGGATTAATGAGTATATTATGACTGTGGTAATGGTTGTGACATGAACACTAGAAGGCATTGAGATATTGGCATGATGCGATTCGAGAAATCAGCCAATTACCAATCAGCATGAGTTTGCCATTAAATTTGAAATATTGGAATTGTTCAGATTGAAGTTTTCTTCTAAAACCAAAATCTTAATTCAAATAGAGTATTAATTCATCTCCTTTTCACATTGTGAATGATTAACTGTTATGAAATCTTGTTTAAGATTCAATTAAATTAAGAGATAACTGTTTTGTTATTATTGGAATGTTTTGCTCACAAAAATCAAGCCTTTGCTGCTTTGAATTCTGAGTAGAGTATCAGACCATACTTGTATACATCCAAGTTGTGTTTAAGTTATTGCGTGATTCTCTTATGTATAAAAACCTAGCTCACAAACCACAACACTTACAGTCAACAATTTATTATTGTGAAATTTGTATTGCCCAATAGCCTACTGTGCATAAAACGTACATTACACAAATCAAGTGTTAGATTCTCAATTCTTGAGGTATGAGTTAAATATGAGACTCAATTTTCCCAAAAGTTCATCTGTTAATCAATATATTATATGGATCTTGAAACCCTATCAGAAGTTCCCTAGGCATATTTCTGATAACAATATTGTTGGTCGTTAATGAGGTCATCAAAATCTTCAATTAGGGTGGCGAGAGAGCATCAGAATCGACATTCTCCTCCATTTTTGAGCTATTTAAAAAGTGCTTTTCATTTTTAGGATAATGAGCAGTGAATTAGTTGGATCCTACTTCGAAGTACATAAAAAACAATAGTTCTGGATGCAGACTCCATAGTTCTATAGTTCCTGACCGGTTAGAGCAATAGTTCCGTAAAAGTACCATGAATACCTTCTATTCCTCAAACACGTAGCCTACCTCATAGTCTAGATACCTTGAACAAAGTATATCATTGAAATCTCTGTTCACAAGGTACATTTTCTTTCTATTCCCACACTTGGTAAAAATAATTTGGTGTAATGTTATTGGGGAAAAGACTACTTGGCATTGAAATTGAAGTTTTTCATTGGTACTGTGCTTTGTTGGCATAATATAATGAATGCTAGTATAATGTGATAGCATTTAGTAGCATAGCATAATACTAGTCTCAGAGAGATTTACATCAATAATTTATTTGCCAAATCTGAGTCGAATACAGTATCACTAACTCTCAATTTACTGGCTAATAGACAAATATCTATTCTAATAGCTGAACAACAGAGCTAACCTCAAAAGACGAAAACTATTTTTATTCAATTTTCTAGCTTAGCATACAAAGATAGGCGATAGATAATGCAGAAGTATCTCTAGAAGGCATTGATTAAAGGCTAGAGTACCTAGTGCCTGGGACATGATAGTTCTGCCGCTAGAATGCGCTACAGTTGAGTCGGACAAGTGGTATATTCAGAGAAGTTGTTTCTGGCCTTATAACGCATCATGCAGTAGTCGGATAAGTGGAAAAACTTGGTTGAATTAATTTTTAACAACAGGTACAAAAGTCGGACAAATGGTATATTCGGGGAGATGGAAAGTCGGACAGAAGGTAGTGACCCGGTTGTTTATTATCAGATTTTGAAAAATGCGGTACCATTTTGTTTTTTTTTTTTTTTTTTTTTTTTTTTTTTTTTTTTTTGAGGATGAAGCCCACATAGGTCTGAGACCTGTGCGTGGGTAATGAGTTGGATAAAATAGAAAGCTTAACATTTTATATAGTTGAAATGTTTTCGATAAAATTGACGATTTTTGACTTAAACGAGTTTAAAAATATTATTTGACCGCCATTTTGGAAAATATGAAAATTTTCTAACAAGAAAATTCTTGTATTTTGAGTTACATTGAATGAAGGGTCCATACTAAATTTCAAAAAAGGCCCTCATTTTTCACCATAGTCACAATTGATCACAACTTTCAACATTCTTCCATAAACCTATTTGAATGAATTTGGACTCATCTGAAAGCTTATAAAAAGGAGAAGTTTTTTGTCTAATAAATTTGTTATGTTTACTATAAAAATAATTGAGAGAAAACGGTTTGAAAATTTAGTAGGAACAGATGTGGTAAATATATCTACTAAATATATTCCATTGCCCTGATATATAGGTATATGATTACGGTAGGTCTTTTTTGTGGAAAATAAATCTGTGTATCACAGCAACGATGAACTTGAACTTAAAGTGATGTCTTGTGAATTTTTAAATAAGTATCTTCAAAGCAACCGTTTTTCGTTACTACCTTACCCCTACGATAAGCTTTCCAAATGAGTTTCCCTTTCAAAAATTAATTGTTTGCAAGCGAGTTCTCCAGCCCATTGGGCTCACTAGTATATTCACAATTTAATCATTGTAATATTATACAGAATACGTGTATTTCCATATATTCATATGTTGAAATAATTTATGATGTTCTCCATGACGAAATACTAGTATTGAACAACTGACATTGGAATGCAAGTCATATGAAGAAGTGAATATTTACTTAATCATCACATAAACAGAATAATTAACTTACAGTAAATAACTAGTCACATAGGTCTACTGCACATAACTACCAAAATATCGTATGCTCCTTTAATTATAGCTAATAAATTTGGTTGTGACAATATCAAAATTTAATTAACTTAATATTAATAAGGATCAAGACAAATAAAACTATAATAAATAAACCGTGATATTATCACAGCCACATTTATTATAAAAACACTGGTACAGCGTACAGTGTCCCTGCACAATGTACAGTAGGAACAATTAGTCTGGGCGCGTGGCTCTGGTTTCACTACTAGCCGTCCTGTTAAAAGTTGACTAGTTGACCTTGAAGACATCTGCAGCGTCGCATGGGCCACATGTTTTTAGAAATGAGCAATAAACACTCCCCTCGCCATGGCTGACTACCAAACGGCCGTGCGCCCAGACTAATTGTTTCTACTGTAGTGTTGAGTAGGCTCTTAAAAATTATGTTTGCCTTCACTTAAGCAAAAGATCTAAAAATAGGCAAATACTTGAATAGATCATTTTGAAACATCAATAATTATTTTTAATTGAATCAATTAATAACGTTAAATATTTCACTTACCAGAGTTGTGGATCCAGATTTTTGCGGTGTCAGTATCCCGGGGAAAAAAAACATTTTCAGTCCTTTCACTTTGATTCAGCTATTTGTACATTTCTTAAAAGTGCACAAATTACCCAACATTATGAATATGCAATATTAAGTTATTTTTTGAAATTATAAATATGCCTACTCTAACTTTTATCCATAAATTTATTAAAGTAAACAACTAAAACATGAAACATTTGAAACTAGAGAATATAATCTATTTAACAATTAATTATTACATTATTTTTTTAACCACCAAAATTATGGCTATTATTTATGTTCTTATTGGAAAAGTACAGGAACTCTAAGCGTTGAATGTCTAAAATTAATATAATTATTGATTACAAAATATTTATTAGAACTTGCAAGAAAAACTCAACGAATAAGTTATAAATCTATCAAATCAACAGAATTAGAAACTTTGAATTTAAATTTAAAACTTTAAATAACTAGCAATGTTATCCATTTATTTAGCAAACTAAAAAATGTAGTTCTATTTTCTAAATTTTTAAATAACTACCAATACTAGAAACTTTTGAAACAAAAATATTTTAATTGAGTATTTTTATGAAAACGAAAAAAATGGCAAAAAAATTGCAACTATTGACTATGAATTTTTAGTTCTAATAAAAAAATTATTTCAACTTTATCGGCAAAATTTTGCTATTATCTCATGACTATAAACTGACTAACAAGTAACAACTTGAAGGAAGATTCCAAGTTGCGCTCATCGACAGAAAATACCCAGCTGCTTTTAGAATACAGATGCGAATGCAGAATGCAGAACAGTGCCTGAAGTGTAAATAGATAATGAAGCATAGTTGTATACACACAGGAGCGAGCGTGCGCATGTACATGTGTGAGTTTATGGAGGGAATCTCAACAGACATTGATGACAAGCGCTTGTGGCGCTATACCTACGCATTCTAGTGTGTGTTTTTGGAACTAGTGTGATTGGTCTGTTTAGTTGTCTGTGATTATACATTCTGTACTGAATACTGTTCCTTTCTCATAGAAAAAATCTTTCAAAATCAAATGTAAATAATCCATCAATATAATTATTGTTTCCGGTCGATTTGCACACTAAATACATACTCGCGCTTTGTGTTTGGCAGGGGGTTGCACCCCCTGCACCCCGCCACTGGGTCTGTGATATTATGTCAGTGATGGAATGCCTGACTCCACTGCAGATTTCTTTGTGCAATTTTCAAACACATTTGTTTGTGAATAGACTTTCTGCATATTTCTAGTTTTGAAATAGAATTTTCTATGTTTAATCGATTTTCATCAATAAAATTTGCAAGGCATCAACATTTGCAAAATTCAAAAATTTTCAGCCTCTCCTAAAAGCCACCCCCCAATCCTAAGAAGGAAGATTTCAAATCTAAAGATTTCTTATCGAATAATTTGGATTTTCTTTGGTTTCCTGTTCTAAACTTGGTTCTAATATTGGCAATCAGAAAAAATCTCAATTATTAATAAACAAAAAAGTCAAAAATTTCCAAAATTGCATTTTCCAAGATGCCTCAGTTTGAGCAACCCTCACTCTGAAGGGGATGATTTATTCAAAAAATCATTATGAACACTATTGAGTTATTTTTTCATTGTTAATCAACTCTCATAGATAAAAGTTTCAAAAATCCAATATTTGAAAATACCAAAATTTAAAACATTTTGCAAAAATCACCCTCATGAAAAAATTAGGAATTTCTTTGGTTTACTGTTCTAAACTCAGTTTTAATAACAGCATACTATCAGGAAAGGTTCAAATTTCACACAAACAAAAAAGTAAAAAATTTTCAAATTTTTATTTTTCCAATATGCCTTTATTTGGGCACCCCAACTCCGAAGGGGAAGATTATTTCAAAAAATATTCACGAATATTTTTCACTTGATTCTTATTGCTTTATCAATCCCCATCGTTCAAATCTACAGAAAACAAATATTTGAAAATTTCAAATTTTTTCTACCCTTATACAAACTACCCCTTATAATTAAAAACCCTTTCTCATAGATTTTCAGCATGAGCCTTATTCTACAATCAACCTCCACCAATAAAATTGCAATAGTATCGATCAACAAAAAAGTTCAAAATCCAATTTCCTGTATTTGCCCCCCCTAAAATCAGTGAAATTACGTTTTTCGCCCCCTACTCCAAGAAAGATGATTTTTTCGAAATTTTTCAAATCGGGGCACCTACAGAGGTGCTCTATTTAATGGAAAAAATAATTTCTCAAATATCTTGATATTTAGATTTACCCCCATTTTTCATCCTCCCCTGCCAACCCCCTTAATCAAAATTTGTAGCACCATTCAATTTCATCCTTCACAAAATATAGTTACCTTCCATTATCAACCATGAAAACCATTATTTTTCCCCAAAACAACTTTGTTGAAAAAAAAGTTTCCCCCACCCGCAAACGGCCTGACTAAAAAAATTTCTTACTACCATGTGTTCAGCTTAACAAGCACAACAAATTTAAAAAAATAAATTTCAAAATATCTCAATATTTGAAATTTTTACTTTTTTGACCCCCCTCTAAAACACCCAAGTCTTTCATCAAGTTTTTCGAAATTTTTTCTGGGGTCAAACCCCACTAAAATCAAGTTAAATTACATTTAAAATCACCAAAATCAAAATAAAACACCCCAAAAATCGAGGGTAAATTGAGCCCCCCCCCCCCCTTAAAAATAGGGACCCTTTTCAACAATGTTGGAATTATTCCCCAGTCGAATCTCACTCAAAAAGAGTTTCTGATAGAAAACCCCCCGAAAATCAACCTGCATCATCAAAATCTTTAATATCAATCAGTCAGTGACTTTTGCAGTAGTAGAGTATATTAATCCCACCATTTCTGCAACCGCTACTCGCAATGATGATACGCAATTTTGATACAGTATCAAAATATGATACGGTCCCACAACAACTGATTTTATCTGGCACTGCAGATAGAAAAGCGCGCGATACAGTGAATTCCGAATCAGCGGATTCCGGTTTTGCAGAAACAGTCAATTCAGACTTAGTGAGTTCCGCTCGATGCAGTTATGACTCTTATGGCAGTATTAACATAGACTCATCCAATTCCGACTTAGCGAATTCTATCAACCCACTTGAGTTACCTGAACTGAAACTGAGGTACAGTATTTGTTATTTGTTAAAAACAACAAACAAAAGGACAACCTAAAATGCAGTGATATATTCTCAAATATTTTGAATGAATAAATAACCTTCTTGCAGCAAATATAAAATTTGCTACGTGAAGGGGAGCAATGGCACAAAAGTCTTCTTATATTAAATTATTTTGCTAAATGAAATGCATTTTAAGATTCCAAAATCATGCAATGGATATTATGAGTTGATATACAAAAATCTGAATTTTTCGTTTGTTGATGAGGGGGCGCCGTTTGATCTTGACGGCGAGTGTGCAGGGGGACATGTCCCCCTGTCCCCCCGGGCCAGCACGGGCTTGGTCTCTGCCCCTTAGGGGTATGGGGACATTGGATAAAGGAAAGGATAGAACTGGTCACAGTTTGTACTTCACATACCACCTTTTACTACAAGTAACCAGGACTGTGCCTTTCATGATCTGATGGTGCATGCAACCTGCAACCTAGGATCACCCTAGGGGTAGAAATACAAGTCTGTACCTGCCCCCAAACTAAAACGAGCTCTAATGAGAGCTTCTCTGTACTTCCCATACTGTTCTACACTGCCCATGCTTAGAACCACATACACTCACATGATGTCAGTAATGTCAGCAAACTGTGACCATGTTCACTAACACCCCTACCAGGTAGGAGTTCAAGTAGTTTACTGATCACTTACAAGATGAGCTCAAACAGGAGTTCAGTCCAAACTCTTAGAACTCTGACATAAGACTCTTGACCCTCTCATTGACTCAACAGCTCCCCAGAATAATGATGGGTTAACTGGTGGGAGAAAGTGGGGGAAATGGTAAGCACAACCAAAAATACTCCCATGGTATGATTCCTAATCTCTGTCATCTAGCTGGTTAACAGATAAGAACACAATTTGCTTCCTTTTCCTTGTTGCAAATTGCTCTGTGACACACTTGTCCTACCCACGGTGGTGGGGGGGGGGGGAGGGGAAGGGAGTAAAAGGAAAAAGCCAAAGTCTTTCAACCCCTACCTATGAAATATGGAAATATGGTGAAGGGGAGGGGAAGGAAAAGGTCAAAATATAAATACTTCTGCCCTATAGGGGAAAGTGTTGAAGGGGAGGGGGGAGGAAAGGCCAAAATATAAATACTTCTGCCCCTGGATAGGAGGAATAGGATGGGGTAGGGTAGGACAGACTGGGGCCACTGCCCCATAGGGTACCACCCATATGGGTGGACACCTCTTACACATAGGCCTTCAGTCAAATGCATCTTCCATCTGCAAGTCTCACCTTCACTCTTAGACAACCAGCTCTCCACTTCCACCCTGCAGTGTATGACTGCTGGACCAGTTTCCTCATAAATGTCCTTGGAGGTACAGAGGCTGTGTCAACTGGAGATGCATCAGCATCTCCTGCATTGACCTCTGTCATGGTGGAGATAGATCAGGTATGGGGCTCTTCTCCAACTTCAAAAGCCTCCAGGGATGGAAAATGCAGGTCACCTGTTCTCCAGGCATTGCCTCTTCTGGGTAGTAGGTGGGGGACAGTGAAAAATCACTGCCCCTGCCCACTAGAAACACATCCTCATCTTCTATAGCAATGGGGTCATTGGGAACCATGGGCAAGTCTTGTGGTGCCTTGACCTTTTTTGAAACCACAGGTGTGATTCCCAGAGTATCTGACCATGGGGAGTCACTTAAGTTGAATGTCCTCTGGAGCTCATACTCCTGAGGCTTCACCAGGGTGGGGTAAGCCATGTGGATGTCTTACACCACCCTGTCAGAGTCCAACTTTGTTGTAACAAAATGGCTCTGTTGATTTGGTATGCAATCACCCTCTCTGCCTTTCACCGGGGCATCCCTTCCTTGCCGCCCCCATAATGTATCGGCTCTAATGGCTTGGTCTGGTGTTCTTTTTTTAACCTCCTAAACTCTGTTGCAAGTCAGAAGATGTCAGCAAGTTCCAATATCTCAATCACCCCTAAGGGGGCAAATAAATGTGAGGTCAACTTCATGGTGTCGATAATGGCAACTGCCATTAAGTCCCATGACTTCACCGGCATGGCCCAGAGCACCCCCCTGCAGAGCCAGGAGAGCAGACTGTACAACTTCTCAAACCTTAACCCCCAGTGTCAAGGTTTTAAGACTCATGAAGTCATGAAGGGAGTGTAACACTCTGGATTTGTCCTAGACTGGGATTTGGCTTGACCCAGGAATAAATCAAGAAACCCAAGGCATTTTGTCAGCATTCTAGGGCAATTAACACATGAGAACTGTCACTGAACAAGCTAACACAAACAATGATTGTCTCAGTCAATTATTTTCTGACATCTAGCAGAGTTAAGCAATAACAGGCTGATAAGATCTGTACCTGGCTCACCAGCCTAAGGGTAGAGCGATAAGCCTTCTGAAAGGCAATCACAGTAGCCATTGTCTGCAAGAAGTTTTGAGATGTGTCCTAATTTTTGTGTTGACAAGTTGTAACCAATAGCCTTTGTTTCTGATGGGTGAGGGAGGCACAACCTGGGGTAGAAAGAGAGAGAGAGCTGCCACAAACCCCCTCTTCTATGAACACCCACTTTCTCCTTTTCTCTAGCACCTTCTAGAAACTTCCTTTGGCTCCTTGTCACTATATATATATATATATATATATATTCAAAAAAGGGTCTGGCAGTTCTCTTCCATAATTATTTTTAAATAGGGAAGTGATAGCTACGAGCCATAGCAAGTAGGTTTGGCAATAATGACTCTTTTCAATGAGTTGTTCAATTGCCCTTACTCTTATAAGTGAGTCATTCATTTGAACTAGTTCAAAAATGAGTCATCAGCAATGCTCATGCTCATTGACTACCATTGCCTGTTCAGCAACTAAGCACTCTCTTGCTCACTGAGCACTCATACACACACACACACACACACACACACACACACACACACACACACACACACACACACACACACACACACACACACACACACACACACACACACACACACAACAATAAACAGCCTTGTTGTATGTCTGGTGCCTCAATATGAGTAATTCTTAGAATCTGAGTCATCAGTTTAATATTCCAGAGCACAGAGCTTAGTCAATGAGCTTTCTGAGCCAGCTTTAGTTGTAGTTCATTGTGCTCACATTTCAAAAAGCTCATGGAGCTGAGAGAGGTGAGTGAGTGAGCAAGCTGTTGTTGTAGTTAGTTCACTTCACAGTTCAAAATGCTCGTTGAGTGGGGAGGTGAGTGCTCTTGTCTATCTGTGCCTATAGCAGGCCGCTGCAGTGCTCTGCTAATCCAAGGAGCGCTCACTAGATGCAAGGGCGGATTAAAGGGGGGGGGCGGAGGGGGCGACCGCCCCCCCCCCGAGGGCTTGCACATTTTAAAAAATTAAAAAGGGTAACACTTGTGACATGCACACGGTTAAATTTTAATTGTCCCGCCACAGACGGAATACCTCTAACTTGTCTTACCACTCCGCCTCCGCCGGCCGGAAATTAACAAATGTTGTAATACTTATTTTGCCTTATTTTCTATATTACCTTTACTTTATCTTTAACTGTTGACATAATTTTAATTCAATGACGAATTAACAAATGACAGAGAATGAAGGAAATCTTATATCAAGTGAAATTAGTTTGAATAAGATTAATCTTTTATAGAATAGGTAGGGGCATATAAATCTCTGTTTGTTTTTGACCTAATACATATTTATTGTAGTAGCTACTGGTATTATGAAACATGAAAGAATGTTGAGATTAATTTAAATATATATATAGGTCTAAAAATCATCACGATCACGAATAAATTGCTTAGACTCTGTTCATTTCTCTGTAAATTTTGATAAAAATTAAGCTAGCAAAGCAATTTTTGTTCAAGACATTTTGTATTGTATAAAAAAATTTGTATTCCTAATTCCACATGAATATACAGAAATAAACTACTCTAGCTAGGGGAAATTTCATTGTTCTTAAACACGAAAAAATTATATTTCTACTACATTTTAAGTGCTAGAATAGTGTAAAATGCGGTTAAAGGCTACTAAATTTCCAAAAATTTATTCCATACCCCCCCCCCCCCCCGACCAACGGGTATTTTTGGGGTATGTCGCCCCCTCCCATAAAAATTCATTAATCCGCCACTGACTAGATGGTATGTTGACTGTATTCCGTAAAACATGCAGTTCAAAAATGAACTACCTACTTTCTGAATTTGAACTACTAGTTTGTAGTTCATTTTAAAGAGTCAGTTACTTTGAAAGACTTGCTCAATCTGGTCACATCTCTAATAGCAGGTATCTGTTCAATCAGATAGATAAGCTGCGTTCTCATAGGTCCTGTTTGTAACGGTGACCAATTAGATTGGCCAGCAAAAAGACACTGTTCTCTGCTGTAAAATCACTTCCTGGTGGTTCAGAACCCACCTAAAACTGTAGGTCCAACTCATCAATCACCATCATCCAACTCATTACCCACACACAGGTCTCAGACCTATGTGGGATTCATCCTCAAAAGAAAAAAAATAATCCCTCTAAAACTCATTTTTCACCAACTTCCAAAAAGAACAAGGTATAACCTGTTTTTTTTATGTTTGTTTTTCAATCATTTGAACACCATTGAACCGATTTTGATGATTTTTTTTTTAGATGAAAGAGCATCATTCAGCGGTGGTCCCATCCAAGTTTTACAAGGATCGGCCCAATACTTAGCCCAATATTAAACAAAAAGAAGCATTCTTCAATGTCTTCATTTCAATCAAGTTTGAATAGGATAGTTCCACACATAACCGCCAATCGGATAACCAGTGTCATTTACCAGGCTGATCATTGTATCATATGGTGTCACAAAGTGATTGTGCCGAGAGGTGAAATGGGGGAACGCTCGCCCTACTTCTCCAAGCGATCGCGGAGATAAGGAAGGTACTACCCACGCATCCGAATTGCGCCACCCCCGCTCGGGGCGCGTCGGCGCCATTCCCCCCTCCCTTCTACCCGAAGAGGGGATTATTTAAGCGGCGGAGTGGCGACTGTTCGAGACTTCTTCCCGGGAGCTCTCCCAAATCAGAACAAGAGTTCTTTCTTGAGGCTAGCTTCCTGTAGGGTCCCCTTCCTCAACCTCGGCAAGCCATTTCAGACAGATTGTTTCCTTCTTGCTGTTACAGACAGCAAGTCCTTCCCTACCCCATCACTCTGTACCCTTGGGCTAGCCGTTTCAGACAGCCAGCCGTCAATCGCAGTTTCAGACTGTGCACCCACCCTCCACAGGGGAACTGTTTCCAAGGAAGGGATCGACCTACCCTTGGGAGGATTTTGGACCGACCGCCTTCGCCCTGACCTACACCGACTGAGTTCAGTCCCTCAGGAGCAACACCTGAGAAGTCGTCACCCTCTCTTGAGAGAGTTTGTGACAATGGGTTGCTTCACATCTAGATGGTTTTTGAAATCATATGATGCAATGCAATTATGCCAGGTAAATGACATCGGTTACCCAAAGCTGGTTCATTGTGAAACAAGCCTGTAATGTCCCGTTTTGACCAATCATGTGAACTTAATTTGAATCAAGAATAAGAAGAATATAATATTTCTGTCCATATGTTCATATGAAAATTGTAAAGAATTTAGTTGATGTTATTGAGTCATAGGAATAAGGTTATTTAGTTTAAGGTTATAAGGAATAAGGTTATAAGGTCGCCACCTTAAGGTACTTTGATTTTTTTAACTAACTTAGAACTGGACTTTTGTCACACAAAAAAAGACATAACTTAAAAAACTATTTTTCTTTCACATAAAAAATATCCATTCCTATATCTTCATAAAAAGAGTGTTAAAAAAATATTTTCCTAAAAGTCTACACAGTGGCGGGATTACCCCGGGTACCGGGGTTATTCCGCCATCGTCTCGGGGTTATGACGCCACCAGTAAATTAATTTACCATACACCTTGAAGGAAGTAATAAGTCACTGCAATTAATCGAAGATAGTTGTATTAATTAACTTAAAACACACACATACATAAATACAGCTATTTTAAACCTGTTTTCAATAATTTTAATAGTAATTTATCCAAACAAAAATTAGATTACTAAATGAAACTTAATATAAAGAAATCTAACACAACCTAAAGAAATCCTTAATGAAAGAGAGAAAATGTAGGCCTATAGCTTGACCGTATTGATAAAAATCTTACTACAAATAAAAAAAACCAGAGGATCAGTTACATGTAAATTTGTTCATAGGTCTCTAGCCTATTTCCCGTGGCAAAAATCACAAATATAATTGTCTGCATTGTCTGCCCCACTGCATTCAGAATGTGCCCATTTACCACACAAAGTGCACCTGTACCACATTTCATTTAAACCAAATTCTCCACAAAATATACAAATTTCCACGTCTTTTGATTTTATGTCAAACATATCATCATCCTCGTTGTCATCACAAATTTTGTTTATGTCGACATCGTCATCACTGGAAGACGAACTATTGAAGTTTATTCGACGTGTGCAGGGTGTTTTATGGGTTTTTTTGTTTTCCAAAGCCCGTTTCTTAGTTTTGATATGTGTTTTTGTTACTTTGAACGTTCTATCATTGTTTTTAATCTGTTTTTCTTTTTGCAAACCCAAAAGTCTTGATGCTGCATTTAGAGTTGCTTGTTTTTTCTTTTGCCTTTTTATCAATCTGTCAGCTTCGACTTTTTCTAATTCTCTTTTCATTGGTGTCCCTGTTAGAATTATTGAATGACCTTTTCTCTCTGCATTTTTTTCAACCTTAATAACAGCACACTTTGGAATTGGGGAAAACTTCTGCAGCGCTTTTGAAAAAGTTGTTTCAGGTTTATTCGTAATTGGGTTGGCCTTTGTTGTAACTCCAGATGAACAAGGCACTCCAATCAAACCATCATCACTATTCCTGGCGACTTCTTGAGTGGAATTGCGTGGGATACTTCCATTGTCTGCAAATGTACTATCTTCAGTTAGTATGTTTTTATCTCGGTCTAGGACTCCAGAATTTTCGTTGTCTGACTCCGATAGATCAGCGTCCTCAACCTCTTCATCTTCGATGATTGTAGGCTGTCTTTGCACAGTGAAAAAGTCTTCTTCTTTGAAAACATCTGGGTCCACCAGACAGATTCCGGTGCTGCGGAATCCTGAAACACCTTTTTCAATTGTTGCAACTGTCATATATGCCTGATAAAAAATCGAGGCAACATCATATGGAGTTATCTTTCCATAGGTGTTGTCTCTCATGAACTTGTCACACTCCTTATTAAAGGACTTTTTTAATGGTCCAAAAAATGATACGTCCAATGGTTGCAGCCTATGCGAAGTATGAGGGGGTATTGAAAGCATGTGGATGTTGTTTTCACGGCAAAACTCATAGCTTTGTAAAGTGACATGGCTCCCATGGTTATCTAGAACCAAAAGTACAGGATCTTCCAGCGATGGTTTTGCTGCATTTTTAAAATGTTTTAACCAGTCGAGGAAAATATCTTCGTTAGTCCAGCCATTATGGGAACAAGTGTAAATGGAACCAGCTGGTCCTCCTCTTTCAAGCAATGGTGACATCCTTTTTCTAGGGTAAATAAACATTGGGGGGATGAATGCTCCAGATGCGCTCATGCAACACACCGCAGTAATATTACGGCCTCTTTCCCAGCTGGTTACTCCTCCAATCTGCTTTTTACCTTTAGGTGCAAGAATCCTCACAGGTTTTTGAACACTAGATATGCCAGTCTCGTCAACGTTAAAAATTCGAGTAGGCGGAAAGTTATGTTTGCTCCTTAGAACCTTCAGATTGTCGAAAAAGCGATCAACTTCCTCTTTATTGAACCCCATCACCCTGTTAATGCTCGTAGCTGAGGGTTTCCGCAGCGATATTTGAGGGTTTCTCTTTCGGAATCCTGAAACCCAGTCTTCCCCTGCCATGCGAGTGGTGTGGTTGAAGTTGTGAGGTATTTCTAAACTTTCAGCTATCTCAAATGCAACTCTTCTTAACTCGGTAATTGTGACACCATAAAAAAGATTTGCCATACTAATTATTCTGTTAAGAAGTTCTTTTTCCTGAACTGGATTGAAAACCGGTCGTTTTCCCAGTACAGGGTTAGATGTTTTCTGGGTTTTCAATCTATCCCGTAAAGTAGATCGTGGAATTTTGAAGTGCAGAGCGACACTCTTAACAGACTTTCCCTCAGAAACTTGTTTAATAGCTGCCTTCAAATCATCTTCAGTCCATTTCGCTTTCTCGGTTGTTCTTTTCTGTGATCTAGGCATCTGCAATACAAAAAAATATGACTTAGTAACGCCTTGTATTACCTGGGGTAATCCCGCCACCCTGGCTACCGTGGCAGCATTACCCCTGGTGAAGGTGGCATTACAACCCCGAGTGAACAAGATGGAGGAAAAACCCAACCTACGATGCAAGAGGGACCAAACAAGTGAAACACAATACATACAATTGTAGGAAAATACATGTAGATTACGTATATCATTATGTTAAATACCTAAAGAAATGTTAAAATGAACATACCTCTTGTTGTTTGGTATCCAAAAATTAGAAGGAACACGTTAAAAACAACTATTTATAGTGCAACTCACAAGCTGTGTATAGCTAAGCCGCCATTACTCTGGGCACTGTTTCTAAGGTTAGCCGCTAGAGTTCAGGCGCTGTCGCCATCCCGGCCTGCTCTTAGTTTCAGAGCAATGCTGTGTGGCAGCATAACCCCGGGTGGCGGCATACCCCCGGTCTACCCTAATATCAAAACTGACACTGTATTCCAGTAAAAGTGAGTGTAATTCACATATTTAATTGAAATACAGCGTTAGTTTTGATATTAGATAGAATTTCTTATCAATCACTGTATTTCAGTAAAAGTGAGTGTAAATCACATATTTCATTGAAATACAGTGTTAGTTTTGATATTAGATAGAATCTCTTATCAATCACTGTATTTCAGTAAAAGTGAGTGTAAATCACATATTTAATTGAAATACAGTGTTAGTTTTGATATTAGATAGAATTTCTTATCAATCACTTCCCGGTGGTTCGGAACCCACCTAAAACTGTAGGTCCAAATCATCAATCACCATCATCCAACTCATTACCCACACACAGGTCTCAGACATATGTGGGCTTCATCCTAAAAAAGAATTTATAAAATATTTGGCACCGACTTCAAAAGATTACTTGTATGATATTAAAAGTTTTCTCAGTTTAAAGTAAATAATTTATTTTAAACTTTTTAGTATGTGAGTATTTTATCATTTCACTGAAGTCGGTTTCTTTTTTTGTTTTAAAATATGTTTTATTTATATTTTAGACTAGAAGTACTGTCGATAGGTCTAACTTGGGACAGTTTTCAAGTTTGACTTGAAATTCTACTCACTTTGAGTTTAAAAAATCTTGTTTTTTTTAGTAAAGACTTTAGGTCTTGCATTGTACTTTGAATTCCTATACTCATTTTTATCACCAATCTAACCTGTTGCAGAGTAAAAAATAAAAACATGGTGTCCCAAGTTACCCGTAGACATTGGGTAACTTGGGACAGCAGTTTCATTTGCTTGTAAGACAATATTCAAGACTATGAGGGCTAACTTGGGACTAAGATTCTTGTTTTGTTGTAGTCTAGACACAAAAAATGAGCTTTAAAAATTATATTAGAGTAATTCATGTTTTTGATATGGGGTAATACTTGAACAATTTCTAGAAAAACAGGAAAAATGAGGACAATCTCTTATTGAAAATCAAAATTATTAATCTCTCTAAAATATCTATATTTACAATTCTTATAAAAAATCAAAACTATTTAATAAATTCAAACAAATCAAAATCAATTCATTGATTTACCAAGATCAAAAGAGATCAAAATGTTTTATTACATTTCATATGGAAAAGTATACCGCCCCCTAGATACATTAAGGGGTGTCAATGTTTCAATGACTTGATTCTGCTTAAGAATCATAACATCGTCTATTTCAGGGAAAAAATAAATGTTCATTGCTTTGGAGGATTTTCTGAAAAATTTTACCTCAATGTCCTCTCCATTAATTGAAAGCACTTTTCCAATGAATTTCTTCAAACTTTCTTTCTTGGTTCCCTTATCGTACAACACCTCTACAACAACAAAAGAGTCAACACCTATATTTTTCACTATTTTTGAAGCACCACTGCTGCTGGGTTCAGGCTGACTCACTGCTTCCTCTTCACTTGAACTACTGATAGCCTCATCAAATTCCTCAGGGAGGGAATCAGAATCTTCTTTTTCATTGACCTTCTTTCTTGAAGATCTGACCTTTTTCTGAACTGGTACTGGCTCACTATGCTTGAGGCTGTCTTGTGTTACACTTTGCCAAGGAGTTATATTGAGCTTTTTCTTCCGCTGTTTTAGAGGGGCAGTGTCTTTTTTTCTAGCTTCTTCTAAATACTCCTCAAAACTTTCCACTATTAGTGCACTGTCGTCATTACCAGTATCACTGGTATTGCCTTTTTTTTTGGCAGTCTCTTCATAACCTGCTCTCTATCCAGTGGAAAAACTCCTGCTGCCTTGAATCCTGATTTCAAGTTTTTTCCAGCAGCTTCCTCACCAATCAAACCTAGGCATTTGTTGAGAAGCCGAGGAAAGACATCTTTGGAAATGGAACCATGATTCTTATTCTTCCACTCCTCCAAAGTCTCCCTCCACTTGACTTTTAGAGGTTTAAACACAGCAACATCAAGTGGCTGGCAAAGGCCAGTGCTATTTGGGGGGAGCAGAACGAATCTGATATTATTTTCAACGCAGTATTGAATGACCCATGGTGAGACATGGCTAGCCAAGTTGTCTCCAATTAGTACTTTGGGTTCTTCTTTATAATGTTTAAAGTAGGGGACTATAATGTTTCTGAAATAGTCCTCAAATATTTCCATTGTGAACCATCCATTTTTCGACCGATTATAGATTGTTCCTTTGGGCCCATTTTCACACCATGAACTGTATAGATTCTCAGCTCTGTAAACTATGTAGGGAGGCAACATGTTTCCAGCAGCTGTGCCAGAAAACATCACAGAATTACTGGATTTCGAGGAGTCCAAAATTCTTTCAGGATGACGAGTTCCACGTCGAACTATAACATTCTTTCTCCCAGGATCATCTGTTAGATTGGTCTCATCATAATTGATGATGAGATGAGGCTCTACATCCTTCAATGTGGTTTGTAGCTCATCGAAGTAAGCATTTAGAGTTTCGACACTGACTGCAGCTCTTGATCTTTTGATATTTTGGCAAAGTCTTTTTGTTAAGAGATCTGAATGTCTTTTCACAAAAGAACTTGCCCAATCCCGACCTGGCATATTATTTCTAAATCGAACTTCATTAACACCTTTTCTGTCAAGGAATGATTTTACTATCAGTCGAATATCATGAAGAATTAGAGGAAACCCCCAATCACCAGCTAGAGCTATACATTCTACTAAAACTTTTTCAGTTTCTTCATCAAAAACAAAAGGGCGCCCCACTTTACCCATATTTTTTTCATTCACAGCCCGATTCAATGTTGATTTTGACACTCCAAACTTTTCTGCTGCTTTTCGAAAAGACATTCCTTTTTTCACTTCAGCTAATGCCTTGTTCAGGAGATCTTGACTGTAGTCTTGATACTTCTTCTTCTTCTTTGCAGGTTCCATAACTTCAATCTGCTTGGCTAATCTGAAACAAACCAATGAACACAATACTGTTTAGTATTAAAAGTATAGATAATATGAATTATCAATCAATAAATATTTCAATACTTCATTTCTGCACATATAATATAGTATTTAAATCAAATTTATCAATAAAAAGGTTTGCATCGGGTAAATTGGGACATGTTGGATAACTTGGATAAAAAGGTTTGCATTGGGTAAATTGGGACATGTTGGATAACAATCTAATATCAAAACTAACACTGTATTTTTTTTTAGGATGAAGCCCACATAGGTCTGAGACCTGTGCTTGGATAATGAATTGGATGATGGTGATTGATGAGTTGGACCTGCAGTTTTAGGTGGGTTCCAAACCACCGGATTTATACTCACTTTTACTGAAATACAGTGTCAGTTTTGATATTAGATTGTTCAAGTATTTTGTAATGGAAAATATCTCAGAGTATTTCTATTATATTTTAGAAGTTTATGGGAAATTTGGTGCCGACTTCAAAAGATTACTTGTATAAAATTTAAAATTTTTCAGTTTAAAGTAAATACTTTATTTTAAACTTTCCAGTACCTGAGTATTTAATGTTGGGGTATCATTTCATTGAAGTCAGTTTCTTTTTTTGTTTTAAAATTTGTTTTATTATCTATTCAAGACATCTTCTTTGACTCTAGTCAAAAATTGTCTCTCACGGCTTGTTAGAGTAGAAAAGATTTCGTCCCAAATTCTCTGGGGGGGGGGGATCTATTGCTCCATAGTTATGCCCCTTAATTCCTCTGAATTTGGTAAAAATTCAATCATAATAATAATAATAAGTTTATTTCTCTCAAAAAGAACATTACAATTTTTAAATAAAACAGAAATAGTTACATATTAAATAATACTATTCATTAAACATTTTTGTTTGAGAAATTAGGTACTCCCGAGAATTCCTTTATGGGAGTTACCAGCTGTGAAATTTAAATACATTTTGCAAACATGAAAACAAAATTAATAAGCTACATCCTAAACTCGTAGCATTAATAAATACATTTATATTTTAAATTGAAACAAAACTTACAACTAGTTTTCCAATCAAGTTAAAAGGAAGCAACAAAATTAAGTTGAATGATACAACACTTATTATACTTCATGTACTACAGTTATATGTTTTAATTTATTAATTGAGAGATCATACTTTACTTTCATCTTAGATTCGCAAACCATACCTCCACATCCTGTCTTTCCAATAACCACTTCTTTAACATATGTTTGAATTTTCTTGGCTTTTCCTGTCCTTTTATATTATCTGGAATTATATTAAACACTTTGGGGGCTATATATAAATAAAAATGTTTATAGATCTCCTTGTTCGGTTTCGGTGTAACTAAATTACCCGCAGATCGTAGATTAAATTCTCGGTCTACAGTGTTCATATGCCCACTTCTAAAAAAGAAAATTGTCAATACTTTGAAGAAGTACAAATACCTAAGTGGAAGGAGTCCCCATTTCCTGAATATTGGCATCGAACTAGATATTCTTGGTTTCTTATCTATGGTTCTCAAAATATATTTTTGCCCAATGAAAAGTGGTTTAATGCTTGTGAAATAAGCTCCCCCCCATACAGCTATTCCATATTGTAGCCTGCTGTTCACAAGCGCATAATACAAAGATTCCATCACATATTTGGGGCACAGATTTCTAATAAAAAAGAGTTTTCTGCAGACGAATGTGAGGTCTTTTTTTAATTTAAGTAACTGTAGATTCCAACTAAGCTTTTCGTCAATTATAATACCTAGGTATTTTACATGGGTTGTCCTACAATCTTTTCACACTTGCAGTTAATGGGACTCTTACATTCAATAGAATGAACTGACAAATCCATCATATCATATCCATCAGGCCTCAACTTGTGAATAACTATATTAGATTTGCTTGCGTTTAATTCTAGTGAGTTAAATTGCAGCCATAACTTTAAATCCATTAAATCTTCAGTCATCATCTGGATCAGCTGATCTCTATTCAGAGCACAATAACTTAACGCTGTGTCATCAGCAAAAGCTGTGACAGAACCTCTAAAATTACCATTACAGAGATCATTTACATAGACCAGGAAGAGCTCCGCCGACAACCCGGACCCCTGAGGCACTCCGGAATCTATTTGTTTCCGCTCACTCAGAGCATCCCCAACCATTACCTGTTGTGTTCTATTGGTTAAAAAACTTTTAAACCAATCATTACATGTACCTCTAACTCCAGCATTGTACAGTTTTTCTATTAAAATGTCATGTTTTACGGTATCATAGGCTTTCCGAATATCAAGATAGAGGCCGGCGCATTTCTTATTATTATTTATTCCATTATATATCTCAGACAACAATTTAAGCATCGCGTCCTCGGTACTTAGACCTTGTTGGAATCCGAACTGGTTTTTACTGTAGAAACTGTGTTTAGATAAAAAATTTACTAGTCTTATCCTGACAATTTTTTCCAAGATTTTTGCAAATACTGAGAGGAGTGCAATAGGTCTATAATTGTTTGGATTTTCTCTATCACCAGATTTGAATATTGGTACAACTATGACATTTTTTAGTTTTTGCGGATATACGCCAGTCGACAAACTCAGGTTATATATGTAGGCAAGTGTGCTGGAAAATGATTTTATTACTTTTTTAATTAACTCAATTCTTATATTGTCATAGCCAGGAGCTTTTCTCGATTTCATTGAGTGTACGATACTTTCTATTTCTAAACTAGTCACAGGGGTAAAGAACATTGAATAGTAATGCTGGACTGGTTTATAAAAAAGTGATTTATATCGTTGATAATCATTACTATTTAGTTTGCAGTTATTCATATTTTCAGCACTAGAAATACTTATAAAATGTTTATTGAGTTCATTTGCGATCTGTTTTTTGTCAAGGAGGGTCTCGCCATTTTTTGTTTTTATTTGTTCAACAACTTCTCTCCCGCTATTCTCCCCTAGTAAGGTATTTACTACTTTCCAAGTCTCTTTTGAGCTTCCCTTTAAGTTGTTTAAAGTTTCCTGAAAATATTTATTTTTTGATTCCTGTATGTCATTTTTTAGTTTATCACGGTACCTTTTGTAATAATTAAACAGATGCTCATTACCGGTATATGGTTGTTTGGTAGTTTTTTTGTATAAGCGATTTTTAGTTGTTATTCGGCGTAGTATGTTAGGAAAAAGCCAGGGTTTATATGGAGGTTGGCAAAAAATTTTTCTTGGATGACTTTTTTCTGTACAGGCTATTTCCAAACATTCGCCAAAAATTCCTAAAAATTCGTCCAAAGCGATATCAA
Source organism: Conomelus anceps (assembly GCA_948455865.1). Classification (NCBI taxonomy): domain Eukaryota; kingdom Metazoa; phylum Arthropoda; class Insecta; order Hemiptera; family Delphacidae; genus Conomelus; species Conomelus anceps. Next base: position 75,786,375 of record OX418216.1, on the reverse strand, counting down.
CATCTGTGTGTTCGAGAACACACTTCCAGTCTTTTACACTAAGTAGATCGCCAAGAATTTCGACGTCTATTACTTTGTGCTTTTTATTGTTGGTATTCATATTGGTTATATTATCTTTTCGTTTCTTAAATACTGTTGATATAAACAGCTCTATTAAACAATGATCAGTAATTCCTAAATTTTTTATCATTGTGGAAGGATTGAAACAGTATTTTGTAGCTACATATCGGAACCAGAGGTGATCTATGCAAGAAGTTGACATATTAGTCACTCTAGTTGGCTCATTAACATAAGACGTAAAACCATAACTTGACATAATGAATTTATATTCATCTGTTACTTTACTACATTCAAGCAGATCGATATTCATATCACCTGTTATGATTGAGTTTTCCGTGTTTATTTCATCCAATGTAATTTGTATTTCTTTAAAAAACTCATCTATAGGTATATTGTGGAATCTATACATAGCGATAAGGCTTATTTCTGCAGAATTCAGAATAAGATTAACTTTTAAAACGTCTGCCGAGATTAGCACTACCTTATCTGCTCTTGCAGTTATTGTCTTATCTACATAAACAGCTACTCCACCAGCTCTATAATTATCGTTACAGTTAGTGAAACAGTTGTATCCATCTATTGGGTAGAGTTCAGACTCATCACTATAAATCCAAGTTTCGGTTAGAATTATACATATTGGCTTTTTCGAGTAACTTTCAAGCTCAATCAGAAATAAATCGAAATTTTCTCGCATGCTTCTTATATTTTGCACTAAACAGAATAATTCTTTTAGGTCGGTCATTTATTTTTAATTTGGGTGGATTTTATCAAAATGAATAACTTATTACTATTTAAACTGACGCATTGATATTTCTCATAGTTTATTTACATCGGTTATTGTACTTAGCGAAATTACCGGTTGAGCCTCTGTTTTCCTCATTAGTATTTTTCCATTCCTAATCCAAAGATACTTGTACCCTTTTTCCTTCTTAGCCGCTCTCGCCAGCGCCAATATCTTCCTTCCCTCCGGCGACAGTCTCTCATTTAGATACAGCGGGATGTCAGTGGGCAGGTCCAGGTGACGCGTTGAAAAGTCTCTCTTGACCCTCCGTCGTCGCAGGAGCTCCTCCTTATCCAACCTTCTAGTGAATTTAATTATTATTGGTGGCACTTTATCCTTTTCGCGAGTTGGAAGACGGTGACAATTGTCTATTTGTTGGTCGGTTATTGTATGACCCAAAGCTCTGCTAACAGACTTCACTACACCAAGAAGATCTTCATTTTTTTCCTGAGGGTAATTATGAAGTTCTATACAGTTCGACCTTGTATATTGCTGCATATCAGATATTGCACGACGTAGATCTTCATTTTCCGTCTTCAGCGTTTTTATTTCGGTGGCTTGAGACTCTATTTTCTCCAGGCATAATGTGAGTTGACTTTCCTGATTTTTCACTTTTTTGAGTACATCCTCGACGTCAATATGACATGACTTGTCAAGTCCTTTTCCATCCTCTTGATGTCCTCTTTCATATCACTAAGCATTTCAACCACCTGCTTTAAGGAGACCTCGCCCGTTTTAATTGTTGTATTCATTGATAAGCTAAGTCTTTTATCCCGGGTGCACTTATCACATCTCCACTTTTTACCGCTATCAGATAAAAATTTGATTTCTTCGAGTTTCATACTCACGCAGTTGCCATGAAACTTGTTGTTGCAGTCCATGCATTTTACTTCTGCGTTGTTCGCTCCTCTCAACGACTTGTTACACGCACTACACGACATTTTATAGAATTTATTGGAAGTTTCTACCGAAAATTTAAAACTTGTTCAAAACTGAAAGATAGCAAATATTCCGAACAAAAGGAAGTAGCTTTTCAGAAATTCGAATAATCAATTAGCGATAAGAGAGTACCGTACCGATCAACACAACCGCATCTCACCGCTGTTCAGCGTCTACTGAACCGTCTAATCAACTTAATGTTTATGATGTGTTATGAGTTTCCTCGATTCACTAACTGCACTCTAGCAATATAAGTTTCAGTTAATCATGAGTTCATAAATTAGCAATCACGAGTATGTTTATTGTTCTTGGGTTTCGATCTATTTTTATAGATCTCGATTGCTCTTACCTGTTTTTGATCATTCTAATCTCTTTGTTGTATGGTGATATGGAGAAATGTTATACTTCCTTCATGCTTATACCACATTCTCACATCATGTAAGTGTACAAGTGGGTTGAAACTTATCATCCTAGTTTTTAGTTTTAAAGGGTATTTAAAATACCATAATGAACTACAATGTAAGTTAGGCAAATTCAGCACTGCGCAGCTGGGGCCTACGCTACAAATGGCCTTGGGACTGATCAATGATGTAATCTCATTTGGTGCTAGTGCTCAAAATCATATGGTGGAGTTGATTAGCTGAGCAATACCTTATTCAATTTCCATAAATTATTGAACAGGAGTTCAAAAAAAATCTATTAATCTAAATTTATATCATGATGACTGAATTTTTTCTTTTAGATGACTGAATTTTTTTTCTCTAAATATAAAACTTGAAACAATATCATTCTGTAAGAATTTCACAAAGTAACAAAAAATAATAAATTATTGATCAACCTCAGGTCTACTTACCACTTGCAAAAAATTTCAATTCATGCCATTTGCAGGCAATTGAATCTGTAATATTCGAAGATAATAAGGCACTGACAGGTCCTTAATAAAGTTACTGAGAACAAACATTAGGGAATGTTGGGGCCAAGACAGGAAAACCCAACTATACTTACCAGATAAATGGTTTAATTTATTCAACAATCCTAAGCTAAATCATTATTACCTTAACACTGATGATTTCATACTAATATTAATGATTTTAGTCATATGAAGGTTATTATAGGTGAATTTATCCAATTGAGCTCCCTTCACATAATAATTAGAACAGTCATTACATCCCATCTTACTACTTTTCCATCCAAATCTACTTAATAAAACGAACCCAGGAACCGCTGTATCACATCCAATTGGATCACTAAGAATTTTGAGCAACTACCATAAAAAACGTCAATAAAATCTTATAAATATGAGCCAAGAAAATAGAAAACTTGATTATTGAATGAATTTGAATGTAGATGCTTACATTAATTTGTAGAAAGACAGTTGGCAATTTAATGAATCAAATTCAAAGAATTTCTCCAGTTAAGAGAGTTAATTCCCTTTTCCTTTCTGCATTTACCTTTTCACACATTATTACAAGTGGTGAACATTAGTGTTCAAAACAGTTTTATATTATTTGCAATATAATATTGAAAGACAATTGAGTTGTTTCATAGAAAGACTAATATTATATTCTTTGTCATAGATTCATTAAACCTAAGATTTATATAAGTTGGTCTGTTAGCTCTTATCACATGGCATGCTAACAAATTAAATTATTTAATAAAAAATGTAGTTTAACATCATTGAGATTCGATTTCAATTCAATTTTCAATGATGATTGATTTTATTATGCTGGACACTACAATTTAATGTATTATAATACATTCCTGCTATATGCGGAAGACTAGAATAGCAATAATGCCCAGTATCATGAACTTACCTACTTCACATTGCAACGCCCCCTTTTTACAATAGGTTTTCTATTGTACGGGTTGGCCTATGAACACTGTGTCTAATGAATAAAAGCTATCGGTTCCTCAATTTTCATATGATACCGGAGTAGGCAAGGGTAATTTTGCAATTCATGAACAAAATGAAAGAGATTGGTTTGTTAAATACATATAATTTTAATGCTGTGGTCGATTTGCCACCAAAAATTCAACATTACAAAATGAAAGAAATAAAATAACTACGCCCTAACATGATATGCATGAGACAAAAATTAATACATTATAATCATAACTTGAAACTATATACCGGTACTCATCTTCATTTATGGAGTTCCTGATCAGAATTTACATACCTCTTGAAATAGTAAAGTGAAATAAAAGATTAATAAAAAACAGATAATAAAGTTACATTAATACTTTAAGTTGCTTCACGCACTGCAACAGTAAAAAGCTAATTGAAATTCTAACACATCTATTCAGTTCAAGAGGTATCCAGCCAGTGACGCTAACGAAAGCTGTTTTTCCCACGGTAACCCATCCAAACTACTCTAGTCAAAATCTCCACATCATCAAACTACTCTAGTCAAAATCTCCACATCATCAAACTACTCTAATCAAGTTAATTAATTTACCACGTGTGACATATTTAAAAGAAAATGTAAGTTGATATTTACAATGATGCCAATAGCAGAATTAAATTATATTACTTAAAATTGTATATTATTAAATGCTTATTTTAATGTACAAATGTTATAGAGAAATTATACTATAACATGTTATGAGAAAAATAACAACCTTACAAGATATAGTCGATTATTTGTTATCAATTACCCTAAGTTGATATATCGATGTTGACTATAATAAGTCGATATATTGATATGCACTATTGATACATTGTACACAGAGGTTATGTCAACTTATTTACAGTGACTTTTAACATCATTTTAATTTTAATAAAGAATTATTAAAGTATTAAATTTATAACCCTAAAAACGTATCATTACAACATTAATAAAGAAATGATGCAAAACATTATAAATAATGCAATTAAAACACACATGTTAGTTGGATCTGCATCATTTATTAATCTATTCATTCATTTATCTACATTCAAACAGGATTTTAGTACCTACCTACAAAATTTATTCTCACACCTCTCAACTGAAAAGTTCATAAAAATCTTTGAAGGTTACATCAGCTATACACATGTACATCTCACTAATGGTTTTCACTGAGAAGTTCATAGGAGTCTTATTGATTTGAAGATAAACGAAAATAAATCAATTGAAAATGTGCACTGAACAAAGAGTTCCAGGAAAGAGGAAATTGAATTTTACTATAAACTTCAGAACTGAAACAATACTATGTTCACCATATGCTCTCTTAATCTTACAATGGAATTCTTCTACAACTTGAAAAATTGAATATCTTGATTCCCAACTAAAATGTAAACAAACCAAATGAGGTGAAGTCATATCAATTAGAAATTCTAGTCCCAAAGCCTTTTGTCCTGTGGGTTACAGTGCAGCACTCAACATTGAAACATCTGATTTGATTTTGATGTAAAGAAGAATTTTATGCCTGTTATATGTGCCGCCAATGTAGGCCTAATGAGAAAACTTGTTATTGAGAGACACCAATCTTTCAATACACTTTTCACCGCCCATCATAAAATTTTAAATTAGGTACCCCTCATTTTGTAGATAATTATATGTTCTTGAAGTTTGCAATGGGTGTTATATGCCTTGTAAACCTCATAGTTTTTGAAATAATAGCAGAAAACTGAAAGTCTCATTTTTCATACTGAAATTTTGGATTTTTTCTAATTTTGAGGTTAAACAACCCTCAAACGAGATAAAGGATTGAAATTTGGATTCAGCATATTGTACATAAAGAACCTTTGAAAAAAATTGATAATAGATGAATTAGAATATGTGAAGCTTCCTTAATAAAGTGGCCACCATCTTTGTTTTTGTTATAGTAGGAAAGCATACCAGGTGGCAAATGATCACCTTAGTAAAAATTACTTCCTAAAATCCCTACTAACCATTGCAGCAAAATAATCACCTAACACAAAATTCCTACAGAAACCCCCTCAGATCCAGGACTATAATTATTGGGATTGATTTTGGCTACAGTATTATCATATAATACTATATTATGTCTCAATAATGTTGAATTATCTCTATCAATATCAGGATGATTCCGGTGCTTTCTGGGTCCATTTTACTAGTGAAAATAATGAAAAAAGTTCATATGAACATAGGTTATGAACATAAAAGATTAAAAAATAAGTATGAAGTTCAGAGCTTTTTCAAACCAAGTGCCCCTATAAACGCTATCGTAGAGTCAGCACAGGAACAAACTAAAGATTTTGGAAAAAACGATTTTCTAATAGTACTGGGTGGCTCAAACAATATAAATGAACCTAATCTAAAACATCTTCCTGAAATAAATGAAAAAATTAAAGAGATTGTGCCACTCAGCCAAAAAACTAATGTAATAATAAGTACAATTCCGTATAGGTTTGATAGGCCAGAGCTAAATGAAGCCATTAAGTCAACAAATAAATCAATTCATAATACAATCAACAGCCTAAAAAATAAGAATTCTAAGCAGTTGGGGATTTGTTTTCTAAATGAAAGGCTGAAAAAACAAAACTTCACTAATCATGGTCTACATCTAAATCAATCTGGCAAAGTAATATTTTGTAATAGGCTGGCAGAGCTGATTGAAAGTCGTTTGCAATCTACTGTCAATAATTCTCCTAAACAATCATCTAACGAACCTTTTTTAGTAAAGTGGCTCAAAACCGGGAAGGGAAACTAGTTTCAGATGATAAATTCATATCTTCAATTGTATTAAAAGACGTTAATCGATCAAAAAATCAGGATAGCATTAGTGGAAGGAACTCTTGTAGCAATCTGATAGGCTCTCAAGATTCTAAGAGATTGAGTAAATCTACTTCAATATGCAAAAGCAACGATAAAGTAATAAGGGATGATAGGGAAGTACCGGTACTCACTGTGTTCCATCAGAATATTCAATACATTCGTAACAAAATAGATAGAATCGAAGTATTTTTTAAAGAAGAGGCTCCTGATATAGCTATTTTCACAGAGCATGGTTTAAAAGAAGATGAATTGTCACAACTTAATATTCCAAACTATTCATTGAAAACGTCGTATTGCAGGACATCTCATCGAAGTGGGGGAGTAGCTATCTTCACTAAAAATGCTAAGAATATGCAAATATTTAATTTAGAATATGCAGAGAAATTTGCTGTGGAAATGGATTTAGAAGTTACTGGTTTGAGAGTAAAAATCGACAATAATTTCGAAGTAGCGGTGTTAGGTATTTACAGGTCACCAAATGGGGAATGGAACAATTTTTGTGAACTATTCAATAGGCTTTTAGAGATTACTACTACTCGTTTTACAAACGTTATTGTAGCGGGAGATTTCAATACAGACTTTGCAACACAGAATAAAATGACAGAAGATTTAAAGGATATTATTTGCATGAATAACTTGGAAATAAAAGTTCATGAATATACCAGAGTCACAAGAACATCACAAACTATAATTGATAACATCCTTACTAATATAGATTACTCTAAAACAAGATTAGGCGGCTCAGAACTATCTGATCATGACTATCAAATCTTAGAGGTGGGGTTGCAAGGTCATAAATCAATTAAAAAGAGTAGAGTAATGAAAGAAATTCAACAATGTGAACAGGGGAATATCGATTGTTTGAAGCAGAATCTGCTACAAGAAAACTGGAGTAGGGTTTACAATAGCAATAGTTTAAATGACAAATATGATAGTTTCATTAATATTTTAAGGTTTCATATTACTATGAGTTGTCCAGTTAAAAAAGTCCCTGTAAAGAACAAATTAGACAAGATTGAAGAGTGGATAACTGATGATATCCTTGCAGAAAGAAATAGGGTTAAAGATGCATATGATGAATTCAAACTATCTAGAAATATGTTAAGTGAAGATAATTACAAAGCTCTAAAGAAAAACTATATGAAAAAAGTGAAAAGAGCGAAATGTAAGAAAACAGCTGAAATTTTGAATAATAGTGTGTACTTTAACACAGCAGTGTGGGATGTAATAAACAAAAATAGGCAAGTAGCTCATGTAGATGCTTATACTAGTGTCCCCAGAATAATTAACGAAAATAAAAAATATATTGATGATAGTGTAGACATTTGTAATTTCTTTAACAGATATTATCAACTGGTTGCTAAGGATCTTCAAAAATCTCTTAATACAGGTATTAGTGATGCAAACATGAGGAATACTGAGGGGATTCAGAACGAATTAAAATTCCACCCAGTATGCCAAGACGAGTTGTCAAATATCATTGATAGTTTAAATAATAAAAAAACTGTAGGAATGGATGGGGTATCCAGTAAAATTCTGAAAGAATGTAAAGATCAATTGTTAGACCCTTTGATTCATCTGATCAATCATTCATTAGAACAAGGTGTTTTTCCAGATAATTTAAAAGAGGGGAAGATCTTGCCAATCTTCAAAAGTGGCGATAGAGAAAAGGTAGAAAACTATAGGCCCATTAGTATTTTAAATGTAATAAGTAAAATTTTTGAAAGAGTAGTTCTAAATAGGTTACTTCTGCACCTTCAAGAAGCTAACTTTATCTGTGATGAACAGCATGGCTTCCAGAAAGGGAGATCAACAAAAACAGCCATAGTTTCTCTAGTTGAAAAACTAATAGATATATTAGATTCAGGTGATAAAGCTACTGCAATCTTCTTAGATCTGTCAAAGGCATTTGATTGTGTTAACCATAGAACTTTATTGGAAATACTGCAAAATGTAGGTGTAAATGGGGTTGAACTGAAATGGTTTGAATCATATCTTATTGGGAGAAAACAATGTGTAGAACTAACTACAGTAGTTGGTAATAGTATAGTAAAGAATAAATCTAATAAATTAGAGGTGCAAGCTGGAGTGCCTCAGGGGTCAATACTAGGTCCATTGCTTTTTTTGTTATATGTCAACCGTTTACCTAAAGAATTAATTAGTGGTAGAGCCCTCTTATTTGCTGATGATACATCACTCATTTTCAGCAATTCCATTCTAGATAATTTAGAAATAAGTGCCCATATAGGTGTGCAGTCCATTGTCCAATTTTTAAACCAGTTGAAATTAACTATAAATAGTAAAAAATGCCAATACCTTCAATTCAAAAACAAACATAATTTAAATGAAGATAGGGCTATAAACGTGTTTGTAAACGATAATCAATTAGACCACGAAGAAGAAATTGCATTTCTAGGAGTTACGTTGGATAGACGATTGACCTGGACTCCATACATTGAGAAAATATGTAGTAAAATTTCATCTGGGGTATTTGTCCTGCGACAGCTCGCTAGATTGAATGACAAAAAGTTACTTTTTACAGCTTACCATGGGCTCTTACTGTCACATATTAGGTATGCTATCTTAGTATGGGGTAATTCATCAAAACAAAATCTTGATAGGGTGTTTAAGATCCAAAAGAAAGCGGTTAGGTGTATAGAAAGAGTAAATAGATTGGATTCATGTAGGCCGTTGTTCAAGAGACTTGGTCTCCTAACTGTACCCTGCTTATATGTGTATGAAGCTACTCTATATGTAAAAACGAATGATATTAACCAAAATCTTGATGTACATGATTATAATACAAGAAGCCGAGGAGATTATCACTTGGTGAGTCACAATAGTAGCCTATTCAAACAAAAACCTAGTTATATTGGTAGGAAATTCTACAACAAGCTACCGCAGTTTTTGAAGAGTCTTGAAAATATAGAAATATTTAAAAATCAATTGAAGAAATATTTAGTTGATAAAGCTTTTTATAGTGTACAAGAGTTCCTTTCACATGAAAATTAAGCCTCACCTCAACTAATTGAAGTAATTATGGTATCTAGTGTATAATATTGTTGATCTGACTTGTCTTATACTCCTTAACTGGAGTCTCCAAGACGTGAAATGCTTTGTTACCAAGTTATACAGGATGAGAGATTTTGCCTAAAATTTAGTACCCTGAGTGAAATGAAGACCTGCTGGAATCCTGGGAAGGTAAATTAAGAGAGTAATTCAGTTAATTCATATGGTTTTTAACCTGAAACATTGGATACAACAGATTTCAGAACCGCATCTCTCTTAACTTTTGTGATATTTCACTTGAAAAATAGGGGTTGAGAAACCACTTTTTTGCTTTTGACATAAGTTAACTTTGTTAAATAGGTAATAACAAACAATTTTTCTTAAAGCAAAACTTGCAGAAAATTTAATTCTCAGAAAAATGTAAATTATGCCAATGAGTAACAAATAATAAAAAGTAAATTTATTAAGCTACAAACACTTACAGAAGTGATGAAATTTCAAAATTGAATGTTTGTAAGATTTGATTAATCAGGTACTTGTATTGATGTTTGCTTTAGTTATATCTGGTCTTTATTTAAATATTTATTGTTCCATGATTGCATTATTAAAATTTACTCAATATTCTTATTGCTTTTTTTGTCTTCTGTCTATTTGTACTTTATTCCCAGTCTTACTGTAAATGTTATTTCATACATTATACTCCTACATTATGAGAACAAAACTTGGCCTATTGTCCTTTTCAAACATGAAGGCCTTGGTCCATTTAAAGAGCATTAGAAAATGGAGTAGAGAGTTTGGCCAAGTTGCAATGAACTTGATAGAGATCATTCACCAGAAAGGGTTTTGGAAATTCCAACATTGGCTATGATGTATCATGGAAAACTAGCATTTCCAACACAAATCTTGAGTGAAGCTATGTACCGTAACAAGCTTGCGGTGTGGTGACACTTGGGTTTGAGGGGCCACTGAATGAATTCAGGGACCACTCAATATTCTATGAAGTAAATTCGCAGAAGCTTCCATAGGTACTGGTAGATCTACATCAATACTATAGTGTTGAGTAGTAAATTATAAGGCGCAGTATTGCAGTAGTAGAGGGTTCTAGACAATGCGTTTTGTGCTATGAATAATTATTGTTCATTTTCTAGACAGGTACACACTACCTTAGGGTAAGCGCATGTTGAGGAGGTGAAGGTGTAGGTGTAGCTGGAGGTGTAGGTGTAGGTGAAGGTAGGTATCGTATGTTCAGGAGGTTTACCGAGCTGCTTTTCTCCCACCACTCTAGTCCACAGACAGTGTGTCGTCTGAGAAATTTCAACAGTAAGTTACTTAAGAATGACTCCTGAAACTTTTTCCTACATACATGAAAAGATTCCACCAGAGCTGGAGAATTGTAAAAGTTACCTTACATGTAAACCTAATCTGTCCAGAAGAATAGCTGGTACTTGCTATAAGGTAAGTTGTAGTGACTACAACTGCCTACTCTTTTATTAGTTCAAGATGTGTTTAAATTTTTATAAATAATGTTCATAACCCTTTAACACCGAAGTTTCTATGGAAAATCACGTCATTCCATTCAATGAGTTTCGATAATATGGACTGTGATCATATGGACACGCTAGGCGCTACAGTAGTCAATGGTTATTGCAAGCACATACAGATTAACAAAATAGCATCAATTTATTCTGAGAACAATTCCTCAATGAACTGCCCATTATCGAATGACATATCCTTTTAAGAGTATGAATGACAAATTCTATCAATATATTACTTCTTTATAAGGCTATTTAATGACACAAATTATTAAAAAATTTCCCATTACAAGCACAAATACAAAGCAGAAATATTAAACTATAATAATTATGTTTACGATTCCTTTTATGAAAAAACCCAATTATTATAGGCCTACAAAGGCCATGTCTACTACAATCTCATTATCACTCATATATAAGTTATAACTAATAACGTCTTTGTAGTGGCGAAGGTGATATTGTGGAAGATATCCATAATGAATTATAAGACGAAGTTGTCACAACCACATTTATAAAAAATAATGAGATACTAGTTTCGGTTGTTACGCCATTATCAATCTCACACAAATTCGTTTGTTTAAGATTGATAATGGTGTAACAACCGAAACTAGTATCACTATTTTTTTTATAAATGTGGTTGTGACAATTTCGTCTTATTATTCATTACAACTAATAAACCGCGAGTTTTATAAGCCAAATCTATAAAGCCTAATAGCCTATATATGAAAGCCAAATACCACTGACTCATTCATCACTAATTTTCAAGAACTACTAGCCCAAAAAAGTTGAAATTTGGTACCCATACATAATGGGTTTAAAAAATTTTCCAAGGCTGACGTTTTACTGCCTTTTTTGCTAGATCATCCCATGACAGTGCACGGCAATGATAACTTCTTCCTCCATTTCAAACACATAAAAACGCACAGTACTTTATCGAACCACATACGTACGGTACAGCTCAGTACGTAGTTCGTAGTAGCGTACTCGCTGGGTAGATGTGAACTGTTTGGAGGAGGGAGAGGAGTGTGTGGCCTTGAACGGACCAATCACGAAGAAGCAGCGCGCTAAGCGGCGAGGTAAAATCAAAATAGTTTGTTCTTGAAAAGCATCCAGCAAGACCTCCTTGTAAGCGGCGACCTACACCTCCACCTCGACCTGCTCACTATGCGCGCACCCGTAACAGATAATGCATTTGTTTTACCTAGCGGTGATGGCGAGCTACACCTTCACCTACACCTCCTCAACATGCGCGTACCCTTATGCTCCAACCTGCTTTCAATACATATAGAGTAGTGTGTACCTGACCTGAAAATGAACAACAAGCACGTCGTCTAGAAGACCCTTAACTGATGGGCCATTTGGTCAGGCCTACTAGCTTCTAGTTGTGAAGCATTTCTTCCCTGAAGCATTTATTGTACCCTACTGTTATCTTCCTGCAATTTGTCAAAAATTGAATGGTCATGTTACGAAAACATAACTGGATGATAATTGACAATGTTTAGATAACTGGGAATTATTCCACAATGATTTTTTCAAATAAGGTTTGGTTGTTTTTCTACAGTATCTTAGATACTGGTGAGAGGGCGCATTTAAAAATTGGAAGGTATAAACATTTTCAAATTATTTTCTTCTATGTACTCAAATAATTCATTGTATTTCATGGACTTCTACACTGCATTGAACATCCTTTTGTAACTTTTATCTGGTTGTATTTTGTTAGAGGATGAGTTTATTTTTTGCTTTTTAGTTGTAGAAAATATGATCTTTTTAGCTCCGAATTTTAATCATTTCGATTCCATATAGCTACAAAAAAGTTCTTCAATTGAGTTCTCAATGATGTAATAAAATAGTAGTTTATACAACAATTGTTCTGTGACTGCCTTTAAGCAATGAGTGAGATGCGAGTGTTCTGCGAGTTGCTTATTAAGGAAAAATACAATCATTGCATACAATATTTTAACTCCAAATACCAATAAATTATGTTTAATTTAACTTGCCAATGAATCTGATAACTTGCTCAAAATATAACATAACCTCCAATGCATGATTATTGTCAACAGATCCGATTTTAAATACAGTTTCAAATGTTTTTGATTTTCAAATGTTTAAGTCAGCTGATGTGACTATTGCAGGACATTCATTTGACACTGTTTGAAGAAATCCTGATTTCAGATTGGTCTAGACTCCTGTACTGAAAAGTGTCAGTAATGTTAAAATAGCTTTATTATGCAACTAATTAGATTAGGTGTGGAATAAAGTAAGCTGTATCACTATTACGTCTTTTTTTTAGAGGATGAAGCCCCCACATAGGTCTGAGACCTGTGCGTGGTTAATAAGTTAGATGATGGTGATTGATGAGTTGGACCTACAGTTTTAGGTGGGTTATGAACCACATCGTCTTATTTATAACTTAGCCATAATAAAGTATAATAACTTGAAATTCAAACCTATAAATGGAAAAACTCTGAAGTGTTGATACCTTCCTTGAACACTTGGAAGCACCTTTGAACATTGTTTAGAGCTTGGTGTGTTTTCAAAAGTGCCCATTTGCAGAAATAACTTTTATTTTAGTATATGTTTAAAGTGTGTATCACTACACATGCAGTGACTTTAAATAGTAGGTACTCTCAATAATGTGATAATTTATTTCCTTCAGTATTCATTTTTTTTAAAGGTGATGCTCATTGATGCTCATAGCTAACCTATGGCTGCTTAGAAGTGGACTTGTGGTACCTTGAACATTTAGAAGCACATTTGAACATTGTTTAGAGCTTCGAGATTAGTGTGTTCAAAAGTGCCCATTTGCAGAAATAACATTTATTTTAGTATATTTTTAAAGTGTATCACTACTCATGCAGTGACTTTGAATGATAGGTACCATACTCTCAATAATGTAATAATTTATTTCCTTTGGTATTCATTTTTTTATGTGTACCATTGATGCTACCTATGGCTGCTTAGAAAAGGACTTGTGGGGTAGCTAAAAACAAATTGAATTAATAACTCCTTATTGTATTATGCTATGAGAAATGGTATGAGTTGATAAAAACGTAGTTTTGATACAAGTATGAATGGACCACTCCTTTCAAGAAACTTATAACAGTGATTGTGGACAGTGGCAAGCAGCATTGCTCACAAGAAGAAGGAACATAATTTCACACAGCAAAAGCATAATCTGGAAATGATTTGCGATTGAGTTGAGAAAATTTTCTCTCCTGGATTTCTTGTTCCATAACGATCTCCATTGTTAATATTACTTTTTTATTGTAAATTTAACGACTTTCAGTAAATTTTAATTGTGAATAAATAATATTTCTACTCACTTCTGGCCAAACGTTTTCGAGTTATGGAAACTCATCTTCAAGGCATCGTAAGTCTAGGATCTAGGATCTTCAGAGTTTAGATCTAGAATCTAGGATGCCTTGAAGATGGGTCTCCATGAATCAAAAACGTTTGGTCAAAAGCGAGTAGAAATATTATTTATTCACAATTAAAATTGACTGCAAATCGATAAATTTATAATAAAAAATTGATATTTTCTTTTTTGGTCATCCATTTTTTCAAAGACACCATCCTCTCCACTACTATTGAGAAGAACATACTTTTTCGAATAATCACAATATGAATATAAATGCGTTGAATTAATATTGTAGATGAAAATAATTTAAATTTCAAGTGGATTACTTGTGTGCTATATGATGAAACGCACTTTCAGCATAGGGCTAGTAGGCCAACTACTTTAAAAATAATTATATACAATTGAGAATTTTTCCAAAATATTAAAATAATGAATTTTTCAATAAAGGCTCAAATACCTGCATTTGGTATCCAATTATTAAAGTCACCACCGGTTTCAACCCTCAGTGGGGTTGTAGATGTTATTGTATCATCGGCGATTCGCGGTAGCCTAATCTAAAACGTAGAAGAAAAAAAACACATCACGAAACGAAAGACAAGACGGGTTTAACACTCTTGCGTCGACTGACAAGTCCTTAAAAATTAAATTTATTTTAAAAATAACTAGATATCAAATTAAACGATTTTCATTTCGAATCTTAACCCCTTTTATTACCATTTTTGAAACAATTAAAATAAAAAATAATATTCCTGGATTTCTTTTTCCATGACGAACTGCGTTGTTAATATTAACTTTTTATGTGAATTTAACGACTTGCAGTCAAATATTCATTAAGAATAAGTATAATTTAGAGTACAAAAATAATATTAGAACATTCAATACACAGCTGAATATGAGCAAAACAATTCAATAAACTTCCTAGACCTCTCAATTACAAAGAACACAAACCAACAACACAGCTTCAACATCTACAGAAAACTAACAATGACAGATACCCTAATACACAGCACCTCCAATCATCCAACACAAACACTCAGCATTCAGGTCAATGCTACACAGACTCAACAACACACCACTATCCATCGACAATTACAACACTGAACTAAATACAATGAAATACCTAGCACAAGAAAACGGCTACAAACACGACCTAATTGCTGACAAACTTAATCATAAAATAACAAACAAAACACCAGCACCACTGACAAAAAATACTTCACAATGACATACATTATTCCACAATCAAACAGACTAGCAAAAATCTTCAAAAAAGCCGGCCACACCATCTCATTCAGAACAAAAAACAAAATAAAAAATGCACTTACACTCAAAACCACACTGAACACAAACAAATACGATCTCCCAGGGATCTACAAACTGAACTGCTCTGATTGTAACAAATTCTACATAGGACAAACAGGCCACACATTCAAACAACGTTACAAGGAACATTTTCAAGCCCTGACATCCAAAGCTGAACCGAATTTTGCCGACCATATCATTCAAACTGGACACACTTTTACTGACATAACTACCAACCTACACATTCTACATATAAAATCTAAAGGACACGAACTCGACACATTGGAACAAATGTACAAACAAACCACACTCAATAAACAAAACATCCTCAACGAACAACTGTCTTTTGTATTTTCGTTTCGTTATTTTTATGTGTTGTGTTTTTTATTCTTCGACGTTTTACATCTACAACCACCTGATGATGACTCCAAGGGAGGGTTGAAACCGGTACGGTAGTGACTATAATAAATGGATACCAATTACCAAAACGCAGGTATCTAAACCTTTATTTATATTGACTGGTACCCAGAGGCTAAAGAATTCAATATGAAATGAATTTTTATTTAGAACCGAGCCATCAGTTCAGAATAGTGAAGAATTATTAAAGAAAATAATTACGTTTTTCTCCAGCCTTATGGGTTGATTACAATAGTTACTCGCTAAGCGAGTAGCGAGTAGGACGTTACTGACCGACCGTGCTACAGCAACTCGGCATACCAAGCCGAATTATATTAAAAATTTATCTTCCAGAATCATCCCCATACTATGGAATTTCTAAGATAATAAATAATATTTCAACACAAAATTAAAATATGAAGTTTACCAACAATTATTCAATGAAATTTCATCAAAACAATATACAATATATCTCATCTGAAGTGAAATGCTGGCAGCCTGCGTGATCAAGTATCGGCTTTGGCCACAATAATATTGTATTTTGGTGTTGGCTACTCTGCCAGAGAGTACAAATGTGACCAAATTCAAAGTAGACAGGCTCTCAACTTTGAATTTGGTCACATTTGTACTCGCTGGCAGAGTAGCCAACACCAAAATACAATACTATTGTGGCCAAAGCCGATACTTAATCACGCAGGCTGCCAGCATAACACTTCAGATGAGATATATTGTATATTGTTTTGATGAAATTTTATTGAATAATTGTTGGTAAACTTCATCTTTTAATTTTGTGTTGCGATATTATTTATTGTCTTAAAAATTCCATAGTATGAGGGTGATTCTAGAAATATTTAAATATGATTTGGCTTGGTATGCTGAGCTGCTGTAGCACGATCGGTCAGTAACGTCCTACTCGCTACTCGCTTAGCGAGTAACTATCCCAATGGGGGGAGTACCAACTGGACTACGACCAACTGGACTACTGACAAAAACAGTGGAAAAAAGTCAGCTGTTGACCAACTCGCCACTAATGGAATGCGGAATTAACGAAGTTGGAATGCGTTTGAACTCGGAACTGTCTGCAAAATCGGTGTTGGAATCTACCAGAGATATTATGCTTTATACGTTGGTAGCATCACCATCAGTGCGTAATTTTGATTTTCTATCTACTTCTACTGAGCTTCATACTTCATAACGGTTTAGTTTTATTGGTTAAGTTAATGTTCAAGTTATGAAATTATCAATCTAATAACGTAGATTACTTAATAAATAAATATCGGTGGATCGCCACGAGAATGGCATCAGCTTACATGTATTCTTATGGCCGATCCACCTATAGTAATTTGAATTTCTATCTAGTGAAATAACCCGACCGCTCTAATTGTTGAAATGTTATCTAGAGCTGTTTTACATCACTTTTAAACTACGGTAAGTAGAGTCAAATGCAAATCATTCATTAAATTGCTCGTCAACAACTTTCATACCTGAATTCATTGCATAAGTTACAGTTATTAATCTAAAGTAAATCATCTGATAGATTATCTATCTACCTTTATATTGGTGGTGGCATTTTTTGCAAAGTATTTTTGTCGCTGATAGTGGCGGCGATGCTTAGCTTAGACGGCTCTGGGGCTGCATTTCCGTATCTGATCTACCGAAATAATTGACTAAGAGTCGATCGCGGTTAGGTTTAGATTTGGAATATATCGATTATCAGCCGATTATGTCACTAGACTAAATACGGAAGTGCAACCTCGATTTTCGAAGTTGAAAGTGAAAGGGGTCAATATTAGGTAGGTGGCTAATAATTAGTACGTTTACCTTACTGGAAACACAGTACCTATATTGTGTAGATGTTTGGAGGTATATTATAAATGAGTAGGCAAACGGAGTTGAATAATTCTTTCATGAATTTTTGTCAATTAAACTTGACTATGCTGTTCACTAAAAATAATTGTGATTACAGTAGCCTAATTACTTTTCAAATGATTGAGAGATTTACCCTACTTGCAGCTTAGTACAGCTCGAGCAAGCTCAACTTTTTTGGCAATGAAACTAAGAAAATTCCTGTTTCAGCACGAGGTCTGTCTGCTGCTTGTTTCCGTCAAAGGTTGAAGAGTCTGTTGGCCAACCTAACTGTATTTGGTGTATGAATTTTGAATGGTATGTAGCTCCTTCTAATCACTTGACTCTGCCTGTGCAGCTTTCTTCCATCAGTGCTTGATAATGCCATGTTGGTATGTTTTCTTCTCTTTTAGAACTTTTTGTTAGCTTCATCTGGAGCTTAGGAAATGACAGAATTCGCCATCACCATAGCAACCATTCACGATCATGTAACTATGGTTTGTCTACGAGCAACCGTCTGTAAACATATACTGTCGAGTATACTATATTCGAAAAGTATCGATCAAAATTCATATAATATGAGTATTCATAAAGAACAATGGTAGTTGAAGCGTCTCAAATTTTTTATGGCAGGTGTGCAGTGGAGCGTGCATTCATAACCAATACACCTGTTTGTTCACATGCAACCCTCTGGTCACAAGCGCTATATGAAAGAAACCAAGCTATTTTTTTTTTTTTCAATTTTTAACCAACTTCTAAACAGGAGGAGGCTCTCAATTAGGCATGTTTTTTCATGGTTGTTCATCAATTATTGGGGTACTATTGAACCGATTTAATTTTTTTTAATAAAAGCGCATCATTCAGTGGTAGTCCTATCCAATTTTCGCAAGGATCGGCACAATATCAAACTAAAAGGAGCATTCATTGATGTCTTCATTTCAGTTTTGTTCAAATAGGATAGTTTCATACATAACTGGCAGTCGAGTAACCAACCATTGTCGTTTACCAGACTGATCATTTTATGATATAGAGCGCTTTCACCCACCCTATTTTTGAAATCATGATGCATTGTAGGCTAATTATGCCAGACCTGACATCGGTTACCCAGAGCTGGTTATGTGCCGCTTTGACCAATTAGGTGAACTTAAGAATAAGAAGAAGATAATATTTCTTTGATGTTATAGTCATAGAAGTAATATTTTTTTCGTTTGGTTCATCTTTGGAACCCGCAAGACCAGTTATTACTTTCTTCTGGCTTCCTTAGCTTTTTCCCTCTTCTCAGCCCAATATTTTTTCATTCTGGCTGAGGCGTCCTTATAATAATATTATATTATAGGCTAAATATGCTAAATTATATTGTTTCAATCAAGGTAATTAGTAAACAAGGTAGTGTTCTCGCACATCTCCACTCATCTGTTGAGCCTTATCAGCTGATGAAGTGACGTCATTTGGATGTCTTTTCACGATTTTACCTATAATTTACATGTTGAATTGCATAACTTTATAAGTCTATCTCAAAATATATATGATTTTCAAGAAACTTGGATGTCTCCTTAGGTTTATGTTATAAATGTAAGTGTTAATCTACGGCATTTTTGATATGATCATACAATTATTTAGTTCAGAGCACTCTTGTTAATGTTATAGCATGCACATAACTTCAAGGATTGTACTTCTCAGGTATTTAAGTTAATTTATGTCTTCAAACGCACTTCAATTAATTTACAAGTACTGTGGAAGGTTAAATATTCAATGTTTAATGGAATTGAATTGTGTGAATTTTTTATTGTAATAATTTATATATTGTCTACATGATGCTGTTTTCCTCCAATACTTTTAACAGTATACTCGTCTTCTGTAATTGGAAGAGCGTTGAAACTGATTGGAGAAAAATATATTCAGTTAACCATAATAAAATAATTGACCTTCAACTAAATATTATGTGCTTACTGGAATTGCATACCTATTTCTCCAAACAATTTTCTTGAAAAAATGAATATTTAATTTTCTACGGTACTTATAAATTAATTTGAAGATGAATAAAATAACTTAAATACCCGAGAACTACAATCCTTGTATTATGTACATGCTATAACATTATCGAGTGATCTGAATTGAATAGGTAATTGTATGATCATATTAAAAATACCGTAGGTCAACAGTTGAATATATTATCATAAACCATAGGAGACGTCCAAGTTTCTTGAAGATCATATATATTTTGAGAAAAAGACTTATAAAGTTATGCAATTTATCATGTAAAAGATAGGCGAAATCGTGAAAAGAATCCTGCATGATGTCAGTGCATCAGCTGGCTGCAACTTGCTACTGCGCATCATGCTGTTGAACACTACCTTGTCTTCTGATTACCTTGGTTTCAATCATGAGTTGTAGTGAAAAATGTTTTCAAGATCGTTTATTACAAAGCTATAATTTTTTCAGTTTATGCTTGTACATTATGTGTGTTTCATCAAAAGCTTTTTGTTCTGCTATACTGGCGCTCCTCAATCTACAGTGGAAACAATTACTCTGGGCGCATGGCTCTCACACTACGCTCTGTCACTACTGGCCGTCGTGTAAAAGTTGGTTCACTCACTCCACTGCTTTCTACGCTCCACTGACGGCTGAAATGGTGACCTTGAAGACAATTTTTTTTAGAAATGAGCGATAAACACTCCCCTCTCCACCCCGCGCCTTCGCTGACTACCAAAAGGCCGCGCGCCCAGACTAATTGTTTCTACTATACCTTGAATGCCCTTGTGTGGGTACACCTATGTGTGCTCACCCCTTGGAATTAATAATAATAATTGACCCACAAAATTATTGTAGGCTACATTACAGATAATAGTTATTCCAATGTAATGACAATCATTGTTAATGTCACCGCACCATGAGAATGTCTCTGGATTGTCAGTGGCATGAAAGGGGAAATAGCTAGTATGCATGCACGATTGCTTCCTTTGCTGACTATGTTAGTGTAATAGCAGTGTTGCCAACTCTGAGTCCTTTGCACAACCCGTGATAGTATTTGCTACACATGACAGAATTTATATGTCTAGGTATGGCAGGTCTGGACATTTCTCCCACTAAATTTCTCTGTCCACTTCTTGGCAAAATATATTCTCATGGTGCGCCAACATTATTAGAATTCTACATAAATATAACAAAGTATATGAGAGCATTTCAAAGCATAAAATTCGGCGCCGAAAAAAAGTGCTCGTATACAGTAGTGCGGGCTGTAGACAACATAGGCAGAGCATAATCAATTTTTTTCATGTTTCTGCTGCGTTTTTCTGTCTGTATAAAACGGGCCTCACAGCTGAAAAACTGCAGGTTGATTCACACATGTTCAAGTGAATATGAATGAGGTGATTATGTGACAACCTTATGAAATTTGACATAAAAATTTATTTTTTCATTTAAAAATTTGTAAAGAAAGCAGTAGTGGGCTATGCCCAAGGTGACCAGATTTTTGAAACCCCAAAACAGGACAACTGAACTGTAGTTTTTAATGTCATGCCATCAATGTTCACCATTCAAAGATGACCGAAGAATAATAAAGTCCGTTTATAATATTGAGTATTGAAAGTTTGAAAGTATATTAAAACGAAACCGTAGTTTTTAATGTCATGCCATCAATGTTCGCAATACCATCAAAGATGACCGAAGAATAGTATCATCAGTTGTAAATTTCACTCACACTAGTTCGATTTTTTTATTTATTAACTGACTAAATTTGGTAAATGGATGATAGCACCGTTCCATATCAGAGATACCTTTATTCATAGCCATTTTGTTTCTTATCCCTGTCATAAACATTTAGTTGCTTGAATTATATGTCTACATAATTGTGTATGTTCCATGTGTTTATAATTTGAACAGGTCTACAATAGAATATATATAATATATTCATTTTAATTTTTTTTCAGAGAATAACCCCTGCTGGCTGAACTGTAATTTCTTAACTAGTTACTGAATGTTATTGCAAGTGGATTATTGTTTATTTATAATTCAAGCATCATTCACAGCTTGTGAACAATCTATGAAGTATCAGGTGAGCTCTCTTCTCAAATATCAACCTAATATATTTCAAAGGAGCAAAAAATTGCTTTTAATTGGTTCTTGCATTTGAGGTTGCACAAAAACTAAAAACTATGATAATTAGTTTCCAGCCACTTGTATACTTACATGTAAGAATGTGGTACAACCAAGAGGTTTGAATGCTCCAATTGATTGCATTCTTACCAAATCCAGAAGAATATGTAATACCATACATAAAGGTTTAGAAATAATGCAGTAGATTTAATAAGTGATATATATATTGGGTAATTGTGCCGCAGATGTTAGCAAGAAAAAAATCACTTGAAACCTTCACCAAATTGTAGTATTAAGTTTTCTGATCACAATTATCAAGTTTCCAAGTGTCGGTCTCAATAAATTAATTAATTATTCAATATTAAAAACTTACATTTTGAACAGAACCCCAAAATGATTATCTTTAGCAATTAACTTGAATTGAGTGTTTAGAATGCCTAAATCATTGCAACACAATAATTTGCATTCTAGTTTATGAATTATTTACTCATACAATTTATCTATTCAATGATAAAAGCATTTTCAATTTGTTCCATAATCTTATCACTTGATGCATTGCACATACTTCTGCATAATCTGTCGCCACAGCCTGGGTTCGTCTATGATGTTATGCTTAAGGCACTATAAAGGCTTTTTACAGAGCCGTAGTTATGTTCAAAAGGTGAGTTTTTAATATTGAATAATAAATTAATTGAGACCGACACTTAAAAACTTGATAATTGTGATCAGGAGACATAATACTACAATTTGGTGAAGGTTTCAAGTGATTTTTTTCTTGCTAACATCTGCGGCACAATTACCTTTGACTATTATATGACATCTTGAATTGAACTTGGAGCCTTGAAGCATTCAAACTTGTGAGTCAATTATTAGTGTAGTGTAAGACACAATTATGCTCATTTGAGAAATACTGTTGAAAAATCAATTTAAATAGACAAAGACTGCGATTACTAGGTTATGAAATAATAAATGTCATACTATCAGCTAACTACTGTCAATGTAACGTATTGAGATAGTGACCATACAAATAATAGACAATAATAAGTTAATAGCAGCTAAGACTACGTATTTCAGCTTCAAAATAATTCATTTGAGCAATTATTGTTTTAATAAAATTTATAAAAGGAAATTATAAAATGAGACCTGAAAGCCATTCACTCATCTAGTTTCTGTAGGCTATATTTGCTCATCTGTGATGAGTAATATCCAATAAGGACTCACATAGCCAAATTCGAGGTTAGGATTTTGGAAGTGCTTGTATATTCTGTTTTACTCTTATTTTTAACTGCTTAATTTATATTTTGCTAATCACAATCACTGTTCATTCTCTCAAGCACAAATTCTTGAAGATATCACAATAATTTCTTAGTTTTTGAGGCACACATGCTTGGAAGTTATCAATATTGCAAAGTAGGATTGATCGATTATAATCTTAAAGTTTTGAATTTTTTGTCCCAAACTAATTTTTATGAACTGTTTCAAATTACACCTTTTATCTTTTTTCTGTGTATTTTGCTTGCTATTATAAGATTCGTTCTAAAAATCATGATCTTTTTCATGAGTGTCTGTTGCCGCTTCTGGGAATGAAATCCACCCTTTCTTCTGGCATAGCATTGTCAAACAGCTATCTCAGCTACGATTTTCTCCAACATTTATCCAGCATTTCAACAATGCGACAGTCATTGACTGTATGGGACATGTCATTCCCCACACGACACATAGTGAGTTGTCCATAAAACTCTACCTTTTTGAACTCTGCACATCTATAATAAATAAATGAAATTATTAGAATTAACATGTGTCTAAAGCTTCACCTGGACATAAAAAGCCATTGAGAAGGACATTGATCATAAGGGACATGTAGGCACGACACACACATAGTGAGTACACACAAATTTACATGGAAAATGTATATGGCAATATTTTTTTATTATACTATAATAATATGCACATTGAACTTCAGGATATATTCACTTTTCCTTATGTTTCTTAAAGAAAAGCGCCTCTGTACCAAATAAATCACATTTATTGTGGTTACATATGGGCATAGATAGCGTCCATTTATGAATACTGAATTGATTTAAGATAAAAACTTTCTCATAAGAACTTCGACATGGAACTACAAAAAATACCATAAATTATAAATGATTCTTCTAGCACCCTAGTAAGGGCGTGCCAGCCATGATTCGCACAGGTAGTAATTTACCCTTGAGCCAGCTCTGCTTGTAAACCATGTTAATTTGTTTCTAATTTTTTTATATTCTTTTTTCAGACCTGATAACTCATCTTAAACTGCATGGACACCCCATCATAGTTTCTTTGCATAAAATAAGCAAACCTTGACTTATATCTTAATCAAAAGTTTGAAATGTTTTATTATTACCAACAAATTCTTATTTTAGAACAAATGAAATCGGTTATTATTAATATTATCATTTTATTATATATTATTATAACAAATGTATTATTATATTGATGTTTTTACTATTGTCAAATTTATACCATTGTATACCTTATATGTCAATTATAAGGCCATTATTATCATTGAATAGTATATTAGTTCATGAAAGTTGATTCAACATAGACTAACTAACTACGATTTATAAGTTACAAATTTGTTATAATTCAATATAATCTTATATGATGTATCTTGTTTTGTTGAATAACATTTATACGTTATTGGAATAAATCTCTTATTGAAATGTATCAGTTCTATTGTTCTTATTCAGAAATACAACTAAGAAATATATCACATTATATATCTCAACTCATCACAATTGACAGGTTGCGTGAAATTGATGTCAATGCTAAACTTCCTCAAACTTAATGAAATGGTTTCTTTGCATGCGCAGGCTAAAGCAGCGGAGGTATGGAGTGGAAGAATTGTGTGACGGCTCCTTACTTGTTATAATTGTGTAAAATATATAATTATATGATGATTATGACAATAATAATGTGTATCAGCGGCGCTGACTTGAATGATTTGGGAGTTTAAGTTAGTGATAACTAAATAGAAATACAGTGTCAGTTTTGATATTAGGTAGTTCATCAAGCATTTCGTCATGGAGAACATCACAGATAACTAAATACATCCAATCACTCCTCACGTCTAACCTATGCATGCGCAGAGCTAATTTTATGAAGATAAACAAACCTGAAAAATGTTATGCAACAACTTTGAAGTGTTGTCAAAATTCTTAGCGTTTAAAAACTTTGACTCTAGTTTTTAATTTTCAAGTAATCCGTTCCTTGGGAACGCTCAAAGACACACACACACATATATATATAATTATTTGAGATATATATATATACAGTGCGAGACTGAGCTCCGTATCCCTCGGAGGAATGCACTATGTCATCGCAAAAGCAATGCAGTTGTGCGTCTCTGTGCGTTTTTCCGCGCTGCCCAGTATAGTATTCTTCGTCTCTCCTCTTCAGCCGTCAGGGACACGGAGGTTAGTCTCGCACAGTATATATATATGTATGTGTGTATTTGATAATTAGGAATAAATACATCAATTTACTGTTGTGGTCTTCTACATCATACTCATATTCTAATTCAATATTATGTAATGGAACTGCATCAGCTAGAAAGCAGTGTTCAATTAGCTATTTGCGTTCAGTCGTCATGAATTATTTTTATTAGCAAATCTTTTTTCTATAACGGCGCGCGACCTTTATGGCTAAATTACACCAGTCGGTTAAATTTGATTAAAAATTCAGCTGATGGCTATCCAAACATGTTAATGCTTTTGTGTTCTATGTCATAGTTGAGCTCGATCAGACACTCAGCTGATGTAATTTATCTTAAATTGTTGCTCGCGTCTGTACAATGGGGGCCTCATGTATATAGTTCACGCCCCCAAATTAGGTTGCTATGAAATATTGCGATGTTGCCTGATACGAGACGATGCCAGCAGCTGATAGTAGAGAATTACCATCCTCAATACACGAATTGACAATAGTATTTTGTAACATGTCGCCTAGTTTACAAGTCGCTGTTTTCTACAGAAATGTTTGCAGCTTTTTAGTCTGAAACAGAGAAATGCAAACTAGCTCAAGTTTGAGCTTAAAAAGTGTTTGAAACTTTTTATTTGAATGGCTAGTGATATTAAATTTGTGGAGAGTGGAGGACGTACCTGCAGTTACACACAAAACTCAGTTTGCAACACGAGAATTTTGTTTGAAACTCAACCAGTTTGCAAAAAGTTACTTTTTTTAATTGAAGACCTGCTCAAAGCTGTGAACTTCTGTGTGTATGCAGCTTAATTCATTAGACCGCTTTTATACAAAGCGTCGGTTTCCAATAATGAGGTAGATGACAGACGTCATCTAAACTTGGCATAAATGTTGTTGCAATTTGGCAATATGTGACGCTGGAACCCATTGACAGAGATGTTAGGAAAGAAACACTATCAATTGATAAACTCAAAATTGTCATAAGGTTTAATAGCTGTCTTCAAGTCATTCTTATTGGAATTTCCTGAAAAGAAACATGATTAAGCATGTATGTTAAATAAATTATCAACGAAGTTCAGGCGTGAGCTGTTGAATACCCTTCACGTCAGATATATGGCCTTAGAGTTCGAATTAAACATTATTTCTGCAGAGATATTTGAAAATACTGGGACTCAGAAGATGAGGTGATTCTTGAACAGAAAAAGCTCAGATTACAGAAGTAGCCTATTAGCAAGTTGAAATGAAAAAATTTCATTTTCTGTGAAAGTGATTGTGTTCTATCCTGTAGGAATAGCTCTTAATGAGGTCAGGAATAATACTCCTATAAAGCCGTCTGCCTCTAGTTTTTTTTCCTTTTTTTTTAAGAAGGAATCATGAAGAATAGTATCGAAAGCTTTTCTGTTATTATATTATGGAGAAATACAAAAAAATTTCATGTTGGAGTTTAGGTTCAGAGAAACAGTATTTTTGTGAATTTTATTATGGTTTCTTCTGTATTCTTATTGATTTGAAAGCCGAATTAGTTTCTGTTTATTATTTCATATTTACTAGAATATTATAATACTGTTTTCTTAACTATTTCCCCCATAATTTTAGCAAAATTAATAATGAGACTGATTGGTCTGTAATTGTTTGGATTAGAGGGATCTCTTTATTTAAACAGTGGTTTCATCTTAACCGATTTAAAATGTTTGGGAAAATATCCTTGCTCATAACATTTATTGAAAATAGCAGCAAGTGGTGTCCAGATTATATCAGCAACGAGTACATTTGTTACTTAAATTATCCATTCCTGGCTACAAAAACTCTTCCAATAAAATTAATATGCTTGGTATCATTCAATGACTTTTTATTGCATTAATGGAATGCTAATAATATAATTTAACTATGGAAGTAGCTGTGATTCCACTTTTGTACCATCACTAATTTACAATCATGATTGATTGATTTGTTGATCAAATAAATAACTGTAATTGGATTTTTTGATAACGTTTTCAGCCAAGTTATTACTTTTTTCAATATTGTGATTGTTACGATGCTTTGTTGTGATGATGTGAGCTGGGGTGGGAGTGTTGCAGCTAGTCCAGTAAAGGCTTAGGTTGGTAGAAAAACATGTTTTCAAGAGAAGCATAAGTTTTATGTAGGCTACTCATGTTGAAATTTATTTAATGCATCATGCGTTGTAAAACATTGTTTGCAATCGTCTTTTCAATAAACCCACATACACAAGTATGTACAATGCTAACTTTTCATGTGAAATTTAACGACATGCAGTCAAATTTATGTACAATGCAAATTTATGTACAATGCATTGTTAGTTTTTTATTCACTCTAGTTTGTACACTGTTTTATTTTTTATTCACTCTCTAGTTCTGAATCAGACACTATAAATGTACTAGAAATATGTATTATTCTTGAAAGATTATGCAGTACAATGTGCAGCAATAGTGATATGGTACCGGTACCATAGATTTTATCTAAGTACGTTTGAAATAAGTTAACTAAGAGATGGATCGTACAAATCATAAAATATTGGTTTAATCAAGTAACATCAAGTTCCTGAATTGTTTGTTCCATGACGATCTGCGTTGTTAATATTAACTTTTCATGTGAAATTTAACGACATGCAGTCAAATTATTCAAATGACTGCATGTCGTTAAATTTCACATGAAAAGTTAATAACATCAAGTATTTTAAGCACGATTCAATATCATGCAAACTGGTTATAAAGTCACTGGTTTCAACATAATGCTTCATATTTCATGATTCAAATAATGCAAATTGTCCCACTCAATTTTAATAATAGTTTTAAATTACCATTGAAAATTGAGTTTCAAATTTGCCAGTTCACACAGCCAGTGTGCCAACGTATCAATCATTTCGGTTAATATTGTTCAACCATAGGCTAAAACCGTTCAAACCGCACTAGAGCTCACAAATTATCTTTTATTTATTTAAAAAATGATAATTATAATGAATTTTATCCATCAGGAGTAAAACAAAGTAATGCGAGTGTACTCTCAATTTATAATATGCTAGATAGATCGATATATTAAAATTCTGCTGACACATTATTGCGATTATGAAAGAAGTCTCAGAAAGTCAAATGAATTAATTTTGTGTGAACAATCTATGAGTTTCAGCTCACAAATCTAAAAAAATGCTATCATTCAATATTGATTATTAACAGTAGCATTATTATTTGATAATATATCACTGAAAGGGATTTTATGCTCTTATAGGTTGGTGCATTCCTCATTCTATTTCTTATGAATCTGTGAATTCCGCATTCCATTAGTGGCGAGTTGGTCAACAGCTGATTTTATTTTAGATCGTAGTCCAGTTGGTATACACCCATCCCAATGTAATCAACCCTTTAGACAACAGTTTTGAATTTCACCTCGCCACGGGCTACTGAATATTGGAGATCATCATCGAGAACAGCTGTAGAATTTCAAAGGTCTGAAAGTGGCTGTGGACAGTGGCAGGCAGCATTGACTACAAGAAGAATGTGACTATACATCAACAGCATAGAAAACATTATTAATTTTAGTGTGAATAAAGATTGATCATCGAAAGTAATCAGGAAGAAATTAGTTGATAGTTGTTATCTGGACTGTGTGACCCCTTTGTGTTTTATTTAGTTTGTTAATATAACTCATTTCCAGTAGTTTGAGATAAACAAATAAGGCTCAACTATTCGGCAAATCATAAATTAAAATGGTGAGTTGGCGTTTAAATGTTTATTTTATCATGAAATCGTCTGACTAGTTTTGGTTATTTAAGCTTCCTAGAAAGTTATTTCATGTCTTTGAAAATGTCCAACCAATTTACGAATCCAAACTAGCCTATACAAAGACTTTGTTGACAAAAGTGATCACAACAACCAATGATCATTGAGAATTCAATCAAGCTATTGGTTTTTGTTTTTTGTGCTATGCTTATCCAAGAATCTTCTATTATTCATAGAAAGTGTATTTTAAGCTTCCCATTCAAATGGAAAGAAGTTGAATAGGCTACTTAGTACTTATCCTATCCGTATTTTGTGGAAGTCTTAGATTACCGTGGTTTTAGTGAGGAATAAGAAAATGACTTGGGTGCCCAGTTATTTACACATGAATATTATGGGATAGCATTGAATAATGTTTTAATATAAAGTAGGGTTGCCCTTCCGTATGTAGTCCAGTGAAATAAACCAATTCAAGAACCGGACGAATTGAATAATTATTATTATCAGTTGTGATTACTACTTCTGCTAACCATGCCATTCAACTGCTTTGGTTTCTATAAGCATAATAATTTAAATGATGTCACTTAGGCCTACTTATTATACGGAGGCCACTATTCAACAAACTTAGCCTAACCTCACTAAATATTGACGTCCAGTTAATTGGAATGTTCTGAAGATTGCTTGTTTTAGAGTAGTTAGAGCATTTCTTTATTGAATTTGTTGTCTAGGAAATTCACGATCTAGCGAGGTTAGGTCAAGATTGTTAAATAGTGGCCTCCGTATAATACGTAAGTACCCATATGCTTTCTAATTCACAAAAAATGCACATTGGCAGTTCTTGAAAAAGAGTTTTTCTTCTCGTTCAACAGATCTCATAATATATTATGCCTCAATATTTTCTCTTGTTTTTTTTTTTCAATTCGACGATTTAAAATGATTTAAGAAAAGATTTCAACACAATCAAAAATGAAAAATCAACGCTTGCACTGTGAAAAATGAAGTGGATAATTGGTCTAATCATCAGCCTCCGTGCTCTCAATGTTTTGATTTTCACTAGCCGGACAACAGCACGATTTAAAAAAGCCCTGTCGGGTCCTTAATAATCGACTGAGAGCATCGATCGTCGATGTCTGTACCAAACCCAAAGCTAAAGCTACTAAGTAACCAAATTTGATAAATGTATTATCATACTTTTATTCTTAGGTTGTTCAGGTTAACAACATTGCTCAACTTATTTTGATTGACTGTGAAGTTACAATTAGCCAAGAAGCTACTCTCATTCAACGAAGTCAGTTTCTAACAATTAATCTTTTTTTAAGAGATAAATATTACAGATGCACTGAAGATATGAATATTTACAAATGTTTTTCTCTATTTACAGTCCGTCGCAGAGTTCCTCAAAGGCCTTCCTTCTTATGACGAAAACAATTTTGCAAGATTTCACACCGACAGTAATAGTCGGAATAGTATGAAACGTCCTTCATTATACCTCTCAACAAAAGACCATCCATCAGAGCAGAGTAAATAGTTTCTATTTTCAATTCATTCTAATTCAAAAATTAATTTTGAATGATTATTTTTAAGGATGAAGCCCACACAGGTCTGAGACCTGTGCGTGGGTAATGAGTTGGGATGATGGTGATTGATAAGTTGGGCCTTTAGTTTTAGGTGGGTTCCGAACCACCGGGAAGTGATTTTAATTTAATCTCGTATTCATTTTAAAATTAATTTACTGATACAATAGGCAACAGTTGCCTGGTTAACGCTCTCTTTATTAGAAATTGAGAACGTGTTAGGAAACATGGTTGAATATTAATTTAAAAAAAAATTGTTTATGCTAATTGTCCAACTGGAGCTATTTAGATAACTAGGTCTATAGGTTACAACTAGTATAAATATATTGATTCTTCTTCTGCTGATGAGTCTCATTAACCTTCCTCATGAAAACGTGAATACATTTGAATGCTATCATATTTAGTTGATGTTTATGGTGAGTGATTTTGATGAGCTATGTTAGGGTACCAGTAATTCCTCTTCTCACGCAGTAGGCTACGAAATTAATGTCATCCAAGGTCATATTGTCTTGAATGTCATTATCAGGCTATAAATTTATTGGAACAACAAGATTCATACTTTGCATTCCCTCAATTTTGCATTTCTCAATCATCTTATTCCAACTTATAGCCTTCTAACCTTCGTCAAATCTGGAATAGGAAAAAGCTGAAAATGGATGTGCAGTAGCACCCTTCTCGTCCGCCCTCTGATATTTCGACGCTCCGGGTGACCCGAGCTCGCAAACTTGTTTGCGATTTAGACTTTTTAAACAAGATCAGTTTTTTGTATTTTATTGCAACATAATTAGTTATAATATAGCTGTAGTGAATATTACAGCCGTTTTTATTGCCACAACTTTACAACACAATAAATTAAAGGTTACAAATTAACATAAAGCAAATAAAATAAACCTAACTAACCAGAAATAAAAAAAAACAAAAATTTGTTTGAGATCAAATATTGCATATTTCTTTGCAGAAATCTATTTGTGGGTATTGTGCATGTGCAATACAAATAGTGATTATTACCAATCCAGGACTGAGGATGGCAGTTGCACTGCTGAATAATAAATAGTGACACTACTTATCTAGTAATCTACTTGCGTTCCGACCATACCCTAGTCCTAAAAGTGTCGGATTAGTTGGGTTATACTTTACACTGTAAATTCGACTTTCAATTTTGGAGGTGGCCTTCAGTTTTGGCCCACCTAGGCATTAGACTTTCTCTCTCGAGCTTAGCTGCCCTTACAATGTTCGGTCTATAGGTGTAGTTGCAGACGGTAATGCCAACCAGAAGATAACATATTTATCAATACGGTACCGGTACAGTAATAACTTCTCAACTCTAGTTAATTTCAGAATATGGTATACGTAACAGGAATATACTTTTTGGAGATCATAAAATTATTACGTTATTCAATCTTAATAAAACAACATAACTTTTAAATGAACACTAACATTGTAATTTTTCTACATCATAATTTTATATCATTAGGCTAGTTGATTACTAGGTGATTGAAAAAGATCACTAGTTTCGCAATTATTTCAACATATTATATTCCATACCTGTAGATTTTATTAGTAGGCTAACTTAAATTTGTTCACACAGACCAGTAGAAGAACCAATCAAGTACGGTAGTGCTTGGAAAATTATTGCAATATACAGGAAAAATTTGCTTATGAAAATCTCTTGTAGGTGTAAATATGAATATTTATTTGAACTCTATTCTTAACAGTTCCTTTGGTTTTTTCAGTTATTGTAACAGAAAAGACGAATATTCTTCTAAGATATCTACACCACCAATGGGACAAAAAGGTAATCTATTTCCTGTACAATTTGTATTTAATAATTGAATATCCAATAACAAATGTTTTATTTCGTCTCTAAACCTGTCTAACTTCACCAGTAAAGTAAATGTATAACTACAGCAGTTGTTTGAATTCAGGGCTGTTATTTTCAAAATGTTGGTGATTAAATAATAACGATTAGAACAAAATGTGTCATTGTATATATTTATTTTTTTATTGCTGATGATGCCCACATGAATCCGAGACTTGTGCGTGGGTAATGAGATGAATGATTACACATAAATGTCAGATGGTGGAGCGGGATTCGTACCCACGACCACTTAAACGACAGCAAGCTGAAGTTGCGACGCCCCAACCAACAGCGGTAAGTGGCCCGCCTATATAATAATGATGATAATAATAATAATATATTTCTCTGCAGAAAAAGTGCAATTGTTCATACTTAAATTTAGAGAAAAGCAAAATGATTCCAAAGTACAACAAGAAAAAATATTTGCAAACATAACTACTCAAAAACAAAAACATAACTATGCTATACACTAGAAATCAAACTTGCCAAAAAATCAACAAAAACACTAACAAAATTTCTGCAAAGATTAGGTAACTCCCGAGGCACGCCTATTTGGGAGTTCCAGCACATCATTTTTAAACTTTGGAATAAACTTTGTGCTAATAATGTGCTATTAAAAGTTTTAGTATTTAGCGTTCATGGCATATTTTTGCTTCAAACTATTCTTTCAATTTTCACTTTTCTATGAGTATATCAGTATATGTAACGTTCAAAAAGTTACGATTTGTTCCTCATAAAGTGTAAGACCCGTTCATCAAAATCAAAACAGATTGATCTTTCGCAAAATGCTCTTCTATTAGAATGGCTTCAGAGCTTTTATATGATTAGTAGGTTTTTAAGTTATTGAGCACTTAATGGTAGGAAGTAGTCATATTTCGATAACTTCGATGTATTCATATTTCTCGAAAACGATATATAGGGCAAATGTTTACTGAACATTATTTGTTAGAAATTTGATGTAGAACCTTGGGTTGATGGGTCTTACACTTACGCGGGACACTCTGTTTACGCTCAGAAAAGAGAGTGATTCACTGATTGACTGATATCAATTCTATGCTGGTGCTGCTTAAGTGGAATTCCAATCTATTGTTGGTTTTTCAGTCTGCTATGAAGAAGCGTGACCACTTGTCCTTGGAAGCAAATGATGAATCTGCATGCCGGAAAAGGCCACGCATCGACCTGTGAAATTCCTCTACTCATGAATCGAGTTCAAAGTAATTATTCCCAAGTCCTGCTTAAAACTTCGGTCAAAAACTGATTAAAATTATCGTTATTTAACTTAAGATCTATGCATTTCGAGTGAAACATCTACTTGTCATGATTTGTTTCAATATTGATTTAGTTAACTTGTTTATCAAGTGTGAACTTCCAAAATTATCGAATGTGAATTTCACACTTGAAATGCATATCTTGTATATTATATTGTGTCAATTAAGAATTATTATGATTTAATATAAAAATTT
The DNA here is from genome assembly GCA_948455865.1 of Conomelus anceps. Classification (NCBI taxonomy): domain Eukaryota; kingdom Metazoa; phylum Arthropoda; class Insecta; order Hemiptera; family Delphacidae; genus Conomelus; species Conomelus anceps. The sequence goes on along the minus strand of OX418216.1, from coordinate 75,752,255 downwards.
GCTTCGCATTTTTATAGAATCTTTCTTATTAAGTTGAGCTCTTTTTTGTTTTTACTTCAACTATATCGTTCACTGTATAGTTTCAATGCCGGATACTAGAGATGTCTATAAATTATGTGATCAGTTCTATTGTAAAATTAACTTGGCTGTTTTTTTCTGTAATGCTTCTTTGTAAACAAATAATATATTTCAGTTTCCAGTGTCTTTAAAAATTCATCTGATCGTTTCTCTTCTAGGGTCTAGTCTATTTTATCGATTTTAAAATTCGTTGTGAAGGTGATAGTTAATTTAATTGATGCATCGTTTTTAATAGATATCCGGTCATAATGATTATTTACTCGTTAGTATATGTGAGTGTACAATCCTAATACCGCGGTCATAAGACAAAACCGCTAATCAGAATTACATTTGATATCTGTGAACAGTCGTTCCTATTCCATCCCTTCTATCTGCATTATCAAAACATTTCTCCATTCCGTTTGAAATAGAGAAGACCCTTTTATACAAAGCGTTGGGGAAGAGTCTACGGGTGTCGGCACCCAACGCTCGATATTTGGCTCTGCAAAGACGCGAGACAAACATTAATCCAAAGCGCTTCCTATTTATGGATGAAGCAATATCTCCTACAAGTATCTTCTTAAAGGTTTTGAATGTAATATTCTTGATATGCAATCTCAATTAGCAGTTGATCAATGCGGCAGTAAAATTTTGAATGTGAACACTCAAGGTTAATAAATTACTATCTTGGAAAATTTGGAATTGAATAAATGCTTTGTCCAAATTAATTTGCAGTTTCCATAAATGAGAAAGCATTGAAAATAAAGTTGAAACAAAATTTCTAATCAATCAACAAGAACAAATATTGGAAATTTGGAATAAATATTTTTATTAACACTATTAAAACATTCAAGTAACTTTTTTAATCTGATCTTGTATGTGCTCAGCGAGCGAGCATCTCCAATATAAAATTATGAGAAAGAACTGTTTCAAATTTGGCATTTTATGAAATTATCTTTTATGTATGCACCTTTTGTTCTTTGGTTAGCTCTAAACTTCCCCTCTGTTCGAAGTAGGTTTAATTGTTAGGTATTAGGGCCGGACTGCATGGGCCATTCATTTATGCACTTGGAGGCAGTACAGTTAAACAATATGTTCCATTGATAGAAACCTCAGTACAGGACATTTTTTACTTCGTCTGTAGACAGATAACACACATGTAGTCCGACCCTCAATTATCTTGATTTTACACTACACATTACACTATCTCATCCTAAAAGTTAATAGGGTACAGTTGATCAGTTTCTTTTGAATAGACTGGTCAGTTTCTTTGAAATATATATAATATAGTATTCTACGTATTATATGTTTCTATAACTAGAAATATGCGATTAGATTAAAGTGAATGAAGAATACAAAAATACTTTTTGTAACTTTGTGTAGTCCATTTGTATAAGTCACTTATTTGGTATGTCTAATTTTTTCAACTATAAAATTCTATAGAGTTTTTACTGTGAGCCCTATAACAACGTACTGTACATTATTTGATCATATTCTTTGAATTTGTTCATAATTCTTATTTTCTAGATTTAAAGTAGGGTAAAGTACAGAATTCTTAGACCCCTTTATCTTTGGTTTCAGGTTGTAAAATTCTCATGTCTATTTAAAACTTAATTTTCCTTCTTTTATTTGGCTTTACGCTGCTCTGTTCTTCAAAATTTGTAATTACCTTCTTTTTGTTTCTCCTTCTTCCTGCAGATCTCCATTTTCACTGGCATCGTTTCTGTATCGTAGACGTATGGAAAGTTATTATTCCACAACTTACAAACTTTCACTCAACCGTTTTCTCATTTTCCCCCAAAATTACATGTTTCACTGAATATCAAACCAAAGATTAGGGGGAAATATATTGCTGTCAAACTACTGACTATTCTCTAGATTGCCAACTCGTTGGTTGCCATAAATAATTGACAGTGTTTTGAATTGTTAAATGATTATTTGAAATCCGCTAGTGTATTGTAGCGAAATTTCCATAATTCTTGTTTATTATTAAATTATGTTAGGGTGTTTCAATTAATTCAAACTACCTAAGAATAGTGAATTATAACCTTCAATTAGTAATGTACATTACTTTGTAACCTAAGCACGCCATATATAAAACTATGCAAAAACTCAAATTATTGAAAAGTTTGAATTTGAAAAATCATAGAATTTTATAATATCATACCGCACTATGATAACAAATTTTCTTTTTCATCTGTCAGTCTTGAAAAAGGAAGTCACTCTTGTTAATTAGTTGTCATTCTCCTGAAGTGGTTGTAATTTGAAAAATTTTACAATATGCGAAGTTCTTAAATCTTAATTAGTGAGATTTATTCAAATTATTGATTATTTCAATCACTATTGTTTTTGTCTATAATGTCTATCTTGTGTACTGTATTTTTTATCATTGTATAATCAAGTGATTGAGGATATTTCGAAATAAATATTCCTTAAAATAGTGATTTTTTTTATTTGTTCCATTTCAAGTGATTCTTCCCATGTGTTCCATTTGGGAAGTGATAGCCGCGAGCTATGGCAGATGTCTGTTCAGTCCGGTAAGATAAGCTACGAACTGCAGGGCCCTCTTTGTAAGGGTAACTGATTGGATTGGAGAGCAAAAAGATTCTGTTCTCTACTGTAAAATTTTGCAACCTACATAAAACTGTGGGTCCAACTCATCAATCACCATAACCTAACTCATCACCCACACACAGGTCTCAGACCTATGTGGTCTTCATTCCCCAAAAAAAATCATTTCCACCTGCTATCCAAGGCTGCGCACATACACAAAGCAATTTAACACAATGCAAATCTCAGTTTTGCTTTTGGTGAAAGAACAACTCCAGTGTGCGTTACGTTGCTAATCACCAAGTTGCTTTCTATATGTTTGACAGTAGTCAGATACGAAGTTTGTGTATTATTGGTGTGGATATAAGATCTTCCCGATTAAAGCTACTTTGTTTTCGGGGTTGTCGGCTCTGGTAACTTCTGTCCTAAAATTCTCTGAAAATGTGTATATTCATTTATAGTTTGGCGTCCAATTACTGTGACACTCAAGTGTCAAGTGACCACGTAATTTAATAAAAATACATATTTCTACAAGACATTTTTTAATAACAGGCACTACTAGAAGATGTTTTACAACTTATCCAAACACCTAGGTGACAGTTGTGTGCAAGTATTCCTCTTCATTATTGATCTACATAAGTCGTTTTGTCTCAACCCCTATATTAACTTCAATCTAAATAACTTCGATTCTCTTAAATTTTAGTTTTAGAGGCCAAGGAGACTTCGTATGTATCTCTTCAATTTAGTTTTAATTTTGAATTTAGATTGGGTTCTATTTAAAACAGTGCTGAAGGACTCCTAACTTTGAAAATCCTGGCTTAGGGTACACTTATGTCAAAGAGGTGAAGGTGTAGCTGCAGCTGTAGATGTAGGTGTAGGTGGAGGTCAGTATCGTATGACAAGGAGGTCTATCGCGATACTTTTCTCCCTTTGGTAAGAAGGGAACGTTAATAAATACGGCCCTAAATCACTATGAATACATTTTCAAACATCAATGACAGTACATACTTCCTTTTAAACCATTTTGAATTATATTTCTTTGTTCATTCTCATTCATTTATCATGTCGTTGTAATGTGTTACGATGAAATAATAGTCTACATTATTGACTGACATTAGAAAATAACTTAACAAATCGGTTGCCATGGAAATTACCAGTAAACTTTTAGTCTAAAATGCACCCAAACTTCAAAAATTTGGATTAAATGAACTAAAACACAAAATCACATTGTGGTTTGATTCCCGATTTGATTCTTTCATTCCAGATTAATAAGGAATTTAAGAAGTTATTTTTAAAGTCGAATAAGCCACAAAAATATAAAATTGTCTATTCTATTCACTTCTTACGGGATCGGTCTCACTTTTGGAGCCTTGAATGGGCCAATGACGAAAAAGCATCGAGCTAAAATCAAACAAGTTTGTTTTTCAAAAGCATCCAGCTAGGCCTGCATCTAGAACCACACATCGACCTGCTCGTTATAAGAGTGCACATAAGAGATAATGCGTTTGTTCTTCCTTGCGGTGTCATCGACCTACATCTACACCTTCACCTCTTTGACATAAGTGTACCCTTAGGTAATGAAGAAATACACTCGAGCTCACTTTCATCAGCTGCAGTGACTCGTTCTCATTAATTTAATTATGGCTTTATTTAATTCATCATTTATGGGTCAAATATTGTACTTCTAATGTAAACAGAAAAATAGGAATAAGACAAATGAAAGAACACATTCTTGACAAGTAGCCAACTGCGGATCTAGTACGCTACTTGACTTTCATATTCTGAAATACTTTTAGAAATATGATTATAATTTTTAACTCTTGAGTAGATTGCATGGTCTTAAGAATCAACCCCATGAAGTATAGACACCTGAAACAGAAAATTATTTTAATTAAGAACGAAAGTTGTAACTTTTCCAAGTTGCGAATTGAAATAATATGATTTGCAGATTACGCCTATAGATATATCATAGTAGATAGTAATAAAATAAATAAAGTTGTACGTAGGCCTAATATATTTACTACCAACTAACGTTTCAAGATATTATGCATTCGTAGTATATGTTAATGCACTAATGATAGTTACAATTGAATTGAATGTTTTGTGATCAAATTAATTACTACTTTTGTTTCTACTATGATATTGTAGATTTATTTCTACTTTTACAAAAAAAAGTTATATCTTTTGTTTTCTCTTGTAATAGTAACGAAGAAATTGCATATGAATGTGAAAGATATAACTTGAAATGATGAGAGAAGACATTGTACGTTTCATATGCAAAGTTGCAACGACTGCAATGTTGAGACCAAAAGGAGCTAAAAGCTTTGCTGGAATTGAGGGGCAAGGAGGAAGTGAGTAGGGATTGGAGGATGAAGAAGGAGGTTCAAATAGAATCCTTTCACTCTATGTTCGGGTCTTTGCAACTTTTAAAGTCCACCCAGGACTCAGCAGGAGAAAAAATGAAGGATATTTTAGGAATTTAGAATGATATGAAGATCCCGTTATCTCAAGCATAGAAAAATATAATTTTTCCAATGATATTTGTTATTCAAACATTGAAACTCACCGAACCCAGGACCGGAAACAGAGACTGATCCTGGTACTGGCTGTAGAAGGAGAGGAAATGGTAAAACTCTGATTGGCTGTCCAGTCACAGGTGAACTCCCAACATTAACAATAGTATTCACCAATGGAAGACCAACAATAGTGCTGAAGGAAATTGCGAAAAAGATGGCAAATACCTGCAGAAAAAATTAATTATCGAGTACAAATGCATAAAATGAAACAGAGAAATCTCCCAATAGAACATCAATGCTGTCAATATTTTAAAGAAATTATTGAAAATTTATGACTTTCTTAATTGCTATGACTTGCATTAGAAACATTTTTAAACATTCACTCACCAGTGCGTGTATTGTGGGGAAGGTAGAAGAGTTATTATTTCTAATCTAATATCAAAACTGACACTGTATTTCTATTAAAATATTATTTTCACTCACTTATATTGGAGATGCTGGAGGGATGCATTTCACCTGAAGAGAAGCTTCCGTCATCACAGAGTTATTTCTACTTTTACAAAAAAAAAATATTATCTTTTGTGGAAACAAGTAGCTTTTTTAAAGTTGGTTTTACTTTGCAAACGTCAGGTATACTGTGCTATACAGTACGGTAACCTACAGTAAATTTGAAGTTGACTTGGACTTTTAATTTAGTTCGTTCATAATGTTGTTTTATTGAATTATGTTAATATAATCGTAATAAAATTATTGAATCAATAATTGCCACTGTTTACCATAATAGCAGTGTTTGTGTAGTATTTTCTTAATAATGTATAACCTCACTGAAGTAAAAGTAAAAAACATACTTACAGAAAACTTATACATCATGATTGAAATAAGTGGATGATACAGAGAGGCGAGACAGAATGTTCAACGATAAGATGTTATATGTCACTTCAGTATAGGACACATCCAGTAGCAATTAAGCCAGAAGATAACATCTGCTCAGTTTCACAAAAACAAGTCAGGTCTATTTCTAGAGGCGATGATAGAATATGATAAAATAACTTAATATGATTGTCCACTCCTAATAGTTATAGATTTCTGTTCAAAGCGAAGTTTGAGTTAATGGCAAGTTTGAGTATCTAGAAATGAAATATTCCTTTCACAGAGTACCTAGTTGAGCCATGGTTCTTGAGAATTGTATTAATAATAATTTATTAAAAATTTTAAATCAAATTGAAATGATTGAAAATGTTTCAATGCAGTCTTTCACAGTAAGCCTATTTGTTTTTCTAGAGAAATGAGGCTGAAATGTAGTTTCTTAGGTGTTTATATTTCAAATGAATGTCAATTTACAACTTGTCTAAATTAATTCCTTTCCTAATCGAAAAATTTCATTTATTCAGAAAGAAGTTGCGAAATCACCTTGGTTTACATACCGTACCGTATTTTATTTTGACTTATATTCTCTTCTATAAGAATATACAATAAAATTAATTATTTATACAGACCACTTGTTTTAAAACAAGAAAAATATAAGTACAAAAATAATATTAACTTTTCAAGTGAATTAAACGACTTGCAGCCAAATTTTATTAAAAATAAGTAGTATTTCACTTACTTTGTAGGCCAAACGTTTTCGAGTTGTTGAAACCCATCTTCAAGGCATCCTAGATATCGATGTTGGTTTGTTGGTTAGAAGAGCTGTGGTTTCTGTATAATGTGGTCAAAAAGTTTGTGTGATTTAAAATTTAACTGTTCGTTGAGGATGTTTTGTTTATTGTGTGTGGTGTGTTTGTAAATTTCAAATTGTTCCAAGGTGTATTTTACATAGGACAAACAGGCCGTGCATTCAAACAACGGTACAAGGAACATTTACAAGCTTTACATACAAAAACAGAATCGACTTTTGCAGACCACATCATTCAAAGTGGACACACTTTTACTGACATCACTACCAGCTTACACATTCTATATATAAAATCTAAAGGACACGAACTCAACACCTTGGAACAATTTGAAATTTACAAACACACCACACACAATAAACAAAACATCCTCAACGAACAGTTAAATTTTAAATCACACAAACTTTTTGACCACATTATACAGAAACCACAGCTCTTCTAACCAACAAACCATCATCGATATCTAGGATGCCTTGAAGATGGGTTTCAACAACTCGAAAACGTTTGGCCTACAAAGTAAGTGAAATACTACAGCACAGCTTCAACATCTACAGAAAACCAACAATGACAGATACCCTAATACACAGCACCTCCAATCATCCAACACAAACACTCAGCATTCAGGTCAATGCTACACAGACTCAGCAACACAACACTATCCACTGACAATTAATTACAACGCTGAACTAAATGCAATAAAATACCTAGCACAAGAAAACAGCTACAAACACAAGCTAATTGACAAACTCAATCATAAAATAACAAACAAAAAACCAAACACTAACACCACTGACAAAAAATACATCACAATGACATACATTAATCCACAATCAAACAGACTAGCAAAAATCTACAAAAAAGCCAGCCACACCATTTCATTCAGAACAAAAAACAAAATAAAAAATGCACTTAAACTCAAAACCACACTGAACATAAACAAATACGATCTCCCAAGGATCTTCAAACTGAACTGCTCTGATTGTAACAAATTCTTCATCAGACAAACAGGCTGCACAATCAAACAACATTACAAGGAACATTCTCAAGCCCTGACATCAAAAGCTGAATCGAATTTCTCCGACCATATCATTCAAACTGGACACACTTTTACTCACCTCACTACCAACCTACACATTCTCCATATAAAATCTAAAGGACACGAACTCAACACCTTGAAACAATTTGAAATATACGAACACACCACACACAATAAACAAAACATCCTCAATGAACAACTAAATTTTAAATCACACAAACTTTTTGATCACATTTTACAAAAACCACAATTCTTCTAACGAAAAAACTGACATCGACAATCTAGGAACATGCCTCTGAAAACAGATCTCAAAGATTTGAAAGCACTTGGCCTACAAAGTAAGTGAAATACTACTTATTTTTAATAAAATTTGACTGCAAGTCGTTTAATTCACTTGAAAAGTTAATATTAACAACGCAGTTCGTCATGGAACAAGAAATCCAGGAACAAAAATAATAGATTCCTGGATTTCTTGTTCCATGACGAACTGCGTTGTTAATATTAACTTTTCATGTGAAATTTAACGACATGCAGTCAAATATTTGACTGCATGTCGTTAAATTTCACATGAAAAGTTAAAAATAATAGTTTAAAATTACCATAATATTTCAATAAGTTTAAAACCTATGAAATTAAGCTTCGGTTTCCAACATCGCAGATTTGGACAAATGATCAGCGAAAAGGGTAGAAATACACTACGATAATCTATGCTTTCAATAAAAATTTATTACTATACCAAAATACAAAATAATTCTAGTGTATCCCTGCGCTGTCCGTTTGTCCGAATACGTGTATAGTTGAAACCGCGAGGTTTTAAAAATTATTTGTTTTCTAATTACCGTGGTTAGAATCGTTAAAATATCTCCATAATTAATATTAAATAAGAATAAATATTTTAGCTTCTGTGGATAAGCTTAAACAATTTCAAATTGATGTACGTGTTTTACCGTAGCCTACTCGACTTTGAATCATAATTATGTTTTCCAGTGTCTTGGATTGATAACTTTCAAATTAACTTAAGTTATTGAATTGTTACTGTCATAGCAATGAGAATATTTTATCAATTAGCCTATTTCTTCAAAATACTACTGCTGCGATTCAATTCTTCATCTGCATGTATACAATACCGTATGTATAGTGATAATACAGTAGACCTAATTATTGATTGTTATAGAAAGTTTGTGGCTTTTTCATAATGTATGCTACTTTATTAACAATCCTTTTATCTAGACTGCTTGCTTGAAATACAGGAAAATTATTATATTATATCCAGGGCTGAGTTTGTGACGATACATGCGGGTACACAATATCGAGCTATTAAATAAATTGGTTCAGTTGAAGTTATACACCCAATAAATTAGCAATACGGTAGTCTAAACTAATTTCTCATTTCCTCTACACCGGGAAGGTTCTCTATCTTTGAAAATACTCCACACGCACTTTCCCACACGACGTAAATGTCTACCGGAACCTATATTTTTCACAAAAACAGTACTGATTATATCTTGATAATCTACTTCTTAAATTCATCCATAAGCTAGGCTTCTAGCTTAACGATTTTCCATGAGCTGGACTCAGCTCTCGTGTCTTTGAACTGGTGTCGCGGTGACAGCGACTTAGAAACGACCGGGTTGAGAAGCGGGTACCCGCACTGTTCAAAAACTAAGCACTGCTTTGCTCCCTGATCTTGTCTTTACTCGTACCAGTCACGAACGCTCCGTTTAGCTGCATACCTTTGACTCCTAGTCCACAAAATTGTTCCTCACTAGTTATGTTATGTTATGAAGGGACGGATTCAAAGATCCAGAAGATTCAAAGATCCTCACACGTCAACCGAAGCTTATTGTGTGTCCCTAGTACGTTAGTTAGGCAAACCAATACCTGTGCCCTTTACAAGATCCAGGAGTTTCTTCCCTATGCTAACGTCCCATTCATCACCTGGTTGCTTAAAGCCAAACAGAGCCATTCTCCTTGCCCCGAGTCTCTCGCAATCCAGTATGATATGCTTGGCAGTCTCTTCAGACTGATTGCAAAGCCTACACATCTGATTTACATTTCTGAGTCCGATTGTGTGGAGATGTTTCCTGAAGTGGCCATGTCCAGTTATCAGAGCAATCAGCTGCTTAACCTGACCTCTACCCAGCCTCACCATCCAGTTGGTGAAGTAGGAGCTTGTGTCTGCTAGCAGCCTTTTGCCAAGTGCTTGGCCTGAGTGACCTTGCCATTGCTGGTGATCCCTTAGTTTGCAAACTAATGAGAAAACTCTGTCTTGTCCTTGACAATTCTTTATTATATACATGGTAGTATGATAGTCCCGTATTTTAAGTATTTCGTCATGTAACAGTATTTTGGCTGGAATTTGTAATAATATTGTCGAAACATGTTGAGGATCTAGGGGTTATTCTTGTTGGCTCTGTTTGGAAAACAAAATTATAGTTTGATTCAGAAGCATTCAAGAAAGCGGCTTTGTTGGATGCTTCTGTTAGAATGTTCAAAAATAAAAATTGATTTTCTTTTAAAAACTCATCTAAGAGAATGCAAAAGTTTGTTATAACTTTCAATAAATTCGGCTGTATTACTGTCAGGTGTTCTGTAAATTGAAACTTTTAAAAAAGAATTTGACAATTTTTCCCCTCTCCAACTTGAAAATCAGTATTTTTTTATTAAGTAATTATTTGCGACTACAGCTTCCGGCCATTCGAATTAAAGAATTTATATGCAAAAAGGACACACCCCGAACCATAGCTCACATTATATACACCCAAAAATTCCACATGTCTTGCATCTCAATAGAGCAGAGAAATTACATATTTGCAGGCAGTTAGCGGTTCTTAGATGGAGGCAGTTCATTTGAGCAGAAAACTTAAAGGTGAGAATAACTCAGTGAGGGAAAATCTAATAGTAGAATATATTGTCACAAAGTGATTTGTGACGGAAGGATATTCAGAATTAATATCGTTAATTTCGGAAAAGTGAGTGAGCGATGCTCGACGACGGGGGTGGTGAGATGGTACCGTACGCGCATTTTCGGCGCACCGGTGGTCCGGTAATCTACCACTTCCCAATTAATTACTCCTCCCCCGCACTTCGCCTACACTCGGGCCTATAAAACGGCCAGTACTGATTAATTCAGTGGACTTCAACTGCGGCTGGCTCATAGCTTGTTCTGATAGTATTCCAAGTGAGTCCACTCGAGGGCCACTTAACCCGAATACCTAGTTAGGACGGCTACCCCTGTCGCTATAAGTCCCCTGTCTTTCCACCCATTCCTCCCACACCCTTCCCGAGCCTTGCGGTTACTGACTGCATACGCTCTTTCCATCCTCTCGTGCGGTTACAGACACGCACGGGTCCCCTTGCGGTTTCAGACTGCAAATATCCTTTCCTCTCCCTACTCGAAGCGGTTACAGACCAGTGAAGAGTACTGTCCCCGAATTGAGCGGTTTCAGACTGCGAACGTTCGGTCCTCTACCCTCACAACCCACCAACTCCTTACCCTTCTCGTGCGGTTACAGACATGCAACGAGCTCCTTTTTGTGGTTCCAGACTGCATATATCCTTTCCTCCATCCCCTCGTCGCGGTTTCAGACACGCCACGAGTACCCTTGCGGTTGCAGACTGCATACACCCCTTCCTTCATCCTCTCGTGCGGTTCCAGACATGCAACGAGCTCCTCTTTGCGGTTCCAGACTGCATCTATCCTTTCCTCCTTCCCCTCGTCGCGGTTTCAGACACGCCACGAGTACCCTTGCGGTTGCAGACTGCATACACCCCTTCCTTCATCCTCTCGTGCGGTTACAGACACGCAACGAGCCCCTAGTGCGGTTCCAGACTGCCTATATCCTTTCCTCCTCCTTCTCAGAGCGGTTTCAGACCAGCGAAGAGTGTGGCCCCCGAATTGAGTGGTTGTAGACTGCGAACGTTCGGTCCTGTACCCTCCCAAAACACTTCCCGGTTTGAGAAGTGGATCCTCCTAGAGCTCGGCGGTTTCAGACAGCCAAAGCTTGTCACCTACACCCACGCCGAGCGGTTCACAGACAGCGACGCGTGTTCCAACCCCGTCCAAGTACTCCTCGTTCCGTAATAGAACCACCCATTCCTTCCTTACCGAGTGTTAACCCACCCTGTCCGCGAGCAGAAGCCTCCGGACGAAGGAAGGAAGAAGTAGGCCGGGATAAGGCTGCTAAAAAGCAGGATAAGCCTACGAAGAGTGTGTCCTCTTTTCCTAACCCCCCCCCCCCCCCCCCCATTTCCCGACTGAGTCTAGTCAACCAGGAGAAAATCCTGGTATCAATCAGGCACAACTCGAGGAGGAGTCGAGGTGTCCTGATAATATATATATATTGAGAGATTAAAAAATGCAAGAATTTCTTATCTGTTTATTTATGAATCTTATCAAACGTTTTGGAAGGGTCTCATCCATCTTCCTAGATCAAATAAAAACTTTTTTAAAGCGAGCGTGTAGGCAAAAGTTATTTCAGTTGTAATTCGATCTTTAATGTGATAAGTGGCAGTAGTGGCAGTTCCCGTTTCCGTTAATACGGACAGTGCAATCCCGTGTTGGCGCTATTACAAACTGTAATAATGAACTTTCGTTATCTTTAGTAGTATTGCAGTATTTTGTGACAGATTATTATTATTATTATTATTATTATTATTATTATGCAGGCTTACTTGACAGTTTATATAGTGACTTGCAAGTGCTTGTAGAGTTCCAAATGATTAGAATGTATTAGATGCTTCTCCTTTAATTATTGAACAGTTATTATTTAATATTAGATCAGCCTTTTGACATTCAGTGATTGATTTTTGTACAGTAATATTGAAAACTCATTATCAGTTGATCAATATCGATTTTACCTGTTTTTGATTGCTTATTTTGTGTAAGAAATAACAGAACAGTGTGAGTTGTGGATAATTTGTGTTAATAAAGTGCGAGTGATAAATTTAAGTGTTGCCAGCGTTATTTTAGACATAGAACCAGTAACAATATTAAACACATTAACTCACTATCAGCTTTCAGCGAGCTATTGTAGAACTTTCAAGACAGTTGTGGAATCTGCATACTTATTAAAAAGTTGGACAAGATATTAATATATTGATAAAAAAAAAAAACACATTTGAGTGTGATGTTACTGATTTTCAAGTTGGAGAGGGGAAAAATTGTCAAATTCTTTTTCAAAAGCTTCAATTTACACATTTACAGAACACCTGACAGTAATACAGCCGAGTTTATTGAAAGTTATAACAAACTTCTGCATTCTCTTAGATGAGATTTTAAAAGAAAATCAATTTTTATTTTTGAACATTCTAACAGAAGCATCCAACAATGAATGCTTCTGACTCAAACAACTATAATTTTGTTTTCAATGAGCAAACAAGAATATTTAAACGTGAAACAGTGTGGGTAATGAATTGGATGATGGTGATTGATGAGTTGGACCTACAGTTTTAGTTGGGTTCTGAACCACCGGGAAGTGATGCAAGCAGAGAACAGAGTCACTTTTCTGTTGTTGTTGTTGTTGTGAGGAACGGAGTGAATTCTGCTATGTGGTGGGGGTGAATTGTAAGGGATAGAGCATCGGACTGACCAGATCTATCTCTCTGCTGTCTTGGTCTGTGTTGGAAGTATTTTCTCGCATACTTTCCTGTTAAATTTGAACTGCCCAATTTGGCCTTTTCTCGCCAGAAAAAAGTGGCTTCACTATCCCATGGCCTTGAAGGTTAGAGTTAAACATCTAGTAGTATATAATGCATTGATATATTGATATATTCTTCTATATTGATATATACTACTATATTGATATAAATATACTATGTAATAATTATATTTATATCAATGGTACAAACTCATTACAAATCTAGTCAGATCTTCATGGTGGCAGCCATCTTTATTCTGGTTGAGTGGATGAGCATAGATGTATGAGAACTGGAGTGGCTTTGCCAAAGTTGCTACTGAAAGCAACAACACTGCCAGGTGAGAAAAAAAAGATCAAACTCTAGAGAAGAAGACACAAACACACAATGTCTCGAGCCTCAAGTCAAAAGGAAGAACTCACTTCGCTTGTTCAAAAAAACCTGATCTAATTCATTCACCTACAGCTGATAACTCAAAATATATTAACTTGTTTTGTGAATGTTTTGTGACTTGCAGTCAAATATTCATTAAGAATAAGTAAAATTTACTTACTCTGTAGGCCAAGTGCTTTCAAATCTTTGAGATCTGTTTTCAGAGGCATGTTCCTAGATTGTCGATGTCAGTTTTTTCGTTAGAAGAATTGTGGTTTTTGTAAAATGTGATCAAAAAGTTTGTGTGATTTAAAATTTAGTTGTTCATTGAGGATGTTTTGTTTATTGTGTGTGGTGTGTTCGTATATTTCAAATTGTTTCAAGGTGTTGAGTTCGTGTCCTTTAGATTTTATATGGAGAATGTGTAGGTTGGTAGTGAGGTGAGTAAAAGTGTGTCCAGTTTGAATGATATGGTCGGAGAAATTCGATTCAGCTTTTGATGTCAGGGCTTGAGAATGTTCCTTGTAATGTTGTTTGATTGTGCAGCCTGTTTGTCTGATGAAGAATTTGTTACAATCAGAGCAGTTCAGTTTGAAGATCCTTGGGAGATCGTATTTGTTTATGTTCAGTGTGGTTTTGAGTTTAAGTGCATTTTTTATTTTGTTTTTTGTTCTGAATGAAATGGTGTGGCTGGCTTTTTTGTAGATTTTTGCTAGTCTGTTTGATTGTGGATTAATGTATGTCATTGTGATGTATTTTTTGTCAGTGGTGTTAGTGTTTGGTTTTTTGTTTGTTATTTTATGATTGAGTTTGTCAATTAGCTTGTGTTTGTAGCTGTTTTCTTGTGCTAGGTATTTTATTGCATTTAGTTCAGCGTTGTAATTAATTGTCAGTGGATAGTGTTGTGTTGCTGAGTCTGTGTAGCATTGACCTGAATGCTGAGTGTTTGTGTTGGATGATTGGAGGTGCTGTGTATTAGGGTATCTGTCATTGTTGGTTTTCTGTAGATGTTGAAGCTGTGCTGTTGGTTTGTGTTCTTTGTAATTGAGAGGTCTAGGAAGTTGATTGAATTGTTTTGCTCATATTCAGCTGTGTATTGAATGTTCTTATGTATTTTGTTTATGTATGATCGGAGTTGTTCACATTGTCTTTTGTTTCCTCTGTATAGCAATAGAACATCATCTACATATCTGTGCCAATATATCATATGTTCTGTGAAAATTTGTTATTAAAGAGTATATGAGTGTTTTTGCAGTGTTGGAGATAGATCTCAGCAAATATGCTTGAAATTGGTGAGCCCATTGGCAGTCCATCAGGTTGTGAGTGAAATTTGATGTTGAATGTAAAGTAATTTTGTTGAATGATCATTTTTAGGATGTCTATTATTTCATTTATATGTTCTGTACCTGTGTTGTTGTGGATAAGGATGTTCTTTATTATTTCTATTGTTCCATTGACAGGTATGTTGGTGTATAGATTTGTTATATTGAAAGATGCAAGAGTGGAGTTGTGAGGAATTTGTGTGTCTTTTATTTTTGTGATAAGATCACTACTGTTTTTTATGTATGTGTTGTTGTTGATATTAATTAGTTTTCTCAGTGTTTGATCTATGTGTTTGCTAGTTTATAGGCAGGTGCTTCTTGGTAGTTTACAATAATTGGTTTAATAGGTATGTTGGGTTTGTGAATTTTGGGGAGTGTTTGAAGTGATGGTGCAGAAGGGGGTATTTGTTTCAGTTTTCTTTTTTGTGAAACATTGATTACATGATTTGTCTTGTTGATTATTTGTTTGGCAAACATTTGTGGGATTGGTGTGTAGTTGTTTAATGTTGTTTTTGTTTATGTAGTCAAGTATTTTTTGTTGAGCTCTTCATTGTTTATGATAACTGTAGTGTTGCCTTTGTCTGCTTTGATATAGGTGAGGTTGTGAGTTAGTGCTTTGTGTTTCAATTCTTTCATGGTGTGGTTTTCTGAATTTATGGGTGGGTGTGGTTGTGAGCTGTTTGTTTTTATTGTGTTGTAGGTTTCTAGTCTAAGTTTGTAATGTATTTGTGGGTCTGTGCATTGGATGCTTGTTTCTGTTTCTATGGCAATGTTTTTTGATGTGGATTTGTTGTTTTTGTAGTTCAGGTTATGTTTGAGACCTTTGTTCAATAAGTTGAGTTCGGTTTCTATAAAATCTATGTTTGTTAGGTTTACAGTTTTACTGTAAAAAAATGTGAGCTGATTGAATTGTTGTTTTTGGAGGTGTTAGGTTATGTCTTTTTTTGTCATGTCTTTGTTTAATTTTGTTAAGTTTTTGCTGTACCCAAGTGTTTGTTGTTTCTGCTAACTCAAGGAAGAAACATTGTCCATATTTTTGTGTGATACATAGGTGTAGTTTGAGAAGTTCCAAATTGTGTGTGTCTTTCTATTTACCGTAAGATAAAAGTTAGATGCTTTATTTGATGAATGTAGTTTCTGCTTTATTTTTGGCTATTTGAGCTGGTTTCGATTTGTTGTTGGTTTTGAATTTAGCGTAGTTTGGTGTAATGTTGAGTTTGAGACAGTTTTTGTTGAATTGAATGTGTAGATGTTTTCTTCTAACCTTAAACACTGTAGGATAGGATAGTAGCTTATTTGTCTTGCCAAATTAAATTCCTGGATTTCTTTGGATTTCTGGATTTGAAAAAGGAACATTTTCAAGCCCTGACATCAAAAGCTGAATCGAATTTCACCGACCATATCATTCAAACTGGACACACATTTACTCACCTCACTACCAACCTACACATTCTCCATATAAAATCTAAAATACACGACGAACTCAACACCTTGGAACAATTTGAAATATACAAACACACCACACACAATAAACAAAACATCCTCAATGAACAACTAAATTTTAAATCACACAAACTTTTTGATCACATTTTACAAAAACCACAATTCTTCTTACCAAAAACCTGACATAGACGATCTAGGAACAAGCCTCTGAAAACGGATCTTAAAGATTCAAAAGCGCTCGGCCTACAGAGTAAGGAAATTTTACTTATTCTTAATGAATATTTGACTGCAAGTCATTAAATTCACAAAACAAGTTAATATTAACAACGCAGTTTGTCATGGAACAAGAAATCCAGGAAATCAAAATATATTTTGAAATCTATTGCGAATTCAATATGGTGAAAACAACTATTTTCTATTATATAGTGATATATAGATATATTAATGAAGGGCTGAGAACCTATCCTTTTGTTTCGCCTCTAAAAGGATGGAGTCGGTTAATTTTATTGGCCAACGAACTTGACCTGTCTACAGATTCCAAGAATCTGTGTTTCAAATTTGAAGTTGATTGATAAAGGCGTTCAAAAGTTATTGTGGAACATACAAACACACAACGCCTCGAGCCTCAAGTCAAAAGGAAGAACTCGCTTCGCTCGTTCAATTTTTACAAATCACAATTATAAATATCACAATATTAAATATTGTGATAATTAAATTATCACAATTCGTAAAAAATATAATATAACTCACTTAGGCTCATGTTATGCGAGCAGCTTTGACGCAACAGATAAAATGCTGATGCTGATCATAAAAAACGGAGCTGTTATACTAGCAGAAAAAATGCCGCATCGTCGACGCTAGCGCTCAGTGGTAGAGCTAAAACGAAACTTGACAAAGGTCACAGCAATAAAATTATGCTGTCTACTTAAACCTGCGAATTCACGTGAATATGCCAGAGGAATAATAATAATTATAATAATAATTTCTCTGGATGATACTACAAAACATCCAGAGGAGTTTATTATTAAAAAAAAAAAAACAAACATACAGATATTAAAGAGAATCCCGACTCTTAAAATTGCTACTAAATATAATTTTACTTATAAAATATAAATATATAATTATTATTTTTTTTTTTTTGTAGATTACGTCTTGGAGACTCCAGTTAAGGAGTATAAGACAAGTCAGATCAACAATACTATACACTAGATACCATAATTACTACAATTAGTTGAGGTAAGGCTTAATTTTGATTTGAAAGGAACTCTTGTACACTATAAAAAGCTTTATCAACGAAATATTTCTTCAATTGTTTTTTAAATATTTCTATATTTTCAAGACTCTTCAAAAACTGCGGTAGCTTGTTGTAGAATTTCCTACCAATATAACTAGGTTTTTGTTTGAATAAGCTACTATTGTGACTCACCAAGTGATAATCTCCTCGGCTTCTTGTATTATAATCATGTACATCAAGATTTTGGTTAATATCATTCGTTTTTACATTGAATGTGTAGTGAGCAGTGTTGTCACCATAATTACTGCAAACTTCAAATAAATAACTTATACTGGAGGTGGCAACACTGGTGATTTTGCTGCGGTAGCAGATCTGCCGCGTCAAAGCTACCCGTATATCAACAGCGTCATTTCTTCCGCGTTTTTGCTGCCCGTTTTACCGGTCTGGACGCGTTGTCGACGCTGACGCTGACTTTACAGGGTCCGACGTGACAGATATAACGCTCGTATAACTTGCACACAGGGAAGTCCATTGCCCGGTTGGCCTTGGCGTGTACGTGACGTAAAATCTGTCGCGTCAAAGCTGCTCGAATAACATGGGCCTTAGTCCTTTGAACATTAGAGATCCATTTCTCTCGTCTATCCTTTTCATAAGGTCGACCAGGAAATGAATAAAATGAAACACCTTTTCCTCCTGTATTCTGATAGGTATTACTGCACCCATATACACAACACATAATACGGCTCTTGGGCCTTTTTAATATGTTTGTCTAAAGAAATATTTTTTTGAAAAAACGTATTTGAAGTGAGACAATTTAGTACACGAATTAATAGTGATCAGATTTTGTTTCACTAAGTTAGTGCAAGATCCTCCGCTCGGAGCGCTGTTGGTCGATCTCCAGATCGCCTAGAACCTAAAATAAATTCACCAAAGAATTTATAATAATATTCACAAAGATTTGTAGACAATTATTCTACGCATAAAACTGTGCCGTTATTATCCAAAGAAGTTATAATAATATTCACTAGAAGGAGCAACAGCGCTAGTATCGCTCTGCAAATTGAAGCTGTCTTTGGACGCCATAACCGGGGAGCATCCTCTGTTGGTTTACGTTGGTCAAAGCACTCAAGTTCTACAAAAAAAGTTGAATGAAGTATTATTTGCTTTTACCAGTTGTATAATATACAATAATGTAATATAATGAAGTATTTGCTATTACCAATTTTATATATCCGACAAAATTAATATGGTGAAGTCTTGTGCTGCTTTCAACTGTACTAATAATGTTACGAAATGCAAGGGTCTCTTCCATATCACAAAATTAGAAAATGGCAAACGAAGTATAGGCCTATCCATAAGAAACATATTGAATAAATGTATATTGTTCAGAAATGAATAAACTGATAAAAATTTATATAAAATAGCTGCTTTGAATATTTGTTTGAACAGTTTTGGGTTGAAAGCCGATTATTTCTCTTCCAACTACTCAACATCAATAGCTGAATAGATGTACCATGCATCTAACTCAGAGATGGGGTTTATCTACTTCTACCTCAATATGAAATACTGCAATAGTTGAAATTTTCCATCATAATGGTAGAACCATAAGAACTTAATGGTAATCAGGATCTCAAAGCAGAACCTACTAATTAGACACATTCAGTGATCTATATTATTAGTCTACTTGGCTTGTACCATTATGATAATAGTGTAATACTGTGCTACCTATGAAGAAATCGTATGGGAGATAAGTATGCCAAGACTTGAGATATGTCCAGGTGTAAAATTAATCTTAGAAATATATGAGTGGGTGGGTGTAAAGTTATGAAATTTTGTAGTTGAAAACCATCATTTGTTTTACTAACCAAAAAAATATTTGAGTAGGTGGCCAAAAGGTTGAGAAAGAACCTTAAAAGGTTTTCAAAAATCCTTCACTTGTATATTTTTAATAAGCTTCTCTAGCAAGCTGCATCAATAAATTTATATATTATATGCTTGCTGTTAGAATAAATTTATCATCAGATGATAACATTCTTCATATGATCACCCAATTGTATTAATAGTACGCTGTGGCTAGAGTCACGGCAGCCGGGTCTCCATTGGGTAGCCGGCAGATAGATGACTCATTTACTTTGAACATTTGCGCATGCACTGCTATTTATAATGTCAGTGCTCTGTACGATGGTTACGGCTCAGTACCCCAGCGTAGCTTGCATAAATATAGCATAATTATATTAGAGTGGGATAAATTAATATATTGACGTAGAGTACCGGTATCTGAATACTACGTATATTAGAATGGCAGATTTAATGCCAGTGCAATAATATATACTTTCTGATTATCACAGTATACCGCTTATTACATTCATTCGCGCTTTCCTAGAATCTAGAGATCATTATTTCTATGAAGCCTCATTGGAAAAGAACCATATTGAACACTCTTTTTTTTTCTTTTAAATTCAACATTTGAAACCCCTAAGAGAGAATAACGTCTTCTTTTCAAGGCTTTTATGCTTTACCGTACTAAAAATTTATGTCTAACAGTCTGTTAGTGAATGATAGATAATTCGTAATTCACATTATTGTATTTTTCAATTGCTAAAACTTTGTTCTCAACAGCGCACTGGACTAATTCGAATTTTCCAACAATTTTTTTGTGACATCTACACACCCTAAGAAGCAATAAACTGACATTTTTGGGGGTCGCAATATTCTCACAAGAAAATTTAAATTTATAAAAAATTTATATTTTTATTTAAAAAATTTATAATTAAGAAAATTTAAATTTAAAAAATTTATATTTTTATTTGAAAAATTCATAAAGAACATTAAAATTTATAAAAAATTTCTATTTTTATTTGAAAAATTCATAATTTGCAAACATATGAGGAGCTCTAAACCATAAGACAATATAAGTCAAGTGAATATAACATTTCCAAAATACTACCGCCTCCAAACACAGTGCAAATGCAAACTAATTTCAGTATTTATATGTTTATCGGGAAACAGGTTAGGCACAATAAAGTTAGGAAACCACTTTCCCGAGGTTGGCTTTACGGGAGTGAGTATACACCCATCGGTTGAGAAAGAGAAGGAGATTTGGTGCAGGCGCAAATGTTCAAAGTAAATGAGTCATCTATCTTCCGGCTACCCAATGGAGACCCGGCTGCCGTGACTGTAGCCACTGCGTTAATAGTAAGTTATATTATTAGATACAGACTGCTGTTGTAAGCAAGCTATCTAGTGAGTCGATGTTTTTTTTAGGATGAAGCCCACATAGGTCTGAGACCTGTGCGTGGGTTATGGGTTTGATGATTGTGATTGATGAGTTAGACCTACAGTTTTAGGTGGGTTCCGAACCACCGGGAAGTAATTTTACAGCAGAGAAAAGTGTATTTTTTGCTGGCCAATCTAATCGGTCACAATTACAAACAGGACCTACGAGAGCACAGCTTATCTCTATCTGATTGAATAGATGGTACTTTTCTCAGTGTGGAATCTAGGAAATAGAATTTCTCAAATAAGAGTGTTGATTCATTTTATAATTAATCCAATAATAAATTGTGGACGGAGTTCCTGAAGTAGGCTCTAGAACTATTATTATTTTGATTGTTGAAACAAACCTAAGATTGTAGTTCAAAAAGTCTATCAGTCTATGGGTCAAGCAACAATGTGGAACCTGTAATGGCTCATCCATGATTTATAATATTGATATTTGTCCATTTTATTGGGATACGAACCTTTGGGAACATTACAGTGGTGAATTTGAAATGAGTTATAGGTTGTTAAGATAATAATTCGAATCAACAAACCATACTTTTTCTCATTTCTTGCATTACGGTTTTTGAATTGCCGCTCAAAAGATCCCCTAAAATGGCGCCGACACCGATTCTCAATTTGCAGAATTGCTGACTGTGCAATAGGGATGGTAGGGGCCCGTAATTACAATACATTACAGTATGCTATAGCGTATGGGTTACGGCTATAGGCGATCTGGGGATCGACCGACAGCGCTCCGAGCGGAGGATCTTGCACTAACTTAGTGAGTCAAAATCTGATCGCCATTAATTCGTGTGCTAAATTGTCTCAATTCAAATACGTTTTTTCAAAAAAATATTTCTTTAGACAAACATACAAAAAATGCCCAAGAGCCGTATTATGTGTTGTGTATATGGGTGCAGTAATACCTATGAGAATACAGAAGGAAAAGGTGTTTCATTTTATTCATTTCCTGGTCGACCTCATGAAAAGGATAGACAGGAGAAATGGATCTCTAATGTTCAAAGGACTAAGTGAGTTATAATTATTATATTTACAAATTATTTCATGTGTAAAAGATTGCTGATTGATGAAAATTAAAATTAGACGCTTTCTATGCACTTGTGTGATTGATATTTGTAATTAAAGAAATCAATCCTAATAACAGCAGCTTTGAGGTTATGTTTTTGTTATTGTTGCAAAATATTAATTTATGTAAGCAGAGGCGGATTTAGGCAGTTGCCACCTCTAGGCAGTTGACTTTTGATAAACAAAGTAGAATTTTTTTACAAAAAGATTGTAAAACAGCATTGATGCTAGTCTGTCTCATCAATTTTCCACATACAATACCTTTGCACTCCTCCACATCAAAAACATGATTACTCTCTACAAGGTTCTTCCCTTTTTCTAGATTAGATTTCCTTAAAAAATCGCAATTGACTTCTTTAAATCCTGTTTTTATGACAAGCTTCCCAATGTTAGCCATTATAAACAATGCAACTAATTCACTACACTGCTGCCGATTTATGCCGCCCAGAGTTCGCGACGATCGATCTTTCGGCCAACTTCTGATGGGACGACGCCAAAAGCAGTCGACGACAGATGCGGTCTATTACTATCTTACGCTGACGACAGAGGAGGTCGATTTTTATTTTACGCTGACGACAGAGGGGTCCACATTTCTGAGTAGTCCCAGTCTGACGGGTGCATGCAGCGACAAACTTTGTCTATTCTTATTACTTCTTCTCTCGACAGAGTGGACCTATTGGGTTCGCAATATCGATACATACAAAATATCGACAGTTAAATTTCAGTTAATCGACCTCAACAACATCAAAAACTTGATTATGAGATTGGCAGCTCAGTCCTCTCCTCTGTGAGTAGGTTTGAGGCTCTATAATAAACACTGGAATAAAGTATAATTTGATGAATAAATCAAAGTCTTCTTAGAGCCTCAAGTTTGTGCCATTATTGAGGTGTACAAGACAAGTCACATCAACAATTAAACAATCTTCTACAATAGTTACCATAAATTACTGTATCAATTAGTTGTGGTGAGGCTCAATTTTTATGTGAAATAGAGATGAGGCGTATTTACTGGAACAGGTATTTTTACTGAGTATTTGAACGTACGGACTAGCACCTAGTATTCGAAGAACAAAATACTCAGATATCTGTGAGTATTTCTAGAAACTAGTAAACTACGCGACTTCAAGTCCCCACTCCAATTTACGGAGTGGGAGTGGAGCTTTGTAATTTGCAGTTGTACAGTAGCTATTAATAGCTCATTTCTCGTTATAGAACTATTCAACTACTCACTCACTCTTTCTCGCTCACTCTCACGCGCTCTCTCTCTATTCACTATACTCGATTGTAGGCGCATGCGTCTAGATTGTCTTTGGTTGCATATGGTGTACATGTGTACTTTTCCAGTACAAATATGGACTCAGATTAAGAAATTGTAATTGGTATGGACTAGCACCTAGTATTCGAAGAACAAAATACTCAGATATCTGTGAGTATTTCTAGAAACTAGTAAACTACGTGACTTCAAGTCCCCACTCCAATTTATGGAGTGGGAGAGGAGCTTTGTAATTTGCAGTTGTACAGTAGCTATTAATAGCTCATTTCTCGTTATAGAACTATTTAACTACTCACTCACTCTTTCTCGCTCACTCTCACGCTCTCTCTCTATTCACTATACTCGATTGTAGGCACATGCATCTAGATTGTCTTTGGTTGCATATGGCGTACGCGCGTACTTTTCCAGTACAAATACTTCTTGAGTATTTGAGTACGGGTACTAAAAAGTAGTTTGTTACTCAAGCGTCTCAAGGTCTTGCCATCCACGTCTCATTTCGCTACAGCACATTTGAGAGCAACTCAATAATTAGATTCGTGCTGTATTTAACATGAGTAATAAAGATTTGTGCTGTATTTAACGTGAGAAACAGTACCAGTACCGCAGTACAATACTCTCTTGTACATGTACTCTTGTACATCTACTCTGGCAAACTGGCTAATATAAAATACTACCTAGTATTTTGGAACAGGTATTTGGAATCGGTATTAGAACATGCTAGTACTCGGAATACTTGGTATCAGAAAAACCTAGTACGACCCATCTCTAGTATTTAACATGAGTAATACATAGGTTTATGTAATACACGAGTTTCTACATAGGACAAACAGGCTGCACATTCAAACAACGTTACAAGGAACATTTTCAAGCCCTGACATCCAAAGCTGAATCGAATTTTGCCGACCATATCATTCAAACTGGACATACTTTTACTGACATCAGTACCAACCTACACATTCTACACATAAAATCTAAAGGACACGAACTCAACACCTTGGAACAATTTGAAATATACAAACACACCACACACAATAAACAAAACATTCTCAATGAACAACTAAATTTTAAATCTCACAAACTTTTTGATCACATTTTACAAAAACCACAACACTTCTAACCAAAAAACTGACATGATGATCTAGGAACCCACGCCTCTGAAGATGGATCTCATAGATTCGAAAGTACTCGGCCAGATTAAGTGAGTTATTATACTTATTCTTAACAAATATTTGACTGCAAGTTGTTAAATTTCTCATGAAAAGTTAATAGTAATAAAGATTCGTGCTGTATTTAACGTGAGAAACAGTACCAGTACCGCAGTACGATACTCTCTTGTACGTTTACTCTTGTACGTCTACTCTGGCAAACTGGCTAATATAAAATACTACCTAGTATTTTGGAACAGGTATTTGGAATAGGTATTAGAACGTACTAGTACTCGGAATACTTAGTATCAGAAAAACCTAGTATGACCCATCTCTAAGTGAAAGGAACTCTTGTACTCTTGTTAATATTTCAATTTCCTCTGACCTAGATTGACTTGTGAGAATTAGAATTTCAATAATATGGTCTTCCTGCTGCATTTTTACAATAACCTCCAGAGATTTTATGAAATTCGCAAACCCTATCCGTTCTTCCTCAAATTTTTTTAGTGATGATTCTAATTTAATATTACAATACATGTATTCATCTGTGATGTTTACCATGACGAAATACTTAATGAAAAATCTAATATTAAAACTGACACTGTATTTCACTTTTAAATAATGTTTTATTCACTTATATTGGAGATGCTTGAGGAATGCATTTCACTCCTGAAAAGAAGCTTCGTCATCCTCCATGTATTCATTCAAATTATAAAATGGCTTTTTTCTTAACCATTTGTTAATTACTGATTTAAAGCTTTTTTCTGGTAACATTCTTATTTCAAGAGGAAGTTTATTAAAAATTATGGTATGTAACATGGTATACATGGCTTTTATGAGTCTTTAACAATCTTATATAAGGAGTAATATCAGAGTTCGTTCTAGTATTATAATTATTTTGATCAAAATTGTTTAAATTATTTTCAACTTTTATCAATTTATAATAAAATGTAGGTATAACATAATACAGTATTATGAATAACACTGCAATAAAAATCATTTATGAATGACATGAAGAAGGTAAAAAATGGAACAACCAAGCTAATATGTGGAAATTCATGAAGAATTTTAACCTATGAGAGATACAACATCCACAAAGAAGTTGTATAAAAGAAACTCCTTTTCAACACCATGAACAATACGATTCAAATTTCGAGGCAAAGCCAGGTTATACAACCAATCTTCTGGCTCACCGAAGTCTATACCATATCAATTAGTTACAATGAATCGATAGAAGAGAATCGAAATAGTTACCTCATTCCTGTGTAGACCCACTCTGTCGGGTGCGTGCAGCGACAGAGTGGGTCAATTTCTATTTCTTCACCAAACGACGAAGATGATCAGCGACAGAGTGGAACACATTCCTGAGAAGACCCACTCTGTCGGGTGCGTGCCGTGTCAGATGCGGTCTAAAAATCGTCAACTTATACAACTTCTTTGTGGATGTTGTATCTCTCATAGATTAAAATTCTTCGTGAATTTCCACATATTAGTATGAGTGTTCCTGTTTTACCTTCTTCGTGTCATTCATAAATGATTTTTATTGCAGTGTTATTCCTGATATTATGTTATACCTACATTCTATTATAATTTTATAACAGTTGAAAATAATTTGAACAATTTTGATCAACATAATAATTTTCATAATTATAATATTAGAACGAACTCTGATCTTACTCCTTATATAAGATTGTCATAGCCACGAGCCGTAGCAGGTATCTGTTCAATCAGATAGATAAGCTGCGTTCTCATAGGTCCTGTTTGTAACGGTGACCGATTAGATTGGCCAGCAAAACAGACACTGTTCTCTGCTGAAAATCACTTCCCGGTGGTTCGGAACCCACCTAAAACTTATAGGAAATTTAATATTTCCTATGATACTAATATTTCCAATGATAGAAAACACTGAAAATAAGATTGGTAAACAATATGACTTTACTGAATTGATTACACAAACTGAATGAATATATTGGTAATAACTATAAACAAAGTACAGTTGTTAATCACATGTGTGGCAACCAGCAGTAGCAGATGATCCGCCACATCAACCCCCTGGGCAGACGATGTGGCCATCCGAAATCTCGAAGCACACTTTTTTCGTCACACCATCTGGACCTGGACCGGGTTGGGAACCATATGAGGTGGGTCGTCTTGAAGAATATATGCCGGCTTCACCCGGTCAATGGAAACCTTGTTGAGTTTACCATTAATCCTCAATGTGACAGTTTTATCATCTCTTTGCACAACCTCATGGGGGCCAGTGTAAGGTGGCTGAAGCGCCCTTAAGATTGGCCCTGCTCTCAAAAAAACATGGCTGCATGTGGACAGTTCTTTGAACACAAACACCCCTGGTTGACCATGTCTTGTTGCTGGAATTGGGCGTAATTGTGACATGAATTCTCTTAAGCTTGAAATAAAGCTGTCGGAAATGTCGAGATTATTGTTTTGTTGTTTTGAAGAGAGCAGCTCAAAGGGTCTCCCCATAGACTAACTCGGATGTAGTAGCCTTGATATCTTCCTTGAAAACAGATCAAATACCAAGAAGTACTAGAGGCAAGGCTTCAACCCAATCAACCTTAGCGTGAGCCATAATTGCGGCCTTTAGGTGCTGATGGAATCACTCAATCATGCCGTTTGATGCAGGATGCCAACTTGTTGTACTTCTGAGTTGAATCCCAAACAGCTTGGCAAATGTGCTGAAGAGGAGGGAAGTGAACTGTGTCCCACGATCTGTAGTCACAGTTTCTGGGAAACCAAAACGAGATATCCAGCAATCCAAAAGAGCATGACAAACTGTCTCTGCAGTTATGTCAGATAGTGGGTAAACTTCCGGCCATTGAGTAAAGCGATCTGTGACTGTTAAGCAATATTTGAAAGATTGTGCCGGAGGTAGTGGACCAATCAGATCAATGTGAATATGAGAAAATATTTTTGTTGGTGTCACAAAATTTCCACAAGGAGCATGGACATGTCAAGTAATCTTTGATCGTTGACAACTGTTACAAGCACGAGCCCAATCTCGACAGTTCTTGTTCATGTTTGGCCAAACAAATCGGTTGCTGACTAACTTGAGTGAAGCCTTAGGTCCGGGATGACTCAGGTTGTGGAGGCTGTCAAAGACTTGTCTTCTAAAAGGTTGTGTAATAAACGGTCGAGGTTTCCCTGTAGATACATCACAGAACACAGTAAGTGGTGATCCAGGAATGGGCACACGTTCCAATGAAAGAGAAGAATTCTCTGGCGTTATCTTCTGAATTTCTGTATAACCTGCAGCAGTTCTTTGTTTTTCTCTGGATCGTCCATTAGCACTCTGAGCTGGTCGTTGTAATGCTCGACTATTACGCTTTCCACTGCCACTGTGCAGGCCATGGCCGCTTTTGACCCTAGAAGGGCGGTTCCTGCGCCAAGGACAAATCCTGCAACATTCCAAATTGGAACCATCACTGTTGGCCTCACTCTGTATTTTGATATCAATTCTTCAAATTTTGCTTTATGTGCTTTCTCCTGGTCCCACATCTCTTGTATCTTTGGACCCACTGGAGTATTTCCTAATACAGCCATTTGACCGGCATAGATTCTGTCCGCGCCAAGCTCGCCGGCATGGTTGACCCTGATCATACTGCTAATCTCTTTCGATGACTGTGACAGTCATTGAGCTTGAAAACATGGCTGCAAGCCGGCACGTTTAGAAACCTGTTAATCCTTTGTGTCAGATCTGTAGAAGAATTTCAGTTTTTTAGTTTGGTATTTGGGAACGATGTTAACATTTTAATGATTTGCTTAACGAAATGTAAACATTCAACAGAATAGTTTTGAGACAGTAGGCTGATGATCCGCCACAAACTGTAGGTCCAACTCATTACCCACGCACAGGTCTCAGACCTGTGGGCTTCATCCTCAAAAAAAAGACTCATAAAAGCTATGTATATCATGTTTAATACCTTATTTAATAAACTTCCTCTTGAAATAAGAATGTTACCAGAAAAAAAGCTTCAAATCAGTAATTAACAAATGGTTAAGAAAAAAGCCATTTTATAATTTGAATGCATTCCTCAAGCATCTCCAATATATGTGAATAAAACATTATTTAAAGGTGAAATACAGTGTCAGTTTTAATATTAGATTGTTCATTAAGTATTTCATCATGGAAAACATCACAGATGAATACACATGTATTGTGATATTAGTGACTTGAAAATATGATTTTAATTTTTGTTCAAACTTGGTGTATTTTAGTGTATGAAATATTTTAGTTCGAGGGAAAACACTATTATTCATTTGTTTTAGCTGAGAATCAACATCTTAAACTATATTATGATATATTGACGAAGCCTATTGCAATGTTTTATTTTTTAATGGCAAATAAAGATTCATATTCTGAATTTGCTCTTCGAATTTTGGATAATATGCCACTGCAGAGTGAGCATATCAAATACAACATTGAACTCTTGAAATTTAAAGAGCATAGAATACTCACTGATGTATTATAATGTAAAATCGGTTTCAAAATAAAAATATATAATAAATTGAGAACAGACAGACAGACAGACAAACAATTTTTATTTCAAACAATTCAATATACAAATCAATAAAACTTCAAGTACATACAAAATAATAAATCCGAAAGGAGATCAGTATTTATGGCAACAAAATATATATAAATAAAATAAATATTCTAAATAAAAAATAATACTTTTGCTTTTGAAAAAAATTTCTTTCACATTCGTGAATTATGCTAGAAGAAAGTGATTATGAGAGAAGAAAGAAGGAATTTATCATGTATGGTACTTGAGATGAAAGATAGGAAATTGGTCTGCATGGGCTAAAGCCTGTGCGCAGACCAGAGTTGCTATGATATGTTATTTATTAGTAAGAAGTATAAAGAAGAAGAAAAAATGGAAAATGGAAGGAGAAAAAATGCATGAAGGAAGTTTAAATGAGACTATGGAGTATAGAATCTATTATGAAAATAAAGATAGAGATTTTACTTAGGCACAGAAAATGAATGAAAATGTAGGAAACTAGCTTTTCTTTTTCAATGGGGGCTTCTGTAATTTGTGGTTATAATACTTTCTGAACTTTCTATTCCTATAGATAATAAAAACTTTTTCAACTTCAACTTGAAAATGGATTTGGTGTTGGAATGGAAAAAATTGTATTGTGGGAAGTAACGACTTAAATTACGATACAATACATGAGATATGTAGAAAGAATTAGTTTTTGAGAAGGATCTATGCAAGGGTATTGCTGTAACACCTGTGTTCTGCGAGTAGCGCGTATCATGTATGTGTGAAACTGCATCAAGAGTGGTGGAGAAATGTTTATACAAATGTGTCAATATATTCTGTATAAAGAGCTGCCTAACAGTCAAAACTGAGGTCTCTCTGAAAAGATCATTGGTGGGCCAGCGAGAATCTTTCTTATAAGCTGCCTTCAAAATTAATTTCTGGACTATAAAAAGTGGTTGAAGCACGGACTTGAATGCCCCACCCCATGCAACGATACCAAACTCCAAGAGAGATTTTACATAAGCGCAGTAAGCCATTTTCATCTCCCTTTCATCAAGCAATTTGCTCATCTTTCTGAAGGCATATATATATTTTCTGAGTTTCATCTTTAAATAATTAATGTGGGCAGTCCACTTCATTCTATGGTCAAAAAATACACCCAAGTATTTGAAGGAAGTTACCATTTCTATAGAAGAACAGTTGCATGTATCATTAATAAAATTTCCACATGAGTGAACATGCAAGTTTGGCAGTGTGTAATCATTGATGGGTCGCAAGGATATTGGCAAAAATTTAGTTTTTGTAGTGTTCAAGGAGAGAGTATTTTGATCTAACCATTTCTTGATATATAAGAGATCTTTTTGAGCATTCACCCTGATTTCCTGCCAAGTTGGGCCCTTTAAGAGAATTAATGCATCATCTGCAAACAAGAACAGCTTACCAGTTAAATTTAATTTTGATAAATTATAATGTATATTAAAAAAAGAACTGGACCCAAAGTGCTTCCCTGTGTTACCCCAAAATTAACTGCAAGATTCCTACTATTAATATCTGAGACAGAAACAAACTGGAGTCGATTCGACAGATAGCTGCTAAACCATGATAATGCAGTATCACGAACTCCAATACAATTCAGTTTAATCAAAAGTTTATCTCTGTCGACAGAGTCAAATGCCTTTTTTAGATCTAAAAATAGTAGCATGACTTGTTCATTATTTGAAATTCCATTGTTTATTTCCTTGCAAATATCAAATAAAGCATCAGATATGTTTCTGTCCCTTCTGAATCCATATTGGCAATCACATAAAACTGCATTTTTGTAAAGAAAATTCAATAGCTGATCTTTAACTATCCTTTCCAACACCTTGGAAAAAACGCTAAGCAATGAAATAGGTCGATAGTTATTTTCATCAGTATGATTTGTAGAGGGGAAATACCTTAGCCAACTTCAGGATCTCAGGGAAAACACTGTATGATAAGCTTAGATTAATTAAATGAGTGAAGGGTTTTAAAAGAAGATGAGCATTTTCCTTTAAAAGAGAAGCTGTAACATTGTCATGCCCTGGAGCTGACCCGCCTCTGAGGCTACATATAGCACGCCAAACATCACTCTCAGTCACAGCTTGAAATTCAAAATTTGCTCCAACTTTATGGTGACTATCATTGACCAATGGAGCACCCACTGAAACTATGGCATCGGCCAAGTTTTGGCCAACCTCAGCAAAAAATCCATTAAATTCGTCAGCCACGTTTTCATAGACCTGGGAAGAAGCCAATGAAATTCCTGGTAGAAATTTATTAATTAAAAATGAATCTCTCTTTACTTTTCTTCCCGCTAACTCTCCAATCACACCCCAAAAACGTTTGGGATTATTTCTGTATTCAATTAACTTAGCTCTATAATATTCCTGTTTAGCATTTTTCAAATTTACAGTCAAGGTTTTTCTAAGATTATGATATTGATTTTTCAAAATGTTATTAAAGGGTTGTTTCTTTACTTTTTTACTAAGTTTATCTCTTTGTCTAATTGCTTCAATCAGGTTAACATCAATCCACGGTTTCAGCTTCTTCCACCTTGAACTCGCTGTTTTAATTTTCTTACTTATAATTCCAGAGAATCATTAACTATTTTACTAAAATTATTCGAACACATGTTGGTTTCAAAGCAGCTTTCTACAGAATCCCAATCAGCATTAGAGATTGCATAAGAAAACATAGACTTGTCTATATAGGTGTATGTTCTTGGAACTGGGGTAGCTAATTTTTCAGTAGAATGTGTAACACCGAGAGATATGCTGTAGTGATCTGTTATACTAGTCTGCAATACCGCTGTCTTAACTTTATCTTCATCGCTGTACCTTATAAAAATATGGTCAATACAAGAGATGGAATCTCCATCCACTCTCGTTGGTTTATTTATGCATTGTGTTAGACCAGATCCAATAAGACAGTTCAAGTATCTATTTGAGATTTGGTCATCAGCTAACAAATTAATATTTACGTCCCCTACCAGTATGCATTTTTTATTCGAGCTCATGTCGTTGTAATAGTTTTCTAAATTATCCAAAAATAAGTCAACATTACTATCAAATGTATGGTATATTGCTAAAAGAGAGAAATGTTCGTTGAAAATTTGAAAATCTAAAGTTAAACCATAAACGTCGCCTAATGTTGTTTGAGTTACTTCATAGTGGTTTATCTCATTATTAATATAGATAATAACTCCATCGTTTTGATTGCGCTGTTTGTCAGTAGCTATCATGTCGAACCCATCTATTGGTAATCCCTCCACCCCATCCTTCAGCCAGCATTCCATTAATACTATTACATCCAGCTGTGTTTTAAATGATTCTAGATTAACTAATAAGTCATCAAAGTTTTTAGAAACACTTCTTATATTAGTGCAGAAAACTTTTAGACCTACATCTATTGAATCAAAATAAGAACAGGGTGTCTACTAGTTCCTAATTGTAAAATTCCCGACTTTTCCCGACCACATTTCCAAAATTCCCGGCCTCTAAAGTTCTATAAAACCAATTTTACTTCAGGTAATATATTCCATAAACGGCGGTAGTAACTAAGACTCATTTACCTAGACATTGTAAGGTACTCCTCGGGCTTACGAAAATGAGAACCTAAGAACAGCGGAGGCAGATGCAACACCGATAGCGTGAATGCAATGTTGATTGCTTACATTACACAGGAGTGGATCCATCAGGTGGCCCGGGGTGTATTAAAATGATTAAATGCCTTTACAACGTCCTATACTGTCAAAAAAACCAGAAACGTTAACTAATGGGTGTAAATATAATATAAGTTAATTTCTGAGAGTAAATAAAGCAATCAATGTAGCAAAAATTTCAAGTTCAACGCATAATTTAACGTTTGTATCTCACATAAACATTAAGTGGAAATATCACAATGAAATGTTCATAATATGAACCTAACTACAAAAAAAATATGTTATTGGTTGAGACAGCAGCCATCAATTGAATTGAAAGATGATATTCTATGAATAGATAATATGAATCCTAGGAGGTAACCAGATTTCACTCATAAGAATTACTTCTAAAAAATCCCTTTGTCCTCTTTTTAAATTTATCATTGGGCAGAGTTCTTGTTTCCAGGGACAACCATTTTAACACAATCATTGATCACCCTAAATCCTTAGTCCAAAAATGTGGGACTCTTGACTGTCAACTGTCTGCTATAAAACTATTGTTCAATACAAAATATAGATTTATTCGACAAATACATTATGAAGTACTTGACCTAGAAAGTATAAAAATTACGAAACACAAATTTTAATAACCTTCTTTTAATGTGTATCGTTACATCACACAAAGCAGTAGCATAACTACAGGGTCAGTCTAGGGTGGAGGACGACCAATGCTGTTGCTGGGAGAGTTAGACTCTCGGTACAATAATTACAATAGTAATTTGGAGTAGTAGTCCTCTAAGATAAATTATTGAAGCAATATGCATGGCTATTTATCCCAAAACGGCGGTTCAGGGTAATCCCCGAGAAAATTTTTGAAAAAAACCTCTCTAAAGCCACATTTTAAGTGGTTCTAGGGATTAATTCTTCTAACTTAACACTTCAACACACGTTATGGGTCAATGCAAATTTTATCTAGTTCTTGTATTATTGTCAATGGGAGGTCGGACATTACTTGAAGCTTCTATACTTGATTGTATACTGATCCTGATTGGGGTACCGTAGAGTAGGATACTTGAAATTTATTTCCAAGAAATTGAGGTGTACTCCTTGAAAACGTTTTTAAAATAACAATTCATACAAAACCACATTTTAGCGATTCCTGACATCTTCTTTGACTCTTGCCAAAAATTGTCACACAATGGCCTTCAAAAATTCATTTTTTTTTTGTCTGAGGGGGGTAATATCCCCCTGATTCCTTCCCATAGTTACGCCACTGTACAATGAAAAATGAAATTCACAAGAAAAATTACGTATATTACTCGCAATTGAAAAATTATACTGTAATCAGCCAAAATCTCCCAACAACTCTTTGAGGATCCAGGATCTAGGCTCTAAGGTGATTATCTGAGTGAATGTAAAGTAGTGCTCATAAAACAAGTCTGCTTTTTCTGCCATGAGAGTCCTCAGCCATGTATTGATAAGCTGCAGAATCCTGAAAAACGTTTCAGAACTGGCATCATTTTAGACCAAGTACTGAAGTACACAATAATTTGCAATAGAAAATCAATTGTTGGTTAGGCATTGCTGTCTCATTTTCCTCCCTTGTCAGCAACTTTGAAAACTCTCCTTTATTTTCTTCTACTTTATATTATTTTTTCACTTTTTACCCTTATTTGTATTTTTTAAATTTCATTTCTGTCCTACCAATTTCTGTCCTTTAACATATTGTCATCTCTTTTCCACTTCTTTACTGTTTTTTATTATTTCCATTCTTTAAGAATTCTACCTTTTTTCTACTTTTCTCTCTTTTCCTTCCTTTTCTTTTTCTTCTGCGTTTGGGGGGGGATTTCCCCTTCCCCCTGAGGATTCGCCACTGCGTATACAAGAGGTCACTAATAATTAGATGATTGGAACATTTCATCTTCTTTCTTTTTTCACACAAAAAATAGTAAAATCTAATAAAGCACAACAAAAAAAAAAATGTAACAGCCACCCTTCGGGGGAATTGACCTGCCAATTAAAAGAAAACCTCCCACTTCAGAGCAATGTAGGCTGATGACTCCATCAAAATAGCAAGTAGCTACATATTGTAAGTTGTTAAGGAATGTTGTTCGACCATTAGTAGAGGGCAGTTTAGAAATTCAAGCCATTAAATAATTTACTTAGACCTTATTGTACCGTAAAATGGGGCGAAGTCGTACACCTGGGGTGAAGTCATACACTAGGACGTCACATGTTAAATTTTGCGCTACATGCCACCTAGGGCGATCCAGAAAAATCTCTTTTTTAAAATTAAACTGGATTTATATTTTTTAAATATACATTTGAAAATAATAGATAAAAAGTAAAAATGTAAATTATAGAATTATTATTTTTTTGCTATTTTGGTGGAATTGTGAAAAACTAATTAAACCTCTCTGATGCAAATAATCGTACTTGACTAACCTAACCAAACTTCATTATTGTTGTTCGTTGATGTGTTGTGATGCTCTGTGTGTGTTTACAAACAATTTGTGGCTCATTTGTGTTCTTTATGAATTTTAATTTGCAAAATCGCACTTTTGTGGGGTGAAGTCATACATAATGACTTGACAATATAAACCAAGTGGATGCCGGAGGAATCTTCAGTACTCTGAAGAAAACCTTCGTTAAGCTGTTGCTAAAGTTAAAAATGTAAAACTATATCTACGAGCAGCTTCAGAAAAATATAAAGTTCTTGTAATGACGATTAGCGAGCACAAAAGGGAAAACATCCTGAGGTGTATACGACGGACAGTGCTTTGAAACCCGAGGAAGAAGAGAGACTTAAAAAAGTGCTTTTAACGTGTGCAGAATGAGGCCAGCCTCTTCATAGTTTGGATATTAAGATTGTTGTTCAGGAATATCATCTTAATAGATTAGGCAGAGTGGAAAAAAAGATTTAAAAATAATAGTCCAGGCACAGACTGGATTCTGCATTTTCTTAAAAGACAGAAAGACTTGACTGTGAAGTAATTAGATAATTTTCAATGTGTTGTGTTAGTTAGGAAATATCTATATACTGTATTTACATAGAAATTTGGTTAGATTTATATTACAGTCATATTTCCATAAGCATAAATATTATTTTCAATGCAAAACTAATTTTTAATTTTTTCTACTAAATTAGGTTAATATCAATGATAAAGTGCCTTAATAAAAGTTTATATGTTCTGATATTTAATTATTTTTTCGTGAAAACTATGATTCTTCTTTTTAAAAACACAATTACACGACTTCAACCTTTTGTTAGCCCAGAGTCATACACAGTGTGAAGTAAATACGTGTATACGTGTATTGAGTCCTTCAACCTATGGGGTGAAATCGTACACTTTTTTATTTTTTCAGAACTAGCATGGATTTTTGAAACGTTTTTTTATGACTAAGGCTAAAAAGAAAAACTATCAAGGAATATGTACTCTGATTTTTTATAATTTAAAAAATACATTTTATGGTGTTTCTGGGGAAAAACATCCAAAAGTGAACGACTTCATCCCATTTTACCAGTACTTGAGAAAATCGTTTAAAATTTTATCTTCTAAATAATATTATTTTTAAACCCAGGGAGTTCTGAGCCCTTTCTATAAGCCTCTTTGGTAAGTCATCATCATTATCATCTGGAATAATTGCAGTAATCGAAGGTGTTGAAGGGCTATTTCACACAATTTGAGATTTACTTATATTAAAAAAGGCATAATTGGCTTTGCAATCATATTCATGTTTAGAAAAAATTAAAGATAGCTTGAGACTGAACAGTTGCTTGCGAAATGCGTTATACTTTTTTAAATTACCTAATTCAAGTTTTTACAACCTTGGACAAAAATATATAAGGTCAAATAAATTGAAATAATGGTATGGAGAATCACAGTACAATAGCAAAACACACACTATGTACAAAATGGCATTTGATTATTTTATTGCAAAACATTATTGACTAATTGTTCCCAGCAACGTCGAATTATTCTTGTGTTTCCTTGTTAGCCAATTTAACTATGCGCTCGTAACAAAAGTATGTCAAAATATGTGTTACAATCAATTTTCTTATTTTCCCGACCAAATTCCAAAAATCCCGACCTTTTCCCGGTTTTTCCCGACCCATCAGAATTCCCGACCTTTTCCCGACTTCCCGACCAGTAGACACCCGGAAGAAGAAAATTCAGATGGATGTTTCAATTCCATACATCCGGAATAGTTTGTACAGTCAACGTCATCTTTATCGAATAACACAAGCCTAGCCACGGCTCAGAAAAAACTAAAGAAAATTAAAGAAAAAAATATGTTTAGTATAAGAAAAAAAAACTTGAAGCTCAGTCTGTATGTCAGTACCCGCTTCCAGCAAAAATAGCAATATCATTAACATTAAGATTGTTTAACTTTTTAATGACATTCTAGTATGGTGATACTGTTATTATTCATGTTTCATATGAATGATACATAATTATTTATTAGTAAATGAAATGAAAGTGATAATGAAATGAATAATGATAAATGGTCACTGATGTCATTGATATTTTAGGGAAATATAAGTAACAAACAATCAATCACCAATCATGATAAGACCTAAAGCTAATAAATAGTTCAAGAGTAGGCTAATGTAAATTTTCTGACCTCTAAGTTCGATATTACTTCTAATGAATAGCCCTTTATTAACCAGTAAATAGCGTTATCATTCTGTAAATTCAAAATTCAATCACCTAACCTGAAACGTTTTAAACATTTATATAATATAATATAAATAACAGACGTTAATCCGGAAAATTAACTTAACCTATATAATTCTAAACAGTTTACCTAACTTAAGAGAAAATCAAGGATTTAAATTTGTCAATTAATAATGAACACAGGAAATTTCCTTATCAATAATTTCTAAAGCCGATAGGAATTAAAGAATAAAAACAAAAAAAAACTTATCATAATTGGTCCCCTCAACAAACCACTCAAATTCAACACATAATTCAACAAAAAATTTAGTTGAATGAGTGAATCAAACAATCTGTCTCATCATAATTAGTTTGAGAATGTTTAATTAAAAAATCATAGATAATTATAGACTTAATAAACCAAGTAGAAACGGCTCGAAGAAACGAAAGTAACTTTTTTATTTAAATCAGAATTGAATTGAACATTTTTTTATTTATTTGAATTAGAGTAGGTACTTATCCAGTTCATCCTCTCTTATAATGTGTCTAGCCGGCGAAGTCACGTCCCTCCTCACGAACACCTTTCCATTTTTCACCCACACAAATGCTAGTTTCGATTTTTTTTTAAGATCCTTGCTTGACCCAATAAACGTTTGTTGTGTGGCGAAAGATGCTCATTTATATAAACTGTCGATTGTGGGAGGCCCCGACCAAACTCAGACGAACTGAAACCCCTTTTCTTCTTTGCTGCCTCCAGCCATGGTGTTTTAGTTTTTCTGGATATGAATTTGACCACTATACTGCTACTATTTCTAGTGTTTGGGACTCTATGTGCTACGGCGATATCATTCTGTCTGTAGACCACACCAATCACCCTGGATACAGCCTCCAAAACACTTTCGATGTCCTCATTGGCGGTCTGCGGAACACCAGTAATTTCAATGTTGTCCATTCTTGATCTTTGCTGGAGAAAATTAATTTCCTCCATCAGCTGAATGTTTTTCTTTGCCATATCCGCGGTGGTAGCTTCCAGCTTGCTGTACCTATCATCCCGCTGCCTCGAGAACTCGCTAAAATCCGACCTGATCTTCTCATTAGACTTTTTTAGTGACTCAATCTCGGAAGTAAGTGCAGCAATTTTCGGCTCAAACAAGGTAACAAGCTCATCACGCAGCTCGGAGATTGCATCCAATATTTTGTTGAATTTAGCCTCAAAACCAGCACTACTGTCTGAGCTGGACAAACAGTCATCGCACTTCCACGCCGCTCTAGATTATTGTGTGTTCATTTTTTTATACTTTTCAATAGAACCCAGTCTAGTACAGTTCACATGAAAAACACTTGCACATTTACAGCATTTAATGGCATCGCTGGCATTAGCAAAGTTCAAGTTACACTTGCGGCAATCCGCCATTTTTTGAGATAGAAAGTTAGACAGAATCACTATTTATTTATGTACGAAATATTATTAGTGGGTCCAACATACAGTTTTAAACAGTCAAAAAATCATGATACGAAACCGGCACTTTTACATTCAATTTGTAATCGATTACTTCTGAAGAACTATGTATGTAGATAAATAATAAGATTGAATGGTATCCAGCCAGAAACAGTTGTTAGCAGTCAAGAGGAGAGTAATTTCAGTTCATGCACAACTTAACAAATATACTTTATTATGGTAGGATTATCATAAAAATATTATTCAAATCATTTTATTAAAAGTCGTTTAAACATCAGTTCTTTTTTCACAACCATGAACACAGACAAACGGCTCTTGTCTAGCTATTTTCGAATTAAACATAAATGTGGTATTTTTTATAGTAGCCATAGCAATTTCTGTAATTGGTTGTGTTATTTATAATTGTTCTTACAGAAAACTTATTAAAATATTATTTCTGACATATTTTTAAACTATCAATTGTCCAAAATAAAACTACCATCAAAAGAATTGCACCTTACAATGTATTATTGTAAGCCAGTTGAGAATTACTGAGCTACTTAACAAACTCTGGCTTGAAATGTAAAAATGATATACATGAACAGTTGCTTAACTATTGTGTGATCACACCGAATTAAAAACAAAATTAGAATCATCACTAAAAAAATCTGAGGAAGTACGGATAGGGTTTGTGAATTTCATAAAATCTCTGGAGGTTATTGCAAAAATGCAGCAGGAAGACCATGTAATTGAAATTCTAATTCTCAGGAGTCAATGTAGGTCTGAGGAAATTGAAATATTAAACTAAAAAATAAACAAAGTTAACTTAATGTAAGATCTGAAAATTATTTAATAGTATTTAGGAATCATAACAATAAAAATAATGTATTTAGTTGAAACGTTTTATAGTGTACAAGAGTTCCTTTCACATAAAAATTGAGCCTCACCACAACTAATTGATACAGTAATTTATGGTAACTATTGTAGAAGATTGTATAATTGTTGATGTGACTTGTCTTGTACACCTCAATAATGGCACAAACTTGAGGCTCCAAGAAGACTTCATTCATCAAATTATACTTTATTCCAGTGTTTATTATAGAGCCTCAAACCTACTCACAGAGGAGAGGACACAGCTGCCAATCTCATATAATCAAGTTTTTGATGTTGTTGAGGTCGATTTAAGGTCAACTCTGTCGCAGGCCCCCTCTGTCGAGAGGAGAAGTTTTAAGAATAGACCTAGTATGTCGCTGCATGCAGCCGTCAGACTGGGACTACTCAGGAATGTGGACACCTTTGTCGTCGACTACTTTTGGCGTCGTCCCGTTTTGTTTATTTATTTATGGGGCTGAGTACCCCAAAAATAATTTTAAAAAAACACTCAAAATTCATTAAATTTTTTATTTCAGGCTAATTTTTTCAATCTCTTAGAAGAGACTTATAATATTAATTTATATAATCAAAGCGTAAAGGCGCTCTCCCCAAAGAACATACGGTATTATTTAGTCACTCTACCAGGTACGAGCTCCAACAATGAAACTCTGGCATACAACCTCCTAACCTTAAAATTTTTGATGTCTTGTCTAGATAAAGTTGATTGTTGTGTTGATTCGGTTGTGTCTTGGTTGAATCGTAAGTTTATATTTATTGAGTGTCAGTAATCCACTTCTACTGTTAGTTGAATGATTTTAATTATTAAGAAACTTTTTATGCCATTTTAATTTTTTCCATAGTTATAATCCTTTTTGTACACATATATTTAATATTTCATTGTATTGGTACAAAATAGCTTTGTTCAAAATCAGGCGGAAGTTTCAGATGTAAGCATCAAATGCCACGTTCATTTTCTTCAAATTTATGGTTTTAATCGTTTTGTCATGTTCTTCTGTCCTTCGGCCTGAAAATGTTAGAAATAAAAAACCCTGGACTTATGAACTGATTAACTCGACTTTTGTTGAGTAACTTATACTTCGCTTGGGCTACCGGTATGTATTAGCCCAGCAGTCATGTTTTTCTGTTGTGGTGGGACTAGACAATGACGCCACTAGTGCCCCGAGCCGAGTATACAAATTCTGTGCCTATAGTTTATGGTTGGGGTCTCCGTATATATAAATGACTAAGTTGACAGCTGTGTCCTGAATGATTTCGTATTTCCATCTCATGACAAGTCTTAGAAATTTGATTACCTATGTTCTTCGGCTTTGTTTTGATTGAAGCTAGATTTGAGACCTTACAAAAATGAAATTCTATTCGTATGAGCTGGGAATGAACTGCAATATAGTTTGAGGCACTTGCTTCGTCATTTACTCGTCACGGTACGGTGCCCCCAGAAACAACATCTTCTGTCCAACCTTATACCTTATAATTATATTCTATCAACCTTGGGCGTGCATGACATTTTGCCGTTTTCTTGAGGATTCGTAAGGTACTGTTTGAGCGATTGCAGTTACTAGGGAATTGGGGAGTTCATCTTTTATGGACATGAGTTGGAAAAATAAGTAATAATATTAATTTCCGAAGGTTTTTCTACGTTGTAAATTTTATTAGCGTATTACATTAACAAGTAAAATTGTCCAAATTTTGATTATATTATCATCCAAAACTGAGTATTCGTCTATAGATCAATTTAAAAATGAATAATTTTCAAATGAACCACTTTCTTTCAATTTCGTTACTAAACGCAAAATCCAAAAATAATACACGTACAGGATACAGTTCGATATCCCATCCAGTGAAATATCGAACTGTATCCAGTACTGTATCCATATCGAACTGTATCCCACGTACACGTTTAAATTTCAACGCTAATTCAGGGTCAAAACTGTAATAACTTTAGAGCCTTATTATGCAGAGCCTCTGCAGTCACAGTCGCGTGCCACGGTTTCAGGCTAAATCACACCAGCCGGGTAAATTTGATTTAAAAATCAGCTGATAAAAAGTGTATGCTTTCGTGTGCTTCAAAATTATTATTGTTAAGCTCGGTCACACGCTCAGCTAGTGTTATTTAGCCTCAAATTGTGGCACGCGAGGGTGACTTCAGTGGCTCTGTATAATGTGGTAGACATATTTAAACTATACATATTGGAACTTTGTCCTTGACCGGCCGATAATTGGTATGTTCACCTTAATTCGAATTTGTAGAACATTTCTACTTGAGTACATTTCTATAGTGGTTTTCACGACTGATCAGCTCTAAACTCAGACACGGATTCCCGCTAATTTCAGGACTAGCTATTAATTTTCAAGCAACGTTGCCAACAGTAGCGTAAACTTGCTATCATAATGGTTGAGTTCATGAGAGCACAACCGATAAATTGTTTACGGGTGGCGTCTGATTGGTCTATTCAAATTTTTTAACGTCTATGAATTTGAACAGACCAATCAGACGACATCGGTAACATCTATAGGTTACTAGTAAGACTCCCAGGATCTCAAACATGGGTGGAAAAATAAGCGTGACAAAGTTTTTGCACATATGCTATCTATAAAGTGAACACTACAATAATTATTGTCCGAACGGGAATGAGCTCTTTTGGGTCACTGTCCATTTGCACAATCTGGCAGCAATGGGGAACATCCGATTTAATTCACCAAGCTGGCCAGAGCTTATCCATGAAAGTCACTGTAGTACTCTAATATAATGTGCGTTAATAACTTGAAACATTTGTACGTTTCATAATATAAAAAATAAGTTACTGTAGATTTTATTCATCAGATGAACAATTTGGGGTAGGCCCAGTTCCTCAACCAATATTTGAATCTTGATAGTTTACTATCCATCATCCATTATGTATAAATGCTTATTAATCTATTTTGTTAGCTTCATTCAGAACAAAGCCGTTAAAGTAATGCAAACCAACTCTGGGCCCATTGACCACCTTTTCTACTTTCCCAACAACAATTTAAACTCGCATTGAAAATTCACGAAAAACAGTGCTAAAATATTGATCTTTAATTGATAAGGGTCTCAGTAACTCGATGAAATCTTTTTCAAATGAAACTGTAAAATGATAATTTATGTGAATTTTAGAGGACCTGAGGAGGAATTATCGATGAGAGAAGGCGCAGCTTTCTGGCAGCTATATTTTTGCTGACATATTTGCAAAACTATGTTCCATCCAAATGTAAAAAGTTTCACGGGAAAAATAGCTTGAATCCATGGCTACCCATGCCTGTGAAAAGTATTGAAAAATTCGCATTTCTTATTCCTGAACTAGTAAGTTCAAGAAAATTTTAATTCTTTTCTAATTCGATCTATTATGATTTAATTCCAGATGATCTAGAGTTTTCGGTAATTTCTGTGTGAGTACAGAAAGCTTATCTTCAACATGACAGACCCTTCTATCAGCACATCTGCAGTAAGCAACCCCGGTAGCAGCAAGCATGGAGAAGAAACTTCTATTAATTTATTGCTGCATCCGCAAGTAGTTCAACAAAACAATATTCAGAAAGTTCAACAGAGAAAGCAGGAAGTTTACAATTGGTCTCAAACAGAAAAGTTTTTGAAACTTGCAATATATTCAGCGTGCCAGGGTGAGGGCTGTAAGTGCACCGGATGGAAGGTTCCACCCAGCGTTAAAAGAGCGGTTGAAACAGACGGTTATCAGTCCTTGTTGAATTGCGTCGACCCATGTGATAACTGCGTTCATCCTATTGGTGAGTATAGGCTACATATTTCTAGTATGACTGCTTGTTGAGCATCAACGATCAAGCCATTCGTCAACGATTAATCCATTGTCATATCTTTCTCAAGATAACTGAATTTGAATTTGAATTTTTTTTTTTATTTTTTTTTTTATTCTCAAGATAACTTTTACTTTTCAATGAGGCAACCATTCCCTCTTTTACTAATAGACCTTATTCCACTTCTTATAGGTAGTAGTGGTGAGCACCAAAATATTCAGAGCTACCATAAGATTAAATTTACAAGAGTTAATTTAATCCACTTCTACTCTTGATCTATTGGAAATGGACTCATGAAGAGACAGCGGGTAATTTAATCGTAGAGCAGAAGATTCACTCAGGTCTTAGGGCTCTTTTATGCAACGCGTCGGGAGCCTAAGGCCCCTTTTATACAACGCTTCGAAAAATTGACGCCTTTTATACAGCGCGTTACTCCAGCGTCGTGCAACGCGCGTCGCCGACTGGGGTCTCCACTACACGCTATCTGCTTGCAATGCCTGCTTATTTCAACCAGTTAAATGGATTATTGAAGTTGTCAAGATGGACCCGTGTGTTGTTTATGCCTTATTAACAATGAAACGTCGTAAGAATAGGAGATGGTCAGTTCACCCACTCATTCAATACTTCAAGGTATTTGAGAGGCGCTTTTTACAATCTTTACGATGAGTTAAACCATGAAGAGAAGTTTCTC
Organism: Conomelus anceps; assembly: GCA_948455865.1. Classification (NCBI taxonomy): domain Eukaryota; kingdom Metazoa; phylum Arthropoda; class Insecta; order Hemiptera; family Delphacidae; genus Conomelus; species Conomelus anceps. Next base: position 75,708,011 of record OX418216.1, on the reverse strand, counting down.
AATTATTTTGGAATGAGTGTGTCCTCTTTTGATTTACTAAGTGTTAGAGTGAAAAGCACACTCTTGTGTCCATACCTAATCTTGTCCAAGGATTATGTTTCCAGCCTGAGGAAAGGTTGGCAGTGACAATAAGATCAGTATGCCTTCTCTGAATTATTATAAATTAAATATTTCTAATTTTAAAAACCTAACAAAGCTAAAACTTCGTGAAAATAACGGCTGCATTTTGCTTGGCTCACCCTATCAGTCAATAGTAAATTGTATGATAGTTTAGGTGTAGTTTGGATTTTTGCAATGTCAGTTCAATGCATGACGGATTTTTATTGATGGAAAAGTAACAGTATTTTGTTTTCCATGTAGTTTTAGTGTTAAATAAGTTTAAAAAATGGGCTGGAAGTTTGCTAAAAGTGAAATTGTTGAATACGTAAAAAAAACGTGCAACAAGTGATGAATGTACCAATGAATAAGAATCATAACTGGCACTCTCCTGAAGGAAATCAAAATACTATCATTTTTCAATCAATAACAATGCAATATAACAATAATAATGATAATAATATGTAATATGGTATAAATGAAATGTAGAAAAGCTGAAATATAGTCTGTGATTGTAAGTGTAAATGATACTACAAAATAAATCTAGAAAGGCATTTCCAATTTCGATTTTATTAATAATATTATTATTCAAAGGATAAAATAATATGAGAAGATAGTATATTAAGTGATGAGAATATGCAATTGACAATAAGCCAATTGCTCCAATACACTAGATATCAACATGCCACACCCTAAAAGACGCGCACCCGGCGCACGCCACATTGACGCGCGTCGTCGGCGCCGATTATAAAAGACACCATTTGCTCCAATACACTTGGAGACGCGCGTAAGCTAAGTTGGCGCGTCGTGATTTAGATGACGCGCGTCGGGCGCTGGTGTATAAAAGGGTTCAAAAAGGGTATGCAAAAAAATTATATCTCGACGCGCTGTATAAAAAGGGCTTAACAATTTATTTTAGACGACGCGCGTTATTTGGCATTATTTGACACTGAAAAAACACGAGAAATTTCTTTCCTACAGTTAACCAACAAAGCAGCTTATATAATCTATAGATCGATTGCATTTTTTTGACATCGGACACTAATGGTCATTGAGAACGTCAAAATTTAAAAATGCAAAAAACAACATCAATTACTAAAAATTAGAGAAATGCAAAGAGTAGAAGGGCCTGTCAGGTTTACCAAATTTCTAAAAGAGCCTTTCTGAATTGAGGAGGAGAAAGAGTCGTCACTGATTCAGGTAATTTATTAAAAATCTTAATTCTCAACACCAAATGGGGATTCTGGACTCTAGACAGCCTTACCCAGGGGTCAGCAAGCTCTCTTCTTCCACGAGTTTTATAGCCATGAAAATACTTCTTGTCCAGAACTTATGCCTATCCCTATTTATGTACTGGGCAACAACATAAATATACTGGTTGTACAGGGTCCTTGGCGGCTGTGGCTCACACGAAAATTCTAACCACTTTTTTGAAGCAGGAGAACATCTAACACATAACTATTCCCACCTCAGTGCAAGATACCATAAGGCAGTACACTATGAAAAAATTAAGACAGGTTGCGTGCAAGTAATTATTGGGTAGGTGGCCCTTAAGAGATGTGGTCAGATGAATACATTTTGAGACAACATAAAACTTTGTGATAGTGTTCAAGCTTGCTTGTGTGCTCAGGCACAGGTTTCAATCCACCAGCAAGCGCCTGAGTCTTCTCATTATTCACTGTGAATCCATTTCATCCTCAAGTCATCATAATCATTGTTGGTTGTGAGGAGTGAGGTGTCGTCTGCATACAGAACAGTCTCCACTGAAATACAAAAATGAAAGTCGTTTATCATAAGCAAAAACAGAAAAGCACCCAGAACCGAACCCAAACTCCACTACAGACTCTGCTGATTACTCTTAGCCCAAACAAACAACCAGTGTTCTGTTAGAGAGATAAGAACGAAAAAACTCAATTCAACACCCTCTTTCCCAAAGTATGCCAATTTCCTCAAAAACACTCAGTATGCATGCACTCATCATAGTACGCAAAACCGCTGATTCCTGCACTCTTTTACTTTGCCGCACTCATTTTACTTTATCGCACTCCAGCTGTGTCAACTTTAGAAAAAATGTAATGTGTACTTGTGCTGGAAAGACCTGCACTCGATAAACTATTCCCGCATCGTTTGTATATAAGGGCCCATACTCTCTGAAGAGGAATAAATAATCGAATGTTTGTTTGGAATTGAAATTAGCATACTGCATGTATGTTCAAATTGAATGTGCTTTAAAGCTGTTGCATTTCAATTGTAACACAGAATTTGTTTCTGCAATCAATTGTAATTATTGGATATAAATCGATAGGCATGCTCGCTGCTTCGAATGCAAGTTATCATATTAATAACTGAGTTGAATGAAGCAATGAATATAATTTGAATTGTGCTTTATTTTGCTTCATTTTATAATTCTTGTATAACAAATCTTTACATTTACAGCCTCGCATATATCTCACCTCAAGAGTCAACCAGAAGAAGAAATCAAAAGGTTACTTGGGATGATCGTCGATGTTGAAATAATTTTTATGTTCCAGCATAGAGAAGTGGATCCAGATTCAAAGAAAGTGTACATTTATCTTTACAAGGTGAATTATTAATACAGTCATATAAAAAATATTACCCTACAACTTTTTTGACAAATACTGTGATTCATAAAATTATTTTGCAGTTGCGGGGCTGTATTAAATACTATGAAATGTAATAGTCGCTGCATAGGAATCACACCCCTTTACAAGTTAACTAGATGTGGCGCTCTTTAAATACAAGTGCGAAAGCCATTCTCTTCTTAAAGCCTAATATAGCATTTAAATTATGTTTACAAGAAGGAAGTTCAAGAATTTTGCTTTTCGTGGGATGAAGCCCACATAGGTCAGACGACCTGTGCGTGGGTAATAAGTTGCATAGTTGAACCTACAGATCTAGGTGGGATCCGAACCAACAGGAAGTTAGACATTTTGCAGCAGAGAACAGTCTTCTTTGCTAGCCAAAGCGCTCTTGACTTATCTTATCTGACCGAACATATAACTGGCACTGCTCGTGGCTTATCACTTTTCTTAATAAGTCACAATACAGTGACAAACCCCCAATTAAAATAAATAATTATTTAATCTAAAAATTATCCATTGTCAACCAAATTTAAAAATATTTAATTGGCCGAACGAAGTAAGCTCTCCGTTTCAAGTCGACCGTTTTGTATTTGTCTGTAACTCATTTTTGGCTAAACATTTGGAATAGATTCTTTGCATTTTTATATGGATGCCCCAGCGATGCATATTTAAGGTTTTTCAAAATTTGCTCGCATTCAATGGATATTTGTAAGGAAAATAAAGGAAAGGCAGTCAGGACTTCAAATGAAGTTTATTCAATCTAACAACTTTTAAGGAGCTTATTAACCTTATCTCAAAATCACATTTCTAATCAAAACTGAGTTTTGTGTTTTTACCTTAAGAAGCGTTGAAATTAAAGTATAAACTTTGAATGAATTTGTGTTCTTTCGGACCATTAAGCTTTTCTGTTGAACGAAAATTGTACATTAATTTTATTTTTAATTAAATATTTGATTTAAATAGTGGTTTGGGTCATTTCACGTCAAATCAACACACTTTTTTCGGCCACTATCTCCGATTTTAATGAAATTTGGAACTCATACTAAGTGATAAGACTATCAAAAATACGTAATATTAGATTTATAGCCATTGCAGATGTAATAGAATAGTGTTACAGCTATTCGAAATTTTAAAAAATCCCCAGAAATTTGAAATTTGACATGTTTTAAATTGTCCCATCTGCTCGTGCAATCAAGCGAGAGGGCTGTAAGTGTTATCATTTTGCATCATTTTTCCTGCTCTTTACTGTGATATGTAACACGATAATGTGCTGTAATTGCAGTATGTTGAGGACAACGATATTCAAAATTGGCATAAAAATAATTACAAATACAAGAATAACAATGAATGATCTTATGGAGGATATAGATTCATTAGATATCGAAGACCATTTGATTCCTGATTCACAAGATGTCAACAATAATATACAACCTTTCAACTTGAAAATCATCAATTTCAACATCAGAAGCTACAATAAAAACTTTGAGGAATTTCTGATTCAGCTGGAAGACTTACAAGTGGATTTCGACGTGATAGTTTTAACAGAATGCTGGATTCCTGGTGGAGTTTACCCGAGAGCAATTAATAATTATATCTCTCACAGAACAGAAAACAATATGCTACAGAATGATGGAGTTATAATCTATGTTAAATCCAAAAGAGTCTGCCAATCATTGTTCTTTGCGCCTGTGAATGAAGATGAAATGATAAAAATGATAAGCAGTCTCAAAGTGAATAGTGCACCAGGATTGGATAACCTCAAACCAGAACTTTTCAAACAAAACAGTGCTAGCCTTTCCAAGCCATTAACATACATTGTAAATAGAATTTTTGAAGAAGGTGTTTTCCCTCAATGTCTAAAAGAAGCTGTCATCTGTCCAATTTTCAAATCAGGAGATAAAAAAGATATGAATTGCTACAGACCTATATCACTGCTTAGTATACTATCAAAACTGTTTGAAAAATGCATTAAAACTAGACTAGTCAGCTTTCTTGAAAAAAAAACAATATACTATCACCAAACCAATATGGTTTTAGATCTAGTTGCAGTACTAATGATGCTATCCACTATGTTACCACTCGGATTGTAGACAAAATAAATGCAGAAGATAAACCATTAGCAGTATTCTTAGATTTGAAGAAGGCTTTTGATACTGTATCACATGATATCCTACTATCCAGACTCAACAACTATGGCATAAGAGGAGTTGCATGGAACCTGTTCAACAGCTACCTGACAAACCGAACACAATGTGTCAGAGTCAATGGATGTGTGAGCAGCAAGCTGATAGTGGAATATGGAGTGCCGCAAGGAACAGTACTAGGACCAATTCTCTTTTTGCTTTACATAAATCCATTATGCGATATGGAGATTGATGGATCCATCACCACATTTGCAGATGACACGGTACTACTGTTTTCTGAGCCATCCTGGAGGATGACCTGGAGAAAGGCTGAGATTGGGCTGCAGAGGGTGTCTCACTGGTTGAATGGGAATCTCCTAACCTTGAACTATGAGAAGACATATTTCCTGTCCTTCTCAGCAACTCAGCATGGACAGCCAACAGAGGATAATCTAATAGTCACTAATCATATGAATAACACATCGTACACAGTTCACAGAAAACAGTTTCACAAATATCTTGGAGTTACAATGGATTCGTTTCTGCGCTGGGACCATCATATCAACGACTTATGCGGGAGGTTAAGAAAAACCATCTACAAGTTCAGAATCCTGAGGACACTAGTCGATGAGAGGTGTCTGAAAACAATCTACTATTCTCTGACCCAGTCCTTGCTTATGTATGGGATTGTAGGATGGGGAGGAACCAGCTTCCTGCATATTGAGCCGCTTCTCAATGTTCAGAAGCTGATTATGAGGGTCATCAGCCGGAAACCACCACGCTATCCATCGGACCAGCTACTCAGCGAATTCGTTGTGATGGATCCAAGACAGCTGTACTCCAAGAAAATACTATGCAGAATACACAGAAATCCAGCCAGCTTCCAAACCAGAAACCATAGCCACAACACCAGATACAGGAACCTTCTTATCAATAATGTTGCTAAGACCAAAGACCAAAGACATTTCAATCATCTAGCACCAAAATTATATAATCTACTTCCTGAAAACATTAAACACATAACTCACTTCAAAAAGTTCAAAGCATCAGTACAAAATTGGTTAACAAGCAAAGGAAGACAGAGAATAGAAACAGTAATTTCAAACAATTCATAGTATCATCTAACAAAGAACACTTAACCACAAGACATTTACTGATTTACTTAACACTTACTAATCTTACTTATTCGCTCACAAAAATTCAAACCTACTCTAGAACATGGCTTGCCATAGTGGAGTAGGTCAATTTTACACACAAAAACTTTTGTATTATAACATAAATTTTGATCTTTTACTAACACATTATTGTATTAATAACTGTAGATGTTTGTAAATTTGTAGTAGTATTAGTTTTTTTGGAAAATAAATCATTTATTTATTATTTATTTATTTATTAATTGAAACATTTCAAGCTAACTCCAAAATACACGTATTTTTTTTATTTTCTCAAAAAGTTCATTTTTAAAAACTTCCAAAGTTTTTTCATAGACACTTTCTAGTTCTGTTAAACATATGTCAAAATATGAAAATGGGTTCATATTTGAAAAAAAATGCTAATAATAAAAGTCTGTATTTTTCCAGTTAAAAGGTAGTTTTTCCAAAGCATAATAATAACATTCAGGATTCAAGAATTGTTGGGATCAGAAATTGGAAGCGCACTGCCATGGACCGAGTAGAATGGAGGCAACTGTTGGAGGAGGCCAAGATCCGCTTTGGATTGTAGAGCCAAGGATGATGATGATGATGAATAATAACATTAGTTTTCTTAACGGTTCTATATGTGATTCAGAGCGCTGAATTCAAATTTCGAGTTTCTCTAGTCGTGGGATCGCCGTTTCACCCCTAAAATACAAAAACACAGTATTTTGGATTTTTTTCAGTTTTTTGCTATTATCACGATTAAGATTCGATTTTTGAGAAAAGATAATGAATACAATTAATTATAAGAGATTTTTGAGAAAAGTTATTAAATACAATTATAAGACAATAATATTTCCTACAAAATGAGTGGTCATATTTGATTCACCAGCAGTGGTTCCGAAGCTAGAACGCATTTTAAAAATTAAAACGCAAAAATTGTTCAATTTTTGAACCATTTTTCAAAATTGACATTTATTCCCAATGTCATAACCAACAACTGCAATAGAAAGCCTCTAAATCGCTGATATATATAATATCATTGATCGCTAGTGGTACATTAAGTGGTAGAGGCTCCCGCCCCGCACATCACATAATTGGTGGAGGCAAACCATCCACTCGTCACAATATTTATTGATTTATTTTATTGATAAGTTGTCTTATTATAAGTATAATATTATAAAAGGGTTGTTAATGTTTGATATTCATTGTATTTCATGCGATTTGAAAAATAATCTGAAGAATAAATGAATAATCATTTATGACGAGTTAATTCGTATTTCGTTCAGTTCTTAACGATTGTAAATTATTTTTATTTCCGTCATATCCGCTGCAACACAGATGAATTCATCGGTAATAGGTGCTTTGATTTACATTCGCTGGATAGAGCCTGTATATCATTTACTTCCATTATTACTGCTAAGGGCTATAAAAAGATCTCTCTCCTAGTCTTGGATTACTGCTATAACAACAAGGACTATCTCAGTAATCAATATTGTTATGGGTTCTATCACTAAAATATTGCTAGAAACATTTAATTAACGCTCGCACTTTATTTACAAAAATTACTTACATCACACACTAATCAGATTCATCACACAATAAAAACTAATAAGAAACAGATCAGTAGCGTTCAACTAATAATGAATTTTCTAGATCACTACACTAAAACTAATTACTACTATATTGTCAGTAGGCCGATCGATAATTTAATAATTAAATATCCAATAAACTGTTCAATGTTGTAAAAAGAAATGTCTAAAAAACAGTTAAACACTCAGTAAATAGATGCAACACTTACGAAGCACAGTGTCTGTTGCGGTATTTGATAATCACAATAATAGCACTGAGTATTTTGCCGCAAAGAAGGAAGTCTACTGTCAAATAATTTACCACATAAACTGATCTCGAGCACTTGATATGCGTAATCACAATGTCAAAACTGTCACTGGATACGAACGTTGTGAAGAACAAATATCAAAGGAACTATTGCACACCAGGACATCCGCTTTTATAAGTTTTTTGTAACATTCCAGGAAACTCGAAATCTCCATAGGCTTTTAGATGTTTCTATTTACACAGATAATGTTGTCTAGAACATTCTAGATGACCGTTTGAAAGTAAGGAAGATGAAGGGAAGAGGAGGAAAATAAACGAAAATTGCCTCTTATCAATGTAAACGGAAGTACTGTTGAGACAATGGGCAGCGCAGAAATATGCTCTTTTCTTCCTTGCACTTCCTAACAATATTAATATCTCTTTTTTAGTCACAAAAAAGAAAGTTACAATAGAAATCACACCAACTAAAAAAACTTCAATTCTTTCAAACATCCGATTCTTTTGTATTTACCATAAAATCTGATCATGTGCATGCTATTTAATCGTGAATGTTTCTGATCTTCAATGAATATTAATCTATTAATAGGCTAATGCATTCCTATTCCAGTTACTAAGAAGATGTGTTGTTGAGATGACTAAGCCGAATATAGAGGGCCCGCTGAAGCAACCTCCCTTTGAATCACCCTGCATTTCCAAAGCCATAAACAATTTTATTTGCTACAAATTCAATCATCTTCAACCATCAGTGAGTAAGATTTGTGTATTGAAGTTAATTGGATGTGTTCATTTAAAGTGTATTTCAAAGTAAAAAATTTAATATGTGCAAATGGCCTCATGTCGCATTATTTCAGAAAAATTAATAAGGTAAATTATTAAAATTTATCGAGTAAACATATTTATTGTTTCACCTGATTCATTTTCAGTTTTTAAATATCTCTCATTGTTATTGAAAGTGGAGAAAGTAGAATTAAAAGCGTTTCATAAATAGAATTTGTAGGCTATCACGTAGCATGCGTCATGTCACTTACTCTCAAAAAGTTTAAGGGCAATGTTGCAGAAACATCAAAATATTCTGCTTTTGGGGTGAATAGTGAAATATTTACCAATTAAATGTTGACTACCAAGACTAGAAGTGGCCACTTTATCAAGTCCTCTAAAAATAGTAGCTGAAATTTGAAAATTCTAATACATTGAAGTTATTTGCATAAATAATTATGGCAAAAGTATTGCTGACTTATTCAGTACATTGACGCTACATGAGTACATTGAGTACATGAGATAATGCAGAATCTATCTAGTCATAATATAATATTATGTGAATAATCATCATGAATGATTGAATACCAACAATAAATTTTCCTTATTACATTCCTATTATAGGTGGCCTCAATTTTTTATATACATTAGGCTAAATAGAAATCTATGGTACCCGTTTTGAAACTACCGGTAATTTACTTTCAACAGGAATGCCAAACTATGTACGATCTAGCGAAAATGTTTCTACATTGCTTGAATCATTGGAACTTTGAAACACCTAGCGCTAGACGCCAAGAAGACTCCGCAGACGAAGTATCAGCTTATAAAGTCAACTATACCAGGTAAAAGTTATGTTAATGGTTAATAGAAAACGTTCAAATTCTATTTGTAGAGAGACCCGTTAATTGAATTGAATTGAAAAGTTGCACTGTGCGATTTGAGCCATGTTATGGGAAGCATTGTTGACCTACAAGCTCTGGTGGGTTCCGAACTTATTTAATGATGGTTAGAAACAATGATTAACTTGACTAGATAATACAATTCAAGAAACTAGAGTACATTAAAATGAAGACCTCTTAAGTTGCGTTTGCACTATAGAACAGGAGAGGTGTGTCATTTAGCAGATTTAGAACGCAGCTTTAGAACTATTATTAAACTATTATTATTGATGCTTCATCAGATAGTCCTCTAATTATTAATGAACTTGTCTTAGAGATTTTTGTCATTCTCATCCATTGTAAACATTGCTCAATTATTTATACAGTATATTTGAAGAGGAACAGATTATACTTCAAAAACTGATTATTTAGCTCAAAATGAAAAAAGTTCATAAAGCGTATACATGGGACTGGAAACGCTGCGTACAAACACAAAATGAAGAGGCAGAAGATTCTAGATTTTGCTATAAATTTGTAAATACTGAAATCTAGTAGACATTTTATTAGTGAACTATTAAAGGTACTAAATTGATGGGCTTTTATTATTATTTCGAGTTGTATAACCAGATGCTGAAGTGTGATTTCTTTCTCCTAGAACACTCTGTGTGTAACGTTTGATGTATAGAAAACAAGCGCTTTATTAATTTCGTTATTATCATTTGCAGATGGTTGGTGTTCTGTCACATGCCAGTGTTTTGTGATTCTTTGCCACATTTCGAGACAACATTGGTTTTTGGACGAACGCTGCTCCGAGCTGTTTTCAAATCGGTTAGACAGCAGCTGCTCGATCACTGCCACAATGTTCGCGATCGTCTGCCTCCTGAGAACAAAGTTCTCATACTCATTCACTACCCAAAGTTTCTTTCTATCCTAGAAGAAGAGATATATTCCGATAATTCACCCATATGGGATCCTGATTTCAAGAAATCACCGCCATCCTATCTTCAAGCCACCATCGAGAAAGGTGCCATGTCGAGGCGTGGTGAATTTGAGAAAGTCAGCTTGCCTTTAGCTGATAAAGAATCATCTTCCGGGTTCACAACGTTCAATCTCAGTCCTGGAATCAGGAAGAAAGCTCAACGCATTGAAGGGTGAGTTGGATTTCAAGATTCAAGCTTATTCCTCATAAATATGTGCAGTAAAATAATAACATTGATTAACAAAACTAGGCAGGTGGGTAGAACTGCAAAGTTGCTAAAAATGTAGTTTACTTATGAAAAACACTAAAAATTCACATCATCAGTTCACAAAACAGTTTATTTGTGAACTTCTCTTTTCAAACAGAATAGATGAACTGTATGATATTTCACTCACACTTCCCAATTTCGTAATTTTGTGACCGCTACTATAAGTTATCTACTAGAAAAGAAGAACTCCAAATTGGATTCCCGGGCAAGACCGGGTAAAATGCTAATATCAATATACTGTAGCCTAATTAAGTAGTTTATCAAACTTTAAAAATCTTTTTTCCAAGTAAATATAAAGAAAATACCTGCAAAGATAAAAAGTTAAGCGCATTATTAGAAGTGTTGCGGGCTCTATCACTGAAATAATGCTAAAAACACTTGAAATTAGCACTCTAACTATATTTACACAAATTACAACACGAACTAATCAGTTATATCACACAAGAAAAACCATTTAGAAACAAATAGTTCAATAACGTTCAACTAATGATGAATTTACTGTATCACTGCACAAAAACTAATTACTGTCAATAGACTGATCAATAATTCAATAATAATAATTGTTCAATGATGTAAAGAGAAATGTCTCAAAACCATTTGAACACTCAATAAATAAATTGAACACTTACGAAGCACAGTCTGATTTGAATTGTCTTGTTTTGACAGAGTGGTTTCTACTTTCTTGCAGATTTGACGCCTAGTGGGATCGGACTCCCCAAACTCTAGATTGTGTCTGTCACTGTAACACAATATATGGAAATAGTTATGTGTAAACTTGTATACTGCCACCACAAACTGTCACCCATTACGATACGAATGTAAAGGAAGATTGAACAATAACTGAACTAACTGTTCACAAGAACTGCTCTTTATATACTATTTGAAAGTATTCCAGGAAGTTCTGGAAACAGATAACATAATCTCGAACATTCTGGAATAATTCTTGAAATCCCTAGAAATACACTTGACACATGAGAGTAAGAAAGATGGAGGAAGAAGATAAACAATAAATGCATGTTATCAGTGTAACCAGAAGAATAGAATAGAATGACTTATTTATTTGTTGACGTGGCGAAGTTTGGACAGTAATGTCCACTCTACCACTTAACCACGTCGAGAACACAATATTTAAGAATAGAAGCACTGTTGACATAATGAGTAACGTAGAATAATGTTTTCTTCTTTCTTGCGTTTCCTAACAGTAGTCTATAAATAAATTACAAGGTGGATTTTTAGCACTGAATCGTATAATAGAGGCACATTGCAATGAAAGTGAGTGATCAATATATTGAGAATATATTATGAGTAGAGTGAATGCTTTTAATTCACGATGTTGCTTCTAAGCAACATTGGGCTTTAAAGGATATGATGATTGCTATTATATAAACTACAATATCATATAAACTGATTCAAAAGTCTAGGTTGAGTTTTTACATGGAAGACCAAATTATATAGATAACTAGCCGGCAGACTCGCTTCGCTCGCCTTAACCGTCTAGCCAGGGGGCTCCGCTCCCTGGACCCCCGGGGGGTCCAACTAATTTCCATTGTGATTAGATAAATTTACAGAAATAGGTGATTTTGGGGAGAATTTTGATACCATTACTTAGTATGCATCTAGGGTCTTAATCAAACAGTGCTATTTCGATTATATAGATATAGATTTCACTACATGTGGCCTTGAGGTTCTTGAGAAATTGTGATCAACTAAATTCCAAAAATCCTAAATTTTGAGATGAATCATGTAACACTATTTTTCACGTTTTTAGCACCCCAGCTGAAAATTAGAACTTTTTTGGCCTTGTGGTTCTTGAGAAATTATAATCACCTAAATTTTCAAAATCTTTAATCTATGGTAAATTAATTTCACAACTATTTTTTTGTTGATTTTCTGATCAATACCGATTTTCACAAAAATTCTCAGGCTCATGTACTGTTACAAATAGTATTTTATTAATTCCTTAATACTTCTTTGTAAACCTTACTATTGATAGGTAAGAGTTCTTATAAGAACTGATATTTATTCGATTTGAGCGTTGGTTGAAATTCACAATATTAATTGTACTAATATTAAAAATTATTGTACTTGACCTAACAGGCAGCTCGGCTACTTTTTTACTTTTCATAAACGTTGGCTTTTAGCTATTGAAATTATTTTGGTAGCTCGGGATAAGTTTGCTTGGTATTTATTGAGTATCCGAACTTTTCGAATTTTTCAACAATTTTTTCCCCACACACTCAAAACACACTAGTAAGTAATAATACACTGATATTTTGCGGGGGCAACGCTTATTTGGCATTTAAATTAGAGTTTTCTGATGGAACTATTTTTCTTCCGCGTATGAATACTTCCATCACACTGTAACACTGCCAGACTAGGCAAGGTTAGGTTAGGTTTGGTCAGGTGGAATCATCTAGAGCTGAGCAACGGAAAGGTCGGTCAAGTAACCAATCAATCTAAAAATATAATAGTTTGAAAACATATGTTTTCTTTGAAATGCTATAATTTTGTGTTTGGTCAGATCGACAATTATTGTTAGATCACATGGAAAATATTTTCGGCAATAGCTGATTGTTTTAATTTATTCATTACGTGAAATGTGTGATACAGAGTGCAACCTCAAATTTTTAGAATCTGTACGCCTTAGCGAAAAGGAGGTGATTGAATTTTTATTCAGGCATGGTATTTTCAAAGAGATTACAGTGTGTTTGAAGTGTGGTGCAGAATTAGTTGTCAATAAGTAAAATCTTAAATTTCGCTCTCAAATTTCGACACCAACAGTGGTTGACTGGTATTCATTTTGCTTTGTGGACCCAGAAACCCAAGCTCACACGAATACGGTTGAGAGGAGTTGGCGCGAAGTGCGCTGTACGATTCCAAGGTTTGGAGTCAAAAAAGCTACCTTGCTGAGTTTCAGTTTAAGCGCCGATAACAGCGGGAGGAGCGTGTACATTATTTTTTTAAAGCGGCTGCGGAGTTGTATCCCCCGAAGTATTGAAAGGTTAGTAAGCTTAGTTCTCTTCAGATATGTGATTATTAATTTGATTTATATCGTTTTATGGTTTTGAGTTCATAATATGTTTGCAAGTTATGAATTTTTTAAATGAAAAATAAAATTTTCATCAAAAAAATTTTTTTCGAAAATTTAAATTTTTGTGTGAAAAAAACGCGACCCCCAAAAAATTTCAACGGATTATTGCTTCATGGGGTGTGTAGATGTGACTTTTTTGTGACATCTACACACCCCATGAAGCAATAATCCGTTGAAATTTTTTGGGGGTCACGTCTTTTTCACACAAAAATTTAAATTTTCGAAAAAAATTTTTTTGATGAAAATTTTATTTTTCATTGAAAAAATTCATAATTTGCCAACATATTATGAACTCCAAACCATAAAACGATATAAATCAAATTAATAATCACATATCTGAAGAAAACTAAGCTTACTAACCTTTCAATACTTCGGGGGATACAACTCCGCAGCCGCTTTAAAAAAATAATGTACACGCTCCTCCCGCTGTTATCGGCGCTTAAACTGAAACTCAGCAAGGTAGCCAGTGAATAGTGAAGCAAAATGAATACCAGTCAACCACTGTTGTTGTCGAAATTTGAGAGCGAAAATTATGATTTCACTTACTGACAACTAATTCAGCACCACACTTCAAACACACTGTAATCTCTTTAAAAATACCATGCCTGAATAAAAATTCGATCACCTCCTTTTCGCTATGGAGTACAGATTCTAAAAATTTGAGGCTGCACTCTGTATCACACATTTCACGTAATGAATAAATTAAAAAAATCAGCTATTGCCGAAAATATTTTCCATGTGATCTAACAATAATTGTCGATCTGACCAAACACAAAATTATAGCATTTCAAAGAAAACATATGTTTTCAAACTATTATATTTTTAGATTGATTGGTTACTTGACCGACCTACAGCTCTAGACGATTCCACTTGACCAAACCTAACCTAACCTTGCCTAGTCTGGCAGTGTTACAGTGTGATGGAAGTATTCATACGCGGAAGAAAAATAGTTCCATCAGAAAACTCTAATTTAAATGCCAAATAAGCGTTGCCCCCGCAAAATATCAGTGTATTATTACTTACTAGTGTGTTTTGAGTGTGTGGGGAAAAAATTGTTGAAAAATTCGAAAAGTTCGGATACTCAATAAATACCCTTTGATCATGTTTTTTTAACTTATAATTTATGCTGATTTTCCCAATTCCTGTTAATTTAATATATTTTCATCAATGCAATCAAATATGTGCTACAATAGCATCAACTCGTTCATATGATTGAATCAGTCCCATGAATGAATCACAAGAAAATTACAGTATTGATATATTAGCATTGCAACTTGTTCACGTAAAATCATAACCTGCAAAGTGAACTAGAAATATCATCACTTGTAGAATGCTGAACATAGTTCCTAGCAATCACAATTCCTAGATCAAAAACATCCGTACAAATTCAAATTGAATTGAGCAATCTTAAAATCAATGGATTTGTGGACTTCTCTTCAGTCTAACTAAAATTTAATAATTATTTAGTTCCATCATTATTATAAGCATCATTTTCATCTAATTAATGAAATATATTCAATATTCTCAGAAAAATAATAATAATAAATCATTTTATTTGTACACGGAAAACCATACAAATGAGATTGAGTTGATGAGACACATACACAGTTTACATAAGCTTCACATACAATGACTGAATAAATCTATAGAATTTTAACAAATTTACAATAACTAGTATAACAAATAATAAATTATTCTAAGAAAGCATGTAACGTAATGGACAAATTTACCTATCAGAGCAAATAAATTATTAGAATATCGGTCAATAATTTAATATAACACATGCATAGTATTCAACACCGAGACATGACCAAAAATATGTAAGCAAGAAATATAAGTTAGATAATAATGAGTGATAGATAATAGATAAATCTGTGGAAAAATAACATTGATAGATAAAATATGAATCAGGGGAAAGATAACAATGACTAGGCTAGTAACAATAACTTATATAACAATATAACTAGACAAAAATTCAGAATAGAGGAAGACAACGATTATCCACTCTCATTAAGCCACTTGGTTGAATACTAACCTATAATCTAATCTTATCATTCTACACCAATATTTTTTCGCTTTCAGTTTCGGATATCATAGCACTTCTCCTACTCAGAGCCTTTAAGGTATAATCATACACATTTTTAATTTTTTCTTCATTAAAATTAGACAGTAAAATCATGATTTTGTCCACCTGTTGAATGATGTTATTGGTGTATGGCAAAATGAGATATCTAAAACTATTGTAGGTTGAACAGTCTAGGAGGAAATGCGCTAATGACTCTATACTAGAATGACATAAGGGGCAAATTTTTTCAGCATCAAGCTGATACTTCCTCCCATCTAGATAAAGGGAAGTAAATGACGCTGTTGATGATCTCAATTGTGATATGCAGCGAATCAACTTTATCGGTAGGCCTAATTGAAAATTCAGCTGTTCTCCTAATTCAAAGTTGGGATTAATCAATTTATAGAGAGGGCATCTTAGGGAAGAAAAAGCACGATTTAAGTCTTCCTCCTTTACATACCTCAAATAAGTGCCAAGAATTCTATCCTTATTGTTCACCAAATCAATTGCATCAACCCCATCATCATTGCAAATATTTTCAAATTGAATAGAATTCAACTCCCTTCGCACATATGCTATCCAATTATTTTTGAAATTAGCTCTCAACAGGAGGCGATATCCTCAGAAAAATGTCCATTAAAATATAGACAAGTCATTTAAAGAAAGCTCTCCATTATAATCGAGCTCAACAACTGTATAGAAATTAATTTGAAAAATATTTGTGCTTCTAGTTGATAAGGGAACTTTTATTATTTGTCTCATAATGTCATTTTATGGTATTTTTATATTTTTATTTTCTTACTCATAATTTGTGTAATGCTAATATATTTTATGTAACTGTTGCAGATTAGATAAAAGATCCCCTGAGCCAAAAAGAAAGCGCGCAGAAGCAGCAGAAACCAATGAAGATATTTCACAAGATTCTGTTGCCAAGATTTTAGCTACGCTTGGTGAATCATTGCAAGTTCAACAAAGCAATGTAAGTCTGCCTCAAACACACATATTCATTTGCCATTTGTTATTTCAAATTAGCAGAAAAGACAGCATTAAAAAGCAGCAGAAAAAAAAACATTTTTTTAAATGAATTATATTAATTTTATTTGTCAGTTTTAAATTCTATCATCAGTCACAACTTTTCAAACTGCAAACTATCAAAAATGTGTAAAATATCTTACTACAACAATTTCTAAAACTGCAACTGATTAGTTTAATTTTGATGCTCACCTCCTATTATAAGGCTACTTTTATAAAGAGCATCAAACGACCGTCGTCGGGCGTACCTCAAACGATGCAGGAAAAATTTTCTTGCATCTTTCCAGCGTCATGTAATGCCAAATGTGTTTTAGACTGTGAGTTGGGTACGCGCCTGATGTCCTTCGTTCGAGCATCGTCTAACTCATTATTGGGACCTGATGCTGCATCATTCGACGTGTTGTATAAAAGAGTCTCATCATTACCAAATAAGATTATTGATAGTCAAGACTAATTTTCCAAAAAAAATTTACATTTAATAGAAAATCCAAATCGCATGTTATTCAATGTTATTATTTACAATGCATTTTCAAATTTATTTATTTACTGGTCCTTACAAAAAATGAATGGAATGTAATAAATTTGATCCTACGAAAACATTCAATGTGAGACCAATTTTTGATTAAGCAGTTTTCATTCATTTTTAAGGGCTTAGGATCTAAAAGTGTACTCAATCTGTAGAGTACTAATGGTTTTAACATCCCAGCGGTTCATCTGAAACTATGGGTCATGCTTTAATAAATGAATAAATTTATATTTAGAGTCTAGCTGGAAAGGGTTATCGCAAATTTCGTGCAAAATTGCTGTATCATTCATTAAAATTAGTATGCTGTTCTTATTGTTTGAAACGCCTTTCTGGGCAGACCCATAATATCAATTAATTCATTATATTGGTGCACGACTGTAGTTTCATATGAATCACTGAAATGTTGAACCCATTTAAACCCCATGTATAGTACTAGGTATAGGCTATTTGTATATAATACTATAGCCGATATAGACTGTAAGTAACCCCATAGAGAAAGTAAATATTACTTAGTGGCAGATGATGACTAGAAAGTTTACCAAGTTATTTCATTGACACTAATTACAAAATGTTGTTTCAGTTTGTTTTCCAAGATGGCATTAGCCTGAAACCAAGAGGTGAAAGTGTCAAAGAACAAGAAGTAGAGAAAGTCATTGAATTCCATCTAATTGGCAACTCATTGACCCAGAAGGTATCAAAGGAAACTATGCTGTGGCTGATGAGCTTGCAAAATCTATTCTCAAGGCACCTACCCAACATGCCAGTGGAATACATCACACGATTGTTATTTGATCCGTAAGCTTTTTATCTCTTAAAGGCTTTATGATTGAAACAATTTGGTCTCTACCATACAAATATCACCATATAAAAATAACAACTAAATTTTCTAATATATTTTTTAAGACTAATTCATTTTCTTCCATTCAAAGCACAAATTATCTAAGAGTGGAATCATATCTAATCAAATAAATAAAAGAAGTAGATGATTTATTTACATCAACAAGTTACTATTAATCCATTACCCAGCAACCCGTCGATCGCAATCGACTGGTCCATCGCAGGATAATTTTGAGTCAATCGCGCAGATTCCTGGAATTTTTGTCAAAACAAAGCAATGTGTGAAGTGTATGGACAACAATCAGTTTTCACTCAGCCAATGGATGCAAACAGGGCAGCTACTCATGCATCTTACAAAATTTCTCTTATCATAGCAAAGAAAAGAAAACCATTTGAAGACAAGAATATATTGTTATGGGTTCTATATCTAAAATATTGCTGGCAACACTTAAATTTATCACTTTCACTTTATTAACACAAATAATCTTCAATAATCTTTTCTTACAGAAAAATAAGCAATTAAAAACAGATAACACAATATTGTTCAACTGATAATGAGTTTCCAATGAACTGTACACGAATCAATCACTAAATGTCAAAAGACCAATCTAATATTAAACAATAACTGTACAATAAACTGCCCAATAATACTCAAAAAAAAAACATCAGGAAGAACAATATTAATTTACATAGCACAAGTCCGTCAATACAGTAATAGATAAAATAATTATCACTTTTGAGCTGTCAAGAGAATTATCACTACAGACAACGAAAGTTCATAGCATGGTGTGTAATAGCGCCAACGGGATTTCACTGTCTGTATTAACGTGAACTGTCACAACTGCCACTTATCAACGTAGAACAATAACTGAACTACTTAACTGTCACACTTGTTTATCATGATGAATTACAAAGACAACTGAACTCATTTACAAGAGACTTCCTCTATTTATATACTTTTCATAATTGAGATATCTCTCGAATTTTCTGTCAACTTCCAAATAAATAAATAAAGAAACTAGCACTTTCTACAATATTCGAAAAGACTCCATTAATGTCTACTCAAACAACTAGAACATTCTACAAATTACCTAGTAAACACCATAAAAGTGTCAAAAGCAGAGTAATAGATTGCTTAAAAGTAAACATTTACATAGCAGATAAACACCAAGAACCACTGTTTCTTCTTTCTCTCTATTCCTTCCAAATTCATATTCGCTACACTACCCCCACCTTAAGAGATTGTTCTGTCCCAGAACAAAAGCACTTATGTTTGTTTGGATCTGCTCTGGTTACTGGCTGGCTCCTCATTGGTCTTCCAAGGGTTGTAGATGCAGATGGTAATCTGGATACCAGTGGATTTGAACACCTCCTCCAGCATTGGCTTCACAATTGTCCAATCCAGGCCATCATATCCACTTCCAAGCTGTGGTATGCCAAGTTTCCTTACTCCTAGTTGTTGCATTCTGTCCCTCAGCTGAACCAAGCAAGTCCACAATGTGTCATATGATGCCTTCATCTCAGGCTGTCCCTTAGTCACCAGGTAGAAGAGATATTGACTATGCCGCTGCAGATGAAGAACATTTCCTTCTTAGGTCCTTGTTGTTCCAGGTCACCAAGACCACCAAACGTCTTCCTGAAGACTGTAGCAATGCCTCGAGATTCCGCTAAGTTGCTGGTGACACAATGCGCCAGTGCATACTCCTTGGGCAGGGTGAACAGATCCCTTTCATTTGTCTGGATCACTTTCCGAACTGTCGTTGAACTGCGATCATCTGTAGACTTCACTGGGGACAGAGTATGCCGAACTGGAGCTGCTTGTTCTTCCTTTGCCTTCTTACTGCCACCTTGGTCTGCTGTGATGATGTGTTTTTCCTTATTCTTCCTGTTCCTGTTTGCTTCCTTAGCACTGTTGACATTTCCTTGCCAGGTTGGTTGCCCTTGTGTTGATTGCTTCTGGGACCTCACATGTTTCTGGCCAGGATCTTCCTTCTGTTTCTTCCCAAACTGGCTCCTCCCATTCAACCCAGAGATCACTGTAGTCCTCCTCAGCAAACCCTCCTGGGACTTCTCTGAATTGGACTCCATTGAGAAACTGTCCATATTCCTGTCACTGATTCCTGGTTGCTGAATGGCTGTTCCCTTCCTCCTGGTCTGCCTTTTCTTCTCACAAGTACAGCATTGAACCTCCTTTTTGGCAACTCCCAACTGTTTCAGAACTAATTCCACAACCTTCTGAATGGTGCTTGCTCCAATAGTCTCAGCTTCCATAGCCCTCACCGCAGAGTCTCCTGGCACTGACTGCAAAACAGCTTCAAACTCCAATGCTTGGGCAAGAGCATCTCTCAGTGTCTTTGGTCTGGCTAATTTGACTGAAAGCTGGGTTTGTGTTGTCCTCAATCCACTCAGGAACCTTTCTACTGCTATACTTTCATAAATGTTGTCATCGACAGAGGGATACATATGCATTTCTCACAAGTTTAGCAATAGCAGCTTCAAACTCCTGCAGTGATTCATTTTGTCCTTGAACTCTTGTGTTGAGTTGGAATCGATATAACTGCTCCAAGTGCTTGTTGCCAAACCTCATCTCCAAACGTTTCCACAGCACACTGAAGTTCCACTTTGCAGATGAAGGAATTGAATGAAGAATTGCTAGCGCCTCCCCTCTGAGATTCATCACCAAGGCCTTTGTTGTGGAAGACCAGCCATGGAACTCGGCTGCTGTCTCAAACAGTGTTTGTTAGTCCTCTAGAGGTGTTTTTCCATCATAGGTAGGCAGTCCAGTGTGCTGAGGTATAACTACTGACTGTTTCTGGAGATCTTCCTCCTTAGCATCCATCATTCAAGGTTGAGTGGTAGAGGGGACTCTCAAGTCCCAACTCCGCCTAATAAAGCATATTTTCATTTCATTTCATTTCATCATTGACTTTTCTGAGATGACTATTTCAGGAAAATTTGAAGATTTACTTACTTCTTGAAGTTCCAGTACCACACTCCAGCTGCTTAAGTCGATTTTCCATGGTTTTCAAATCTTCCTACAGTCGACCTTCCATTGTTTTGAAGTCTTCCTGTAGTCGATCTTCCATTATTTTGAAGTCTTCCTTCACCTTGTTGACTTCTTGATTCACAGAATCAGCAAGATTTCTAACTTTTTCTTCCATGGCTTCTTGTAATTCATTTTTCATAGATGACATATTTTCCTGAAGCTCACCTTTCATATCCTGAAGTTCGCCTTTCATAGATGTCTTATTTTCCTGTAGTTTGCCTTCCAAAGATGAAATATTTTCTTGTAGCTTACCTTCCATGGATAAAATATTCTCCTGCATATCCTGAATATTTCCTTGTAGTTTGCCCTCCATGGATGTCATATTCTCCTGTATTTCACCCTTCATGGATGTGAAATTTTCCTGTAGCTTGCCCTCCATGGATGTTAAATTTTCCTGTAGCTTGCCCTCCATGGATGAAATTAATTTTGTATCTGGAGTCTCGAAGAGGTAGGTCGCTGGATCTTCTCCTTCTCCCAATAACGCATCACGAAGACGGTCTTGTAGAGTAGACTTCTTTCCAGATGTTTCTAGATCACGGTCCTCTAATTCACGTTTAAGATCGGCCACTTTCAAATCGCACAATGTAATTTTGCCAGCCATTTTAAATAAAACACAAAAAATCCCACTTCTGACACCAATTGTTAAGGGTTCTATATCTAAAATAACGCTGGCAACACTTAAATTTATCACTTTCACTTTATTAACACAAATAATCTTCAACTCACACTGTTCAGTAATTTCTTACAGAAAAATAAGCAATTAAAAACAGATAACACGATATTGTTCAACTGATAATGAGTTTCCAATGAACTGTACACGAATCAATCACTAAATGTCAAAAGGCCGATCTAATATTAAACAATAACTGTACAATAAACTGTCCAATAATACTCAAAAAGAAACGTTGAGGAAGAACAATATTAACTTACATAGCACAAGTCCGTCAATACAGTAATAGATAAAAGAATTATCACTTTTGAACTGTCAAGAGAATTATCACTACAGACAACGAAAGTTCATTGCATGGTGTGCAATAGCGCCAACGGGATGTCACTGTCTGTATTAACGCGAACTGTCACTACTGCCACTTATCAACATAGAACAATAACTGAACTACTTAACTGTCACACTTGTTTATCATGACGAATTACAAAGACAACTGAACTCATTTACAAGAGACTTCCTCTATTTATATACTTTTCATAATTGAGATATCTCTCGAATTTTCTGTCAACTTCTAAATAAATAAATAAAGAAACTAGCACTTTCTACAATATTCGAAAAGATTCCATTAATGTCTATCAAACAACTAGAACATTCTACAAATTACCAAGTAAACACCATAAAAGTGTCAAAAGCAGAGTAATAGATTGCTTAAAAGTAAACATTTACATAGCAGATAAACACCGAGAATCACTGTTTCTTCTTTCTCTCTATTCCTTCCAAATTCATATTCGCTACAATATTAAAAGAGCCTTTCTTGAAGCAGGGAATGAATTGTTTAATGGTTTTAAAAATAAACACCAAATAATGAGTGCTATAAATTCGATCCCGCTCTCTGCGAGAACAATTACAAGGCGCAAAGAAAAAATGTTGGACGATGTTGTTAGTCAGTTAGAGACAGACTTGAAAAAATGTTGTAACTTCTCACTTCAATCTGACGAGTCTACTGATATAAGTGGCACATCTCAACTAGCTGTGTTTGGAAGAATGATTTTTGAGGACTTCAGTGTCAAAGAAGAACTTCTGAAATTCATTCCACTGCTTGAACGTACACGAGGGGAAGACATATATTCTAGATTTTTTCTGAGGATGAAGCCCACATAGGTCTGAGACCTGTGCGTGGGTAATGAGTTGGATGATGGTGATTGATGTGTTGGACCTACAGTTTTAGGTGGGTTCCGTTTTAAAAACTATTTTACAAAAGTTCTCTTGAATAAATTAGCAGGCATGACAACAGATGGTGCTCCTGCCTTTACAGGCGTACATAACGGCTTTGTAGGACTGTGCCAAAAAGACGATGAGTTCCAGAATTTTTGTCATATTGGTGTATAACTCATCAACAAGCTTTGTACGGAAAATGTTTTAATCTTAATAACGTGATGGAGGCAGTGGTAAAACTTTGTTGTAAACAGGATAAGAGCACACGCACTTCAAAGAAGACAATTTCGGGCGTTAATGGAGGAAATGAAACTCGTGTTTGGTGAACTGCTTCTGTATGCTGAGTTGCGTTGTCTAAGCAAAGCCAAGACGAAGACCCTTTGCCGATTTTACAATGATTGCCGGCCGTTATAGAATTTCTGAAAGAGCACAAAGAGGACTATTCATACTTGAAAGACACTTTGGGGCTGCAAGATTTAGCCTTTCTTATTGATGTCACTGAAAAACTTAATGAGTTGAAATTACAACTACTAGGCAAGAATATGAATATTTTGACACTGATGTCAGTTGTGAAGGCATTTTCATCAAAACTTTAACTATGAGAGAAGAAAATCCCAAACATTATCCTACTCTGGAAAAATTAATCGAAAAACAAGCGAGTACATCAGTTGACAACCAATGAAGAAGAAGTTGAACATGAAGACCGCCTGGGTGAAGAATACCAGTACTCTGACAATATTAATTACAGACACGAGAGAGCTTGAGAATTGTTTCTCTGATTTTAAAGCGCTCGAAATCATTGCTGAGTTTGTAGCGAATCCTTTTGTAACTGTCGATGTTGAACGTGTTTTTGGAGAAATCCAAAAACAGTTTCAAAGTGACTCCACCGCTATTGAGCTAGAAATAACAACACTGCAAAGTTATTTAAACCTGAAAACTGCTGTAACTGAAGGATTTTTTAAATTCTGGACTCTGGTTCCCAATGAAAAATATCCGTCATTTATCTGTGCAGCTCTGAAACTTGTGAGTCTACATTTTACAACATGACCTTTATCAACAACAAGTATCGACTTAAATTATTGAAAAATACTCCTTCAAATTCTTCCCTCCACCCCTCCCCCACCCTATCACTAGAGTTAACTAGTGTACTATCCAAAGAAAAAAATTATGTCGATCGCGGGGTATGCGATTTTGAACGAAATCGATCTTGAGTCAGAAAAGGTTGCTGGGCCCTGCGATAGTCTGTTCAGCGAGCCTACGGAGTGACCAAAACAAACTTTGCATGTGTGTGAGTGAGGAATTCCGAGAATTGTACTGAAAAGGGCCTGACTTCGGTTGGTCAGTCTATTCACACTCATTGCCACCTACAGTTCGTTCTTAACAGCTGTTGTCACACTTCCAGTTTGTGCTTCACTGTTAGACATCGAGCATACGAAAATCCTACATTGTGAACAATTCTTTATGTTTGTGTTTGTACAGTAGCTTGCAGTACAAGTACAATTTGATTTCTCAAGTAGTTTTTTTAACCCTTAAGTGCATGGTGTTGCATATCTGCATCATACCGTAACTCCCCATACAGATTGACGGAAGTCAATAAATGTAGTTGTAGTTCTGCGTTTAAACGATTCTAAATTATATAGACTAATCATTAAGTTCAAGAATTAGCCACTAGATGGCGTTTAAAGCTGAAAATGGAAAGATGTTGATGCCAATCCCACTGTTCAATGCTCACGAGATATCCGGCTATTTCAAGATTTTTTTTGAAATATATAGAATCGGATTTGTGGACTGGTAATTTTTTCCCCAGTTACAAATATTATCAAGTTTCGATTTTTCATAGAATTTTGAAATTCGGTTTGACATAACATCTGTTATAGTAAAAAATATGTGTGCAGCAGATCTGCATCATCATGGAGTTGGGAGCCGACACGTGTAGACTGTAGATTCAGTTCAGATTCAATGTACTGAGGCTTTGAGGTTAGGTGATCAATGTTTACTTCTGTTTGATTGTTTGCTCAATGCTCGTATTCAGTGATTTTGTGTGTTTGAATTCATTTCTATCGTGTTTTGTCATGAACAATAAATAATATGGATGACATACTATTCGAAATAAATACGGAAAACTGTAATGATGATAGAATTGTGCAGCTGGTTTTGGACACTGATTTTGAGATACCCGATGACAGTGAACTGGATACGGATGATGATGAGGACAACAATGGAATAAGTTTAGGTGCATCAGTTGACAGACAAGTTATTTCTCTTACCAAGTTTAGTGATATATTACCAGAAAATAATGAAGAGGTAGAAGAAAGCCCTGCTAGCTCAACTCATAGTGAACCTACAACTTCAAGTCTTGTTTCTGATAGCAATGAACCACAACCTGGGCCATCACGTTCATCAGTGGTAAGCAGAAACAAAGGTAAGAACAATTTTCCAAAAAGTAATAAGAACAAAAGTGGTCCACCAAAAGCTCTGTGGAAATGTAAGCAGTTTGAAGCTCCTAGAGACATAAACTTTTTGGGAAGTACAGATTTGCCCCCTAGTATTACAGAACTACAGACACCTTTCCAGTTTTTTTCTTATTTCATAACAGATAAATTTCTAGAAATGATTGCAGCAGAAACTCTAAAATATAGTGTACAGATAGATCCCAACCGTCCTTTTAGTGTGACAGTCCCAATGCTGAAGAAGTACATCGGCATACTACTCATGATGTCAGTGGTGAAAGTGAACAATATTAGAGACTACTGGAACAGTAGAATTGGTAACACTATTATTGCTGAGACTATGTCTGTGAATGACTTCGAGAATATTAGAAGATATCTTCATTTCAATGACCAAACATTGTTCAAACCTCGAAATCATCCTGAGCATGACAGACTGTTCAAACTTAGGCCAGTCATAGAACATCTTCACAACAAATTCCAGTCTATTCCTCTTGAACAAGAACTTTCAGTTGATGAGCAAGTGTGTTCAACCAAAGCTCATCACTACATGAAACAATACAATCCCATGAAACCCCATAAATGGGGTTACAAACTTTTCATTTTGAGTGGAATATCTGGATTTGCTTTCAATTTTGAAATTTATTCAGGCCAGGAGAATTCTAGAATGCTGCCAGAGGAGCCGGACCTTGGTGCATCAGCAAATGTTGTACTAAGGCTGTCTAGGATAGTACCAGAGAACCAGCACTTCAAACTTTATTATGATAACTATTACACTACTCTTCCACTGCTTCTTCATTTGGAAAAGAAGAAAATCCACTGTCTTGGCACAATTAGAAGGAATCGTTTTCCTGGGCTCAAACTCCCAGAAGACAAGGTGCTGAAGAAAGAACCTCGCGGAACTTCTTATGAGAACACTACCACAATCGATGGGACTGATATATCTGTTGTGACCTGGGTTGATAATAAGATAGTAACGCTAGCCTCCACATTTTCTGGTGAAAATCCGATAGGAAAATGCAGTCGCTATGACCGAAAAATCAAGCAAAGGATCGAGGTGAGACGCCCACAAATAGTGGAAGACTACATAAAATTTATGGGTGGTGTTGATCTCCTAGATATGATGATGGCCACTCATAAAATAAATATGAAGTCGAAAAAGTGGTATTTTAGAATTTTTCATCATTTACTGGACTTGACTTGTGTGAATGCATGGCTGCTTTACCGAAGAGTTCATGGTAACTCTATGATACAGACTCGATTTCGGGAAGATTTAGCAGTCACATTATGCAAAATTGGGCACAGGGAGATTGCCAAGAGAGGAAGACCCTCATCTTCACCGGTTCAGTCAGGCTTGGACAAGAAAAGGAAGAGTGGACCAGCAGCTCCTCAGCCAACAATTGATATAAGAAAAGATGGGGTGGAACATTGGCCATCCTACACAGACTCACGTCTACGGTGTAAATTTCCTGACTGTAAGGGTTACTCTTACATACAATGCAAGAAATGTAATGTGAGCTTGTGCTTCAATAAAGAGAGAAACTGTTTTGTATCATATCACACTGCATAACTAATTTCAATTTTTAGTGGTATTTTTCTTTTTTATATTAATGTGTAGAACTTATAAATTTTTTTTAGTTCACAATAATTATCATTACTATTCAAAATTTGACTAGACCAAACAACATTTATGCAGTACTGGGAAAGATACATTTTGACTCTTCATTCAACAGATTATTTTTTATTTATATGGTTTATATAATATGTTTTCGTAGTTTATTACTATTTTTATTAGGTATTATCATTATTTTTTGAAACTCAACATATGAAAATATCAATACAATTCAGGCAGTACAGTGAAAGATACAGTGGATATACAGTATAAAATATAATAATGTTGTACATAATATTCTAGTACCGAAAAGTTCATGACTATACTCCATGATGATGCAGATGTGCATCATACCATAAAACAGCCAATAAAAATGTGTAGAAGGTGAGTGAGATTTTTTTAAATATTTTTCCCTTTCCATTACTGATATGCTGAAGTTGAAAAAAAATATTTGCAATGGAATAAAAAAATCATGCATTTAAGGGTTAAAATAATTTTATTAGTAAATTCTTCGTTCCATTACGGTAGTTTAGGCGTTTTCAGTGCGTAGGCCTGTTGCCTGTTCGATACGTTTAGAAAACTATTCTGTGAATCGGGCTTCGTTGGGTCTCGGCTTGCACGCACGCACATGTTTGTAAACTCCACTCCGTAGGCTCGCTGAACAGACTTTAGTAGTTCTATGAACAGTGGGTCTCACGCCCAAGAATTAAGGGTGCTTGAACAGTGGAGCATCCAATACTCGATAGTCACCATCACAAAACTTTACACATGCTGTGAAATTGTGTTATTTACGCGACTCCATTCTGTCGTACACCATTCTGCAGCATGTGTTTGATTTTGCGATGGTGATTATCATAATATTTCAAAGAAATGGGTGAGGTAACTATCTAAAAAAATAGTTTCTTTCGGTCTCTCACCTTCATTAATACAAGATACTGTGCGTTTTCTCTTGCAAGAAACCCTATATATATTGCTACGGCCAGGTGACAAGTTGTTTATGTAAAAATCAGCTGGTAATAGCAAATATAATGTTTGCAATGTTTGAAAGCTTGAGAAGGTTTTCCAAGAGAAGAAAAATAGTTGAGTTCGTGTTAAGCAGTTCAAGTGTTAATTTTCCAATAGTTATTCTTTAATAAAATCCATGTTTAAAACGCCTCTGACTGTTTTATTCACGTAAATTCATAACAATTGGTGTCAGAAGTGGGATAAGTGCATTTGAGGTGGGTTTATCTATTCGAAAAGTGATTTTATTAGTGTTTTTCAACTATTCATTTGTTCATCCATTTTTTTGTGTTTACTTTTAACAGTTATACTGGTTTGAGATTTAAAATGGCTGGAAAAGGTTTAAAACTTTCATGTTTGAAAGTGAGTGAATTAAAACAAGAATTAGAAGAACGAGATCTTGAAATAAGTGGTAATAAAGCTATTCTGCAAGAACGACTTCGTGTGGCATTGGTTGAGGAAGGTTTGGATCCAGACATATTCCTCTTTGAAACCCCATATGGTGAGTTAAAGTCAGCTTTGGAAAGAAAATTAGAAGAGAACAGAGATATATTTGAGGAAAAATTGCAGGAAAATCATAATTTCTTAAGAAATGAAATAAAAAACATGGAAGATAAATTTGAGAAAAATCATAATTTTGTAAGAAATGAAATGAAAGACATGGAAGAGAAAATGAAAAACATGGAAGATAAATTTGAAAAGAAGTTTGAAAAACTACAGGAACACAATAATGGCATTGAAAGATCAATCTCTATGGTTGATGTTGCCTCTGTTAATCAAATTAGAGAAGACACTTCTGTAAGTTATCAAAAAGCACCTATCATCCTGCCAAGTCATCCAATTGGGCTACCCACTTTTGATGGAAAGATGCCATGGGAAGATTACCGTTCCTTGCTTGAGACAGCTGCTGACATACATGGCTGGACACCTGCAGTGAAAGCTGCAATGCTTAGCCTGTCACTCCGTGGAGATGCATTAGCAGTTCTCCAAACAATCCCTATGGCTGATAGGCAGAACTTCGATGTGCTTCTGAGACACATAGAAATGAGGTTTGGCCATCAACACATGGATCAACTTTACCGTTCACAACTCAAGAATAGGATCCAGAAGCCAAACGAATCACTCCAAGAGTTCGAAAGTGATATTGCCCACCTGGTAAGAAAAGCCTACCCATCTGTGGATGATAGAGTATATGAGATTCTAGCCATTGAGAGGTTCCTGGATGGTCTTTGGGAACCTGAAACTCAACAAGCTATTAAATTGGCTCGCCCTCAGACACTCAGTGAGGCCCTCACCCAGGCTTTGGAATTCGAAGCAGTACGACAATCAGTGAAGGGTAATGCCCGAGTCCGGGCTGTTGAAGCAAAGGATAGTAGTGATGAGTCTCTGGAAGAATTGGTGAAGAAAGTCATAGAAAAGTTAAGAACAGGAAGGAGGGAGATACGTTGCTGGCGCTGTGGAGAGAGAGGGCACCTGCGTAATAAGTGCCCAAATAAATCAACCACTGAGAAGAATCAGGAAAACTAAAGAG
Organism: Conomelus anceps; assembly: GCA_948455865.1. Taxonomy (NCBI): domain Eukaryota; kingdom Metazoa; phylum Arthropoda; class Insecta; order Hemiptera; family Delphacidae; genus Conomelus; species Conomelus anceps. The sequence goes on along the minus strand of OX418216.1, from coordinate 75,678,262 downwards.
GGTTGATGTGAAGGGGCAACCATCAACCTGTAGACAGAAGACCCTCTCCCCATGTACAAAACCAGTCATTGCAATGTTATCTGATAAACCCCACAGTCTTTACATTAATGGAATGGTGAATGGAAGCTCCTATAAATTACTTATAGATACTGGAGCCACTAAGACAATAATAAACTCCAAAACAGTAGCTAACCAGCAAGATATCTCACCAACAACCTGGAAGCTGAAAACTGCTACAGGTGGGCCTGTGAGTGTCTGTGGAGAGATGATTGCCACCTTCAAGATTGGTAAGGCCTGTTTTAAACATTGTGTACTTGTGGCAGAGATTAGTGAAGAAGTCATACTAGGCTTGGATTTTCTTTCTACTTTTGGCCTAGAGTTGGATCTTAGAAGGAAGACATTGACCATTGGTAGAGATGAAGTTGTTCTACACTCTGGAAAAGACTGTACAGCCCAAATACAACTGCTGAAAGAAATCACAATACCAGCAAGGAGCCAGATTGTGACTCATGCTACGACAAAGGAGGATGTCCCTGTGGGGATTAATGTGTTGCTAGAGCCAGAAATCCATGAGGAGGAGCTTGGTCATGGTGTCCTAGTGGCTAGGACACTTTTTCTTACTAGCCAAGAATTCCCTGTCCTCTTGATGAATGTGAATGATTATGAAGTTACTTTGAAGAGAAGTAGTACTTTGGGACATTGCTCACCAGTCACATCTGTCATACAACAAATGCAGACAACTCAACCACAGAAGAAGTGTCTCCCAGAGAAGCTGAAGGCCTTTGTTGAAGTATCCTGTCAAGATCTAGTCAAAGAACAACAAAATGAAGTAAAGGACCTCATAACTAATTATCAGGATATTTTTGATATAGGAGAGGGCCCAAAAGGCAGAACCAACATAGTTGAGCATGCAATAGATACTGGAAATGCCAAACCCATCCGCCAGAACCCTAGAAGGTTACCTCTGGCTAAAAGAGAGGAAGCTAGAAAAATAATTAAGGAAATGGAAAATGAAGGTATAATTGAACCATCCAATAGCCCTTGGATTTCACCAGTGGTGCTTGTAAAAAAAAAGGATAATACACTCCGGTTCTGTGTGGACTATCGTCTTCTGAATGACGTCACCAAAAAAGACAGTTACCCTCTACCTCGAATTGATGACACACTGGATAGCCTGGAAGGTTGCAAGTTGTTTTCGACTCTGGACCTGAAAAGTGGATACTGGCAAGTTGGACTTGAACCTAAGGACAAAGAAAAGACTGCATTTTCAATCGGAGAAGGTCTTTGGCAATTCACTGTGATGCCATTTGGCTTGTGTAATGCTCCAGCAACCTTTGAAAGATTAATGGAGAATGTGTTGAGGGGACTGTCATGGGAAACTTGCCTGGTCTACCTGGATGACATCATTGTCTTGGGAAAGTCTTTCCAACATCAGCTGGAAAACTTGAAGCAAGTATTTGAAAGACTAAGACAAGCTAACCTGAAGCTCAACCCAAAGAAGTGCCATCTGTTTAAAAGACAGGTTAATTACCTAGGGCATGTGGTATCTGATAAAGGTGTGTCTATGGATCCTGAGAAGGTAACAGCCATAACCAAGTGGCCAGTGCCCAAAGACAAATCAGAAGTGCGGAGTTTCCTTGGCCTTTGCACATATTATCGACGGTTTGTGATGGGATTCTCTGGTATAGCAAAACCCCTCATCAAGCTGACAGAGGAGAAACAGAGTTTTCTCTGGGACAAAAATTGCCAGCAGGCCTTCAACAGACTAAAGGAGACACTTTGCCAAGCACCTATATTGGCTTACCCAAGAGTTGAAGGCAAGTTCATTCTTGACACTGATGCCAGCAACACAGCAATTGGTGGAGTACTTTCTCAAGAGCAAGATGGGGAGGAAAAGGTCATTGGATATTTTAACAAGGTGCTGTCAAAACCTGAGCGTAACTACTGTGTTACTAGAAGAGAACTGCTAGCAGTAGTGAAATCAATCAGCCACTTCCACAAATACTTATATGGACGTCAATTCCTGCTGAGAACTGATCATGCATCCTTGACATGGCTTCTCCGGTTCAAGTCTCCTGAAGGACAAGTGGCAAGATGGATCCAGCACTTACAAGAATATGACTTTAAATTTGTACACCGAGCTGGAAATAGTCACCTGAATGCTGATGCCCTTTCTCGAAGACCCTGTGAGGAGGACTGCAAACACTGCTCACGCCAGGATGGGAAGGAAGGTTTGGTACATAGGACAACTATTGCCAATGACCACTGGCAAGGTGCTGAGTTACTTAAGGATCAGGAAGAAGACCCTGATCTGAAGCACCTTTGGTTGTGGAAACGTTCTGCAAGACGACCTAGTTGGCAAGAAATAGCACCTTTTCCACCACATGTCAAGTCCCTCTGGGCACAATGGGACTCTATTGTGGAAGACAGAGGAATCCTGAAAAGGAAGCTAGAGAATGCAGCTGGTGATCAGCATAAGCTGCAAATTATTGTTCCCAGGAAAAGGATTCCTGAAGTGCTGAGACAAATACATGATGGAGTCTCTGGGGGCCATTTTGGAGTTCATAAGACACTGGAGAAAGTACGAGAGAGGTTTTACTGGCCAAATTCAAGCAAAGATGTCAAGAACTGGTGTCGCAATTGCACTGTTTGTGCATCTGCAAATGGCCCCTTGCATAGAAAGAAGGCCCCCATGAAACAATACAATGTTGGAGCACCTTTTGAGCGAATAGCCATTGACATAGCTGGACCATTTCCATTGTCTGACAGTGGGAATAAGTATATCCTGGTAGTGATGGATTATTTCAGCAAATGGGTCGAAGCCTATGCCTTGCCAAATCAAGAAGCAGTCAGTGTTGCTGATGTAATAATCAAGGAATTCGTCAGTCGGTTTGGTGTCCCATTAGAGTTACATTCTGATCAAGGAAGGAACTTTGAGTCTTCAGTGTTTTCCCATATATGTGAGGTGCTGGGAATCCATAAGACAAGGACTACACCCCTTCACCCTCAGTCAGATGGAATGGTGGAGCGTATGAACAGGACCATGGGAAAATACCTGTCAAAAGTTGTATCCAAGCATCAACGAGACTGGGATCAATATCTTCACCTATTCCTGATGGCATACCGAAGCTCTGTCAATGAGTCTACAAAACTTTCACCAGCCAAGGTAGTGTTTGGGCGAGATATTAGACTGCCTTGTGACTTAAAGTTTGGATGTACACCTGGAGAGGATTTGGTAGGAGAGGACTATGTCACCCAGTTTCGGAAACAGATGGATGAGATTCATGAGATTGTTCGAACCAACATCCAAGGAACCAGTGACAAGATGAAAGAACGCTATGATATCAAGGCAGATCATGGTGGATACCAGCCTGGAGACTTAGTTTGGTTCTACAACCCACAGCGACGTCAAGGGTACTCCCCCAAATTACAGACTTCCTGGGATGGACCTTTTGAAGTGGTTACTAGAATCAATGATGTAGTCTACCGGATCAAGAAACCTAGAGGAAAACCAAGAGTTGTCCACTTCAATCGACTGGCACCATTCCAGGGAGACAATACTGCAGGTAATGCCCAAGATGTGAGAACTATTCAACCAGTTGATCCCAACTTTGAAGAATTTATGGCCAATTTGGACATGTTCCAGATAGCTGAGGTTACAAAAGTCTGTTATCAAGATTTGTTCACCCTACCAAAAGACTATGCTCTGGCTCACTGTGTAGCTAAAAATCTTGGAGCTTCTCGGGGTATTGCTACAGTATTTAGGAAAAAGTTTGGAGGACTGAATGATCTGGAACTTCAGAGACCAGCTGTTGGAAGAACACTACACCTTCAGAGGCAAGGAAAACAGCTCTTCTGCTTGGTGACAAAAGATCAACCTCAGCAGGAGTCCACCTATCAAGCCTTGTGGGAGAGCCTAAATCATCTGCGGAATTGTCTTCAAACTCTGGGAGTGAAGCAGCTTGGAATTCCCCGATTAGGTTGTGGCTATGATGGGTTGGACTGGAAAATCGTGAGGCCAATGATTGAAACAATCTTCAAAGAAACTGGGATTACCATCTCAGTTTGCATGTTTGCTCCATGGGCAGCTAGTCAGTTGTATCCAGTAAGGCCACCCCCAATCTGCAGACCTGTAACTGTTCTGGGACAGAACAGTCTTAAGGAGGGAGCAGTGCTACGGCCAGGTGACAAGTTGTTTATGTAAAAATCAGCTGGTAATAGCAAATATAATGTTTGCAATGTTTGAAAGCTTGAGAAGGTTTTCCAAGAGAAGAAAAATAGTTGAGTTCGTGTTAAGCAGTTCAAGTGTTAATTTTCCAATAGTTATTCTTTAATAAAATCCATGTTTAAAACGCCTCTGACTGTTTTATTCACGTAAATTCATAACAATATATATATATATATATATATATTATTTTATTTAAAAATATATTATATTTATTTATTTAAAAACAATTGAAAAAATATTTAGTTGATAAAGCTTTTTATAGTTTACAAGAGTTCCTTTCAAATCAAAATTAAGTCTCACCTCAAGTAATTGATAAATAGTAATTATGGTGACTAATGTATAAGCGTTTATAATTGTTAATCTGACATGTCTTATACTCCTTAACTGGAGTCTCCAAGACGTAATCTGCAAAAAAAAATAATATTAAAAAAAAAAATGAGTTCAATTCACTACTGAGAATTGAAAAAAAATTGTCTTTATTTTCGGGGTAGTCCGCGAAAGTTAATGTTTCAGTGATAACCTCTTTCAAGACAACACATCACTTTCTTGTTTCTCATCATTTCGATAGAAGATCTTTCCGTCCCTAGTCCAAAAATTTCCAAGTCCATGGGTTTGGGAATCAATCCTGTATATTGAAACACGCCGAGCATCCATGTTCCCTCATCACCATGCCCGAAGACCGAATCCTTCAGTAATTTATTTTTTTGACACCGTTGGTTGCGGTAACTGACATACTTCACTATAATTGGTCTAGGCTTATTCTTTGATTTACTTTCATTTTTCTTACCTAACCGATGTGATCTAACAATACAGGTATTGGTAATATTGAGAAGCAATTTATAATTAATTAAATAATTAAATCTATAATTTATATCTAAAAACATATTTAAATCATAAATCTATCATCTATCATTTATAGTTATACTATTCTATTTGAACTATAAACTTCTATAAGAATTTAAATACATTTAGCCAGTGTATATAATTTTCCATCTAATTTGTCTTTATTCTGTTCTGCTATTTCTTTGTTCGCAAATGAGATACTTTTGTCTTATTTGAAAACTTTTTCAATTGTTGATTTCTAGTGGATTCGGCTACTGCAATCAAGTTTCTTCTTCTAAATCGTTGCTTGATTACAGTTTTCTTGTCTTGCCGACGAATGAGGAGATAGTAGATGATTTCAAACGAATTCAGCAAACTTACTCCCAGAAAAAGACCAGCAGCACCTCCAATTGCCACTGTCAGGTCCAATAGTGTCCTAACCACATTTCTTTTGTATCTTTCGCGAGGTAGGGATTCCATTCGAATGGATATTTCAGTTCCATATGCATCATCATCGTAAAATTCATTTAAGTAGGACAGTTTGGAGATAACTGTGTATTCAGGCTCCTCGCAACTTGACAAACATTGGCAATCAAATGAATTGACATCATTGGGACTTGAAAGCTGGAGAACCTCAGAATAATTTGTCAAGCATGTCAATCCTTCAACATCGCAAACTTTCAGTTTCAATTTTGCAGGCATGAAGTGATGAACACATCCACAAAGATTCATCTGAAGGTTGGCTCTGCAATTAACAATGCACGCTGAGTAGGAATAGACCGAGTAAGTGTCAAGAATATTTTCTTGAGGAAATCGACAGTTCCTTTGTTCCACGGTAATATCGTGCAGTAGGGGATCGTTTTTTATTTCTCTCATTTGAAACGACAAATTAAATATACTTCCCCATGTTATTATTTCTTTCTCTTCGTGTGGATGATTGAGGAACGGAACATCTTCTGGAGAATGGAGGTAAAGTTTCACCGATTCGAAAACCTTCAGTTGCAGAACACCAGGACCATTTTGTCGATTTGATGATAGAAATAAATCTTGTGACTCCAGCTTATGAATCGAGTTGAGCGTATAGCACGTACCAAATTCTGTATCAAGAGGTCGAAAACGGTCACAACAGTTGAATGGTTGATCATACCATCTGCATGCTCCAATCAGCTGCGAACAGGGAGCACGAATCTGTTTCACAAGGGAGTTCACATTTTCAGGGCATTGAATTGTCTTGTTGCAGTGCATCTTGCACGAATAGCATGTACCATCAAAGAACGTGACATCTCTCAAATAAAAATCCAAATTTAAATTTCTGTCCACACCGAACATTTTGTTTCCCCAATCATAGATTTTGTCGGCGGACTCGTGTTCGCAGATTGAAATAGCCGGAAATGTTGTCTCCCAATGCAAATAGGTTGTCTCAACTGTAAAACTGACCGCGTTGTTGTTAAAATTGTACCATGTCTGATTTATCAACTGAGACAGGCCTATAACTGCGCCTACACAAACCCAAACCCAGAAAATCCGTTCAGACCAGTGTCGTTCTGAATCTATGATGTAATGTAAACCATGTATTGAACTGTTCTGACAAAACAATTTTATTCGCTCCATTAATTGACTTGCTTCAACTTTTGATCAACTTGAGATTCAGCTCTTGATTAATTGTACTTTATTCGCTTCCAATATTTATTTGGTACTTCCAATGCTGATTGAAATATTCTACTCCATGAAGTAGGAAGGTGAATGGCGAAGAAACTTTAGATTGATGGAATAATTTTCGCTGAATAATAAGATATCGCTGTATCAGATATATATGATTTTATTGCCTTATCTTTCTTCGCTCTTTTATAATTTTAGTATTTTTATATTTATGGTCTGTAATAATGTCACTTCAACCTATCACATGCAATATACAGTACTATATTTAAAATTTCCTATTTTCATAAACCTTTTCTATTTCCCTTTATTTGAAGTATTAGTAGTATTGTAAATGAACGAAATTATATTCTTTCACTTTATTGTTCAATTCAGTAAATAATAAAGCAATAAAAATGAATTGTAAAGCTGGTATTAAACATGTACCCACAATTTGGCATGAAAACTGAAAAAGGAGAACCTCGGACTATGTGCACAAGCAAGCATGTTTAATAGTCCGATTTTATCTGTAAAATGAGCTTACTCCATTAGATTTTATCATAGTGAAAGCTTTTAACAGTCCATTAACTAGAAATCGATTGATATCCTAATTTGCAAAAAGTCAATTCCTATTGATGTGGGCTCATATAGAGCTCTTGTTGTTGTCTTGAAGTGTAATTTATCTTTTCAATTTGAATTCTACTGATAAATTAACAAGTATCGTCGTTACAATATGTCATCAACATAGAGATGAAAGTTTTTCTTGTGAATCAGATTTTATTGATGTTGAAACTTTTGAATTTCAATTCATTATTATCCTCAAAAATGTAGAAGTATTACATTACATGATGAATACCTTGGTTTCTACCCACTTCATTAAAACAAAACAAAAGTTTTACGGCTCCTGAAATAATGGAACATTATGTGTTTTTTGGGCATGTGTAGGATTACATAATGAGCAGAATGAGCTTTGTGCCCATGAGCAGAAAGCCAATAGTGCGTCCGTTATCAATACATTGACGGTTCGTTAAAACATTGAAACTCTGCATTATAAGGCAACTCTATTTGATTTACCATATTGTAGCAATGTTAAGGTACGACTGATTGATCCAAACTTATTAATTTAATTATTATGACAACACTTCATGGGAGGAATATTTCTAAATCAAATGAGGCAATTCACTAAATCTCGTAGCTATTGATCATCTCACAATCATGACTAAAATTGATGGATATATTCATTCACTCATGAATATCATTTGGAATGAATGTCAATAATAATAATAATAATAATAATAATAATAATGAAAACAATAATGATAATTATTATTATTATTGTTGAGCGTTGAAACCTTGGTCTTCTTTCAATAAAGCTAGTGCAATAGACAGACTTATATTTACTCATCACAAAATACTGTATATTCCAAAATAGAATTCCCATTCCAAATTATATTCATGCGTGAATGAATATATCCATCAATTTTAGTCATGATTGTGAGATGATTGAATTAAATCTGCTATCAATAGCTACGAGATTTAGTGAATTGCCTCATTTGATTTCGAAATATTCCTCCCATGAAGTGTTATGTCATAATTAAATTAATAAGTTTGGATGAATCAGTCGTACCTTAATATTGCTACAGTATGGTAAATCAAATAGAGGTGCCTTATAATGCAGAGTTGCTGTCTTTTTAACAAGCTGTCACTGTATTAATAACGGACGCGCTATTGGCTTTTGCTATTGACAAAGCTCATTCTGCTCATTATGTGTTCCTACACATGCACGAAAACCACATAGTGTTCCATTGTTGATATCATGACGTTTTGCTAAAATCATCCTTTAACAACATAGTAATTCCCAATCCATACCTGTGAAATATTATTTTGTGAAGGTGAATATTAGGATAATATAATTTTGAAAATTTTCAATGCATAATCTGCTAGTAATTAATAAAAATTTACGTTTTTTTTTCCACAGAGAACACAAAACATTAGTATTGATAAAAGAGAAGAAACCTATTGGTGGAATATGCTATCGAGCATTTCCGTCTCAGGGGTTTACAGAAATAGTATTTTGTGTAATCAGCACTTTTCTCCAAGAGAAGGGCTACGGAGCTCACATGATGAATCGTTTGAAAGATTATCACGTTCAGAACGGCATATTCCATTTGCTAACATTTGCCGATGAAAATGCTATTGGTAAGGAGTACTTGAATACTCAAACACATGAGCTCTTGTTTTTATATATTGCTGAATTTGTGAGATTTTCTCAACATTCTGTTATGATTTTATTATGAATGATTCCTATAGAAACATTACTTTTTTGAGATGAACTTTTAAATGTGAAATTGTCATTCCTAGTGATTTAACAATAAAGCCTGAAATTAGTAAGAAATATTTCTGTAGTCATTCTTTAGGAACAAAAGAACAGTCTTCAGGAGCAGGTGGCTGAATATAGCTGTACTGTAGCTGTTTGGCCTGATTCTACTTGGTAGTGTTTGGCATCAGTTATTGGGTTGTGAATACAATATTCATACATGGGAGGATAAAAGACTGTATTCAAGCTATAAGAAATTTCTAATGAACTCAAAAATTATAGAAATGTGTATACAGTTGAAAGGATCAGCTACACATTACCTTTATCCTACTGAATCATTATTAACTTTTGCTGCTGTATAAGTTGATTGAATATAAATTGAATGTACTATTTTCTAGGTATTGGACCAATACCGGCTGTAACACAACTGACGTACATTTCTATTCAAAAATGAATTTTTATTCAAAAATTTAGTCGAAAATGGGCTTTTAGAGGCAGGCAGGCTTTGCTTTAATATTAAACTAATGCTTAATAATTCAGATTTTCATTACCGATTTTCTGTTTGAAAGAAAAATTAATGGGCTCCACAATAATCATTCATTTTATTATCTATGCCCATATCAAGTGCATCTGTTTTCAAATGAATTTCTTTTTATTTGCAGGCTACTTCAGGAAACAAGGTTTTAGTGACAATATAAAATTGAATCCTGTAGTTTATAAGGGATTCATCAAAGACTACAAAAGAGCTATGCTGATGCACTGTCAATTGAATGAGAAAATTGTTTACACTGATTTTCGGTCCATTGTTAGATTGCAGAGAGAGGTGAGTTAATGTCATTATGAGTTAACTCGTTGGAATGTTCTCTGTTATGGTCTCAACTGTACTGCGCTTTGTGTGTAATGTTTTTTCGTTATCATCTCATTTTGTTTTAATTCTTCACTCATTCTATTTATTCTTCTTCTCCTCTTACAGTTCAGATTATGGACTGTTTACTTTAAGCTGACTGTTATTATATTTTGTTATTCAATGATATTACAGAATATTTCAGTAAGGCTTGCTTATTCCATATGATATGCTTACTTATCAATGGCATAAGTTTAGTCTGCAGTATCACTTATTTCAAAAGCATGGGGAGTTGAATGTGGAAGTGATCACTTAATGGTTATAGTCAAAGTAAACCAAAGACAATTTATAAGCAATTCAAACAAGGAAGAAGGAAAGAATGGAGAGAAGATTAGAAACTGAAAAACTTGAGATCAATCAAATATCAGATGAATTCAAACTAAAACTGGAGAATAGGTTTAGTATTCTAGAAGACTTGGATGGAGATGACATTGACAACAAATTGACAAAACTTAAAGATGCTACATTAGACAATGCAGAAGAAGTATATGGCAAAAGGAAAAGGAGTAACAAAACGCCATGGTTTGACCATGAATGTGAACAAGTAGTGGAAGAATGGAGTAGAATGAAAAAAAACTGGATAAACAGTAATAGTATAGAACTAGAAAACTGCAAGAAGTCAAGCATGGAAACCAATAAGATGCTTAGAAGGAAAAAAAGACTACATTAAAGGTCTTTGACAAAGCTGAAGAGAAAAAAAACAGCAAACAATGTAAAAGACTTCTACAGAAAAATAAAAGATTTTTCAAGAAAGAATTTACCCATTTGGAGTGAAAAATAAAGAAGGGCGCTTGTTAACGAGAAGTTATGGAAAGATGGTAGGACTTTTGTGAACAACTAAATGTTGAGGAGCAAAACAGGAGTCTTTTTACCAACAAGTTCTGCCGATTGTGGAACCTCAACCAGAGAAGAAGTTCATTATGTAGTTAAAGCCTTTAAAAGCAATAAATCTCCTGGAAAAGATGAAATAACAACAAAATTGCTGAAGAAAGGGGGAGAGGTTATCATAGAAAAGTTGTGGGAATTGATTTTAGAAATTTGTGAGAAATGCAATCTGAATGGCATGAAGAATGTGGTAACTACAGAGGTATTTCTCTCTTCAGTGTGCCATATAAAGTATTTTTCAAAATTATCCTCAACCGCCTTGAACGCTATTCAGATGAAATAATAGAAGATCATCAGGCAGGCTTTGTAAAAGCCAGATCAAAAACAAGCCACGTGTTCATATTGAAAGAAGTGGTGGCCAAATATTGGGAGTATAACAAAGAATTCTTTACAGGTTTCATAGATTTCCAAAAAGTGTACGTTAGTATAAACAGAGATAGATTATGGGCACAAATAGATAAATTTGGTATGCCAAGGAAACTCATATACCTCGCTAAAATGAGTGTTGACGGAACAAGATACACGGGTATAGTCAGGGCCATTGCTGTGAATCTTTTTCGGTGAATTCAGGAGTCAGACAGGGCGACGGGCTCACTCCGATTCTAATCAATATGGCCACAGAAGAAGCACTTCAAAACGTAGCACAACAGAAGGTTGGCGTAGAAATTGTAGCAAAAATTAATTTATTAGCTTTTGCAGATGATGTGGCAATGATTGCAGAAAATGTAGGAGATTTGAAAACTCATACCAAAGTATTGATGAGAGAAGTAAAGAAAGCTGGTTTGATGATAATTGACCCAAAAACTAAATTTATAAACTTTACCTGGATTAAACAGCTAAATATTCTACAATTTTTTTCGTATTCGAATTGAACCAGCTGTGCAATGATATTATTTGCGTTAGCCTAAACTAACCTAGATCACATATTGGCGATATGATATTTACAATATATGATGATGGAGTACCAATTGTATTGGCCAACATATATTCGATCGGTTTGGAAGAGTATGTGTTCAAAATTTGAAGTTGATTGGTGAAAGCGTATGAAAGTTATCGTCAAACATACATACAAGTTAACTTTATTAAATACACAAAAGTCTTTTTAAAAAGCTTTTATTTGGTTAACAATTACAATAAATATGCGTACTTATACATAGTACTGAGAAATGAGGACTATCCGCTATGCGCGCTGGAGTAGAACTGAATAATTATTACAATGATGCTAATATCTCTATTATGCTTAGTTAACAATAATGGGGTAGAAGGTGCTACATAACTCCTCCATCCCTAAATAAAACTTCGGGGGTAGTAGTGTTGTTAACTATGTTAATGTTAGATGTTTCCTTTTTCTTAAAATAAGAATACAATAATAAAATTGATATTGAAATGATAATAATAACATAGATAATAATAGTCCAAATGCTAATTGAAGTAGTTACAATATCTTCTTCCATTATGGGTGTGTATTTGTTAACATCTATCGGTTTGAAATTCAATTGTTCTAAACTTATTTTGAATTCTGGTTCTTGAAATTTTTCTAATTTTGTAAGCACAGTATCCAAGTTGATTAATTTTGTCTTATATTTTGATTTTGATACATGATTAAGTAATTTGTTGTTATAATAAATTGAATTATTGTCATTCGTAATTAAATATACTCCTTTTATCGATTTCGTAACAGTTTCATATGGCTTTTCAAACCTTATGGTTTCTTCATTTGGAAAAATACATAGGTAACTGTCTAGCTCTGGAGTCCATTCAACAATACTATTTGATACTATTACTTCAGTATATTTGCAGTTTGAAGTAGTACCCATTTTAAAAATTTCTTTTTCACAATTTAACTTATCATGATACAATTGTTCTGTAGAGCAGATATAACTTGAACTGGTCTTTTTACCACATTCATTGATAAGTCCTTCAACTGACACTTCATTTTCATGATACTTATTTGTTTTCAGCATATATCTAACTTTAGGTATAATGGTTACGTATTTATTATCTAAAACATTTGGTATTGAAAGCAATTTGTATAAATTAAAGTTCGATTCATCAACAATTGGTAGTTCCAAAAAGTATACTATTTCTTTAGAAGTTAATTTACAGTTTACATCTATTAAGTTTTCAAATTCCCACATATTTTTCAATTCTGGTTCTAAAGGTAATTGTTTATTGTAATAAATTGAAATTTTCTTAATCTGTTGGTACAATTCTTTTGTTGATATGATACTTGGATGTAGGACTTTTAATTTACAGAATATTAGAGAATTTTCAATATTTTGAATCAAGCTTAACACAATATTATAAAGGATATTCAAATGGTTCAGTACATCCCTATATTTTTCTAATTCTATATAATCACTAAGTTTCTCGTTAACAATCAGGACTTTCTTTTTCAATTCATTAAAATTGTAGTTAACAGTTTTCAAGGTCTGGTTGAATTCATAGATCATTTCTGAGTTGAATGAGTATTGAGATTCTATTTGATTTATGACATTATTTTGATTTTTCTTTAAATGTTCGAATAATTTATCATATTTTTCGCCATCGTCTGAATCTAAGTTTCCTGTTACAAATTTTATCGCATTTCCAAGTCCATTTATAAGTCCTCTTCTCGATCTTCTATTATTATCTAAATTGATTATATCCAACTTATCTTCTACAACATTCTTTGTATGATTTATTAGCTTTAAATAGTTCACTATATCCCTAGCTTTACTACCATTATCTGTTACTAAATCTACGTGTGCCGTTACAGGAATTGTATTCTTAACATTTTCCGACACTTTGTCGTAATATGAATTCAAATTATTTACATGATCAAAAATACTTTCTAATTCGTAATAATGTATAAAAGTGTGTCTTGCAACTTCTAACTTTGCAGAGCCTAGATCTACTGAAATTATTCCTAAATTGTTCGTTATATTCCTCAATTGTTCGGCTCCTGATGATACTCTCAGCAGGAAGTAGAGGGACCTGGAACAGGGTTGGAATCAGAATTATTTGGTTGTCTGGTTTCATCCTCATCTTGATTTTTCTTTTTCTTTTCTTTGATTTTTCTGTGTCGCTTAATCTTCGAAAGGTGAATTTTCTCTTTAGTATTATGGTGTCTGGGGTTGATTTTGGCTGTTTTTAATTCTTTATTTACGGATTGAAGAGTTTCCTTGTTGAATTTGTTTTTCGTTTTACTTTGTTTTTGTAGATTTTTCACGTAGACTTCTTTTGGAATGTCCGGTAATTCCTCTCGATTTTTGTTTCTCTCGTTGATGACGTGTTCTTTTCTACTTTGATTGATGTCTCGTACGTGGTCGAATAATTGTTTGGTTTTTCCTTGTAATTACTGACATAGTCGTTAATAAATTTCTTTTGTATATCTATTTCAATAATGGGATTCGAATCTATGTGTCCATATAAAATTTCTAGAGGTGTCAACTTCGTCACTGAGTGAATGCTATTGTTATAGGCGATTATGGCGTATTTGACCATGCTTTCGATTGTTTCTGTTTTGAACTCCTCTCGATTGTTGAATATTCGTATGTGTTCTATTAGAGTTGAATGAAAACGTTCGGCTAGGCCGTTTGATGGTGGATGTTGAGTGCTTATCCAATGTACTTTGATTTTATGCAATTCAGTAAATTCCTTTACAAGTCCATTATTGAATTCGCATCCATTGTCGGCAACTATTGTCTGTGGAATACCATGGTGAGAAAAGAAACTCAGCAGTTTGTCGGCTATTTCGATACTGTTGCAACTGGATACCGGATAGCATTGTGCGTAACGTGAAAAGCTGTCAATGATAGTGAGAAATTTCTTTTTCTCTAATGTTATACTATCCATGTGAATTATTTGAAGAGGCCTCACAGCTGTTGGAGTCAAGTTCATTTCTAAATTGAGTGGATTCCTTTCGTATTTTGTTTTAAGACATACTTCGCACTTATTAATAAAATTTTGGATGTAGTTTTTTATGTTGGGCCAATAGTATTTTCTTTTAATTTGATCATACGTTTCCTGTATACCTCGGTGATTAGTTTTTCCTACATGATAATTATCTATAGTTTCAATTTTATCCTCTTCATGGGTTACGTCGAGTAGTTTTACCTTGCACCTTACGAGTGCGAGTTTTGAGAATTTGAAATTTTTAGCAATTACTGAGGCAAATTGTTCATAGAATTCATTTTCGAAGTACAAATTGTATCGAACATTTGGTACTAGGTATTCTTTAACAAATTCAATCACGTTTTTATCGAAATTATTTTCTGATATTTCTACCATCATCCTCATTTTATTATCAAATAGTTTGATAATAGTAACTTTCTTTGGATTATTCTTCACAAGTTTCAATATGATTTGGTTTTTGGCAAAATTAACTGGATCTTCTGACACAGGTATTTCTACTGAAGTATTGTCTTCATAATTGGAGTGTTGTGTGTGTGAATTATTTTCTATGAACTCTTCTTCCTCTTCGGGCTCGTTCTCCTCCAATGCCGGTTGTTGAGGTTGCAGGTTGATGTCGTTCCCTTGAGGTTGTATGTTGGTGTCGTTCTCTCCGTTGTCAAATCCAAGAAACTGGATTTCTATGTCGTCTAACTCTGTTGGTTGAAATTGTGGGTTGTCATTCTGTTCAATGTCGAATCCTAAAAATTGAGTCTCGTTGTCATCTACGTTGGCGATCATGGATTGTGTTTCTTCGTTGATAGGTCCAATATTTATCACTCCCTCAATAGCCTCATTGATTATAGCATCGACGTCGCTTAAAATTCCAGGTGCTTTAGTAGTATTGTTATTATTCAAATGAATTCTTGATAAGGCGTCCGCATTCTGGTTAGTTTTTCCTTTTTTATAAGATATCTCGTAATCGTATTCCTCTAATTTCAATCTCCACCTTAATAATTTCGAATTGGGTTCCTTCATGGAAAATAACCATTGTAGTGGTTTATGGTCTGTGAATATTTTGAACTTTCTGCCATAGAGATAGGGGCGAAAGTATTTTGTTGCCCAGACGATTGCTAGGAGTTCTTTTTCAATGGTTGAATAGTTCACTTCGGTCTCATTAAGAGTTCGGCTTGCGTAAGCACAAGGTAGGTCAGCATCGTTTTTATATTGACTCAAAATTGCGCCTATCGCTACGTTGCTTGCGTCGGTGGTCAAATTGAACGGTTTTTCAAAATCAGGATATTGAAGAATTGGTTCATTGGTCAGGATGTTTTTACAGGTTTCGAAACATTTAACATATTCCGGGTTATTTATATCGATTTTAGCGTTTCTTTTCAGGCATTTAGTGAGAGGCTTTGTTAGATGGGCGAAGTTGTTAATGAATTTACGATAATATCCTAAGAGTCCTAAAAATCCTTTTATTTCTTTCGTTGATTTTGGAATGGGATATCTTTTGATGGCTTCAACTTTGTCTGGATTTGGTTTGACTCCGTTTGGTGTTACTAGGTGTCCGAGAAAACTAACTTCTTTACGTAAGAATTCCGTCTTATCAAGTTACACTTTGAAGTTGGATCGCCTCAATCTATCAAAAACTTGTCTTAGCCTGTCGATGTGCTCTTCTAAACTAGTTGAATAGATTATGATGTCATCTAAATATACTAAACACAGTTCATTTTGAAGTCCTCTTAGTATGCTGTTCATGGCTTTTTGGAATGTGGGTGGACCGTTTTTCAGGCCGAAGGGCATACGTAAGAATTCGTAATGTCCAGTATCGGTAGAGAATGCAGTTTTCTCGACGCTGTCGGGATGCATCTCTATTTGGTGGAAGCCGGAAAACAAATCTAGAGTGGTGAAGTATTGTGCTCTTCCTAATTTGTCTAGGATGTCGGTGATGTTAGGAAGGGGAAATCTGTCGTCTATTGTTTTAGAATTCAACCCTCTATAGTCGATTACAAGGCGAAATTTCTTCTTACCGGATGCATCTTGCTTCTTAGGAATAACCCAAACTGGTGAATTCCATGGTGAATTCGACGGTTGAATTATTTTTTGTTCTAGCATGTCATTTATCTGTCTATTAACTTCAGTTCTGTAGATTTCAGGGTAGCGATAGCTCCTAGTGTAAACTGGAATATCATCTGTAGTTCTAATTATATGTTTAATTTCATTTGTGAATGTCAAAGCGTTCCCTTCGATATGAAATACGTCAGCGTACTCTTTAATCACTTGAGCTATGGCTTGTTTTTCTTCTGTGTTCATGTGATTAGTCCTTATCTTTGAAAAGTCAATTTTGTTATTTTGATGATTAAGTTGATTGAAATTCGTGCATGCATTATGACTATTTAATTTATTAGGCGGGATGCAATTGTAGTTTTCCATAGTTTCAACAGTTATTGGTTTATCAATGGAAATCTTCTTGTCGGATGTAGTAGGGTTTAGGATAGAGCAAAGGGCTTTGTTCTCTTTTACTTTCACTAAACATTGAGGTATTTCGAGTCCGGAAATATTTTTGTAAGACATTATAGCTTCACCTTCACTCATATTTTTAATTGGAATTTCGATTATGGTTTGAGTTCGTGCTGGAATGAGAAACGATTTTATTTGAGGCAACTGATTTTTTTGAGTATTTGTTGTTGTAGTCTTAACTGGTTTTCCTTCTGCATTGAAATAGTAAATCGGTAGTTTCATTCCGTTGAAATTGATACAATCATTGATGAAGTCCAAATTGATTTTTAGTTTTTTTCAAATTATCCAATCCGAGAAGTAGATCAAAATTTTTGTGGAAGTCGAAAAGGTAGAATGTGATTTTTGATTTATCAAGTAGGGGAATTTTGGTACTGAATTTTTCTGTTGAAATGCCGTGTGCTGTTATGACTTCAAACGGGTCTACAATTAAATCTTCTTTGTAACATTCCGTTCCTATAATTTTCTTCACAAACGATTTAGTACTTGCTGAATCAATAAGGATTCTAAAGCGTGTTTTAGGATCTACGAAATAGGGTAATTCGTTTTTGTCGTCTTGTAGGTTCATAATTGAAAATTTCTTTGGAGGCTCATATCCTCTAAAAAAGGATCTGCTTCGGTTTGTTCATTTGTTTCAAAGAATGTTTCGTTTTGATCATCAAAAGTTAAGTGTTCGAATTGGTTCTCCAATTCATCCTGGGAGTTTTCACCAAAATTGTTATCGAAATCGTTGTTTTGAGTGTCATCAATAGGTCTTCCTGTTATTTGATTCAGCCTAGATCGTTTCTGAGGGCGATTGTTAATTGATGAGATGCTCATTGGTGTTGGTTGATAACTGTTTTGGGGTCTCGGCTGATTGTTATTGTTGAAGTTTTGTGGTTTGGGCTGATTATTGTTGAAGTTCTGTTGACCTCTATTTTGTGGGTGTTGAAACTGGTTTTTGTTTTGAAAGTTTTGGTATTTTGGAGTTTGATTTTGGTAGAATGATTGGTTTCTTTGAGGATAGTACTGCATTTGCGGGTGAGATTGAAGTTTGTGTTGATTTTGGGGATGCTGCAATGTCTTTTTCGTGTTAGTGTTTTCATTGTAGTGGCCAATTTTGAATTGAAAATCGTTGGATAGCATATGGAGAGCACTGTCAAGTGATTCCGGGTTTTTTGTTCTCATGAGAGAACCAAGAGGCTCTCTCAATCCTCTCAACAACACCCTAAGTGCTAATCTGTTTACGTACTCACACATGACTTTTGAGACGGCTGATGTTTCTTTATTTTGAAAATAGGATATTTGTAAATTGAGTAATTTTTGGATTCTCTCGAAGAAGGAGAATGGAGATTCTCCTGATTCTTGTTTGAGTTCTGCCATTTCGAGGTTGAGAGTGAAACAATCTCTTTTGTCCATATAACTGTTGAGTAATACTTTCCTCACATCAGGCCAAGCGTATGAATTGGAACTAGTAATCAAGTCTAGAGCTGGACTTTTTATTCTTGCAAGGATTGTGGAAAAAAGATACTCGTTTTGGAAATCATCGGGATTAGCTGTTACGAAGAACTTTGCTACGATTTTGTCACAGATAGAAATGAAGCGATTTAATAGAGTAGGCTCTCCGGAATATTCCGGAATCATGTCTAGATACTCCTTTTTCAGAACAGGGGTTGTCGCTGCAGGGTTAGCGCTATTTGCATTAGTCGCCATTATTTAGTTGATTTTTAGAAGTAGCAAATAATATTAAAATTGTTCAAAATTCAAAAATGAAAATAATACAATGATTCCAAATTTACTCACAATATAAGAGTGTTCATTTTTATCCAATGGTTCATTAGAAGTTCGATTTTTCCGCCATACGTGTAGAAAAAATCAGAGGTAGAAAGTCCCAATGTCAGGTACTTTTCACTATATGAAGTTCTTCGGAGTTTCCGCTGTACGTGTAGAAAATCCAGAAGTACTGTAGAAAGTTCCAATGTCAGGTGCTTTCACAATGAAGATCTTCGGAGTTCCGATGTTAGGTGACCGAAAATTTCACTATTGTTCGCGTCCACTTCGTAAACGATTTAAAAATCGAAGAACACTAATTCACTAATATTCTCGAAGTGTCCTACCGACTGCGCCAGTTAACTTTATTAAATACACAAAAGTCTTTTTAAAAAGCTTTTATTTGGTTAACAATTACAATAAATATGCGTACTTATACATAGTACTGAGAAATGAGGACTATCCGCTATGCGCGCTGGAGTAGAACTGAATAATTATTACAATGATGCTAATATCTCTATTATGCTTAGTTAACAATAATGGGGTAGAAGGTGCTACATAACTTACATACATACATACCCACAGACGCCGAGAGCCTCGCTACGCTCGTTCAATCATGTAATTTGAATGGTTTCAGATTTTGCAACAGCTTTTGGAACAGAGAAAGCACGCGATAGAAGAGGTTCGTCCCGGCTTGACTTGCTTCAAAGAGGAGATCAACCGCACAATTCCTCTGGAGTGCATTCCGGGCATCAGTGAAACCGGCTGGCGGCAAGCCACACGCACCACCCGTGTCTCAAAAGTCACCGAAGAAACCAGTGATCCAGACACGCTGCACAAATCATTCAGAAATGTCCTAAACTCGGTAAGCCAATCAAAGTACCGTGCTTTCTCAATTTACAACTTTTCCATTTAGTAGCAATTGTTTCCCTCCTTATGTATGCCTTTAATAGGACTACGTCTAAGTTGTTAGTTTCTAAGCTTATTCTGTCTAGCCTGAATGAAATTACTTTACTTTATTCAAGAAAAGGGGTCACAAACAGAAACAAATGATTGCATCTGTGTAAGAGGAATACCGTGTTGATAGATATTTGTGGAAAATAAAAGAATTACTGATGAAATTGTAACTCTACTTTTCTTTTTATCACTCTTTGTAGTAGTTAGTGCTTTGGGCTGTACAGTATGAAAATAATGTAAACATTTTTCTTATTTTCACCGCCCCCAAAACTTGCTGCCCTGTATTGGTGCACTTGCAGTTAATTCGGCTCTGCTCATGTCCATTGAATATTCATTTCTTCCAGTTCACACTGATAGAATAACAAAACAGGTAGTAACTAATGCCAGAGTTAGACAGCAATAATTTACCTTATAAAATTCACTAAATGGTGTTAGGCAGCTCTGGTGAATACGTGAATCTTTTATCTTCTGATTAATGTGAATATTGAATCTTCCCATTATGTGAATCTTGTTTTTTGAAGAGTAAGGGCCCTTTTAGAAAAACACGTGATTTGGTATTATTTGGCGCTGAAAAGACGTGAGAAAATTAGCTGCATGAGAGAAATGCAAGGAACGAGCCACAGACGAGTGCAGCAGAGATTTTTTGAGCATGAGCTACTCATTAAATTTTTCAGCTGATTCCTGTTCTCTTTTACTTTGCCACACTCCAGCTGACTTTTTCACACTCGTTTTACTTTGTCACACTCCAGGTTTTCAACTGTTGGAAACATTTAATGTGTAATTCGTGCTCAAACTCGAGAAACTAAAACTATAGTTATCTGTGTACAAAGTAGCACTTTGAGCTCGAATTACAAGTTAAATTTTTTCTACAGTTGTCAGATTGAGTGTGTCAAAGTAAAAGAGTGCAGGAATCGGCTGTTTTACATAGTATAATGAGTGCATAAATAGCAGTTTTGGTGCGTAACTGTTGGAAAAATAAATGTCAGAGTTTATAATTTATTCCATCCACATTGATTTGCAATAATTGTTAACAATTGTAATATCCTTGGATTATTTCCACCATTAATATATATTAGCCAACCGGTTCTAATATCAAATGAATGCTATAATTCAGAGGATCCACTGTAGCTTAGTTGGTAAGAGCATTCTCTATGAAAGAGAAATGCCAGGGTTCGATTCCAACCAGTGACATGATCTTTGAATAATAGCATGACTTGTTAATGTTCTCAATAATAATAAATCCAAATTCTTCACTGCAACTGACAGAATTGGAATGAGAGTTCGAAATTTATTTCTTTAGGCAAGATTCCATCCTCTTGAATACCTCAACCTGAGCGATTCTTGTTGTTGCTATCCTGTCATCAACCCTTTAATAATTCAATTTTACTTGTCTTTCTCTTACAAATCTCTCAATCTCGTATTTTCTAGTGCTTGTAGCTGAATAGAATGGTGTTAAATACCGGAAATTGTGAAATGAACAAAATAGTAATGTGCCTTCGAATACCAATCTGTATGGGTAGTGAAACATTTGCCACTAAAATATGGAAGTCATTCTCGTTATACCCAGATTAGAATGTTAAATTACTTGTTTGTTTCTCTTACATTTTTATCCACATTGCCCATATTTTTTACAGATAAGAAATCATTCTCAAGCGGGGCCTTTTTTAGAACCTGTTGACAAGGATGAAGTGCATGACTATTACACACATATCAAATATCCAATGGGTAAGTTATTTGTGCTTAACAATATGAAAACTGCTTTGTTGAATGAGTATTCGTTTTGTGAAATATTTCAACATACTTGTCTCATTATAACTATTATAAATATGCATGAAATTGAAACAGCCCAGTCAAGTTGGACAACAATATAGCTATCAAGGTAAGCAAATTATATGGAAATGATACTTTCCTTGATTTTTAACCTTGGGTAAATAGTCAAACTATAAACTAATATTGAAAACGTAATGTTTTCAAAATTTACACTACATGACAACATTTAAATGAAATTTTCAGAACTATTATTATCTATTAGGCATTGTTTAAAGGGGTTAACCGAGAGGTTTTTTGGGGAATGTCAACTAAGAAAATGCTCTGTCGACAAATTGAAGATGCCACCTGACCAGGAACTGTGCCCTGAGGAACCACCAACCTTGACTTGCATAGAAGTCCAAAACCCACTGCTCAAATGCCTAAAACTGGCATAGGAACAAGACACACAATTGGCTACACAACACCAACTATGGGACGACCTGCAAGAAAAACCAATTGAGAAATACTCACCCACAGATCAGTTCTTTCTGCACCAACACTGTATCCAGAATCAGCTACTGGAGAAAAATATATCAACCCAGGTCCTAATGCTGGTGCATTAAGGTGCATGACTCATAGTGAGAGCCAATCATGTTTTATCATCATGACAATGATCTCATAGGACATCCAAAAGCAGAAGAGACCTATCACAGCATTTGAATCTACAGTTCAACCCACTGACTTTGACCTGAATCCGATTATAGCTACGGCTAGACGCACCAGGGTATCCATAGCAACCGTTCCTTATCGCTACGACAGACCACTCATGAACGTTAAGGAAAATTCAATTCATCGTTGACGGAACAGATCTCACAGTTTGACGAAATAGATCTTCTGGTTTTGGGAATAGCTGACTACACGCGCCATGGTCTTCATCTGAATAAGAGTAGAAGAACACAAAAACTTAGGAGACTTTAAAAAAAACCTACTGACTGTAGACAGTGGATCCACTTCAGGGAAAAAGATAGCAGGTGAGTCTTGCAGTGGTGCGGTGCGTGGGTCGATAGATAATCAGGAGGGCTCAAATATTTCTATTTTATCTAATACCAATGATTTTTTATAGGATGCGAGGTTTTTCATGTTAACTGCCAGGGCTTGCTAAATTCCAAATTAGATATAGAAATTCTACTGTCACAATAAGGTTCATCTTTTGATATCATGTGTCTGACTGAACATTTTAACGGATTTTTTATAGGATGCGAGGTTTTTCATGTTAACTGCCAGGGCTTGCTAAATTCCAAATTAGATATAGAAATTCTACTGTCACAATAAGGTTCATCTTTTGATATCATGTGTCTGACTGAACATTGGCTGAGTGAGAACGAACTAAAGGTTTTTACTCTTCCTGATTTTAGCTTAAGAGCACAATATAGTAGAAAATTTAAAATTCGAGGTGGTTCGTGTATATTTGTGCGTGAAAAATCAATTAAAAATTTTAATATTAGAAACGACATAGTCTCCTTAGCTGTTGAAAGTGTCTTTGAAATATCCGCTATAGAATTGAAATTGAGAACAATGCCCCAAAAATTAATAGTCTTATGTGTGTACAGAGCTCCAAATTCGGATTTTGAAATTTTTATTGAGTTACTCAGATCCGTTTTGTCCAGAGTCACAAAAGAGAAAGGGAAAATAGTGTGTTTATGCGGTGACTTTAACATGGATTACTGTAAGGATGATAGAAATAGTTTTTTTTTTTTTTTTTAATTTATTAGCAACATTCAAATTAAATAAAACAACTAATGGTCCGACAAGATTAACAAATAGAACAGCCACAGAAATTGATTACATTATTTCAAACTACCCATCAGCTCTCTGTACTAGCAAAACTATTCCCTGCTTCTTTTCTGATCATGAAGGAGGTAGTGTCAAGTTGAAACTACAGAAATTACATTCCAATTTTAACGAAAATAGATGTTTGAAGTATGGAAAAAGAAAGAAGTACCTTGTTTTAAATGAAACAAACATAGCAGCTTTGAATCGTGGGTTGTCAAATGAATGTTGGCACTCTGTTTACAGTTCCTTTAATGTTGAAGCTATGTTCAATAACTTCATGACTTCCTATGTAGGTCACTGTAATCACTATGTTCCCGAGAAGTCAGCAGGTAAGGCACAAAAAGATAAGCTTTTGTGGATTACTCAAGGTATTAGGATATCCAGCAGAAGACTGAAGGCTCTGAGCTTACTATTGAAGATCCCATCTTCAGCAGGTAAGTTGATTCACATAATCACAGCTTCAGGTGTTAAATTCATTAGCTTAGTATCCTATTATAGAATCTACAAACACACGTATAGGAAAGTTTTAAAGACTGCCAAAAAAATTGCCGCTAGTACATTTATTAAAAATTCCTCAAATCAAGCAAGAGCAATATGGAAATTAGTCAAGACTGAATCAGGTAAGAGCAACACTTTAACATTAGAAACTCATATAGTTAGTGAAACTGGAATTATAAAAAAAAGGTAAAGAAGCTGCAGATTTATTAAACAATTATTTCATCAACACTCCTCTTAAAATACAGAAATCAATCTCCAAAGATATAAGAGTCAATAATTTTTTACAATTTTTCAACAATGTTCAACAGATTGGCGCTCACTTTAAAAAATTTGATCCAATGAGTAGTGCAGAACTTAGAAGGATAATCAAATCATTAAAAAACAAAAGATCTTGTGACTGCTATAACATTTCAAGTTATCTAGTAAAGCAATCAGCAGAACATATAATTGAGCCTCTAACATTCATCTTTAACAAATCAATGCAAGCTGGTTATGTACCATCAAAGTTAAAACTTTCAAAGATAGTTCCTATATATAAGAAAGGTAATCATGAACTTCCTGAAAATCATTGACCGGTTGCCAAACCGCCTGTATTTCTTAAGATTTTCGAATACGCTGTGCTTCACCGATTAAGAAAATATTTGAACCAGTTTCAACTACTGTCTCCTATACAGTTTGATTCAGACCTGGCTCCTCCACAAGTGATGCACTTTTTTCTTTTATGGATGAAGTGCTTAATTCTGTGGATGGCGGATCCAGGGTGTGTGGCTTAGTTGCAGATCTTTCCAAGGCCTTCGATCTGGTAAATATTGAAATTTTATTTAAAAAAATGAAATTTTATTTAAAAAATGAAATTATATAGTTTTGATGATGCAGTACTCAAATGGTTTGTATCCTACTTTGATGAGAGATACCAGCAGGTTGAAATACAGTCACCCTTTTGTATATCATTCGGAATGGGTAAAAACGAGGAGATCAGTGCTCGGTTCGTTGCTCTTCCTCCTTTACATAAATGACTTGCCTTCATACCTTGAACCAGCACACTGTGTTTTGTACACTGACGATGTGAGTATTTTATTGAAAAGTAATAATCAACATAACATGGAGTCTGAATGTAAAATAGCTTTTTAAAAACTCAAAGAATGGCTAGCTTCCAATATGTTGATATTAAATTATAATAAGACTAAGCAAATTCCATTCAGAACGGCCCAAGAAGTAATATTAGAGACAGGAGATGGCAGCATAGGCTCAGTAAACGATGCAAAGGTACTTGGGGTGGTGCTGGACTCTGAACTCTCCTGGCGACCTCATCTTGATTATTTAAAAAACAAATTAAACTCAGCAGTATTCATTCTTATGTCATCTCATGTCATCGGTTTTTTTTAGTAATTGATAAACATTTCTATCATCATAAAAGTTGATTCACACATATAGGACTGTGCGCCGACTGTGCTGCGACCGTGTCGTTTTGGATGGATTCGCAGTCTATCCATTTAAAATACACGGCGACAGTCTCGAGTGATTCACACATATAGGACTGTGCACCAACCGTGCGCATACTGTGTCGTGGCCGAGCTCTTTCAGAGTGATCTATCAAGGTCACAGTCCGACACAGCCGGCGCACGGCCTGTGCACAGTCCTACATGTGTGAATCAACGTAGGGCGACCAGCCATAGCCAAGTGAAGCTTCGGGTGTTTCCGTTGAGCCTCGGGCATTTTCGTTGAAAAGAAAAAGTTCCTAAATTTTCCAAATCCAACATCCTTTTCATTCTTTTTATCTGTTATCCTATTGTTATTATTTTTACTTCAGATTTTAAATTAAATTAAAAACATTCTGTTCTTTGAATAAGAACATTTAAAAATTAATGAAAACATATGAAAAATGTATACATTTAAAAAACAAATTAAAAGCATTTGAAATCTATGCACATTGTTTATGCTTGAGGACGTCATCTCGGAACGTCTGAGTAAGCAATGCCCAACATGCAATGTGGGTTTTTAAGAACAGACCATGGGTTATCTGCCTGTAAAAAACTTACAAACTATCATGTCTAGCATTGTCTACTCAGACATGTTACTTAGATTACATCCTCAAGTGTAGAGGCCAAGCAATGTGCATGCACTTTGAATGCATATCATATAATATTTTTGAAGTATGTTTCATTCATTTTTAAAAATATTTCTTGTTTTTTAAATTTTGTATCTTCCTTTCTTCCTCTTGCAAAACAATTAATGCTGAATCCATCTCTGTGGCTGGAGTAAAATTCCACTGAAATTGCGTCATTGCAGAACAAAACGGTCGCAGCACAGTCGGCGCACAGTCCTATATGTGTGAATCAACCTTAAAGCAGTCATAACAGTAGCGCAGTATTCTCTCAAACATGAAAAGTGGGCGAAACTGAATTTTACCACTAATAGTCTATTTTCAGAAGTATTAATGCATTATTGTTTGATCAATGCCTGATGTTTCAATGTGAAAAAGTTATTTTGTCTATTAGTTTTCTTTCATATGTAAAAATATGTTTTTGATTTGTGATTTTTTTCCTACAGATCTGAAAACCATGGGACAGAGACTCAAAGCTGGCTACTACACTACACGGAGACTGTTCATTGCTGATATGACGAGAATATTTAACAATTGTCGTATCTACAATCCTCCTGAATCCGAACTTTATATGTTTGCAAATAATCTAGAAAAATATTTCCAAACACGAATGAAGGAATTGAGTCTTTGGGACAAATAACAATCAGCTTCCACACTCACAGATGAGCCTTTGGAGAAATCCAATGAGTCCAGCTTGATCTCTTGTGAATAATTTCATTTATTATTTCTTTATTTTTACCAAATAATTTCTCTACTCACAAAATGTACATAAACTTTTAAGAAAGTGATTTTAAAGTACCTACCTCTTAATTTCTTATTTGTCAATAAATACTTTCTGTTGTAAGAAAATATCTTGAATTTGAATGGAACTTGAATTTTGTAAATATTGGTTCGGTAAATCTAAATAAAACAACCTATAATAATAGTGTATTTTACCTATTTTCTATATTATTTATAGCTTGATGAAACAGTAATATTCATTAACACTTGACAATATTACATCGACACATATAAATGATTCTTTTCTTGTAACAAACCATTTAATTCCCCTACTCCATTGAAATAAATATTCTATTTAACAAATGTTCAGCATAATTGGTTTTATTAGCGGTAGTCTCTTTGCTGCAGTAAATGAATCTTCTATTTAATAAGTTTTGAATATTAGTAAATTAATCTTCTATTCAACAATGTGTTTGCTTATTCTATTAGTGGCAGACATTTTACTATGGTAGTTCCTTACCGTAACTGTAAGACAGCTATAGCTCACACCACCAAATTAGGCGGCTCTGAAAAAAAGTGTTGCTGCACGTTCGTGCTGTGTTTACATTTCTCTGAAAGGCCAGGAAATGAAGTCACTTGAAAGCCGGATACAGTTTACTTCCTAATTGGCAACATGGCATGGGTAGTATTGTCAATTCCTGCATTAAAGCTGTACATTTTTTACTATCAGCTGCTGGTCCCATATTTAGAACAATGCAATTTTTCAGAACCACCTAATTTGGTGGCGTGAACTATTTATAGGCGATTTTTTATTATTTTCGAATTCCTCAAATTGCTATTAATTTATACTTTAAAGCTACCTAGTGAATGTATATAGGTATGTTAGGATTCCAGTATAACTATTTATTTGTAATAACATATTATATACTTTACTATGGCCGATCCCCAGCTCACAGATTGCAAAAAGAATCTGCCTTCCAAAGATGTTGCTCAGAAATATAATTTTTCTTAGTTTTGAATATTTATTTCATTTATTACTTGATATTTTATTCATTTATTGAATTACTAGCATTTTACCCGGTCCTGCCCAGGAATCCTGCTTAGAGTTTCAATATTCTGGTAGATAACTTATAATAAATTGGGAAGGGCGAGTGAAATTGCAGTGTTGCTAGCCTTACAGTTTGGCTGTTTGAAGAGAGAAGTGCACAAATAAGCTGCGTTTTTCGACACTGCAATATTGATGATGCAACTTATCATGTATCAGCTGCTTTATGAGTTTCCTGCATCTCACCCACTTTACAAAAATGCTAAAATTCAACATTAATTTTGAATTGATTAATTGTACAAATTAGAAATCGGGCAACGGATTTTTTTTGGAGGATGAAGGAAGCCCACATAGGAATTGATTTTTTTGAGGATGAAGCCCACATAGGTCTGAGACCTGTGCGTGGGAAATGGTGATTGACGAGTTGGACATACAGTTTTAGGTGGGTTCCGAACCACCGGTTTGGAGTAAACATTTCATGCTTTGCAATGGGATGGTTAAATTAAACATGTGATTTATGGATTTCAATCATATATATATATATATATATATATTATATGTATAGTTATAGTCAACTCATTACATTACTCAATACCTAATACCATTGGTTTATGGAAATTCGGCCATCAAATTCTGAATCTAAATAAAGCAGCTACAAAGAAGCTAAATAAAGCAACCCACAGGTCTCCCATCTCTCCTATCCTAGCCGAAATCTTCATTCACAACATTGAAAAAACCCACATCAAAATCCATTCAGAAAAAATCATTTATTGGCACTGATACATAGATGACATCATTGTACTGTACAAAGGTAACACCAGACAAGTTCACACGTTTCTCACCTACATCAACAAAATCCACCCCAATCTCACATTCACCTTGGAAACTGAAATTCATAATTCTCTCAACTTTCTTGACCTCACAATCACCAAAACAAATCATCACCATACATTCAAAATTTACAGGAAACCCACCTCCATAGACATGATACCGTAATTCATAGTCACTCCAACCATCCAACCCAACACAAACATGCAGCCCTCAACTTCATGATTCACAGTAGACTCATCAACATACCCATGAACCCCACTAACTAGCAAACTGAACTCAATACCATCAAAAAACGGATACGACCCATCCATCATTGACAAAAAACTCCATAGAATAATTCACAAACAACAAAAATACCCACACAACCCCCACCAGACTATACTTCATATTAACATACATCAATCATACAACACAAACAATAGCAAATACCTTCAAAAAGCTCAACTACACAGTCGCATTCAAAACCAACAACACCTCAAGAAAACTCACCACCACCTCCAACATTCATTATCATTCGGGCATTTACAAACTGACATGCAACGAATGTGACAGCTTCTATACTGGACAAACTGGCAGATCTTTCACAGCCAGATTCAAAGAACACATAAAAGCCCTCATCCAACCACAGACAAAATCAAATTATGCTGTCCACTCACAAAAAATCATTCATTCATCAACATTGATCAAAACCTCCACATCCTTCACATTGCCTCCAAAAGTCATAAACTCAATACTCTTGAACAATTCGAAATTTATACTCAATGACCAACTTAATTTCAAATCTCATACCCTCTTCAACATAATCACAAACCCATCCTAAAAACGCCTCCCCCACACCTACTTCCCCCACCACATCCACTCCAACTACCTTCCTACGACCACCAGACCTTACATACTAGAAAACCAGTCAGTCTGCAACCAAGCGCCGAAGAAGAATGACATAGTTCGAAACGCGTCCGCCGCGACTCAAAAAAGGTCAGTTCTGCACAGCAAGTTTATACATATGAATAAAGCAGCTGATTCAATTGTCTTGCATACTTTTGAATGTCACATATTATCCAGCTGATTGGAGCATGCCTTTCTATCAAGTGTAACAAAAAATATCGTACATTACACCGCTGTAAATATCGTACATTACACCGCTTGGGTTTCCTTCTGAACGACTAAGGTCTCTGTTCCACATAGATTCTTTACAGGTAAGGCGTGACAGGTTTTCCTTGCGTCCAACCCACACAACTCGCATTGTATCAATTTTGAATGATGCTGTTCCTCCTCTCAAGGATTGGTTTCTCCTCCTCTCAAGGATTGGTCAGAAGAGTTAACACTTTCCATGTTCCAAGGTCGAGAACTCTACATAATTATTGCTCACCGCTCAATAGGGCCCTGAGGCTGTTCAATGATGTGTGTGAGGGTGTTGATGTGCATGGTTCTGTGAGTGGGGTGAGAGGGCGAATCGCTGACGTTTTGCCTCATTGAATGTGGTGACATTTCGTGAGAGTGGTCCAATGGCTGAATAACGATTTATCTTTCACCATCAAAGATTTCAATCCTTTACAATATACATTATTAATAGCTTTGGTTACCCTTTTTCTTCAACAACTTATATTCTTTTATTTTTACTTCTTATAAGCAGCCTATATTATTATATGATCACTATCACTATTTTACAAACACATATATTGCTTCTATCAACTTTATCTTTCTTACCTTTCATTATGTTATTCTCATATTATTCTTAACTTACCTCTAATAATTATTGTTATTTTATTATTTTTCTAGTGAATTTTGTTTTCTCAACTTTAATTATACATAATATTGTTTTGTGAATTTATTGCATGTTTTAAATTGTCATAAGTTATATTGTATTTGATGAATTGCTTTGTTATTATTAGTGAAGACTGATTTGGGTGCAATGCTTGTAGTCTTCCTTGCTTTTTTGAAATGAATAAATAAACTTTTGCCGGTTCTCGCATATTCACGTTTCTGCACTCGGCTATCGTCTTGTGCATGAACTACCATATGCTCAACCGGCAAAACGTTTCTTTCCAGCCTAGTAACGTAATATACTATTTGCAAGTGTTGGAAAACTCCTGGCAGATGCAATAATTGACTCTATTTAGTGGTGACCCAGTGGTGAATGACGATGACTGTAGTCAAGTTCATTGAACTAAGAACACTGTTATGTTATCGATGGTCAAGTGTACTTTAAGGGTTGATTACATTGGGATAGTTACTCGCTGAGCGAGTAGCGAGTAGGACGTTACTGACCGACCGTGCTACAGCAGCTCAGCATACCAAGCCAAATTATATTAAAAAAATTATTTCTAGAATCACTCCCATACTATGGAATTTCTAAGACAATATATAATATTGCAACACAAAATTAAAATATGAAGCAAAATTTACCAACAATTATTCAATGAAATTTCATCAAAACATTATACAATATATCTCATCTGAAGTGTTATGCTGGCAGCCTGCGTGATTAAGTGTAGGCTTTGGCCACAATAATATTGTATTTTGGTGTTGGCTACTCTGCCAGCGTGTATAAATGTGACCAAATTCAAAGTTGAGAGCCTGTCTACTTTGAATTTGGTCACATTTATACTCGCTGGCAGAGTAGCCAACACCAAAATGAAATATTATTGTGGCCAAAGCCGACACTTAATCACACAGGCTACCAGCATAACACTTCAGATGAGATATATTGTATATTATTTTGATGAAATTTCATTGAATAATAATTGTTGGTATACTTCATATTTTAATTTTGTGTTGAAATATTATTTATTGTCTTAGAAATTCCATAGTATGGGGATGATTCTGGAAGATAAATTTTTAATATAATTCGGCTTGGTATGCCGAGTTGCTGTAGCACGGTCGGTTAGTAACGTCCTACTCGCTACTCGCTTAGCGAGTAACTATCCCAATGTAATCAACCCTTTAAGCCTGGTTTACACGGGTCGAGTACTTCGGGTGAGCTACTCGGCCCAGTCACTGGGCCCAGTTGTTGTTTTGTTTGAACTCGCCTCAGTACTCGACCACATTTCAGAGCGTGACTGTTGACAGACAGCTTTAGTTTTAACGTTGTGAGTTTATATAATGGCTCGCCAAGAGTTTAAGGCCCAAGTTAGAAAGTGTTTCAAAAGAGCCTATGAGGTTATATTAGAAGAAATAGATGACGTTTTGGAAGAGGAAATTAACAAAGAACCTAGGGTATGGATTAAAGATTGGTTAAAAAGAAGAGACACTCTTGGGGCGTCCTCTCTTTTGCTACACGAACTTGCCGTAGAAGATGTGAAAGAGTACATATCTGTGTTGAGGATGACTCCTGAAATGTTTGAGTCACTTTTAGATATGGTAACTCCTAGAATATCAAAACAAGATTCTGTTATGAGAGATGCTATCCCCTCCCAAATCAAGTTAGAAGTTACCCTCAAATTTTTGGCCACAGGCAATAGTTTTAGTTTTATTTTCTTTTTTAGGATGAAGCCCACATATAGCTCAGGCAATGAATGTTTTGTGTCATAACAAATTAGGGGAAAGCTGAATTTTTGCAGGATGTTAGTATACATAGTACTTACTCAAGAAAACCAAAGTCCCGACCCCTACCCCGCTTGCTTCCCCCACCATCCCCCTATCAACATTGCAAGAGCAGTACTTCAGTTAAAGGCTTATAACTCGGAAACTAATTAAGGTATCGTTGTGATTCTCATCTCATTTAATACTCAAAACTATTCTCTAAAAAATATGTCATATACATTTTCTATGTAGATAGCCTAGTTTTTCAGTAAAAATATAGTTTATAGAAAAAAATGTCACCACGAACCACAAAAATCAACTTCAACTGATCATATCTTTTTTAATATCGCGTTATTAGTTGTGCCGTTCCTTACAAAACTTATAGATAATTTAATAAGCTTTAAAATGATGTGTCTATTGATTACTATAGATCAAGTTATGGCGTCATAGTGAGTGATGAAATAGTAGCGGACACCGCGTCGCCGAACCCTACAGCACTGTGTATTGCATGGCTGTGTATTCATATGTATAGGACACAGTTATTTTAGACAATACAATTCCCTGAAACATACCAGTGGCATCTTTGTATCATGCATGAATTTTGAGTTATTGTAATTCAAAATGTTTAAAGATTATGAAAAAATTGAAATTTCAACTTTATGAATGATTATAACTTTCTATTCATGCTACAAGCCTGCCGTTGGTACCCAGTTTTGGGTAATTGTATTGTCCACAAGAAAGGAATCCTGTTTATTTCATGTTCGACACATGGCGTGGCTGTAATATCGGAAAACCTGGAAAATTACCAAAGTTTTTACTACATATAAAATTGTTTAGCTTGATTTAAAACGTGTTTTTAGCAGTTCTCTTCCTGAGGGTATGAAAGAAAAAGATGATACCTACAGTTTGAGACAAATTTTGCGATTTATTCTTCAGTAGTTTACAAGTTATTATTATTTATAATGATAAATCATCATTTTACAAAATAATGTAGTATAAGGGAAGCCTATACTGCCCTTTCAAGTAGAATTCCAAATTATCGGTCAAATGTGACATTCTACATATGAATTGAAATAGCCTCAAAGAGCTAAGAACGTAAAGGTGGAGTGCGACAGATGTTAGCAAAGGGGTACCCCCCCCCCCTCTACACCACTCATCTTATCAAATCGTCATCTCTAATCGTCAGTATGCTGTTATGCACATCTTTGGATTCATAAAAATAAGTTCTATAACTTCTATTTAACGCTATTTTCTGTAAATTGACATACAAAAATGTCCCCCTAAATATTGAAAAGTCTAGTTGAAAGAATTCTCTTTTGAAGATAATTCAATTTTTATAAAAGAAACTATCAGTTTTACCGGCAAAGTGAACAGTACATTTATTGCAGAACATTATATGACTATATTATGGAAGAAGAATCAACTCTGTTCGATAGTTAGTTACAGAGATATCGAATTTCCAATAATTAGAAACATTTTCAACTTTGAGGGGGCTTGGGGGATTTTTAGGGACTTTTCGGAAAATGTACTTTTAAACGTGTACGATTGATTGGCATATATAGTCTTGCTTGTCTGACAATAATTATTTATTGGATTGGGCTGGATAGCCAAGCGCCATGCAATACACAGTGCTGTAGGGTTCGGCGACGCGGTGTCCGCTACTATTTCATCACTCACTATGACGCCATAACTTGATCTATAGTAATCAATAGACACATCATTTTAAAGCTTATTAAATTATCTATAAGTTTTGTAAGGAACGGCACAACTAATAACGCGATATTAAAAAAGATATGATCAGTTGAAGTTGATTTTTGTGGTTCGTGGTGACATTTTTTTCTATAAACTATATTTTTACTGAAAAACTAGGCAATCTACATAGAAAATGTATATGACATATTTTTTAGAGAATAGTTTTGAGTATTAAATGAGATGAGAATCACAACGATACCTTAATTAGTTTCCGAGTTATAAGCCTTTAACTGAAGTACTGCTCTTGCAATGTTGATAGGGGGATGGTGGGGGAAGCAAGCGGGGTGGGGGTCGGGACTTTGGTTTTTTTGAGTAAGTACTATGTATACTAACATCCTGCAAAAATTAAGCTTTCCCCTAATTTGTTACGACAATGGCTATTTTTTGCATTCATTGCCTGGGCTAATAGGTCTGAGACCTGTGCGTGGGTAATGAGTTGGATGATGGTGATTGATGAGTTGGACCTACAGTTTTAGTGGGTTCCGAACCACAGTTTTCAACTGTTCTTGGTTGTAAGTTGATCTTAGGTTTTTGATTTTTTGTTTGGCTTCAGCTAATCCAAACCCTTCTTTTTTATTTTATTTATTTTTATATTGTGGAATTCGCATATTCCATAAGCATTCATTGTCTTGGTATAAACCTACAAACATCACTGTCTCCTCTTCAGTCCACTCCATTTCTAGTTTCCAGTTAAAACAGTGAACCACCAGACAAACTCTTCACCTAACCTCAAAACTGAACAGACGTTTCGCTGGGGCAAATTGTGGTGGAGAGGGTAGCTACTGGGCCGAGTAACTCGCTTCCCAACTAAACCACTCGACTCGCCCTGAACCGGTTTTTCCGACTCGCCCGCTACTCGACTCGCCGATCTGTCTACATCAAGCGAGTAGGAGGGCGAGTGTCAACTCGCATACTGACTCGCCCACTCTACTCGACCCGTGTAAACCAGGCTTTACTCTTCAACCAATCGATACTCGATATTTTGAGGTCGACTATTGAACGAACTAGTCCATCGATCACGACTGACGACAATCGACATTTCGTGTTCGCGCCGTTCGCGGTGATGAGATGTGATTATAGAGATGGGAAAAGTAGTTCATTGAACTGAACTATCTCTTCTTAGTTCGTTCACTTAAGTGAACCAGTTTAACAAACTAGTTCAATTGAACTATCTAGTTCATATATTTTAAAGGCGTGACTGGCTACATTATTTACAAGATAAGCTTCATTGTAGAGGTGCATTGTTGCACCTCTAGGCCAGATCAAGTAGACAAGTCTAGAAAATAAGCATCTAGTTTTTATTATTTAAACTAAAGATAAGTTTATAATGAAACAAACAGATCATTGGAACTGGGACTGTTTAAATTGAGAGAATAAAAATCATGATTTCTCACTTACAAAAAATTATTTAATGTAAAACTAATTTTATATGATTTATACTTTTACAAAGAAACAGCAACAAGCAAACAAGGTATGAACAATATTGATTTTTACATACAAGAAACTAAATTCTATTTTCAAAATATAAAATTACAGTACAAGTATCACAATAAGCAAACAAGATATGAACAATATTGATCTTTACAATATTGTATAAATACGAAACGTATTTTAAGAGTCCTAAATCATGCAATGGATATTATGAGTTAATATACAAACATCTGAATTTTTCGTTCGATGATGAGAGGGCGCCGTTTGATCTTGATGGCGAGGGCGCAGGGGGACACGTCCCCCTGTCCAACCGGGCCAGCACGGGCCTGAACCTACGGCTAGTTCAGAATAGTTCGATCAGTTCAATAGGCGGCTAGTTCAGAATAGTTCGATCAGTTCAATAGGCGGCTAGTTCAGAATAGTTGATCAGCTGATCAGTTCAATAGATGGCTAGTTCAGAATAGTTCGATCAGCTCAATAGTTCAGACATCAATCTGAGACCAAAGGAACCATTGAACTATTTAAGGAAGGTGATCTACGAACTATGTGTATGCGTCTGTGTAGTGCGAATAAGCATAGACGAACGACGAACCATCAACCTTACTCCCTAATCTATGGTATAAGCAACGACATTATCGAGCCAAACCGAACCCGAAGCCCGACCCCATGTCAAAGAGAACTGAACTGTAGTTCACCTGACCGACTGGCTTATGTGAATAGTTCACAATTGGGAACAGTTCATTTGAACTAGTTCGTTCGCGAACTACACATCTCTATGTGATTATGATTAAGTATTTTTGTATTTTGAAAAGGGTTTCGGAAGAAATTATTAGATTTATATGCATAATTGAGTAAAATATCTTAACAGAAATTCAATGAGGTATTTATTTATTTGTTTATGTAATCAAATTCTTATTTCATATATCAGAAATGTTAGTTATAAAATTTAGGTTATGTGAACTATTTCCATTTCACTGGCAACCTGCTAATATTCAATCTATTTTAGACGCTTGCATTATTTGGGAATCTTCAAATGTATTAATAAATTCCTAATATCTCTATTATTATTATATTTTTTTTCGTCAAGACTCAAATACAATTACCGGTAAGTTACCGGTATGTAAGTTTGCATGAATTGAAAATAATTTAAAAGGATAGAATCAAGCTATTATTTTCGATTTTATAGGGTAGTATTTTAGTTTACAACTTGTGAATAGATTTTACCAATCAGGCTGAAAATATTTGATTCACTTGCATGCCACTCATTGTTTGCCTCCTACCTAACACCTACAATATGGGGATTAGTTCAGGAGGATCTACACCGCAACGTTGCGTGAGCAAAATGCTCCGAATCCAAAAAAGACGATTAGAACTGTAATAATAACAGACCCTATTGAACATTTTAAGCCATATTTTATAGTTTCCAAAGTGTTCTCAGTAATTTCCACCTCCATCCTGGAAGCCGTAATCCCAGCTACGAAATCAAACCCTCCTCTGAGGTGCAAACAAAATAGCTGCAATAGATACAATAAGGACAATAGAACAAAAGGCACAGATACGATATAGATCCTCCTAAGCACAGGCTGAAAAATTCAAGAATACACCCATATAACTTACTCAGGATCATATTTCTTTAATATCGTGGCAGAAAATCTCAAAATGCTCAGAAATAGGCCCGCAGTCTTGAGAAATATTTCATAACCAGACCGTATTACTCTGTTCTGAACTTCTTGATGACCGTACTTTCTAACACGTGAGCTCACTTCCCGGAAACATCTAGAGGGAAGAAAATTTGACGATTCCCCGGTCCATATGGACTGTGGTGCATGAAAATTAAAAAGTTATTCTATTCTGTAACTTTACCACAAAACCTTTTACTTAGCAGTAAAATGCAATGTTGTCTTCCATTTGAGGTTGAGCTGCCGTACTACAGTTACCATACAATAAATTATTGCAAGGGTTTATACCCGATATTGATACCCTTATCTTGAACAGGATTTCGTTTAGATTTAGAAGAGCATTGACATGAAACGCTGGGAAAAGTGGGGCCATGCACGGCAACACAGGGGCAGTAGCTAACGCTCACTGCGGCAGCGCCCGAAGCGCCTAACCCAACCCACCTGTGGCACCGCGTGGATGTATACTTCAGAGAGCATTTAGCTTGGAAAACCCCCAATGTCACTGTCTCATATGAGTCAATGGTGCCTACATGGAGGCTTCGAAAAGGAAACAGCACTCCCACTTAATCGTACAGATACACATGCCAGCCCTAGAGCCCTTTAACCACACCGCAAGACGGTGCGCTTTCGGGGCTGTCTCTCGCCTGCACCAAGAACGGGTTAGAAGCCCATCACAGATGCGTCATCATCATTTATTTATCAGGCAAAAACAAACTCCGTAAAACATCAAATCATTAAAAAATAACAGATGTATATTTTAAAATGTACAACTGTTTTATAAATTAATTTTATTAGTTTCATTAAATTTCTTTCTAGGGAAGTGATAGCCGTGAGCCGTAGCAGGAGTCTGTTCAATCAGATTAGATAAGCAACGCTCTCCTGGGCCCTCTTTGTAATAAATCATCCAACTCATTACCCAAGCACAGGTCTCAGACATCATCCTTAAAAAAATTATAGTATAAACTATGAAATTTTTATTATCAATAATAATAATAATAAACTATGAAAGCCTATTGGAATAATAAGAGAAACCCAAAGAATTCTTGACGCTGCTTATCGTCTTCCACCCAAGGAGAATTCGCCAATAACAATAATACTATTATATTATATAAATAAATCAACTCTTTTTATAGATCTGTATACTGCATCCCAGCATAATCCTTATGCTTGAGCGCTGAAGTGGATCTCAGTTGAACACAACAAATTATTTAAGGCAAAAAATAGTCTGCAAGTCAAGGAAATCTGATTTTAAGTAGCACTTTGCACATTGGAGAAGTCGAAACTAAGGTTGATAATTTAGTCAGTCAGCCAAAAAATATGTTTGAATACTGGTTTCTATGAATGAGAAAAACAAATATATGTAAGTTATAAGAGTTACACAAGTTATTATATACACATGGACAACAAATTAACAGATCAAGATCCATTTCAATCCATAAGAATTTTGTTGAAACAGAACATTTTCATCCAAAAATGGTTTCTAAAAATTCGTTATTTTTCACCCACAAGTCCACCTCATTTTGCAATAATTTTGGAGTGTTCTTATCCTCAACAAATTTATTAGGTAGTATGTTGAGTAATCTTACTAACTGTCTCCTACAAACATTTAAATCGGTTCTTGATACTTGGTAGTAGTTAGTGGCAGAGGGACGTAAATTGTGAATTGGTAAATGTGGAACGGAACTATTTTTATTTATGAATAGAATTATTTTTTTAACGTATTGATGCCTGAGAGTGAGCACCTCAATTTCTTTAAATAAATTTGAAGCTCGGATAGAGACTGTGTCTACCCAAGGATGATCTTAGTGTATGTTTTTGGAAGGCAAAAAGTTTATTGAAATGTCGAGCACATCCCAAGCTCTAATGGCGTATTGGATAATGTGCAATGCATATGCCAAATAAACCAGTTTTGACTTCATAGAATTTATTTAAATGATTCTTGAGTCTGGCACATGCTATCTTCGTAGAATTTATTTACAAGGTACTTGAGTTTTTGGCACATGCTATCGATTTGATGATTCCACGTCAAATTTTGGTCCACAATAACTCCCAGATATTTAACTGATTGAAACCTTTGTAGTGAGGGACAATGGCTTGTGACTGTGTATGTTTAGGTGTTGCAATTTGAAGACACATTTTTAAGGAATTAGTTGTCACATTCCCACTCCCATTTGGTGAGAAAGCAATATAGCCTAAATACATTCTTTATATTTTTTGAAACCCAAAATAGCCAAAATTTGGACACTGCCATGTTGGATGAGAAAAGACTATTGCAGTGTCATCTGCAATCGAAGTTATGGAACAGTTGTCCTCACCTAGTTTCAAGAGATCATTTATATATATTATAAACAAAATTATGGACAATACTGTATCCTGAGGGATGCCAAAATTTTATAAGGATTTCTTGCTTGTTTTGGTTTTAATAGTTGGAATTTGAGATCTATTTTCTAGATAAGATTAAAAAAGGTGTAGCACAGATTCATATTGTTACGGGTTCTATCTCTAAAATAATGCTGGCAACACTTTAAATTAACACTCGCACTTTACACAAATTACTAACAACAAGCACTAATCAGTTATGTCACACAAAAGAAATCAGGTAGGTCGGACGATAATTTAATAAATAACTGTTCAATAATTGAAAAATAAACTTCTAAAAATAACAATTAAACACTTAATAAATAAGTGCACACTTACACAGCGCAGTCTGTCTCTGTATAAACTGTAAAGGAAGTCCAAATAATACAGTCACAATACACTGCGTTTATCATTTTAACACATCTGTATAAACGCTCATGAGATTGCACGGTCTGTATGAACTGTCACTTTATAACTGCCACTGTTACGAACAAACGTCAAAGAAGTTTGAAAAATGAATGAATGCATCGGCTTATATACGTTTTTGTGACATTCCAGGAAACACTAGAGAATTATTTTACTTTCGAGATTTACCTACAGTCTACACAGACAAAAGTTAACTGGAACATTCTAGATTATAGATGGTGAGGGGGAGAACAGGTGGAGTTTAACTGGAACATAAAGCGCGTGCTATCAATTTAAACGGAAGTACTATTGACACAACAGACAGTGAAGAGAAATATTTTCCTCCTCTTTCTGGCGTTTCATCTTTATGGTATATAAATTTTGTGTGTATGTGTTTGTAGGTGAACTCCTAAACGGCTGGACTGATTTTATTGAAATTTTTTTGTGTGTTCAAGTGGATTCTTTAGAGTGGCTTATGGTCATTAGGACAAACGTATCTTCATAGGAAAAGCTTTCAAGTCAAATAGTTACCACGTGCGCCTCACAGGCGTAAGGTTCCCGGTTCGATCCCGGGTGGAACCAATTTTTTTTACTCAAATATTTGGCATTTATTTTGCATTACAATGCATTCAACATCAATAAAAAAAGGTAGATTAACATGAATTCTTGGTATCTTCCTGTAAATAATATATTTTTATTTTTATTTTTAAGAGACCAATATTATAGATCTAATTTATATAAAACTTTAATATAAAACTAATATAAATAATATATAATAATGATAAAATAATGAAATAAAATAATAATTAGACAAATAAAAATGAAATAGATACATAAAATAATAAAATATATCGTTATATATAAATAAACTTTTAAGTAAACTCTTAAACAGCTGGACCGATTTTGTTGAATTTTTTTTGTGTTTGCAAGTATATTCAACAATGGTTAAAATGAGTGGTTTATGGACAAAAGGACATAATGTTTCCTTAAACGAAATTCTGATAGAAGTCAAATAGTTATCACGTGCGCCTCACACACATAAGGTCCCTGGTTCGATCCCGGGCGGAACCAATTTTTTTTTACTCAAATATAGTGTCATATTTTTCTTTACAGTGCATTCAACATCAATAAAGGGTAAATTCACATGCGCTTTGTAAGTGTTTCAGCTGTTATGTTTTAGACGTTTCTTCTTGAATTATTGAACAGTTTATCAAACACTTTAATATTTGATCAGCGTATTAACAGTAAGACTGCATTGTTATTGGACCCACGCTTGCGCCACTAAACTAGTGGCGCACGCGTGCACAAGCGTGCTCTTAAAAACAAATATTGAAGCTGAATGTATAAAACAAGTTGTAACTGGTTGGTGGTGGTCACATTGCTCCCCACCAGCTTGCGCAAACTTGCTTGCACTGAATCTGAGAGACAAAAATTAATATTTGAATCTAGATGCAAGCGTGCACGTCTGATAGTTTGTTTTCCGACCACTTCCTAGTGCAGCGCTGCTGATAAGGTCGTGACACATTATTCTTTGATTCTTGTTTGCTTAAACAAATAATTTTATTGGACTGACAAAGACTTGCTTATGAATTCTGTTTTAAGTTAGTGGATGTACAACCTTTCATTATAATGAAATAATTGCAAATTTCTTTTTTTGTTTTACAGTTTAAGATGGCAGACCTTTGGGGAAGACGACCTTCAGATAGGTTATAGTAGATTTTATGAATCAGAATGGAACCCTTTCTTGTATAAGAGTGATCCAAGAATATATTGATCCTCAAAACGTAAGCAATTGAAACACCTCCTTTCATAATTTTTCTCTTATCTCTTTGTACAATTTGTTGGCTTTGTTATATTTATTGTTATATTAATTCTCACAAATCTAATAAACACAATAATAAGACTGATTTCATTTTGAAACGGGAATTGCTCACCGTCCACGTTTATTCAACAACTGAAGTCATACACAGTTGCACACACACACTACAACGCTGCCAATGCTCACTAGATCATGACATCATAATATTCTACAACACTTCCCTCTTTGAACAATGTTTAGATCACAAAACCAATTATTATATATATGTTTTTTTTGAAACTTATAAACAATTACAAAACCATTCCTAATTCAGATTACAAAACAGTAAGAAAAATTACAAATTCAGTTAGAAAAAAATAATACAAACTCAGATTACAAATTCAGTCTCTGTGGCTTACGAATTGTTCTACCAATTCTAGTAACCTGACCTCTCAACTCTGCGTCATCCTCTATCTGCACCTTTTCCTGCAGACTATTATCAACTGGGTCATTTCTCACCCCACTATCATCTGTACCATCTCTCACCCCACTATCAACTGTAGTATTATAAAAATCCAAGAAATCACCTGATTGTTTCCTAATATGTATACTGTTCCTCCTTAATACACTACCAGTACAAAGTTTGACAATATAGAACCTAGGGTAATTTGTTTTCCCGACTATCACTCCTGGCTCCCAAATTTTCTTGTGTACATTGTACACATAAACTGAATCCCTTACCTCAAAAGAACTGGGAGTCTTAGCAGTTTTATCATAGTTTTCTTTGGACTTAGCTTGTTGTTTTTCAAGGTTATCCTTGACTATTTTCGGGTCACAGACAGATGGTGCTAACAAATTCTTAGTCACTGGAATTTTTGTTCTCAGCCTGCGGCTTAGTAATATTTGAGCTGGTGACAGCCCCTTAACTATGGGCATATTCCGGTAGTTAAGTAAAGCACTATGTAAATCTGTACCAGAATCTGTGCATTTTTTAATTATTTTCTTTACAGTTTGAATAGTTCTTTCCACTTGTCCATTTGATCGTGGATATACTGGACTTGTGTTAAGTATATTAAAGCCCCATTCTCTAGCGAATTCGTTGAACTCAAAGGAACCAAACGGATTATTATCCCCTACAATTGAAATAGGAATACTATGAGTGGAGAATGTCAGTTTGAGGTGTTAAATGACCTCTGTGGCAGTTTTTGATCTCATGTTCAGCACATCAACCCATTTAGAGAAATAATCTACCACTACAAGATAAATGTTTGTCCCAATTTCAGCAATGTCAACTGCTACTTTACTGTAAGGTAAGTCTGGTATCTCGTGTGATCTCAGTGACTCCTTTGCTTTAGCATTCATGTATTTGTTACAAAGGCTACAAGATGAAACTAACTTTTCTATATCAACAGATAAGACAGGCCAATACAATACTTCCCGAGCTCTAGATCTTGTTTTGTCAATACCAAAATGACTTTCGTGAAGCAATTTCAACATATTTGCTCTTAGACTAAATGGAACAATAATTCTATCATTTAAAAATACAAGTCCTTCATTTACATATATATCATGTCTCTTATTATAGTAAATGCAGACTATTTTAGGGACGTTTTGCTTATTTACAGGCCAGCCATTTTCATAGAAGCTACAGATTAGACTCAAAGCTGGATCCAAACTAGTTTCCTTTTGGAACAACTGTTTTTTTTCTTCAGATATTAGGAACCACCACATCAAGAGCATGTATGAATGTACTATCATTAGTTTCATGACTATTCTTGGGCTGCTCAACCCGTGACAAGAAATCTGCAACTATCATGGTTTTACCTGGTCTATACTCTATTTTTGGATTATATTTGAACAATTTCAGTTTTAGGCACTGGAGCCTTGGTGACATGATTTTACAAATAGGCTTATCCATGATTGATGACAGTGGTTTACTGTCATTGTATACTACAAATTCCCTACCATACAACAAATGATGATATTTTTTAACAGCAATACAAAAACTCAACATTTCTTTTTCAACTTGAGCGTACTGGGACTCAGTAGGAGTCAGAGCTCTAGAACCAAAACTTACAGATTTACCGCACTGAATTAATCAAAACCCAACAGCATCTTTACTACTATCTGCATGTACTTCGATTGGTTTATTGCAATCAAAAGTTGCTAGCACTGGTGCTGTGGTTACAGCTACTTTTAATTTTTTAATACACTCAGAGTGTATTGGTAACCACTGTCACGTATTTGACTCCTTAAGTAATTTCCTAAGTGGACCTATTAGTTGTGACATGTCTGGGATGTATTCTCGAAAATAATTGAATAGCCCCAATACCTTTTGGAGGTCCTTCTTATTTGTTGGATTAGATAGATTCATTACACATTCAATATGTTTGTCATCAATACGGACCCCATTACAAGAAAATATGTGACCTACAAAACTCACTTCATCCAGATTAAACTGAAGTTTCTTTGGATTAAATTTTACATTATTCTGCCTAGCTTTGTCCAGTACCTTTGCAATTATTTCATCATGTGTGTCCTGATCTGGTGCTGCAATCAACAGATCATCAAAGTACACAGTCACGCCTTCAATATTAGAAAATATGTCAGAATTTAATTTATGAAATAGCTGAGGAGCTATTGAAATTCGAAATGGAAGTCTATTAAATGAATAGCAACCATAAGGAGAGCTGAACGTGCAAATTTCGGCTGACTCCTTGTCTAATTTTACATGATAAAAACCTGCACTACAGTCTAACACAGAGTAGCGATTTTTCCCAGCCAAGTTTGTTTTCATCTCCTCCAGTGATGGAATTAAATACGGTTCTGGCATTAAATCTTTGTTCAAAATTTGAGAGTCAAGACACAATCTTAAAGATTTGTCAGGTTTTTCGACAATAACTAGATTACTTACATATCTACTGGGGTTTTCATTTTTTGAAATTATTCCCATTTGTTCCAATTCAAACAAAGTTTCCTTCAATTTCGGCATTAATGCTAAAGGGACCCTTTGTGGAGGCCTTACTACAGGTGTTGCTCCACTTTTCAATTTTATTTTATATTCTGTTGGGAAACAACCTATTCCTGTAAATACATCGCTATTTGTTTCAAGAAACTTTTCTTTAGACTCTAATTGTGCACTATGAA
The DNA here is from genome assembly GCA_948455865.1 of Conomelus anceps. Classification (NCBI taxonomy): domain Eukaryota; kingdom Metazoa; phylum Arthropoda; class Insecta; order Hemiptera; family Delphacidae; genus Conomelus; species Conomelus anceps. The sequence continues at coordinate 75,633,500 of OX418216.1, read as the reverse complement.
CTCTGTTTATCAAACCCAGATCAACACAAGACTTCAAACCAAGAATAGGAATACACTTCTCATTATCAATGACAAGAAACTCTACATTCAATTCAATATTATTGACACTACAATTCAAATGAATTTTACCAGTAGCTACCATTCTAAACCCACCATAGGATTCTAGAACAAGATTGCATTTTTCCAACCCTAGTACATCAAGTTTACATTTTCTAAAAATGTGCAAAGGTACCAAATTTATTTCTGCACCTGTATCTATTTTGAAATTAATCATTTCACCATTCACCTTAATTGGTTGAAACCATGAACAATTTACTTTATCTGGTCCCACATTTTCCATGTTATCGATTTTAAACAGTCTAATTCCATCAATGTGAAACTCTTGTGACACTACTTCTTGAACTACTTTCGCATTCTTTCTTGGCTCAGTACACCCAACAGCAAAATGATTCATTTCACCACAACTGTGGCACTGTTTATTGTAAGCTAAACACTTTCCCCTGGTGTGCTTTTTATTGCACTTTTTGCAAAGATACAAACCTGATTGAGTACTGCTACTTACATCACTAGAACTAGGCTTAAACTTAGAGTTGAATGTATTACCTTACTGCATGTACATGTTCCTCTTTTACTGTTACCTGATCACTAGAACTAGGCTTAAACTTAGAGTTGAATGTATTACCTTACTGCATGTACATGTTCCTCTTTTACTGTTACCTGATCCTGTTTGTGCCCCATTACTTCTTGAAACTGTATATTGCTTGTCTCCCACAACAGGCAATGTTTCACTGCTTCTTCCAATTTTAAGTCTGGCATACGAAGTAAACGTTCTTGAAGAAGTCCATCATTGGAGCACAGCACTAACCGGTCACAAATTAAGCTTTCTTCTTGGTCGCCGAATTCACATGAGTGTGCCAATTTTTTCAAATCCGTCAAAAAGTTCGAGAATGGCTCACCCAGTTTCTGTGAACGTTTAAAGAATAAGAATCACTGGTATACAATGTTTCGTTTTGGTAAAAAATAGTCGTCAAACGCTTTGATTACTGCCGGATATTTTATGGATTCTGTGGTCCCAACTTGAATGTCTTAAAAATTCCGTAGGCTTCTTCCCCTATTACATTAAGAAATTGAGCAACCTTTATCTGGTCCGATTTATTTTCTCTTTCGGTCGCTGTTAAAAATAACGAAAATCTGTCTTTGAAATTCACCCAATCGTTCGCAACATTGTCTGTTATCGCCAATGAAGATGGTGGCTTGAACGCCATTTTCACTTCCACCAATCCTTGCCAAACTAATTTCAAGAGTTAACTCACCCAAACTCGAAGCTCACTTAAGTGCGCGATAAAGACACAGTTCGTTAACGACTGCGCCATGTTATATTTATTGTTATATTAATTCTCACAAATCTAATAAACACAATAATAAGACTGATTTCATTTTGAAACGGGAATTGCTCACCGTCCACGTTTATTCAACAACTGAAGTCATACACAGTTGCACACACATACTACAACGCTGCCAATGCTCACTAGATCATGACATCATAATATTCTACAACAGGCTTGATCTGAGAAAACAATAATGAATTGCATTTTAATAGTTTGTTTTGAGATTTTTAGTAGCAGAGCTGACATAACTTTTGCCTTCGTCATATTTTGTTTAAAATTATGCTGTTAATGGAGAATATATGTTATAGTTTGTAACTACATTCTGCATTGGGGAGATCTATATGAGGGCATTTGACTTATACCAGATGATTCTTCATGTGATATTACAGTATATGTTTTTGAACCCTTAGGGTGCCCGGCCACTGAACGCTGTATTGAGTTGCACTACGCTGTGCGACAACAACTTTTGAAATCGAATCAATGGTTTTCATGAATGCCCACCCACTGGAAGTTGTGCCAGTTGCTGAGAGTTTATTGACAACCATTTTGGTTCGGTTTTAAAATCTTTGTCGCACAGTGCAGTGTAACTCAACTCAGCGTTTAGTAGCTGGGCGCCCTTACAGCCATAGAAGATTGATGCAAACTTGTGCATGACAAATACATGGATTATCAGTGTATGAACTCATCTCGTACTATATTGTGTGAGTGCAATTGAGTCTGTACACAGTAAGTTACAACCCAGATAGGGTGTTTAAGATCCAAAAGAAAGCTGTTAGGTGTATCAAATCAAATCAAATCAAAATTTATTCAGATTCTCTTTTGACATATACAAACAAGATAATTTAGAACATTTTAAAGAATCCATTATACCTGCAAGGAACAATCCTGTGCGCAGGTATGAGTTGCTAAATAATTTTTTTTTTTAAATAAACAATAATACAAAAAATGAATATAGAAATAAAGCAGTGAACAGAGAGAAAAATAGAAGGAGATGAAGGAAGAGAGAGAGAGAGAAAGAGAGAGAGAGAGAGAAGAAACGGAGGGTGATGGAAGTGGTTTGAAAACATGCTGTAAAAAATTAATTTCATGTAATAGTAGACTATTAGAATATTTTTTTCTCAATTTTGCTTGTCAATATCCATGAATCCATTTCAGCCATAAATCGTTTATTTTTGTTCCTGTGAGTATTTTCAAGAAATACTGAGGGAATGTGATTAATTAGTTTGGTGGATGTGAAAGAAAATTGTCTCCTACACACATTCAAGTCCATTCTAACATGTTCAAATAAGTTTTGCAAGGGACGTAGATTAAAGCGAGATTCACGCAGTTCAAAAAGGTTTCTATTTTTTCTGATGTACAATATTAAATTTTTTATATAAAGTTGTCTAACCGTTAATACCTGAAATTCGTTAAATAAATCTTTAGTCGGATAAAGTCTAGGTCTGCCTAAAATAATTTTAATAATATGTTTTTGGATTATAAAAAGTTTCTTGAAGTGTGCATTCAAAGCTCCCCCCCAAGCCCTTAGACCATACTGAAAAACAGATTGCGCATAAGAGAAGTAGATCAGCTTTGCTATCTCAAGGTTATTCAGTTGTTTAATTTGATAAAACTTATAAATAAGGAATCTAAGTCTCAAACACATGTTATTTATGTGAGTATCCCATCTCAAGTATGGATCAATCAAAATACCTAAATATTTAACTTGGTCTTTCTTTTGGATATCAGGGCAAGGGCAAGAGCCTTGACTGTTACAGCTAACCTGGTGGATTTTGATACTCTTTAGTGTAAGTGGTTGAGTACGGAGATTGGGCGAAAAAGTCATAAAGACACTTTTACTTGTGTTAAGTGTTAACAAATGCTCCCCAAGCCAAGAATCCACAAACTTCAGTCCACTTTCTGCAAAAATTCTTACGTCATCCCACGAGTCTCCAGTAAAAGTAAGAGCAGTGTCATCTGCAAATGATATAATGCTACAATTATCAATATTTAATTTTAGAAGATCATTTATGTACAGTTGGAATAAAATTGGAGATAAGACCTTGAGGTAGTCCATACTCAGTGAGTTCTTTAATACTTTCAATGTTATTTATTGTAAGAATTTGGAAACGGTCTGACAGGTAGCTATGAAACAATTTTAAAGGTAGGCCTCTAATTCCTAGGTGTTCCATTTTTTTTAAGAGTCTGGCTTGAGAAATGGTATCAAATGCTTTTGCTAAGTCTAGGAAAGTTGTCAAAGTTTTCTTTCTATTGTTGAAATTATTTGTTATTATTTCCAATAGCTTAGTTATTGCATCCTCTGAAGACTTACCTTGTTGAAATCCGTACTGATTTTCATTGATAATTCTGTGTTTATCAAGGTAACTCACCAATCTTTTTTTAATTAATTTTTCCATTATTTTGGCTAATATATTAATGAGACTAATAGGACGGTAATTTGATGGATTTGTTGGATCACCAGATTTATGAATGGGAACAACTTTAGCGACCTTGAATTGTTTTGGAAAATAACCTAAATGGAAGCATTTATTGATTATATCTGTGAAAGGTATAATAATATAGGGAGCAATTTTTTTTAGACAAACAGTACTTATGTTGTCGATTCCAGGAGCTGAGTTACTTTTAAGAGAATCCATAATGCCCAATATCTCTACTCCATTTGTATCAGTCAAATAAAATGAATTATGAGAATTAATTGTAGAGTCAACATGAATATTCTGTGTGGGGATGTTACTTATTAATTTATTAGCATAAAATTGGCCAATGTGTACAAAATGATGGTTTAGTACTTCTGAATCTATGTTGGGCGTACATGTCTCTCGTTTCTTGTTTAGTAAATCATTGATGCATTCCCATGTTTTTTTCGATTTACCTTTACACTGTAATAGTTTATTTTTGTAGTAGTCATATTTGCATTGTTTAATCATACCATTTAAAATATTCCTATAATTTATAAATTGCAACTTGAGGTTAGTGTTGAAGGGTTGCTTTTTTAGTGTCTGATACATACGATCACGCTTCCTTATTGAAATAATAAGTCCAGTTGTTATCCAAGGCTTGAGAGGTTTCAAATTGTGTGGTACAGTTTTGATATAGGTTTCTTTTTTTATTTCTGTTGATAATCTATTTATGAAGAAATCTATCGCATCATCAATATTTGAATCAAGTAATGCATACAAATCGATCCAGTCGCAACTTTTTAAATTTTTTATCAATTGAGTGTAGTTAATGGATTCCTTATGATTTATTATTGGATTTGTTATCTTTCCATTTCCATGTAAACCTATACTAACGGAAGTCAGATAATGGTCGGTTACACTTGTTTTAATTATAGAGCCAATTGTAGTGTCACTGGGAAAAGAAGTATTTTTATAGAAAATATGGTCAATACATGATTTGGAGCCGTTTGCCACGCGAGTAGGTTTATTTATAATTGATTTAAAACCATTAGATGAGAATGAATTAAAATATTCATTTACTACCTTAGTGTTTCGGTTTAAATCTAAGTTAACATCGCCCGTTATTATTATGTTTTGACAGTTTAATTTGTTTAGATAGTCTATACAATCATTCAAACTATTGAGAAAAGTATTTATATCAGAAGTAGGTGATCTATATATCGCAACTATGATTAACTTCAAATTGCAATTAGGAATGACAAGACTCAGTATTAAAGAATTCGCTTCAAATATGTCGAAGTTTATGCGTTCAACCTGATAATCATTTTTACTAAAAACACAAATCCCATCACATTTATTCAGGTTACTTGGGACACTATGGACTGAATAATTATTTAAATTATAATTGAAGTAATTATTATTAGTCACCCAGGTTTCGCTCAGTGCTATTATATCAAATTTTGTATCGCAGTTCTGGATCATATAAGCAAAGTCATCAAAATTCCTATTCATACTTCTAATATTCATGTGACACATATTAAAGAAACTGCATTTTTTATTAACATAATTCTGGGGCTTAAAACTAAAAATGTCATCCACTTCAATAGTATCATAAGATTCTAAGGAGATTTCATTATCGAAATTGTTTATCAAAACCATAGAAAGAGGTTAGAGAGCAAGGGTAGAGGATAAGATACAGTGAAAAGAATGAACAAACAGAGATAAGATAAAGTCCTGAAGCTGTAGTCTATGAGCGAAAGAAAATATCTAATTGCACTCACAGTATCTCGCGCAGCACAGATCGTCGCACAGAAATACATACTTTTCCTGTTTAATTCCTGTAATAATAGATTTGTTTTGTTTTATTCGAATCCATTCAAGTCTTCTTCCCTAGCAATTCGCTGCACTGGAGAATTCTGTTTTTCACGGATGAGAATCTTCGCATCACTAACCCAAACGTAGGCTAACTTGTTTTTCTTCTGTAGGTCCTTAGCTTTACTCAAGAGGAATTTATTGTAGACAGTGAGATGATCATTGAAGTAAATATTTCCTGGGGGAAGTTTACTGTTCAAATCCTTGGTACTAAATTTTCCCTTTTCCTTCACCAAATTTTTCCAATTCATTTTGGTCAATCTGGACAAAAAACGCACTATAATAGATTTTGTCTTGTTTTTGAATGAGGGAACCCTATGAGCGATGGAGATTTCCTCTCTCTTGAAAGGTGTATTTATTACTCCAGCAACCGATTGAAGTACCGCGTAAACATCTTCATTTTTTGTCTCTGGAATTCCAGTAATCTCCAAGTTGTCTAACCGGGAATATTGTTGAAGATCATTCATGTCGTTTCGTAGTTTCTTGTTGTCGATTTCCAGTTTTTGACAATGTTCCTTAATAGTTTTGTTTTCTTCACGCACTATGTCTAGGGAAGATTTTAAGTCTTCAACAGTTTTTTTAAGAGTAGAGATGTTGGTGTTTAGTTCGTTGAATTTATCATTTATTAACTGAGTAAGTGTGTCTTTGATGGTGTATAAAGCAGATTCAAAATCACTGTCTACAAGAGGCGACTTTTCTTTACATTCTTCGCACTTCCAACTTGTTTTTCGTGCTCCTAGCTTTTTGAAATTTTCTAACGTACGAATTCTAGTGCATGTTGGATGGAAACATTTTTTGCACTCACAGCACTCCAAAATTTCTTTTGCGTTGTTGAATTTTGATTCACACTTGAAGCAGTTGTCAGCCATATTTATAAATTTTTAACGAATTTAAACAGGAATAACACTTTCACAATTATTTGACGATCGCGTACGGGAGAGAGCGGGCTTGTCTTCAGTAAATATTCACCATTATCATTGGATTATTTTAGAACCGAAATTCAAAGATAACGCAGCTCGATAAACACAACTGTTCGCTACGAAATCCGTACTGCAACTGAAGAAAGAGTACTGTACTGTATGGAAAGAGTAAAGAGATTAGATTCAACTGAAGAAAGAGTACTGTACTGTATGGAAAGAGTAAAGAGATTAGATTCATATATTAATTAATTTAATAGATGTATAATTCATAAGATGTATATTCATGTATAATTCATTTAATGGACTTGGTCTTCTAACTGTAACTTGTTTATTATGTGTATGAAGCTACTCTATATGCAAAAAAGAGTGATTTGGCAGCAGTGAAACTTCTTGGTATCCATCTAGATCCCAAATTAGATTGGAAAATATATGTGGATAATGTCTGTACCAAATTGTCCAGAGTCACTTATGCTCTGCATAAATTGAGAAACACTATTCCTTTAGATAAACTAAGAACTGTGTATTTAGCCTTGTTTCAGTGTCATGTAGAATATGGACTAAGATTGTGGGGTCATGCTCCTTCTGTAAAAGACATACTTCTGTGCCAAAAGCGAGCTATTAGACCCATGCTAGGTGAAGGACCCAGAGAATCATATTGACCACTTTTTATAGAATTGAAGTTATTGACTGTACACAGCCTTTGCATACCAACAGCTTTAATTTATGTGATGAAAGATATGTTTAACTATAATCAAAGAGGTTCACTTCATAGCTTTTATATTAGATCTAGTCATTGCATTGATATCCCAAGATGTAAACTGAAAAAGACACAGGACCACTGGCTTGTTGGTGGTATAAAGTTATTTAACAAACTGCCTCTCAATGCTCTTAGTATTCCACTGAATGTTTTCAAGAGGAAGTTGTATAATTTGAGAGAACCCCTTTCTATTCTGTTAGTGATCTGCGGGCTGTGATATTGACCTCTAAGCTAGGAAGTTGAAATGAGATTATTGTAATTTTTCTTCCTTTCTTTGACTTGGCTGTGATATAGCTGTTGTCAATTTGAGTTTTTATTGTTGTTCTGTGTTGTAGATTGTGATGCTCATGATTTTGTTTCTGTGATTTTGACAAGACTCAATTGTTGATTATGATGTTAATGGTTCTGATTTTTTGTAATATTGAGTAGAAACTGACAAGACTCTTTTTTTAAATATTTAATATTCGGAACCCAACTAAAACTGTAGGTCCAACTCATCAATCACCATCATCCAAATCATTACCCACGCACAGGTCTCAGACCTATGTGGGCTTCATCCTCCAAAAAAAATATACTGTGATATTGAAAATTGAAAGATTGATATTTATTTTGAGATCTTTACAAATTTATACTATTTATGACAAGACTCTATGTTTTTATTCCAAGCTCTTGGGTGGTCAATAAAACATATTCATTTATTTGAAGCTGAGGAGATTATGAGTGAGTCACCCCAGCCAGCACATTCACATATAATTTACGTATATTATACAAAAGTCTTATGTGAATGAATCATAAATTTCACATACATGAAGCATAAATTTTATGTACATTTTACATACAAATGTCACCTCTTTTTATGTAAATGATACGTAAAATTTAGGTCTATACATATGTATGATTTATGTAGTATACACATAAAATTTGATCTCAAATTTCTGATTAATGTACGTAATTTCTTTATAAATGATACGTAAATTTGAGGTCCATACATATGTATGATTTATGTAGTATATACATAAAATTTTATCTCAAATTTCTGATAAATATATGCAATTTCTTTATAAATTATACATAAATTTGAGGTCTATACAACATATAATTTACATAATATTTATATAGAATTTAATCTAAATTATCAGCTAAATATACATACATTTTCTGAAAAGGCTTTTATAAAAGCTATCACAAAATGCTTTTCAGAAAATTAATGTATAGTGGGTACTAGTAAACACATACAAATAGCATTATACTAAAAAACATAAATTCTATAGAATGAACTGTTCAAAACATCCAACAGAATTCAAGTTGTACCTTATATTTATTATTTAAGTTCAACCAGCAATTAGGTGGTTCGGAACCCACCTGAAACTGTAGGTCCAACTCATAAATCACCATCATCTAACTCATTACCCACGCACAGGTCTCAGACCTATGTGGGCTTCATCCTAAAAAAAAAAAATCATGCATGCTTTTTTGGTAATGGATATATAGGCCTACATACTGAAAATGCATATATATTTACTGTATATGTATGTGAATTTGAAAAATTCAAAGTCATTTTCAGATAAATACACTATTGTTTTATATATGAAATGTTACACCATCAAATACTTCCCATTTCCTCTTGAATACCAGCTAACAGAGCTTTGAATTTTTTCTTATATTTCAACAAAATATGATTATGATCCAACTGTACTCACTACTTTAATGATAGCATTTGTTTTTTTTCTTTCTTGACACACTAGTTCTGAGACTTGAAAAATTAGTGGGGAGTATATCCAGAAAAAAAAAACTGTTTTATGATAATACATATTTATTTTTCTAGTTACCTAACAGGGTAGCTATTTATACAATCATTACACATATTTTTCAAGTAGTAGCCGTTTTTTTTTTTTTTAAGAATATCTTGTTGAAGATTGTCAGAACCACTCCTGAACTTTAGTCTCAAACTTCTTCATGGGGAATGACCCTTGATGGACATTAATCATCATTCCTGTGGAAAAACAAAAATAGATATTGACTGGAGTCAGTTTAGTTGACATGCACAAAACCTATCCATAAATTAAATGTTACAAAGTGCTAGCAACCTATGTATATGGATTGATATGATTTTGACAAATGCCTTCATAAAATGTGTGTCTGTAGCCAATTAGCTAGCATAACAGACTTTGGGACCAAGGTATGGAGAGGGTTTGAAATGAAGCATTAAACTCATTAATTCACACCAGTAGGCCTACTATACTATTTGCTTGTACTGAATCTCCCTTATTCTGTTCAAAAAGTTCGTCATAGATGCTGTACAAAAAGAATCTTCTAATCCTAAAAAAATGTCAACTAGGGGTATGGGGATGGTTTATGTATGCATCATGGTTATATTTTATTCCTGGATTTCTTGTTCCATGACGAACTGCGTGTTAATATTAACTTTTCATGTGAAATATAACGACATGCAGTCAAATATTTGTTAAGAATAAGTATAATAACTCACTTAAACTGGCCGAGTACTTTCGAATCTATGAGATCCATCATCAGAGGCTCCTAGATCATCATGTCAGTTTTTTGGTTAGAAGTGTTGTGGTTTTTGTAAAATATGATCAAAAAGTTTGTGAGATTTAAAATTTAGTTGTTCATTGAGAATGTTTTGTTTATTGTGTGTGGTGTGTTTGTATATTTCAAATTGTTCCAAGGTGTTGAGTTCGTGTCCTTTAGATTTTATGTGTAGAATGTGTAGGTTGGTACTGATGTCGGTAAAAGTGTGTCCAGTTTGAATGATATGGTCGGCAAAATTCGATTCAGCTTTGGATGTGAGGGCCTGAAAGTGTTCCTTGTAACGTTGTTTGAATGTGCGGCCTGTTTGTCCTATGTAGAATTTGTTACAATCAGAGCAGTTTAGTTTGTAGATCCCTGGGAGATCGTATTTGTTTGTGTTCAGTGTGGTTTTGAGTGTAAGTGCATTTTTTATTTTGTTTTTTGTTCTGAATGAGATGGTGTGGCCGGCTTTTTTGAAGATTTTTGCTAGTTTGTGTGATTGTGGATTAATGTATGTCATTGTGATGTATTTTTTGTCAGTGGTGTTGGTGTTTTGTTTTTTGTTTCTTATTTTATGATTGAGTTTGTCAATTAGGTCGTGTTTGTAGCCGTTTTCTTGTGCTAGGTATTTTATTGTATTTAGTTCAGTGTGGTAATTGTCGGTGGAAAGCGGTGTGTTGTTGAGTCTGTGTAGCATTGACCTGAATGCTGAGTGTTTGTGTTGTGTTGGATGATTGGAGGTGCTGTGTATTAGGGTATCTGTCATTGTTGGTTTTCTGTAGATGTTGAAGCTGTGTTGTTGGTTTGTGTTCTTTGTAATTGAGAGGTCTAGGAAGTTTATTGAATTGTTTTTCTCATATTCAGCTGTGTATTGAATGTTCTTATGTATTTTGTTTATGTATGATCGAAGTTGTTCACATTGTCTTTTGTTTCCTCTGTATAGCAATAGAACATCATCTACGTATCTGTGCCAGTATATTATGTTCTGTGAAAATTTGTTATTAAAGAGTATATGAGTGTTTTCGCAGTGTTGGAGATAGATTTCAGCAAATATGCTTGAGATTGGTGAGCCCATTGGCAGTCCATCAGGTTGTGAGTAGAATTTGTTGTTGAAGGTAAAGTAATTTTGTTGAGTGATGATTTTTAGGATGTCTATTATTTCATTTATATGTTCTGTAGTTGTGTTGTTGTGAATAAGGATGTTCTGTATTATTTCTATTGTTTCATTGACAGGTATGTTGGTGTATAGGTTTGTTATATCGAAAGATGCAAGAGTGGAGTTGTGAGGAATTTGTGTGTCTTTTATTTTTGCGATAAGATCGCTACTGTTTTTTATGTATGTGTTGTTGTTGATATTAATTAGTTTTCTCAGTGTTTGATCTAAGTGTTTTGCTAGTTTATAGGCAGGTGCTTCTTGGTAGTTTACAATTGGTCTAATAGGTATGTCGGGTTTGTGAAAAATTCACAAACCCGACATACCTATTAGACCAATTGTAAACTACCAAGAAGCACCTGCCTATAAACTAGCAAAACACTTAGATCAAACACTGAGAAAACTAATTAATATCAACAACAACACATACATAAAAAACAGTAGCGATCTTATCGCAAAAATAAAAGACACACAAATTCCTCACAACTCCACTCTTGCATCTTTCGATATAACAAACCTATACACCAACATACCTGTCAATGAAACAATAGAAATAATACAGAACATCCTTATTCACAACAACACAACTACAGAACATATAAATGAAATAATAGACATCCTAAAAATCATCACTCAACAAAATTACTTTACCTTCAACAACAAATTCTACTCACAACCTGATGGACTGCCAATGGGCTCACCAATCTCAAGCATATTTGCTGAAATCTATCTCCAACACTGCGAAAACACTCATATACTCTTTAATAACAAATTTTCACAGAACATAATATACTGGCACAGATACGTAGATGATGTTCTATTGCTATACAGAGGAAACAAAAGACAATGTGAACAACTTCGATCATACATAAACAAAATACATAAGAACATTCAATACACAGCTGAATATGAGAAAAACAATTCAATAAACTTCCTAGACCTCTCAATTACAAAGAACACAAACCAACAACACAGCTTCAACATCTACAGAAAACCAACAATGACAGATACCCTAATACACAGCACCTCCAATCATCCAACACAACACAAACACTCAGCATTCAGGTCAATGCTACTCAGACTCAACAACACACCGCTTTCCACCGACAATTACCACACTGAACTAAATACAATAAAATACCTAGCACAAGAAAACGGCTACAAACACGACCTAATTGACAAACTCAATCATAAAATAAGAAACAAAAAACAAAACACCAACACCACTGACAAAAAATACATCACAATGACATACATTAATCCACAATCACACAAACTAGCAAAAATCTTCAAAAAAGCCGGCCACACCATCTCATTCAGAACAAAAAACAAAATAAAAAATGCACTTACACTCAAAACCACACTGAACACAAACAAATACGATCTCCCAGGGATCTACAAACTAAACTGCTCTGATTGTAACAAATTCTACATAGGACAAACAGGCCGCACATTCAAACAACGTTACAAGGAACACTTTCAGGCCCTCACATCCAAAGCTGAATCGAATTTTGCCGACCATATCATTCAAACTGGACACACTTTTACCGACATCAGTACCAACCTACACATTCTACACATAAAATCTAAAGGACACGAACTCAACACCTTGGAACAATTTGAAATATACAAACACACCACACACAATAAACAAAACATTCTCAATGAACAACTAAATTTTAAATCTCACAAACTTTTTGATCATATTTTACAAAAACCACAACACTTCTAACCAAAAAACTGACATGATGATCTAGGAGCCTCTGATGATGGATCTCATAGATTCGAAAGTACTCGGCCAGTTTAAGTGAGTTATTATACTTATTCTTAACAAATATTTGACTGCATGTCGTTAAATTTCACATGAAAAGTTAATAGTTATATTTTAGTTGGTTGTTCAAGGTTATAGAGAAAAAGGAATTAATTCTGCCTGTCATTGAATTTTTAATTTAGCTCATATGCAGGTTGTGCAATACTCTGCCAATTCAGAGCATGCACTTCCCTCAATGTTAACATAACAAGGTTATCAAGGAACAGAGAATATGAGCAGTTCTTCAGAATTTACAGGAACAACAGATAGCGTTTTAGTAGTTTAAAAATACTTTGTAAATCAAGAGTTTCCATTAGTATTTATATCTTGCTTCTTCATAGATTAGATGCATATGAGCCACTTTCAAGTTGTACAGGCATACAGGTCAAAACCCCTTTTCCATGACACCATAATAACAAGAAAGTTCAAAGTTACTGACAATTGAACAAACTGACGAATTTACTTAAACAGAATTTATTAATTTCGAATTCCTTTAGGTGCTATTAGTTTATACTGAAGACTTCCGCAAAGTTTTGTAGTTGTACAAAAATATCAGTCACCACCGGGAATCGAACCACGGACCTCCCAATTGCCGGTCGGGCGCCTTAACCACTAGACCATGGAGACCTTTCTGCACAGCAGCATTCATTTTTACTTGGCCATATCGGCTCGTATCTCACAAGAAAGTTCGAAGTTACTGACAATTGAACAAACTGACGAATTTACTTAAACAGAATTTATTAATTTCGTTGTTTAAGTAAATTCGTCAGTTTGTTCAATTGTCAGTAACTTCGAACTTTCTTGTGAGATACGAGCCGATATGGCCAAGTAAAAATGAATGCTGCTGTGCAGAAAGGTCTCCATGGTCTAGTGGTTAAGGCGCCCGACCGGCAATTGGGAGGTCCGTGGTTCGATTCCCGGTGGTGACTGATATTTTTGTACAGTAGCATTCATCGATTTCCATCAGCTACTGAATACTGTTGTCAATATCCGCCATTGCAGAAGTCTTCAGTATAAACTAATAGCACCTAAAGGAATTCGAAATTAATAAATTCTGTTTACCATAATAACATTAACTCATAATAAAAGTGGTATTTTTCTGACAACAGCTTTAAAAAATATTTATTCAAGAAACAAATTCTTAAAGCTTAAATCAAGTCCACTTACTTTTCATCACATCTACAACTGCCATGTTGCAGTTTCTTCTTCCCTCTTCTGCCTTCCCAGCTGAATTGGATGGCAACGTTGTGTCACCATCCTCTGGAGAATCCTTCTTATGTGATCTTCGAGGTTAACATCTCTTTAGAGAAAGCAGCCTGTAAACAACATTCAAAATTAGGTATTAGAAGGAAGTAATATTACAAGCAATATGGCAGGAAACAATTGAATGTTAAGCCTACCAATTAAACAATACAGGATATGTCTACTGGAAAGCAATCTAACTTGGTGATTCTAACTGTTTCAAATCAAGTGGTCTTTATTTCTAACCTTTGTTAGAATTAAAATATAATTATTCTGCTTTTATAAAAGCTTTTTTTATATAGCTTTATATATAAAGTCACTTAGCCGTTTTTGGGAGAAATCAATAATAGTTGGAAATTAATTCTGGTTGTTATTCATTTATTGAGCAGATAACCCATTATTAAAGGTCTTGAACTGTTTTCTGATGCTTTATTGTGGCATTACAGCATGTAAATTGGTACCTTCATGTAGTTTTTGAACATTTGTCTGTAATACTTGGAAAGAGTTTTACAGTTGAAATTGTCCTATTGCACCTTAATTTTAACTGAAGTTTAATTTAAAAATAGTTTTAGCCAATAGCATTTCAATTGGCTGTGAAAAAAGTGTGCCCATACTCAGAATAAAATGACAAATTATATGAAACCAGAAATTTGAAAAATATTTTCACAGAATTTATTAATTTCGAATTCCTTTAATTGCTATTACTTTATACTGAAGACTTCCGCAATGGCGGATATTGACAACAGCATTGAAAAGCTGATGGGAATCGATGAATGCTACTGTACAAAAATATCAGTCACCACCGGGAATCGAACCACGGACCTCTCAATTGCCGGTTGAGCGCCTTAACCACTAGACCATGGAGACCTTTCTGCACAGGAGCATTCATTTTCAACTTGGCCATATCGGCTCGTATCTCACAAGTTAGTTTGAAGTGACTGACAAATATACATAAACAGAATTTATTAATTTCGAATTCCTTTAATTGGAAGTCTTCAGTATAAAGTAATAGCAATTAAAGGAATTCGAAATTAATAAATTCTGTTTATGTATATTTGTCAGTTTATTCAATTGTCAGTCACTTCAAACTAACTTGTGAAATATTTTCAATTTAAGCCCCCCATCAGCTGCAATTTAAGCCGAGCTGGTGATAACAAAAAATGAAAGATGTTTACATGAATTCTTACAGAATCATTACTTTCAAATCACTAATTACTTCTTACCTGAGTAAGCCTAAATAAATTGAATTTAGAAAGAAATCTACTTAGGCCTATTCTTTTTTTGGATTTATGTTCCAATGACTGTTCGATTTCTAGAAAGTCCTCCAATTCTTAGCAAGGAGGTTTGCTTTGAAATTCACTCATTTCTATGGTTTGATCATCAATAATATTGCACTTTCTTTCGTGTTCCCTTTAACCAAATCCAGATGAACTAGTAATTTTTTGGTCCAACACATTTTAGCTTCATGGGGAAAATGTCTTGCTATCTATTACACACATAAATTGGGTTAAAGCATTATAAGAAGAACTTACCAAAAGGATTTATTCAAATTTCTTAAAGTGAAAACTTTCTAACCTATAAAACTGCCCAAGAAAGATAAAGTGGGTAACCTGAACACTCAATAAATTAAATTCAAAGTTGTACTAACCTGTTTTTGTAATCCTTGGAACTGTTTCCAAATTGTGTTTTATTTGTATCAAAACGATATAATTTCAAGGATATAAATTTTCACTAGACAAAGAGAACAACAAACAACCACCAAAAACTTCATGTGCGGCGTGCCTAACAGAGTCAGAGAGAACAATGAACAACCGCCAAAAAGTTTGATACGTATCGATGTACGAAACAATCGATAATTTTTTAATCGATGTTCATGAGCCTTGATTAATAGAGCATCGATTATTATACATCACATTTAGTGGAATTCTGATTATTTACTTTTATTGGAAAATATCAAGTCTAACCTTGAATCATAGAAGAATGAATAGTTATGAAATAAATTAAAAGAGTTTACCAATACATATAATATTACTCATCACGTTTTCGCAACAATATTGGCGTATCGATAAATTACTTGGTGAAAATCATCGATATTTTGTAGCTCAATACACATCCTCAAACTTCAGAAAGGGACTTTTTCCAAAAAAATGCATAGGATCATTTTTGTAGATACTTTTGTCAGCTTCAACAGAAGAAAAAAATTCTTTGAGTTATCGATACTGAATTAACTTATAATAAAAAACTGAAAAATTGTACCTTTCCACCAAAAATGAGTTCAACCCCACCATTGGGTACTTTTGGTTATTACCCAAGGTTAGAGAAAATTATTGGTGAAAAGTTAATTTTTCCATCAATAATTATTGTTCCTCTTGACGACCATATTGTTGTCTAATTTGACTGGGCTAGGGTACCGGTATATAAAATGAAGTTGGAGTTTGTATCAACGAATAGAGGAGGGATATTTGCGAATAATCTGTACAATTTACGTATAATTTATGTGAATTTTGCAAACAATTTTTACATAAAATATACGTAGTATGTACATTAGCATATCTCTGTTTTTGAAATTCAAATTGATCAATTATAGAAATGGGCTTTCAATAAAAAAATCTACTGTTAATTCGATTTTGCATTCCAGATTGTTTAACAACAAATTTATAAATTATTACTTACGTGAATATTGTATGTAAATATTACATAAATTTTACATTAGATATTTATCATTTACATATGGACCTAGAATTTACGTAAAAGATACGTTAAGTGCTGACTGGGACCATAGTAGCTTATGCAAAGAAAAACCTGGTAAGAAACTCTACAGCAAGCTACCGCAGTTTTTGAAGAGTCTTGAAGATATAGAAATATTAAATAAAAAATATTTAGTTGATAAAACTTTTTATAGTGTACAAGAGTTCCTTTCACATAAAAATTAAGCCTCACCTCAACTAATTGATATTTCAATTAACTAGTGTATAAGGCAGGTAATATAATTGCTGGTCTTATACTCCTTAACCAGAGTCTCCAAGACGTGATCCACAAAAAAAATTATTTATCCAAATGTCAACGGTGAATGCTAAATAAATGTCAATGTTGATGGCTGGATAACGAATACTGTATTTACACGACTTGAATAAACCGCGAAAAATAAAAAATCATTATTAAAAGTAACAATTGAGAAAACTTGAAATACACAATGAATGTTACAAGGAAAAAATAGATAATATTGCGCAGTATCTGAATTTTTTATATTGGTCCATTTTCTTGCCACTGAGTATTATCTAACTAAAATTTAAAGAAAGGATTACAAAATAACTCTAAGGGCGCCCGACCACCAAAAACTGTTCTGTGCTAGGCTGTATTGCAGGGCGTTGACAACCAAAAGCGGAGTAGATCTGAGCTGCTCATAATTCTTAGTGCAGTGAATGGTGGGAAAACAGTATAATGCTAAAAACCCGGACTTCAGCCGGTTTAAAGCTGTGTTGTGCTGGGCTGTGTAGCCCGGAACAGCTTCGTCGCAGTTGTCAGCCCTTATTGTAAATCTTTGGTTAGGTTTGAATAGCTGTTACAGCACAAGAGCCATTTTAGTGCAATATAAAAAATTTGGTTTTGTGTGATGATTATATCGCAGTGTTAATGTGCTTCATCAGACTCTGTTAAGGCATATTTATGATTGGGACATTATTTTGTGTGAAACTGTAGTAATACAAGTACACTGAGGGGAAAAAACTAAATTAAAACAAATATCTTAAATGTTGAAAATTTAATTCCATTTCTAATATGATTCATGGTTCCTAGTTTTATCAGTATAAGTTTGTGCCTTCTTAATAAAATTCAGTAATAACTGTCTCCATAAGTTATGTTCCATGCTTGAATCATGATCCTGAGAGTATACAGGAATTCAATAGCAATTCATTTTTCAAAGTGTCTGTTTAAAATGTAATAGATTATGTTTACCTGATATTATTACTGTGGGTTGAAAAGTCTTCTTTTTCAGTTCAATATTTTAAAAAATACGTGTTTCATTTTCAATTGAACAATTTTTCTTCATTCTTTTTCAGATTTTATATCACCTCACAGATGACCATTGATATTCAATGAAGAGCTCTTCAATAGTTTCCGTTTTTCTTTGGTAAATGTAAATATAATAGCAATTGCAGGTGAATAGATTAATTGAAATAGTGCAAGTGAAATTGTGGCTTTCAAATAAGTTCGGATCTGTTCCATTGATTTTTGAAAACGCGATTCTTGTCTACATCTGAAAAGTCTAACGAGAAGTGTTTTTTATGAATGAATGGTGGTTTGGCTTGTCTTCAAAATGGCATGTGTTTCGTTAAGAATAGCTCGTAGATTACTTGAGAAAAATATAAATGTAATTTTTAAGCGTAATTGCAGTTACTTACATGTAACTGGTGACAAGTCTGGAAAAGTGACAGCCGTTGTGCAGCCTCACTTTGATTTTGATGAGAGGTTCAAAAATTTAGAATTACTCGAACAGAATGTGATCAGGCGAGGATTGAAAATAGATGTTAAAGAACTTAGTAAGTCATGGGACTTCTACAAAGAACGACTGATGGTGAAAGAGAAACTTCTCACAAAAAAGAAAGGAATAGCGAGTGAAATGAAGAAATTGTTTAGTTCCAAGGACAATTCAGAAAAATTTGAAAGTTTAAAATTTGAATTGGAAATCATTAAAGATGAATTAAGGAAAGCGTCAAATGCTGTTTGGGAGATTGAAAAGAATGTTGTAATTAAAGCTTTGCAGTTACCTAATGATATTGATGCCATAGTACCCGATGAAGAAAAAATAGAACGAATTTTCCACTGTGAAATTAATGATTCCGTAGACCACTTGGCTGCTGGGGAGAAAAATGGCCTTTTGACATACATCAACCCATCGTGCTACTACTTGACCAAAGATTTGGCAACGTTGGAACTTTCGGTTGCCGATTATTTTGAAACACAATTTAAAAGGAGAGATCACCACCCAGTATCAAATACAGATTTTTCAAGGCCTGTGCTTATTGAAGGTTGTGTTCTCAAAACAAAGGAAACTGATTTTGCTTTCATGCTAAGCCACGATTGTGATGTTGAAAAGTTGTATTTGAATGGTGGCGCCTCATTTCTATCATTCTATGGACTGCATGCAAAAAATGTAGTTCATCTAGAAACGCCATCATTTAGGTATGTTGCAAAAGGCCGCCAATACAAACCCAACGTGAATCCGCACATGAATGGCCTGTACTCAGCATGGCAAGCAACTGCTGTTGAACTTTTCATTGGAACCTCCAATTATAGAGAAACTTGTCTAGAATATGACGGTATTCTTGAATTTCTAATCGAAATGTATGAATCACTCGGCTTGAGCTTTAGAGTTATCAATACACCTGCTAAAAAGTTGCAGTTATGGGAAAGTTCGCGGTACAGCTTTGAATTATTCTCACCGAAATCACAAAGGTACGCAGAAGTAGGCAATATTTCAATTATTAATGATTTTATTAGTAAACGTTTACAAGCTTATTGTGTTGATGAAAGGAAGAACATGGATTTTCTACATGTTGTTTCTGGAACAGCAGTAAGAATACCAGTTTTATTGGCTGTTGCTTTAGAAACATCGGATGCTAGTAATTCTATTCAAAACCTATTGCAAAAAACAAATGAAATATATGCAGTCTAATAAGTGCGTACCGTATGAGTGTTGATAATAATCACCACTGTTGGTATATTTCATTACAGATTCATGTAAATAAATAAATTATTTGGTATTAGCATTACATTTTGTTGAAAATAAAGATAATAAAACTCAACAAATGTTGCTAATTTATGCGACTGAAAATATGGAGAATTTATTTCAGTTAATATGCAAAGCACGCATATCTACAAAACGTAGAAATCAAAATCTATAAACACCGATAAGAAAACTTACAGTTGGGTATCAAAACAAACATGACGTCGGAAAATTTTACGGTTTTTCCAAGATGGCGGCTGAAGCACAGCTAGGATTCTCGGGGACTTTTAGTATGTTATTCATAATGTTTTACTGGACATGTAACCCAATTTTCACCCAAAATTTGTGCTAATTTGACTGGACTAATGGTGGAACTTCAATTTACAATATCTTTTTTTCTGAACGCATTTTTTTTGCAAAGGTGGAAAGGTTATCAGTGATGGACCTTATATTCCGAGTCTTTGACCAAGCTCAAATAAAATTGCAGACTTTGTTTTGTGACAATGAAGGGTGATATTTTGTACAACATTGATGCCAGTCGCGGGTTTGATTCCCATTCCAGCTTGGCATTTGTGTGCTATTACTGTATTATCCTCATTATACCACGCAACAACCTCATTATTATCCATGCAGACTCATGTGAGCATCATCAGAAATAATGCAGTGCTTCTCAAAAAAAGTCACCCTGACTTTCTATTTGTGCCGTGCCTTGAAAGTTGATTTTTATCACTGAGTAACCCGAAACTTTTGACACATTATTTTCATTCTCTTATAAAATTTGTGTACTAAAAAAAAACTAGAAATCGTTTTATCATACAACTAGCAGCTACCCGTCCTTCGTACGGATTATGTTTATAAATATGACTAAATATGTTTCGGCTTTTTTGATAGCAACGATCATGAAGTTGTTAGCAGCTTAGTAAACAACTTTGAACGTAAACAATTCAGTGACAGTTATCAGAGAGAATATTTGAGAACAGCTGATTGATATATCATTATAAATTACGTGATTTGTTCTTATGTGGTAATAATAGTGCTACCTGGCGAATTCCCAAGAGCCTAGCACAAACCGCACCTTCCTAAAATGTTAATTGTTGTTTTAATAAATTTAAATTAGAAAATTTTGTTTTTTTTTCAACAAAGAAATAATTGATGAAACATAAGATGAGCTTTGATTCACCAGTCATATGTTTCCTAAAATACTGCAATGCTCTGACTACACAAGTCTGCAGACAGCGTAAATAACGCCGCGAAGGGCTTACCATTCAGATTATATTTGAGAACAGCTGATTGATAAATTACGTGATTTGTTCTTATCTATATATAAAAACTAGCCGGCAGACTCGCTTCGCTCGCCTTAACCGTCTAGCCAGGGGGCGGACCCCCCCGGGGGGTCCAACTAATTTCCATTGTGATTAGATAAATTTACAGATATAGGTGATTTTGGGGAGAATTTTGATACCATTACTTAGTATGCATCTAGGGTCTTAATCAAACAGTGGTATTTCGATTATATAGATATAGATTTCACTCCATGTGGCCTTGAGGTTCTTAAGAAATTGTGATCAACTAAATTCCAAAAATCCTAAATTTTGAGATGAATCATGTAACCCTATTTTTCACGTGTTTAGCACCCCAGCTGAAAATTTGAACTTTTTTGGCCTTTTTGTTCTTGAGAAATTATAATCACCTAAATTTAAAAAAATCGTTAATCTATGGTAAATTAATTTCACAACTAATATTTTGTTGATTTTCTGATCAATACCTATTTACACAAAAATTCTCAGGCTCATGTACTGTTACAAATAGTATTCTATTAATTCCTTAATACTTCTTTGTAAACCTAACTATTGATAGGTAAGAGTTCTTATAAGAACTGATATTTATTCGATTTGAGCGTTGGTTGAAATTCACAAATACTCGGAGAACGATGTTAGCAGTCTGATGCATGCGCGATTAATCGGCTCGAGCAAAGTTGTACCGAGCAATATTGTACTAATATTAGAAATTATTGTACTTGACCTAACAGGCAGCTCGGCTACTTTTTTACTTTTCATAAACGTTGGCTTTTAGCTATTGAAATTATTTTGGTAGCTCGGTATAAGTTTGCTTTGTTTGAAACAAATTATTATTCATTAATAGACCTAACCTACTGAACTTGCCAGCCAAACAGCTTAAAGGAACAGCTGATAGAAGTCAACCGTTTTTAATCATATGGCAGACACCTTAGCAGCGTTATTTACACTGTCTTTGAACAGCAAAAGACTTTGCACTTTGCATGTAGGCTACCATACAGTCGGAGCCTTGCAATATGTGGGAAACATATGACTGGGTATGATGAAATGTTATTATGCCAGGTTGATGACATCTGTTAAGTGCAAATTTCAAAATATTTGGCTGTTTATCACCAAACTTTTCAAAAATCGTCGATTTTGGGGCTAATTTTGAAACTTTTTTCCAAGGTACATCTAAGGCCGATACTTAACATGAATACCAAATTTTATCTGATTTGACCTTATGGTTCTCTAGAAATTGTTGTCACCTAAATTTTCAAAAATCTTCAATTTTGGGACCATTTTGGGGTAAATTTTGAAACCCTTTCTTAGCACGCGTCTAGTCCCCCTACTGAATACGTGTACCAAATTTTATCGTTTTTGGTCGAGTGGTTCCTGAGAAACTGTGATGAATGAGTGAGTGAGTCAGTCAGTGGTATTTCGATTATATAGATATAGATAGATGAATGTCTGTCTGTATGTATGTATGTATGTTCCCTATAGACTTCAAAACTACTCGTTAAGTCACGTCAGAGGCTCTGAACTTATTCAGGTGCGACCTGATAACTCTGACACCAGACCTGAGCCAGCCAGGTCACACGATATTATTATTAATATTATTATTATTATTATTATTCAAAACTACTTGACAGATCGGCATGAAACTTTGGGAATATTTTGTGTGAATATTGGGGATGGTTTCTGACCATAAATTTTAATAGGGGAGCTAATAATTATTATTAATTAATCCATTTTATAGACCTAACCTACTGAACTTGCCGGCCAAACAGCTTAAAGGAACAGCTGATAGAAGTCAACAGTTATTTATCATATGGCAGTCCCCTTCGCGGCGTTATGTAAAGCTGGGCATTCACATTCCAACTTGCAGTACAACTTGCAGTACTGCTAGATGGATAGTCGACTCCACTCACGCTCCTACTTACAATCCAACTTTATTCCTAATCAGCTGTGAACGTCGCTCTTGAGCCGAAAAATGTAACCGAAGTTGCCCGATGTTGCCCGAACTTACCCGAAGGTCATGCACTGACTGAGATAAGATGGACGACTTTGATCCGACTGCCCCACACACGCTCCAACACCGTCGACATTCGTAAGTCGTCCCTCTAGTGGTCCATCTAGTCGTCCATCTACAATTCCAACCATCCAACAAGCCCATTCACGTTCCGTTTTCGGATCCAACCTTGAAGGTTGGACTGCAAGTGGTACTGCAAATCGGAACGTGAATGCCCAGCTTAAGCTGACTTTGAACAGCAAAAGAACTTTGCACTTTGCATGTAGGCTATCGTGCAGACGGAGCCTTGCAGTATGTAGGAAACATCAAACTGGGTATGATGAAATGTAATTATGCCGGGTTGATGACATCTGTTAACCAATGCAGCTAGAAATTTGAAATGCAGCCTCAGCGGGAGGTGGCGAACAATAAAATAAAAAACCTAGCTTTTACCCTTAGAGTCGTAGGAGGTTTAAATTTGAAATTTTTCATCATTTAGAGGTGGTGATTAAGAAAACAACGAAGCCTCTATGATCAGCTGGAAGAGCCGTATGACTAACTTCTTTCCTAATTTGAAATGTAACCTCAGCGGGAGGTGGTGAATAATAAAATCAAGGAGAATTTTTATGAGAACGCAGCAACGCGCGTTGGGCCAGCTAGTGTGGTAATAAAACTTAGAAGAAATGTATCCAAAATCGCACAATACTTTGTTTTTAAACGTTTATTATTCTGTTGAAAAAAAAGTTAATTTAGTTTTTTATAGCTAAAGACATTGTCAAAAAGGTTTTCAATACTGATAAATAACTTTAATCCCGATCGATGCGCTCGTTTTTCAGGAGAAGGCCGCGTAAAATGTATCCAAAATCGCAAAATACTTGGTTTTTAAACGTTTATTACTCTGTTAAAAAAAAAGTTAATTTAGTTTTTTATAGCTAAAGACATTGTCAATAATGTTTTCAATACTGTTCAATAACTAAAATCCCGATCGATGCTCCCATTTTTGAGGAGAAGGCCGTGTAAAATGCCTTTGGGGCCGTGACAGACAGACAGACAGACAAAAAGTGAGATAAGACTATTTTCGGCTTATTTGATGTATAGAACGTAAAAATAACCAAAAAATATATAATTCTGATAAATGTACAGACAAAACTCTAATTTTATTTATATAGATAGATGCTCTGTTTGTACCATCGATCTCTATACTACTACAACTGGATAGCGCGCTGCATATGAGAAAGTGAGCTTTTGCGGTCCGGCTCTCTTGACTGCATTTCCCCCACCACTAGTCCGTGTAGAAGCGTGCTCTTACACAGCATGGCTTACGATGGTACCATGTTCGCCATCACAAAAACCGCTATATCTTTTTTTGTAGTGACTAGATTTTCAATTAGTTAACATATTTGAAATCCGTATAAACGTGTGAAGATTATGGTATAAATTTCATATTAAAATAGTTTGATAGTAAACTATTTATGACACTCAAATCTAGCGAATATGGTTGCAGCCATAAAGTAATTTTGAAAGCTACTTTCCTGTTGTTTACTTTACCTACTGGTGTATTATATTACATAATTGTGGTCTGATTAAAACTTAGAAGATCAGCAATTCTTTATCATTAAGTTATTAATAAATTTAGATTAATTTCCATGGTGTTATTCTGCCTCAAGTTCTCATCTAGTGCTGACTCCAATTCGTCACTGGTAGATGCAGTCTGCAACATTTACCAGTGTGTTTTAACATAATCTATATCCATAGGTTCGAACAAAAAGTGTACGTGAGTATTCAAACATTGATGTAGCTTTTCTCAATCAAAAAGGTTAAATATAGGTAATAAAAGATAACAAAAAGGAAAGTTATATTGGTGGACTTTAAACAGGACAATACATACATGTGGTTTGGAAACTAAAATTCAAATATATCTATATTTTGCAGTAAAAGAAACTAAAATTCAAATATAATCTATATTTTGCAGTAAAAGGTCATAAGAATAATTTGCAGGGTGAATTCAATAGATTTAAGTTGGGATTTTTTCATGTTCTTAGCCATATTCACTTTCTCATAATTATATATTTTAGGGACAATTCTATTTTTCCTTTCTAATTTCGCTTTAATGAACAAACCAATTTGAGAAATACAAATATTTGGCCTTCATATCACAGACTTCAAGTATATGACAAATTTCCTTTTGAAGCTGGTCGAAAATTATTTGATAAATACCCTAATCAAATAAAATCCATAACTCGTTTACAAAAACTGTCTAAATAAAAGGTATTTTATAGAATATATTATACAAAATTCATTTTATAGCATGATCGAATAAATGAATAGTTGAATTAAAATTATAATAAATTTTCACACACATTTTATCTTACTGGCTCTGGCAATAGGGCCCAGATTGAGATTTTTAATAGTAAAAACCCAATGAATATTCTAAATTTAATTACCTGAGCCTGAGTTCTAAATAGTATGCACCTTGTATTATTATTTTGGTTTGCTTTCTTGTAGATTAGGAGGAAAATCGAATTTCGTTGGTATCACATTTTGCTTCAATTTTCTTCTTATACCACCAACTTCGAAATGATCCTCATCAAAGTGCTTGTTACATTAACTTGAATGATGTTTAGGATTAAAAAGTTATGGTTTTTTGCCAGCAACCCATTTTTCTCTAACAACTGAGTCAGTAGGGAAATTGAAATACAATAATTCACTATTCTACTTTTTAAATGTTCTATTGACTCATATCTTATTTGTAAGGTCCAAAATGCCTGTTTATATAAAAGCAATGCATTTAGCCCACATGAGGAATTTCGGTACACTACAATTGATATTTGGCTGGAGAGTTACATTATGCTAAGATAATTACCTAATTGGTAAATAGGTTTCAATTATTCTTAATATCTTACTGAGTCATAGGCAAGAAGGGCGGGATTTGGAGAAGACTCAACGGTTGAAACATATATTATACATGGATGGCTTTTCTACCCTGTTATTAATTCAATCATGCTTGAAAATACTTAGAACTTAACATACGCCTTCGTCATATTATGGAGAATACAATAGTCAAAACTGCTTTAAATTCTATCAAGTAACAACAAAGGTATGCCAGTTTTTGTTCACGTGAACAAGGTAGCTCCGTATGAATTGTAAGGCTGCAGCAGGACTTCTACACGGACTAGTGGTGGGGGAGAGCCGACTGGCCGGACCGAAACTCCAACACACAGCGCGCGATCCAGTTGTAGTAGTATAGATATCGATGGTTTGTACATAAATTAGAAAAAATGGAAACAGCTGGAATTTCGGTGATTTTGGGGCATTATAAATACATACCAGCTCATGGTCAACGTTTTGTATTTAGATCACCTAAGGCCTTATGCCTTATTGTGGCTTGGGGTGAACTGAGCTTCTTAAATACAAAAAAGGCCGTATCAATTGTTTTGCTTTCTAAAGGCCTCTGACGCATCATGGCTTTCACGCAGGAGGTAGCTCAGAGGTGTGCTGGAAAGTATAAGTACTCACCTATGCGGCCAGACCCTGTTTATTGGTGAGAGTGGACTATCAAGCATAGAGCTTCAGACTTTGTGTTTCAGTGGTCTTTGCATACTGGTATAAAACTGTAAGCTCAATGAGGAAGGCAATCACAAAATACCTCATTCCTCGTTTATGTAGTACGCTTGGACTGCAACACAAGGTTGAGGTCTGAAGAGTCACCTTCAGTCGTAAATGGCTATGGTACTACATACATACATGATCCCATAAAAATTGCGCGAACAATTCGCTAGGTGACTAAATTTTCCTGCGTCAAACCTCTCATGACTGGACTACTTGTCAAGCTGAGGAGAATGGACTATTACACATTATGATACAGTAACTTAATTAGTTGAAATTCTCAAATTTAGAACCCCTTATCACTTATCCCCTCTCAAACAAATTGTTTGGGGGTTTCCAGGATTTTTCACGCCATTATTGGACCTTGTAAATATAATACGATAAAACTCAGTCACTCAGAATACTTCCCCAGAAATTAGCTGAAAATACCCAATAGTCCAGTCAAATTATCAAAACGTCAAGCGAAAATTCGAAACCGGCTTAATATCCGGATATATGACCAGAAAAACATGCTGAATGACATATGAAGAGTATGGAAATAACTTCTTTGGATTGCTGGAAATGTATTACCGAAGACGAAAAGTCATTAAATTTCTCTTCTATTTGATATTCTGGTGTAATAAATTGGTTTAACAATTGAAGTATTGTTACGGTTTCTATCTCTAAAATAATGCTGGCAAAACTTAAAATTTACACTCGCACTTTATTTCCACAACACGCACTAATCAGTTGTATCTTACACAAAATAAGCAATCAGGAACAGATAAATCGATAATGTTCTGCTAATAAAGATTTGCTATATTACTGTACAAAAAATCAATCACTAACTGTCAAAAGGCCAATCAAATATTAAATAATAACTGTTCAATAAACTGTCCAATAATTCAAGAAGAAACGTCCAAAAAGAACAATTAAAACTTACGTAGCAGAAGTCTGTATTACAATAATAGCTAAGAGTATGAGTCCACTTGTGTAAAATGTAAAGGAAGTTTCACTAATACAATCACAATATAATGTGGTTATCACTCTAACACAACAAACGTTTGTTTAACACGGTCTGAATAAATTCTCACTGAAGACTGTCACTTGTTGTCAACGAAGTTCAAGCAATGAATAAAACTGATATTTGCCTGAGCATTCGCTTTAAATAAAATTTTAATGTTTGAGAAAGACTGAGAGGATTCTATAATGTTCTATAAAATTATAAAGTAAACAAATAAGGATTCTCCCATTTTCTAGTCCATTCCGTAAAGTTCTAAGTAAACATTCTAAATATATTTAGATAAACCGCAAGGCGAGGAGTGTACGGGGGTAAAGCTAACTAATACACTGCCTACTGCAACTGGAAGATATATTGACACAGCAGTAATTACGTTGAAAATAACTGTTCCTCTTTCATGCCCTGTCCATAACACTACGGTATGTAATAAATTGTTAAATTTTCAAAGCAGTAATGCTTGGCATGCGAGAGATGTTTCCGGTACTACTCTAATCTCACAAGAAAAGGTGCTACTATAAAAATGAATTGAGTGAGTTAAATTTATTTAACAATAACAAAAAAATAATTATCGCTAACGATCTTATCAAGAATTTCCTGTGTAAGGATGAGCTTGAGAATATTGAATTTGATTCACTCACAAGCAGTCACTCGCTCAGCCCGGAAGAGTGGGGTGGGTCCCGAACTCGACGCCCACTGCCCTGAGCCACTCGTTTTTTCAGAACTATTTTACTCATGATAAATACCTAAATTATGCTGTTACATTACCCTGGTATCTAATTTCATGGACTGCTGGATTCATGCGGTCATATGACCTTGACATGATGGGATGCGCGCTTCCACTTCAACGAACTATATCTCGAAAACGGCAAATTGTACTACGAAAATGCAAATAACCACAATGTTAGAGAATTATTTAAAAATCATTAAATAGTATAATAGGCTTCAATGATGTACGAAACACAGGTAACCAGTTGTTTGCAAAAAAAAACTGATTTTTGTCACCTTTGACCCCCTGAGACACGACCAAGAAGTTAACTCTACCCCTTCTTCAGAATTCCATAAGGAAGGTACGGTATTTGCCAAGTTTGGGAAATATGCTTTCATTCCGAGGTTTTGCCTTTTATTCGTCTTAAATGCCTGGAAAAAGGCCTTGACCCAGAACAAATTGGAACTTCCTGGTGGAAAAAATAGTTGGTAGGTTACTGAACTATAAAGAGTCTTGAAAATATAGAAATATTTAAAAAACAATTGAAAAATATTTAGCTTTTTATAGCGTACAAGAGTTCCTTTCACATAAAAATTAAGCCTCGCCTTAACTAATTGTTATAGGCCTAGTAGTTATGGTAACTAGTGTATAAGATTGTATAATTGTTGATCTGACTACGGTATGTTGTGAAATTTCATCTGGAGTATTTATCCTGCGTCAACTTGCTAGATTAAATGACAAAAAGTTACTTTTTACCTTACCATGGGCTCTCACTGTCACATATATTAGGTATGCTATCTTAGTATGGGGCAATTAATCAAAACAAAACCTTGATAGGGAGTTCAAGATCCAAAAGAAAGCTGTTGGGTGTATGGAAATAGTAAATATATTAGCAGAATTTATTAATTTCGAATTCCTTTAATTGCTATTACTTTATACTGAAGACTTCCGCAATGGCGGATATTGACAACAGCATTGAAAAGCTGATGGGAATCGATGAATGCTACTGTACAAAAATATCAGTCACCACCGGGAATCGAACCACGGACCTCTCAAATGCCGGTTGAGCGCCTTAACCACTAGACCATGGAGACCTTTCTGCACAGGAGCATTTTAGATAAATTAATAAATTCTGTTTATGTATATTTGTCAGTTTATTCAATTGTCAGTCACTTCAAACTAACTTGTGAAATATATTAGATTCACTTAGGCCGTTTTTCAAGAGAATTGGTCTCCCAACTGTACCCTGCTTGTAGGTCTATGAAGCTACTTTAAGAGTAAAATACTCCTTTCGCAGGACCTGCAAAACTTAGCGAATTTCTGTATTTTTTCAAATACTGTATTTATGAATATCTATAGGCTATATATTTTTTTAATTTCTGGAAAAAAACACGAAGCGTTCTGTACTCTAGGGACCCCAAAACAAGTTTATATCGAGGTTCAGGGTGAAAGTAGCACATCACGACCAACTGCAATATTTACATTTCAACAAATTCGCTCAAACCCAATAAAATAATTTTTTTTGGAAATTTCAAAATGGATGGTTGTTCTGCCTCAATAAAATTGACTTATAATCTGCATTTCAAGAACTTCGCTCAAACCCTCCCCCCACGAAATTAAAATAATTTGAAATTAAAAAAAACTAGCTCCATATTCGCTTTTATCACCAAAAAAATACTGATAACTAATCACTTTTTTCATATTGCACAGAAATTGACAAATTAAAAAATTTTCGACGCCATTTTGAAAATGGCTGCTTTTCTCAAAACGCACTGGTTTTTCGAGGTGGATGAGTTGAAATTCGGATTCAGCGCCTCAAAAACCATAAGGAACAGTCAAGAAAAAAGTTTTTTCCTGAAACACTTTTTTAGCACCAAATAACTAACTCCATAGGGCAAGATACAGCTTTTGACAACAATGGTTTTTTCTTGATATATTGAAAATTTGTTGAGCTAGAAGGCAGTGCAATACCTTAAAATTTTTGAATCCATGAGCTCTATCTTAAAGTCTAACAATAGAACTAAAATTTTCAAATACAACCCTTTTTTTCTTGAAAACCCCTAATTTTGGCGGGAAAATACCCCCGAAAAGGGGGTTAACCTTTTTGGATTTTCCTGGCTAACGAACTTGTCCAAGCTATTCACAAGAGGAAAGTGTATACCAAATTTGGTGGAAATCGGACATCTCCTTCAAAAGTTATCGTGCTATCAGACACATAGATAGATATATATATATATATATATATATATATATATATATATATATATATATAGATATATATATATATAGATATATATATATATATATCTACATATATAACATTTTGTGCCACTATGATTTTTGTACTCTGGGGGCTCCAAAACAAATTTCCATCATGGTCCCGGGTGAAAGTCGCACATCACGACCTGCTGTAATAGCTGAATTTGAAGAAATTCGCTAAAAAAGGTAATATTAACCAAAATCTTGACGTACCGATTACAATACCTACGCGAAACGAAGGAGATTATCACTTGGTGATTGGTTAGTCACAGTAGTAGTTTATTCAAATAAAGATCTAGTTATATTGGTAGAAAACTCTTCAACAAGCTACCACAGTTTTTAAAGTCTTTAAATATAGAATCATTGAAAAAAATATTTTGTAGATAAAGCTTTGTATAGAGTACAAGCAGAGTTCCTTTCACATAGAAAATAAGCCTCAACTCAACTAATTGATACGGTAATTAATTATGATAACTAGTGTGTATTAAGATTGTATAATTATTGTTGATATCTGACTTGTCTTTTTCTCCTTAACTATAGAGTCTCCAAAAGATACAATATGTTGTACTAATTAATATGCATACAATCAACATAGGCCTACATACTTATTCAGTATACACCCTAACTGCTGCTAGAAATTGTTATTTTTGGCAGCCATTTATTTTTATTTATTTACAAACAAACAGATTTGGAAACAACAGGCTTTGACAGCCCAAAACTGTTTCCTACAAAGTTCATAGTATAGTTACATGGAATTTCTTAATCTAAAATCAGAAAGGAATTATACAGAAACTATTTTAGGAGTACAAGAATGAGAAAGAGGAAAAAAATGAAGTCACTAAAAGAAATTTCGCAAATACTCTGAAGAGGAAAAGAAGTTATAAGTTAAGAGACCGGTTGCCAACTCATGCCTCACCGACCACGAAGCTATTCACTAAAGTTTCCAAAAGTTTTGCTACATTTTTCAGTTTAGAAATATTTTGCAAATTATTAATCGGAACAATAATCGTAATCGAATATTTATCAAGCAATACAAAAAAAAAATATTCAAACTAGAATTGCCAGACAAATCAAGAATAAAGATGATGTGTAGTTCGAAATTATAGATTATCTTCCACTTTGATTGGAAGCACATTATATATGAATAAAATAGCAGATTATAAAAAATTTATCGAAGATATTAATTATTATAAACTATATATATTTCGATAGCTAATAGAGTTATTAGCCTATATTGATATATTTATACTAGTATTTTCCAGCATTGTCGGCTGTTCATTCAAGTCCAAATTCGCGCCGGACTCCCGGCCTTGTTGGTTTTAATCATGCTAGTGAATACACATAATTTTTCGAGTAAATTGAATATTTGACAAAGAAAATATTCTAGATAACGATATGCCTAATCATAACAAGATAATATTAAACAATCAATTACAGTTCTCTGTGGAAAACTTATGAACCACTTTAGGCTTTTATGTAGAATAATTTATTTTCGGAAAGTTTTTAATTAATGAAGCTTAGAATTAATTTTTCCCTTTCTGGATAATATAGTACAATTTTCGACTAACATTGAATTTAATACTACGTAATTTTATCAATAATTTTGTTTTTGTAATTCGTATATGAGTAGTGGCAGACCTGGAAGAGCTGAGGCCGTGCTGCTACCTATGCGTTCCAGTTATAAACTCACAATTTACCGTAGAGGGGTGCGCTAAAATAATGTCTAGCCTCTGCCTCGTTTTCTGATTTTCCGTGGCGGGATGTAAGCAGCCATCTTGGAATTTATTCTTTTTGGAAGCCGGTTTACTAAACAACCATAGTTAAATTAAGTTATTTCTAGACAAACAATATTGTTCAAAGCCTGTTATGTTGAAAAGTTCAAAATATAAATTTCAAAATTTACAATTCGTCTGCGGAATGTGCTAGGTAAGCCTCCAGATCATCACACTAATCTCAGTTGTAATGTGGTGCAGTTGCGCAAGTAATGGCGTTTTGAATGATGGGCTGAACCTTTTTCTGTGTTTTCAAATTATTCTTCTTCTCACGTTTGTTGGTTTTTGTATGGGGCACAGCTTCAAGAAAGTGAAAGTTTTGATTTTGTGATTGTATAGTTTTTATTCAATTTTACGGATGCTCAAAATATACAATCTAGTAGTTCGTTGGTAGATCAAGGCCTTTGGTTTAGCCTTCAAATTTTATCTCGGCTACTACCAAATTTTCAATTTCTGTTGATACTTCTATTTGAAATAGTACTTTATCTGTGCATTCCTCTTTGACGCTCAAACGGTAAGCATAGCCCTTTCATGTATTCTTTAAAGTGTAGATTTCATGTGCCTGATGTGTTTATAATGAATACTAGGTGCTTGCTGACCATCACTATTTTCTGTTTCA
Source organism: Conomelus anceps (assembly GCA_948455865.1). Taxonomy (NCBI): domain Eukaryota; kingdom Metazoa; phylum Arthropoda; class Insecta; order Hemiptera; family Delphacidae; genus Conomelus; species Conomelus anceps. The sequence continues at coordinate 75,600,458 of OX418216.1, read as the reverse complement.
ATGTTGTTATTACGATCTGTTTTATTCTCTGGCATTTTGTTGAAAGGTCTCATCATTTTACTAACTTGAGGTTATGTTGGTCCACCTATTCTTTCCGTATTGTACAAACTAATGATGCACCTAAATTGAAAATTTACACAGAAACCATTATTTCAACCAGAATTAAAAATTATATCACTTGGATTGTTGATTAATTTAATATAGTGGTGAATCTTAATTTTGAGCTCTGTGCCAGCCTTCATGACTTGATTGTGTTAGCAGTGCGGTTAGTGAGGTTGATGTTATGTTGTTGAAGGTTAGGAAAATATGCTTAATACAGCTCTACCACAATTTTCTGCCCTAATATTTCTCTAACGTATTCGTAGAACTTTAGCCATATGTGTATGACTTGAGTAACTTATTTCATTGGAAAGAATGAATAGTCTTTGAAGCTGTAGTTCCATAGCCCTCCATCAGAACAATCGTATGAAATAATCGTTAGTCGATTGTCATAATCGAGCGTCGTGCTCGATATGAAAGGAACGCTAGGATTGGTTTTTTAGTTTATTAGAGACATCGATTATTTTGATATAGAATTTATATTTAATGTTTCGTTGGAAGGATACGGAACTGCAGCTGTTTTTGAAATTAGGGAAAGCTTGATAGAATTCTCTGTGAACTGTGATTTCATTGCAATTATTGTTTACTGGCAATTACATATGTCTTTCTTGAGTTGCGACTGCGGGCATCAGTGCAGCAATAGTAAAACCAGCTTCTATGGTCAAGAGTGTTTTTTATGGAATTGTGAGGTCAGATCTCAAACTCAATAGCGTTTTACCAACTGTACATTGAACTTGGGATCACACAAGATGGACTATTTAGAATATGTAAACTTATTACTCAGTGGAAGGCATTATCTATCGACTAATTGTGTAGTCCTACCCTAAAATTCTTCAATTTTATTGAAGATAACCTTATGTGTTACCAAACAATACAGTGGTGGAAAAGTGTTGTTAGGGATTAGTCCCGTCTACCCCCTTGACCAATCAAACATCAGGAGACAAATTAAAATTAAATATTTGCCAAAATCACAGAATATCTGCAGATAATAGCGAAAAGTTTGAAATTATTGTTAAAAATATCAACAGAGAATCTGTAGACTGCTTTTCGCGGACACTTATCAGCGGTGAACTTAGTTTTACACACGTGAGCTTCCAAGTTGAATTGCACTATTGAGTTTGTATAGAAAAGAAAAAACCTTGACTGTCATTCTGTGCCCAGATGAAAAAAATGAAAAATTTCATTGAGAAGGTATTTTAGTCCTCGTGATTGACCAAGCCCTGCATTTGTTATTTTTATAAAAGTTTGATAGTAATTTAATGTGTTCACATGAACATTTTCAAAAAGTATTGAGCGGACGTAGCTTAGCCAATTGGCCAGATATTTCACTAATGAATTGAGCATATGGTTGAGTCGTGAGGACGCCCCGGTCAAATGACTGCGGTGAAGACAACGTATGGTAAAAAGGATTCCCCCCCCCTTTGAATGCTTTATTCCTAAAATAATATTTAAACATTCTAGAAACGGATATGAGATCTTTTTCAGCATAATATTTTAATAATATAGGCCTACTAAATAATATAGATTTCAGTAGAATCATTTTTCATGTGTCCTTTGTTGTAGACTGTAATCTTAAAATCATCTTTGCCCAAAATATTCAAGTTGAGTAAGAGTATTATTCAAGTTGAGCATGACTATTATAATTTGTTGGAGGAGAAATATAAATTCTATTTAAAGGACTTACCAGATACTCGGAGCATGAATTGGAAAGATGATGAAGAAAAGGTATTGTTACCTTTCAAGTAATGTTACAAAGACCACTTAGCAGGTGATTAAAAATGCATTAATACATGCCTTGAGCTCGAGGTAGGGTCAACTGAGATGAACATGTACCGAACATATACATCTACCGACCCGGAACATATAGCTGAATCATTCAATCAATATTTTAACAGAGCTTCTGAAGAATTTATTGAGTCATCTTCCAAACACTCTGAATGGAATGCGATGCAGGGATACCTTCAATGGGCTCGATCAATCTTGTAACATTCCGACTTTTAAATTGAGTGTAATGTCAGTTAATGATGTTCTTGTTATAATAAATGGTTTGAAGAACAGTAAATCATCAGGTTAGGATGAGATTTCACCATTTATTCTGAAGAGAACTGCTCATCTCAGGGCTACTCTCCCATATTATCAATCTCTCCTTCAAATCAGGAGAATTTCTAAATATCCTCAAGTACTCAATCATAAACTCTCTGTATAAGAAAGGAGATTCACAGGAAATGTCAAACCTTGAATCAATTGCCAGTGGAACATTTTCAAAAATATTTGAAAAGGCTGCTCACGTATAGTTGAATGGATTTTTGACAGAATTTGTCTCATCTTCATTTCACAATTGGGTTTTAGTAAGGTTAAGGCCATTTAAGATGCGGTCTTTCGTTTGAATTAGGGATGCTTTTAGTACTTTGATCAGTTCACAGAGGGTGCTTTGTATCTTTTGTGATCTGTCCAAGGCTTTTGATTGCGTTTGACCATGATCTGTTTTTCTCTAAGATGTGACGCTTTGTAGTTTACCAAGAGAAGGTTCAGGTCCTTCTTGCTGGGCAGTGTTGTTTACTAAAGTGAAGTATGCTCGGTTCAGGTCCTCCTTGCTGGGCAGATATCACAGAGTCTGTTTTGGCGGATGGAACAGCTTTTGACTCTTCTTAGCTTTCAATGAACCATGGTATCCCTTAGGGGGGTCTATTCTGGACCAACTGCTTTATTTGATTTATGTTGGTAGCATTTCAAGATATACACATTTTGATCTCACTCTATTTGCTGATGACACCACAGCTCTCATAAAGAGAGTTATCAAGCTAGCAATGTTTGGTGAAAGATGCTGAAGCCTGCCGGCAAGAGCTAAACAAATGGTTCAGTTATAATGGTTTGACTCTGTATTCAAATAAAACTAAATTAGTTTCTCTTCATATAAAAATAGTTGAAGGTCAATTTGATGTGCAGCTGGACTCAACTACTACATTGCAGGCTGCAGATTCTGCCACCTTTTTAGGATTGAGTCTTGATGGTGATATGAAGTGGAAGTCATACACTTCTGAACTTCTAAAGAAATTGAGTAGGGCTACATTTGCAATTGGTTGATTCAAGTGTGGTTTATACAAGAACAGCTTTGATTATGTACCATTCATATTTCGTATCGCGCTTACGATATGGTATAATGTTTTGGGGGAGGTCAAGTGAGTTTGAATCTGATTTTAGGTTTCAAAAAAAGGTTTAGGGCGAGGTTTTAGTTTTTCTGACACATGCTCATGCAGACCATTGTTCCGCAAGTATAGCCTCCTTACTGCACCAACTATATATGCTTTTGAGCTGGCTTTGCTTGTTCTAAAAAACTGAAGCCTTCCTCAGGAGGGTCGGGTGACGCATGACATGACTATGGCACAAGATTTCGTGGTCTCATCTACCCTGACCATCGTTCTACTCTGCTTGAGAAAGGTCCTTTCTATTTGAGGATGAAAATTTATAATACCCTACCAAAAGGTGTCCTAGTGAGTGCTATTCTGAACAATTCAGAAATGAACTTGAAATTATTCTCTCAAGTATGTGTTCATTAAATTAAAGGATTGTTTGAAGACATTCAAAGTGTTCCCCGGTAGGAAAGGTGAAATATTCTCTGGTAACTTTTGTTGTTTATAACTTTATGATATTAACCATTTATGACTTACATAATGTCATTTCATCCATTGCTCATTTTTACTTGTTCTTTTGCCTGTTGTATTTTTATGTTTCTGCATTTTACTATTGACGTTTCATACGCCGCAAGAGCATTGCTCTGTATGTGGCTTAATATGAACTGATTTTTAAATTAATAAATAAATTGCATTGCAAAAATCAGAACTCTTCATTGTGCTTTTTATTAAATGAAAAGCGCACATTGGCACTATATGCTTATCAGCTTGCTATTTCTAATGCAGCTTCGAATAGCGCAGCTGAATAATAAATTTCATAAAAAAGGTAGAATAGTAGTGATAAACTACAATAGGAAGTGGATAAAAATTTGTATTATAAACCGTAATACAGTTTCACAGAGTGATTGGTTGCTTGATTGGCGCTATGATGTTCACGAGCGCTGTTTCATTATCACTTACTTGGTGGTTCGAAGCCCATCTAAACCTGTAGACCCATCCATTCTTTCATTACTCTAATGTACAAGCCTCTGAATCTTGTGGGTATCCTCAGTCCGAAAAATCTGTTTTCTTTCAATGGAGTTATTAATTTTAATATTTAATGTTTTCAAATTTCTGTTTAAAATTAATTTGATGTTTAATTGAACTTCTTTCACTCGAACTTTATTGAATTCTGTTTTAAGTGAATGTATAGAAAAAATAGATACAATTTCTTGGTGGGTGTAGTATGGAGTTGAATTGCACCTCTTGATACGTCTGTGCGTGACATGTAGCAAATATCTGCTACTATTGATTTTTCCTCCAACCATAGCCTGATGAGGAAAGTTCAAATAAGGAAGTATGAAATATCTAAATATAAAATGTGATATCCCCATTTCAATTGATTGGCTAAAATGGAATTGAATAAGTAATACGGTAGAATTTAGCTTCTACTTTCGTAGAAAAAATTAAAAATTACAAATCTAACGTAGTATTATTTTCTTGACTGAACGGTATGTGCATTGAAACTCGTAGTTTGTCAATATTTTTACTAGTTGAAGTTATGTGGTTTCAACTGATGATTTCTCTCAGTAGCTTAGCTTCACTTTTGTCAGTTTGACTGTTTCTTAACTAGGTTAATTATTGATTTGTTGTCCTCGCGGTGCGACCTGTTGGTCTGTTTTTTCTACTGGATTATAAACGTGAACTGAGTAATAGCTTCTGTCTTTGTCTTTCTCTCCACACTCTTGTTCCTATTCAACACCATGTATAGATTGGATTAGTAAATTAAGAAGTGGTAACTTGACACTGTAAAGAGTATGCGAGCCAGGCGAGAAACCATGGCGCATTTGTTATAAGAACACATTGAACGTTCCGACTGGTTTTTGATGAAAAAATCTCAATTTCTGTCAGCTTTAAAAAAACCGCATTTTTTATTGACTGAACTTATAAGAAACTTATTTGAAAAGTTCAGCAAGCATATCTATTATTTCGTCTAATGCTTTCAGGTTTGAAATTATTTGTTCATTCGTTCTGGATAAACTTTTGATAAACAAGAAAAGTTCATATTGCTATTAATTTTTGTGAAATGGAACTTCAATTTTAAAGGTGAATACTTCTTATGAGGAATTTATTATGATAGAAGTAAATAATTTCAGCATACGGAGAGAATTTCAGTGTACTGTATATCGAAAATGTAACTGAACTTAACATATGAATGTTCACTTGGGCATTGTTGACTCAAGAATTGGATTTTATTTTAATTTCTTCTTTTTATTAAAATATTACGTCTCAACTACGTAAGTTTATGAGCATTTCAGGTACATTCCACATGAGATTAACATTATTATATTGCGAATTCTAAAACAGAAAATCATATTTCAAGTAGTATGAACTCTTTAGAATACATTTTTTCATCCGAATAGAAGCTTCAAATTGTTCTGTTGAACACAAAACGAAGAAAATCTATTCTAAGCTACATTTTCTATCGTTCATGTTATCATCTTCACAAAATTCTGTAATAATTAATTTTATTGATATTTTGTGGAATAAAATGCAGTAAATACGGTAAGATATAGGACAGGAAACACAAGTTCACGTAGTGTTTGGTCTGGAATTTTGTTGGGCTTCATTACTGCATGCTGCAAATATTTAAAGCTTAGTGTTTAGCTCGTTAATATGCGATAGTAGCTTGTGACAGAATCTTTAATAAAACGATAATGTTTTGTTTTTTAAACATTCGAATGCTGTTTTCCTACATAGCTTCACTTTTACTTATTGAGCTTAATTGTTCGTCTTTGAATAATTGGACGGTATAATTGAATTATAAATTAAACCTTCTCCATCGTCTCTTTCATCGTGAAAATTGTTTTCATCCATTGGCACGCCTGTAATAAAATTGAGTCGAATTCTTTTGCAATCATCAACTAGTCCTATTAGGCATTCACACATGGACAATCTTTATTTTTAATTTGAAACTTCAAATTACCTTCACATTAATAATTTATTTGCTGCCAAGTCTTGAATTTTGGTTTTGATCAGGATATTAACACTGGAGGAGACGTTCCAAATCACTGGGAAAGTAGATAACGTAAAAAATTGCTGCTCTGTCACTACTATACATTGAAGTGTCATACACCGTTAGAGCTGTGCTCAACAAAAGTACGGTTTCACATGACAAAATAATAATGCATTTAACTACATATACATCAATGCATCATAAAGACTCATTATTATGCATTAATTAATTAGAAGCTGTAGAACAAACTCTCTCTTCATGACCAGTTGAACTTTTTGCATCATTCCTGCGATATCGGGTTCCTCTGAAAGATAATAGCAAGTTTGGGCAAAACTACTTTAACGATAATGCGAATCTGAACACGCCTTGCATCTGCGTGCTTTAAGAGAAAGATGCTAAAGAGCATATCTATGTTTTTTTCATTTCCTTATTGAATGATAGGTACGTTATGGTGTGTATTTTATAGATACTATGCGAATAACTTCTTGACGAAAATGTGTATTTGCAGGTGCATTGATCAGATCTCATGAAGTGTGGAGTGGTGTGATTAGTGGACAGTCAGTCGGCGGCGGCGCCAATAGTTTGACAACCAGCCGTCGGCCCAGTTCTACAATGAATCTACCAAGTCGCGCTCGTGTCTACTGTGATGTCAATTCTCACAAGCCGCGAGAGTATTGGGACTATGAGGCTTATGCTGTCGATTGGGGGTCAGTATCATCATTTACTGAACTTTTCATCACCTAAAATATTTATTTCCCTTTATTTAGTACAAACTATATTTCACTTCATTTTAAAATCTCGTAGAAATCTCGCTTGCTCGACGATAGCAAGACCTCCTACCTTGAGGTTTTCCGTTAATTGAAATATTTCCAAAAATCGAGTTGGGCAAAAAGTTAAAAGTATTATGGAAAAATAAGAATTTTTCCTTCGGCTTACTATTAAGAATAATGAGATATGCAGGCAGAATGTTCGAGACCAGAGATGACGTGACCTGCAATAAGTTGATAAATTCTTGTTTACAACAGTATCCATAGACCGACAAAATATTGATTCATTAAATAGCGCTGGAAACGGTTAAGACTAGGAGAGCAAGGAGCGAGTTGAACCAACCAGCTTCAAGGCACTGTTGCCAAGCTTCAGCATCATTGTATGGTAACGTTGCGACGTAACGCCAGTCCTATTTTGTAATGAATTTCTACTAAAGTCGAGGAAAATATTGTTTATTTCAGTGTCAGGTCTCGGACTACTGTTGTAAACTAGATCTATATTATCACGGGTCTAGTCACCACTCGCCTCGAACATTCTGCTGCCTGCATTTCTAATTGGGCTATCCTTAATCAGTAGGCTGAAGGCGCATTTTGCAAAATTATTATTTATCCGCAATCCTTCCTACTTTTTGCTCAACACGAATGTTGGAAATATTTCAATAAGCAGAAGAAAAGCTTGGAAAATCTTGAGGCAGCTCACACAAGAGGTCTTGCTGTCGTCGAGCAAGCGATATTTCTACGCCTAGTCACAGCCAATGAAAAGGATAGGAGACTACAAACGTTTAGCTATCGTTAGGAGTCTGTTATTCATTTGTGTGGGCTGTACTGACCAGGCGTGGAAATTTGGCTTAAGGCGCGTTGTCCTAGCTGCGGAATGTTCTACACTGCGGGATGCGGAGAGTGGGCTGCGGAGCTCACTCCGCAGCTTAAGAAGAAGCATCCCGCAGTGTAGAACATTCCGCAGCTAGGACAACGCGCCTTTAGATAGAACCCACAGTCACTTTTATAAATTTGTTGATGCTGAATTTCGGTTCATTTAGTTCTCTGTTAAGGTTACATGGGCACTGCAATCCACGCGTTTCTTCCGCGTTTTTCGGTCTAGTATGGAATGGGCCTTGCTTGACTAACACCGTGTGCGGACTGTTCAAGTCTGTTTAACTAAATGCTCACAATTCATTTATTAATAAAAGAGAATTCAATTTTTTATTATAAAAATTCATTTTTTTATTTGAAGTCTAATTTCATTCTATTAAATTGTCCTTTTCAGTTATTATTGGTTCAAACTCATCATTCTCTGACTTCATCTAAAAAGTTGTTTAACATAGATTCTTTGTTTTTCAAATTTGTATTGTCTTGACCATTTGTCTGCTCCATCCATCTTGATAGTTTCAGTTATTAAGATTTATGCAATTCACTTTCTACTTAATTTTTAGTTATTGTTCTCTTTTTTAGGCAACAAGACGACTACCAGTTAGTTAGAAAACTTGGCAGGGGCAAATACAGTGAAGTGTTTGAAGCCATAAATGTAACAAGTAATGAAAAATGTGTAGTAAAAATATTGAAGGTAAGATTGAGTTATTGATATAAAACTAAACAAATAAAAATTGATTTTTCTCTTGTAAATTCTACTCGAGTTGTTCCACTTAAGTTGTAAATCAGAATATCTCTGACATTATTTGCACTAAAATGATTGAAATTATGTATTAGCATTGACGTTTTGACATCTGCCCACTGTGGACTCTTATTCAACTTGAGTTGAGCTGCGCTTGGGGGGTAATTAAAGTGATGCCAAGAAGGTTTGTGTCTGGCAGAAAATAACCTTGAGATGTATTGCAGGACTGAAAAATAATGTTTCTTGTAGACTGGTCTTTGCTGACATCAATGTAATTTTTTGCAAATTGAATGTTTAAAAAAAAATGAAACTTTTTGAACGACGAGAAAAGATACACACTCATAATACTATGAACGATTCTCTCCTAAAGACACCATAATATGGAGTCTTATGCAGTATAGTATATTAGACTGCATAAGACTTTTTAGAAGTCATGCATAGAACGACTACTTACATTCATTTGATTTAATAAACTAGCAATAAGACAACTATCAGTGAGCCGTTATTAAGTTGAGATAGACAGATAGATAGATAAATGACTTTTATTTTTGCACTTTACAAGTAATAAAAGTGCTGTGGGCGAAGTTGAGGCATACGAGCCCAATCTTCCACTTAACCCTGACCTGATCCGATCTGAGAGTGTGAAAGATCAAGCTTTTAATGATATTAGAGAATACATTGATTTTATGTATTTGACTGGGGCTTGAATTTTTATTGTTTATTTTTTATTGATGAAGCCTATTATTCTGTAAAATGTATTAAATAGTCAATAAATATTACTGTATTCTTGAAAAATGTTGAATGGAAGTATTGCAATAGTCAGCGGTGGAGTAATAAATTGTCGCAAAGATTATAATATAATGAATTCATTGGTTTAATTTCCAATTTGAATGCTAATTGTCGAAATACATTTAAGACACAATTCTTTATTTAACCGCTGGCATACATTCTTATCAGGCATTACATTATTTTGGTTATTATTCCATTTTATTTATAAAGTGCGACATAGGTCTTCAAGTTATGTAGGATTATTATTGATCGAGATGAATTTCATCAGGCTCGTTTACAGTGTTTAATTAGTAATTTTTTATTTTTGCATTCGCATTAAAATTCTCTTAAAATGGCTCGACCAACGTATTGGATACTACTGTACATTACTTGCTTTTTTAATTATTCCTAGTTTGATTTTTTTTAACCAGAATTACAGTTTAATAATTAGTGATGCTGATGGCTCATTATGTTATTGATCATTTCCAATCGCTATTTTGATTATCAAATTCTTTTAAGTTTATCAAGGTTACAAGGATATTCAGCGTGAATTAAATTCTTTTTGTTTAATTCACAGCCGGTTAAGAAAAAGAAAATCAAGAGAGAAATAAAAATTTTAGAAAACTTGAGAGGTGGAATGAATATAATAACGTTACAAGCGGTTGTGAAAGATCCAGTTTCAAGAACGCCTGCACTCATTTTTGAGCATGTCAATAACACTGATTTCAAACAACTGTATCAAACGTTGAACGACTACGATATTCGATACTATCTTTATGAGTTACTAAAGGTAGGTGTGAACAAATTTTTTTGTAATAAAGTAACTTGTTTATAATGATTATGAGTGCAATGCATTAGAAAATATTTATTAGTTAGACAGTAAATTGTTTCAATAATTTTTTTCGCAAAAAACTTGACAAAGTCCAAAGAATTGTTTTTGGATTTTAGTTGTTCTAACAACTTTTAGTGGCTCTAACAAGATGATGCTCTGTTCTTTGTTTTGAAAAGTTTTTTGCACACATCATAGGAAAAATTGGAAAAATAGTCCAGTTGCTTCAAATATTCATAGCGCGCATTAGTTGCTTCTCTATTCGCATTAGCACTGTATCAAGACAACATTGAGTTGTAAGTGTGTACTTCCCAATAAAAAAATTATAAATATTTTTAAATAGGCTATTTAAAAAATCTATTATTACTGAATCATTATTTTTGAAATTCATGTTGAAATAAATAATTACTGTATGACTTATCTGTTATTTCCATTTATTGAGTTGGATTCTTCTCTTGGTGACATTTATTCTGTTCACAAAATGAAAAATAATTTTAAAAGAAAAATGAAATTCGAGTACAACAATTATGTTAATTTTACTACTATGAAGAAAATCTCATTTTAGTATTAACAGTTCAGTGTACTAATTTATTCTATCTTCAATCATATCTTGGTCTATTGAATGTTAATGAGAATTTTATTTGCAGGCACTAGATTATTGTCACAGTATGGGCATCATGCACAGGGATGTCAAACCTCATAATGTCATGATCGATCATGAAAACAGAAAGCTCCGATTAATTGATTGGGGTTTGGCCGAATTTTACCATCCTGGTCAAGAATACAACGTTCGTGTAGCCTCGCGGTATTTCAAGGGACCTGAACTCCTGGTAGATTATCAGGTACGAATTCATTTGCATTTCTGTTTTGACTGAAGTTGGCTAAAACTTACTATCCATTGGACCCATTATTATTTATTACTTTGAAGTTTTAAAGTTTAATATTGTTAAAATCATTTTGTATGCAGAGGAAAGAATTGCTCTTTTGTCTTCGAGTATAGTAAACATTGAAAATTTATTATATAATACAATAAACCATTAGGCTTCATGATATTCTACTTATTAACTTGGGCATCATCAGCAATAAAAAAATGAATTGGATGATGATGAGTTGGAATTGCAGCTTGGTAGTTATGAACAACCGGGAAGTGATTATACATCATAGACTAGTCTTTCGCTGGCCAAGTCAGATCGGTCACCCTTACAAGAGCAGCCAAATCGCTGCACTTATCTGACTCAACAGATACCTGGCACAGCTCGAAGCTAATCACCTGCCTAAAAAATTTGTCGAGTATTTCTGTTTTGGGGAAGTACATTATACAGAGGTGTCCCGCATAAAGTGTAAGCCCCGTCATCTCAAGGTTCTACACAAAATTTCCTACAAAAAATGTCCAGTAAACATTGACTTTCCGAGCTTCGTTTTTTAAGAAATATCGATGCATCAATGTTTTTAAATATGCCTACTTTTTGCCAATTAATGCTCAATAACTCAAAAACTAATTTTCGTATAAGAATTCTTAAGTTATTGTTGAAAAGAGAAGGAAATTTTGCAAAAGAGCTGTGTATATTTTCATTGCCAACCCACATCGTTTACAAATCAGTGGTGAAAATTCTAAAAAGTTGTTTTTCCAATATGGTGTTGGAGTTTCAAATAGATTTTTCTAGAATACTTTGCAAAACTTATTTCATGAAAAACAACTCAAATTCATAAGCTTTCAGATGAGTACATAAACAGGTACATTGTTCCATGGCGTGAGGTCGAAAAGAGTGATTGTGATTGAACAGAGGTGTAAAAAGGACATTTTTCGGGCAGTTTCATCTTTCTAGTAAGGAAACTCATGAACGAATTAAGTTATTGCATTGAAATTTGAAATAGATAGCCCAATTCATGTAACTCACAATACATGCGTGACAATATCAATTCGTTATTCTAATTTTTCGAAATGGCGGCCAAATAAATCTGTTGCTTTTATAAAAACAAAATATTAAACTTTTTATTGTGAACAAAAATCATTCCTTATTTATGAAAATCGGATAAATAATCGAGATACGGCCGAGTTTTCTCGGCTGTTTTCCTTCCTATAGGATCTAATAAAATTGCAGTCGTATCATATCTCGATTTAATATTATTATTCAATAAGCCGTTTTGGTAAAAACAAAAGGTCCTGAGTAAAAAATTTAGAAAGAATTATTTTGCCGCCACTTTGAAAAAAATATATAGTGTTAATGTCAAATTTTAGTGCAGTAAACCGACAACAGAGTAAACAAGGACCCGACGAATTTACATGAAAAGATTATTATTATGTGTTATCAGTTGTGCTGATAGGACTATCTAAACTAACCTTGAACCTATATGGAAATCTGTTTTATATCATAATTATTTTTATATTCGTTCCCTAACTCCAGAATCAACTCACTTGGACTATGAGGAAATTATATACCGATTTTCAAGAGTCTGGAATCTTCATTTCAAGCGCTATAGCATAGGCGGACGGACAATGGCACGATTTCAATAAGATCCGGTTGGGTCCTTGACAGTTTGATTCGTTCATGATTTTCCTCACTAAAACGATGAAACTCGCCCAAAAATCCTCTTACTTTTCCACAGTCAACCACAACTAATCACATGTTTCGACCTCATTCCATGGAGCAATGTACATTATTGTTTTAGGACTCATGAATTTGAGTTGTTTTTCATGTAATAAGCTGGTTACAATCCCCTGAACAATATTGTAGGTAAATCTGTTTGAAATACCAGGACAAAATCGGAAAATCAAATTTTTTTTTAACTTTGACATCTGTTAGAAATTGTAAAAGATATGGTTTGACAATGAAAATTGATTGCTGTATTGCAAAATTTTCTTCCCTTTTCAACAATTACTTCAGAATTCTAATCCAAAAATTAGTTTTTCAGTTGATGAGCATTTATTGGTAGGAAGTAGGCATATTTTGAAAACTTGGATGTATCGATATTTCTCGGAAACGAAGCTTGATAAAGTTGATGTTTACTGAATTTGTTGGAAATTTGATGTTGATTAATAACGGGGTTTACAGTTTTTACATGACATTCTGTATATATGGTCGTAAAGTAGACAGTTGCCAAACAATAGGGAAGTGATAGCCGCGAGCCGTAGCAGGTATCTGTTCAATCAGATAGAGATAAGCTGCGTTCTCGTGGGTCCTGTTTGTAACGGTGACCGATTAAATTGGCCTGCAAAAAAGACACTGTTCTCTGCTGTAAAATCACTTCCCGGTGGTTCGGAACCCACCTAAAACTGTAGGTTCAACTCATCAATCACCATCATCCAACTCATTACCCGCGCACGGGTCTCAGACCTATGTGGGCTTCATCCTCCAAAAAAATTCCAAATTGTTGAGTAAGCAATGAAAAGTGATTAGCCGCGAGCTGTGCCAGGTACCTGTTCAATCAGATACGAGACACAAGCGTGCAGCTTTTCTTGTAAGAGCGTCCGCTTTGGTTTGGTTAGCAAAAAAGGCTGTTTTCTGCTGTAAAATAACTTCCCGGTGGTTCGGAACCCACCTAAACTGTACGTCCAACTTATCAATCATCAACATCATCATCATCATCCAACTCAAAAGTGCTAAGCAAGCAAGATACATGCCATCTGCTTCGAGATAATTTGATTTTTGACTTGATGCGCTCACCTCCTAGTTACGTGGAGATTTCTTGAAGACAATATTGAACATTCAGTGTTTATTTGATGTAGAATGACATCTAATTGAAAAATTTAAATTGCAACGAACAATTATTATTATTAGACGAAAAACTCCCAAAGTTGAAGTAAAGATGGTTCATTTTTTGGACTTGTTCTTCTTGTTTGCCCACCAGCTTTTCATTTTTTGGCAAATTCAGCTTTTCTCTCTTCACTCCATTTTGTTGCAACTCTTGGAGGTTTTTTCTCTGGTATCACTTCCCATTTATAAAGTTTTATTCTGAAGTTTTTTCTATTGTAAATTTCATTGTTGGTTATTTTGGCCAGTACTAGGTCTTTTTAACATTTCGTATCCATTCTCCTCCATTGACAATTCTACATAGTTTACAATTCTTTTTGTTAGTCTATTGTCTGGAAGCCTCATGATGTGGCCATAAAATTTAAGGCGTCTTTTCCTCATATCTGTCTCTATATTAGAATTTTTTTCAACTTAAGACGTTCTCTATAATCTATATCCGTTTTCGGTACGCCTTGGTCCAAGGATTTTCCTAACAATTTTTCTTTCTTCCTTCTGTAGATTTTCCATATTCATTTTCCTGTTCAGGGACAGGGTCTCGCTGGCATATAAAATTGCTGGTTTAATCACTGTATTGTAATGTCTAACCTTTGTATGAAGAGATGCACATTTTTTATTATATATATTTTTTATTATTATTATATATATATATATCTGTATCTATTTCCTGTCGAGGGTGTGGTACGCCATTTATTTAATGGACAGAACATTCAATAAGCATTTGAAAAAATTATTTCATTAAAATGATATTCTCATTTTTATCAATAACTAATTGAAATCGTTTCTTTTTTACAGATGTATGATTACTCGCTGGACATGTGGTCACTTGGTTGTATGCTGGCTAGCATGATATTTAGGAAAGAACCGTTTTTTCATGGACATGATAATTATGATCAATTGGTTCGCATTGCTAAAGTGTTGGGAACAGAAGAGCTGTACGAATATTTAGACAAATATCACATGGATCTTGATCCAAGGTTTTCAGATATCTTAGGAAGGTGAGTGATTAGTGCAGTTTTGAGAATCTATTTCATAATATTTATTTTACATCAATACTCATAATCTTCAGATTCATTTCTCCAACTATTTGAAGAAATTCATGAAAATACTGAAATACAATTTGATGTCCCAGTGGATCGAACGATTAGATCTCCGGGTGTCGGGAAAAGGTTGGGAATTTGGAAATTTTTGAATTTGGTCGGGAAAATAAGAAAGCTGATTGTAACACTATTTGTTACGAGTGCATAATTAATTGGCTAACAAGGAAACACAAGAATAATTCTATGTGTAGTGCGAATGAGAATAGCTGAAACGGGACTAACTAGTGTGTGTTCTGTTATTATACTACGATTATATTGTTATTTTTACTATTCAACACTATAATTTGGAATCTTACAAATTTGAAAAACAGTTTGATACTTACAATTTTAGGAGTTGTGATTTAGTAGTTTTTGAGGCTATTAAGGGTTCAACAATTAGTCAATAAATTTTTGCTATAAAGTAATCAAATGCCATTTTGTGCATAATGTGTGTTTTGTTATTATACTGTGATTCTCGCCATACCATTTGTTCAATTTATTTTACCTTATTTTTTGTCCAAGGTTGTAGAAACTTGAATTAGGTAATTTAAACAAGTATAACGAATTTTTGCAAGCAACTGACTCAATATTCAAAAATTTTCAAATTCAAATTTATTAAAAAAAAAATATCAATCAATTACAAAATAAAACAAAATCAACTTATATATATCTTCAATTTTTTCTAAACATGAAAATGATTACAAAGCCAACTATGCCTTTTCTAAATATAAGTACTGTAAACTTCAAATTGTGTGAAATTGGCCTTTACCACCTTCGATTACTGCAATTATTCGAGATGATAATGATGCGAGCTTACCAAAGAAACTTGGAAAGGGCTCAGAACTCCCTGGATTTAAAAATAATGTTCAATATGTAGCTACTTGCTATTTTGATGAAGTCATCAGCTTACAATGCCCCGAAGTGGGTGATTTTCTTTTAATTGACAGGTCAATTCCCCCGAAGGGTGTCCTTTACATTTTTTGTTATATTTTATAAGATTTTACTATTTTTTCATGTAAAAAAAAGAAAGCAGATCTTTTCAGAAATTTTCTAATCATCTAGTTATTAGTGACCTCTTGCATACGTAAGCAATCAACATTGCAGACTAATTCACGCTATCGGTGTTGCATCTGCCTCCGCTGCTCGAGCCAGATGCAACTTTTTGGGGTTCTTATGCCCGCAAGCCCGAGGAGTCCCTTGCAATGTCTAGGTAAAAGTCTTAATTACTCCCGCTGTTTATCGAAATGTAGTGGAATATATTACCTGAAGTAGAATTGGTTTTATAGAACTTTAGAGGTATGAAATTTTGGAAATCTGATCGGAAAAGTCGGGAATTTTAAAATTAGGGACTAGATGACACCCTGGATCTAGATAATAATCTCTCACTATACAATTGATCCCTTTTACGTTTCTGGTGTGCTTGAACCCAGACTTTATTTCACTCACAGTACATCGAAAAAAATATTTTTCAAGTCAGTATCCAGTATCGCTAGATACTGCGACTGATAATTAATTTGTCGCATCATTGCTCCAATTAATTACATTTTAACATTGCATGACACGTTTAATAAATTGACATTTCCAAGATGAAATCTTTTTTATAGTTCTTTTTAGGGAAGTTTTATGATGTAAAATTCAGGGAATAAATTTTTATGAGAAGCATTTTGTCTGGTACATTTGTACTGATCGTTGTTGCATAATAGCAGTCGTATATATTGACGTTTTTTATATTGTCGAATTTTCCTTTTTTCTCCAGTTTGAATGAATTCCTATGCAATTTCATTGTATTACTATTGTAGATGCTATATTCGATATTCTATTACCATACTATTGCATTTGAGTTACTATGCTTTATTTACCATTCTTATGGAGACTGGAATGAGACTAATTTCCAAACACTAGATTGTATAGTTATAATATTATGCTAAGTTCGACTGAGAAAAATTAACTTTAATGTATTTATTTTTCAAATATTACATCATGCTTCTTTTCTTATTGTCATTTTTAGACATTCACGGAAAAGGTGGGAGAGATTTGTACATAGTGAAAACCAACACCTTGTCACCCCAGAGGCTCTTGACTTTTTGGACAAACTATTACGATACGATCATTATGAACGTCTCACTGCTCGCGAAGCTATGGATCATCCATACTTCTGTAAGTATTGGTTGTAAAACTGACCTCACTATTGTAACCAAGGATGAATATGTAAGAAAGTGGAAGAAGCATACAATGGTGGGGGGGGGGGTCATGACCCCAAAAATCTGAGCCTCACTAAAAAATCAACCGGTATAAATATAAATCAAATTTCATAAGAAATTATAGAATCCCTGTACAATTGTGTAGCCTACACTAACAAGATAACTTGAGACTACTTGGAGTACCTTATATTATTAAAAACAGACCTAATCGATATTCAACTGCCTAGAGTTCGTACACAGTCAGGAAGTTGGTCACATTAATTTTTTTAATATAGAACTCAGTTTTTTCAGGAAGTCAAGTCTATCATCATAGTGACTTGAACGGTTTTGCTATACACATTTTTGAATTGTCAGTACCTCTGGATCTACTCACTCCAGTTTAGTTTTTCAACATAATTTATTGCTGATGAGTTCTCTAACTTATTTTGCTTTGAACAAAATAATGAGAACTTTTGAATAATTTCTATTTTTTCGTCTCGTCCCAAAAATTATAGGCTACCTTCTTGTACTTAATAATAATAAGCGTATGGCTTTTAATGGTGGGGAGGCCCTTACGGGTAGTTCCACCTCGCCGTTTGTGCCATGTTATGGGGAACATGGTGGACCTACTATTTTAGGTGGGTTCCGAACCACCGGGTAAGTGATAATAAAGCTTGTAACATCAAGTCATTGGAGCACGGTCACCCATCCAAGCGCAGTCTTGAATTGGAATAACTCTTCTCGTTCTCGTTCCAGTCTAGGGTCCAGTGAAAATAACTTTTATCAATTACTCAGTTGTTTGGTTGGCAGCTGTCCATCTCGATTCGTCCAGTCTTGGTTCTTATCTATTCATTCCTTATTAAAATACATAATTGTAAAACTGAAAATAAAATAAAAAACAGCTTTTGTTGAATGCATTCTAGTTTGAAATCGATTATTTTCCATCATTGAAAAACCTGGCAGACTCGCTTTGCTTGACTTACCCGTCCGACTCTAGCCCAGCCAGTGATGGAAGAGGAAAACTCATGCAAAGTTTCAACTTTTTCATCCATATAGTTCTCAAGAAACGCTGAAAAAAGTAGCTCAGTTTTCAAAAAACGTTAATTATGGGCGTATTTTTTAATACACTTTTGAAACCCTTTCTTAAAACATGCATCCAGGGCGTCAACTGAACATGCACCAAATTTCAACCGTTTGAAATATCTTTGATATTCAATTTAGAAAAATACCAATAGTTCATAACTAACACTCGGAAGGTAGTCAAATTTCAACTCAGATTCAATCTCCTATAAAATAATTGACGAAAAACATTCTCCTCAAGGGAATCACCGATTGATCACCAACCCACATAAAGTCAATTTGGGCTTATTTTATTTTGTCAAAATGGAATTTATTTTTAATCTAGGTGAATAGAAGAATGTTCAACATCGATTCAAAGCCAGTCCTAGCCAACTTGAGCAAGGACAGTCCCAGAAGGGGGAATAAAATTGGGTTCTCCTGGAAGAGGCAAGGGTGAGGCTGTGAAAGGGTGCCCGGGTTCGATCTTCACCCCCCCCCCCCCCACAATTGGTGACGACTCGAACACTAGATAGAATTCATTTTCACCCATGAAGTGGGTTAAAATCGAAGGATTTATGTCAAAATATGGTTTTAGGGAGGTTATTTACCCCCACCCCCGCTTTTGAGCCTCACATATTTTGTCATAATTGAAAGGAGACAGCTTTGAGATATAAGCCTACTGTAAAGGTAGACTTTGGAGTTTGTCACAATTTAGGGTAAGCTTATCTGAGCCTTTCACTAAGTTGTAGTATAGTATTCGAATTTACTCCATTTTTCTTTTGTGATAAATTGGAGCTATAATATTATTTTGATAAAACATTTTAATTCATCAAGTAAAAAATTTGGGAGTGAATTTCAGTGATGGGTTTTGGAATTTAGTAGTTTGCTGACGGACGACCCCCATTCTGGCCACGCATGTGGGTGAGGTGAGAGTAAGTAAGGGTTGGAAGGAGGGGGAAATCTCGCAAAAAAAGGTCAGCAAAACCTCATCTGACCAGTGTTTGTATTGCAATATTAATTTTGTCTGATTCAATTAGAAATGATGAAGAAAATATTTAATAAATAAATTGAATGAATAAATTATTGACGAGATAGTTGTCATCGCTTTGTTATTTTAATCTATACAATGAATATTGTAAGATCTCGACCTTTTGTTCATTATTAATTTTTTAATATTACTTCAAAACGAATATAGTGCCATAGTTTATAATATTAGAATAAACATTGAGTTTCTTCGTGCTTTGACATTTTTTTTAAACAATGTCTTGAAATTTTTGGCAAATTATGAGGCAGTGAATGTTATTGGCTTTGTTATCACTATACGGTGGTTTGCATCTTGAAACACTGCTAAAATTTTAGGTCCATTATAACGATATTTTAGGCCCTCATAACATTGCACAAACGGTGAGGTGCAAACCCTTTAGTCATATTATTATTACTCTGTGTGTTATCTATATTATGCAAGAATACGGGGGTGTTATCAAGATGATTAATTTTGAAAATTCTTTTAATCCTATAAATTGTGCTGAAGACCTCCGCCACTGCGAACATTGACAACTACATTCAATATCTTCTGGAAACATCAGCATTGTTGAATTCTTTAATCAGTAAAATATGATACAATGTGGGTTGAACTGACAATGTGTGAAGTAGATATCGGATACCATAACTGTCAATAGATCTGTTTCAACTATTTATCTCCATATAAATAATGATATATTACCATAATTATTTTGTAACATATTAAGATATTTTGCAAAATACTTGTGGTGTTTTGTTAGTTTTTTTTAGTGAATAAATGATTGGGATGGTTTTTGTTGCAGATCCAGTTGTGAAGGAGCAGAATCGGCTGAACATAGTTTCTTCGTCTCCTACTCCCATAGCAGGCCCTGTGCCTGCAGGTGAGTAGCATGCCAGGTACGCATGTTTATGATTTCGACCTTTTTTCTTTCTTTATCCTCCCTTCCACCTAACTCATTCAATCAGGTATTTGATGTTGGGTGTGATATTTTAATGATCATTTTGGAAGCTTATATATTATGTAACGATTATAGTTTAAACTAAATTTATTTAGCGTATGGCACAAAACCATTGTCACTTTCAAATTGAGTTTTTTTGTTCTCTTAAAGACACAATAACTATTTCAGAAGAGAACAAATAATTGGAAACTTCAGCACATTGTTGTTTTAAAATTTAAAGATGTCTACTACTGTATCAGTGGATTATTTTATTAATCAGAAGACCGGCAGCTGAGCTCACAGTTCAACATGGAAATGAAAACTTTCTGAATAGTTCTTTTGCTTCATAAAATGGTTAAATGGATGATTGCCCCAAGGCGTTTAGATTATAGGAGGTGGGTCAGACTGAAAACTGTGATGCCGAAATGACGTAGCCTACATTCCAGCAGCTGATTGGGATTGCAGCCTGCCAGATAGGACTGCAGCTACGCCAAGGCGCGTTTACACTAAACTTGACAAAAGATCGTTTGTAGGAAACTAGAAGCTGCTCTTTCCAAATTAGAGTAACATGTGAAAGATTTTTTGAAAAAAAAAAAACAACGTTGCTCTTCTCATATTAAGAGCAAAAGGTGCGAAAAGGCAGTAGTGTCAAGGACAGCTAACAGTTCTCCACTAGTTTCCTACAAGTTGCTTGTACAAAGCTTCCACTTTTATTCGTCTGCTTTACAGACACTCCGTGGGAAACTAAATTTGTCTTGACAAGTGGAAGACAGAAAAAGTTGCGGCGTTTAGTAGAAAAAGCAACAAACTACCGCGGAATGTGGAAAACTTAGTGGACGACTTTGGTGTAAACGCGGTTTTATTTTGGCATTATTGTTTTCAGTCGAACCCATCCATATTCTAATCGCCGTGGATTAGTTCACACGATCGTTCTTGAAAGCTTTTATTTGATGCCCATTCTATTCGCACAGAAAGGTCTGACCGAAAAATTTGATTCTGCTTAGCTAGTTTG
Source organism: Conomelus anceps (assembly GCA_948455865.1). NCBI lineage: Eukaryota > Metazoa > Arthropoda > Insecta > Hemiptera > Delphacidae > Conomelus > Conomelus anceps. The sequence continues at coordinate 75,579,220 of OX418216.1, read as the reverse complement.
TCTATACTAAATAAACAGATTTTTTCGGCACCGAATTTCTATTGTGTGATGTTTTCACATAATTCGTCATATTCCTCCAGTTTTACAAACGGCCCATCATAATTATGGTTTATAATCCGTTCCACTTTTATACCAGTCTACTGTATTCCAGCACTTCATTCAGGATAAAAGTTAGTCATTATTTGGTACTAGTATTTTACCCGGTCTTGTCCGGGAATTCAGTTTGCAGTTTTTCTTTCCTTGGTCACAAAATTACGAAATTGGGAAGGATGAATGAAATACCACACAGTTCATCTGTTTAAAAAGAGATTTTTTTTGCACTGATGTGAATTTTTAGTGTTTTTTATAAGTAAACTACGGCAAAATTCGATGTGTCTCAAAGAGCACCATATATGATCACAGGTGATCATAGACGTCTACCGCACGGCAGTCGTGAATAATCAAGACAATGGGATGACTGCTTCATGGCAGCCGGGTGGCATAATTTCCGTACAGCAATCAATGTGTGAAAGGGCACCACTCACTTCTTCATGCAATTACTGGAATGTGCACCGTTCGAAATTTTATGGAACGGCTAAAACCGTTCGAAAATCAATGTGTTTGAAATAGGCCTTATACTTTCGACGATTTTAATAACTTGAATAGTTGAAACTTTTTAAGGCAATAAATTCCAATTATCCAACAATTTTACCAAAATAAATTATTTAAAATGTTTCAATAGTAAAAATGTGTTCTCGTGACATCATTTATGTTTACAGTCAAGTTCCAAGTAATTTGAAGTGTGTATTTGTGTGTATGCAGTTCTTGAATAAGTTCTTAACTGCTTAATGTTTGTCATTACCTGTGATGTTTCAAATACACAGCATGATCAATCTTTGTCAACTGCCATACAAATAGCTGGTTGAAATGTTACCATAAAGTGTGTTTGTTGGCTGTGCGCTCCCCCTTTGTATATAATATAATTTGTAAATACGAGGTGACTTGCTAAAATAGGACGTTTTTACTCAGCTTGTGGATGAAGGTGGCATTTAACTTAGTAGTTATTTTTTAGTTACTTTATTTTTTGTCTGTGAATAATTAATAATATCAAGTTTGAATTATATTAACTACGGGATAAATTGTGGGAAACTGAAGTTTTTGGGAGGATTGTTACTTGTGTGCGGGTGTCATTGAACTCTGCCTTAGCTAGCTTTCAGTAGCTGATGTAAGTCGCTGAAGACTTGAGAGCTCAAGTATGAGCTTAGAACATGCTTGTGAAGAATAGTTATAACTTGATTTTTGCAATTTTTCACTAAAATGCCAAGCAAAACCTTGGTACTTTAAATTTTACAACTACTTGAAGGCTACCAATTGGTAGAGGCAAAGTTAAATGCCACCGTCCATGTGTCTTATCACAAGATAGTTACAGAGTGTTCCTAAAACTTCCGTCTATGCCTTTTTGTCAATTTTAATATGCCTGTTTCATAGCAACATAGAAACAAACGTGCAGCTCTCAAGTCTTCAGCGGCATGTGGCATACTGAATAATAACTCAGGATAAATTAATTATTACAGTTCTGCATAAGCATTTTTTATCTCATCAACTTCGAATTTGTATGCCCAACCAATTTTCATTTCAATATTGCTTTTAAACAGTATTATAGGCAATATTATTATCAACTATCGATAGAATATATTCATAACTCTGCAATACTTATGCTTCTAGGCTTAATGCAGTATTAATAGGCATGGCGCATGTTTTTACAGCCACAATCTATGATTTTAATTCGAATAGAAACTATTCTGCAGAACGGATTTTCTAATCATTATTGAAATGTATCTAGTTTGTGCTCTATTGATTGGTAAACAATATTGTCCATAGGTATAAACTCGTGTCCATGTGTCTGTCATCCATGGCATCAACTTTTTGATTAGCGTACATTAAATACATAAGTATTTTCATGATTGTAGCTGAAATCTAATATTGATTTATTGGGAGTTTCCTTGATAAAATAGCAGCGTGTTCCCAGAAGACTAGTTTAACTACAGTAATATTATCAACAATAACTCGTTATTGTTTGTTACATTGTCATTTTCAATGAGATATTGTGGTTTTGGCCATTTCCTCTCGATTTACATCTTCTATCTCGATAATATTCTCTTTTATAGTGTCTTACATAAGATATTAATAATAGGCTGTACTATTTAATGTAGTTTTATTTAATCTATTTTGTTGGTTTGATATTATTTACAGTTATTGGTATTGTGTGTTTTACCAGGAACGACAGCAGTGAGTAGCAATTCTGGTCTTGCAACATCTCTTGGTCAAACTCCAAGTGTAGGAGTAATCGCAACAGCTGGTGCACCTCAATGAACTCTGTATTGTATATTCCAAATGGAAAGTGTTGTTTGCAGACTCGCTTATGTATGTAAGAGCATCTCGCGTCCACCATTCGAAATAACGGTAGGCCTCCTCTGCGAACACAAATTTTGTATTGGACTTGAACTGTTAATGCATTATATTGTATATTTAAGACGTCTATTAAGCGTATTATATAAACTTTTAATATGGTCTTAGGAATTCAATAAGCATAAAAAATATTGGAAACGAAAATCCGTTTGTGTGTTGAATTCATTAGAAAACTGGCAGCCTATTTGTTGAAGACCATTATAAAGCATTCTTACTTTATTATAAAGAAAATATTATAATGTAAGAGAAAAATGACAAAATTATTAAACTTATTCCTTGACTGAATATGCATTATTCTTTAACTTGCATTGTTTTTTTCTCTGAGTGATATTTTTCAACCTACATTAACTTTAGTTGGATAACTACTTGCACATCATCAGGAAATTAATAACTATGAGGTATGTGTCATTCATTATTCGGTCATCTCAACAAAAAGACTAGATTACACTCAGGTTTAATAATTATTCATATTGTTAGATTATGATTATAATTTCGATTAGCGGCGTGGATTGGCTGCTGAAGCTGGATTTTCCTAGCTCCGCACCTTTTGCAGAGCGTACTGCCCAACAGTGCTGCCAGGTACAAGCTAAGTAATTGGAGGGGAATTGGCTCGAAATTTTTGTACATTTGGTAGTTACGTTCGGTAATTAGCGTATGGTAGTTTTGAGCCAAATTCCTAGCAAATCTTCAGTTTGCGACTGGTATCCCCGTTGCGCAGTACGCTCCGAAAAAATTGCGGAGCTAAGAAAACCCGGCTTACCGCCTCATTTCGAAACTACACTATTTCACCACTTGTTTTAAGTTGTAATAGATTAAATACCAAGTAAAGATTGTTGACCATGAACTGCTGTAAATTGCTATGTAAAATCTCATTCTGAAAAAGAACTAAAAATTGACTTCTTAAAACGATAGATTATTTTTAAAGTGTAAACTGCGGGTAGAGTAGAAACTTCGTAATTTAATTGTAATACCACCTTGTTGATACTTCAACAACCGTTTTTCTCTACTTTTACCTCTCATGTCCTTTTTAGTAAGGATGTTTCTGATTTCAACTGTTAAATGAAAGTCGTGTGTATCCGAATATGATGGATTAAAAAATGTGAATGATTGATATTGAACTGTATCTTTTTGTACCATTACAGTTCATGATTTACAGAAAAGAGTTTTTCTGAAATATTAATGTTTAGCATAGTGGTGTATCACATGAATGTTAGCTGTGATATGAAACAATAAATTAATATTCTGTTATTATTTCTACATGAATACAAAATGAAATTCAAGACAAAATGATTCTAAGTTTCTTGAAAGAAAAGAGGAAACTAGCTGAAATATAAACACAGGTTGCGACAGCATAACTTCCTTTCAAAACTTGATAGCAGCATCCATTGAATAAATCAGAAAACTCTTATTTGTTTTTACGATGTAATTGCATACTTGGAGTTTTGTTTAGCACAAGTTTTGAAGATCATATTTGGCAGGTGACGCCCCATTCTCCATACCTATTTATGGCGCTTGTTATGAGTCCAGCCAGCATCGCAGGCGTTATGTTGGCAATTTTTTCCTAGATGTAAACTTGATTTTTGTAGGATCTTGTAATATCCCTGAGCGGTTAGTAGAAAACGGGATTTCAAAACCCCGTGATCTTGATTTATTTTCAAACTTTACGAGAGGTTAAATCGGGGGAGCCCCTAATTATTGAGATGGAGCGCTCTGGAAAGTGTTCGTTCCCTCAAACCAGTTTACTCGGTGTGTGCAGAATGGAGAATGGGTGATTGATTATTACTTACATTATTTTTAAAAAAATTCTGATTGATACAATTTTAATTTAAAAAAAAGGAATGTATGCTGCCACACCCAATATAACGGAGTGAAATATAAGCTATGTGATTCGAAAAAAATCTTCGTTTTGAACTTACTTTCGTTTCAAATATCTCTGAAGAACGACATGCGTCTATTTTGTTTTCTCATTTGAATCTGACAATAATAGATTATAAAAATATATCTATTCGTCATCTTTTCATTGTAATGATTAGTTACATGCTGTGTAAGCATTAAACCATGACAATTCAGTATTTACTGAGATGGTCTCTAACTCTTTCAATTTAAAATTGAGAAATGATATCTATTTAAAAATATGTTAAGTTACTATAAAAATACCCATTAAAAATTCCTTGATTTCGTCTGGTGTCAACATAGTTTCAAAATTAATTATATCACGATTCCTCTAAAGTAATATTTTTTTTCAATCTTACAAATTGAAATTTTTGTTGATAGTTGATACTTTAATCGAGTAAAATAATGTCATTATAGATGAGTGTATTCTTATAGTACAAATTCTTTTCATAAATTATTCATTTAGATTTGTTACTAAAGAACTTGTACTATTGAACCGTCAAGTATTTGTTTGAATTAAGAAATATCATAATTTATTATTAGACAAATAGGTCTAATTCAGAATAAATTATTAATAAATTGAATCGTTTATTAATTTTTACATAATTCGAATAAAAAAGCCAATTGATAATAATTGAAGTGAGTCGTTGATAGTTCTTTTTTAATTGGCTGAAACTTTTTTCAACTTCTCAACACCTAACGACCGAACCTACTAACACCTTATTCTCCTCCTATTTATACTTAGTTCTTATAGGCTTTTTTATGTTTAATCATAATATTTATGAGAAATATTTTTCATTGATATTGTGTTATTCATTCTTGCAAGAAATACTCACATTTCGTTATAAGAAAACTATTATTCAGAAAATATTACTTTCGTTTGAAAGACTAGTTGAAATTACAACTGAAGAACATTATTAACTTTTTCTAACAATATTGGCTTTAAACCTTTTCTATATTATTTTCAATTTGGAACGCTTGATGTGCTGCAAGTAACCAACCATTTAGTTTTATTTTTTAAAAAATCTTTGATAATCAACATAGTTTTTTATTTTGTATTTTTTGAACCGTTATTGTTAGTATCAGCTTCAATTTATATTTGTATATATAATCTTGTTTCACCAAATCGACTGTCTCTCCTATATCAGTCTTATTGGGTATTGCAGAAGTTTACATTAAAAAAGTATATCTTTTGTAACCCTCAATAAATCTTTTGTTCATTTAATCCATGCTTGTTATGAATTACTTTACATTTTAATATTCCCTTTATGCTTCAAGTAATTAATGATGAAAAATTTTCTCTTCACATGTGCTAAATATTGAAAGCTTATAGTAAAAGTCAATTTTAAGAAATACTGAATGATTCAATTGTGAACATTTTGAAATTTAATCCTAACACGATGTTTTTCAAAAACCAGTTGCTTTTTACCAATTGTTGGTTATTTGAATGTAATCAGAAATTTTAAAAATAATGGAAAAAGCAATTGAAATATAATGTTTCTAGATTTTACGGAAAAACATTTTATTCATAGACAAATTTTGAAGAGAACATGTTGATTGACAATGTGTGATACCGGTACTTTCTTTGTGTAAATTTGGTAATCAATTTCCTGAGAAAGACGAAACAGAGAATTCAGTGAAAATAAATCTAATTCAATATAGAATATTACTCTCAAGACATGCTTATTGTTATTTTTGTCATTGACAACTGTAGAGACAGCTCGTCGAAGTTGATAAGACAGATGAGTTGACCAATAATGATCTCAAACCACGGTTTGCTGTTTTGAAATGGCCGATCTATAGCTTAAGGCTGTGCGGTAAGCCGTCATGACTGATCAAGACTCGTGTCCTGACTCAGGGCAACAAACAAGTTTTTCCAACCCAGTATACTTGTTTGGTATCATAGCATTCTTGCGGATTAGTTCAGAACTAGCTTTTCTCACACGTTGCCAGGTCTCTTGTCTGCCTCGCTCTTCACCTAGTTTCTCGTAGTCTAACTGTCTAACAATGCCTTAGTGGGTGGGGAAAGGGTGGTTTACTCAGTCACATGCTTTCCCAAAATTAGTCATAATCTTGAAAAATAAACAGTTTCAAAGAGAAAAATAAACATTCTCCACAAAAATAATCAGATACGTCTGACGACTAGAGTGTCTACCCATGGTTGACTTGTGGAGCATGAGCAGTTTGGTACATTGTATTGTGTCGTGTTTCATTTTAGAACTAATATTGTACAGAATTCTACAACAATAAAACTAATTATTGGTTAATGTTGGACGTTATTTTATGTTTTCAATAATGGCATGGCGAAACATTAGTTATGTCTTCACAAAGTTCACATAACATTTGTTTAATATATTTTACGAACTTCTCCATTTCCAGAGATCTTACTACACTCGGAAACAAGTTATACATTTTTTTACCAAATTCTTGAAAACTGAAGTCAGCTGTAGATTGCATTGACTCCTACGTAATAAGGAATTTTGATTATCATGAATATACCCCTTGCAACTTTCTGACATTTTCAATGTGTATATTCCATTTCATATTTGATTGTCACCCCCAGAAATGTTAAGGTAATTTATAAACCTGTCAACCAAATCACAAAATTTACTATTTACCTGTATTGCTAAATCATCTGCATACATGTATGTCTACTCTATTGTCTCCTACGGCTGAAGGTAGGTCGTTAACATAAATAATAAACAATGTGGGTCCCAAAATAGACCCTTGAGTTACACCTGATTTGAGAGGCAAATATGTTGAAAAGCAACCATTTTAATAAACTGTTTGACACCTCCCTGTCAAATATTCCTTGAAGAGGTGTAAAGCTGACTGATCAAAGCCACAATATCTCAACTCTTGTAGTAATATATCATGAGAAATCGTGTCAAACGCCCTAGACATATACCACCAGCAACCCTTGACCCTTTCTCTACCATCCAATGCATCAACACAACCTTTCATAAAATTGAGAATTGCAGTACAGGTCCCTCTTAGATCTGCAACCATATTGTTCATTCGAAAATAGCTGTTCACCCTCAAAATATTTAATCACTCTAGCATTCAACAATATTTCAAAAACGTTGCCGATAATTGGTACGATTGACACAGGGCGATAGTTGGACTTTGTGCCCTTCTTGTGCAATGCAATTACTTTTGATAACTTCAAGCAAACTGGAATTATACTCTCATTAATACATTGATTATAAATAAGTCAGAATATGTGGTGCAGCAAGTTTCAAAATAGCAGAATTTATACGATAAACATCTATAGCTCATACTATTGCTGAGAGAAAATGGCTCTATAGACTTCTTCGACTCTAAAAACACCAACAGAAAAAGCAGAGTTAATATTAGCCAGTCTAGTAGATGCAAATTTGTACAGATAATATGGCATATCATGTATTGACTGCTGATTATTTTGTTTTGTTGACTACATTATCCAGGAAATACATATTCAAAAATTCAGGGGCGCACCCAGACTTTTGGTTTGGGGGGGGCTTACCCGTCCTACCAGGGAAAATTTGGAGAGGAGGGGGGGGGGGGGGGTAAATTGGGATTTTTCAGACGACTTTTTGCTAGATTGTTGCCCGATAAAGTTTATTGAGGATGCGGGGATTCATTACTTGACTTTTTAAAGAGTATTGGTATTGGAGTAGCTATGGGGAAACAAAATGTGTCCATCATGAGTATTTTTTGTACAGTGTTTCAGGAGTTCAAAATGATTCTGCCAGACTGCTTAAGCAACTTCTCATGAGGGTAAAAAAATTAGAATCAATGTAGGTCCGGAACGCTTTGTTACAGAAATAAAGAGGGCGAAAGATTACAGCTATTCCAGCATCCATTCAGAAATGACTTAAGGTCTTCATATAGATGGTGTGAATTAAATTGAATCAATGTAAAATTATCTGAAACGTGCTACATCTACCATTATAAATGTTTATGTCTACACCATTCTGAGACTTTTGCGTTGGTAATAAAAAGAACGAAAAATTCCAGTTCTAAAGCGAAACGAAATCTTTGAATTGTTGGGGTATTTTACAAAAACTCACAAAATGATCATAGAAACACGTTATTTTACTGTCGGCCTAGTGGTTAACCAATTCAATTGCCAACGAATCAAAACTTTTGTTCAATTTCTCCTTCAAAACTTGCCAAATCATTTTTTGAAATGAAATATGAATGTACTCAGTAGTCAAGAACTGTCCCAAAGTTTATAGAGTTTTATTGAATCAAAGCATACTGATTTTGCACATATGCTTTCCACTTGCTATTCTTCTGTCTTTTTATCAAATTTAAATTATGGTTTTGTAAGTTCTGGGTGCTTTATTCACAATTAATAGCCAAGCTCATACATTTCAATATTAAAAATGCCTTCTTTTGGCCTTTTTTGTGTATTTCATAGGATTACTCAATAATCACGGTAGTTAATGTTTCATTTGGGTTTTCAGTTCATTTCTCATCAAATGTATTCAATTTACCACCTAAATGAGCGCTCTAGAAGCCTAGAGTTTTCGGAATGAGTACTAATTTATTGATCTCTTATTGAAAAAGATAGCTTCACTCTTTTGCTATATTTATTTCTGTATTGAAGCGTTTTTGAAGGAATAAGCTTATGCAATCTTATTGAAATTTTTTCGCAAAAAACCGATAACCCTTTTTTAGGAAATTGTTAGCCGCGAGCCGTATAACAGGTACCGTACCTGTTCAGTCACTTAAGGCAAGCTGCAAATTCCTAGGGTAAGGGTGACCGAATGGATCAGCCACCAAAAAAAAGGGTTCTTAGCTATAAAATCACTTGCCGATGATTCGGAACTCACCAAAAACTGTAGGCCCACGCACAGGTCTCAGAATTATCTCGGCTCCACCTTCCGAAAGGAATTACATTACTACCGTTAAATGTATTACAGGTTTAGGAGGTGCTAGAGGTCCTGTACTTATTGGTTAAATGAATGCCATATTGATATGAGTGAAACGAATTATTTTTATTATCTTTACCCAGCCACCTAGTCAAATTTAATTCTGCAAGGCTACAAACTCTATTTCCACCTATGGTAGTCACTCATAGTATTCCTGTTAATAGTATAACGATATTGTTAATTGTCATCCGATTTAAACAAGTTTTAAATGTACAGCCCAGAGTCCATATTACACAGTCAATTCGCTTGAAAATTATCAAAATTTTGATAAGGATTTCAGGACCTGAGGGCAAGGCTTGAGCCCCAAAACCCCCCATGTCAAGCCACTTGTTATGAACATGATTCTACTTAAAAAGTGTGAATAAATGACATGTACCAACACTTATCAGCCTGCAGCACATACGCTCTATAATACAGAGAAAATTTACTATATTACAGTAAATTTTCTTGAAAATTACTAACAATTTTTCAAGGAACTCGGGCTCTTGGGGGGGGCTTAAGCCCCCTAAGCCCCCCCTGGGTGCGCCACTGCAAACATTCTTCTTTGAGAGCTGCTAAATTCTCAGAGTACCATTTGGGTTTGATTTTTCAAATCGTCCAGGATTACTTCTAGCTCATTCATATCCTCTCTAATTTCCATAATTATCTTCTTATTAAGTTAGAATAATTTTAGTTACTTTTGCAATCATACTATACATTTATTTCCCAAGAGTTGCGAGCGGTAGTTATCCATTTTTTGAACAAACATACAGTAGAGATACACCTAGTGATGTAATGATTATGGAAAATGTTTACTCAAAAGCATGTCGCGGGCGGATTAAATTAGCTCATGGGCCTTAGTTTGCCCATCACTGCCTTAGGCTTATAATTAAGGTTTTTAATATAAATTTTTATTATTTCGTGAAGTTTGTAATGAAACTCCATGATTTTTCTGTGTCCATCTGTTTGTCAATCGCATAATATTTATATAATTTTCTCATTATTTTGCGATTCCTATTAATATTGATAGCTGATTTAATGTACTAATTGGGCGAACAGGACTGTGCGTGGCAAGAGTCTGATTCGAGCCACTTCTGTAATAAATTGAGAGTTTTAGTTTATTTGATCTCATTTTTAAGTCATCCAATTGAGTTTTTATTTTGCAACATACAATTTTATGAATATTTTTACTAGTTGCGGAGAGCTGCTACTCATTCCGAGCTCAATCAAAAGTGACAGCTTGAAGTGTTGTATCTATTCCTGTAATGGGAAGTAGCGTTCCTAGAGCTTACAGTATATTGATTGAGAAACTTTTGAGAAGCAAGTGCTTCGTACGTCTTCCATACATTCAGTTCATAACTTTTGAACTAGACGGCGATTACAGAAGCAGCTGCCGTACTTCTAAAACGTCTAGAAGAACCAAGGGGGAAACGCAGGTTTGTAATTTAATAACTACTTTCATTTACTTTGATATTGTCTAACAATCATTGTAACATTCCAATCAAGGAATTGAAAAAAATTATAGCTTAATAAAGATACAATTTTCAAAATACAATGAAATTTCTTGAGATCCATCTATTATTTAAAAATATTGGAAAAGTATTTTTTTCATTGAAATTATCAAGATGGTTTCGAAATCGTCTTCGGGGTTACAAAAGTTAATTGTAAAAAATATTTCACTCGTAAGAATGAAAAGTAAGTAAAGCAAACACATATTTTTTTCACATACCGTATTCATATTATTAGGCAGTTAACCGTTTTCCCGCTCGGTGTAGACAGAATACAAAATAAAATGAAATGAATGTTTTTCTTTACTGTCAACACCCACCGGGTAAACTTTTAATTAACTGCCCAGTGTATTGAGGAAAAGTCTGAATTTCTTTTAGTATTTCAGTATTTGTTTCATTTTTTAGTGGAATGCATTTTTAGCTCTGTTTTTTGTACCCCGAAAACCATTTTGAAATAGTCTGTATAAATAGTCCCTCTTAATTCTTAGCACCTGAAGATTTATAGTTTTCATATTAAAGAGCTTAACATCAACTTAGTCTAGTCCAAGGTTAATAGAAACAATGTTTTTAATAATCTTGGTCTAGTCAAAGTAGCAAAAAGTAAAGAAGAAATGCCAAACCGGCTGAAAATCGGGATATATGACCAGAAAAAAATGCTGAATAACATAATAAGAGTTCCCAAGAATATTAGTGCTTGAAAAAACTAAAATTATTATCCAACATCATTTTGGTTTTTCATATTTGGGACTAAGAGTTGGAAGAAAATCTTATTTCTCCCTTTCTCCAAGAAAATGTAATTTTAAATACTTGTTACCAATTAATATTTTATGTCTTGTCATTAGTGAGATACAGTATAGTTTTAATTATTCAAAATGAACAATAAATATTCCAGAAAATTCACCAATATCTCGAAAAATTCCAACTTGAGACTCATTTAATATCAATCATATAGCAATTTTTGTCAAAATTCATGAAATCGTATTATCTAGAAAAAGGTACCCATTAGTTTTCTTATTCAACACTTTTTTGGTTCCTAGATTTCTTGTTCCATGACGAACTGCATTGTTATATACTTTTTTGGTCTCAATTTTGGTAAAATTGGATAGTTGAGTAAAATTTGGATATTTATCATTGTATGAAACAGTCATGCTTCAGTTACAATGTGAGTCCTTATATATATTCATTTATCATTATCTTGAAGAAGGAATTTTATTCTACGATTTGAGACTATTTCCACATGTTTAAGTTCAAAAACTCCTGAGTCATCAAAATGTTGAAAATAGTAATTTTCGAGGTATGAGAGGCAAATCACTGGTTACCGGTACCCCTGAAAACAAAAATTCTTAGTTATTGACCAAATTCAACATATCGGGTTCTATATCTCTAAAATAATGCTGGCACCACTTTAAATTGACACTTGCACTTTATTCACACTAATTGCTTACAACTCGCACTTATCAGTTATGTCACACAAAATAAATGAATCAGAAACAGATAAATAATCTATAAACGTTCAGCTAATAATGAATTTGCTATATTATATACTGTTCCAAAAACAATCACTAACTGTTAAAAAGCTGATCAAATATTAAATAATAGCTGTTCAATAATTCATGAAGAAACATCTACAACAATAGTTGAAACTCTACGAATCACTTATGAGTAACTATATATAAACTGTTAAAGAAGCCTTTAACCAATATACTGCGTTTATCACATTAACGCGATAATCGTTTGTATAACACATGTCTGTATTAGCGCTCACTGGTAATACGGTTTGTATGAACGGAACTGAGAACTGCCACTGGGGAAATCTGCCACATGTTCTATCAATGAAGTTTTAACACTGAATGAACTGGTGTTTATATGAGCATCCGCTTTATATAAAATTTGTGATACTCCATTTTTCGAGATTGTTCTATTTAGACAGATAAGAGTTATTAGAACTCTCCGGATGGATTGCAAGGCGAGGGTGAACAGGGGAGAGTAAACAAAACACTATATAAGCAGGTCGCTAACCGGTAGACATTACGACACAGCAGGTAACGCTGGAAATATATTTCTCTCTTCCTGCATTTCATAACAATATGATACAAGACCCTAGACCGCCTCAATGACCTAAACCAAGTGAGGCGTTGATAAATCGGATGCGATGGATCGCTCTTCGGGAGCCATTCTTGGCTTCCCTAAAAATTCCCATCACATTTTTGGGCGACTAGATGGGTTTTCTAACAGTTTGGAGTCTCACAAGCACAAATCAAAAGACATATATGCCAAACCGGCTGAAAATCGGGATATATATGACCAGAAAAAAGTGCTGAATAACATATACTGTAAGAGTCCCCAAGAATCTTAGTGCTCCAAACGCCATCTTGAAAAAAACTAAAAATATCCAACAAAAATCTCCATCTTTCTAGTTCAAATAAAACCTATTTAAAGCGAGTGCTTTTTGGCATTTCGGCTATTTCATCCTTCTCATCAATTCTCATTTTTTGGATGATTTGTTTGAGCTCTCAAATGAAATTATAGGGGTTTTGGGGGTGCATGAATTTTTTTGAATAATAGTGGCTCAAAAGCTGGAGATGAAAACGTTAACACTAGCTTCAAATTGTAGAGAACTCTATTTTCCCGAGAGAGATTTTGAATTACAAATGAAAGTTAGTCATTATAGTGAGATCCAGGAGATTTAAAATTGTCAATTTTCTAGAAAATTCACCAACATTTCAGGACCTAGGCCTATATTTAATCAGTTGATCTCAAAATCTCTAAAATGTTATCTTCTTGAAAAAAGACAAGAGTAACATTTTCTTTACAACGCTTAGTTTACTGGTCTCGAATTCGAGAAAAACAAAATTATATTGGAAAATTTCATAGTTTTCCAAGATGTTGGCCGAAGCGCAGCTAGGATTCTTGAAGACTTTTAGTATGTTATTCAGCACATTTTTCTGGTCATATATCCCGATTTCCAGCCGAGTTGGAATTTTTTGCTTTCTTATCCGAAATTCCTGCTAATTTGACTGGACTAACTGATGAACTATTCAGTTGAATTTCGTGAAAGGGACAATTTGCATGCATGAATAAAGAAATACATAGCAGCTATAATGTTTCAGCGAGCACATGGGATCAGGATAGGACTTTCTTGGTTACTTCAATGTCTTTCTTTGCCAAATTCACTGATTTGTTAATTGGATATTCAATTTCCGGGGAGAATCAAATAGGAGGAATCTGTCAAACTTCTGAAGAATTCCTCTTTCTATCGTCATTCACCTTATTGAAAGTCTCAAAAATTGAGGTCATAATTTGGCTTTAAAAAAGTATGGTGGTAGAAGAGCTCCTTCTTTTTATTTCCTTGAAATAACCTCTCCAGTGTTATATAATGGTAAATAAATATTTTATTGCTAGACAGCATGTAGCCTAAGCTTTATAAACCCTCAACATGCCTCCTCTCCAAAATACAATATTTACAAAGTTTCAAAAGAGAATATCAGCATGCTCGGATGATTCGCCGCTGAGTAAAGTATGCAGAGTGTGCAGCTGAAAGTTTTGAAATCATGGCTAAGTCTATCTATAAGTAATTTTTTTCAGGATGTCGGGTGACTTAGCTGATGATAATCCAAATGCTAGTATGACAGTATTCAATATGATCACTAGAATTCGAACGTAAGTATGAAAAATTTGTCGTCTTTTTATAATGCCTTTTTAATACTTTTATGCCCGGTTTCTGAGTTGTTCATTAAGTTTAATGGATCATTAACCCATTGCTCCAGCATTGAGTTAATGGTCCATTAAGTTAATGAACAACTCAGAAACCGGGCATTAGACTTCAATTTTCCAGTCTGTTTAAGCTCTACTTTCAAATTATTTACCCTTCAATCATCCAATGTATTTACACTTGAATGTAATGGCTATTCCTTTGCTAACTTATGGAAGTGAGGTATGGACAAAAACAAAAAATGATGATTCACGCATTCAAGCTGCAGAAATGAGATTCCTGCGCAGCATACAAGGATACACACGACTGGATCACATACGAAATGAAGACATTAGGAGACAATGTAATGTTCAACCCTTGGCGGATGTGATCAAACAGTACCGAATGAAATGGACCAATCACCTGCTCCGTATGCCTCCAAATCGACTTCCATTTCAGGCATGGGAATTAAAACAGGACGGAAGAAGGGACGTTGGAAGACCGAGAAAGAGGTGGACACCGGAACAGGCCCCAGAAGCCTAGTCCGTGATAGATGATGATGATGATGATGTAATAGGCTACATTAGTGACAATGCCCTGATCATTCATGATTAAAGCTGGCAAAGCTTTTACTATATACTGAAGATATACATTTCTCTACAACTTCTGATAAGCTATGATAGAATAGACGTAGGTGTGAGGCCTAGATACGGTTCAAATTATAAATTTTTAATAAATTCCAAAAATTGAACTAACTTCTTAATTTTCTCAAATAATTTAATACAATATAATGTTGAATGTTGAATGCATTCAAAACACTTTTCTTCATCAACATAATAATATTTATTCTCACTATATGACTTCATCCTTCATCTTACGTATAGTATGATAATTCATCAACATATATAAAGAATAAATCAATAAAATAAATTCTATATACGGAAACTGAAAGTGTTCCCTTATATATAATTTTACTACCGACCTATGCCGACTAACTGTGTTGCTACACGAAACAAAGAACAAGGAAGGTACGGTACCGTAGGCTAAGCCCTCTGAAAGTATGTAACTTATTACAATGTTCCATTTATTAAACACAATGTTTGCCATGGCAATGTATGGGAACATACAAATATCAAATAAAAAATCTGCTCAGCATAATACATTTTATTACAAGTACAGTAATAGAAATAGAAAAGAACTGTATTATTTCCTTTTATTGTTTCATGAAGTTTCTTGAATCGTTAAATAAATGCATAATGGTTGAATGTATTCAAATTCACTTTTCTAACCAGATTTTGATACATTAACAGTGACTCTGTCCTTTTACAAGTTTCTGCTGTCATATTAAGAAGGGTTTTGCTAGCTTCTTTTCAAGTAGCCTACGGCACCGGTATTTCATTATTATTCTTATGAAGACCTCTGGACACGGAATAAATAAAAATGATTATTCTTTAAATAATTAGGGCCTATTTACACATTTTCAATAATAATTGATCATTATAATTGCGATCAATGCACTATCTATATATCTAGTTAGAGCACACCTCTGTATATCTAAATAAGATTTAAAAGCACAGAAAAAGTTTCTTTCATAATAAATATAGTAGCAAGTTGGCTTTCAAAAGGAATTGACAATTTATCAAACTGACAAATACATAGAACATAATTTATTAATTTCGAATTCCTCATAGTAGTGCTATCAATTATTCTGGGAACGTCCGAAATAATTGTGGTAATTGATGGTAAAAGGTGATCAAAAATGAGAATACACAGTACAAAACCACTAAGTTGGAAGTCGATGTATAGAACTCGTTCCCTGAAAGATTGAAAGTAAGGCTTATTTCACAAATACTCGGCAATAGGGTAACCAGTGTCGTTTACCCGGCCGTATGGGACATTGTATAGTATGGAGCGCTTCACACTTAACCAACTTTTGAAATCATAATATGATACAATTACAATGTAATTATGCGGAGTAAACGATACCGGTTACCCGATGCCGGTTATGTGTGAGAACAAGATTACTCGTATGCGTCCTACTATATCAACAACGTCAGGGTTTGGGCCGGTTCATAAGCCAACCCATCAGCAAAACTGAAATCAAGCGAAAGCGGAATAATAATTGGCCACAGCTGTCTGACCCATTAGGATTTAAGTTGAGTGTGACTCCATTCTGTCATGGAACAGACAATAGACTGCTATCTATTCAATCTATTGATGTGATACGATAGTGATGCCTTATAAATAAAGCTAATATCACCATCCAATAATCAGATAAGTATTATTTATAACTTATTAATATATTAAACTCTTCCAAGTTTGCCTAATTTTGAGCCAAAGTTAGATACCCAAAAAGGTCAATGTTATCGAAAATGACTGTTTATTTTGATTTATAATTGTTGATTGTTGAAGTATTTCTTAAGTTGAAAATTTGAAATATTATTATTATTATTTGTGCAATCTAATATTAAAACTGACACTGTATTTCACTTTTAAATAATGTTTTACTCACATATATTTGAGATGCTTGAGGAATGCATTTCACTTCTGAAAAGAAGCTTCGTCAGCCAGCCTCTGCGCTCTGCCGAGGCTGGCTGACGAAGCTTCTTTTCAGAAGTGAAATGCATTCCTCAAGCATCTCAAATATATGTGAGTAAAACATTATTTAAAAGTGAAATACAGTGTCAGTATTAATATTAGATTGTTCATTAAGTATTTCGTCATGGAAAACATCACAGATATTATTTGTGCTTATTTGATATTATTTGTGTTTTTCAACATTATTCAGGTAATTAATTTATTTATGCAGATGTAATCAAATAACTTAGTTAACTTTTTTTTAAATAAATAAATAAATAACTTAATTAATTAATTTTAAAAAATAAAAATATCAACTTAATTCTTTCAGAAGCAAAAAGGAATACTTGAAACTAAAAATTAAAATGCTTCAACACAGCTCTCATAGAGAAGAGAAAGTAATGACCTGAAATTGGGCATAAACTAATTTTTTGGCCTTTAGAGTGTACAAAAAGCACTGAGCTCTGATAGTCCGATTCATAGGCCCACATACTGTACGTGCTACACACAGTCTACTTATATTTTTTTTTAAATTTTATTGTGGATGATGCCCACATGAGTCTAGAAACTTGTGCGTGGTAATGAGGTGAATGATGAGAAACATCCATGGCTGAATGATACTCGAACCCATGGCTGCAGGAAACGTAGCCAGCCAGAGCCTTATCAGGATATAAAGGAATTATATATAGGATATATAATATAAAGGATATTATATATGCATGAATAACTTGGAAATAAAAGTTCATGAATATACCAGAGTTACAAGAACATCACAAACAATAATTGATAACATCCTTACTAATATAGATTACTCTAAAACAAGATTAGGCGGCTCGGAACTATCTGATCATGACTATCAAATCTTAGAGGTGGGGTTGCAAGGTCATAAATCAATTAAAAAGAATAGAATAATGAAAGAAATTCAACAATGTGAACAGGAATATCGATTGTTTGAAGCAGAATCTGCTACAAGAAAACTGGAGTAGGGTTTACAATAGCAATAGTTTAAATGACAAATATGATAGTTTCATTAATATTTTAAGGTTTCATATTACTATGAGTTGTCCAGTTAAAAAAGTCCCTGTAAAGAACAAATTAGACAAGATTGAAGAGTGGATAACTGATGATATCCTTGCAGAAAGAAATAGGGTTAAATATGCATATGATGAATTCAAACTATCTAGAAATATGTTAAGTGAAGATAATTACAAAGCTCTAAAGAAAAATTATACAAGAGAAGTGAAAAGAGCGAAATGTAAGAAAACAGCTGAAATTTTGAATAATAGTGTGTACTTTAACACAGCAGTGTGGGATGTAATAAACAAAAATAGGCAAGTAGCTCATGTAGATGCTTATACTAGTGTCCCCAGAATAATTAACGAAAATGACAAATATATTGATGATAGTGTAGACATTTGTAATTTCTTTAACAGATATTATCAACTGGTTGCTAAGAATCTTCAAAAATCTCTTAATACAGGTATTAGTGACATTAGGAGTACTGAGGGGGTTCAGAACGAATTAAAATTCCACCCAGTATCCCAAGACGAGTTGTCAAATATCATTGATAGTTTAAATAATAAAAAAACTGTAGGAATGGATGGGGTATCCAGTAAAATTCTGAAAGAATGTAAAGATCAATTGTTAGACCCTTTGATTCATCTGATCAATCATTCATTAGAACAAGGTGTTTTTCCAGATAATTTAAAAGAGGGGAAGATCTTGCCAATCTTCAAAAGTGGTGATAGAGAAAAAGGTGGAAAACTATAGGCCCATTAGTATTTTAAATGTAATAAGTAAAATTTTTGAAAGAGTAGTTCTAAATAGGTTACTTCTGCACCTTCAAGAAGCTAACTTTATCTGTGATGAACAGCATGGCTTCCAGAAAGGGAGATCAACAAAGACAGCCATAGTTTCTCTAGTTGAAAAACTAATAGATATAATAGATTCAGGTGATAAAGCTACTGCAATCTTCTTAGATCTGTCAAAGGCATTTGATTGTGTTAATCATAGAACTTTATTGGAAATACTGCAAAATGTAGGTGTAAATGGGGTTGAACTGAAATGGTTTGAATCATATCTTATTGGGAGAAAACAATGTGTAGAACTAACTACAGTAGTTGGTAATAGTATAGTAAAGAATAAATCTAATAAATTAGAGGTCCAAGCTGGAGTGCCTCAGGGTCAATACTAGGTCCATTGCTTTTTTTGTTATATGTCAACCGTTTACCTGAAGAATTAATTAGTGGTAGAGCCCTCTTATTTGCTGATGATACATCACTCATTTTCAGCCATTCCATTCTATATAATTTAGAAATAAGTGCTCATATAGGTGTGCAGTCCATTGTCCAATTTTTAAATCAGTTGAAATTAACTATAAATAGTAAAAAATGCCAATACCTTCAATTCAAAAACAAACATAATTTAAATGAAGATAGGGCTATAAACGTGTTTGTAAACGATAATCAATTAGACCAGGAAGAAAAAATTGCATTTCTAGGAGTTACGTTGGATAGACGATTGACCTGGACTCCATACATTGAGAAAATATGTAGTAAAATTTCATCTGGGGTATTTGTCCTGCGACAGCTCGCTAGATTGAATGACAAAAAGTTACTTTTTACAGCTTACCATGGGCTCTTACTGTCACATATTAGGTATGCTATCTTAGTATGGGGTAATTCATCAAAACAAAATCTTGATAGGGTGTTTAAGATCCAAAAGAAAGCGGTTAGGTGTATAGAAAGAGTAAATAGATTAGATTCATGTAGGCCGTTGTTCAAGAGACTTGGTCTCCTAACTGTACCCTGCTTATATGTGTATGAAGCTACTTTATATGTAAAAACGAATTATATTAACCAAAATCTTGATGTACACGATCGTCATTATACAGGAAGCCGAGGAGATTATCACTTGGTGAGTCACAATAGTAGCTTATTCAAACAAAAACCTAGTTATATTGGTAGGAAATTCTACAACAAGCTACCGCAGTTTTTGAAGAGTCTTGAAAATATAGAAATATTTAAAAAACAATTGAAGAAATATTTAGTTGATAAAGCTTTTTATAGTGTACAAGAGTTCCTTTCACATCAAAATTAAGCCTCACCTCAACTAATTGAAGTAATTATGGTATCTAGTGTATAATATTGTTGATCTGACTTGTCTTATACTCCTTAACTGGAGTCTCCAAGGCGTAATCTAAAAAAAAAAAAAAAAAAAAAAAACACAGACAAGCGCCCCTACTAACTGCCCTACCAGAGCCGCCAAATGTAAAATTAGCCAATTTATGTAATTATTGTAATTTGTAATGACACCCTACTATGTAACTTTTTGAGTATGTTCGCATCAGTAAGCAGTTTACGAACAATCTAATGTATAAAATTCTCATGTTACAGTGTTTGTTACCATACTCCTCCAAAACGGCTTAACCGATTTTAATGTAATTTTGTATATGTACATTCGGTAAGTCTGCGAATAGGTTTTTATCCATTTTTTTTACTCCTAAGTGCAATCTATATTTATATAAAAATGAATGTCTGTCTGTATGTATGTATGTATGTTCCCTATAGACTTCAAAACTACTTGACAGATCGGCATGAAACTTTGGGAATATGTTGTATGAATATTGGGGATGGTTTCTGACCATAAATTTTAATAATTATTATTAATTAATCCATTTTATAGAGCTAACCTACTGAACTTGGCGGCCAAACAGCTTAAAGGAACAGCTGATAGAAGTCAACAGTTTTTAATCATATGGCAGGCCCCTTAGCGGCGTTATTTACGCTGTCTGGAACGCAAAGACTTTGGATGTAGGCTACCGTGCAGTCAGAGCCCTGCAGTATGTAGGAAACATGACTGGGTATGATGAAATGTAATTATGCCAGGTTGATGACATCTGTTAACCAATGCAGCTAGAAATTTGAAATGCAGCCTCAGCGGGAAGTGGCGAATAATAAAATAAAAATCCTAGCATCTACTCTTATATATATATATATATAGGTTTTTATCCATTTTTTATACTCCTAAGTGCAATTGTTTAATAAATATTCTTAATTAAATAATTTTGACCTCGGTCGGTAACTGTGTAAGTAATAACAATTTATTATTGATCATTTATCCCAACCAGCTGATACCAGTCTACCCCCACCAGGTGTCAATTTTGTTCCAATAGGACAGTTTCACACATAACCGGCAGTCGGGTAACCGGTGTCGTTTACCAGGCCGATCATTGTATCATGTCAGATCTACCCAATTTTTGAAATCATATGATGCAATTTGATCATACCGGGTTAACGACATCTGTTACCCCACGGGTAATAGAAGAGTACGGTATAGGGTCCATGCGCATGTTCCCCTTCCGCTCTGCCTGCAGCGTGACGTCACCGATACTCGGTTAATAGAGCTCCACACGCATCTAGACATAGAGCCCAGTCAATTTAGTTTCAATAAGTTTAATAAGTCAAGTAACGTTAAAATGGTTCATATAAAGGTTGTAGCACGAATATTTCCGAACATGAAAATACAATTACCTACTTGATTATAATAATATTTAAGGAAATAATCGGGTTTAACAGAAGTCAGTTCACGATGTATGACTTTTAGCACTGTGTAATCTCTGCATCAGAAATTTCATGGAAGCTGATATGGGTTTTCATCACATTATATCCTTTGTTGAGATTCTCTCCATGATAATTTGCAGAAACACTGGTAAACTGGCTCTATTTATTAGTTCAGGCGACAGCGATAAGCAGCAGTGAGCACCAGTTACGTCATCGGATCGCTAGTCTACTGCGCATCCATCTCGTGGACCCTACCATTCTATTCTATTACCTGTGTGTTACCCAAAGCTGGTAATGTATGAAACAAGTACCGGTTTGGCCAATCAGATAAACTTAATTTGAATTAAGAATAAGAAAAATATAATATTTCTGTGTATATGAACATAATATAAATAAGCATGAAGCGCAAAACTAGAGCCTAGGACTGACATTTACCCTATACCGTAATAGTCGTAGGAGGTTTAAAATTGAAATAGATAGTTCTTCATTGAGAGGTGGTGAGTAAGAAAAAACAACGAAGGATGCCTCTCTGATCAGCTAGAAAAGCCTTAGGACTTACTTCTTTCCTATTAGTCCTAGAAGGTTGAAATGTAACATCAGTGGGAGGTGGCGAATAATAAAATCAAGGAGAATTTCTTCAAACAGATCGCAGCAACGCGCGATGGGCCAACTAGTAAGTATACTTATATTTATATAAGTTTTGTTCACACCCTGAAAGACTATGAAACATCATGCAAATTCATATCAACAGGTACCCTTGGGCCTAGGCTACTGTAAAAAATCATATGTGTCCACAAGATCACACTCATATGATTTATGAAATCCAATGTGCGGATGACCAGAGGCGATCAGTGACTATTTTCAAAATTATTGCCTCTGAATCAACTATGCAATTTAAAGTGTTTTGATTTAGTACTTGTGTAGAATACGATAAATATTGTGTGTCTGAGCTGAATTGATGCTGTTCTGAATTTAGAATTTCAAAGCGTGAAAACCCAAAGAAAAGCTCCAATAAGAGAAGTAAAGGAAATTCGTCAACATCAGGAACGATGGCTGCTGGTAAGCTTCCAACAGTGGCATCTGTCCTCAACTTTCCATCAATGGCAGGATTCAAAACTGTGGTATGATTATTGTATAATTTAATATATCTACTCATAGAGCCGATTATAGATTGTCTAGACTCTAGAGTTCATATTCTATGCAAGGGACAAGAAGCCTATTGCGTTTTCAAATCCAAAATAGACTTTATTAGATTCCACAATACCGTATTTAGATATTTCTTAGCAAGATCAGTAATAATTATATGATTGAATAATTATTCAATAATCAAATTAATTAAAATTATTTTGGTATGAACTTTTATGGGTATGGTGAACGGGTCCCTGTTACTGTTACTAGGTTAACTTCAATATGATTATGGTTTATCGAAAATAAAAACTCAAATTCTACTTGAAGCCTACTTGATTGACTCAACCTGTAGCTAGCCGACTACTTATCCTGGTGACAACAAATTCTTCTGCAACATCTTCTTGGATTTAGTAAATAAAAAGTTAATGTACAACATCTCTATTCTCCTTGAAAAAATTATAAACAATTTCAACTGTAAAAAACGCTTGTTAGGTAGAATATTGTAATTCATGAGTCCAATCTTTTACCTGAAATTACAGTAGAAATGGTATAATATATATTCTAAGCACACACTGCGTTTAGAATATCATAGTATTTTCTTAACGCCTAGGGTAGAATTTACTTTTAGAATTGTTGGATGGTTTTTTTACCTGTTTTAAGATTTTCTGTATCTACTCAGACCCTTTCGAGATCTCCCCTTTGCCATTAAAACTAAAATGATAAATAAGAGAAGTCATTACCCACACCCAACTATATTGTCGTGGGAAATATTCAGCATTGTGAAAGCTATTTTATTTTGTGTTTTTTGTACCGGTATTCAATATTTATTTTTGGGAATTATTTTGTTTTATTCGATTTGATTTTGCATACTGCAGTCTAGAATAGAATATATATTATTGATCAACTAATTTAAAAGTACATGGACCTCTAATAATTATGCAATGATTACAGAGATTGAATAATTTTTATTCACATAAAATAAAAGAATGCCAAACGCCAAATCAATTTCTTGAGTACGGTACGCACTCAACTTTATTCACACCACCAATAATTACGTAGGCTATAGTCTGGGACCCGATTAAATTTCACATAAGTTATGAGAATTATTCCTCTACGCTATAAATGGCTCAACTTTTTAAAAATATCTTAATATTCTTTTAAATTTTAGATATCTAAACATTTTTTCTAGAAAAACTAGGTTCCAGTTTACCAATTTTTGTGAGAACTCTTTAGAGCTTTTCAGGTTCAGAGCTCTTTTTGCTGCTGGAAATATCAGCAGCAGTAAAAGGCATATACAGGCCTAAAGCCTAAATCTGATTGCTATTTTTAGGTCTCTTGAGTGAATTTATTAGCATATGCCATGTAAATTATAATATGCCAGATTGCAATAGAATTATTTTGAGGGAAATAACAATATTACACAAATGTGAATCTGTTTCGAGTAATAGTAGCAACGGTACCGGTAGTTGGAAATACGACAAAGGAATGGTTCGTGAGTTAGGAATGTGCACTGTTATTTATTCGCCTTGATAAAAAATGTACACGCGACGTGATGGAAAGGGGTGGGTAGTCGAGGGACGAATGGTAATTACTTAACCTTACAAGACGTTTTTGCTTAGCGGTGGTCTGTTATTTACGGCTTTTTGGCGGGAAAGATCGTTGCAGTTGTCAAAATCGAGCACCGCTACGCTTTTGTAAGCAAACCTTTCGTGAAAGAGAACAGTTTGTAAAGTTTAGCCGCTGGAAGCAGTAATGCGGAATTGCCTACAGTTCAACAAGTCCAATCTTTTAGTAAATAATTGTCCAATCAAATTTCGGTCGGCGCATGCGTATTGGACAACAAAACTGTCGCCATAGCCGGCACTAATGTCACTTTCATCCCACGGCACCGGCATGAGGCTGGGCTGGCTACGGCCGGCTCACATTTGCTACCCCTCGCATTGACCACCATTGACTCTGGCATGAGCGTTGTCGACGAATTAGTTTCGGAAAATCATCTCCAGGAATGTGATGGCTCCATCAAGGACGGACAAGTGCATGTGAGATTTCTACTTTTCACGTAATTTCAGGTGGTTAAAAATTAATACTGGTAGAAATTACAGGGACTATAAGGTAGGACTGTTTGGTAAGATTAAAGTTCAATACACGCATGTCCGACGGCGATGGCATCCAGTGGCGGATTACTGTCGGTCGGGGGGGGGGGGGGGTTATGGAATAACAATTTTGGAAATTTAGTAGCCTTTAACCGCATTTTACACCATTCTAGCACTTAAAATGGAGAAGAAATATATTTTTTTCTGTTTAAGAACAATCAAATTTCCCCTAACTAGAGTACGGTAGTTTATTTCTGTATATTCATCTGAAATGAATAGAAATTGTTGTATATGGCTTGAACAAAAATTGCTTTGCTAGCTTAACTTTTTATCAAAATTTACAAAGAAATGAACAGAGTCTAAGCAATTTATTCATGATCGTGATGATTTTTAGACCTATATATTATATTTAAATTACTCCCAACATTCTTTCATGCTTCATAATACCAGTACTACAATAAATACGTACTAGGTCAAATACAAACAGAGATGTATATGCCCCTACCCATTCTATAAGAGATTAATCTTATTCAAAAGTATTTCACTTGATATAAGATTTCCTTCATTCTCTGTCATTAGTTAATTCTTCATTGAATTATACTTATATAGATAACAACAGTTAAATATAAAGTACAGGTAATATAGAAAATAAGACAAGTGGGATGACATGTTATATTCCGTCTGTCATAGATGTGGCCAGACAATTAAAATTTTACCGTGTGCGTGTCGCATGTGTTACCTTTTTTATTTTTTTAAATGTGCAAGCCCCCCCCCCTTTAATCCGCCCTTGATCAGTGCTCTTCAGTAATGAACAGATCCGTGCTAAACTCCTCACTTGCATTCACACATATATCCTTGTAAGACTGGCTGACTCATCACTCATCACCTTTCCACAAACACCAAATTAGATGAAATTTCAGATATATATTATTCTACTTTAAAAAACACTTTTAAGTAGAAATTAACTCACATTATGGCGTGACGGCCGTTTCACTCTGTTGTCAAGAGCATCGTCAGACGACCCACACCCACAGTACAACCCACAGTATGTGGGTCGTTTGACGATGCTCTCGACAACAGAGTGAAAAGGCCGTCACGCCATAACGTGATTTAATTTCCACTTAAAAGTGTTTTTCAAGTTTTTATTACATATTAGTGGAAACAAGATGGATCTTCAACATCATAAAATATTTTACTCACTGAGCAGACGGCCATTTCGGGCCTCGTGGGTCCATCATCGGTGCAATCAATAGTCGTATTATTACTTATAAATAGTGATATACGCAGTTCGTCATGGATACCAAATTTCAAGACAAGTAAATCCAGTTCATTTTCCAGTTGACTCATTTCCGGCATAAGAACTGGAATGTTTCTTGAATTTTTTTAAGCTCAAGCCAAATAACATAGAATTTAAAAAATCTGAAATTTTTATCTATTTTGTATTTGACTAGGGAAAGAAAATGGTGAGTCAGTGTAAATCCGTGCAGCTGAAAAATATTGTAGGCAACTATAATAAATTTCTCTATTGACTACAGTGCAATGATGCAGTCAATGATTTTGTCAGGCAATTGTGAACAACTTCAGTGTTTTGCTATCACTATCCATTGTCTTATCTGCCAAAACTTTTTTTTTTTTTAATTTTAAATTTATAATTACCAATAATTTTGCAATAATAATAATTAATCAATTTTCAAATATTTTTTTTCACATTTAGAAATTACTCTTTAGACATTTTTACAGATAAATATTCTCCATCATAAATCCAGGTAACCAATGCTATGTTAGAGTTTTAACGTAAGTAATAAATCTCCTTAATTTCAGGGGAAATGGAAACGTGTAGGCTTGTTGATGTAGCGCAGTGTGACTTTTTGTGAAGCATAGAAATGAATTACACAGCCCAAATAAAACGTAGGATCACTAAAGCTCTACTCTATTCGATTGTATAATTATATATTGCAGATTACGTCTTGGAGATTCCACTTAAGGAGTATAAGAAAAGTCAGATTAACAATTCTTGTTGCCATAATAACTATATCAATTAGTTGATGTGAAGCATAATTTTGATGTGACAGGAACTCTTGTACACTATTAAAAGCTTCATAAACTAAATATTTTTTCAATTGTTTTTCAAATATTTCCATATTTTGAAGACTCTTTAAAAACTGCAGTAGCTTGTTGTAGAGTTTCCTACCAATATAACTAGGTTTTTGCTTGAATAAGCTGCTATTGCGACTCCCCACCAAGTGATAAAATCTCCTCGGCTTCTTGCATTATGATCGTGTACTTCAAGATTTTGGTTAATATCACTCTTTTTTGCATATAAAGTAGCTTCATACGCATATAAGAAGGGTACAGTTAGGAGACCAAGTGTCTTGATCAATGGCCTACATCAGGGGTCTCCAAACTTTTCAGCTTTCGGGCCAAAATAACCACCCCAGTAGGTTTCAAGGGCCAGAACCGTTTTAATTTTCTACTATCTATAGTGTTTTACGTTTTACGAACAATTTTTTTTTTTTATTGCTGATGATGCCCACATGAGTCCGAGACTTGTGCGTGGGTAATGAGGTGAATGATTACACATAAATGCCTGACGGTGGAGCGGGATTCGAACACACGACCACTTATACGACAGCAAGCTGAAGTTGCGACGCCCCAACCAACTGCGCTAAGCGGCATTTCAAAAACTGCATTTTAAAAACTGGTTCTTCACAAGTTTGTTTTGATGAAAAAGATTTTGATATTTAACCTAAAATGATTAACTTTGAACTTAAAAAACATGTTTTAACAGTAATTTTTGAGTATTTTGTGAAATATCTCAAAAATGACAATAGTTACAGATTTGTAGCATGCTTTATTCGATTCTTCATTGCCTTTTACATAAAACCTAGTCCTATTTATCACCTACAGAGTGACCTCAGATGCTCAGATATTTCTTAATGAGTATTGGTAGGTAGAGCTAGCTGCATCTTCCAGCAATCTTTATTTCTGTAACAAAGCGTTCCCGGACGGTTATATAAATAACTAGCCGGCAGACTCGCTTCGCTCGCCTTAACCGTCTAGCCAGGGGGCTCCGCCCCCTGGACCCCCGGGGGGTCCAACTAATTTCCATTGTGATTAGATAAATTTACAGAAATAGGTGATTTTGGGGAGAATTTTGATACCATTACTTAGTATGCATCTAGGGTCTTAATCAAACATATACATTATATCATATTTCACTCCATGTGGCCTTGAGGTTCTTGAGAAATTGTGATTAACTGAATTCCAAAAATCCTAAATTTTGAGATGAATCATGTTTTTCACGTGTTTAGCACCCCAGCTGAAAATTTGAACTTTTTTGGCCTTGTGGTTCTTGAGAAATTATAATCACCTAAATTTTCAAAATCGTTAATCTATGGTTCATTAATTTCACAACTAATTTTTTGTACTAATATTAAAAATGATTGTACTTGACCTAACAGGCAGCTCGGCTACTTTTTTACTTTTCATGAACGTTGGCTTTTAGCTATTAAAATTATTTTGGTAGCTCGGGATAAGTTTGCTTTGTTTGAAACAAATTATTAATCATTAATAGCTTAATAGAAAGTGAGTTGTAGATTAAATTTGGAAACACTTTCTTACTAAAGTACACGTCTAGGGCCTCAACTGAGCATGAATACCAAATTTCACCTTATTTGGCAGTGTAATTTTTGAAAATCTTTGATTTTAGCATTTTGGCTCATTTCAGGATAAATTCTGAAATCCTTTCTTAGCACGGGTCTGGCACTCCAACTGAACATGAGTAGCAAATTTCAAAATATTTTTCAAGGTACATCTAAGGCCGATACTCAACAATTTTGAAACCCTTTCTTAGCACGCGTCTAGGGCCCCAACTGAACATGTGTACCAAATTTCAACGTTTTTGGCCAAGTAGTTTTCGAGAAACGGTAATGAATGAGTGAATGAATTTCATCTTATTTGGCTCAGTGGTTCTCAAGAAATTATAATCACCTAAATTTTCAAAAATCGTTAATTTTGGGGTTAATTTTGAAACCCTTCTTTTGAAACTCATTTAGGGTCTATACTGGACATGCATACCAAATTTCATCTTATTTGGCTCAGTGGTTCTCAAGAAATTATAACCACCTAAATTTTCAAAAATCGTTAATTTTGGGCCCATTTTGGGGTTAATTTTGAAACCCTTCTTTTAAAACTCATTTAGGGTCTATACTGGACATGCATACCAAATTTCATCTTATTTGGCCCAGTGGTTCTCGAGAAATTGTGATTACTTAAATTTTCAAAAATCGTTAATTTTGGGGCAAATTTTGAAACCCTTTCTTAGCACGCGTCTAGTCCTCCTACTGAATACGTGTACCAAATTTTATCGTTTTTGGTCGAGTGGTTCCTGAGAAACTGTGATGAATGAGTGAGTGAGTGAGTGAGTCAGTCAGTCAGTCAGTGGTTTTCGATTATATAGATATAGATTTTTTTCACTTTCATGAGAGGAATGAGCTTGATTAATGTGATAGATTCTTCCTGAAACACTCCGTATATAAAATAAATTTGTCATTGACTGACTCACTCATTCATCGCCGTTTCTCAAGAACTATAAATAAAAAAAAAAATTGAAATTTAGAAGGCTATAGCCTACATGCTCAGTTGAGAACCTTAGACGTGTGCAAGGAAAAGTTTGCGAATTTCCCCCCCCCCCCCCCAAAAAGAATATGCTCATAAATAAAAACGAAATTGATTTTTCAGAACTAAGAAAGAACTACGTGGGTGAAAAAGTTGAATAGTTGGATTCAGATATAGGTTTAAAAGCCCGAAATAAGGAATCTATTAAAACTTATTTAATCACCGATTATTAAGAACTATGTGGCCTTAAAAGTTTGGTTTATTTACAACTCTAGGTAAGTTCCAAGTTAAGCTTTCATAAGTTCAGAAGGCACAATAAATGATAAATCTTTACATTCAATATATTAGAGTTCCTCCTCCAATCATGGGTCCAGTCGGAGGGGCCAAGGCGAGTGAAGCGAGCTTGCGGAAAACTTATCTATACCTTCAAAGTTGTCAAGTAAGTGCTTTCAGCAAACATAAACCTGCTAAGCCTGATAGACAAATTCTCCAGCTAGTGGCCCCTTTTTTCTCCAGTTTAGACCTCTAGAGAACCCCTTAGAAGCCTAACAGACCCTAGAGGCCCCTGGCGCCACGGGCCGTTCAGGCCCGGGTTTATTGCCTCTATAGTCATGTTAAGTAAAGATTCAAGTAGGCTGCATCTAGAATATTTCAAATTCCAACGTTTACAAACAAGTGTCCCCTAATTGCCTCGGCATTGGGCTATCAAAGGCCTCACTATGCTGGTGGGTCCCAGTATATACTATGCTTGAAGGTCCCCCAGACCACTTGAATGAAGTTGACACAGTAGGCTTGAAAGGAGAAAAGGACTCTTTAATATTTTTTGCAGACGGGCTTCAAATGCTCATTTCTGTTACTGCTTGGATCTGATACCCCATAGAGTTTATTGTGATCATGAAACTTGTCATGCCATGAATCAATCAACAAATAACACAAGTACAGAGGTTGATAACTACAAAAAAACATTAGAGTTGCACTTTCAAGAGCTGGAAAACATTTTTTTCTCCAGTGGAGAACCCTCTCAGAATCCCCAATGTTTTGGGAGGTAAAAAAGAATTCCGAATTTTTTGGGGTTCTGTCACCATCTATATCTAAATACAAAATTATTATAAGTTGATGTTTGGAATTGGATGTGTTATTAATTAATTCTCTCTTTGCAAGTTGAATAAAGTTCCATTCAAAGTCATAATAATTTTTATATTTATTAAACATTTTACATATTCCAGTATTAGTGAATAGTTCGATGTGAATTCAAGAGATTCCATTACACAGAAATAGAAGAGAAGTTTATTGCTCTCTCTGGTGCCACTCATCGCCCTTTTCCCAAGCTTCCACAGATTTTTAATGGAATTGTTTTCAGTTGGCCTACACTCGAATTTTGTCTTTAAATTGAAAAAACAATCAATTCAAACTACAGACTACTAACTGTTGTTACACAGATTCTTTTGAGTACAGTAGGCAACTACGCATGGCTGGAAGACTTAATCAATGATAGTTGGCTGTAACAAGTGGCAGTCATTTACATTTTCTATCCTCTTATAAAGTTTTAAATCATCTGCAAAAATTAAACAGCTACTAATTTGAATCTGGAGAGGAAACTCATTTATCAGTAACAAAAACAACAGTGGTCCAAGAATAAAGTCCTTTGGAACGCCAGAAGTTCTGAAAAAGTTATGATTTTGAACCCTTAACCATAACATAATTACAACAATGAGATAAGTAGCTTTGAAAAAGTCAATCAACAAATCTTTGAATCCCAAGTCAAACAATCTATGTAAAAGAGCTCCATGATCTTCACACAATCAAATGCCTTTGCAAAATCAGTGTAAATGGCATCCACCTCATCTCCAGCATCCAATGCGCTCAAAACGTTCATCGCAAACTCAAGCAGATTTGTCACCACCGACCTTCTTGGGAGAAAACCATGCTGACAATCCGATATCATGGTCTGGGAATACCACATGACTTCTTCATATAAATCACGTTCAAAGACCTTGGCAAAGACAGAAAGAAGAGAAATAGGATGACAATCATCAATGTGATTCCTTCTGCCCGACTTGAATACAGGGATCACCTTACAGATCTTTCACTTGGATGGGAACACACTTTTCACCAGCAATAAATTAAAAATATACTTCAAAGGACCCACTAATAAGTCCCTACAGCCTTTCTCCGAGTTTCTGAGAGCATGGAGATGTGTTCATTTATCTATACATTCCTCTGAAGGAATGTTTTTTCTAACTGCTATTAACAAACCTCCACCATGGCATAAGTCACTGCCAGGCCTATCTCTACGATAGGCATTCAAATCAGAATCAACAAAGCCTGAGCTGAGCCAAGTCTCGGTTATTAGAATTAAATCGTAATCAGATGCAATTACCATCTGAAAGAAAGTATTGCGTCTTCGTTCTCAGACCCCTTGTATTCTGATAATAGACCTTCAGGGAATCAATTCGATAATGCATAGTTTAATAGTGGTAATGACCTGACTAATATATTATTATTTTTAATTAATGATAAATAAACGTGAAATTTATTAATAAGAAGAGTAATTAGAATTAGTATGAAATAAATTCAGTATCAAGCAATAAGGAAAGGAGTAGTTAAGTAAGTTAATTGATTAGTATTGAAAAAATTTGAGAACCAAAAAGGAAGATATCTATCACAATGAAAAATATATATGACAGCGACAATAAGCAAAAGAAAAAGAAAGATAATTTGTATAGTGAAAAACCAAGAAAGACTTGAAGAAAAACTGAGATAAATAAAGATTGTTTGTTTTGAGTAAATATAAAAATGAAAAGGTGCTCTGCACTCATCAAATAATAATAACACTAAGAAATAGCCCTGTAACTAAACAAAAATTACGCTTCAAGTCAAAGAAAAAAATCTAATCAAGTTATCAGTATAAAGAGAAAGCAAAACAGCAACTATCTCAAAACAATCATGAAAAAAAACATAAAATCAAAAATACTCACTCATACCCTAAAAGCTCATTCACTCTCTCTCTCTCACAATCACACCATACCATGCACATGAAGCATAAGAGAATTACAAGCAAGAAAAAAACTGATTTTGAAAAAATATCCATACGACAATTATTATAAACTTTATGATGACTTGAGTGATAGTGATAAGGAGAAGAGTTATAGTGAACTCAAAAAATAGACAAATACAACAATGGTAAAGGAAGGCAGATAATGAATATACTATCGACTATTCAATGATAATTTAACTTTCCGAAATTCCTCAGTTGAGATAAGACAGCTCATCCCAACAACGATAAAATCCTACTTTGAAAGTGAAAGCATTATCAAAATGCATCCAGCTATCAGTACAGTATGAAACATGGCATAGAAACCACAATAACTCGCATTCATAATAATAACTTAAACACTTTTAAGTGGAAATTAATTTACGTTATGGCATGACGGCCGTTTCACTCTGTTGTCAAGAGCATCGTCAGACGACCCACAGTACACTCAGTACACTGTGACGATGCTCTTGACAACAGAGTCGTCTCGACAACAAACGGCCGTCTCGTCATAACGTGAGTTAATTTCCACTTAAAAGTGTTTTTTAAGTTTTTATTACATATTAGTGGAAACAAGAAGGATCTTCAACATCATTATTTCGCATTCATACACTCACATACAAAATTCAGCTAAAATAAAGAAGAAACACTTTAAAACTAGAACTAAGTATGAAACTGAAATCATTTATGTAATCAAGTCTCAAGCATAAGAGAGAGTTCAGGTCATCATCAGAACGAATAATCATTGTCATACGTCCACCCTCTACAACTCGAGCTTTCACTCTGCCATGCGATCCACCCACAGATACTTTACATACCACTCTAGCAGAAGCTTGGCCTTACCAAAAAGAACCCGTCTTTTCCCTGTTAACGAAGCATTGATGTAAATATTGTTAGAGCCATTCAGTCCAATGTCATTTGGGGCCAGAGCTCCTTTTTCCTTCTTACAATTAATGAACAATTCGGCATCATATCTTCGAATGAATTCAATAATAATTCCTGCTGTGGACGCATATTGCTTCCCTTCTTTAGCCTATGACAATAACTAACAGCCGCCTCCACTTCCCCACCAAAGTTTATCGATTTACCAACATCCGCTAATATTTTGGAAATATTTTCATTCTTCACCTCCGGAACCCCAAATATTTCAATGCAATCCATACGTGAGTACTGCTCAAGATCATCAATTTTAGCACTAAGTTCACTCACTTTTGATTTTAGATAAGAATTTTCCGACTTAAGGGAATTTATTGTATTTTGTTGGCGATCAATAGTTTCTCGAAGTTCTTTAAGTAGCTTATATTATTGGTTGTGAGATTTTCACGAATGGGAAACAAACAAATACTAATACGATCGTTAATTAATTTTCTCCGGTAGATCTCTCATACAGTCATTAAACAAACACCATTCACCTTGACCATCGTAACCACCTCACTGATTGAGTTATCCTCGAATACATCAGTAGAAAAGGAGGGACCGACTGATATTTAGATTGCCATCCGTCAGCGAGCGACTCAGTCTTTTAGCTGTAATAACTTACATTTATTACAGGACCAAGTATTGTTGTCAATAACCTGGAGCTCCACATCAGTTAAACCAACACAACCAGCATGGAAAAGATTCTTACACTGACTATTTTGACCTTCTCATGACGGGCAACAATGTCACTGCAGACTTCACACATAATCATTTTCACAGTTAACAGAAGAAATTTTTTATGAAAATCGTAAGCAAAAAATAACAGAATA
Organism: Conomelus anceps; assembly: GCA_948455865.1. NCBI lineage: Eukaryota > Metazoa > Arthropoda > Insecta > Hemiptera > Delphacidae > Conomelus > Conomelus anceps. The sequence continues at coordinate 75,545,023 of OX418216.1, read as the reverse complement.
AACTGGACAAATTGATCAACGACAAGTTCCTAAGTTAATTTGAGTGCAAAACGCCACAAATTCAATCAGCACATCATTTCACAAGCAAAGAACCAACAAACGACCGTCTAAATCAACGTCTCAACTCCAACTGAAACAATGTTCTTTAATAACTGAGTTCTTTTAATAACTGAGGAAAAGTTTTTTGTATATAAGATTGTCTCAGAGAGACTACCCCTCCCCTTTGAATGAGAAAGAATTATTCGCGCTTTTTTAAAAAGTGCGCGCCTGTCGGCTTCAGATTCATTTGGTTTAGGGGGCACAATTTCCGTCCCCGGTAAATATTCGCAAATAGTTTGATGCATTGTCTTAAGTTCCCAAACACACAATTCTGGAACAAAGAAAGACCGATACCCCACCCCAAAATATTTCATCTATTCCACACTTAAAACTTATTGAATTGACTGAACAGAATTATTAGATGACCGAAAACAATGACCTTGAGTAATATGAGAACACTAATGAATCTTCACGATAAAACATCATTCCTTTTGCTTGGCATTTCAAACAGTATAGTTTGATTGACAGAAAAGCTGTTGCTTTACCACCCTTCACCGCCCTCCGCAAACTCCTGCTTGCAGGCGCGTGAGGAATTGAACGTCAATCTTTCTCCGGAATGAAATTAGTTTTTTATTACTCTACTGAGGTTCAACAGCGCAAAACAAAAGTTAATCTAAGCGTTTCATTTTCTAGCTTCGCAGTTTTCCATCTGTGCGAATAGCATTTTTGTCTGTCATGCATTGATTTTTTCTCTGGCAAGAGGCGGAGCTAAAAACTTGACTCGGTCGTAATCTTATCAGCCCAACCAATGGAAATTTTATGGATAGGACTGGAAGTAGCATACATCGCTTCACGAAATATTATACTGTCGTGCACTGTTGCGGTTTGTCTTTGTCAGGCGCACAGGATTTATTCATTTGTGCTAAAGGGATTGTTCGATGGTTGGATACAATGTTGCATCTCAACATGTGAGTAATTGCTCATAAATTAATTAATAGCCTTAATGATATTCCTAATGATAGCCTACATTATAAAGTTCAAATTAAACAAAGAAATATGTAGCTGAATATCATTAAAAAATTCTTGTTCCTAGCTCGATTTCAAGAAAAATGTGTAATAATTCTCTTGTAATGAAATTTATTATTTAGATACTTGACAGCTCGGTCTTATACAAAATGTCCACTCTGGTGAGTGGTGAAGCTTGCTTAGGCTAAGAATAATGCCCTGCCACTATTTTACTCTGGTGTTATAGTGAGTGGAGGTTATTTGTTTACTTTTGTCGTTACAAGTTGTCCCACACTTTTCCATAAATTTTCTATTTCATCTCGTTCAGTTCGCATTCAATTCTAAAAACATTTTGTCACATTACGGCTAATCTTGTCTGTCTTCAAACGTCTAATAATTTATCAATAAATTTTTTTGATATTACAAATCCAATAATTTTGAGATGTGCTCTTCAATTCTGGCAAAGCTTCTCGAGTTTGATATGTGTTTATTCACTACCATTTCAGATTCTTATGGTGATACCAATTCCTTTGGCTTTTCTATTGATCTTCTTTGATTGGTGAAATTCTGGAGGTATCTGTAATGAATAACATTATTTTGTGTTTTTTATAGGCTAATGAATGCAATTGTGAAAATTTTAGTTTCATTTATTTGTTTTTGTTGGCTTCTTCAATGTATGCTAAAAGAAAACGTAGTTTGTAGTCATAGAAAGCACAGAAAACTATGTAATACATAAGCATTTCAATGAAATAGGCTATAATTATATCAGTTGGCCATGAAATTGCTAAAAAAACAGTAGACAAGAAATAGTTTGATTCATAAATACCAAACAAAATAAGTTAATTAATAAGTTAATTGATTTTCCAACTATTGTACTGTATATCAAGTGCCATATAGAGAATATCGATTATGTTAATTTTCCAGCCTATTACAGTGCCTTATGGAATTAAATTGGACTACCATAAGTGACTTGTCCAAAAAACCTTTCCGCGCTCTAATAAAAAACCACCACTTAAACCTAGAATTCTAGTTTTCTATTCTAGTACCAACTAGAATTCTACTATTTTAGCGTTACTTATTCACGTATACGGTCGAAATTAACTAATGTTTAGGCTTAGGCTACTTAGGCCTACTTTTACTCTAAGAGCAAAATGGTTCAAACAAAGAAAATCTATTATGACAGAAATCTAACAATGACAGAATCTATTATTATATTCTACAACTTTATATATTTCATCACAAACAATAGAATATAAACTTTAGTTCTATTCATCCATAGTTGCAAAATGAAGTTCTCTTGGGTCCCAAGTGTTAGCCTACATTTTTTGGTGTGTAAAGCATATCAAGAAATCTTTATGATAAAATGAATTTCCACAATTCTTTTTTTGAATTCCACAATTTGAGTGGAGAAGCTCATCAAATAAACTAAACAACTATTTAAATTTATAGTGAACTAAAAAATTTAAGTCACATGGGAGACAGAAGATTAACAAGTGAATTTGAAAAGAATTTTCGCCTAATTCATTTTAAAATAATATTTATTAGCATGTACTTATCATCATTCTAACTTGAAAGGAAACTTGTTGTTTATAATAAAATTAATTATTGAAATGTATCCCAATTTGATTATTGGATCAAGAACCAAAATAAATTATTGATTTCAATATTTAATACAAAAACTCAATGGATTTCATTATTTAATATTTGTTCAAAGAAAATACCTATATCTTTTTTCATGAAGGCAAGGAAATGTTCATACACATTCAGCATCCAGGTGCCATGTGAAGCGATATGGTAAGGGAAAGGGATGTGCAGGGATGGCACACACAAGGGGTGGATCAACTGTTGGATCAACCCACTAAAACTAAAACACTCCTTTGTCAAACAGGTGAGGGACTGGAGCTAATAGGGCGCCTACCCTGCGGCCCTTGTCCCTGTGAATCATAAAACAGTGAACTATATAGTGCTGAATTTTTATTTACAACATTAATAATAAAATTTCATTTCTCAGATATCTTCTTAAAATATGTATTGAAATAGTATTGTAATTATGCACACAAAATTTGCACGATAAGGTTTCCCGGGCATGTGGGTCCCCAACAATGTAAACAGGCAAATATCAATTGTTTGAAGCAGAATCTGTTACAAGAAAACTGGAGTAGGGTTTACAACAGCAATAGTTTAAATAATAAATAATTTTAAAGTTTCATATTACCATGTTGTGTTGTCCAGTTAGACAAGTCCATGTGAAAAACAAATAAGACAAAATTGAAGAGCAGATAGATGATGATATCATTGCAGAAAAAATAGGTGGGTTAAAGATGCATATAATAAATTTAGATTATCTAGAAATATACTAAGTGAAGATAATTATAAAGCACTAGAGAAAAACTGTATGAAAGAAGTAGTGACTTCAGCCAAATGTAAGAAAACAGATGAAATTTTGAATAATAGTTTGAACTCCAACACAACATTCTCAAAGGTAATTAACAAAAAAACATTTTTAAAGCAAAAAAGAAACTGACTTCAATGAACTGGTTATCAAAACTTAAATATAATTCTTACTAAAAAGTTTAAAATAAAGTACCGTATTTGCTCGCGTACGACGCGCACCCCAAAAACGAGAGTAAGTTTTTGTGAAAAAAACAAAATATAGGTAATATTAGAGCTTTTATTAAAAACACTGTTTAACTAAACAGTGTTTAACTTATTAAAACACTGATTATTCATCTACAAAATATTTAATTAAAGAGTGATAAAACGTGAATTACCATATTTAGAAGTTAGCATACATTTAACAAACATATTAGAAAAGGCTAACTTAATGATAAACCTCTACCTAATTTTCGTCGCTGCTTGAATCTCCTTCTTCAGATGGAACATCGTCTTCTTCTTCATCGGCTTTGTCATCCCAAACGGCACAATCTTCGTCTCCATCTAGGCTATTGGAGATGCAGCATTTCTTGAAGCTCTTCACTACCAGATCGGGTGAAATAAAGTCCCATGCAGCTATGATCCACTCACACATTAATGTGAGAGTTGGCTTTTTTAGCCTTCCTGTAGGAGTTGTTTCATGCACCATATTCGCCATCCATTCCAAATAAAAATGTTTTAAACGAGCTTTGAAGGACCGATTAATGCAAACGTCAAGTGGCTGGAGTACAGATGTCATTCCACCAGGAATACAAACTTGTTCAGTTTTACCTTCGTGAAGCCTTTTCTTCACACTATCTGTTACATTTCCGCGGAAACTGTCCATCACTAATATGTTTTTTGGCTTTAAAAGAGCAGCGGGACGATGCTCCCACACACATCTTATCCAGTCTAATACTAAAGCATTGTCCATCCATCCTTTGTCTAGACATCTAACAATTATCCTAGCTGGGAATTTCTCACCTTTCGGAAGTGTTTTCCTCTTAAATATAACGTTTGGCAGATGTTTTTTACCATCTGCCAGTACAGTCAGCATGACAGTACATCGCTGTTTTTTGTAACCACAACTACAAACGCGAACAGTTTTATCTCCTACTGCATTAATCGTGGAATCTGCTGGCATGTCAAAGTAAACTGGAGTTTGATCAGCATTGCCAATTTGCCCCAACAAAAAATTGTGTTCCCGTCGTATCTGAATCACATGTCTCTGAAAGGCCACTACTTTTTCTTCATAGGCGTCCGGCAAACGTTGGCAAATAGAGGTTTGTTTTCTGACAGATAACCCATGCCTTTTCAAGAAACGACATAACCAGCCTCTGCTTACTTTGAAATCTTCATCCGAGATTTAAAGGTTTTCTGCTATTTGTTTGGCCTTTAAAGTTGCCATCTCCATTGATATGGCCAACCCTTCTTGTCATCTGTCTTGAATATAGGACTGGAGCTGTTCTTCTACTTGTGGAAATTTACTTTTTCCTCCGCGAAATGCTCTTCGGTTTTTATTGGAATCCTCTCTTTTCTTTTTTCTTCCTCCAGTCTCATATACAGGATTCAGGAATGTCATACTTATGACCCGCTGCACGATTACCAATATCTTCTGCTTCAATTATAACTTTTAATTTTTCACCAACAGTAAATGAACGCAAACGCTTCATAGAACTCATTTTCACTCACTGTTTGAAAGCCCAGCAGTGGCGGCGATTAGGGGGAGCAAGGGGGGGCGGCCGCCCCCCCACTTTTTGTCGATTTTTTTTAAATTTTGACCAACAGGATAAAATTGTTAATGTTGTTGCATCATAGTTTTGTGGTGTATTTTGCTAGACTTCAATAAAATAATGGTTATAATAAGCTTTAACCATTTTCAGAAGGGGCCTATAGAAGCACACTCATAACAAAGCAAGTTCAAGTCAGACAACTCAGCCCCCCCCAAGCTAAATGGTTGATCTCGTACGTAATGGTTGATAATATGTAGGTTATGCTGATTTTACATTTTTATAAAGCCACAATAAACCACTTAATTTTTCAAAAAACAAATTTGGAACAAAAAACTGGAACACAAGTATAAGGTTCTATACCAAAATAAATAAAGATGTATATAGTACATTTCCTCATAATGAGTACTTGTGCACAATTATGTGACAGTCCTAAACAGTGTAACTATTACAATTAATTTGAATAAACCGTGTAACTATTGAAATTAATTTAAACAGTTTTGCGGCCTATTAGATTTAGAAATATCTCAGATATTTGTAAGACATTGCAAACCGACATAATGTATGTTTGCAATGACAGTATATCCCAAGTATTAACAAAAATATTAGCATTTGCAGTACAACATGATGTGTTAATATTGTGTTCTAGACAGCTCAAAACCCCAATTACAGCCTACTATGTTTAAAAAAAATTCCGGGGGAGGGCCCCCGACACCCCCTTTATCTGGGGGGTATTCCATACCCCAGACTCCAGGTTCTGGAGTTCCACAGGGGTCACACCTGGGACCTTTCCTTTTCAACCTCTTCATCAACAATATTAGTGTTGGCCTGACTGTCAAATGTCTTCTGTTTGCTGATGATGCAAAGCTTTTCCAGGAAATTTCTTCAGAGCAGGATACTGAACATCTTCAATCATCTCTCAGACTGGTGTTTGAGAAACTCCATGGACCTCAACATATCAAAGTGTGTGGTAATGACATTTTCAAGGTCTCGAAATACTCTCTCTCATGACTATTACCTTGGTGGTGAACTCCTCCGTAGTCTCAAGGATGAAAGACCTTGGAGTTGTGACCTCTTCAGATCTCCACTCAGAGGATCACATTTTGCATATTTGCAAGAGGGCCATCTTCCATTTCACAAAAGGGTTGTCTATTGCCACCCTTGTGACATTGTACAAGACAATAGTGCATCCACTGCTTGAATATGGCTCTACTGTCTGGACTCCTTATCAGGCTGGTCTCATTTCTGACATAGAGAAGGTGCAGATCCGGTTCATCAGAGTTGCTGGCTGTAGAATGGGATTCAACTACCTTGAGGTGCCAGTGTCAGGGCTGCAGACTCACTTCTGTCTTCATGACTTGGATACTCGCTGAAGGGTTCAGGATCTAGTCTTCCTCATGAAGTTGGTGAATGGTTTCACAAGCTGTCCTGAGCTGCTACAGACAATACCATTTTGTGTTCCAGGGCGCACTAGGTCTCATGATGTATTTGAGAGGCTTTCTTACTTCACTACTTACCAACAGTGCAGCACCCTTCCTTGCCTGATGAGACTAGGAAACAGTGTGTGTGGGTCAGTGGACTTCTTTGCATCCAGTTTGGCTGGTTTTTGTGGCCAGGTGCTGCAATTGCTCTCCTCTTGGGACTAATTCTAAGTCAATATGTTTTATTTGTATATATTTCTGTTATAGATCTGTATTTTCATATTTTATCCATTATCTAATTAATATTATTACACATCATCTATATTCATCTATATATATTTTCTATTTTTGCATTATAATATTTACTTTTGTTGCCTGGCCTTCTGCTAGTGCTGATTGTTGTGCTTAATTTATATATAGATTCATGCTCATTGTTATTTGACGCAAATGTGTAAAACTGAAAGTTTAAATGGTGTTTACTATGTATGAATAAATAAATAAAGACCACCCGGGTTTTTGCCCCCCCACTTTTCATTGCCAATCGCCGCCGCTGAAGCCCAGCACCGGATGTGACTCACCACTAAAATAAACAACATCGACGGTATGCGCAGAAAACAGACGCACGGTAGATAGTAAACAAACTGTACATACCGGCCTAGTGTATCGATCCAAAATGATTCGATATTTTTTTCGTTGTATCGATACTCAATACGATACGTATCGATACGCACATCACTAGTATTGTGTCTCTATTTGGAAAACCCCGCGTATGACGCGCACCTACGAATTTCGCATTGGATTTTCAGAAAAAAGGTGTGCGTCGTACGCGAGCAAATACGGTATTCCATTTAAACTGAGAAAATTTCAAATATGACACAAGTAAAGTAACCTTATGAAGTGGGCTCCCAATTTTTCATGAACTCCTAAAATATCACATAGAATTTTTTATAAGCTCACAAAATATTTTGCGCTGACTTCAAAAGGTTACTTGTAATGGATTTGAAATTTTCTCAGTGTATACTGAATACCATACTTTATTTTAAACTTTTTAGTACATACATTTCTAACTTATTATGTTTTAAGATGTTTTTTTAATTTTAAGCTTTTTGTTGAATATTCAAACTTTGAAAGCTTAAGAAATTTCTTATACATTAGCCTACGGTATGAAATATTTAGCAAATAAGCAAATAAGTATGACCAATATTAAACATAGATTGAAGTAACTAAAAATCTGACTAAGAAAAGTTGATAAACTAAGTAAAATCCTACAACTCTTTATTGAACATAGAATATTGTATTTAGGAAACTTTTAATAGCATAAGGTTTCTTAAAAGTGAAATGATTTTTGATTTGTCATTTTAGTTCGGTTCCTTTCAGAGTATACCTATTTTAAGAGAAGATGACAATATTATCCATTTGTATAAGCTAAGAATCAACATCTTAAACTATGTTAAAATTATATTGATGTAGCCTATTGCAATGTTTAGGCTATTGTTCAATGGCAAATAAAGATTCTATTCTATTCTGAAAAATTAATAACTTTAAAGAATCAAAACAATATTTTTTTAATTAACGATCTTCAAATCATTTTTACTCTAACTCAAGATTAAAATTATATATAAAATTATTTTTATAATTATAAAATCATCAAGTTTCACACCTTCCTTCACAAAAAAATCAAGAATCATTACTTGAAACTAATCCAGGGTCTTAAATTAACTTGGAATTATTCTATAATTTCAAGGCTATATGGCTCCCAAGAAATGGTGATCGAGTGAGGACTATGTCACATTGGGCCTCCATGGTGGAGCCACCACGTGGTATCATTTTTTCATAAAATATGGGCATTGGTGGCACCACCAAAAGTGTGGTGGCCGTGGGCGCCGATTTTCTGATCCACCAACTAATCGCATTGTCTCTTATCGGACATGACACACTCTTGCTTCCGGCATCGCCACTACTATAGTTTAGAATACTACAGTATTATAGCTCAACTAGCTATATTGTGCCCGTCCTTCGCACGGATTATGTTCAGAAATAAGACATACAGAAGTTGTTAGCAGCTTAGTAAACAACTTAGAACGTAAAAAATTCAGTGACAGTTATCAGAGAGAATATTTGGGAACAGCTGATTGATATATCATGATAAATCATGTGATTTATTGTTGTGTGGTAATAAAACTTAGAAGAAATGTATTCAAAATCGCACAATACTTGGTTTTTAAACGTTTATTATTCTGTTAAAAAAAGTTAATTTAGTTTTTTATAGCTAAAGACCTTGTCAAAACAGTTTTCAATACTGATAAATAACTTAAATCCCGATCGATGCTCTCGTTTTTCAGAAGGCCGCGTAAAATGCCTTTGGGGCCGTGACAGACAGAAATTGAGATAAGACTTGTTTCGGCTTCTTTAATGTATAAAACCTAAAAATAACCAAAAAATATATCATTTTGATGAATGTACAGACAAAACTCTAATTTAATTTATATAGATGGACATCGCCACCACTGCCATTTCAAGCACATATGCCTCTTCAACGTCAATGACAGCTCTGGGCGCTGGTGGCAGTTTCAGTGGTTGTACTGGTGGATCGTTGTAAATATTGAGCCACCAGAGTCGCGCCGCGGGTGGAGACACCAAGGTGGCCTAATGTGACATATCAATTTCAGGCGTATTTTGTAAACAATTTCAAAATTCTTTCCAAGAGCACGTCTGGCTTTTCCAGCCGAACATGAATAACAATTTTTATTTTTTTGTGTACATCACTTGTGTAAGTTGGAAAATAGTCACCTAATATCCTTCTTACTATGCAACTGCTATATTCATATTTAAATTTAAATGTTTATAAAATGAAGAATAGGTCAGAATTCCATCAAAAACTGTCACACTTGAGGTTTTTCAGTACCAAATAACTACCTTCAACTAATTATTATGTGCTTATTGGAATTAAATATTCAATTCTCCAGTCAATTTCCATCAACATTTTACTTTTTAATCTTTGACAGTAGGCTATTTAAAAAGGCGGAATGAATCTACCTTACGGTAAATTCAAAGGGGGTGCTCTCACTGTCCCGACCGTATTACCATAGATAACGAGGGGGTAAAAACGAAAAACGCAAAATTTAGGTATTAATAAAAGTATTAGTAATTTAAGCATGATGAATGCTGAGGCGATCCAGAATGAATTAAAATTTGATCCAGTATTTCAAGACGAGTTATCAAATAGCATTGATAGTTTAAATAATAAAAAAAAAAAAACTGTAGGAATGGATGGGGTATCCAATAAAATGACAAAAGAGTGCAAATATCAATTGCTAGACCCCTTGATTCATCTGATCAATCATTCATTAGAACAAGGTGTTTTTCCAGAGAAATTGAAAGAAGGGAAAATTTTGCCAGTCTTCAGAAGTGGTAATAGAGAAGAACTGGGAAACTTTAAATAGCCCGTTAGTATATTTTAAATGTAATTAGGACAATTATTGGAAGAGTAGTTCTTGCTCGTGTGATCAATAGTATGGCTTCCAGAAAGGTAGATCAACAAAGAAAGCCATAGTTTCTCTAGTTGAAAAACTAATAGATATGATGGATTCGGGTGAAATGCTGTTGCAGTCTTCTTAGATATATCAAAGGCATTTGATTGTATTAATCATCGAAACTTGTTGGAAATACAAAATATAGGTGTAAATGGGGTTGAATTGAAATGGTTCGAATCATATCTTATTGGGAGAAAACAACATGTTGTAGAATTAACTACAGTAGTTGGGAATAGTATAGTAAAAAAAAATACATCTGATAAATTGGTAGTCCAATCCGCAGTGCCTGAGGGTTCAATATTAGGTCCATTGCTTTTTTTTGTTATATGTCAACCGTTTACCTAAAGAATTAATTAGTGGTAGAGCCCTCTTATTTAGCAATAAGAGGGATACATCGCTCATTTTTAGCAATTCCGTTCCAGATAATTTATAAATAAATGCACTTATAGGTGAGTAGTCCATTGTTAAAATCTTAAACCAGTTGAAATTAACGATAAATAGTTGAAAATGCCAACACCTTCAATTAAAAAACAAACATAATTCAATCTGTGATGTTTTCCATGACGAAATACTTCATGAACAATGTATAATATCCCTCAAGCATCTCCAATATAAGTGAGTAAAACAATATATAAAAGTGAAATACAGTGTCAGTTTTAATATTAGATTAAACATAATTCAAATGAAGATAGGGCTATAAACATGTATGTAAATGATAACCAACTAGACCAGGAAGAAAACATTGCATTCCTAGGAGTTTTGTTGGGTAGACGATTGACCTGGGCTCCATACATTGAGAAAATTTGTTGTAAAATTTCATGTGAGGTATTTGTCCTGCGACAGCTTGCTAGATTAAATGACAAAAATTTAATTTTTACAGCTTACCATGGACTCTTACTGACACATATTAGGTATGCTATCGCAGTATTATGGGGTAACTCAACAAAACAAAACCTTGATAGGGTGTTTAAGATCCAAAATAAAGCTGTTAGCTGTATGGAAAAAATAAATAGATTAGATTCATGTCGTCCATTGTTCAAGAGACTTGGTCAACCTTGCTTTACCTTGCTTACATGTGTATGAAGCTACTTTATATGTAAAAAAGAGTGAAATAAATCAAAATCTTGACGTACACGATTATATAATACACGAAGTCGAGGAGATTACCACTTGGTGATTCACAATAGTAGCTTATTCGAACAGTAACCTTGTTATATTGGTATAGGAAACTCTCCAACAGTCTACCGCAGTTTTTAGTCTTGAAAATATAGAAATATTTCAAAAACAATTGAAAAAATATACAGTTGCTAAAGCTATAATACGTAGTGTACAAGAGTTCCTTTCACATAAAAATTAAGCTTTACCTCAACTAATTGATATAGTAATTAACTAGTGTATAAGATTGGTAATATTGCATGCATATAACTCTTCACTTAATAATTATTGTTGATCTGACTTCTTACAAAACAAAACTCATCTCCAAAACTGGAGTCTCCATGACGTAATCTACAAAATAAAATGTACAAGCTTTAATCAATGATTAAGTTGTTTATTGAACAATAATCAACAGAATTAATCCACTTCAAGCCTGAAATGAGAGTTCCAATTTTATCAGCTCTATCGAAATCTTCTGTAGTTACAAACTTAAGTGGGTTATTCGATTTTCAGGACCCATGTTTAGAACCTTTTCGTTATTTTGAGCTGTATAAAACAGCTTCCCAAACTATAAAATTTCCTGAATTACTCTGTCTATAAAGCAGTAGTTTGTTCTAGTAATTTTCATATCATTTATTTTTAAGAGTTGATTAGAAATCTGTAGTTGGTAACCTTTAAAAGCTTCATTAATGTTAAACACAAGATATCTCCAATCAATTTCATTAACTTAGTGTAGGTTAACAATATATAGTTACTGTTCTGCTAGTCCCGGGTTTGATTTACGGTTAGACCTGACATTCTTGAACAACTATTTTTCCCATTACTCATGCACAAGCTTTAGGCAAAGTCGGATAAATATAAATTTGAAAATTTCCAGCAAAGGAGAAGTTCCAGAAGAATATTATCCTTATACTTCCTTGTCATACTTTCAAGTCATATTGCTGATTTGCATTCCACATAGGCTTCAGAGCTCATATATAACGTGTATTTGTATTTGTTTACAAAAATAAGCTATCTGTATGCATTTGGAACTATAGGCTATAACTTGTAATGTAGGTTTGTCATGATGGTGAGCAATAACTGGGGGTTTGTTTTGATGGGGTGGGAAAGGGGTGAGTCTATTTCTGGCTGATAGATCACGTGACCAATATAATGCTATAGCGGAATAGAACATCAGATTGTCGTAGGACAGTGATCGGAAGTTTGCTCAGAGCGAGTAGATTCGTGTGTGTGGGGTGGAATCAATCTCAGTAGCCTGTCGATTGTATATTTCCATTGAAAGGGCAAGTTTCTCGTTTGGAAATTGACTAGTTGTGGTAGACCACAACTAGAAGAATAAAACCGAAAACGGAAGCAAGACTTGTTTATTGACGCGCGAGTTATATAGCCTAGGACTCGCGCCATGGAATCGGGAGGCACGGCGACCCATTTTTTCAGAATGAAAAAGAGATCGATGACAAATATCCTACTAAAGTTGTGTCCTTCTGTTAAACAGCAAGGCATCAAGTATCTCAACTCGTACCATTTACATTCGAAGTACCCGTTTCATCCGGAAAAAGTGCAGAAAATGCTTCAGGAGATAATGGACGAACGCCTAACTGACCTGGTTTACGATCCCATTGCCTGCACCAAGCTGTGTGTCGACCTCGCCGCTGACATCAGGTCCAAAGTTAAAGCTTTGCAGTTTGAAAGGTACCTACATTTCAACTATTTTCTTTGGTTTTAATGAACAAATTATAAAAATATTGAATGAATTGTCTATTTGAATCTCGTTCAAAGAGTAACCTGATATCACAACGCTTCGATTCAAACTCCCATAAGGTCTATCAGTAATCATTGAATGCTGCTTTCAAAATTAAAAAAAAAAATATAGCTCTACAGACGTTATTGTCAAATACGTTAATTTTTTTTTTTTTGAGCATGAAGCCCACATAGGTCTTAGACCTGTGCGTGGGTAATGAGTTGGATGATGGTGATTGATGAATTGGACCTACAGTTTTAGGTGGGTTCCGAACCACCGGGAAGTGATTTTACAGCAGAGAACAGTGTCTTTTTTGCTGGCCAATCTAATCGGTCACCGTTACAAACAGGTCCTACGAGAACGCAGCTTATCTATTCTGATTGAACAGATACCTGCTACGGCTCGCGGCTATCACTTATTAATGGTCAATTTACCATATCAAATAGATGTTATTTTTAAGACATAATTTTTTTCTTTTTACCTAGCAACAGATGAAATAGCTCATGTGATAATACTAGATTTGAAACAAAAGCTGTTGAATCCTAAGATCTACAGTAGGCTACCGTAATTTATTTGAAGCTTAGTTTATACCAGTAATAGTCTGTTCTAAGTATTTCTAATTTACTGTATAGACGCTTAATACCTCTATAATTGCTGTATAATCCATTCCTAGAATGGGCTGATACCTAGGTGTTTCCCCGTAATTCTCTGTTTAAGAATAAAATGTATCAGCAGCGTTTGATGATGCTGTTACATTAGATTGAAAAGATCGCAACACAAAATGAGTATTGATTTCCTCTTTGAAGTCGATTTATTTTAATTTTATAAATATCGATAATGCAATCATAGTGAATGCGACCACTTACTTTATGTGGGTGGTGGCTATTTGCCACTTCTAGTTTAAGTTTTATTAATGTTATTATTATAAAAATCTGTTATGGTTTCCATGACGAGATACTCGATGAACAATCTAATATCATAACTGACACTGTATTTCTATTTAATATATGATTTTCACTCACTTATACTGAAGCTTCATCAGCCTTCTCTTTAGAAGTGAAATGCATCCCTCCAGTAGCTCTTGTATAAGTGAGTGAAAATCATAATTAAATAGAAATTCAGTGTCAGTTTTGATATTAGAGTATTATTAATTTTAAAGAAGCTGGAACTACATCAACAAGTAGTTTTGTCTAGATTAGCCAAAGTAATTAATTAATTAGATTGGCCAGCAAAAAAGACTCTGTTCTCTGCTGAAAATCACTTCCCGGTGGTTCGGAACCCACCTAAAACTGTAGGTCCAACTTATAAATCACCATCATCCAACTCATTACCCTCGCACAGGTCTTAGACCTATGTGGGCTTCATCCTCAAAAAAAAAAAAAAAATTACCAACAAATAGAAATTCTATTGAATTAGCATAACAATACAATTGAATTGTACAATGATTAAAATTTAATTTGATGTTGAATTGTTTATCAACTCAGAGAGATACTAAGGGGATACTTTGGAGAGAGATACTAAATAAACTTGCGAAGAAAAATTTAATTTGAGGACCTCGAATTTTCATTATATCTATTAGAATTTTCTTTTATTAAGGACTCGACTTGGCCTTATTGAAATCGCGCCGTTGTCCGTCCGTCCGTCTGTGCTCTAGCAATTGAAAGGAAGATTTTAGACTCTTAAAACTAGTCCAAGTGAGATCGCTATTGATTTTGGAGTTTGGGGGTCGAATATAAAAATAATTATGATGTAAAACAGACTTCAACTACAGGCAGTAGCTTTTGCTAGTGAAAATCAAAATATAGGACAGCTGGGGCTCATACGGTTTACATTTGAGAATCAAAAAATTGATTATAATAAACTTTTTATTATAAACATCATTTTTTTACAGCGCAAGTGTTGACGTTTTCATTTTTGATTGTCAGCTCAGCTGTATCGGTTTATATCAAGAATCAAGAATATTTATTGGCCATTAAGTACAGTGTCATTATACAATAGGCTTTGTCAATATTGAGGAGGTCGCAATGCACAGACCAGTCACATGTTTTTACAAATAATAGTCACAAAGTATTACTGTAGCTTTCATATAACTTGGCAGCAGTATGCTGGGTTCAAATGTAGCATGTCCCATCTGCTACACGCTACCAAGTTATATGAATACTACAGTACATACATTGACTAGAGATACAATTCACTCTTTTATTAAACTATATCAGATTCTTGTATTCAACACAGTTAAACAATACAATATTACTTCCTGTGTACAACTAATTCATCTAAACCTAATATATAACACTAACATTTAACAACTAATCCCGCTATTTGAGTCATGGCTAAGGTACTCGTCTATTGTATAAAAAGCCTGTTGCAAGCCAACTTGATACTGTGAACATGAATTTTTTGTGAGGTAGATTTTTTATTCTCATGGGTAATTTGTTGTATAATAAATATTGCTGGCTTTTGAATGATCTATGCAGTCTGATGTATGGCGTATTTATATTTCTGGTTCTATGATCATGCTGATGATTATGTCTTTTAAATAGTGTTGAGTTCGTTTTTACATGGACTAAATTACAATTACGTGGACTAATATACTTGAATATTAAATAGTGGTGACATATAATTAATTTTGAAAAGGCAAAATTACGTAACTCAATGTATTATATCAAATTCCTGGAGTTCTTGTTCCATAACGATCTGCGCTGTTAATACTAACTTTTCATGGTAAATTCAACGACTTGCAGTCAACTTTAATTGAGAATAATATTTTTACTCACTTTTGGCCAAACGTTTTCGTGTCATGGAGGCTCATCTTCAAAGTCATCTTTGAAGACATTACATTCTGCCATAAGTGTTTCATTTGGCCAAAAAAGAGTAAAAATATTATTTATTCTCAATTAAAATTGACTGCAAGTCGTTGAATTTACCATAAAAAGTTAGTATTATATCAATGAAAAAATTGAGACATGATATATTATGAGATCTGTTGAACAAGAAGAAGAAGAAGAAGAAGAAGAGACAAACCTCTTTTTCAAGAACATCCAAAGTCCTTTTTTTTGATCGGGAAGGATGTTTATTGAAACCGAAACAGTTCAATGGCAAGGTTAGTTATAAGAGACGTTGCTATGGCAGTACAGTAAACATAAACATTTATAGTTTTCACATTTTTCAACAAAATTTAAAGTTTTTACTCTTTTGAAGTCAACAGTGCTAATATAATGTACCGTTTTGTCAATTTATTGATTGAATAATCTTTTCGAAAGTGAATATCTGGTTGCAATGTACTAAATGTGATATGCTGCGTTGTCTGAATTTGAAGGGTTTGAGCATGAAGAACATTGAAAGAGCCGAAAAATAACATTTTTAGTTGGGGGTACATGCATGGTGCTTGGAACCCCAAAAATCCTTCAACCTGGTGCTGTAAGTTCTCTAAACTCACAGCTTAATATCACACCATACGAACGAGCAAGTAGAGAGGTGAGTATGCACCATGGTTGAATGGTGCAGCACAACTGATAATAATATTATTATTGTTTTTGACAGATTGGTTTCTACTTTCTTGCAGATTAATACGTCGGGTTCTTGGATACTCTGTTTTACGGTATCGGTTTATTTGTATAGAAACCACAAAAGTTATTGCCATGACAAAAATTCATTATTAAATTAATGATTAATACTTTTTAAATAAGCAAATAATATTTGTACATGGAAAACCATATTTGGATAGGTTTTCTCCTTCCTTCCTTTCCTATCTTCAGCACATCTCACCACAGAGCACCTAGTTTTTGTGTATATTTTTGTATATTGCTGAATTTTGTTATTTATATTTTTGCATCTTGTATGAGTGTGTTAAACAAATAAATTTGAAAAGCAACTCTTTTGTCAGGGGTGCCCCCCCCCCCCCAAGCATCATGACGCACCTTCCCCCCCTAAACTTAGCACCAGCCCCCCCATAAATTAGGCAGCCCCCAAAAAATTGTGAAAAAATAAGCCATCCGTATTCTTTCTAAAACTAAAAGAAGATTTATATAGGTATTGAAAAAAATCAAACCCAGTCAATAGTATACAAAATGTATGTATATTTCTTGAGATTCTTTACATAGGTAACATTTTTTTGTAATGGTAAAAAGAAATATCAATGAAATGAATATATGAATGAACTTGAATGTCGTCACGTTAAACACGGTTTCAATCAACTTTACTCCCCCCCCCCCAAACTTCTTTGGAACCCCCCAAGAATTTCAATGACGCAGTCTGCGTCATAGCCCCCCTCCCCCTCCCCCCTATGGTCACCCCTGCTTTTGTTGATTATTATTAAATCAGATGAGGATTCTGAATAGCGCATTGCGGTTTAATAGATGCTTATCAACTGCAACTGCATATATGGGCTCCACCATAATAGCATTAATTTTCATGACTGCTTCAATTTCAAGTTTGAGCAGCTTGAAAACTTTTCCTATTATCTGCCGCTTGTCTTCCACTAATGACTTTCATTTGGAAAACTTCCTTGCTTGCAAACTTATGAACTGGAAAACATAGCCTTCAAAATACTGTACTATTCTGGCTTACTAAGATAGCAGGCTTGAAATTATTGGAACTTTATTTTGGTATGATATTTATTACGGAGAGAATATGATAGTTTTTTTCACTAAATAAATCAAGCATTTCTGTATTTAGTAGTATTAAAAAAATATGATAGTCTAACTTAATGATAGAATGCATAAATTGAGATAGATAATTAATCAATAGGAATTTTAGTATTAAAATCACATTTAACAAAGAAAAACAATTTATTTTCAGTATATAAATTGAGTAGAAATTTTTTATTGGAATTTTTAATTTAATTTGAAATGTCTCTGGAAGTTCTGCAAGTAGTAACAAAACAAAAACTATGAACATCAAATTGAGCTCACAAAGAATAAGGAGTCCATATTGTACATTTTTTCATTAGTTGGAAAAAATGAAACGTCTAATACAAGTTCAAAGGTCACAGCTATTAAATTTATGTTTCCACTATTATGAGTACATAATGAATTTCCATGTACTTAATAGGGGATTACGATAGTAACTATCTCCAAAATCATACTCCGAAAAATAATAGTAATAAGTAGCCTATAATTCAATATTGTTTTCCACTCAGCCAGGTTTTCTTTCATTGTGGTTTCAGATACAAACTAATTTGTCTCGTCCAAATCTGTGAGAAGAATAACCAAAGTGTGGTTTCTCAGAGCAAATTTCTTTGGGACAGTGAAAGAGACAAATATGCAGCCTATAGTTTCGAGAATTCTACTCTATTAGCTGCAGCATTGGTCTATGGAATCTACTATGAATGAAAAAAACCATGCCAACGTGTTACAAGAAAAATAGAATAATCAATTGTTAAAATTATACTGTGCCAATGGGAAAAGGAAATTTGAGTGAAGATTTCATTTGATATTGAATATAATAATTACTTATTCAATTGTAATTAAAAGATAGAAAACTTTTTGTGATGAATTTAATGACTTGTAGTCAATTTTAATAGAGAATAAATAAATATTTACTCACGTAGGCTGAAACTATTTCGAATCTTGATTCATTTTCAACAGCAACCTGGATCATCGGTGTTCTCTTCATTGTCGGTTTTGGTTATAAGAATTATTGTGGTTTTGTATAATGTGATCAAAACGTTTGTGTCATTTAAAATTTAATTGTTCATTGAGGATGTTTTGTTTATTGTGTGTGGTGTGTTTGTATATTTAATTGTTCCAAGGTGTTGAGTTCATGTTCTTTATGTTTTATATATAGAATGTGCAGGTTGGTAGCGATGTCAGTAAAAGTGTGTCCAGTTTGAATGATGTGGTTCGCGAAGGTCGATTCGGTTTTTGTATTTAATGCCTGTAAATGTTCTTTGAATCGTTGTTTGGATACGCGGCCTGTTTGTCCTATGTAAAATTTGTTACAATCAGAGCAGATCAGTTTGTAGATCCCTGGGAGATCGTATTTATTTGTGTTCAATGTGAACTGTAAAATTTTAAATCACACTAGCTTTTCGATCACATTCTACACAACCACAATAATTCTTCTAACCAAAACCGACAATGAAGAGAACACTGATGATCCAGGTTGCTGTTGAAAATGAATCTTCACGACTCAAAGACGTTTCAGAGAGTAAATATTGACTTATTCTCCAGTAAAATTGACTGCAAGTCGTTCAAACTATGATAGAAATGAAACATTATGGTATGGATTAACAAATTCTAAAAAAGATAGAAGTGATGATTTTTTGTAATTCTGTATGTCTTTAAATTTATCAAATTGGGAGCCTAGTGATCATTATAGTGATCACTGTTTAATAAAGATTCAATAATGAATCATGACAAATATCTGTAACCACACATAAACAGTCTATGGGTATGGACTTATATTTGGAAGGCTTCTTAGGAGTTCTTATAAACAGAAACTTTTTAGAACAGAATGGATATGCTCAAACGATAACAATTCTTGTGCTACTTTAGCAAATACATGTCACTTTAGTAACACAGGAATCGTATTCATGGTAATAAATACATTCTTAGTATTCAGTAATGAAAGAATTATACGAGAACAAGAATAATTGAAGATGAAAGAGCATAACTAGTAATAGAAATAAGATATGTTCTGAGCATGAATAGAGAAATCTAGACTTCCAAATAGAATAGAGTCATCATTCATCAATAGAATGGTTTCATCATTTCATGGCTAAACTATGATGAGTTGTGGAGTACTTTACATTGAAACGTTATGTAGTTATTTAGATTAAAGAATACAAATTCTAATAATTAACGTCTTACTGCTACACTAAAATATTGTTAATTTTTATGGAATTTAAAATTGTTGCTGATTTGTTATATATTCTATTGTAACTGTATTGGTGACGCAAAAAGTTAATATAATTATATCACTACTTTTTTAATACTATAAACTAGATTAGTAATAGAAATTTAAGAGAACATTTTTATTAATTGGTTTCATGAAAAATGGTCCAATATAAATATTCAAGACTAACATACACTTTTCTTTTGCAGAAACAGAAAGTATGTTTGTGATTATTATTATTATTATTATTATTGCTAATGTTGATGTAGATAAATCTGGCATTACTCAATTTATGCAGTTTGGATAAAAACTGAGTGAAGGCATTGTTGCTTGATTACTTATTTATTAAGGACTGGACAGGGCCTTACTGCAATTGTGCCGTTGCCCATCCATACCCCCTGGCTCTTAAAGGATGATTCTAGACTCTTGAGACTTGTATACAGCTTATAGTCCAAGTGAGATCGATTGATTTTGGAGTATGAATGTCGAATATAAAAATAATTATATGTTTTATATCTGTAAAACAGATTAATAGGCAAGTTTTTTCCCAGGTTAGTTTTGCCAAGTGGAAATCATACATTTGAAAATCAAAGAATTAGACATTACGAAGGCTGATGCTTAGGTCAATTTAACACTTAATTTTTTACAGTGCAAGTGTTAATGTTTTCATTTTTGATTGTCGGCTGTATCGGTTTATATACTTGAATGCAATGCTAACATAATTATCATTAATTTTGAAAAGGCAAACTTATGTAACTGAATACCATTTGTGAAGATTTCATTGGTGCAGAATTCGGTGATTTACTGGTGCAGAATTTGGTGCATAATAACAGTATTTATTTATTTAGTAAGTGTCATAAAACAATGCAAAATAATGTAAATTTTAACCCGATGAATCCTATTGACCTGATGCAGCCTTTCCCTACTTAAATCCCAGTTATATTTCTGTTTGTTTGGCCTAAAACATCTAAAATAAAGAATTTATTACAGTAATATTATCTTTTAATAATAGTTCAAATGTCTGATAGAATTTTCAGTTAAATGTTGCATATAGTGGATTAACAGACAGCAGTTAAAACAAGCAGTCCTAATATACAGAATGATTCGCGAAAATATGCAAAAACGTTGCTAGCTGTTTATGCAAAATTTCAAAAACTTTAAAAAGATTGGTGTGATAAAACTGAATTTTCACATTAATTTACCTTTCCGGAATTTCAGGAAGACCTCGTTTCACATGGTAAGCTGAACTCTCAACAAAATCATTCGCTAGCAAAGCATTTCTAGCTCCACGCTTAATTCAATTTTTTCATTATTTTTTACATGTTTGGGCTCTCAAAGTTTCTGCATAAATCACTCTGTATCAGTAATCAGGTTTTCCAAGTTCTCAGTGTTTCTTAACTCTATCCGACCTTTCCCTACTCACATTTCTGATTTCATCACATTTTTGATTGGTTCAAGTTTCAAATTGAATAGATATTTTTCTTAAAGCATTCTGAAATTAATCATTTATCAATGTTAATGTATTGTAGTGCCTACATTAAGGAATCCATAGAAGACTGATATTTCTATTTCTGAGTTAGACTAATATATTTACATTGTAAATGTTAGTTAGTACATAACCGTTAAGAATTTAATATGATAGCAACATAATAGCATCGTTTGAATAGCGATTCACTCAAAATTAAATAGGTATTGTTGTCGGATTAATTATTCACATACAGTGAAGTTAATATTTTATATTTATGTTGGATTAAATTTATCTTTATGGTGAATGTGTGTACGTTTATCAACTGAACAATTTATCAAATGTATGATCAGATACATGAATTTTGTTCTCGAACCTCTATTTTTCAAGCGATTAAAGAACTCATACCTATAACAGGGTGTCTACTAGTTCCTATATGTCAAATTCCCGACTTTTCCCGACCACATTTCCAAAATTCCCGACCTCTAAAGTTCTATAAAACCAATGTTACTTCAGGTAATATATTCAACGACATTTCGATAAACGGCGGTAGCAGCTAAGACTCTTTTACCTAGACATTGTAAGGGACTCCTCAGACTTGCGGGTATGAGAACCCAAGAACAGTGGAGGCAGATCCAACACCGATAGCGTGAATTAGTCTGCAGTGTTGATTGCAGTGGCGTATCCAGCAGCAGATTTGATGGGTGGGGGGGAATACCTGAGTGGGTATGTATCACCAGGCACCACGATGGGGGGGAGTCGTGGTGGGGTGACCCGGGGTGTTTTAAAATGAGGCTTAAATTCATGAATTTGAAGCAATTTAAGGTGAAAGGTTTAATTGAAATGAATTCATGATAAAATGCCTTTACAACGTCCTATACTGTCAAAAAACCAGAAACTTCAACTAATGGGTGCAGAGTAATTAATGTAGCAAAAAATTCAAGTTCAACCCATAATTTTATGTTTGTATCTCACATAAACATTAAGTGGGAATATCACATTGAAATGTTCATTATATGAACTTGACTAAAAAAAAAAATATATTATTGGTTAAGACAGCAGCTATCAATTGAATTGAAAGATGATATTCTATGAATAGATAATATGAATCCTGGGAGCTGACTAGATTTCACACAGAAGAATTATTTATAAAGAATCCCTTCGACCTCTTTTTAAACTTATCATTGGGCAGAGTTCTTGTTTCCAGGGACAACCATTGTTCCCTTTTAGCCCTGCTTTACATTCACCCAGATAACACAATCATTGATCACCCTAAATCCTTAGTCCAAAAATTTGAGACTCATGACTGTCTAATGTTTGCTATAAAACTATTGTTCAATAAACAATAGAGATTTATTCGAAGAATAATTAAGTTATGAGGTACTTGTTTTTAGAAAGTACAAAAATTATGAAACACAAATTTTAATAACCTTCTTTTAATGTGTATCAGGACAAAGCAGAAGCATAACTACAGGTGGAGGCAGACCAATGATGTTGCTGGGAGAGTTGGACTCTTGGTACAATAGTAATTTGGAGTAGTAGACCTCTAACGATAAATTGAAGCAATATACATGGCTACTTATTCCAAAACGGGGGTTCGGGGTAATCCTCGAGAAATTTTTTGAAAAATTATCTCTCTAAAGCCACATTTTAAGTGATTCTAGGCATTAATTCTTCTAACTTAACACACTTCAACACACGTTATGAGTCAATGCAAATCTTAAACTCGAAGCTTCCACCTTTCTATAGTTGATCCCTCACTGCTCCTGAGGTACCGTAGAGTACTTGGATACTTGAAAATTTATCTCCAAAAAATTGAGGTGTACTACATGATAACGTTTTTTTCAATTCAATTGTTTATTGCCACAACTTTACAACAAAATAATTTAATGGTTACAAATTAACATAAAGGAAATAAAAGAAACCTAACTAACCAGAAAAAAAAACTAAAATTTATGTTCAGGCACCACCAGCAAAAGAAAAGACTTTGACCGATGGTGGGAGTCGCAAAAAGTCCGATTCAAATGACATTCAAGATAACAATTTCAACTTACAGAATTAAATAACAAATTTTAACCAATCCAGTTTTTAAAATAACAATTCACACAAAACAACATTTTTAGCGATTCCTTTGACTCTTGCCAAAAATTGCTACACATTGGCCTTCAAAAATTCCTTTTTTTTGTCTGGGGGTAAGTTAACATCCCCCTGATTTCTTCCCATAGTTACGCCAATGGCACAAACTGTTAATGAAAAATGAAATTCACAAGAAAAAATACGTATATTAATCGCAATTTTTTAATGATCCAGGATCTAGGCTCTAGGGTGATTATCTGAGTGAATGTAAAGTAGTGCTAATAAAACGAGTCTGCTTTTTCTGCCATGGCAGTCCTCAGCCATGTATTGATAACCTGCAGAATCCAGAAAAACCTTTCAAAACTGGCATCATTTTTAGACCAAGTACTGAAGTACACAATAATTTGCAATAGAAAATCAATTGTTGGTTAGGCATTGCTGTCTCATTTTCCTCCCTTGTCAGCAACTTTGAAAACTTTTATTTTCTTTATTTTCTTCTACTTTTTTATCCTTATTTTTTTCTACTTTTACCCTTTTTCGTATATTTTAATTTTCATCTCTGTCCCACCAATTTCTATCCTTTAAAATATTGTCATCTCTTTTCCACTTCTTCACTTTTTTTATTATTTCCATTCGTTAAGAATTCTACTTTTATCCTTTTTCCTTCTTTTTTCTCTTTTCCTTCCTCTTTTTTCTCTTTTCCTTCCTCTTTTTTCTTTTTCTTCAGCGTTTGGGGGGGGGGGAAGGGCCACTGCGTATACAAGAGGTCACTAATAATTAGATGATTGGAACATTTCATCTGCTTTCGTTTTTCGCACAAAAAATAGTAAAATCTTATCAAACACAAAAAAAATGTAACAGCCACCCTTCGGGAGAATTGACCTGCCAATTAAAAGAAAATCATCCACTTTTGGGCAATGTAAGCTGATGACTCCATCAAAATAGCAAGTATCTACATGTTTAATGTAGTTGTATTAGTAGAGGCCAGTTTAGTAATTCAAGCTATTACATTTTACTTGGGGACCTAGTACTTGAGAAAATCGTTTAAAACATTATTTTTAAACCCAGGGAGTTCTGAGCACTTTCTATAAGTCTCTTTGGTAAGCTATCATCATTATCATCTGGAATAATTGCAGTAATCGAAGGTGTTAAAGGGCTATTTCACACAATTTGAGATTTACTTATATTAAAAAAGGCATAGTTGAATTTGTAATCATATTCATGTTCAGAATAAATCAAACATAGCTTGAGACTGAACAGTTGCTTGCAAAAATGCGTTATACTTGTTTAAATTACCTAATTCAAGTTTTCACAACCTTGGACAGAAAATATATAAGGTCAAATAAATTGAACTAATGGTATGGAGAATCACAGTACAATAGCAAAACACACACTATGTACAAAATGGCATTCGATTATTTTATTGCAAAAATTTATTGACTAATTGTTCCCAGCTACACATCGAATTATTCTTGTTTCCTTGTTAGGCAATTTAATTATGCACTCGTAACAAAAGTATTTCAAAATACGTGTTACAATAAATTTTCTCATTTTCCCGACCAATTTGAAAAAGAAATTCAAAATTCTCGACCTTTTCCCGGTTTTCCCGACCTGATAAAATTCCCGACCTTTTCCCGACTTCCCGACTTTTCCCGACCAGTAGACACCCTGTATAAATTAATATTTCAATATAAACTCCTGCACTCAACTCTTCTTCTACGAAATTAGGCATCTCAGAAGTTATTATGGTGTTGCCAAAAAGACAGCTGACATCGCAAGAGGAGTACAAAATTTACATTAAAAGGCTTAAATATACTGCACTTTTAGCTCTCATTGTATAAAGTTGATAAGGGGAGAGCATTATGCGTAGGCTCCTTCCGTATGCATAAAACTTCAGAGCAAAAACTACAGGTACCAAATTTTCAGGAGGTAGTAGGCACCTCATAAGAAGAAAAAAGAAATTAAAATCAAGTTCGTCTGTCCTCGCTGAAGGACACAAAAAGGAAAAATTTATCCTTAAAGGAACAGCTGATAGAAGTTGACAGTTTTTAATCATATGGCAGTCCCCTTAGCGCTGTCTGGAACTACACTAGATTATTTACGCAATCTGGAACGCAAAGACTTTGCATGTACCGTGAAGTCAGAGACTTGCAGTCATGTAGGAAACATATGACTGGGTATGATGAAATGTAATAAAATTATGCCGGGTTGACATCATTCTGTTACCCAATGCAGCTAGAAATTTAATATGTAGCTGATGATAAATTTGTCAGAAAAAAGTTGATATTGGAGTTGATGTGAAATTATTGTTTTAATCCCGTTGCTATGGGAATATAAAATAAACAGTCAAGTGCGCTGAGGTTAGGTTGGGAAAAAGTAGACTTTTAAGGAGTTAAAACACTGACAGTGAGAGCTTCCCCTTTGAATTTGCCGTAAGGTAGATTTATTCCATGCTTTTATCTTGTTGATAAATCTGACAAACAATGAGTCTTAGATGATATGAGTCTGAGACATACGCCATGTGTGGGTAATGAGGTGGTGAATGATGATAAAATGGTTATGAATTGTGGACCTACAGTTTTAGGTGGGTTCCGAGTCACCAGTTGAGTGATAATAAAGCAGATATCGCTCTTCTAAGCGAGGCCCGAGCACTCGTAACTAAATATCACGACCACACTGACATCGCGCTAAGCAAGCGGCCAATAACTCCTTTCTCCCAAAAACTGTTCAATCAGTGCTGACAATTTGTACTGATTTCAACCTGACACTTTCATTCTTAAGTGAACAGTCTCATTAGCAACACCATAGCGATACTATACTGTTTAATTATGCTATAGTTATTTTTATCTCCTAACATTCTAGCTTATGACTGACTTTACAAGTATTAGATTGACAATAATTATTCAAATAGTATGACGAAATAAGAAAATTTGAAGTATATAGATCAATGATAGGAAAGAGAAAATTATTATTTGATAAATATGAAACCACCCTATTTTGATGCTAAGGTACGTTTATTTCAAAATATTATAACAGTATTTACCAATTATGATAAACTTTACAACATGAAAACATAAATTAAAGAATTGGCGTATTCACATTATAAATTCTACACAGCACACAGCTACGAATAATATAAATATTGCACAAGCAAGTCACAAATAATGTAATCCTGCTAGCCTAATATATTTAAAAAAGAAAAGATGAGGGGCAGTGTATTCATTTTGAGGGAATCAACTCTTTTCAAAAACAATATTATAAACTTTCTGCAAAAATAATAAATTAAGTTATACAAAGGTGAAATGTATTGACAAATTCGATCTGCAGATTGAAACTAGCTTTAGGAACACAGTAAAACAATCATTTCAGTCTAAAACAGAACTAGTAAGACTTGCTATCTTTTCATGATAACTTACAGTACTCTTATTTAAAGAATGTTACTCATTACAATGGAATAATAATAAATATACATAATACCTTGGTTGAACAATTTTGAATGGTAGTTCTGAAGCTGAAGTATTCATCATGAATGAAATATTTTCAATAAGCACGATGAAATGACACTCATGTATCTATCGAAAGCCATTTTACTTTCAGTATCCCTGAAACAAAATAAGTAGAATACAATAAAATCAACTATCAACATAAATTTCTATAATTTCTTAAAATCAATTAGTAAACTATTTCATTGGCAGGGAGCACGGAAAAAACTTTTGTAAAAGGGAAAACAGAACAATGAAAAACATTTCAAATTGCGGACCAAATTTATACAGACAGATAGATAATTTAGTATGTTTTTATAAATATTTTTTTTTATTTGTATATACCGTACTTTCCAATATCTGAAGGTTTAGGAACGATTACAGTGATTGAAATAACTGAAAAACTCCTGACTTGTATATAAACACTGCCCTTCCAGTTCTGTCTTCAACTTGACTCTCAGTTTTTCAAGCATTTGTCTGGTTAATTGGGCTGGTAATGCATTAAAAAGATGAATACCTACGCTAGTCACCCCTTTCGCGTATAATGCTGTGCGATGTGTTTCATCCCTGAGTAGCCTACATGTCTATGTCTAGTCTCTTAGGAATGTATCATGAAACCCTTTTTCAACATTGACTCATGTATAAGAAACTCTATAACTAAACTGGAATATTATTCCAGTGAACTATAGAATTGGAATACAGTATGCATTCTAAAGTTTAAATCTGATTCTCTCTCATTGAACAAGATGTTCTAAAAGCAATCCAAAATATTCATACAATGCAACATGAAGAGACAGTATTCCAATCAAATTCATCAAGTAAGTCTTGTTTGCTGAATTACCCATCATCATATTTATTTTCAATGCATCTCTTCAGAGAGGTGATTTCCCTGCAAATTGAAAACTTGCCCTCATCCGTCCTTTGAACACAGTCTCATGTCCCAGTAAAGTTGAAGATTTTAGACCTGTAAGCATACTGCCAGCTATATGCAAAGCAATGGAAAGGCTTGTTCATACACAAGTTGTAGAGTTCCTTGAATATAATAGCAAACTTCATGATTTTCAGTCTGGTTTTCGAAAATTCCATTCTACTGAAACAGCATTACTGCATGTCACTAAGGATATTAGGTTGGCCAGGGATCATATAAATTGTACCATACTGAGTCTGTTTGATTTTTCAAAAGCTTTTGACACTGAGGATCATAAAATTCTTTTTCACAAACTATCTTTTCTTGGTTTCAATCCCGGAGCCATTGCCCTGGTTCTATTCCTACCTTGGAGACAGAAGACGATGTGTCACTGTTGGTGATCATAGATCAGAGTGGAAAACGTCATACGTGGTGTTCTGCAAGGCCAATCCTTGGACCCCTCCTTTTCACTCTTTATGTAAATTATCTCCCTTCACATATAAAGTGTTTCAACTTCACACCTATGCCTATCTTCAAATATATTCGAGCTGTCATGTATATGAATTGGATGAATCCATAAGCAGGATAAATGAAGACATTACTGAGTGGACAAAGAAGAATGGTCTCAAACTAAATCCGCTTAAAGCTCAACTTATCATAATTGGTTACTCTCGTCCAACCAATAATATTGACTTTGAAAATGTCACAACCTTACTGATTCTGTGAAATATCTTACTAAAATGAACTTTTATTCTGCATAAACTAATTCTAGTAATGTTAAACGGTAGGTTGAGTGTAAGATAGGGCTATTTTGCCTTAACTCCGCCCTTTTGTGTAAATGCATTACCTCGATATTATAATTCATTTAGGGAGTAAATATATCAGGACGAAGGTTGGGAGGTCGTTACTGCGATCTAAAAATTGAGTGCATAGATAATTGGTTTAACTTGAATTTGAAAAGACGCTCTATGTGAAATAAAAAAAGATGAATGTTTGAATAGAAAATACTCACTTTAAGGCGTCCATTTCCAGAGCACACGACGTGTACGCAGAAAGAAAGGCATTCAGGTCAGACTGGGTTAGACCACTTTGTCGCCAGGGCTCAATGAAACGCTCAATCAGATCTACAAATAGCGATCTGTAAGAGAATCTTTATTAAAACTCAATTTAAAGTGTTTTATTTTAATTCAAACTGTTGTATTATGTTTTCAATTATACCTAGATAGAAAAGCACTCAATGCCGTTGAAAGACAGCATCAAGTGTTTTCAACTTGAAAAGCCCAATATAATTACATAAAATATATCAATTGTTATAAGGGGGGATTGACACATCAGTCACACACAGCATGCGTCATTCCACTCCTTTGGATTGAGCCTCGCCGTTGCTCATGAAAACAATCATTTTCAGCAAAAGCAAAACTAACTTTGCGAGTGCAATATACCGCATGCTGCCAGTGCCAACTTTGCCAAATCAACTAGATATTCAGGCCACTTGTACACTGACATGTCAAATCAACATTACTTTGACATGAATTTTGCACTTCGACTTTCATTTCACATGGAAGCGATTTGCAATTTTGTTAATTGCGTAAGAGAATAATCTGCCAAAAGACAGATTAATGTATTGTAGTGCATACAAATAACAAACTAATGTTTTGTTGTGCACATACATGAAAAAATATGTATATTTTCATGTATTTTTATTTTTGATAAAACGTTGAATGATAGACATAGTTAACAAGAAGCATCAGATTTGCTTTAGCCTGTACAGCAAATGTAGCTTTCAACTACTGAACTATAGCGAACAAGAATATGAGCTAAGTAATTCACGATTAATTATAATTATAACCTTCATATTCCACTCATATATCTATGAAAATCCACACTGTAATGCAGAAGTACGGTAACATTAAAAATTAAGTTACCTTCACAGTGTGTCATAAGATTACTTGAAATTTCCAAGAAAAAAACTAAATCCTTTCATAACACTAGCAGAACTACTTCAAGTTAAATTGTTAACTTATTCTAATAAGAGGTTTTTCTTCACCTTAATTCCCTAGTATGATTCAAATTTGCTCCAATGTATACAATAGCTCTAGAATAGGTCCTGAAATTGGATTCGAGCTCGACAAAAGTACGTTCCAACAACTTGGGTTTCAGGCGCTGGCAAACCAAACTAAGAAAAGAAAACAGACAAATCGAATATTAATCGAGAGTTCTAAAACTATTATTATAATATTGAGTGGCCTACAAGGTTGAGTTGAGCAAACGTCCTATCATAATGATAGTTTATTATCCATTCGTGCATTACACTTCTATACCAAGCTGCTATCATAAATTAGTTAAATAATTCGTTATAAATTGAATAACGTGAATAAATCATATATCATATAATTGTATGGTTTGGAGAGTAAATTAGCTTTAATTAGAGTTATAAAATACATGTATTAGTGTATAGTCAACTGAGACTCCGGTTGCTTCATATCCCTGATAATCTAATTAAGTAAACCATTCCATAAACTGATAACACATCTTTGTTCAAAGGTATTAGTTACTAATTTGCAAAATTATTCAAACAATGAAAGAATGGCCGCAAACAATCTGTTTGTCATTCTGTAAGGCCGTCCTAACAGAACTGTTATCTACTCAGCTAATCGCAGGCATTTATTTACGACGCTTCACGAACGCTCCGCATGCAGACTGCCTCTGTGTTATTGTTTCAGGATTTATATTTCAAAATCTCAAAGTACATTATTTTAAATTATTAATAGGCAGACCATATTTCATGAATTACAGCCTAAGTTGAGAAAACCGACTAATATTTTTTTTAAATATAGAAAACGAATAGTAATGTGTACATACTGTTTCAGTTCTTTCTCCTTCTCAACGAGACTCTTGAGCTCTCTGAGATCGGAAAGAAATTCCTTATCAATTTCAGTATCATCATAATCAATGGTGTTTTCACAGTAGGTCCAAGACTGCATTATTGCAGTTGCACAATGATAGAAGTCAGAGAACGTTAGATGATTGAGTTTCCTTTTTCCGGTTTCAAATCGAATACAAGACATGAACACAATGACTGCATAGCGCTTAGCCAATTCGTCTGGCAGTAGGAAAAGGTTTCGTATGTTTTGTACAACAGAGCCTTGCATTTCTTCAACCGTTTTGAAGACACGTTTCACGTTATCGAATTGGCGTCTACATGATTTCAGAGATACGTTTGTCTTTTCTGACACCTCATCGAGGTCTTTTCGATGTCTTGAGGAAAGCTTCTTGCCAATAAACTCTCTTATAACAACATCGTCAAACTCGTAATATTTTTCGATAAGTAGTTGCTTGGTTTGCGGCTCTATTTGGAAGGAGAGCTGTTCGGCTAGCTTGGGTGGGTTGTGCAGAAGACGTTCCAGCAGACTGTATGTGCGGTAATGGTCGAGCACATCGGAGGCAACCAGCTCCAGAGTTGTGCCTGGCTGATGTGCTGCATTCTGCTCATATAGCACTGTTCCAGCTTCAGCAGCTGCAAAGTAAACAAAATTAATAAGAAGTGGTGAAAATAGTTATGTAGAATAATCTAATACACTATTGATGTGAAATATAAATATTTTACTCGAGTGTGGTGCTCTAGTTTGGACTCTTGTAAAAATTCTAATATTGTAATACGGTATTCTAAAAATTGTAATGTGTAGAAGCAGTTTCGGGCTGAAAGTCTGGTGTTTCTCAACAACCTCTCTTCGTTCGGATAATTATTTTATTTTTGTCATCCTCGTAGTATTCTCTAACTGAATAGAATCAGCGCCAATGACGCCGTAATTGGAACTTCTACTTGGGCTGTTTAAAAATGTTTACTTTCCTCTACTATGAACGCTGGAATTGTGTTTCTATTTGTTAAAGTTTGAAAGAAATGGATGTTTGAAATCTGTTCCTTCTTTTTGACTGGCCCTAAATAAATAACTTACAGTGAGAACATCAATAATTTAACTAGTAAAAAGGTTGTTAGCAAGTTCAAGTGACGCAGGAACACAAAAATGTATGTAATGTAGGTAATAGACTATTATAATACATGTAATGGCATTACTCACACGAACATCCATCAACCCATAGTTGATATACTTCTGGATCAACCAACGTGTAATTACTTATGAAGACTTCAACTTCTGCCCCAGAAATCATATTGTTAATACTCATCTAGAAAGCTTGATCCTTCTACTCGTGTCTTCTTATGAATATCCTAAGTAGAGAAATATACAGTAAAGTAAATTCGTATGGCTTTTCGTGGTGGGGAGACCCTTACGGGTAATATACAGAAATTTTAAAACACAAAACCAAATCTTTAGATAAATTACACAATTAAACAGTTTTTAACACATTCATTTTCAAAATAACTTGAATACTGATGTACATTCTAATAATCTACAAATATTCTTGAAATATATAAATCATAAAATAGAATACTATTGTTTATTATCAGATCCACTAAAGAGAACTCTAGGTATAGAATTTTTGTAGGTTAGTTTAGTTCAGCATTTCGGGTGGTATCCTCTAGGACGACCATGGGTTGATTACATTGGGATAGTTACTCGCGGGTGTAGGCCACTAGACCGAAAAACGAAAAGACCGAAAATGATATTGTGACGTCATATGATCTAGGTAGATTTCGAAGTGTCGTCTGCTGCGACCACCAGTAGACCTTGTTTGCAAGTAAATTGTTTAAACTTATATTGTCTACATTGGGTTTGTACGAATAAGTGATCTGTATTACTCTATTTTCTGTTAATTGTATGTGATTAATAAGAATATATTCTAAATCAGTGCTTGATGAAACGTTTTATTGAGTTTTAATGGCGCTATATTTGCACATTTCAACTTTATCAGTCTTACCCAACTACAATCAATAAATGATTTCTGTGGTTAATAGTAGCCTATTATTATCGTCGATTATTATTTTAGAAATCTCTGATGTCTACTATGTTGGCAGCCTGCTTGTGTCGGACGAATGTTGATGCTTGGATGGTTCGAGTCATCTCGAAGGTTCTTGCTTTTAAGTCAGTGTCAGTCTGTGATGTATTCAATAAATGCGTGCTATATTAAGTCATTTTATTCAACAACCTTAACCATAGTATCTGGCAACGTGGATTATGAAAATACTGAAAATTATTCATGGTCGGGAGCTGTGGTGATTTGAACTTGTCGCTTGGAGTAGGCTACAGCGTTGCCTTTGAGGAATATTCCCTGAAGGCAACGGCTACAGTGACTTTCGATTGTTGTGTACTGTCGTGTCCAGTAACGTATACTCACTTAGTATGACGTTTTTTTTCTTATTACTTTTAATACTGTCAGTATTTCGTCGTCATGTCTAAACCGCCCGTGTTCGACCCTGATGTCGAGAATTTTGATTTGAACGTCTTAAATTGTTTCTCATATTAACAGTATGGATGATGGTTTGCAAAAAAGGCATTTCTGTGTCAATCTGCAGCCTTCTGTGTATGCTAGCTTAAAGTTAAACTAAGTTTGTCGGCTCCAGTCGACTAAGTTTCAGTCAGGCAAGCCATAACCAAACTGAGGTTAAGTCAAGTTATCCTGGAGCATATAAACAGAATGATGAAGTCATCCTCCACATAGGCAATCATTCAACATCAGGCAATCAGTATCGCTCATTATCATATGATGGCAAATCATCATCATGCAAGCACTATCATTCAACATCAGGCGATTGTTATTGCTCACAATCACCTACCCGTAGTCAAGGTCCAAGTCAAATTGTGAATTGTGTTGTGTCTCAGCCGTCACAGTGTATATCAGCAGTGTCAAGTGAAGATTGTGTCAGTGTCACAGAAAATTCAATTCCAAATTCTTGTTCATTATTGGTAAATTTAATGATCAATGGTCAGCCTATTAAATTCCTTGTAGATACAGGTACAGTAGTTCAGTTTCGATTTTGAGCTCTGATAATTATAGCTAGCAAGCTGCAGCTAATGTCTCAGCTGGTACAATATTTTATATTAACTCAATGTTCTTGTTAAGTGCGAAGTCATAGTTAATTAGTCATTTTTACGCAAGATTGTCAGCAGTTATAATTAGTAATGTATCATGTCAAGCTATTCTAGGTAGAGATCGGTTATCAGTTGTCTCACCGAAATGGGCCAACACTATTTTGCCAAAGTCAACTCAAATTAGTGATAACTCTTGTCTGTCAATTTCAAAAAATGAGTAACTTATATAGATTCATTTTGTCATAACGAGTATGTGTCATAGAGTATTTTCACAGAATGATAAAAAAAAACTTGTAGACTAACAAATATTTAAGTTCATCTGAATTTAAAAGCAGATGTCATTCAGCCTATTTTCCATAAAGCTTATACTGTGCCCTGTGCATTACGGGATGAGGTCAGTAATGAATTAGATAGATTAGAGAAAAGAAGTATATTATAAGTAAAGTAAGAACATCTGATTGGGCCAGTCTCATGGTACTTGTGCCCAAACCCAAAGGTAAAATTAGAATGTGTGCTGATTTCAAGGTGATTTGAACAAATATTTAGCGGTAGAACAACACCCTATGCCAGTTAATAACTTGCAATTGGAAGCTCATGAATCTAGTAAAAATTTATTAGTAATGAATATGAAAGGATTATGATGTTGAAGATCCATCTTGTTTCCACTAATATGTAATAAACATAAAAAACACTCAAGTGGAAATGAACTCACGTTATGACGAAACGGCCGTCACACTATAACATTAGTTAATTTCCACTTTGTTTTTTAATTTTATATTATATAAAAGGATTGTATAACTTAGATCTAATTGTACGTGTTTTGGTCTGTCATCTGCTTGTGCGTTTTTTCAGTCAGTAATAGAATCTATTGTAGTTGGAATAAATCATGTTTCTCCATATTTAGATGATATTTGAGTTGCAGGTAGAGACATGTAAAAAATGTAATGTCATGTAAAAAAATTGAATAGTCATGAGTCGATTGGAAGAATACATTGTCAAGTTAAATGTACAAAAGGTCGGAATTTTTTGTTAAATCTTTAGTATTTCTTGGGTTTGAATTGTCAGCTAGAGGTGGAATTCCACCATCTACAAAGATTGAAAAAATTTTGTCAATGCCTCAACCAGAAAATTTAACACAATTAATTGAACGCTTTTGTATCCATGTTCAATTATTACAGAAATTTTGTACATTATGAGTCCTGACATATTAGAACCATTTCATAAGCTTATAAGAAACGATGAACCCTGGGTTTGGTCATTGGAAGCGTTTTCAAAGTATAAAACGGCTTTATCGGAAGCATCATTACTTACTATGATCCAAGTAAAGAATTAGTTTTGTCAGTGGATTCAAGTTCTGTAGGAGTTGGTGCTATTTTAAGTCAAATTATTCTCAGTTAGTTAAGGAAGCTCTTGCAATACGTTTTGGTGTGAAAAAGTTACATATGGGGAAGATATTTTATCATTTGTAGTGATCACCTACCTTTGAAAACAAGAATTGGTGAAAATAAAAAAAAATCCTGTAATGGCTTCATCGAGATCACGCGGGTGTTGTGTGTTCTAAATTATTTGCGAGATCTTATATCTGGTGGCCAAGTCTAGATAACAATATTTATCGTAAAAGTTGTCTTGTGATATTTGTCAGTCCACTAGTAGCAAGTCAAATAATAAATACCGTAATCCTTGGCCATCTGCTCGTTTTCCTTGGGAAAGAGTACACATCGATTTTTTTATTTTCATATTAAGTACCTAGTAGTTTGTGATTCCCATTCCAAATAGATAGAGTGTTGTTCCCTTGAAAGATAAGTGATTTCAGGTCTAAATTACCAGAACTGTTTTCTATATTTTCGTTTCCAAAAACCATTCTAAGTGACAATGGACCATTCAGTTCACATGAAATGTAATATTTTAATCAAAGAAAAGGGATTTAATAGATTTTTTTCTCCGCCGTATTCACCTCCGTCAATCCGTCTGGCTGAGCAAAGTGTACTAACATTCAAAATTCTGCTGTCAAAATTTAATCTAGAGATGAGGAAGAGAAATGAAAATATGAGCACAAATGATTTGTTATTAGATTGTTTATTTGCATACAGAAGTACTCCTTCTTCTGTTTCAGGGAAATCACCTATGTCGGTTTTATTGAATTTTGAACTAAAACTGCCTCTGTCAAATTTGAAAAAAGGTTTCTTTCCAGATGATTTGGATGAAAGTCAGAGTCAAAGAACCTTTCAAAACTGTCAAATGTTATCAGAGAAATCAAATCGTGTGAATAAACCCAAATAGGAGAAATAATATTAATGGTTATTGTTGTGGATATCCATTTTTCGTGAACTGCAGTAGGACTATTCATATGTATTATCTTGCTGTGCAGAACTGACTTTTTTTGAGAGAGTCGTGGCGGACGCGTTTCGAACTGTGTCATTCTTCTTCGGCGCTTGGTTACAGACTCTGTCTGTAAACTCAGTCTGTAACCAAGCGCCGAAGAAGAATGACATAGTTCGAAACGCGTCCACCGCGAGTCTCTCAAAAAAGGTCAGTTCTGCACAGCAAGATAATACATATGAATATGGTGTCAAATTTGAGTTAGGTAGGGTGGTGGAAGAAGACAGTGATTTTGTCTATTTAGTCAGATTAGCAAGTAATAAAGTGGTAAAGTTCATGTTAATCAACAAAGTGAGTTTTATTCAAATGCTATGCTGAGCAATGCATTAGCTGTAAAAAGACCGAATGTAGTCTATGAAGAAAGTGGAAGAGGTGGAAGGTCAAACAATGTGAATAATGATGAGACAGAGTCAAGTACGAAAGTATGAAAGGGTGATTAGAAAGAAGAATAGGTAGACTACTCTGATTCAAATTATGTATGAATTTGTCAGGGGTGTCATAATTAAAAATATAATATTTATCAAGATCTATGTCAAGTCTCATTTAATCTTCAAGTCAAAATGTACAATCAAATAAACTTGTCAAATGGGTAAAATAAAAGTAAAATGTCAAGTTTATAATGTGTCAAATTTCTAAATTGTCTGTCTCTTAAATCTCGATTTTGTAATTAGTCTTATTGGTCAATATAGATTAATTGAATTGTAAAAGTTGATATATTGTCTATTAATCCACAAAATGGATTTGTTTTTAGATTTTTGTCAGTATAAAACGGTATACGGTACTTGTGTTTTGTTAATTTGTCATGTCAACTGTTAACTTAATGGCTAGTCTTGTTAACTATGTTGATGTTAATGTAAGGTCAATGTTGGGGGAGAACAGTGCTATGTTATCAGCCTGATCAAGTGTGGATGGTATCTTTGTATGATGTATTCAATAAATGCGTGCTATATAAAGT
Organism: Conomelus anceps; assembly: GCA_948455865.1. Taxonomy (NCBI): domain Eukaryota; kingdom Metazoa; phylum Arthropoda; class Insecta; order Hemiptera; family Delphacidae; genus Conomelus; species Conomelus anceps. The sequence continues at coordinate 75,507,896 of OX418216.1, read as the reverse complement.
AAGTCATATTATTCAACAACCTTAAACATAGTAGTGACCAGTAATATAGGATTCAATTATAGATATTGTCACAGAACGTTCACAGCATTCACTCTTTACCAGTCTTATGCTGGCCTGTTTATATTTTCTATTCGTATGTACAGGTTAGTAGGGTTTGGGTTCATTCAACTACAGAGTAGTTCAACAAATTGTCTTTTGGAATTGAAATGCACTATCTTTAGATTCATGTACTTTCATGCTAAATGCTACTAGAAGTAGTACGGTAACCGCCATAATGTTTAACTAGTTCATTTCATTCTTGGATTCCTTGTTCCACAACGAACTGCGTTGTTTATGTTAACTTTTTATAGAAAATTCAACGACTTGCAGAAAAGTGAATGAAATTAACTTTTTATAGTAAATTCAATGACTTGCAGTCAATTTTAATTGTGAATAAATAAGATTTCCACTCTCTTTTTGGCCAAACGTTTTTGAGTCATGGAGTCATATTGAAAGGCCTTTGCATATCAGTTTCTATGACTCGAAAACGTTTGGCCAAAAATTGAGTAGAAATATTATTTATTCACAATTAAAATTGATTGCAAGTCGTTGAATTTACTATAAAAAGTTCATTTCATTCACTTTTCATTAAACTGGGCCAATTCATTTGAAAGCGCCTTCATTGATGTGTATAAGAGCTTCAATGTGCATTGTACATTATATGGGGAGAATGTACATTGACTCAATATTTTTATCAAACTTTGAGTGGATCTTTTAAGGTGTCTTGTTTTAGTAGCTCGCCTAATGAAAGTTTCCCATATGGAATACACCTCTGCTACATTCAGCGGAATTATGCCTCTAGGACAATATACATTTTAGTTTCAAGATACATATCAAGTTCACCAATAGAAGACTAGAATCTAATTAGCTTCATGATTAGGCATATTTCTCTTTTAGTCGCTTTTTCAGGAAATTCACTTTCGGTGGAAGATCACCATGTTTTGCTGATTTCAATCTCAGCAAGTCGAAAAGACTTTATTCAATAACTTGAATATTCAGCATATTATATAGCCTAATAAGGTAGCCTGCACATCTATTTTATTCTTGTATTCTTCAATGTAATTTGCATAGCCATTACTGTTCCGTGTCAGTGCGGTCAATTGTTGGTGGATGTGAATACGCTCATGCATATTACATTGAAGAATACAATGTCTGTCTGTGTCAGGCACGTTACCTGTCTGTCGATGTCTATAGATGTGAATGGAGCTTTATACAGTCTCCAGAGAATCTAAATTGATTTCGTGCCTAATTCTAACTTGTGAGATACGAGCCGATATGGCCAAGTTAAAAATGAATGCTACTGTGCAGAAAGGTCTCCATAGTCTAGTGGTTAAGGCGCCCGACCGGCAATTGGGAGGTCCGTGGTTCGATTCCCGGTGGTGACTGATATTTTTGTACAATAGCATTCATCGATTTCCATCAGCTATTAAATACTGTTGTCAATATCCGCCATTGCGGAAGTCTTCAGTATAAACTGATAGCAATTAAAGGAATTCGAAATTAATAAATTCTGTTTAAATCTTAATAGTTGGAGATGTTTCCAGAAATTTATTTAACCTAACTGCCCAATTACCGTACTTTTGTTCACAAATAACAGTAAATATAGTAGAAGAATTGGAACGACAATGGTAAATCTATATAACCTATTGGTGATGTAGTGAGTTAGATGGGGCGAGAAGTATTAAATATTGCTAATAGCTGAGCTTTCAACAAAAGAAAATTTAGAAAATATATAAAGTTACATAGAAACTGATAAGTTAAAATAAGATACGCATGAATTGATCATTTTTAATCTGTTTAAACGTGCAATGAGTCACTTGAAACATATCTTTGATTAATTATGTTTAAATAAGTAAACGATAATGAGACGGACAATACAGATCACAATATTGCCCTGTGATACAAATGCCAGGTAAGGTAAGGCCACACAATATTTATGGCATTGAAGTAAAATATTGATGAATTTATAAAAATTTGTAACTGTATTAGTAACCCATTATCTAAAAATTTTCAAAATTTTGTGAAACCTATTTTGATAAGCTCAACATAACGGTAAATTTGGTTCTTGATAGAGAACTTTTCATCAATTTTGACAATGACCTCAATGGATCTTTCATATTTCTTGTAAACAATAAGAAAATTGCAATTCTCAATTTGTCAGCACAAGCTACTACATTCTACATCAATAAATTACAGCATTAAATAGTGTTGAATACATCTCATGATGAAAATAGTCATAAAGCTACAAATAAAAGTATTATACTATCTCATTGAACATTATAATAATAAAAAGGAGCTGAAAGAATATATATAAAAAGAACTATACTATAATATGGAAGGATATTAATTCAATACAAAGGATGGTACCGTACTCTACCAATAATTTCAATTCAATATCAAAATAACTATTACTATGACATACAATCATAGCTCGGCCTAATTTGCCAACTTCAATAGAATTTCATTATAATTTAATTGAATTTCCACAAATTAATTAACTCTTCTTTCACCAACATTTCAATGTTTTTAAGTAAATAATACTCACGCTAGCTTCACAATTAATATTTTTTTAGAAAAAAGGCTTGGGTTTTTCTTTCAATTTTTGATTTTTCGAGAATAATTTGGCTCACATTTTAACCAGCAATAGTATAACAAAGAATCATTGATGTCTCCAATTATTGGACTATTGAATAACAAAATAAGTTAAATTATTAAACTGGTTTGCCTGTGGCAGTTCAACTTTTAAAATGATATAAAATGTAATTTTTTTATAAGCCATCAATAATATTTCAAAATTGTATTTTGTTCTTTTAAAAACTATTATTTTTTTTAAAGAATAATTTATTCTATTAAAATCTTCATTTTTAGATGTTGTAAATACATCATACATAATCTAGCCTGACTTTTTGCAGTCATTTGGACATCACCATAAGAAACGCAAAATTTGATTGAATTGAGGCTTATCATATTGTAGCGAATGTGAAATTAGAGAGAATAGAAAGAAAGGAGAGATAATGGTTCTCGGTGTTATCTGCTATGTAAATGTTTACTTTTAAGCCATTAATTACTCTGCTTTTGACACTTTATGGTGTTTACTTGGTAATTAGTAGAATGTTCTAGTTGTTTGATTAGAAATTAATGGAGTCTTATCGAATATAGTAGAAAGTTCCAGTTTCCTTGATTTATTTATTTAGAAGTTGACAGAAAATTCGAGAGATATCTCAATTATGAAATTTTATATAAATAGAGGAAGTCTCTTGTAAATGAGTTCAGTCTTGTCTGTAATTCGTCATGGTAAACAAGTGTGACAGTTAAGTAGTTCAGTTATTGTTCTACGTTGATAAGTGGCAGTAGTGACAGTTCGCGTTAATACAGACAGTACTATCCCGTTGGCGCTATTACAAACCATCTAAGGAACTTTTATTGTCTGTAGTGATAATTCTTTTACCTATTACTTGTTCTACGTAAGTTAATTGTTCTTCCTTGATGATTCTTTTCGAATATTATTGGACAGTTTATTGTACAGTTATTATTTAATATTAGATCGGCCTTTTGACATTTAGTGATTGATTTTCGTTCAGTTTATTGAAAACTCATTATCAGTTGAACAATATCGTTTTATCTGTTTCCGATTGCTTATTTTTGTGTAAGAAATTACTGAACAGTGTGAGTTGTGAATTATTTGTGTTAATAAAGTGCGAGTGATAAATTTAAGTGTTGCCAGCGTTATTTTAGACATGGAACCCGTAACAATATTTTTATATGACTTCTTAGTTGAGACTCATATTTTGGGATTTACACTATTAGTCAAGTGAGAGTCAACTAGCATTTATAGATGGATCCTGAGTTTCTTTATGTTATCACAATCAATAAAAATGAAGAAGAATCTTCTAGATTATTTTCGGTGGATGAAGCCCACATAGGTCTGAGACCTGAGCGTGGGTAATGCAGTGTATGTATTATTAATTTATGCAACATGGACATTGTCTGCCAGTAAATGGTACATATAGTATATGTAATTGTGGTAATTGAGTAAAGTAACAAAAGTCCAAAAATTGATTTTGAGTATTTTGGCCGTTTTTGCTAAACAATTTTCTGATTATTCATATGTATTATCTTGCTGTGCAGAACTGACCTTTTTGAGTCGCGGCGGACGCGTTTCGAACTATGTTGTTCTTCTTCGGCGCTTGGTTGCAGACTGACTAGTTTTCTGGTATGTAAGGTCTGGTGGTCGTAGGAAGGTAGTGGGAGGAGTGGATGTGGTGGGGGAAGTGGGTGTGGTGGAGGTGTTTTTAGGAGGGGTTTGTGATGATGTTGAAGAGGGTATGAGATTTGAAATTAAGTTGGTCATTGAGTATGAATTGAGGATGTGAAATGGAATGTTTGTAAATTTCGAATTGTTCAAGAGTATTGAGTTTTTGACTTTTGGGGGCAATGTGAAGGATGTGGAGGTTTTGATCAATGTTGGTGATCAAATGTTAATTTCAAATCTCATACCCTCTTCAACATCATCACAAACCCCTCCTAAAAACACCTCCACCACACCCACTTCCCCCACCACATCCACTCCTCCCACTACCTTCCTACGACCACCAGACCTTACATACCAGAAAACTAGTCAGTCTGCAACCAAGCGCCGAAGAAGAACAACATAGTTCGAAACGCGTCCGCCGCGACTCAAAAAGGTCAGTTCTGCACAGCAAGATAATACATATGAATAGTTCTACTGCAGTTCACGAAAAATGGATAACCACAACAATAATTTTCTGATATTTTGGTGAAGGCAACAAAAATTTAAAATATCAAACCCTTAAAAATAGTAGGTGTGTGTTTTTGTAACAAATTTATAAAAGGCGTTACTTATAAGAAGAACTCCTTCAAATTTCTAAGGTATTGTTGAAAAACAAATTTTTTTGAAACCTTTCCAAAAGCAACCTTTTAATATTGGAGGGAGCAAAAGGTTCCAAAGACAATTTACTGTATTTATGTAAGTTATACACGTAGATATTATTTACATTTGTGCTGGACACATTAAAGCTGATAACATGTTTTTTTTTATTCATTTAATTATAGGCTATCAGTAAAAAAGACATATCAGTAATATGCACAGGCATTTTAAAAAGTATGTCAAGTATAATAATTAGAATGAACATTTTTTTCCATGTAAAAATCGTATTAACTTATAATTGCAATAAGGAGCTCATGTCGGGGATGTATTGTGGCTTCAATGAAAGTAAGTTATGTGCTCCTTTTTTGCTGACGTCATGAAAGCCTATGATATGGTTGATAATAACATTTTATTAAATGAAATGTAGGAATTGGAGGTATCATTGCACACAAATGGTTCAAGTCCTATCTAACCGGAAGATTGCAACAAACTAAAGTAAATAATGTTATTAGTGCATTCACAGAGCGAAAAATCGGAATACCACAGGAATCTGTTTTATCAGGCTTACTTTTCTTGATTTATATCAATAGCTTATGTAACGGCGGTGTGTTCAAAGGCAGCTTAGTTGTCTTTGCTGATGATACAGTAATTTTATATAAATCCAAATCAACGGCTGAATTACATGGCAATATGCAGAACGATGTAAATGCACTTAGATGGTGGTTTACTCGCAATATGATGGTGAGATGAGCCCAAAAACAAAATATATCATATTCAAGCTCAGAAAAGATACACATTTCCCCGCACCTATTAAATACCATAATATTGAATGTTCTTTGCTTGATGACTGTAATAATTGCCAAGACCTAGAACAGGTTGAATGCATAAAGTATCTTGGCGTTTGGGTGGATAGCAGACTTAGATACCAGTTGGAGGAATCACATAGCATATGTGAGAAAAAAGTTGATGAAATATGTAATAATATTCTATCTACTGAGGACGGTGTATAGCCCAGAATTGATGAAAAAGATTAACTTTGCTCTTATTGCTTCAAATTTTGAGTATGGTTTAGGCATATTCGTCTATTGTGCATCCACTCACTACTCTGCAAAAATCATTTGTACGAATAATGTCAAAGAACTAAGAGAATACGTCCAATTAGAAACTTATATGTATATAAACCCTGAAACCTTTCTTTGATAGAAGCGGTGAGATGCAGTTGATTAATACTCGCAGAGTTGGAAGGAATTAACTTGAAATGTGAGAGTCCCTAAACCTAATATATCCATATTCAGGAAATTCTAGACATATCTAGCTCCAACATTTTTTAATAGGCTGCCTGATGATATTAAGAAGTGTAGGCGAAAGACACGTCTCTGCAAACTAATTCGTAGTGACCTGGTCCCACAACATGATGTAACGAGGTACTACAATAACATTGCTTGATTTATAAACTTTTTATTCTCTAATTAATAAAAAAAGATTAGTTTTTCAAATTAAGTTAATATAGATTTTTTCTTTGCATTATGAGTTTTTCCAGGTTTTATATAAGAGTTTTAGAAGAGCTGAGCAGTAACTTTCACTGAACCTGTAATTTTATTATTATAGGCGCTAGAAAAAAGAACAATTTATATTGTAGAACTAATATTGTATTAGAAGGTGCAAATTTATTTATTGAATCCGTCAAAAATGTTTTCCAACGGCAGTTAAGCGTAGCATTCTCTTGAGTTTATTACGTTTTATTTTAAAACATTTAATAAGAGGGTTTTCTTTCTGTTTTTTAGTTTTACTTTATTTTTCTTTAGTTGCTTTTTTTCAGTAGGAACATGCTTTTATTTCTCCCAAACATGCTTTTATTTCGTGGCCTTTGGGATTATTTTCCAGATAAATTGTATTTGGTTAATATTTAGTTAAGTATAGGAATGTAGCACAGTACATATATGATTATGATGTTAATACTGCAGTAGAGCTAAATGAGGAATGCACAATGATTATTTCATGTATAAATTGTGTTGACTGGGAAATGATTTTGATTTGATTTAACGACTTGCAGTCAGTTTTAATTGTGAATGAATAATATTCCTACTCACTCTTGGCCTAACGTTTTCGAGTCGTGGAAACTCACCTTCAAGGCCTTGACTGCAAGTCGTTAATTTTAAAATGATAAGTTGATATTAACAACGCAGATCGTTATGAAAAAAGAAATTCAAGAAGTAAAAATCAACTCATTCGAATCTCAAATTTTACCGCTCACTTTTGTTCATCGTCTGAGCGCTTGTAACTCTGGTATCAGGTGGCAGTGGTATCTCTAGGTGGCACACGTCAAGATGATTCGGTGAACGGGAATCAGCTGTTCATCGTAGGGCTCTGTAGAAATCTTTGGAGCGACATAGTTTTTTGTGACGTCACGACTTTGCATTCGGTCTTTTCGTTTTTCGGTCAAGTGGCTATCCCCCGTTACTCGCTAAGCGAGTAGCGAGTAGGACGTTACTAACCGACTGTGCTACAGCAGCTCAGCATACCAAGCCAAATTATATTAAAATAATTATTTGTAGAATCACCCCCATACTATGGAATTTCTAAGACAATAAATAATATTGCAACACAAAATTAAAATATGAAGTTTACCAACAATTATTCAATGAAATTTCATCAAAACAATATACAATATATCTCATCTGAAGTGTTAGACATCTTCACCAGCCTCAACCAAACTTTCTACAATGTTGAATTTAAGGATCTTTGCATTGCTGATCATCTTTCAATTGTAATGGAGATCAATGTGCTGAGGAGTGAGGAGGTATGTGAAGATCAAACTACTACTACAAGACAATACAGTCAAAATAATTTCAATTCTTTCCACATGGAACTCCTGCAAACTGATTGGGTGGCTGTGATGGGATCTGTATCATCTTTAGCATTTCATCTTTTCATTCATCACATTAAAGAAAAATTTGAATGTTGCTTTCCTCTTAGAAAGAACCAGAAAAAAATGGCAAAAAGGAATGTGTGGTTCACTAATGAACTTAGAGCCATCAAGGAACAAATTCTTCTAATCTTCAGTGTTTTTAAAATTACTAGTTCTCCACGGGCTAAACAAGCTTATGTGTCTCTGAATAAGCTGTACAAGAAGAAAATAATTGAGGCAAAAAAATCTGCATTTGGTGAACTCATAACAAACTCTTCTAATAAATGTCGCACTGTCTGGCAACTGGTTAAACAGGAAACAAAAGCCTACAGTTGTAATAAAATTGAGATACACCCCAATGATCTTAATCATTTTTTCATAGATTCAGTAGCAGCAATTGCTGGGAATGCTCCACAAATGAATAATGTTCCAGACACTAACTTACAAGTTGAGAGTCAATTCAGATGGTGTAAGATCAGTGAGAATGATGTTTTAAGGGCTGTAGGTACATTTTCAAACTCAAGAAGTGTTGATGCATATGGTTTTTCAAATTTTCTACTGAAAAATATAATACTTCTTATTGTTTCTCCACTTACTATGTTGTTCAATTGGTGCATACAAGAAGGTCACTACCCGGATTGTCTTAAAATATCAAAAGTGATACCAGTACACAAAAAAGGGGACAGATCCTTAGTTGAGAATTACAGACCAATAAGCTTAGTCCCAATTCTTTCAAAATTATTTGAGTACATTCTGTTTCTGCAATTGATTGAATATTTTGAAGTGAATAACTTGTTAACAGAGAGTCAATATGGTTTTCGATGGGGGAAATCTACAACAATGGCTGTTGAGGACATTGTCAAGTGTATCCTGTCATCATTTGAGAAAAGTGAATTCACTCAACTTACTCTGTGTGATCTGACAAAAGCGTTTGACTGCGTATCACATGATATCTTATTGGCCAAACTGAAGCAATATGGCATCCAGAACGAATCACTGAAGCTGCTGGAATCTTATCTCAGTGGTAGGCAACAGTTTGTTTGCTGCAGCAACACAACATCTGACATAAGGGCGGTTGAATTTGGCGTTCCACAGGGATCTGTTTTGGGGCCTTTTCTCTTTCTCTGTATGATCAATGACCTGTCATCGAGTATTCCCTGCAGAACGGTACTTTACGCTGATGACACTACACTCATCTCTAGTCATGCTGATTTACAGATGCTGAAGCAGATAGAATATGATGCCTTCCAACAAACAGCAGTTTGGTTTTCTGCAAATGGGCTGCTCCTCAATGAGAATAAAACACAGCGGATTACATGTGGTCTGAGGGGTGGACTTACAAATGATGTGGTTACTGTGAAACTTCTTGGGATCCATCTTGACTCAAAATTGGACTGGAAATTCCATGTGAGTAGTGTTTGCACTAAATTGTCTAGAGTCACGTATGCTGTCCGTAAACTTAGAAACACAATTCCACTGGATAAATTGAGAACTGTTTACTTAGCTCTATTTCAGTGTCACATAGAGTATGGTCTTAGATTATGGGGTCATGCTCCCTCTGTAAAAGAAATACTCTTGTGTCAAAAGCGTGTTATAAGAGTTATGTTAGGAAAGGGTCCCAGAGAATCATGTCGACCTCTTTTCATACAATTGAAATTATTGACTGTTCACAGCCTATACATATTAACAACTTTAATATATGTTAAAAAAACCATTTTGAACTATGACGAAGGGGGTTCTTTGCACAACTTCAATGTAAGATCTAGTCATAATATCAATGTCCCTCATTGTAGACTGAAGAAGACACAAGACCATTGGCTTGTGGGTGGTATAAAGTTTTTCAATAGGCTGCCTCTTCATGTAAGAATTGCTCCTCTTGTTGAGTATAAGTCTAGGCTACAAAGATGGTTGGAAAATAAACCATTCTACTCTGTGGTTGAATTTATGAATGAGGTTGTGATTGACATCTGATGGGCTGTGATTCTTTATTGGACTGTGATATGTATGTTTTATGTTTTCTGTGATACAGCTTCTATTAATATTATCTGTGTGCTACTTGAACTTTTGAGTTTGTCATAAAACACGACTGATATCCCTCAAATGAAGCTTTAAACCTGGAAATGTGATGGTTTCAAAACTTAAAACTGAAAGACTGAATTTACTTATAGATTGATTCTTACTGTGGCCTATCTGACATGTGATTTATTTATTTGACAAAACTCTATGTTTGTTATTCAAATTCTTGAGTTAATAGAGAAATTTATTTATTTATTTATTTATTGTTATGCTGGCAGCCTGCGTGATTAAGTGTAGGCTTTGGCCACAATAATATTGTATTTTGGTGTTGGCTACTCTACCAGCGAGTATAAATGTGACCAAATTCAAAGTAGACAGGCTCTCAACTTTGAATTTGGTCACATTTATACACGCTGGCAGAGTAGCCAACACCAAAATTCAATATTATTTTGGCCAAAGCCTACACTTAATCACGCAGGCTGCCAGCATAACACTTCAGATGAGATATAGTGTATAATGTTTTGATGAAATTTCATTGAATAATTGTTGGTAAACTTCATATTTTAATTTTGTGTTGCAATATTATTTATTGTCTTAGAAATTCCATAGTACGGGGTGATTCTATAAATAATTATTTAATATAATTTGGCTTGGTATGCTGAGCTGCTGTAGCACGGTCGGTCAGTAACGTCCTACTCGCTACTCGCTTAGCGAGTAACTATCCCAATGTAATCAACCCTTAACGTCCTACTCGCTACTCGCTTAGCGAGTAACTATCCCAATGTAATCAACCCTTAACAGCTTTATTCAAGGTCTATAGAAAGACCTTTCTATAGACCTTGGCTTGATTGACCTACTGCTAGCGCAGCCTGCAGCCCACAATTCGTACTAGTTTTATTCTTTAATAATTATACTGGCATTGGCTTTTTGAATTTTGATTTTGAATCACCTAACCAATAAAACGATATTGGATGATTGGATCCATGAAAACTTCTATTGAGAAACTAGGTTTTGTAAGTATTTTATTGATTTGAAGTTAAGTCCAATGTAGATCGTGTTCTAAAAGAAGTGTTTCAAGTTTATTTGTACTTGAAAACATTCTAATTAAGCTGATAGCACATTTATGGCTATCATGAATATGATCTTTACGAGTTTGTAGGGAATATTCCGCTTATTCATGTTGAAATCTGCTATTAAATCGAAATTAATACTCTATTGATTCAGTTTATAATCATATTTCATGTTAGATTTATTGAATGTTTGTAAACTCATAATGTTTCAAGCAATACCGAGCGTGGGTTGGGTTAGTTTTGGGACTGAAAAATCTAGGCTAAATCAGTTTGACTTGTTCGCTTTCACATAATCATGTTTTTCCTTCAATAAACTGAAATCTAAAGTGTAATTGGGCACAGTTCGATATCCCATCCAGTGAAATAATCGCACGAGTTTCGATACCAGATGGAAGTATCGATACTGTTTTGCTTATCAACACATCTGTTCTGTATCATCCGAATGATACAAAACAGCTGATGACGTGTTATGTTGCGTTTTAACTACACATTTACACTTCGAGGACGATTTGCAGTCGTCAATTGACTGCAAGTTGTTAAATTTACAACAAAAAGATAATATTAACAACGCAGATCGTCATGGAACAAGAAATCCAAAAATTTTAAACAGTTTTTCTTTCAAAAATTGTCTGTGCAGACATCAGGCAAAGCCCACCAAGCCTAACAAATATACCATATAAATCAACACATGTGCGACATTTCGCGCATGCGCAGAAGCGTAGTCTGAGTGAATGGAACGAAGTGGAATGAAACTGCATAACCAAACCTTTCCTAACCTGGCTAGATGTGACTGAAGCACCTCTGTAAATTTGTCGTTGAAATGAAATGTACCATTTTATCGGGAGGACACCATTTGTACGACTGTCGTTTTGACCGACCTAGTGAACAGAGGTGGTTCAGTCACATCCAGCCAGGTTAGGAAAGGTTTGGTTATGCAGTTCCATTCCACTTCATTCCATTCACGCAGACTACGCTTCTGCGCATGCACTAAATGTTCGCACATGTGTAGATTTAAAAGGTCGTGTTCAGTCACATCTAGCCAGGTTAGGTTAGTTACGAAACGATAGTTTCGTAATAGGATAGAAACAAACGAAAGCTGAGAAAGGTACAGAATGATACGGAAGAAAGCAAGAGAACGATACGGAGCAGTTCTGTCAATAGGTATTGGCACTAAAACATATACGATTCAAATATCATCTTCAATGCCACAAAAATGTTATACCCATGTTAAATATATACATATATGTATTACATTGTATAAATAGAATGAAATTATAACTTAACCTAAACTTTACAACACTACCGATCCTGTTGTTGCAAATGAACATATCACATTTCAGCCTACGTGAGTAAATATTTATTTATTCTCTATTAAAATTTAATTAAATGTTTTATTTTTGTATTTATAATATTGTAAAGTAAACAATAATAAACTACATTTTGTTTACAATACGATTCCAGACATCAATTCATGCGTTAAAATGCAGTTTTATACAGACACTTTGATACGCAAAACATTTCTGTAACACAATTCCAATCGATAGTAAGAAGTATCGATATCGACACTTCCATCAGGTATCGAAACTCATGCGATTATTTTACTGGATGGGATATCCAACTGTGCCCGGGTAATTATATAGAAACGTTACTTGTCGAATTTTGTGGTGATTTTTTTTTTCGTGACATCTACACACCCCAGGAAGCAATAATCCGTTGACATTTTTTGGGGGTCGCGATTATTTCACCGAAAAATTGAAATTTTCGAAATAACCATTTTTCATGAAAATTTATATTTTTATTTGAAAAATTCATAATTTGTAAACATGTGAGGAGTTCCAAATCTTAAAACAATGTGAACCAAGTGAATATAATATTTCAAAATCACTACTGGGCACAAAAGCAGTGCGCGCAAAGCGCGCATAACCAAACCTAACCTAACCTGGCTAGATGTGACTGAACCACCTCATACCTTTATTTTGATGCATAAAAAACATACGTCAAGCTAATCTATCAAAATACTACCGCCCCAAATGCAGTGTGTGCTCCGAGCGCCTTACAAAACCTTCCCTGGGTGCCTAACAAAGCTAGATCAGGGTGTCTACTAGTCGGGAAAAGGTCGGGAATTTTGAAATTTTTTTGAATTTGGTCGGGAAAAAAAGAAAATTGGTTGTAACACATATTTTGACATATTTTTGTTACGAGCGCATAATTAAATTGGCTAACAAGGAAACACAAGAATAATTCGATTTGTAGCTGGGAACAATTAGTCAATAAATTTTTGAATAATCAAATGCCATTTTGAACATAGTGTGTGTTTTGCTATAGAACTGTGATTCCAGTTATTTGACCTTATACATTTTTGTCCATGGTTGTAAAAACTTGAATTAGGTAATTTAAACAAGTATAACGCATTTTTGCAAGCAACTGTTCAGTCTCAAGCTATCTTTAATTTTTTTTAAACATGAATATTATTACAAAGCAACCATGCCTGTTTTAATATAAGTAAACCTCAAATTGTGTGAAATAGCCCTTTAACACCTTCGATTACTGCAATTATTCAAGATGATAATGATGATGAATTACCAAAGAGACTTATAGAAAGGGCTCAGAACTCCCTGGGTTTAAAAATAATGTTATTTAAAAGATTAAAATTTCAAACGATTTTCTTAAGTACCGGTAAAATGGGGTGAAGTCGTACACTTTTATATTTTTCCCCAGAAACACCATAAAATGTATTCTTAAAATAATAAAAAAATCATAGTACATATTCCTTGATACTTTATCTACTTAGCCATAGTCATAAAAAACGTTTCAAAATTCCATGCTAGTTCTAAAAAAATTAAAAAGTTTACGACTTCACCCCATAGGTTGGGGTGAAGTCATACACGTATTTACTTAACACTGTGTATGACTCTGGGCTAACAAAAGGTTGAAGTCTTACATTTAATTGTGTTTTTAAAAAGAAGAATCATAGTTTTCACAAAAAATAATTAAATATCAGAACATATAACTTTTTATTAAAGCACTTTATCCTAAAATTAACCTAATTTAGTAGAAAAAAATTAAAAATTAGTTTTGCATTGAAAATAATATTTATGCTTATGGAAATATGTCTGTAATTTAAATCTAACCAAATTTCTATCCTAAATATATAAACTAACACATTGAAAATTATCTAATTACTTCACAGTCAAGTCTTTATGTCTTTTAAGAAAATGCAGAATCCAGTCTGTGCCTAATCTATTGAAATATTCCTGAGCAACAATCTTAATATCCAAACTATGAAGAGCTGGCCCCATTCTGCACACGTTAAAAGCACTTTTTTAAGTCTCTCTTCTTCCTCGGGTTTCAGAGCACTGTCCGTCGTATACACCTCAGGATGTTTTCCCCTTTTGTGCTCGCTAATCGTCATTCCAAGAAATTTATATTTTTCTGAAGCTGCTCGTAGAGATAGTTTTACATTTTTAACTTCAGCAAAAGCTTTACGAAGGTTTTCTTCAGAGTACAGACGATTCCTCCGGCATCCACTTGGTTTATATTGTCAAGGCATTATGTACGACTTCACCCCACTAAAGTTCGATTTTGCAAATTAAAATTCATAAAGAACACAAATGAGCCTTAAATTGTTTGTAAACACACACAGAGCATCACAACACATCAACGAACAACAATAATGAAGTTTGGTTAGATTAGTCAAGTATGATTATTTGCATCAGAGAGGTTTAATTAATTTTTCAGAATTCCACCAAAATATTTAAAAAAATTCTATAATTTACATTTTTTACTTTTTATTTATTATTTTTAAATGTGTATTTGAAAAATATAAATCAAGTTTAATTTAAAAAAAAGAAGATTTTTCTGGATTGCCCCAGGTGGCATGTAGCGCAAAATTTAACATGTAATGTCCTAGTGTACGACTTCACCCATTTTACGGTACAAGGTCTAAGTAAATTATTTAATGGCTTGAATTTCTAAACTGTCCTCTACTAATGTTAGAATAACATTCCTCAACAACTTGCAATATGTAGCTATTTGCTATTTTGATGGAGTCATCAGCCTACATTGCACTGGAGTGGGTGATTTTCTTTTAATTGGCAGGTCAATTCCCCCGAATGGTGACTGTTACATTTTTTTGTTGTGTTTTATAAGATTTTACTATTTTTTGTGTGGAAAAACCAAAGCAGATGAAATATTCCAATCTTCTAATTATTAGTGACCTCTTGTATACGCAGTGGCGAATCCACGGGGGAAGGGGAAATTCCTCCCCCCCCCCCCCAACGCAGAAGAAAAAGAAGAGGAAGGAAAAGAGAGAAAAGTAGAAAAAAGGTAGAATTCTTAAAGAATGGAAATAATAAAAAACCAGTAAAGAAGTGGAAAATAGATGACAATATGTTAGAGGATAGAAATTGGTAGGACAGAAATGAAAATTGAAAAATACGAAAAAGGGTAAAAAGTGAAGAAAATAAGGATAAAAAAGTAGAAGAAAATAAAGGAGAGTTTTCAACGCTGCTGACAAGGGAGGAAAATGAGACAGCAATGCCTAACCAACAATTGATTTTCTATTGCAAATTATTGTGTACTTCAGTATTTGGTCTAAAAATGATGTTAGTTCTGAAAGGTTTTTCTGGATTCTGCAGCTTATAAATTCATGGCTGAGGACTACCATGGCAGAAAAAGCAGACTTGTTTTCTGAGCACTACTTTACATTCACTCAGATAATCGCCCTAGAGACTAGATCCTGGATCCTCAAAAAGTTGTTGGGAGATTTCGGCTGATTACAGAATAATTTTTCAATTGCGAATAATATACGTAATTTTTCTTGTGAATTTCATTTTTCATCAACAGTTTGTACAGTGGCGTAACTATGGGAAGGATATTACACACACCCCCCCCCCCCCCACGACAAAAAAAAATAATTTTTGAAGGCCATTGTGAGACAATTTTTGGCAAGAGTCAAAGTAGATGTCAGGAATCGCTAAAATGTGGGTTTGTATGAATTGTTATTTTAAAAAAAGTTTTCAAGGAGTACACCTTTATTTTTTGGAAATAAATTTTCAAGTATCCTACTCTACCGTACCCCAATCAGGAGCAGTACAATCAAGTAGAGAAAAGTAGAAGCTTCAAGTAATGTCCGAGCTCCCATTGACAATAATACAAGAACTAGATAAAATTTGCATGGACCCATAACGTGTGTTGAAGTGTTAAGTTAGAAGAATTAATCCCTAGAATCACTTGAAATCTGGTTTTAGAGGTAATTTTTTAAAAATATTCTCGGGATTACCCTGAACCCCCGTTTTGGAATAAATAGCCATGTATATTGCTTCAATTTATCTTTAGAGGACTACTACTCCAAATTACAAATTACTATTGTAATTATTGTACCGAGAGTCTAACTCTCCCAGCAACATTATTGGTCATCCTCCACCCTAGACTGACCCTGTAGTTATGCTACTGCTTTGTGTGATGTAACGATACACATTAAAAGAAGGTTATTAAAATTTGTGTTTCGTAATTTTTATATTTTCTAGGTAAAGTACCTCATAATGTAATTATTTGTTGGATAAATCTCTATTGTATATTGAACAATAATTTTATAGAAGACAGTTGACAGTCAAGAGTCCCACATTTTTGGACTAATGATTTAGGGTGATCAATGATTGTGTTATCTGGGTGAATGTAAAGCAGGGCTAAAAGGGAACAATGGTTGTCCCTGGAAACAAGAACTCTGCTCAATGATAAATTTAAAAAGAGGACGAAGGGATTTTTTAGAAGTAATTCTTATGTGTGAAATCTAGTTAGCTCCCAGGATTCATATTACAGTATCTATTCATAGAATATCATCTTTCAATTCAATTGATAGCTGCTGTCTCAACCAATAACATAATTTTTTTTTAGTTAAGTTCATATTATCATTTCATTGTGATATTCCCACTTAATGTTTATATCACATAAAAACATTAAATTATGTGTTGAACTTGAAATTTTTGCTACATTGATTGCTCTATTTTTCACTCAGAAATTAACTTATATTATATATTATATTCACACCCATAAGTTAACGTAACGTTTCTGTTTTTTTTTGGCAGTATAGGACGTTGTAGAGGCATTTAATCATTTTAACCCCCCCCCCCCCCAAAATCTACTACTGGATCCACTCTTGTGTAATTGTAAGCACCCACATTGTAAGCAATCAACATTGCAGACTAATTCACGCTATCGTTGTTGCATCTGCCTCCGCTGTTCTTAGGTTCTCATTTTTGCAAGCCCAAGGAGTCCCTTACAATGTCTAGGTAAAAGAGTTTTAGTTACTACCACCGTTTATCAAAATGTCGTGGAATATATTGCCTGAAGTAAAATTGGTTTTATAGAACTTTTGAGGTCGGGAATTTTGGAAATGTGGTCGGGAAAAGTCGGGAATTTTACAATTAGCAACTAGTAGACACCCTGTAGATGTGACTGAACTAACTCACAAAAGACCTAACAGTGCGCCTGACCTTTGCTAGCTAATCATTAATCTATTTCACTGTTAATTAATTAAAAATGTAATCACTCAACACTTCACACACGCCATAACTTACCACACAACAATAACCATTTCACACACACTCAAAAACAAACTCTACACCACAACAGACAGTACAAGAATGACTAGGTTTCTCTGTGTGCAACTATAGCCTAACAGAATTATTCTCCCGGAAATCAAAAAGCGAAAATGAGTTTTTTTTGTTTGTTACGCTTTTCCGCGGAAACTACTTGACTACTTTAAGAATATTGCAAAAGACAGGACACATTTTATTTAAAAAAATATTTTTTTCAACATTGTGAGGACAATCGATTCTATCGAAACACAGCTGATACAGATCAATACATATTTTCCAATTCACTACAACTGTGAGAAGGCATGCCTCAAAGCCGTGCCCCAAACAAGAGTTCTTTATTAGTGAGTCAGCTGATTCTCAAACTTGAAGAACATCGTGATTTTTGACACTGCAGCTTTTCACAAATGGAAATGTGATCTTCCGCCTAAGAAAAATAGTACCATTGGAAAACTTCAATTTTAATGTTAAATACTCATTGCCCCCAAAAAATTACACTGTATTATTATTCAGTAAGGTGTTAGGTTGAAATCGGGAAAGTTTTGTTAGAAAATTTGACAAGTAACGTTTCTATATAAATACCAGCTAAAGTTTTGTAATATAATTCTATTTTATTAATCTTTCATCTACTTATATTTTTCAATAATGTAACTTAGGCGCTACAATGCACATTGGTCGTTTAGATGAAGTCGTTTGATGATTGGTCGTTTACATTTCCCTAAAAATAATCTAAACTAGTAGATCTGTGAACAGTAGACCTCGCGCAGTTATTTATACACATGTCCTGTGCCCATGCATCCTGTACAAGATGGATCCTTTCAATTGGGCATACAGAAAAATACAAAAGAACTTTTTTTTCTATTGCTGATGCCCACATGAGTCCGAGACTTGTGCGTGGGTAATGAGGTGAATAATTCCACATAAATGCCTGACGGTGGAGTGGGATTCGAACCCACGACCACTTAAACGACAGCAAGTTGAAGTTGCGACGCCCCAACCAACTGCGCCAAGCGGCCCGCCTATAACTATACAATATAATTATATTTTGCTCTCCTTGCATTACTACTGTGTACAAAAGTAAGCAAAGTATTGCTTTCCAATAAAAGTTTGAAGAAACCAAATCCATACTGCTCCAGTAAAATCCTTGTATGGAAGGAAAAATACCACATGATATATTCCACACGAAGCAGATTTACCTATCATCTGCATTCTGCCAAATTATGTGAATCGTAGTCACCGTACCAAATAGATACTGAATTAGAAATTTATCAGACCGATCAAAGAAGTCGCATGCCTCACCAGATTTTTTCTAAAATATTTATGTCATCTGTTTTCAGCTTCAGTATAATCTTTCCATATTCATCTGTGATAAATAGTAACTGATACCTATTTCTCTACATAATCTATTTCTCATATGTTTGATAATTTCTTGGGAAAATAATTCTCTAATACTTGGATAAGAAGGCCCAAGGGCACAGAAATATTATTTTGGAAAGATATGTTCCAATTAGAAAAATCTTTGTTTATACATCGCCGTGCAATTCAAAAAGGTCCTGTCAAATCTCATGAAACAGACGAAAGACGAATCGACTTGAAACATAGACTTCGCTTCGCTCAGTCAATTATCCCAGTGGTGAGTTCTTATTATTGTCTGCGTTTGATTCTTCTAATGCTGAACATGGTAAAACTACCTTTTATTTGTAGTGAATTTGCTGTTTTAACAACATTCCAACTCATTTTTTCCTTACAACATGTTGTCATTTGTACTTTGTGTATTTATATTTGTGTTTTATTTCCAGATTGAAGTTGAGAAATATATAGGACAGATTCATAACTACAGAAATGTTTAAATCTTCAAGTTTTTCCACCACTTTCTAATGCAAAAGCTGATGGCTGAATGTAAGTTAATGTCTTGATTTTATTAACGTAATATTAATTATTTATTTATAGTCTTATTTTATAAATATAACATAATGGGTCGACAGAATTCGCTAAGTCTGGAACTGGCTGAGTCTATTTTATACTGCCGTATGAATCAAAACTGCACTGAGCGGAACTCGCTAAATCTGGAAGTGGCTGTTTCTGCACCGACCGGAATCCGCTATATGTGGAATCCACTATATCCCGCGCTTTTTAACCAGCAGTGACAGATAAAAGCAGTTATTGTGGGACCGTATTATATTTTGATACCGAATCAAATTTATATATATATTATTAGGCAATATTCTCAGGTTGGGCTGCAATTCCTCTATTTGTAAGCTGAAATGGAAATAAAAATTGATGTTCCATCAGCTGTGTCCGGATAATAGGCTCTAACATACAAACTCAAGCAAGACTTGGCTGTATTGAAATTTCGCCTCCTGAAAATACCCCATAACGAATGAACGTCCACTACCTCTCAAACAAATGATAATTATAAATTACCACCAATCAAAGAGATAGTGGGCGCTTTCGAGCTGAGTACACTCAAATATCTGAAAGCAATAATATTATCACTAGGTGTTCTGTTGTGTGCCTGATGTAAGGAGGATTTCTCTAGTAGACTGTAGACGATCTCACTGAAGCAACTGGACCTTTTATGCTAAGGTCAGTCAAGGTATCCTTGAAACCACAAGTGGACTTTCTCATGAAGTACAGCTTCTAAATTAAAACAGCTTTCTTTTGATTTGTAGAAAGCTTATTCAGTAAGCTAGAGAGATACTTATGCTAAGGTAGAGTGTTTTTTTTGCAATGTATACAATTCGATTTTCACAGTGTATTTTTCAGTATTGCGTATATTCTTTATTTAGTTGGTTAATAATGTGTATTCAAATCTCATTTGCGCCGAATTTGGATATAGGAATCTTCTAGTTGAATATGATTGTCAAGGAACTTCATCAAGGACTAGAAGGATCTTCGTGGTGGATACTTAAGGATACTTTGTAGTGGATCTCACAACCTCATGAATCACCAAGGAGTATTTTAACTTACGTAAGGTTAGTCGAATGTTTCAATTTATTCTTATTCTATTGCCGTGGCAAATTATTATTGTTGAAAGAATGATTGAGTAGAGGTTCGTTTTATCTAGAAGTTTTATCTTCTCGTCCCGCCAAGTACAACAGCCTTGTGCATTGCCAGGTGATTTTCTAGAGCGCTGCCAAGAGTATATTTACTTCGCGTGCCAAGTCGGGTTATTCACCACTTCACAGCTCAAAAACGGTAAATCCTATCGACCTGATTTCTATTCAGCATGAAAGATCTCGGGAATGTGACTAAAATGAGACCAAGAACATGAATTTATATGCAGTTTAACCGAAGTTATGCAAGTTGTAAAAAACACGTTTTGAATGAATTCTTCACTTTCAACTTTGACAGGGTTACAGCCTCAACCACTGGAAGGACTTTTATGGGACCGGTCTCATTCTGTTTTTTCTGTGTGCTACTACAAACCTTTGTATAGAAAAGTCATAAATTTTTTTTGTAAAACCTCAAAAAATGTAAAAACCTTACACTTTTCGCAATTTTAATCCAACTAATGAGCCGTTTTTGACGAAACTGGTCTTATTTGTTCGCGTTGAATGATACTACGGACTGGCGTATATAAAAGTTTCAATAACATTTTGCAAAATTACGAAAAATTCAAAAACCCTTGAACAAAACTGCTAGTACAGTATATCTATATATCCAACATCTGTTCAATATCTGTTGTATATATATTTATATGCCATCAGTACTTTCATTCTGCTGTAGGATATGCATATCATTTGAAATGATTTGAGTCAGGTGTGTTTTCCAATATCTTATAGTCCCAAGCGGTGCAAAGTTTCTATTCCGTTGGCGAAATGGCATTATATTTTATTTATTACATTTGTCACAAAACATCATTTCTTGGGAATTTCCCATCTGACAGGTGACTTTTCAACTTAACTTAACATTACATTTTGTCTATAATTGCATTACAATATTACATCTTGTCAACTACATTTCATCTTAATATAATACAATTACATTTTGTGAATTACATTCAGTCAATTTCATTACGTCTCAATATAATACAATACATGTTGTATATAACAATAAAATTATACCAGAAGTCTACTTAAAAAAATGATACAGTAGACAACCGTGTTTAATTACGAAAATCCTTGTCTTTTCTGTTCAAAGAACATTGAACCCTGCAACCGAGAAGCAGGCTTTGACAATCAAAATTCGTTTCAGTGACTTCTTGAACAATTCCAGAGAATCAATTTTAAGAATAGCATCTGGTAATCTATTAAATAATCTTCTAATATTCAACGTATACACAGTGTTTGTGCACATAGTTTATAACATGGATTTTGGAAAAGTTATGACGTATCATGCTAGCGCGATAGCACAGATGAATGTTGTGATAGGGAATTCGCGTTACTAAAAGAAAATGTTTTTAATTTTTATGCATAAAATTTTACTTCGACTAGGTCAGTTACAAGTTGTACCTTGTTGAAAAAATATTTCAGTAAGCTTTTCTTGTAATTTTAAAGTACTGTATTATCAATCTGTGTCAGTACACAGCTATTCAGAATATAATCTTGATATATCATTTTCAATTCTTTTGCTAGATACTTAACCTTTAATTTTATACATTCAACTCAAATATTTGAATTAATTATTGCTTTATCTGGTAACGGCCGAACTAGGCGTTACAGCATTACTCTTTGTTTTGAATTATTAATATTCATTTATGTGCATTCAATAAATGCTTCAGTGAAGGGTACTTCCCAAAACGTTTTAAAATAGCTAAAATAAAAATTATTCACAAAGCAGGTGATAAGTATAACCCAAAAAATTATAGACCTATTAGCCTACTTAATAATTTTGCAAAAATAATAGAAAGAATTTTGAAAAAAGGTTAACACACTTTCTAATAAAAAATAAATTCATTTCCGAAAATCAGTTTGGTTTTCAGTCTGGCAAATCGACTAAGGATGCTCTTATGTTACTTACTAATCTAGTTAATAATAATTTCAATAATAACATTAAAACCTTGGCCATTTTCCTGGACCTGGCCAAGGCTTTCGATACAATACCTCATGCATCATTAATAGATAAGCTTGAGGGGTGTGGTATTCGAGGAATAGCTAAACAATTAATCACCAACTACCTAGATGATAGAATACAAACTATGTCCTTAAATAATAAAATTGATACTAGAAACTTAACACATTTTGGCCTTCCCCAAGGTACCGTTTTATCACCCTTCTTATTTATTTAAATGATTTACTCAAGATAGATATTCCAAATTGCACCAAAATATCATTTGCTGATGATACTGTGTTGATATTCACAGGTGAATCATGGAATGAGGCATATTACAATGCTAATGAAGGATTAGCCATGGCTAAGTCTTGGTTTGACAATCACACGCTCACTTTAAACCTGCTTAAGACAAAATTTGTTGCATTTTCTCCTACCAGAAGTGGTGAACCTCCACCTGGCTTACACATAAAAATACACAACCATGATTTTTTTTTTTTTTTTTTTTTGTAGATTACGTCTTGGAGACTCCAGTTAAGGAGTATAAGACAAGTCAGATCAACAATATTATACACTAGATACCATAATTACTTCAATTAGTTGAGGTGAGGCTTAATTTTGATGTGAAAGGAACTCTTGTACACTATAAAAAGCTTTATCAACTAAATATTTCTTCAATTGATTTTTAAATATTTCTATATTTTCAAGACTCTTCAAAAACTGCGGTAGCTTGTTGTAGAATTTCCTACCAATATAACTAGGTTTTTGTTTGAATAGGCTACTATTGTGACTCACCAAGTGATAATCTCCTCGGCTTCTTGTATTATAATCATGTACATCAAGATTTTGGTTAATATCATTCGTTTTTACATATAAAGTAGCTTCATACACATATAAGCAGGGTACAGTTAGGAGACCAAGTCTCTTGAACAACGGCCTACATGAATCTAATCTATTTACTCTTTCTATACACCTAACCGCTTTCTTTTGGATCTTAAACACCCTATCAAGATTTTGTTTTGATGAATTACCCCATACTAAGATAGCATACCTAATATGTGACAGTAAGAGCCCATGGTAAGCTGTAAAAAGTAACTTTTTGTCATTCAATCTAGCGAGCTGTCGCAGGACAAATACCCCAGATGAAATTTTACTACATATTTTCTCAATGTATGGAGTCCAGGTCAATCGTCTATCCAACGTAACTCCTAGAAATGCAATTTTTTCTTCCTGGTCTAATTGATTATCGTTTACAAACACGTTTATAGCCCTATCTTCATTTAAATTATGTTTGTTTTTGAATTGAAGGTATTGGCATTTTTTACTATTTATAGTTAATTTCAACTGGTTTAAAAATTGGACAATGGACTGCACACCTATATGGGCACTTATTTCTAAATTATCTAGAATGGAATTGCTGAAAATGAGTGATGTATCATCAGCAAATAAGACGGCTCTACCACTAATTAATTCTTTAGGTAAATGGTTGACATATAACAAAAAAAGCAATGGACCTAGTATTGACCCCTGAGGCACTCCAGCTTGCACCTCTAATTTATTAGATTTATTCTTTACTATACTATTACCAACTACTGTAGTTAGTTCTACACATTGTTTTCTCCCAATAAGATATGATTCAAACCATTTCAGTTCAACCCCATTTACACCTACATTTTGCAGTATTTCCAATAAAGTTCTATGATTAACACAATCAAATGCCTTTGACAGATCTAAGAAGATTGCAGTAGCTTTATCACCTGAATCTATTATATCTATTAGTTTTTCAACTAGAGAAACTATGGCTGTTTTTGTTGATCTCCCTTTCTGGAAGCCATGCTGTTCATCACAGATAAAGTTAGCTTCTTGAAGGTGCAGAAGTAACCTATTTAGAACTACTCTTTCAAAAATTTTACTTATTACATTTAAAATACTAATGGGCCTATAGTTTTCTACCTTTTCTCTATCGCCACTTTTGAAGATTGGCAAGATCTTCCCCTCTTTTAAATTATCTGGAAAAACACCTTGTTCTAATGAATGATTGATCAGATGAATCAAAGGGTCTAACAATTGATCTTTACATTCTTTCAGAATTTTACTGGATACCCCATCCATTCCTACAGTTTTTTTATTATTTAAACTATCAATGATATTTGACAACTCGTCTTGGCATACTGGGTGGAATTTTAATTCGTTCTGAATCCCCTCAGTATTCCTCATGTTTGCATCACTAATACCTGTATTAAGAGATTTTTGAAGATCCTTAGCAACCAGTTGATAATATCTGTTAAAGAAATTACAAATGTCTACACTATCATCAATATATTTTTTATTTTCGTTAATTATTCTGGGGACACTAGTATAAGCATCTACATGAGCTACTTGCCTATTTTTGTTTATTACATCCCACACTGCTGTGTTAAAGTACACACTATTATTCAAAATTTCAGCTGTTTTCTTACATTTCACTCTTTTCACTTTTTTCATATAGTTTTTCTTTAGAGCTTTGTAATTATCTTCACTTAACATATTTCTAGATAGTTTGAATTCATCATATGCATCTTTAACCCTATTTCTTTCTGCAAGGATATCATCAGTTATCCACTCTTCAATCTTGTCTAATTTGTTCTTTACAGGGACTTTTTTAACTGGACAACTCGTAGTAATATGAAACCTTAAAATATTAATGAAACTATCATATTTGTCATTTAAACTATTGCTATTGTAAACCCTACTCCAGTTTTCTTGTAGCAGATTCTGCTTCAAACAATCGATATTCCCCTGTTCACATTGTTGAATTTCTTTCATTACTCTACTCTTTTTAATTGATTTATGACCTTGCAACCCCACCTCTAAGATTTGATAGTCATGATCAGATAGTTCCGAGCCGCCTAATCTTGTTTTAGAGTAATCTATATTAGTAAGGATGTTATCAATTATTGTTTGTGATGTTCTTGTGACTCTGGTATATTCATGAACTTTTATTTCCAAGTTATTCATGCATATAATATCCTTTAAATCTTCTGTCATTTTATTCTGTGTTGCAAAGTCTGTATTGAAATCTCCCGCTACAATAACGTTTGTAAAACGAGTAGTAGTAATCTCTAAAAGCCTATTGAATAGTTCACAAAAATTGTTCCATTCCCCATTTGGTGACCTGTAAATACCTAACACCGCTACTTTGAAATTATTGTCGATTTTTACTCTCAAACCAGTAACTTCTAAATCCATTTCCACAGCAAATTTCTCTACATATTCTAAATTAAATGTTTGCATATTCTTAGCATTTTTAGTGAAGATAGCTACTCCCCCACTTCGATGAGATGTCCTGCAATACGACGTTTTCAATGAATAGTTTGGAATATTAAGTTGTGACAATTCATCTTCTTTTAAACCATGCTCTGTGAAAATAGCTATATCAGGAGCCTCTTCTTTAAAAAATACTTCGATTCTATCTATTTTGTTACGAATGTATTGAATATTCTGATGGAACACAGTGAGTACCGGTACTTCCCTATCATCCCTTATTACTTTATCGTTGCTTTTGCATATTGAAGTAGATTTACTTAATCTCTTAGAATCTTGAGAGCCTATCAGATTGCTACAAGAGTTCCTTCCACTAATGCTATCCTGATTTTTTGATCGATTAACGTCTTTTAATACAATTGAAGATATGAATTTATCATCTGAAACTAGTTTCCCTTCCCGGTTTTGAGCCACTTTACTAAAAAAGGTTCGTTAGATGATTGTTTAGGAGAATTATTGACAGTAGATTGCAAACGACTTTCAATCAGCTCTGCCAGCCTATTACAAAATATTACTTTGCCAGATTGATTTAGATGTAGACCATGATTAGTGAAGTTTTGTTTTTTCAGCCTTTCATTTAGAAAACAAATCCCCAACTGCTTAGAATTCTTATTTTTTAGGCTGTTGATTGTATTATGAATTGATTTATTTGTTGACTTAATGGCTTCATTTAGCTCTGGCCTATCAAACCTATACGGAATTGTACTTATTATTACATTAGTTTTTTGGCTGAGTGGCACAATCTCTTTAATTTTTTCATTTATTTCAGGAAGATGTTTTAGATTAGGTTCATTTATATTGTTTGAGCCACCCAGTACTATTAGAAAATCGTTTTTTCCAAAATCTTTAGTTTGTTCCTGTGCTGACTCTACGATAGCGTTTATAGGGGCACTTGGTTTGAAAAAGCTCTGAACTTCATACTTATTTTTTAATCTTTTATTTAGTAGGTCACTACAGTCTCGTCCATGACTGGATGTCAAGAGCAGTACTCTACCTTTCCTATCGTTATTTGCCCTTACTTTAGTTTTGGTTGCTGTTTGCAAAACCTGACTATACGTTTTTGTTTGACCATTTCTATTTATTTTTTCCCCATTTGATTTAGGTTCTACTTTTTTTGTATTGATCAGAGGTTCAGATCTTACATTAGCCAAGTTTATTTTTGATTTTAATATTTCGATTTCCTCTGACATAGACCTACATTGACTCGTGAGATTTAGTATTTCAGTTTTATGGTCTTCCTGCTGCAATTTTACAATAACTTCCAGAGATTTTATGTGATCCACTAACCCTATTCGTTCTTCCTCAGAATTTTTTAGTGATGTTTCCAATTTTGTTTTCAATTTGGTGTGATCACTCAATAGTTTAGCAACCGTTTCTTCTACATCTACAGTAGCTTTAAGAGCTGTTGGAGATTTTTTCGTTAATAATTGCTGAGATCGCGTAGCTACTTGAGTTTTAGTTGAACAATTAGATTTAGATGCCTTGTTTGGACTCATTTTCCTAGCTAAAAATTGTTTTCAATTGATTTTAGTTAAATGTTTAATGAAATATTACTTAATTTATTACAATAATTGTCAACTTGAGACTATTTAATTACAAGAAAATTTATCAATATCGGTACACCTAACCTCGAAAATAGAATTTGACTTTTTATTTAAATACTTTAACTTATATTAGACAAGTTAATGATGTAAATTATTAAGATATTATAAATACTAATAATAATAAACAAAAATACTACTTATCCGTTCGAATTAAAATTCTATGCTTCAAAATTCGCAGAGCCTGTTCAGACAACGTATGCACAGTACCACTGCTACCACTACCACTCACTGATATTGATACTCCTAGAAACCAAAACAATTGTCTCTGTCAAACTGTAGAAAAAGTTTACTTTCTAAAATATCTGGGATTAATGGTTGATAGTAACTTAAAATGAAATTTTCATCTACAGCATCTAATATCTAAATTAAAGTATCTTATCTACATATTTTATAAAATTAATAGCTTAAATGACATCAAAATTATAAGAACCATATATCATGCCTATGGCCAAACTTTGAATATGGGATAGAGTTGTGGGGGGGGGGGGGGCACCTTTGACACACATTTCAATAAGATATTCACTTTACAGAAACATTTGATTAGAGCAGCTTTAAGAAGACCCAGATTATATCCCAGCAAATGTCTATTTGTTGAATTTAAAGTTCCTACGCTTAGACAGGTCTTTGCTAAAAAAATTATCACTCTTATTAATGAAACTGAAGATCTTCTCACATTAAATACTAACTTGCACAATATACGTCCATCTGCATTTAATGTTTATGATAGATCATTCATCAGATTAACTATAAATAAACACCATTTCACATATTACATGGAGTACCTTGCCAATATAGTCCCCAGTCACTTCATAAATAGTAGATTTACTAAGAAGCTCAGCACTGAAATAGATGAATGAATAAAAACTAGCATTTACTACAAAATAGTTTAATGTATTCTTAATAACATGTCTCCCTTCCTTTTCCTGAATTTTCTTTCTTATTTTTTCACTTTCTTGCTTTTCTGAACTTACCTAAATTTTGAGCTCACTGCTGGCGATCAAGTCCTACTTCTGCCAGTAGTGCCGTATTGCATGTATAAATAGTTATGTTTGGATTTGTTATTAACTTTAAGTATGTATGTTCTTTGTTTTGCTTCATTGTTGATATTTTGTGTGAATATGGCCAATAAATGAACAAAATGAATAAAAAAATGCATAATAATTTTGGAATATTATGCTGATAATTTAATAATAAATTCTGGTTGTCATTGCAGCACACATTTTTCTTGTCGTTATACTACTTTAAATACTGTTACATTTTGATAAATTTTGCCATACTTGCAAATTCTTATTAGATATTGGTTTTATTTAACATTTTGATATATTTTAAAGCATTTAATATTTGTCGGCGCTTTGGCGTATTCTTTGACGATTTTTTATACGTTTTGAATGTCATTATTTGCCATTGCAATCGCATTTTTACATTCAATATAATTATTGCTTATTCTACGAATTTTTTTTTTCAATTTTCAATGGTTTTAATTATTTTACGTTTATTTGTGCTCAATTCAAGATAAAAACAAAGTCTCATATAAATTCACGTTGGATGCATAGATAATAATCGTTTTGAATTTATTGTTGTAATTTACTTATCTTTTTTATGCATTTTGCATTTGTTTCATGCGCCTACATAGCTTCTTTCAAACTATGAATTCACGTTCATTTAGGCCTATTTTTAATTGCTTTACTGATTCATTAATTGGATCTCTTATTTTAATTCATTATCTTTGATTGGATTCTCTCTTTTGATCATTGTGTTGGTAACTGTCCGTCTGGCAGTATATATAATTCGCATTTATCTTCTGATACATTATATATTTGTCCATGGTTTTTCTATTCATTATTTTAATAAAGACTTGTTCCCACACAGTACAATTCAGTTGTTGACTCTCCCTATTCTATGCTGGGTTTTTGATAATTATTAATATTTGTAATGTTATTCATGGTTGTTTTTATCGTAAGCAATGCTTTTGTTGGGTTTATAGTATAGTTTTGCAGTAATATTTCTGCCAACGGATTTCACTTTTAATTCTAAATGATGCTGTTTTGTTATATTTTTTATATTTTGCAATTTTGTGTTCAAATTGTAGTGTTATTCTGTGATAATAATATTTGAGGTCAATGAGAGTTGATTTTATGTCTTCTGTTATTTAGATGTTTTATGGATGATGTTTTGCTGAGTCATAGTGATCTAACAACTGATATGGATTAGGATTAATATATTGACATGTCATACACTGTAAGAGCTGTGCTCATGAAAATAACACAGTTTCACATGACGAAATAAAATAATAATAATAATAATAGTTCATTTCAACAGTTGATGTAACGATGCTCAAATGCAGTGTGTGTTGCTTGTATTGTTATGAATAAATAAATTATTTTCTTAATTGCAGGATTCGAATCAACTGATTGGCGCCAGCGCTTTTCGCGTTCTGTCCAGCTTTCGTGTGAGCGTGATTGTGCCGATCATGATGCTGGAAATAAGAGACTCGGCCTCTGATATTTCGCCCTATGCGCAAAACAGCGGCGCACGTCATTCCAACACTGCACAGGTGAGTTCGGAACCCACCTAAAACTATATATCCTTCTCCTTCCATCAGCCCCACTCATTATACACGCACAAGTCCAAGAATCATGTGTTAAATTTTAGTCTGGTTGGCCCCTTACAGCGTCAGACACGTCAAAGTGATTGAAAGAATGCAAGCCAGTGATGTGAGTGTCATTCTTCACGTAAAGTCTCTTAGAATAATGTTTACTGCTTTACAGTTCGTAAGGTTTAGCTTGAGCTATAACATTAGTGTGTGTACCAGTTCGTCGACCTGTCATTTGGTCATGCTGCATTTTTCATTCGAATAATTTTGAACCGATTTCGATGAATTTTTTTTAATGAAAGAGCATCGCTCAGCGGTGGTCCCATCCAAATTTCGCAAGGATCGGCCCAATATTGAACAAAAAGGAGCATTCTTCATTTCAATCTTGTTTGAATAGGATAGTTCCACACATAACTGCCAATCGGATAACCGGTGTCGTTTACCAGGCTGATCATTGTATCATATAGAGCGCTTCACATCTAGACGATTTTCGAATATTTCCGAACATGAAAATACAATCACCTACTTGATTATAATACTATTTGAGGGAATAATCAGGTTCAACAAAAGTCAGTTCACAATATATGACTTAGCACTGTACTTGATAGTCCTTATTATAATTTTAGTTTTGTAAATAAAGTTCAAGTATTATTTTTAAATCTTTCAAATTTTAGTAATTATTTTAGAGTTGAAACTTGTAACAATTTTTTTTTGTTCTGAATGCGATGGTGTGGCCGGCTTTTTTGAAGATTTTTGCTAGTCTGTGGATTAATGTTTGTCATTGTCAGGTATTTGTCAACGGTGGTGTTAGTGTTTGTTTTTTAGGTTGTTGAAATCTTCAAGGCCTTTGAAAATGAGTTTCCATAACTCGAAAACGTTCGGTCAGGAGTGAGTAGGAATATTATTTATTCACAATTGAAATTGACTTTAGAAATCGTTAAATTTACAATCAGAAGTTAATATTAACAACACAAATTGCGCGTTGTGGAACAACAAATCCAAGAAAAAGTTAATATTCACAACGCAGATTGCTATGGAGCAAGAAATCCAAGATATCCTTTGTTGAGGTTTTCTCCATGATAATCTCTGCAGAAACACTGGTAAACTGGTTTTATTTATTAGTTCAGGCGACAGCGGTAAGCAGTACTTTACACTAAAAGCAGTTTAAATAATAATTAATAAATGGTTGAACATCATTGATAAAATGACATTACAATGCTTTAAGTTGAAATTGTAATTTTTAAACAACTTGAAAATAATTTGAAAAGCACTTTCAAACGATTTGTTCAGTTCTCAGAAATCATTTAAAATTATTGATCGATGTTTTAAAATGATTAAAAATCATGAATCAATGATTTAAAAACTTTTAGGAAATTCATTTTTGAAGAGAAAAAAATTCTACCGCCGAAAATGCACCCAAACCACATAGGCCTAAATCACACATAAAGAAAAAACACTGATCTTTCATGGATGATTTTCTTGTCTGTTTCGACTCATAAAAATCCTTTTTTGTTCGTTTAATGCTTTTGTGTGGCTGAAAATTTTGTCTTCACAATTGAATTTTCTATCAATCAAAATACTTGAAAAATACCGATCTATTGACCAAATAATAAAGTTCCAACTCCATAAGTAAGGTGTTTGGTATTAGTTTTGTGAATAAAAGGTATTACATTTTACAAACATTATATTTGGAAACATCAACGTTATAGCTTCTACAAGACTTAATGACTGAATAACTGTTTGCCAGTCATAGTAATATGGTTGTGAAATCTTCTATTCAAACTTTGTCAAACGTTTTAAAAAATAACACTCTTGAAGTCTTCTCAAAACTCTCAATAGGCTTAAAGTAATATTTCTTCTGAAGTTTTCATCCTTCTTCTACTTGCACTGTTGGTCGATTATGTATAACTAGTATATAAATATGCAGGTCTATGAATTGTTCCATAATGAAATAATAACACAATATTTTGTCTTCTTCTACTAAATAGTTTTATTTTATACAATACCGCACTTAAGTTTCAATGATCATGGCATCATCGTCTGACGATAGAATAAAATAAAACTATTAAGTAGAAGATGACAACATATTGTACCTTGCAATAGATAGTGCATGTTCAATTAAATACAATTTTTTACAAAATAAATCAAGGAAATATATTCCCCTACATAGACTTTAGTCTAGTTCGTGGGCAGCTTATAGTCATCTGTTTTATCTTTTATTATAAAAAAAAGTAAATTACCACATTGATCGACTCAAAATCTGCTCTGAGAACAAGATAAAACATGCAAAGTGGATTTTTCTTCAAGTAAGCTTTGAAATAATTGCTTTCTAGGACGACTTCAAGCAATTGAGCAGGAGGAGTATACAAATCTTCGTCGAATTGACAGAGATGACCCTCAACTCATTCGCCGTACACGCCGACCACAAAGAGATAATACAGCAAATATCCGTGCGGCCCTACAACGCTTGACCCGACAAGAAATAAATTTAGTAAATTTCCTGTCGCAAGTGGGTCACTGCGCCAACAATGTGATCAACATAAATATGATGGCTGGGGCTCAGCCACAAGGCTTAGACGAGGAGGCTATTGACTGGCTGGTACCGGTGGCAGCAGAAGAGGTAGTAGTGGCAGACTTTGTCGCTGCCCAACAACGGCCAGCTGCTCGACGCCGAAGAAGGCCAGCTGCTGCTGAGGGGCGGCCAGTCGCTGCTGAGGGGCGGCCAGTCGCTGCTGAGGGGCGGCCAGTCGCCGCTGAGGGGCTGCCAGTCACTGCTGATTTGAATGAATGTGTCATTTGCATGACAAATGAATCTACGCACATAGCCATTCCTTGTGGACATGTGTAGTACATGCGCTGATGATAATGAAGCCACCGTTCGTAGGACTGAAAATGAGGAGGAGGACCTGGTCCTAGTTCTTCGCTGCCCTTTGTGCAATACCAGAAGTTCCCAATATTTAAGGGCGTGGTTCAGGAACACATAAACTACTTTTTTCAACTAAACTCAACTTTATTTCTACATTTATTTATTTATTTGAACCTTACACAATGCAATAGTATCCCTCTAGCTGTAAGCTATTTGAGGGATATTTTATTAAGACATTATATTACAATCAAATTCAACAATGAATAACAATAGATTCCTTTTCGTAATCTATATAACTGTATATAGCCCATTATATTTTCTTTGTAATCCATTGATCTGTCTATTGTCTATTGCACCGTAAAAAATCAAGTCACTTAAACAACCAATCAATATGGTATCGCTCTTCACTCATTGACACATCACTCTGGGATACACTTTAATACTCACTTGACACTCCTATTTTCTACATCATAATGTGTTTCTTATTTTTTATTGAACAACTCTAACCTTCATTAATAAATAATTTTTTTTTTTTTAGCTTAAACTAAATCATTTAAAATAGACTTTTAATTTTGTTCGAATCTCACTGTTCCTCTGTAACATTCTCAACTCCAATGGTAATGAGTTTAAAAGAAATGGAATTCTACATTCTGGGGCTCTTTTACCATATGCATTGTTATATCTCTGAGTTCTATAGATTCTATGTCTTAATCTGTAATCTATTTCATTCATTTCTCTATATTCATTCTTGAAATAGTTACGTGACAAGTCTGTATATTTGGCTAGAGCTTCTACTGTCATGATGCCTAATAACTGATGTTCAATACCAGAGTTCTAATAATTCTTTCTATGGTCCTATGCAGTGGCTGTTTTATATATTTTGGTGCCAAGTAATATATAGTAATTCCATAGAAAAGAGTGCTTTGAATCATTGAGAAGTATATCATTCTTTTAGTATTAACAGGAAAATAACCGCTTATTCTAGAACATTTGTAAAGTGCAGCTCTCATTATCTTCAAAAGTGAATTGTTATGTGATCTGAATCTCATATCAGCATCAAACGTTATTCCCAAATGTTTAATACTCTCACAAAAATCAAGTTTTTGACAGTCACATCCATTCATGCTTTGATTCTTTAAACATTCTGTTTTATGACAGGTTAACTTAACTAATTCATTTTCATTAACTTGAATTCTCTGATTCTTAAATACTATTACTTTAGTCTTTTGTGAATTTATTTTGAAATGATTATTAAAGAAGTACTTAACTGCTAAATCAAGATCTTGTTGTATGTGTCTTAAACCTACTTTTAAATCTTTATGTATCATATACAGAATATTATCATCAGCATATTGCATAACTTTACTTTTAAATTTTAGGCTGGCGAAATCATTTACATATATGTTAAATAAAATTGGCGATAATATGCTTCCCTGGATCAATCCGCATGTTTGTTCGTAACTGCTACTAATACATGTGATAAATTTAGTAACATCTAAATATTAGACATCTATAGTGAATACATCTAGTTGGTGAAGACTTCGATTGACTTGGCACAGAAGTATTACCTGAAACAAAAAATATAAATAATAAATAAAATAATAAAATAAAATATAATAGACATCTACTAAATAGAAAAAATAATTACAAATAATTTTTAGGGCCATCTTATATGAGGCTTTAAAAACGCGCCTTGCCAATGCAGGAAACAGCTGATTAGAAATTCTCAATGCTAAAGTATAAAGACGTTGTCAGCGTCTCGTATAATTTTTAACCGACTTCCAAAAACAACAAGGTTCTATATTCGACCTGTTTTTTTTATGTTTGTACAAGAAAACGACCTTTGTTTACTAGTTCGCTCTAAACGACAGTCGTACAAGTGGTGTCCTCCCCAGCATTTCAACTAAAGCGTTGCCTTCGAGGAATAAGGCCGTTTCCGGAGCGGCTCAGGGCCACCTTTGTTGCTTCACTTTGTCACTTCAAAAGTGACGTCATTAAGAGTGGTCATAATATGGATATTATCAATGCCTCCTAGATGTACAGATGTACCTCTAGGAGGCATTGATATTATGCTTTCGCTAAAGTCAAACCATTCTTTCCGTATCTTCCGGAAACTGTATCAATTCAGTTCAAAATCATTCTCACTCAACAAGAATTATATAATCTTCTGTGATGTTTTCCATTACGAAATACTTGATGAGCAACCTACTCTCAAAACTGGCACTGTATTTTATTTAATATATGACTCACTCTCTTATACTGGAGAAACTGGAGGGTTGTATTTCACTTCTAATTACAAGCTTCTTTTTAGATGCATCCCTCCAGTATCTCCAGTATAAGTAAGTGAAAATAATATATTAAATAGAAATAAAGTGACAGTTTTTATATTAGATATCATTTTTTAGTAAACAATACTTCTTCCTTATAAGACTATTCTCATATTACATAAATGAAAAGCAAATTATAAAATTGAAACAGAATAGAATTTTGCTCTTGTGGGATTCAAGATACAAGATGTAGACATGGAATGAGATTGATATCATACTTATGGATAAGTGATAATGTACTGAACAGTATATTGCTGGTCTGATAAGCCAAAGGTTCTGGGTTCGATCCCAGTTGAGTACAAGATATTTTTCTCGAGCCACTCCCGTGTTTTGGAGGACACGTTAAGCCGTTGGTCCCAGTTGCATATAAAAAAAATCAGTCATTAAAAAAACGGCGAGGTGGAACTACCCGTAAGGGTCTCCCCACCATGAAAAGCCATACGAATTTACTTTACTTTACTGAACAGTGTGAGTTGTGGATAATTTGTGTTAATAAAGTGCGAGTGTTAATTTAAAGTGTTGCCATCGTTATTTTAGATATAGAACCCATAACAATATGATTTATGATGTACTATTCCATCATGATAATAATATGGGATCAGCATCAGATTTCAAGATAGTAGTCTACATCTCAGACCTCATCATCTCTGGTCAAACCTCCATCAAGGCTGAGATATTCATGAGAATAACAGTTTTGCCCAAGAGGAACTGAATAATTTTCCAATTTAGTAAAATAAAGATTTATTACTGAGTAAATAATTATGTATATGGTACCTACATATTTAATTATTCTATGAATTGATTTATCTAAAATGTGAAAAACGTTTTGAGATAAAATTTATTAATCAGCTGTTTGGAACAATAAAAGTAGTCTCTACAGATGTACGGTATGGCTTTAATGTCAAATAGAAATGTAGGCTTGGTGACGTGATGAAAATTTATTTTGTTTTTTGAAATAAACGAATAGAGTTAATGAATAGAGTAGCATAAATTTTGTATACCGTATCACATGTTGTTAGATATATATATATATATATAGGCCTAACGGTTTTGATAACATTGTTTTTTTTCTCACCAGAATATGGAGATCATGATATTGATATTCTGGTAAGATAAAAATAGACACTATTATATATATTATGTATAACTTACATATGTATGGTATGCACAACTAACACTTTGTTCACTAAACACTTTCAAATAATATATAATATTTTGGCAATTTCTTTATAAATAATCCGTAGACGTTTTGATGAATCCGTAGACGTTTGAATTTGTTAATCAAGCAGGAAAATATTTTTTTTCATATGTTGGAAGTGTTTAAACGGTGAAGGCAAGCGAAGCGAGCCTGCCTGCTAGTAATTTATGTTATATCATATAAATTTATGGAACAGTCTATAAGATATATTAGCATATTATCATATTTATCCATTAGCATAGGCGTAACGAGGGGGGGGGTTTGGGGGTTGTAACCCCCCCCCCATTGCTTGGAAGAAATTTAAAAAATTTGTTAAAAAACAATTAGAGAAAGTAAAAATTAGAAAGATTATTTATTTAATTTGAAGCTAATGTAAAGGAACCTGTAGCTGACACCTTAGTAAGTCAATTCATGAATATTATCTATTATAACTTTGGAACTATTGTCTGGATTAATAAAATAAAATACAGAATATATCTTTTTTATCTATTTTTTCTTCATAATTATATTTTTGTATAGTATAATATAACTGTCATTAGTTCATAGCAGCAGTATTTTAGTTCTATTTTATAAGATATTGTTATTGTCTTTTCTTATTTACTGTATAATTTCTGATGTTGAGAGACAAACCATTCCTCCACACAGGCTATAGCCTAATGAGGAATACACTTAAAATTTTTATTGTATTCTATGTTTTTAATATTTTTATTCAAGTGAATAAAGTATTTGAATTTGAAAAAAATTCATTAAAGTCATTTAATGGGCAAATTGAAATTGGAATAAATTTGTTATTAAAGAGTATATGAGTGTTTTCGCAGTGTTGGAGATAGATTTCAGCAAATCATCACTCAACAAAATTACTTTACCTTCAACAACAAATTCTACTCACAACCTGATGGACTGCCAATGGGCTCACCAATCTCAAGCGTATTTGCTGAAATCTATCTCCAACACTGCGAAAACACTCATATACTCTTTAATAACAAATTTTCACAGAACATAATATACTGGCACAGATATGTAGATAATGTTCTATTGCTATACAGAGGAAACAAAAGACAATGTGAACAACTTCGATCATACATAAACAAAATACATAAGAACATTCAATACACAGCTGAATATGAGCAAAACAATTCAATAAACTTCCTAGACCTCTCAATTACAAAGAACACAAACCAACAACACAGCTTCAACATCTACAGAAAACCAACATTGACAGATGCCCTAATACACAGCACCTCCAATCATCCAACACAACACAAACACTCAGCATTCAGGTCAATGCTACACAGACTCAACAACACACCGCTATCCACCGACAATTACCACACTGAACTAAATACAATAAAATACCTAGCACAAGAAAACGGCTACAAACACGACCTAATTGACAAACTCAATCATAAAATAAGAAACAAAAAACAAAACACCAACACCACTGACAAAAAATACATCACAATGACATACATTAATCCACAATCAAACAGACTAGCAAAAATCTTTTAAAAAGCCGGCCACACCATCTCATTCAGAACAAAAAACAAAATAAAAAATGCACTTACACTCAAAACCACACTGAACACAAACAAATACGATCTCCCAGGGATCTACAAACTGAACTGCTCTGATTGTAACAAATTCTACATAGGACAAACAGGCCGCACATTCAAACAACGTTACAAGGAACATTTTCAAGCCCTGACATCAAAAGCTGAATCGAATTTTGCCGACCGTATCATTGAAACTGGACACACTTTTACTGACATCAGTACCAACCTACACATTCTACATATAAAATCTAACGGACACGAACTCAACACCTTGGAACAATTTGAAATATACAAACACACCACACACAATAAACAAAACATTCTCAATGAACAACTAAATTTTAAATCTCACAAACTTTTTGATCACATTTTACAAAAACCACAACACTTCTAACCAAAAATCTGACATGATGATCTAGGAACCCACGCCTCTGAAGATGGATCTCATAGATTCGAAAGCGCTTGGCCTACAGATTAAGTGAGTTATACTTATTCTCAACAAATATTTGACTGCAAGTCGTTAAATTTCACATGAAAAGTTAATATTAACAACGCAGTTCGTCATGGAACAAGAAATCCAGGAATAT
Source organism: Conomelus anceps (assembly GCA_948455865.1). NCBI lineage: Eukaryota > Metazoa > Arthropoda > Insecta > Hemiptera > Delphacidae > Conomelus > Conomelus anceps. The sequence goes on along the minus strand of OX418216.1, from coordinate 75,469,356 downwards.
ATATTATATCTACATTCTGAGATTTTTTTGATGAGAGTAAGTAATATGCAAGAGTGGTTGACCGGGGGGGGGGGGGGGTAAACCCCCCCATAAGTCAACTCTAGTTACGCCACTGTCCATTAGCATATGTGTGTATATTTTAGGAATAGATTCAAGATGAATACATAAAAATAAGCAAACACTTCATCAAAATAAGAAACACTGTCCACTTTTATGCACTTCATGTGGAATGCATTATGGGAAATTAAATGTAACTATCTATCAATTGCTGTAAAATCACTTCCCGGTGGTCCAGAACCCACCGAAAACTGTAGGTCTAACTCATCAATCACCATCATCCAATTCATTACCAACGCACAGGTCTCAGACCTCTGTGGGCTTCATCCTCCAAAAAAATTGTTTTAAAAAATAAGCAAATTTACCTTAAATAACTCCTTGACTGCCACTTGATAGTTGTGACACTGGCTATAATTGGGCTCCATACATGTTTTCAACAATGCTGTTATATTTCTGCTTTGTGACTAAGCTGGGTAAAATGTCGTTGTATTGCTGTCCACTAGCCCATGTAGATGAGGACCCTAATTTTTCAATATGGTATATTCTACATGCAACTTGCTGTCTACATGAATAAGAATTTAACCAAAGAAGTATTATACTGTTCTGGATTATTTTTGAGACCCGCGCACCCAGTTTTGTATATTTTCTCTGTAATTAACACACCAATCTCTTCACTCTCCCAAAAGCAAACAAATTCGATAAAATACATAGTTTATTAACTTTATAAACATATGTTGACTACACTATATTAGTTAATTATATAATTACTAATAATTAAAAACTTAAAAAACACTTTCAAGTCAAAATTATGACTCATGGCTGTTTCACTCTGTTGTCAACAGTGAACTGTGGGTTATCTGACAATGCTCTTGACAACAGAGTGAAACGGCCGTCACGCCATAACGTGAGTCATAATTTCCACTTAAAAGTGTTTTTAATTTTGTATTATATATTAGTGGAAACAAGATGGATCTTCAGCATCATAACTAATAATTAGTTATTAGCCATGCTACAAATAAGTTGTACTTACCGTACTCAATGTGCAACTTTTTCTTGTCAGTGTAGAATTATACAAAAAATAGGAATAACTTGTCAGAGCTCACTTCACAAATACTTTCGCCTAGCAAGTCAAAACTAGAAATGGTCAGTTGGTGTTGGATTTTACCAAAGTTGAAGAGTCTGAAAATCTTCAAGTGTTGGCGGGAACAAAACAATGAAGGAATTAGTTGCTGCTTCCATAACCTTTAAGGCACAGCATTCTTGGATAGAATCTGCCATATGTGACAATGGGGCTGTCAAGACATCCCTGACTATTTCCCAAAGTAGCAGCCACCTTGCCGCCCTGCGACCCCCTCTCCCACTTCTGAAGCCAAGTAATCATTTGACCATCTTGACCAGAAGTGTTGAAGATAGTGCTGAATAAGTTGCCAGTGATCCAGCTTATTTTCAGGAATGGATATTAATAGTGATTCAGGATTCTTGGTCAGGACATCGCGTATCAGGAAATGTGAAGGAGTCAGAGGGGCCAAGTTATCAGGAAGGTCAGACATAGTTGTAATTGGATGGGAGTTAATACATGCTTCTATTTCTATGAGCAATGAATTGAACTGTGGGAATGTCAACACTGTTTTCCCTAGTAACCTCTTCAAATGTGTTTTCACCAATTTTACTGAAGATTCCCATAGAGATCCAAAATTTGGAGCAAAGGGTGGCTGGGAATGTCAACACTGTTTTCCCTAGTAACCTCTTCAAATGTGTTTTCACCAATTTTACTGAAGATTCCCATAGAGATCCAAAATTTGGAGCAAAGGGTGGCTGGAAATGCCATGTAATTTCATCCCTTGTTAATTCTGTTATATCATCATTGAAATGCTGTGACATCCAAAGTGATGTCAATTCCTTGAGTTCCTTGTTTGCACCAACAAAGTTTCACCCATTATTAGAATATATATGTTGTGGTTTACCCCTCCTTGAAATAAATCTATGCAATGCAGATAGAAAGGATGCAGTTGTTATGTCTTCAAATAATTCTAAATGAAACTAAAATTCACAAAAAGAGCTACATAACACTTGACAGGTTGTGCTTTTCTTTGACTGTTCATTTTTACATAAAGAGGTCTACAATAAAGGTCCATAAAAAGGTCTCCAGTAATGTAAAAAGCCTGAGGAGGTGGTTGCACATGTGGTTGTGGTAGTTGACCCATGAGTTGACATTGTATTTTTGCCTTGAAACTAGTGACACATTTCCTAAAAATACTCTTTGCAAGGTTTCTCCCATTGATAGGCCAATATTTTTGTCTGATGGTACTCAAGAGTGATTGTGGTCCAGGGTGCAGGTTCTTCAAGTATATGTCTAGCAATCAGCTCTGATAAGATATGATTTTTTGGCAAGATCATTGGATGGATCCAATGAGAAGTTAGGCCTGATTGTTGAAGTCTTCCACCAACTCTCATTATATTTTTTTCATACAAACAAGGTGTCAGAGATGAGAGTTTGCTGGTCTTGGATATCAATCTGCCAGCTTGTAACATTTTGTACTCAATTGGAAAAGATTCTTGCTACACCATTCTGATCACATAGAATTCTGCTCTTTGTAATTCTCTAAATGTTAGAGAATCACTTACATTTTCTATTCTTTGGCATTTTTGAGAAAAACAAAAACAATATGCAGCAATGCATAATACCTTGTTGAAGCTTGAATATTTGTTCAGGTCAATTATTGGTTTGTCTTATTTGCTGTAGTGACACTTACAATGACATTCTTCTGTTTTTCTGGCATTTTGTTTTCCTGAGGAAACTCTGCCCTATTGAAACTGAAGAATTCACTGAGTGTAGAAGTTCTGGACCATGCCAGTACTGACTATTATGAAGAATTTCTGTTGCTAGTAGCCTTCTAGAAAGATAGTCAGCTGGGTTATTCTGACTTTTCACATGTTTCCATGCCTTTATGTCTGAGTTTTGTTGTATCTTTGCCACTCTGTTGGCCACAAATGTTGTCCAATGAGATGATGGAGCATTGATCCATGCTAACACAGTTGTGGAATCTGTATAGTAATGAACAGAATCAATCTTGAGGTGTAGAGCATTTACTGTTGTCTTGCACAATTATGATAAAAGAACAGCACCACAGAGTTCAAGCCTAGGGATGTCTTTTTGATTGGTGCTACATGTGTCTTTGAAGTGACCAAATTAACACTGATTTCACCATTCCACCATCAGTATATATGCCCTTGATACAAGCTCCATAAGCCTGCTCAGATGCATCTGAAAAGCCATGAATCTCAATGGATGATATTTCTCTTTCTTTGTCAAGAAGAGATTGTGGTATTCTTAGGTCAGATAAAGCTGGCAATGTATTTTGAAATTGATTCCATTTTTCATTCAAGTCTTCTGGAACTTCTTCATCCCAACCCACCTGAAGGAGCCATACACTTTACATGATGAATTTTGCTTTGACTGTTGTTGCTGCAATCAACCCAAGTGGATCAAAGATCTTCCCAATAGCTGAGAGGGTAGCCTGCTTTGTTGGTCTTCTTGATGTTGTCATATTCTCCTTGTTTATGAAGTATTGAAATGTGTCTTCATTTGAGTTCCAAACAATACCAAGTGCTTTCACTGTTGTGTCTTGATTTATTTCAAATGAGCCTCCACTGCTGCCATACTCAATGTTGTTGACAATGTCTGGATGATTTAATTTCCATTTATAAAGATTAAAACAGCCACATTTTCTCAACTCAATGAGCTCCTTACAAAGTTGTTTAGCCTCATGAATAGTATTTGCACCAGTCATGACATCATCCACATAGACATCTTCAATTAGGACCTTTGATGCTTGAGGAAATTTATGTTTTTCATCAAGTGCTAGTTGTGAGATATGGAGCACTTGCTTGACCATAAGTTACAGTTGATAAATGGTAAATTTTTACTGGATTGTTAGGATTCTCTCTCTACAGTATTAATTGAACATTTTGATCAGCTGGAAATATGTTAATCTGTCTGTAAATTTTGTCAATGTCTGAAATAATGACATAGTTATGAGTTCTAAATCTAGCTATAATACTGATCAAATCAGATTGGACTGTTGGGCCAACAATGGATATTTTATATCATTGAGCAATTTGTTTGAAGTTGATTTTGCTGAGCAGTCAAACACAAATTGTAACTTGGTTGTTAGAGAATCCTCTTTGAGAACTGGGTGATGAGGTATATAATAATTATGCCTTTGATGCCTCTGCTTCTTCCCTGGAAATTTGATGCATGTGCCCCAACTTGAATATAAAACTGAATATATTGTGAATGGAGCTCAGGATTCCTTGAGAAACGCCTCTCAAGATGTTTCAGCCTTCTCAGTGCAGTTGGTTTGGACTCCCGAAGATCATCAATTTACCCCTTCAGATGAATACTCATCTGAGTATTTGTGTCTCTCACCATTGTTTTCATAAAATGATCTTCACAAATTTTGTTATTGCCCGTAAATTGCTCCTCACTTGGACATTCTTCAATATCCCAAAATTTTTGTATATTGTCATTGAGTTCATGAAACACTGACATGACACTATTGTTTACATATTGTTTACAATTTACATGACACTATGTTTGGAGTGACTTTGCCTTTCATTTTTCATGCAATCAACCAGCCAAACTGACTATTTTGTAAAGTGGGGGATGAGTCTGATAGTCTAAATTCTAAATCTTCCTTCCAATAGAGCATCATAAAAATATTCACATCCAAGAAGGAGGTCGATGTATTGAAGTTTATTGAAAGATGGATCAGCCATATGAAGATTTGATGGAATCTGCCATGAAGAAATGTCAACATGGCATGTTGGTAGTTTGTTTGTAGTAATGGGTAGCACAATGCAGTAAATATTTGCTGAAAATGATGTGTAATGTGATTTAATAATACATTGAACAGTTGAGTATGTTTTAGTGACTGATTGTTCAATACCACTCACTTCAACAGCACTTGGGTATGTCTGTAACCCTAGTTGCCTTGCTGCCCTTTCAGTTATAAAATTTGACTGTGAGCCACTGTCTAACAGAATACAAATGTTGAGACCCTTTTCCATCTAAAGTAGAAAGGAGCAGTTGAAAGGAGCACTGTACTAAGCTCCCTTCGACTTGTTGATATTATTTGATTCACCTATGGTTGATAATGTAACAGACTATTGTGTTTTTGAAGTTGTCAATTTGTCGTACAAATAGATTGGATGCTGAAGATTTGGATACAAGCTGCACATTTTTGTTGTAAGATAGCTGAAGGGTTAGAAAATTTGGGTTTCACAGGCTGCAATGCCTTTTTTAATCCACTCCTGTCTTCTACAGACCCTAATAATTGACATCTTTGCTCAAGTAATGTAATGAGTTGAGAAAGTTTTGGTTTTTCTTCACCCTTGATTGACCCTTCCCACTCCATAAACGTTTTAGTGCCGAGATTTTTTGTAACTAGGTGTATCATCATGGTGTCCCAGTGCTGTGTCTGTTCACCAAGATGTTCCAATGCACAAAGATGTTTTTGCATGGTATCCATAATATGTCTTATAGACCTTGCAGATTCCTTCTCTGATTTACAACCTAAATTGAAAAGAGCCTTCAGATGCTTATTTATTTGGTACTGTTTATTTTCAAAACATGAACAAAGAAGAGCCCATGCTGTTTTATAACAGTCTGGTGTTCCCTCTAAAGAATGAAGAATTGAGGTAGCTTTGCCCTTTGATACAGATTTAAGGTGGAAAAATTGTTGAACCTCTGTTAAAGAATCATTATCATCAATTATTGACTGGAAGGTGTTGGCAAAGGAAGTATACTCATCGAAATTCCCATAAAATACAGGCAAATTAATAGGAGGAAGTTTCACTGGTATATTGTTGACAGGGTTAACCACATTAGAAACTTTGCATTCTAATTCATTCTTGTCAATAAACTTTTGAACCTCTTGCACTAGCCTAAAATATGCTGTTTCAAATTTATCACATTCATCATATTCTTCTTTGTCATCAATCATTTCCAATTCTGACTGCACATCAGAAAATTCTGATAAATAATGTTTGAAAACTTAAAAAACGCAGCTTCAGTTGACCAATGGTCATTACACTAGTCTGCATTACACATTTTTTCAAAGAATGTCCTAAATCTAACTGCACCGCTCTTTATCAATCTACATTTCTTCTTCAATTCATCTCTTTGTTGAACAATATCAATTGTTTTATCACTCTCCATGCTCATTTTGAAATATTATAGAAGTATGCAAAGATATGAAAGAAAGGGAATGAATAGGCTTTTTAGGATTGTATGTCATATGAGTTATATTTTTGAGGAAAGGAATATGGTGACATTAAAAGAAAGCAAGAGTTTTGAAGGAAGGAGTGAAAGGATAAGCAAGAGAGAATAGTTAAGCTGTTTGGACTTACAAGTGGTGCCTTAGTTTATGACATGTTTTACAAATTTGACTTTGGTCTGCTCAAAACAGCTGGATGGCTGGAGGAGCATAGGTGTGGCAATGAAATTTGGAAGCTAATGACAAAACAGTTCAGAAGCTCAACACAGTTCTGATTTTTTCACACAAAACAAATGAACAGTACCTGTTCCAATTGTACAAATTATTTAGTCAATTTCAATAAATATGCACTTGATTCACAAGATCTGGCCCAGAGGACCAATATCCTTATGGCTAAGTTTAATGAGTACACAGTGGATTGTATAGGATTTGAATGTATCTATTTATTGAAATATAGAGTCACCAACACTTTAACACTTGTTGACTCCTTTGAGTGAGTGAATAATCTTTCAGCCTTTCACACCCACAGTCTCCCATGCATGTGCACATAACATTCACACAAGCTATTAAACCACACACACTCTCAAATGTACACAATAGAAGAAATATATGATGAAAGAGTTCTTTATATTGGATTCTGTCCAAAATATATGACCTAAAATTGGAGACTATTAGACACTGATAGGAGACTACCATCTATCATGTGCATTGTTGTTTTCTATGAAGATGGACTGTGCATCAAGGGGAATTGGAAATAACTAAACAGGAGTAAAAGAGAACATTATAAAAAATAATTTAATGGAAGAATACCCTATGTACAACCTAGATAACAGTTTGATAGTTAAATTCGCATATTCTTAATTTATTCATTAGCTTCCTTAAAATATTTATATCGATTCTATCATAAATATAGAAATAATTATACAGAATATGAATTAATAAGAAAGACAGAATAGCATTATTAGCACCAGGAATGAATTGAGTGGCCAGAAAACCTACTTTATGATGTCAAATTTAGAAACTTAAAAATTTAAATTATAACCAATAGGATAGTTTTTGAGGAAATAAGCAATTGCTTAGAATGCACCTTCTCAAATATTTCAAATTAAAAACAAATTTCAATTGGCAATACTAGAAATCAAAAAAATATTTTCAATCATTTTGAATAGAAAATTCAAAATGACATCTGGACAAAAATTATTGAATATTATAAAAATCCTACAGCAGATACACCATGGCGATGAGACCCATTGTTGAGCTCATATTTGATTCCTCGCTATTCCTCTTACTTATTTGACATATTATACACCTCATTAGCAATGAATTTTGGAGATTATTCTATTTCTTTGCAGAAAAATTATAGATTGCCATAGAATAAACTAGTTCTTACACATAGCAAGATCATCAAACTCACTCAATTTCTTAAAAACGTGAAACTTCAAGCTAATTCATCAATGCACCCATAAGTAATAAGTAGTACATTATACTTCATGTTTAATCCTCAGTCTTGAATGGAGACCTTAATTCAAAATTTCTATTGACTAGTGTTGCTGAAGACGAAACCATCCTGATTGGAAACATCACATAATACCCTTCAAGATGTCCCAGAAAACAAGACACAGAACACTATGAGGTCCGATTCGAGCAAACTGTGGAATCACGCCTTTGTAAAGCCCTCTAAAGCCTTCAATCTTAAAAACCTTTGTGGCACAGTCAAAATAATTTTTGTATAGTAGCCCTTTACCATCCTTGTCCAACCCTGAAAAATAATCAATAAAAACCATCAATCACTCTGAACACAAATGAACTGAAATTTAAAATTTATTGTGGAATTCTACAAGTAAACAAGTTATTTTACAAAAATGTGGAATGCAAAACATTTTGTTGTGCACATTTTGTTTGCAAAACAATTGTCTGACGCATAGTATCATGCGATAGGATATCATGGATTTAGGGTTCCCTTCAGGGGGGAGGTCAAGATGCTAAAATTAGGTTATTTATAACTTTAAACAAAAGAGGGACTATCAGGTAATAGACAACAGAGCATTATATTTTTAATTCAATAATTTGCATTTATTTATTTTTGGAAAGAGAGAATTTTGTACAATCTAGTTTTTAGGGGGTTCTGTGGGTTCATGTTGAAAATTGTCTTATAGCTTATAATCAGTTATTTCCTATGTAATACATATTAATATATAAAAACTAAACTTAGTTCACCAGTAAAACAAACCCACTTCTTGCATTCAATGAAGAATGAAGGATATAGTTGATAGATCAGTCATAGTCGAGCAGTCGAGAAGTAAACATCTCAGCTAGAAAGTAGAGTAGTTCAATAGCAGTAGTGAAAAGTAGGTCAGTGGATAGAAGTGTTTGTTTTCATTATTAGTATTATAACATCAATGTGTTCACCTGTAAAGCCACCATCTGGAGTATTAGCAGAATACGAAGAAGAGGAGGAAGAAGAAGAAGAAGAGGAAAAGGACATCAACCTGCAGGAGAATGAAGAGGAGCAGGAGGTGAAGGATCAACAACTTCAAGGTAAAATGAATGAAAATATTACCACAGTTATGGACAATGAGTTCAAAAAGGACATTCTTGATATAAATAATAGACTTTCGGAATTTAAACAATGGGCTACAGCAGAATTTGAAAAAAAGAAAATCTATCAAGCAGACTACGATAGATTTTCAGGACTGATTAGTAAAACAACAGAGTCAGTAATTAAAATAGAAACACGGGCTACTACAATCAGCCAGATAGCATCAACTCTTAAATTCAGGAGGGCCAAAATTGGAAGAATCAATAGTCAACCTAAACAAAACAATGCAAGAAATCAAGAAGCCTGCGAGTTTTGCAGAAGTAATTAAATTACCAAAAAATATAGTATCATCAGTAGATAAATCAACAAATGTTAGGAAAATTCAACCGAAAGAGCATGTAGTCCTATTGAAACCATCGGAATTGAAAGGAAATGAGAAGCAGAGTAGTGAAAAAATAAGGAAAACTCTAAAAGAAAGCATCCCAAAAAAAGAAAATATTAGGGTAAAGAAAACTGTCAATGTTCGAGGAGGAGGCCTCCTCATAGTTTTAGATACGTTAGATGATAAGAAGAAAATACTACAGAATAAACGGTTACAATCAGAAGCAATCAAAATGACGGAACCCGCTAACAAAAAGCCAAAAATAATCTTGTATGATGTCCCATCTGATATGGATAAGGAAGAGCTAACAGAGATCATTTATGATAAGAATTTCAGTCACTTGGGGATCCCTAAAGCAGATTTTATCAGAGGTTGCGTCCCATCCTTCAAGTTAGGCCCAAAAAACAAAGATACATTGGGTGCTAGAATGCGATCCTGAAATAAGGAAACTCATCATAAATAAGGCGAAGTTATTTATTGACTTCACAAGTTGCAAAGCTAGCGACTACATTGCAGCTCAAAGATGCTTCAAGTGTCAAGGTTTTGGGCATGTCATGAAGCACTGTAAGAAGGAACAGGAGGTCTGTGGGCACTGTGCCGTTTCAGGCCATATCGCCAAAAACTGTCCTTCCGCCAAGGAGAGCCCAACTTGCATCAATTGTAAGAAGAACAACAAGCCAGCTAATCATGAAGCCAATGATATCAAATGCCCATGTTATACAAAGGCCCTGCAACAAGTAATCGATAGAACTAATTATGGGATTGCTTAAAAAATAGGATCTTGAAACATGAAACTAGAAGTAGGCTTGATATTAATAAGAGAGAGCCAACAACAATTGAACAGTCATTAAGGAAAATAAACAGATTACATGTAAATAAACAAACAGCAAAGAGTAGAGTATCAATAATTCATAATTATGGAGAATACTCTGACATAAATTTAGCATTTGCTTACGTAGGAGAAAATAAAATTCGAGTGTCAGATGGATTCTCGCACGTACTACAATCGAAATTGCTGACAATAGAAGAGTGGAATAGCCTTGAGCCGATCGATTAGTCTACAAAATAGAAGCTCACGGATCTTATTCAAAACAATAAACACACCAAACAATAAACAATTAATTCGGAATTTCTTGTTGCCAGTGAATAATTATGAAATGAAATGAAATGAAAATATGCTTTATTAGGCGGAGTTGGGACTTGAGAGTCCCCTCTACCACTCAACCTTGAACGGTTTAGAAGAAACTAAAAAAGTATTATTAGAAATCAATGAATGGGCATCAATCAATTATCCACTTGTTGTGGGCATAGATGAATTCAGTCAGCTAACAGATTTATCCTCGGTTGATTTGCTCAGCTTCATCTTATCAACTAAGCATTTGAAATATATATTTTAGATTTGCTCAGCTTCATCTTATCAACTAAGCATTTGAAATATATATTTTATCATCGGGGCACTAGCAGCATGAATTTTCTGAATATTCCCGAACCAGATCGACCAGAAGAAAAAGAAAGCCCAAATGGTTATCTATCAGAAGATAGCACACACAATAAATTTCTAAATTGCATGATTGAATTGAAGAATCTTCTACAGAAATATGATAAATTAAATGCAGATATTTTTAAGGAAGCTCTGTTAACACTTCAAAGTAGAAATATTCATGCTTCGTCGGCGGTCTTCAGAGAAATTTATTTAAAGGGAATGAATGTTTATGATAACGAATTAGGATTATTTCTGCTACCAAATACTTCAAAATACAGAATGGGCTTCAGTTTGGAAGGGGGTGGAACGTATGTGACCTTTGATAATAAATCTCGCAAATTCAAAACTAATGAGAAATACATTATTGTTAGTAGAGACACTCAAGTAATGCTCAATGATGAATTGCTGGATGCTATTTCGAAAATTGATATAACCAGATGCAAAATACCGAAAATCAGGTGGATTGATGGAGTTCCAGGAAGCGGGAAAACACATTTAATTGTCAACAAAAGCATCAGCCAAAGGAAGACCTCGTATTAACTCAAACAAGAGCCTCAATTAGAGGAATAAGATTAATAATACAGGAGAAATACGGAAATGAATATAACGCAATCATTAATTCAAATTATAGAACTGTATCATCATTTTTGATAAATGGATCACATAACAAAAAATATAATCGTGTGTTCATTGATGAGGCTGTTCTGATGCATGCAGGCTTCGTGGGATTTGTCTCTGAGTTGACGGGCGCGGACGAAATAATTCTGTTTGGTGATTCAAGACAGATTTCCTACATTGAGAGAAGTGGTATACCGGCAGTATGGAAAAATATCTCTGCCTTCTCGGAACCAGACTATTACCAATCAGTAACCAACAGGTGTCCAATGGATGTGTGTTGTTTGCTATCAAACTACTACGAAGACATCTGCACTACAAATCAAACAGTACGATCAATCAGACCAACAATCAGTAACAGAGAATATCACCGACTAGGTCCACAAACTTTAATTCTCACATTCACACAAGCTGAGAAACAAATGGTACTGGAAGCAGTTAAAAACAAGGCTCCCGTCGGTTCATTAACAATACTAACAATACATGAAGCCCAGGGACTAACGTTTAAAGATGTTGTACTAGTGAGAAAAAATACAAAACAGTTGAATATTTACAATAGTGTCCAGCATGTGATAGTTGCACTTAGTAGGCATACTCACTCCTTCAGATATTTAACAATAGGAGAAGAGGATCTGATGACGTCACTAATAAGAAAATTGCAGTATGTTGAGGACAGCGATATTCAAAATTGGCATAAAAATAATTACAAATACAAGAATAACAATGAATGATCTTATGGAGGATATAGATTCATTAGATATCGAAGACCATTTGATTCCTGATTCACAAGATGTCAACAATAATATACAACCTTTCAACTTGAAAATCATCAATTTCAACATCAGAAGCTACAATAAAAACTTTGAGGAATTTCTGATTCAGCTGGAAGACCTACAAGTGGATTTCGATGTGATAGTTTTAACAGAATGCTGGATTCCTGGTGGAGTTTACCCGAGAGCAATTAATAATTATATCTCTCACAGAACAGAAAACAATATGCTACAGAATGATGGAGTTATAATCTATGTTAAATCCGACTACTTTGTCGAAATAAAAGAGCCAGTAGTTAAGCAAGCCAATTGTTTAAATGTACACATAAAAATTGGAAGAGATATTTTTGTTATAACAGCGCTATATAGATCTCCATCACACTTGGATTTGACAGAATTTCTGATTGATCTGAGGTAAATATTGGAAGAGAATGGAAAATATTCTCACATTATTCTAGGAGATTTGAACATCAACACAATGGAACCAAATCATCACAGACAACTAGAAGATTATGATAACCTACTCAGTGAATATGGATTCCGACATTGTATAAAACAGGCTACGCGTATTGTAAACCATTCCGCTTCATGTCTGGATCATATTCTGATAAACTTCAAAAAAGATGTAATACCAATAATTTTTCCAAACTCTATAACCGATCATTTCATGACTATTTTGGGAATTAAGTATGAAGCTACCGAACAAAATTACAACAGAAAGCAGTTTTATTATGACAGTATTGATTATAATAAACTTTCATTAGCTCTAATGAAAGAGACCTGGAGCTCCGTGTATCTGCAGGACTGTGCTGAGAGTGCTTTGAACAAAATGATGGAAATAGTTGAAAAATACACAGAAGAATATAAAGTTATCAATAGAGTATCGCATAAAAAACGCAAGATCAAGCCTTGGATTACAAATGGATTAGTTGCATCAATAAGGAAGAGAGATAAATTGCACAGACAAAGCAACAATAATACAGCAAATCTACAACTTAGAGAATACTATAGAAGGTATAGAAATCTACTAACAAAGGTCATAGAGAATGCAAAAAAACAGTACTTTTCAGAGCGATTTGGGAATGCTAACAACTTTTAGCAAACATGGAAGGTTGAAGAGATATAACTGAAGTTCAATGACCGCGAACACAGATCCATCAAATTAACTTAGAAGGAAGAGAATTGAAACTGGGAGATGATGATGAAGAGATAGCAGATTCTTTCAACAAGGTTTTCAAAAGCATTGGATCAAAACTGGCCCAGGAAATTCTAAACAACAACCGTAACCACACAGATGAATCAGCAGCAACTGACCAAAGAGTCTGCCAATCATTGTTCTTTGCGCCTGTGAATGAAGATGAAATGATAAACAGTCTCAAAGTGAATAGTGCACCAGGATTGGATAACCTCAAACCAGAACTTTTCAAACAAAACAGTGCTAGCCTTTCCAAGCCATTAACATACATTGTAAATAGAATTTTTGAAGAAGGTGTTTTCCCTCAATGTCTAAAAGAAGCTGTCATCTGTCCAATTTTCAAATCAGGAGATAAAAAAGATATGAATTGCTACAGACCTATATCACTGCTTAGTATACTATCAAAACTGTTTGAAAAATGCATTAAAACTAGACTAGTCAGCTTTCTTGAAAAAAACAATATACTATCACCAAACCAATATGGTTTTAGATCTAGTTGCAGTACTAATGATGCTATCCACTATGTTACCACTCGGATTGTAGACAAAATAAATGCAGAAGATAAACCATTAGCAGTATTCTTAGATTTGAAGAAGGCTTTTGATACTGTATCACATGATATCCTACTATCCAGACTCAACAACTATGGCATAAGAGGAGTTGCATGGAACCTGTTCAACAGCTACCTGACAAACCGAACACAATGTGTCAGAGTCAATGGATGTGTGAGCAGCAAGCTGATAGTGAATTATGGAGTGCCGCAAGGAACAGTACTAGGACCAATTATCTTTTTGCTTTACATAAATTCATTATGCGATATGGAGATTGATGGATCCATCACCACATTTGCAGATGACATGGTACTACTGTTTTCTGAGCCTGCGATATGGAGATTGATGGATCCATCACCACATTTGCAGATGACATGGTACTACTGTTTTCTGAGCCATCCTAGGGGATGACCTGGAGAAAGGCTGAGATTGGGCTGCAGAGGGTGTCTCACTGGTTGAATGGTAATCTCCTAACCTTGAACTATGAGAAGACATATTTCCTGTCCTTCTCAGCAACTCAGCATGGACAGCCAACAGAGGATAATCTAATAGTCACTAATCATATGAATAACACATCATACACAGTTCACAGAAAACAGTTTCACAAATATCTTGGAGTTACAATGGATTCGTTTCTGCGCTGGGACCATCATATCAATGACTTATGCAGGAGGTTAAGAAAAACCATCTACAAGTTCAGAATCCTGAGGACACTAGTCGATGAGAGGTGTCTGAAAACAATCTACTATTCTCTGACCCAGTCCTTGCTTATGTATGGGATTGTAGGATGGGGAGGAACCAGCTTCCTGCATATTCAGCTGCTCCTCAAGGTTCAGAAGCTGATTATGAGGGTCATCAACCGGAAACCACCACGCTATCCATCGGACCAGCTATTCAGCGAATTCGTTGTGATGGATCCAAGACAGCTGTACTCCAAGGAAATACTATGCAGAATACACAAAAATCCAGCCAGCTTCCAAACCAGAAACCATAGCCACAACACCAGATACAGGAACCTTCTTATCACTAATGTTGCTAAGAAGGCACTATACCAAAGACATTTCAATCATCTAGCACAAAAATTATATAATCTACTTCCTGAAAACATTAAACACATAACTCACTTCAAACAGTTCAAAGCAACAGTACAAAATTGGTTAACAAGCAAAGGAAGACAGAGAATAGAAACAGTAATTTCAAACAATTCATAGTATCATCTAACACAGAACACATACCCACAAGACATTTACTGATTTACTTAACACTTACTAATCTTACTTATTTGCTCACAATAATTCAAACCTACTCTAGAACATGGCTTGCCATAGTGGAGTAGGTCAATTTCCCACACAAAAACTTTTGTATTATAACATAAATTTTGATCTTTTACTAACACATTTTTGTATTAATAACTGTAGATGTTTGTAAATTTGTAGTAGTATTAGTTTGGAAAATAAATCATTTATTTATTTTATTATTTATTTATTTATAGGCTATGCACTGAATTTTTGCTTATTCAACTGATAGGACTCTTCTGAAAAAAATTCTATAAAATAGGTAATTCAAATCATTTATTTACATCATGAAAAAAGTAAAAAAGTGAATTTCACTTGTCAACACATAACCTTTCAATTTGCTTGCCATTAAAATAAAATGTTCATATAATAATGAAAAAAATGGAATAAAATTAATAAAAAATAGTTAACAGATTTTACTCTAATTACTTTTGAGCCGAGGCTTCTTCCCTCTTAGGCTGTAATATAGCGAGAGGGTGCCAAATCCCCTGAGGCCCATAGAGTCAAGACTACGGTTGTCTGTGGTGATGCCTTTTCTGAGAATGAACTTATAATTTGATATAATTGGTCAGAGCCAGTGTTATTTTTGAGCCACCTAAGCAAAATTGAAGGACCTAATTTCCAACCTATACAGAGGCTTTATCGGTGATTTGTTCTAAGCAAATTTGAAATTAAAACTTTAGGGATAGCAGTAACAGTAACAGCAATTATATAACTTATAAGATTGACTGTCAAGGGGGTCAACGACAGCAGGCGGGCAGATTGACTGTAAGATAAAAATTAAATGAAGTAACGAATGAAAATATTTTTTATTCACTTTCCCAGAAAGTGACGTAATCTTATTATAAATGATTATTCTATGGCCAAACAAGGAATCTTAAGATTTTGAAATAATAACGAAATGCTATGCATGGCAGCATAGCATTGTCAAACAGCTATCTTAGTTGATTTTCCTCCTATTATTTTCACTCCTCTTATTGTCAAGTCGCCACAAGTTTGATGCAATTGAAGCATTGGTATAGAGACCAGTTAGTTAGTACTTGAACTTTCTCACTTGAAAATCCGAAAATATTCATATTGTTTGGTCTTTTACTTGTAAATATATAACTTAGTACTAGTACTCATACCTAACATGCTTTCAAAAAACTTAAATAGTTAAATTTAGAAAACTTGAAATTTGCCAGGACGCACAAGAAAAAAAAGAATAGGAAGTCTACATTTTTTAATCTAGGTATATGTGAATGCAAATTTAAATGAAAATTGGATTGACTTTCAATGTTGAATTCGAGCATTATTTGCGAAATCATTATTCAAATGCATTATATAAAGGTTTGGAAATCCAGTAGTTTCTGACCCACTATTCTCATCAACTATCTTTTTAAGTAATTAATTGTTTTCCTAGTTTTCAAATTCACTCAAGTTTTTCCATCTTCTGTTTACATAACTTTTTAATTTGCTTAAATCCTTCCAACATTTACTAGAACCTAATCTACTGGAATTCTATCTATCTTAAGTCTGCTATTAATAGCTGGAAACAATAAAATCGAGCCTGTTTCAAGTAAAGTAGAATTTACTATTTAGAAATTCATGATTAGGCGAGAGGAATGCTCACCTTGATTGTACAGCCTAGTGGCTATTACATCGAATGGGTTCATGAAGAACGCTGTAAGAGTACCACCAACTGCACTGGCCACAATAGTGTTAACCAAACTTTTCTCTGAAGTCAACACCTGAAAAAACACTAATTAGAAACTTACAAATTTCAAACTAGTATTGAAAATAGTCAATTGGAAAATGGTTACAGGCTTCACTTTTTCGCATTTATGAACTTACTTTGATACAACCTTAATTCAGGGGAGACTTGACCACTTTAGAAGAAGGGCTATTCAAGTTTCCCTCAAGAAAAGAAAGCGTCAAGGTCGGTTCGTAAATACGGGCATATAAATACACTGCCGGACCAGACTGTCCTGATTCTGATTCGGTCCACCCCATCTGTGCACTGCCGAATCAAATAACAAAGTAGTTTCAACAACTTATATTGAGCTGTGCGGGACCTCGAAGCGTGCTTTATCAAATTATTAGCCATGTATTTATTATACTAGAGGAAGTTTCAATTATTTAAAAGCATAGCTGAAAAATACGCGATATGAAAAATTTACATCACATTACCCATTTAACATTTCAGTTGGCACATTTCTCATTGAAATAATTAATTCATTATCTATAAACAATTTCAAACTCAGCAGAGAAACCCCGATAGCTGACATGAAATTGAGTAAATAATAAAATTCGTAAATGTATTTTGAAAAATAATATATTAAACATGTCAAATTTTGTCAGATTGTAGTCAGTTGGAAGTTCAGAATTTCCATTTTATAAAACTTTATAATTAGCACACCTGTATCCTGGTGATGTTTACAATCTATTTTATAAAACAAACTATTATTAATTGTACGCGAGAAGCGATTTTCTGTTGCGAATAATTCCCGATTGTGCTTGGTGAATGAAGGAGATAATGACAAAAAATGCCACATCGGTAATCGAACCAGAGACTGCTGGATGAGCAGTCAGGTGTGGTAACCGCTACACTCGCCCTATTGGAGTTATTAGCGCATCTAGTTCACATTATCCATCAAACTGCTATTAGCACACATCTATTGTTCATACAATGAGCTTAAATCAAAATCTGCATTCTGCTTCTCCATAGATAACTAAATATTCGCAGAAACTGACCTTATAATCTTCTAGTAGCTCCCTTGTCATGTAGAATCCAGATAATTGGGAGCATGATCCCACAGCCAATCGTACACACGCGCCGCTCACCCCACGCCACAGACCAAGAACCCCATACTGCCTTCGTATGCTGGCAAGTGCTTCAAGTGTTCCCTGATGCTGATGCTGGTGACCAACTGCAATGCTAGCTGCAGCCTGAGACTGTAAATGTGTTTTCACCTGAAACAGAGCAACATTTTATCAAAAATTAGTGGATTTCTTTCAGAACCTTTTGTTGAAAGGATCGATTGATTTATGGAACTTTAATAATATATTAAATAGCTTTATGATGTTGAAGATCCATCTTGTTTCCACTAATATGTATTATAAACTTAAAAAAACACTTTTAAATGGAAATTGACTCACGTTATGGCGTGACGGCCGTTTCGCTCTGTTGTCTAGAGCATCATCAGACGACCCACAGTACACTGATTCAAGGCATGAGTTTGAGGGTTATGTATGTTGGAATGGTGAAGGGGTGGGGGGATGAGTAGGCGGGAGGTTTGAAATTGGGATTATTTTGTCAAATAGAGTATGTGAGAAGAAGTTAAGTTGATCATTTAAAATGTTGTCAGGTTCCTGCTTTGCATGTTTGTAAATCTCATATTGTTCTAAAACATCGAGTTTCTGGCTTTTGTGAGTGAAGAGTAGTGTGTCTAAATTAGTGTCAATGTCTGTATAACTGTGGCCTGTTGAAATGATGTGTTCAGCAACAACACACTACCTGAACAGCTCCAAGAAATTTTAGACCTCACAACACTATAGTCACCTCACAAAATTACTTCACATACAATAATAAATTCTATTCACAACCTCATGGCCTTCCTATGGGTTCCCCAATTTCTTGCATCCTAGCTGAAATCTTTATCCACAATATAGAACAAAAACATATCCTACATAAGACAGACAAAATCATCAGCTGGCACCGATATGTTGATGACATTCTAATTCTATACAAAGGATATAAAAGACAAACTGAAATATTCCACACCAATCTTAATAAAATCCATCCAAATTTAAAATTCACCTTAGAACTTGAACACAATAATAGTATCAACTTTTTGGACATCACTATAACAAAGCAGGAACATTCATTCAAAACATTTAGAATTTACAGGAAACCCACAACAACTGATACAATAATCCATAACACATCAAATCACCCAACCCAACATAAACACGCCGCTTTCAATCACATGCTCCACCGACTAACAAACATTCCTATGTCACAAGAAGATTACAATATAGAATTGAATACTATAAAATACATAGCACAACAGAATGGTTACAAACACACACTAATAGACAAACTACTGCACAGAATAGCAACAAAACCAATCACTCACACCAGCAACAAACAGAATGACAACCCCCATACATTCATCACACTTACTTACCTCAACAACAAAACTCATAAAATAGCAGCTTCATTCAGGAAACTCAAATATAAAATAGCTTACAGAACAACTAATTCACTCAAAAAACACCTGCATTCTCAGACAACATCTCAAAACAAGTACAACAGATCTGGAATTTACAAATTGAAATGTGATGACTGCAACAAGTTCTATATAGGACAAACTGGCAGGACATTCACCACTAGATTCAAAGAACACACAAGAGCCATCTCACACCCAAACACACATTCCACTTTTGCTGAACACATCATTTCAACAGGCCACAGTTATACAGACATTGACACTAATTTAGACACACTACTCTTCACTCACAAAAGCCAGAAACTCGATGTTTTAGAACAATATGAGATTTACAAACATGCAAAGCAGGAACTTGACAACATTTTAAATGATCAACTTAACTTCTTCTCACATACTCTATTTGACAAAATAATCCCAATTTCAAACCTCCCGCCTACTCATCCCCCCACCCCTTCACCATTCCAACATACATAACCCTCAAACTCATGCCTTGAATCAGTGTACTGTGGGTCGTCTGATGATGCTCTAGACAACAGAGCGAAACGGCCGTCACGCCATAACGTGAGTCAATTTCCATTTAAAAGTGTTTTTTAAGTTTATAATAAATAGCTTTGCTTTTCAAATAGGATTCACGCCTTATAAAACGAATTATATAATTTTTTATGATGCCCAAACTAGTTTGAGACTACTGCGTGAGTAAGGAAATGAATGATGAAACAGAATATGCCAGGCAGAACTAAGGGAATCGAACCCGTAACCGCAGGAGTAGCAGTCAGTCGCATCAGTGATGAGTCTACAACCAAATGATTTTAAAAATTATAAAAGGTAATCGCAACTCCATGTCATTTGCTAGTTATTGATGTCATTTCAAGACTGTTATTCTTCCAACTGACAATAATTTATTAATCGACACCTGGAATAATTATAAACTGGATGATAAAGAGATAAAGAAATAATTAAAATGAGGAACGAATGCCAAGAAAATGCCTAAAAAATATCACTCAGCCAATGGTTCGGTACCCACGTTAAACTGTAGAAAAATTAAGCAATATATTAACGAAGTTGAGGTAGGAACCAGGAAGTGAGAATGTCCAAAGTTACATTAATAACAAGTACTTTCCTATTCATAATGTGCTGACTCAGTATACACTTTGTCTGTGCCATCTTCTTCTGATTTAGTCAGTCTGTTGCCAGATCTCGTGAATAGCACTTCGCTCTTACGTTATAAATGTATTCTTTTTATTAATTTCGAATTCCTTTAATTGCTATTAGTTTATACTGAAGACTTCCGCAATGGCGGATATTGACAACAGTATTTAACAGCTGATGGAAATCGATGAATGCTACTGTACAAAAATATCAGTCACCACCGGGAATCGAACCACGGACCTCCCAATTGCCGGTCGGGCGCCTTTGGCGATTGGGAGGTCCGTGGTTCGATTCCCGGTGGTGACTGATATTTTTGTACCGTAGCATTCATCGATTTCCATCAGCTGTTAAATACTGTTGTCAATATCCGCCATTGCAGAAGTCTTCAGTATAAACTAATAGCAATTAAAGGAATTCGAAATTAATAAATTCTGTTTAAGTAAATTTGTCAGTTTGTTCAATTGTCAGTAACTTCGAACTAACTTGTATTCTTTTTCTTAAAAAATAAATGTTTGATTTTTAAAAAGGCTAACGGTTACTCCAGTTCCTTAACTGGCGCCCAAACCAGCCCTTATGGAAGTTCTCAATGTTGTTCGTTTAACAACTAGTTTTTTTTTCGAATCGCGATCGTATATATTTCGACTTCGAAAAAGTTCAAGAGGACTCGTGAGGTGAACCTTGTAATAAGTGAACTTCTACTGTAACCAAGCCACCAAACTTCTTCAACTGGCAGACACGGCAGACTCCTTCCGACACAGACGGGCATCATCCCCATCGGCGGACCGTCAACCGGAAGTAAAATCATCCTCTACTGTAAGTAACAACCTGTATTCTTCTTCTTCAACTTCTGGACTCCTCAGGCCTTCAAAATTAGACTCTTTAACCATGGCAGCTAAATCCATACCGAAACATCTTCTAGACTACATACCCAAATTTGATGGAACACCTACCCAGATTCCTAAATTTATTAAGACTATTGAAGAGATTTTCAGCCTTTATTGTAATGAACAAATAGAGAAAACTCAACGTGAAGAAAATCATTGATTGTTGTATACTGCCGCCCTTCACAATCTACAAGGTATTGCAGACAATGTTGTTCAAAATAGTGAGTGTTCAAACGAAGCTGATCTTGTCTTAATTATAAAGAAAAGTTTTTCCGACAAACGAACTGTTCCTGATCTAATAGCTGAATCAAAAACTATTACAGGTATAGATCGTGATGTTCAGTCACGACTGCTCAAGACTGCGCTTGGATGGGTGACCGTGCTTCAATGACTTGATGTTATAAGCTTTATTATCACTTACCCGGTGGTTCGGAACCCACCTAAAATAGTAGGTCCACCATGTTCCCCGTAACATGGCTCAAATGGCGAGGTGGAACTACCCGTAAGGGTCTCCCCACCATTAAAAGCCATATGCTTATTATTATTATTATTATTATTATTACAGGTTGTAAATTATGATATATCATTTATGTGACTTCTCAATCTCATAGATTGAGTGAGATACTTCCAAAAATGAAACAATATTACACAAAAACAGGAATCAAAAACTATTACAGGTATAAATTATGATATTATGCATGACCTCTCACTATCTTAGATTGAGATACTTTCAGAAATGAAACAATATTAGCCTACTCAAAAGCAGGAATCAAAAACTATTACAGGTATAAATTATGATATATCATTTAATAGCTGAGATTGCAGTAATGAAATCTTTCCAACATGAACATCCCCTTGATTTTTTGAATAACTGAGTGATAAGCGCACAAGAGTAGTGACCCGTTATAAGTTAGATGGTGTATCTGGCGACCTACTTAAACATCTCTTGGAACAATTAGATACGACTCTCGTTCGAACCCTAATTCACGGTGTTCACCCCACTCTTGGCTCTCACCTACAAGTGTACAAACTTAGAAATTTGGTACGTTGCGACTGTAGCATTGTGCTGAAACAATTGAAATTCGACTCATATATATATATGTGTAGGAACTGTGTCTGATAGTGTAGCGAGTGAAAACAAAATCAACCCTCAATTCAACCAGCGAAGTCGCTTCCCACAGAGGCCAGTGTTCAATCAATTCCGGCAATTTTCACCTAGAAATTTCCATCAACAGCCCTTCAGGCAAAATTCCCTTCCATTCAACCAGAATAGATTTCAACAAAATCAATTCCAACAACCTCAACAAATCCGATTCCAACAGCC
Organism: Conomelus anceps; assembly: GCA_948455865.1. Classification (NCBI taxonomy): domain Eukaryota; kingdom Metazoa; phylum Arthropoda; class Insecta; order Hemiptera; family Delphacidae; genus Conomelus; species Conomelus anceps. Next base: position 75,446,623 of record OX418216.1, on the reverse strand, counting down.
TCAACAAGCTAATTTCCAACAAGATGTTGAAGCCTACCATTCTACTCGAAATTTCAACAGTCACAAATTCAAAATTTCCAGCCAAAATCTTTCAACAATGATTCTCGTAATTTTCAAAATGGTGTACAAAACTTTCAACAATCTCCCAACTGGGATTCTCAAAACACTGTCTCAATGAGAACTGTGTCAACTAATCGAAATAGTAACAATTTTGTAAGAAATAATCCATTCCAAGATGTTCATTATCTAGAAGAAAATTGTATTGATAACTCCAATATGAATGAAGTTCAATCTATGCAATCTCAAATCAACTCTCTTTCTTCAGCTGTCAACAATTTGACGAATAATTTTTTAGGGTTGGGCCCCAATCCATCAGAAGACCCCCCAGACAGCTTGAATTGAAAATAATGAATAAACCCCTGACTCAGGCTTTGAACAAAGGTGTAAAGCTTGATATCAATAATAAAGAATACAAAGGTGCATTTGAAAAATTGAAAACAATGCTACAGAACAGTCCAATATTGCAACTTCCTGATTTTTCTAAACAATTCATTGTAACAACTGATGCTAGCAATTATGCAATTGGTGGTGTATTGTCACAAGTTTTCAATGAAAAAGATCTACCTGTTGCGTATGCTTCACGAACATTGAATAAAAATGAAATCAATCTCTCAGCTATTGAAAAAGAATTATTAGCTATTGTGTGGTGTTGTAAATATTTTAGATCTTACTTATACGGAAGGAAATTTCTCATTCAAACTGACCATAAACCCCTCCAGTGGCTCCATAGTATTAAGGAACCAAACTCCAAATTAATCAGATGGAAACTATTATTAGAAGAATATGATTTTGATATTGTGTACATAAAGGGAAGGACCAATTTTGTAGCGGACGCCTTGTCTCGCCCTCTCGACATCAACATGATGGAAAATGAAGAAAATGGTTTTCAAGGTTTCGAAAATTGGTTTCAGGGTTTTGAAGATAACAATGAAGTTGAAGACCCACATGAATTTGACGATTTAATTAGATTCAATACACCGACGTTCCCTCAATAGATAGTGGTACTCTTGACGAATTCCTTCAGCATGTAGACAAAACCGCTGAACAGAATGATATTACTGGAACTGGTAATAATCGGGAAAACATTGTGAACGATGATAATGATAATGAGCAAGAAGCTGAAATCGATAACCGCAGCTTAGCGACGATACACTCACAAGAGAGTTCAAATGAACAAGTAGTTCTTGCCGACGATGATAAACTTCTTAATATTGAACATAATCAATTGATACTTGAACGAGGTTCTTACTCAATTGAGTAAGATTTTTGGTAAAAGACGATTGACTATTTATTTTAGGAATTCTAATGATTATGAAGACATGAAGAATAAATGTATAGAATATTTGAGACCAAATACGGTGTATGAAGTTTTCTGCTCACGAGAAGGAGTTTTATATGACGAATACGAAAGAATATTTAACAACTTCAAAAATGTGTTGATAGAAACTTTTGATTCCATAAAGCTGAAACGGTATAAGAGAATGAATTTAGATATAACGGACGAAGAGGAGCAAAAGCAAGCGATTTCCAATCACCATGAAGGAAAAACATATAATCGTGGTATCAATGAGACGTATGGTCAAATAAGGAGAAAGTATTACTGGCCATCAATGTTAAGGGATGTAACTGACTACATAAATAATTGCACAGTATGCCTGAAAGTAAAATATAAAGTAAAACAGTTCATGCTCTGAAAAGACTAAACCAAATAGACATTCAAGAATGCTTAAATGATTATTTTTCGGCATTCCCCCTACCAACGATCGTACAAATGGATAACGGCCGTGAGCTTGATAATGCAGGTTTACGTGACTTTCTAAGATTTTACGGTGTTGAACCATACTATGTCACTCCTGGCTACCCTGATTCTCAAGGTTTAATAGAAAGAGCTCATTCAACACTTATTTTAATGCGATACAACTGGGAAATAAAAACAATACTACTGAAACGAACATGAAATTAGCAGTTATTGAACACATTAAACTCTACTCTGAAAAAGACTCCTATGGAAATAACTTATAGTATATCAAAACAATCCTTTTGTCACCGGAGTTACAGAAAAAATAATAACCTAAAGTTACGGGTTCTATGTCTAAAATAACGCTGGCAACACTTGAATTTATCACTTGCACTTTATTAACATAAATAATTCACAACTCACACTGTTCAGTAATTTCTTACAGAAAAATAATGAGCAATTAAAATCAGATAACACGATATTGTTCAACTGATAATGAGTTTTCAATAAACTGTACAAAAATCAATCACTAAATGTCAAAAGGCCAATATAATATTAAATAATAACTGTACAATAAACTGTTCAATAATATTCAAAAAGAATCGTCAAGGAAGAACAATAATAACTTATGTAGCACAAGTCCATAATACAGTTATAGATAAAAGAATTATCACTATAGAACTGTCAAAAGAATTATCACTACAGACAACGAAAGTTCATTAGATGGTTTGAAATAGCACCAATGGCACCAAACACTGTCTGTATTAACGGAAACTGTCACTACTGCCACTTATCAATGTAGAACAACAACTGAACTACTTAACTGTCACACTTGTTTATAACGACGAATTACAAACAAGACTGAAGTAGTTTCTACAAATGCATTCACCTTAAATAGGTTTTTCAGCAATTGAGATAACTCTACATTTTTCTATCATCTTCTACCGATTTCTAAAATAAACAATGAAAGACCTTCATGCCTTCCACAATATTCGATAGGATTCCATTAATGTCTAATCAAACAACTAGAACATTCTACAAATTACCAAGTAAACACCATAAAAGTGTCAAAAGCAGAGTAATTAATTGCATAAAAGTAAACATTTACATAGCAGATAACTCCAAGAACCACTGTTTCTTATTTCTCTCTATTCTTTCCAATTTCATATTCGCTACACTACCCCCACCTAAGAGATTGTTCTGTCCCAGAACAAAAGCACTTATGTTAATTTAGATCGGGTCTGGTTTCTCATTGGTCTTCCAAGGGTTGTAGATGCAGATGGTAATCTGGACACCAGTGGATTTAAACACCTCCAGCATTGGCTTCACAATTGTCCAATCCAGGCCATCATATCCGCTTCCAAGCCATGGTATGCCAAGTTTCCTTACTCCTAGTTGCTGCATTCTGTCCCTCAGCTGAACCAAGCAAGTCCACAATGTGTCATATGATGCCTTCATCTCAGGCTGTCCCTTAGTCACCAGGTAGAAGAGATGTTGACCATGCCGCTGCAGATGAAGAACATTTCCTTCCTTGGGTCCTTGTTGTTCCAGGTCTCCAAGACCACCAAACCTCTTCCTGAAGACTGTAGCAATGCCTCTCATTCAACCCAGAGATCACTGTGGTCCTCCTCAGCAAACCCTCCTGAGACTTTTCTGCATTGGACTCCATTGAGAAACTGCCCACATTCCTGTCACTGATTCCTGGTTGCTGGATGGCTGTTCCCTTCCTCCTGGTCTGCCTTTTCTTCTCACAAGTACAGCATCAAAACACATTTTTGGCAACTCCCAACTGTTCCAGAACTAATTCCACAACCTTCTGAATGGTGCTTGCTCCAATACTCTCAGCTCCCATAGCCCTCATCACAGAGCCTCCTGGCACTGACTGCAAAACAGCTTCAAACTCCAATGCTTGGGCAAGAGCATCTCTCAGTGTCTTTGGTCTGGCTAATTTAACTGAAAGCTGGGTTTGTGTTATCCTCAATCCACTCAGGAACCTTTCTACTGCTATACTTTCATATATGTTGTCATCAACAGAGGGATATGCATTCCTCACAAGTTTAGCAATAGCAGCCTCAAACTCCTGCAGTGATTCATCTTGTCCTTGAACTCTTGTGTTGAGTTGGAATCGATATAACTGCTTCAAGTGCTTGTTGCCAAACCTCATCTCCAAACGTTTCCACAGCTCACTGAAGTTCCACTTTGCAGCTGAAGGAATTGAATGAAGAATTGCTAGCGCCTCCCCTCTGAGATTCATCACACCTTGTTTATCATGACGAATTACAAACAAGACTGAAGTAGTTTCTACAAATGCGTTCACCTTCAATAGGTTTTTCAGCAATCGAGATAACTCTACATTTTTCTATCATCTTCTACAGATTTCTAAAATAAACAATGAAAGACCTTCATGCCTTCCACAATATTCGATAGGAATCCATTAATATCTAATCAAACAACTAAAACATTCTACAAATTACCAAGTAAACACCATAAAAGTGTCAAAAGCAGAGTAATTAATTGCTTAAAAGTAAACATTTACATAGCAGATAACTCCGAGAACCACTGTTTCTTCTTTCTCTCTATTCTTTCCAATTTCATATTTGCTACACTAACAACAATCTCATCAATACCTAGAATGGGTGAACTTAGTGCACAAAATGATAAAGAATAAAATCGAATCAGAAAAACAAAAAGCACTGAAAATCTCAACGTTAATCGCAAAAAGGATGTGGAAATTGATAAAGAACCCTACAGAAAACCGACATTCAATAAGAAAACTAAACCAAAATTCCTCAAAGTCAATTACAATAAGAATTATTAATGCGCGTTTTTGGATTGATCTAGGATTCGTAGCTACTTGTTCAAGTAGCTACGAATCCTAGAGCAATCCAAAAACTCACATTCAAAATACATCCCAATAGAATGAAACGTCCCAAAAAACCAGTGAAACAAAAGAAATTATTTGCTACAGGACATGATGGTGATGGCACTGCTCCTCATTCTCCTATTGCTGGCCCCAGCAGCGCCCTATAACATGATAATTTGAGCAAAACGTCAGGCATTGCCCCGATTAAGATACATGATTCTCGTATTATTAATCAAACATATACTTATGTTCATAATATTAATACTAGTTATTTAAGATTAGAATTAAGTAATATTGAAAAATTTGTTGATTTTTTAGCACATAAGAATATTGATAAGAATCGCCTCAGTTTGATAAATTTAAATTTGAAATATGCAAAAAATAAACTGAATCAGATTCGGTCAGTGAATTATAGACAAAAGAGAGGAATTTTTAATGGTTTGGGATCTGCAATTTCGTGGATCACTGGTAACATGGATGCTAATGATAAGGAAAGATATGATAAAATTTTGCAGACAGTTCAATCAAACGAGTATCATCTAAGTAATAACGTTGAAAAACAATTTGCTGTAAATCATAAATTGGTTGAGGAATTTAATAATGAAATGAAAATAATACGAGCGAATAATCTGAAAATTAGCAACTACTTTAATTCATTATATAACGAATCCGACAGAATTGAAGTGAATCAGCAATCCTCTTTGTTATTTGACTCGCTCATGCTTTTGAACAATAAAATATCCGATATTGCCACAAGTATAGAATTTTGTAAAATGAATGTACTTCACTCAACTATAATTTCTCACGACGAAATTTCTCTCATGTACAAAAATTAAAATGTAAGTTTTATTTCAAACGATGTAAGTGTATTGTGGAAACTCAGGAAAGTCCATTGTGGCATGTTTAAAGACCTCATTTCCTATTTCATTGAGATACCGCTACATTCATCAATTTATGAAACATTTTTCTATTGTTTTTTCCTGTTAATCAAGAAAATGAGATTGTAACAACTCTTGCACATCCGTCTTTTGTAATCCAAAACGAAAAAGTGTTTTCTGGAAATTGCGAACTTATTAATGATAATTATTATTGTAGTAATATAAGTAGTATTGATGATCTATGTATTGACCAATTGTTAAATGATAGAAAATTATGTAGTCATCATGTAGGATGTAGTAAGTTAGTTTTGAAAAGTGGGATTTCTTTGGTAAAATATATAGATAAGTTATAGTTGATAGTTTTATATTGTTTAATGTTAGTACATGTACGATTCGAAATATTGACAAGAACAAGAATATTAATCTTTTTCCAAATAAGAAGACTCAATTGTTAAAAATTAATAATTCAGAAATGTTGATTGGATATTATCAACCAAATGTATTCTGGGAAAATGACATTTTAATTCCAACTGAATAGAAAATAAGAAATTATCTACTTTTAACTTTGATAAAGTTCATGAGGCAAATATAAACTTTCAACAACTTGATATCCTTGATGAATTGCCTCTGAAGGACAATCGAAATATTTATATTGTTATACTTTTACTCATAATTGTATTTTTATTAATAGTTATTGTTTTTCTCAAAAGAAGATGTGTTTGGCACAAACTCTGTAATTCAATTAATTGTAAAACTAAGGTTGATAACGACATTGTACAAAATGAACCACAAGAAATGTACCTAAGATTACCTTGTACTTAGTACTTAATTGAAGCTGAGGACAGCTTCACACTTAGGGGGGAGGAGTTACATTCGGTAACAAGTACCTTCCTATTCATAATGTGCTGACTCAGTACACTCTTTGTCTGTGCCATCTTCTTTTGATTTAGTCAGTCTGTTGCCAGATCTCGTGAATAGCACTTCGCTCTTACGTTATAAATGTATTCTTTTTTTTAAATAAATGTTTGATTTTTAAAAAGGCTATCGGTTACTCCAGTTCCTTAACTCAAGATATTCGAGAGAGTAGGCTAGTATGATTTATTAATTAGAGATAAACAAGAAGAAAAATGGAACTTTCAGTAGAAGAAAATAATTATATTGTTATGAACACAGAAAGAAGGAACAGTTCTCGGTGTTATCTGCTTGTGTCAACAACAACAAGTCTTCTGGTCTAAGCAATTAATAACTCTTCTTCTGACACTTTTATGATATTTAATTATAACCTTATAGAAATTTATCGTCTAAATCGAATATTGTGGAAAATGCGAGAATGTCTTATCTGTTTATTTAGGAATCTTATCAGACGTTTTAGAAAAATCTCCGTCTTTCTGGATTTTTGAAAAACCTATTTAAGGCGAACGCTTAGTTGAACGTTAGTTCAATTGTAATTCGATCTTTGATGCGATAAGTGGCAGTTCCTGTTTCCGTTAATACGGACAGTGCAATCGGACAGTGTTAATCGCAGTATTTTGTGACAGATTATTATTCAGGCTTGACAGTTTATTCATCGATTTAGTGCTTGTAGAGTTTCAACTGTATTGGACGCTTCTCCAAGTGTTGCCAGCGTTATTTTAGAGACAGAACCCATAACAATATGTTATATTATTTTCACTTCATGTCAAATCAACACACTTTTTTCGTTTGCCACCTCAGATTTTGATGAAATTTGTTAAACTCATCATAGCCTAGTGCTGGGGTTCTCAACCTTGGGGGCACGCCCCCCTAGGGGGCGTGGAAGAACTTCAAGGGAGGCGTGAGTTGTTTAGCAAAAAAATAAATAACAAGTAAAACTAACTGTAATTTACTCAATTTTTTATCGCACTTTTTTGTTACAAAGCAACATTCAAAAACTTGTAAAAAAAGCAGTGCCTGCACGCTCATTAATAATGTGAAAGTTTCTGGTATTAAGCTAACATTAATAATGTTAAAGTTTCTGGTATTAGGCTACATGCCAACTTCACAATCATGATCCTAGATAACTTTTTTTTAATTCTTTTATTTCATAATTATATTCTAATAATGATATGTTCCAAATTCAGATTTGTGTAGTAATACTGAATTTTGGGTATGAAATTAACTATATTTTCATTTAATAACCAGCTTTGGTTTCATATTTCGATTGTATTCATCAATTTTGCTGATGGCGGGGGGGGGGGGGTTGGTAGGGGAAGCATGGACTCACATCAGTGTTTAAAGGTGGGTACAGAACCTGAAACGTTGAGAACCCCTGGCCTAGTGAGTCATGAGACCAACAAAAATATATAATATTAGATTTTAATCTATGAGCTACAACCATTCTTAATTTTTTGAAATCGTCAGAAAACAGAAATCGGACATTTTTTTTAAATTGCTCTAGCAGCTGATGCGATCAAGATTGAGGGCTGTAAGTGGTATCATTTTGTAGCACTTTTCTTCCTCTTTACAGTGATATGTAACACGATAGGTGCTGAAATTGAAAAATTGCATGATGTTGAAGATCCATCTTGTTTCCACTAATATAATAAAAACTTAAATAATACTTTTAAGTGGAAATTATGACTCACGTTATGGCGTGACAGCCGTTTCACTCTGTTGTCAAGAGCATCGTCAGACGGATTCTAAAACTTTAATTGACGTGGACATAGCTTTAATTCGTTCTGAAAGCATTAGTTTTTCTTCGTTGAATTTGAGAGTGATCGAATCAATGTTGATTTTTTGTGATACCAACTGGTCTTCCAGTGATATAATTTGTGATTTCAACTGTTGAGAGTTTGAGGGTTATGGATGTTGGAAGTGTGGAGAGGTGGGGGGATGAGTAGGCGGGAGGTTTGAAATTGGGATTATTTTGTCAAAAAGGGAAGGTGAGAAGAAGTGGAGTTGATCATTTAAAATGTTGCCATGTTGCTGCTTTATGTGTTTGTAAATCTCATATTGTTCTAAAACATTGATTTTCTGGCTTTTGTGAGTGAAGTGAAGTGTCTCGTAATTAGTGTCAATGTCAGTATAACTGTGGCCTGTTGAAATGATGTTTTCGGCAAAAGTGGAATGTGCGTTTGGGTGTGAGATTGCTCTTGTGTGTTCTTTGAATCTAGTGGTGAATGTCCTGCAAAAAATTTCACGTAGAACCAAAAATGTATTTCTGTTTCTATTTTCTCAAAACGTTCAGCTTTAAAAGTGTTATGATTATTTAAAGATAGTATGTAGTTCTGTTGAAGACATGCCAGAATATGAAAATGGAATGAGAATGGGTTCAGTGTTGAAATAATAATAATAATAATAATAATAATAATTATTATTATTAGACTATTATTACTATCAATAACATCCCAAACATCTGATTGCCAGACTGGGGACAAGTCAAGAATAGGCTAGGTCTTTTTTCTAGCAAATGAGGTTCAGGAACTCTAAAATTTTCTCTATATAGGAACTCCATAGGGTAGGCCTACTTATTTATCGACTATTTTCCCTATATAGGCCTAATATAAATAAATTATGATTTGCCAATTTTGATACAAATATCTATATAATATCTACTTAACATTTCAAATTTACAAATATAAATTTAAAAACATTAAACTATAATTGAGAAAATATTCATATATGCCTAGCAAAATGGTACCGGAACGCCGTTCCAGAGCGTTCAGCCTGAAAAAAGCCCTGACTAATACTAATATTAAAAAACGAAAGTTTCAATAAGTCATATAGGTCTGTATACAATCGTTGTACATAAATATTTTGAATCGATTCTAAAAATTCATTCATCGAATAGAATGCCCTCTCTAAAAGCCATTTTTTAAGTTCCCTCCTAAAAATTATCTTATTTACTTATTAACTTTTCATGTGAAATTTAACGACTTGCAGTCAAATATTTATTAAGAATAAGTATAATAACTCACTTAATCTGGCCGAGCGCTTTCGAATCTATGAGATCCATCTTCAGAGGCGTGGGTTCCTAGAACAACTAAATTTTAAATCTCACAAACTTTTTGATCACATTTTACAAAAACCACAACACTTCTAACCAAAAAACTGACATGATGATCCAGGAACCCACGCCTCTGAAGATGGATCTCATAGATTCGAAAGCGCTCGGCCAGATTAAGTGAGTTATTATACTTATTCTTAACAAATATTTGACTGCAAGTCGTTAAATTTCACATGAAAAGTTGATATTTACAACGCAGTTCGTCATGGAACAAGAAATCCAGGAATTTATTTACTTAGTTGATCCTCCTGTGCCGTTTAGGTGTTGAGGTTTACAAGAGCTCTCCAACCTTTTCTTTCATGAGCCTTCCGCCCGTTCCGCCTTGCTTCCCTCCATCCCACTCCTTTCTCTGTCAACATTCTGTGCACACCATCCTTCCATCTCTTCCTTGGTCTTTCTCTTTTCCTATTGCCAACAACCTTGCATTCCCATACTCTCCATGGCAGTCTGTCCTCTCCCATTCTCAATACATGTCCCAGCCATCTCAGTTGTGCGTTTTCAATTGTTTTCACTATTGGGACAGAATTCAGGGTGTCTCTGATATTCTGATTCCTTATTTTGTCTCTTCTGGTTTTCCCAACTATTTTCTCCAGATACCTCATTTCTTGTGCCTGTATCTGACTTTTGATCCTTTCTGAGAGTGTCCATGTTTCACACGAATAAGTCAGGGTTGGGACATATGTAGATCTGAATATCACCAACTTGGTTGCCTGTCCCACCTCTCTCTTATTAAGGAATTTACAAGCCAAAGCCCAGTACAATCTACCACCAGCTGCTGCTCTGCTGTTTACTTCCTCCTTCATTTTACCATTAGAAGTGATTGTGGACCCGAGGTACTTATATGATTCCACTTGCTCAATCCTTCTCCCCTGGCTATATATTTTTTTATTATCTCTTTTCTCTTTAGCCACATGCATCACTTTGGTCTTTTTGAGGTTCACACACATGTTCTTCCTTTCTAGTTTCTCTCTCCAGATTACCATTGACTAAAAATTATCAACTCTTTCAATTTTGTAAATTACTGAGAAGCTGCTTAAAGACTTTCAGACCAGCATAGGTCAGAGAGCTCTCAAAAAGCTGAGTTCTATGGGAGCTACTTGCCAATCTACTACCATGCCTTGCATTGTAACTATGGTTCTCATTTAATGTCTTCAGTTTGTCCAAGTTCTTGTATCTCCAAGTACTAACCTCAAGAATATACAATCAGGTTATTGAGAGAATTCTCAGTTTGTATGTTCTATCTCTTCAACATTTGCACCCACCACACCAACCAACAATCTACAAAGAGCTGACCTACCACTTTTATGCATTAAGATCTTAGTTTTATTGACATTCATTTTCAGTTTATTCTCCCTGAACCAGTCAGACAGCTTAATGATCTCTTTGTTTAGATTATCTGACACAGCCTTATTTTCCTCATCCATTACAATTAGAGATGTGTCATTTGCATATTGGACCAAGGAACACCCAACATGTGTGGGCAGATTGTTAACATAGATAAGAAAGAGAGTTGGTCCCAGAATAGACCTTTAGGTCTTCATGCCCACCACCCAAGTAGAAAGCTATTTAGGGAACTGAGAATTCTCTCAATAACCTGCTTGTATATTCTTGAGGTTAGTACTTGGAGATACAAGAACTTGGACAAACTGAAGACATTAAATGAGAACCATAGTTACAATGCAAGGCATGGTAGTAGATTGGCAAGTAGCTCCCATAGAACTCAGCTTTTTGAGAGCTCTCTGACCTATGCTGGTCTGAAAGTCTTTAAGCAGCTTCTCAGTAATTTACAAAATTGAAAGAGTTGATAATTTTTAGTCAATGGTAATCTGGAGAGAGAAACTAGAAAGGAAGAACATGTGTGTGAACCTCAAAAAGACCAAAGTGATGCATGTGGCTAAAGAGAAAAGAGATAATAAAAAAATATATAGCCAGGGGAGAAGGATTGAGCAAGTGGAATCATATAAGTACCTCGGGTCCACAATCACTTCTAATGGTAAAATGAAGGAGGAAGTAAACAGCAGAGCAGCAGCTGGTGGTAGATTGTACTGGGCTTTGGCTTGTAAATTCCTTAATAAGAGAGAGGTGGGACAGGCAACCAAGTTGGTGATATTCAGATCTACATATGTCCCAACCCTGACTTATTCGTGTGAAACATGGACACTCTCAGAAAGGATCAAAAGTCAGATACAGGCACAAGAAATGAGGTATCTGGAGAAAATAGTTGGGAAAACCAGAAGAGACAAAATAAGGAATCAGAATATCAGAGACACCCTGAATTCTGTCCCAATAGTGAAAACAATTGAAAACGCACAACGTAATATTAAGTATGTCACTGACAACAGTAGTAGAATTAGAGATATTGTTTATTTTATAAGATTTATCAATTATTCTAAAGATACAATTTAGGAAAAATTAGAAATTGATGGCTAACATCTGTCATTAAACTGTAGAAAACTTAGATGCAAATGATGTCCAACAATTCGAAAAAGTATTGAATGGTATAAGAAACAACCAAGACAATGTTGAAAAACAAATTTATTTTACAATATGCAATGAATTTAGATATTCTGAATGAATTGAACAAAGCTTTAAATATAGTAGGCAGTAATTTTAAGGAACGCGTTTCAAAACTGACGTATTTCAACCGTAGATTAAGTGATTATGTAGAATTAGAAAGATGTAGAGACTTAATCAACTTAAGTTTCGAATAATATACTCTTGAGCTTGTTACAAGATATAGAGAAGTCGCTGACGTTTTGTAAACTAAAAACTCTATCCTATTATTATTTCTGCAAAACAACTGTTCTATGAAATATCAAAAATTTCCAAATATTATAAGAATAAAATGCTTGTAACAATAGTAAAAGAGTATAATATGTTTGATTTCGAAAGATTGCTAGATGTAGATTGTATAATTGATAAGAAACAACTTACTTATCTCATTAAGCTGTCAATTACTGACGAAGCAGACTTCAACCATTACAAATTAATGCCTACACCAACTAAATATGAAAATGATTATGCAACTATACTACCTAGAGTGACGTACTTGCTAGAGCCAAAGTCAAAAACCTTGAACATTAAGGTTTAGAATCTGATTGTAAAAATATAATTGGAAATAAATGTTTATGCTCATCACGACCTCGGCTGTGAAACTTCAATTTTGAAATAACAAAAAACTGCAAAAATACTGTTCTTAAAATACTTGAAAATTTGATAAAATGGGTTCCTGAACTTCATAAATATTTAGCTACATTTCCTCACCATGAAACTTTAAAAATTCAAAACTATAAAGAGACTAGAAACACTACACTGCAAGATTTCTTATCAGTGTAAACGAAAACAATACCATATCACTTATCACTGCAAGTTCATGAAACAAAGTGTTAAACAAACATCTCTGAAAAGTCCACCTCAATCAAGGTAATAGCAACAAAAAAAACGAAACACATTCAACAATTTTATTGTCCTGGATTTCTTGTTCCATGGCGAACTGCGTTGTTAATATTACTTTTTATGTGAATTTTATTGTTTTCGTATTATTAAGGAATGCAGCGTTTCCTTGCCTTAAAAAACTCTAGTTTCAGAAAAACCACCTCTAAACTGGACAAATACAGACTTTTATTGTCTTGACTTGAGTTCACTAGATTTAACCTTAATAAATTTGAAGAAGGGTTGTAAGAATGATTTGTCAAACTATAAATGTCTGTACTTTCAACCTTTTCCAAAATCTTCGAGGACATTATAAATGAACAGTTGATAAATCACCTGAATGACAATAAAATACTCAGTGGCATACAATTTGGGTTTATGAAGGGAGTCGGGGCTGAATCTGCAACTACAGTCTTTATCAATAACTTTCTGGGTGCTGTGGATGACTCGCAGAGGCCTTGTGGTGTCAAGGCTTTTGACAGTGTGGACCACAACATACTATTGAATACGTTGAGGGTATGTGGAGTAGAGGGTGAAGAGTTTAGTTGGCTCAAATCCTACCTTTTTGAAAGAAAACAACAAAAAAAACAAAAGTAATCTGGGAGGGAAAAATTATTGAGGCAAAGTGGAAATCTGTGCTAGCTGGTCTTCAAGGCCTTGAAGATGGGTTTCAACAACTCGAAAACGGAAAAGAAATCCAAGAATTTATAATTCAAATGCAAGTGTACTTTGAGAACCGTCAGTGATGCTAGCTGGATCAAAACTATTAAAAATACAATGGATTGACTCTACTATGATAATGTTGATTTTACAATAATTCGTGAGAATAGCTGATCGTCTGCAAGAAGCCGCTGGATAATTTATATGTGTTCTTGGATTGTTGAACCTTCACGAAATTATACACCACTGTACAGTACTGCTAGTTTTTACATTTTTATGATATTTCTGTGATAAATTCCATTTATCTTAATAATGAAAACCAGCGTGATGATATCAAAGTCTTCAGGATGTTCCACTGAATGTTTTTTATTGACTGATAGAAATCTTATCTATTGACCTTCAAGAAATGAATCGCAATCTTGTGTAGTCTATTTGATGTGACATACGATAATATCATTGTAATTGAACTGAAAACGTTCGAGCTGAAAATTAGCACCACCATGCAGAATGGGACCATCAAATATCATACAATAAGTTGCAACTTATAAAGTTAAACAAGTGAAATTTCCAAGCATACATTACATTATGAGCAGAGATATTCTTACCAGATATAAAGGGCTTCCAGCAAAAGCTCCCATGACCCCAGCTACTGATCCAATGCAAATTGTGTTCACTAATGACACGTTTCCATCAGGTTTTAAGTTCAAATTTCTTTTTTCTGCAAGCTCGTAAACGCCAAGCCTTGTTCCATTCAGTAATACTTGAAACAAAAGAGCAGGACCCAGACCCTTCTGCAAAGCAGAGACACCTTCTGTTTTTCCAATTACGTAGAATGCATGAAAGAAATTCTTGTAATAAATTGCATGAGCACCCTTTCCTTTCAGTTCCCCCTGTAACTGAAATCTGATTTTTACAACATCTAGAGGATTAGTAATAACTCCAGCTCCAATAGCAGCCAAGGCTCCCGTAATAAACTCCATCGTACAAAAAATGGTTTTGAAAACTCAGCATCAAAGTAACTAAGTATGACCCAGTAGCTAAAAAGAAAATTTACAATTAAAATATTATCCAACAATCGATCTAGGTTAAACAGAAAGAATAACAGCGCTGTTTTGAAGATTTCCCGACATTATGATCAAGTCTGCTAGAAGATAGAAAACTGGTTGTACTGTAACAACAATCGAAAACATATTTTACACTTTCCAGTACCGGAACTGTACAATATTCCTACACTGAGCACATTATAACAAAGTTAGGTACTTTAACTGAGTAGATCAGCTATAAAAAAAAATTTATGATAGTCATTATTTACAATAAGCAGCTACTTGATTGGTTGTCATCAACTAAAGTTACATAACCATGATAAGGAGTGATAAGGTGCAGTATGAAATTTATAGTGTGAACACAAAATAGCAATGCGCTCATTAGTAATCAAAGTTACTTAAATATTACTGACTAGATATTGAAGTTAATAAAATATTCATTGGAATCTAAAAAACTACAATGTACTAAATAAATACTCAATGTAACATAACCTACAAGCACAAACAATCCTACCCAAAAATGGTCGAGTTCTTACGAGCTTTACCGGTTAACTGGTAAATTTCATTGATTAATATATGTCAATGGTAAATTTAATGTTACCCATGGCGTCTGATCGGTCTACTCAAATTCATAAATTGAATTCCGTGTTTCGGAGGACACGTTAAGCCGTCGGTCCCGGTTGCATATAAAAAAAAAAAAACAGTCGTTAAAAAAGCGGCGAGGTGGAACTACCCGTAAGGGTCTCCCCACCACGAAAAGCCATACGAATTTATTATTTATTATAAATTGAATTTTCCAGGAACTCAACATTTTTTAATGCATCGGCTGCTGAGTCTGAGTAGTGATGAGCGTTATTTCGTTATCTGTGATCGAAGAATAACTTAAAGAACAGTTATCGCATCTGGCAAATAACTGTTATCGGGTTGAACCGTTCATTGATATATACTACTATAGTGATGTGCGTATCGATACATATCGTATCGAATATCGATACAACGGGGGGAAATATCGATCTTTTTGTATCGATACACGAGGGCATATCGATACACCCGTATCGATACAAGGAGACCTGTATCGTATCGTTTCGTATCTTCTGATTCTCTTCTGGTTTTAATGCTGATATTCATTGGGCGATTTCTGTTTTTATACTTTTTATATCTATTTTATATACTTTGTAAAATAAAATTACAACATTCTATTTTGATATGAATGTTTTTTTCCTGCCTAAACAGTCAGTCTTAGCTGAAGAATAAGGTTTGTCTTAGGGTACCTTAAAAACTTAAAAAATAGTCCTTGAAAAAACCTCAAGGCCATAAAAAGACTGAGATGAATACAACAATCATCAAATCAAATTATGAAGCATGCAAGGAGTCTACTTCACGTTTGTAAATAACAAAGAGTTCAATTGGTCACTGTGGAAAATTTGATATTATTTTAATTTAACATTATATTCAATAATAATTTTACATTCCCTAGGAGACAGGTTTGCTGTACGTAATAATTGAATAAAGCCCAATGATGCCAATGAATGTTTCTTTTAAGCATTATTGGAATATTGGGCCTTATTCTATTCTAATTTAACCTTTCTTGCTTTCTACTAAAGTACATAAAATCATTCTTTGTTTGTTTTAGATCGATTTGATATTTTTTCATCTTTCTTGCTCTTAAGTTCATAAAATCATTCATTGTTCATTTCATATTGATAATATTCAATATTGACTTGATACGATATTTTCATCCGATACGAGTGAATATCGATACAAACCTATACGATACGATACGCGTATCGATACAATGGCTTCCGATACGTATCGATACGCCGTATCGATACACCGGCCTGTATCGCCCATCACTATACTACTAGTAATATAATTATATCAATGGAACCGTTTAACTCTTAACGAATACTGATCAATCAGTGATCAGCTGATCACGGTTTGCAATTCACGGAATACAAGCTGATAACGTATGTGCCCAACTAACCGTTTACGGAACTAACCGTTTATGGAACTAACCGTTTAGTAGTACAATGTTTGCCGCATGGTCACTACTAAGTAGCAAATAACTTCACGGATTAGCTGTAACGCTTAAGCAATAACGTTTTAGCAAATAATTCAACTGAATTGACCGAACGAAATGAGAAACAAATAACCGATTGGTAGTACAGTATTTTGCCGCTGTGCAATCAAGCATTACCGTACTGAATATCAAAAATAAAAATAACCCTCTACAATTTCGTCATTACGAATTGAACCCTCTACAATTGTCAGTGTGTAACAAGCGACGCAAAACTAGCGAATTGTGGAGCTTTTTCACTCCTTTGAACGATGACATAGAATCATGCAACATGTGCAAATGCCAATTTTTCATACAAAAGTACTACATCAAATTTACGAAAACATGTAGAGGCCAAACACCCAACTGTGTTTTTACCACCATCAACGAAACTTGCAAAAACTAATTTGCCAATTGAGGTAAGTTGATCTATCATAAACATTATGCAGTACTGTATCAACAATAGGTATTTATATAGAAACGTTACTTGTTGAATTTTGTGGTGAATTTTTTTTGTGACATCTAAACACCCCAGGAAACAATAATCCATTGGAATTTTTTGGGGGTCGCGATTATTTCACATTAAAATTTAAGTTTTCCAGTGGTACTATTTTTCTTAGGCGCAAGAAAATATTTCCATTTGTGAAAACCCGCAGTGTCAAAAATCCTGACTTTCTTCAAGTTTGATAATCAGCTGACTCACTAATAAAGAATTCTTGTTTGAGGCACGGCTATGAGGCATGCCTTCTCTCAGTTCTAATGAATTGGAAAATTTTAATTGATTTGCATCAGCTGTGTTTCCCTTTTGAATAGAATCGATTTTCCTAACAATGGTTAAAAAAAATTATTATTTTAAATAAAATCTGTCCTATATATTTTGCAATATTCTTAAAATATAAGTCAATTTTTTTTAAATAATTGGTTTTGTAGTTTCTGTGTAAAAGCGTAATAAACAAAAAAAAAATCATTTCGCTTTTAATGATTTCCGGTAATTAAGTTAGTTGCATGCGGTTACTTGAAGAAGAAAAAACCTAGTCATTCTTGTACTAGGTGTCGTGGTGAATGAATCGGTTTTTGTGTGTTTGCTCAAGGTATTGTTGTGAGGTAATTTATGGCATGTGTGAAGTGACTTTTCTGGAGTCGATAAAAATGAATGATTAAGACATTTAAATTTTTTTTAATACATCACAAAGTTATAAAAGAAAAAATTGACTGTATGAACTGTGGAGATGATCTCTACGTGAATCGGGGCACTCTCATGTTTAGATGCCAGAAGAAGGTGGTGATTGGCAAGAAGGCGGCAAGAATTTGTGGGTCAGCCAGAGTGGGGTCTTTTTTTTGAGAACACCAAATCACATTGAGAGGGATGGACCACAAGGTTGGTGAGTGATGCTCTTTTATATATGCATGTAACAGTGACTTCATGATAGCAAAGGTTAACCGTGGTTAGGTCTTTTGTGAAGTAGTTCAGTCACATCTAGCCTAGGTTAGGTTAGGTTAGGAATTGTTATATTAAAAAAATTCAACAACTAACGTTTCTATATAATTACCAAAATAATAAAGGTATGAGGTGGTTCAGTCACATCTAGCTAGGTTAGGTTAGGTTTGGTTATGCGCGCTTTGCGTTTGGGGAAGGTAGTGTTTTGCAAATGTTTTATTCACTTGGTTTACATTGTTTTAAGATTTGGAACTCCTCACACGTTTGCAAATTATGAATTTTTCAAATAAAAATATAAATTTTTATGAAAAATGTTTTTTTCGAAAATTTCAATTTTTTTGTGAAATAATCGCGACCCCCAAAAAATTCCAACGGATTATTGTTTCCTGGGGTGTGTAGATGTCACAAAAAAAAATTCACCACAAAATTCAACAAGTAACGTTTCTATATAATTACCCAACAATATAAATTCAAGTCATAGTGACCAGAAAGTTAAAACAACTTTGGAAGAAAATTGAAACTAATTTTTAAACTTTTAACTTTTACATGAACTTATTTATACTCCTGGATTTCTTGTTCCATGACAAACTGCGTTGTTAATATTAACTTTTCATGTGAAATTTAACGACTTGCAGTCAAATATTTGTTAAGAATAAGTATAACTCACTTAATCTGTAGGCTGAGCGCTTTCGAATCTATGAGATCCATCTTCAGAGGCGTGGGTTCCTAGATCATCATGTCAGTTTTTTGGTTAGAAGTGTTGTGGTTTTTGTAAAATGTGATCAAAAAGTTTGTGCGATTTAAAATTTAGTTGTTCATTGAGAATGTTTTGTTTATTATGATGTTGAAGATCCATCTTGTTTCCACTAATATGTAATATAAACTTAATAAAACAACTTTTGTATGGAAATTAACTCACGTTATGGCGTGACGGCCGTTTCGCTCTGTTGTCTAGAGCATCGTCAGACGACCCACAGTACACTCTATTTGTTTACAGTACACAGTACACTCAGTTTTGTTTATTGTGTGTGGTGTGTTTGTATATTTCAAATTGTTCCAAGGTGTTGAGTTCGTGTCCTTTAGATTTTATATGTAGAATGTGTAGGTTGGTACTGATGTCAGTAAAAGTGTGTCCAGTTTGAATGATATGATCGGCAAAATTCGATTCAGCTTTATTCAGCAAATTAATATCAACAACAACACATACATAAAAAACAGTAGCGATCTTATCGCAAAAATAAAAGACACACAAATTCCTCACAACTCCACTCTTGCATCTTTCGATATAACAAACCTATACACCAACATACCTGTCAATGAAACAATAGAAATAATACAGAACATCCTTATTCACAACAACACAGCTACAGAACACATAAATGAAATAATAGACATCCTAAAAATCATCACTCAACAAAATTACTTTACCTTCAACAACAAATTCTACTCACAACCTGATGGACTGCCAATGGGCTCACCAATCTCAAGCGTATTTGCTGAAATCTATCTCCAACACTGCGAAAACACTCATATACTCTTTAATAACAAATTTTCACAGAACATAATATACTGGCACAGATATGTAGATGATGTTCTATTGCTATACAGAGGAAACAAAAGACAATGTGAACAACTTCGATCATACATAAACAAAATACATAAGAACATTCAATACACAGCTGAATATGAGCAAAACAATTCAATCAACTTCCTAGACGTCTCAGTTACAAAGAACACAAACCAACAACACAGCTTCAACATCTACAGAAAACCAACAATGACAGATACCCTAATACACAGCACCTCCAATCATCCAACACAACACAAACACTCAGCATTCAGGTCAATGCTACACAGACTCAACAACACACCGCTATCCACCGACAATTACCACACTGAACTAAATACAATAAAATACCTAGCACAAGAAAACGGCTACAAACACGACCTAATTGACAAACTCAATCATAAAATAAGAAACAAAAAACAAAACACCAACACCACTGACAAAAAATACATCACAATGACATACATTAATCCACAATCAAACAGAATAGCAAACATCTTCAAAAAAGCCGGCCACACCATCTCATTCAGAACAAAAAACAAAATAAAAAATGCACTTACACTCAAAACCACACTGAACACAAACAAATACGATCTCCCAGGGATCTACAAACTGAACTGCTCTGATTGTAACAAATTCTACATAGGACAAACGGGCCACACATTCAGACAACGTTACAAGGAACATTTTCAAGCCCTGACATCAAAAGCTGAATCGAATTTTGCCGACCATATCATTCAAACTGGACACACATCAGTATCAACCTACACATTCTACATATAAAATCTAAAGGACACGAACTCAACACCTTGGAACAATTTGAAATATACAAACACACCACACACAATAAACAAAACATTCTCAATGAACAACTAAATTTTAAATCGCACAAACTTTTTGATCACATTTTACAAAAACCACAACACTTCTAACCAAAAAACTGACATGATGATCTAGGAACCCACGCCTCTGAAGATGGATCTCATAGATTCGAAAGCGCTCGGCCTACAGATTAAGTGAGTTATACTTATTCTTAACAAATATTTGACTGCAAGTCGTTAAATTTCACATGAAAAGTTAATTATTTATACTGGTACTGGCTAAATGGTTAGAGCAGAGTCGAAATAATAAATTCTTGATTTTGATTTTCTATCAAAAACTGTTTATAATTACTATCACTATGGGTAAGTTGATGATTAAAAACAGTTCTAATATTTAAAAATAATCTAAAAACGTTTTACCTCTGAGACATATCCAGATTTCAGCTGAAAGCTGTCATTATTTAATGTCTGAGTTCAAGTAAACTTTTTTAGATTGTCTTACAAATTAGAACTGTTTTTAGTCATGAAACTTACTAACCCATAGTGATAAATCAAAATAATACTTGAAAGAATAGGAGAAACTATCTTTATCTATAAAAATGGATGTGTATGTATATCAATGTTCCCAATGGACTCCAAAACAGCTGGAGTGATTTTCATGAAATTTTCAGGCCATGTTTAGATTAGTCTAGTAACTAACTTTACTATATCAAACTTATTTTAATGATTTATATGCCAAGATTTCAAGCATTTATTGGCAACCTGATAGCCTGCTGTTTTCTATTTTTTACAACAATTTCAACAGTTATTGCTTTTTTTTAGGAACCAGCTAAAACTTCAGGAGAAGGAGAGCTGCTTGGACAAAGTTCTTCAGCAACAGCTGCTGGAATTTTCAATGAAAATGAGCGATCTATTTCAGTTGAAGTCCCTGGCAGAAGCACCTCAGTTGAAGTGAATAAACGTTCCCGACAGGAAACAATGTCTGCTTACATGCCAAAAAAGTCACCAAAAAGGGTAAGAAGTTTATTGACAATAAACTGATGAAACTTTTCACACATTATTACCATCCATTCAGAATAGTTGAGGATGAAGGTTCCAGAGAATTTGTAGAGGCACTAAACCCAAATTATCAGCTACCATCATGTCACATGATCTCAAAAACAGCCATTCCTGCCCTCTATGAAGAATGTTTGCATAATGCCAAAGTGATAGCCCAATCTGGAAAAACCTTTTTGTATAACAACAGATTGCTGGACTTCAATAAATACAACAGGCTACATAGCAGTAACAGCTCATTTTGTGAATGACAAATTCGAGCTTATATCTGTGCTTCTTGAATGCTCAGCCATAAGTTCACAGCACACCAGTCAAAATTTAGCAGATGAAATGACAAATATTTGACTGCAAGTCGTTAAATTTCACATGAAAAGTTAATAAAATTAAGGCTATTGTAAGTCATTTTAGAAAGAGCTGTGTAGCTAATGAAAAGTTTATGGCATGTCAGCGAAATATGGGCACAACTCCCACTCCACTGAAGCTGGTTCAGGATGTATGTACATGGTGGAATTCCACATTTTACATGTTGGAGCGATTTACAAAGCTGGAGGCTCCAATAAAAAGTACAGTGGCATTGCTGGACAAGGAGCTTCCTGTTTTAAGCTCAGATGAGTGGAAAGTGGCCAACCAGTTGGGCAAGATTCTGAAACTATTTGAATCAGTGACAAACACTATTAGTGGAGAGCAGTACTCCACTGCTTCCTTGGTAATACCACTGGTAAATGGTTTAGAAAGCGTGGTGACAAAAATGAGCCAGAAGGATTACTTGCCACCAGTAAAGGAAGGTGTGACCAATCTTAAAAATGGGTTGAAAAAACGATGTGGTACCTTTGAACACTCACAAACCCTGTTAGTGAGTACTTTCTTAGACCCTCGTTTCAAAAATCTAACTTTCTCTGAATCAACTTCAGCAGAAAATGCAAAAAAATATGTGAGTAATGCTCTGGTTCAAAGATTGAACAGCATGATGGACTCTGCAACTGAATGGGAGCCAATCCAGCAAGAGGAGACAAATGAAGATGAAGATGATGAATTTAAAGTGTGGTCCAGTTATGAGAAGACCATTTTGGAAACTAAGCCAAGAGGAACACCACTGTCTAGGGCCATTGTAGAAATACAAAGGTACCTAGATGAAGATGTGCCAGAACGCAAATCTAATCCTCTGGAGTGGTGGAAGAATAATGCTGCAATCTACCCTCATTTATCTGAGATTGCAAAAGAAAAACTGTGTACATTAGCTACATCTGTTCCATGTGAATGTATGTTTTCTAAGGCTGGGCTACTAATCACAGATAGGAGAAATCGCCTGAGTGAGAATAAAACGAAAATATTACTTTTTCTCAACAGCAATGCTAAATTAGTTACCAAATGAACTATGGAACTGAGAATCAAAGAACCATTTTATGCAATAATTATTTAGTATCATACTTTGTTAGTATTAAGACTGGTGCAATTCCTGATAATAGAGAAATATGGGATAATTATTATAGTCATTGTATACCATTCTTGTTCTTCCCTGTTTAATTGCTTAATATATTAGTTTTGGTTTATTTTGTTCTGACAAATTTTCTTCTGTTATAGTTGCATAGCCTATATTTGTTTAATTTTTGTATTTCCCCTTTCTGTATCAATCTACTTTTATTTTTAACCATATTTTTTCTCAATTAAGATCTCTTTCTGATAATTTTTTGTTCATATATTTGCTTAAATAAGATCTCATACATATATATTTTCTCATAAGATCTCATCTGTTTCAATTATGTTACATTGTTAATTGTTCATTTTATTTGTAAAAATTGTGTTAGATAAGGTTTTTTCATTTATAATGTTGTGAATAGAAATAATTATATCTTACAAGAAACTGTTTTGAAACAACAACTTATCTCTTTCTGATAATTTTTTGTTCATATATTTTCTTAAATAAGATCTGGTACATATATTTTCTCATAATATCTTGTCTGTTTCAATTATGTTATATTGTTGATTGTTCATTTTATTTGTAAACATTGTGTTAGATAAGGTTTATACTGTTTTGAATAGAAATACAGTATCTCTTACAAGAAACTATTTTAAAATAATAACTTATCTCTTTCTAATAATTTTTTTGTTCATATATTTTCTTAAATATGATCTCATACATATATTTTCTCATAAGATCTCATCTCTTTCAATTATGTTATATTATTGATTGTTCATTTTATTTGTAAAAATTGTGTTAGGTAAGGTTTTTTTTTCATTTATACTGTTTTGAATAGAAGTATCTCTTACAAGTAACTATTTTGAAACAGTAACTTATTTCCCCCAAAAATTTGCAATTCCAATTGTTTTTAAATCTTTGCATACAGAAAATAGTTTCTCTACAAAATAAAATTTTACCTATTTTTTTGTAATAATAGTGTATTGCTGCTGTCGTAGGCCTACAGTACTGCATAGTGCATACACGAGAACATTAATGGAACCAAGTGAACCTACGTACTGTAGTATTCATATAACTTGGCAGCGTATAGGACATGCTACATCTGAATCCAACATACTGCTGCCAAGTTATAATGAAAACTACAGTATATCAATATTGATAGATAGCCGTTATTAAAGAACGGTTTAGAATAACCGTTAAACAGAAGTAGCAGTAACTGTTAACTGCAAATAACGCTTTAGCTCATCACTACTGCTGAGAGCTGACAGCTGAGCAAAGTGGTCAGCTGCTCCCTGCTCGCTTTGCAATGAATGATAAAGTGCCTACTATTCTCACAGAATTTTTCATTTCAAATCCATTTTATACGTTTAATAGAGAGTTTCAAACAAATAAAAATATGTTTTTAATAACCTCGCATTTTTCCACCACAAAAATTCAAGCTATAGAGTAATGAAATCCAAAAGGCCTAGTGGTTTCGGCTTGATCAATGTTTGAGCTCATGGGAGCCTTCTGTATCTGTTCTGACTTACCGGTAAATGTTATCAGTGGTGTCTGATTTGTCTATACATATTTCTTAACGTCTATGAATTTGAATAGATCAATCAAAATCCACCAGTGACATAGTCATTACCGGTAAAGCTCCAATGAACTACCATAATGGCTCAATAGTGAGATTTATGGTGAGTGGTATCTGGTGTGCGCTGAGCGGTTAACCTAGAACGTACAAGTTGAAATTGAAATATTGAGAATTTGGCTAACTGAAGTCAAATTTAGAATTATGCTGGTAGCCTAGTACAAACTTCATATATTTATTGAATGAGCTTCAATTATTCAACGTTTACTTAAAAAATATCGATAGACGTTGAGGAAGGTAAGCCAGCTTCATTGTTTTCATCTATTATATCTGATGATATTAATTTGAGTTTTTAATAAAACTCGATGAGTTTTTTTAATAAAAAATCTTCACTAATGAAGTATTTCCATAATAAACGTACGAAACATGATTCGTTTTTGTAAACTCATCAGACAATAATTATGCTTAATAATAATGCTAATACTGTACTCTAATATAAAATAATGCTAATATACAATAATTTTGGTGTAAGTTTACATCAAATGCCAGGTTCGCTTTCCTCAATTTTTTGTTTATTCGATTTGTCATGTTATTCTGAGTACAAAACGGCTGCAGTTCTGTATCTTCTCTACGAAACAATCGAATGAAAATTTCGATAATATAGCCTATCTAACAAACTCAAAGCTAAACATAACATAGGCTTATATTGTTAGCAAAGACAATATCATTATAATGTAGTGACAATTACATTGTCTTTGTCGTTAGGTATCCTTTCATACCGACTACCGGTATCGATTCTCTTAGTCGATTGTTTCGTGGGAAAGACATGGGACTGCAGTCGTTAGGAGCTTTACTGGTCTAAATAAAAAAAACCTTGATTTTGGAACTGATTAACTTATTTCGAATGCTACTAAATATACTTCAATGCATTCACGTTTTGTAATAAAATGGATTGGAAAGGTATTCCTGTCTTGTAGAATATTTGAGGGGGAAAAATTATCATTTGAAAGTCGATTTCTTTCGTTTGATTTGACATGAAATTTTATACATTGATCTACATAAAGCTAAAGAAACAATACCAGAAATAATGCTGCTAAAACGAATTTCATTAAAGAGTACAGAGTTTTATAAGTTTTAAAGATAATGAGTTTTATTGGCTTGATTTCCGAAGTAAGTTGGATTAGACAGGTGATTAGTTATAGTGTAAGCTATTATTGTTATTTGAATCTATTGGAAAATTAGATTTACTACTTTTGAAAAGGTAGTCTAAAATTTGGAGGATTTTCCCTTGTGTGAAGGGAAATGCTAATTACTTTGATGGAGCCAATTAACCCTGGACTTACGTATCAGTAGGTAATTTACCCTCAAGTAGCCTTTCACAATTTTTTATCACACGGATATTTTATTTTTAGAATGCTCTATATTTATAAGCTTTATAGAAAAGCATTGAAATGAAATTACTAGCTAACGTTTCTCTCTGAGCCTAAATTGTCTGGCTTTTTCATAACCATCGAGCCTTGATGACCCAGTGCTAGTTTAGTAGCTAAGCGAATAGCGAGTAGACACGTTAAAGGTTGACCGTGCTTCAGCAGGCCTGGCAGGCTGAGCCAAATTATAGAATTACTGGATCTTCCTAAATTACCCCATATCATGGAATTTAAGAGACAATAAATAACATTGAAATGCAAAACTAAAATATGGAGTTTATCCACAACTGTTCAGTCAACTTTCATCAAAACAGTTTATTGGTCTCATTACAGAGAATTAAAATGTCTCATCTGAGCTGAAGTGATATTTTGGCAGCCTGCATATGTTTCATGCATGTCGGTTTCTAGTCCAAAGGCTATACTAGCCAAAATAACATTGCATTTTGGTGTTGGCTACACTGTCAGCGAGTAGCAAAAAAACGTTGACCAGCTCTCAACTTTTCGATAGTTAGTGAGCTACTTGACTAGTGGAAGATTTTACACAGGGTGAGTTGACATCCAGATTGTAGATTCGCCGGCAAGTAATGAGTAGCAATGCCATTTGAAATTGAAGCTCAACCAAAAATACAATGTACATTGAACATTGGGGTCTCTGGTGGGGGAAACTCAGTTGGCCTGTAACGTTTCACTTAGCTGCTAAATTAGTCCTGTCATCAATGCTTAACACTAGGGTGACAGACAACTAGTTATGCTGGTATTTTAAAAATTTCCAATATGCCTTCCAGGTATACCTGGTATACCTTCCTGGTATCTAGAGTTGGATTTGCAGTCATTTTGAGAAAGTGCCACATTATTAACCTTAAGCCTCGATTACATGGTGCGAGTTTATTAGCCAAGCAAGTAGAATCTTTACAGGCCAGCCTTGTTTCCCCCACCAGATACCCCAATGCAAGCATTGATCAAAGTATTTTTGGTTTAGTTTCAATTCCACAGCTACTCGTTATTTGCTGGCAAATGTACAATTTGGGTGAAATCTCACCCCATGTAAACGTTTTTACTAGCCCACAACCTACAAAAAAAAAAAAATTAGAGCTGGTCTACTTTTTTTGCTACTTGCTGGCAGTGTAGCCACCTTTGAGCTAGTAACCAACAAGCATGAAACATTGGTCAAGTTCCTGGGAGCTTTAACAATAACCGGTAAATGTTACCAGTGCCAGCCTCATCGGCTAAATAATATGAAGAAATTTATTCATTCATTGGTTTATTATATGAAATATATTAAACAATGGAAATTTATACGATGTTGTGTGGAGATTGGTTAGCCCATGATAGAACTCTTTTTAATGTTTTGCAATTTTATCACATTTCAGTCATGTAGAAGTAGGTTTTCATTACCATACTTATAGAGATAGCAAATCTGCTATAAATAATATAGTAATGTAACTATCATGAACTATTGTATTTCATTCACCTTCAATAATTTCAAGTGCCAATGCATGTGTTATGGTTAATATTAATTAGTACAGATAATCCACTAGCCAAGTACAATAATTTCAAAAGATGGACCAGAATGTTTACCACTGAGCACTGTGTTGTCCTTGGGAATGTCAGTGGCTGCAGCCACAGCTCTTTACCAGTAACATTTACTAGCCCGCATGAACTCAACGATTTAACCACACAGGCTGCCAATATGACACCTCATTTTCTGTGATAACGCCTATCAACTGTTTTGATAAGCGTTTACTGAATATTTGTTGGTAAACTCCATATTTTAATTTTGCATTGCAATATTATTTATTGGTCCTTAATTTTCCTAGTATGGTGCTATTATGGAAGTCCCAGTAATTCTATAATTATGTTCAGCCTGCTGAAGCATGGTCGGTTTTTAATGCTTCGACTTGCTACTCACTTAGCTACTAAACTCGCCCCATGCCATAAAGGCTTTAAGTAGATGAATGAACTCGAGCGTTTATTAACCACTATAACACTCCGTCGTCTTTGGATAATAATCTTGTCCTATTTTTGGGGTTGTGTGGAGGTTCAGAATTATGCAAGGTGATCTCGAATAAAGATAGTTCTGTTTTGGCTCTAACACAATTGTTTTAATTAAGAATTTCAAGAATATAATTATTGATTAATAGAGTACATGAAAGAAACAAGAATGAAATGATTTGATAGTGTAATTCAATCTAAAGCTAAATACTTCCCTTTTCAAAAGTATAACAATAGCTAATCAGTTCCTTCTCGCAAACATCGATATATAAAGCCGCGTCTCCACCAACCGAACATGCTCGGCGAACAGTGTTCGCTAGAATTATCTGATGTCGCCGAACATTGTTTGGTAGAGATGCCTTCTCGAACATTATGATCGGTGTGGTGGGAGTAGTGGCGGGAACCTGTTGTTGGTCATCACTGTTCGCTAACAGACCGAACATCTCAATTGAACTCACGAACATGTTCGGTGACCCATATGTTTAATGTTTGTCCGGTTTTTGTATTTGCCAACAATGTTCTGCAGACATGATCGGTTGGTGGATACGCGGCTTAAGAACACTGGATCGCTAACAGAGTAGACTCAGCTCGCCAGAAAACGCTCGGGCTCCATCGCGCCATCCCCACCACTGGATGTCAACAGTACAGAATTTCAGATAAGATGCCTCGTATCTACTGTACACATCTTCCTGTGTAATCGGCCTATCACAAACTAGTCTGGATTGTGATTCATTAAGTTCTTGAAAACACTATTTACATATTGTTTGTAGAATGGGGCCATTGTCTACATAAAAAAATATAAAAATCCTGTTGAATGTGAACTATGGAATTCAAGTCGGTTTCGTTTCTTTCACTGTAAAGACATGTATTTACAATAATTTAATTTATATAGGCCTAACATTTAAAAATACTCCATGCGTTATAGCGTGTGCAGCATACAACTGCACGAACAGACAGAAGAAAGGAAGTGGGAGTTTAATTCTACCAGTAAGTTGAATAGAGTTATTATTTTTATATAACTTAATTCAAAAAATCTTTCGTCTACTCTGTCAACATATCACCGTTCGGAACCCACCTAAAACTGTAGATCCATAATTATATCCATCGATATATAAGATAATAATGGATGACGTACTGACTCTAAAATAGATGCAATAGCAGAAATTATGGGGAATTATAAAGAATCCTACTGCAAAGATAACATAGGTATTATAATTATAATATTATTACAAGTAATAAGCATGACTATATTTCAGGTTATATAGTCAAAGCTGTTCAAAAAAAAACAGACATTTTAGGATTGTTGGAGTGCATTGCTAACAATTCACATTTTACGGATTTTGTATCAAGAGGGAAACTTTCAAGGCCATCTGAAGATGTCATAAAAATAGTAAAATATATTTATAGCGGTGTACTCTATCAAGAACACTATGGCATACTCGACGGTTAACATTTAATTACAAATACATACATGTATTTTTTAAAACCCACTTAGGCAATAATTCTATTGTTGAAAACAACAACTAACTCGGCCTAATAGAAGTTATTGGTAAAGTATTTCTAAAAATCAGTGGCCACCATTTAGCCAAAGAAACGCAAATACGATTAATTTGAAAAAACCAGGGCTTCGGCAAAAATGAACGAAATTAGTTTTATTCAATAATGTATAACGATTATTGTGCTAGAAATATAATGAATTTAGTTGTTACATCAAGTCTACTCATTTTCACCTCCGCTTAACATAAAAAATGGTGAAAATTTTAATTCAAGTGATTGAAATAAGAACGAATGTCAACAACGTATTGATACTGGTATAGAAAGCAATGCAGTAACCGTCTTGTCTAGACGTCCAGAACACTAACAGCCATGCAGTTACCGATCCAGGGTTCTTATATATCGATGCTCGCAAATCATGGATTTTAAATCTCACTTTTTTAAATTTAAACAATGATTACATAGCTATAATAACTTTGAAAAGTAGTAATACTGATAATAATGATTAAAATTTATATTGACACAAGATTTATTAGATGTTCAGATTTGACTCCTCAAGAGTGGCTGGTCAGAAAAAGTTGCATGTATGATATTTTTAGGCTGTAATCTTTTTCTATCCTTGTTTATGCTAAACATAGAAATTTTTTTGGAGAATACTACATTGCATCTCATGCTTGCAGTACAAGTTGATATTGATATATCGATGTTTCATTAATGATTATTCGATACATTAAAATGGCAATTTTGAGCCAGAACTATTGATGTTTCAAATTTGTATCATTATACCATATAAACCTTGTTTCAGTTAAAATGGCTACGAATTTCACATTTGGTAATCCAGGAACTGGGAAGCCAATTGGCTCAACATTGTTCTCAATGCCTGCAGCATCCAGCCAGGGTAAAGTTGTCATTTACATTACTTTATTTTAAAGAATAATTGGTGACAGAAATATACCATTAAATTTTTATCACCTATGAAGCGGAAATCAGTCTTTTTTTCCGTATCACTTACAATACATTAATGCCCGTATTTATGAGCGTTCCTTCAGTCTCCCTTGGGACTCTTGAAATGCCTCTCTTTCATTAAACGTGCTCACAAGCTGACTTGACGGCAGGTTACCAGTTGCCCGACCCTACCAGTTGGCGGACCAAAACTAAATTTTACGAAAGAAGTAAAGCGTACATTTTGTAACATTTTCAGGCTAGTTTAGGTTAAATCATAAAGTTTTCTTTGGTTGATCAACTAGTAGGGTCGGGCATCTGGTAACCAATCGACTTGACAGCTAGTCATTATCAATGTACAATATCAAACCTAACCTCTAATATGAATTACCAATTACCATAGATGAATATAAAGAATTTTACCATACGTAAATTAACAGTTACTGTTGAGTAATTATTGCTAATTTTCTTTGTAGTGGTGAAGGTGATATTGTGGAAGATATACTTCAGGTACCTTTACCACAGGAGGTTTATCTTATCCCAGTTGAGAAGAAATGTTGATGGGGTGGAAATTGAGAAGTAAATGAAGAATGGTTTTAATTGGTCGAATACACAGTGGGTTATGTTTCAATGGTGCAAAAATAGAATGTAATGGTTTTATTCATTTTTGATGAACCGATACTATATTATAATTAAAAATAATTGCTTCAAGATAGCCCATAGCCCTCTACCTTGGCTAGATCAGATTCGAGAGACTGATTTCAAGAAAGTCTTGTCTTGAAGATTTTCAAGTGAGATTCATAAATGCGAAATTCAGTTGAAGCTGCGTGAGTTTACTAGCTGGCAAATCAGCGAGAAACAACACTAAAAGCTGACCCAGCTGTCCCTGTTGTATGCATGTATTGAAAATTAGTGTTATTTAATGTAAATTATTATCAAGAGCCAGGCCTTTTTGGGAGAGCTGGGTTGGCTGATAGCTGGCTTGTAACTTTGTGAACTTGCTCTGTCAGTCATTTCAAGAGACCCTAGAATTATGAGACCTTGAAGGAATTCTCATAAATTCTGCCTCAAGTGCATAAAATAATGTTTCTTAGTCTAGATCCGCATCAGTGATGATGTTGGCCACTTCTTTCTAAGTGAGCCACAAGATCTCGTCTCCGAGCCATTAAATACTATGTATTAGAGATGTACCATTTTATATTGTTATGGGCTATCACTAAAATGATGCTGGCAACACTTAACACTCGAATTTCATTTACACAATTAACTCACAAAATACACTAATCAGTAATTATCACAAATAAAATCAATAAAGAAACAAACAGTTCAATGTCATTGTTTGAAGCTTATGCTCAGTATATACCTTATAAGCAGATTTATGGATGTTTTGTTTATTCCTTTTCTTTGATTTGTGTTGCAGTACACACAATTAATCAGGGTTCCCATGTTTTCCATCTTTATTGCTTGTTCCTTAAAATTACAATCTACCCCTTAATTTTTCAATGTATAATTTAAAATTCAATCTATCCTTTACCTTTTTATATCTGCATTTTTTTTGC
The DNA here is from genome assembly GCA_948455865.1 of Conomelus anceps. Lineage (NCBI taxonomy): Eukaryota > Metazoa > Arthropoda > Insecta > Hemiptera > Delphacidae > Conomelus > Conomelus anceps. The sequence goes on along the minus strand of OX418216.1, from coordinate 75,414,583 downwards.
ATTCTACTCCCTCTTGCGGTCCACAAGTGTGCCTTGTGTGCTGGAATGTATATTCTCAATAATTCTTTCAGTAAATAATATAATTTTGTATTCTCTATTTAGTTTCTATATAGCTTAAATTTAATTTGTTTCTTCTGACTACTAATAGTTGTAAGACATTGAAATGTTCTTTTGTTGTAAATTTATTTATTTGAGAATAAACTATCTATCTATCATTCAACTAAAAATGAAATTACTACAACAGGATTATCACTGTACAAAAGCTAATTACAAACTGATCAATAATTTAATAATAAATGTCTAATAAACTATTAAAACAATCAATAATAAACTGAACACTTATGAAGTACAAGGTCTGCCACGGCTTTTATCAATCACAATTATAGCACTATGTATACTAGCACAAACAAAGAATGTCTATTTTCATATTTGAATGTCCGAATAACAACTGACTTCCTGCTGACATGCACAGTCGCTTTTATAAGTTTGTTTGTTCTAGAAATCTCCATTTCCAGAGAGTTCCCATATGTGTTATTTTACAATAAATTGTTCCAAGATTGCATGGAAAGGCGACATGGCGTTACCAGCTTATCACTTACTTGAAGGTAATCAAAACGAAGCCACCTAAAACTGTAGGACCACCGTTCACCTCATTGCCAACGCACAAGTCTCAGTCTCATCTGGTCTTCACCAGCTAAGATGAACACCAGACCTGAGCCAGCCAGGCCACTATTATTGTGCATGTATATATACTGTAATTATTTAATACTATGTTATTATTTGTAAGTTGTGAATAAATCTGACATTTGCAGCACCCACTGGCACATCATCCACTGGAGGTTTCAGTCTTGGAGGAACAGGAGACAATAAATCAACTGGTCTCAATTTAACAACTGCTACAACGCAAGGTACAAAACCTACTCAACTTACGAACCATTTCTAGTTATTCTAGTTTTTCTTTATTCTCTACAATTTAGGGCCTGGACATGTATAGTATATAAGAAAAATCGTATCCGCGCACATAGTTTTCTTTGTGGATACATTTTTCCCTAAACTTGGTAGATAAAAATCAGTTGTACATTGTATGAGAATGAAAAAAAAAATAATGGACATCACTTATTGAAGCAGAGCATGATGCCAAATCGATGCTATGCACTGGTTCGGAACCCAACTAAAGTTGTAGATTCTCCATGTTTCCCATAACATGGTTTGGCAAAGTAAGGTTCTACCACCAATCAAAGTCATTCGCTTGTTCCACAAATTGAGTCTTAATCATTACTTGGTGGAGTAAAAACAGATAACAAATCAATTAATGCCGGCTCCAGAACTGTAATTCAGAACTTGTAATTCGGTTGGTGTAATAACCGAAACTAGTTTCTCGAAGTTTTAATAAATTGGTTGTGACAAAACTTGTAATTCAACAAGATGGAAGTTGAACATAAAATAATCAAGATCAGAATACAACCTTCAGTGTTGCACTATTATATTTAACATGTATAAACTACCCAAGGGTTTAAGGGGCCCACACACTAGCGAGTATGGCTCGCGAGTAAGACTCGCGAGTCTGGCTCGGCGAGTAAGACTCGGAAGAAAATCACCACTAACGTGTTGTGAACTTCCCGTGTCCGGCTCGGCTACTTTTCAAGGTCGGCTGGAGTGCGCCCGTGTTAATTCTGATCCATATAGCTCATCTAATCTCAAAATCTTTAAATTACAATCAATATCTGATTTGGAAAGTCATTTTATGCTCTAGAGAGAGTATTCGTTTTGCTAAAATTTCATAATAAATTCTTGAAATTTGATTATTATTATTATTATTATTATTATTATTATTAAGAAATGTTTTATTTCTTCTAATTTTTTTCTGACAAGAGAAAAAAATGTCAGAGCGTTTATAGGCACGATTTATGTTTTTTATAACAATTATTCTCCCACCTCTAAGTATCTTTCTTATAGATCTATAACATAATTATAGATATAGATATAGATCTATAATTAGGGAAGTGATAGCCGCGAGGCGTAGCAGGTATCTGTTCAATCAGATAGAGATAAGCTAAGCTGCGTTCTCGTAGGTCCTGTTTGTAACGGTGACCGATTAGATTCGCCAGCAAAAAAGAGACTGTTCTCTGCTGTAAAATCACTTCCTGGTGGTTCGGAACCCACCTAAAACTTTAGGTCCAACTCATCAATCACCATCATCCAACTCATTACCCACGCACAGGTCTCAGACCAATGTGGGCTTCATCCTCAGAAGAAGAAGAACATCTACAATAAAATATGCAAAAGTGTAATAGGAGGCCCATAGAATTCAAAAGGTCAGATGAAATATAGGATTAATTTCATCTACTTTTTACTCAATTTTTATTTTTCAATTACTTCCATTTTTTCCATTTGTATCGAAGTAATTATTGTTATATTGCAATTTATTAAATACTGTTATATTTATAATGATAATGTTATATTATAATAATAAATATAAAATGGGCATTGGGCTTACATGCAAAGGGATGTATTATTATTATTATTATCATCATTATCATTTAATAATTATTTATTTATTTTATACACAATTTATCTGTTAGCAGCTATTATTATTGAAATTATTTTTTAGAATTTTGTTTTTATGTTACTGTAGGTATTTTTTGTTGAAAAAACAACATTCGAATATTTATTTGTATTGTATTAAAAATAAGCTCTGCACTGCAATATTATCATTTTTATTTTCTCTTGAATATTCAAATTTTAATATACGGTTTCTTTTTTCTTTTTCTGTTTATACATTAGTTTAACTTGGTAACTATTTCAGTCATAGTATTGTCATAGTAACAGTAAATATACAAACTTGAATAGATGACTCAATCAACTTATTTTTACGTCTTGTGAACAGTGCAAATAATAGCTTTCTGACGTTCTGCTATGTTATAATGAGGTGCCGAGCCTGGCTCGGCTCGGAAAACGTCTACTAACTAGCGAGTCCCAGCCGAGCCCAGCCGCGCTTGTAGCCCTGCGCGAGTCTGGCTGGGCTCGGCTCGGCTCGGGAGAAAAGAGCCCACTAACTAGTGATTTTCTCCCGAGTCCGGCTGGCCGAGTCTTACTCGCGAGCCAAACTCGCTAGTGTGTGGGCCCCTTTATCCACCCTGTATTCAATAGTGTTGAATTTTAATGATTTTTTTTAATAGCTGCTCAACAAAAAACGTTGGCGTTCACGATGCCAACCGCAGCAAGTGGCGTGGCTGCTGCTACAACGGCGGCGCCTACGTTCAGCTTGACGAGCACTCCTTCTTCGGCACCTTCCTTATTTCCAAGCACAACTAGCACCGCACTGTCTCTGAAAACTAATGCGACGCAGCCATCTACTCAGCCATCAACAACTGCTACCTCATTAGTTACTTCTACAAAGTAAGTTAGTTGTCTTGTTTTTCTTTCAAAATATCTTACAAGTTTGTATTTTGACGGTCCGCATCTGTGCTAATTCTGTCTCACCTTAATAATTATGTTAGATCAGTGATAGAGTAATTGATAAAATTGTTTGAAATTCAAATAATGCAATTATTAGATCGTATCGGGCCACATTCATCTCCACCACCCTTGAGACACGACTTTTAAAAATAACTGACTAGTAAATAAATAAAGGATGCTGCTGTGCATCTATGCTAATTCTAAAAATGTTTATCAATGATAACAAGATTGATAAAATTGTTAAAAATTCAAATAACACAATTATTAGATTCGATTAGGTCTCATTTGTCTCCACCATTCTTGAGAGATGACATTTCAAAATAATTGACTACCGGTAGTAAATAAAAAGAGGAAGCTGTTTTAAATCTGTGCAAATATCCATTCTCACAAAATGTCATATCAGTTATAGAAAAATTGAAAAAATTGTGTTAAAATTGAAAATAGCGCCATTATTAGGTTGGATTAGGTCACATCACTAATTCTACCTTTTATAAGCCTTTTCCAAACCAATTTACGAGAGAGCTGCTCTGCATTTGTGCTAATGCTGTCTTATCTAAATATGTTATTTATTTATTTATTCATTTGCCTAACATACAATAAATGTAAATACAACATGCTATTGCCCAAAACTTCTTTTCACAAAATTTCAAATTAGAATCGAAATCTTAGGTTAAGTCTGTTTCACTAGAAATTTCACCTCGAAGCACAATAATTCACAAGTCTTTTTCAGACAAAAATATTAATTTTGATCTTACTTTAACAAAATACCACAGAGATAGAACCATTAATCTTATAAAATGGTAGTAGGCTATAAAACTCGGAATAAAACATGTATTACTAGGTCGGAATGAGTCACTTTAATCTATCCTTTATGAGTGTTTCCTTTTTCAAAATAATTAACAAGTAAATAAAAAGAGGATGCTGCTCTTCATCTGCGCCAATTGCGTCACACCTAATTATGTTATACCAGCCATAGAATAATTGGAAAGTTTGTATTAAATTCAAATAAGATATTAGGTTGTGTTAGTCTCATCTCCAGAACTCAAAAGTGTTTGCAATCATCAAAATAGTTAACTAGTAAATAATTATTGGAGGATGCCACTCTACATATTTTATAATAATGCAGGGTGTCTACTGGTCGGGAAAAGTCGGGAAGTCGGGAAAAGGTCGGGAATTTTGAATTTTTTGTGGATTTGGTCGGGAAAATGAGAAAATTGATTGTAACACTTATTTTGACATACTTTTGTTACGAGTGAATAATTAAATTGGCTAACAAGGAAAAAAGAATAATTCAATGTGTAGCTGGGAACAATTAGTCAATAAATTTTTGCAATAAAATAATCAAATGCCATTTTGTACATAGTGTGTTTTGGTATTGTACTGTGATTCTCCATACCATTAGTTCAATTTATTTGAACTTATATATCTTTTGTCCAAGGTTGTAAAAACTTGAATTAGGTAATTTAAACAAGTCTAACGCATTTTTGCAAGCAACTGCTCAGTCTCAAGCTATCTTTAATTTCTTCTAAACATGAATATGATTACAAAGCCAACTATGCCTTTTTTAATATAAATTAAGTCAACCTCAAATTGTGTGAAATAGCCCTTTAACACCTTCGATTACTGCAATTATTCCAGATGATAATGATGATAGCTTACCAAAGAGACTTATAGAAAGTGCTCAGAACTCCCTGGGTTTAAAAATAATGTTATTTAGAAGATAAAAATTTTAAACGATTTAAGTACAAGGTCTAAGTAAATTATGTAATGGCTTGAATTACTAAACTGCCCTCAACTAATGTTAGAACAACATTCCTTAACAACTTGCAATATGCAGCTACTATTACAATATGTAGCTAGTACAAGTAGTACTAGTACTTGCTGTTTTGATGGAGTCATCAGCCTACATTGCCCTGGAGTGGGTGATTTTCTTTTAATTGGCAGGTCAATTCCCCCGAAGGGTGGCTGTTACATTTTTGTTGTTGTGTTTTATAAGATTTTACTATTTTTTGTGTGAAAAAAGAAAGCAGATGAAATGTTCCAATCATCTAATTATTAGTGACCTCTTGTTTACGCAGTGATGGATCCACGGGGTCAAGGGGAAATTCCCCCCCCCCCCCAAACGCAGAAGAAAAAGAAGAGGAAAGAAAAGGGAGAAGCATAGAAAAAAAAGGAAACGAAAAAAACGAATGGAAACAATAAAAAACAGTGAAGAAGTGGAAAAGAGATGACAATATAGGATAGAAATTGGTAGGACAGAGATGAAAATTGAAAAATATGAAAAATTAAAAAATAAGGATAAAAAAGTAGAAGAAAATAAAGGAGAGTTTTCAAAGTTGCTGACAAGGGAGGAAAATGAGACAGCAATGCCTAACCAATAATTGATTTTCTATTGCAAATTGTTGTGTACTTCAGTATTTGGTCTAAAAATGATGCCAGTTCTGAAAAGTTTTTCTGGATTCTGCAACGTATCAATACATGGCTGAGGTCTACCATGGCAGAAAAAGCAACTTTTTTTATCAGCATACTTTATATTCACTCAAGATAATCACCCTAGAGCCTAGATCCTGGATCCTCAAAAAATTGTTGGGAGATTTTGACTGAAAACATACAGTACATAATTTTTCTTGTGAATTTAATTTTTCATCAACAGTTTGTTCAGTGGCGTAACTATGGAAAGGAATCAGGGGGATATTAACCCCCCCCCCCCCCCCGAGACGAAAAAAATGGAATTTTTGAAGGCCACTGTAAGACAATTTTTGACAAGAGTCAAAGAAGATGTCAAGAATCGCTAAAATGTGGTTTTGTATGAATTGATTGTTATTTTAAAAACGTTTTCAAGGAGTACACCTCAATTCTTTTGGAAATAAATGTTCAACTATCCTAAGGTACTCTACGGTACCCCAATCAGGAGCAGTGAGGGATAAAGTATAGAAAAGTAGAAGCTTCAAGTAATGTCCGATCTCTCATTGACAATAATACAAGAACTAGATAAAATTTGCATTGACCCATAACGTGTCAAATGTTAAGTTGGAAGAATCAATCCCTAGAATCAATTGAAATGTGGCTTTAGAGAGGTAATTTTCAAAAGTTTCCTCAGGGATTACCCCGAACCCCCGTTTTGAAATAAATAGCCATGTATATTGCTTAAATTTATCTTTAGAGGACTATTACTCCAAATTACAAATTTATTTTTTAATTATTGTACAGAGTCCAACTCCCCCAGCAACATCATTGGTCACCCTGCACCTTAGACTGACCCTGTAGTTATGCTACTGCTTTGTGTGATGTTACGATACACATTAAAAGAAGGTTATTAAAATTTGTGTTTCTTAATTTTTATACTGATATGGGTTCTATCTCTAAAATAACGCTGGCAACACTTAAATTTATCACTCGCACTTTATTAACACAAATTACCACAACTCACTCTGTTCAGTTATTTCTTACACAAAATAATGAAATCAGAACAGATAAATTGATAATGTTCAGCTAATAAAGATTTTGCTATACTACTGTTCAAAAATCAATCACTAAATGTCAAAAGGCCGATCTAATATTAAATAATAACTTTTGAATAAACTGTTCAATAGTAAAGTAAATTCGTATTTCTTTTCGTGGTGGGGAGACCCTTACGGGTTAACTGTTCAATAATTCAAGGAGAAGCGTCCAATACATAATAGTTGAAACTCTACAAGCACTTACGAGTCACTGTATAACTTTCAAGTAAGCCTGAATAATAATCTGTCCCAAGATATTGCGATTAACACTACAGACAACGAAAGTACATTAACACAGTTTGTAATAGCGCCAACGGGATTGCACTGTCCGTATTAACGAAAACGAGAACTGTCACAGTACACTGCCACTTGTTATCAATGTAGAACAACAACTCAACTCACTTATACAACATTTTCTCCTATTTATACACCTTTAATATTCCAGAGAGGACTAGACGGCACTCCACCTTTCTATCAACTTCCAAAATAAACAGTTAAGGACTCTCGCATTTTCCACAATATTTGATGAAGTCGATAAATTTCTATGAAATTCTAATTAAACATTTTAATGACATTTAGATAAACTGCAAGGTAAAGAGAGTGCGGGGGAAAAGTAAACAATTAGCCCAGACCGGAAGACTTGTTGACACAAGCAGATAACACCGAAAATCACTGTTCATTCTTCCACAACAATACTTTTTAGGTCAAGTACCTCATAATGTAATTATTTTTCGAATAAATCTCTATTGTTTATTGAACAATAGTTTTATAGCAGACAGTAGACAGTCAAGAGGCTTCATCCTCCAAAAAAGAAAAAAAAAGAGTCCCACATTTTTGGACTAAGGATTTAGGGTGATCAATGATTGTGTTATCTGGGTGAATTTAAAGCAGGGATAAAAGGGAACAATGATTGTCCCTGGAAACAAGAGCTCTGCCCAATGATGAATTTAAAAAGAGGACGATGGGATTTTTTAGAAATAATTCTTCTGTGTGAAATCTAGTCTGCTCCCAGGATTCATATTATCTATTCATAGAGCATCTATCATCTTTCAATTCAATTGATAGCTGCTGTCTTAACCAATAACATAATTTTTTTGTAGTTAAGTACATATTATGAACATTTTATTGTGATATTCCCACTTAATGTTTATGTGAGATATAAACATTAAATTATGCATTGAACTTGAAATTTTTTCTACATTGATTGCTCTATTTACACTCAGAAATTAACTTATATTCTATTTACACCCATTAGTTAAAGTTTCTGGGTTTTTTGGCAGTATAAGACGTTGTAAAGGCATTTAATCATGAATAATTTTGTATCAGAAGTATAATATTATACTCGCGCTTCGCGTTCGCCAGGGGGTTGCACCCCCTGCACCCCTGCCATAGGGTCTGTGATGTACATGCCGGTAATAAAATGCTGAACTTTTCTGCATATTTCTTTGTACAAATTATAGTTACCTCCAATTATCAACCATAAAAACAAAAATTTTTCCTAAAAACAACTATTTGAAAAAAAAATTTGGGCAATTTTCCCCCACCCATCATCAATAAACGGCCCAACTGAAAATGTTCCGCCACAAACCATTGTGCTCAGTATATTAATAATTAATTAAATTAATAATAATAACTGATCATTCTCTGTAACTTCTACTTCTTTTCCTTTTTTCATTCGTCCTCTTTCTTGTCATTTTTATTCTTCTTTTTCTTGTCTCATTTGTCCTATTCCTTCTTCTTCTCCTTTCTCTTCTCCTCGTACTTCTTCTTCTTTTTTTCTTCTTTTTCTTATACTTCTTCATTTTCCTTCTACTTCTTAATTTCTTCATCTTCATCTTCATCTTCTCCTTCCTCTTAATTTTCTCCTTCTTTTCCTTCATCTACTTCTTCTTCACCTTCCTCTTAATTTCTTCTTCTTCTTCATCTTAGTCTTCTTTTTGTTCTTCTTCTTAATTTTTTTTTTTTACTTCTACTTCTTCACCTTCCTCTTAATTTCATCTTCTTCTTCATCGTCTTCTTCTTTTTGTTCTTTATCTTCTCATTCTCCTTAATTTTCTCCTTTTCCTTTTTCTTCTTCATCTTCTTCTTCTTCTTTTTGTTCTGTATCTTCTCATTCCTCTTAATTTTCCCCTTTTCTTCCTTCTTCTTCATCTTCTTCTTCTTGCACACCCTGCACCCTGCCACTGAGTCTGTGATGTACATGCCGGTAATGAAACGCTGGACTTTTCTGCAGATTTCTTTGTACGATTTTCAAACACATTTGTTCGAATTTCTTCATATCCAGTTTTGAAAGGGGTTGTTTTTTTTCAATTGCCACTTAGAATGGTTGAGCTTTCCGATGTCAAATCTGCTCTTAAAATCGTATTTTTCGAAAAACGTTCAGGAATATTTTTCAGTTATTTTTCTATTCTTAATCAATTCCCATGAATAAAAATATCAGAAAATTAACTTTTGAAATGATCTAATTTTTCAACATCCTCCAAAAACTACCCCTATCAAGAAACTTCAAATTTATTCTCTTTTTTGTTTCAGCCTTGGTTTAAATATTAGCTTCCATTCAGAAAAATTCAAATTTTTCATAAACAAAAAAGTGAAAAATTTTCAAAATTGCATTATTTTAAGATCTCTCACTTTGGCACCCCTTACTCAGAAGGGGATGATTTTTTCAAAAAATGTTCAAGAATACTTTGAGTTATTTTTTCATTTTAAATTAATTCTCATGTATTAAATTTTCAAAAAATCAACATTTGAAAAGATCAAATTATTAAACCGCTCAAAAGCCACCCCTATGGGAAAAATTGAAATTCTTTCAGTTTTCTGTTTTAACCTTGGGTTTAATATCAGCATCCTTTCAGGAAAAGTTCAAATTTATCATAAACAAAAAAGTAAAAAATTCCCAAAATTGAATTTTTTGAAGATGCCTCACTTTGAGCACCCCTCACTCTGAAGGGGATGATTTTTTTTAAAAATTCTCAACACTTTTGACTCATTTTTTATTGTTAATCAAAACCCATAGATAAATTTATCAAAAATTTAATTCAATTTTAAAACATCCTCCAAAAGCCACCCTTATCAAAAAATTTGAAATTTATTTGGTTTCCTGTTCTACAATTGATTTTAATATTTCCTTGCAATCAGAAAAAATCTCAATTATCATTAAACAAAAAAGTCAAAAATTTCCAAAATGGCATTTTTCCAAGATGCTTCAGTTTGGGCATCCCTCACTCTGAAGGGAATGATTTTTTGAAAAATCATCATGAGAACTTTCGAATTATTTTTTTATTGTCAATTTACTCCCATGGATGAACGTTTAAAAAATTCAATAATTAAAAAGACCAAATTTCAAAACATCCCTCAAAAACCATCCTTATGAGGAAATCAGGAATTTCTCTCATTCTGTGTTCTATCCTCAGTTTAAATATCAGCATAATGTCAAGAAAAGTTCATATTTCTCATAAACAAAAAAGTCAAAAATTTTCAAAATTGCATTTTTGTAATATTCCTGTATTTTGGCAACCCTAACTTCGAAGGGGATGGTCATTTCGAAAAATGTTCATGAATACTTTTTACCTTATTTTCATTGCTCTATCATTCCCCATCAATAAAATCTACAGAAAACAAATATTTGAAAATCTCAATTTTTTTCAACCCCTATACAAACCACCCCTTGTGATTGGAAACCCGTTTCCATAAATTTTCAGCATGAGCCTATTTCCATCATCAACTCCCCTTGATAAAAAATTAATATTATTGATCAACAAAAAAGTTCAGAATCCAATTTCCTCCATTTGCCCCCCTAAAATCAGTGAAATGGCGTTTTTCGCCCCCTACTCCAAGAGGGATGATTTTTTCGAAATTTTTCAAATCAGGGCACCTATAGTTTTTCATGCTCTATTCAATGGAAGAAAGAATTTCTCAAATATCTCGATATTTAGATTTACCCCCCTAATTCATCCCCCCTAGCAACCCCCTAAATCATTATTTGGAGCACCATTCGATTTCATCCTTTTCAAAATACACTTACCTCCCATTATCAATCATAAAAACCAAAATTTTTCCCCAAAACAACTTTTTTTTTTAAAATTTGGGCAATTTTCCCTCACCCCCCACCCCTAAACGGCTCGACTAAAAACCGAGCCACACACCATTGTGCTCAGCTTAACAAGCACTACAAAATCAAAAAAAAATTCAAATATCAATATTTAAAAATTTCACTTTTTTCACCCCCCCCCCCTCCAAAACGCCCCCCGTCGAGTTTTTTTTAAATTTTTCTAGGGTTCAACCCCCTCTAAAATCCAGTTAACCTTCATTAAAAACCACCAAAATCATAATAAAAAGTCCGAAAAATCGAGGGAAAAGGCGCCTTTAGTCACAGAGCGAAACAGTCAAGAATTTCGTTTCGCCTTAAGTCACCGAGAGTCGGAGCGTTCTGCGCATGCGCGAAGTCACGTGACCACCACTCAGCTTCTATCGAGTGTCCACTTTTCCAGAGGATCTGACAGCAACTCAACAATGAAACCACTCATATCCATTTTGTGATTTATTCAGGGGTGCCTACAGGGGGGGAGCTATGTCGCAGACTGCGTTATTGAAATACTTGGGGGTTACAAAAAAGGTTTGGTGGGGGGGGGGAATATTTGATTGTTTAAAAGCCATTTAGGTTCACATTCTTATTTAGCTATTTTGCAATTAAGTTTATTGAGCAGAAGTTCATACTGTATATTCATTTCATTGATATTTCTTTTTTTACCTTTACAAAAAAATGTAACCTATGTAAAGCTATGTAACCTATGTAGCTGGTATCTGTTCAATCAGAGAGATAAGCTGCGTTCTCGTAGGTTCCGTTCGTAACGGTGACCGATTAGATTGGCCAGCAAAAAAGACACTGTTCTCTGCTGTAAAATCACTTCCCGGTGGTTCGGAACCCACCTAAAACTGTAGGTCCAACTCATCAATCACCATCATCCAACTCATTACCCACGCACAGGTCTCAGACCTATGTGGGCTTCATCCTCAAAAAAAAAAAAAAAAAAAAAAAAAAAAAGAATCTCAAAAAATATACATACATTTTGTATATTATTGACTGGGTTTGAATTTTTTCAATACCTATACAAATCTTCTTTTAGTTTTAGATAGAATATGAGGGCTTATTTTTCGCATTTCTTTTTTTTGTGAGGATGCCTAATTTATTGGGAGGGCTGAATTTAGGGGTGTGAGGCTTGGGGGGGGGGGGTGAGCACACCTAATTAATAGGGTGTACCCACATTCTTCTATTTTTCACATTGCGATCCAGCAACTGAATGAAATTCGACATCATTTAAACGATCTCTTCCTCCTCATCCATCATGCCTCGATTAACGCTACTAGATACACTAGAAACTTCTATAATGAAACTACTATAGTGAAACACTAGAACTGCTATAAGTTCACTCTGCGAAAGCACAGTCGCGACTTGGCTGTGAAACCGAGCCAAATTTTGGCAATGACTTGCCTCGCCTCGACTGTTCATGTGTGTGGCCGGCCTTAGGATTGTCAAAAACTCATCTCCATTTTTAAAACAATTCCATTATCTCATCCTCATATTTCAACAACACTGTAATACGTGTTTTATTAGATTACACACACATAAACACGTTTTTTTAAATATGTGATATATGGATTTCAACCGCCTTGGTGAGCTGAATAGAAAGAGCTATCACACAATTTTGTTACGGGCTCACTAGAAAATTGCTGACAATTTCATGTTTGCAGTCTCAAAGAGGAAGGTAGCTGGGCCTTCTCCTTGTTTCAGATCAGCTACTTTAAAATCCTGCAATGCATTTTTGCCAGCCATTTTTTTAATGAAACTCAAAAAAATCTAGACATTTCCATTTATTTCTTGAGGGTTCTAATTCCAGTTATTTCTATCAAAACAGATAACGTTATCTTGAACATTCTCTCAGAATGTGCGAACATTCCAGATGACCATTTGCGTAAGAGATTAAGAGAGGAATGGAGGATCGGGAAGAAGACAGAAAAACAAATGCATGTTATCTGTTTAACCAGAAGTACTGTTGACATAATGCAGTAACATGAAAGGATGTTCTCCTCTTCATTGCATTTTCTAACAATATGACTAAACCTGAATTATTTTGAATTGAGTTGAATTTCATATTCAATACAATAGATCCTTCAAGTTTATTAGCCTAATCCAAGTGGATTTAAATTCAATTAACATGTTTGTCCCACTACGCATCCCTGGTTACACAGAGTTCATAGCAGCTGTACTGGGAACTAGTATTCCTCCATTTGTCGATGAAAGTCCTGTAGCGTAGAGCATTAACAGTAGTAGAGATCGACATGCGCAAGGCAAATTCATAAAACTTTCGAGAATAACATTACAAGCTATACCACCCTCTTTAGAAATAATTTGTAATTTTCTTTGTAGTGGCGAAGGTAATATTGTGGAAGGTATCCATAATGAATAATGAGACGAAATTGTCACAACCACACTTCAGTTTGTTTGAGATTGATAATGGTATAACGCTTGGCGTAGTTGGTTTGGGCATCGCAACTTCAGCTTGCGGTCGTGGGTTCGAATCCCGCTCCACCGTCAGGCATTTTTATGTAATCATTCACCTCATTACCCACGCTAAAGTCTCGGACTCATGTGGGCATCATCAGCAACAAAAAAAAATAACCGAAACTAGTGTCTCAATATTTTTAATAAATGTGACTGTGACAATTTCGTCTTATTATTCATTAAATAATTTGTAATAATTAGATTTCCTTGTAAAAGCTCAATTTCTTCTAGAATATCTAAATTATTATAATATAATAAAAATACATTTTGTATAGGCTACTGTATAAATTTGTTTGGTTTAATTTTGAAGTGCAATGAAGGGATAGTTTTTTTAGTAACTTTACGACTGGCAAAAAATAATCTAGAACATAACTCTGTTTTGTATGTTTTACAGTGTGACAGCTGCACCAACCAGTATTGGAGCTGGTACAAGTATGAACTTTGTACAATTGGAAGAAACAATCAACAAGTGGACAATGGAACTTGAAGAACAAGAGAAGATTTTTGTCAATCAGAACACTCAACTAATTGCTTGGGATATGCAACTATTGAAAAATGGCGAAAAGGTACAATCAATTATTATTTAGATCCAATAAATTAGGCTACATAACTCACATTACTTTGGCAGTTTTAATAAACCAAAATGGATGAATATCAAGTAGTTTTCCATAGTGTGATACGTGAAGGTGATAGCTTTACATATTATACTGTGGAAAATTTTTAATCGTTATTAATGTTAGAAAAAATTTCTTCAGCAATTCACATGATTGAGCGAAAAAGAGTAGCCCTACTTACAGCTGATAGTGTTGGAAATTGAATAGTGTTAAATTTGAAATAGCTGTACCTACATTAAATTAATAATTATAGTTATAGATAGGTGAGTGCAGCTTGCGTATTTGTTTTTAAGAGGGAATTGACAAATTCTCAACAAATTCTAATTATGCAACAAATAATGTAGTGACTAGCTGATACACAGAATTTTGCGCTATCTCAGTAATAGTATGTTGGATAGTTTGTTCATGTCTCTCATAAATTTCGAAAATGTATTTGCATATTTGCATTTAATTTTTCTTGCATTGTTTTACAACTCGGTTAAATCTGGTAGTCTGAAAATAGACGTTGCATAATAAATCACATCTCGTCTCACATTGTCAAGGTGAGATTTTTCGAGGAACTTAATAAAAAATTATCGAAATTAATGTAAGATCTTCCAAACTTATTTAAATGGGCTTGACATAACTCTGTTAACTTAGTGAGGAAAGCAATCGCAACCTAACTCAATCCTCATTTGCATAGTTTGTTTTACCAAAACTGCTTTTCATTTCTAAAGAGCAGCAGCCGTAATCGGTTATATAAAAGCAATACATAGATATCCTTATGTTTATGCTAAATATACTGTTTCTCAATTATTATGATACAGCTGTAGTTCGTCGTTGTATTGAGGAATATATTCAATAACGATGGAAACGTTCTCTTTCAGATAATAGAACTGAACAAATCTGTTATTGAGGTGAAATTACTCCAGCAGCAACTAGACCATGAGCTTGACTTTATTTTGGCACAGCAACGAGAACTAGATGAGTGCCTTACACTGCTCAGTAAGGAGCTGTCCACTACTCCTGTCAATATTGATGCTCAGCGAGAGCACACGTAAGTGTACTTTATATCAATCAATGAATTTTTGAATCACTATCAAATTTGAGTCACAATTTTATTAATCCTAATACATAACTATTATTGATATAATATAACAAAAAATAGATGTTAAACAATTATACATGAAAGAAGACGGAGGTGATGGATGTGTGAAGATAATCATTATATTAGAACGATAATCTAAGAAAACAGACTTTAAGAGGAAAGGGAATAAGACTAAGTTGGAAAAACAGTGAAGAGGATCGAAGAGGCAGGTTTAAGATAGAGGCTACAGGAAAAAGGTTAGAGTTGAGAAGACGCACTTGACAAAAAGAATTGTGTAGAAAACTTTAAAGAAGGGAACGGCGACTCCATTTGAGGGAGAGTCATAGCTTTTTCCGATGATACAGCTCTACTCTTTGAGGGGAATACCTGGAATGAGGTTCTCAATACAGCTGAAGCAAAAGTAACGATAATCAATAAATGGCTGAGGAATAACCTTTTAACAATAAATGCAAACAAGACGAAATTTCAATTTTTTTTTTAACGGATCTCACAAAGCCATCAAGAACTTCACTTAAGCTGCATCAATGCACTGACATAAGCCAGCCGTGTGATTGCCCTTCACTCCAACGGGTCGATAGAATAAAATATTTAGGCTCAATAGTGGACGATAATCTGAAGTGGGATTGGCATATCATTCAAAATGTAAAAAGGATCAGAAAACTATTTTCAAATTCTACCTGCTTCGCAAGATCCTGAACCATGAAACTTTAAAAACAGTTTATTATTCGTTAGTAGAATCTATTTTAAGATGTAATTGTTTGGGGAGCTACAAATTACACTCATATTGCACCTTTGCTTGTAACTCAGAAACGTATACTTAGAATAATACATTTTAAAGGTAATCAGTTTCCAACAATTGAACTATTCAAAAAAAGTAAAGTACAACTCAGTGTCAGACAACTTTTTATTCAGGCGGCGCTCTCATACTTGAAGAAAATACCAGAACAATTTAGATTTGTAGATCACATTCATCATACTAGGTTAAGAAATGTAAATATTTTTATTCCCAAACATGGCATTTGGACAAAGATCTTTTATTTACATAGCACCAAGAATGTATAACATTATTCCTGTAGATATAGAAGTAGAAAGAATTATTTATCGGTTCAAAAGAAAATTAATAAATTGGATGATAGCTCAGGAAGTAACGCAATTTGAAAATTTAGTAAGAGTTCGAATCAATTATTATATTTTTGTTAGCATTTATAATTTTCTTGTATTATTATGATATTTTGATATATCATTAAGTAGGAGGTTTTTTATTTTTCACATTTATTAATTACATAATAATGCACTAACACATATAGCTTCATTTTTGAAAAATATTTTAACTATGTATAATAATACTGATGTAGATTGCTAGGGAAGAAGAAATAATAGTCTCACCCAGCTGATGATGTTTGTTTATTTTAATGTTGTTGTTGATCGTAAAGTGTGTGAGTTGAGATCTGTGTAAGTTGTAAGTTACTGATCAAATAAATAATTTCTGTAACAAGTTGAAGCAAGGACTATTTATTTTTTTTATTTATTTATTCAAACCCACGGAGGCGACATACTACAATACTAATACTATTATAGTATTAAAAAAATATATATATATTAACAGACTCATATACCCCTACACATAGTTTTCTATAGAGGGGTTTCTAAAGGTGAATTACTGATATAACATATTCTGTATTTATGAAGTTCAACTAAAAGGATTTTGTAATTATTATGTTATTATTGAATAATAAATTTTGATTTGATTTTTGATTTGAATAAAACGTGGTGCAGACAAAGATCAAAAATAGCATAGATTTGATCACTTAATAGGAAGGAAAATAAGTTAGTGTTTCCAACAGTTTTACCTATTTACTTCAATTTTTGTCCAATATTTAAAATGTTGAGAGCTTATTCAAAAACATCAGATTCCAAATCTCTGTCAATATTTCAAATAATATATTCATTTTCTACGTATTCGTTGACTATCTGCTGATGCACTTGTAATTGAAGGGAAACATAGTACAGATTGACAAGATGAATCTGAAATGTTATGTTCACTTGAAAAATCACAAAGAACATCAGTTTCGAAACGAAATTGATCCTTTACATTCTTTCGAGATGAATGCCATCTTAAATAATTTTTATTTTATAGCTCTAGTTTCAGCTTTTCTGTCGAAATAATAATGTAAATATAATCTGTATTAATTTATTTATTAAAATTTCTGTTTTAGCTATCATATGGCTGAAAGTTTGGATACACAGTTGAAGCAAATGTCAGAGGATTTGAAAGAGATTATTGAACACCTGAACGAATCAAACAGAACGCAAGACTCCAATGATCCTGTAAGTATAAGCAGATATATGGATTTATGGATTATGGATTTAAAAATAACATTCTCCGCTATGCACTAAATCAGTGACGTAAGTCGAGCAACACTGTATTTCAACTCTATTTCAATTGCGAGTGAAACCAATACAAACTCTGAAT
This sequence comes from Conomelus anceps, assembly GCA_948455865.1. NCBI lineage: Eukaryota > Metazoa > Arthropoda > Insecta > Hemiptera > Delphacidae > Conomelus > Conomelus anceps. The sequence continues at coordinate 75,396,888 of OX418216.1, read as the reverse complement.
GGGAAACTGAGATAAGATAGTTACGAGAATGTTTCAGACCTATAGAATTCGGAACCAATAAGAGTAATACGCATGCAGACTCAACTACTACATCACAGAGGTAGCCCTTAGAACGCGTTGAATAAAATAATCGGATAGTTTTTATTGTTGATGATCCTTACCGATAGAAAATAATAGGCATTTGGAGAATAAATTTTTGTTCTTTTTCTCGTGATATTTGGTTACAATGAAATGTAAGTAATAGACTTCTTTTAGTTATTATAACGTCCTCTTTTCTTCTTTCAACATACACTCTATACTTTCTACAACTCTATTCTAGGACTTCCTAATCAAAAATGTTTCTAGCCCTACTAGTCCAGTCATTTTATATGTGAAACCCTCAGGGGGGTCTGCTTGCAAAGCTTAGTGTAGTTCTGATTTTTTTGGTATGTTGTTTGGAGGCATATGAGCAGTCTGAAACTAATTTTGCACGATCGAAAACCCTGTGCTACCCCCACAATTTTCGAAAAACCTCCAAATTTTGGCACTTTTAGTGAAAAATCCTCTTTTGAAATACTGTATCTTAGTCTATTTATATTGTTTTTGAACCCCTCCTGGTGTAAAATTTGTGGATTTTTGTCGAGTTTAAATAAGTATGCGACATGCTTTTTTCCAATGTAGGGTTTTGGAAATTTTAGCAAAAACCAAAAAAGTGCCAAAATTTCGAGGTGCTTTTCGACGGTGCAAAATCAGTTCCAGATTGCTCATACGTGTCCAAGCAACATACCAAAAAATCAAATCTACAATTAGTTTTGAAGCAGGAATGTAAAAATGACTGGACTATTTATACATGACTACGTAATGGAAACTGAACTCATTTACAATGTTCGTTACCATAAACAGAAATATTATTTTCTTGTTTTATTAACGCCATATGATAATAATTCATCCCTTATCAGCCTTAGCTGGTACGCCCTTTCAGGTGAACTATGATATCTTGCAATATTTGTATTGCTCGTCTCATCGGCCAAAACGGGACATTACCTAGTGTATTTAATTTTTGGGTCACTGAATGTCCAAATTAATATACTTCTCGTGCTTCTTGAAATAAAATTTGCCCATTCAAGGTTATGAAAAAACTCAGTCTCTTTCAAGTGTAGTAATTTTGAGATTTTATTAATGGCTCTACATTTTCAATTACCTACTTATCAAGTTTTAGATTTTTTAATTTTAAAACATTTTAGTCTTGAAATTGATATTTTATAGCTCATTCTTTCAACTATTAAAGCAGTTTGGACTGGACACTTTGATAGGTCTTTTACCCGCGAAACCCGCCATCCTATCTTTGTTATAGGATTAGCATTCAAGTTAATATTTTTACTGCATGAATTGATTTGTTGCAGGTTATTCAAATTGGACATATACTGAATGCTCACATGAATTCACTGCAGTGGGTTGATGATCATGTTATACAAATACAGAACAAGCTCGATGAAGTGACAAAACTTCACGATGTTCATAGGAGAGAAAATGAACGATCATTTTAAAAATATTCTTGTTCCTTTCAAGTTTTTGCTTTCATGATTTTTCCGCGAATAATTAATAACGCATTCTAGAATTTTCAATGTAATTTGAACTCAGCTTATTGAATTTTAAATTATGTGGAAAAATAATAATGAACAGTTACTTTGAAGATAGCTGGTTTTATTTCAATCCTCTGTTGTATTGTTAAGAAAAAAATAGGAATTAGGATAATTATTTTGATGAACTTCTGAGGGATGAACTTCTCGAACGTTAATGTAAACTTATTTTTCTATGAAGAGTAAACAGCCAACATGAGATATGAACATATGTGTGCAGGTATTGAAATTTTACATTATTTTCACATTGCCCGCTCAATAGCAGATTTATAGAATTCATTAAGATTTAGGATTCATAAATTCAATAACAGATTCATAGAATTCATTCATATATTAAACAATGAGTTAATTACCGTTACCGTAGATAACTTATAGACTGATAATTTGGTATTTTAATACTGCTGAAAAGTATTTTTCTCATTTTACTGCCACTTAATATATTAATTTATCAATCATTTGTTGGTCCACTTTCGCAATTTTAACTCTTATGAAGATATTGACTAGTATCATTAAATCAGTAATGCTATTGTGTTCATTGGACTTCAGTTTTCTTATCATATCTAGTGATATATATTGCATTCACTTTTCAATCAATATTAAATTTTGTATCGTGTTGATAAAAATGAAATTGTAAATACTGAATCCCTACTTGTAGAAAACTAACCAATTCCTTGTACTTCATCTTATGAAATTTCTATTGAAATTTATTTTTTGTAATCATTTCAATTATAATTACAAAAATATATTTAATTATTAATAATTGTTTGATAGGTTTTTGTAATAAAATGAAATCATTATTTCTTACAATGCATTTGATGTTTATCCTCATGTCATTGCAATTATCTAGGTAATGCTTAATTCGTATAAATTACCATAGAATTCGGTTCAGAATAAAATAGTATAAGTTGACAAAATGAAATGAGCAGTTGTATAATGTTAACTCAATATCGAATAATCTACAGGAGTCTATGGAACTAAGGTAAATAATGTGTTGAAGATTTGAATAGAGGAAATTTGCTGAATACTAATTGGGAGTTTTGGCCACAGGAGTAAACAATCATAATTTATAATTCAAATCGAATTAAGTCAAAATTATTTCTTAATGCGGTAATAAGTTTTACACAATAATTATAACATGCACGAAAGCCAGGGTGTCTACTGGTCGGGAAAAGTCGGGAAGTCGGGAAAAGGTCGGGAATTTTGAAAAATTTTTGAATTTGGTCGGGAAAATAAGAAAATTGATTGTAACCCTTTTTTTTTGTTACGAGCGCATAATTAAATTGGCTAACAAGGAAACACAAGAATCTTCCTCAATCAAGCTTCATCCTCAAAGAAAAAAAAATTCGATTTGTAGCTGGGAACAATTAGTCAATAAATTTTTGCAATAGAATAATCAAATGCCATTTTGTACATAGTGTGTGTTTTGCTATAGAACTGTGATTCGTCCACATACCATTATTTCAATTTATTTGACCTCATACATTTTTGTCCAAGGTTGTAAAAACTTGAATTAGGTAATTTAAACAAGTATAACTTAACGCATTTTTGCAAGCAACTGTTCAATCTCAAGCTATCTTTAATTTTTTTATACATGAATATTATTACAAAGCCAACTATGTCTGTTTTAATATAAGTAAACCTCAAATTGTGTGAAATAGCCCTTTAACACCTTCGATTACTGCAATTATTCCAGATGATAATGATGATGAATTACCAAAGAGGATTATAGAAAGGGCTCAGAACTCCCTGGGTTTAAAAATAATGTTATTTAAAAGATTAAAATTTCAAACGATTTTCTTAAGTAGGGTACCGGTAAAATGGGGTGAAGTCGTACACTTTTGGATGTTTTTCCCCAGAAACACCATAAAACGTATTCTTAAAATAATAAAAAAATCATAGTACATCTTCCTTGATACTTTATCTACTTAGCCATAGTCATAACAAACGTTTCAAAAATCCATGCTAGTTCTAAAAAAATTAAAAAAGTTTACGACTTCACCCCATAGGTTGGGGTGAAATCATACACGTATTTACTTAACACTGTGTATGACTCTGGGCTAACAAAAGGTTGAAGTATTACATTTAATTGTGTGAGTTTTCACAAAAAATAATTAAATATCAGAACATATAACTTTTTATTAAAGTACTTTATCCTAAAATTAACCTAATTTAGTAGAAAAAAAATAAAAATTAGTTTTGCATTGAAAATAATATTTATGCTTATGGAAATGTCTGTAATATAAATCTAACCAAATTTCTATGTAAATATATACTAACACATTGAAAATTATCTAATTACTTCACAGTCAAGTCTTTATGTCTTTTAAGAAAATGCAGAATCCAGTCTGTGCCTGGACTATTATTTTTAAATCTTTTTTCCACTCTGCCTAATCTATTAAAATATTCCTGAGCAAAAATCTTAATATCCAAACTATGAAGAGGCTGGCCCCATTCTGCACACGTTAAAAGCACTGTTTTAAGTCTCTCTTCTTCCTCGGGTTTCAAAGCACTGTCCGTCGTATACACCTCAGGATGTTTTCCCCTTTTGTGCTCGCTAATCGTCATTCCAAGAACTTTATATTTTTCTGAAGCTGCTCGTAGAGATAGTTTTACATTTTTAACTTCAGCAACAGGTTTACGAAGGTTTTCTTCAGAGTACAGACGATTCCTCCGGCATCCACTTGGTTTATATTGTCAAGGCATTGTGTACGACTTCACCCCACAAAAGTGCGATTTTGCCAATTAAAATTCATAAAGAACACAAATGAACCTTAAATTGTTTGTAAACACACACAGAGCATCACAACACATCAACGAACAACAATAATGAAGTTTGGTTAGATTAGTCAAGTATGATTATTTGCATCAGAGAGGTTTAATTAATTTTTCAAATAACATTCCTCAACAACTTGCAATATGTAGCTATTTGCTATTTTGATGGAGTCATCAGCCTACATTGCCCTGGAGTGGGTGATTTTCTTTTAATTGGCAGGTCAATTCCCCCGACGGGTGACTGTTACATTTTTTTGTTGTGTTTTATAAGATTTTACTATTTTTTGTGTGAAAAAAAGCAGATGAAATATTTCAATCTTCTAATTATTAGTGACCTCTTGTATATGCAGTGGCGAATCCACGGGGGAAGGGGACATTTCTCCCCCCCCCCCCCCCAACACAGAAGAAAAAGAAGAGGAAGGAAAAGAGAGAAAAGTAGAAAAAAGGTAGAATTCTTAAAGAATGGAAATAATAAAAAACAGTTAAGGAGTGGAAAATAGATGACAATATGTTAGAGGATAGAAATTGGTAGGACAGAAATGAAAATTAAAAAATACGAGAAAGGGTAAAAAGTCAAAAAAGTAGAAGAAAATAAAGGAGAGTTTTCAATGTTGCTGACAAGGGAGGAAAATGAGACAGCAATGCCTAACCAACAATTGATTTTCTATTGCAAATTATTGTATACTTCAGTACTTGGTCTAAAAATTATGTTAGTTCTGAAAGGTTTTTCTGGATTCTGCAGCTTATAAATTCATGGCTGAGGACTACCATGGCAGAAAAAGCAGACTTGTTTTCTGAGCACTACTTTACATTCACTCAGATAATCGCCCTAGAGACTAGATCCTGGATCCTCAAAAAGTTGTTGGGAGATTTCGGCTGATTACAGAATAATTTTTCAATTGCGAATAATATACGTAATTTTTTTGTGAATTCCATTTTTCATTAACAGTTTGTACAGTGGCGTAACTATGGGAAGAATATTACACCCCCCCCCCCCCCACGAGAAAAAATGTAATTTTTGAAGGCCATTGTGAGACAATTTTTGGCAAGAGTCAAAGAAGATGTCAGGAATCTACGGTACCCCAATCAGGAGCAGTACAATCAAGTAGAAGCTTCAATTAATGTCCGATCTCCCATTGACAATAATACAAGAACTAGATAAAATTTGCATTTAATCATTTTAAAACAATAGTATGAATAAAAACTTTTAGGACAATAAGCCCTGTCGCAAATAATAATAATAAACATATGTGTGGCTTTTATTGGTGAGGAGCATTTACGGTTAGTTCCAACTCGCCGCTTAAACCATGTTACGGTGAACATGGCAGACTTGAAATTTTAGGTGGGTTCCAAACCACCGGGTAAGCAATAATAAAGCTGATAAGATCAAATAATAAAAACTTGGTCATCCATCCAACCGTAGTCTTGAGCGCTCGTAACTGAGCATTACAATCGCTTGGATACCAGATACTGGGTGACCACCATCATCTGGTTGTAAAATATACCAGTAGAACCAATGCTGCAACTGTGTTACCTTTTATTGAAATCTGCAGTGATTTTAACAAGCCATTGAGGTGAAAACCAAGAATAAATAATGATACTACGCAAATAGAAGCGATGGGGAGGTCAATTTCATTTAAAGAATCAACAGAAACGAATTTGGCAATTTCCTTGTCTATTCGCAGAGTATTCGGAGATTCACAAAAGTTTCTGTGGCTGCGTTATTTGCGTCCTGACTAATGGGTAATTCATCATTACCTGTTGAATCATGTTATTGGTTACCTTAAGCTTGATCTTATGTAATAGTTGATCTACAATACTGTAGATACCCCCCCTACACTGTACAGTTAAAGATGAACAGTTCTAATTCTGAACCAGTGGATAATTTAGGATGTAGCAGATAACAAATAGCCAAATTTCTCATGGTTACCCATAATTAGACATCATGAATGCCCGATAACACTATGCTTAAAGGCTGGCGCACACTACAGCTGAAGTCCTGCATGCGGACTCATGAGGTCAAGACGTCTGAGGCTGGAATACAAAATGCATAGGACTGCATGCGGACTCATGAGGTCAAGACGTCTGAGGCTGGAATACAAATGCAAGTTTGGGCACCTCAGCTGTTAGTCGTGCATAAAGCCTCGATTACATTGAGCGAGCTACTAACCGGCCAATCTACTATCTGATTGTAATCTTAGCCTTAGTTATGTACTGATAATGTTCACTAGATAACTAGCAGAATATCTACGAGAAAAGTTGAAAACCGTTCATTACTCGCTATTTAGCCGGCTTGCGGGCTTGTTAGCTAGAAAACTAGCCGTGTCATCGTGCAAGCTGCAGTGTGAATCAGACAACGAATGGAAGTAGGATGTTCAAGGTTTCACGTTAGAGCTTATTACCAACATTTACAGAGATTGAAGAGTATTGCGTGATCTCAGAAATAGGTACATTTAAAATATAAATGAATTCGAATGATTTCATTGAATAAATTTTGCAAATAGAACACCCGTAGGCGCTGACGTACTTCGGTTTGCGAGATTGCTTTCATGGTTAATTTAATAGTGAATTAAGAAACTTTCTCATTTTAATTTTGAAGAAAAGGTAAGATACAAGTAGAATAAGTTGGAATATAACTCATTAATTGATGTTTAATTGAGTGTTTTGTCAACAAGCGATGGAATAGGAATTTATGGACTTTATTGGAATTCTTAGATAAAGGTTTTCTCCTTCTCCCTATATAAAACCCAGTTACATTACCAGCTATAACAACGCATTGGATAGAACGGTAAAAATGATCAATTCTTTTTTATTGTAGTGTATGTTTTATGGCTGAATATTTCTTCAAAAACGTAAGATATCAACATCTATTGTAACCAAACCCCAATAGATTTTGGTGAGAATAAATTTATCTAGCGTTTGCACTGCATTACAACATTCTGAAACAAGAAGAATACAAAGTTATGATATTGGAAACTAAAAACCAATAATTAAATGTTAACAATTAATATACAACTAAAATAGAATATATGACAGGAAGTAAGTCTGGAATATTCTTGCAAATACGAAGACTTGAATGAACTAAATAATGAATAATAATGTTATCAATATTTGTTATCTAATATAACTACAGAGCAATATTTATTAATAGATATGAATACTATTTGATTAAATCTCAATAATTTATTTGAGAGAATTATGCTTAAAATATGATCTACTTTAATAATATTGACGTTACAAATTATTACAGCTCTCGGCCAGTCATTCAATAAAAGTATAAAGTAATTGAAAAATTAAAAAGCATAATTACTCACTCGAGATTTCCATATAGTCAATTGATTTAGAGCAGTAGATAATACAGCATATCATTACAGAGAAGGGAATAGCTTCTTTAGGTGTGATAATGTATCTTCAGGACAGGTAACAGAATGTCCGACAGTTTTTGAGTGAATAAATAGTTCATAATCGTTGCCTCCAATATCAGTTTTATCTCCGAAAAAGTGAATATCTTCAAAATCATCCAAGAACTGGAGACAATACGTCTTATCCCATCCAATTGGGAAAACATCGAAGCTAATTTGACCACCTGAAAATTACAAAAGTAAAATGATCAGGAGTTGAATATGTAGACAATAAATTACTACTGTCTCCATATATTGATTCTTGAGTCTTGAAAATCTTGATTATCAATTTTGGATTTGAAACTCGAAACTCCAAATATTTTGGATACACAGTTCAGTTGAAATAACCCGATTCCATGAATATATTATCCATAAGAATATTGCAATAGCTACTGATTTTAAACTTGGCAGAGTGATATACTAACCAAGGTTCGCTGAGATCTCTAAAGCCAATTCTACATGTTAGAATTTTGTAATTGGGAAGAAATAAATATTAATTTTTTAAATTATTATTATTATGTCAGTCAATTACAATTCGCCTGAATTTCAGAACCAATAAGTATATTTCATAAAAAGAGTCTAAATATATATAGAAACAAAATGACAAAGTATCTTAGATAAGATTTATCAAACTTTATAACAAAAAAAAATCATATATATTTTGAAACTCAGTAAAACGCATCAATTTATTATAAAATCTTGAGTGAGAATCAAAAAAATATTATTCCCCAATACAGCAATACACAAATGTTTACTTACAAACCTACACTGAAATCATTTCAGTATTATTTTTGTACCTTCATTATTCACTATCGTACCATGTAATTTATTTCTATTTTATTTCTACTCACTTTGTTCTCTTCTATTTGCCATCATTTTTGTACACTATAAATATTCATTTCTGATATGTAAACCAATATGTATTTTTGTAAATCTTATATTTAATAAAAATTTTATAACTTGTAAAAAACTTTTTTTTGTGTTGATGCAGATTTTGTAAGGCGACTACTGTAGCATCTTTTAGTTTAAATACTGTATTTTTTACGATAGTATAGGAATTAACATATTATGTAGAAAAGATTAGCAAAGCCAAAGATCTAGCAGAATATTGAACACAGCAACAAAAAAATTGAAATTAATATCATACTATACAGTATTTTAAATTTAAATCTTAAAACTTTTAACAAATTCATGGAGTTAGTTTCAAACATACCTATTGAGTATTTTAAATTGAAATCTGGAAATTTTTTCTGAAGACTATCGATAAAAGTTTGTCTGACTTTATGTTCTTTATCATAAATTTCAAATTCATTTCTTTCCTGTCTTGAGCAGTTTCTTCCAATAGGGCTGATATTCAGCATTCCTTTTCTAAATTCTATAAATGTGCCTCTTTTTACTGGAATCTGAAGTTCTGACATGTAATATAAGCAATAATTTATAAATTTCTGGAGTTTTTCTTCTCCCAAGTGCTGCTGTATACTCTGGAAGAAGAAAAAGTCAATCCATTAATATTCATTGTATGAAATACAGAGAAGAATGGCGTTTTTGAGATTACTGTTACCACATCTTTGGTGGTCACTATGATCTCATAAAAATGTGGCTTTTCAGTAGGAATGGACCCTTGGGTCCTAGTCTGTAGCACATCGCATGTATATTTGAAAGACCTTTATGGGACTGGTAATTCTGTATCAGTCATATAAAGCCAAAATGATGAGTTCGCACCATTCTAAGAGTGAAGTGGGACACAAAAGAGCAAAGATGATAGCAGAGAAATCAAGCACATGCTGTAGTGTAAGTGGCCGGCCATAACACAGCGCCGCCCCAAGCACAGCAGATATATGTCATGTTATTGAACAGTCCATAGAAATAGAAATATTTTATTGACCATGCAATCATGCACATTGGGCCTCGTCCAAAAGTAAGTTGAGATGCAGAGTCTAAAACACTTGATTCTAAATACTTAACATACTAAAATACTGGATGATAAGATACAATAACCAGTAACATAAACTTAGAAATAACTGTGAATTATACTAGGAGACAACTAAAAATTCTTGAACTGAATATAAAAAGTTCTCCTAGAGCTTAGAGCATTGTCCTAACATTCAGTTTAAATACAGACACACTCTGGGTTCTAACAACAAGTGGCAATCTATTAAATGCTTGCAATGATAAAATGTTTTTTTGACATTGCTGTTTTTTGAGTCTGACATAAGGCACAGTCAGATGACCACCACCTTTTCTTGTAAAATGATCATGCAGATCTGATCTACATTTAAGCATCTCTAGGTCCTTTTTTACTCTAAGCAAGAGAAGCATTATATACAAGCTGAACACTATCATAATCTTCATATGTTCAAAGACAGTGTTCAAAGTCTGCATTAGCCATCAGTCCACTACTTTTTTCTGAAGCATTAGTACTCGTCCTATGTTAGGAGCTCTCTCCCCCCCCCCCCCCCCAACATAATGAGCCCACATAGAATGATACTCTGAGAAAACCCAAAGTTTGAAGTTCGCAAGTAGTGTTGTGGAACCATATTTTTGAGCTTCCTAATAAGGAAGACAACTCTACTGAGTCGACCAATGTGACACCTCCAAGTTAACTTGGTATTGAGGACAATTTATTTTATTGCTGATTATGTACACATGAGTCCGAGACTTGTGCGTGGGTAATGAGGTGAATGATTACACATAGATGCCAGATGGAGGAGCGGGATTCGAGCCCACAACCGCTAATACGACATCAAGCTCCAACCAACGATGCTAAGTGGCCTGCCAAAGTGCTACTCGTATCTGAATGCATCCATTTAATGTGCGGGCACACATCTGCTGTGCTGCCATTTGTAGGCAGGTGCATCATTACGGCCGACTATACAGTGGAGCAGCTGGCAATTCCAAGGAGTTTAGCTGATTCTATATTATTGGTCACATTTCCCAAGTTAAATATATTGAACATTGTCTTTTCTTTATTTAATGATAAATAATTTGCATGAAACCAAGAAGAGACCTCCTTATGTGCCTTGGTCATTTTATCCTCAACATGTCCAGATCTGCATCACATGCGAACAATGTTGTATCATCAACATAGCTTACAACATGACTGCTCAAACTGAATGGAAAGTCATTAATAGCAGGGGTCGCAGAACAGAACCTTGTTTTAGGCACAAAGAGAAAATTCCGGTAACTGATTTAGTAAATCTGTACAAAAATTCTTACTCATGTCCTTCCAGAGCATAATGTTCTAACAAATACAAAAGCTGACTTCTTCCACAACTATTTTAAGAGTTTTCCAGGCTCCGTGCAGTCTCTTATCTTTAAAAATGCTGTTTATTGACAAATTTTTACCTACTTAATAAAGATATTTAGTTCCTACAAAATACACACTTGGAGGACTGAGGATCAAGAAACCATTCTTTTCTTAATAGAATGGCATATTTTTCACCACAGAAACGCATGTAACAGTAATTTCAAAAACAACATATTTCTTGGCTTGACCCAGTGACTTCAGAGTCAAAATTTTCATATATTTTTATAATGTGGGCTCATACCTAAATTTATGTTTTAGTTAATTTTGAAGATAAATCATGGAGGTCTCCCATTCTCTATACACTGAGTAAACTGTTTTGAGGGAACGCTTCCCAGAGCGCCTCATCTCAGTAAGGGGCGATTTGGAGTGGCTGGCCCTCTCTTCCAATTTGTCACTTTATGATTTTTCCATTGATTTTTTTATCCCGTGTTTATATGAACCTCATCCATGATGGCTATGAATAACAATGGACTTAATCTTTCACCCTGTTTCAGTCCTTTCTTCATTTGAAATACATTTGATGTCATTCCTCCCACTCTTACTCCTTATATACACAGATTTAACACATTTTATAAGCTATGATGACACTCCCTTTCCCTTTAAAACTTGCCATACCTGATCTCTGTGCACAGTATCAAATGCAGATGTTATGTCCAAGAACGCAAAGCATCAGATTTTTCAGAATTAAATTCTCTACAAGTTTTGTATCCAAATTTCATGCATTTATCATCCATTTAAGTTATTGTTCTTCAAAGCTGAAAAACGTGTTTATAGGCACAGAATTTTCTGTTTTACATTATAATATCATATACACTACTGAAGATAGAGTTCTGGGACCTATTTTATTCGTTTTTTCAGATCAAAAACCATAAGAGATAACTATATTTGGTCCTTAATTTACCTTTCCGGAATTTTAGTATGACTTTCTTTTACCGAGGGTACTGAGTTCTGGGCGAAATCTTTCAACCTGTATAACTCGCTAACAAAGCTTTATGAATTTTTTTCTTATTTTTAGTTCTAGAATCAGTTGCCGAAGTTTGAACCTTTCCTCCTGAAACACCCTGTATAGTGTAATTATACTATTATGTCCTCAGTAATACAAGTCTATAATTTATTATTCACCCACTCAAATAAATTGTTAGGTTAATTATTATTATGATTTAATAACTGGATATGGTGAATCAAATAAAGTGTTACAACCGATGACTAGAATCGACTTTTCTAAAATATTGGAAGTGTTTGGTGTATAGGCCTATTGCTATGGAATTTTCATGAAAATTTTCAAATAGGTGGAAGAATTAGAATTTATGGATGCTATGGAAAAATGATGGCCACAAAATATTCATATGAGGATAGATCATTTTTTCAAATGGGATGAAGTTGAGTTTTTAACTGATTTCATCTACACAAACATACCGCTAATATAGTTCTAGAAATAATAAAAGAACATAGACTGAAAACTAATAAAATATTCAACAAAACTGTACTATTTTTTATTTTTAATAACTTTCTCCTAGCGTGTTTAGGTAAAGAACAAACATCTGTAAAAATATGTTTAACTTCAATATTTTTCATGCACTTATCAGGTTAGCCAACTCATCGCCATGCTTCTGAAAGGCTGTTTAAACTAAAAGTTACTTTCATTTCTATTGAGCATACAGACTCGAGTTTAAACTGTCGTTCAGGATAAACGAAGATTAGATTAAACCCAGTTTAAACGCTTATTGTGCATAATTATGGGCCTTAGCAGTGCCAATAATAGCATGTTTCAGTTCATTAATGGTAACATTGATCAGCTGTTCATTTTCCAATAACTCCAGTCTTCTTGTCAGCAGCTCTTGATACTCTGCTTGAACTTCAGGCTCTTTCAATTTTTCAACAGCAATTCTTTCAAATTGTTATGGGCCACTCTCCTAAACCTTGTGTTTATAATCAAGAGCCGATGATCACTGCTAATTTCTGCTCCATGGAAAGCCTTCACATCGAGTATGGCACATCTTAGTGAGCATGGGTATAGGAAGTAATCTACCACACTTTGGCCTGGCCTTCCCTCTGCCACAAATGTGATTTTGTGTATTTTTCTATGATTGAAGAAAGCGATCCCAATGAGAAGCTGATTCTGCACACAGAATTCAATAATTATTCCATTATTATTATTTCTCATTAGATTTATTTGAATAAATGGACATTTCAACACTTCCTTTTCCATACAGAATCCCTCCTTGCCAACCCATTCATTTGCCAATAATAGTAGGAGGGGGTAGAACATGACAAAATGTTCTTTCTGGTGCAATTTCAAATATTATTTTAAAATGAGAAAAATTTATTTCAAAGAAGATGTTATCCACTATGATTAGACAACTTTGCAAATTTATCTTCTGAATTATTTGAGTTAGAGTAGCTTAGATGTTCAAAAATCGTGTTCTACCAAGTATAAGGGTTAACATGACAAATGTCCTTCCATGTGAAATAATAGGTTGTATTCCACATGAAATACATGAAACTGGTCTGCCTTGATGAGCTGAATAGAATGAGCCATCACTTGATAGGATGCGATACATAGTAGAATAGTTTAGGGTGGTGGTCAGAGTAACCGCCCCTTCTACCCCCCCCCCCCCCAATAATATTGTCAAATAAATGGGTTGGCAAGGAGGGGTTCTGTATGGAAAAGAAAAGTTAAAATTTGAATTTAGAAAAATTTATTCAAATAAATCTTCTATTGTCTCTCTTCTCTCATACAACAAGCTTACAGTGGTACCCCATCCAACCGCACCACACCCACTAATTTAATCATCATTGACGTAATCTACATCATAATGTAATGTACTATGCAACCCTTTAATTTAGAAAGCCTGTAAAGCGCTTACGGTTGGTTCGACAAAAAAATGCATGAGATCATTTTTGTACAGACTTTAACTTTGATAAGAACAAAAAAAATCTTTTCAAGTTATCGTTACTGATTTGTAAGCAAAAGATTGAAAAATTGTACCTTTCCACCCCACCCCTTACTCATCGAGCTCACCCTAGGGGACTTTTGGATGTTATTATCCAAAGTTAGAGGAACGATTGACGAAAACCCCACTTCTTTTCAATTGTTTTTCTCAATGGCCATATTTTTGTCTATTTGACTGAGCTATTGTAGTACTACATCTGTCTGCTAAATTTTTATTTGTGATATTTGATAACATTGGAAAAATTCAAATAACTAGTTTTAACATGAAATAAAGGAAACGGAAAAGGAGGAAGTGAGAGTTGCAAAAATGACTTACCACTCACCTGAATTGCTAGTTGTTCGCCTCGAAAAGTTGCATGGAGGCCATTCTCAGCAAATACATAGTCCATCTGATTCAACACTGTAACATACAATATCATTAACGAAATACAGTATTAAAAAAATTGACTTTTTATTGTAAATTTAACGACTTGACCGCATATGTTTGAGTCAAATTGACCGCAAGTCGTTAAATTTACAATAAAAAGTCAATATTAACAACGCAGATCATTATGGAACAAGAAATCCAAGAATTAAAAAAAAATTAAATTATGAAAAAAAATCATAACAAAAAAGCAGAATAATGATGGAGAGGAGACGCTTCAACGAGCATAATATTCAAAACACGATCCGTATCACAACAAGTAAATTCAGTTAGAACTTTCAAATGTTAAATCATTCAATGTAATAAAACTTCAATGATTAAGTTATTTCAATAATAATATTAACATTGAAACATTTATGATGTAATTATTCGTGGAAATGTTTTTATTGCTGTACACTGAATATTGTTCGGCTTTATCAGTTAAATTTAGTTTTTCATCATGTTATAATATATGGCAACCCACAAGAATGAGAACCGAAAGTAATGAATACATTTGAAACTTACCTTCTTTTCCACCCAACTGTTCGCTTATTTTTTCCATATCAGACCCTCCAACCACAGCTACAGTACAATATTCCTTCAAGCTTAGAATGTTACTCTTCATATTTTCTGATATCACCTAAAAAGTAAAAAAAAAATCAGTAGGTAGTTGAAAATTTAAAGAAAAAATGCAACTTGGAACTAACATCCAAAAAGATTTTTGGTGCTGTACAGCCGATTGTGATATTATAAATATTTCATACCGTGTCATCATGTCTTACGAATTGGTTGTAACGCTTCATGTTTTTAGACACGATATCAACATTTTTTATTGCAGAATGTTTTCTCGGAGGGCCACAGGCACTGTCGATTCATGTCGAATCTTGATTCCATGCAAAGCAGTATTGAAAATTAGAAGAGTGCCATCTTGAAATATAAGCAATAGGTAGTGTTTCTTATCATGATAAATTATGCAACTTTTTCCAGAAACTGGACATTGGTGTGCTATGCGAATGACACCTCCCTCCTGCATGTCACCAGAAGGTATGGTTTGTTTGCCGGATGATGCCCACATGAGTCTTGAGACTTGTGCTTGGGTAATGCGGTGAATGATGACACGGTGAAAACATCCAAGCCTGAACGAGATAAGCCTGAGACCTAGAGGAATAGTAACCATCCAGAATCTTATCTAATCAAAGACAATGTTGCTGTCACACTCAAAAAATTTATTCAGAAAGGGTTTTACAGGAGAAACCTCTTTGACCCTCTCTTCACAGTGGCCACAGGCTGACTCCTAGCTGAAACAGGAATTTTTTTGAAAAATTTCCCCATTAAGTATGTAAAGCTCAACCGCGTTCTTCCTAGACTACAATATGGAAGGTCAAGTCTTTGCCTATGTCGATTATTGTAGTGAGAATCACTTCTAGTAGGCAGAACTTCCACATCACAAAAGGTCTTCATAGCAAACCTTAAAATATAAAGGCTGAACACAGTCAGGATACCCTCCTTTACAAACAAGGAAGGCCAGGAGTGCTGTTCCCCAAAAGGGGGCGATTAGGTTTGTATGTATGGATTGAATACATTGATGTTTGCATCAAGAGAGGCAGCATCAAACTGGTTCCAGGCAAACAAGTTTCTCCTCAATGGTGAGGAAAAAACGTAGGCTAGTCCATTGCGTTTAGTCTGAGGAATGGTGATCAATATGAGAAGGCAATTATATCTGAAGCATATTACTTGACCCCCTTTTTTAGTGGAACAGAACTCCTGGCCTCCTTTGTTTGTCAAGGAGGGTATCCTGAGTGTGTTCAGCCTAAATATTTCAAGTTCTGCCATGAAGACCTTTTATGATGTGGAAGTCCAGCCTACTAGAAGGGATTCCCACTAATATTCGATATAGGCAAAGACTACTCCGTATTGTAGATTTGGAAGAACACAGTTGAGCTCTACATATTTGTTTGGAAAATTTTCAACAATCTGTTGCAGCTAAAAGACAAACTGTGGTCACTGTAAGGAGAGGATCATCTTCTCCTGGAAACCCCTTGAGGATGATCGCAAGATTGTGAGTAGATATGTTTGACTTTATGTTGTTTGCTGCTGTTGTCCTGCTGCTGCGCTTTATCTACATGAATCTGTGCCCTTTATTTTATTTCAATATCACGATATTCTCTTTGCGAGCATGTCTCCTGACAAGTTAAAACTATGGACAGAATCTATAATAATATAAATACTAACTTATTGACGCTTGGCGATAAAAATATCAAAAAATTGCAATGAATAGCAGAAAAATCTAGGGATATGATTTTCCAAACATAATGAAAAATGAGAATTCAAGTCTGTACTCTGTATTTCAATCTTCAAATCATATTAGCTACTAGCAAAAAGCTAGAATCAACATTCTGAACATAATTTTTATATTTACCTGTCTTGGTACTGTTAAGGTTCCATCAACATCAAATAAACACATTGTTTTTGAGGTAATATCATTGGATTTTATCATTGTTTTTGTTTATAATTACAGTTTTAATTAAAGTGAATTTAACGCCTGGTTCACTGCATATCACTTGGCTTAGCCTGCGCGAATAAGAAATGCTAAACGTTCAAGAAACAACTATCTCTTGTTAGTTTGAAGATAATTTTTAGCTGACACTTAGAAATCCACCCACTTGAAAAAGATACGTGTAATATTGAAATAAATTGATCAACGAACGAATGAACACGTACTCATACGTCAAACTGAAACCACACTCGTCTACTGAATAGGTTATGTTTAGAAGTTTATCTAAAATGCTAATGCAACACCCGGCAAAAGGGAAACAGCTGATGGAGAATGCAGCTGTTCTACAAGAAATTCTGTTGAATTAAAAAAAAATTGAAACAGGATTAATAATTTTATTTTGTAATAAAAAAATTAATTTAGTGTTCGTAAGTACGGTACTATACTATTAAAATTATTCCATTCCCGTTCAAGAAAACCGTAATACTCGCAAGACGAACCATCAAGTGGATTTTGTTAGTGAGGTACAACCCCGATACTAGCTGAAAGCCTGAAAGTTTCTATATTCCAAATCTATATAAATAAAATTAGAGTTTTGCCTGTACATTTGTCAGAATTATATATATTTGTCTGTATGTCTGTCACGGCCCCGAAGGCTTTTTACGCGGCCTTCTCCTGAAAAACGAGAGCATTTAAGGGATTTAAGTTATTTATCAGTATTGAAAACCTTTTTGACAATGTCTTTAGCTATAAAAAACTAAATTAATTTTTTTTAACAGAATAATAAACGTTTAAAAACCAAGTATTGTGCGATTTTGGATATATTTCTTCTAAGTTTTATTACCACATAAGAACAAATCACGTAATTTATCATGATGTATCAATCAGCTGTTCTCAAATATTCTCTCTGATAACTGTCACTGAAATGTTTAGGTTCTAAGTTGTTTACTAAGCTGCTAACAACTTCTGTATGTCTTATTTCTAAACATAATCCGTACGAAGGACGGGTACAATATAGCTAGTTGTACTAGTTGTAATACTTCTAGATAAACTTGAAAAAATAGGGATACGTGGAATCCCATTGAAAATGTTTTATAATTACTTGAAAGGCCGTTCACAAATTCTTGACACTAGTGTTAAGGATCTCACAGATTTTGGTTTACCTCAAGGCACAGTACTTTCTCCGGTTCTTTTTCTTATTTATTTGAATGATTTGCTTAAATTAAATGTAAAAAATTGTAACCTTATATCTTTCGCTGACGACACGACCTTGATTTTTTCTCATGAAACTTGGGATGGGGCTTTTGTATCCGCGGAGCGGGGGCTTGTTGAAATTAAGACTTGGCTTGACCGGCACATTCTTACTCTAAATCTTAAAAAGTGTTTATATGACGTTCTCTGCAAATAAGACGGGTAAACCCAGATTCCATAAAAATTTAAGTATACACTGCGTTCAATGTGTCAACTCAAATTTAGCAAATTGCCAATGCCCAACGCTGACAAATGTCGCGAAAACTAAATATTTGGGAATAATTATCGATCAACATTTGAGATGGGACCACCATATAGAAAATATGTGTCAGAAGCTAAAATACCTAGTTTTCAAATTTCACAAAATAAATAAGCTTAATAATTTGCAAATTATCAAACTGGTGTATTCTGCTTATGCGCAGTCCATATTCCAATATGGAATTGCAGCTTGGGGTGGTGCTCATGACGTGCACTTCAACAAAATTTACATAATCCAAAAGCATATTTTGAGGGCGGCGCTGGGAAAGCCTAGGCTTTACCCAAGCAGGCTCCTGTTCCAAGAGCTAGGCGTGCTTACTCTCAGACAATTGTATTTAATAAATTTAATAAAATACATAAATTCGAATAAAAATCTATTCCCCTCTCGTTTATACACTTCATACGGTTTCCGCAGTTCAACTATAGTAACATATGACATCTTGAGAAGTGATTTGAATGTCTGTAGGAGGCAAATGTCATACATATGTTCCAAGTTGATCAACAAACTCCCTCATAAATACATTTATGATAAATTAAGTCGGAGTTTGAGGAATAAATTGGATGAGTGGATAGTGGAACATGATGATGAGATGGTCAATTTCATTCTTGGATAAGTTGGTTCTGAATTTAATTCATTGTATAAGTTATTGTTGTTGTCTCCTACATCGCTTAGGAAGAGCCTTTCTGAGTGATGTGGGAGACAATAGTAGTGACTGTAAAGTGACTGAGAATAATCACGATTTATTACAATAATAATTATTATTATATTACAATTAGAATTATTTTATAGATAAAATTTTTATTGATAACAAAGTGTTTTCTCCATATGTTCGAACTTCTTTTTTTTTCTCGTGAAACATTAGAGTAAACCGTGATACTACATACTGTACTTATATATTATATTAGTATTTCACTTATTAGCTTATATATTTTTAGGATATATTATTATTCCTTTAATATTTCTCTGCTTCTTTTCATGATCATGGCTTAAATTCTTTCTATTATATTTACTATGCATTTTCTTTTCACTTCTCTTGTATTAAAAAATAATATATTATTATTATAATAATCAATAATTAAAATCATAAAACTGATTATAACTTTCACTTCTTCTCAATCATAATTATTTACTCTAATATTATTCCAGACTAATAACATTCATTTCTTCTCTTTTCTCTTCTGTTTTACTTTTCTATTCTCAATCTTCCTACTTTTATTAAGAAAAATTCTTAAAGTTACAATTTGTAACTTGCTTTTTCTCTTTTTCACACGCGAGCCACTCAAAGCGATTAATAAGTTTGCTATTTATATTGACTCGTTGCTGGCGCTCAAGCTTTTTAGCTTTTGCTAGCAACGCCTGTAATAATGATATTCTCCTGTATATGTATTTTTTTAAATTTATTTCAACTTTGCTATTGTTATTTTTTCATTTACAGCTTTTTTGTTGTTTTAATATTTCTTTTATTTTGGAGGTTTTAAATTTTTTGTCGGTATTATTTGTCGATGGCAATAAAATGATTTGATTTGATTTGAGCTATAATACTGTAGTATTACTAAGTTTACTAAGCTGCTAACAACTTCATGATCGTTGCTATCAAAAAAGCCGAAACATAGTCTTATTTAGGCTGCTCCTACATTGGAAGCGGATAAAGTCTGGTCAGCCAATCCGACAAGACCAGACCGGACCAGTCCCGATCAGACTAGACACGGCGCTCCTACACTGGAGCCAGTTTTTGAGTGCAGTGTCAGACCTCGACGAGGAAAGTTGCTTTTACCAGAGTTGTAGTTTTTGATAGTTTAAAATCATCCTCTTTTGAAAATGGATGAGGAACTTTTGTAATATATATTTATATTTAAAATAAGTAGGCCCTCAGTTAATAATAACTTTAACTGGTAGCATAAACTACCCAATTATAATTATAAACTATAAATTAAAAATATCAAATTAAATTATTTTTAATTATTAATCAAATTAATAATATTAAATTATTATATTAATTATTATAAATAAATATAATAATTATTAATTATATATATATTAATTAATTATATTATTATATAATTAAATTAATTACAATTACAATTAACTATTAATTATTATTTAATTTTTTAATAATTATTTTAATAATAAATTATTAAATTAAATTATAATTATAAACTACTTCAATTCAATTCTGTGTAAAACTTACCTTCAATTCCCAGCTCTTTTCTAACTTCATCCCACAGCTTTGCCCTCAACTCGCGGATGTGGTACTGGTTGTCCCTCTGATTCCATAAAGCCACTCTCTCACGCACAAGTTCAATCAACTTTCCTTTGTCTACCATTATAGCAAAATTTTCAAAACAAGGAGACGAAATTAGCTCACGAAATTAATTTAATCACACCACACTCGGCCAGAGTCTGGAAGCGACTGGGAGAAAAAAAAACTAGTTTGATTTCCGTCAGACAAGCTCAGACTAGTTCCTCCTACGACAGGCGCCAGTGTAGGAGGGGACACGGCGCCAAATGTGTTTGTTTCCGTCAGACTCGGCCAGATCAGATCAGACCGGTTCCGACCTTCCAGTCTGAAGAAATTCCGCTTCCAATGTAGGAGCACCCTAAGTCTCAACATAATCCGTACGAAGGACGGGCACAATAGCTAGTAGTATCTAAAATTGAATAGGCTACCTATCCCAGCATCTTTATCCCAGTGAAGACCCATCCCAGCAGGGCAACTGGGACATACACGTGTCATAGAGCACTCTTGTACATCTGAAAATAAATTTAAAAAATAGATAAGTCAAGATCTAACAAAAGAAGTTATATAGTAAATATTTGAAAATTCTGAAAGTCGTGGTATATTCTATGGTATTTATCAGTGGCGGCGGATCAAGTTTTTCACTGGTGGGGCTAATTTTTAAATACACCTGCGGGTCGGTTGTGAGGTCTATTTGTCTATTTCAGTCAGAATATTGTCAAGATAACCAGTATTCAAGACGAATCCTTGGACTTTACAAATCATCTGTTGAAATGGTACCGGTACTGTATTCCCAACAGACAAGTTATAAAACTTATGTTAGGATGGCCAATTTGTGAAAATTTCAGGATTTACGGTATAGTATTGTATTTCTTTGTAAGAAAAAAGAAATGGATAAAAATACTGCCAATAATTACTGTGCACTACAGTTTTTGAGTGTTCCTGTGCCAGTGATTATATTGACACAGTCAAGAGGGGTGTAGAGGACAGGTCAATGAACTAAAATTCAAGTATTAAAGTAATAACAATCTTATCACTGTAGATGCGATCTTTGATTGGATATTTAATTGCATTGGTTGACTTAGTGTTACTTTCCTCATATTTTTTAATTTTCTCACTCAAGTGTTTGAGATCCTTACAGCCAATTTTCGTTCAAAGATCATTATTTCCCTTATGATTATTATTATTATTATTATTATTATTATCAAAACAATAAAAACATAATAAAGCTTGTTTTTCAATGCTTGGAGTTAACCATAGCTTTTTATTGAACCATGAGTTACAAAAGTTCCTGTTTTGCTTTGTGTATGTTACAAGCTTAAAATCTTTTGGCTGATGTGAACCTAACTCTTTAATTTGATTTTTTACCTTTATACCTCCAATGTCAATATCAAAATCGTTGTGCAAAGTAAACTGTCAATTTGGTTTCAGCATTGTTTACATTAACTTACTAACAAAAAGTCTTTAATAAGAGTTAATTAATAAATAATGCTGTTAACACTGTCCACTGTCTACAAAAAACACACAAGTCACAAACTGCATGAGAGGTAACATGGAGAGACGATTAAGCCATGTTGTCCTAGCTGCAGAGTGTGAAATGCGGAGAGCAAAATGCAAAGCATAGGTTATGGTTACATGGCTTTCCGTATGGGTGTGTCTAGCTGCAGAGCGTGAAATGCGGAGAGCAAAATGCAAAGCATAGGTTATGGATTTCATGGCTTATAGGACATGGCTTTCCGTATGGGTGTGTCTAGACAACATATTAGTATTACACACTCTTCCAGCAGAGCATGAACTGTGGAACGAAGCCACTGGTTGAGGACCAGTCATCTCCATGGTCGGTTAAGGCATGTTGTCCTATCTGTGGAATGCTCTACACTGTGAAATATGGACAGTGGGCTAAGCCCTATGATCAATTTCCTGGAGCAAATGGAGCTGCAAAGTGGGGGAGATGTCAGTCTGACATCACCTACGGTATCTATAGAGCCAATTTATTTCAGCTCTGTGTTGCCATGGCTACTTAGAAATTATCCCAGTCCAGACCACAGCTACTCTCAATTGGCATGCAAATTAATATACTTGCCTAACAAATTTATGCACTGTTTTCTTATTACGTAGTTCAGTGTTTATTTAAATGAAATATTTTTTTTCTTTTATTGGAATTATTGGTGGCTCAGCCACTTATGAACCGCCAGTGGTATTTATATAATTTGGGGAAATGATAGCCCAGTGCGGTAGCTGGTATCTGTTCAATCAGAGATAAGCTACGAAACTACTGGGCGCTCTTTGTAAGGGTGACCGATTGGATTGGCCAGCAAAAAAGACTGTTCTCTGCTGTAAAATTACTTCCTGGTGGTTCGGAACCCACCTAAAACTGTAGGTCCAACTCATCAATCACCATCATCCAATTCATTACTAACGCACAGGTATCAGACCTATATGGGCTTCATCCTCCAAAAAAAAATGGTACAAGCCACACGGCATTGGTCATATTATATAGTATATTTACATCATTTTCCCCTATCTTTACAAAATTACTCTCTATTATCTATCAAGTACAGAATCGGAATTAAAAATAGTTATATGAAATTATTTTCAATTTTATAAAAAGTTTTTCACAAAATGAAAAAACTTAGAAATGCCAAAAACAAAAGAATAAAATTTCCTTTTGCACTCAAGGAGGTTTTCTTAATGATGCATGATGCATGGGCAGAAATAAATTTTCTTCAGTGCCTGTAGACATTTTTGAAATCTCCTTATCTGATATTGTAGTATCCTTAATGAATAATTATATATATATAATAACGATATATATATATATAAGTGTTCTTATATATCAATGATTTGTAACCTTCATTGTCTTTTTTATTTAAAGGTTACCATGTCAATGATTTTGAAATTCAATTTCATTTAATTATTAGCATTTTCTCAATCTTCTACAAGAACATTATTACCTCAGGGTTTTTCCATGTGTATGGTATTCTTCTCGACAATTAATAACAATTTTGGTTCTGGCTGCAGTTCGATATCCCACCCACTAAAATGATCGCACAAGTTTCGGTTCTTTCCACAAAATATTAAATTGCTTGAATTTAAAAAATGTTTTACAATCGACATTTTTAGTTGAATTATTGTTAAAAAGGTTTTTCACATTTTTTAATTATTACTTTATTTATGTCTGAGGAAACTTAAACTCTACTCACTATTTGTAATGTTTATATCAGGAATGCTTACGAACCACTCCAGGATCTCCAGGCTCTTGGTAACTACTTTGAGAAATGGAGACTTCAACCTAACCCTCATAAAACAGTGGTTACAAACTTTCACCTGAACAACAGAGAGGCATCATATCGTCCAGTAGTAGTATTTAAAGGCCATCAGCTGGCCTATGAGGAGTTCCCAAAATACTTAAGCATCACACTGGATAGAACTCTGTCATTCCACAAACACCTGGAACTTACTGCACAGAAGCTGAAGACAAGGATTAACATTCTTCAGAAGCTCACTGGCACTAAATGGGGCGCACCAGCAAGTGTACTGAGAATATATGCACTGGCACTTGTCTATGCCCCTATGGAGAATATGGATGCTCTGTGTGGGGAAGAAGCAGCCACACTGCTAAAGTGGACACCCAGCTGAGACACTCAATGAGGATTGTATCAGGTACAATTAGATCCACCCCTGTTGAGTGGCTCCCTGTGCTGTGCAATATAGCCCCCCCCCCCAAACATAAGAAGAATGGGGGCTCTAAGCAGACTGTGGTCCAGATTGAAAGAACACCAGAGCCTTCCGATTCACCAAGAGATACGTGCCTACACTGACCGTCTTCAATCAAGGAAGCATCCCTGGCGTTTGGCACAAGAGCTGGAAAGGAATGGCTTTGGTATGGAAGTGGCCTGGGCAGTAGACTGGGAAAAGGCATTGCCAAATGTGCCTTTCAAAGAAAAGGCATTGTCAAATGTGCCTTTCAAACCACAAGACCCAACCAGAAGACCAGCAGGGTTTGAGCTACCCAGAGCGCTGTTTCAACCGTATAACAACAACACATGGCAAATGTGGAGATTTGCTGTAAAAGTGTGGATACCCCAACCGGTGACTGTGGTGCTGAAAGTCAAACTATTGGCCACATAGTTGGAGACTGCTACCGATCTTTCACAGGAGGTGGCTATAAAGAATTTGATGTGACTGACGAGGCCAGAGAATGGCTGATGGAATTGGATATTGATATATAAAACAAATAAGAAATCTGCTACAAATATGTATTTTTTTCACAATTTATTTTTATCTATTTATGCATGTTCTCATTACAAAAAACGAGGCTCTATTCAAACGATATATATATATATATATATATATATATGAACCACTATAGTTAGTTATTTAACCTTTCACACCACATGATTTATAAATCAACCAAGCATTTTCCATATTTTAGTAATGAAAACTCATACGATGTACATTCAAAATTCAACATTACAAATTTGCCTAATTTATTAAATCAAATAAATAGAATTATGACTTTGAATTTAAAAATTATAAATACAATATTTCTATTATTTCAACAATAAGTTTCTTTTTTATATTTTATTTTATAGTTTCTTTTTTAATGAATTGTATTTTTATTCCTATTTCAGTGATTTGTCTTTAATTTTCTTACATTTGTTATCATTGTCCTGCTTTTGTTCTAAATCTCCTAAACTTTCATTTAATTCTTTCCCTACCATTGCACAAATAATCTTTAAAGTTCTCCCATTATCTTCTAACACTCGTCCTTCTTCATTCTGTATTCTTGATAAGGTAGGCTAAATCAGCTACCACATTTTCCTTCCCTGATAAAAGTACTCCTATTTTATGTTATATTCTTGTAATAACAAAATCCATCTTGTTATCCTGCCATGACTCAATCTTCCATTTTTTAGAAATGTCAAAGCCCTATAACCTGTTCTTATAGTTAATTCATTCCCTAAGATAAATGTTCTAAATGTTTTTGTTACAACCACTGATAGCAACTTTTTTAGGATGAAGCCCACATAGGTCTCAGAGCTGTGCGTGGGTAATGAATTGGATGATGGTTTTTTTTTTAGATTACGTCTTGGAGACTCCAGTTAAGGAGTATAAGAGTGATTGATGAGTTGGACCTACACTTTTAGGTGGGTTCCGAACCACCGGGAAATGAACAGCAGAGAACAGACTCTTATTCAAACTGTTACCGTATTGCAAAAGCAACTAAAAAAAAATTAAAACCAAAAGCAACTAAAAAAGAATTAAAACCAGAAGCGTATTGGAAAGTCAGCGAGGACTATAGTCTTTGGGGGCTATTGCCGGTTCGGCAATACGCTTCTGGTTTTAATTCGAGATTACTTTATGTTTTCTCCTCAGTCCCTTTCTTCCTTTTCATCATCTCTTTCTTCTCTCCCTTCTCTTTCATCTTCTCTGTTTAATTTTGCGATGGTGATTATCATTGAGTAAATCGAGTATGTTCATCTGTGCAAGTAGCCTTATTCTTGGGCGTGAGGTCTACTGTCCACAAAACTAGTTATTGACCAAACGAAGAGTCTCTTTGAAGTCGACCGTTTTGCATTTGTCTGTCTGTTTGTAACGCATTTACGGTTAAAGGCGTGAACCACGTTCTATTAAATTTTGCATGGATCTTCCTTTAAGGAATGCTCAGCGATGTATGTGTAAGGATTTTCGAAATTTGCTTTCATTTAAAGGGTATTTGAAAGAAAAAAAGGAAAGGCTCTCAGGCCTTCTTCTTTTTGGAACATATGATTTTTAAAATGAGCTTCTCCATCATATATAATTGGAATAAGATTACAAGATAGCCCTCGGGTCCTCTTATTCATCTGGTTTAAGAGGATAACATATTATAACTTATTCATAAGAATAACATATTTGTTTGAAACAAATCATTTCCAATATTTCAATTAAGTATAATAATAAGTTAATACTAAATAAATGATAATTATACAATTTTAATTAATATTGTTCTATAAATTTATTCATCAGACAGTGAGATCTCATCTGATTTGAGCAATCAGCTGTCTGGAAAATAGAAACGCAGCCTTGGCGATGTTTTTTTGTGAAAACAGCCTTGAAATAGATCTTGCAGATTGAATCAATGTTTTGATCTGATGAATGTATTTAATTTTGCAATGGTGATTATCATTGAGTACATTCCTCTGTGTAAGCACCCTTATTCTTGGGCGTGAGGTCTACTGTTCACAGAACTACTAGTAATAATTATTTATGTATTAAGAGAATAAAGGGCGACTTTATCACTCGAGATAAACAGTTACCGCATGACATGTAGTGGAGTGCAGTAATTTTGCAAAGTGATAAAAAAGAAGCTCTTCGCTCGTAATACATACACGTTTCCTACAACTGAATTTTTGGATAATTATATTAAATTACTTCTGTAAAATTCGCCATCATTGACGTTATGAAAAACTTACCTGGCAGTAAGTGCTTTTGTACAATAATGACAAAGAACTCTTTCAGCATGTAAACTTATTCTTTGTCAACAGTTAGATAACTGCAGGAAATAGTTATTTTTGTAATTCATGCACAAGTTAGCTCTTTGCAGCAGGAGAGAAATGCATTATGCACGAGGTGAAGGCGAGGGCAGAATAGTTTCACAAGTGCAAAGATACTTTCAGTTTGAGTTACACATTAAATTTATTCTACAGTTGGCCCACCTGGAGTGCGGCAAAGTAAAACCGTGCAGGAATCAGCTGTTTTGCATACTATAATGAGTCTACAAATAGATGCTTTGTTGGAAAACTGTAGAAAAGTATCTTTGCTGCACTCGAGAAACTATTCTGCACTCGCCTTCAGCTAGTGCATAAGCATTTCTCTTGTGCAGCAAAGAGCTACTTTGTGCATTAGTTACACAAATAACTATTTGCTGCTTTCAAGAAACTCTTCCACACTCGCCTACATCTCATGCATAATGAATTTCTCTCAAGCAGCAAAGAGCTACTTTGCGCACTAGTTACAAAAATAACTCTGTGATGTTTTCCATGACGAAATACTTAATGAACAATCTAATATTAAAACTGACACTGTATTTCGCTTTTAAATAATGTTTTACTCGCATATATTGGAGATGCTTGAGGAATGCATTTCACTTCTGAAAAGAAGCTTCTGAAAGAAGCAGGCTGACGAAGCTTCTTTTCAGAAGTGAAATGCATTCCTCAAGCATCTCCAATATATGTGAGTAAAACATTATTTAAAAGTGAAATACAGTGTCAGTTTTAATATTAGATTGCTCAAAAATAACTATTGGTTTTACATTCACTAATAGCTCACTCATACATATCGATACATAGATAATAACAATAATAAATTAGATTGAATTGAGAAAAAAATACTGATGCTTTGATACTAAATTTCAGTTATGTATAACACAGTGGTCACCAATTAGCGGACCGCGGTCCGGGTCCGGACCGTAGAGCCGTTTTGTAAGGACCGCAAATAAATCTATGAAATTGAAATAAATAGTGAAAATCAGGCCTCCTGACAAGATAAGTAATGCTGTACAGATACTGAACAACTGTGTCTCTCTAAAACCGAATGGTGAGTGGACAAGTGAAGCTTCGGCTATTTTAAAAGTGAAAAAGCTGTCCTTCAAATGGAAATGATTGATTTCCAAGAAGATGTTTCATTAAAGGAAAAGTTTCAAGTGCCAAAAGATTTTTTGTGTGAAGTCTTCTGGGTGAAATATGTGTGTAAGGAAAAATACCCTGAACTGCACCTGGCAATGAAACTATGTACAATGTTTGGCTTTACCTACAAATCTTTCAAAGATGAATTTTATCAAGAATAAATACAGATCTAGACTAACCAACAGCCAACTCATGAGAATAAGCTGCACAAGCACAATTCCAAACTTTAAAAACATAGCTCAAAACAAAAAATTTAATTTTTCTCATTGATTTTTCAAAGTAGTTTTTCTTGGTTAATTTCTGTAGTTTTTTCCTGAATAAAACAAGTTGTTAAAGGCATTTCTCTTAGAGTCTAAAATTTATTGGTTTTCCATTCGAGATTCCTAAGTAACACTTTCTTTTGTTTGCTAAAAATTTACTTATAAACGTTATCTAGGGCTTAATAAGAATGTCAGATCTTAATTGCATTCGAGTGGGGAGGCCAAAGATTGAGCGGCCCCAAGCGGACTCTCAACATTTAAAACGGACCGCAGACAAATTTTATTGGTGACCACTAGTATAATTCATTCACAATCGAGAAGCGGTAGAGTAAACATCACAGCCAGCGGAGGAGCCTACTAGCCTAATAGTAACGTTGTTTATTAGTTGGAAAGTGGGTCAATGCTGATAGGCTTTTGTGATTCATACAACGCATGAAATCACCTATAAAATAAGGCGCCATATGGATTAATTCCAGAATTCGAGGAAGTGGACCAGTCTACAACCCAGGAACGAGTTCAGGAAAAGGATACAGCAACATCAAAGAAAGGTAACATGGAATCTACATATAAGTTTTTTCATAATGAATTTTCAAGCGATTTTGGAACTTTGAAGAACCTGAAAAATGAGCTACAAGCATGGGCAGAATCTGAATTCGACAAAAGAAAAATTTTAAGGGCGGATTTCGATAAATTTATTTCAATTACGAATAAACTATCAGAGACAACTGTAAAATTGGAAACAAGGGCAGTAACTATTTCTCAGTTAGCGGCCAGTCTAGGAAGCACGAACAATGGTATTCAAGAGTCGTTAAAAACTATAAGTAAATCGGTTGAGTCAATAAAAAACAGTGATAATACAGCAAGCTACGCGGACATGGTACAATTGCCGAGGAAATCTAAAGATAAAACCAGTATTGAAGGAAATAGGCCTAGCGTAAGGAAGTTGCAACCACAAGAGCATATTGTGATGCTGCAGCCATTAAAACCAGTTACTAATGAATTAGAAAATAGTAAGTCCATTAGAAACGTACTTAGGGATAATATAAAGGAGAAAGATAGCATTAAAGTGAAAAAGACTGTGAATGTGAGAGGAGGGGGCTTAATGATTGTATTAAACTCTGAAGAAGATAAAAAGAAAATAGTTGAAAATGAAGCATTCAAATCTGAAAGTATGAAAAATAGTTTAAAAATAATGGAACCACATAATAAGAAACCTAGGGTAATTGTTTATGATGTACCAGTAGAATTGAATAATGATGAACTTGCCGAAATCATCTACAAGAAGAATTTTGAAAATTCTGAAATAGCAAAATCACAGTTCCTTAAAGGATGTCAGCCTCTTTTCAAAGTGGGGCCGAAGAATAAGGAAGTAGTACACTGGGTTATTGAATGTGAGCCTGAAATAAGAAGAGCTTTGATTAACAAGAAGCGTGTTTTTGTTGATTTCACGTCTTGTAGACTGAATGATTTCATTTCTGTCCAGAGGTGTTTCAAGTGTCAAAGTTTTGGACACGTGACAAAGTATTGTAAGAAAGAAAAGGATGTATGTGGACATTGCGCTGAAGAGGGCCATAATATTAAAAATTGCCCCAACACGACCAAGCAACCAATTTGCATTAATTGTAAGAGAAATAAGAAGCCTACAAGTCATAAAGTCAACGACCCAAAATGCCCCTGCAGCCAGAAAGCATTACAACAACTCATCGAAAAGACCGATTATGGGATTGTTTAAAAATAAAGACAACAATAAGAAATTTAAAAGTAGTCATAGTAATATTTTAATCGAGTTTCATAAAATTCTAAATTTAGTAGCTAGATCGAATAGAGTACAGCAGACATCAAAAAGTAGGACATCTCTTGTTTATAATTTTGGTGAATACACTGACCTAAATATTTCATTCGCTTGCTATGAAAAAGAAAAAGTAAATATTTCTAAGGGCATCTCTACTATTGTGAACAGGAAGGTGATGACCGAAGGTGAATACAATTGTCTAACGACCGTAATTTCGCAGACCAAGCAGATTGAATTGTCTACGAAATTTGATGCGACATTGAAAATCGTCAATTTGTATTTACTGGTAGATGATAGTAATTTAATCAATAAACTTGAAGTGTTATTAAATATTATTGATAGCTGGGCCGTAGGTAAACAATATTTAACAATAGGAATTGATTTCTTTGGAACAATGGCTGACATATCATGCATTGATTTAATGAGTTTGGTGTTATCAACAAAAAATATTAAATATGTTTTTTATTATAAAGGAATAAATAATTTAACATTTTTAAACATACCAGCAGAAACAGCTAATGAAAATTTTTGCCCATCAGGCTTTCTACCGGAAAAATCTCCAATTCAAGAATACATAAACAGCATGATAGAGCTTAGAAATCTCCTGAGGCAGTATGACAGCACAAATGCTTCAATATACAAAGATATTTTGATGAATATTACAAGAAAAAACTTGCTGAGTTCCTATTCATATTTATTGGACATTAGGCGTAATGATATGAATATTTACGATAACGTTTTGGGGAACTTTCTTTGGCCATCTGAAGCAAGTTACAGAATGGGATATTGTCTAGAGAAAGAAGGAACGTACGTGCCATTCAACGATGAACTGAATAGATTCTGCACACAAGAGAGATATATCCTTGTTAGTCGAGATACCCAGCTTATGCTAAATGGTGAACTACATCAGAAAATATCAACAGTTGATATTGCCAATTGCAATCTTCCTGTAATAAAATGGATAGATGGTGTGCCAGGATGCGGAAAAACATACAAAATTCTAAACGAACATAGACCAGGAATTGATTTAGTCTTGTGTCAAACAAGAGCAGGCATCAAAGACGTGAGGGAGGCCGTTATTCATAAGTATGGAGAAAAGTACTGTAAAAATATAATCAGATCTGATTACAGGACGGTTTCATCGTTCATCATAAATGGAACTGGGAAGAAGTATAAACGTGTCTTTATAGACGAGGCTGTATTAATGCATGCTGGGTACATAGGATTTATAGCAGCGCTGTCAGGATCTTCCGAAATTTTCCTACTTGGCGATTCAAAGCAGATTCCTTACATCGAGAGGAGCAATATACAAGTTAGATGGTCTCATCCTTCGGTTTTTTGCGAGCCCACCCACAAGGTATCAGTGACTCGAAGATGTCCGATCGACGTGTGCTGTGCACTCTCCAAGTTTTACGGGCAAATGACAACAACAAGCAATGTACTTCGATCTATTAAAACAAATATTTTAAATTGCAAATTACTTAAACTTAAACCAGAGACGCTTGTACTAACTTACACGCAAAATGAGAAGAAAAGGATTCAAGAAATTTTAAACAGGAATTTGGAAAAATCATTTAAAATACACACAATTCATGAAGCTCAAGGCCTTACTTATAAAAATGTGGTTCTCGTAAGGATTAATACAAATCAGATGGAAATCTACAACAGTATAAATCATGTAATTGTAGCTCTCAGCAGACACACTCATAGCTTCCACTACCTGACAACAGGAAGGAATGATCTGATGTCGTCGATTACAAAAAATATTATGGGTTGCGAGGATGCATACATTGTGAGAATGCATGAGAGAATGGCGGACAGCATGCAAGGAGGGATGCATCTAAAAAACAAAAAAACAAAATGACGAATAATGATGTAATGTCTGTTGCAAATGAGCTGGATGAAATGGATGAGATACAGGACAGTGTAGTTGAAGATAAACAACAACTTCATGCGGCACTTGAAGGCTGTGACTTAACTTTTTTTGTCTCAATATCAGGAGTATTAAGAAAAATTTTGATGATCTGATGGTTCAATTGGAGGATATGTCTTATGACTTTGATGTGATTATATTAACAGAGTGTTGGATTAAAAATGATCATACTCCAAAAGAATTGAAGGGTTATAATATTTTTCACTCATCAAATAACCGTAGTCAGAATGATGGAGTCGTCGTATATACAAAAGATCTTCTAAATGTACTATCAGTGGAGTTGGATATTAGACAGGCAAATGTTCTCCACCTACAATTGCAAACTACAAAGGAGAAATACAATATATTAGCGATCTATAGATCTCCATCGAACTACAATATAACAGAGTTCTTAGAGGATTTGGAAAATGTGCTCAATAGCCTAAGAGGACAGGTAATCATATGCGCAGGAGACTTCAACATTAATACGCTCCAACCACATCAACATCAGCAACTCGATGAATACTATGATTTATTGAGCGAACATGGCTTGAAAAACTGCATCAAACAGGCTACCAGGGTAACAACAGAAACATCAACTTGCCTCGATCATATATTAACAAACTCCAAACAACAGAGTCATCCAATAATATATCACTCTAGCATCACAGATCATTTCATTACAATTTTGGGGCTACAGAGATGTCCGGACGCTAGCCACAGAGTAAATGTACATGATGCTGATTCCACACACCGAAGAACAATAAATTTAGTTGGTTTGAGAAGATGCCTAATGGAGGAGCACTGGGAGGAGGTCTTTGGGAGTAATGACACAGATATGGCTTACGAAAAATTTATAAAAATTCTGCAATGCCATATGGATAATAACTCTCATCATTACAGACAAAAAAAGAAAATTAAAATCATCAAACCATGGATTACCAGAGGGCTCGTCTTATCTATCAGAACAAGGAATCTTTTGAATAAGAGGAGGAAGTTAGAACCAGAAAATCATGAATTAGCAACTCATTACCGTCTGTATAGGAATACACTAACTTCGCTTATCCAGAAAACAAAAGAGGATCACTTCAAGAGGAAATTCAAGGAAGCAGGAAATAACATAAAGAAAACTTGGGAGATCATCAAGGAGGCCACTGATGCAAACCAGGAGAAAAAAAATCAACTGAATGCTGTAAAAATAGGAGATAATGTTGTAACATTGAAAGAGAATCCTGATTTATTATTGAATCATATTAATGATTACTTTGTTAGTATAGGAGAGAAAATGGCTAAGAAAATATCAGATGGTTTACATAAAAATATAAATGATATTGTAACTAGTTATAAGCCACATATAAGAATGCCTAATTCTATGATTTTTTCACCCATACTTGAGCAGGAAATAATTGAAGTCATAAACTCTTTACATAACAGTAGTGCACCAGGACTTGATGGATTTGATAATAAAATTTTGAAAGGCATTAAAGAATTAATTTGTAAGCCTTTGGCTCACGTCCTCAATCTGAGTTTGCTTACTGGAATATTCCCTAATGCAATGAAAGTAATTTGTGTCAGACCTATACATAAGGGAGGAGATAAGCTAATTTTAAGTAACTATAGTCCTATTTCATTAATAAGTAACATATCAAAGATTTTAGAAAAATTAGTAAAACTTAGGTTAATGAGCTATCTAGAAAAGTATCATATCATTTCTCCAAACCAATTTGGATTTCGTAAGGGGATGAGCACGGAATCAGCAGTTTTGGAGTTATCAAAATTTGTCATTCATAATCTAGAGGGGAAAAATAAATGTATAGCAGTATTTTTGGATCTGGCCAAGGCCTTCGATTCTGTATCACATGACTTATTGATAAAAAAACTTGAAGCAATAGGTATAAGGGATATAACTCTTGAATGGTTCAAGTCTTACCTTAGTGACCGTCAGCAAAGGACAAAGGTTGGAAGCCAGATGAGTGCTGAAGGAACTATGGAATTTGGAATACCTCAAGGAACGGTTTTAGGCCCAATTTTATATTTGATATTTGCAAATGAGTTGTGTTCCCTTCAAATTCAGGGTAAAGTTATAGCTTTTGCAGACGACACAGCCCTCCTTTTCCAGGGTAGGAACTGGGATGAGACATTTCAAATAGTGGAAACAGAACTTTCCAAAGTCACTAGGTGGTTGGATAGTAACCTATTAACACTAAATGCAGGAAAAACAAAGTTCTTGACCTTTTCATTAACTGATAATACCAAGCCACTAAATGCGTCAATTAAGCTTCACTATTGTAGAGGAGGGAATCGGAACTGTGACTGTCCTCTGATTGAGCGCTCTGACAATGTTAAATATCTTGGTATAATTGTAGATGATTTATTAAAATGGGATAAACATATATCATATACAACTACAAAAATAAGAAAGCTCATATACAAATTTTACCAGCTGCGTAATGTACTCAACAGTGAAGTGATAAAAACAGTATATTTTTCAATAGTTGAATCCCTTTTAAGATATGGTTTATTGGTCTGGGGTGCAGCAAATATTAGCTTTATAGATCCAATTTTCAAAGCTCAGAAACGCATTCTCAAAGTCATGGGAAACAAAGACAATCGCTTCCCAAGTATTCAACTATTCACTGAAAACAAAGTTCTTAGCGTCAGACAGCTGTATATATTAGTTTTACTCACTTACATGAAGAAAAATACAAATGTAAATAGTTTAATTGCCCATAGTCATAACACAAGAATCAGAAACTTAAATTTTCAAAATGTACCTAGAATGAATACAGCTTTTGGACAGCGGTCAGTAGAATATTTGGGTCCTAGGGTTTATAATAAAATGCCACAAATAGCAAAAGAAGAAGAGAACATACATAGTTATAAAAGAATAATTAGGGATTGGTTACACGAAATTGGAATCTACACTAGCGAGGAGCTTATAGTAAGTAGAATGTAGACAATATATAATTATATAGTAGGGTAATTAAGTGTTCATATTGTAGTAATGTCACATTATTATGGTGTATATTGGTATTGTATTATATGTTATTATGGGGTATATTGGTGGTGTATCTTTGTTGGTTATGGTGTTATTAGTTATATATATTATTATTGTTAGTTAATTAAGTATTGTTATAATGTAGGTACTAACTGGTTAAGAAATTTTGCAGAATAATATATTATTATGATCACCCCGACACATATCATTATAGTGGGGTATCATAATTAGGAATAAAATTATATTATTTAGTAGCAATTTTATGAGTCAGGATTCTCCTTAATATCTGTATCTTTGTTTTTTGAATAAACTCCTCTGGATGTTTCGCAGTATCATCCAGAGAAATTATTATTATTATTATTATTATATACAACACATTGGCAAGTTTTAAGTCCCTATTAAACAGGTAAAATAAAAAAAATCATAGAATTTTAAACTTTTATTTAAACTACAAATAAAATACACTCCAACTAATTTTTATGATAAAGACAATAAGAGCGGTTTCACACAGACCACAGAACGCCGACAAAATGTTGGAAAACGTTGTTGGCTGTGGCAAGAAATCGCAGATTCCTTCCACATGACAAACGCGGGTTTCAGCAGTTCTACTGCGATTCTTTCCAGCTGATTGATTCCGACTGATTCATTCATCAGTCGGCTGTTCATGAGATAACATCTCAACATGAATGATGAAGAATGTTTATTTTTCATAATGCTCCGCCGTGCTTTTTTTTTAAAAAAAAACAAATAAATATTCATCTTACGTATATCTGTCTTAGCTTTTGTCTCCATTAGATCATAAAGAGGATACATTGCAGCAGCAACTTCCTCCCAGGCTTTAAACTTTAAATGTTTGTTGGAATATTCATTTGTTTCTTGATTCCACAGCACAAGCCTACACTCCACTTCAATTATAAACCTTTCCGTATCAAAGGAGCCCATTATAGGTTATTTATAGGTTATAGAAAAAAAACACTTGAGAAGTGATACAAATATGTCTGAATTCTAGCAAGGTCGAGAATAAAAAAAATGTCAGCTGAGATGCAAAAACATAAAAAAGTGTCAGCTGAGATGCAAAACTGCCAAGTACTTGGCCACTGCACGCACTTGTGGCGCGTTCTGGCTTTAAACGCTGGAAACTGCCACTACATGTGAAAGCACGAATGATATGCCATTGCTTCAACGTCACAACTCTAGCCGGCCGGGAATCGGCGATTTGTGGATGCGTTCGGCGTTTCATCGGCGCTTTGTGGTCCGTGTGAAACCGCTCTAACTGTAAGCATGTCAAACTTACAATATAAACAATTACATTTTTTGTGTACATGAGAGCAAACAAAAACACATAAATATAACTCATTACAATCAGATGTATGAAAACTAAGCTAAGACACAAGCTTTTCTCTTTTCTAAATGCTAAACAATCATTGAACTAAACAAGATGAAACCTAACATAATTCTTTTAAAAATATGAATTATTTTGTTCAAAATGTTTTTAACAAGAGAAAATTAAATTTAATAAGTATATTGTTAATTAGAACACAACAATTCACACATATACAGACTGCATTCCAAAGTTTAAAACTACAGTATATTAATTTCAACATAGTTAGGAACAATCAAGATCACTCCATTACTTTCAAAAAATTACATCAGCTAAGAATAAAGTAACTTATCCTTCGTTCGTCTCCTACTTGAACTTAAAATCATTCAAATGCAAAATGAAGTACTATAAGTCTATAAATACTAGAATGTAGTATTAAAATGCCTTAAAACGTAAAAGTAGTGACTTCAAAACGAAATTTTATATAAATAATAAACATAATATTAAATTGTTGTTAATAAGAACTCAGTGTCTAAATCATTGAGGGACAATTTACTTTTCGGAAAGCAGTGTAATATTAATTATTCTTAGTTTTTAAACTGATAATTAGCGATTCTAGAATACTCAAACCAGACTTTAAAAACTGGAATAATAGTTTTTAGTTTGATTTTTCTATTCAGTTTAAATCTTGAAGATTGATAGATTCTACCGAGATTTGTTTGAAGCAACGATTCTGAATTGACCTAGAATGTCACCACACCAAATGATTCCAAAAAGATGCATACGATACAAATAATTTCAACACTTCATAATAGTATAAGAAGTTCTAAAATGGCAAACAATTTAATAGTCATAAATAATAAGATTAATAAAAAACTACTGGCAGTGATTTCAGCATCCATGCGTGAAATTAGGAACAATGAAATGGCATGAGTGTAGAAAGGAATGTGGAATTTGAAGGTTGCAATGACAGACAGACAGTGCTGTAGTGAGAATTGAAATAATCTTGAAAAAGAAGTCCGTCTCGGTACCTGTGAGGTCCTGGGGCTCAGGCTCTAGGGCCTGAAACGTTGCACTTTGAAATCCATTCCTAACTTTAGTTGCACAATAATAAACAACAGATCAGAAGATCATTCAAGAAAATTTTCAGTTGGAGGAAAGAATTTTTGTTTGGAAAATCCGGATCTCCTGAATCTGAGAGGGATGAGATTAACTCTTTCATATATATAAGTCGACTTTTTACAAATCTGACAGTAGTCAAATGGCTCGAATAATGAGTGCGTCATAATGACAAAGAAAGAAAACTCAAAATTGGATAGAAATCATTCTTTGGTCTATAAGTTGGAGAGAAAATCTAATAAAAAATAGTTTTAATGAAACTTGAGAAAGTTTCACTGCATGAATGCTAACAATCTACAATGCTGAACAGACTACTCTTCGAATTTCACCTGTTTTATAGAGTATGAATTGTTTGAAAAGAAGTTTACATCATATTTTCTGTAATAATTACATTATTTTGTTTTGTAAGAAGTAGTTAAAAATTAATTTAAATCAAGGAATAAGAAAAATTGGTTCAGTTATTGTTGGATGATAAATTTGAAATAGCTAGCCAAATCTTCCAACAAATCCCTATGATTAATATTAAAACACAAAATACTGTACTCTATCTTTGAAAAAGAGACGATATTTGAGGAATTTTGCAACTACTTCTCCTACAACTACACAAATAATATTTTTTTAAATAATTACAAATAAAATTATTACTTTTCCTACTTCAGTCAGACGGATTTGATTTTTTACACTCAATTTAACAGTCAACATTTCAATGCAAGTAAAATAATTTTAGGAATCTAGTCTTCCTTCACTAACAATTTTTTTCTTCTATTTTTTCATTAATAAAGAATGCAACCAGATTGGTAGACTCGCTTGGTTACTCAATTAATAAAGAAAATTTCAATCACTTCCAGAAAAAGCTGATCAATTTAATAAAAACTTGAAAAATAATAATTTCCAGGTAAAATTCAATACAAATAATTATTTATAAGCAAAGTACCATTACAGTAACTGAAACTGGTTCAAAATCGAGATCTAGCGGAACCATTATGTTGAATTCGAATTCAAAACTCCTTTTCAATATTAGCTACTAATACTAATCATCATATTAATTGTTAACAGTATCAAATGTTTATGCCAATTTTCTGGCAACTGAATTCTTCTAGTGTACAATAACTGGCTCTCATACAACTTGACGCCAGAATGATCAAACATCACTCCAGTAGTTTCTATCCAAACCAGAAGTATCACCATGTTTTAATGACTATGGCATGGTAAATCTATAAACGCCCCCCCCCCCCCCCCCCGCATTCTCACACAACAGTGAGTGTTTCAGCCAAATGAATTTAAATGGGCTATACAGGCCTCTCTACTAATGAAAGCCATATAAATATTAAGATAGTGATACAAACAAAAAAAGATCTTTCAAAATTGATAACCTCGAATTGACAATAAATCCCACACCTCTACAATATACTACAACATATTTTCAACTAAGTTCTCAACTTAGGGCATGGATATCTGTGTAAAAATATATAATCATTTACTCTATTTACATCTTTCTTAATTTTAGCACGTGAAATTATTATTAAATACATCAAAAATATTTCTGATGCAGTAAAGGTGATCAAGTTATAAATTTTTTTTTTAAATTAATAATTGAAATATTACTACCGTAATACATGTTTGAGTTAAGGGTGAACACAAAATTGGCAATAGAAAACAATTATTGTAAAGCTGTTTTTACTAAAGATGCATTTTTGTTATTTTTTTTTTTTAAATGATATTCAAGCCACATATCAAATTTCAAATTACAGTACATCAAACAACAAAAATAAATAGTTTTCAGTTATGTCACTATTTAATAAAGTTCTGAAACATTTAATATTATGTCAATAATATACTGTATTATAATATATATGTCATGCTTGATATCAATAAATTTTAACATCATTCAAATGCTGACAAATGATGACAATTGAAAACATTTTCAACTAATAATATAATCAATACTCATTATTAGTGTGTCAACAACTAATTGACTGAAAATAGTTTATAAATAATTAGCTACAATCAAAATATCACTAGAACAAATTCATAATACAATTAAATTATAACGATTAATTAATTTTTAAATTATGTGAGATAACTCACAACCTCAGATATTAAGATAAACACAATATGATAAAGTACCTTAACGTACACAAAACCTCAAAATGATAAGACAATCATAAAGATTAATTTTTCCAAAAGCAAAAACTCAACTAAAATCTAATCTAAATACTACACAAACAATAAATAATTACAAAAAATGTTTTCAGTGAGACAGAGATTGTATGCGACAACGAATCATAGATGAAAAGTGAAACAAAGTTATATACCACTAAGAATAATTTTCAACCGGTGGGTAAAATGAATAAAACACGTTCCTAGTTGAATGATCGAGAGAAATTATACAGAAGTAAATAATAAGTCAAGACGTATAAGTTGAATAAATCATTTCTAAAATATTTCTCAGTGATGACAATGACACTCGTATCAGAGAAAATAATTGAGTTTTGTTTGTATATATATCTACATTCTTTAAATAGGAATAATACAAGTTGATACTACACCCTATACTTTTCCCAACTACAGTGACACAGAATGTTATTAAAATAGCATCAACATTACAAACTAATTATAATATATGTAATTCAACTTTATATTATTGAAAATTTACAAATAAGTATACTTTTGATTATGCTTTGCCAAAATTATAGCGAGAAGTTCCGTTGAAGCCATTATTTTCAAATGTAACTTATATAAAATCGAATTAGCCCAATAAAATCAACTGGTAATTGGACTGATAAATTAACTTTTCCCAAAACAACAACGTTTTTCATAATGCACTTTTTACTAGAAGAAATTGGGTACCGGAACCACTAGAAAATATTATGTTTCCAACTAGAATCATTAAAAAAGTATGAATTTATTAGAATCATTAAAAGAGTATGAATTTTTTCTAAACCTTAGAAAAATATTTAACTTTAGAAGTCATACATTTCAAAAATAAGGAAAGTTATGAAAATCCGCAACAAAAATTTCATTTTCTTTTTTTTAAACATCGCTAAGTAAGCAGTAGAGGGATAATGGTTAAATTTTGTAAGAAAATCTGATTGCTATTAAGAAGTAGGCTATGACAATCTTGCTCATGAGCACAGCAAAGTACGTCAGAGCTCTGTCACATGAATTTAGAAATCTCCTCTCATTTCAGTACTTTAGTTGAGAGCACCATAAGTTTCAGTATACAAAAAAGTATTAATATATTGATATATATATGATATTGATATAAATAAATAATGACCGTGGCTTTCAATTTAATTGATATTTTACAAACAATGTTTTAATTAAAGCCATAAAGTCATAGGTTTGCCTAATCAAGAATACGGAATTTTTCCAATACATTTTTCAGGAAAACAAATAAAATTTACAAATAGAAAGAATTGCTCTTGTTAAATAAGATAACATTGAATAGCAAAAAATATGAACATATTCAATGGATATTTGATATCAAAGTAGGCAATATAAACAAGTAAAATTGTTGGTTTTATTATTATTTTCTGTGCCTATTTAATTAATTGAAGGTGATTAGCTGGTACAAACTCTAACCGAAAAATCAAAAGCATTTTTTATTGCTACAAAAATTAACAGAATGAGGAACATGTTTCATTTGATACATTTTATATTGAGCAAATTCAAAGTTTTTAATAAGATGCAAGTTTTAAGCCATTGACCTTATTCGTGTAGCATGGGATTTGATCAATAGTTCCCAATAGAGTTTGAGAACGGTTTCCTCAGACAAAAAAACTTTTGAAGGCTGCTAATATATGAATATTTTTTCATTGGGTTTTGAAACAAGCTCAG
This sequence comes from Conomelus anceps, assembly GCA_948455865.1. Classification (NCBI taxonomy): domain Eukaryota; kingdom Metazoa; phylum Arthropoda; class Insecta; order Hemiptera; family Delphacidae; genus Conomelus; species Conomelus anceps. The sequence goes on along the minus strand of OX418216.1, from coordinate 75,355,284 downwards.
AATTAAAATTTGTTACTTAAATGAAAATTAGTGATTTGTTTATTAAAATTATTAGTGATTTTCAAATTTAAATTATTATTAATGAATAGATTCTTAAAATTAGTGAAAAATAGGCTAAACAGTCTTCAAAAATAATCTAAATTCATAACAGTCTTCACAGTATTTTCAACAGATGGCGAAATGTACCTTCTCTAAAATAGACTACAATAATAATTCTTGATACAGCCTATTACTTGTTTCATGATATACTGGTTAATACGTTTTGGTAATCATTTTACTAGCTTTGAAGTCTTTTTGAAGTCAGTCAATGAAGCTGAGAAGTTCATATTTCATTCATCTTCTTACACCTCTGATACAGTAGATCTAATTTGTCATGTCTACTGACAGATGAAGTCATACTTTCAATACATTCCACTAAAACATTGCATTGCTTTGTCCATGGATAGCATAGAATAAGTTCAGAAAAGATGGAAATTTGGAAAATTTTTCATCCAACTATTAGCAATTTGAAAGTAGACAGATCAAATATTTGCCATGAGAATTACAAAATGAAATATTCTCCAGGATTTCTAGCAGTAATACGAACAATTATTCAATATGGTACTTAACATAACAAACTTACTGTAGACAACAAAAGCATGAGATAGTAGGCTATGAGCTGCAGAAAAGCTAAGATGCCAGCCAAGGATGGTAGTACAAAGATTCTTTGCTTCGATCTCCATAATCATAAGTAATCTCAACACCAGGCTGTAGATCATCTTTTGCAATAAGAACTAGATGAGGCTGATTGTCAACAACGACCGTTTTAGTCATCAAATTACCAAAACGTGAATGATTTACTAACCTACCTAGCCTATCAGATTCAGGGGTGGCATCAACACAGAATCGTCCATTATTATGTTTGAAATAATACATGTAGCAACCGGTATTTTGATCATTCGCATAGACTTGTTCTCTCTTTTTTGCTTCATCGTAAGTGATCAGGTCACCTGCGTATTCCACCACAAATTCGCCGCGATTGAAGCTGCGAGTAGTGACAATGCCGCGTCCCTTGCCAGGAAACATGCGAATTTCCAACCCATCTTCGTTTTTGGATACGACAGCTTCTTCTAAATGTCTTTGTTTCTCTTCCAAAACAACCTTCTTTGTCTTTCTAGCACTGCGTCTAACAGGGAAGTATTCAGTGAGTTTATGGTTGTTATTACACTTCTTTGATTCTCCCAAAGGTGGTAAAAGTGGGTTTGATGTCAGATATTGGAGTTTCCGTTTGGATTTGACTGGCTTCTTATGAGTTTGAAAAGTTGGTCTATTACCAGTATTTGAGGATGAAACATAAATACCTTTTTTAGCAGATCCAAATGGCAATTTTTCAAAACTTTCTAGTAGAGCTCTTTCAGGTGAATCTTGTTTATCAGTCTTCAGCTTGCAGTCTTCTTCAGCGGTAGGAGAATCATCAACCTCGTTAGATGTAGCAATAGTTGGATTTAATCGGCGATTTATCGTCGATCTCAAAGATATAGTGGATGCTGAAGGTAACTGGGGATTGATATTATTCTGCGAATGGTAGTATCTTGTGATTCGAGCATTAGGACTAGGACTAGCATGTGACAGTTTCCCTTGAAATTCAGATTTTGAGCACTTTTGTTTGGGCTTCCGTGATTTTTCAGTCATCGAATCTTTTTTCGGAGATGAATCAATTTTAACCGAACTATTCAAATCACTTATACCAATTACAGTCTTACCTCTCTTCTGTCCTCTTCTCATTTTCAACTCGAAGAACAAGTGAATTTCAATACACATACACAATCCAGTAGACCTAGGTTAGATAGCCTAAAACGTTTTCAGTTTCAATCCAACGTTCGCCGATCTTAGTTTTAAAACAGATACTCACAAATGTTCAAAAATAAAGTTTACATACTTCAAACTGTAGAATGTCATAACACCAGAAAATAGTATTCACAGATTTACTTATTCACATTCTAACTGCTAACTAGTCATAATGTAATAGGAATACCAGAAAATCAAATTTATGTTTATTATCTGAAGAAAGGCGATAGCACAACCTGTCGAAGCTTGGGAGTTGGGAGCAGATTCAGAAACAAAATGATTTAAGTGTAAAAGCTTAAAAAAATTAATGAATATTTGTTTAGATTTTTTTAAATCAATAATTGGAAAACTGTTTTTGAAAAATGAAAATAATGGCAGAAAAGATTCACTTATATGGTGCATTTGTGGAAGACGCTAACTCCTAATGAAAATAAATTTTAACTATACTCATAATAAAGCCAAAATATTAAATCATATTCAATGTTTAAAAATACTAAATAAATAAAAACTGATATTATATTTGACAATAATTCAAAGAAGCAGGTGCGCCAAACGTTATATTACAGAATTGACGGTTAGCCGATGACTCTGTCGGTAGTTGGTAATAGTTGTACGCAGGCAAGAGAATCAAGTGATAGGCGCCAATTTATTTTTATTCAAAATTTTAACCCTTATTAATGAAAATTGTCAACATTGTAGAATTTAATTATCATTTTGTAGGCACTGAAATGTTGGATTAGCACTGGCCACAGTATTCCAATCTTTTAAAATTTGCGCTTTTCACAACTAACTGGTAGGCTTATCTCAGAACTCATAATCCTCCATATTTTCAAAAGGATCTTTCACACATGATTCATCCATCATGTCATTTCAAGTGCATTGTCTAATAATATCTATTGCTCAGGTCATGTCTGCTGAATACTGGTGAAATCTTTCTCAAAACCTTTTTTGCCATCAATGAAGATAACCCAACAGTGGCGTAGCGTTTTCCAATTGGGCCCCCCGCAACCGATTTTCCGGGCCCCTCTCCTCAAAATCATATAAATATCCTCCCTCACCCTTCCCACCCTCCCCCTGAAAAACTTGCATATTTTGTGGGCAGTTATCATAATTATGTAAGAACTAAATGCTGTTTCCTCTATTAAATTTTAAAATTCAATGTTTCAAGGGGGGACTAGTCTAATGATTTGGCTCTAGCCTACGTGGGTTCCTGAAAGATGGAAATAGTTGAGAGTTTATTTTATATAAATAATTAACTTCATAGAAACCTTGAAATTGAGGTATTCCATAGGATCCTCATTCACATTCTCTTTGCTAGCACCTCCACTCCTTTTCTCAAAAGTGGTATTCTCTCAGAATTCGCCTCGTTCGCGCACACGGACACAGGTTATATTTTAATAAAAAGATACTTAATCTAAATTATGGTGAAATTACTAAGTCAGAAAAAGAGAAGAAAATTTAAGAAATTTCCTGGCGGATGAGAGAAAACGGAAACTACTTATACTTGATACTATTACAGTATAAGAAAAAATTCTACTGCATTGGGAGAACTGGCACAATTGAACCAAAAATATTATTTTATATACTTATACAATAGCCACGTAATTGATCCGATTTATTAAGTGATTAAATATTCCTTCTAAATATTGTTTAAAGATGTACAAGTCGATGAAAAATAGAAATAACTAAAAAATGAAAGTATGACATCACAATATCACACGTGTTGAAATTTGGCACTCCAAGTCCAAATAATAAATATCACGAACTCACTTGATACGGTTTACTCTAGGGCTCTAGGACAATTTACCGGAAACGTGTATACATGCATCTAGCTAGACGATTCAAAAGAGACTGAATTGAATACACTAGCTGTACTGTATGATGAAAAATGTTGACTGATTTCTACACAACCCCATTCTGCTAATAAGGAACAAGGAATGTTATGCTAATAAACAAGGAATTCAGTGGGAAAATATTTAATTTTCTCCAATATTTGCACAGTGGTGACATAGCTCGCCTTATTCATGGTTTATAACAGTCTAGATTAGTTTGTTTGAAGAATGTTTTGTCCTCGGTATCTCTTCCTGAAGTCACAACATCCTGCTTCTGAATTCCTCCATGCACTGAACTATCTACGAATTGATAAAGTAAACAATAAACAATGACCTGACATTATTTAGCCTACTCATGCTTTCTTTCTTTCTTCAGTGATTCAGTTTTAGTTTTATTTATTTTAAAAAAGAAAAAAAAAACATTCTGGGCACGGGCCATAACCTGAAAAATAATATTTTCAGTCTGGGCCCCCTTATAGCCCAGCCCCCCTCCCCCGCGCCATGGGGTCTGCGGGGGTGTACGTTACGCCACTGAAAAGGTAGAGTACTATAGTGGAATTAAAATCAGAAACGTAGGGAAGTCGGCTTGGAGGTGTAGTCTTCGGGGACGGTCGGAGTGTCTCGGCAAAGTTCGGTGATGGTGTTGCCACGTCTTGCAGAATGCTGAACAAAATGGCATTGTAGTAGCACGCCGCAAACTGATATAGCTCAGGCAATGAATGCAAAAAATAGACGTTGTAACAAATTAGGATAAAGCTGAATTTTTGTAGGATGTTAGTAGGCCCTGTACAAGTAGTTACTCGAAAAAATCCAAGTCTCAATGATGATTACTCTCAATAATTAAAGATATAGTAGAAATACTCTTATTTAACTCAGGAAGGATGCAGTGATCAAAGGATCCAACTGAGATCAGCTTTTTAGGCAATCTGATTTTTAAACCCTTCTTGTAAAAAAAGGGTTGGTGCGGGGGTCTTCCCTAGAAAGTCTTAGGTAAATTAGCGTTTGAAAGCAGGGTTGGTGTGTGGGTCTTCCCTAGAAAGTCTTAGGTAAATTAGCGTTTGAAAGCAGGGTTGGTGCGTGGGTCTTCCCTAGAAAGTCTTAGGTAAATTAGTGTTTGAAAGCAGTTTTAGACATAATTTCCCTCATTTTTGACGCATTTAGAATTTTAAATACAACTTAAACTGTATGAAGTTCATTTCGTGCTCATCTTGAATGTCTCACTAATAATCATGCTATTTATGTATGACTTTTTATATTTGATTTAACTTTTACAATCACTTTGGAAACAAGTGAATAAGTTTTTTTAATGTTTCGGTAGCTTTACGGATGTCTGGTATTTTTCTTGATAAACTTCAAAAGAGGCTGACGAAGCTTATTTTCAAAAGTGAAATGCATTCCTCAAGCATCTCCAATATATGTGAGTAAAACATTATTTAAAAGTGAAATACAGTGTCAGTTTTAATTTTAGATTGTTCATTAATTATTTCGTCATGGAAAACATCACAGAGAACTTTAAAAGCTTAACTTCTTCCTTTTTGTTTTGAATTTTTTTTTTTTTTTTTTGTAGATTACGTCTTGGAGACTCCAGTTAAGGAGTATAAGACAAGTCAGATCAACAATATTATACACTAGATACCATAATTAATTACTTCAATTAGTTGAGGTGAGGCTTAATTTTGATGTGAAAGGAACTCTTGTACACTATAAAAAGCTTTATCAACTAAATATTTCTTCAATTGTTTTTTAAATATTTCTATATTTTCAAGACTCTTCAAAAACTGCGGTAGCTTGTTGTAGAATTTCCTACCAATATAACTAGGTTTTTGTTTGAATAAGCTACTATTAATTGTGACTCACCAAGTGATAATCTCCTCGGCTTCTTGTATTATAATCATGTACATCAAGATTTTGGTTAATATATCATTCGTTTTTACATATAAAGTAGCTTCATACACATATAAGCAGGGTACAGTTAGGAGACCAAGTCTCTTGAACAACGGCCTACATGAATCCAATCTATTTACTCTTTCTATACACCTAACCGCTTTCTTTTGGATCTTAAACACCCTATCAAGATTTTGTTTTGATGAATTACCCCATACTAAGATAGCATACCTAATATGTGACAGTAAGAGCCCATGGTAAGCTGTAAAAAGTAACTTTTTGTCATTCAATCTAGCGAGCTGTCGCAGGACAAATACCCCAGATGAAATTTTACTACATATTTTCTCAATGTATGGAGTCCAGGTCAATCGTCTATCCAACATAACTCCTAGAAATGCAATTTTTTCTTCCTGGTCTAATTGATTATCATTTACAAACACGTTTATCTTCATTTAAATTATGTTTGTTTTTGAATTGAAGGTATTGGCATTTTTTACTATTTATAGTTAATTTCAACTGATTTAAAAATTGGACAATGGACTGCACACCTATATGGGCACTTATTTCTAAATTATCTAGAATGGAATTGCTGAAAATGAGTGATGTATCATCAGCAAATAAGAGGGCTCTACCACTAATTAATTCTTTAGGTAAACGGTTGACATATAACAAAAAAAGTAATGGACCTAGTATTGACCCCTGAGGCACTCGTCCAGCTTGCACCTCTAATTTATTAGATTTATTCTTTACTATACTATTACCAACTACTGTAGTTAGTTCTACACATTGTTTTCTCCCAATAAGATATGATTCAAACCATTTCAGTTCAACCCCATTTACACCTACATTTTGCAGTATTTCCAATAAAGTTCTATGATTAACACAATCAAATGCCTTTGACAGATCTAAGAAGATTGCAGTAGCTTTATCACCTGAATCTATTATATCTATTAGTTTTTCAACTAAAGAAACTATGGCTGTTTTTGTTGATCTCCCTTTCTGGAAGCCATGCTGTACATCACAGATAAAGTTAGCTTCTTGAAGGTGCAGAAGTAACCTATTTAGAACTACTCTTTCAAAAATTTTACTTATTACATTTAAAATACTAATGGGCCTATAGTTTTCTACCTTTTCTCTATTACCACTTTTGAAGATTGGCAAGATCTTCCCCTCTTTCAAATTATCTGGAACAACACCTCTTGTTCTAATGAATGATTGATCAGATGAATCAAAGGATCTAACAATTGATCTTTACATTCTTTCAGAATTTTACTGGATACCCCATCCATTCCTACAGTTTTTTTATTATTTAAACTATCAATTATATTTGACAACTCGTCTTGGCATACTGGGTGGAATTTTAATTCGTTCTGAATCCCCTCAGTATTCCTCATGTTTGCATCACTAATACCTGTATTAAGAGATTTTTGAAGATCCTTAGCAACCAGTTGATAATATCTGTTGAAGAAATTTCAAATGTCTACACTATCATCAATATATTTGTTATTTTTGTTAATTATTCTGGGGACACTAGTATAAGTATCTACATGAGCTACTTGCCTATTTTTGTTTATTACATCCCACACTGCTGTGTTAAAGTACACACTATTATTCAAAATTTCAGCTGTTTTCTTACATTTCGCTCTTTTCACTTCTCTTGTATAATTTTTCTTTAGAGCTTTGTAATTATCTTCACTTAATATATTTCTAGATAGTTTGAATTCATCATATGCATCTTTAACCCTATTTCTTTCTGCAAGGATATCATCAGTTATCCACTCTTCAATTTTGTCTAATTTGTTTTTTACAGGGACTTTTTTAACTGGACAACTCATAGTAATATGAAACCTTAAAATATTAATGAAACTATCATATTTGTTATTTAAACTATTGCTATTGTAAACCCTACTCCAGTCTTCTTGTAGCAGATTCTGTTCCAAACAATCGATATTCCCCTGTTCACATTGTTGAATTTCTTTCATTACTCTACTCTTTTTAATTGATTTATGACCTTGCAACCCCACCTCTAAGATTTGATAGTCATGATCAGATAGTTCCGAGCCGCCTAATCTTGTTTTAGAGTAATCTATATTAGTAAGGATGTTATCAATTATTGTTTGTGATGTTCTTGTGACTCTGGTATATTCCTGAACTTTTATTTCCAAGTTATTCATGCATATAATATCCTTTAAATCTTCTGTCATTTTATTCTGTGTTGCAAAGTCTGTATTGAAATCTCCCGCTACAATAAAGTTTGTAAAACGAGTAGTAGTAATCTCTAAAAGCCTATTGAATAGTTCACAAAAATTGTTCCATTCCCCATTTGGTGACCTGTAAATACCTAACACCGCTACTTCGATATTATTGTCGATTTTTACTCTCAAACCAGTAACTTCTAAATCCATTTCCACAGCAAATTTCTCTACATATTCTAAATTAAATAGAATTTATTAATTTCGAATTCCTTTAATTGCTATTACTTTATACTGAAGACTTCCGCAATGGCGGATATTGACAACAGCATTGAACAGCTGATGGGAATCGATGAATGCTACTGTACAAAAATATCAGTCACCACCGGGAATCGCACCACGGACCTCTCAATTGCCGGTTGAGCGTCTTAACCACTAGACCATGGAGACCTCTCTGCACAGCAGCATTCATTTTCAACTTGGCCATATCGGCTCGTATCTCACAAGTTAGTTTGAAGTGACTGACAATTGAATAAACTGACAAATATACATAAACAGAATTTATTAATTTCGAATTCCTTTAATTGCTATTACTTTATACTGAAGACTTGGTCTTCAGTATAAAGTAATAGCAATTAAAGGAATTCGAAATTAATAAATTCTGTTTATGTATATTTGTCAGTTTATTCAATTGTCAGTCACTTCAAACTAACTTGCTAAATTAAATGTTTGCATATTCTTAGCATTTTTAGTGAAGATAGCTACTCCCCCACTTCGATGAGATATCCTGCAATACGACGTTTTCAATGAATAGTTTGGAATATTTAGTTGTGACAATTCATCTTCTTTTAAACCATGCTCTGTGAAAATAGCTATATCAGGAGCCTCTTCTTTCAAAAATACTTCGATTCTATCTATTTTGTTACGAATGTATTGAATATTCTGATGGAACACATAGTGAGTACCGGTACTTCCCTATCATCCCTTATTACTTTATCGTTGCTTTTGCATATTGAAGTAGATTTACTTAATCTCTTAGAATCTTGAGAGCCTATCAGATTGCTACAAGAGTTCCTTCCACTAATGCTATCCTGATTTTTTGATCGATTAACGTCTTTTAATACAATTGAAGATATGAATTTATCATCTGAAACTAGTTTCCCTTCCCGGTTTTGAGCCACTTTACTAAAAAAGGTTCGTTAGATGATTGTTTAGGAGAATTATTGACAGTAGATTGCAAACGACTTTCAATCAGCTCTGCCAGCCTATTACAAAATATTACTTTGCCAGATTGATTTAGATGTAGACCATGATTAGTGAAGTTTTGTTTTTTCAGCCTTTCATTTAGAAAACAAATCCCCAACTGCTTAGAATTCTTATTTTTTAGGCTGTTGATTGTATTATGAATTGATTTATTTGTTGACTTAATGGCTTCATTTAGCTCTGGCCTATCAAACCTATACGGAATTGTACTTATTATTACATTAGTTTTTTGGCTGAGTGGCACAATCTCTTTAATTTTTTCATTTATTTCAGGAAGATGTTTTAGATTAGGTTCATTTATATTGTTTGAGCCACCCAGTACTATTAGAAAATCGTTTTTTCCAAAATCTTTAGTTTGTTCCTGTGCTGACTCTACGATTGCGTTTATAGGGGCACTTGGTTTGAAAAAGCTCTGAACTTCATACTTATTTTTTAATCTTTTATTTAGTAGGTCACTACAGTCTCGTCCATGACTGGATGTCAAGAGCAGTACTCTACCTTTCCTATCGTTATTTGCCCTTACTTTAGTTTTGGCTGCTGTTTGCAAAACCTGACTATACGTTTTTGTTTGACCATTTCTATTTATTTTTTCCCCATTTGATTTAGGTTCTACTTTTTTTGTATTGATCACAGGTTCAGATCTTACATTAGCCAAGTTTATTTTTGATTTTAATATTTCGATTTCCTCTGACATAGACCTACATTGACTCGTGAGATTTAGTATTTCAGTTTTATGGTCTTCCTGCTGCAATTTTACAATAACTTCCAGAGATTTTATGTGATCCACTAACCCTATTCGTTCTTCCTCAGAATTTTTTAGTGATGTTTCTAATTTTGTTTTCAATTTGGTGTGATCACTCAATAGTTTAGCAACCTTTTCTTCTACATCTACAGTAGCTTTAAGAGCTGTTGAAGATTTTTTTGTTAATAATTGCTGAGATCGCGTAGCTACCTGAGTTTTAGTTAAACAATTAGATTTAGATGCCTTGTTTGGACTCATTTTCCTAGCTAAAAATTGTTTTCAATTGATTTTAGTTAAATGTTTAATGAAATATTACTTAATTTATTACAATTGTCAACTTGAGACTATTTAATTACAAGAATAAAAGTGATGTCACAATTTCATTGAGATTAAGCATCCGAGTTGAATCTTTTTTAATGTGTGAACCTTTTGTCATTGAATAATCAATAATGAAACTAGTTGTTTCATTCTTTTGTACAGTAAGCTAGAAAAAATTATCAAGAAGTAGGCCTACATTGAACAGATGATCGCTAGATGATTTGCTAGAACATTCTGAGCAAACTCAGGTGCGATAACATTGTACTGAATATACATTGCACTTGATAAATGAATGAATAATTTAGCAACGAAAAATATGTACTGTAACCGGACACCTTATCTGGTTACCAAATACTGGGGTGGGCAACTTAGCCTAGGAGAGGGTGAACAAGAAAAAATGATGGCCAACTGAATTTTAACACATATATTGTGTCTCCCAAAGAACAATAAACATTAAATGAAAAACAAAATAAATAAGCAAATTTAATCAGAACAGAGTGAATATTTTGCAGATTAATTCATGAACACTTCGGCTGACTAGGAATAACAAATTAATCAAAAACTGCTTAAAACGAAATTATCAAAATTAAACTGTCGGCCTTAACCCTCGATATCAAATCATCCAAATTCAAACTCATTAACAAAAAAAAAAGAAAAAAATGGGGGAATACAATTATTAATCTTAATCAATAACGATTAAGTGAGCAAAATTACACCTAATCACTAGCTATCTCAATTAATTACACTGGCCACTGGCGAGGTTTGGGAGTAGGAGATATCGCAACACTGTAAGCATCAGTTGGTGTGCTGGTAACTGCCCAATTGTTATTGACTAAGCGCGGAGGTGCCCCCTCCTCCGTCGCTCCGACCACCGTTTCGGCAATACGCTTTTACTTTTAATTCTACTTGCAATTTTGCATATAAATATGATTGTATGTACCATACTCAAATTCGCAAAGAAAATGGTAAGTATTTGCAGGTAATTGCAAAATGCCTGTCTTGCAATGTATTGCGGGAGGGACGGACCACCCTGGTGACAGCCCAAGGGGGGGGGGTGACAAAAAGCAGATCCAATAAGGCTTTAAAATAAGATATTGAAAGTTGTTTAGATAAATAATTTAAAAAAATAAAGGATAGAAAATTCATTATGGTTTGGTGTGACATGACAGGCGAGTGAGTTGAGGAGAGAAATTTAGTCACATGGGTAATGGTGCAGGAGCAATGCGTGTCGAAATGTGTAACACTTATCAGATAAATTTATTGCCATTATTTGAAGAAACTCGTTCTGTTCTACTACACCTGCCACTACCATGAGTGTCATTCAGTCTATCAGAGAATCAGTGATGAATTTGTTGATGCCGGTGTCAGGAGCGTAGCCAGCAAGGGGGTCCTCGGGTATGGAAACCCTCCATTAGCGATGACTCAAGCACTAAATAGAATTTGATCCATAATGTGGTTTGAAGAGGTTTAAATGAATGGGATATGGTTTTTTTGGGTGAGCGCTAATACTTTTTTGGTTCTGCGAATACAGACATATATATGGTTTAAAATTTGGAAGATTTATCTTTAGAAACGCTCAAAATTCTGTTTTGTGGGTGGGGGGCTGGGTATTTTTACTTTTTTCCGGGAGAGGATCACCGGACAAAATTGTGAAAAGACACCTTAATACATTATTTGGACACTTTATTCTTCATTTAACTATAACATACAATAAATTAATGTGAATACAACAGGCTATTGCACAAAACTGCTCTCCACAAAATTTAAAATTTTAATCGAAATCTTATAGGTTTGGTCTATTTCACTAAAAATTTCACCTTGAAGCACAATAATTCACGAATATTTTTCAAACGAAGAATATTAATTTTGATTTTACTTTCATCAAAGCACCATCACAATCCAAAAAAGATTAAAATAATTTTGGAATTTGAAATTTCGGATTTTGAAATTTCTGAGCAAAAAATCTACACTAGTGTAAGTAACGAATGAGTTATCGGCCTACTGTAAAGATAGTTTAGTAGAAAAATTAAAACTGAAAGTTAGAAAAATTATTGGTTTGACGATTTTTCAAAAGCAAGTCCTATCTCATTTGATATAATATGATTTTATTTCAAAAAATTATCAAGTAAAAGATTCTTTAGAATTAATTTCAGTGGTAGATGTTGTAGGTTCTTTCTAGATGTCTAGGTAATTTCTAAGAGATTAAGTAGATCTACTTCAATATGCAAAAGCAACGATAACGTAATAAGGAATGATAGGGAAGTACTGACTGTGTTCCATCAGAATATTCAATACATTCGTAACAAAATAGATAAAATCGAAGTATTTTTGAAAGAAGAGGCTCTTGATATAGTTATTTTCACCGAGCATGGTTTAAAAGACGATGAATTGTCACAACTTAATATTCCAAAGTATTCATTGAAAGCGTCGTATTGCAGGACATCTCATCGAAGTGGGGGAGTAGGTATCTTCGTTAAAAATGCTAAGAATATGCAAACTTTCAATTTAGAATATGTAGAGAAGTTTGCTGTGGAAATGGATTTAGAAGTTACTGGTTTGAGAGTAAAAATCGACAATAATTTCGAAGTAGCGGTGTTAGGTATTTACAGGTCACCAAATGGGGAATGGAACAATTTTTGCGAACTATTCAATAGGCTTTTAGAGATTACTACTATTCGCTTTACAAACGTTATTGTAGCGGGAGATTTCAATACAGGCTTTGCAAACAGAATAAAATGACAGAAGATTTAAGGGATATTATATACATGAATAACTTGGAAATAAAAGTTCAGGAATATACCAGAGTCACAAGAACATCACAAACAATAATTGATAACATCCTTACAAAATTTGTAAGGATCATGATCAGATAGTTCCGAGCCGCCTAATCTTGTTTTAGAGTAATCTATATTATTAATATAGATTACTCTAAAACAAGATTAGGCGGCTCGGAACTATCTGATCATGACTATCAAATCTTAGAGGTGGGGTTGCATGGTCATAAATGAATTAAAAAGAGTAGAGTAATGAAAGAAATTCAACAATGTGAACAGGGGAATATCGATTGTTTGAAGCAGAATCTGCTTCAAGAAAACTGGAGTAGGGTTTACAATAGCGATAGTTTAAATGACAAATATGATAGTTTCATTAATATTTTAAGGTTTCATATTACTATGAGTTGTCCAGTTAAAAAAGTCCCTGTGAAAAACAAATTAGACAAAATTGAAGAGTGGATAACTGATGATATCCTTGCAGGAAGAAATAGGGTTAAAGATGCATATGATGAATTCAAACTATCTAGAAATATGTTAAGTGAAGATAATTACAAAGCACTAAAGAAAAACTATACAAAAGAAGTGAAAAGAGTGAAATGTAAGAAAACAGCTGAAATTTTGAATAATAGTGTGTACTTTAACATAGCAGTGTGGGATGTAATAAACAAAAATAGGCAAGTAGCTCATGTAGATGCTTATACTAGTGTCCCCAGAATAATTAACGAAAATAACAAATATATTGATGATAGTGTAGACATTTGTAATTTCTTTAACAGATATTATCAACTGGTTGCTAAGGATCTTCAAAATTCTCTTAATACAGGTATTAGTGATGCAAACATGAGGAATACTGAGGGGATTCAGAACGAATTAAAATTCCACCCAGTATCGCAAGATGAGTTGTCAAATATCATTGATAGTTTGAATAATAAAAAAACTGTAGGAATGGATTGGGTATCCAGTAAAATTCTGAAAGAATGTAAAGATCAATTGTTAGATCCTTTGATTCATCTGATCAATCATTCATTAGAACAAGAGGTGTTGTTCCAGATAATTTGAAAGAGGGGAAGATCTTGCCAATCTTCAAAAGTGGTGATAGAGAAAAGGTGGAAAACTATAGCCCCATTAGTATTTTAAATGTAATAAGTAAAATTTTTGAAAGAGTAGTTCTAAATAGGTTACTTCTGCACCATCAAGAAGCTAACTTTATCTGTGATGAACAGCATCGCTTCCAGAAAGGGAGATCAACAAAGACAGCCATAGTTTCTCTAGTTGATAAACTAATAAATATAATAGATTCAGGCAGTGGCGTAACGTACACCCCCGCAGACCCCGCGGCGCGGGGGGGCCCGGGCTATAAGGGGGCCCGGAATGAAAATATATTTTTTTAAGAAATGGCCCGTGCCCCGACTGAAATATATATATTTTTCAAAAGAAATAAAACTGAAACACTGAAGGAAGAAAGAAAAAATGAATTGGCTGAATATTATCAGATCAATGTTTATTGTTTACTTTATCAATTAATTCGCAGATAGCTTTAGAGAAGGAATTCAGAAGCAGGATGTTGTGACTTCAGGAATGGAGACATACCGAGGACAAAACACTCTTCAAACAAACTTATCTAGACTGTTATAAATCATGACGGCTATTTCTCCACAGTGCAAATAATTTTTAGAGGAAATTAATATTATTTTCCCATCGAATTCCTCAATGTATATTAACTATTAGCATATACGAAGTAATGGTAAGTGTGGGGGGGGGGGGGTTGTGTAGAAATAAAAGACAATATTTTTCTTCATACAGTATTTTGAATTCAGTCTCTTTTGAATCGTACAGTAGGTTGGATACACGTGTCCGGTAAATTGGCCTAGAGTAAACCGCATATGTTTTTAATTGAGTTCGCGATCGTGAGTTTTATTATTTGGAGAGCCATTTTTTTTTTCATTTCAAATCTATTTTTCAAAATGCTGCGTTTATGGTATTGTGATGTTGTACAGTCATGTTTTAGTTATTTCTATTTTTTATAGACTAGTACATTTTTAAACAATGTTCAGAAGGAATATTTATACCCTTGATATATAGGATAAATTACGTGATTATTGTATAAGTATATAAATAATAGTTTTGGTTCAATTGTGTCACTTCTCCCAACGCAGTTGAATTTTTTTCTTACAACAGGATCAAGTACTGTAAAAGTAGTTTACGTTTTCTCCCTTCCGTTTTCTCTTTTCCTGACGTAGTAATTTCGCGGTAATTTAGATAAAATGCCTTTTTATTAGAAATTGAACCTGTGTCCGTGTCTGCAAACGAGGCGAATTCTGAGAGAACACATTTTCTGGGAAAAGGAGCGAAGGTGCTATAACAAGGATGATGTGAATGTGGATCCTATGGAAGACATCAATTTCAAGGTTTCTAGGTTTCAAGATTCATTATTTATAAAATAATCAACTTTCAACTATTTCCATTTTTCAGGAGCCCGTAAGCTACAGCTAAAATCATTAGACTAGCCCCCTTGAAACATGATTGAATTTTAAAATTTAATAGATAAAATAAAGGTGTTTAGTTCTTGCATAATTATAACTGCCCACAAAAAAAATATGCAAGATATTCAGGGAGGGGTGACAAGGGTGCGGGGGATATTTATATGATTTTGAGGAGAGGGGCCCGGAAAATTGGTTGCGGGGGGGCCCAATTGGAAAACGTTACGCCACTGGATTCAGGTGATAAAGCTACTGCAATCTTCTTAGATCTATCAAAGGCATTTGATTGTGTTAATCATAGAAATTTATAGGAAATACTGCAAAATGTAGGCGTAAATGGGGTTGAACTGAAATGGTTTGAATCATATCTTATTGGGAGAAAACAATGTGTAGAACTAACTGCAGTAGTTGGGAATAGTATAGTAAAGAATAAATCTAATAAATTAGAGGTCCAAGATGGAGTGCCCCAGAGGGGTCCATTGATTTTCTTGTTATATGTCAACCATTTACCTAAAGAATTAATTAGTGGTAGAGCCCTCTTATTTGCAGATGATACATCACTCATTTTCAGCAATTCCATTCTAGATAATTTAGAAATAAGTGCCCATATAGGTGTGCAGTCCATTGTCCAATTCTTAAATCAGTTGAAATTAACTATAAATAGTAAAAAATGCCAATACCTTCAATTCAAAAACAAACATAATTTAAATGAAGATAAACGTGTTTATGATAATCTACTAGACCAGGAAGAAAACATTGCATTTCTAGGAGTTTTGTTGGATAGAAGATTAACCTGGGCACCATACATTGAGAAAATATGTTGTAAAATTTCATCTGGGGTATTTGTCCTGCGACAGCTCGCTAGATTGAATGACAAAAAGTTACTTTTTACAGCTTACCATGGGCTCTTATACTGTCACATATTAGGTATGCTATCTTAGTATGGGGTAATTCATCAAAACAAAATCTTGATAGGGTGTTTAAGATCCAAAAGAAAGCGGTTAGGTGTATAGAAAGAGTAAATAGATTGGATTCATGTAGGCCGTTGTTCAAGAGACTTGGTCTCCTAACTGTACCCTGCTTATATGTGTATGAAGCTACTTTATTGTTATGAATTTGGGAGTAGCCCAAATTTTTTTTGTTAGATTACCTTGGATCATCGCCTTGTTTAGTATCATTTTAAACATTATTAAATTTTAATGATATTTTTTTATGTAAAGTTTTCTGAATTAGGACATTTTAAGCTAGTTATTGGAGAGTTTAGATTTGAATTATTCGTTTTCAATAAAAGTAATTGAATCGATTGGGCTTTCATGTTGGAATTGGTAGTACCATACAGTAGAGCATTGTTTTGAGATTCAATATCGAGCAGGATTTAGTCCCACGCTAGTCCAGTAAAAGGAGATAGAGCTAGTTTCTCATTCTTTTGCTCTATCTTACACTCTCTTTACCTGTTCATTTTTCATTTGCGGAATAGGCGTTCTGCGCAAGCCTGCAGGCAAATCTAGAGTTTTGATTCGATGAAAGTTACGTAGTTTTGTAATCCCCGTTTTATTTCTGAACATCGATTCCCACCAAGAGCAAACTCGGTTTGTAGGCAAGCGACCGGCTCACTTCTTGACGAAATTGCATGGAGCAAACACCACGCTGGTTAAGACGAGCTTGTAGTCATTTTTTTGAGGTTATGGTGACGTGATTGTTTTGGTTTTAGGCCCTTGTGCTGGGCAAAGTTTATAATATCAAATTTATTATAATTATGTGATTTAAAAGTTAATTATTAGGAAACCGCCACACTCACCTCATGTTTAGTTTGGATTAGTTTGTTTGATTTGAAGATAATTTGTGATGTACTTCGCCGCTTTATAAGGTAACAATATTTTTTTAATATGAAATACTTTGTGAATTTATATTTCTAGCTTAATTGTTCTCATGTACGTAATTGATGTAAGCAATTGTTTGTCAGAATTCATAGGCTATGGATAAGGAGTTTAGTATAAAAAAGGAAGATATTAAATATTCAATTTAAATCAGTAGTAAAAGTTAGCATACCGATATTAGTGTGATAAAAAGATTATGAATTTGATGATGTAACTAAGAAACTCAACTTCCTTATTGCTATAGATTAATGTGAACTATTTTGAATTCTGCGATGCTGTGATACTTATGAAGTAAAGGTTAGGTTTGCTTAATTGTTTGAATTTTAGTAATGTAGATGTGTAATTAAGCGACATAAATGTTTGGGATTTGTGGTCGTGAAAGTAAATTGGACATAGTAGTGTTCATCTCAAGTTAAGGGTTTATTTCATTATCAAAATAGGAAGTTACAAAATTTGAAATTTCAGCGGTTCCCGAGTTGGGTCGTTCCCGGATCGCAGAGTCGTTCCCGAATTGGAGTAGTTCCCGAATTGGGGAGTTCCCGAATTGGAGTCATTCCTGAATTGGAGTCTTCCTGAATAGTCAAGACTTGGAAACTTCGAGGGCTTGAGTATTCCAGCATTGGAGAGTACGAGAATTCCTGACCAAGGCTGTATTAGATCAACATGAACTCTATACCTTGGAAGTATTAAGGATTATCGAACGAGGTAACAAATTTATTATATTTCTTGCTTCGATCAAAGTGAGTGCAACGAATTGTGGGGAACTATTAATTCAATGGGATAACGAAAACGACGATATAATTTTGTTAATTAAAGTAATCTTCGAAATGCGCATAATTTTAAAGACTAAATAATTATAAGTTTAGGCTGTATTGTTGAGTGCAATGTATATTCTTTAATTTGGTTATTTTGAGGTAGCTTAAATGAGGTGTGAATATATTTTCGAGTGGTTGTTTCCTAAACATGCGCTTCATTTGGCTTGGTAACCTAGTTCCTCTTGGTTTTGTATGCATGGGTATTTGATGGTGTTTTGGTGTACAAGCGTGTAGAAAGGAAATGTTTTCCTTTTTCCACGTTTCGCCTTCTAAATTTTTGGTTGTTTCCGTCATTCTAAATTTATTCTAAATTAAAAACAAATTGATGGGACAATTTACTGCGCCACTCTGCTAATCACTATGTGGATTGCTATGCTAGTGTTATCAAATTATTAATATTAGCTTAAAGCTTCATAACTTTTCTTAA
The DNA here is from genome assembly GCA_948455865.1 of Conomelus anceps. Classification (NCBI taxonomy): domain Eukaryota; kingdom Metazoa; phylum Arthropoda; class Insecta; order Hemiptera; family Delphacidae; genus Conomelus; species Conomelus anceps. The sequence continues at coordinate 75,336,853 of OX418216.1, read as the reverse complement.
ATCTTTACCTAACCAGGGTTAGGAAATTTTAGGGTTTTGTTTGAAATTTGAACTTTGTTAAAGAACACCGATAATACCTATGCAAAAACTTGAGGAATAGTTAAGCCAATTGTGTAAAATAACAGTTTAAGAAATAGTAGTTGAAATATAAAGTGAATATTGGAACATAATATCTGAGATATTTTATAGTCTACAATGTCGTCATCAGAAATGAGATCACCAGTTAGGTCCCCAACTATTATGCCGACAAAAGCTAATTACTGGGATGTTAAAGCTCAAGTTGAGTCTTGTGTAGATTTAAATAAGTTGTTTGTAAAAACCCTGAATCCGGATTATTTGTCTAAGAATGAGCTAATTTTCGAATTCAAAACATTAGGGGTACCCAGTAGTATAACAAAGAATTCTAGTAATGATGAGTTGAGGGCTAAATACCGTTTAGCAATTAAAGAACCAGATCCTAAAATATGTAGAATAGTATATTCTGCAGAAAATTGTGAAGAGGCTTTTGGAGCAATTTTAGAACAGTTGAGCAATTTAGATAGATATCTCCAGGAATTGCCTACAGAAAAAGAAATTGTAGATAAACGTGGTGTTATAAAAGGAATTAGCAGATATTTGCATATTTTGAACAGAATTACTCATTTATTAGTGTATGCTAAAGAAGCCGTTAATGAAGATTTAGTGGAAAAGTTAGAGAAATTATTTGAAGATGTGAAACGAATTTATGAGTTGATTTTGAAAATTCAGAGTATAGCTAGAAGTAGAGCACCGTCACCCCTACCGACTAGCCTAACTTTACCTAGGGCAAACCCTTCTTTCGATTTCACGCCCAATAGGCCCGAAATTATAGAAGAAACATCACAACAAGTGATAGATAAATATTTTTCAGGTCAAGTTAGCACATACGCATCACAGTTAGCCAAGACACCTACATTTAGCGCGACTAACATGTATAATAGACTGCCTAATCCTATTGAAAGTTTAATTAGAGAAATACCTAGTGCGGACGGATTAGTAGTTGAGGATTTATTGAATTTTATCTCTGTCACTTTGAAAATTAAAGAACGCGCTTGTCTTCCTGATACCGATTTGTTACATTTAATTCAGCCTTTTGCGATAGGACCCCTTGCTGATAGGATAACGTTAGCTTTACAAAATAATATTACTTTTGATCGTTTTCATGCTGATGTGCTATTTCAATTTATTCCACAAAGATTAATCTCTGTGATTGAGAGGGAAACATTTTATAGGCTTCAAAGTTCAGGTGAACCATTGTCCAGTTATATTTTGTCTATTAAAGAGTCAGCCGCATTATTGAGACTGGGGAAATCAGAACATGAAATAGTAGGTACTATAGTTTCTGGATTAAATCCTGAGGAACGCTCAAGATGTATTTTTCAATTTAGACCGCGCACTTTTGACGACTTGAACGAAATGTGTGTGCAATCCCAGAACGTTAGTTATGCTGATTTCGAGAGGAAACAAATGGAATTGGCGACAAGTTATAATAGCTCTGTACAAAATCAGAAGTCATTACAATCTGTGCCAGTAAAATGTTTCAATTGTCAGAAATAGACCCCAAATTAGTGACACTGCCGCCGCATCAACCAGTTTTGAAAGAAAGCCGCAAATACAGTTATTAAAAAAGCCAGCTAGCGATGTGAAATGTTATAGTTGTCAAAAATTTGGTCATTATTCTCGTGACTGTAGAAATAAAAAGAGTTGACTATCTGCGCGAAATAGTAATTTAGGAAAGCAGTTTAAGAGAGATTATATTGAATCAAAGGTACAATCAAAGGCACAAGAGTTAAATAATACTTCAAATTTCATTAATAGCGCACAAGAGGATGTCTCAAAAAGGTTACTAGGCTCTAAATTAAATTCAAATAAAACAAAGCCATTGTCAGATAAACCATTTGGGAAATATAAAATTAAACCTGTTGCAAATAGAATTATTCCTTTTATTAGTTGTGAGTTAGGTTTGCCAGCTAGAAATTTTCCTGCTTTACTAGATTCTGGTGCCGTTAGGAGTATTATTTCAAAATCGACTTTACAAGATCTGTTAGTTGTTAATCCTTCTTTAAAAATGCAGAAAGAAAAGATTAAATGTACCACCGCGAACAAAGGGCAACTTGTTCTAACTGAGTCAGTACACTTGAAAATTAAAATTGAAAATTTTAGTTGGAAACATAAATTTTTTATTTGCGACAACCTATCAGTACCAGTAATAATAGGTGGTGATTTCATTAATCATAGTCAGATGATCATTGATTTGTTTAGTAATAGGTATTATTTTGGTTTCAGACCTAGTTTTAAATTTACGTTAGATTTGGATTCACAAACGTTTCTACCCAGGAATGCTAACACCGTGGGGGAAGAACAGTCAGAATATGCTCACTTGGGAAATAAGGAACAGGAGCAATTACGTGATGTATTATCTAGATTTCTGGATGTAATTACTACCAGATTGGGTAAGACTAACCTAGCTGAATATAAAATTCGTTTAACTTCAACACAGCCATTTAGACAGGCACCTTATCAGTACGATCCCAAAAAGATGCAAATTTTAAATGAAAAAGTTCAGAAAATGTTAAAAGAGGGAATTATTGAAAAGGCTACTTCTAAATATGCTAGTCCATGTTTTCTGGTACCTAAATCAGATGGTTCTTCGAGACTGGTAATAGACTACAGATCTCTGAATCGTTGTATTCAATTGGATTCCGTACCTCTTCCTGATATGCAAAATTCATTTCATTGGTTTAATGGCGCTAAGTATTTTTCAGTTCTTGACTTAAATCAAGCATATTATCAGATGCCTTTAGCGAAGGAAAGTCGTCACCTAACAACGTTTTGCACAATGCAAAATACTTATCAGTTTCTAAGAGTTCCCTATGGTATTAGTATTATTATTATTATTATTATTATTCATGCATCCGATGACCTCCTGTGAAAGGGGTATATGGACTTGTCAAAATTTAAGTTCACTAACAACTTATTCTATCTTCTTTAAAAACTTAAAAATCAATATAAAACATATCTTGTCGATTCTGTACAAATATTATCCTACAATCTGTTTTGCCTCTCGTAATGTACCCTAAATTCCTCACTTGTGTAAGCACAAATGTCCAGTAGCTCCTTCTTCAATTGAGTTTTAAAACTCCTACCCGTTAGTTCCTTGAGACGAGTAGGTAATAAATTATATAAGCGTATACCTGAACTCTTGACGCCTCGCTCATATAGAGTTGTTTGATGTAGGTCATCCCTTAGGTTTTGCCTATATCTAGTTGCATAGTTATGGACCAGTTCTCCTGTGTTGAATTTGTGCTCATTTTTCTTTATAAAACATATTGTTTCAAAAATATACAGGCTTGGTAAAGGAAAAATTTCTAATTGTTTAAAAAACGGCCGACAACTGGTTCGGATAGATTCACCCACCATTATCCGCAATGCCCACTTCTGCAATCTAAATATTTCTACTACATGGCTAGAATTTCCCCAGAAAACTATTCCATACGTCAATAGGGAGTGAAATAGAGCAAAATATACATTTCGTAGAGTTCCACTGTCTAGAAGTGATTTTAAATTTCTTAGAACAAAAACAGCAGAATTCAGTCTAGTTTTTAAATACTCCAGATGAGGTCTCCAGGATAATTCAGAATCTATAACTATTCCAAGTACTTTTATATATTTCACGGATTCTATAGTATAATCTCTTATTTTTAAATTAGTTTCTCTAGATGTTCTAAATGGGATTTCTTTAGTTTTGTTGTAGTTTAAACTCAACATATTAGCGGCCAACCATTCATCTAATTTATCTAAAGTACTTTTACATTCCAACTCCATATTAGCCTGGCTGTCATTCCTCAGCAAGATACTAACGTCATCTGCATATAGAACACAATGAGCCGGCTGAAGATACGAGGGCAAGTCATTTATGTACAAAACAAAAAGCAAAGGACCCAGTACGGAACCCTGAGGCACTCCGCTTCTTGTCTTCAACCAGTTTGAGTTGTACACATATGGGTGAGACTCTATCACAACTTTTTGATATCTATTATTGAAATATGAATTGAACCAGTTGAGCACTGAACCATCAAAACCGTAGAACTTCAGCTTATGCAACAGAATCTCTGTATCAACCAGATCAAAAGCCTTAGACAAATCGGCTATCAAACCACAAACCTTGGATCTATTATCGACGGAGTTCAATACCTCATCCATTAAGGAAAACAAAGCGTCATTGATGGAGAAGCCGGGCCTGAATCCGTATTGCTTTGAAGACAGTAAACCTAATTCATTTAAATACTTTCTTAATCTCCTCAAGACAGCATATTCAAATATCTTTAAAAACACTGGAGGATTAGACACTGGTCGGTGGTTTTCTGGAAGGTTGTTATCGCCTTTCTTATAAATTGGGACAACTTTTGAGAGTTTTAACCTAGTGGGCACGTACCCCGCATGCATTGAACTATTGAGAATGAATGTTAATGGCTTTAGAATTGGCATAGCTGATTTTTTTACCAAGTAATTGGAAATATTATAGCAATCGTAGGATTTTTTGTTCTTTAGTGATGTTATAATTTCTTGGAGTTCTTCACTGCTTAATGGATCGAAATGTTCTAACTTAAACCTATTTTGTTGTGTGTTACTTAAGAAATTAAAAAAATTGTGCATATTATTTTGCTGTGTAAGCGATTGCTGTATTTTTAGTGGCGTGTTTATGAAATAATTATTCAAGAATTCAGCAGCTTCTTTACCACCTTTAACAATTCCGTTATCAGTGGCTATTTGAGTCTCTGATGTAAAGTCCTTGTTCTTGGCTGATTCATTTCTGACTAATGTCCAAATTGCTTTGGCCTGATTGGCGGAACTCTTTATGAAACTACTAGCAGATATTTTTTTTGCTACTTTTAATACCTTTCTATATACACTCTTGTATATCTTGTGATATGATACAATGCTAAAGTATTTGATGCCTGTTCTTGTAATTATATGAATCATATAGTCTCTCGTGGATGAGTTCCTCGCTAGATAACTCAATGTTTTCAACCTATTTCTAGAGACTTGTATACCTGGTGTAATCCATGAAAGGTGGCGCTTTCTTATCATGTTTGCTGGTTTTTCTGGGACAGAAAAGTTACAATGATTCATATATATAGATAAGAAATTATTGAACATATCCTCAACATTATGACTATTATAAACGGCATGCCAATTCTCTTTTGATAGCCCTCGGTTCAAAACTGCTATGCTAGAGGTATTAATAACGCAAAAGGTTTTTCTTACTCCCTTTCTTGAACTATTAATTTTGTAGTTATGAGGTTTCAAGTTTTTAACTAGAAACTTTACGCTACTTCCCTCATGATCAGAAAAAGAACAAGGAATTATTTCACTTTCACATAGAGCTATAGGATGATTTGCTATTATATAATCGATCTCTGACGCCGTTCTTGCTGTTATTCGCGTGGGGCCATTTGTTATTTTATTTAAGTTGAATGTTGATATTAGGTTTTTAAATATGTTTCTGCTTCTATTGTCCTTGCAATAATCTATGTTAAAATCACCGCAAAGGCACACTAATTTTCCTTTCTCCTTTAAGACCTTGGAAAGTACGGTTCTGAGTAGCTCAATGAAAAAATCCACATTAGAATTTGGAGCTCTATAAATGCACAAAATTATTAATTTTTGGGACATCGTTTTCAGTTTTAATTCTACAGCTGAAATTTCAAAAACGCTTTCGAGTGCTAAGGGAAGTAAATCGTTTCTTACAATACAACTTTTAATTGATTCCTCTTTTACGAATATACATGAACCACCTCGAATTTTAGCTTTTCTGCTGTACTGAGCTTTCAATCTATAACCCGGCAGTGAGAATACTTTCAATTCACTATCGCTTAGCCAATGCTCAGTCAGACATAGGACGTCGATATTTGATTTTTCATGTGACAGTAGTATTTCCATATCTAGCTTTGCATTTAAAAGACCCTGACAGTTCACATGAAAAACCTCACATCCTATAAAAAATTATCTCTATTACACAAAACCGAAATATTTGTACCTTCCTGATTACTAATTTGTCCACCCATTCCTGCACCACCGTGAGATCCACTCCCCGTTACAACACTTCCAGTTAATCCAGTATCGCTGATTAGATGGTTTCTTATGAATTTTATTAGCTTTGGCTTTCCCCTACTCTTATTCAAATGCAGTCCATGACGTGTGTAATCAGCTATTTCTAAATTTCCGACATCTATCAAATCTACGTTATCAATATGAGAAATCTGTCTGGATAACCATTTGTTCAATTTACTGACATTCACATTCATAAGTGGCCTATCATATCTGTATGGAACTGTTGATAAGGATACTTTTGTGCGCCGTGAAGTCTCTATAATTGGTTGTAGGTCTAATTTAGTGGGTTGCTCTGTATGGTTAGTTATATCGTTCGTTCCGGCCAGTACAACCACCCGATCATTAAAATCGAAATCTCTGGTGAAATTGGCGATGTCATGTGTAACCGTCTTGAAATTTCCCCCCGATCTTGCGATTACCGTGACCTCAAAGCCATCGTCCTGAACTTCACGATTCAAGTCCCATCCCAAGTCTCTGCCATGGCTGTCGGCCACCACCAACACTCTATTCCTCTTTTTTACCTTTCGTGGCTTTGTCACAGTAGCTCGATTTACACCCATTTTGTTATCGTCTTTTGTGAGATCCTGTAGTGCACTGAAAGAATTTTTTGTTAGTATTACATTTGTATTATGTTCTTGATTTGAGCCTATGTTACCTGGAGAATAGAAACACCTAAGATCGTAAAGTTCTATTTCTAGGGATTTCTTCTCGCTTTTTAGGACCAAATTTTCAGTCTCTAAAACCTCTATACTAACCTTCATCCCATCAACCATCGCTTTGTAATCCATCAAACTCCTGTCTACGTCAATGGAATGATTAACCACATCATCCCATTGTTGCTGCAGAGTAGCTATTTTTTTAATTAATTCACCATTTTCTCTTCTTAACAATTTCATGGTAGCGTCTTGATCTTTATTTGAGTCGCTCGAACCGGAATTAACAGAATTCAAGATTATTGGAGTGCTACACGAGTCAGTTCTATTGAGCATTTCGGAAACTGATAAGACGTCGGCTGTGTTATCAAATATGTTAGCAGATTTATCGAGTGCAGCGTCGTCATGAGCCCGGCTAACTGTATCGTTAGAAGATAATGAATTGTTATCATCATTTATGTTTTCTGAAGCGTTTGGTGGATGATTGTGCTTCAATGCTGGACCAGACACGAGACAAAGCGTTGAGTCAGTTTTTATTGAATTTTTGCAACCTTTGTTAAGGCATCGCCAAATTATTAGACCAGTGGATGAGGTCCTGTCCTTTCTAAATTTATAGTTCTCTAATATGACCGCAGAATTACCTTTGTTTGTAGTGGTTTCTTTCAATTTCATAATGAAATATAAAAGCTGTTATTCTCTATCTCGAAATAATTTACAAATGTATCTACTTTTCTACTGTTTAAAATTTTTAATTAACCGAATACAGTGTTAGGCTATAAAAACATGCGACAGACACTAACAATTTTACTATTTATAAAATGTCAAACTACTCTAAAATTTGAATGTGCGATGATAAAATTAATAATATTGTCTATCAAGATAGGAGGAGTAACTGTTGATAACGTATTATTGCAAAAATGAAGTCTATCAACAACAGAGAGAGCCTATTGTGACAGAGAACTGATATGAGTAGACTGCCGGTCTCAGAGATAATTCGTCAGAAACATTCTTCCGAAGATAAAAACGTTGGCTAATAAACTGCTTAAAAATGCAATGTCGAGCTCGTTTCAGCTTGCCTAACTTTTAAGTATTCTATTTAAATATATTATTATATTTAAATATATTATATCCGTTAAAATAATTATTTATTTCAACTAAGTGGCTGCTTTTAGAGATTATGTAAATAAGTGGATTTAAAAAAGAAAGTAATAAATTTTTAATTCTTACACAATTTATGCCAAATAAAATAAGATTTAACTCAGGGTCCGTCCGCTCATCATTACGTAGCCAAACCCAAAATTACCCCGCTTACAATTACACTGATATCCCATATATGCATCGGGCGTATCCCGTCATGGCCCAGGACAAGCCCGATAATAAGTCCGGAGCAAGGCTGTACAGGGGCTTACAATCTTTACACCCCAGCACAACTCTTACAGGGACGGCAAGGACATGTAATCAGTACTGACACACAGAAATTCAACTAAAGCAATGAGAAAATCTATAAGTTTAGCCTGCAGGCTACCTTATGCCTCCGAAAACTGTTATATCAGCTCACGCACTGAGAAGCGGAACGGTAGGCCTATATAGATACCAAATGGAAAAATATTAAAGACGAAAGTATAATATTGACGTATTAAAGCTAACTAAGTAAAAGAACGAAAAGTTTATTTCACTATGTGTAAAAGATTATTATTTAACTAATTGACTGTATTAGAGGTTTACTGTTAGAGTAGCACTATAATATGAGTCCAGTAGCTATTTCATTGAATAATAATTAATGCTAATTTAAACTAGATCGTTAGGATGTCAATTAAGTTTTTAGGTTAAGAACAAGAACAGGCAACGAGAAAACGAAACAATTATCTTATCTGAGCTCCAAGCACAACACAACCGTCTGCCACCACGGCCAGAAGCCGAATCCAAGTATTGGAGCTCAGGCGTTAACTTCTCTTCTTGACACCTTGTTTGAAGATGTAAAATTTAAGTTTGTATTTAATTATTTGGACGATATTGTGATTTATTCCAAGGATTTCAATTCACATTTGAAACATATTTCAGTAGTTTTGAACAAGTTAAGAGAAGCAGGTTTTACTGTTAATCCTCAGAAAGTTCATTTTGCACAGGAACAAATTTCATTTCTTGGACACTTAGTTGACCACAGAGGTGTGTCTGTCGACCCAAACAGAACTAAGAGTATTAGAAATTTTCCTTCACCCAAAAACCAGAAAGCTGTTGGTAGATTTATAGGTATGGTTCAGTTTTATCATAAATTTATTCCTAATTTTGCAGAAATAGCCGCGCCAATCAATGCGCTGAGGAAAAAAGGTATTAAATTTGTGTGGGAAAAGAAACATGAAGAAGCATTTCTAAAGTTGAAAGATGCAATTATTAATCCACCCATTTTGAGGACTGCTAATTTTAATTTGCCTTTTATTTTGCATACAGATGGCAGTGGTACTGCGATCGCCGCCGTTCTTTCACAAGAAGTTGATGGTATTCTTCAACCAATAGCTTATGCCTCTAGGAAACTGACCCAGGCTGAATGCAAGTATTCTACATACGAAATCGAGTGTCTAGCTGCTATATTTGGTATGGAGAAATTCAAATTGTATCTTCAACATTCTAAATTCTTATTGTACACTGACAATTCCGCTCTTTCATGGGTGTTGAATCATCCAAAACAGTCAGGTCGTATTGGTCGATGGGTATTGAGACTTCTTTCATTTCAGTTTGAGGTAAAACATATACCAGGTAGAGAAAACGTTGTGGTAGATTGTTTGTCCCGTATGTTTCAGGACGAAATTAATGAAGAAGCAGAAGAATCAAAGCCTTTAGTTGAAGAAAAAAAGTTTGAGTCTATTAATACTTTAAAATTAACAGATTTTCCTTTAATTTTCACGGACATTCGCACTCATCAAGAGAATGATCCTTTTATTTCAGAGAAAATTAGAAATATTGAGGCTAATGTAGATCAGTTCCCGTATAGCTTGTCAAAAGGAGTCCTGGTGATTAAAAAACGTAATGATGATAATTTTAAAATTGTTGTGCCGAAAATTCTTGTACCTGTAATCTTCAAATATTTTCATGAGACGTCTCTAGGTGGACATTTAGGTTTAGCTAAGACTATGAATAAAGTGTTAGAAAATTTTGATTGGCCTGGTGTAAGAAAAGATATTGCTCTTTTAGTAAAATCTTGTGAAATATGTGGTAAGAGCAAACCTGCTCAAAGGCACAATTTTGGTTTTTTATCTTCTAAAATTGAGGAAGAGCCCCTTGCTAGGTTTCATTGCGATTTTGTAGGTCCACTTATACGTTCTACCCAAGGTCATACTCATATTTTCAGTTGTGTAGATTCATTCTCAAAATTCTGTTGGTTAATCCCAGTAAGGAAGGCAAACACTAGTTCTGCTATTAAAGCATTGAAATCTATTTTTGTAAATTTTTCCGTTCCAAAGAGTATTGTAACTGATAATGCTACCGTCTTCACCTCAGCTCATTTCAAAAATTTTTGTTTCCAGTTAGGAATCAAACATATTACTACTAGTCCATACTATCCGTGTCCAAACGTTGCGGAAAGAGTACACAGAAACCTTAGGAGTGCTTTAATTGCTTTTCACGGCAATGCACAGTCAAAATGGGATGAGAGTTTATCATGGCTCCCTTTAGCTTTTAATTTAGCAAAACATGAGAGTACTAATTGTACACCCTTTTCGTTGATTTATAGATATAATCCAAATCATCCGTTGATTAACGCCTGGAGATTAGAGGAAATTTTGCCTAATAGCTGTAATGAGGACACACTGAATGTTTGGCAAAAAGCTAAACAGAATTTGACAAGGAATCATGCTAGAGTGAAACAGAGATACGATCAGCATAGAGCTGAAGTTCCTTTTAAAGTTGATGATCTAGTTTGGTTGAGGACTCATATAGTGAGTAAAGCTGTAGATAAAATTATGTCGAAATTGAGTTACCGTTGGAAAGGTCCATATGTCATCTCGAGATTTTTAACTCCAGTGACAATAGAATTGTGTGACCCACATAGTGGTCGTTTTGTGCAAAAAGCGCACGTGTCTCAAGTTAAGCGATTTTACCCTAGTGTATCTGGCACTGATGATTGAATTTCACTTCTTTGCACACTTGTTGGTTATTGTCTTAGAATTTGAATCCCAAATATGTTGTTTGGTAAATAAGTTGTCATCAAATAGAGCTTTGGTACTGTAATGATTGATAAGGACTATGCGCGCAGTCTCATCATTGACACTCAGACTCTACTTTTTTTTTGGTATTGAAACAAGCTGTAACATAGTAGTTGTAATGTATGCTCTTCGAATATATGCCTTGTAATAGATAAATTTTTCTTATAGATTTAATCATGTGACGTTTAGAATCTTGCCGCATCTTTCTTAATTGAGAGCCAAGTTTTGTAGAAATTTCTGTCATTATGTAGGTTAAACCGTAAATTTAGTATGGGAATAGTAAAGTGTTAGAAATGTGAGATAATTTAGGAAGTAATCGTTAGTAGTAGTATTTGCTGTACTGAGAAGAAGATATTATAGATATTGAGTGTAGATATGATTTATAGGTAAATAAGAGTTGTAGGACGTTGCCTCTGAAATTTTAGCCTCATGTAATTGTGCCAAGAGATTAATAGGTATTAGTTAGTGTTGATATTGATTAGTGGATACCCGCGCGCGAATGAATTGACAATTTTGGGAAACTCAGATAAGAGTATTGTATAGGATAGTAGTTGAATCATTTAGTTCAGATTTTGGGGAACATTCATATTATAGTTTAATAGGAGAATAGTTTTGTAATTTTGCGAGACTATAGTTTAGGGAATCACTACTTGTGATTATTTTTGAACATCACCTTTAGGTTTTCACACTATATCATCACCTTTAGTTAGAGATTTGACACATACGCGTGGTGCCATCTTTCGATCTTTACTTATATATTGTTTAGGACCTCTTAGTTTATGTATTATGTCTGTTGGCATCTGTAGAGTTGCGGCCACTTCACTATAGTTGTTTAGGAAATTGATTTGATTTTATTACACATCACTACATCTATTGAATTGCTACCACATTTAGTTACTTACGTTCACCTGTGATACTATTATTTGTTGATTATCTTAGGCGGTGTTTCACACTGCGAAAGGGGGGGAGAATTGTTATGAATTTGGGAGTAGCCCAAATTTTTTTTGTTAGATTACCTTGGATCATCGCCTTGTTTAGTATCATTTTAAACGTTATTAAATTTTAATGATATTTTTTTATGTAAAGTTTTCTGAATTAGGACATTTTAAGCTAGTTATTGGAGAGTTTAGATTTGAATTATTTGTTTTCAATAAAAGTAATTGAATCGATTGGGTTTTCATGTTGGAATTGGTAGTACAGTAGAGCATTGTTTTGAAATTCAATATCGAGCAGGATTTAGTCCCACGCTAGTCCAGTAAAAGGAGATAGAGCTAGTTTCTCATTCTTTTGCTCTATCTTACACTCTCTTTACCTGTTCATTTTTCATTTGCGGAATAGGCGTTCTGTGCAAGCCTGCAGGCAAATCTAGAGTTTTGATTCGATGAAAGTTACGTAGTTTTGTAATCCCCGTTTTATTTCTGAACATCGATTCCCACCAAGAGCAAACTCGGTTTGTAGGCAAGCGACCGGCTCACTTCTTGACGAAATTGCATGGAGCAAACACCACGCTGGTTAAGACGAGCTTGTAGTCATTTTTTTGAGGTTATGGTGACGTGATTGTTTTGGTTTTAGGCCCTTGTGCTGGGCAAAGTTTATAATATCAAATTTATTATAATTATGTGATTTAAAAGTTAATTATTAGGAAACCGCCACACTCACCTCATGTTTAGTTTGGATTAGTTTGTTTGATTTGAAGATAATTTGTGATGTACTTCGCCGCTTTATAAGGTAACAACAATATTTTTTTAATATGAAATACTTTGTGAATTTATATTTCTAGCTTAATTGTTCTCATGTACGTAATTGATGTAAGCAATTGTTTGTCAGAATTCATAGGCTATGGATAAGGAGTTTAGTATAAAAAAGGAAGATATTAAATATTCAATTTAAATCAGTAGTAAAAGTTAGCATACCGATATTAGTGTGATAAAAAGATTATGAATTTGATGATGTAACTAAGAAACTCAACTTCCTTATTGCTATAGATTAATGTGAACTATTTTGAATTCTGCGATGCTGTGATACTTATGAAGTAAAGGTTAGGTTTGTTTAATTGTTTGAATTTTAGTAATGTAGATGTGTAATTAAGCGACATAAATGTTTGGGATTTGTGGTCGTGAAAGTAAATTGGACATAGTAGTGTTCATCTCAAGTTAAGGGTTTATTTCATTATCAAAATAGGAAGTTACAAAATTTGAAATTTCAGCGGTTCCCGAGTTGGAGTCGTTCCCGAATTGGAGTAGTTCCCGAATTGGGGAGTTCCCGAATTGGAGTCATTCCTGAATTGGAGTCTTCCTGAATAGTCAAGACTTGGAAACTTCGAGGGCTTGAGTATTCCAGCATTGGAGAGTACGAGAATTCCTGACCAAGGCTGTATTAGATCAACATGAACTCTATACCTTGGAAGTAGTAAGGATTATCGAACGAGGTAACAAATTTATTATATTTCTTGCTTCGATCAAAGTGAGTGCAACGAATTGTGGGGAACTATTAATTCAATGGGATAACGAAAACGACGATATAATTTTGTTAATTAAAGTAATCTTCGAAATGTGCATAATTTTAAAGACTTTAAATAATTATAAGTTTAGGCTGTATTGTTGAGTGCAATGTATATTCTTTAATTTGGTTATTTTGAGGTAGCTTAAATGAGGTGTGAATATATTTTCGAGTGGTTGTTTCCTAAACATGCGCTTCATTTGGCTTAGAATAGAATAGAATAGAATATTTTTTATTAGCCCAAAAGAATATCACACATTGATACATAGGCAAGTCAATATAAAACTAGATACAAATAAGTCATCAAATAAAAATAATACATTATAGTCACTTAATCAATTGGTCAATTATTAAATGTTAAAATCCTCCACAGTCAATTTTCTGTTGTAGAACTCTTTAACTGAGTAAAAGGGGTTACTCAAGAGGAATGTTTGTATTATAAGTTTGAACTTCCTATGATCAAGTTGCCTTACCTCAATAGGAAGCCTGTTCATGAACTTAATTGATGCATTTGAGGGACTTTGGTCCGTTTTATGAAGTCTACTTCGGGTAACATTTAGAGATTGACTAAATCTTGTATCATATGAATGTGTAGCACTTCTCATCAGCATTCTATCTGGGTTGGTTTTTAAAAACAACAAACACTGCATTATGTATAATGAAAAGAGTGTTAAAATACCAAGTTCTCTAAAAATGTTTCTACAATGCTCACGATTGTCAGCTCTGGCAATAACTCTGACAGCCTTTTTCTGCATTATGAAAATGTCTTGTGCTTGTGAGGCGCAACCCCAGACTATCAGACCATATGAAATATGGGATTGGAAAAGGCCAAAATAGGCTTGTCGGAGACCATCTTGTCCAAGCTCACCACACAATCGTTTAAGGGCAAACACACTGCTGCTCAACTTATTTTTTAGACTAGTTATGTGTTGTGTCCAACTTAGAGTTGAGTCTACAGTGATTCCTAGGAATTTTTGAGCATTACCAGTATTATTTGTAGAAGATCTATTTTTAAGCCCAAAAGTGACAGTCATTGTTTTGTCTTCATTAAGAAACAATTCATTAGCATTTAACCAACTCTGGACAATGCTCAGATTATTCTTAGACAGTGCCATAGCCTGTGTGTCATCTGTGTCCTTATTAAGAACTGTGGTGTCATCTGCATACAAGACAATTTCTGAAGGGACATTTATGCTAAGATCATCAATCATGATTAAGAAGAGCAGTGGACCAAGGACAGATCCCTGAGGCACACCACATTTAACAGGTAAGGTGCTGGAGTTCTCACCATCCACACATACATACTGAGTTCTGCCCTGCAGATAGGATGAAAATAGCTCAAGAGCAAGTCCCTCAACATGTAAGTGTTTCAACTTTGCTAGAAGGATGTCATGTGACACACAATCGAACGCCTTGCTCAGGTCACAGAATGAGACAACAGCAGAAGATTTATCCTCAAAACAATCAATAATTTCTTCAACTAATCTAATCAGGGCATGTGTGGTTGAGAGACCTTTTCGAAAACCAAACTGTGTCTTACAGAGCAAGTCATTAGCCTCAAGAAATATGCAAAATTGCTTTCCAACCTTGGTAACCTAGTTCCTCTTGGTTTTGTATGCATGGGTATTTGATGGTGTTTTGGTGTACAAGCGTGTAGAAAGGAAATGTTTTCCTTTTTCCACGTTTCGCCTTCTAAATTTTTGGTTGTTTCCGTCATTCTAAATTTATTCTAAATTAAAAACAAATTGATGGGACATTATATGTAAAAACAAATTATATTAACCAAAATCTTGACGTACATGATTACAATACAAGAAGCCGAGGAGATTATCACTTGGTGAGTCACAATAGTAGCTTATTCAAACAAAAACCTAGTTATATTGGTAGGAAATTCTACAATAAGCTACCGCAGTTTTTAAAGAGTCTTGAAAATATAGAAATATTTAAAAAAACAATTGAAAAAATATTTAGTTGAAAGCTTTTTATAGTGTACAAGAGTTCCTTTCACATCAAAATTAAGCCTCACCTCAACTAATTGATATAGTAATTAATTATGGTATCTAGTGTATATGACTAATGTTAATCTGACTTGTCTTATACTCCTTAACTGGAGTCTCCAAGACGTAATCTACAAAAAAAAGGTACTTTTGCTAATTGGACTGTACCGTTCGCGGTGAGTCTATATTTATATAGTCAAGAAAATGAGGTGCTCCCAGGGGTTGGACCCAAACATTTGTGGTGTCTCAAACTGAGTCACTCAAATCTCAAGCACTAAAGAATCAATTGAATTTGTTTTCCAAAAATTATGGGATAATATTAACGGGTTCGTGTCTAGAAACTCCGCTTGAGACGTTTATTTTCTATTTATCCCCGGTGATAATTACCCCCCAGATCTCCCTTCAATTATCTATAGAAGAGGTATCGGTATTTTTTTCTTTTGAAGTGTTACAGAGCACCTCCAAACTGTGTCATAATATCTAGTTAGCTTATTTATCACGTACCGGTATCGTCTGAATGAGTGTGAATTATTGTTAATAAAACTTGTAAATAAATAATGATAGACAGCATGAAAAAGCAAGCTACGCCTTTATAGCCTATTAACTGTACATTTTTTCAAATTTGTGAGAGTGTGTGAACTGAAATCAAGAATATAGTACATGTACCGCAGGATTTAATGTGTACATGCTTAGTGCCATATATCAGATGATTAGAATACATATGATTTTGCATTAGTTATAATTTATGTTGTTGATAACAAGTCATTCTGTAATAAGTTTCAATACAAGATGGTTGATGAATTATACAGAAGTATTTCATTACCTATTTAAGACATAACAATTGGCGACGAGGATTAAAATGGACGAAAAAGAAATGGAGAAACTAAAGAAGAGTAGAGCTGTGCTTAAAGGCCAAATCACACGAACAAAGAAATGGTTCGATGAAGATCTAACAGTAGCAGCAATCAAGGTGAAGGTAAATACACTTGAATTGTATTGGAATAACTACAACAAGGTCCAAGAAGAAATAGACTCGCACACAAAAGAAGAGGAGCTAGAAACTGAAATGGAGTACAGATGGCAAATAGATAGTGAATACATGGAGACACGAACAAAATTGGAGGAACTAATAACACAACAGATTAACAAAAATAATACAGTAAGACCAGCAGCAGAAGTAAGAGAGTTGAAAAGCACAGAAACATCGACAACTAACGTAAGTTTTACACCTTATTCCGAAAATGAAACATTCAGAAATTTTTTATTAAGATTCGAGAATTTTGTAGAATTAAGAAAAATTAGCAATTTGAAAATCAAAGTTCAGCTGTTTATTAGCACACTTACTCCAGACTTACATCAAAAGTTATGTGATTTAATTGCTCCTGAACGACCAGGTGACAAGTCATATGAAGAAATCTCGGATATATTGGAAAACAGTTTGAATCCAGCTCCAAGTACGGTTGCTAGTCAACACAAATTTATAAGTAAAACGCAAGATATGGATGAAAATATTGCAGCTTACGCACAAGAGTTAAAACGTCTAACAATAAATTGTAACTTCAAGTGCTACAACTGTGAGCACTCAGTAAACGAAATGCTCTTGAAGATGCAATTTATTAGAGGCTTGAGGGACAATGAGGTTAGATTGAGATTGCTGCAAGAGAAGGATAAGAATCAGTCGTTCAAGGAAATTGTAGAGACGGCTGTATTAATGGAACAATCAAGATTGGAAAGTTGTACAATAAAACCCAAACATGCCAACTTTACCGAAAATTCACGAAATGACATTAATTACGTAAATGAACAATCCAAGGTAACCAAAGTTAATGATCAATATAAAAATATAAGAAAAGAGCCATTTACCTTCAAAGATCTAAAAGGTAAATGTTACAGATGCGGGAGTAACCGACACATAGCAAAAAATTGTAAATTTATTAATGAATTTTGCAAGAAATGTAACAAGGTAGGACACGTTGCTGCTGTATGCTTATCATACAGCAAAACAAACCCTTCAGGAAAATCTGACTATTCAAGATCAAATATGATTGAAACGGAAGTTAATGACGATAACAATCATGAAATTTATAAAGTAGGAACATCACCGGCCATTACTGATAAATTTATGGTTACAGTTGAAATTGAAGGGAAGAGTTTGAACATGGAACTTGATACAGGTGCAGCATTGAGTTCTTTGTCATACACCGATTTCCAAAAACTTAATATAAATAAACGCCTGTTCAAGACAGCTGTTGAAATGAGAACTTACACGGGGGAAATTATTAAACCAGCAGGAATCTGTTTTGTTGAATGCAAATATAAGAATTTCAGTTTTCATGGTAAGCTGTACGTTCTGAAACAAAACGTAGAACCGATTTTTGGTCGTGAATGGCTCCGAGAAGTTAAAATAGATTGGGCTGATATCAAATATGCTGAAAGTAATAATAACACATCAATTGAACTTGAAAAACTTCTCACAGAATCTCCATACTTTCTGATGTTTGGGAGAAATGTGAGAACAGAGATAGATCTGTTAACCGAACAAGGTTTTCAAGCACAGGAAGGAAATAAAGCACCATAAAGAGTTTTCCAAAAAGGTCAAAGGGTGTTGAAAAAAAATTACTCCAGCAGTTCAGGAAAAAAATGGGTGTCAGGAATAATTGATAAAAATATTGGAAACGTTATATACCTTGTAAGGACAGAAGATGAAGTATTCAAAAGACATTGCGACCAGATAAGACAACTCAATTAGAGGGGGAGGATTGCCATATATCAGATGATTAGAATACATATGATTTTGCATTAGTTATAATTTATGTTGTTGATAACAAGTCATTCTGTAATAAGTTTCAATACAAGATGGTTGATGAATTATACAGAAGTATTTAAGACTTAACACTTAGGTTTCAGGTTCGAGCCGATTTGCGAGCCGACTATTCCAACGAAGCGCCTGTAGGGTTTTTTTTGTGTAGATTACGTCCTGGAGACTCCAGTTAAGGAGTAGGGTATAATGCAAGTCAGATTAACAATATTATTCAATCTTATACTCTACTTACCATAATTACTATATCAATTAGTTGAATTGAGGCTTAATTTTGATGTGAAAGGAAAATCTTGTGCACTATAAAAACCTTCAACTAAATATTTTCTTCAGTTGTTCTTTGATATTTCTATGTTTTTAACTTTTTAAAAACTGCGGTAGCTTGTTTGTATAATTTCGTATACCAATATAACTAGGGTTATGATTGAATAAGCTACTATTGTGACTCACCAAGTGATAATCTCCTCGGCTTCTTGTATTATAATCGTGTACGTCAGGATTTTGGTTAATATCACTCTTTTTTACATATAAATTAGCTGTATACATTAGCTTTTTTACATATATTATTAGTGTATAGGTAGGAGACCAAGTCTCTTGAACAGCGGCCTACATGAATCTAATCTCTTTACTCTTTCCTTGCACCTAACAGCTTCCTGTTTCAAGGTTTTGTTTTTATGAATCACCCCATACTAAGATAGCATACCTAATATGTGACAGTAAGAGCCGTTTCGTTTACAAAAACGTTTGTATTGTTTACAAACACGTTTATAGCCCTATCTTAATTTGAATTATGTTTGTTTTTGAATTGAAGATATTGGCATTTTTTACTATTTATTGTTAATTTCAACTGATTTAGGAATTGGACAATGGACTGCACACCTATATGGACACTTATTTCTGAATTATCTAGAACAGAATTGCTGAAAATGAGTGATGTATAGTCCGCAAATAAGAGGGCTCTACCACTAATTAATTCTATAGGTAAACTGTTGACATATAACAAAAAAAACAATGGACCTATATAGTATTGGACCCTGAGGTACTCCAGCTTGGACCTCTACTCTATTAGATTTATTCTTTACTATACTATTCCCAACTACTGTAGTTAGTTCAACACATTTTTTTCTCCCAATAAGATATATGATTCAAACCATTTCAGTTCAACCCCATTTACGCCTACATTTTGCAGTATTTCCGGTAAAGTTCAATGATTAACACAATCAAATGCCTTCGATAGATCTAAGACGATTGCAGTAGCTTTATCACCTGAATCTATTATATCTATTAGTTTTTCAATTAGAGAAACTATGGCTGTCTTTCTGGAAGCCATGTTCATCACAGATTAAGTTAGTCTCTTGAAGTTGCAGAAGTAACCTATTTAGAACTACTCTTTCAAAAATTTTACTAATTACATTTAAAATACTAATGGGCCTATAGTTTTCCACCTTTTCTCTATCACCACTTTTGAATTTTGGCAAGATCTTTCCCTCTTTCAAATTCTCTGGAATACACCTTGTTGTAATGAATGATTAATCAGATTAATCAGTGTCTAACAAAATTGATCTTTACATTCTTATAGAATTTTACTGAATACCCCAGTTTTTTTTATTATTCAAAAAATAACTGTTAATAATATTTGATAACTCATAACTTGGGATAGATAACTTGGGATACTGGATGGAATTCTAAGTAATTCTGAATCGCCTCAGTATTCCACATATTCGAATTACTTACACCTGTATTGAGAGATTTTTGAAGATTCTTAGCAACCAGTTATATCTGTTAAAGAAATTACAAATGCCTACACTGTCATCAATATATTAAATATATTTTGTTACAAATAACAAATTTTGTTATTTTTGTTAATTATTCTGGGTACACTAGTATAAGCATTATATTTGAGCCAAGGTTAATAGGTGTTTTTAATAACCTTGTACTTGAGCTACTTGCCTATTTTCGTTTATTTACATCCCACCACACTGCTGTGCTATTAAAAATGTCAGCTGTTCTCTCACATTTAGCTCTTTTAACTTCTTTTGTAAAGTTTTTCTTTAGAGCTTCGTCGTAATTATCTTCACTTAACATATTTCTAGATAATTTGAATTCTGTGATGTTTTCCATAACGAAATACTTAATGAACAATCTAATATTAAAACTGACACTGTATTTCACTTCAATACATGCATCTCCAGCATCTCCAATATATGTGAGTAAAACATTATTTAAAAGTGAAATATAGTGTCATCAGTTTTAATATTAGATTGTAAATTTGAATT
This sequence comes from Conomelus anceps, assembly GCA_948455865.1. Lineage (NCBI taxonomy): Eukaryota > Metazoa > Arthropoda > Insecta > Hemiptera > Delphacidae > Conomelus > Conomelus anceps. Next base: position 75,316,279 of record OX418216.1, on the reverse strand, counting down.
CATCATAATATGCATTTTCAACCCTATTTCTTTCTGCAAGGATATCATCAGTTAACCACTCTTCAATTTTGTCCAATTTGTTTTTTACAGGAACTTTTTTAACTTGACAACTCATAGTAATATGGCATCTTAAAATATTAATGAAACTATCGTATTTATTTAAATTATTGCTATTGTAAACCCTACTCCAGTTTTCTTGTAGCAGATTCTGCTTCAATCGATATTCCCATGTTCAAATTGTTGAATTTCTTTCCTTACTCTACTCTTTTTAATCGATTTATGGCCATGCAACGCTACCTCTAAGATTTGATAGTATAATGATCAGATACCGGTAGTTCCGAGCCGCCTAATCTCGTTTTACTGTAGCCTAATCTATATTTGTAAGGATGTTATCAATTATTGTTTGTGATGTTCTTGTATATTCATGAACTTTTATTTTTAAGTTATTCATATATATATATAATATCCCTTAAATCTTCTGTCATTTTATTCTGTGTTGCAAAGTCTGTATTAAAATCTCCCGCTACAATAACGTTTGTAAAACGGGTAGTAGTAATCTCTAAAAGCCTATTGAATAGTTCGCAAAAATATTGTTCCATTCCCCATTTGGTGACCTGTAAATACCTATCATTTCTTGGAAATTGTATTCAATTTTTACTCTCAAACCAGTAACTTCTAGATCCATTTCCACAGCAAATCTCTCTACATAATCTAAATTAAATGTTAGCATATTCTTAGCATTTTTCGTGAAAATACCTACCGTACTCCTCCACTTCAATGAGATGCCGTGCAATACGATTCTTTCAATGAATAGTTTTGAATAGTTGTGACAATTCATCTACTTTTAAGCCGTGCTCGGTGAAAATAACTTTATCAGGAGCCTCTTGTTTCAAGAATACTTCGATTCTATCTATTTTGTTACAAATATATTGAATATTATGATGGAAAACAGTGAATACTTCCAGTGGCGCACCCGCAGGGGGGGGCTAAGGGGCTTAAGCCCCCCCCCAAGAACTCAAGGTCCTTAGAAAATTGTTGACTTAGCTGAGGAGCATTGGGGCTTAAGCCTTCCCCTCAGGTCCTGAAATGCTTATCAAAATGTTGAAGATTTTCAAGCGAATTGACTATGTAATATGAACTCCAAGCTCTAAACCGTTCATTTCACACTTGCTTAATAGGATAGTTTTTATAACAATATCGTTACACTATCAAGTCATGTATTTCGAGTTGCATAGGTGGAAATAGAGTTTGTAGCCTGGCAGAATTTAATTCGACTAGGCGGCTAGGTTTAATTGATAGAAATAATTCGTTTCACTCATATCAATCTGATAATCATGTAATGTAATACAGGATCTCTAGCCTCTATAAACTCCTGGACCTGTAACACATTTGAAGTTACAGTAATAATGAAACGTTATTTTTCGGAGGATGAAGCCCAGATAGGTCTGAGACCTATGCGTGGGTAATGAGTTAGACGTCGGTGATTGATAAGTTGGACCTACAATTTTAGGTGAGGGCCGTATCACCGGGAAGTGATTTTTTAGCAGAGAACAGTCTTTTCTGGTGGCCAATCCAATCGGTCACCCTTACAAAGAGGGCCCAGGAATTTGCCGCTTATCTTATCTGACTAAACGTACAGGTACCTGCCACGGTTCGCGGCTATCACTTTCCTAAAAAAGGTGCATAGGTGTTTGCAGAAAAAAATCCCAAGGAATCTTTCAGATTACAAAAGCTTATTCCTTCGAAAACGCTTCATTACAGAAATAAAGATAGCAGAAGAGTGGCGAGCTATCTTTATCAACTCATTCAGAAAACTATAGGCTTCTAGAGCTCTCATTTAGGTTGTAAATTGAATACATTTGATGAGAACTGAGCTGAAAAATCAAATAAAGCATTAACTACCGTGATTATTGAGCTATCCTTTGAAACATACAAAAAAGCCTAAGTTTTTAGATTGAAAGGTATGAACTTGGCTATTGCTTGCGAATAACGCACCCAGAGTTCATAAAATCAGAATTTAATTAACATCAAAACACACAAAAATAGTAAGTTAAAGGCATCCGTGCAAAATTAGTGTGCTTTGATTCAATAAAACTCGACTTTATAAACTTTTTGGGAATTCACAAGTTTTGAATGAGAATTTTTTTTTTGGTTCTTGGAAATTAATTTTATTAATCCACTACGCCTAAAATGAAAAAAAAACGTATTTTCATGATCATTTTATGAAGTTTTGTGAAATATTCCAATAATTCAAAGATTAGGTAATCTCGAATCGTGTTCCGACTGGCATTTTTCGTTCACTTCATTACCCAAGTACCAGTCTCAGAATGATCATAAAAATCTATGGTAGAAAATTTTGTAGCACACGTTTCAGCTAATTTCAATTGAATTCACACCACCTACATGAAGGCCTTAGATATTTCTGAATGATACCGTAATAATAATAATAAGCGTAGTGTTTTAGCAAATTTCTGAAGGAATGAAGAGAATAGCTGTAGTCTTCCGCCCTCTTTATTTCTGAAACAAAGCGTTTCCAGACCTACATTCATGTGATTTTTTTTCTGCAGTCTGAGAATTATTTTAAACTCTTGAAACATAAAAAGACATATGGACACATTTTGATTCCCCATAGTTGATTTCCTTTTGAATGACCCCCGCCCCTCAATAGGAACTTTATTGGGCAACAATCTTATAAAAAGAGAGAAATCCCATTTTCACCCCCCCCCCCCTCTAACTACCAAAATTCATCTAGTAGGACGGGTAAGCCCCCCCCCCCCAAACCAAAAGTCTGGGTGCGCCCCTGAATACTTCCCTATCATCCCTTATTACTGCTTTATCGTTGCTTTTGCATATTTATATATAGAATAGAATACAAAAAAATACAAGTCATGCAAAAAATGAAAATGATTAAAATACAATAACAGAAATCCAATAATAAACAAAAATAAAATCCACAAACTAATCTAAAATAATAGTACTGTACTAATATAATGTGGAGTTGGAAACCCTTTCCAACTATGGTTGCCCACCACGTACTAGAGAGGGGTTTTCATAATATTATGGTAGGAGGAAGAAGTAGAAGAAAGGGAAGGTTGAAGATTTAATGAGCGAAAAATAAATGTAAAACTGCTATTTTTGTAAAATTAAAGATCAGAAAAGTAGTTACTTTTGATCCAATTGCTGATGTCATTTTTCATTTTCTTGTTTATTCTACTATTGTTGAGGTATTGATTGGGAATATTGTTTATGATCTTATTACTTATGTATACCAGCTGTCTCCGAATTGATTCAAAATTTCTTTTATAAATTAATATGAAATTTACTTGAATTTTGTCTCAAACTGTATTGGCTGCTGACAATGTTGTTAGTGTAAGAGAAAGTATTTTTGTTCTTAATTATGTATTTTACTACATTCATAATGTATAGCTGTCTGACAGTCATTAACTGAAATTCAGTAAATATTAAGTTAGTTGGATAGAGTCTACGTTTATTCAAAATTGTTTTAATTATTAATTTCTGCATTATGAAGAGTTCCTCAAGATGACAATTGTAGCAGCTTCCACAAACAGTTATACCATACTGTATTATGGATTGCGAAAGAGCGTAATATAACAGCTGTAATATAACTCTTGAATCATAAAAAAGACACATGGACACATTTTGATTCCCCATAGTTGATTTCCTTTTTAATGACCCCCGCCCCTCAATAGGAACTTTATTGGGCAACAATCTTATAAAAAGAGAGAAATCTGTATTTAGAATTTTTTAAGCTTTGTAGAATTTAAAACATAGGTACTTCATTCTCCTGCAGATGAATTTTACATGCATTTCCCCCACTTCATATGTTCATCAATTATAATACCTAGATATTTAGTACTAGTAACTTTCTTTATATTTGGTCAGGTGCAGTTGTTAAGAGTCGAGGTTGCATTTGGAGTGGAGCTTTAGATTTAAATTTTCATTAGGTTTTCCTATTCTATTTAAAGAGAAAGAGATACAATTAGTTTATCTATGTTTAAGCTTAATGTGTTCCTATCTAGCCAGTCTTTTATTATTAGGATATTCTGTTCAGCAATTAAATGTACCTCGTTCCAAGATTCACCTGAGAAAATGCCCGCTGTCATCAGCAAATGATATTATGGTAGAATTAGTTAGTTCTAAATTTAAAATGTTATTTACATATAAAATGAAAAGGATCGGAGAAAGAACAGTTCCTTGAGGTAGACCATAGGATGTTAGTTTAGAGGTGTTTGTGTCGCCATTGATTGTTAAGTATTGAGTTCTATCCTGAAGGTAGCTCTTTATAAGGTTAAGGAAGACTCCTCTAAATCCATACGCCCCAAGTTTTTTTAATATTGAACTAGATCTACTTGAACTCTTAGAATCTTGGGAGCCTAACAGATTGTTACAAGACTTCCTTCCACTAATGCTATCCTGATTTTTTGATCGATTAACGTCTTTTAATACAATTGATGATATGAATTGATTGTTTGAAACTGGTTTCCCTTCCTGGTTTTGAGCCACTTTTCTAAAAAAGGTTCATTTGATGATTGTTTAGGAGAGAGTTATTGGCAGTAGATTGCAAACGACTTTTAATCAGCTCTGCCAGCCTATTACAAAATAATACTTTGCCAGATCGATTTAGATATAGACTATGATTAGTCTTGTCAGCCTTTCATATAGAAACCAAATACACAATTGCTTAGAATTCATATTTTTGAGGCTGTTGATCGTATTATGAATTGATTTATTTGTTGACTTAATGGTTTCATTTAGCTCTGGCCTTTCAAACCTATACGGAATTGTACTTATTATTACATTAGTTTTTTGGACAATCTCTTTAATTTAAGAACTAACGCCTGATAAAGAGCTGATAAATTGGTTTAGTTTAAGTGAATTGACGTGTCACATGCTACGCGAGCCTAACTCGATAGCTGCGGCTTAATGTGACTATCTATGTTTATCAGGTGGAGAGTGAAAACAATGCTGGTAAATCGATACCGGTACTCCAGTGGACATAGGAACTTAAAGCAGAGTCAGACTATATAATATCATATATCAAAAATGTACATCAAATACAAAAAATAAATTGAAATTAGAACTAAGAAATTAGAAGAAAAAATATTTTTGAAGGCGTCGCTAGCAAAAGCTAAGAAGCTTGAGCGCTAACAATGAGTCTGAAAATAACTTTTGAATAATTGCTGAGTAGCTCGAGAGTAAGAAAATTATTTTTTTGAAAAAGTCAAAAACAATTTTGAGTATAACTGAAGAAGAACAATTGATGAATATTAGCCTAATTTAAAAAACTAATAAATACCTAACTTGAAAAGAAAGTTTTTAAAATATGTTTAAAAGAATGAAATTTTTTTAACAAAATGATTAGTTGTACATGAAAAATCTTTTGAAAATAATTATTAATTATTATGATATCGCCATTTAGAACATTTCCTCCACCTCATTCTTCAAACTTCGACTTAGATTTTTATGAATGTAATGATGAGGTAATTTTTTCATCAATGTAGAAGATATGTAAAAAATATGTCTCCTACTAATTTCCAAATGAGTCCGCGCTATTTCATAAGTGATCACCAATGTATCGCGAAAATTGTACATAGTATTTACACGAGGGATAAACATTTTGTTTATATTATTTATGTATTTAATAACATCATTCACATATAATTGTCTTAGATTGAGTTCACCAAGCTCCTGAAACAAGAGTCTGCTTGGATAAAGCCAAGGCTTACCCAGTGCAGCTCTCAAAATGTGCTCTTGAATTTGATAAATTTTGTTAAAATGGAATGGACATTAAGAGCACCACCCCAAGCTGTGATGCCATATTTTATTTATATGCTTATTTTGTAAAATTTATGATTAGATACGGTACTTTAGTTTATGACACATTTTTTCTATATGGTGGTACCATGTTAAATGTTGGTCGATGATTATTCCCAAATATTTTGTTTTTTTCTACATTTAGCAAAGCTGGACATTGGCAATTTGAAAAATTTGAGGTAGCGCACTCATTTATTTTTTTCCAAAATGCATAGACTCCATTTACAGCAAAAATGATAGCTTTTCTGACGTGCAAAGAACCCTTTTTGAAGAACAAATACCAAGAGGTCATACAAAAGTAGTGTAATTGGATAACGTTCGAGCAGAAGAATTTGCCATTAGTATCAACGCATAGCCTAATACGTTACATAAAAACGCAAACGCGACGTCGTTACAAACTTTGAACATCTAGAAACGCAGAGGCTTTAAAAACTGTAATAGAACGTTTGGACAAAGCACGTTAACGATAAGACTAACCTGAACACTATGCATCTGCCTGCTCTATAGCATCTTGAATTTAGAGAAGGTAGATCGTAGATGCATAGCGTGTTATTCAGGTTAGCTTTAGCGTTATTTTAGTTTGGTCCAAATTCTCAATTGATAATATTGAAAATACAGAAGGAAAAAGATTTTGAATCATACGCAATAGAAATGTATCAGAATTTACTAGATTTAAAATCACGATGATAAATCAAAGGTCTCAGGTTCGATCCCCGTCTGACCAAAAGATTTTTGCTGAGGCCACTCCCGTGTTTCGAAGGACACGTTCAGCACGTCGGTCCCGGCTGCCTAACATACAGTCGTTAAGTCAATTCAGAGGCCCTGAACTTTGTTCAGATGCGATCTGATTGATAACTCTGACACCAGACCTGAGCCAGCCAGGTCACCCGATACTATTATTATTACTGGAAGATACCACCTCTTTTTTACCTTTCTGGATTACCGCGCTGTATTACGCACAATTTCTAATGAGTATTTAGGACAATATTTTTATATTACATTCTTTTACGCTCAAAAAGTCGGGGATCGAAAGCGAGACCTTTTTGATTTATCATCGTGATGTTAAATCTAGTAAATTTTTATTGTGTATGATTCAAAATATTTTTCCTTTTATATGTTCAATATTATCAATTGAGAATTTGGACCGAACTACAATAACGCTACAGCTAACCTAAACACTCTATGCATCTACCTTCTCTAAATTTTTGGATTGTTTGTGCGCTCTTGTCCATTGGTCCAACGTGACATCAGTCAACACAAAATTAACGCCCTCTGCTCACAATCATTTCATCATCAGCTTTTACGTCCTTCACATTAGGTACAACAAACGGCTAGATGAATATTTTCTCGTTTGCAGATGGCTGTCGATTCGCGTGTTGGTGTCGTAATCTTCCAATGTGTAAAAATCACAGTTTTTCAATAGTATTTCGTGAACAGCATCACTTGATTTTGGATTGATCCATATTGTTCCTGAATTGAAATTCGTTTCATAAATAATCTCACATGAGATTTCTCATTTGCATGAGTCGTTTTATCGGTTTATTATTATTATTATTATGAAAAATTGTTATTTCGACATTAATAAAGTTAATTCATTCCCAATAGTGAATTATATAGGCCTGTATTATTATAGTTCAGACATCGGTCTCCCGACTAGTGGTAAAGATACTACCAAAGGTGTAATCTGAACTTTCCATTTCAAGAATGGAAACTACATTTTTTAAATCATCAAATCAATCGTAAATCTGAAAAATAGGAAAAATATTATAGAGATAAAAGAGTGAATAACAGGCTTATTTCAGAAATTGATAAGAACTATTAATTTCAATATTATGATTATTTAAATCAGTAAGCCCCATTAGGGTGAGATCATGTATTAGAATCAATACTATGAAAAGCTCAAGAAGAAAAGTGTTAAAACATGTCCGTCACATGTTACAACAAAGAGATTCCTTTATTATTATTTTATATTTGTTTTTGTATTACTCTGCAGCCGGGGATATTCAGACCATATGGCTACAGAGCTGCAACACATAAAAGATCAGATTACTCAATGTTCTTTATATAGTTTTATTATTATTTTCAGAACACGGCTTTTTGCCGGTATAAGTCTTAACCGACCTTTACAGATAAGGTTCAAGGCTATGGTAGTCTAGTATTGATATTTAAAATATAAACTATGGCATTCGAATAAAATTGTACTTCAGTTCCACATCAAGCTCATATTGATACAATTTTGCTTTATTTGAAAAAAATTGGCCGCCATATTGAATTTGAAAAAATAAAGTATATACATCACTGTGCCTAGGAATAAGGAACATCCATATGAAAATTCATAACAATTGGTCTTGGCGTTCGTCCGTAATCGTGAGACAGACAGACAGAAAGAATTCCGATCGTCTTAAAGGATAGACCTCACTCCGTTCGGTCAAATATTATACTTCCGATAATTCAGATTGTTTGCAGCTGGTCCAAAATGAGAAGGTGTGACTGAAGTTCAAAATGAAACAACAACTTAGTAAATGGACGTTGCTTTTTTAATTTTACAGCAAATAAAATTTGCCATTTATGGTTGTCTATTTTACAAAAAGGATTGACAACACTTAATTTACTATAATAATGCTTTCTTCTGGTTTTATGGTGAAATTTTTTACAGACAATTTTCTCATTCTTCACTTCTATGTCAATATTTGAATGAAATGTCCACACGCATAATTTTCTTTCATATATTTTCAAATGATTTTGTATACACTGTACAAAACAAAAATTACAGATTATAACAGAATACATAAATTGATAAAATTATACCTGTATCACTTTCGGGTAACCTACAATGTATTGCTTTTCGCTGAACGCATTACAAACATAAAAAATAATAGTTTTTGCAGCAGTATCAAGTACTTCTATTTCTATAAATCTTTCTGCATTTCCCAATGCATGCAAAATTGGAACCATGAATTGATTTTTTTACTTAAGCAAGTAGCACATCTTCTACTAATCTATCATATGGCTCAAAAGCCTTACAAATGAATTTGCCCGAGTTCCAATAAAAAATAAATTTCAATTATGCCAGGTCTTCAACCCGATGATTGGTCTAGTTTCTTTAGAAGAAGATATCACAATAGTGGTTACGACATCAGTATTATTCTTTATGCATATATACACCACAATATCGCCAATACCAAGAAGATCCCATAGGATATATATAGTAGACAAAACGAATATTGTTCTCAGAATAAAGATTGGACGATTGATAAAAAAATTATTTGTGGGCAAATATAAAGAAGGCCTCATATTGAGCACTCGAGTACTCAATTACATATTGATACCAAGTGTTACAACTCCAAAAGCAAAATATATTGTAGTTTTTATTTCCAATTCTTTTGCACTATTGGAAAGCATTTCCAAAAAAATCAACAAATTTCTGAAAGCTTATTATACCGATAAACTTACATTTTCATGATTTAATAGTAAGATGTGCTACTTGCCTTTCAGCGAAATATAATAAAAACATTCCAGATTGCAAAATAGATTGATTTAGAGCTGACTATGATAATTCTTCAGAAATTATAAAAAATAATAATTTACTAATAAGAGTTAACTGTTAAATACAGTCAAATTTATTGAATATCAATAATATAAGAAATCAATTTTTCAATTGCTCAAGTCACAACTAACTGACAAATAATTGATTATTACTCATAAATTATACTGAACCTATTCAAGTTTAAAATGAGATACACAACTATTATCATTAAAAGTCAGGGACATTTCAAGAGGATCTGAAAGATTACTCTATATCAATTTTAATCGATGATAAAAAAGGCATCACAAATAACAGAGGTATTGGAATTGGAAACACAACTTATTGGCACTTTGAAAACACATCGCTGAAATAATACGTCTATACATATTCTACAATAATTACAAAATGTATAACTTGTTCCTCTTATCTTACGTTGAGTCTAAAAATTACAGGTAATAACAAAATCCTGTTTCTGCTTGTCATTAATCACCAGCAAAGCTTCAAACGCAAATTGAGAAACATACACACACTCAATTACGCATGCACACATATACATCAGCTACTGAACTATTCGCATATAATATTATACTATCGATCGAATAACATCACATTAAAGAAATAATAGAAATCAAATCTGGTTATATAAACATGATTTAGAAGCATAATTAATTTAAACATCAACAAAACAAAATAACATAAACAACAAACGGATGATAGAATCTTTTGTTGACATGATTTGAAAAAGCGATTTCTATAATCAAGTCAGTTCAATACAAACTTGCTCTAAATCAGATGAATAGGATATTAAATCTTAGAAACATCGTATACATTTTTTGAAACGTCTTGATCTTTTGACAAAAAATGAAATCTGCTAGACTAATTTAGATTTATGAAGAAAATTAATTATTCAAGTGTTTATGTATTGAAGAATTGATGATGTAGTAGGTGCCACTAGACGGTGCCAAAATCAATTCATTATTTAAACAATGAGAAACTATAGTTATCATTTTCAAACGACATATCTATCAGGCTCATAATAGTGTAAAATATATGGTACGAAATTGGTTGCTAAATGTTTTGGTCTATTGACACTTATAAAGAGGTAAGATCCCAAACAATAGTCTTCAAATAAATGTGGTTACGACATAAGGACTATTCATCGATTTCAAAGCAACACATCACTTTCTTGGAGAAGTGATGAAGAGGTTGGGAAAAAATGTTAAAAGAGTATGATATTTCAAAAGTTTTGAAAAGTCGAATTGTCTACCAAAGATTTCTAACAAATCATGAATAGTGGAAGAATTATAGCACAATTCATTTTCAATTTTGAAGGAATAAATTATCTGATCGATAACATTCAATTTATTAAAAGAGTATTCTCCACATTCAAAACTACGTTAGTTTGAATCATATTGATAGATAATTATATTGAAATAAATTTCAATAATAAAACTGTGATCAATTATTATTCATCCAATCCAATGTGATGATTCCATTCGCTTGAAAATCAGGAAATCTATTTTCAAATCAAGTCATATACAGGAAATTCAAAACAAACAATTACTTTAACAAGAATTATTCTATTACACGATTCCCTAATGATAAATGCACGGCATGATTATAAAATAGCTACATATATTTCATTCGAAAATCAAAACACCACTAAGGTGAGAATTGAAAGAACATAAATTATTACTACTCAGCAGCTAAAACACTGCTAAACTAGCATCATCAACTATGAATACTTTTTTCAAGGTACACATAAGCAATGATAAATTTGTAACAATGATTGTAGATTTTTCATTTTCAACGAAGCTGAAAGTACTTTTTCATGTATTGACTCTGAACCAACACTAGACAGACTGAACAAACTACCACGAAAAAAGGATAAAATATCAAATTCTTCAGGTATGAGGACAGTGAACAACATGACATATTTTTTTAAAGTTTCGTTGAATTGAAAATACAGTTAATAAATAGATAAAATACCTTACATTTCCATAATAATAATAAAAATGCCATTTCAATTGAGATAGTGCCATACAAATAGCTAAAAATCTGGGTAAATGAAACATATTGTTTGAGTACGTTTTTTGAGCATGAACAATACTTATGTTTGTAATTATGATAGGTCAATCACCAAAGGTTGATAATAATTTTCACAATGATGAAATAGTTTTTGAATTTTATCAAACAATGTAAAAAACTACAAATAAAAACTTTACATTTGATAATAAAGTAAATAAATTAAAAATTTAATTGATAAAATAATGTTTTGGCAAAATTAATCAATATAAATAAAATACTATTAAATAAATAGTACTATTCTTCAGTTTTGGAATGCATACTTATGATTCAAAAAAATATGTCATTTCACTTTCATTTAAGAATGACTCAGATAATCTGAGAATTAATAATTTTATTTGTAATTGCATATAAATTCTACAAGCCAAACACATTTTGATTGAAAGTTAGTCAACGTGGATTTTAAAAGGGGCTTTTAAAACTTTAAACAATTTTTTTTAGAGTGAATTAGAGTTTAAACTAAGTTAACACTACTGAGAAAAGTATTCTCAGATGATTCCCAGTTATCCTGTTTCATAAAAAATTACATTAGAATTTTGTGCGGTTGAAATCCAATAAGTAGGCAAAATCATTTTTGATTCAAATTTGTTCACAATAATTATGTTACTTCCCTAAGTGAAGGATATGAACATTAGTAACACCTAAAAACAAACTTACAAGAATTAAGCCAAATGTGCAATAACCAGGTACATTATAATTTCCGTTGAAAAGAGAGTAAAATAAAGAAGCTTTTTGGCTAAAATTGAGTTTAAACAATAGTTTCTGCATGATTGAAAAAGAAAATGCAAGTCTGAAAAATGAGAGCAAGTACTAATAATTCATATTAATTAACGAGAATGAATTATTTGTTTTGTAAATAAAAACACAAAACAGGGGATAGAGATTGACTATAAAGGACTACACATCGCTCACACAACGATTCTTTCACACTGCTTTGCTGTTGCATCAATCAAATAAGTCTCACTAATGAGTAAATTTACAAATCACAAAATCTCGCCACTTTTGGAACTTCCACTAGATGTAAAACCAATTTGTTTCCAAAATGTGACATCATAAAATTTTACATGAATAGGAAAACGTCGACGGGTATACAAGGTTTAAATAAAGCTTCGTATCGATTAATTTGAAAAAATTAGTTTCAAGGGTGTTGATCTTGCTTTTAGAACGGACGATGATAAAATATCTACACGAACTGTCTGGAATGAAACAGAAACTGGTCACCGATTTGATGAGCACAAAAAAATTGAAACTAATATGGTGTGCATTATGCGAAATACACCAGCATTATTTTATTGTTTCATAAGTTTTTAGTCATCTTGAAATAGAGTGGAGGAAGAGAGAGGTAGCGACGAGGAGGCAAGTTTCTGTTTGCATTCCAGACGAAGCGACGCGAGGGACAACGGGCCACACACAGACACTTGCACACACGATCACACGCGCACTGAGAGCGGAGTCATCGGCCGGAGCACTGCAATAGTTTGTTGAAATGTATGTTATGCATTGGCTGCCGGCCGGGAGGACTACCGCTCCTTCCCCGTATGCTACGGAACACTGATGACAGGTCGCGAGGTGGATTCCTTGGTGGAGCCGGTCGCCGAACTAGGACTCGACCCAGTGGAGTTCTTAATGCACTTGCCGGTCAGCTGGTTCACGCTAAGGGGGTTGTTGGCGTCGTGGGGATTGGTGCCGACGGGGTTGCGGTGGGGGTGAGGAGGTAGAGGCGCGTGCAGGTGCGGATGCGGATGGTGATGATGGTGGTTGATTAGTAGTGGAAGTAAGGGAGGCGGGACGGGAGGTACTGGCTGCTGCTGCTGCTGTTGTTTGACTCCTCCAACTCCATTACAGTCGGCATAGTCCAAGGTGTGCGGCGTTAGTGGAGACTGCAGACTCATGCAGGGCGACGCCAAACTGACACTGGGAGACGCCAGACTTGCGCTGGGACTCGGCAGAATCATCGACGGACTCGTCAGACTGGAAAGTCCACTGAGGCCGCCGGGGCTAGATAGTGACTGCTGCAGCGACTCGCCGTCATCGTCATCGCCGTCACCAGCCGGCGACTGCGCGTCCCCGTCGCCCCCGCTGCCGCAGCTGCCCAGGTTGTCCTCCGACTGGTTGCCGTCATCGCCGCTCTCCATATACCTGATGCACTTCTTCTTACGTCTGCAAGCATTGCACAATAACACATTAGTAACTCTTTATTCACAACCAACAACTAATATAGACAGCGTTGCTAAATAATCAAATTTTGAATCAATTGAAAACACAGCCTTGAAAATGGTTCTAATTTGAATTCTTAAGGTGCGTCCAGACAGCAAACAAAACCAAACAATACAAAGATGTTGTGTAACATCTTACCATTGTGTTTATGGTGTGATCTACGGGACAATGTTATGATCAGCTGAAATACGCAATTTGATTTTGTTAGTTACAATGCTGGCTAGACGCATCTTTACGTCTCTTCTAGAGAGATGATGAAGAATTCAATTCAGTTCAAATTCAGGTTTATTTCAAACAAAAAATAATTTGTAAAACAAAACTTTCAGTGTAAAATGAAAAAGGATCACTCTCATGAAAATAAATACAAACTACTACCACTAAAAGATGAAAAAAATACGAAATAATTATGATGTTGGAGATCCATCTTGTTTCCACTAATATAATAAAAACTTAGAAAGCACTTTTAAGTGGAAATTATGACTCACGTTATGGCGTGACGGCCGTTTCACTCTGTTGTCAAGAGCATCGTCAGACGACCCACAGTACACAGTACAGAGTGTACTGTAATAGTACAGTAACAGTACAGAGTGTACTGTGGGTCGTCTGACGATGCTCTTGACAACAGAGTGAAACGGCTGTCACGCCATAACGTGAGGCATAATTTTCACTTAAAAGTGTTTTTTAAGTTTTTACGAAATAATAAATTATAATTGCTTCCCATGGAGAAATACTAATTGAACACTCTTTAAATAAAAATAGGACTGCATTTCCAAGCAGTTAATTTGTTTTACTCATTTCAGGGATGCATTTTAGTCCCTAATAAGGAACTTCGTTAGCTAATTTGCTTCAACAGTCCATAAAAACCAATGGTTATTTAGTTTCAAAGAAGTACAGTGCCATTTTTAAGTAACATCATCGAATTGGATATTAGCTTGAGTATTAGTATGTTTGTTCCTGAGCAGCCTGAGAAAATTGAGGCTTCTTTCTTGATCAGGAGATAATCAGACTCATACATGAAAGACCTAATAAGTTCAACATTAATGAGAAATAGAAGGACGAATACTCGGGGACGACGTTAACTGAGTAGGAAGACAGAATTATTAATAGAGTGGACAAGAAAGGAGGTAGATGGCTGCAACTAATGGATGATGAGAAAAAAGATGGAATGATCGAGGAATATAAAGAAATTAAACCCGGTTCTAGCTGTAATGGAAGCAGGGTATAGTGATAATTCCAGACTGAAATAGCTGAAGGGCATTAAAAATGAAGCGCAGAAAAAATTCAAAACAGCACAACTTCAAGTGTCCGCCAAAAGAACGTGTATCCTCAAATTGCAAAAAAACCTGACAAACGGCAATAATTTTATTAAATTATACACTTCTATACACGAAGAAGTTCATAAGTTAAAACAACAATCATGACTTTCTCCTGAATTGAACAGTAAGTAGACACATGAGTCTCTAACAACACAGAAGATAAGCAAACTTTTCACAGGGGAAACAAATGCATGATTTATTTACGTACAAACTCACAGAAGAAACTTCTAAAACACCAGCTGCTGTTATACATAAAACGTTGCAGTTAACTGTAGAATCTCGTTTATGGATTATATGATTAATATGACCAATAATTCCTCAGCTTTTTAAAGAACTTAAACATATTAACCAACTTCAAATTAATGAAATTTGACATTGAGAACAGAAAAAATACTAGTTTCGGTTTTTAGACTAGTCAACAATTTGAAAAGTAATTTAAAGATGTAAAGGAAATATGGTGTAATCTTGATACAAGGTTAATAGAAACCTTAATAGAAAATCAAGTTTCTAAAAACCTTGATCTTTATAGGCCTTACATGAAGTGTGCAATCTTACCCCTCCCCCCAAACGTTTTTACCTACTCTTTCCATCAGTAATAAATTTAAGACCATACCCAATCGTTTAACTCCTCAAAAGTCCACTTTTCCCAACCTAACCTCAGCACTTGACTGTTCATTTTATATTCCCATAGCAACATATGACATGGGATTAAAACAACTTCACAAACGTCCTTATAACTCCAATATAGGGTGACAAGGGAGACCCCTCAGCTCAGGTCAGGTGTGACCGACGAACTCAATTTTAATTTCTTTTTTCTTCTTATGAGGTGCCTGCTACCTCCTGAAAATTTTTCTCTGAAGTTTCATGCATACGGACAGAGCCTATGCACAATGCTCTCCCCCTATGTACTTCGTACAGTGAGAGCTAAAAAGGGCAAAATGGGCAGACTCATGTGGGAATCATACACGACAAATAAAAAAATTATATGAAGTATTCATTCAAAAACAATCATGATCACTTGTTTTATCTTGTCGCAGAATGGCAAAATTATCACTGTGAATCAAGAATAATTTGTAATTTTTTCAAGATCTTTAAAGAAGATGTGTGAATATGATTTCTCTTCATGGATTCAATTGAATGCTACATGATTTTAGTCTAGATGCAAGGTTTTATTCTAGTTTTTTCAATTAATTGTGAATTATACTTAAACTCATCTTGTTTATCAAAATGTAAGGTACATTGAAATTAAAATGGATTGTTGTAAGTGATATTCCTCATACGAATTCAATACTTTGGAATACGAGTATTATTCGCAATTTCTTTCATTTCAAAGTAACTATCGGTATTGCTGAATTTCGTTTTATAGTTGAAGGGACTTCAATATTGCTATGAATTTACAAAATGCAGGGAAAATTAATTAATAAAAAGATATCATCTATAAAATATAGTGAAATCCATTAGCGAAAGTAGGCTAATTGTAGAAAATTCTCACAAAAAATGGCAATCAAAAATTATAATGAAAGTTTGAGTGATGCAACATAAAAAATATTGAAACGTGGTAAGCGAACCAGCATACATATTAGATAATAGAATCCCGAATACAACTTTATGAAGAAGAATAAATAATATCGAATATTGAAGTAGAATGAATCCAAATAACGATATTGGTTGTATCTACAAATTAATACAGTAGGGAGAAGCATTCATGAGAAAAGAAAGCAGAAAAAATTGTCATTTTCCAAATTACACACTTGCTTATGGTAGAGTTGAAAGTAGAGTTTCTCAGGAAATATATGCATAAACTGTATCTTTAAATGGACGATGAAAATAATTACGCAAATAGGAAAAGGAGCTCCATGATATTCAGATACATTAAGGTAAATAAGAAAGGCTGCCGTATTACTAATTGTTTGAACCTGGACCTTCAAGGATCAATCCAGGAAATCAACCGATAAAATTTGCCAAAGTTATTGCTTAAACATTTAAGTTTGAATGTTTAGTCATTAGGTGCAATGTTACCAACAAAGCTACGGATCCATGATATTCAGACACATTATGAGAAGGTAAATAAGAAAGCCTGCCGTATTACTAATTGTTTGAACTTGGGCCTTCAAGGAATATATCAATCCACGAAATCAACCGTTAACATTTGCCTAAGTTATTGCTTAAACATTCAAGTTTAAATGTTTAGTCATTAGGTGCAATGCTTCCAAAAGAGCTATGGATCAATCAAGTCTGAACTCCTATTTATATCCAATGTATAATAAATAACTTTAAGAAATAACATAGTCCAAAATTTTGTAAGCGTGGCAAGTTAATAAACATATTTATCAATATGTTTCACATTGTGGAAACAACCAATTTTTCAATTAATCATGTCACTCAAGTTGATGGGGATCTATATAATTATTATGTATGAATCTTTGTAATCATCGGAATTGTAAAAACATTATGGTCCAGTTTTCAATACCAAATCGTTACCAAAACAGGAGACTTGAAAAGAATTAAGTCACTATTTCGGATTGGAATAATTTACAGTATTACAATTCAGGTGGATTACAATAGCATAGAGCTACAGAGCTACAGAGTGAAGATTCATAGATCAAGCCCGTTGAGAGGAAGAGGAATTAATTTCAATCATGAAAAGAACAAGGAATTTGTGATTTTGTGGAAAAGCATCAAAAAACCTTTGATGAGGTGCGAGAAATTTATAGATTGAAAAATATGGATGAGATACTATTGACTATTACTTACAGATGAAAGCTTCATTCAATCAAATAAAATAACATCAAATAGCAGAAGCCCTCAATATAGAAATTATTCATAGTTTCAAAAAATTCATTAAGAATAAGTATAACTTACTTAGTATGTAGGCCGAGCGCTTTCGAATCTTTGAGATCCATCTTCAGAGGCGTGTGGTTCCTTGATCATCGATGTCAGATTTTTGGTTAGAAGAATTGTGGTTTTTGTAAAATGTGGTCAAAAAGTTTGTGAGATTTAAAATTTAGTAGTTCGTTGACAAAACATTTGCAAACAATGCAAACAAAACATCCTCAACGAACAACTAAATTTTAAATCACACAAACATTTTGATCACATTTTACAAAAACCACAATTCTTCTAACCAAAAAACTGACATCGATGATCAAGGAACCACACGCCTCTGAAGATGGATCTCAAAGATTCGAAAGCGCTCGGCCTACAGACTAAGTAAGTTATACTTATTCTTAATGAATATTTGACTGCAAGTCGTTAAATTCACATGAAAAGTTAATATTAACAACGCAGTTCGTCATGGAACAAGAAATCCAGGTGTTTCAAAAAAATCGAATTAAATCAAGTTTAAATATATATATGTTTAATATTTTTGATCAGAGCTATGCACAATCGCTTGTTCCTTATATACTGTAAAAACATACAAGAAATTATGGGACAAATCAGACTTGAGCTGAACATTATGTGAATATAAATTATTTTGCAATAGATGATATATGATGTTGCTAATGAATTGAGTTTATTAAAAAAAGTCAAATTTATATAGTTTAATCGATGGCAACAAGTTAGAAGAGCCATCTTAGCTTCAATTTAAAATATCAATAAATGCAAAAAAATATTACTTGTAAAACATGAAACAGAGGTCACTATAGAAGTTAAATCAATCTAGATCTAAATGTGCAGTGCAACATGCTGGATTAAAAGTCAACACATTGGGTTTAAAAATTAACTCAAATCAAACTCCTTGAAATAAATAAGAAATTAGTTAATAAACACACCAAAAAATACAATCTATAATATTCTTTAGTAATATCAGGTAGTCATCACAAACTGAATTTTTTTTAAATCAAAAAGCATAAATTTTCTGGGGTGTTGACGCTTCTTAGAAGGCTATTAAGAGGAAAAAATTAAACAAAACTCAATATTAGGAATGCTATATGATGAAAAATGGATTAGGACACTAAGATAAAAATATCATTTCTATGTGCACAAAATAAAAACATGAATTGATATGGAACAGATAATGATTTCTAGAATAGAGAGGCTTTGACAGAATGAAACAGTATAAAAAATTCTTAGAATTTTTGTACAGTAGGTGATAGTGATGAAGTAAGAGTGTTTAAAACAACATTTATAACAAACTATTTCTTGAGTGAAATATGCATTACTGCAATTTTGAACGATTTAGAAGTACGGTAAATAGAAGGCTAAAGACAAACGATAATGTCGAAATTAAATAAAATATACCCATTCAATTCCTATATACACAGAAAAGCGAAATAAAATCCAAATATTGATTGATGCATCTCTGCATAAAACAAAACAAAGATGATAAAAAGAGTAGAAGTAAAAACCAAAAGCAAAAATCAAATAGAAACCAACAGCAGGAATATATGACCTAATGGAAAAACATAATAGCAAAACTAGAACGAATATAGAGAGGGAAATGAGTAAAAATGGGTAAATAAATTAAAACCAAAGTAATGAAAGATTCCTAAGCGATATCAAGATGATTTTGAAGATATTCAACAACGAAAACTGGAATAAGCAAAACACATTCAACAGAAATGTCCAAATGACAGCCGCTGTTACTACTAAACACACAGCAAAACAAAGCAAGACAAGTAGAACACATATACGTTTTAACAAACGATGCAAGACTCACATATTTCTAGAGATTAACATATGTTGGTTCCTGTGGGGAAGCTGCAGTGGTGGGTCCGTGATGAACAATACTGTGACCGAGACCTAAGCCTCCAGCTCCCAGATCGGGACTGGACATAGGCCACAACAAAACCAGACCTGTCAGAAACCTTGTCTACTGTCAAGAAAACCCAGAGTTATACTTACTCATACCACGCATTTATACCTATTTGAACAGCCAACTACCGCAGATCCATAAAGAATTTTGCAGTGATGACACCTTCTTTAACCAATACAATAGTAATATTCCATTACTTCACTGCTCATTTTATCGAATCAAAGACATCACATTTCATATGTCATAAATGTTCTATAATGCACTTCGAATTAAAGATCATTTTTCTCAGAAGATTCTTAAATTTGATTCAATTTAATAACAAATACAATTAGTAGTTTGTGATAAGGTTTTTATGTCAATTTATTCTGGGTTTTCTTAAAACTATATGAATAGCAAATTAGTTTCAGAAAATGTGTCTATTAGATTTCCCAATAAATAGGCTAATCCACAATGTAACAAATTTTTCTACATTACATTACATTTTTTTAATGTAACAGATTTCGATTTAATAAATCTGAGAAGGAAACAGCTGTTTCTGAGTAAACAATTGACGGGTCTGGTTTCATTGTTATTCAATTCTTTTTCAGCCCCAGATTTTTTTATAAAATTCTAAGGACTGCAGAAATTTAGTGTTTCTCTTCTCAGTGTGGAAGACACATTTTCTGAATACTAAATCTATGAATAACAGACTGATTAATCAACAAGTACATCAATAAATCCACCAATTACAGTACAAATATCAAAATATTAAAATTATGTTAGTGGAGTATATATATGTTGTATATATGAGAGTATAAATGATTCATAATAATTATTGAAGCAGAGTAGATCCTTATTCAACAGCACTCGTTTTTCAAGAGATAAATAATCACTAATACCATGAAGAAAATGAAAATATATCATCATCTCATGAAATTCAACACCTAATATTTAAATGGATTAGCGTTATTGAAATTAATTAAAATGAATGATATAGCTGGAAGTCTTTCCACAGAGATAAGAAAACACCAAAGAAAATTAAAAAAAGTACATAAATAAAATTAATGTGTTTAAGGTATGAGGCAGGGGCCACTCAAAGACACGATCGAGACCCAAAACAATTAAATAAGCAATTTACCAAGGATCCAGTCTTCAAGTGTTAATGTTTCAATCTAGGAGTGTGTAGCCTATCACACAAACACATTTCATCTACAGGAAAGTATATAAAATGCTTCAAAGTAGAAAGAATAAATAACTACAAGAAAACTACTAAGTGTGATAAAGTGATTGTTCTACAAGTCTACAATTATAGCGCTACTTTGTTATTGGTAGTGAGTGACCCCTGTCTCCACAAAACAAAACAAAAATAATAAAAAAGAAACGACTAAGTTTCGTTTTAGATCAATAGTTTATGTATGCACTAGTAAATTTAGCTAGAATTTTTCATCAACTCAGTCTTGAAATAAAAACATTTCTTTGCTAGTTGGAAAATAATTTATTTGAAGCTATTATATAATGAAGTGATTATTATAATAACCCGTAATCAAGATAGAATTTCTATTTACTGTTTTTTGCATTTATTCGTTTCTAACCAGAATTTTGTAATTATTATGGAAATGGGAATGAAATTGGGACTATTTTTTATAAACATATATATACGCGAGTGTGCGATAAATAAAACGTGGAAATGGCTACAAACTGGTTAGAAGCATTAAAGTTGAATAAATATTTCATACATTTAGTATTGAGTTGGTTTTGCTTCCAATGAAAAAAATATAGGGACAGATCCTAACAATAATTTTTGGCCAACTTGATAAAAATCGCTAGTTTTCACAGGCATGAAAAGTGACTGCAAACTAAAGAAAACACAGCTGACAGATGGAAAGAGAAGATGTCTTATATTCGAGATATCTCACCTGCAAGGCTTACACCATTGACTTTGCTGATCGAGACCGTATCTCGCTCTGCACTTTTTCATGTTGTTGCCTGAAATTTCAAAACATCCATAAGGTATTTTCAAATACAGTAATAGAAATTACATCTTAACTACGAGATAAATCATAGTGACAATATCGTAGACTTCTATAAATGATCAGTCAATCGTGTTGATTGATACTGAATATCAATTACGGTTTGTAATGCACACTAAAATCCACCAATTACACACAAACACATCTATTAAAATAAATTCATATTTTCTTTCTTGACCAAACTGGGTTGACATAATTTTCAAGACTAAAGCAATTATTTCCCTAATGAGATGCACGGTCTCTTTTAATAGAAAATTATGAATAGAGTAAAGCCGTGTTTTTCTTTTCGTTACCATCAGTTCACAATTCAGTTCACAGTTACTACTAGTTTTGAAACTTTTGCCACGTTTCCGTTGACTGCTTCAGCCACCTTGTTCAATTATGTAGTTCAATATTACTAATGAACGATACTTAATCATATAAAATCATATCATCATTAATCATCATCATGTGAGCATAGTGTATATATTTTTTATTGTAAATTACAGTAAACATTTCTTCCAAATAAAAATTTTCTCATTAGCATGCTAAATAATCATATTCTTGAACACATTGGAAGGTGGACGGTATTAAGATTAATTTTGGCATCAGCTACGTTATTTGGGAGAGATAATTGAATATTTCTGGTAATATTACAGAAAATTTAATCCTATCTAGTATTTTCTTTAATAATATCAAAGTATCTGTAAATATGTTGTGCATCTACTGTATAATGTATATTCTGTATAATATAATCGGTATCAATGAAGAATTCTTAGTCAGTTTTGAGAGAATTTATTTCCTTTTTTAAATTGACAATAAAAATTTTCAACAGGACATGGCGTAGCTGATGGACATGATGTAATCTCAATGATGATAGAAGGAAAACTAATGGAAACTGCTAAATAGAAAGTGGGCAATTGTCTAAGTAGGTAATATATAAAATATAGATAAAAATACAATAGCACAGATTCCAAGCTGTTCCACATGAAATGTAACCCATCAGTGTTAAAATTACTCGGAAATATTTTTATCAATGTTCATTCTTTAATAGCAGTAGCTTAAGTTAATCAAAAAAGTTGACACGGTTAATAGAATACCTCAAGGTTCTATCAACCTTGAGTTTCTTACGGTGTGTAAGAGTAGGACACGACTTCAAAATCGAAAAGTTATGAAATACATAGAATGGAATCCAGAAGAGATTTTGTTCATTGAGAAAAATTAAATAGAGCAAATATAGCACAGAAATATTTGAAAGAAATATCAATAAAATTGTTTAGTGTGGATATTTATGGATAGAAGTAGGCTGATTTAATATGTTCGATTGATAATTAATTACATGATATATATATACTTCATGAAATGTTTCAGAAAATTGATTATATTGACGGACTTTGCAACACTTTTTTAGATTACATTTTACGTGGACATGTTTTTTAAGTTTTAAAAATAAGAATAAAATATGAGTGGGCCAACACCAAACTATAAAATAATATTCCAATAGGTAAAGTAAGCATTCTAACCAAAACATTAAACTACTAATTTGAATGATTCAGGAATACAAAGACAACAATTTGGGAAGCAATTCATGTCCACAATTAATGAAAATCAAAGAAAACATTCACTCAAGCAAAATAAACTAACACTATCGAGAGCAACCATACCGCATGTGGGAGTTAATTTGAAAGCTTATTTGAAAATGAAAAGCATGCACTTAATAGTATCAAGCACAACTATATTATTAAATACTACAATCTACAATAGGACGGAAAGCAACTGAGAAATACAAGGAAAACCAACCTCTTGGGAAAATCAATTTTCTTAGCTCAACTCTGTTACAATGATTCTGATCGAATTTCAAGGACAAAAATTTATAATTAATCAATTTTTCAATTTCCTGAGTGAATTTTCGGAATAGAAAGATATTGACTTGATTTCAATCCAAATAAAGTGTGCATCTGGTGATTCACTACTAACACAAATTTTTAAC
Organism: Conomelus anceps; assembly: GCA_948455865.1. Classification (NCBI taxonomy): domain Eukaryota; kingdom Metazoa; phylum Arthropoda; class Insecta; order Hemiptera; family Delphacidae; genus Conomelus; species Conomelus anceps. Next base: position 75,292,566 of record OX418216.1, on the reverse strand, counting down.
CAAATGGTCATTTGTTTGTCCAATAATTGACAGCATCCTCGAGTTGGGGAGCCTATTATTTTTGAGTTTAACTTAAGAAATGTGTGCTAAGTTGTTGAAATATTTACATTAACTTCATTACTACCGTACATCAAATGGGAATGATCAGTGCACAATGGACTTAAGAAAATTATTGTGAATCAATGTATAGTTTGAAAAAGTAATACATAATAGTGAACCATCAAGATATGTGAAAAAGCACTGAGTTCTCAATAATTATGTAAAAACAAAAATTGTCAAACATGCAACAGCCAACAAACACCCCTTAAAAGAAGCAGAATTCAATTTAAAAATGGAATCAAGGGTAATTATGGGTACTGTTTCACAATGCTTACAATTGTTTATTTTGAATCAACACTGAAAACAGAAAACTTACTTGTGCGGTAGAATAAAGAAAATAATATGGGTATCACTTGAAATAAGATGATAGCATTTCAAAGGAGATGAGTAATGCATTGTCAACATCAATTTCATTGTAGCAAAAAATGAAACAGTCTGTTTAACGTGCAGCGTAATTCAAATAACGGGAGAATAAATTAAGGGATCAATATTTGAACATTTATCCGGAACAAATAGAAAAAAGACAGAAAGATATAAATAGAAGTAGAAAACCGTCCAAAATCAAGCCATTAGAAATAATGAAAATCGAGAGTGGTGGGGCGGTGGGAGAGAGGGAGTCAGTAATAGAACGGTTTGGGTACCTCCATCATTTGTTTCTTGCTTGCGCTTCCTCTTCTTGCCGCGAGTGGCGTTAGCCCGAGAAGACCAGTCAGGATAGAGCTGCATGTGCAGCTGTCTTTCCCTCCGGGCAAGCTCGTAATACTTGGCCTGTTCCTCACGACCTAATGCGTGCCACTACAAAACCATATTACAATCCGTATTACACACTGTCCTTGTCCTACACTTAGCTAGTTGGCAATGCTTAACATGGGTGCTTGCTAGATAAATCTCAATCAATCTAATAGTGCCCTCTGTCTTCAGAGAAACTAAATTCGTATCTCTGGTTCGAATCATCGGGCAATCAGTGTTCAAGAAGAGCGGAAGAAAGATGAGGATGCAGTCTAGTAATTGGAGGAGGCATTTGAAAATTACGTTAATCCCCCATATTACACGTGCTAGATAAACAGCCAGGAATTTCTATTTCAATAAAGCAGATCACCAATTATTTCAAAATAAGCGCATAACTGCCACTAGGAAAGAGATACAATTTAAGAAGGAGTAAATCAAGTTTTACCAGTAAAAATTGATGAAAATCAACAGACGTGGTACGCTACAAAAATACAAATAAGTTAAGGGGGGAGAAGACAGACATGAACAGAAGTGTGGGCAGGATTCAGGTTATTCTTTTAAGGGATGCATTTGTTTGGCCAAGATTGCTTTCAAAATCCAATTTTCCCAAGGAGGTGGTCAGTGCATAATCACAATATGCCAGACACACTCAGGGCCCTTCTGCCGATATAACTCAACGTAATTGAAATTTACAAGAGCTTAGCAAAAAGTTCTCTCCACTTAAGCTTCGAAAGAACGTTCATTTGAATTATGGAGAAATTGTTCACTAGAAATTTAGCCTCCAAGAATGATGCATAATAAAAAATGATGCAAAACGAACGCCTACAAATTAGAATACAGTAAGGTTATATCGGAGTTCCCGACCCTGGATGTTTGTCTAGCACTATTGTAGCAATATAACACTATAAATGATTACTGCAAAGGGGCAAGTATCATGTATCATCCGCCAAGGGGGACAAAGGGTACCTCCAGTGTCCGCGATAGGAACCCTCTCTTTCTTTCGCTTCTTCTTCTTCGCTCCATAGCCGTAATTGTCACGAGCACTCCAGCCAGGATACAACTCCATATGCAGTTGCCGCTCCTGTCTCGCTTTCTCGTAATACTTAGCTTGCTCCTCCCGTGTTAGCGAGTGCCACTAAATGCCATTGCAAAACATTAGCGTCATTCAATCAGTTAATTTCTTTCCACATTGAAACATTTCCATTTTCAAGAAAGAACTCTTCAATAAAATTAATATTCTAATAAATATTATTTCAAATAAATTAAATCATTTCCTCTAGCAAACAAGAAATAAAAATTACTCATTTTTTACTACCTTTTTGGAGACCCCAAATTGATAAAAAAAAAAACATTAATGGACCTTCAATTTTATGAAAGCTTACCTAGTTAAAATATAATATTCAATAAAAAACAAATCAAATTCAATGGAGATGAAATATAAATTTAAAATTTTTGTGATAATTATCATCTTGTAATATTATCGATACATGTTAAGAATTAATGTGTCAAAATAGCAATAAAAACTAAAACTGAATAGACTATTTGAACAGTGGCATTTCAATCATCTTACTACATTATCATTGCTACATTGCTCTCATTTTGCTATAGTTTTTAATATTTAAAAGATTCATAATAATTTTATTCTGCAGTTGTAAAACACAGGCTGATTTTCTCTGAATACTTGAGAGAGCCTAGGATCCCTGTTTGGCAGAAACAAGTAACAAAAAATATTTGAGAATCATCTAAACTCTGCTTGCTTTTCAGGTATCAGAGTACTAAGAACTTACTGAGCAGACAATCACTAAAGGATTTTCGAGTGAAATGTGGAATGACATATTTGAATAAACATCACGGAAGTGATAAAAATTCAAATTTCAAGAAGCCCCATTGATTTAGAAGTTTTGTTTGGTCAAAGACAAGGCAAATAAAACATATTTAATTTTTTTAATCATATTTTGAAAGAAATTTCAAGAATCATGATTATTGATTTGGAATACAGCGATCCTACTTCGGCTGCTTTGTGAATTTGTATTTCTAATTGAGATTATGTTGCCTTGACAGTACTCCCAATCAAGTACAGTATACTTGAATGAAACACAGGAACTATTTGAAGAGCAAAAATCTAGCCTCACTTTGCTCTTCGTGAAAAAGGGGTTCTAAATTTAAATGACGTGAACGTTTTGAGCAAAAGCAAAATTCAAATGAACAGCAATAAACAATTAAGAAATAGACATAGTCAGAATTTTTTCTCTCTTACCCTCCTTCCTAGAATTTGGTTAATAGCTGCACTCTCCTTCAACGTGCATTCAGCAACTACTTTGGCCCTCATCTCCTTCATGTACAGCATAAAAGCATTCAGGGGTTTCTTAATGTGAGGTTTCTTCTCTGAAAATTTCAAAAGCAACACAATTTAACCAGTTTGCCATTGCATCAGGTGATAACGATAGATTGAATCAAGAAAAATTACATTATATATATTAAAAATAATATTCAGTCATATTTTAAGTGCTTATTGAATGTAATGAATACTAATTTTGAAGACTACTTCCAACAAATCATGAATATTTATTTTACTTGTTCCAGAACAAGTTATCAAGATTTTAATTTTTTAAATACAAAGTATACATATAATATACAAGACATGAAAAAAAAATTAAAATACAATAACTGAAATCCAATATTATGCATAAGTAAAATCCATACAGTACTTTAAAATACTAGTACTGTATTATGTGGAGATGGAAACCCCTTCCAACAATGGTTTCCCACTTACTAGGGAGGGGTTCTCATAATATTAGGGTAGGAGAAAGAAGGAGTAGAAAGAAAAGGAAGGTTAGGGGGAAGGTTGAAGGATTTAATGGGCAAAAAGGAATGGTGAGCTGAAAATGTCCAAAATCAAATCCAGTAAGCAAACACACGAGTTTTGCTAAAAAAAAAAACTGTTATTTTTCCAAAATTAAAGATCAGAAAGGGAGTTGCTCTTGATCGAATTGCTGTTGCCATTTTTCATTTTCTTGTTTATTCTACTATTGTTGAGGTATTGGTTGGGAATTTTATTTATGATTTTAGTTAGAACTTATGTATATTAGCTGTCTCCTAATATTGGTTTTATAGATCTGAAATTACTTGAATTTTGTCTCCAACTTTACTGGCTGCTGACAATGTTATTGGCGTAAGGGAAAGTAGTTTTGTTCTTAATTATTTATATTTTACTACATTCATAATGTAAGCTACAGCTGTCTGAAATTCAGTAAATATTAAGTTAGCTGGATAGAGTCTAGGTTTATTCAAAATTGTTTTAATTATTAATTTCTGCATTATGAAGAGTTTCTCAAGATGACAATTGTAGCAGCCTCCCAAACATTTGTACCATACTGAATTATGGATTGCGAAAGAGAATAATATTACAGCTTAAGGTGGTTAGTATTTGGAATGTTTTAGCTTCAAATTGAGTTAAATACCATATTGTCTGGTATTCATCCAAGAAAAGGAATGGTTATGAGTAAAACTGAAATTCTGCATTCTCCTGGCACAATAGCAAATTTTGCAGTTTTCAACAATCAAGCAGAAAAATGAATAGTATAATGGACGACATAGATATTTGAATTCATTTGAAAATTCAATCAATTTCCAATTATAAACAAATCTATTAAAAATAATTATTGTTGAAAAATTGGAAAAGTTTTGTTTTTAATAGAATAAATTTCACAAACCTTGATTATTACTTGCATGACCAGAATCTTGAGACTTTGAACCTTCATTAGTTGCTGATGAAGAGTTTTTCCGGTCCATTGACGATGACCTGAAACAATTCAAAATTCTATTAAAATTGAAAATGAATTCATTTTTTCTGAAATACTCCGATATTTCATAAAATAGAACTTCCAAGCATACAACTTCCTCACCAAAAATCTTACATCATTAGATGACAATATAAGGAGGAGTAAATGATATAAAATAGCTCCCCAATATTAAATTGATTTTTAATGAAGAATGAGCTTCTTTAGGTGGCACTGAGTTTCCCATATTCCCCACAATAAATAGTAATTCTAATAAAATTTGATAAAGTAGCTATAGCATCCAGAATACTTAATACTTAAAAATAAGCTGTAACGTTTCAAGCCAGCCTGCAAATTAAATATGCTGGGTAGTTATTCGGCCTGAAAATTCAATAAACTTTGAATTAAAAATTGCAATTAATTTTTTTTTGCCTGGAGATGTGAAACCAAATTATCATTAAATAAATGAACAAGAATTAAGTTTGGGAAGCACCTCAAAATCCACTCGAATTCAAATTTTTAAATACAAGTCGTCAAAACTTGTTAGAAACCTAAATTACTGTATATGAAATTGAATCTGAATAAGATATTGGTTAGTAGTGATGTTCAATCAACAAGTTATTATGTACTACACACATACTAAGCTTTCTAATCCACCACATTGAAAACAAGGTGAAAATAACTCTGTCAAAAATCGCCAATTATTTGAAAGAATCTATGGAAAAGCAGTATTATTTACCTATTATTTTTAAGTTTTTGCTTTGTAGTGCTTTTATTCTTTGGTACTATTATTGTGGACGAAGAGCTATCATCAGTCGCCGAGAAAGAACGAAGAGGAAGAATCTGATCTGGCTGCGGAACAGAGATCGAGAGTGACTCAGTGAACGAATTAGAGTTCCTCACATTCTGATTAGCATTGTTAGTCTTATGAGATTCAGCCCAGTTAACCATCTGCCAGAACCTCTGTTGAGCTAGCAGCGGCGAGAACACTTGACTATCGGTAAGGTTATCCAGAGATCCGATCGCTGACGGCCACTGTCCTGGAAGTAAGCCGTTGCCAGGAAGAGGATACGGAAGAGGAGGAATTGAAAGTGGAGGAGTACTTGTTCCCTGAGGCATCATACGAGAATTCATCAAACTGCCCATATACAGCGCTGTCAAAAAGTTCTGCTCACAAGCGGCCAAACTATGGAACATACTTTTGAGTCCTGCAGTTTTATCACCTCCCATGATATCCTCCTCTTTGTCATACTTGTCTTTTTCCAAATCACAATCACCTCCATCATCTAATTTTGGAGGATCTTTGATAGAATTTGAAGAAGGCCGTTCAACCTCCTCCTCTTTCAGCTCACGTGTTCCGTTCTTTTCATCCTCCACCATGTCACCACGAACACTCATCATAACCTTCTCATCAACAATAATCTCCTTATCTTTGTCCTCATCCGAAATCTTTCCCGCAGATTCCACCATTGCTGAAGGTGCCACCACAGCAACTGGCTTCTTCTTTTTAACCAAATTCAACGGCTCGTTCCAAGAAAAGTCTATTGGATCCTCCATTTTTTTATGTATTTAGCCTAATTCAATCACTTGTAAACATAATAAGAAATTAAAAAACTTTTCAAGTAACTCTTGAATGCTCATACAACTTTGACACGATGAAAAGGAATAATTTGTAGTTCACAGATATTTGCCACGAAAACATGAGTGAAATTGTCACATAATCTCAAAATGTTGTAAAAAAATTATCCTACTACTTTATTACCAAACTTCATTAATAATTTTGGAATTTTAATGCAAATTTTCGCCAAGTATTTCTGGTATTTACAAGCACTTCACACAGACACTTGTTACATGCAATTGAATCTGAGATGGTAACACAGTCAAATTGATCAACTCAGTAGCGATGATGTGTTTCAATGGCATATTTACGACTGACACTTTGTTATTTCATAGCACTCACCATATTCTAAACGAACCAAACCTCAAAAACGCGGCAGGGACTTGAATCAGACGACACACAGGCAACCAGGACGGAGTGACGGATCGATTTAGGCGCATCATCATCTCTGCCAAAGCGTTCAGCATCACCGTTTGCAGGGCTCGTTGTTTTGCCTACATTCAACAGGACGGCATCTCCATCGCGCAACCAAAACAAAAGATATTTCATCGCTGGAGACAGTCGCTGACGTATTCGACACATCGATGTACCACCCAAATCGACAACATCATCATTACACTAATTTCTAACTCGAACAAAATGCAACCACTTCAAGTACTATCCCACATCCAAACACTTCAACACTTCAATTTTCCTCAAAGAAAACAAATATTTTCCATCACTTGGATAAAAAGCGACCGAGTTTGGTGGCATGACTTTAAAACAACACGAGAGTCGAGACTGCAAAGTCGACGCAAGCAGATGAATGGCGGCAAAGAGTGAGGGGGAGAATATTTTTTGTGAGTAGGGTCAGGACATAACGTCAATAATGATAGACCTGTATCATCCCTTATGTCAGACTACTACTGAGTACAGACAGATGTCGAGACACTACCACCCTACTAATACCCAGTCTATTATAATTCATTAACAATAGCCAAATGAACATCTTTCTGCATAAGGTGAAAATTCGATACTTTTTAAAAATAATTTGTCGTCGAAGAGTATAAAGCTAAAAATCTAAATTGAGACGTTTATGAACAGAGTAGTTGGTTTGAATTCTGATTGCTGGCCATGTGACTATCGATTTGCTTTTCCCATTCACCCCTCATACACAGCGTGAACTAACACTACAAAAGGATGGAAGCACATGCGCAAAACGGGCTTGAAGTAAGGGTCCAGTAAGTGTCACGATCTTCAGTATTTTTTTCGAACTAAAAGGGGCTTTGTCTATACACAGTACATCGCTGATTTCAACTTTTTAAAATTATTTCTTATAAAGTTCAAAATCCATAAAAATGAATAAGATGATTACTGTTTGCAGCTGGGCTTCTGGTTCTATAAATAGTGACATCAAAAATTATAGAAAAGATTAATTAATTTATAAAACGGCCAATTACCAGGATAAAATTTCCATTACTGTATTAAAATTAATATTGAATTTTTGTTTATTGTATGAGTACAGAGTAAAGCATAAAACGCATAGATAAATATAAAGTGCCTTGTATAAATAAGTCCAAGTAGCCTAAGTAATTTTCTTCCTGAATGTTATGCTACAACTATTATATTATATTTATTATTTAAATAATATAAGAATTCATTATCTTAGATTTAAAATGTGAATTGTTTACTAAAACTGCAAACCAATCTGTCACTCTACTTTTCACTCCCCTATAGTAAACCACCGACTTCCTCTATAATACAAAATAATAAGCCTATACTGATTATGAGAGGGTTACTAAAATCACGAATCTGTTATTCCCACAGTCAAAAGAAGTTGTAAGGCGGGGGGCGCCGGAAATTAATCGTCGTAAATAATCGATAGGGGGTAGAAGGCAGCTAAAGATGGACCTAACACACGCGACCTGCACATTCCTAACCTGAACCTACATTAAAAATCCATTAGGTTTCCTCCCTTATCATAAAAAAACAAGTAGGTACACCAATAATGCCTCTTTAGTGTCTCCTCTGTCTTCCTGTACCCAGCACCACTCCAACACCTGAAGAGGGAAGAGGGGAGAGGGGAGAGAGTTGCTGAGCTATTAGTGGATCGACGACATCAGCTATAAACAGGAGCCAGATCAAAAGACGTCCGGAAAAACAACAAACGGAAAGAAAAGTCCACTTACAACGAGAGCCACCACATCAATATTCATTTTCCCCCGAGTGGAGGAGGCTTTCAATTTTCCCAAAAGAAAACGACCGGCATGCTCAATTACGAAATTAATATGCTAAAAGAGTAAAAGAGAGAGCGCTGGTATGGCGTGCGATTGGAAAATGTGGTAGAAATTTCCTGTACTGTGGAAATTACTCACTATAGAAAAAATACTACAAATAGAATTTAAGACTGGCACAAGGATAGATTGGCAATCATTGATACAGGAGCACATATAGTTTATTGAATATATAGTTTATTGAGCTAAGTGTATAAATTTAATATATTTCTTCCCAAAAACGTGCGATATCAATAGAAAAGAATTACTGCAAATGATGCCTCTTTTTCTTCAACGTATATTTTATTGTTGATGCAACTTGTGCGTGCGTGATGAAGTGAATGATTGTGATATGGATATACAGTATTATTGTTGGTCTCTAACTATAAGGTCAAATAACATTTTAACATCTTATGGCTATAAAAATAACACACTTCATAAACCTAGCTATAAAGCATTTTCGATTTGATGATAAATAATTATTTGATCTTTTTTTTAAAGGAATGGCAATGATTCATAAAAAAGTTATAAGACCTCAAGAAAATCTCCTGTACATTATACAAAGCAAATATTTTTTCTGGATAAAAACTGAATCAAAAAAATATTATTTCTATTTTCAATATAAAAGTTTGAGATGATCAATAAACACTGGTTCATCGTTAATTTAATAATAAATTAATCAATAACTAATTTTATTTTTTAGGAAATTTAATGTATTTTTATCTCTCTATTCCACTTTCCTACAGAATCATTGAGAAAGTTATTTGAATGAAACCATTGAAAGCAAAACGAGATGTAAGATCTCTAATTTTGCTCTATACTTCGTTAAATAATGAATTAAAAATTAATTACCATATTTTTGCTGTTTAAGATCAATAAATACATACTCAATGAGGCTGAGTGGGATGGCTGATTATAAAAGCTCTTATTTTTATGATTTTAAGCCGAATAGTCAGCCTTGTAGAGTGGCCCCTGTGCCAATCATCCATCCCAATCAGTCTCACAAAGAAATTAATAAAATTGGGTGAACACATCAGCGGTGTATTGTAACACTTGATAACTACAATTCCCAAGACTATGTCACTCATACAAAGTTTCATTCACCTGGAATAAAATACTGGTATTCCAACCAATTGCCTTAAGATTTAATTCTACACAGGAATCAGGTAATGACCATGTCAATTCCTGTAGAATCCTTCGCATGCTGTCATGAACTGGAAGATCTTGCCTGCATTCAATTCTGAAATAGTCCTATTAATCAAACTTCCTTTATGATTTCTCAATTTTTTACAATTATAATTTTTAAGATTTCAAGTACCATATTTCTTAATTTTTGATATCACAAACAGGATTCTTTGTTTTTCTAAAATTATTTTGTAATCGTTTGTCCTTTGTCTGGGTTGTTAGTTTTTTTGCTTAGTAAGAATATAATACGTTTCCTTTTCTTTTCCAGTAGAATGATGTAATATAATTAATTGTTAATGATTTTATAACCTTCATGCAATTGATTAATAGCGTTTTCAATTAACAAAAAATACATTTAACATTAATAACATTATAAAAGCTTAAAAAAAACACTTTTGAATGGAAATTGTGACTCACGTTATGGCATGATGGCCGTTTCACTCTGATGTTAAGAGCATCATCAGACGACCCACAGTACAGTGGTTTAAGGCATGAGTTTGAGGGTTATGGATGTTGAAGGAGTGACGGGGTGGGGGATGAGTAAGCGGGTGGTTTGAAGTTGTGATTATTTTGTCAAAAAGGGTATGTGAAAAGAAGTTAAATTGATCATTTAAAATGTTGTCAGGTTGCTGCTTTTTGTGTTTATAGATTTCATATTGCTCTAAAACATTGAGCTTCTGACTTTTGTCAGTGAAATGCAGTGTGTCTAAATTAGTGTCAATGTCTGTGTTCAGACATTGTAGAGTTGTGGCCTGTTAAAATAATGTGTTCAGCAAAAGTAGAATGTGTGTTCGGGTGTGTGATGGCTCTTGTGTGTTCTTTGAATCTAGTGGTGAATGTCCTGCCAGGTTGTCCTATATAGAACCAGGACGGTATAGTAATATAATTATTTAGTAATATAGTAATAAATATTCCAAACCGTCCTGATATAGAACTTGTTGCAGTCATAGCATTTCAATTTATATATGCCAGATCTATTGTATTTGTTTTGAGGTGTAGTTTGAGAATGCAGGTGTTTCTTGAATGAATTAGTTGTTCTGTAAGCTGTTTTATGTTTGAGATTTCTGAATGATGCTGCTAATTTGTGAGTTATTTTGTTGAGGTATGTGAGTGTGATGAATGAATGCATGGGATTTGTCATCCTATTTGTTGTTGGGGTTAGTGATTGGCTTTGTTGTTATTTTGTGCAGTATTTTGTCTATTAGTGTCTGTTTGTAACCACTATGTTGTGCTATGTATTTTATAGTGTTCAATTCTTTGTTGTAGTCTTCTTGTGATATAGGAATATTTGTTGAACGGTGGAGCATGTGATGGAAAGCAGCGTGCTTATGTTGGGTTGGGTGATTTGATATGTTACGTATTATTGTGTCAGTTGCTGAGGGCTTCCTGTAAATAATAAATGTTCTGAATGAATGTTCCTGTTTTGTTATAGTGATGTCCAAGAAGTTGATACTGTTATTGAGTCCAAGTTCTAAGGTGAATTTTAAATTGGGATGGATTTTTTTTGAGATTGGTGAGGAATATTTCAGTTTGTCTTTTATTGCCTTTGTATAGGATTAGAATGTCATCGACAAATCGGTGCCAGCTGATGATTTTGTATTATGTAAGATATGTTTTTGTTCTATATTATGGACAAACATTCCTGCGAAGATGCAAGAAATTGGGGAACCCATAGGAAGGTTTATAGAATTTATTATTGCATGTAAAGTAATTTTGTGAGTTAACTAGTGTGGTGAGATCTAAAATTTCTTGGATCTTTTCAGGTAGTGTGTTGTTTTGGAAGAGCATTTGTTCACGATAAACGATAAAGAAGTGTAAATGTATGGGCACATTGGTGTACAGATTCGTAATGTCAAGAGAAGATAGTGTGGAATTGCCTACATGAGTCTGGATACTGGTGCGTGGGTAATGAGGTGGATTGGTGAATGATGAGAAACATCCATGGCTGAATGAGATTAGAACCCAAGGCAACAGGAAACAAAGCCAGTCAGAGCCTTATCTTATCAATTTGTTTTTTGATCTAGTTGCCATGAAAATTCCTAATTGGAATACTATACAGCAAATTGTTAAACTATGTAACCACTTATTTATGTAACCCTGATATTCTTAATATCAACAACTTGTCTGAATGATTACTCTGGGGTCGTAACTCATAGACAACAAAATACTTCTAATTTTATAGTTTGTTTATTTATAATATTATATATTATAATATTACAACACATTAAAGAACATATCAAATTTAACTCGCTTGGCTTGCTATTTTAAGACGTGTATATAATTATGAGTTGGAACTTATATTTAAAAACTAACCTGATATTCTTGCCTCTCCTTTCCTTGATCTCCAGGAGTCTATGGCCACTTCAAACACTTATAACACTTCTAACAACTCTCAGAAATCAGCCGAACATGCCCTTGTCGCCCAGTAGAATTGCTGGCCAACACGCCAAAATTTCGATCCCCCAATAAGTTTTAAACTGCCCGGACTGTAACAGACTTATTGAGTTTTCAAAGATCTTGGTTTTGCAAGCCTAACACTCCACTGGTCGAAAGAAGCGATCTTCTGGCTTCTCGAGTTGAACTCCCCGATTATGAATTTTGGTTCTCTATTTAAGTGGTCCATACACTCCTTTCAATGCCAGAAAAGAGGCCTAATATTCACAAGATTGGATAGTGACACGTTCTTACATACCTTTAATATTTATCAATACATTCAAACAATTCGCATGAACGTGCCACTATCAGACTTGTCGATCTCATGAACGTCATCATTGTTTAATAACACACTTCGCCCGGCGCCTCCACCATTTATGTAACCACTTATTTATGTAACCCTGATATTCTTAATATCAACAACTTGTCTGAATGATTACTCTGGGGTCGTAACTCATAGACAACAAAATACTTCTAATTTTATAGTTTGTTTATTTATAATATTATATATTATAATATTACAACACATTAAAGAACATATCAAATTTAACTCGCTTGGCTTGCTATTTTAAGACGTGTATATAATTATGAGTTGGAACTTATATTTAAAAACTAACCTGATATTCTTGCCTCTCCTTTCCTTGATCTCCAGGAGTCTATGGCCACTTCAAACACTTATAACACTTCTAACAACTCTCAGAAATCAGCCGAACATGCCCTTGTCGCCCAGTAGAATTGCTGGCCAACACGCCAAAATTTCGATCCCCCAATAAGTTTTAAACTGCCCGGACTGTAACAGACTTATTGAGTTTTCAAAGATCTTGGTTTTGCAAGCCTAACACTCCACTGGTCGAAAGAAGCGATCTTCTGGCTTCTCGAGTTGAACTCCCCGATTATGAATTTTGGTTCTCTATTTAAGTGGTCCATACACTCCTTTCAATGCCAGAAAAGAGGCCTAATATTCACAAGATTGGATAGTGACACGTTCTTACATACCTTTAATATTTATCAATACATTCAAACAATTCGCATGAACGTGCCACTATCAGACTTGTCGATCTCATGAACGTCATCATTGTTTAATAACACACTTCGCCTTGAAAGCCTGAAGTGAAACACCTCGGCTCTCGTTTCTATAATAAATTTGATTTTAATGAAAATGTCATTTATGACAACTACTGAGCCAAATTTATTTTATTATTTATTTTTTGTGAATATTAGAATAGAATGAATTGTAAAAACCATGTAATACAGGTACAGTACATGAATATGGACCTGGTAATTATGAAATAATTAGTAGGCTACAGAGTAACATTACACAGAGAAAATGCACATTATATTGCTTGTTCCACTATTCAACTACTACTTCATCTTCTTTTTTCTTTAATTTTTAAAAATATTCTATCACCTTAATTATCACCTATTCCAAAATATTTTACAACTATTCTTCTCCCTTCTCCTCTCCATCAATATAGTATTCTATATCCCAACCTTCACTGTTTGGTCTTATAGTTTCTTCTTCTTCTCGTTCCTCCTCTAAATTTGCCATCTTAAACTACTTGTAATCAACCTTCCTGCTAGCTAGAGAAAGCCTACTCACAAGAACACAGAGTCATTGACTGGCCTAATTTCGGCCAACACTATTCTAGTACATATATGCAAATGATTGTGGGAAGCCATCACAACCCAAGCAAATAAATGGCAAATCCACGATCTCAGATAGCGAGCGGGCTGAAATGCGATCACGTTTCCATTAGTGACTGGTGGAGGTGATAGCTTGAAACAACGTGTACGAGTGGTCGCATTATCTTATCGCCACTGAGCAAGAATGATATTAATTTGAAGAGGCCGGGTACGGTAATGTGATGTCCCGTTAGCGTGTCGAAGCTATCACAATCGCACGTCTAACCATAATATAAGGCGAGTGTCATTCAATAACCATGTCCACACGCGTGCAACTTGCCTCTATCAACTAGGCCTTTCCTTATGCAATATTTGAGGCATGCCTCAAGCCTAAAACCAAGGCAACGGAGAAGGAACAATGACTCAAGCCTCAAACGGCACAAAGCATGACTCGACCAAACGTGAACTAATGTTGACAAAGCAATAGCTTGGCATGTTTGGATTTTTATTACACTGTCGTTGAGCACACGGTGATCACAAGACGTCCGCTGACTAAACCACTTCCGTAATACTACAAAATGACAACTGATATTGCAACACAACGGAAGTACTGCTACAAATGACATCATACTGTTGTATTCTATTGATGTAATTTTGGAGTCTTGGATACTCAGTTTACAAATCTGCAGTGTACGATTCGCATCGTATAATTGCATTGAGTTTTCTATGGCAAAAGCAGCAGGCAAACTAGTTGTCGAATATGAGGACGAAATTACTTTCGGAGCCAGAGTACAAGATGCCAGAATACACACATTTACATTTTATACATGATGGCGGAGCGATTATTTTGAATTGCACATACCCCCTATAATTGTTAAATGTACATGGGTGTATTTTGGTATCTTGCAGATGGTTTTGAAAGTAATTTTGAGTTCATATTTATTTATTCATAACAAAAATACAATAAATCAAACATACAACAGGCTTTCGCCCACAACTACTTTCTTAGCAAATTTACAACACTGAATAATCAAAATGTTGCGTTACGCCAATATTCGCCAACTAGGTTTGACTGCTACTCTCACCACTATGTGTTCATTATCATTCAGAGAACAAAATATTCAGCATCATGTCAATGTTATTTTGGTATTAAATTAATGTAAACTCATATCGTTATGATAAGAACGTAAAAAATCAGCTCAAAACACTTGTGACAAGCGTTCTAGAGTAATATTAATGTTTGATTACGCAGTTATGGCTGCGCTAGCAGTAGGTCGATCAAACTGTTCGGTCGTCCTAAAGGATAACACCCGTTCCTATCAAAAACAAGAGCTGATATCCAATTTTAAGGTTTTTTGTTTTTACTTTCACAATTTATCGTTGTTCACAGAGTTCTAAAATTCCTATCATTTCTTCATCCGATTTTTTCTGTCCCTAAAAATTAAAGCCTTGGCCGGAATTCCGAATCAATTCTTGTTGGTTTTAATATCATATTTTATTTCCTCGAAAATTATAATTTTACTACAAGTTTCTCAGTAATTAATAAGCATCATTATCACAAAAGCGTGGTTTTTACGAGCGAAAACGTTTTGTCTAGTTCCTATTGTCTCATGCAGTTAGCATTGTACGGTGTTAGTAGCCTACTGTACCGAAGCTGCAGAAATGCAAAAAAATTCCACAAAAAAAAGCATACATTATCATTTTTTTTTCTTGAGGACGAAGCCCACATAGGTCTGAGACCTGTGCCTGGGTAATGAGTTGGATGATGGTGATTGATGAGTTGGACCTACAGTTTTAGGTGGGTTCCGAACAACCGGGAAGTGATTTTACAGCAGAGAACAGTGTCTTTTTTGCTAGCCAATCTAATCGGTCACCGTCACAAACAGGACCTACGAGAACGCAGCTTATGTCTATCTGATTGAAGAGATACCTGCTACGGCTCGCGGCTATCACTTCCCTTTTGGATGTTTACACTGAATAGATGATCAGATAATGACCAGAACTGCAAGAAATTTTATCAGCATCCTGAGCAAGTTTCTTAAATTCCAAATTCTAATCAAAATTAGAATCCTACGCAAGTTTCTTGGAATTCCTAATTCAAATCAAAATTAGTAGTCCACTAAATCAACTTTCCATCAGAATATAAGTAAAATTCAACATATTTCCAGGAAAATATTGCAATAGATTTCATATTTTCATCAGAATCCAACACAAGCTTCTTGATAATCCCAATTCTAATCGTACTTGGAAGTTCACTACCTTTATAAACCATTCCATGAATATTTCCCGGAAAACCCTTTCAGCTTTCCCTCAGCACCACTCATAAGTTACACCTTTTCTCTTCCACCCAAGTCACTATTATGTTTGTTTCGATTTGTTAAGAAAGTGCACTTTCTGCCCTCGGCAATTGTTATCTATATATCACTCCCAAAGATGATCTATGAGGAGCAAGCAGACTGTTGCTACAGTTGAGAGAAAAGCCCCTCCAAAAGCCAGATACAATGGTTCGATAAGCATTCTCCTCTTCGTTTCACTTTTCTCTCCCTTTCCCCTCGCGCTACCCATAAACAACAACATCCCCAACGGCCAAAAGGGTCAGCAGTCCCCATCTACCCCCCCCCCCAACACCCTTAACACAGCGTTGCCAGGGAGACGCCAGCTGACCAATCAGCTCCTTGGATCTCTATTGCGCTGCTCCTTGTCTCCATCGCCATCTCCCTGCTATTAAAATACAGAACCCCTTCAATTGCCACTCACTACACTCATCGTACTATCACTTTCATCCCGCTTATGGAACATACTCTTAATAATTTATACTATTCAAGTAACAACGAAGACCTTTGGAATAAAAATGAATCAGTCAGGACAAGTGAATTTTTCAAAAGTTTATATTTGTCCCTCTGTAACACTTGACATACTGACTACTGGCTATTTGGCAGTTGAAGAACTGTAAAAACGTTTACTGAACCACTTCACAATAAATGTGAACTGTATTTTTCGCTGACAATGCCCACATTAGTCTGAGACTTGTGGGTGGGTGAATTATTACACAAAATATGCCAGACTGAATGGGAATCAGGCTCGTGACCACAGGAGTAGCAATCAGTCCTATCAGAGACAAGCGCTCTAACGGATTGCATCACTGCGCCTACCAATTGGGTTTTGGGTTTTGTAAAAGGAACCCAATCTCAATATAGTTTGATTCAAAACTCAACAGCCGCTCGCTTTACTAGAAAGCACAATATTAATAATTTTCAAATAAGGCAACAAATGAAATGGTGGACATTTTTATATGAATTTATTGTTAGTGTGTTTTACCTCAAGTATTGCATACTGGAATAATGATGTTTTTTTTTAATAGCTAAACTATGAAATTCTTTTTCTTGGACCTCCTGACTCATATCTGTGCTGTAGATAAGAAGTGACAAAACCCCTGCCAAAGCATGGAATACTATTTTTATTCGGAGTCAGCGTAGCCGAGTTGGCTTATCGCTGGTCTGATAAGCCAAAGGTCCTGGGTTCGATCCCAGTTGAGTACAAGATATTTTTCTCGAGCCACTCCCGTGTTTCGTAGGACACGTTAAGCCGTCGGTCCCGGTTGCATATAAAAAAAAGCAGTCGTTAAAAAAAACGGCGAGGTGGAACCCCACCACGAAAAGCCATACGAATTTACTTTATTCACAATGAAACTTTGGTAAGTTTGATATTGAGTGCAACTTTTGAATTAAAATCCAACATTCAGCCTAATATAATACTGCATAAATTCTTTAACATCATATTTCTTATTCACTTTTCAAGGTTTAATATTATACGTGTTTATGCTTGATTATTTTTATCAAGAAAAAATGTTTTTTATACATACATTAATTAATATTGAGAATAAGATTAATTGTAACTGATAATAAACCTTCTGAATATTTTAGTCAACAGAAATGATAAGGATAGTCAAGTAGAATATTTTCAAAAAATTAATTAAAGTAATGTAAAGTAAAGTAATGAAATTTTTAAAAATAAGCATTTATCAACTAAAATAATTTGATTCTAGAGATTCTAATATTCAGATGTATTCAACGCTTGATAAGCAAACTACTATACACATTTAACAACAATCTATGACATCAAACTGATGAAGATGAAAGATATGGTGGTGGCTTACCTGTGGTTAAGTTCGGATGCTTGCGAGAGATCTTGCTTTGGACCGGGGGTGACGATGGCGGGGTGCGATGCGAGGGAGGGGTGCGAGTGGGGACTCAGTCCAGGGTGTGGTGCCATCAGTCCACTCGGCGAAAACCTGTACAAATCACTGCGCAAAACAAAATCATATGTCAACTACATTACTTTGTTATAGAAAATTATTCAACAATACTATCAGTAATCGAGAGTGATTATAGCTTAACAAGCAATCAGCTATCAATTTAAATTACAAATTGACATTCAATAATCACATACAGCAATGAGTACTGACAATTGAGCAAACAGAAAGCAATTTGTATGGGTGTTTATACTTTATATAATTTTCACTTTTATTTTTGGTTTGTTGCAAAATAAACTTCCTCCCAAATGTGCCTTTTTGTTGTTACTCACATAGAAATAGTGAGCTACTTCCTAATATAAATAAAGAGTGTTATAACTGAAATTTTCAACATTCATATTTCAAGTACTGTACTAGGTGCTCAAGGCTGGGACTAATACTATACCGTACTCAGATCTAGAGAATAATTCTATCAAACACGCACAACAGAATAAATGTATGTGCCTTTTTCTTATATTGTTGAGTCTGATACAATACAATAATTCATATTATACTGCTAATAAATAACCGTATTCAAATAGCATTAATTCAATCCACCATGTTTAATAAAAGAACAGAGCTACTTCATTTATAACTATATATAGTGGGTGTAATCTCGGGTATTGGTCAATGATAAAAATGTATCGTGTATTTAATATTTATTTGTGTGATATTTTATATCATTTTAATCGATGATACATTTTAATCATTACATTTGGATGTAACTTAATTTTAATCGATGTGATAGGTACTAAAATTAAAAATTAATAAAATTATCAACAATCACATCGATAAGAATCAAGTTATATTCAAATGTAATGCCTAGCTTTGTGGTTTAAAATTGATGCATTATAAACACGATACATTTTTTTCATTGACCAATACCCGAAATTACACCCACTATATTTGATCAATGGTCAAGATGCAGATCCATACATAATTATGTGGTAATTGAAAATCTCAGTCTTTTCATATTTTTTCAAGAGAACGTTAAGCAAAGGATTCAATTTTCATCATAATCTTTACGAAGAAAGGAAATCTATATACTGTTCAATTTTTGCTTTCCAGTCTATCCAACTTGACTAAGTACAGTAGCCTATATGTATAATTAAAAAAAAAAAAAATATGTATATGTATAATAATAATTACGGTATTTACTAAGTATAGTTGGAATCGATTCATGATCTTTTATTAAAATAAAAAAATCTTTATTATCACTTACCCGGTGGTTTGGAACCCATCTAAAATAGTAGGTCCACCATGTTCCCCATAAGATGGGAGGTGGAACTACCTGTAAGAGACTCCCCACCAATAAAAGCATATTATTTTATTTATCAAAATATGTTGTTTTCTTCAATCAATTATTATTGTAGCGAAACGCACCTTGTCAGACTGGAGCTGGAAATAGGCAGTGAGGAGGGGTACGGACTACGAAAGCCCGCACTCGCAGATGAGATCGGGTACATGCTGGGTGTGTGCCTGGAAAACAACCAATAGTATTATTAGCAAAGAATTACGCAAACAACCTTTTGTTGCATTTCTAAATCAAAACCTTTGAAGAACAAGAAATACACGAGACATTTAGCGCTGTTTTGAGGATAATGCATAATCAATATTATTATGGATCGAGCCTATATTCCCTTATCAACAATAGTTATGCTAGTTTAAGTATTTGAAGCCTATAGGGGAGCTCAACCACCAGAAATTTCGTATCGACATTAGCTTTTAAGAGCCACTTTGACAAATTAGAATAAACATAGACATTTAAAGAAGAACTCGTCAAAAATGAGTCAGCAGAAGAAAACTTCTATTCCCATTTCCCAGCTGTCCTTTAGGCTTAGTGACAAGTTTAATGATGTTGAAGATCCATCTTGTTTCCACTAATATGTAATATAAACTTAATAAAACAACTTTTGAATGGAAATTAACTCACGTTATGGCGTGACGGCCGTTTCGCTCTGTTGTCTAGAGCATCGTCAGACGACCCACAGTACACTGACTTAAGGTACCTTAAGTAAGATACCTTAAGTCAGTGTACTGTGGGTCGTCTGACGATGCTCTAGACAACAGAGCGAAACGGCCGTCACGACAAGTTTAAGTTTACTGAAATACTGTGTGATCAGGGTAGAATAAATGGGGATAAAGGACTGGGGCCCTCACCCGAAATTTTTTCAAGATTTTAAAAATAAAATTCTAGCAGTGAATGCGATTTAGATGGGTTGTGAGGTGAGCAGTTTTTTATTGATGGAAACTGCAATAACTTAGCGAAAAGTAGCAAATTATTATGAATCGTGTAGATATTATGTCAAATTATATTTCTCTAAGCAATAGAAAACAATATCTGTTCAGATATCCGTTCAATTCCATTCTCATAATTGAAAACTAAAAGCATTGTGAAGAGATATTATTATTGAATCTTGATATTGTATTCAAATCTAATCAAGAGATCAAGTCTTATTCATTATATGGATATCTACAATATCACCACCATCAATACAAATATATTGAAGAGGCATTATAATGAGGTTTTTCAGTGGTGAATTTCTGTGATTTATCCAGGTTACCAATCACTTATAGATGAACGAAGATTGAATGGACTGTTGCTTGTTGAAGTGAGTAGTAGCGATTCAAAAGGAGATGATCGATGAAAAAGATGCCCTATTTGGTAGATGTTAAGCAACAGCAGGGGGTACAACAAGCGAATAAACAGACGTGGTGTGCAGTATGTGAATGAGCGATACGAGCGACCAGAGTTTTCCGGAAGGAGATTTACAGGGAGGAAATGCTCAAATGCAGAAAAGAAAGAAAGGGTCTACTGAAGGAAACGTTCAAGAAAGGAAGAAAAGTAATCCTAAAAGGGCTTTGAGGCGCCTAGCGAAGACTTGAATGTTCAACAGATGTGAGGGGCTCTCCTGTTCGCAAGAGGGTCCCCGTAATCCGGGGTGCTTTGGAAGGGTGGGACGGTTGGGGTGTAAGACGAACAAAAAAAGATGAGAAAAGTCGATCGCGCGGACGAGACAAGCCGATTTGGCGTGAAAACAGGGGCACCGACAAATTGGCCGTTGACGACAACCTCTTAACGAGACAAATTGACCGCGAAAGACTCTTCCTCAGTTGTCAACGACCAATGTTTGCCGTCCCACTTACGTTCGTTCGTCCATCTTCCCCGGCCAGCAAATATTTGTGAAGCACTCTGAGACGTTGCGTCCGGGTCAGCACACAGCTCAACAACTACCCCTAAACCAACGAAATGCATTGAATACTAAAAAGGCCCGGGAAAAGCATAACTGTGGCAAGAAATATTCGAAATCACCTAAAAAAATTAGATGTATTATGAAATTCTATTACTGTATACGAAAAATACTGCTAATTACATTGTGAAATAAGGAGCAAAATACCATTTTCAATCATCTTTGATCTATAACATCATCTGCTGGACTGATGGTCCGACTGTACAGGTCTGCTGTACTGATACAAGTAAAATCTTAAATAATCTACTCTTACATTTATCCTGGAAATTGAAGCGATCAGCGGGCTTTAAATTTATAGATTGTTTCAATTTACAATATGCTACATGAATGACAAAAAAATTGGATATGACTGTAAAGAAAACAAACGAAACTTCAACAAACTGCATGCAGCATTGGTCGGTTTCTTTGGTGTTTGCATAGCAAAACAGGTGATAGTGAAAATATGGTAGAGTAATGTCTATAGTCTACTGCGAAGGTTTCATCACTTCATAAAGGAATGCTTCAAATTAGACTGAGTTGGTAAGACTTGTTCGAATGCGGTTCCTAATACTCTTAGCCTACTGTAAATCCAAGCCCTTACAACTGCACTAATTTTCCCATATCAACAAGTAGGTATCCACTGACGAGGAAAATTATATCTCCAATACCGTATACTGGGTTTCAAACTACGTAATATTCATTTTATAATAATTTTTATATTATAGTTGGGCTATTTTCAAAAATAGTTTTACAAGCTCCCGAAGATCATTGGGAGAATCTTATGTAACTCACCAGGAAGCAGCGACCTGAGACATTTCCGGACTCAGCATGGGGTAAGGATACTGTCCCGTCGTAAACGGGTACATGGGCGCCCTGGTTAAGCCTGTAACATTCAAAATGATTATTAACATTGTTTATATCAAATCTACGAAAAACATAATCTACAGCAAGCACATAAAAGCTATATATCAAGCAAACTAACACAGCAGAAAACCCCTCTAAAACAAACTTTAATATTTTTTTTTATTGCTGATGATGCCCACATGAGTCCGAGACTTGTGCGTGGGTGATGAGGTGATTGATTACACATAGATGCCTGACGGTGGAGCGGGATTTGAACCCACGACCACTTAAACGACAGCAAGCTGAAGTTACGACGCCCCAACCAACTGCGCTAAGCGGCCCGCCATATGTTTCAAACATAAAAAACTATTCATTATCAAAATAAGCTTAATAAATTATACTATTGTATGGAAAAGATATGAGTATAGAGTTTCTTAGAAACAAATCTCGTTTTGCATGGATTAATTGCAAATGAAATTTAATCTATTTTTCAATTATCAACTACTATATTGCAGTGGTCAATGGAAATTGTACTGAAATATTATACTGTATTCTAAAACTTTTATAGAAATAAAAACATGCGTAATCTCTGTAGAGTCTAACCTAATTCAACACAGTATAACGAGCATAATCATGCATCAAAAGTGTACAGTTAGTGTAGATAGTGTAAGAAATTAATTAGTGAAAGTGGAAGATAAAAAGGATGTACGCTCAAAATGTTTAACAACAATAACAATTGACTCATTGATTCATTTATTTAACAATTGATTCATTTATAGAAGGAAAGAAACAGTTTTATCTGGTAACAATATAAGTTCCATAAATAACTTTTTTATGGTTCGGACTCCTATCTATCATTACTCATTAATTTTCCAATAATTAAGCTTGTTGTACTTATGCTAGGAGAAAGTTTTCCTAGTACAGGAATAGATAATTAGCTAAATTATTGGCAAAATAATGATAGATAGTAATGATAGATAGGATTGCGAACCACCAAAAAGCATGTGATACATAATTACTTTCCTGGATTTCTTGTTCCATGACTAATTCCATTAAATTTCACATGAAAAGTTAACATAATTACTAGTGTGTCATTATTACTTTATGAGTTTTCAAAATAAAAAGTTATCTCAATGGATTACTAGAGAATCCAGATTTCTGAAATTCTTTGATTTTGGTTCTGAAACTCCTATCTATTTATTTCGCAAGTTTTCTATTTTATTCGCAATTTATTTTTTATTTCACCTACTTTTACTCATAGGTATAAATTTAACATTAATTATACTTGGTACTCAGTCTACTTAAAAATAGTCAGCACGATGCTAGCCAGAACAGACCCGCAGTAGGAAGGGATGTCGGAAGTCAGAAGCTTGGGGCGGGTGAAATTTGTCAGAATTGTCAAGCGATCTGCCAGCTATTGCACGGCTCATAATAAATCACGAAGTGTCGAGTATTGCCAGCGGGCAGCCCCCCTCACCTCTTGCCAACCGTTGTTATTCGCCCGCTTTTACCCGGCAACCGGCTGAATTGAACTGCGGCGCCTATCTCTATTTTTTTGTTTTTTCATTTTTTTTCAACCCTCTCATGATTAAAAACACGCCTGTATGGTTCGCTACTACTGCAACAGCCCCGCAGCACACCATTCCACTGACGTGCTTTTTCTTACGCTGGCTTTTTCTTCTTACAATGTGCTGCGTAATTAACATCACACCATGAACACTTTCACAAGCCGCCTAGCACTGATGCACAAAAAAAAACTTTTCAAAACTGAAAAATTCATGTGAACAGATTCTCGATTCACGCTGCTACGCATCGCATGTCGTGCGCTCTCACTAACGTGTCAATTACACAGAACACGTCCTGTCTATCAAAGGAATTTACCTACGTTGAGTTCAATTAATGAATGCCTATAAAGTAAATTGAGACTAAGTAACGAGGAAAAAGTAACATGTTTAGTTAGGTTATTCAACTAGATCAAAGTCAATAAAACTGAAGAAATGGCTAGAATATGACATTTTTAGAAAACCAATTTGATACCTACATTTTAACCGGTTTCCTTTTTAGAAAAATCAAGATAATGATAAAACTATAGTTAAAATTATTGAATGTTTGAATATTGATAAAATTATATCATTAATTCATGAGTACCACTTGAATTGTTCATTCGCTAGATAGAACTCCAAAAGCCTAGAAACACCTTCACTTACAAATAAAGCAGATAATTTAAATAATACGCCAAGATTACCATCCAAAACTACTTGTTAAGACGATTCTGAGATAGTTGGCAAAGAATCATTCATAACCTACACCGGATAAAAAGACTGTGCCTCTCGAGAACGGCATGCATGCAATTTCTCTACCTACGCTCAACTACTTTTCTTTCCCTTTTTTCTCCTATCTAGACACTACTTCCGCTGTCGTGTAAGCCATCTAATTCTACATCAAGCCCTTCTACAAATGACCCTTTTTTACGCTCATCGAGGTGACATACAGTACAGCAAGCACTTGACAATCAACTAGACGATGCAGTCAGTAGTTGAAAAGGGACCCAAGGAACAGGACGGGGTAGGAAATGCAGCTAGTTGGTGGCTAGCAGTCGTAGAGGCGCAATTATTAAAGAAATAAAGAGGAAGAAATAGTGAGGCAAATGCATATGCGTGCACCAATTAAATCCCCTCACGATTCTCTTTTTGTCTTGACGCAATCTTTTTCTAGAATTTCTTTCGGTCATACTGTACCACCTCGTACTCGCACACACATATACACATTACACACACACACTCGCTCGCTCATCTTTCTCTCTCGTTAACGACCTCCCTTCGCATCTAATAACTCAAACGCGCACTCTAGCGACCAGATCCGGCAAATTTGTCGCCGCTAATATTCAACGTGCACTGCACTGCACAAACTGAAATAACTAACGCTGAAGTACTCATTTCCCCGCAGACTTCCCCAAAAAGAATATCACTAAATTAGAAATCTCAACCCTCTGCTCAAGCTTGCTCCTGAAGAGAGAATAAAAAAAGAGAGAAATACGTGAGATTAAATGATAAGCATGCCATTACTCATTCATAGCAAAGGAAAAAGAGTGCACAGAGAACAGGGTTCAGTACTTTATTTTTAGTTTTTCTGCAAGTCTCAGTAAATAGCACGTTGATAAAATTATTCAGTGTTTGATATTGGTATAAACCAGAATTAACTACAACTCCTACTGAACTAAATGTTGTTAGCTTACCAGTGCTGAAGTAAATCTACCAGCCTATTCATCCTGGGTTCAATTCCCGATTGGGAAATTAGGAAAGAAGACAATTTATGGGGGAATGAGGTTTTACCTGGAGGATCACCATGTCAGTCAATGGTGAATACTGGTAAATACTGGTCGTAAATCCACGACCACGAGTCTGCCTTTAGCTATGGCCACTACTATAGAAATCTGTCATCCGAGTAGATGATGAAATTGAGGGGGTTAAAAGATATCGCCTATTACTCAGTATACTTCTGCCAGTGTGAATAATTTTTCACGGCAATCAGAAAATGTATTCCGATTAAAAACGATAATTATTAGGCCTATTAGGTCTACAAGTTACAGGTAGTAGCATATGGAGAATTAAAAGTGAACAAAACCATCAACTTTACTAATCATCAACCAACCCGCCAATTTCAATGAAAGGAACAGTGCAACCGATCAATACCAATATTTCTAGAGGACAAATAAGCAAAGAGGCGAATGGCAAAAAGATGGGCAGAAGTGGGCACCGATATAAGGGTTTACCTAGAGAAATGAGTCATACACGTTGTCGTCCGGCCACAACCCTATCGCTCGCTTTTTATTGCAAAGGGTGAACGCACCCTGTCTGTTCGAATAAAACAGTACGGTGTAACTTACAAAGGACATGCCGCACCCCCTCACCACCCTTCAGACCCATAGCAACACACGTTTCATTAATTGTGCTCAGTGTGTGGACCGAAGACTATTCTCTTTGTGACGGTCTTTTCTGTGTTCTGTGCATTTGACAACATCGCATCCTCTCCCCACCCCACCACAACTTGCCACCCACAGACATCTACCTTTCGAAAAAATATTACGGCCCCGTACACCGATATTGGTAGTGCGCATAAAAGCTATCGTTAAAACGAAACGCGAAAAGCTTTTTGCGAACTTGCAGAATCACCAATGTCTGATTCGTGCAGGTGCCCGTAGACGGCGAAAAAACGCGCATGCAAGGTGCATAAAATGGCTAATATCCTATTCTGAAGATCTATAGTCATCCTTGAAAATCATATCCCAGAGAAGAAGAATATATTGCACAGTCTACATATGGTTCATATGCTACATTTATTTTTAGTATTTCTGCTATCATAGGCTACAAATTTCTCAAAACACCTGGTGAATCGAAAATATTCATCACATTTTAATGTCAACAGTTTATGTCACCGTGGATTGCACCCAAAATTTGTAGAGTATGTACCAGTTCTCGTGTACAGTACTTTGAAATTCATGGAATGCTTTGCATTCTTGCATAGTTTATAACACTTAAACGTTTTAGTGTAGACCAGTTTTCCATGTTTGTTTTTTTTAATTCAATAGAATTCATTGCACGAGTATTCTTGCATATCTCAGACTATGATTATACGAATTTTTTTCACGATTGTTAGAAAGAAAATGAACATTTATCTACTTCATAACCCAATTTTATAAGCTACTGAGATCAACTGAACATTTATTCACTGTTTAATGAATAATGAACTAAGGTTCGATCATATTATCATTTACCATGTGTTTTATACATACATCAGTAACATTATCATTATCATGAATCTACACCATGTTTCCTACCATCAAATCAGTGTCATAATCATGTATACCTATAGGCTACTGAAATCAACTGAACATTTATTCACTAACTCACTATTATATCAACTATGATTCAACGCTCAAACACATTATCATTGTGTTTTGGGTCTATACATCAGTAGCATTATCATGAATCTACCTCATGTTTCGTACCATCAAATCGGTACCATTATCATGAAAAGCTTATCTAGTATTCATACTATACTCGATTGAACGCAGCTCCTACGCGACTGTCATTATAATTTACATGATAGAGAACACAAATAGGCTATTCTAATTGGAAAACGGCCGCTCACTTGCACCTGCAGTTGAGATTGAGAATTCTCGTTGTTGCAAACGTCTACCCCACAAACCACAGTGCTTCAAGTGCCGACTGTTCACTGTTCATATAATTGCCCTAGTTTGTCAGAATTGAAGACAGCCGTGCCGCCGCCCACAAAGCAACAGTCTACTGTACTTAAGGGGGGGGGGGGATAAGCACAGGGCAGAAGGATATCCCTAATTGAGCTTGAGACTACAGAAGAGGCCTCCTCAGGGCACAACCACGAAAACGACCAGTGAAGTTCGCTCAACAGCTGATGAAGTCAATTTCTTACTTCTTCTCCAGAGTCGGCGCTTGTTAACAATGTGCTGGTATATTATTATCATCACCATAATCATCATTATTATTGGTGAAAACCAGCACACCTAATGAACGAAACACGTGCCTCATTTATTTTTAAATTCACGGCATTTAGATAGTTTAAACACAACACTGGTTGTTGATTAAATACCAATATTAAACCAGCACTACGTGATCGTTTGTATTTTCTTGTGAATAATCCTGGCAATTGAAACCTGAATTTTCAACCACTTCCGACTTTATTGGATACTGCCATGCTAATTAAATTATTAATTGGTTCTGCAAAATTTATATGTATTCTGTAACTATATATTTTGGCTCGAAAGTTTTAAACGAAATGAAATAGGCTATTATCAATTCTTTTCGATCTGTATTTTTAATGATTCGTTTTGAATAAACGTTTAAATTAATAGACTTCAACTAAAAACCCTGGAAGTGCTTCAACTAAAAATAAATTTGTTATTTTTTCAAGAGAAATTTTTAGTGAAACTCAATTTTCCTTGAGACGAAACCTAGACAGATTTGGATTATGTAGTCAAAATTGTGAAGAAATCAGTTTTGGGCTCAATGTTTGTTGTGTCTGTACATTCCACTGTAATTTAGATTTAATAAACACTGAATAACTTTAGAAATTAAAATATCATTAACGTCCTATTAATAATTTATAAATAAGAAATGGTACATAAAAAATTCAAGAACCAGTACTTTACAGAATTCAGTTTACTCACTTGATATCAGTGTTTAATGTATTTTAAAATGACAGCTGTCCTCATGAGTCAAATAAACTCCGAAGTAAAAACTGAATTTTTGGAGGCATGCCAAATAGAACATTCTTTGATGTGAGGGTACACAAGAAACGTCCACGGATAAGTAGACTGTTAGCTTCTTTGTATATCAAGATGGAATGGATATCTTAGATCAAAGGAAAGGAAGAGTAGACTGCTGAAAACTTGAAATCGACCAGTTTCAAGAAAAGAGAATCTGATAATTTGAAAACAAAACTATTTTCAACGAGCATAAAAGGACTAGTGTACTACGAACTTTATTGGTAAATAAAATATCACTGGCACTTGGAATAAAATCTTCAAATATCGTGTTTTTCATGATATTCTCGTAAACAATTACTCTTGAATTTTCAATGGCATATTCTAGTTATATAATTCACAGATTCTAATAACTTGTTCAATTTTTTACCCAAATTGAACAAGAATGAAGTTAATTCAATTCAACGAGCAAGCATATTGGATGCAATTTATGATAACAGTGCAAAATAAATAAATAAATACTTTATTTCCAATCAATAATTAATTAAAACTATAAAACAATATAATATATATAACTAAATGGGAATCTAATAACTATAAAACTGCAATTTTTGAGAAATAATTTTTGGAAATTACCCTATTCAACTATGGTTTACCCATGTTCTAGAGTAGGGGGGGGGGGGGGGTTTTTTAGTGCGGAATTATTAGGTAAGTGAGCTCACATGTTGTTTGAGATAATTATTTCCAAGTTTTGCCTTCCTGTATTTAATATCCATTTGTGGACTGCAGATTTGAATCTTGTTTCAGATGCTGTGCTCTTGATGTTTTCAGGAAGCAGGTTGTACAATTTGGGAGCTAAATGGTTGAAGTGTCTCTGGTATAAGGCTTTCCTTGCTACATTCGCAATAAGAAGGTGCCTGTTTCTTGTATTGTGGCTATGGTTTCTGTTTTCAAAGTGTGCTGTGTTCCTGTGTATTCTCTGGATTATTTCTTTAGAGTAGAGTTGTCTTGGATCCATCACACCAAACTCGTAGAATAGTTGGTCTGATGGGTAACGTGGCGGATTTCTTCTTATAACTTTTATGATGAGTTTCTGAACTTTTATGAGGGGGTCAATGTGGGTGTAGCTAGTTCCACCCCAACCCACGATTCCATAGGTTAGTAGAGATTGAACTATAGAAGAATAGACCATCCTCAGACACTTCGGATTGACTAGTGATCTCAGCATTTTGAATTTGTAAATTGTTCTCCTTAATTTTTTGCATAGCTCATCTATGTGTTTATCCCAGCGTAGAAAAGAATCCACTGTCACTCCAAGGTATTTCTGAAACTGTTTCCTGCAAACTGCGTATGAAGAATTATTCAAGCTGTTATTTATTATTAAATTATTCTCAGTTGGTTGTCCATGCTGTGTAGCGGAGAAGGTCAAAAAGTATGTCTTTCCATAGTTAAGTATACATCTCACCATCTAATATTTATAATAGTAGTAGTTTTAAGAGCTACTTAGTATACTTTTTCAGATTAGAAAAAGTTCAAATCATTTCTTTAACATTGAACTTTTTTTAAATGCTATAGTTTATATTTTAAAATTTAAATAATAATGTTGATTATTATTTTCTTCTAGGAAGATTCCCACTTCTTTTATTAATGCTTGCACACAATATTTAGATTGGAACTATAAAAATTCAAGAATCGATATCAATACCTTGTTATTTTGACAGAAGGTATTACTCTGAGCTCGGTGGAAGAGTAATTTCATCAACTGATTCAGGATTTCATGATCACAAAAAAGCTGATGATGAATTATAAAGTCGGGTAACGACTGTACACAAAGGATTTACAGTTTCAATTTCAGATGAAACTCGTTTATGTGTGTGTGAGAGAGAGAGAGAATGAGACGACAAACCCTGATCCAATATTTAATCACGTGTCATGATATGTCGATGCAATCACCTGAGCAGGTGATGAATGCTATTAGTGAGTCCAGAATTCGATCACGATGAACGAGAAAATTTTGCGAAAAAATTATGTCAACTCGAAAATCAAATGATTCTGCGAGTGAATCGAATTTCTCTCTTTGTCAGCCGCAATTTTATCGCGCTCTCCTACGTACGATGCCAGAATTGCAGCAAATAGGCTACACTGCACGCGGCTTTAAACCGTGTGTCGATCCGTGGAATTAAAATTTGCAGCACCAGAACAATTTCAATTCGTTAAAATTCTCTCGGCTTGAAAAGTTCAATTTTGAACCCAGCAACTGTTTTTGACCGCCCAACCATCAGCGGTCTTTTTATGTATGACTAGAAAATATTTTTTCACTCATGACATTACCACTAATAAAAATCTTCATGGGAAAAGAATGACCACCGTATATTTGTTCTAGAATGTCAAATAGGTTACATTTATCATTAACGTTAATATTAGCCTAATATTTTCCGAGCATAAATCATAAAAAACTCATATCTTGAAATGGTCACTGACGAAAATACAAGTGTAATTAATGTTTAAAAGTGGAGATCCAGATAGGATTTACTCCAGAAAGTGATTTTTTAATGATGAAATGTGCTATTACGGCCGAGTGCATTTGAATTAAAAGATGGAGACCAAACTAACGTATTCGTTTAAAGTAAGGAAAACCACACAGGACCAAATACGGGCCCTGAGGAGTGCCTAGTTTCAAAGTTTAAATTTCATTTCTTATTGCTATCTGCAAAATCAATTACTGATGTATCGTTTATAAAATTGTTATTTCGTTTTGTTTTTATTGTAGAGTTTTGTAAAATTGATAATAAACTATTAATATTACAAAAATATGACGATAATTATCAAAAATAGCAATAATAATATAAGTTAATTAGTTGGTATAACAGCTAACACTTGGTAGAATTAAATTCAAACGTAAAAATTTTAGATACATCAGTCAGTCACAACCTGAGACAAAACGTAATCGGTATTGCATTATCAACTCAAGGTTTCTTCAAGAAAATTTAGATGTTAAAGAGAAAATGGGGGGAAAGAAGTAGAATTTTCTCCAGTGAACACAATCAACAAATGAAAATATTTTCTTACATTGTTACGGACTCTGAATACAAGCAGAAAAACCAGACAAAATGAGATAAAACTGTCGCGAAGAGAATAGATTGTTGCGACAAGCGGAGCAAGTTCATCTGTGTAGCAGCAGCAGAATTAAAATTGAATTTGCAGAGAATGGGATGTATAGTGAGCGAGAGGGTCTGCGGGAGGGTGGAAGGGGTATCTGCGATGCCAATCCAATAAGTTGAAATTGAAATGCAACGAGCAGAAATAAAGAAGGGCTTGAAAGGGAAGTGAACAGGGAAAAGGCAGAACAAGGAAGGGAAAAGGAGGGCGAGAGAGAGAGAGAGTGATTGAGAGAAAATCAGAAGACAAGAGAGGGATTATCTTTAGGCTGAAATGGAGTGGCAGGCGTATCTGCTTGCTTGCACATGCATGCAGTGAAAGCTCAGAACATTGGTCGAAGAGGGAGGACAACTGAACTACGAATAGACTACGAGATTGTGCCAGACTCAACGATCGGTATTTGGCTTATATTGGGAATCGGGATCCACCCCAAACTACCAAGTCAACATACCGACAAAAACGGACCGGAAAATGAACTGACAAAACCTGTTCATAGGCGGCAGCTCTCGATTTTTTCAATTTTCCACTACTATGACTACGCGGCTGTTTTCATTTTTCATTTCACAATTCAACAAACCAACTAAAAGTTCACACAGCCTTGACATAGCGTCACTGCGCTACCTGCTTAATGAAATTAGGCTCTTTGGCGTGCATTTATCTTCAACAATTATTCCGATTAAAGTTATTTCTTGGTAACAGAGGTTTTAATAGAGATAGTTTCCTGGAAATTATCATATTCGATGGAAGTTCACACTCATAAATACATTAGCTCTCTAAACCAGAG
This sequence comes from Conomelus anceps, assembly GCA_948455865.1. Lineage (NCBI taxonomy): Eukaryota > Metazoa > Arthropoda > Insecta > Hemiptera > Delphacidae > Conomelus > Conomelus anceps. The sequence goes on along the minus strand of OX418216.1, from coordinate 75,260,300 downwards.
GTCTACTACAGCTCCAGAAATGTTAGAATAGTTATTCTTTAGTAACAGAGGTTGAAATCAGACAGATTTTCCTGGATATTATAGTGTTTATTCGATTTCATAGGCAACTGAAAAATAAATTTAATTGCTTTTTCAAGTCAGAAGTCCACATTTCCATAGATGTTAAAAATCGTCAGAAATGAAACTCTGATTCTGAATGAATATAAAACAAAAATACTCTTACAATTCTCATTTCGTTGAATTCCCACTTCAAATGTCGTTAATTATTTTAAACCAGGTTTAAAACACCACAAACATTGAAGCATTGAGTATTCTACTTTACAGTTCACACTAGATTTTGTTTGAATTAAAAACGTTAAACGAACAAATCCACGTGCATTGGGCTTCGAATTATTTAACATTAAAATCTACAGTCAAGTATTCTAAACTCCATTTTATTTGTATCATAATATCCCCAATCAAGTACAAGCAAGATAATAGAATGACCAAATCATAAAAAATGGAAGATGCAACTAAGTCAAACCGATATATAAAAAACAACTCGCAGCCGTATTTTCTTTGAAATATCCAAACGTATAATATGGACTCGCAGTTCAACAAGACAGCTTCCTCAAAAGTGGCAAGAGGCACGTTAGAAGCGAGTCGACACAGTGTGGGCCACTTGACTACATTCAAGTCGCTGTTTAGAGAATACAACTTCACCAGCTACCAACGTTTGCTAGTGAGCCCATACCAGCCGAGTGCCCTTTTCAAGTTATTCTTTTTGTTTTAATTAACACGACAAGCAATTAGCGATCTTATAAAACAAGGCGATTCATTCATATGTAACCACTACTGCTGTTTGAATGTTTATTGCTCTAATATAATTTCATGTCGTCGTGAAAATCTACCAAATTACATAAAAAACAAGATAAAATTGTGCCGTATTTTTTAATTTTCATCTTTCTTTTTTTTTGAACGAGGCGTACAGTATTGAATGCACTATTATACAGACCAACTATAGAATCCATCGTGAGCGAAAGCTAAATTTTTCCAATGCTGTGCCGCTACCCTACGTATTTGCAAACCGATTTCAGTCGATTCCGCCAACTACCTTCCAATAATTCATCAATTTAATAACGGTGCAGCAGAACGGAATTACTGATGAAAATAAACATTAATTTATTCAGCATTGCCTCTCATCAAATTCAAATTTGACCAGGATTATCAGTAAATTATTCGGTAGGTCTCGGCATTCACAACATCCCACTATCAACTCTGAAACATACACCATTCACTCGGGTTGTTGTTCATAACGGAAGTACCTTGTTATCGTATTTCATATGTTTCATCAAAACGAATTGAACATTATCACATTATTAGGCTGATGAAGACGGGAGAATGCTCGTGCACTGCTGAGTCTTGTGACGACTTTGATCAATATTCAACAAATAGATAAAATCACATTTACCCGTTTATCCTTCGTACCAATATCCTCTTCATTGTAGGTTAAGTGGTAGAAAGGGAGCAGTTTGCCTTAATTTTACCCACAGCACTTTTTCTTTCTGTAAACTGCACAATAATTTAAAGCCGCACTTATTTATATATCTAGCTATCTATCTATCTTCTGGACACTCTTCGAGAATTTCGTTCTTAAAATACCCGGTTTAATATTTATTAATTTTTAGGCTGATTTCTATCATTAAGAATAACAACAATATATTATTCCTAGCAGCACTTTTATTATTTCGTCATTTCTTAAAATTGTGTTGAGAATAAAAAATAATAGCATTGTGATAATGTCATTCCACCTCAACAGTATTACTCACTTCTTATCAATGACTATTCCATCCAATCTAAGAGACCTTCTGTCTCAGGAAGATCAAGAAAAGTTCAATTTCACATAATTGGTGAAGTGGAATCGTACAAAACAAAAAGGAAGCCTATTCATCTAATTACACGTAGACAATTTAAAAAACAAAGTTTTTAACAGTTCTTTTCATTAGCGGAAACTACTATCTAATGACTGTGTATCTAGATTTCTACCAGAGTTGGTTTTCTAGTATGCAAATCACAGTTGCAAATTTCCCAAGTTTAGAGGAAGAGGGGGAATGGGTGATAAGGAGAGTTGAACTGGAGAGGAAGGAAAGCTGTTGCTGTTTTCGGATGTAACTGGAGAGACGTGTGGGATGATGATGTCGTGGTGGGTGAAGGGAGGAAGCACTCGTCCGCGCAAGATCAGGGATTCCCCGGCGCCATCTTGTATCTTCGACCCCCAGCAGAACAGACCAACCCTCAAATCACACACACACACACACACACACAAACAACCCCCTCCCTGCACTCTTGAGCCGGAGAATTTCATTACACGCTCTACAACATCCGTGCAAACCAATTTACTAACGAGTTGAATTGTAATATTGTGAAGGTAATGGTAATCATGTTGATGATCCTCATGTCCTTAAGGTACAATGACTAAAGATATCTATTACAGTAATTAGAAGCCACTTCCAATTTGTTTTTTTTTAAAGAATTCTCAAATACAGAATTGCATTTCAAAGTCAAGCCATCTGCTGAAAACTGTACTAAATTTAAAAAAATTTAATATATTTCATATTATTTAGTGATTTATGATCAAACAACCTTTAGAGTTCTGATTTGGAGTTTGAATTTTAATCGATGGGTGTCATTTTTTTAAATCAATTCCTGTTCATATATTGTTCTCTGTAACATTGAAGTAATTTAAAGCAGCATCTGTACCTTTCTTTTAAAATGGGGTTCCGAAGTGGAAAGGGGGGATTCCGCAGGAAATTTTTGAAAAATAGTCCTTTTAAATCCCAAATTTTAAGCAATTCTAGACATGAATTCATCCATTTTAACATAATTTTAACCCAAATTGTGTGTCAAACTGATTTTAATCTAGTTTTTCCACCACAGATCTAGAGCCTTGCACTAAAAGTTTATTGTTCAAATAAATAAACACAGGTCTACTTGAAACTATTTACACTCTGTTGTTTTTGATCCCCCCTCACCTGATAGGATTAATGTAAAATAGACTACCGCACTTGAAAAATTAAATTTCAAGGGTGATTCGAGTGTACACACCGGAATTTTTTTTAAAAAGTCCCACTAAAACCATATTATGAGTACTGTCAAAAAAATTCTTTCAAGACTTGTTAAAATTCCAAAAAAAGTTTGTCTCTAGGTCTCTGGGGAGCTCTATCACTCTGATCCCCCTTGCTACGTCACTGGCAAAAACCTAAAATGGGATAACTATGGTTTAAGCATATCATGCATAGTAATTTGAAAGAAGTTTAGACAGATTTAAAGAAGAAACTATTCTTTATAATTCATATGAATGGTTACTGGTGTTTTCGTTGAGGTACTCAACGTATTTACATTTAGATTGAAGTACTGAATCATAATAGAAAAAATGATCGCAGCCCAATAGGAAGTTGAATAGAAATGATTACCTATATTAATTATAACTCCATGCAATAAACTCTATCATGCATAAGGCAATTTATTGCCTTTAAACACAAAACATTCAAAGTTATAGAAAATGAAACACACATAAATGTAAATGAAAGTAATCGAGTGAATGAGATTTCAGGGGTCACAATCCTCGAATATTACCATCCTCGCTCTTGTATAATCAAAGAATAGTACACTGGATAATTAAGATATAGCAGATATCACAATGGTGAAATTACAATGTTGAAATTACATCAGACAACAAAAAGGACTTAAAATTGTTGAAGACCTTGTTTGAAGACACCTAAACTATGGAAATTGGTTAATGGTTTGTCTCTTGGAAAAATTACAAGGTGATTGTAATCGGGAATGGGTCATCAACTCCACCTTCCATTCCATTGCACAGAAGAATAGCTTTAGATTAAATGAAAAGTTAATAAAATATAATAATAACGTATAATGAATGAGATGATAAAAACTGAATCAAGTGTCAATAACTATCGGCATAATAACCCACAGTTCAGTTCAACTATTTGTGCAACAAATAAAATGACAATTGGAATCGAATTCATAACTGCTAGAAAACTGAATCGATTAACTAATAAGTAAATTAGAGAGCTTAAAAATTGTAAATCAATGGGGCTATTAGGAAATCTTTTTTACAGTTGTGATTAATTTAAAAAATATCACATTCTCCAATCATAGCTAACCTAACTTTAATAGTGATGTAGTGTTCGATAATTTTCACAACAATTAAGGATATTTATGTGTATGTAATTGTCATGAATTATAGATAGATGAATGGCGATATAAATGTGACACTACTAATAATTTGATCAAGTATTAGCAAAAAATGAAGCACAAAAATAATAGTGGATGATAACAGAGAGATATGTACACTTCAAACTTAGAAATTGGACAGAAAGGAATGTTCTGAGACATTGCATATAATAAATATCACATTATGAAGATGAAGAACATATTGCCACGAATGAAGAGAAATGAGAAAGCAGTAGTGGATGAACATCAACAGATTACAATAACCATATAATGTAAGTTTCTAATGTGATCGGAACATGAAATTGAAAGTTTCTTTGATAGAAGGAAATTGCAACAAAAGTGCAAACTGCATGAACAAGAGAACAAGACTTGCAGTTCATCATTCATCATTCTCTCTGCTTGCAGACAAATGATGAATGAGTGATAATATGTATCTAATGAGAAATGCATCATGTAAATGTTTTTCCAACATTGAAAATGAGTGAGTCTTTTTAATTTTTTGTTGGATTAAGGAAGAGACATGTAAAGTAGTCAACTGATTATGAATGAGTAATGATGGAATGATTGTTGTCAATGGTACTGACAGGTTGTTGGAAACAGAACGCTTAGCCAATATGAAACACTGAAGTTAAGGAAAGAGCCAAGGAAGAAGATAGACCATGACACCGATATGCCAGCAGGACATGTAGTAGTAGTAGTAGTCTAGGATGCCGGAAGCCAAGTGGCTGACTGGCAGTGAGTGGACTTTCTGACCTGTGGCTGCGAGGATGGGGCCTAACCTCTTCCACTCGTGGGGTGTGATGGGCACGGCGGGAGGACGCCAGTACTCACCGGCCCCCTTCGGGTCCAGCTGGTAGGGCGGAATGCCCATGTGGGCGGGTGGCGGCTGTCCCAGGTGCTCTCCGTTGTGACAGAAGAACGGCAAGCCGGCGCCCGGGTGGCCCGCGCCCAGGCCCATCTTGCTCGCCTAAAAATAAACAAATCGTAATTAATTAATTATCAATCACAAAGTACAAATATACACTTCATATAAACACACGAATGATGAATAATAGGAAAACCTATACAGTTATGACAAAATACGATTTAACATGTATACCACTATGGCCAACTACAGTTAAATGTTTCAGCAATTCTTCCAAAATCAATATGGAATTGAAAGAATTCAATTCTACCAACTCACCTATCATTTAGAATTTGATCTATTTACATAACATGCCTCTGACTGTAAAACCCTCAATCTCATTGCAATATTATAATCATCATTGTAATTATTGCGAATGATACAATTATTGGGAAATCGTCTTCTTCTTTTCTTCATACAAAATGTGGTTGAAATTAATGTTTTCTAGATGTTTCACAAAAATGTGGTTTCTTGTTTTCCATGATAGCTATCAAATTTTCATTGGAAATTAAATATTTCTTCATTCATTTAAAAAGATGAATCTGCCTTTGGAAAATCAAAGAATGAAATCTGTGCACAAATCTTTACAGACAAAAAAGCAAATAACAAAATGAAAGAGTATAGACATGGCTGCCTGTTCTGGTTTTTATAATAGCTTTGTAATATTTTTGTAAGTCATACAACCAAAATGTAATTACAATTATTGTGAAAATCGATTTACACAAAATTGAGTTTTTTTTCTTTCTATGTTGTCTATGTACATTTAGTTTCAAATTTTTATTATTGGAAACACAGTAGAATATGGTTTTTAAATATAATCTGGCAATTCAAATAAAAAACAGTCTGTATAAAAACTTTTAGACAAAAAACAAAAGAATGAGAAAGAAAGAAAAACGAGTTTTAAATAAAGAAAAACAAAACACACACAATGAATAGGGTCGGCATGCCTGTTTGGCGAGAGCCGTGACGTCGCGCACGACGAGAAGCAGGTTAGGCTCGATTGGCTCAGTCTCCATCCAGGCGAGCGCCTTGACAAGGCAGGAGGCTGCCTCTGACGCTGTCACTGCACCGGCTGGAGTGCGCTCCTCCCCAGCCACACCATCAGCTTGTGCATCAGCCGGCTCAGGCTTCACGTACACTACTTCCGTCCTGGTCAGCTTACCCACCACCCACGAAGCGAGGTCTTCGTCAGTCACTTCCAAACCGAGGTCATGACACAGCCACTGCAGCTCCAACAGCAGCATGCGGTCGTGTTCCAGCTGCAACGGTGTGCTGGCGGCTGCATCAAATGAAAGAGGAGGTCGAGAATGCGGAGTTGATGGCAAAGCATCAGCAGGTCGCCAGCAGCGAGAAAATGAATCCGGTCTAATATTCAGCCAAGCCTTGTGCAGAATAGGAAAAGCGTCTTTCAATGTAAATGTTGTCAGCCATTGCGTTACAGATCGACTCTGCTGTTCGATGAGTGCATTATGCAGCAGCAGCATCGCATACCTCGACCTCAGTTCAGCCTCAATCAGTTTCTGCTCAGGTATCGACGTTCTAAGAGAATCCCTTGGAGAATAGAGCACTAACCTCACTTTACCATCAGGTGAAACACAGTCAGCAGCCAAAGGAGCAAAATCTGTTTTCTCAGCAACCAGTAGCGCCCCAGTGGGATTCAGTGCAAGAGCTGCAGGAACAAACTCCTTGTAGAACCACCAGGTAAACAAATCGGAAGTGAGTCGTCCTACTCCACCACCCGCGTATACCACTGGCTGACTCAACATGTTCACATTCTGTAGACAAGATGGTCGCCACTGTTTGCCTGTTATCAGTATTCTCGTTCTGTGTCGACCCGACCTATTCCCAGCCATCAATAACCAAACTCCATCATCAGGCGACTGCACATCTAATGTCTTGTCAGGTAAGCTAGTCCAATCGAACTGAAATCCAAACGCACAGTACACCTGATCATCTGTATATTTTCCTGATTGCATCACCTTCTCCAACTCACTTTCCTCTTCACTATCATCATTATCCCCAATCGAAGGCTCTGCCTCAGCTGTTGAATTATCATCATCCGACGTCCCTTCATCAATCTCCCTGAACAAACCATATCTTTTCTGCCATGTACGAATCCATTCCTTATCCAAACCTTTTAGAAACACTTTCGATGCTCCCATCCTCTTAGCAAGATTGCCAGCTTTTTTCAACATTTCATCCAATTCAACAACACTTCCTCCAGACAATCGTCTATTACTGCATACACTACCACCTTGTCTTCGTTCAAACCATCTGTACAACATCCGTTCCAAATCAATCTCCCGAAAAGCTTTTGTTTTTTTCGACCCATCTGAATCTTTGCGTGCACTGTTTCCATTAACCTGTTTGACTTTACTTAGTTTCTCTCTCACTTCCTCTAACTGATCATCTGATAATGAGTTACCATCTTCACTGTTTTCATTTGTCAATCCATTCGTCACCTCATTCTTGGTATTTGCCTTATTGTCCAATTCAACAATTCTCAGACTTTTTTTAGCTTCTTCGCCGTCTGAATTGCATTCCGTTTTCAATGGCGAGTCGTTGTTTACTGGACTGGATTCGGGAGAGCGATGCTGTGACTTACTTTCCATCTTACTTTTTATAATTTTCGCTTCCAGAAGCTTACGAGACATTTTGAGAAAAGTTCGACTATTTCCGGGTGAATGAAAATTGAATTGTAAAACAGAATTATGGAAACATTCGATACCTATATATCTGTCGTCAACTGTACGTGTGAGAGAGAAATGTGTGCGCACGCATGCGTAGACAAATGTGAGGACTGAGAGCTAACTATATCTATATAACGTACACATCCTTATCTAAAGGAGATAAGCGGTATCTCTGATTACAAGACAAGCTCATTCTAAGAAATTAATTCCCTATTTTCTATTTACAATATAAGATACATTTACATATCTTGTGAGACAAAAACGGAACCTTGAATTAGTGATATCATTAAAGAATCTAAATAGCTGAATAGGCCTATTTATTATTTTTATTTTGAGAATCATAAGTAGTGCTCACTATTTGAGGAGAACCAGTTATGCAAAAAAATTGTAATCCTGATTGCATATCTTGTGTAGGAATAGAAGGGTCAACAATTATTTCTTCAATGATAACACTATCTAGAGCTAAATTAATCTGCTATTTGTAAAAAACGTATAAACAGTTAGAAAGAGAAAATATGTTCTTATTATTCATTGAATATCAGTGTTGTTACAAAATTCATCATAAAATTATGAATAGCATTAGATGTCGTTACTAGAAACCGTGATCGATCCAATCACAAACACTCGAAGATGTCAAAGGCGACGTTACGTCACTGGCCAATATTCCAATATTCAACTTATGCACAAACAATTTCGGAAGCAAATACTCTCAAGTCTTCATCCACATTACATAACACGAAAATCACACAGGAAATTTGCCAAGCGTCAACAATTTTGATTAAATTCTAATTAACCGAGTCTCCGAAGCTTTTTTGGAAGTAACTTTCTGCTATTCCGAGTTGGCTACACTCTAACATTCACGAATAACTGTCCAGTGAAATATGACCGATTGGCACAGTTCGAATTGCAACCTAGTTTCTTGGTGGAAGCACAAAACAGCTGATCACTTTCGTAACGTATTCACCGGCTATTATCGATCGAACAGGTCACTACTAGCTCCGACCGTCGAGGCGAGCGCAATTGCCTTGCGAAACCACGTGGTATCGATTCGGCCCGATCACGAATGGTCGGTCGGAGCTGCTGCCCCGGCTAGAGGAAGCCCACAGGCAACCGGCTCCCGGACTCCTTACAAACTGCAAGATTTGATCGCGCAGCAGACGCTCACCGTGCAAAGACAGCCGGCCGACTGAGCTCAAATATAAACTAGGAACGGCACCGAGGAGAGTTCAAAGTCTGGCATGACGTGCAAGCCAGAGAGAGACAGAAATAGGGTTTTATAATGCCCTCTGCTAGTGTGTGTGTGCGCGCGTTCGCTTTGATCTAGACACGGCGCGTCACAAAGCGACTTCAAAGCGAAGCCCAACACACAGATAGCTGTGTGCGTCCTCTTTGCCTTTGATCTAACACTGGATGGTGGCGAGGGTTGGAGGGGGGCCGCGCGTTTTCAAAGCCAAAGCTCCGCGCCATCCTCCCCTCCCATCACCACCCACTCGCCGTGGCGCACGCTAATAACGTAACCGTACCTATCTAACAAAGTTGCGCACAAAAGGAACGGTTAGAAGTTACCTCCGGGGCCCCGTTTCAAAAAACAACCTTTGTACGGGGTAAACGTTTCGACAGGCGGCAAACACACAGAGAGAACACAGAGAGCGAGCGGATGGATGACACGAAATGACGACAACGAAGAAGAAAGGCGAAGAGAGGACAGGGGACACGTGTCTCGCGCGCTCCCAGGTGTTTGTCGCGCACCTCTATCGATCCTAGTACCCCCACCTCACCGTACCTAAAACTCAATCTAGCACCCCTCCCATTAGCCCTTCCCACTTCACAACAATCTAGAAATCAAGAAAACTCACACACCAACACACAGGCGGCAATCGGACGACGAATGTCAAAGCCCTGCTAAATTAATTAGAAGCGTTCAGTGTCGAGCGTACTGCTGCTGCCTCCGCCGCTGTCCCCCTACCCGCCGCCATTTGGTCAATTGATCTCCGCACGCACGCTACGCCGAAAAGTTTTTCAAGAGAAGTAGCAAGGAGCTCAATCACTTTGATAACAAGAGCTTTCAAAGACTTCCTGGAAAATCGGCTTTGGTCTTGTCTTGAAATGGGATAACTTGACCATCCTATTCAATCTAGTCTCAATCATCAAAATTTCTCGCCTGCAATATCCTTGTTTCCTCTTGGTTGTGATTACACAGTAATATCAATGAGTTGATTAATACCTCTAAAGATTGCTTTTTTGATCACTATTTTTTTCGTGATGACGCCCGCATATGACTTAGGGTGCGTTTATGTCGGAGCTGTGATAAACGATCGTAGCAACGATGAGAGAAGCGATGCTAGTAGGGAGTAGCGCTCTGCTTCTATCGGCTGTTCATGCCGAAACAGTCGCGCTCAAAGGTTGATTCGTGAGTTTGTGTTTTGAAAAACGAATTTGTGCTGAGTGATTCTGAAGATTACAGAGCCAAAAAAATACGAAACCTGTTTAAAATGTACTTATGTATAAATTCATTGTAAAAACCCAAATCCACGTAGTATTCATGAAAATATCACTAATTTTACTTACGTTTTGTGTTCAATTCTTGTGCAATTTCACTCCACAACTTGTCCAACACAAATCAATTGTGGTGATTTTTATTAATCTTGTCCCATAATGCTGGTCTCATAAAAACTTATGTTATTAAATTGTCAACATCCATGTTCGGAGCCTCGATACTAGCTGAGAAAATGGACTGAGCTATTATCGCTGCTCTCATCGATGGTCAGGACCCAAGAGCGATTAACAACGCAGCTCCGACATAAACAGGCCCATTTAGAAAGCACGTCGGTATTATCTACGCGTTGCTAGGATCGCAGCTTGTATCGCTAATCACAGCTCCGACATAATCGCACCCTTATGCGTGCGTAACGAGGTGAGCGATGACACAAAATATGCCAGACTGAACAGGAATAGGAAACCGTGACCACAGGAGTCTTATCATATACAAGCGCCCTACCCGAATGTATGTTGGTAGACAAAAGGGACAGAATGGACGAAGAATGTCAAAGCCTGGCTAAATTAATTAGAAGCGTTCAGTGAAATTTTGACATTTCGGGTAAAAAAAGAACATGGACAGATGCTATTTGAACGAACATCTGTTACATCAACATGGATGGGAAACGAATAGAGATTCATTCATTTAACTAAAATACAGTCAATGTGAATACAACAGGCTATTGCCCAAAACTGCTTTTCACAAAATTTTAAAGTAGGACCAAAATCTTAGGTTATGACGCTGTTTCACTTGAAATTTCACCTTGAAGCACAATAATTATTCACAATCACAAGTCTTTTGCAGATAAAGAATATTAATTTTTCATTTCAAACAAAGCACTTTCACAGTCCGAAAAAAGATGATATAATTTGGAATTTTGACATTTTCAAGCCAAAAATCTTTACTAGTTACACTCATTAACATAGTTACCGTTGTTTTTTTTTTAAGAAATTGAATGCAAAAGAATATTGGAGGAAGCCTAATAACTCAAAGGGGCAAGCAAACAATGAGATATCTGAAGAATTTATTGCAACAAGGCACCAGAATAAAATAGTACAAGATAAAGGATGAATGATAGCGATTTAAGTAGCTAACATCAATCAAGCTGCATCAATATAATTACGTTGGGGTTTGAAAATCAAATCGAAATTAATCGTCAAATTACTTTCTTTCCTCTACACAGCTCGGTAAAAATTAAAGCACCAGTTACCCGAGAAAAGTTCTTTTTATCTATTTCCTTTTTAGTAACATTCGTTATTTTTGTTCCGATAAACCAGGTGAAAATTATTACATAACAGACCACACACCAAGCTAATAAGGTTATTTTTGGATAGAAATTTTTCTTATATAAATAAAAAATAAACACATCGATCTAAGATCCAAATCAAGTCGAGATAGATGAAAGGATCCGTCTGACTGGCTCTCTCCGGTTTTCATATTTATTTCGCTGTTAATACCCGTTCGACCCCCCTCCCCCATCACAGTCATTTCCCTCTTCATTTGTCAACCTCTGTAGGGAGATTCTTGCAGCTTTCCTCATTAAGGATGCTCGTGAATCTAAATTAGATTAAACTAACATTAGGTAATGACAAATTCAAACAAATCACTGAACCCAGTTTTCATGCAATGGAGGAAGACTGTCAAGACACAGAAAGGTACGGTACGGAAAACAGGAGAAGACGAGTTTGATAATCTAATTTAGATTCACGAGCATCCTTAATGACGAAAGCTGCATGAATCTCCCTACGGAGGTTGACAAATGAAGAGAGAAATGACTGTGATGGGGGAGGGGGTCGAAAGGGTATTAACAGCGAAATAAATATGAAAACCGGAGAGAGCCAGTCAGACGGATCCTTTCATCTATCACTGGCAGCAACTCCTCTGCTCGTTTCTGCTCCCGAAAATCTGTAATGAAGAACCACAGGCGGAAAGCAAAGCAGCCGAAGCAAGCAATCAACGATTTCACAAACATAATTTCTAATGGGAACAGGCAATTGGTGAGAGGTCTATCAAAAAGAAACATTTAGATTACCAGGTTGGTTGGAATAAATGTTTATTCATAAGCAGCATCAAAGATTGTCTAAAACAGTTTTCAAATCATTGGACAAAGATATAATAAATAGGCAACCATCACTTCACCTTCATGACGTATCACTGAATATTGTTAAAATAAAGATATAAGGCTGAGAATCTATTCTATTGTCTAAGTGAAAAAAATTAATGGAAAATTGAAATATTGTGAAAGATATAATTTGTAAGTGTGCATTTTATTCCTTAGAGTGAAATTTATTGGACTAGCATGTAAGCAGTCCTATGTGTTATAATGACGTTCTATTTTGCTGTTTTGGCCTCCCAGCGATAAAATTTTATCTATTTATTCATTTCCAACGATCATTCAATTCAGCTTGAAATGTTTAAAAAAAAGAATTTGCAGGTGAATTTAAATAGGAAAGTTGATGGAAAACAGAGAAAAAGTTTTTCAAGGAATCAAGTGTAATGAAATTTTGAACATTCAAAGACAGTAGGACTATTATGCCGTAAATATATTATGACAATGTAGGCCTAAATGACTATGTAGGCCTATACATGACAGTGATGAAGATATTCAAATGAGAATCGATGTTGTAACAACTACATTAATTATAAGTTATTTACTAGTTTCGGCAGTCACACTATTCCAGTTAAAACAGTTTCAAGATTAAGAATGGTTCAACTGCCATAAAGTTTTTATAATAAATGTGGTTGTAACTCAAAGTTCATATTAATTGTTATTTTAATGTTTTAAAGGGTAATGATCGTCTTAGAAAAATTTATTTAGATATCTTGCACAAGAGCTTGCAAAGTATTGTTACTAGAGCAAACAAGCAGTTAGTCACGCACTTGTTCTAATTAAATCATTCTATTGTTTTCATGGTTGGACGTGACTTCGACTGATCTTCATCCGATCTTCTAATTCTCTCTCCTTAGATGTCTTTGTCATTCTTATTATTCAAGTCTGCAACTCTCACTCAATTGATTTCTCGAGATTTCGACATTCCTCTGGAACAATCGAGGCCTATTCCAAGCTTTCTTGAAAATTCTCGAAGTGTCTGGTGAGCTCCAATTCTTGGAATTATACAACTACAACAGCTATATAAAGGACTCCACATGAACCAGTTAGTCAGTTTTACAAAGCTTGTGTGACAGTTAGTTCTCAAACCTGCGTGTGACAGATTGTATTGCAGATCTCGGGAGAGAGACAATCCAGTGCCAGTGGAGTAAACAGTGCTTTATTCAGTCTTTAGACAGTGTCAAGTGCAGAGACAAGTGTTTACTGTTTATGCAGCTTACTAATAATTTAAAGACGTTGTGTTAAGTGATATTATTTGGGACTGTCAAATAACGAATTGGACTGTGTTTTTGTAAGTGATTAGTTGCTCTTTTTATAATTTCTTTCTGCATTATTGTACAGTTTATTGGACTCTTGTTTCTTTAATTATTGATCAGCCTAATTAATTATTCATTTGTACAGTTTATTGGACTCTTGTTTATTTTATTATTGATTAGCCTGTAATTACTTATTTATCAATTCTTGTAAATAATTACTGAAAATAAGTATTAGCTTGTCATTTGATGATCTGTTTTTATTTCATTAATTGAACTTGCAATTAATTTGTGTAAATAGACTAATTTGTGTAAATAAAGTGCAAGTGTGAACTTTAGTGTTGCCAGCCTTATTTTAGCTATTAGAACCCGTAACAGTATGAAGCTACTTTATATGTAAAAAAGAGTGATATAAACCAAAATCTTCAAGTACACGTTTATAATACACGAGGCTGAGAAGATCACTCCTTCGAGCAAAAACCTAGTTATTGGAAGGAAATTCCATAACAACCTACTGCCGTTTTAAAAGTCTTGAAATATAGAAATATTTTTAAAAAAATTGAAAAAATATTTAGTTAAGGTTTTTTTATAGTGTAAAAGATTTCCTTTCAGATCAGTCCCTGAGAAACTCAAGTTTGCAATTATCAAACCACTCCACAAGAAAGAGGATAGAAAAAATGTTAAGAACTATCGCCCTGTTGCTCTGCTGACAATTTTCTATAAAATCTTTGAAAGGGCTGCTTTTGATCAAATTACTAGATTTTTGGAAATTAATTCCATACTTCATGAGGAACAGTTTGGATTTCGTAAGGGTTTCTCAACCAAGTCTGCTATTTTTGATATGGTAACGGGGTTGTTGGGGGCTCTGGATGGGTCTCAGGGTGCTATTGGCCTTTTCTGTGACCTCTCCAGAGCCTTCGACATGGTCGACCATGAATTGTTATTGAGAAAATTAAAATTCTATGGATTTATGGGAAATGCAGCCAAGTTCTTCAGGTCATATCTCTGTTTATCATGTAGCTGTTTATCATGGCTATTTTCTGTCTCACATCCGATACAGTATTTTGTTTTGGGGTAGCAGTGAAACCAACCTTCAGACGATTTTTCGGAAGCAAAAGAAGGCAATCAGGGTGATTGAGGGGGCTGACTCTAGGGTGTCATGTGGACCAATTTTTAAAAGACTCCAATTGCTAACAATTCCGGCCCTTTGTTTTCTGGATATTGCATCTTTTGTTTTTAGTAAGAAACAGAAATTCATGGAGAATAACATTTCACACAGATACTCCACTAGGCATAAAATGACTACCCTACAGTATCCTACACATAGACTCTCACTGCTGGAGGGGGGACCACATTATACGGGACTCAGGGTTTTCAATTGCTAGACAGATGAACTGAAAAATATTAACAGTTTTTTTATTGTAGCCCTCAAACATATATTAACTGAAAGCAGTCCGTATTCATTGAGAGAGTGCTATGAGGTTTTCTCCAATGCTCATTGAATTGCCGAATAATTGGGTTTTTTAAGGCTTATTCGAAATTTTGCACCAAGATTTATGAGCATAAAAAAAAAGTTTTTCTTTTTTTCACCACGTGGTGGAACCTATTTGACATGTCGTACACCGTTAGAGCTATGCTCATTGAATACGATTTCAATGCGACGAAATAATAATAATAATAATAATAATAATCAAAATTGAGCCACACCTCAACTAATTGAAACTGTAGTAATTAAAGAAGTAGGTGTATAAGATTGCCAATATTATAATGTATATAACTGTTCAACTGATTTGTCTTAGACTCCTCAACCGCAGACCTTCTGAGACCGGAGTCTTCAAGTCTATAACTGTTTTGTTTATAAATAGTGTAATTTTATTAGATTCTTCTAGATTAATAATTGAAAAGAATTCAAGAACACCGAATTGAATCTTTAAGCACCAAACAAACATTCTAAGCTGAATGAAGTTGTCAATACCCCACAACATCTATTTTCACAAACTTATTAATTAAACATTTGAAATTGATTGAAAAACTGATGACCGGAAATGTGAAACTCTACGATCATTATTCGATATCATAGTACAGAGATTTACTGACAGCTTTGAAAAGTATGACTAAAGAAGTCATCAGAGGAGTCTTCACAATTTGTACGAATTCAAATAGCCTCCAGCTTTATCGGCCCTTTTAACGTATTCGATCTTGGATACTTACCTCCTAACAAGCCTGTAGATAACAGAGTACTCTCAGAAATGCCTCTTCTTTGGAGGATCGTCAAAAGAGGAGCAAGTCTTGAGAGATAACCGACTAGGAAGGTAACAAGCGACGACAATGACGATCAACAGAGCGAATAGTTCACAACATAGAGGAGTGATGGAGGGCGATCACAGTGCATTTTGAGTGAAATCGAGCGATCAGAAACGGACAGAATTGCGCCGAATAGAGCGGCAACCAGAGCCACGCACCGCTGCTAATGTGCAAATTGCCTCCTCGTTCTACACCATTCGATAATTACATCTGTAGACCCGCACACGAGTATTACATGTGCAAATGGGCTACAAGTGGAGAGCCATTAGAGCCAGCACGGCACCCATCCAACCTGATAACTGCCCTGGGTACCCTTCCGCTCCCCCGCAACCCATTCACATGCAGCTACTTCTTTACGGGATAAATGGGCCGGATGAGACTAGACGCAATATACAACTACCGCAACTACATCCTTCACTTTCAACCCTTTCAAATGGCCCGCCTCAACAAGGAAAAGAGATATATTAACAGTTGAGAGAACAAAGGACAATAGATGATTAGAGTGAAAATAGTGTGGGATAAGAAATTGAGGAAATGAGGAGGAAATTGAAATGGGAAGGAAAAGAAGAAATAGGAGCACTTAGTTGGAGCCAAAATGGTTGAAAAGAAAAACGAACAATAAAGTGGACTATTAAGAAAAAGTTAAATATATTTTATAAGAGGTTTATTGATCTCTACCGATATTTTTCAGAAATTGATGACTAGTTTTAATCAGACAGAACAGCCAGGAGATGGAAGGTGAGCAAGTCACCGAAAAAAAAGTTTAGAAGCCTTTGGAAAGCACCTACTTACAAACGTTGTCAAAGGGGGGAGCAGGAGCAAGAAGAGGTATCGGAGAAAAGAGAAAAGGTAGAGGAGGAAGAGGGACCAGGTGATGGAGGAGAACAAGATGATGAAGAAGAAAACAAAAACCTAGTAGGCCTACAGGGATGAAACTAGGCACTGAGCACACTATATTGTAGCAGCAAAACAAGAACGCTTTTCTGAAATTCTGAATCAGAGAATTGTTACTGAAATGGATGCATATAGGATGACAGCTTCCTTTATTAATTTGTAACGAAGGAACAGCAAATTACAATTAAAAGATCTACACGAAGGTAAAATGAATAAAAACAATGCCATAGTTTATAAAATTCATAGATTACAGTACAAAGCATAAGTTATGTTAGAATAAATAAAAAAAACCCAGACTGCCATGGTAGGAACGATGAAGATTTTCTCTCCTCAAAAGCTACCTTCAATAGAATCACGCGGTATAATCCTCAATCTTTCAAAGTGAACATCACTCTCCAGCCAGCATCTTAGATTGCGAGAGCAACATAGATTTTTCTCAAACTTGAGATTGAAAGAGAAACTGAAGAGGGCATGAAGAGAACGACGTCTTGAGCGCAGTAGAAAAAACCCTGCTATGTGAGAGGGATTGGATTGGACGGAATAGCTTGGTGGAAGGGAAAAGAAAATTCAGAGTAGTGGTGAGACGTGGGAGGATGAGAGGAAAAGCTATTACCAGGGATCAGAAGAGGAGAGTTCAAAGCAGACTAGGGAAATAGCAGAATGGACAAGTGGAGCCGTCGGCGGTTATATTCTACAGCATCCTGAGCTCAGCTAGTTTACATAACACAGCCAACTACCAGCGATATTGCTTTGACCAAAATTGCCAGCAAATCGCTACGGACAAAACATCACGAACAGGCAAGCAATTACTATTTACATTTTGGGAAAATCATGTTGATTCTCGCAAATGAAGTGTTATGCATAATTTCATAGAATATTTTACTTTCTGAGAGACTGTTAATGAAATTAAATCTGGCAAAAATATAATTATACGATCGCATTAAAATATTATGGTACAACATAATTCATGTCAGAATTTGGTCTGATTAGCTTGGGGGGGGGGGGGGGGGAGTTTAGTAAGAAGTTTAATAAGCTCTAAAAATCTACGAAAAGAAGAAAAAATGAACAAAAAGAACTAAAAGAAGAATGAAACAAAAAATCTACAGTGATATGGTTGGACATGAATGATAATAATTAAGAATACCCAACAGAAGGTGAGTGAATACTCTAGAAATAGAGTGAAATGAAAAATGATATTGCACTATCAACCTATCAATCAACCTACTCGTACCTACAGTAATTTCTCAGTTGCACCGTTGAGTCGACTTATCTATTTCTAATATTATTTCAGTGATGTAACGTGACTGATTGAAAATTTGGGTGAAGTTATGTGGAAATATTTCACATACCTGTTTTTCTCCCAAATATTCTAGGAACTAAGCTATGACAACAACTAGTTGATAGAGGAATATGCTTCGACAATGTTGAGACAAGACAAGTGTGAAAGTTATTTCAGGAAATCAACTGAAACAACTAATACAACGTATTGTTACGGGTTCTATGTCTAAAATAACGCTGGCAACACTTAAATTAATCACTCGCACTTTATTTATACAAATAATCACAACACTCACTGATCAGTAATGACTTACAGAAAAATAATCAATTAAAAACAGATAAATCGATATTGTCCAACTGATAATGAGTTTTCAATAAACTGTCAAAAATCAATCACTAAAAGTTGAAAGGCCGATCTAATATTAAATAATAACTGAACAATAAGCTCCAATAATATTCGGAAAGAAACGTCGAGGAAGAACAATTAACTTACGTAGCACTAGTCCGCAATACAGTAATAGGTAAAAGAATTATCACTATAGAACTGTCTAAAGAATTATCACTACAGACAGCGAAAGTTCATTAGATGGTTTGTAATAGCGCCAACGGGATTGCACTGTCTGTATCAACGGGAACTGTCACTACTGACACTTATCAACGTAGAACAACAACTGAACAAATTTACAAGTCTCCCTCTATTCATATAATTTTCCATAATTGAGATATCTCTCGATTTTTCTACCAACTTCTACCGAACTCTAAAATAAACAATGAAGGACTATCGCACCTTCCACAATATTTGATAAGACTCCATTAATTTCCAATCAAACAACCAGAACATTCTACAAAGATCCAAGTAAACACCATAAGTGTCAAAAGCATCAGAGTAATTAATTGCTTAGAAGTAAAAATTTACATTGCAGATAACACCGAGAACCTCTGTTCCTTCTTTCTCTCTATTCTCACTACAGTATAATTCACTTATGTTGTTGAAGATCCATCTTGTTTCCAATAATATAATAAAAACTTAAAAAACACTTTTAAGTGTAAATTATGACTCACGTTATGGCGTGACGGCCGTTTCACTCTGTTGTGCTGTGTACTGTGGTCGTCTGACGATGCTCTTGACAACAGAGTGAAATAGAGTGAACAGAGTGAGTTATCATTTCCAGTGTTTTTCAAGTTTTTAGTATAATTAACCATAGATAAGTGGAGCAGCTTATTACACGGATCAAAAGAACATATTAGAGTTGATACAAAGTATTATTTATAATACAAAGTAGATTTATAACAACCTAAAAGCTGCAGCATCGCTAATATTAATCCGCGGTTCAACGGCAATTGAATATTACTAAAGCCAATGAAGGATATTTTGAAACTCAGATAGAAATAGGAGAATAAGGAGTAGGACTTTAGTAATTACGTGCCCTGTACATGGAATTTAACTTTATACATGGAAAGACATTTGAGAGTGAAAGCATCTTCATTGAATGAAATTCAGGTATGAACGGTTCAATTGAATGTTGCAATCATGGGTTAACAAGCATTTACCTGATAACAAGCAATTATAATAATTTATAACAAATTAAACTTGAAACTCAATTATTTGATTTCAATATTAAATTCATTAACCAAGGTAACAAGGCAAAACAAGGCATTGTTATACACAAACTATAAATTAATAATCATAGCAGGAGAAAGCGAAATTGGCACTTTGTGAATCATATTGAAATAAACTAGCACTATTGACGTTTTCGCACTGAAAAGTCACATAATATAATCCTCATAAATGTTGAAAGAAGACGTCTCGCGCAGGAAAAGTCCATTTTGAAGCATGAATAATTTAGTGCACGTTGTAAGCTATGAAGAAAGGCGTCTCTCACTCTCCCCTGCTTGGACGATGCATAGACAACGATAGACATCCTTCTGAAAATGCATAGTCCCACTCCCACTACACTCATTTTAGGATGAATGAATCATATTTATCCTAAAATGGCTACTTGGATGAATAACATTCTAGCAGTAAATAATTCAAGGGAGAAGATTGGTGAAAAGAGGAGAATGAGGAGGCGATGAATGTATAGAAGAAAGAAGGAAATAATAATATAATAATTAACCGCTATCGTTCAAGTCAATGAACACTGATTAGAAATGGGATTACATCAGTAGGGAATGCTGACGGAAATGCTTTAGGCATGCGCTGGCAATGAATATGTTCATATGCTTTCACTTGCTGTGCAGAACTGACCTTTTTTGAGTCGCGGCGGACGCGTTTCGAACTATGTCGTTCTTGTCGACTTGGTCTGCAACCAAGCGCCGAAGAAGAACGACATAGTTCAAAACGCGTCCGCCGCGACTCAAAAAAGGTCAGTTCTGCACAGCAAGTGTATACATATGAATAGTTCTACTGCAGTTCACGAAAAATGGATATCTACAACAATAATGAATATGTTATTGTCTTTAAAATGTGTCTACAATATCAATTAATAAATAAGTGTAAAATAACATTACGTACCAAATCTGTATGCATACTAATTAGGATACTCTTTACCCGATATGACGAATACTCGTTTTTAAAACGGATTATGTCAAAAAATGAACCATATAATTGTACCCCAGTGACTTCAAAGCGTTTTCTGGAAATTCTGTTATACTCGTCATACATTTTGCTGTTAAATTAGCAGAAAAAATCAAGTTTTCCCATGGTTTTCAATGTTGTCTAAAATCTCAACGAGCAGATTCATTCTCTTGTTCTCTGATTCATTCTCTGTATTATTCAACTTCATCCTGGGTTTTTAAGTGGCAAATAACTTTCAGTATTTTCTTAATTTTTGTTGAATTCCTCAAAATGTTTTATGAAACTAACCTCTCTTCATTTCTTCTATTCGCCGATTACTTCAGCTACATTTTCTTTTATATGCTATAAAATTTAAAATCTACTTATTTAAATTCTTCCTATAAACGCATCATAATCCGTGAAAACTTTCGCTTGGTTGCGCATTGTCAATTACAACTGGGTCAGAAAAATTTATTAAAATTGAATTCCTTAAACATGATAGCTATTCATGATATCTGTTCTATGCCCACTTCAAATAATATTATTTTTCACATTGATGCAATATTTATTTCTCTACTTTTTTAAATATTGATTATTCATTATTATTATTATTATTATTATTTCAGTATCCTAATTATTGATTATTAGAAAAAAATAGCAACCTGGGGTTTTCAGAAGGCTCTATTTAGTAATTAAATTAATTTAATTCAACTTGCCTTTAGAATAAATAATTATCCTTGGAATTTGCGAACAAAACATGTCACCTGAGACGTTTTTGCCCGCGTGCTTAATTCATTTTAAGTTAAGATTAGTTGGTTTTATGCCTATTATCACTATACTGGAGTAGATTGTATTCTTTGAGCAAGTGTGAAACTAAATCCAATCCGCTAATATTATAAGAGATGTTTAAAATAGAAATGCCTTCGCAAGTGGTTTCTCTTTTTGTCGCAAAAAAAGACGTTAAGAAAAAGAAAATGGAGATTAAAAAATGTTCATGTTCTACCAAAAATTTAAGGCTGATAATGGCTGAAATTCGTGATATTTTTGAGAATATTCCCATTTTTATTTTCACTTCACCATCCTTCATTTCATGAAAAATAGATAAATGTGACTGGTATAGATTTTACAGTGTAAAAAGAAGTACAATATTCGTATTAGATTTGAATGGACAATTCATTCAATAGATGATTTCCTTAAAATTCTCCAATGAACAATTACTATAATAACTCATTGTTCTTAATAAAACTTTTGTAAGAATATCTCCACGCTTCCTTAAAAACAATAAAACATGACCATGAACAATTTGGAAGAAGTTATAACGAATAACTTATTTTGGAAAAATAATATAAATTGTAAAAACAATAAGTTTTTGATAATAGGGAGGTCATAGCCGCGAGCCGTAGCAGGTATCTGTTCAATCAGAGAGATAAGCTGCGTTCTCGTAGGTCCTGTTCGTACTGGTGACCGATTACATTGGCCAGCAAAAAAGACACTGTTCTCTGCTGTAAAGTCACTTCGCGGTGGTTCGGAACCCACCTAAAACTGTATGACCAGCTCATCAATCACCATCATCCAACTCATTACCCACGCACAGGTCTCAGACCTATGTGGGCTTCATCCTCAAAAAAAAAAAAAAAAAATAGGAATGGAAATCATAAATGTACAGATTGAAAGCTTCAAACAAACAATCGTTTTAAAATAAATTGAGCTAAGAATTTATTGTTATTTGCTGATAGCGCCTGCCAGAGAGATATGAGTTACAAAGGAAAGGAGAAAGGAGGAGACTAGTATGAGAGATGAGAGTGAGAATCAGACGATGTGTCCACAGCAAGAACGTCACTGTGTGGGGCGGAAGAGGGGAAAGTAAATTGAGAAAAGACATTGGGGGCGGCAGTATGGGGGCGGGGGTTTAAGATCAAAGGACAAAAACAACACGGGAACGCTTGGGGGCTGGAGGCGGCTGGCTCACTGCCCCTTTGAAGTTTCAGGCCAAGGCGTAAATCTGATTTTCACCTTGCTCGCTTGAAGTTGGCTCTCAAGTGCTATGCTGTGCTGCCCCCTGTGAAATGGGCAACCGCCCCCTTATAGTGCTCAGTCCTGTCACAGTCCCCTGTCCGTTCTGTTCTTCACTAATATTTTATAATGACACTACACTACATTACAGCATCCTCTCCTTCCCATGCAGCACTTTCAACGATAAGTACAATGGCAAATGCAACAATTAAAATTCAAGCTTTGAGTATTAACTATAATATTATTATTACTGCTATACCCACTGAGATGAAGGCTCACTTATAACAAGATTAGAATATAAATGTCACTTTCAGAACGACATACGCTTAATCATAATTCAATAATATGAGTTATTCAGTATATTGATCGATTCTTCTTTACGGAGAAGTTATAAATAATTTATCATATTCAATAACATCAATAATATTTATTAAATTATATAGACGATAAGTTCTTATGAGTTATTATTTAAAATTCAATACAAGTTAGGATTAAATGAGAGTGAATGAGTTGATTTATCAACCGTGACTTTTCACTATCCAGTCAACTAAGTTTTAAAAATTCAAATTTAACTTTGTAATTCAAACAGCTTCAAAGAATTGTCACAATAAAAAATAGATCGATTAAATCCAGAACTCTACTAATAAATTACAAAATTAAAATATAAAAACCAATCGGCTAGTAGTGGAGAGACTGAGCCGTTCTATTTCCAATGGAAAAAAGTAGTTCATGCAACGATTGTATTATAACTGCCTTTAAGCAACGAGTGATATGTAAGTTGAAAAAACGAGCAAAGCTAATGTTCTAAACATCTGACGAGTTGCTTTAAGGCAAAATGAAATCGTTGCATATAATATTTTATCTCCGACTACCAATAAATTATCCAATAATTCGCCCAAAATATAACATAACCTACAATGCGTGATTGTTGTCGACAATCCAGATTTGAAATACAGTTTGATTTCGAAATGTTTGAATCAGTTCATGTGACTACTGCATTAAATTCATTTCAACACTGTTTTGAAGAAATCCTGAGTTCTGATTGGTCTAGACTCCTTTATTAAAAAGTTACAGAGTGTTAAAATAGCTTTATTATGACACTAGTTTGGTAAGACATGTGATAAAGTAAGCTTATTGATATCACGTTATTATCTCTTTTAAACGTAGACATAGATAAATGAAATCATAAATTTTAAATTATTTTAATCTAAACAGCCACATTAGTCAATTCAAATGGCTTTTCAAGCCCGTGTTCTGCGAGTAAATTTATTTTATACTAAAAATCTGTAATGGCAAGAACGTTTTCTGAACAAATAAGAAGTGATAGGGAAGTGATAGCCTTGAGCCGTAGCAGGTAGCGTTGAATCAGATAGAGATAAGCTGCGTTCTCCTGGGTACTCTTTGTAAGGGTGACCAATTAGATTGGCCAGCAAAAAGACACTGTTCTCTGCTGTAAAATCACTTCCCGGTGGTTCGGAACCCACCTAAAACTGTAAGTCCAGCTTATCAATCACAATCATCCAACTCATTACCCACGCACAGGTCTCAGACCTATGTGGGCTTCATCCTCAAAAAAAAGAATAATTATTGGGCTCCTTGTCATAAATAACAGATATCAATTTGATGAACAAGAAACAGAGAATGTTGATTTAAACATAAATCAAACATCAAGATATTTATTATTAAAAGGTTCATGAGGATGAACAAAATGACAAAAATGTTGTTGACATGCAGATGCAAATTAGCCACATCTCATTCATGAAAATTAATTAATCAATAACTGAGCCTTGACAATGTTTGTCTTTGTGTGCTTGTCTAATGCTAGATACAACATACCTATCATCTGCAACCCTCTTCATTCATGAAATAAATTTTTACGTGAACCATTCCTCCCCCTACTAGAACGAGCAGAAGCCTACCAGAACCTGTAACGTGAAGATCAATCACTTGACAACTAATTAATCACTAATAATTAATTACGATGAAGAAAGACAACGCTCCGGTGTGAGAGTTCTCAATTCAAGTGGAGTCGCTCGCTGTATATTCTAAGCGCGCACTACAGTAGTTGATTCAATAGAGAGAGCTACCACTCTTTGATCATGACGAGCTCACACCGCATACAGCATCAAAAATGAACCATAGCCTGAATGTTCAGACTTTGTTATAAAAACCTGCTTATCAAACATTGTTGTATAAAATTGCTAAAGTCTAAACGCATTTTTAGACTGTTAAGTCTTAAATTCTAGATCATACATGTGGTAGTATTCTGTATTGTGTTTGAGAGAATCATTATATGTCAATTTGGTGTTTGCTGTATTTAGCACACCAGTTTTGTTGTCCCCAGCTTTGCGTTCTTTTCCCATTGAGAAATTTCATGATTAAATAATAAAATGAACAAGACTAAGATAAGAGATAAGGACCGAGATAAAACCATAATTTTGTGACCGAACTTGAAATTCAACGGTTTTCTTTATAGCATCTTAGTAACATTTCCCATGTAAACACCTTCTAAGACGGAGCAGACTGAGCATTCGCCGAAGGTCTCAGACGCATGTGATTGATAACGATACATGGCTGCGATTGAATGAGTAGTCACAGTCAATGAAACCCTTCATTTACGATGCCCAACGCCTGAGCCGCTTGGCGAACGTTCTATGTATGGAAGGCCCATCTCTATCTACGCATTCAAGATGAATGCAATAACTTTAGTTCCCATGCTAAGACAAACTGATTAAGATGACGAGACAGCAAGCCACTTCAAGGAAGAAAATCGTCTGTAGGAAAACTCTACGAAATTCTCGCTCAAAAGGTTGGTCAGCAACAGCGATCGATTGCGATGAGATCGGAATGAACAGAAATAGAGTGACAAGGACGACGACGACGGTGAACAAGGACGCACCAAGGGCTGAAGGGCCGCCCTGTGAATCGTCGCAGCAGATATTGCGTTATCACATTGCTTCGACGAGCAGACCACCACCAGCAGGAAACGAGCGACCGATAGAAAAATTACGACACGCAGCGTTCGTCAGAGTTGAGTCTCCGTGAGGTGGAGATGAAAGGGTGTCATCACCCAGCAGCACTCCGATGCAGCACCCACTCTTGTAAACAGAAAACCGGGCACGCAATCAACAATACGCGGGGATGGGAGATTCGAACGAACAGAGACCTTTCAAAAACAAATAGTCTCTCCTCTTCTTGCTCTTCGACTGAAGAGGGAGGAAGAGGATGAGGATGATGAGAGAGGCAATGAGGAGGCAGACAGCGCCCTCCGTCATAATGTATATTTTAGCCGAGGCCAGGACGGCGTCATCCATATGCAATCAAGGCACAGGAGACTTCAAAAGGGCCGAAATGGAATTGGCTCCCTCCTCGCTCTCCTCTTCACTGCCCTTCGCCATCTCCTTCGTTATATATACATCGCATAAAATAATGATCGAAGAGAGAGACGAGGAGAATCCATCCGCCATTTTAACCCCCTTTCCCTTCACACCCACCCATCTCTCAAGCCGACCGATATAAGCCCTCCTGCTACCCCTTCACAACCAACAACCAACATCCCCGGACTTACACTTACATTCCGCGGATGGATGCTGCACGAGCAGAAAAACCCACCAACCCAACCCAAAGCAAGGGCTGCTCACCAGATATGAATAATTGCGCGCCAGCTCTATAACCCCGAGGAACATCCCCAAGATGAGTGCTACTATGACAATATCAAACAAATATCAACAATGCGGCCTTCAACAACTAGTACCAATCTGCCGACATCATCGGAATGCTAAGCCGTTATGAACTCTTAATTTTTCGTTTTCCCTCTTTTTTAAGATTCTTTAATGAGATTTATCAGGCTAGTCCCTAAAAGTAGTCTTATTGCAAAGCAAATTAGAGTAGTAGTTTAGTTGCAGAGAGATAGAGCAGATGAAAGGTAGCTCACCACATTACCAATACATATAAATGTGTCATAAAATGTCGCTTTCATTTTAAAGTCATTTAAACCCAGACAAAATTTCGGTCTAGATACATGATTCCGTTCCTTCAAAGTTTGTTGTATCACAGTTCCTTCACTATCATGAATAGTTCTAAATACTAATTACATCCAAGGAGAATTACATCCTTAGTTAGATGTTACCTCTTCTCAGCTTTAGCTGTTGTCAACTGATAATGATAACTGTGGTGAAACTGTCAGGAGTAAAAGTCAACACATAAATGAGTAGACATGGTTCGCGCCTTTTCTCGCCAATAAGAATTAAGTTTTCCTGAAAAAAATAGCAAGGGATATTACTTATATTGCACACTTTCAAGGGCATATTTTCAATATATTTACTTGAAAATTAATACTCAAACCCAAAAGTCACATTTGCAAGCCACGTGAAGACAAATATGGGGTCCGGAAACAAGATATAAGAAACGGAATATGTACTAAAGATTTTCTATAACAGGAAAAAATCGGCCAATTACAAATCCAACTTGGGAATACATTCCCATATTTTTGCATAGGGTAACTGTTAAGAGCTGTTATTACGAGCAGTGATTGTTATTGCAACTATCTAATCTAAATAAGAACTGAAGTATTTTACACATTACACTGGAACCTATTAATTATATTACTACTACAGAGCACATTATAAACAGACCAGAAATGAAAACAACAAGCTGTCGCATGAGTCCTGTACGTATGTAATTGCTAAAATTTCATTGTTATCGAACATATCTCCAAGAAAGCTAAAGTAGTACAGTATTAGTATTGCTCACCCATCCCTATAATCATAGTCTACAATCATTATAATTCAGTTTACAATAAATTTCAATAAACTTCAATCTTTGAAGTAATTTAAATTTAAAATAGAATGAAATCATTCCAATTTTAATTTGATCATTAACCATTCAGATGGAAATTAATTTCAATTTCTCAATTTAACTCTATCAAATGCTCTGAAGACTTTCGGAATACGTATACTGACAACAGTAACAAATAGAAATACTAAAAATAATGCTGATATACAAAAATCTTACAACTGCCGGGAATCGAATATTCGCATTTCTATATGATACGGTTGCCAATATTGGTCTTCCGAAAGTCTTCAAACATTTGATAGAATAAAATTGTGGAGTCGAAATTCATTTTCATCTACATTGCTTCAACAATTGTTGATAATTTCTAAGTAATATCATTGGATTATTACAATCATTAACATTTAACATTCAACCTAAAGGTTTAGTAGCCGCCAGCTTTGTAACAAACATTTTTAAAAATTAAGAAATTTCATAATTCAAAAATTAATAATCCAACAAGCAAGAGACAGAGTTGAGAATTAAATGATTGCATATTTAACGCGAGATTGAATTGGATTACAGACAATCCAAGAGACAGAATCTAGCCGTGATGACAGAAGCGGCATCAAACGATTTAATAAATGTCGGGGAAACAGGAGCACCAGCCAGCATCCAACATCGGATCGGACAAGAGGTTGAAACAGATGAATTCCGACTCGGCCGAAGTACGTTCTCTATTTACACATACACACGCTGACACGCTCTCGAATACCAACAGCAGCAGCTGAGTGAACGTGTAGAATTACGCGTCTCTGCAGGAGGTAGAATGACGCGCGTTGCTGCCCCCGGGGGCCGTGGAAAGAGGCACGGGGCGGCGGTGGCAGCTGAAGGCGGCGAAGATATGTGTCTTTGTGTAACAAGCAGGAATGTAGGAGTCGAGCGAGAGTAAAGCGTGGGGCCGAGAAGGCATGCGAGGAATTCAATCTGCTATCCGAAATCGAAGTTCAAATACCCGCACGGAATTCAAATATACGGGGGCGACGGATGAACATCCTCAGCATGGACCAACGGCGGCGCTTGTCGACCAGCCAGGCAGGAAAGAGCTGCTGATGCTGCTGCTGCCCCTTCACAGCAGCATCGCTCACTTTTCGGCCCAAAATTCCGATACATTCTTGTCCGCGCAGCATTCTCCAATAATCCATAGCTCCCCCTTGCCCCTTCACCCCTTCAAATAGATCCCCAGCAACCAGATTCCTTCTTGTGCGCCAACCCTTCAACGGGCCAAGCAGTTGAAGGCATTGAATTTAATTCGCATACTTTCTCCTACACCCGCACGGAAAAGAAAATCCCCAGCTAGTGAAGGAAACAAGAATGAGTTGCAAACAAGATATGGAAGATACTCGATCGGATATTAAAAACGGGACCACTCGCTCCAAGAAGAATCGCCTAAATCAAATCCTTCCAAAGAAGCATGGAGAATTTCCATCAGAATGCGTAACTCTGTTGTTAGAGTTTAGAATCGCATGAGACTATGAAAATGAAGTTGACGCTACTTCTTCACTAATTTTAATACAAAGTTAAACTTCATTGTTTTAAGTAAGATTGATTTTCTCAATTAGTGGCTTACATTATCATACTCTGTTTAAATTGGGCGTAGTTAAGTAGTTTGTGAGGGACATGAGCTTTAACCTGCGCGCAGCAAGAAAAAGGAATCTCTCCTAAGACAAACAAAAAGATACGCATATGCAACGAGCCGTATTTGACTGTTTCTACAAAATAAACCGATTTCACGAAGTATTCAAGGACCCGATGAATTTACATAAAATAATAATAATAATTAGTTGTGCTCCATATGCACCATATTTAGAAGAGTTGAGTTACACCATCTACCTTCTACCTTCTTTGATTTCCATAAACATCATAAGCTTCCCAATTTACAAAAAAAAAAAATCACATCGGCAGTTCTTGAAAGAGTTTTGTTTCTTCTTCTTTTTCAACAGATCCAATAATATATCGTGCCTCC
Source organism: Conomelus anceps (assembly GCA_948455865.1). Lineage (NCBI taxonomy): Eukaryota > Metazoa > Arthropoda > Insecta > Hemiptera > Delphacidae > Conomelus > Conomelus anceps. The sequence goes on along the minus strand of OX418216.1, from coordinate 75,230,732 downwards.
CTCTCTTTGACACTATCGCTCATTCTCTCTCTCTCTCTCTCTCTGTTTTTTTAATTCGTCGATTAGTATTTTAAGAAAAGATTTCAACATCAAAAATGAAAAGAACTTGCACTATAAAAATAAAGTGGATTTTAGGGCTGAGCATCAGTCTTCGTAATATTATTCAATTTTTTGTCCAATGTTTTGAATTTCACCATCAAAAACTAACTAAGAGCCTATTGTAGCAATCTGTTTTACATCTTAATTACATTTATCAATTATTTTTACATTAGACCAAACTAAAATAAATAGCCATTCATACCCATGAATAATAATCATGTTTAATTAAATAATATGATAAAATAAGCCATGATAAACATTCAACATTTATTGATGAACAGATGAGTGACACAGAAGGTGAATCACATCATATTATGTAGGGTATGCATTAGTGTGCTATTGATTTGTTTGAGCTGATGATTTTAAAGGGAATATTTGAGCGAGTGTCTAACGCATTCTCACAGAGAATAGATGCTATTGGTAGTTTATCATCAATAAGTCATTTTTATTTTATTATTTTGATACAATTTGTTGATAGAAATAAACTGAGTTTTAAAGCATTTCAAGCTCATCAACATTTCAAAGTTATTAAATTAGGTTAAATGGTTTCCCAAAAGCTCTACATTTTAATTATCGGCAACTACATTACACAGATGTCCATGGTGTTTTGGGAGTCTATTAGAAAAACCAATTTGCCATAGACAAAAGAAAACAGTTTGAAAAGTGAAAAACTGGAGATTAATTACAGAAATTTCAATCGCACGATGGAGTCCGCTTTTCTGGGAACGAGGAGGATGGGACGTGTATTAAGTCTGTGGACCCTGTCGAGAATGCAATAATGTTCGAAAATAGACAGGAAGAGGTTGATGTTATTCAGGCATAAAAAGAATCCGCTTTGAAATCCTAATAAATCAGTTTTGAAACCAAGCAAGCGAAGGGGAAGGTGAGTCAAGTGGGACGAAATATTACCATCCTCGAAGAGAGGGACTAAGTCTGGAACAGAAAAAAGTGAGCTTGAAAGTAACGGCGAGAGAGAAAATGAGCGAAAGAATGACAAAATTTGCATCTTTAAAGTCTCGAAGTTATTTTAGGACGAAATGAGAAAAGCGTACTGGCAATGATGAAGAAAGGCGCTCGCTCTCTTACAAGCCAGCCAGCCGCATGGTTCATAGCCGTGGCGGCTGAACCGTATGAAAGGAAAAGCGTCTTTTTAATGGAAATTCTGACCTATCTGAGCGGAGATGCCGTGTACGCTCACTTTGACAGAATTCTGAAAAAACGCTGCAGGAAAGTGCGGTAAACAATCTTTATAAAAAAAAACAGCAAGTGCGAATTTATAAAATAAAATAACGGAAATTAATTCATGAAAGATATGATTGGGAAATAACCTCATTATCATTAACTAAAAAAATTGAAAAAAGTTCGAAACATAAATAAAAGACTCAATATGCGTTTTGAAATTAAATGCCTATTATTATGTTTCAATCTCATATTCTTTAAGTTGGCTACTGGGTTGATGGTTTTTAAAAGAAGTTATGACAGAAGAATCAATCCACGTTGAAAAAATCTAAAAATACCAACATTCAAAGATTCATTCTTATTCAATCTTTGAATTTATAGCTGGTTACGTCTAGAGTTAGAAAATAAAATAATGATTATGTATAAAAGAAGCAATAAAAAGCATTAACACACTTAGCACACAACGTAAGAACAAGATTTCATTAAAAATAAAAACACAAAAAATATAATTTTCAAGTTTGAAAATTTCAAAAAAGAATCCAATTAGTTTTAAAGCCTCCCGAAGTTTCTTCTCATCTTTTACACTTTTGCCAATAATAAATCGAAGTAATTCCGTCATTGTAGCCTATAATATATCACGCAAACAATGAGAGTTTTATTATAAATGCAATATCTTGCAATGAATATGGTCTTTGGAAGTTGCTTCTGAATATGCAAACAATTTTCAACCAGCCAGGGAGTTGGGAAGATGACCACCCTCAACTCCAGGAAAGTATAATACTTTTTAAATGAGGGACAGAATGAATGAAGTTTGGAGCCGAGCTGTTCCATCAAAAGCAATATCAAAATGTATTGTCAGGCAAATCGTTTCAGTTAATCGCGGGTGGTGTTGTAGGTGGTGGGTTGGAGAGGGGTGAGTAGTCACCAGAGGGGTTGCGAAGAAAATATTTTCAACAAAAAAGAAATCCTCGGTAATCGTTATGGGGTAAAGTGCTGACGCCACAGATGACAAAATGGGGAGGGCGAGGGAAAGAGGGGTTGAATTGGACTCGAAACGTTATTGGAGCTCTTCTATCCTCTTTCCTAAGCACCCTTCCTCATTCTTGTACCCGGGATTCAGTTATCATCCGTCTAAAGCCGGTGCTTATTCCAAACTGCGTCAGCATCACCAAGATTACCTGCTTCAGATGAGAGCCGATTACGCCATTATCAACCCCCCCCCCCCCCGAATTTCATGTTCTAGTGATAGAAGGGACGAAGAAAGAGAAAAGAGAGTGACTGAAAAATAGAGGAGGAAAGTCAGCATATTTTTATGTATCTTGCATTGTTGTAAAGGAGCTTCAATCGCCTAATCTTATGAAACTTCACAGCAGCGACGTTAAGCAGTAACCTCAACAAAAAATGAAGGGAAACTTTTTAAATAGAGGGAAAAACCTATTTATTGAATAATAATATGAAAAAACTAATTTTTGTCAACGATAAAAAAAATGATGTACATTCAAATTTTAGTCTAAATTTTAGAAAAACTTACTGGTACATAGCGCTCGTCTACTTGCAACGGATAGGAACTGACCTGCAACAAAAGAAAACATAATTCATTATGAATACAGTACAAATTACAATAATATATTCCAGTTTCCACTATTACGACTGGATTATTACATCAACAATCCAGGAGATTTTTCCCAAGTAAAGGAAAAAAACTTCAAACCCCAGATATTTTGACGATTTTTCAGTTGGTTTTGTAAGAATTTCTAACTGTTGAATTCAATTTTATTTCATGACTCATATTTCACAAACAAGTTATATTCAATTATAAATTTCATGGTATTATGGAATCAATATTATTTAAGGTAGGATTCTAATCTCTTATTGTAGCAGGAAGCTCATATTGTGCATCTCCTATTAAATACATTGAAAATTTAATCGCAATTCAGTCAATTATTCCATTTGCTATCTAAAAGCGAAAAATAATGTGTTCAAGTAATTCAGAAAGCATAACTGAAGACATCATACACAAAGGTTATTCAATTGATTCTAATGATGAATAATCATGATGATAACCCATTAAATTAAAGCATAAAACAAAAGTTTTAGTTCAGTAACTTCAGTTCAGTAAATTCAAGAACTTTTTTGAACTATCCATGGTTTTGTAAGAATTTCTAAATGTTGAATTCAATTTTATTCATAATAAACGTCTTTTTATGATTTGTATTAAAATTATAATGATTGTTTTTGTTTAAATAACAAGTACAAGATGAAATCATAACAATAATAATTATGTATTTCCATTGTCTATTAGCATTGTTATTGACATTGCTGACTATTTGTAATACTCCTGAAGACTGGCAGAACTTCAGCAATGAATATTATTTTCCTGGATTTCTTGTTCCATGACGAACTGCGTTGTTAATATTAACTTTTTATGTGAAATTTAACGACTTGCAGTCAAATATTTGTTAAGAATAAGTATAATAACTCACTTAATCTGGCCGAGCGCTTTCGAATCTATGAGTCTACGAATCTCATAGATTCGAAAGCGCTCGGCCAGATTAAGTGAGTTATTATACTTATTCTTAACAAATATTTGACTGCAAGTCGTTAAATTTCACATAAAAAGTGAATATTATTTATTCATTGTATTCGTTAGTATGCATTATATTGATAGCCTATAAGTCTAGTAAAAATAGGAAAAATTCGGGAAACAAATCATGTATAGTTCCAATTTCTTCAGGAATATGAAGAACTGGGCCTAGTATAATATTCCCGAAAGTGTAATACTCCTCATACAAACTTACTATCAATACATGCCATGAGTGCATTTTACCTTTAGAAGTGGAATTCTAAATTATGGTCAGAATTTTAAATGTTATGAATGAATTTAGATCGCCTCAATGTGCTATCACTCGATAAGTTGCAATTGGCCGTTCAAATCTAGGGATTGGGGCCGAGTTTGGTACCAAGAGGTACCCTTCTACCCCTGACATGATTTGGAGCGGAACGGTAGAGTAACTGATAGTATCAGGTCCCAGACCTGAAAATGTCGTACCCGATATTTTGTTTGGTTTGAGTCACAGTAATTCCAGAATTCATCAGGTTCAGTGAATCCATATTTCCACAAATCTTAAAAACGCAATAACTTCTGATTTATTCGAGAAATATTCATTATCGATATATATATATCTATAAATATTCATTCTCAAAGGGGATTTGATATTTTTAATTTTCTTCCTGAAAGAGTTCCAGTATGTGCACAAAAAGAGAGCTAGAATGATAAGTATTTCAAAAAATGAGATATTTTTCATGTTATCTTCTTATATTTTTTTGGCTGACCGTTTCAGAAAATGTTTGAGAGCAACTCGGAAACCGTGCATTTTTTTGTATTTATGCAATGAACAAAGTTTCTAAACTTTGAATTTCCTAACCTAACCTGGACAACACCTATTGATAATACAGTGATGCAGCAGTACTCAATATCGATATACCATTCCACCATTACCAATAATAACTACAAAATACTATATTTCTGAAGAAATATTACTGTTCAATTCCAGATCATTAAACAAAAATCTCTCAAGCTGAACCTCCGGCTTTTTGGAATTTGTATGTAATTAATACCTTAGTGGATAGTGATAATGTTTTCATGGAGAATAAGTTGGAAACCACGGAAGTAAGAGAAAACGCGCATTACACAGGCGGAATAGCTTCAACGAAGCCTGCACTAATTAATGAAAGACGACTAACAAGGCTGGCAGCCATCATAGAGGGATGTTGTCGTTTGAAACCCGATCAGTTCCACGGCACAGACAGACAGCCAACGATCGAAAGGAGTTTCGGATAAAAAGGGGAGCATTTTTACTAATGATAATTAAAAGGACGGACATCTCGGAAAACGACGGTGTACAGAAACCCGATGACAGGCGAAGTAAAAAAAATAGTCCCTACTACGACAAAAAACAAAAACAAAAAGTAGGCAGCCTCCAAAGTACAGAGTAGAAGCGTCATCAGCGAGCGGAATCGTATTGCGGTCTCAGTTGTCAATAGATTGAGCCTACTGAAAACTTGCCTTTGGTAAAGCTTAGTACAGAACTAAACGTTAACCCTCAGATAAGGCAACATAATTAATGAGTCGCTAACACTAAGCGATGCTTTGTTCATTCTTGACTCAAAAGCCATTACATAGGTAGCACTTACTGCCATACAAATGCACGCCTATTTTAATAATTAATACTTATCAACTCAAAATGTTCACCTTTGTTTGATTCATGCTTATAATAATAATTACAAATGAATGTAATTTTCAATTAAAATGTTGCAACTCAATAATTCAAATAAAGTGAAATTGCATGAGCCATAAACAATAATCAAGTTCATAGACAATTGCTTACCTTTAAAGTCGTGAGTAGCAATTTAAACTCAAGATATGAGGGGTAATGAGGATCATAACGTCGTCTCATTTTCCGTACCAAGTCCAGAAGACAGCCACTTTAGTCAATGTCACATTTCTGGAGTCTAAGTTCCATACTTATGTTAATAATTTCTATTAACTTGTTATATCAACACTGGAGAATGTTTTCAAGTAGAGGATAAAAAGTTAAACAAACAAAAAAACGAATCGGGTAAACGAAAAACACTAATTATTTAGCTACACCTATTAACCCTATCCAATTTCAGTTACGTCAAACTAAAAAAACACTAATATCAAATGCTTATTTGCATATTATATAAACTAATTAAGAAAATTTGAGTTACTTCTATAAGCAGACTACAATCCGACACGCACGACGGATGAATGCCAACTGAAACTATGCAGTTTCTAGTGCGAAGGTGGAAGTTTCTCACCCTGACAAAGGTTCATTGAACTCAATGGAAGGGAAGACAATCCACCACCACTGCACTGTCCAGAAATATATGACAACCTGTGAGCAGGTTCTACAGAGACCATTCATAAAATACGAGGAATTGCGGCCGAAAGTGGCGACACAGCTTTCTGACCATCCGCCATAAATAACCAAACAATCACAATCAGTCCAAAATAAACATGGCCGGCAAACCTACTTGGCCAAACTAGGAACGGAAAGATTTCCACAGACATACTTGTCCGAAAAGGTGACAGGCAGATTGTATTTGAACAATAGAGGAGTTAGGCCTACGAATGACCGGAAATGGACAAGGGGCTTGGAATATGTTCTAAAGATTGGAGTCCTATCTTTCTTCTTTCCAATATTATAATCCTAACTTGTTCTCATTTGAGCAAAGAAATTCAAATAACCATAATGTGTGCTGGTGCCCTTTCCAGTAATGAGAAGTAGAATTTTGATTTCATATAGACAAAGACAATTGACACAGTATTTTTAACTGGATATACAACTATTATATAGTTCTTAGTTCTTCAATTCACAATAGACTATACTATTGTACAATCCAGTTACTTTATAGAATATTTTTAAATTTTAGACAATATTTCCAAAAAGGTTAAATTTAAGATGAAGAGAACTTCAAAAAGACAAAATACCTAGTATCAGAAGGTGAGGCAAGAGATCTTTGTATAGGTGCTCAAACAATAAGAAAATGTGATGAATATAAATACCTTGGAAGTATTATAACTTCTGAAGGCAATTCAAAGAAAGAAATTACAAATAGTATTGGGCAGACTATACAGGCAACACAGAGACTCGAATCTATGCTCTGGTCAAAAACTATAAAAACCCGCACCAAAGTTTGAGTTCACAACTCCATTGTACAGAGCATTTTGATTTATAAGTCAGAAACATGGGAAATCACCAAAAAAATAGCCAGAAACTAAATGCGGTAGAAATGGATTTCCTACGTATGAGACACGCGCAAAGAATAAATGATGAACGGTGGCCCAAAAGATATAGAATTGGAATCCACCAGGAAGAAGAAAGAGGGGTAGACCACCTGAAACATGGATAAAATGTTACAGCTCATGGCATGAGCTGTAAAATGAACTCGCTGTATATATTAACATTTTTCAAGTATAATAACATTTTTCAAACACCTAAATAAAAAATATTGTATTATTTAAAAAAATATATTTATATTACACGAGATATTGCATTGTACATTTTTAATCAGTGGACAATTCTACCCCATCCAATTAGATAACACACACGTTTTATGCCAATCAAATTATTGAACAAACATTTCTATGAAAAAAAATATAACGGAGTCCAGCAGTTCAAAACAATTTCCAAGTACAGTGGGCCGCTATTCTTTTCGAAAGAGAATAATATTACGGGTTTCAACACTAAAATGATGCTGGCAACACTTGAAAGTGTCACAAAACTTTATTTACACAATAAATCAATGAAACAATTCAATAACTTTCAACTTTCAAAGGATACTCCAATGACAAAATAAATCACTGTCAAAAACTAATATCAATAACTGTCAATAGGTCGATCTATTACATTTAATAAATGTCCAATAAACTCTTCAATACTGAAACTAGTCCAAAAGACATTTAGACACAGTCCAAAGACGTAATAATCTATCACAATTAGGCCGGGTTCACACGAGCTACAATCGCGCGATTGTAGCCAGAGAAATTATTGTGACGGGCAACAGCCTCGCCAAAGCAATATAAATCGCAGAGCTGTCGCCGACTTTTTTCCTAATACAAATACGAAAAACATAAAAATTTCAGATATTCAATTTTTTTGAATGGATACCAGAAGTCGTAGCCTAATATAGGTTGACGGCGAGTAAAAACCTGACAGCACAAAGGGTCCGAGACACTTTCACTGATCGCAAATAGATGATAATCACGTCAAAAAGTAGGGCTTCAAAAATCGAGCATGCTGTAGCAGATTTTCGATTTATTGCATTAGGAGCAGCGATAAGAAGAGGGTTCAATCATAGAGCAGAGCAGAGCGGAGCTCAGTGTCATACGGTGGAAAGAAGCCTGCTGAGAGCACGGCATCTGCGCTTAAAGGGCCTAATATTGTTCCTGTCCCTTGGCCTGCTATTAGTCGGATAGGGATTTCCAGATATTATCAGTTATGCTTTTAGAGTTGTTGTTCGTTCTTCTTTCAGTACTTGTTTATTAATTCAAACAAATCGCGATTAGGCGAGTAGTGTGGTGGATAGGTGAATGGGAGGGGGTGGGGGAAGAACCATTAGTGCGCGGGAACATTGTAATTACATCGTGTGCAAGGATTAGGGTCCGCCCTTGCGCAGGGCACAATAGATAAGTGGGAGCGTTTTTCAAAAGAGAGGGGTGGATTTTCAAATATACAAAGCCAGCAGCACAATGATATCTATTGACTAATGTACACTGAGTGGAGTGCGACCGTTCTTGTTCGGTCAGATCGCTCTCACCCCTTCATCATCGACAAGGGGGTGAGGAGGGTTGGGAGGTGGTATCGGGCCATCTGATGATGAAGACGCAATGACAATGAGAGAGCAAGCAAGCCGGGAGAATAGTAGGCGTACGCGCCCCCCGGCGAGAGCAGGACGACGTACGTACGCCCCCGCACAAAAGCATGCGGACAACTTTCAGTCGCTAAATAAACACAAGCTCACGCACACACTCTCACTTCCTTGTCATCAGGCAATATCACTACAAGCGAGCTCACTAAGCGTGTACACAAATTCCCAGTAATTAATAATAGTGCACAAATTCCTATTTTCAGTCCATTATTTAAATTTTTAATTAGTAATATTTTGAGTGACATTTTCCCTCTATAAGTTTGACTATTCAGAATCATCATATGTTTTTATTTGCCTACTACTTCCACTTCTTTTTCTTCTACTTATTTTTCTTGTTCACCAGACACCAGACACGAATTCCAACTTTAGCAACTGAACTTCCTACTCCCCTCTTCTTCTTTCGCTTTCCTCTGGCAACGTTTGCCTCTTAAAAAGGAAGCCAGAAGTGCTGTCTTTGATGCATTCACTTACCGCTTGCCGCTTTTTGGGGTAGCATGAAACAAGCCTCTCAAAATCAAATGGTGTGAACACAGCCAACAAATGCACATCTCACCTTGTAATGCCTTCTTCACCATTCATCGGTCTAAATCTTCAATACTCGCTGGTCTAAATATCCAATAATAGAAACAACAATAGAAAAATAACTTTTTTTGGAAGTTGGACAGTTATTTAAGACAACTACTTCTATAATATGATTATTATGATTTAATCCAATAATTCTATTTAGAAGAATATTTATTTAGAAAAGAGAGATTAGATTAGATTTCTTTATTCATGTAAGTTTACAAATTTCGCATAATATGATTAGAGAGAGAGATTAGATTATAGATTAGATTATATTTCTTTATTCATGTAAATTTACAAATTGCATGTGAATGGTTAAAATCAAAATTATCAACATCACATAGATATATACAGTAGTGAACTCAGAAAATACTATTTTTATAGTGCAAAGAATTATGTACAATGATCTTATTTGTATGATATTAATTACAATAATGACAATCTAAGTGATGCAATTACATGAAATGGCGAAGTTTGGACAAGGATTCGTCCATTCTTGACACTTAACCAGTAAAGTTTAAGAGAGAGTTGTTCTATCTGAATTTAGTTGCAGTTATTTTTGTTACAGTATAAAAAGAGCTTATTATAAAAGTAGCTGATATGTAATTAAGATGAAAATAAAGAATAATTATAAACTATGAATTTTAAAATAAATTAATTATGATAATGGTAATGGATGATGAAAAGAAGAGATAATTTAAAATAGTTGTTTCTATACAAGTTTTCTTAGATGAATTGTGGTGTGTGATGAAACAATTTTCAATAATCTATAAAAAAATATTATATACAAAGAAGGTGAATGTTTTTGTGGTTTCATGCAGTTGCTCTAGGGTTGGACAGATGCAGTCATTTTCTCCATGAGATATTTTCTGATGAGATAAAGCCCGCTCGACTCTCAATGCACCTGATAAGAGAGAGAGAGAGAGACAGAGTGATTATATCCAATTAAAAAATGTAAAATTAAGGAAACTTTATTTGGATATGATAATGGGAACCACGTCCATCTTCACATCAGTAGAGCCAAGCTTAGTAGATCTGTGCTACATATTACGACATAAGTGTTTCTATTTTTGTTTTCTATTTTAGGTATTAAATTGGAAATCATTATATGCATCCACGAATACACATGACAGTGTGGGCAGTTAAGTAAAACTCAGGTATTGGTATCTCCTGCAAATAAAGTTATTTTGGAGCAACGTTCGCCAGTGATATGTTTATATATTTTTTTCTCGTTATATGTTAAACAGATTAGACCTGATTCCTTGTACAGTACACGCAAGCAGTATTTGCTGACAGTAATTACATGACAAGACATAAAAAGCAAACAAGGCGGTTTCAAAATAGAGACGCAGTTAGTTAACTGCTTCGTGGAGGAATATCGCCAAAGACGAAACGGTATTTCCGGAGATCCGACAATAACTGCTCGCTGTAATGCCCCCAAGCGTTCATTCGTTCGCAGATAGTAAAAGATTCAGTGAGTCACTTGACTCGGATAAAACTCATTTGTCATCTGCGAAACCAGAGGATGAGCATAAGAAACGAACTCTTTTCACAGAGGTTATTTATTGAATGAGGTGTAGTCTAATATTAATAATCAAAATCAATTAATTTTCCTTAAAAAACAAAATACAGATTTGATAATACAAAATATTCATTTTTACATAAATATGGAAATTACACTGCAAGGTCGGGGACCAGTGCGCAGTGTAAGTGTTGTTTTTTTTATTAATTAGAAAAATTGAAATTTTAGAAAAAATTGAGGAATTATTACAAGTTTCAAGTACAGTAACAGTTAACTATGATGACAGATTAGACCTGATTCCTTGTACAGTACACGCAAGCAGTATTTGCTGACAGTAATTACATGACAAGACATAAAAAGCAAACAAGGCGGTTTCAAAACAGAGACGCAGTTAGTTAACTGCTTCGTGGAGGAATATCGCCAAAGACGAAACGGTATTTCCGGAGATCCGACAATAACTGCTCGCTGTAATGCCCCCAAGCGTTCATTCGTTCGCAGATAGTAAAAGATTCAGTGAGTCACTTGACTCGGATAAAACTCATTTGTCATCTGCGAAACCAGAGGATGAGCATAAGAAACGAACTCTTTTCACAGAGGTTATTTATTGAATGAGGTGTAGTCTAATATTAATAATCAAAATCAATTAATTTTCCTTAAAAAACAAAATACAGATTTGATAATACAAAATATTCATTTTTACATAAATATGGAAATTACACTGCAAGGTCGGGGACCAGTGCGCAGTGTAAGTGTTGTTTTTTTTATTAATTAGAAAAATTGAAATTTTAGAAAAAATTGAGGAATTATTACAAGTTTCAAGTACAGTAACAGTTAACTATGATGAAAAATTTTGAAATTTCGAAACAGTTAAGTAAAACGCAAAAAAGCAAACAAGTTATACATTTTTAAATAAAAAATCTGAAAAACTGGAGAAAAACGCTATTGTGAATAAACATGACTATAGCAACATAATACTTGTGCAATACAACTATATCGAAAATCATTAATACAATTGTGACAATAGATCTGTTATACCATCCAGAACATAATCTCCTGAAACCTCCACATTCATGCACTCGCTCAGAAAAGGAGTTCAGCGATATCAGACTCCTTGATCTATTTTTCCATCTCAATAATGAGATTCTCATTAATGTTTTTGATTATAAAGTGAAGAGGGATGACATTTACTAATCTGGAAGAAGTGTACACGAACTGTCTCCTACAGACATTCAGATTTATTCTGGAGGATTCAAATGTTATGCTAGATGGTCTAAGGTTATAAATTGAGTGCCAAAAATTATACATATCTTTATTTTTGTTTATGTTAAGCAATAAACTTTTCATGTAGAGTTGCCTAATGGTTAAAACATTGAATTCTAGGAACGTGTAGGATAAAGTCTAGGCTTGCCTAATATTGTTTTTATCAAATGCTTCTGTATTATGAATAATTTATTCAAGTGACAGTTCACCGCACCACCCCATGCCAGTATACTATATTGTAGTATGGACTGAGCATAGGCAAAATAAATCATTCTTGTTAATCTAGAATTTTTCAATCTATTAAGGTTAAAAAATTTATAAATGAGGTATTTCATACCGTTACACATGTGATCAATATGTATATCCCATCTTAAATTTGGGTCTAAAATATACCAAGATACTTTGCTTTTTTGACTTTTTTTAATTCTGGACACTGACAAGGAGCTTGAGAAGCGTGATTACAGTTGAGTGAGTGGATCTTAATATATTCCAAATTAGTTGATTGACCACTTACATTAGGTGAAAATGTCATGAACATACTTTTTGTAACATTAAGTGTCAATAAATGTTTGCTGAACCAAGATTTAACTATTTTCATTTCTTCCTCACTAGACATTATAACATTATCCCACGAATGACCAGTAAATGTTAATGTTGTGTCATCTGCAAAGAAGACTATAACACCATTCTTTATATCTAATTTAAGTAGCTCATTTATATAAATCAAGAATAGCATGGGTGACAATACCGTTCCCTGAGGCAAACCATATTCAGATAGAAATTGTTTGCTCGTTTCATTTTCAAATGTAAGATATTGACAGCGTTCTTTAAGATAACTAGTAAATAACTTGAAAGGAACACCTCTAATTCCTAGATTCTCCATTTTCATTGATACATTGATAATTCATCAGATTTTCAAAGAATGGGAAAAATAGTACAAAGAATATTATGAATTACGAAATTATATGTTAATTGGTCTTAAGTTTTGCAATTTTGTAAAGAAAATAATCAATCGAAAGTTTAATAATAAATTAAAATATTCAAGATTCAAGATAATACAACTAGTTGTTCAAATATTCTCGTTATACTGATCGTGAAGATCATATACCTCGTGAATATGAATTTGGATGCATGTTTGCTGTTGCATGAGGTTCATATAGCATCAAATTTAATAGTCGATGAGATGAATAGTAGATGCAGACCAAAAGTATTGGTTACCGGAAAAAAAGAGAAGTAAATTTTTATTTACGTTTTTGGCACATGAAGGAGGAGAAGAACTTCCAACATAATCTACATATAGCGTATACTTATCCTACAATAATATAAATCAGTAAAAGAAATTTCAATACGCACAGTATTTGTTGTGTAATAAAAAGTTACTGCTTGGATACTATGTACACAATGAGTAAAAAGCCTAAACCAGGGGTGCCCACAGGGGAGGGGGGGTTATGACGCAGACAGCGTCACTGAAATTCTTGGGGGTTCTAAAAAAGTTGGGGAGGGGGGGGGGGAAAGTTGATTGAAACCGTGTTTAACGTGACGACATTGGAAAATATATATTATGAAGTCACCATATAGAATGTCAATTAATGACAATAGATTTATAATTATTATTATACTGTTGAATATGAATTAGCTAAAATAGTTATGTTTAGGATTTGTGCAGAAAGTTATTAAGCTATTTCTTTTTTACCTTTACAAAATTTTTTTACCTATGTAAAGAATCCAGGGCTTAGTTTCAGCCGGAGCACACCGGACTGGAGCTCCGGCTATCTAAATCAATAATAAAATCATTTATTTTAAACCAGATCTGAACTAGCTTGTTATTTTGTATATTATGTAAAATTGTATGTGCATTACTAAACATGCTCAAATGCCTTAAAAATGCACCAAGTCAAGTGTAATTTTCAAACATTTTCCGGGGGAGGACCCCCGGTGAGTCACAGCTCCAGCCTTTCTCAATTTAGACATTAAGCCCTGGAAGAATCTCAAAAAATATACATACATTTTGTATATTATCGACTGCGTTTGAATTTTTTCAATACCTATATAAATCTTCTTTTAGTTTTAGAAAGAATACGTGGGCTTTTTTTCGAATTTTTTCTGGTGGCGGGGGGTGCTTATTTATGGGGGGGATGTTGCTAAATTTAGGGGGGTGTCATTTAGGGGGGAAGGGCACCCCTGCCTAAACACTATTTTAATCAACTGAAGGATAGATATTTCGACCGAATCACACAAAAAGTTCCTCATTTCAAGTGTATTATTAATAAGGTGTAGCAATTGCTATAAATAAGTGAGATGAAATGGATGGGATCGGCTAGTGAAAGAGGTGGTGAAGATTTCAAGCATGTGGCATCATCAATTGGTTATAGTGCAGGTGAACACGTAGCCTAAATTGATTGCAGATACCCATAATCGATTAGGTTCACGTTTAATTCGTTCTGCATTGCGCATCACAAGCTTCCGAATTGAAAATGAAATAGAACCTTCCACCCTAAACTTAACTGTAGTTTGAAAAGGACAAAAAGCCACGACCGCCGTGAAGTAATGATTTGTGGCACATCTTTAGAAAGCCATGTACTAGGAAGGAGCTTCGACTTGGATTACCGAATTGGCAGATCACTTCATAAGTAAGTATTTTAATGATTTTTAATTGTGATAGCCGCGAGCCGTAGCAGGTATCTGTTCAATCAGAGAGATAAGCTGCGTTCTCGTAGGTCCTGTTTGTAACGGTGACCGATTAGATCGGCCAGCAAAAAAGACACTTTTCTCTGCTGTAAAATCACTTACCGGTGGTTCGGAACCCACCTAAAACTGTAGGTCCAACTCATCAATCATAATCATCCAACTCATTACCCACGCACAGGTCTCAGACCTATGTGGGCTTCATCCTAGAAAAAATATATGAAAAACTACATTCTACTGTTACGGGTTCTATGAATAAAATAATGCTGGCGACACTTGAAATGTAATAAACACTCGCACTTTATTTACATCAATTACTTACAACGCGCACTAATCACAAGAAAAAAATCATCAACCTTCAGCTAATAATGGATTTTCAGTACAACTGTACAAAAATTAATCACTAACTATGAATCGACAATAATAAACGACTATCCAATGAACTAAAACGAAATGTCTAAAAACAGTTAAACACTCAATAAATAAATGGAAGGCTTACGGAGCACAGTCTGTATTTGATTTTGTACAGTATTTGATAATCACAATAATATTGAAAATTAATAATGAAACGGTGACTTCTAGACATAGCCTGTGAACAGTAGACCACACGCCCAAGAAATAAAAATACTTGCACAGAGGAATATACTCGATGTAATCAATTATAATTACCATTGCAAAATTAAACACAATCGTCAGACCTAACCATGATTCAATTTGCGTTGTCTATTTCATGTCGGTTTTTATGATGGAGAAGCTAATTTTAAAAATCATGTTTCCTAAAGAAGAAGGCCAGTGTGCCAGCATTGTTTTTCTTTTTCAATATCCTTCAAATGCAGGCAAATTTTTAAAATTCCAACATATACAGATGGCGCAAAATATCTGTGCGCGTGGAAGCTTGCCTCTACAGTTGGGATGAAAACATCGATTGTAGCGAGAGAAATGCTGACTGAATACAGTGGTAGACGATGTTATTCGAAAGGCAAGCATACACTTTTTATAAGAGCTTCATTTATTATGAGTCCATACCTCTCAGATCACATTCATCATGTTTCATCACATTTGGCAGCGTAATATTTCCATGGAAGGACCTAATTTATTGTTGATAGAAGGTAGTAGAACAAAAATATAACAAATAGTAAATCGTAGAATGTAGTCTTGTTCGAGATCGGAGTGGCGTTGTGACAGGAAGAAGCGGTACAGAAGAGTACCGAGAGCATATAGTGTGGGATCGTGGTAGTTCAAGTTACAGTGACAATTAGTGAAGCCTAACTATTCTTGTAGCCATTAATAGAAACTAATTTTAAAAGTTCTAAAAAACTTGAATATGCAAACTTTCATCACGTATTACAGTACTAGCCATAAGCGTATCCAGAAATTTTCAAGGGGGGGGGTCCACTTCACCAGATTTGTCCTCTCACCCATAGGCGTAACGAGGGGGGGTTTTGGGGGTCGTAACCCCCCCATTGCTTGGAAGAAATTAAAAAAACAATTAGAAAAAGTAAAAATTAGAAAGATTATTTATTTAATTTGAAGCTAATGTAAAGGAACCTGTAGCTGACACCTCCTTAGTAAGTCAATTCATGAATATTATCTATTAACTTTGGAACTATTGTCTGGATTAATAAAAAAAATTTCAGAATATATCTTTTTTATCTATTTTTTCTTCATAATTATATTTTGTATAGTATATATAACTGTCAAAGTTCATAGCAGCAGTATTTTAGTTCTATTTTATAAGATATTGTTATTGTCTTTTCTTATTTACTGTATAATTGTTAAAAAATTGAAACATATTATCCACAAATTTTACAGATTGAACGGTCTGGGGGCATTTGGATATCTTGCGTTTAAAATACTTTGCTTATGCTCAGTCTGTATTACAGTATGGAATTAGGGTATGGGGTGGGGCATTGGACACACATTTCAATAAAATTTCCTTGATTCAAAGGCACATAATAAAAGCTGCACTCGGTCGACCCAGACGGTACCCCACACAGCTTATTTTCAAAGAATTCCCAGTTCTAACAGTTAAACAACTATATGTAAAGAGCATTATAGTGTATATAATTAAAAACAGAAACCTATTTGAACCACAAACAAGAACGTACAATTTTCGTATTCAATCTAATTTTCAAATTAACAGAACTGACCTGACTGTATGCCGGAGACAATTCCCTTACACAAGCAATAGAATGATCAATTTAATGCCGGAGAACTTATTGACGGATAAAATAACAAAAACTAGCATTAAAAAAATGGCAGAATGGATTAAATCATCGAATGTATCTCAATCCATACACATATAAAGTACTGTTAACTACCACTATTACAACCATAATTAACTGTTAGTAAATTTAATTTATTAATTACTGTATTTTGTGAAGTCCTAAATAAGCATAAATATTTACTTCGTAGCACAACTCAGGATCAATCATCCAATGTATAAAGCACAGAATGCCTACTGCATCTGTACTATAAAATGCTTCGTAATTGTTATACATTTGAATTCAGTCTGTTTTCGTTTTCTTATTTGATTTGGTTCATATTATTCATATTAGCCATTTTATTCATTTGTTCATCTTATTCATATATTTTCATTTCAGTTTATATCCATATGTACTTTCATTTCAATAAATTATTTGTATTGTATCTTGAAAGTTGTTAATGATGCTCGCTGCCAGCACTCAAACCTAGGTTTTGCAGGCAGCGCCTAAAAATGTTATTGACAAAGTTTATTCTATACGAGTATACAGTACTTACAGAAATTGTTTTGTTTTTATTATTTGTGAATAGCTTTGTCATTGTCTATTATGATTTGATGTATTTTTTATATTATGGCAAATAAAGAATTATTATTATTATTATTATTATTATTATTATTAAATTTCTGATGTTGAGAGACAAACCATTCCTCCACACAGGCTATAGCCTAATGAGGAACAAACTTAAAAATTTTATTGTATTCTATGTTTTTAATATTTTTATTCGAGTGAATAAAGTATTTGAATTTGAAAAAAAATTCACTCAAGTCATTTAAAGGGCTAATTGAAATTGGAATAAATTTCGATACAAATTTATTTTTTATTTTAAAATCACTTGACATCTATACCAATAGCTGACACCCCTTTTTTTTGTCACCTCCAGTAGCTGATATACGTATCAGGTAAGGAATGAGCTTATTTGATTTCATATATATCAAATAATGGTAATCATACATATAAAACATATACTAGCCTACACATACTGGAGATATCAACAATAATTTCAAATAAAATTTCAGACATGGTCCCCAGTGGCTGACATACCACGTCAGCTACTTGTGTATGTGCTGAAAAATATACTTAATACGTTGACATCCCCCCAATTAACATAAAATATGAAAATCATCCCCTAATAGGTGAACTCAGGGTATAATCAACATATATTCAAGCTCTAGCATTCTAAGCATTAGTTAATTTTAAATAATGATTATTTTGACAGTACTTTGAGATTTTCAAACACTCTTACTTCGATATTTCCTAAAGAATTCCACCTAGAAAAAAAGGATTCTTGTCTGACAGCTTATCCTCAAAGTATTTTTCCCCATCAAAAATGATGCCTAGCACAGGATTCAATGGTACCAGTTTATGCACAAAATACCAGTTTAATTCTCAATGGTTTGAATTTTAAAACTACCCACTATGGCCTTAATAATAAGAAAAAATATGAAAATGTGTCAGCTTCTGGTTCCTTTACCCTACATGATTATTGTATAATATATATTATATCTATATTCTGAGATTTTTTGATGAGAGTTATATGTAAGAGTGGTTGACCGGGGGGGGGGGGGGGGTTTAACCCATAAGTCAACTCTAGTTACGCCACTGCTCTCACCTACATACAACACTCCTTGACACAGTGTACTTTTGAATTATGTGTGGACCATCCAATGTTGGAAAAACCAATACCGTTTTTATTAATTTATTATTTGCTGAAAATGGTGATAAATTTTTACATTTATAATTACTTACCAAATCTCACCAGCAAGACTAGTAAGAACTTTTCAAAGAAATTATGAGTCAAGTCCCTGAGATTGGATTCAATTTGTTTCAACATAATGAAGAAATCATTGATTGAAATCGCCTGATTGATTTCTAAACTATCACAACTACTGTTTGAGGATGAAGTCGATGTTTCTTTAATTAATTATTCATGTTTTAACTGTTTTTGCGCAAAAGTAATGGATTAAACGCGATTGTTTTCTTTTTTCAGCCAAAACAAACTTAAAACGAGAAATAAAAAATCCAATTGAAAAATTCAAAACTAATATTAAACGGCAATAATTATTTTATTCACTATTAAAACTTGTATAAATGCACGATTGTATGGTATTGTACCAAGACCGAGAACGTAATTATTAATCTTACTTCAACACCGACCGTGATCCACGCAGAAACTGAGCTGTCGTCCACTTCTGGACAGTAGAAAAGCTCAAACGGAAGTCTATGAAATCATTTTGTTATTTTATCATGGAAAAAGAATTCACAATTTCAACATCTGCGAGCTATGCTACTATAATAAGTTTTTTTCTAGACTAATGACTTCTCCCAGTTTTGTTATGAAATTCTAACCCACTCTTTCTCGATAATGTACCATACATTAAAGTTTTCTCCTATATCGTATAAAGATAGACTAAACATGCTTCAATAATGACTACAATACCAGCCGCCATGCTCAGCTCTCAACACTCCAATATTGTAATATTAATTCCGTCTAGATTAAATTTTGTTCATTAGAATTATTCCCAAGAACTTTTCCAACAGCAAAAAAGCATTCTATCTAGTGCTTAGTCATCTCAAATGGGGGGGTCCGGACCCGGGGACCCCCCCCTTGAATACGCCCCTGAGTACTACTAATTGAGTACTACTGTTCCCCACATTTATAGAGGAATACGAGAAACGTATTCATCCAATATCAAATTTCCGAGACGACATTACTGAATTAGTTTCCAAGTTTGTAAAGGTTGACTCCTCCGGCCAAGCCACAAAAGGGCAAGACGTAAGATGGGGATAGTAGGCCTTTGTCCTGCAACCTGCGACCAATGCATGTCAGGTTTCGGCTAGGAAAATCTCAGACCCCTCACCAATCAATCAAACCGTAATCACAGGCTTTCGACACAGCGCACTCCATTCACCAACTCCTACTCCAATCCCAGTAATGTATTGGATCCGTATATCTTTGATAGGAACGGCTGGGTGGAATGAAGCCCCTTCTGAACTTACCACAAGAGCAGGAGAATGATACTGCCAGCTATTGTTGTCTTGCAGTGGCCAAAGCTATCATAACAACAATGACCGGTCCACAATAGAACTCATGTCACAGATACTTTTTCGAATCCAATTATAATCAATTGAACAAGATTTGTCAACTATTAACATAACACATGATTTCATACTGCATAGTGTTAATTGTAAAGAAAGTTTTCCTAACAAAACAAATTTTGTTTAAAGAAGGCTGAAGACGAAAAGATTTCCAGCCATAATTTGCATCAAATTATTTACAGGATTTTAATTAATTTGTATTAATGACAATAATTTATTATTATTATTACAAGATAATAATTTGTAATGCAAATAACCTGTGATTTGTATTACGGATTTTAGCAAATTGAAGACAAATTTGACATTTTGTGGCTTGTGACTATTGTTTATTGTAATTGATGTGCTTTTCAAGTGTGATGATAATTTACCAATAATACCAATAACGAAATCCATTTTAAAACGTCGATTGGATTTGGCCAGTCCAGGATCGAGCCAAATTGGATAAAATTAATCAAATAGTAGTTCCTAGCCTATAAGGAAAAATCGACTTTATTCTTAAATTAGTGTTGTATCAAAGTAGAAGATGAATAAAAAAGTATTTAATTTTCTATGAAAGATGGAAGACTGACGAAAGGCTTCAATAAATTCCTCTTCTCTCCAATTGCGAAGAATTGTTTATCTTGAAATTCATTCCACGAAATTATGAGAATCAGTATAATGCGACCAAGTTAAGGAAAATCAATTTATGAATAAAGAGATCCTTGCAAAGCAATGGTAACAGCATTTTGTCGCCACTCAATTACTGCCATGTTTCAAAACAAGTTTCATCAGCAGAAAGAGCGCTATCCTTTTACAAGTGAAAATGAAATTTCAAATCGTTGACGAATGAATACTAGGCGGAACTCGATGAGAGGCTGAGAACTCTAGCAGAAGTTGTTCATATAATGCCATGACGACGATAACAATGATTATGGTTGATTCAATTTGTAATTTCGTTTGGTTGGTTGGTTTTCTACAAGAGAGTTTATATTGAAATAATTAACGAGGAGCTTTTGATCCGTAAAATGTGTAGCAGCGGTAGTGACGTGAAGGATGAAGAACGACGAGAGATTTGAATTTGAGTTGAGAGGCAGCAGCTTCAAGTGAAGAAGGGTTTTTGCAGGCGAAGAAATGAACAAGAATACAGAACGAGAAAAGGGTGTCTGGTGGGGGAAGGGGTTCTGGGAACTCTGTGAAGGGTCGAAAAGGGACTAGACTCTCTGTCATTTCATATTTGCACGGCCTTATTTTCCGGAATAAGACGAGCGCCAGCTATAACAGGCGCGAGGGGGTCGTGCCCTCGCCGGTACACCCCCCCGTTCCGGGGACCCGTCGCCCTTAAAAACCACCCGAATGGGCGCACGGCGGGAACTGAACAGCTTCGTAATTGGACATGCAAGAATGCACTACAATAATCATGTTAAAGAACTCCGTCGGAGCTCGTGGATTTATTATTTTACCTCTGGCTGAATGACGATTTCGATTGAGGGCTCACAGTCGTCGTTAGTGACGCCCACAAACCTCTCCCCTCACCACCACCCACCAAACAAACACCCTACGACATTCGGAACTGAAATACAGTACAAGACACCATCCATCCGCCAAGTGAACAGGACTTAATTAACGGTGTCTATCTTGCACAAACACCGCCAGGCTACGTTTCCATTTCTGAAAGACCGCATTCGATTGAAATGATAAATAGAACTCTACTCGCTCAACTCCGAAAAAGAAATCTACGAAATCATTAATTGCAGAGTGCATAATAAAGTATCTGAGAACAGAAGTATTAAGATTGAATTAGATGAATTCAGATGAAACACTTCAAGAGGATCAAGAGGACTTCATTTTTTCGTGATCTATCAGAGGAGATTCAGTCACAACTTGAACCGTTACGTGTGATCAGAGCTAGAAATAATTTGATGAAATACTGATTTGTCGGGAATCTACCCAGAAACTGATCATCAGAGAACACTATTGGCAGCTATTGGACTATTTCATCGCATATCATGAAAAATGGATGGTTAAATTCTGATTAGTTTAGTAGTTTTGCTGGCTCACAAATATGTTGGATGCTGGGCATCATGCTATAAAGAAAGTTATCGTCAGTCACTTACGAATCAGGCAAACATATAAAAATTATAGAACGTGAACATAACGAAATGTTCTCAAGGTGTGCCAGTTCAATTACTGAATAGATCAGAATTTTCGTTTCTCGTTTCAAGACACAACAAACAGAGCAAATTGAAAGCTATGACGATGAACAAATATAAAATTAAATCCAAATACAGTATGCCAATGGAAAACGAGTATTTTAAATTTTGGTGGGTTTTCAATGTTCATTTGCATTTACACAATTTTCGAAAATTTCGCTGCAGCTGTTCCTTCCTCCAAAACTCTAGGACAACACTTTTGGAAACTCTGCTTCATTGACTGTCCCTGTACACACAAGTGTCTCATCCATCGCACTGATGAAATCCAAGACTAAACGATATCTGAACAATCTTTCTACTAAAGACAAAAAAGAAGCTTTTAGGCTCCTCAATAGCCAGAGTACCCGTGAAGCAGTCATAGACGTCTTGTAGGAGAGGGAGAGAGATAAGACGAGACAGTCGGATAATGAGCAAGTCGGATGGCAAGAATAACAAGTCGAAAACGTCGCGAAACAAAAGAACGAGGAAGAGGCTGAAGTGAGGAGTGAGAGGAACGCTTACTGCTGATACAAAAGTCGGCAGAAAGTCTCCCGTAGCGACTAGGCGGAGGCACTCGGCTCCCGTCTAGTCTTCTCCTCATTCTTTGTGAGGAGTCTTTTTGTTGAAAAGCTGTCGAGGACAGACGCTGTCGACCGGTCGGTCCCTCCTCGCAAACAATATCCTCCCGCTAAGACAAAGCAAAGCACCGAGAGTACCCTCTCACCACTCCACTCCCGGACAAGCAAATCCTATCCCATTTCCGATCCGCGCAATACGAATTACCTCTGCAACGGGTGGAAAACTGTGGGAATAAGAGAGCGTGGAAGAGAAGATCTGCCACGGACGTCGCCTATCATTATTAAAACCCGACCCTCTCCACCCAGCGATCCTTTAATTGCAGAAACAAGCCAAGGAGGACCCGTTCAGTTCAGTACAGTTCACCAACTTCCCCAAAAGCAAGTAAATTCGCAGTGCACCCTTTTGTTTCACGTTCCACTTAGGAAATTACTTTCTTCCCCGACGAACTACAAAGTAAAACCTCGATTTTCTGAATATCGCCATGTCGATTGAATGTATTGGGAATGAGTTGGCGGCTTTTGTTTGTGAGATGGAACCGCTTAGAAACTACTCTTCCCAATCGGTTGCTGTTGGACAATGATCGTCTATAGTTGCTAGAGCTGGATTTTTATCTCAAGGAAACACAAATATTTTTATTTTTTAATTACAACACAGAGATTAAAACTGTTTATACATCTGAATCGAAGCTGGTTTAATGAGCAGAATTAGTCAATGAATAAAATCGAAAAATGTTTGACCATTCAATAATAACATGTGATACGTTGCTGATTGGCCCTGCCAGATATATGTATTCAAACACCTGCCAATGTTGAGAAGAGGAAGATGTTACCTACAATTTGAGTCCAACTTTGCATTGAATGTAAATATGAATTTTATATACTTGAGTAGTTTCCGAAAACAAACTATAACAAAAAATCGTCATTTTCCTAGTACAGTATCTTAGGGAAAGTTTACAGTCCTACTGCTCTTCAAACTATAATTGCAAATTAAAGACCAAATGTGATATGTCATATATGAATGTAAAACACCTAAATGAGCTGAGAACAATGAGATATAGCTCACCGTTATTGAGTGAGGGTGACAAAGGGGTAGTACCCTCTCATCGTAACTTACATCGAAAGCTTGTGGTTTACGAGCTCGTATGCTCGAAATTTGGATTCAGTGGCTTATAATACATATAAATACCGATAAAAAACACTTTTACCATTAACATTGATTTTCTTGTGTTATACGTCAAGTGATTATGAGAAGGACCGCGTCACAGCGTAACGCGTCGCTAATCCCAAAGCATCATCTTCTATCGCAAGTATACAACTATACTCATCATTGGAATCAGAAACAGATGTTCTCCAGCAACTTTTATTTGACCCTTTTGTTTTTTGATCCTTTTTTTTTCATTTTCTTTTCCAGTAAAATGAGAAACAAAAAGTCTTTTTCGAAATAAGAAACAATCTAGTTGGAAAAATACAACTTTTCAGTATATTTGACTTCTCTCTCGAAAAACTAAGTCTATACCGTGAAAATGGAAAGGACTATTGTTGTAGCCCATCATATGGCTTAACATGATGGGAAAATAATCTACTCTTTGCGATGATTGGTCACAGAGATATCGAATTTTGAGTGTCATTGACATTTGGATCTTTGGTGGGGGGGGGGGGGGGGACTAGGAGGCAAGAAATCGTTATTTACTGGACTAATAGTTCTGACTAATAGATTATTTATTTTTTTGCAGTGATATTCTTTTGCTTATGTAACCTACTATGTTTTTCGAAATGATAAAGTATTGTAATCTCTTGTGTGACCTACCAGCATCCCTTTTACCTTTAATATAGCAGCAATTGTTAATTACTATAATAAATTACACAATTCATGGAAAGGAATTTATTATTTTAATAAATAATACTCATTGGCTTCGTTTCTTTCTGACACTGTACTAGAATTTAAGTCCTAGTTTTAGTCTCCCATGTGAAAGTTTTCCAAACTGTCGCACCAGCAGGTCTAGTGGCAATAGAATAGAAATGCGACAAAATAATCAGCGAAGAAATGACAAGAAGAAAGGGAAGAGTTGGCTGGATAGTCTATCCCTCTCCATAGCTCATCGAAAGGGTGGCAGTGGCGGCTGGTTCGTTAGTAATTTGTATTCGCGGTCGGCAGCCAAGCGACTGCCATAATGGTGATTGGATTACAGAGCGGTGCTTATGGCAAGAAGAGAAGGCAGCGAAAATCCTGCGCAGCGGGATAAAGCAGAAAGGACGAGGACGCCGAAGAAGATGAGGAAGTGGAAGAGTCAGCCGCACTGAGGCCTCGTGCCTCCTCTCAGCCTCCCCGTTATGCCTAATGATCCTTCCGCCCGGACTCGGAATTTCCGACCGTACAAAAAATGCTCCCCTCGAACTCTAAGGGGATTAATCAATAGTTAAATCCCTCTCGTTGTTGAGCCGATGCCGTTCCACCGGCCTGCCTGCTACTTGTTACTTGTGTATGTGTGTGTGTGTGCCGTGCCACCAATGCGCCTTCAGGCTTCACCAGCCAGCATTGCGTCGCATCCATTAGCGTTGCTAACAAGATGCCGTCTTAACGACGTCGACATTGACTACCGGTTAGCCGCTCCGGGTTTCTACACTCTACCGCCAATTTGCATCACCAATATCCATCTGTTCATACACTCATAATTTAATGTATTTACTTCCTCATCAGACAACTTTGTTTACTGAGGAAGAAGCTGCAGAAAATACAACAGTGAACCGGAATATTAACAAATATGGACAAATAAGAATCTCGGTTTGAGAATGTACATCAATTGTATAGCTTACAGTTTATAATGTATTTCAGTTAATAAATGCAAGTTGGATGCATGGGTCCAAGAAGTTCATTAGTGGATGTAATCAACAGAATAAATTTAAACCAATTAACTTTATAAGATCTTGGAAATTCTATAAGCAGATTAAGTTTCAAATGAAGCAGAATAAGAAAATGAGCAAAATTTAAAAGATAATACTTTGGCAGACTTCGTCTGATGCATCTTCACTTCATGGTTATTCTGCCTATAAATGAATAAATACATTAAATAAATATATAAATAATGTTAAGCACTGTTAAGGGGAAAAAGTCTGAATATTTTAGCTTCTTAGAGAGAAATTGTATTATCTTCCAAGGAAGAGTTAACGACAAATGAGGCCCTAACGAGAAAGAATTGGTAAATACTCTGGAAACCATTTAAAAATAAAATTCAAGAGCATAGTTTTCTGAAACCTGCAATTTAGAAGGAACGTTGGTAACCACAGGCAAAATGATCCATTGCAAGTACGGCACAGAATGTTTTTGGTAGGATAAGTTTCATTTTTTGTGATTTCTAAAGCAAACTTAAGATTCATATACAGATTCCAGGGCGCGATGGAAGTTTTGTTGAAATAATGGAATATTTAAATTAGGACAATATTATAACTTCCAGAAAAATATTCACAACTCATGTATCTATAATTTTCATCGGTGGCATTAGTAACGTATGTCAAGAAGTGTAATGTTCTCTCGATACACTCCGAGAGTAGACTAACTGAAAGTAAATAAAGGGACAGCTAGTCTTGTAAGCGATCGGAGCATTACAGGCCCAATATGTGGAGCTAGTGAATGCTAAGGCAAGCGAGATGGACAACCAACGATGGGGAGAAATGGTTTTATGAGGGATGAGAGAATAATGCATCACAAGCTTAGCAAAGCATTGCGGCCAAAGTAGTGTACGATGAAGAGGTTTCAGGGCAAATATGGGTGTAATATCAATATCAAAACACCCTCGTCGAGTGCAATGACGTCATAATGCTACCCTCCATTCCATCTTAGATTAGATAGGATAGGCTACTACTAATATACTGTACTACAGAAGATTTGGCAATTGAGATTAATTATATTTGAATTATGAAGGACAATTCGTTGTTTTTTTTTTTTTTTTGTCTATATTGAATGGAAATGTCATATATTATAGCCTATATATGTAATTTTGAAAATAGTGTGCTTGTTTATTGTTATAGACTATGATTATATGATAGTGTAAATGCGAAAAATAAAGTATTTTGATTTTTTGATTGAATTCTGGTTCATATTGTACAATGTACATAAACTCTAATTTATTCTCATGAATTGCGTGCACCGTTCTTAATATTTACAGCCTTGAATTCAAGACAAAAGTTACTTTTTTAGATTATATCTTAACATCTATTATATTCAATAATAGTTTCACATAAGGTGTAACACCCGCTAGCCCAAAGCTACGTGAATATCTTTATGACAATTATGATGTATTATCGATCTTCATTTTCGAAATATACTGATATAGCCTAAGGAAATTTACAAAACTTCTTCCCTTTAAATGCTCAATAACTAAAACTCAACGCATCGGACTAGAGTTCTGAAGCTCTTGCTTGAAAGAAAAGGAAACTTCGCAAAGAATCAAGCTATTCCAATTTCCAAATCCAATCATTTAGAATTTTTTACCAGCGGTCAAAGAAGATTATTTTTTAAATATTTATATGTTTTATTGCTGCTGTCAATTTTTTCCATTTTTGTATATATTTCAGTTGAGTTTTAATTGATAAATGAATAAATACATTTCGTGCCAAATATTAAAAAAAACTTCCTGAAATACTTTCCGGAGAAAATAACTAACTTATTCAATGAAAAATTCAAAAATATACCAATGAAGGAAGCGTTTTTGGATATTACTTCTGCTTACTTCTGGTATTGACAGTCTAATCGTAATTTACTAGAGCCGTAGGGCATTAGTAATATAGTACCTAACAATAATCATATCATGACAAGAGTGGTTGAAGCTGTGCACTGCCGAGAAAAATAATAAATAGGGAGTGAAGAATGATGATGATGATGATGATGATGAGGGGTGGAATGAGGTAATGTTGACGAGGCGTGATCGAAGCCTACTACTACTCGGCTGTCGACTCCTAGGAGAGGCAATTGTAAAGCGGTTACTCTCCGCTTAGCCGTGAAATATGAATTATTATTTTTGGTGAGTGCGCCCTTCATCCCCTTTAAATGCACAGGCAGGGCGGCAACCAACCAAGGGTAATAATTTCTACATAAAGGGATTAAATATGACGAAAGAATCTTGTGGTTGTATTGTGCACTAGTAGGGGAGGGGGCTGTATATTTCGGGTGAACCTGAATTGAAGAGCTATCTCAGTAGTTATGATAATGGCACGAGTGGCGGGTGCGGCGCTTCTATCGCTGCTTGCCTGCCTTCAAATGCCTGAGTGAGCAGACAGGTACGGTGGTGACAGCTTCCTGCGTTTCAGGCTCATGTTCAAATAGCTATTTGAAAAATCATTCTAGTTGAGACGTTCAGAAACAGTGTAGTACAGAAGCTGGGAGAACTGCTGACATTGTAGACTAGACTCTGCAGTAGACTAGACTATAATGGAAAACATAATAAATTAGTTTGAAGCAATAATTATTTTGATTACAGTTTTGAAGAAGACTTTCAGGACTTAAATGATATGAATGATATTTCCTTAGAGCCTATGAGTTTTCAATAAAATTGTCTCTTGAGTGTGAATTTGAGACAAGATTAGACTCGTATTAGTTTTGAATAAACTAAAAAATGAATGGAATTACTGAGCATTGTAGAAAAATACTTTCAATTTTATAAGGCTTAGGGATTTAAAATATAAATTAAAAATAAATACAACATTGAATTTAAACATTCAATTTAAACTACAGTAGTAAAATGCAATTGAATTTTGATTACTGGAAGTGGAGAAACTGCTTTCGTAAACTTACAAATGAAACGAATCAATGTTCTAATTTAAAAAATTCATAATTTAAAAATATGCATTAATTCAAAGAATGCATCGATTTAAAAAATATAAACATCAATTTTTTGGGGAAAAATTAATTTTCATTTTATATTATTTTAAAAACTAGTTTTTGGTTCTTTTAAGAAAAATAAGCAATTTCATCGCGATTCATTTTTTTATTTTTTAAATCTTATATTCTAATCTTTCTTATCTTCTATTCAGATCATCACTTTTATTTTTATTAGTTCCAAGATTAGAAACAATAAGAAATAACATGATAATGTACAGAAATGATATATTTTGAAATTTATTACCAATTAGATTATTAATATTTCGCAGTAACAGGGTAGAGTTGAAATATTGATTTTTGCAGTTTCATATTTATTCGATTTGCGTGTTAGTCCTAATTATTGCAGTTTCTGTGCTAGTACTAATTATTGTGAATCATTTCAAACAACTTCAGAATCCAGTTGATTGAGAAGTTTCTCACGATGTACAGGCCTCATCAACACACGTCCTCTATGAACTATGCTTCTCGGAAAGTCAAGTGAGTTGTGGCGGGGCACTGACGAGTTGACGAGTTGCGACCGGATGTATGACGACGAATGTGTTGTGTTCTAGAGTTTTTCGAAAAAAGACAAATGGCAAGGGAGCGACGCTCGGCCCCTGCGGTCGACTCAATCCAATTATGGGATTATCAGAGGACTCTGAGAGGATGCTGTGGAGCATAGATTGGGGTGGGGGAGCGAGGGAGGGGGCGCACTCGAATACTCTCAACAGCTCAGCGTACCGAAAAATAGAACACGGCCTCTGGGGAGACAAGAGAGCCTCTAAGCTCCTCGAAAAGCCAGGACCCGCGTTACGTTGTTACTCCTGAGACTTAAATCACAAGTACTTGAAGTGTTTAGTTTGTGAAGATATAAAATAATTTCTAATTTCAGTACTAGTACGTCCTCATCTCTATCCTCATAATCATTACGTCATGAATTCTGTTTTAAATATTTAGAAAGCTGGATGGATGGAGTTGCATATCGACCGTAGAATTAACATTTTTTTACTGGTTGTAGCTTCACCGAGTTCACCGTTCACCAAACCTAACTATTCAATCTATGGAAATTAGAAAAAATGGAGTACAGTTCATTAATTTAATTTTTAGAATTACAGTATTTCAGGAAAATTGTGAAACGATGAAATAATTTGCTCGTTCTTTCATGGCCATTGCATGTTTCTTGAAACACATTAACGAACAACCAGTGGGCTAAGATAAACGACAGCAATGACAGGCTTCCAGTATACAATTAAATTGAACGAACCCATTCCTTCAATATTTTCATAATTGTAGGAAAATAACAATAGGTCAACTAACATATTCTCTAATAATACAAATAATATTCCCAGTCAAATAAGATTAATTAATCAGAAAAATAATCATTAAAAAAAGATATAATTTTGTTCAATCTCTGTTATCGTACGGTATTCTTGCCTGGGGTGCAGCCTATCGCGTGCGCATCAGCAGACTACAGATTGTTCAAAAATCAATTTTAAAATCAGGCTTGAGGAAAGAGTAAATACCTTCAGCCCTACTATTTATCGAATCCAGAGTGTTCCCTCTAAAGAAATTATTGTTATTGGATTTGTTAACATACATTTATAAAACTCCAACTCAATTTTTACGCCAATTTCAAACTCCTGTCTCACTAGATATGCAACAACTGTGGGCGTTAACACTTTACAGCAAAACCAATCGTTTTCTAATACTAACTGTTTTTAAATTTCACATGTTCTTTTTCTTAATTTCCAATATTCTAATCAAAATCATTTATTTTCCTTTGTCTCTCTTGGCGTCTTTAAGAAGCACTTGAAGAATTGGTTGTTTGGGGTCAGTGAGGAGGATGCCGTTTCGCTTATCGTTGCTGAGGGTAGACGGACCTGATATGGTCGGCCGCGTGCCCACCCCTCGCCTTTTCTGGTGTTCAGTAGTTTTTTTTTGCTCATTACATAGCTTTATATCCATTATCCTTGGGTAATGAATTCAAATAAGCTATACTAATCGCTATTCTCTGGTTATTCAAAATTATCACTTATTATTTCACAATGAAATTATTTGCATACAGTATTATTTCTGCAGATATTTTATTGTAACATTTTATTTCTTGTACATGATAGTTAAGTTGAACTAAGTATTTTTTTCTTTGTAACTTCTTGGTTTCTCTTCTAAAGATTGTTTTGTAATTATTAGACTATTAATTTTTGTCATGTATAATTTTTTTTCCTGTGTATTTTTTGCTTGTTTGTATTTGCAGAAATAAATATTATTATTATTATTATTGTAATATTCTATATACAAGTCTTTTCTTTAATCTGTTTCAAATAAATATTGAATGTTTAGTGACATGAAAAATAAATTCTAGTGTTAAAATCAACTCGAGTCTACCCACAGGCCACTGTTGCCTATGTAGACTCTTTCCTATATTCAAATAGGACGGAAATCAAGCTCTGTATATTTATATGCATTTATGTATTTTTTTTTGTCTAAATTGTATTGTACAAATTTATGAATTTACGAGGAATAAATCTTTAATCAATCAATCTTTAGTGAGAATAAATGTTATCACTGTTTCTATTAATCAAAATCACTAAGAAATCGTTCTACATCTTTCACATCCAAATGAGAACAGATTTCATCCATTTACTACATAATTACAGCATTTTTCGAAGTCTTAAAAATTCAGTAATAATCAACAGCAACAATAACAATTAAATTAGTCTTCGCTATTAACTTACAAAAACTGTATAATTTTACATGATATGAAAATTCATTAGATCAATTCGACAAACAATTTTTACTTATATTTCTTATATTTTATAAGGAAAAGTACTGTGAGATCTAACATGGAAAATAATGTAAAGGATTAAGTATGGCCTATACATTGTCTAGATTCTAGAACAACGGATGCAGAACGCTTCAATATAATAATACACAGAACAGTGCCTCTGCAAGTCTCTCCACCCGTAACTCTTCCACATGCTCTCACACTCACTCAATCTGGCTCACTCACTGATCTCTCTCATCTGCGGGTGAATTTGCCACGTGGCTCGCCGGCCTTTATGTGGCTGACAGTTTCCTTTCGCTTGTTGTGCAGCGGCAACCCCTCTAATCCCCCCACTGCAACACTATTCTTACACGAATTTCTCTTTTTAGCCAGGCAAATTAAACCAGAAAAAGACCAAGGTGGACAAAAAATGATACAAAGCTGAATTTTTTTTAATACACTCTGAGCATCCCAGAAAAAATTTGGCGTATGTTCAACTTTTGGGGGGCAAAAAACCCACAAATTTGACACTTTTTCAGTTTTTTGCCTAAAACTCAAAAACCAGCAACCGCATTGAATACATGTTTAATTCAAAACTGAAGAACATGACATTCTACGTCGATTGATGTATGACTATGCCAAATCGGTTTAGATGTTCATTCACAATCAATTTTTAAAAATCAGGTATTTTTACCCGTCTTTGTAAAAAATGAGTCACCTCCATGTTTCGATGCATTTATCTTGTAAACTTATCTACTATTAAATGCTTTTCCTGATATCACTTATAAAACTTGGTTACTTTTCGCTATTCAGTGGTTCAGAGTTTTTTGCATAGCTTAGAAACAAACTGGCAAAATTTTCAAATTGAGGACTCTGGAAGTAAATTCAATGATCTAAAACTTCTTTTCTATAATTTTTTTTGCTGAAGTGAGCACTTACAAGATAAGTGCATCGAAACATCGAGGTGACTCATTTTTACAAGATTTTTAGCAGGTGAAGCTACTATGTGATTATTTATTTTCGCAGCACATATTAGTACCGTACGTACTATGTTGTATATACATATTATATATTGTAATATATTGAGTACCTACTTATAGAGACAAATGTGCATTATAATTTTTATTCATATAGTGATTACACACGTACTAGATGCGAAGGAAAGTTCCAATAGCTGTATCCACCCTCCTCAGATTATAAGTTGCTAAGAAGAGATTTTGGGACCTTAGCAATGAATCAATACGTACAAAGTCCTAATCTTATTTAAAAACTCTCAATTGGGAATAATTTTCAAATTCTGAGACTTTTAGGCTTATGCTAGTACATTAGTGATCATTTGTGCTTGAGATCATGTGAGGTGCTTAGTTCATTGGATGATCATTGGTGTTTGCGTAGGTGATGAGTGCGTAAGTGATATAGTGAATTGCTGAACGTGAACGTGAATGCCAAGCTCCACCAGGAATATAAAACTGGAAAGACTATTTTAGGACAAACACGTCAGTGCCACTAAAAAGGTGGATATTATTGGGTCTTTTGCACTATAACCCCGCATTTCTTATAAATGTTCTATAGAGTTTATACTACAACTAAGTTTAACCTAACCTAGCCTGACCTGACCTATTTGATAAAATATTTGAAGATAAAAAACCTTATTGGCCACCAGAATAGTCTACTGTTTAATGACAATTTTCAAGAAATGCGGAGTTATAGTGCAAAATACCCATTTCATTTTATTATCTAGTTTTTTTTTTAAGACAAGACAAAATTTAAACTGTATTACAATATTAGCAAAAGGTTATGAAAATTGAATTCATAAAGATTTTATCCTGAGAGACTAGGTCCTTTCAAGTTACAAAACCACCCTTCCTTCGATTCTTGAGAAGACTTGCGTTCTTTTTAAATGTTTAGGATAATTTAGAGGCAGTATTCTTCCACACAGTCAGTTTAAATAGAATAGAACAGAAATGAACAATTATTCAACGATGTAATAAAATATGCAATAAAAAGAACTGAAAGAGAAATAGATACAGTTCAAAGATACAGAAGTTTAAATATAGTTTAAAAGAAAGAAATAGTTTACCTATAGAGGCATTATAGCTATTGACAAGAATGTAATACAGCAGTTATAGAACATTTGAGTTGCTAACAACATGAGCAACTCTTCATAAAAGTAATAAAAATAAAATCAATTTCTTCTCCCTCGATAGGAAGAAGAAATTGGAGCTTGAAAACGGATAGGCTTATAAACGATGATCGTTGACATCTACTAGTGATCTGCTATTAAAATAGAATATAAAGGCTGAATGGAGCTAATGGAGAAGTGGAGAGGAGGGATGAACGTCAGGAAAGTACACATCTCATTGTGGAGGGAGATGAGATAGAAGTTCATCACTTAATATCGTGGAACAACAGGAATCGCAATAATACGGACAACGTTGAGCCCGTTCAAGGGAAACATAGCTGCAGGAGGACAATGCATCTGTCAACAGGCAAGTACAAAGCGAGCGGTTGGGTAAGGGGCGGGTGAGGGTGGACCACCACCGGTCCAGTATTAGCGATGATAATAGTTGCAGATAGTCTGTTCGGGGATGATAGGGTGGAGGGGTGGACACAATGCATCCGATCAGCCATGTAATGTCAACCGGGGTCGGACAATACACGATGATGTATCCATCGTCATCGTCATCATCAACCCCGAGGTACACCGTGTGCTCTTCAGGGGTTCAACCCCAACACACGGGGTCTTGAACTGACTGAGAGGGACCAGAAACTGAGAGAGAAAGTGAGAGTGTACGCGCACGCGCGATCACTACAATGCACATCCCATATCAATCTCAGAATAGATTATGAGAAGCATATCAAAGTCAGGTCACCATACTCTTACCTGAGCTACTTGGGTTGCCAACGGTGGGGCAGATTATTACATCTCTTGCGAAATAACTCCCCCCTCCCCCTCAATGTGAAACACTTATAAGGCTGTCAAGGGCCGATCGTCAATTCAATATGACATTCCAGACTCGCATGAATGCGAATGTTAAATTAATAAAGGCGATGCGATCGACAGGATAATACCGTATTATTCAACAGAGTGAACCTCCAAATATTGCAATATTACAATAAGTTGCTTTCTTCTTGTGATATTCTCATGACCTCCTGTTTATTACAGATTATTCGTGTTTATTTCAAATTGATAAGATATTTAGCTCATAAACATCATGGAAACCCTAGTGTGAGAATATTAAAATCTTTAAAAAAAAAATATTATAATGTTTTCAAGTTTTTTAATATTCAATAATGAATATTTGAATTGAATTTAATTGAACTATTGGGACAGTACAATAATATTGGAATATTAGAATATTAAGTTAAATGCACGTCTGAGGGTTGGACTAAACTTGTCAATTTACTAGTGAAGACTTTTACAACAATGGGTACCACTAATAAAAACTAGCAGAGAACAGTAGTAGATTGATAGACTAATTCATCAATGAAACTTACTTGTTCAACAACACCTGATCGATAGTGTAATACGACCTTTGGCATGGCATTTTTCTAGTATAATTTCATTTTATTATTCAAATACAAGCCTGTCATTGCATGTACTGGCAATACATCAGCCGATTAAATATGATTTATTATAACAGCAAGTTACAAAAGTAGCCTGCTATTTGAATGAACCTGCTTTTGACCTAAAGAAACACGAAACACTTCCATCCGGCACATTGTGTTTTATATGCTGGCGATATAAGTTTGCTGCTCCGGGCTAAGACTGAATTAGTAATGGGAAACGAATGCGAAACTGCAATTGAAAAAACTTCGGCGTGACTCCTGGCCAATTAGGTGGTTCTTAATTGCAATAAAACAAAATCTATTTCAGGAAATAACAAAATAACACAAAATTAAAGTTAAACAATCAACAAGGCGTGGAAGAATTTTAAAGATTCTGGGGGCAATGATAGATAGTCAACTTTTCTGTAAATCTCATTTAGGCTACCTGAAAAAGAAACTGAGCTCCGCATATTGTGTTACAAGAAATATAAAGAATAAACCTTAATAAACATTGCAATTTTGAAAGAAGTTTATCACGCTATGTTCCATTTCATCTTGACTTAGGCATTGCGTTTTGGGGGAAATTCCACACACGTTTCCCAAATAATCAAACTACGAAAATAGGTGATTCGAGTTGTGGTAGGAGAGCCTATTAGAAGTAGCTGCAGACCTTATTTTAAGAAGTTAAGAAGTCTTCCTCAGCCCAGTCTATACATTTTTGAAGCCGTTTGATAAAAAAGAACGAGGTTTTATGATTCATTCTCATAAAACTAGTAGATGAAAGTATGTAAAAGGAGTAAGTAGGAGTATGTAAAAGGGGTGAAAAGTTCCAGGAAATTGCCAGCGCACCTAAGTAAACTTTTTCTTGAAAAATTTGGAGGGCAGTTAATAAAAACCGAATTAGAATCACAAAATTTTTATAGAAGCCAGGTGTGAATGTTACTTTTTTTAAGAGCAGTAAGCATTCCTGAGTTTTCAAGAAGTTTATTCTGAATTACAAATAAACAATATAATCAGTTGTGTAAAATTTTAAAATCAATTACCCCTTTTGGGCTCGATACCTATCTATTCATCCATCCATCTATTTACTGTATTAGTTATTCGAAATAAATGATAATGAATTTGTTCGAATAGATTTTCCAAGAGAAAGAGCCGTCGCTTCCGGAAAATCACACCCGGACTGATAGTTTGAATAGTTCATTTCGTGGAAAGTGGCATGAATTAAAACACCGTTTAACCACACGATCTTTATACGTTCACAGAGCAACTATTAGCAACACGCAACCGACTGACACAATAACACAATAAGCGGCGAGCAGAGCAGAGCAGAGGAAGTTGTCGGCTATAAACGCATAGTTGCGTGCACAATAACAGCTGAGACTATCTCAACGAAAACACTTGATAGCTCCCCAACTGAAATGAAGTGAACAAGCAAAGCATATTGTCACTAATCAAAACATTTCAGGGCCCTTGAGCTCTGCATTATTGGCAGCTGACACGTGAGATATGTTCAATTCGGGAAATTAGAGCAGTTATTTGTTGGTCAATATGAATAGAATGAATGGAGACAACGATGATACATAAAATTATGATTGACTAGCTATACATAGTTGTAGAAATTGGAGAAACCCACCAAATATTCAAAAAGCTTTTAA
The DNA here is from genome assembly GCA_948455865.1 of Conomelus anceps. Taxonomy (NCBI): domain Eukaryota; kingdom Metazoa; phylum Arthropoda; class Insecta; order Hemiptera; family Delphacidae; genus Conomelus; species Conomelus anceps. The sequence goes on along the minus strand of OX418216.1, from coordinate 75,194,040 downwards.
TCGTCAAATTAATTAATTGATTGAAAAAATTAGATGAGCTTTTTTCTTCTGAATTGAAAACTACATCCACTCCTCCACTCAACCTTGGATAAAAAAAAACTGAAATGAAATGTTATTATTTTACCCTCTTTTGTTGGTTATTTTTTATTGTTAGTTGATTATTATTACCAAACTGCTTGTTATGTTTTTATTGTCTTTCTATTATTTTTGGTATTGTAATGAACTCGCCAATGTGTATAATAAACTTGCCAATATTAAAAATATTATGGTACATAAATAGATAGATAGATTGCATTTTTGTGCCGTCGGACATAACGGTAAAAACAACGTCAAAAAATAGAATAAAAATGACCATAAAAAAACATTAATTACTAAAAATTAGAGAAAAAATCTTGCAAAGAGTAGCAGGGCCTGTCCAACAAAATTTCAGAAAGAGCCGTTTGTAATTTGGTGAAATAAGTATTAATTTAAACAATTTTTTATTATAGAGAAATATGGAACGCTAATACGAATGAATCAATATCCCACGTAAAACTATCCATGAATACTCTCATTTCAACTAAAACTTTTACGAATTTGCCCTCTTACATTTATTATAATATTATATTATATTTTTAGATTAACTTTTCCTTTAAAAAATCATTTTTTATGAACTTTTGCCAGGGATGCGCACACAGACATGAAAATTGAGCTGACAAGGGGGATTCTAGGAACTAATCTGGATAGAAAATTTCGCTACTTATATACAGCAGTGAAATTGCCAGTTAGCACACATTCCAGCTTACGAGATTAGCAATCGTAACGGAAGAGGATTGCAGCAGCTATCCATCCTAATAGCGAACCAGGGAGTTGTCGGCAGAACAGGGAGATGAGAAATCGCGTAATTATTTGGGACTGTTTTCAATGCCTTGCAAATCGATAGGCGTTAGTCAGCCATAAGCCATTATTTAATGATATTACAACGGCGACCCTTGCACTCATTGTACACGCATTTGAAAGAAGCGAACCAATTAGAGAGAGCGGATCCACCCTCCAATCCGAAAAACCCTCTAGACCGATCCTCTAGATCGATCCCTCTGGATCTACTTGCAGAAGAGTTGAATTCAATAGAGTTCGGCGACACTTCATTAGGACGACACAAAAGCTTAAACAAACCAGTTTCGAATCCATGTCGCATTCTCTTCGTTCCCTCTTGCAATTTTCACTCGTCTCCATGCAAGGTTCACGGTTCAAGGCGATTCTTACGCCTGGCTGTTCAACGATAGGCTACCAGCATGCTTTCCTGTAGCATCATCGTACAGTAGAAAAGTGCCAACCGAAGAAGGGGCAGAACAGAGTACAGCCTGGATAAAAGAAGTACAATACTAAAACTTTTCAGTTCTCTTATGATTCTTGATTTGTTTGGAAAAATATGTAGAATGTTTCTGATCATGATTAGTCATATTTGTTAGAATTTGATAAAGATATTTATAGTAGCAGAGTAGTTTTAATGTACTTTTACATCAAAAGAGAACGCGTTTCCAATAATTATTGAAATTATTATTACAACTATCAATAAATAGATCAGTGTATATTGATAATTTGTCTGCAAGGTGAAATATGAAAAAATATCGAAAAACGTTGAGGTAAATGATCTAAAAAAACACTTCGTTCTTGATATTGATGCATTATTTCTTGCATAATACCATATAAATGACAAAAGGCCTAAAGCTTGGGGAGGCACCTATGCCAACCATATGGCATAGATTGCAACATTACAGAGGAGAATATTCATAATAGTTGTGATTAGGAATACTGATATTAGACCTCTGAGCATCAGTGATAAGCTTTTCTTCAAATTTGTCATGTCCAATTACTGGAAATTTGACCAAGATTAGCGTGACTAGAAACAATGATATTGCCTTACTTATGGTTAAAAATAAAATAGGGAGGAGAAATTCCAATTGTATGTCCCGCAAGGTGTTCAACCGTTTGTGGGGTGTTTTTTTTAGTCTTGAGGACAGAATTGTGACTACCAAAAGAGGCTTTTGAGCAATTGGATAGAAAGTAATTTTAGGGAACAGCATTCTATTAATATGATTAATTGAAATGATTGGTGTTGTAATGTTTTTATTTCTTGTACTTGTTATCAAATCTTATTTCAATCTTTTTATCTATCCCTATCACAATCAGGAGAGACTCATGCTTTAATGTAATTTATTATAAAAACTTGAAAATACTTTTAAGTGGAAATTATGACTCACGTTATGGTGTGACGGTCGTTTCATTCTGTTGTCAAGAGCATCGTCATACGACCCACAGTCTGACGATGGTCTTGACAACAGAGAGAAACGGCCGTCACGCCATAACGTGACTCATAATTTCCACTTAAGTGTTAAGTTTTTATTATATATTAGTGGAAACAAGATGGATCTTCAACATCGTAATTTTATTGCTTTGTACCTCTGCTACCTACAGATTTGAAAAATCCTCTGTAGCCTACAAATTGTTATATTCTTGGTTTTTTTTATTTGTACTGAATTGTTACTTTTCTTGATAAGCAAGTGTTAATTGTGCTAAATTATTATTATTATTATTATTATTATTTTATCGATTTCCAGCCACCAAACGTTGGTCCTGGTTGATTCTCACAATGAGAAAAGACAGACAGCCGATGATATATAGATCTAGAAAGATCTTCAGGGTCGATAGTCCATCATATGGATAATAAAAAGCAAGATAGAAATAATATCAAGATAGATAGTTTTAAGTTCAAGTGAAATGAAATCAAACCTTGTTCCAGTAACTAATTATTTTCTAATTTTAAAAAACATTATTATATCCAGTTCAATATCACTCGACACTATTTGCTAATTGGAAGCAAGAAGAACGGCAGAACAAATTAGCCGTACTCAGCTAATTACTGCGTTTCAGTTTTAGTGGCGATTAAACGTTTCGACAGCTGCAGCTGTTTGAGAAATGAGAGAGAATTTAGATCAGTCGAGTTCAGTAATGGAATAAGAACGGATAACTAAGTTAGACGAAAGTTCAAGGAATACGATGGTATTGAGGAAGGGACAGCTACCACCAATGGTGGTAACATATAAATAAAATAACATCGCATCCCTGCAGTGTGATAGCAAGGGGAGGGGAAGTGAGGGTTGGGAACGGGGAGGGGGCTAGACCTGCGCAGTGTTGGTGGGGGCGGGACCATAGCACTGATCTCAATTCGCTTTTCCATTTCCCATCCAAGCTCGTCTTTCCAAGCTAACTGAGCTCTATTTCGCCAGGAGGATTGTAATCCAAGACCACGTGCCCTTTTCTCCATCAAACTAGACACTACCTTTCACCCTTGACCCTTGACCAATACCCGAATCACAAACTTCCACTTCATATGAAATAGCTTTAACAAGAACGAGGTACAATATTCTACAATAGACAATTTGATGTTAGTAGTTTATGCAACGATTTTATTTTGACCCTTATTAAGGCACGAGTTAGATGTAAGTTATAACACGAGCGAATGCGAGTGTTATAAATATCTCACGAGTGCTTTAATGGCCAAATAAAATCGTTGCATACAGTATTTTATCTACGACCACTAGTATACATTTAATTAAAACAATTTCATTTTACCTGTGACTGTCAGAGATACCTAACCTCTCATCTCAAATACGAGAAGTTATAGTAGATTGTTAGGTTAAAGTAGCTGGTGTAGCAGTTTGATCAAATCAGCTGATAGTTTCACAATATTGAATTACGATATTGATTCCATCAAAAATGCTTCTGTTTGGTCCAGAACCCGTGTTATAATGTAGAATCTGTACTATAATGAGCTCATTATGCAACGGGTTTCAAAAAGCATTTCGAAAAGACAGCTGTTTTGGCATCAATTGTGAAACTGTAATGTATAAATTATGACATGGTCGTAGATAAAATAATATTCAGTATAATATTGTCACGTTACTTTTTTGTCAATTTACGAGTTCTCATCAATAAAGAGTTGAATTCGCGAGAATTTCCAGGAAGAAACCAGTAGTTGACTCGACTTGGGGCTAGAGAGGAAAATAGTAATATTTAATAATAGTAGAAAATATAGGTAATAGAAAATATAATAGTAGAAGGTATTTCAATAGCTACATGAATACAATAGTAAACTGTATTTTAACCTTAATATGCAATAGATAACTACATAAACTTATTCGATGTAATGATGAGTTGAAAATGAAACAATAATGTAAGTTACCAAGCGTCGTTTCAACACAGATAAAACACTCGCAGGTCTCTCACAAGCTTACCTGTGGAAAGAAACAAAAATTAGTTTAGTTAGAGCTACAGTTCAACTAAAATAAATAAATATGAAATCTTGGGAAAGAACATTGTTGCAAGAAAACCATGATTGAAATTAATTGGAATTAAGAGCTCATGTAATTAACATCAATCAACTATACAAATAGTTCACGACAAATCCAACACAATTCAAGTCTAGAAAGACATAATACGTTATATTAGTTCCAATTTATCAGGTGAAAGTTCCTCATATCTCATGATATGATAATTTTTGAACTCGCGTTAAAATGCATCAACTGAATTGAATTCAGTACATCTAAAGCTAAATCATATCGTTGAAAAATTGTGAAAATTTGCTAAAAACTCTTGATCATAACATTTATTAATGTTACAATATTGCAAAATATTTGTAAACCTGTGGCACTACTTTCAGATGGCACAATATGTTTCTTACTTTTCAGATGTTTCTTACTTTTCTAAGCGAAATTTTCACAAATTCTTGTGTGTTAAAAATCATATGATGATAAAGATTTAAAGCCACTGTAAATCATTTCGACTTCAGAAAAACATCAAGGATGTAGTCAATTGGAATTCATAGACTGCATTATTTCAATACTATTTTATCTAATGTAGAAAATAATCTAAAAATGAGAGAAGGGAAAAAAATAATCCTTTTGTTTTGTATTCCAGGAATACTTTCCATTGATCATCGAGATTATTAAGAAATAACATAGAAGGATAACAATTGGATAGAATTTAGCACAAAAAGAACCAAGGCATTGTAAAATTATTCCGGGAGTTTTGTAGCATAAACATCGAGAATAATGAATGGTTTCACGTTTATAGCGTTTGGGGAGAGCGAGCTAAGCTTATTACTGGATAATGTTGAAGTTCCTGCGACCCGGTTGAATTTCAATACGTATTGGGAATACGACTAGCGACTATTGAGAAAGACTGCATAACAACGCACTGCGGATGAAGCCAGGCCCAAACGAATGAAAAGTGCGCTTTGTCGCGCGGCAGCGGTTGAGAAATTGTTCGCCGTTTGGGGAGCGACAAGGTCCCAGACTCAATACCTCCGAGAGTACGAGAAGGCAAGGAAGGGAGTCTTGAGAGTCGCAGCAGCAAGCTCATTATTGGAAAACCGGGAGCCGACGCAACCAATTTCGATTATAATCCACCGTCGCTCTCAAAGGAAACGAATTAGAGTGTTTTCAGAGTCGGTGGCCTGCCCTCTCAAACGCCCACCCCGTTACTTCCCGCCGCTACGCACAGTTCAGAGCTGCGGGCTTTCAGCGCCCGGCACACTTGGAGGTAGGCAACCCGCACTGCGCGCACACGCACACACCACTCCAGCGCGCTTTTCTGGGTCGTCTACGTTTCTGTTACTGAATTCAATTTTCCCTCTCAATGAAAACCTATCACAAAGCAGCTCCAACAAATTTTCATCTACATCTTAATAGGTGGATAAGTTCCAATACAAAATCCAATTGATAAAAAAATGCACACCATAGTTCCTTTCTAATTATTGTTTTCGGTTCTAAACGATTTTCTATCGTTGAGAGAAAGCTACAAATGTACAAATACCATATAATGTACAAATACAGAACGTAGAATAGTTTAATAGTCAAGGCTTGTCCAAGTGTAAACATTTATTGAAAATAACGGAAAGATTTATCTCTAGGAGAGCAATCTGAATATCTGACACACAAAAGGTGAGGCTTTCTCAATGCGCCTTTAGAAGACGAGCTTTCGAGAAGTGAAAGAAATAAAGTTCTTTCTGTTAATTTGAGATACATAAAACCTAATTCTTTATGAACTTTGCATATGTCGGTGTATGGGAACCGGCTCGTTTAACAAGAATCTACAAGTGTGAAAATGTCGATCAATTGGGTAAGTTATTGCATTCTTACATATTGGTTCTAAAGCACACACTACAATGTTTTCCTTTTTATACTGCTTTCAATCACACCAATGTGATGGATAATAAATATATTTCTGTATTATTTTCTTCTCACTCTATTCAAACAAAACCAGCTGGCATCATTGGTATCGATAAGTTCCTAGATTGATTTGTTATCAGTATTATCCATTTCTCCAACAAAGTTTCTAAGACAGTATTTTAGGAGTGAATGAATAATTTTATCAATATTTGTTCTGTTGCTACATGAAGCCTGTTATATAAAAGTTGATCAAAATCAACAAAACATTGGCTACTATCAAAAAACATTGGGACAATCTATATCCTAAATTGCCTTAGGGCCTAAAGGGAACATATAAAATATCACTAGTTGATATTTTTTAAGTGAAGGGTGCTCTTCAAAAACGTTTCTATGAAATATAATAGTTCAACTGACAAAGCTTTGTCTTCAAAGCCTGGATTGATCACTGAACCTGGTTATGCTCAACATTTCTATTCCAAAAGCGACTTACCAGCTACAAAAGCTACAATTCTGAATAGGACTCCTATGAGACGAATAACAGATGGTCTTGTCTCAGCCAGATTTACTATTCCCACCATATTTTGCTTTTAGTATGCCCCTGACACCGCGGTTTCCTCAGACGGTCCTGTTTCTTGGGCCCATCCACTTGAATACCAATTGTGTGTCCTTGCAATTCAACTCTCAAGTTATGAACTAATATCTAGGAATAAGAAGAAAAAACAAATTTGTATTCAACTGAGGTCACCTTCAAGCATTTCAATGCTACCGGTGAATGATCAAGCTTCAACAGTATTGTTTTATGTAATGTGAATGAATCGTTGAATAGAATAACATTTTTCATAGTAACGAATACAAATTAATGATAATTGTGAGATTGATTTGACTTTGTTATTGAACATTAATTTGAAGCATTGTATCCTATATCATTAAGGACTAGACAGGGCCTTATTGAAATCGTGCCATTGCCCGTCTGTCCGTCCGTATGTGGTGCCATAGCGATTGAAAGAAATATTCTAGACTCTTGAAACTTAGATTCCTCATAGTCCAAGTGAGATCGCTATTGATTTTGGAGATTGAGGGTCGAATATAAAACAATTATGATGTAAAACAGATTTCCGCTAAATGTTCTAAGTGAGTTTTTGCTAAAGAAAATCAAAACATTGACCTGCTGGTAATCATTTCTTACTTATTTTAAATGGTCGAATTGTAAAAAAAACAAGAGAAAATATTGAGGCATGGTATAGGCTATTATGAAATCTGTTGAACACGAAGAAAAACAAAACTATTTTTCAAGAACTGCAAAGTGCATTTTTTTAAATTGGGAAGCATATGATGTTAATAGAAATCAAAGCAGTTTAATAGTGCATTCTATTTTCCTATCAGCAAGACTAATAATAATAATAGAAATTATTTTATGTAAATTCGTCGGGTCCTTGGATACTCCGTTGCATCGATGTATTATGTGAAATAGTTATCGCACCCAGGAATTATTAAGGCACTAGGACCAGGATGAATGATTGCTGATACTTACGGATATGTTAAATATAACATATACACCTGGATATGTTAAATATAACTTTAAAAGGCTTTAAAAAAACTTGAACAAACTGAATGACTCCTTAGCCATTCTGTTTTCACACATTTACACAACAAACAAATGAAATGCTAACAATACATTTCAAAAAAGTTAAAAATCATGCTTCTAACCATGCGAATGAACAGATGAATCCATGAATCATGAACTCAACGTTATACACTTGATGAATTCTGATCATGAATTCATTTTGAACCCAGCGCGAACTCTTGATACGTACAGTCCCACGAAATGAGACAATATTCGTGTAGATTGTTCAGGTACAGAGAGTAACGACCATACTTGGCAAAAGATAAAACATGAGATGGTGTTGCTGTCACGACGTGATGATGACGTGACTGGAGATCACCACTCACTCTACACCGTCCAAACATCTCACATAATTCCGTATAGTAACGCTAACATGAGCCGCAGCTCACTACAATAACCCAATGAACCTCAATGAATGAATTAATGGTAGATCGACATCTTTACTTTTTGAAAAGACGTGAATGCATATTATACTGTACACAATTTTCAACCAAAGAAAAAAATTGTCACTAAAAAACTTAAAGCAGATTTAATTGAAGGTTGTTTGACGTCTACATAATAACAGAGAAAGTAAAAGTTTGTGTGTGTGTGTGTGTTTGTTTATTTGCCTTACAGATTTCACAAAAACGGCAACCATTTGGAACAATAAATTTGGCACATAGCTTCCTCTTAAACTCGATTCAGTGCACCTCGAAGCCCGATTTTTTATTTTCCTTTCAGAATTTGTACAAAAATGTTCAAAACTTCAGAATTGTAGTTGTTATTGTCCCTTGATCATAGATAGTATGGTTTTCATAATTATTATTGTCTTTCGTAAATTCCAAAATAGCTTTTAGTAGCGTATGCAGTGGAGCTGACAGCGCAGTGCATAAAGCAGATGATCATCATGCTTGAGAACTTGGTTTTAAATCTCGGTATGGGCAAAACATTTTTGCTCACAGAAGTTAACTTTAAGAAATAAGTTTTCTATTTTCTAAACCAATTTGGTTGAAATGATTCAACTTGATTATTTTTTTCTCATAGTTTGTTGCGAATTCTGTTCTTTAAGAGAAACTTTAATTTCCATTCTAATCAGCATAATAAATGAATAAATCGTTTTTTTAAACAATAATAAATATTCGTAGTTAAAATAAATCTAATGTTGTTTGGGCTTGAACGTCGCTTTAAGTTTGGAGCTGTGTATTAGCGTGCTTATGTATAGGTAATCAATTAATACACACCATAATATTCAAAGTTACTGAAAATAAAAGCTCATTGCAAGGAAGTCTATTCAATAAAAAGTAACTCATTAACTTTACTGAATTGGAAATAATATAAAGTTGAAGCAGATCCAGAGCTTAAAAAATGATTCAGAAATAACCAAACTTCGAATCAATTGGATGCCTTTCGAATCCAAAGTGCAAACCTCCATTAGTGGCATTGTGGATACCCAAAGCAACGGTTTATACTCAAACTCAACTGACACATAGAAGTGCATAGGTAATTAGTTTAGAAAATTCCTTAAAAGAATTATCAGCTTTAATAGGGGATCGTCACTTTTTCCGTCCACAGATCTCACATGAAACAAAGAGTGAATAGTGTACCGTAATTATAAGGTCAGGCGATGGCAATTAAAATGTCATTTCGACGTAGCATCATTTTTGTATCAGATAGTTTCCTTCAAGTCTATTTTTATTTTACGTAACAGGTTAGACTTCAAATAGAATGAAACCGTTTGTTGTTCAATCAAGAATCAAACTAGCTTGTGTTACCGATATGTTTTTATAACGTCTGAAATCCAACTCATTCTATTTTAGGATATTCAATGTTTCCTATCCTAATATTTATCCTATAGGATAGTTAGTTATTACCGTTCTATTCGAAGCTTACAGCGAAAGGAGTATAGTATATTGATACCAGTTTGCATTTAATTCAAATTTAATAAAACATATCTTTTATCAATTATTTTTCCATACCAAATTTTAAAACTTCAAGCAATACCTTATGATACTTACTATTCGGTGGAATAGTAGTGCTCAGTATGTTATTATACTCTTATTATTCCTCACCCATCTTGAAGCTTTTAATTAAAAATTTAACAAGATAATAGGCCTAATAACTAACAAGATTTGTATTGTAATATTGTATCATAATGAATTTATCTTAAGTAGTTCTAATTATACCATTTGTAATCTTGCTATGGTATTGATGATGATGATGATGATGATGATTATAATTTTCAAAGAATTATGTTCTACTGTAATATAATTTCAGTGAAATAATTATAACTCTTCTCCAAAACGTTACTAGTCTGCTTTCAATGAGTATCAATATCAATCGATATTCAATAGTAATTGAATAACAATTGGAACTCAATAATGTTTTATTCAATGAAAGATCCGTTTAGATTAGATTAGTTAGGCAACAATGACTCCTGATTAGTTAAGTTAGTAAAAACCAAAGCCTACTTGAATAATAAATTTAGTTTTGAATATTCAGTATTATACACACGGCAGTTGAACCTAGTTAGTGCTTATAATTTATTACAATTCTAGGAACAATACATTATCGGACGGTATTTCATGGAAGTTCGCGCACGAATCAGTTTTTTATATTTATGTCAAAAAACTTGGATTGCATCATTATTTGTATTTGGTATGAATTTTGCCATGACAACACTGAAAATCCAGACTCCATGATTAAACACAATAATGATTGGGTTGAACATGAGCTTTGAATCAAAGCAGAATATTTCTATTTTCAAATGAGACGTTAATTAAAAGCTGCATTAATAATAATATAAATTAGTATTTTTGTTCGCCGTGGATACCAACTAATAACCAACTGGACACGACAACACTGTTAATAAATTCCGTTAATGAAACGAGTGGCGATTTTCATAACATTGAAATATTTCATAACGATTTATTCATAGCAATCAGCTCGATTGTGTATGACAGGGCATGAAACATCGCTTTTAAAATTATTATCATCAAAGCAAGAGCAATGACTGCCCCAAAACAGAGGGCTTTCGCTATTCGACAGTTTGATTAGTTATGCTGAAATAATAATGCAACCACCAGGTGGGATTGGCATGATTGGAGAAATAATGTTCATAACAAAGTTAATACTTGCACCATCATTACAGAAAAATATAAACTTCGACTAAACAGCATCACATTTACAATTTAAGACGGAAAAATGTTATCCGTATAATTTTAATCCCGAACAGCACAATAAAAACAAGTAGAAAAGCAACAATTTAAAAAAAGAATGTCCACCAAATTACCAAATTATGTTTCCTATATGGAATACATATGCCGATTTGTATAAAACGTTGAAAATTATTTGAATATGTTAAAAATGCAAAAGTAACACGAAATCTGACAAAATCAATTGATTAGAATTAATTCGTAGATCAAAGTTGGCTTAGACAACAACATACAGACTAAACATTTATATCACATTTTGAATAAATGCAGACTGGACTAAACTATGAACAGTGCAGAATAATGGATTATTAGGTTTCATGTTGGAATTGACTGGCTTTTTGGTCAACAAATCGATTTTGGAGAATTGAGCGAATCTTGATCTATTGAATAACATTTATTCAATCAAATTCATGAAGAACTTTAATACCTGTATTTTTAGAAATAATGTATGTGCAGTCATATTTTGTTTAGCAATTAGTAATAAGATGAAGTTGTTACAGAACTCTTGAAGTTTTAAAAGCTCAGAAGTTCAATGTGCTTTTTCTTCAAAACTGTGATATAGCAAAATGTGATATTATACGATATCAGTCTAATTGTTTAAACTAGAATATTGATGTGACATTTTTGAAATTTTCAAAATGCAAAAGTTAAACTTTAAAAAATAGTGCATGGTTGAGTAGAATTTTTAATAAAACAATCGTAAAACAGTACACATTCAAAAGAAATGAAGAATATGTGATAGATTGGATGCAAAAATCAATTGAAATGAAACCACAGAGAAAATTGTATTAGAACGCAGGCGAAATTATTGAAACTAAAAACAGACCAGCTGGTCTTACCTTGGCATTTTCGTCAACAACAGAGCTCTGAAACAAATGCAATTCCAATTAAACGTTTGGAGATTTCAACCTCACGAAAAAGCACTCAAGTAAATTAACCTATGATAGGGATTGACAAAATAGCCTTATTTTATAGCCCAAGGACATGTTGGAGTACATTTAACGCACATATGATTTATTCAGTAAAACATGGAATAATAAACGCCTATTACACTGTTGGTCAAGCCTACCTATTGCTGAGTTTTATTGCCTGATTTTAAGACGAGATGAAAATTAAGAAAATAAAACAGACAACGAACAATTAGGATTTTAATAAAACGAAAAACGTGATACAGCGATCCAAATTTCAATCAGTTACAAAGCAATTCTCATTCAATAGTATTAGATGGGATCAAGTTCTGAAAATCCAATTCAGAAAATCATGAATAGCCAGATAATACGAAACGTCGTATGATGATATGATAAGAGTATTCAGATTCCTTCTAAAAATATAAAACAGAAATACAGAAGAAATCGCTTTAGTTCGTTCTGAAAATAGAGACAATATAGAGGAGAATGCATCTTTCAGGCCAAAAAACTGGTTGTTTTTTCAAGTATTCAATCAAGTTATGATAAGAAAATAAATCATCATTGTAAGGTGAAAAGGTTGCAAAAAAATAGTTAAGAATTTTTGCCAGACCCCAATCTTGGGAAGTATTTAAATAACAACTTGAAGACATTATAGATAGTGCACATACGGTGCACAACTGTAATTCAACGATTTAATGACAAATAACTGTAGAACACATTATTATAGTTTCAACTTGAGTCTCGCTTTCATCATAAGCGTACGTGCAACAAACATATTTGATGTATAACACAGGCAGAACAAAATAATACACCTGCCACTATTCTGATAAGTATCGGAGGAAAAAATCAACACTTTCTAACGCGATATATGATGCCAATAAAATGACCATTATGTTTGGTCCTCAAAGGTTCCGACGCTCATACAGCAATGAATAAACACGGCCAATCTACCTACTCATAGCCAACCACCCAGTAGCTTTCACTTTTCTAGTTCGCCTTATTACCACCCATTTAGTTGGTTGCAAGCATGCATTAAAGGCTCATGTACATACCAATGAGAATGAGTGTCCAAACAAAATTTCTTCTCATAAGCATGACACTGCTTTTGCATTGATAGCACTAGTAAATAAGCGTTTGGCTTTTATTGGTGAGAGACCCTTACGCCGTTTATGGGGTACAAGTAGGTGGACCTACAAGTTTAGGTGGGTTCCGAACAAACAGGTAAGTGATAATAAAGCTGATAGCACCAAGTCATACCGGTTCGGTATCGGGATACGTCCCCACCCCGAAATGTTTTAGTCATCTTTCACAATACTAATAATTACAGATTAAATTAAAACACAGAAATAAACCTTAGTTTTTTTAGCACAAGAGTTTGTCACGGGAATCGCAAAAAGTATACGATGCTATTTATTATGTTACCGTGGTATACCCTTACTCTGCATGTACAGTTTAGTTAGCAATGTGGCAATGCAGTGTTTTCGAGTGGTGTCTGTCACTGACTCTTCCAAATTGGATATATGTTTCATTTAAATTAACAATTGCTTTAATAGAAATATCAAGTAAAATTACTTTGAAATGCTCAAAAAATCATTATAGAAATGATTAAAAAAAAATTCCGAGGGAGGACATCCCGGACCCCCCTATCAACTGAGGGGGGGAGAGAGATTCCATTCTCCCAACAACCCCCCCCCCCTCCCCACTGAAGTTCATTCCTGGCTACGCCACTGTAATCAAACTACAGTAATTACAAAAAAGGGACATACATCATGCTTCCGAAATATTGGACCACTGCCGTGCCATCATTGTGGTAGAATTTAGCATTACATTACATTTAAATGTTGCAGCATTATCACAAGATAAGATAACGGAACGCACAACTCGGTTTTTAAAAAGATTTATTTAATGAAAAACAAACATACATAGTGGCTAGCTAACGGATAGTAATAGAATGACCAGAGAAATAATCGAACAGCGGTTTAAATACTAGTACATACTGCTTAGTCTACAGTTCCTAAATCTATTGTCTTTTATATATATATAACTCCTCCCCCCTCAAGATGAAGGTGTCCTCACGTTCATAAGGGTAGTTGAGGTGTGAGAAAGATTTCTGAAGTATCTAAGTGATTTTTAACTTTATCTGATTTCTGTTCTTGAATTGCTAAATTGTTATTGAATACATGATAATGAAAAACAACATATAATATAATAAGTATCAAGCAGATCATTAATATATAAACTACATATTCGGATAATTTTCTGTTAACTACAAAATCTTCAAGAATCGTTAGTGGCTCTAAATTAGTATTTGCTCTATTTATTTCATCAAAAGTCAAATTAGTGATTATTTTATTTATATATGTCGGTACTTCAGTTGGATACATAATATTACTCTCCCAGAATGTATATGGTTTACTAAAATTGAACAATTTTTCATCTTTTTCAAGTGCTAATAGTTGAGTTGATTTTGGGTATGTTACAATATTTCTCGAACCTTGAACTATTGAACTCGTGCTAATGTTAAACATTAAATATTGATTTATAATAGGAATGTACTTAATAAAAGATTCATACCCTTTAATAACTAAAGTTCTACAACTACATATTTTCTTATCACTAACCAATTCCTCTATACATTTGTTAACTACCTTTGTTGCATTTCTACAATAATATTTATTATTTAATAACTGGCAATCGCCTTGATACAATTCTTGACCTCTAATAACTAATGATGGATTAACATGTATTGTAATTATTTCATTATCTGTTTTTACAGGATAAGACAGCATAAAAAGTGTTTCGTACAAATTAGATTCAATCGGTAATTCAATAAAATAAGAAATAAAATCGTTATGAATGGAACAGTGAACATTTCCTAATTCGCATAGTACGTTAGGCTCATCGGATATCAATTGTAATTTAATAGCCTTGATGACACGTGTCATTTCGTCAAAAGTGAGAATGCTTGAATGTATTATGTTAAGTTTACAAAATTCCAGACTAGTTTCTATGTCATCTATTCTATTGTGAATAAGTGTTAGAGTGTCAAACAAAATATGATGCTGCTCATTTAGCTCTACTGAATCCAATTTACTGCTTACGGAATTAAAATAATTGTTAAGCTTCAAATTATTAGCATGAATTACATCGATTCCATTGTTAAAGCGACTAATTAATTTTTTGTTGATTGAAACCTGATTCTTAAGATCGTGTTCTAAATTAATTTCGTTTGAATGTACTTTTTGCAAAATCTCATCATATTTGGCTTTGTCGTCAGCATCCATATTTCCTGTTAACCAAGAAATAGCGGAACCTAATCCATTAATAAGACCTCTCTTTACTCTTAATTTATTCACCAAAATGTGATCGAATTTCATTGTAACTTGATCTAAATGTAATTGAAGTAACTTAGTTTTTGTTGTATCTTTTTCTCTTCTATTTAACAATTGTACTGAATTTCTAAGTTTGGAAAGTTCGTCATGTAGAGTTGTTATATTAATGTTATGCACGTAAGTGTAGGTTTCGTTGATAATGAAGGCGTCCTGAATTTTTATGGGTATGACTCCTGCCGTTCGTGTGAGGTCAGTCGTCTTGAATGCGTCTACTGGGGCCAGGTTGAGGGCTGCCAGGCTGATTATCAGGACGGCGAGGTCTGCCAGGTTGAGATTTGTCTGGTTTCGGATCTTTGGATGGTTTCTTCTTCGTTGGAGGTGTCCTTTCATCTGAAACAGAATTATTATTAATTTTGTTCACTTTTCGCGGTCGTTTAATTCGATTGGGATGGATTTTGAAAGCACGTTTCTGAATTGCTCTCGAATTCGTCGCTAGATTGGTGTTCTTATCATATGTCACTTTGAAATATTTCGGTTTATTCTTCTTGTTGAACGTCGTCTTAATGTACGGTTCCTCTGGAATTTCAATTTCTTTTTCACGGTCTTGGTTTATTCTTGTAGTTCGTGTCTCCTTTTCGGTTACTATTTTTCCTTTGACAAAATTGTGGATTGTTTTCAGCTGATCTAGATAATCGTTGGCTCGTTCTTCTGTCACTAATGTGTTAGTCAAATCATTCATATATGGATTCTTGGAAACTCCATACGTTATCTCCATGGGTGTTAGTTTGAGATTCGAATTGAGTGTGTTGTTGAATGCTATCAGGGCTAATTTCATGTTTTCTTCTGTTTTTCTATTCTTGTTTTCCAATTGAAGAGCGTTAAGAATTTCGATGAGGGTGGAATGTGCTCGTTCTAGTAGTCCTTGCGAATCAGGGTGGCCAGGTGTCACGTAGTATGGTTCAATGTCGTATAATTTGAAAAATTCTCGTAGGCTGTTGTTATCGAATTCCCGTCCATTATCCATTTGCACTACTTTCGGGGTTGGGAAAGATGAAAGGTAGTCGAATATGATCCTCTGAATCTCAATTTGATTCAAACTTTCCAAGGGGTACGCTGATAACCGTTTAGAAAAGCAATCTATTATTGTAAGAAATTTTATCTTATCATACTGAAAAGTGTCCATCTGCAGTTTTTCAAAAGGCTTGTGTGGTGTAGGAGCAACTTTATATTCTACTTGCACTGGGTTCCTATCATACTTCACTTTTAAACAAATTTGACATTTATTGATGTAGTCCGTTATATCTCGAAGCATTGACGGCCAATAGTAGGTTTTTCTAATGTGATTGTAGCTTTCATTTATTCCTCTATGGCATGTTTTTCCACGATGATAGTTTGCGATGATGTCTTTTTGTTCTTCTTGTTCTGTAACATCTAGATTGATCTTCTTATAACGTTTCAGCTTTATTGTTTGAAACGATTCCGTTATTATACTAACAAAGCTGGCGAGCATCAATTCATAATCAAGTTCAAGAGCTCTTTTCTTGTAACAATAAATACCGTATGTTGTGTTAGGTATTAGATATTCTAGACATTTAGCATTGATTTCCTCTTTATCAAACGGGTCTAGAATGTAGAAAGTCAATCTGGTTTTATCGAAAATTTTCTGAACTTTGGGGGGATCGGTACCTTTTTCCAATATTAACTGATTATGCTCCACATTCATAATTTTGTCTTCTTCCATTATTACAACTTGACTATTTGAACTATCTTGAGAGTGAATTGTTACAGCAATACTTGCAGCATCTTCATTACTATTAACTCTATTTTTACTTCTACATTCACGAAGGAATTGGTCCAAAACTTCTTGACTTATATCTTCTAAATCATCCTCTGGTTCTGGGTTGAACATGTGGACAGGTTGACTTGGAATTCTGGACAATGCGTCGGCTACATAATTTGTCCGACCTTTTACATATTTTATCTCAAAATCGAATTCCTCTAAGTAGAGTTTCCATCTAATGAGTTTTGAATTGGGTTCTTTAATATTGTGTAACCATTGTAAGGGTTTGTGATCCGTCTGTATTAAGAATTTTCTTCCGTACAGGTAAGGGCGAAAATGTTTGCAAGCCCAAACGATTGCTAGTAGCTCTTTTTGTATAGTCGATAAGTTCACTTCATGTTTATTGAGAGTGCGGGATGCAAACGCTATTGGTAGGTCTTTCCCATCAAATATTTGAGAAAGAACAGCTCCCATCGCGAAGTTGCTTGAATCACATGTAAGTATAAACTGACGTGAAAAGTCTGGTAATTGTAGGATAGGTCCATTTTGTAACATAAGTTTCAGTTTCTCAAATGCTTCTTTGAAGTCTTTATCGTTCGGATTGAATGATTTTTCTTTACTTAAAACTGTTGTGAGGGGTTTCGCTATTTTTGCATAGTCTCTAATCATCTTTCGGTAATATCCTGTAAGTCCTAAGAACTGTTTGACCTCTTTTGTCGTACGAGGCAGAGGGAAATTCTTTACTGCTTCTATTTTCAAGGGGTTTGGCTGTATTCCTTTTTCCGAGATAATGTGACCTAAGTACAATAGTTCACGTTTGAAAAATTCCGTTTTATGAAGCTGGATTTTCAAGTTGTGCTCTTTCAATTTTTCAAATACTGACTTGAGGTGTTTTAAATGTTCAGTGAGGTTATCAGAAAACACAATGATATCATCCATATATACCAAAACATTAGGCATTTTGGCGAAAATCGTGTCCATACACTTTTGGAAAAAACTTGGTGAATTTTTCAGTCCAAACGGGAGGCGAAGAAATTCATAGTGACCGTTTTCAGTGGAAAATGCTGTTTTTGGAACGGAATCTGGGTGCAGGTCAATCTGGTGAAATCCTGATTCTAAGTCAATTGCTGAGAAATAAGTAGCACGTCCTATCTTGCCAAATAAGTCCTCTATGTTGGGTAATGGATATTTTTCATCTACAGTTTTATTATTCAGTTTTCGAAAATCTATCACCATCCGTATTTTCCGTTGACCTGACGCATCTGGTTTCTTCGGTACCACCCAAATTGGTGAATTATAGGGTGAGTTCGAGTTCTGAATTATTTTGTTCTTTAAAAGTTTTTCTATTTCTAGTTGAATATCTTCTCTAAATATTTGGGGATGCCTGTAGTTTTTTGTATAAACCGGGTTCTCATCTGTAGTGATTATCTTGTGCTTCATTAAGTTCTTGCTACTAGATATTTCATGTTCAAGTTTCACAATTTCAGGGTATTGCTTCACTAATTTTAAGATGTTTACTCTTTCTTCTTCATTCATGTGATCAGTTCTTAAAAGGTTTGGAATTTCATTTATTAGTTTTGAACATTTCGACTTAGACGGTTTATCAAATCCTTTACAATCAATTATAGTTTCTATTTGTTCTACTTCCATAGGCTCTGGACAAATGGTCGTGAGTTCATGGGCAAAAACTAAACACATACATTCATTACTATCAATATTAACAAGTCCTTCTTCAATTCTATATTTATCACTATTTACTTCCTTAATTAATCCTGTTGTCATATTTGAGGGTGACTTAACCGGGATCGAAATCACGTTATAGCCTGGTTGCAATGTAATACTCTTATTATCTAACAAAAACAACAATTCTTTCTTTCCATCTTTATATTCAAGGTTATTAGTATCAAAGTTCACATTCATTTTGAAGGCACGCATAGTCTCATGCCCAAGAAGTATATCGTACTTATTTGAAAAATCAAATATATACAGTTTTATCCTATGAGGTTGCGAAAATACATTTTCTATGTTACAAAAAATATACTCATTTCCTTTACTTTCCCCATTAGGAGTTTTCACAATAAAGTCCTCCTTGTTTCGAGTTATTTCAGGAGAGACTAAGGATGGATGCACATAATTCTTAGCAGATCCTGTATCAACTAGCCATTTTCTATCCTTTTGATCAACAAAGTAAGGAAGAGATTTGTTCAAGATGTTTAGATCGAATCGCTGGGGGGGTCCTCTGCATACTGGGGGCCTGATCCTAAAAAATGGTCTGTTAGTTTGTTGAGTGATTCAGTCAGAGAGTTTATTTGAGATTGCATAGCTTCAATCGAGCTCTGATTGTAACTATTTTCTGTTTCGTCTTCCAAGTAGTTTACTTCATAGGGTGATCTATAATTTCTCAATTTTTGTACTGGATCTGTCCTTTGTGTGCGCATGGATACTGTGTTTGATGAATTTACTTGGGTATTGGGTTGGATATTACTGTTTTGCTGTTGAAAGCTCTGTTGTGGAAAACGTTGTTGTTGTAAATTTTGTTGTTGAAAGTTTCTTTGTTGTTGAAAGTTGTGTTGGAAGTTTTGATTTGAAACATTTTGTTGATAGTGTTGAGGCCGAAAGTTAGGTTGTTGCGATTCGGTGTAGAAGCTCTGTTGTTGGAAGTTTGGCTGATAGAATCTTTGATTGTTTTGGAATCTACGTTGTCTCCCTTGAAAAAAATTTTGAGAGTTTCTGTTTTGTCTTCCTTGTGTTTGATTACTATTTTCATAGTTGGGGATTCTGAAAGCATTTGGAGCTTGAGAGAATCTGTTTTCTTTTCTATTTATCATATCTGTTGTTCTGTTTAGGTTTAGTTGTTGTAGAACTATGCTGCAATCATTAATTAGTTTACTTCTGGCCTCGTCTAGGTTTTGAATTTGAAGTACTTGTAGGTGGGATCCTAACGTTGGATGGACTCCATGAACAAAGGTGTTTACTAGGGTTGCATTTAGTTGTTGTATTAGGTTCTTCAACAATTCTCCTGAGACTCCATCAATTTAGTATTTAGTTAGTACATGAGTACGTTTTTCTTCTAGCCTGTTTAGAAATTCAATCGGGTGCTCTCTACTGAAGGAAGTCATAACGGATATTTCAGCTATCAATTCTGGTACAGGTCTATTGTCTGCAAAGTTTTGTTTTAGACTATTTATCAATTCTACTAGGGTTGAGCAACTATTGTTATAGGCTACAGCTTCCGCTGGTCCTTCAAGATGGCACATAGCAGTTTTGAAAAGAAGCCAATGATTTCCAACTTTCTCTTTAATGTCATCTGTACAGTAAGCTTTGAATAGATCTTCACATGTTGAAATAAATTGTGGTAATTTATAGGATGTTCCATCGTATCTTGGTATGCACTTCAAAAGTTCGTGAGGTAAAGGCTTGTTAACAGTTGCCATTGTAATATTAGATAATAAAGTATCTAACCTTGATTGTCGAAGGATGATCTCTCTGTTGACGGAAGGACTTACACCAGTAGGGTCCTGATCCGGGTCTTCTTCTTCGTCCGACGCTGGGCTGCGGAAAGTTCTGCAGGCGTCGAATCGGGAAATGTCACGTCCGCTTGCCAGGATGTAGTTAGAGTTGAGCTGGTCCGGGTAGGGTTTAAAGTTGAACCACAGATGAAGAGTTAACACTCACGTTTTTCGGCACTCGAGAACATTGGTCGCGAAAAAGTTAATTGAACTTTTACCGAAAAAACTTCTGTAGTCCCTGTGCACGGGCGCCAGATAAGATAACGGAACGCACAACTCGGTTTTTAAAAATATTTATTTAATGAAAAACAAACATACATAGTGGCTAGCTAACGGATAGTAATAGAATGACCAGAGAAATAATCGAACAGCGGTTTAAATACTAGTACATACTGCTTAGTCTACAGTTCCTAAATCTATTGTCTTTTATATATATAACTACAGACAATATTAGAAGTAGTGAATGAGAAATGTTCGTTATTTTCTCTAAAATAATCCATCCCCTATGTCTAAATCTACAAGAAACAATAATTGAAATCAATGTCTTACTTTTAGAAAATTTCAACATTGTATTTCAATTGTGATTTTGATTTCCTTCATACTACCCTTTTCAACTATACTCTTCCAAATTTTCGCGGAAACGTTGAAAACAATAATGTAGAACCAATAGTATTGATCTACAATTTAATAAATAATAAACTTGGTATTGTCTTTGGTAGGCTATTACTTGACTCTTGACGCTAGGTAAAGTTATATGTTGTAAGTTGTGTTGTGGTTATCGGGGGGTCAA
This sequence comes from Conomelus anceps, assembly GCA_948455865.1. Classification (NCBI taxonomy): domain Eukaryota; kingdom Metazoa; phylum Arthropoda; class Insecta; order Hemiptera; family Delphacidae; genus Conomelus; species Conomelus anceps. The sequence goes on along the minus strand of OX418216.1, from coordinate 75,172,694 downwards.
GTCATATGTTGTGGTAGGAAAAACAAATCAAGGATAGAAGAAAAGATTGAATAAAGAAGACAAGATGGCAAGAAGAAACGCCCGAGGAGTGACAGGGGTCTTAAGAGAGCGGAAAAGAGTGTCCAGATGAGGCCGAAATCCGATTAAGATTAAGAAGTGATGCAGTCGATGAGATGGCAACAGGGGAGGCAACAGCCAACAGCATCACCCTTAACAGATCCAATTTGCGGTGATTACGGTGCGGCTATCATTTCCGGCAAACAGCCTGCTCACTGTCCACTGTTCTCCTGCAGTCCACAGTACAACAAAATCAAGCGGTGTCTCCACTGGAGACTCTCCAGCCAAGAGCCCTCCATACACAACTTCAAGGGAAAAAACAATATGTTTCCTTTCGTTTGACCAAATAATACTGTGAACCATTTCAACTAATAGTTCTGTGAACAGTAGACCCAACGAACCCATAAGACCAAAAATGTCACTCCATTAGAAAATTAATTATTTTTCGAGTAAAGTTTCAGTAATTCTTGTCAACAAAATTCATCTCAGAATGCCTCTACTCACAATTAAAATTTCAGAATAGATCAACTGAGAAATGACATTTCTATAATTTATCCATCTCAAGAATGAGCAATTCATATTATGAAGAAACAGGCTGGGGATGTAACGCGTGCCGTACTGGTAATAGCAAAAACCGACTTATCAAGTGCTCGCCACTTGGGGAGTCATCCCTGCGCCGCCATATTTGTAGTGGACAAGCGCCTAACAAGTGGCTTCAGCTCGGCGACAAGAAGCCCCTTCTATTGGTCTTATGTGTTCGCTGAGTAGACCTCACGCCCAGGAATAAAGGTGCTTGAACAGAGCAACTTAATCGATGTACTCAATGATAATCACCATCACAAAATTAAATACACTCATCAGACCTAACCCTTGATTCAATTCCCGTAGTCTATTTCATGTCTCTTTTTCAAAAAGTCACTGTATCACATCAACAAGGTTGTTTTTTCAATTGACGAGAAGCTGATTGCTCAAATTAGATTTTAGATGTCTTATGAATGAGTTTATAAAACAATATTAATTGAATTTGTACCATTTACTTAGTAATCACTTGTTATTACACTTAATTGAAATATTAGAAATGAAACAAACAATTATGTAATAAAAAGCCATTCACTCACCTAGTTTATTTGTATTTTCTCATCTGTGATTAGTAATGTCCAATGAGGACTTACATAACCAAATTCCAGGTTAGGATTTTTGGCAATGCTCATATATTCTGTTCTACTCATATTTTCCACTACTTGATTTAAATTTTGCCAATTGCAATCACTGTTGAATCACTTGAGCACAATTTCTTGAAGGTTTCATAATCACTTCTTGAATTTCGTAATTTTTGGAGTACATGTGCTTGGAAATTATCGATATCACAAAGTCGATGTAGGATTGATCGATGATAGATTTTAAGTTTTGAATTTTTTGTCCCGAACTGATTTGTTTTTTATGAAGTGTTTCGAATTTCCACTTAATCATTTCTTCTCTTTATTGCTTAATGTTATATGATCTGATTTGTTCAAAAAATCATGATCTTTTTTCTTGAGTGTCTGTTGCTGCAGATCACTCTACAACATTGCCGGCTCTATTAGCCTATAAATTAGTCGTGGAAGGGGTTGAATTTTAATACAGGATGTAAAAAGTTCTGAAAAGAAATCAACCCTTTCTTCCGGCTCAAAATCTTGTTAGAAAAGGACATGTCCAACTTGAATGTTGAATTTGTTTCATGTAAAAATTAATTTAAACTCGAACCACACCTGTCCCGAACGGTGGTTTATTCGGCCTACGTTCAGCCTAAAAAGTTTTTATTTTCAAAAGTTACAAATTTATAGTGAACCGCTAAAAAAGCTTAAAATTTCCGTCAAGAAAATCCGGAGCCAGCACGAGGACGCAGAAGAGGAAATTCCATCCAAATCCGAGCAACAGTACTCCAACCAACCAAGTGAGTTACAATATTAATATTAGAAGGCCTTCTATGTGTGCGCGCACTTCGGAAAAAAACCACTGTAGGCTTAAATAAATGGTAGTGCCACATTGTACAAGCCGCCGTTCATTGCCACGCGAGACCTGAGAGCTCACTGCTCTATCATTATTCATTTTTATTTAAATCAATAGAACTTTCATTAACTAAAAATCCTGACAATTTTATCTTTCTAAGTAATTTTATCTAAATTTCAGAGCTATATGAATATAGCAGGGGCGACACTCCTGACAGGGGCGTCGAAAGTGACTGCAAAAGTGCAGTCGATTTGCAGTCGAGCCGACTGCAAACCGACTGCTTGAAGCAGTCCAAAAGCAGTCGGTTTGCAGTCGGCTCGACTGCTTTTGGACTGCTTCAAGCAGTCGGTGACTGCCTTGTTCAATAGGCGGAGTAGAGTTGAGACTGCGGAGAGCCTTCCATAAAGGCAATAAATTATTAATAAAATTACTGTGAATAATTTTCTAGAAATGATTGGAGCACAAATTAATTGAAGAAAGACACATTTAATCAAATTTCTGAATATGGTTTAAAACAAATTTAATAATAGTCTGAAAAATTGGTAAATGGATGGAATGAGAAATGGATTCTCAAAAAATAAATTATAATTAATTTAATATAATAATACATTATTCTCGTCATACAAAGATGGCCACTTGACATGAAAAAATACAAGAAATAGTAACATTACAGTATATAAAATCACAGGGTTATTAATTACACAGCGAATAATTATAAATCAATAAAAAGATTGATCATTTCATAGAACAAATAGTAATAACCAGCCTAAGTACTAGAATTAAATTCTTGGATTTCTTGTTCCTTAACGATCTGCGTTGTTAATATTAACTTTGTATTGGAAATTTAATGACTTGCAATCAGTTTTTGTAGGTGAATAAATAATAATTGTACTCACACTTGGCCAAACGCTTTCGAGTTCTGGAAACTCATCTTCAAGGCATTCTAGATCGGCGATGTTGGTTAGAAGAATTGTGGTTTTTGTATCATGTGGTCAAAAAGTATGTGTGATTAAAATTTAATTCATTGAGCATCTAACCAACAAACCAATATCGCCGATCTAGGATGCCTTGAATATGAGTTTCCATAACTCGAAAACGATCGGCTAAGTGTGAGTACAATTATTATTTAACCACCTATAAAAATTGACTGCAAGTCGTTAAATTTACAATAAAAAGTTATTACTAGAAATATTGAGTAACGATATTTTTATGAAAAGATAGAGCCGGAACCTCAAGTACGGTACTGCATCCTTTTTTAATAATGATTTCCTTGAAATAACTGGACGGACCCTAAAATATATTTTAGTCCTACACAGGATGATTCAATATCTTGAAGTATTTATTGTAAGTGACAGATTCACTTTAAATAACTCCTAGAGCTTAACATTACTCAAAATTAGGGGGTAAACTAAATCTTAAACGAGCAAAGTTCAATTAGGAGAAAATTATGCAAAAATCAAAAAATATAATAAAACAGGATCTTTGTCTTTGAAGAAGACTCTAGTGACAAAGTACTAGTTTTGAAAACAGCGTGCCATGTTCACAGAACACATAATAGCCTACTAAATACACACAATGAGTGAAATATGAGTGGTGGTGCGAGCAGTCGAGTGGACTGCTTGAAGCGGTCCGTGTATTGCCGACCGATTGCATTTTTGCAGTCGGCAGCACGGCGGAACTCGACTGCAAATGGACTGCTTGTTTTGTTACCGACCGCAACTCGACTGCTCAAGCAGTCCGTGTAGTGCGGTCTTGACTTTAACATTGAAAATGCGATCCGCCCAACTGCGACTGCTTCAAGCAGTCCGTCTATTGCCGGCCTAAAAGAAACTCCAGTTGACTGAGTTGACTTGCTGTTGCGTTGCTATCACCAGTTGCTTTTGGTATGTATTCGGCCTTAGATTCTACTTTACTGTCTGCTCAGTCAATATTTCAATAAATGTATCAAGTGTTAACAAGCATTTTCGTTATTATCCCTGTTAGTATGGCATATTCTGTTCAGTGATTTATTGGAGAACTTTTGTTTTTTCTCCAGTAGGTTTGAGGGAGTCTATGCGTTTTTCTTGCATTTGCTAGTGTATGCTAAGCCTTTGAATAGCATAAGGCCCCCGGAAACTACTTGGGTACTCAATGTTTCTCAGATTCCTGTCAATAACCAGCTAAGTAGGGTGATATCACGTGATAGCTCACACACCCCCTAATGTTGACATTGAGGGCGGTAGGTAGTACTTTTAGAAATGGTCACCAATAATTTATGAATTATTTGTACCATTGAGTAACCTACCTGTCTCTGACGGCATTATTGAGTGGAAAGGAAATCTAGTGTGTTACACCTTACTTTATCTTATAACTTTTTAGAATAAGTTTAGGAGAGGTGAACATCCTGAGACCCCGCCAGGACGGTGATTCCTGTTGGAAAGGAGATATTACTTTGAAAATTTCAGGTAAACCTTCTACCAGTATTGTATCCTTCAATACTCAATTTTATTTGTGCAAGGTTTTAGTCTTTCGAAGGGAGATAAGTAAGATTTTTCATCTAAATATAGCCCACCAAGGAGCAGCCGGAAAAGCCCTAACAAGAGCAAAGTCTTTTTTGCTGGCCAATCCAATCGGTCACCCTTACAAAGAGCTATCACTTCTCAAACTTATTCATGGAATTCGAGCTCAACTACCCCATTACAATATAAAGATAATGACATAGAACGTTTTTCTTTTATCAAGACACCCTCAAGCAAGTTAGCCATGGATGATTACTCTCAACAACGTTCCTCAATTAATCTTAAATACTCTAAACTCTAGTCGTTTGAAAATAATGGATCTCATAAATATGATTTTTTTATTGCTTAGCTTACAGTAATTTTATTAGGTAAATTGTATTGGAAAAAAATGCATGAGGTAATTTGAAGGAAAATTGGCAGATCAAAGCCCTACCATATCATTTTTCCATTAGAATCAATAAAAAATAAAAATAAAATGAAATAGTTTAGCCTACTCCACATGCAATGATGAAGAGTTGTTTACGAGTAGTTTGAGTGTTTTATTGAGAGTGAACGTGGGAAAGCGTCAAGACAAAGAAGAGGCAGTCTACTAGGCTTATTCTAGCCGTTTAAAGGCATAATAAGTAAAGTGACGTGCCGAGAAGCTTCTGATCAACAATAGACCCGCCCCCGCCCCAATTAGCATGACTTGGCCCGCTAATGAGCACAGCCGCCTCCATACAGTCAAGCGGGTCAACTAGTCACGGTCCCCTCCCTCTCACCACTCATCACACAATACCACCAACATACCTCACACTAATAGCCTTTTATTATAGTAGGGCATTAAAACCAGTATTCGCAATCACTAAAACTTTAATTCATTTTTATATCTAGCAATAATATAATGCTCTAATTTTTTGAACTTTTATCCATAATTGAATATTAAGGGGATTGCAACACAGAATACAACACATATATTTTTTGCTGATGATGCCCACATGAGTTGGAAACTTGCGTGAGGGTAATAATATATTATGAGGTGAATGTTGACACAAAATAGGCTATGCCAGCCTGAACAAGAATCAAACCCGTGACCGCAAGAATGGCAGACTCTTATCAGAAACAAAGCTTCTAACCGCGTCTGTCAAAGCGAGAACAAAAAAAATCTAAAAAGCGATCTCTATAAAAATATTTTTCAAGTACCGCAGAAATCGTTCCAAGTAAGTTTGGTACCATTATCATCACAGATAATAATGGAACTAACTACATAATTGTGTCTTTTCGTTACAGTACGGTATTATAAAGCAATAACTATATTATAAGTAGCAAGACTAGCCAAATAAGACGACTGAACCGGCAAGCATACATATTTTTTCGAAAACTCATAATGCGGAATTAGAGAGTTATCAAATGCCATTGCCGTTGATAACTTACCACATTCCATTTTTGAAAAATCAATCAATAAAGAACAAAATAAAGTAATAGCTAATTTGTAACTAGCTTATTCATAAATATTCAAGATGATCTTGTTCAGTAATTCAAGATATAATTTTTGGTGAATTTTCATTGACATTGATAAAACATGCACTTAACTGGACAGAAAATAAAATTCCCACTGAATCTCAATTATTTATTGCCCAGTTTTCACCATGCTGAATAATTTAGTTATTACCCTCCTTCGTAAATCATTTAATGTCATAAAACTAGAGAAAAATTTTCTACGAGAGAAAAGAACAGAAAATTGAATAATATTCAACACAGAGAAGTTATTCACGTTACCACCCAGTTAGATAATGATGCTTGGAATTCAAACGATGGCTAACATTATTCGTGTTTATAAATCGTAAAATTAAATGGGAAAACTTAGAGTATATTTGGCACAAACTAAAGTATATTGGCTAAGATACAAAGCAGTCATGATACGAATAATAAGGAGGAATGCACGCTGCACTACAAACGTAACTACTATTCAACGGCCACAACTTCTTTAGCATAAAGATGCAATAAATTGCAGGACATTGAGTGCACTTTCAGTGCCTATTTCAGTGCCAGAAGTAAGGAGAAACAATTCTCAACAAAACCGAAACTAAAAAACCAATAAAACAGCAAGTTTTTAGTGCATTTATCAAATTTCAACATTTCAATAACTAACCCACTCCTTTAATTCATCTTGAACACAAAATACTCTTTTTAAATAAAGTTTTAAATTGACACAATGAAGAAAGAGGAGACTAAATTCTTATAAACCACAACAAATTTCAGCAGAGTTTCATCAAAGCTTAGTATTACTGTTGTCTATGGGCTATCATCATGCATATTTAGCATTCTTCTACTTTCTTTTTCATTAGAAATTATTTTCTTGTGCCTATGTTAACAGCGGTAGGCATGATGAACACAATTTTCGAATCTTTTGACATGAGACAATTTTTCTCACATACGAGACAATTTATTTGAGCTGTTCACCGGTAATAGTAATTTTACAATACCGCACTTTAATACATTGAAAATTAAAATACTGGATGAGCTACCCAGACAAGCAAGCAGTTCAAAAGAGTATGTCACTGCTTACTCATGTCGTCGTCTACAAACCCGATGAATATTTTAGCATGAATTCAAACATTGACATCGCCCGATTTGAGCCCTTGAGGACCTCTAGCCCCACGCACCTCCTCTCCCAACCCAATTCCGTTGTCAAGCCTTTCAAGAGATCACATCAACCCCACTATCTTTGTCAATTTGAATGACAAAAACAGCGTGTCTATTGATCTGTCGTCACCGTCATCATCATCATCATCATCATCATCATCATCATCATCATCATCATCATCATCATCATCATGTGCCCCTCCTTGCCCTTCACTACATCATGCGACGGCAAACATACACGACTATTGTAAGTTAACTTTGCATTCCCAAAACAACCACATATTGCTGCAGCCGTTCAACAGGAGCATTGATCCAGTAAATTATTGCTACAGCTGTCTCACTACAGGAAAGAGACTTGTATAACTGACGATTAGTTGGGCTTACTCTTCTCTAATCTTCAGTCATTCAATCAAGTAAGTTATTTAAGTTTTGGATTAATTTATTAATCTAGTTGATATTCCATTACTGCTAGATATAATGGCGATTTTGACATGAAATGTACAATATTTTTCTACGGAGGGCGTACGAATTAGCCATTTAATTGTAGCCTATTCTCGGAATAGAGTGGCCGAAGCTAACCGGATAAAAAAAAACTTTCTTTATATACTCATCTATTATGAATGAAAAGAAACTAGAAAAAATGAACAATAAGGCGTCACCACACAATAATCTAAATACGGTACTTAGTCCTACTTTACCTACTGTACTTAGTATTTAACTTTATGAATAATTTTAAGATTCAATTTCAACCTAAATGACAATAATTATTTGAGAAACATTATGAAAAGAAATAGGATGAGCGCCCAAATAAAATAAATTGGAATTGAGCAATATAAAATTGTATTTTGAATTCTTTTATAATAAGCACAACGAACAATTAGTTCAATATCCCTTGGCATACTGCCCATTCAGCGCTCTTACTAGAACTAGAGCATATATTTTGAAATGTGAGTGTACTGGAATGGAAAAATCTAAAACTGATAATATATATATATATATATACATATGAAAACAAAATACAGTAACACTGACTGACTCATTCATCACCGTTACTCAAAAATTCACAGGAAATAGTAAAAATTTGGTACACATGACCAGCTGAGGCTCTAAAAGCGTGCAAGGAAAAGATTTCGAAATTTTTCCGAAAAACAACAAAGCTGAGGATTAAATAAAACAAATTTCAAAACAAAGCACCGACTTCCATGAAATGATACTAAAAAATTGAATACTCCGTACTAAAAATTTTAAATAAAGTATTTCCTTAAAACTGAGATTTTTTTCATTTAATGCAAGTAGCCTCTTGAAGTCGGCGCAAAATTTTCAATAAGCTTCTGAAATATTATAGAATTTCTAATTAACTTCATAAAATATTTGGCGCCGACTTCAGAAGATTACCTACATTAAAATTTTAAATTTTCTCAGTTTAAAGAAAAAAGTTTATTTTCAACTTTTTAGTACATGGGAATTTAATTTTTGAGTATCATTTCATTGAAGTCAGTTCTTTTTTTGTTTTAGAATTTGTTTTATTTTAAGCTTTTTAGTTGAATTTTCAAACTTTGGAACATGATGAATTTCTAATAGCCTACATTATAAATATTTATTCGAGACTTGTACGTGGGTAATGAAGTGAATGATAACACATAGATGCCAGACGGAAGAGCGGGATTCGAACCCACGACCGCTGAAGCCACAGTAAGCGGAAGTTGCGACGCCTCAACCAACTGCGGCCCGCCGCTTAATTGAAATTTATGTATGTGTGTATGCGTGTGCTTTACTGGCCATTACAGTCAAATATCTTGTTAATATTTCTAATTCAGAATAATTGAAAGTCTTAATGAAAGCATCGATTAATGCTCCTTTTTGTATAATATCTGGCTAAGTATTGAGCCGATCCTTACGAAACATGGATGAGGCCACCGATGCATGATGCTCTTTGATTTAATTTTTTTTTTCAATTGGTTCAATATTGTGCAAATAATGATATACAAACATGAAAAACAGGTCGAATTGAGTTACCTCCTCCTGTTTGGAAGTCGGTTAAAAAATTATATTTAAGCCATGTGCATGGAGATGTGAAGTATGAACAACTATGCCTGTAGTCATGCCAACAGCTGATCAGCAAACAAGAGTGCTGGTTCGATCAAAGATTTTGTATGAAGTTTCTCCTCCCAGAGAATCCAGACAACTGACAATAATAATTAAAAAACACTTTTATTCAAAATTTGTACCAAGATATAAAATCGAGCAAGGTCTTTGCATTACAGAATTATACAAGCATAAAAATTAAAGAGACGTCGGCTCAGAACAATCATGAATAAAGCAGTAGGAGAATGCGAGAGATTGGAGCAATCCTCTCCTTGCTGCAAGACTCGAATAAGGGTGAAAGAGGTTTCTCCCCTTAAAAGGAAAATCTCACGTTAGCTGCAAATAATGTACTGTGTGAGATACAAGTGCGCCGTGTTTATTAATGCTCAGATAGTGAATGCGTATGTAAAATGCAAGGCTACGGCTGAAAAGAAGGCTTGCATAAACAATGGATTGTGAGTGAGATATGTGCAATCGGAATGAGCAGAAACAGAACAGGAGATGCAAATACTTAGGAGAAGAAGGAGCCTTCAGTGCATTTCAGTGTCACATTATCTGAACACAGCAACACCATCAGAAAAGCAATCTTTAAACTTCAAGCCAGCATTAATCGATTGATCGAAATGCAGCCACGTTTAGCGCTCTCTCGCAGATAGAGTAGACAGTAAACAGTAGAGTAACCATCAATAAACAATTCGAAAACTTCAAATGTTGCATTAGAATAATAAAAAAGCCGCAGAAAATCATAAACAAACAAGCATTAGGCTGGATGAGATCCATCGTAATGTAATTTTACTCAGTAACTTTATTTTGCGATGGATGTAGAATGATACATTATCCGCGCATTGTATTTACAATATACAAGATAAATAAACTGAACAAATTTATAACTAGTTCTGTGAACAGTAGACCTCACGCCCAAGAATAATGCGCAGAGGAACATACTTTAAGTGCTCGATGATAATTATCACTACAAAATTAAACGCAATGATCATCGCCTGAAACGAACACAACTAGAGTTTTTGAGGAACACAACTTGAAAAAGAATTTAAAGAAGATGGCGGGGGAGTAACCACCTGAAAAAACCTTCTCATCCCCATTAAAAGTGTCACAATAGAAACGACTGTCTTCAGCTGTTATTTCTAGTATTGCTTGAAAAATATTATCCAGCCTTCAACTTTCTGCAGCAGGTTTGGGGGGCACAGCTATCTGAGATGCATGGCAAAAAATAATTATTATTTTTCTATGTATTTTGCCTATAGAAACTTTACTTTTACTTAGCTGGCTCTACAGCCTTGATGGACTTTAGCCTCCTTATCAATCCTCCTCCATTCACCTCTTTCCTGTGAAATCCGCCTCCAATTTTGCCATTTACTACCACTTCGTTCAGCCATCTCGTCTTGGGTCTTCCTCTCTTCCTTGTTCCCATCATCCTTTCATCCAGCAGTTGAAGCGGCATTCTTTCCTCACCCATTCTTACCACATGTACCAGCCATTCTATCCTCCTCGACTTTATAAATCCTACAATATTCCCTTCCCCAATAGTTTCATCGATCTCTATGTTACGTCTGGCTCTCCAATCTCCTCCATCGCATATTGGTCCCGAGATCCTCCTGAGCATTTTCCTCTCAAAGGACCTCAGTGCTTTCTCATCCTTGCCCAAAATTGTCCAAGCTTCAGTTCCATATGTCACAACCGGCCTAACTAGAGTCTTATACATCCTCACCTTCAGGTTGTTTCACAGCACTGTTGCTCAAGCGACGATCACAATCAAGCGACACTCACACTCAAGGCGCGCTCGCTAGTAGCTACACTAGCACGCTTATTGTGGTGTAATCAATCTGCTGTGCCTATACAGAATGGATTTCTCTGACGAAGAACTTTTACTTAAGGTGTTATTGCTTGATGAGGACGAACCTAAACCATAGATCAGAGAGTTTCGTGATGGTTCGTCTATGCCTAAACCTAAAAAATGAAGAAAATCCGTCATTGGCTAGGCGACCTACAGAGGGGGGGGGGGGGGGTTCATACGCTAATTCCGCGGCTATTGGAAGACGAAATTAAATTTTTTCAATACTTTAGGATGTCAGGGAACAGTTTGAGGATCCACTTTCCAAAATCGGTAAATGACGATTTTGTTTCTTTTTGTACCTTGTTTTTGTAACGTTTTTCCGATATTGTCCCATATTTTCTTCTTATGAAAATTGTCACTGTATGATTTATGCGACAAGTCGTACAGTTCGGGATGTTCGCAAACAAGTTCAATCAATTCTTCTTCCATGATTTTGAATTGAATCTGAACTGAATATGATAATACTGATATAATAATGATAAATACAGATTGAACTGGATATAGAAGTAATATCAATTTACAGTACAAATGAGAACTGGGCTTCTGGCCGTAGGATGAGCACGTGCAACTTGTACAGACTAGCGCTCAGCTCACGATCAGCTCACCGCCTGACACTCAAAATATCCTCGGCCGTGATTGCGGAGATAAGTTGAGTGCGCATGAGTCCATATGTGAACGTTCCAATTTCATTTTCATTATTTGGATTTTGATCGTAGTGTGAGCGTAATGTGAGTGGAGCGTGAGCATCCCTACAGTGTGTAACGGCCTTTCGTCTTTCTGGATACCAGTCTCCCCTTAAATATAATTTGATTTGCAAAATATGCTCAATTGCCCATCATAATTCAGTAACTTATCTCTTGACTGGTTCTGTCGTTAGCATTACCCAAACAAAGTATTTGAACTCGCTGACGCCCTCCAGTTCGCAATCATCAGATATTTTCAAATTCCTTGCCTGTCTTCTTCTTTTGTTTGCAGACATTCTCATATATTTTGTTGTCCCCATATTTATTTCAAGACCCACATCTTCGGCCTCTCTTTCATTTTGCTGAAGATCTCCTTCAAGTTATCTTGATTCCTAGATATGGGCACCACATCGTCCGCATAGGCTAATACTCGCCTTTTTCTGTTCACTATTGTTCCATTTGTACCTAGCTTCCAAAGTATTGTTTCGAGAACCAAGTTAAAGAGTGTTGCTGAAAGTGCATACCTTGCCTAACACCCGTTGAAACACTGAACAATCGACTCAGTTTATTTCCAATTTTAACTTGAGCAGGTGTCACCCATTGTAAGGTTCATTCGGTTGATGAGCTTCTTTGGAATTCTATTTTCATTCCATGTCGTATTTTCATCATTTTTTTCTGTTAATGCTGTCAAATGCCTGCCGGAATTCTACAAAAAGCATATGCAGATCTGTATCATATATAAAACATTGTTCCATAATCTGCCTCATTACAAACACTTCATCGCTGGTGCTCTTCCATTGTCTAATACCACATTGATGATCTTAATTTTGAAGAAAGCTTCAGCAGGCTATGTATGAATATTCCTTTTTCGGTTAAAGAAAAAGACAACTCAATATAACCCACAACCCACAATAATATTAAATTGATAACGACTAACACATACAATTTATTCTACAGACGGGATTAGTGATGTGATGCATGATAAATTTTTGCGGAAATCAGAGATGAATATTAGATCTAAGCCTTGATTTAACTCTCGTAGTCTATTTCATGTCTGTATTTCACAAAAAGAAATTCTGTAACACATCACTAAGGCTGCGGTTCTACTTTTAACCAGCCAATCATCGGCAAGTATGTTGTTCCAGACAGCTGATTCCTAAAATAAGTTTAGATTTCGTGTGTCTGATGAATGAATTTGTAGAACAATACTATTTAAATTTGTATAATTATCATTCACTTAGTGATCACTTATTATACTTTATAAAAATATTAGAAATGATTTGTTTTTCTTAAAAAATATGTAATTCTTATGAATGATAACTTAATTAATAGTCTATGAATATAATTGAATCAATTCATGAGGCTATCTATGAATCTAATTCCAATTGCATATGATGCAGAAGCTCATTTTAAAAATCATATGCTCCTTTAGAAGTAGGCCTAATAGCCTTACTTTTTTCCTTATCAAATACCCTTCAAATTCAAGAAAATTTCGAAAATCCTTACACATACAATGCTGGGCATTCCTTAAAGGAAGATCCACAGTTGCATTGAATTTGGTCCATGCGTTTAGTCGTAAATGCGTTACAGACAGGCAGACAATGCAAAACAGTCGACTTGAAACAGAGACCTCTCTTCGTTCGGTCAATAAATGCCAGTTGAAGGACATAGTGAAAATAATATTTTTCCCTAGCCTATTATTAAAATATAAGATTTTTCAAAGATTACTTTGTTTAAACCTACTAATTCAACGACCTTAAAAATCTACAGTAAGAAAATGCTTGCAACCCCTGGAATACCTTTCATTTTATATTCTAGTTTACCTTGAAAATTTTCAAACGCCTGAAGATAACTCACCTGGAAAAAAGAATATGATGTTAATTATCTCTCAGTAGTCAAAAAATATCAATTAGAAGCAAAAAGTCTCAAGTACTGTAGATAAGACAAGACACAACGAAAAAAAATAATGGTAAAAAAATGTCCTCAATTTTGACAAATTTATTTATACTATTCTTAAGTTTTAGGGCTCATGGAATTTAGTTGCTATAAATTATTATTAGTACTATTTTCATAATTTTTAATACTATAGTTGACAACGTTTTGTTTCATTTAACTTAAACAAATTAATGGACTTGCAAATTGCAGGATCGTACGTAATCAATTCTAAAGCATCGATTTACTAGAACGCGGATTTGAACTAAATGGACAGCGGACAGGATCGCATACACTGCAATGTATAACTCGATTTGCTTCGAACACGTAGGCCTACTACTACTTTGTATCTTTAAAATACTACTTTACATTAAATGCGGTACTATACTTGACAACTTTCTGTTGAACAAGGCAATTCGTTCATGATTATGCAACTGGAAATGAATTAATAGATACATAATATAGACTACCGCTAGTTATTATGTTATTGGATGGAAGTTCTAAACTTATAAAAGTTTGGAATTATCAGGATAGATAATAACACTGAAAAGGCATGGGTGTTTCAAAATAAATAACCATTCTCGAGTAAAACATATTATTTATATTTGTTTGTTACGAAGGGAGTTGTGAGGGTAGAAAAGACGGCCTTCAACCTGTCCAATCATATAATCAAAATATAATTGTAATGCAATTTGAGGAAATTAATGTTCTTTCATTCATCATATTGCTAATAATCTCACCATCTGAGCATTAGAAACTCAATAATACAATGTTGATTCATCATTACAAGTCCTCAGAAAAGTAAAAAAGCATCTATAGTACTATCAAAGACAGTGCACTACTTCACTACTTCAATTACTCTGAATCCTCTTTGGTACTTCTACAATACCTAACAATGGAACAATTATTGGTAGGAATGGTAGCTGTAATAGTGGGTAGTGTTAGCAGTCGTAATCAAAACTGAATTATAAAATAATTATTTATTCATTGAAAAAAGTTATTATTAGTTTACAATAAATGATATAGATTGCTTAATAATGTAACAAAGATGAATGATCCATTTCAAGTTTTGTACGCATCCATAAAATTCAATGTAGCAACAAGCAACTACAAATTATGAGTCGATTAATCTTACACGGTTCACATGACAAAATGATATCCTTTCTCGCAAAACACGTTCAGTTCTCACACCGCCGAACAAAAACACAATAATGGGTAGTTTTGTTTGATGAGTGGAAAAGAAGGTAGGCGCTTCTATCATTGAATAAGAGAGGATCAGGTACATCACTCGAATAGATTCGCACACAGGGATGAGTAGAAAAAAATCGGGTAGCAGGGGTGAGGCAGCATCCCTACAAAGGATCCGAATTATTGACAAGTGAATGTGGGAGGGGGATGAGAAAGGAAGGATGGATGAATGGGTGAATCACAACGGGGAATGATGGAAGCCGCTGGAGGTTGAAGAATTTCGTGAAATATAATGGAACAGCCCCACATTTTGCACGAGTCTTGCACACTGATGATGAAGAGAACGTCAAAACAGCAACCAAGCCCAAATTCAACAGAGCCGAGCCCTGGCACCCTCGCACGACCCGACCCCTTTCAAAGTATACAACATCCTTCCAATGTCTCGAACTTTAATCCCGGATCACAGAAACCCCGCCCAACTCCCTTCATTTTCCTGCTAAGAATTTCCTTCCTCACTCCCGCCTATCGCTTTTCCTCTTCCTCCACACTGCATCAAACTTGTGTTGTAAGTTAATCAAGTGTTTTGCCAACTTTGCCAACTACTGTGTTGCCGCCACTCTCAAACTTCACCTGCCTTACCCCCTCCCCCCCCCCCTGCCTTGCCACGTTTGCTCAACTTTGGCATTCCGCTAAATTTCTCGGCAAATGCGATTTTTCAAAGATTATATTCTACAAGCTCTCCACCGACAAAGTGTCACAACCAGAAAATATCGGAAAGCTCAAAGAAGCTGAGTAAAATGGAAGCAGCTCTTGAAGTTAAAAACGAATGAAAACTGCGGAGCACCTTTTCAAACTTTAGATAAGTTATCTAGTTACTGAGGCAACTAACTAAGTGTGGTAACTGAATAAGCCCTCCGCCGTGATTAGGATACTCGACTAGCAGTGGAAACTTGTAGGTGAAGTAGTCGTATTGGGTGATGAAGGAGAAACTTTTCCCAGCCATTTTCCTTCAATAGGTTCGGCGTGTTTACTCCAGAGTATTTTGGATGAATTTGTAAAGAATAATTGTATGAACATTTTATTTCCAAATAAGAAAACTAAAACTACATGTACATAATATAAGGCAACATTACAACTCCAAATAATTGTAATTTTAATATATCAATTTATCGAACGATGGAAATTACCCTACCTCATGGAATATGCCATGTTTTAGAGTAGGGGTGCAGAGTTAAGTGAGCTCGCATATTAATTGAAATTATTGTTTCTGTTTCTATATCCTGTCTTCCTGTGTTAATTAATTATGTACTGTGATTTTGAATATTTTATAGTGCGCTGTCTTTGATATTCACGGGAAGCAAATTGAACCATTTTCGTGCTTAGTGGTGAAGTGTCTCTGGTATATGGATTTCCTAGAAACATCAGCAATGAGAAGGTGCCTATTTCTTGTGTAATGTCTGTAATTCTTGTTTTTGTAAGGTGCTACTCACTTTTTTCTATTCTGGTCACAATAACCAATTATAATTTTAATCAATGTTCTCAGGTCCCGCTAAAAGATATGCGGGAATAAGCCTTCATCCCACAATATGATCTAAGAATATTTTCAAACTATTATGAAGGAGCTCACATTGATTCATGAAATAGAATTAAGTTGGTAAGTGGGATGTGCTTCGAGCTCTGTTTATTGAGACCCGGCAGCATATTATGAAGGTTTCTGCTCACCCAAAATTATTCTCTTTTATTTTTACAGTGCAAAGTGGCCGTTTTTATTCAATTTTTTAAAATTTAGAATCATTAAATTTAAAAAACAAAACAAAGAGAAAATACAGAGGAATTTTGAATAAGATCCGTGAATCAAGAAGAATAACAATGCAATATTGTAAAGTCGCGTCTCCACCAACCGAACATGCTCAGCGAAAAGTGTTCGCTGGAATCATCTGATGTCGCCGAACATTGTTTGGTGTTGGTTTGATGTGGACGCCTTCTCAAACATTATGATCGGTGTGGTGGGAGTAGTGGCGAGAACGTGTTGTTGGTCGTCACTGATCGCTCACAGACCGAACATTTCAATTGAACTCATGAACATGTTCGGTGGCCCATAAGTTTAATGTTTGTCCGTTTTTTGTAATGTTCGGCAGACATGTTCGGTTGGTGGAGACGCGGCTTTAGAACTGCTGACGTTCATTTTCTTGTGAATCGGGAAGCATAATTAATTATATTATGTTTACAAAAATAATTAAAATTAAAGGGTGCATAGACTTATCAGCAAAACCACTAATAATGCTTATTTCGTGTAAATTCGTCGATTCCTTGGGTATTCCATTGTATTGGTTTATTTATTTATCTTTTTCTGAGGAAGAAGCCCACATAGGTCTGAGACCTGTGCGTGGGTAATGAGTTGGATGATGGTGATTGATGAGTTGAACCTACAGTTTTTGGTGGGTTCCGGACCACCGGGAAGTGATTTTACAGCGGAGAACAGTGTCTTTTTTGCTGGCCAATCTAATCGGTCACCGTTACAGTCAGGACCTACGAGAACGCAGCTTATCTCTATCTGATTGAACAGATACCTGCTACGCCTCGCGGCTATCACTTCCCTAAAGAAACGCGCAACCCGAAACCATTCATTATTATTTATTAATAGTATGACAACAAATCACATTCAAAATCGAATAGCGCCCTGTGCGGTCAGGAGAGCAATTGGCTAACCTAATCAAAAACTATTAAATCAAATTAATACTTTTAGTCCAATCCTGGTGGACACTGAACACTGGACACAATTGCACTAAAAATGAGCTGATGTTTCTTTTAAATCGATAACGCTTTGAAATATTGTATTGTGATTTTCATAGTGGCTCATTTATAAATAGACTTATAGCCTATCTTTGAAATTATAGCGCTATCAAAATGACAAAGAAAACATGATATATTGAATATTGTTAACTCTTAAGCGAAGGTATTATAATGTGCGGGGTCAATGATACAGCTTTGAAAAAGGCAGGGCTCTGTAAAGTCAATCTATATTGGATGAGATGTATGCAATCTAAGCCTCTTCTCAACATGCACGATACTACCATAGAACGCTAGTAGTTGAATTAGCTATGCACTTTGAACGTCTTGTGGATATTTTATGGACGCTTACGACAACTTCCCCATTCCATTCACTCACTCATACTTATACTAAACACGCCCTTCTATTACACACTCATGCTCTGTTTCTCTGTCCTTTGCTCTCTGTCACAGCAGGATATTAAAAACGCGTCGTCGATAAAATGCTGGAACCCCGAGGCAGAAAAAGAAGGATGAAGAGGGGCGATAAGGGTGAGAAAGAATAAAAAAGAGGGAGAGAGTAAGATGGTGATTGAGGGGAACATCCAGTGCATTATGCTGCTGCTGTAGTGCTCCGTTCTACTCTGTGCAGACAAACCAACCTTACCTCTTTACAAAAAAAACCTCGGTCCAAGAATATTAAACTCAAAATCCAATACCAGCGCAACCCAAATAAATTTGTACAAGCCCCGAAACCTAAGCCAGCGGCCATTTCCATCCCGTCCCTGCCAACAAACCGAGAAGAGACTTCCTTTTTAATCAAACGCAAAGAAACACAACAAACCGGAAAACCTCACAGAGAAACGCTCCTCAATTTTCAACCCCTATTACTCGCTCTTAATGGCCACCACCGCCACCGCCACCGTCCTCATTCAAAGCATCCATCTATTGCTAGCAATGACGAGCATCTTCTCCCAAGACCACTAAAAATACCAACAATTATTCAATTTTCATTTAAAATTTCAGAAATTAGTCATTCATAATAAAAAGTTATTTAAAGTTAAATCGATAAAAAAACTATTCTTGAATTAGTTCTATTATGGACACAGAAGATTCAAGAAATAATTCCTTATATAAAAAAAGTTCGATTATAGTTAAATCAATTATCATGCTTCTTATAAAGGACCTAGGTTGTTTAATCTCTTACCGATGGGTCTCTCAGGATCACCCACCTTCAGCCTGTTTAAGAAGCTCCATTGCTTTTACCAGAAAAATAATACTTGAGAGCCAATCTCTTTATATTATCGCTTTTTTGTATTATTTGCTCTATGTATTATTTACTATTCTATAATTATTATGATTACTGCCAGTTACTGCTATAAATTTGTTACATTATTGGTCAAGATTGTTGGCCTACTATTTATGTTTTCTATCACTTATATAATAATTATTTTGTAGCTTATTTAGAGTGCGAGCCATCCCTCCACACAGGTTGAATCTAAAGAGGGATGCACTGTTGTTATTTTGTTTTTAACGTGTACAATATTTTACTGTTTAATTTATTTTATGTTTATTGGAATGTAAATGCTTGCAGTGAAATAAATAATCTTTAATCTTAATTAATAAACAAATAATAATAATAATAATAATAATAATAATAATAATAAATAATAAAACCATTCTTTAATAGTTTTATCAATGATGCTTGACTATATTGAATTATATTCAGAAACTTTTGAAGAAGGATATTTGTGCTACAGTCTAAAATATAAGAAACTTGATTTTACCCTTCGACAGCCATGATAATGTTTTGTATGCTGAATTTGAATTATTCCAGTAGGCTAAGTGGAATGAATTCCAAGATTAAGTATCAGCATTTCTATCACATCTATGAATATTATAGCCCAACTATCAACCATAACTACAATATTGCTAATTCCTACTATCGACCTGTCTATCATCAACTATCTGGATCTAATAAACCTACAAAGCTATTATATTTCTGTCATCTATAATTAAAAGCTTCTCATAACTGTTAATTCCTACCACTTCTATACTGAAACTGGTCATGGAGTTTAATATATTTAATATATTTTAGTGACAATATATTTTACGATTTAAGTTAGCGTTGTGAATAACGGCTAAGGGTTTCAAGTTTCAATAAGTTTTCAATATTAGTTAATCTCTACAGATAGAGAATGACAGAGGAGAGCTCAAGGATCAAAATAATATAATCTATTGATAAACTATAATCTAAACCTTGGAAAACTGGCTGTTAGGGGTTCGAGCTAAGCCTGGCAACTTTGCAGCATCATTCTCATCATAAATTCCAGACACAATATGAGCCTCAGGCCTCAGATTTGGGGGAAATCATAAAAAAATGGTTTATATTTCCTTTGGTTGTAAACTCATCACAAATAAATAAATGAGCCAAAATGTTTAAAGTTCAATTTGAATAGATAATTCAGGTATTGCCTTTTTTATGAAGAAATTTGTCCAATAATTGACGCCTTCTACTGTTGGGAAGATGATCAGGGAAGAATTCATAGAAAAGGTTTGTCGAAGTGATGAAATTGAAAAGGTTACTATTTTCCAAGTTGATTTAATAAAAGTTATTAAAAAATAAAAGCCATCTGATAGACTAATAAGTAACTTCAGCCACTGAATACAGTTGACTTCCAAACGTTCGTAAGTAAAACTATCCAAACAAATAAGACATAAAGATTAATAGATAACACAACAAATTACAGTAAAGTGACAGATATATAAGTAATTACACTAATTTAATGTGCGGCTAAACCAAGAACAGTGATAATTAATAGCGACAAAACAATGCTTGAACAATGCTCTATGTCGTAAGCCACCTACAACCGTACATTTTCAAACTAATTACCCATCTGAGTCGAAGCGTGAAAAGGCCTCACCTGAGCCTGTTGCCGCAACAGAATAAAACAATAACACAGCAATTAGTGAATCAACACTTGGAATGGCAAAGAAGAGACAACTCAACTATTTCGACTAGCAATACACGATTCATGATTATATACATGGTCTTCGTTATCACAACAAATTATAAATTCAAATTGTATGGATGAATCTTGTTCACTTTCACTGAGAGTGAAAGAGGGGCGCGACCGATGCCATGTAACAACAAATGACTTGGGCTCAGATTGAATCGTTACTTTTCAGCTCACATACAAGTAGTGTAGTTTGAATGGATACCTGAGTCGTTATATGCTCATCTGCATACATTTGCTGACAAAAGAATATTGATCTATAAAATTATAAGATACAAGCGTAGGCCTACATTCCGAAATATAAGTATTTGCCCGGCTTAAGATTAACGATTGCGGCATATTTATTGAAATTAAGCTCTCAATTGATCATTGATTGATATCGGCTACAAGATATGAATTCAATGTAAAGAATAGTGAAGTTCATGTGTGTTGACAAAGTTCAAAGTAGGAAGAAATGACGCTGGAAAAAGCAGATGGGAAAATGGAAAGAGAATGTAGACACGGGGAAAATAAAAATACAGTCTAATTTTGATAAAAGCAGAGCCTTATCGAGGTGTTTCTGTCCCTTGAGAAACACCAGGAAATTTTGAAAGCTTTGAAAGTGATGTTATGAGAAATTAATTGTAAATTATTTACTCAATTGTAGTTAACAACTGTGGAAAGAATTTTATTGATAGAACCCAGTAATATTAATAAATATGTCATTACGATACTCGAATATACAAAACTGAATCAACACAGTAGATTTTTTGAAATTTTCACATTCTTACATTATGACTACATTCTTATTACTACAAATTAGCACACTCAAGCAAACATTTATAAATGGATTTTCACCATCATTGATTGATTCTCGATGTAAACAGTTAATAAAGAACAAAAAGTAACACTTACAATGTATAAAGTAATAAATGGCTGAAATCGAATAACGGTATTAAATCTAAGCGTAGAGGCATTGCATCTACATACCCTACATGAGTAATGAAATAAACCCCAAAAGTGCAATAAAATTTCGCCACAAAATTGACCGCCACGTATGCACCAATGCAACAAATTTTACGCCTTCGAATCGAGTAAACCGATCGACTAGAGCGGGAAAAAGAACGAGGAACAGAGAGAGATTACGTTTTATTGGAAATGAGCGGTAGCCCTCGGTGAGGGTTGACAAAAGCCAGCAGAAATGAAAATGTAATAACAAAATATTTGACGACGAAACGATTGAATAATGGAATGTTTTGACCGTGCCACGAGCAGCAATCAAATTCAACTCGATGTACGAGAAAGACCAATTCCAATTTGTTTAGATTATTTAGTAGTAGTTCTTCTATCAACCGAAGTGCAGATTTATTTCATAATCTGACGAGCATCCAAATTGCTACACTGCTACACGAGGGTTGTGAAGTTAGAGCTGGTTACAACTGAAAGGGACATCCATATAGATGTGGTAGTACATGGTTGAACACACACACAGGAGCGAGAGGGGCACGCTCTTGTAGGGTGTAGGAGTTGAAAGTGGGTTGGGGGGTGAGTGGGTTCATGGGCAGCAGCTGAATTATCAGCTACACTGTAGAGTACGAGAATGGGGTTCGACTACACGTATGCTTTGTTTATGACAGGTAATGCAGAGGATACACCTAGCGGCAAGGGTTTCTGATTGGACACGGGAAAATCAATCCTCTCTGTAAGCTATCCTAACGCGCTCTCCAGCGGGCACACTGGATTCGCCAGTTTCCACACGTGTACATGCACGGAGGATGAGTGTGTGAGAGAGAGAGAAGAACACTGGTTTGGTTTTCGCTTATTTTGTCATTTATTAGCTTAACCGAAAAACACATCCGCGCCAATTCGGTCATAGCCACCGAGTCATCATCACCACCAATATACACGAATAGCAAGCAGTCGCCAAACGAATATCTACACTGCCAGTACACATTTGTGGCCACATCAACAAATAATTCTCATAGAATTGACGGTGCCAACTTTGTCTAATGCTCACGGCTCTCCCTCGCAACAAGCAAATATAAATAATATGTATTATTCCAGCATGTTTATTTATTTTGAAACACCCATAATATTCCACTATTATCTATCCTGATAATTTCACACGTATCCCGTTAAATGAGAGATGGTGTTTGTATGTTTAGAATTCAACATCCAATAACATTATAACTAGCGGTAGTCTATATTATGTATCTATTAATTCATTTCCAGCCTCATAATCATGATCGAATTGCCATGTTCAACAGAAAGCTGTCAAGAAGAAGCATCATTCAACGTAAAGTGGTATTTCAAAGATACAAAGGTATCTTTAAGGTATCAAATTGAATCTTATTCATTTCAATTTTAGATTGACTTAATAACTTTGTAACACGTGAGCGACAACGCCTACCCAGTGGTAAGGAACTCATCTTAAGCTGTAGGTCCACCATTCATAAATTCATTATCATCTTCATCTCATTATCCACGCTCAAATCTCAGGCTCATGTGGGCATCATCACAAAAAAAAAGCAATGGAAGCAATATGTTCCACACTTGATGATTTCATAAGATTGTTGATTTGATCTTCGGTTTATGCATTTATAATCAACGATTTCGTGTATTTTCTCCCTGAAACCGGTCAATTTAGTGTTAAATTGAAAAAATCTGATATAGCTATTCGGGGTGCAATGATCTGCCACAATCCAATGTCCTTTAATATCGCTGTAGTATACAGTGATATCCACATCACAATAAAAACCAGCTGAATAGCATACATAACTACACTGGATATGTTGAAGTACAGTTCGACATCTTTTCAGACTGGATGAGAAACCGGGCGAAATGCGTATTTATTTTTGCCTAGTTACACAACTGTAGCCGGCAAATATTCGTTGTCGCCAACGCGATGAGGATGGAAGAGAAGCACGAGAGAAACGCCCCGAGGTGAACTAGGACGGTGAAGAACGAGAAGAGAGAGAGGAGAAGAGAAGAGAACCCGTGCCACACTTGGCAGGTGTATTTGAGCAGGGCACGGTGATTGAGTCCTGTTTGGATTCTTCCTTCTGTTTATGCAGCAACCCTTTGATCTGCACCCTCCTGGTGACACAAAAAGCTAATTTGTGTTGTACACACCCCGGCACTGGCACAGGCACAGCCTGGCTAAATAAGGGATAACTCTGTTACACCCCAACTTCATCCAGCCGTGCGTTCTCCCAACGACGACGCTGCTACGTTTCCAAGATATAGAGCTAGGTGTGTGTGAACGGCGAGAGTGTGAGGCAGCACTGCTGACGTAACACGGTAGGCAGCAGCTAACGAACGGCTTGTGACCGAGACAAACAAGTCGCCAACATTGTGTGCTTGCTCGCTTCGCTACCGATTCATTTGTTCGCTCTCAAAATACGCCAGCTAACATATTATACGCTACACTACTACGATAGTCTACTGATCCAGCATCATAAATTACTCAAATATTAAAATAATACTTCCAGTTTTGAAGTAGATGCATAAAATAAGGCCGAAATTTGAATTTACGAATAAATCTCAACATATTATCTCAAGTCATGGTGGAACGATACAAGGGTGTGCTCATGCGGAGAACGAAAACTGGCTACGTTAGCGCATGACGTCACTCAGGATGCACCGCGCGCCAGTCACAACACCCCAGTATGGAGAAATGTCTATTAAACTGATTTTATTTATAGCTGATGTTTATTAAACTGATTGATATTTACGAAATCGATAAATGTAATGATTATTGTATGAATAAAGGCGAAATTTCCTGCATATGGTATCCAAAAATCGGTAATTGCTACTGGTTTCAACCCGTCAATGGGTAATAATAATGACAATTTGAAACAATTTTTATCATCAGGCATTATTATTATTATTGTTACAGTATTATTATTATTATGAGTATTATTATCATCATCATCATTATTATTATTATTATTATTATTATTAGTATTATTATCATCATCATCATCATCATCATCATCATCATCATCATCATCATTATTATTATTATCTGTTCTGCTGCACTGACAAAGGACAAAGTCACTTGACAAACGTTGTGTTGCATTTTATAATTTCTGTTTGTTGTGTGCTTTGTTGAAATAAATAAATAAATAACTATTATTATTATTATCATCATTATTATCGGCTTATATGTCTATTATATTATTATTATTATTATTATTATTATTATTGTTATTATTATTATTATTATTATTATTATTATTATTATTATTATTATTATTATTATTATTATTATTATCATTATAAGCTTATAGGTCTATTATATTATTTTTATTATTTGTCTATTATTATTATTATTATATGTATTATTATTATGATTATTAAATTTAGTCTATTATATTATTATTATTATTAGCTTATTAGGTTATTATCATCATCATCATAATTATTATCATTATTCTTATTATTATTAATAATATTATTTATATTTGTCTATTATATTATTATAATTGTATTTTTATTAGTCTATTAATATTATTATAATTATTAGCTTATAAGTCTATTATATTATTTTTATTATTCGTCTATTATTATTATTATGATTATTAAAATTAGTTTATTATATTATTTTTAGCTTATCAGTCTATTATCATCATCATCATAATTATCATTATTATTATTAATAATATTATTAGTGTATTATTATTTGTCTATTATATTATTATAATTGTATTTTTATTAGTCTATTAATATTATTATTATTATTAGCCAGTTAAATAATTTATTATTTTTTGACTTGAGACTTGAAAATTCACGCACAGATTTTGCAATTGAGATGAGTTAATACTTTATTTGCAAATGTTGACAGTAAATTGGAAATTGTAGTTCATGCAATTATTGTATTATGTCTGCTTTTGAAAGCCATGAGTGAGATCTAAGTTGGGACACGAGCAAAGCGAGTCATTTGTTTACTCAAGACTCATTTCATGGAATGATAGAGCTGTTAGTTTTTAAAATTCCTTAATTAGTTTAAGTTGAAACATCCCATCATATCACGGTAAATGAGGATACGAATCCGAGCGTCTGGCGATTTACTTCCAGACTGACGTCACTGCCTGGGCAATGGCCCCGCCCCCATGCGTACGAGCACACCCATGTATCATTCCACCATGATCTCAAGTTATTTCGAAAGATTTTACAATTCCTTTTAAATTGGTGTTAACAATTATTTGGCATCTCAATAAATCTCATTTTTACAAACCCCGAGACTTGATAGAGGTGATAAGAGAGGAAATATAGTCAAACCACTATATAAATATATCGAACTTCCAAATTAACAAAATCCTTTATTCGTTATACTCAAGGTTCCCTTGACATTGCAATCTTGGGAAAACAATTTCTCATTAACAAATACCTCTCTAGAACAATTTCCTCTATTCCTTGAAAGGGCGTCTACTAGAACAGAGTATACCAAATAGAATACCAAATGCTCAATCATTGGAAAATAATAATCTCAAAATATTTTGCAGAGAACAGATAAGAACAGAAAACAGAACAGAGAACAGAAAATCTAGTCTAATTTCAATGCAGAAAGGAACATTCCCTTAAAATTCCTTTCTATTAATGTTATTAGAGTATAATTATATTGATGCTACTGATATTTCAATATGAATTGAAATTCTTTCAACGGCAGTAGGTAGCCATTGTAATCTACTGTTAAATTTTCTGCAGTGATTTGATACCGAAACTGGTTCTCACAAGAAAACAGTCTTGTCTTAAATTTTATTTTTATTTACGTTCTGATTTAATTATTGCTTTTCATTACATGCTTCATTTAATAGCTTTCTTTTTTATAGGTGTTTATAATCTATAGCTTCAATTTCAATTGCAAGCAGCCCCAAGTGGAACTAACCATAAAAATGTATAATCCTAATGAAATATGAAGACGAATAACAGTGGGTGAGAAAGAGGTAAATAGGATGAAAATCAGAGACACAAGATTAAATGAAGGCGATTGTTATAAGACCTATTCTAGTCTACACTTGACCAGAAATCAAGTCGTAAAATACTAACGAAAAGGATGGATAGATAGGTGGGAAAAAGAGGGTAGTGAAATGAAAGAAATAACGAGGTGACTAAAACCGATTCTCCGGGCAGGGCGGAAACCAGGAGTTGAGCTAAAGCATTTTAATTGCAAGGATGAAGGACGAATGGAAGAAGAATGTGAGGATGGGGAAGAAGGACGGGGAGATGTAATCTGACAAGGATGATTAGTGATTTGCACGCTTCTAGTTGAAGAAGGAGGTGCTGATGGATTTTAGCCCTGCAGAGAACCACACAGCTTTGCAGCGGCTGCCTGGCTCTGAGCTCTGCTCTCACTCTGCCTTCAGCACTGTTACCTGCTAGTAGAAGATTGGAACCCTGTAAATCTTTTACCAACCTTGAACGCTTGTGCCATCATTTCTTTCAGCTGAATGGATTCCATTGCAAAATTTATTTCTGTAATAAAAGTGCTCTCGAGTGTGAGTTACGATCTTGATTTTCAAGAAGTAATCTTGAAGTAATTTGATTCCCATAACTACTGAAATTCAATTTATAATTACATCATTTTCATCATCATCCTTATCAAGTAAGACGCGTCATTTGGCAGTAATTAAATAAGAATGGAAAAAATACATCATTTTTGAAAACCAACCCTTACACGTATTGATCTGTAAGCTACTTATCACGGTTCTTATCACAGGAAGAACCTTCTTATTCTGTTTCTTCTTTTCTTCATCTTCTTCTATTACTTCTCCTTCTTCTACCAATTTAGTAATCTACAGTTTTACCAATTGAGAAATGCATAATTTAGGAATTCATTTTCAATTTGACGAAAATATATCCTCAAAATCAACTAATTTAGTATGAAATAACTGTATAAAGATGAGACGAATAGCAGAGCTTTCAAACGTTTTATTGAAGTTATAGCCAAGCAGTCGTTCAAAAACATTCAGATCAGATAAAGTAAGAAACGAGCAAAAGTTTTTGAAATAATAAAATACTCTGGCAAACGTGCAGAGTGCAGAAAAAAGCTACAAAGAAGTAAAGTTTGAAGGAAGGGAGAGAAACCTAAACCACTAAAATTTCTATAAATCGCTGATGAAGAGATACTTGGAAAAGAGCTCAACAATGTCACTTCCATACAAAAAGAAGTTTGTTGGAAAAAGGCAAGACTCTCAGTGGGGTAGGAATGAGTGAGAAGTCTCCACAAGAAATGCTTGACAGCATTGAGCAAAGTGTACACAAAGAATGATTGCTGACAAGCAAGCAAGCAAAAAGCCGGGGCAGTCAGTTGTTTAGTTTTTGTTTCCTTTATTTTTTCGGTTCTTGTTCAGTTGGGGGGCGTCACCTTTGGGCGAATCCAGCTGACCAAGCTAGATTTTAGAAGAGAGGTCTCTTTGTTAGTTTTTATAGGTTCCGCAGCTAAATAGAAACTATGTTGTAAATCTTCGGAGCCAGACACGGGTTCAGGTCATTGAATACTTTTGAAAGTTTCCCCAACCGACAGAAATCGCTAACCACGATCGTCCATCCACTACAATTTCATTATTGACTCTATTAACGTATTATTTAGAAAGGTCGGCTCATTTCTTCACGAGTCATAAAAATAGCAAGGCTATAAGGAAATACTTGATGGACTTGTTCCACCCTCTGAAGTTAAACCTATCCAATCAGGCTAACTAACACAACAAACTATAACTATCGGGAATTACTATTACTATACTAATGACTACCGGGTCACAAAAGGACTCTATTACAACAACTAGTTCCAAACATAATGTTACCATGTTTCCGAGTTGAAAAAATAGACATTGAATACATTCCACAGCATTTTCACTACATATAATAGTCGTTATATGCATATATGACACAGTGGACGTTGGTGCGACTTAGAAACATTCTATTCATACTGTAAACATTGGAGGGTCGCTTCATATTTAGATTACCATTGTCATTTTTAACAATTGTGGCAATTTTATCGGTCTCTCTCTCTCTCTCTGTCAACGTTCTCTTTTACTCTCATCAGATAAATGTGATTCTTGGTAGTTCTGTGTTGTTCTAGTAAATTCTCGATCATTGTGTAAACAGAACTTCATGGAAGTAGAAGATTCTGGAACAATATAAGTCTATAAAAAGGGCTGTGTTTGTCAGAAGTGAGTAAGTTTCGATTCAGGACTCGAGTCTCGAGTGATAAACATCGTGTCAGTTCCTAGACGATATCCTGCGCTCTTCATACATGTATTTTGACTATGAAGTACAGTGCAATTCGGCGATAACTGTGACAGTAATTGTGATAAGACTACTAGTGATAACCAAACTCCTTTTGAATTAGTTACAGTAAGTTCATCGTTTATTATTCAGTTATTGAACAGTTGATTGGAGATTTATCAATTGTTATTGAGCCTATTTGACAGATATTAATTAATTTTGGACAGTTTTAATTAATTTTAGTTATAATTTATCTTGTTATTGGAATATTCTTGTTAATTGAAAGTTAATTAAGTGTTTGTTTGTTTTATTGATTTCTTGAGTGATAATTACTGATTAGTGTCTGCTGTTGAGTTAATTGTGCATATAATAAAGTTTCGTGTTACTTTTAAGAGTTGCCAGCATTATTTTAGTATTGCACTTTTGTTTTGAATGTTGAGTGAAATACCTTTTCTACTAACTGCATAACTTGAGTCTATTTTAAAAGCATACTGGAAGGGGAAGACTGATATGGAAAGCGACTAGTGACAAATCACACACTTGGATAAGGCGTTGTTCGTATTTGGAGTATTTCGCATCCCCTAACCGTCAGCGACTGCTCAAGAATGTGATGGAAACTATATTTGAATGAAGCCCTCGGTTTCACTTCTATCGTCATCGTCATCGCCTTCATCGGTACAAATGTGGCGAAAAGAGCAAGGTGATTGATTGAGCGTGCTCGGCTTGTTTCCGGAAGAACAAGTTAGGGTGTCAACCCTCATTTGTGCTTATTTGGAATTTCACACTGCTCTCTTCACTATTCTGTTCAACTCAACAACTCAGTCATTAACCGTTAGAACCGCTTCCTGTTAAAATTGATACTTCAGCTGAAACTTCAATACCAGTTTGTCAATTTGTAATACATACCAAAATTTCAATACGAAACTGTAATAAACCTCATGAAATAATCCAATATAACTCATAGCTTTCAATTCACTCCTCTACAAAGACAAGTCCATTTCAAAAGTATCAGAGGACTTATATTTGTAAAGATAAAACAGATCATCTATTGAATTATACTTATACTCCTGTATAAAGTGGAAATATGATGTGGAGTATAATGTGGAATGGCACCTACATTCGTGTGATTCAAAGATATCTCTTCAAATACTGTACTTGGAGACAATATTTTGAAAAGGAGAGCCACTTGATGCCTTGAATTTGACCTACAATTTATTCACAAAATAACTTGAGTGATAATTCTGTTCCTTTAGAAGAATCATTATCTTTTCCCTTATTACATTCAAAGGAAATGGGTCTATATATTGTGATACATTTTTCTTTAATTCTGATAGAATTTTAATCTATAAAGGTAAACTGCTTCATTTTGGAACCTTCATTTTCTGCAATCAATGCAATCGTTTTTACCTCTTTGTCAAACCATATTCTAGCAATAAACCATGTTGCTCAGAACTCTTTTTGACAACCACATTAACCTTAACTTTGTCGAACTAACCGGATATGTAACATGAAACGGTAAGGAGATGTTAGCTGCGATTTGCTCAAACTCTAATGAATAACATTAGCTTTTCCACATTAACAGAATTTCAGCGAAGAAAACCTGCTGAAAACAATTTGGTTTCAAAATACTATTTATTCCGTTGCGGGCCATTTGAGTATTAGCTGTCACTTTGGATAATTGTGAAAAATATCTCCGAATTTCTAATTTTTCAAATTCTTCAATTTCCTATAGACAGTAGTTTTACAACTGTAGTCAAACTCAAAATACATCCTGTAATCAGACAATAAATCGTGGTTAAATGGTAAAGTGGACATTACTGTCCAAACTTTAGCCACGTCAACAAATAAAAAAGTCAATAAATAGAGATAAATTTTCAAATGTATAGTAATTTTTCTAAGGGTAGAATCATGTACCGTACCTTTAAAAGTATTTTTTTCAGATTATTTTCATGACTTTTTAAAACCGTTTTAATGACTGGTAAGAGTCTATGCATCCATGAATAGAATGCAGAATACATTTAAAACGATGACAAATAAAAAGTCAGGCCGGAAAAGTTCAAAGATTAATTAATTAGTTAACCGATTGGACATGAAGCCACGAATTCGCGTTACCCTCCGGCCAAACACCTTGGCTTACAATTTTTGGTGAATTTCCACCGTTATCAGCTTGATTGTGACATGAGAAGTTTGATAAGCAGAAAAAGCAATTTTGACGAATTTTGAACTGACGGCTCTGAAACGCGATTGCAGAGATGGAAATATACATCAATTGTTGTACCACGCCTTCATTCACACACACCACTCACGCACCCACAACCAGCTACCGGCTACCCAAATTCTATCAATTCCAATTAATCCGCGCCAAGAGAAAAACGCCGTGTCCACTCCATATGTATGATGCAAATTCCAATCATTGTTCGGACGAATTTCATAAATACAAAACTTTCCAATTTACAAGCATATGTTGCCATTTCCACTTCAGTTAAACATTTTCAATGGCAAATTGGAAAGGGAAACAATTACACATTTATCAATAGTCAGAACTACAGACACAACGTGATCATGACATTTAGATTAATTTATCTCTACGAATATTGTTTATACGAATTTAAGTTCTTAACATTCTTTCATATTCAGTAGATCCTACAAAGTTCTAGATCTCCAAACAACTAATATAAATTGAAAATATTGATTCAAACTTTCAATTTATCCAGATTATTCCTAATAACATTGCAAAGTTCTGAGAACTGTTTTCTGAACAGTACATGTATCCAAAGTTTTAAAGTACAACATTCATTTCTCTCAATATATGCTCAATTCGTTAATCAATTTTAAAGCTCTGGTTGCGCTGTTGGTTGAAGCGCTTGTCTGAGATAAGATAAGGTTCTGGCTGGCTTCGTTTCTTGCAGCCTTGGGTTCGAATCTCATGGATGTTTCTCATCATTCACCCATTCACCTCATTACCCATGCACAAGTCTCCAGACTCATGTGGGCAACATCCACAACAAAAGAAAAATTTAACAGTGATGAACGACAACGAACTTCCATAATTTTTTAAAGGTATTAAGATATTGATTGGTATAGTATGTGAAAAGTATAGTATGTCACATATTTAATAGTTAAGATCAAAAGGGACACAGATTGCCATCTCACTACTCCGTTCGTCGCCGAATAAAAAATAATACATAAAATACAACATTCCCCTTTGTTAGGTTCGATGCATGATCTGATGCACCTTCTCGTATATTAAGCTGCAAATGTACATTCACAATCAATTCCAAAATCGTTGTACTCAAATTTCAAAAGTACTAGTTACATAATATAATCTACTTTTAATACGAGAAAGTCGGTCTCGTGACTTGTTTCATAATGGGATGAGTGACTTATCAAGTAGAAGATCACACATACCAACTATTAGATGACACCCGGTATTTGCAACGCTCGTGATATCAGGGATATAATACTGTATTTAGAATGTAATGAGGGCCTGTCAAAAGCCATTTGAATATGACAGCGAAAAGTTAATGGTACATGAAGGGGTCTTGAATATTCGGGGTTTGGTTGGAAGTTTCGTGCTGACATGGAGAGAAGGAAAGGAGAAAGTAAAGAAGAAGGAGAAAGGAAGGAGAAGGGACGGAGAAAGTAAAGAAGAAGGAGGAGAAGGGATTAGAGAATTAAAATGCGGAGGCAAGTGAGCAACAGAAGTAGGAGAAGAGGGTGGAGGTGGTTGCAAAGGAGGATGAAGAGGTACAGGATAAAAAGGAGGAGGCAAAGAGGAAGAAGAATAAATAGTAGAAGTACTACTAGGATGAGGAAAAGAAGTTCAAACATGCAAGTACAGTACTGTACATAGGAGTTCCGTCCTCGGCAATAGCAATAGCGGCAAAGGTATAAATAAGCAACGACATAGGTGGGACACCCGTCTTTTGTATGTTTTTTTAGCGGGTGATGCCGGCGGCCAGCTTGGCTTTGCGTGGCAGGTGAGCGTCTCTCGTGCAAGGCGCCTGGGGCCTGGCACTAGCGCCGCGACGCTCGATTTACGATGACGTCGGTGGCAGCAAGCGTCACTGCCACATGACAAACGGCGTCCCGACGACCGAAACAGTACACCATTCTTCCTTCGTGAGCTGCGCCGTAAACAGGATCTGATTTGAATATTTTTCCTCACACAACCACAATTCCATATCAGAAAACGCATTTGTTCGCCACAATGCACACAGTCTCCTACCCAACAAGCCCTTGTACACTTTTCTCTTCAGTGCAGGTCCTGACTCAATAAGTCAACCAGCATATGGTAGAACTGACGGCAACCATGAATAGGAATACTATTTCCTCTCCTAGATTTTTTATTCGATTGTTCCAGTAGATTTTGGTTGTAGTGTCCATCAGCGTTCTTCACATTTGACAGATCTACGATCGGATATATTTATATTTGGTTCCTTGACTAGATTCAGAATAAATTATAGCCCTTTATGCTATGAATTTGGCAAAATAGAGGCTACTAGCCTCTATGACAAATGTTTCCAGAGAGATATGGAAAAATATAGTGAGCACTATTGTGTTTAGTATCAACCTGATTCAAGTTGTTCAAAACCAAGCATAATAGTAATAGAAACCTTTAGTTTTAGTGAGTGAAAATAATCAGAAACTAGAAATATAGTAAAGTATCAATTTCAATATTAGATTGTTCATCAAGTTTTCAAATTCATGTTTATTTCAAACAAAAAATAATGTGTACAACAAACTTTCAGTGTAAAAATAATAAAAGGATCACTCACATAAAAAATAAATACAAACTACTACCACTAAAAGATGAAAAAGATACGAAATAGTCAATTCCTACATAGGCATTACTGCCTGTGCGCGGGAATGAGTCCACAGGAAGGTCACACTTGATCAATAATATACAACTACTAAGTGTAAGAGTATTTCATCATTACATGGAAAACATCACGGAGTAATAAAAAATCTGTGAATCACAATTGGCTTACACAAAGTTATCTTCAGTTTCCTTTTCTAGCATGAACATTACGTTTATGGGGCTGAGCTTTCACTCAATATATTGAAGAGTGCAGTATCTAGAAATAGCCATCAGGATGTCTTCGATTGGCCGCTTTGGATCCATTCTGACCGCATCGTACTATGTGCAAAATTATATGTCTCAATTCCATCCCCCCCCCCCACACACTTTTGAAATAAATTTTTATTTCATGAAACACTGATTCTGTTCTATGATTGAAATTATATTAGAACTAACTGTTACAGTTTGACATAGTTGTAGTTTTGACTAATTTCTATCATAGTAATAGTGACGAGCCTGACGATGCATAATATTTGTTGAATCTCTTTCGTATCTCGTACGCAGACTATATTATATACAAATGAATATACTAATTTGAATTAAGCTACTATGAATAGTAATCAAATATCGAGTAAGTTATTTCAATCACCAACCTTTAGACCTGACGGAAACACGTTTTCCTGAAGCGTTTTTGAGGAAAATCTTCAAGTCTCGTTACACAAAAGACGTAAGTGTATTTTAAATTGAGAAGAAAAAGTCTAGTTAAATATCTATGATAATACGTTACACTGTTAAAAAGGGCCTTGAACTATTATAATCTTTATTTTTGTGTAATATTCATAATATTCACTGTATCAAAAACGTACTGTTGCTAAAAAATTATTCAGTATCTTCATTTCCTTTTTTCTTGTTTAATTTCTTTATGCTCACACCCCTTCAAATACATATACTGTAAATGACAAGTTATTTGGTTACTTCATTTCCCTTTCTTAGCACATTCATATTTGGTTGAATGGAAAAGGAAGTTTGTGCAACGATAAGAAAAATTTCTCCACAAGTATTATTTTTGTTCTTTTTGACGGAAAATGAGTGATTAAAAAAATGGAAACGGTTAGTTAGCACCAAGTATAAAATAAGAGCACTTACAAAGCGTTACGAGGACGACTGTTGCGGGAGTTAAT
The DNA here is from genome assembly GCA_948455865.1 of Conomelus anceps. Classification (NCBI taxonomy): domain Eukaryota; kingdom Metazoa; phylum Arthropoda; class Insecta; order Hemiptera; family Delphacidae; genus Conomelus; species Conomelus anceps. The sequence goes on along the minus strand of OX418216.1, from coordinate 75,137,809 downwards.
GGCGCCCGTTGGTTGATGTTGAGAGGTGATAGTGGTGGGGGGGGGGGGGGGGGGGGCGGTTGTGGTCTTCAAGGTGAGGGAGGGGGGTGGTTAGTGAGAGGAGAGTACCCAAAGGGTGTAAGAAGAAAGGAACTGAGCAAAGGGTGTGCGCGAATTTGCGAGTCAGGGTTAGAGAAACTGTAATGGAAGCGAGACAGTAGGAAAAAGGCTGCTGCTGAGTCGGATGGTTGCGGTAACGGACCAAATGTTAGGGGAAGAGCAGTGGGGAGGTGGTGATGAAAGTGTGCAGGAGTAGGGGTGATATCGCCTTGTTTTTAATTGCTTCCTTTGAGCCCAGTCCCGGACACGACCCGACTAATTAACACACAAAGTGACAAAATAGTCCCGGGCAGGGTGGGTGAGAAGGAGAACGGGGAGGAGACGACGCTGAACAAGAAGTAGGAGAAGCAGAAGGAAGCCTTCTACTCCTAGTTGGGTTGCACATTAAATGCAAACGCAAATTGAGACCCCTCCTTCAATGCTCGACACTACTAGGTCCGGGCAGGTCCCAAGTCCCAATGCAGCAGCAGCAGCAGCCACAGTGCAGAGCTTTTGCAGCCCACTTTTCCCATCTTTTGGAGCCCTCATGCCCACATCTCCCTTCCCTTCCTGATTAATATGAAGATGAACAAAAAATCTCTCACTACTTGGTCGCCAGAGCACACGACTCCCCGATGACGAGAGGCTGGCTCATTACCAGCTTCACTTCGATGAACGAATCCATCGTGTTTCCACCAGCATCCCCAGCACAAAACGCACAGCAACCAACCAGCAGCCTTCAGCCTAATTTCAGCTTTTGAATAGACTCATCTCCGCATCCAGTCATTTCGAATAGCAAACAGTAAGATTTCTCTACATTAAATCCAAAATTATAACTCATGAATGATGAAAAATCATTTTTCAAATCATTAAGTACATCAGCCAAATAGATAGTGCAAATCTGAGTGATGTTCTGCTTCTTTATGTTGGCCTAAAATAATTATATATTCCATAACAGTTGTGAATTATAAAATATTATGAAAGTAAGTAAAAGGTTTCTTTGTTGATCTTAGAAAGGTTTCAATTATCTGAACCACAACATTCTTATTGACACGCTTCATTATTATATTATGGCATTAGGGTTCATTCTTCAATTCAACTCGGATAGATTTCAAGTGGTTGAGCTAGAAATTTCCCGGGATAATATACAGAATTGACCCTATTGCTAAGAATTGCAATCATTGAAAAGTGGCGCGCCTCTTTTGTTCCTTGTACATCAATGGCCTTCCTGTAAATGTACCTCTTCCTCGAACAATTCTTTTTGCAGACGATGTCAATTTTGTCCTGACCTCTAACAGCTCTTGAAGCTAGAGCAAACAGAGGACTTGCAGAGTAAAATTATATTCTTATTTTATATTAATTAAAACTAAGACCTGCTGTATAAACTATTCAATAAGAGAAATGCTTAAACATCCTTGCTTTCAATTTATGATAGAGAACTCACAAGTTGAGCAGGTCAAATGCACAAATTTCTCTCCCTCCAACACTGTAAAATATTATTGTATATTCTTTTAAAATGTTTAGTTACTAGTTAGGTTTTCTTCTTAAAGTTCTAAATTTACGAATGCAGAAAATAGTAAGATTGCAAAGGATTTACTAAATGTAATTGAATGTTTCTTGGACAAATATTAATATGCACCCGTGAATGATCAAAGATTTTATAAGGATTAATACTTCAGAAAATGAATGAATGTGAGTTCTCATGTCATGTCCCAACCAATTTCAACACGGAGAATATAATTTTAGCTAAATGACAGCAGTTTTTTAATGAATTTTGGGAAAAGGAAAGAACGAGTGCAAGTATTTATTTAAACTTCGAAATTCATAATATTTGGTGATAAAATATGGATCAAATTGAAACGGAATCCGAAAGCTACGCGAGTTCAACTGGGATCAAGTAGCGGCAAGAGCTAGGAATGAATTCATTGAAGCCAAACCGGACGTGGGCCGCCCAGATTTATGCAGGCTCTAATCTGCTATGCACCTTGCATTTCCGCGCGCACGCACACACACAAACACACGCACACTCGCAGCTCAAACATGCATCCGACATGCATAGAGTGCAGTCACTTCCTCTCTACTAATTCATCTATGTTACACGTACAGCTAAGTGCTGCATACGAACTACAAAGCACTAGTCCTTTCAGATCCGCGCGCCCATTAAATGCGTCAAGATACCTGCATCTATATATATCTCCCATCTATCTAGGTAGACACCTATAGGCATAGCACAACTAATATCAGGTAGGAATACACTCAACTGCAATCCTGCACTGAAATCACCTGATCGAATCAGGACGAAAAGCAAGCCGAGTGAGAATGAGCACAATTCCACAGGATGCTTGCCCTGAAAGGGAATTATCTCTCATCCCCAATAATTAAGTGATAATTGCAGTCATACTAACCCTTTTTAAGAGTTTCCACAGAGTTTTGCTGTCTTATTACGACCTGAGGAGAGGCAACAAGCACAAGTTGAGTTATCATAGCATTCCTAAGCTAACAGAAATTATACTACTTTATTTACGTAGCTCAAATCAATGGCTGATAATCATTAACTTCACTACAAAGTCGAAAATATCATGTTATTATAATCTAGAATGAAATCATGATAGAAACTGTTATAATTCTTCCAAAACCTGCCAAGATTTGATTCAGTAGAGAGATTGAGTTCAACTATACATTTAAAAAATGTGTTTATAGTCTACTTATAAGTAGTATTATACATATATTTATTATTTAATATTGTAATGGCAAACCAGAAATTCCAGCATGGCAGCGCTTTATCTGCAGAGGAGTCATAAATTGTCTATTTCCTTATCTCACGTAAGCACTTTCTTCTCTCTTTGTCTCTCTTACTCTGGCATGCCAAATGCGTCTCTCCTATGTTCGAGCATTTCCGAAATAATGTTATCTGTTTTGATAAAAATATCTGGAATGGGAACTCTTTGGAAAAAGTGTCTGTTATCAATTTCAACGGAAGAGCTGTTGACACGATGGTCAGCGCAGAAATATTTTCTTTTCTTCCTTGCGTTTCATAACAATTAGTTGAACTTTATTGAACTGTTTGTTTCTTTAATGATTTTCTTTTGTGATTACTGATTAGTGTATTTGTGTAAATAAAGCCCTAGGAGTGTTAGTACATTCGAGTGTTGCCAGTATTATTTTAGTGACAGAACCCTTAACAATATATATATTTAATCTACACAGTTTAATGTGTGATGAGTCTTGTTGATACAAAATACGATTATTGATTACAAGTGATAAAGATTAAAGACTGTGCTAGAGGCATTATTTTACTCTTTCATCGATTTCAATAATACTTAAATTTGATCACAAATAGTTTAATATTATTTTGATAACACACAAGTTTCATTATAAGTATAGACACTACAGCTAGGAAAAGGATCATAATTCACCCATTTATTTTTTATGCATGACAACTCTACGAACATGGGCTGTTAATTATGTTTATTATGAAATCACAGTTTTGGGGAAAATAATGTAAAATTTAATTCATTACGTTAGGTTCTAGTAGGGTGGAAATGCTAATAATGAGACATGGGGAGGAAAGCCGGCAATAATCAGATATTTTTTCAGTAGTTGTCTAATGTACTTGGCCCTGCTTCAAATTCCAGTTTAATAATTTATTTATTTATTTTCATTGACCCGTCGCATTAACGAAGCAGAAACAACACTCTTGGTGAACTGCTAACAGCCTGTTGAATCAAAGCCGATTAATTATTTATAAATAGGGTCATTTCACCCATTAAAACTTATTTATTTGAGGGGGTTTGTATTGAATAATGATGATGGGAGGGGGAGACGGGAAAATTATAGCCAGAGGTTCTGGAACCGGTTCTTGGCTTCAAACTGATGAGAATAAATGGTACTGGTGCCTCAACACGTAAATGGAAAGCATTTGACCTATAGGAAAGAAGGTTATGAGTAAGAAAAAGAAGACGAAATTTGTGAAAAATGAGAGAAATGTTACAGCTTGGATGCAACTAAAATTTAGATCGCATAATGTTCATGAAAAGATAAAAGCTATTTCTATAAGTGTTTATAACCTACAAATATTTAAACTCAGAATCTTTTTTGAAATCATTTAGGTGTTAAGCTACTCCGCCCCATGCCTAATTAAAGGCTAAATGAATCGGCAAATTCGGCGGTCAGAGAAGCCAATGGCTCTCCAGAGTCCAGACCACTTAAGTTTGTGAATGTGACATACGATAAATAAATAAATTTGGACTAATCTAATACGTTAATAATAACCATGAACAAGTCGAAGTTAATAACCTTCTATCAATGTTTCATAGATCTTACTTCACACTTCACACCTAATTTGAAAGCAGTCCCATAGTAATCGAAAAAGAAAAACCTATAAAATTGCAATTTATTTATTCATAAAAGACAATATGATAAAATAAAAGCGTGGCTTACTGAGAAATATATAATAGAAAACTTTATGTGAGAAACAGTTCAAAATGTCATGTTTCAACTCTGAGAAAATATCTAAAGTAGAAGAGAACAAGCAGCACCTTGGCCATGATATCTTGGAACTTGTCCATGAGAACGATATAAGAAAACGAGCGATGATAATTTTCAATTTTCTGATGAAACGATTACTTCCTTCATAAATATATGCTAAATTTATTTGTAGTTATTGTGATTTTCATTCGCATAAGGAAAACAAATAATACTAACATCGTTTTTAATATATGAATTTAATTAGAGTGAAATGTACAATACTAAACTAATTAGGTACAGGCTTGAAACATATGAGTGAATTTATTGCCAAACAATTTTCTAATACATTTTATCAAAACCAAAGATTAAATGGTTGACTAGTATTCAAGTTGCTCAACCATGCTGAATTCCAAAAAAGGTTCTTGCTCATGATAACTGTGTTAAGAGATTCAAGATTTCTGATCCTAGCCAAAGCGAAGTGGCGTCACCTTGCACTAGCATCTCTCCGGCGCTAAGAGGATTTACAATTTACACGGACTTATGTCCAAAAGCACCGAAGCGACAACTCTTGAAGCTGCCTCTCCTCTAAAATAGTGTACTGTGCCTACAGCTGCTCAAGTTTACGCGCCTAATTATCTTTCAAACACGGCTCACTTTCGCTCGAACCAGTCAGTCTACGCTTCCTGGTTGCTGTGATTGACTTCTGCGCTACTTCGTAAAATAATACTTCAGCATGTGGTTCTAATTGACAGCATCAATACCAAGCCAGGCAAATTTAGTCGAAATTAATATCGAACTGAATTCAAGAACACGATCTTCCAATATTTTTCCGAGGCTAATGTGATACGGTTCTTGAGAAGAGATGAAGTTCGGAGTGGGAAACTTGGCATAATGAGAAAATGCCACGGGCATAGATGAATGAGGGAAAAATGACAATGAGAGTCAGAATGATAGATGAAAAGAGAAGAGATAGAAGCAAAAATAAATTCCAAATATCAGGGTAGGTGATTTATAAATAATACAGAATCAAATGTGTGGCACACATACATCTATATCAGGAGTTCAACCCGTATCATAATAATGTACACATTCATGTATCATGTAATGGATGCTAGTGAACTCACCTGGAAAAGGAAATATCAGAAACAGTTCATGAAATATATAAGACAATAGTAATATCAGACCCCGGAAAAGACACCTCAACTAAAACAAGACAAACAATCTATTTTTGTCTGTATTTACTGCAATTTGAAGTCACTTGATGCTGTGAATGGGCACAACATTACCTTCACAATAATAACATCATTATTTGAGACACTTGTTCACTTGTTGTCTTTCCATATTCAAACTTAAGCTTCTTTGAATTTCATATTTGTAGCAAGGTGAGGATATGAATCAAATTAAATTACAAATCTCCAGCCAAGTTTCAAGAAATTCCTCAAAGGATAACTTAAATTGTTATTTATAGAAAGTAGACCATCACCATCTTTTATCAATAATCAAACCCCCTCAGCTAAAAACATCCAAATTACTTTCTACTTCTATCACAAGGCAACCTCAAAGAATAACATAAATTGTTATTCATTGAAAGTAGACCATCACCATCTTTTATCAAAAATCAAACCCCCTCAGCTACAAAACATCCAAATTACTTTCTAATTCTAGCTCAACAGCACAAGACATCCAGCTACTTTTCTACAGGGGACACTACTACTCTACAAAAAATTCCCAGTTTCCGCTATCCACACTAGCGAGTGACAAGTCTCACGACTCATACCAGTCACATTACGTGCAGCATTGTTACGTTGACGTCTCATTACGCATATCCGGCGAGAGGACCTGCTGCTACTACTACTACTAATCAAAGTGAGCGCGCGAGCCTCCGAAAGGGATCTGTCGTTACAGTAACAGCAAAGCAAAGAGAAGAAAGAAGTTGATGTTGTATAAAACAGAAGGGACATTTGTTTCTGAAAGGCATACAATTATTTTGCGGCTTGGAAGCGTAGTAGAGTTTGCACTGTATATGAAAATGGGAAGGGACATCTGGTGAGCATGCTATATACGCATTAGTGTAGATGACAGCAATGTCCACAATGAACAACAACAATCAACAAGCAACTTGTAATTATTATTGTAGTTGTTGGGTGCAAAAAATCTACGAGCGACATATCGCAGCCGACTGGCGTCTCCAGCTACTTTACAACACATTAATGCGTAATCAGTTGTAGTTGTTGTTGTTGTCCCACTTGAAGCGACTACAACTTCAGCAGTAGCAGCTAGCCGGTCTCTGCTTTTGTTAGCACTTTACTTGGGTGACGTTTATCAGTGTCTTTCTGTCACTTTGTCTTCCATATTAGGCGACGCCGCGAGAAGAATTAGGCGCGATATGCGACCACAACAGCGTCGCTAATCAGCCAACGCCGCCGGGCACTAACTCGTTCTTTCTCACATTCTCTCTGACACTCTCGCTCAAAATCTCTCTGTCTCACTCATTCTGTCTTTAATCTCTCTCACTCAATCTCACACTCTCTCTCTTAATCACAATAACGCTCTAGCACTCACTCCTACTATCTCTCTCCATTTAAATAAGTCACTCTCTCTCTTTTAAATTTCCCTATTTCTCTCTCACTCTCTCATAATGGTTCTCTCCTTTGGTATCACTCCTCGGCTGGTGCCGTTAATCACTTATGCCATACTGATTATCTACACGAGAGCGCCATCAGACTCAATTTTTACACAAGTTGACTAATCTAGATTTCACATTTTTAAATTAACAACAAAATTCAAATAATATAACGGGTTCTCTAACCTTAATACAATAGAAAATCTATTAAAACATGTGTTTATGGGATTAGTCGAAAACCAAGTGAAAAGTTTATTCTGATAATAACGCAAGTTCAAATAATATAATTTTAGACTAATTACCTGAATAAGTATTTTTTCACTAATTGACTGAATAAATAGTTATTTACATTAAAATGTTTAGCCTAGAAAGTATAGCATAAAAACTATCAAATTACTGAAATAGAAAAGAGAGATTTCTGGAGTAAATGGGATAGAAACACCAAGCACTTGGACTTCATCTGCAATATGTATATGTCAATTCCTAAACGTAGGTTTAACGTATGTAAGTGCGACATGGAAAGAGTCGCTTTACACAAAGATGTTCCATGATGGAAGGAAGAAAAAATGTATAATGCTCGAAATCATTCGTTTTTATTTACAGAGAATGGCACTACAGTAAAATATGTACAGTTACAAGGATAAATATGTTTCAATATTACTTTTAAATCCAATATTTTGTAAAGTTAATGTGAAATTATAGTGTTTTAATGTCTCTGTGAAATCCGATTTTCTGTTTGAGCAGAAAATAACCAGTAAAATCATTGGCAATAATGCCTAATAATATATAGAGTTGGCAAGTAGAGCAAACTGTGCAACTGGTACACGTACACACTAGTGATCACATAAACTACCCATCCCAAGAGCTGTTAATCAGATGTCAATGATGTTAATCAGACACACGTAGCTAACTTTTCTGGCCTTCATTTCATTTCTAACAATAGATAATACTTTTAAAAACCATTTGATCGCACTACTACAAAATCTAAATCAGTATCGAATTGTAAGTTGTAAACAGTTCAAAAAAATATAACTAACTTCCAAAAAGCGAAGTCTTCTGTAAAAAGAATTTTTCGCATGGCTAACCGATTCCGTTATACTATATCAGTTCAACAGTATTTGGATTATTCTAACTATATCGGTTAAGTAAACATCCGAAAAATGTTAAATGTAACAACGTGAGTTAGAGTAAGTCTAATGTGTGAGAATGTTTCTCAATGTACAAGATACATTAAAAGTAATTCAATTTAAAGGCGTGACCTGTGTAATAGATTACAAAGAGATTGAAGTAATAAAATATAATAAAAGATGTTGAATGCGTCGTGAAAATAATAGAAGTGGGCGTAGAATGCAGGACATAGCTTTGGATCATAAAAGGTGGCTGGTTATGATCTCAAATGCCGCCTTGACACACCATACAGAAAAGAGAGAAAGAGTGAGTGAGAGAGAATGAGCAAGAGAAAACAAGGAGCGTCCCAACAACAAATCCAACCAATTGAACATTTGTAATTGCTCCATAACATCGACCTTACAGCAGAAATTGATATCAGTCATGGTCCTACACTGAATTAACGAATAAGGATATGTTGCTCAACGGATCCAATTGCATTTTATTTACCATACAGTGATGAGTATTCACTACTCAGTTCAATCAACTATCGAGAATGACATCTCCAAAAGGTTTATTCAAATCTTGCTGATTACAAGCAGAACGAAAGATCCTTTTTTGTAAAGGTGAATGAAAAATAATAAGAATTCTCAGCCCTATAATAAGCGCTTGCGTTGTTGTTGTTGTTGCAAATCAGGATATGACTATAAATTAATAGCCTGATCCATCACACGAATACTGTGGATCGTTGGATTATCCTACATATGTCATTTTTCAATTCAGTAAATTTCTAAATTTGTTTCTATAGACTAAATGAAACGAGGATGAATATAATATACTTATAATTCATGAATAATTAAAAATAAAGATGTCGCAACCACTTGAACTATTAGCATACAAAATACGATAGTTTTGATGTTCACGCCATTTTAATCTCAAACGGTTAAAAACTGTCAAATTTCTAAAAATATTATTATTTATAATATTCAAGTGGTTGTGGCAACAACAGTATTATTGAGAACCCGACAGGTCCTTATTGAAATCGTGCCGTTTCCCGTCTGTCTGTCCAGGCTCTAACTCTTGAAAGGAAAATATTTCTAGACTGTTGAAACTTGGTACATAGCTTCCTTGTTTAGTGAGATCCCTATTGACTTTGAGTGCCAAATATAAAAATAATTAATATGAAAAATATGTCGACAATGGCAACTAGGTTAGTTTTAGGCTGATTTAAATCTTAAAATTGCGGAGCTGATGTACTTTGAATAAAAGGAAAACTTGATATAGCACATTATAAAGGTTCGTGCTAAATTAAGCTACTTCATTTTATCATTATAGTGCAAGAGTGGCAGTTTATATTTTATATTTTGTTGAAAAACCTTCTTTGAAATTTCCTCTCCTTAAATTCTAAATCGTCAAATAAAAAAAAATAATAAGAAAACATTGAGGAATGCTAACTGAGATCTGTGAATCAAGAAGAGCTGCTATATAGAGCTGCTGCTGATCAATTTTGCGAATCGGACAGCATTTATGACTCTTAAAGAAATCATAGAAGTCAAATAGTTCACAGGATTATCAGCATAACTGCTAATAATATTGTTTTAGAAAATAACAAGAATATTAAAGGATAAATGAATCGTGCAACTCTAATAATGAATATTATAATGAGCCAACATAGAAATATGTTGTGATTCGATACATCTCATTGAAAAATGGGAAAAGTGAACATAATTTCATGAGGAATACTATTACTTCTTCGATTTTAGATAACAAATTTTCATACTATGACATGAAACTTTCGTCTCAAATTGTCTACCAAAATTTGGTTTTGAACTTGAAACGATGAAATATTTCGAACTGAAAAGTATCAAGACAGTTCTATAACTTTTTTTTTAAATCTTAAAACTACGATTAAGTGATTCACTTCTACGCCATTTATTTTGGATACAACTAAGAATGGCACATGACAACCAGTTTGTAAGAGTTGTACATCCTTCAGAAGAGAGGAACAACGGAAATACATCTAGCAAAACATAACAGGCAAACACAATCGCATATGACCGTACAACAGAGGCCTGGATCACATGAACTGCAATTAGGCTACACGCTTGAACAGAGCTCCAATCACTTTTCCAATTGATTCCAACATTGCACAAGTTTATCTAGTGGACGACATCTCCAAAATGTCAACTACAGAGATGATGTTAGTCACGGGTGACACAAGGCCTGATGGGAATGCAACGGGTTTGATGCCATTTTCGCACCGGGAAAGACATTTCGCGGGTGACCGAGAACAGTGACCAAGTAGGTCTTTGGGTACACGCATTAACGGTAGAAGGAGATGTGTTTGTCTGAGATTCACCAACAAACGTTGCACCGTTATCGTAAAATTCTTCACACTTCATTGTCCTTGGATTGTCACCATTTTCACTACAATTCCAGACAATGACAATTCAACTAGCGAATAATAGGAAATCTGACTGACTGGGTTACATACATCCATCAAGTTCGCCGATCTTGCATTAGTTAAAAAGTAATCCCACCATATTCAAAGATGGTAACTCGTGAAATAGGCTAAAATAAATTATGATCATAATGCTAATTGATAGGAAAGTGTGGAAGCTATTTTTACTTTTTTTGGGAGGATCGATCTGTCCTAAGTTCTTTTATTGATTTAAAATGGTAATTGTATTTTTAATACTAAAACTGATTTGGGCTGTTATATTTTCAAGATTATACTTACACACTATTTTAATATTAGTTACATAGTAAATTATATATCATATTTTATAAAACTATGAAAGGGTTTGGTTAAATATATTTTGGAAACATTAAAAATACAATGGAGTGCAATCAACCTGAAGTATAAAAGTGGTCCGAATTAATAGTAAAACACCTCAAGAATAATTTAAATCTAACTCAAGAGCAAAATAATGATATGACAGATGACAAAATCTAATTCAAAGAAAAATATTTCAACATCTTCATAGGCCAGAAAAAAATCCGTTTGAAAAATCTTACTATCAAAAAGCGCTGTGCATACACGGTTTATTCAGGTCATCAGGTTATATGGGGCCAAAAACAGACAAATCCAGATTCCAAAGTTATCATTTGGTCGTTATAAAATTATGTACAGTATTAAAAACTCTTCACGCATTATTTTCCCGGTATGATTGTATTTATATCCTAATAGAAGTAGGGTTGATGGACTGTCCACCCCATTAATATCCTACAATAACATAATAACTGCAGGGGTGGTCTTGCGGTTCAATCGCAGAGGGATGTTGTTATTAATATCATGTTTGCGAGGGGTTTCCTTTTCTACCAGTCACTGTGGCCAGCCAAGCCAAGCAACCCTCTGCATTGTAAGGATATCGCTATTAATAACTCAGTTATTATTTACCTACTATTGTCAGAGTGAGTGTGCTGCACTTACATCTTTTGTGTTCCGTTTATCCGTTTTTTACCGGTGTCAATGTGCCTAATCTAGCGTAGTTTGTGCTTTTATTGAGGGGTTTCTGTTTTTATAGGCCTGAGTATCATAGCTAAAGACGTATTAAACTTTTTATCACCATGGAACTCTAGTGAAAGTAAGTTTAAACTCTTTTATGAAACCATTCTTCACTGATATCAATAGGCGTAGCCAGAAATTTCCCAAGGGGGGTCCGTCAGCGAGACTCCTCCCCATCATCACCAATTCCTACCTATTAAATATTTGTTACTAGATGAAATATAATTTTTTTAACTAAAATAAATTAAACTCTAATGTCTTGAATTCTAGATTACTTTATGACTTGCTTTCTGCAAGCTCAGCCAATAATTATTTCTATAACTTTTACTATTTACTGTGAATATACTGTGTGAATGTATTTCTCTAGAGAAAAATTAAGCAAATTCAAATACAGTACTGCATAATAACTGAGTTATAGGTCCCAATAATCCTGGACTGTGAAAGACGAACTCTAGTCTACTTTTACATCTTTATAGTAGTATAGGCCTATACTATACCTCAAAGTCTGGCCTCTGACAATTTTGAGGAAATACAGTATATGGCTCACGCAAAAGGGTGGGTCCGAGGGTTCTCCCCCGGGAAAATGTGGAAAATAACCCTACCCTACTAAATCCGCAAATTGGGCGTTTCTAGATAAAAGTTCTTCCATTTTAACGTACATTAGTGGTAAAATAAATCATATCTATTGCCTGAGTCATCGCCAATGGGTGAAGAGTTCGGATCCAGGACCACCCCCCCCCCCCACCGGTTGTCAAAAATTGGTCGATTTTTCTTTTATCAAGACGGCTCCTTCAACGGCACAAGATAAGTTTACTGACAATATGATTTCTCCGCACCACAGTGGGCCAAGATTTGATCAAAATCTTCAAATGTTGTATTCCAATTAAATTATTTTCTTTTAGCTGGTTCTAAGAAGGCTAAGTAAAAACAAAATATTCATTTATTCCTTAAAAGCCGTCATTAGATTTGAACTCGATTAAATACATTAAACTTGAGTAACTTTGGACAGATATTCAAAAGATTGACGCTATTCCAAGAGACCAACACTGATGATAGCGATGCTTAACGATGGAAAAGAAAAATGTGATCGATGTGTAGTCTAGATTGATTATTGTGACAGTAGAGGAGAAGTTGAAGTGAGAAATAACGCAATGGATGTACGCTTGGTGGCTTGGTTCACGACGAGTTCTTAGGTCGGTTGATTGACTGGGCTGATGCTACACCCTTTCTCACAATTAGACGACGATAATCACGTCATATGGCATTCAGAGTATGATGGAGTGGCAGTGGTTGTAGAGGAAGAAGAAGAAGAAGAGGAAAAGAATTGAATTCCTCGGCGATCATCGGTGGAAAGAATAGGTGATGAAGGAGGGTGTGAGAGTGTAAGGAAGAGAGAAGCTGCAGCATCTAGGTGCTAGATGAGACTTGATGCCTGATGTTCGTGAGTGAGTCGCGGAGTAATGGTTGTGTTTATGATGTCGAACAAAGTATATGTATAGAGGTGTTCACGTACGTACGCTATATATATAAGGAGGGAACCACATCACAACAGGGCGCGGGACACCACCAAGCCGAAGCTGCCGATTCGAGATGAGAACAAGCAGAAGACAGAGAAAGAAGATGCGAGAGAAAGGACAGAGGTCAAGGGCGTCTGGTGCCAGATCGAGCGAGGATGCTCTCCGAGATGGAGCGACAGAGACAGACTTGCTGAGAAACAACGGGCCCCCGATTTGAACACAAAACCATTGTTTGGAGGTGGCGAGATTGCGGTCGTCTCTGTTGTATGTTATGAGGAGGACGCCGCACCGTGGTCCACATCTGGATCTCCAGTGGACAGCAGCTGGTCAGGAGGCTAGAGCCACATTCTAACCCATCCACTACCAGAGGGAGCACTGCTTCACCCTATTCATTGCAAGCAGAATTGGCTGCAGCTTCAGACTGTTCCCAGACAATCTGAAAAATTATTAGTCGGGATTTAATCAAGAAAGTTGGTGGGGAAGATTATGCCAGAAAATAGCAGAAAAATCTTGATAAGCTACCTTTTGAAAATTTCGTTTTATAAACATCAACAAAGCAAACATTAATTGTGTAGCTATAACAACAAACTAAGTACCAATAAAAATTTATTAGTCGGGATTATTAGTCAAGAAAGTTGGTGGGGAAGATTATGCCAGAAAATAGCAAAGAAGAGAGAAGTAAATATAGGTATGCCACAAAAAGTACCAAAACACTGTTGGGAACTTGAAATCTTACTCAGGTTGAAACAATATGAAACTCAAAGAGGCTCGCATTGATGAACCTCCCCAAAGGTCACCTTAACTCAAATGTGGCATGAAAAGCATTCATTCAAAAGGCTTCAGTCGAGTGAAGGTGGTCTCATAGTAGGTCATAAATACGGACAATAAGCAGCGCCAAAAATGCCAAAGCAAAGTATGTGTAAACTTCTTTGAGAATAAATTTTCAAAGAATTGAAAAAATTATTGCTTTAATAGTTTTATTTCAAGGTTCTAAAAAGCAAACACTTTTTAAAAATCAATAAAAGCCACACAATGGTCAAAAAAGTTGGGTTCTTAATTATCTGAACTTTATTGCAATTAGAGAATACAAATAATTTGGTCTTATTAGAGATTCAATGTTTGAATTTCAACAACTACTTCCCAGATTTGCTAACCACGTGCACAAGCTTTTGATTGCTAAAATGCAGAGAAATGTGTCGGGCTGTTTGGCAAAAATATTGGCCTGAGGTGAGAGCACGTTAATCGCCGGCTTATATGCTACATATCCCAGCTGGATCGGCTGGATACACATACAAGTACAGTGCACATTATCACGCACTAAGCTCAGGCAAGCACAAGCACGCACAGCGAAGCCAGCAAGCGCAATGAAACAGAGCGAGAGAGAAAGAGATTGAAGGAGATCAGTATGCGTGAGGCCGATACTTCAATCAGACGACGCTCTAACCATCAAATAAATATTCCACACCCGTTTTAGCGTACCGGAAATGAAAGCACAACTCGGATAACCCAATTTTTAATAGCTTTCAACAAATCACAACTGACCCATGAGCCTACCGCTAATATGCTGCCTGATTTGATATAATGTGCTGTATGAGTGCATAAGCACATGGGGATACTGTAATAGAGTTTCAAGAGCGATATAATAGGAATTAGCATGAGATGGAAAATATTGACTGCAGCTAGTAGAGTAAATTATGAGATCATATCAATGCTAATGTAGATGTGGCAGGATAGAATGCATAAGGCAGTACTTTGTGAGTCTGTGAAGGGAAAACATGGTTTATAATGTAGTCCTATATACTGTATGGGGTGAGTACATAGTATGTTCATGATTTGTGAATGGGAAATACCATGGTTTATTATGTACATTATGCAAAATCCCTCTACATCAATCAGCAAATTATGTTGGGAAAGCTCATAATTTTGTCAAATATTTCCATGCATGCTACTGTACTCAATCTGAATTTGGGCTGCTGATTTGAGAAGAGCAAGAATTTCCTTTCAAGTATCTACTAAATGCTGGACCTATTCAATTTGTTATAGATCTAGATAAGCCTGGTCTTCAAGACTGTAACATAGGCAAGTTGTGGCATGACACCATGTTACAGTGTAAAAAACTTCAGTTATATTACGCATAAAAGATAAAAATGCCTTTAAACCCCTTTCTGGTGGTACTCTCTAGAGATTCTTCAAACCATTATTAGTTTTATTCTTTAAAGACTCATGCTGTAGGCTAAGGTACCGTACACAAAACTAGGTGAATACTCGCTCTAAAAGTGAGCTCTCAAGGAATCGGTCATTATCACTAATATAACGTCTGTTACAATTTCTATCATTATTTACTTTCACTTCAATGTACTTTCTATGACTTTTATAGACTTGGAAATACCTTCACAAAATGTTTCAACAATACAAGAATTCCATAAAAAAACGGAAAAAGAACATAAAAAAACTCCACATGTGAGCATAAAATATAACATGCCTTTCCACTTTGATAAGTCGGACGAGACACAGAAGCCAAGCGATAATACATTTTTTTTCAGCGCCTCACAAGAGCAGTGCATTGTTCTATGACTATATGAAAAGTTAATGAAAGGGCCTCAATCAGGCCTTATCCGCGATCGATCTCAACAAATATCATAAATTGTAGCCACCCTGAAGCCAAAGGCTGCCCTAACAAATCCCCATTGTTGTACACCTGTTTTGGTACACAAGGCCCTCATTCACTTCTGGAATTCAAACGCAGAATTACTCCACATCTGTCAGCAGCCTCTAATCGGCCGACAAACATTCAACCCCGTCACATAGTCGCTCTGTGTAAATACTTTTTCAACATACACTTGATCTTAATGGCGCCAATGTACATAAAATATCATAAATATATTCAAAACAGTCGTCTCAAGATCTAGACCAGATGGAAGAAAATAATTTCAAGTTCCAGAAATTTAATAAGAATGTTAAATCTATCAGCATAAACATTTAATAATACTGAACATAAATTTTCCAAACACTAGAAAATAGATAACTTTTTCCAAAAAAATCATTGCCCTCTGTAGCACATTGATGCCTTATTAAATTATTTTATTGTTTTCATTAACATCTTCTTTATATTATACATTTTTATAAATTATTTAGCTACACAAAATGGTTGCAATGCACGTAAAAGATTCTCAAACTCCTGCAGTAATTTCAACATTTCATCTGCAAGAAATACATTCATCTGATTATCCAACAGATTCGTCTATCTTCCTTTGAAAAACTGTAAAATTAATGTGTATTGCATTTCTATTTAAATTATTAATTTCTTTACATATTTACGATTCCCACTTGAGCCGAAGGTTTGCGTGTGGGTGACAAGGTGAATGATCATTACCTTTTCTATTTGTTTTCCTTTGCTATCCTTATTAAAAAGAAAAGTACGGTAAATCCAATAGAATTATCACGGATAAAGTCAAGAGAGAAATTCTGAACGTTGAAGAATGAACATGTTCCTTTATTCATGCAGCTTCTAGAAGATGAATTCAATTTTACACCCTTCACGATTTTCTATTCTTGTGACACGTCCAAGTAAATCCACGTTACTTTGAAGCACTAACAGTCTAGCAGTAATTTTAGTTTGGTATTTTACGTCTACGGTTAGTTAGCAGCTGCCATGTAGTTAGCCGTTGGTGGCGACAGCAGCAGTAATGCACTCATCATTAATAATTTCAAACGCGTTCTGTTTTCAGTTTGATGTGGTTTTTAAACCAGCAGCAGCAGCAGCTCATACTGCCCGGATCACTAGACAGGCCACCGACCAATTCCTGAATTAGACAACCGATCAAACCCCTACCCCCAAGCACTACCTTCTACCCCACCCCGGTTACTAGGTGGCCCGAAATAACAACATAAGCGCGCAAATTGTAATCATACAGTTGTGCCCCCCATAACCACCCACCACAATCCATCAAACTTCTCACCTGCAGCAGTACTCTTTCATCTCTCCACCGCTGCCTCCTAGGTTGCCGCTACCTCTACCTGCCGCCTTCAAAAACGTTAAACCACCTCCACTCTACATATTTTAGTCGAGCGTTCTGAACGCCGGTGAATTACCGCAACTCAGTTTAGCAACGGCAACAACCAAATTTCGGAACCACCATGAACATTGCATGAGTTATCAACGGTGGATGGATTGGATGGGTGAATCGTTACTACATCACCATCACAGTGCAGTTATATTGCTACTCATCAATCAGCATGATCACCCATACTCCAATATTGAGAATTAAAGATAATTTGGGTAGAGGTCCAAATATCAGTTCCCCAGTTAAATTGAATTTATGCAAATTAATAATTAAGATCGAGTGAGGTTAATTTGAAGAAATATTGTTTATTCTTTGAGTGAACATTAGTGGAAAGCTGAGAATATGTAGAACATTGAGAAAATTGTTAATTTGTGAATAATTTGATAAAGATAAATGTGATAGATCAAAGTATCCCAGTCTGATAAAATTTATGCAGATAAATTGAAGTGGTTGTTTTCCTGGTAACTGGTGGATTTACTGTGAGATGATTGGTGAAAATCTGTGATTCACGTAGCACATTGAGAAAATGGTTGATCTGTAAATAAGTTATTATTGAAAAGTATTGACAAATTCAAAGTATTGTGTGATTAGATGCAGTCTAGAAAAATTTAGAGAAAAACCTTGCTAATTTATTTATTATACAGGTATTGCATTCATTGTTATGTATTGTTTCAAATAAGGAGTTGCCAATCTCATTATAAAAAGTTGAAGTGTTGAAGAGGAGTAGAGCCCAATCATAAATTGAGATTGGAAGTGTGTTATTGCATCTTTCAGGAAGTTGAAATCATAACAGTTTCAAGAGACACGATGAAAATATTAGAAAACATAAAAGGCTGCTTTGGCATTATTTAAAAAGAAATCATAAGCTAAATTAAATCTGAAATCAGGAAAGCTTTCCGGTAAATTGACATAATAGTAATTTAAGGGAAAAAATAAGACAATATAATTTCAACAATTATTTGTTCAAATTACATTTCTGACTGCTGTGCTCTATAACAGGCTATTTCTTTTTTACAATATAATGGATTACGGGAAATTGGCAAAACATCTGCACCATTCTGTTGTATTATGCAACTTGGAATATTGTTATAAGTTATTTAAAAGAACTCGTTCAATGCTCACAGGCTATTTGTTTTGCCATGTAATGCCCATGTGAGCATGCAAAGATTTTGTAGTTTGTGTTTTTTTTATGAAGAATAAAGTTAATTCCAACTATATATTATAATCTGATAGTATTTGAATATGTACTACTAGCTATTGTGCCCGTCCTTCGTACGGATTATGTTTAGAAATAAGACTAAATATGTTTCGGCTTTTTTGATAGCAACGATCATGAAGTTGTTAGCAGCTTAGGCCCCGTTCAGACGATACAGTTTTTTTGCGGTACGGTTTTTTTACTGTACGGCGTCAACTGTACTGTGATGTTCACACGGTCCGGCTTTGCTGCTTATTGCTGTGCTCTCCTCCTCCTTCTTCCATTGAGCTTCCAGTTCAGATTTATTTATTCCAGTCCAGGATTTTTTTTATTTGTGTAAGATTTTTTCAAATAAGTTTCTTACTGAAGGTTTCTCTTAAATTTTGATCAAAGTACGCAAATTCTGGTTTCAATATTCCACACATTTTTCTCTCTTTATTTTTATATTAATCTTAAGTCTTGTCCCACAAGGCGGGTCTCTCATATATTAGAGAAATTAAATTTTCACAATTAATATCTTCCACTTCTGGACACTGGAATTCACTAATAAGAAGATCAATGAAGGAGATCAATGCTGACGATCTGAAGACTGCTTCCAGCATAATAAGCGTATCGTTTGAACATATCCATTACCGGTACAATACATGTGCCACCGGATACGGATAGTTATTTTGCGGTACAGCTGATTTTAGCGATACAGTTTTCGAAGACAAAACCGAATGTAGAAATCGGCTAGAACAGCTTTTTTACTGGATCCAGTCGAAACAGTATTGTGTGAACATACAATATGAAATGTACATGCAAACGAAAGCACTGCAAAATAACTGATACAGCAAATTTACTGTACCGCACAAAAACTGTATCGTGTGAACGGGCCGGGACCATGGACGGGAATTCAGTGACAGGTATCGGAGAGAATATTTTTTGAGAACAGCTGATTGATATATCATGATAAATTACGTGATTCTTTCTTACGTGGTAATAATAGTGCTACCTGGCGAATTCCCAAGAGCCTGGCACAAACCGCACCTTCCTAAAATGTTAATTTTTGTTTTGATAAATTGAAATTAGAAATTTTTTTTCTCAACAAAGAAATAATTGATGAACATAACATGAGCTTTTGATTCACCAGTCATATGTTACCCAAAAGACTGCAATGCTCCGACTACGCAAGTCTGCAATCAGCGTAAATAACGCTGCGAAGGGACCACCATTTAGATTATATTTGAGAAAACAGCTGATTGATATATCATGATAATTGTTCTTATGTGGTAATAAAACTTGGAAGAAATGTATCCAAAATCGCACAATACTTGGTTTTTAAACGTTTATTATTCTGTTAAAAAAAAGTTAATTTAGTTTTTTATAGCTAAAGACATTGTCAAAAAGGTTTTCAATACTGATAAATAACTTTAATCCCGATCGATGCTCTCGTTTTTCAGGAGAAGGCTGCGTAAAATGTATCCAAAATCGCACAATACTTGGTTTTTAAACGTTTATTACTCTGTTAAAAAAAAGTTAATTTAGTTTTTTATAGCTAAAGACATTGTTAATAAACTGTTCAATACTGTTCAATAACTAAAATCCCGATCGATGCTCTCGTTTTTGAGGAGAAGGCCGCGAAAAATGCCTTTGCGACCGTGACAGACAGACAGACAGACAGAAAGTGAGATAAGACTATTTTCGGCTTATTTAATGTATAAAACGTAAAAATAACCAAAAAATATACAATTCTGATAAATGTACAGACAAAACTCTAATTTTATATATATAGATAAAATAAAAATGAGTAGAAATTCTGGAAAAATTCACTTTTGAAATTTGGGTTTCCCAATTTCTGGAGTACATTCTATCGTGATATATATACCTACCACTCCAAATTGATTTTTACGTAGAATTAGGATAGTCGATCTTTTAAAACTGAATATAAAGGAGTAAAAAGTGTGTCCCTACTGTATATTGTTGAGTGGTGGCGGCTAGGCGGCTAGACATGGGCCTATGGGACAGGTGACATCTGCAGTGAGGATGTTTGCAGCTACTGTGGCCGGTGGAGGTCCCCGCTGCTGCCGCCCTGTTGACAGGACAGCAGATCAAAGCCAGCCGGTGTGCACCAATCTGTATGTAGCCACCAGCCACCAACCGCCGCAAACAAACCTTCTTGCCTGCCACCATCTTCGTTCGACCGCGGTGATCTCTTCAAACAGCGCACCACACGCCAACGGTCACAGTCAGATCACGACCAAGTCACAACCAACCAGCCATAGATAATTTTATAGCCTACATCCCACTGAAACTGCTAGGTGAACAGGATAGATATATAACAATGGTAGCGACAAAAAGAGAATTTGCAAAACGATCACATAGAATATATTGATTTGCTCGATAGATTTCGATTCAAACAGAAAATGTAACAAACATTAAAAAGTGTTATAATGTTTAATTCTTATCTGTTCCAAAGCTGATTCCATATTTATCGATTAAATCAATACATTCAGATTACAAATAATTCTCCCATGTTTCATCATTTCATTCATTGGCATCAGAGTTTTTATTTTGCTATAAATTACATAGAAGATTGTTGTACCAACTCATTTTTCACTTTAGTAGTTATACTAATATGACGAAAAATAACGTACTTTTCAACTCGTCCGGGGACATGTTTACCGTACTCGCATGAATTCTACCGTGCTCACATGAAAATGATTGCGTACACCGAGGATTGCGTACATGGGCGTGTCAGCGAGGATTGCGTACATCTTTTACCTGTGAAAGATGACAAGGGTCGGCCATGCATCAAGAACATTTTGACAGGCGAGGATTGCGTACAGCTTTCTCTTGTTTCCTAATGTCTGTCCTTGATTAGAATTTTCTCCTTTTCGCTATGACAGTAATTCTTCTTTTCTCACCTAACAGATTCAATCACAACGTCCGTCCTTAATAAGTTTGCTCCTTTCCGTTTATTGTATAAATCGATATGGCATTAATTGCTGGTTTTTTCACTTATAGTCCTCACTTATAGCGCATTAACCTAACCTAACCTAACCTCACCTAAATATGCTACTAGCTAGCTACAATTTGATAGGTACTCGAGATAGAAAGGCCAACTCAAACTCAAATTTTTGTAGACAACAAAATTCAGTGAAAAAACCAGCAATTAATGCCATATTGATTTGTACGCAATCCTCGCCTGTCAAAATGTTCTTGATGCATGGCCGACCCTTGTCATCTTTCACAGGTAAAAGATGTACGCAATCCTCGCTGACACGCCCATGTACGCAATCCTCGGTGTACGCAATCAGCACGCAACCCATGAAAATCATCTATTTCCCGAACTTGTAACGTATACTATTCTGTGACGGTACCGTCAAATAAAGATGGTCGCTAATTAAGAGAGTAGGAGCACGTCATACAGTTATCTCCTTCAAACTTATAACCAGAAACCAGATTTTATTAGAAGGTATTATTACTTGTATAATTACTATATGTCAAGCTTATCACATCAACGGAATGAATCACATTTCCAATTTCAGGAGCAAATATCGTGGCAGACGAATGAGACGGTGGAAGAGGCCTGCACTAATGACAATCTCTACCCTATACATCGTATGAAAAATCAATAGGTATATCATTCAAGGTGCTAAGTAACATATGATTTCATGTAAAATAATGAATTTCCAATAATTATGAAACATCATCTATATAAATAAAATTAGAGTTTTGTCTGTACATTTATCAGAATTGTATATTTTTTGGTTATTTTTACGTTTTATACATTAAATAAGCCGAAAATAGTCTTATCTCACTTTCTGTCTGTCTGTCTGTCTGTCTGTCTGTCTGTCTGTCACGGCCGCAAAGGCATTTTTCGCGGCCTTCTCCTCAAAAACGAGAGCATCGATCGGGATTTTAGTTATTGAACAGTATTGAACGGTTTATTGACAATGTCTTTAGCTATAAAAAACTAAATTAACTTTTTTTTTAACAGAGTAATAAACGTTTAAAAACCAAGTGTTTTGCGATTTTGGATACATTTTACGCGGCCTTCTCCTGAAAAACGAGAGCATCGATCGGGATTTAAGTTATTTATCAGTATTGAAAACCTTTTTGACAATGTCTTTAGCTATAAAAAACTAAATTAACTTTTTTTTTAACAGAATAATAAACGTTTAAAAAACCAAGTATTGTGCGATTTTGAATACATTTCTTCTAAGTTTTATTACCACATTAAAACAAATCACGTAATTTATCATGATATATCAATCAGCTGTTCTCAAATATAATCTGAATGGTGGGCCCTTCGCGGCGTTATTTACGCTGTCTGCAGACTTGTGTAGTCGGAGCATTGCAGTCTTTTAGGAAACATATGACGGGTGAATCAAAGCTCATCTTATGTTTTATCAATTATTTCTTTGTTGAAAAAAAACAAAATTTTCTAATTTCAATTTATCAAAACAAAAATTAGCATTTTAGGAAGGTGCGGTTTGTGCTAGGCTCTTGGGAATTCGCCAGGTAGCACTATTATTACCACATAAAAACAAATCACGTAATTTATGATGATATATCAATCAGCTGTTCTCAAAAATATTCTCTCCGATACCTGTCACTGAATTGCTTACGTTCTAAGTTGTTTACTAAGGGCCCGTTCACACGTTACAGTTTTTGTGCGGTACAGTAAATTTGCTGTGTCAGTTATTTTGCAGTGCTTTCGTTGCATGTACGTTTCATATTGTATGTTCACACAATACTGTTTCGACTGGATCCAGTAAAAA
Organism: Conomelus anceps; assembly: GCA_948455865.1. Taxonomy (NCBI): domain Eukaryota; kingdom Metazoa; phylum Arthropoda; class Insecta; order Hemiptera; family Delphacidae; genus Conomelus; species Conomelus anceps. The sequence goes on along the minus strand of OX418216.1, from coordinate 75,114,484 downwards.
AGCTGTTCTAGCTGATTTCTACATTTGGTTTTGTCTTCGAAAACTGTATCGCTAAAATCAGCTGTACCGCAAAATAACTATCCGTATCCGGTGGCACATGTATTGTACCGGTAATGGATATGTTCAAACGATACGCTTATTACGCTGGAAGCAGTCTTCAGATCGTCAGCATTGATCTTCTTCATTGATATTCTTCAGCATTGATCTTCTTATTAGTGAATTCCAGTGTCCAGAAGTGGAAGATATTAATTGTGAAAATTTAATTTCTCTAATATATGAGAGACCCGCCTTGTGGGACAAGACTTAAGATTAATATAAAAATAAAGAGAGAGAAATGTGTGGAATATTGAAACCAGAATTTGCGTACTTTGATCAAAATTTAAGAAAAACCTTCAGTAAGAAACTTATTAAAAAAAATCCTACACAAATAAAAAAAATCCTGGACTGGAATAAATAAAACTGAAATGGAAGCGCAATGGAAGAAGGAGGAGAGCACAGCAATAAGCAGCAAAGCCAGGTTTGAACATCACAGTACATTTGACGCCGTACAGTAAAAAAACCGTACCACAAAAAAACTGTATCGTCTGAACGGGGCCTAAGCTGCTAACAACTTCATGATCGTTGCTATCAAAAAAGCCAAAATATATTTAGTCTTATTTCTAAACATAATCCGTACGAAGGACGGGCACAATAGCTAGTCTTGAATATTTGATTTCTTCCTCGAGAATATTAATTTATTATACTATCAACCCAGCGAACCATAAGACCAATGTATATACATTTGGTCACATACATTCTATACATTCAACACATATTCGTCTTATGTGTTCGCTGAATTAACCAAGCAAGGGAACTGATCTAATAAAACCTTGTAACTTGTTATTAGTGTTATTTTCATCTTGTTATTGCGTTAAATTATATTGAATTTTAGTAAAACATTTTATGTGACGAATTCAATTGCAAAGTTTTTACAGTTTCTACACTATTCATGAGAAATGTGTTAAATACTCATAGCCTAGAGCTATAATTCAAACCTATTCGTCACTAGCTAATACGAAACACTCGGATTGAAAAAAGCAAAGAAATTGTTACGATCGAATTGCATGGAAGATGGTTATCCAGATCAAAGACAAATTGAATGCAGCGTTCCAGACTGTTATAATTACTGTCAATACTGATATCGAGAACATCAATATAACTGAAAACCCAATCTGGGCCGAACGGAATGCCCGAATCTGAGATTCTGCGGAATATGCCACTGGTGCCTTTGAAAAATAAACAGAACTCGCCTCAATGGATAATCCCACAAAGCAAAAGCTGGAAATGAGATTTGCCAGCCAGAGAGATAGGTTGCGAAAATTTCTACGCCTTCAAAGGATTGCACGCAATTCTGACTGTGGCCAATTGCTGACCCCCCCCCCCCCCCAACAACCCTACGGTGGAATAGCAAGCCGTTTCAATTCTACCAATCGATCCTCAGAGAGGCAAGAGTTCGAATTGGCGCTGCTAAAAAAATCTGTTATTTTTCTGGAAAGAGAACATTGCATTTATTTGGTCCCATGGTCCTAGGAGTTCGAGGAATTTTAGAGGCATGTTACTGTTCTAGAAAAATTCAGAAGATAACTTCAAGTCGCCAATTTCACACAATTGTTGTAAATACTGGTCCCACACAATCATATGTACCGTGTGCCTATGGGGAAACGCACTCAGAATATATACTTATAATATATATGTATGTAAGCTACATAAGCGTATCCAGAAATTTTTCAAGGGGGGGGTCCACTTTACCAGAGTTGTCTCTCACCTAAATACAACACTCCCCCCCCTACCGGCAATCAAATCCTAAAACTTTTATTCACTTTGTAACTACAGCAAGTATGACAGCAGCCGTAGTTCACCAATTGTAACCTAATTCAATTTATTAATTAAGTACTATACTGTACTACTTATTACACAATACATATACTTATGTTTTTTTTTAATGTTAAAAAGTTGCTTAACCCATTTTGCAATTTTCAAACTCCATGTTTTTAAAGAAAACATATTTTTCGACACCCATCCCGTGTGAGATAAAAGGTGAAGACAACAATACATTAAAAGGGTGCATTCTATGAGTATGAAATGAAGAAACCAAGTACCCTGATGTGTATCTTATTGAGAGGGTACTAGAGAAGAAAGGTAACAAATTGTATGTGAAATGGTTGGGCTTTGATTCGAAATACAATTCATGGATTGATGATAATAGTGTTGTCTACGCGAATATTTTCTTTTTTCAGCCAAAACAAACTTAAAACGAGAAATCAAAAATCCAATTGAAGAATTAAAAACTAATACTAAACGGCAGTAATTATTTTATTCACTATTTATAAATGCACGATTGTATGGCATTGTAGGCTACCAGGACCGAGAACGAAATTATTAATTTTACTTCAACACAGACCGTGATCCACGCAGAAACTGAGCTTCTGGGCAGTTGAAAAGATCATACGGAAGTCTATAAAATCATTTTTTTATTTTATCATGGAAAAAGAATTTACAATGTCAACATTGGCGAGCTATGCTACTTTAATAGGTTTTTTCTAGACTACCGTAATGACTTCTCCCAGTTTTGTTTTGGAATTCTAACCCACTCTTCCTCGATTATGTACCATATATTAAAGTTCTCTCCTCTATCGTATAAAGATAGACTAAACATGCTAAAATAACAGCCGCCATGCTCAGTTCTCAACACTCCAATATTGTAATATTAATTCCATCTAGATTAAATTTTGTTTACTAAAATTATTATCACTGGTAGAATATTATTCTCAAGAACCTTTCCTACAGCAAAAAAGCATTCTATCTAGTGCTTAGTCATCTCAAATGGGGGGGGTCCGGACCCGGGGACCCCCCCTTGAATACGCCCCTGGTAAGCTATAATATGAACACTTCCACAGTATTATACATGTTAAGCAAGGCTGAGTTCATGGAATTGATTAATTGTATTTTTAGAGGTTTACGTATAGATTAAATTATCATTAATTTTTGTAAAAAATATAATAAGAATAAATGGAGCCTGCGTAATGAGAGCTTATTTAAAAAATTAAACTGGAGAGCGAACTCTCTCCGTGATCTCATTCAGGAGTGATTTTTATACTATATCATCATTGATAAATGTTAACGTAACCATTACAAATTATTGAGCAGAAAATCTCACACTTAATCAAATTATCAGTTAATTAGCTTAGGTGGAAGGAAATGAATGCTTTAAAAAATTATATTTTTAATATATGAAAATGAATCAATAGATGAAAAAATCTGTTATTCTGCTAGAAAGAGAACATTGCATTTATTTGGTCCCATGGTCCTAGGAGTTCGAGGAATTTTAGAGGCATGTTGCTGATATAGAAAATTTCAGAAGATAACTTCAAGTCGCCAATTTCACACAATTATTATAAATACTGTTCCCACACAATCATGTGTGCCGTGTGCCTATAGGGAAACGCACTCACAATATATACTCATAATATATATGTATATAAGCTATCATATGAACACTTCCACAGTATTATATATGTTAAGCAAGGCTGAGTTCATGGAATTGATTAATTGTATTTTTTAAGGTTTATGTATAAAATACATTATCATTAATTTTTGTAAAAAATGAAATAAGAGGAAATGGAGCTTGTGTAATAACAGCTCATTTAAAAAATTAAACTGGAGAGCAGACTCTCTCCATGATCTCATTCAGGAGTGATTTTGATTACTATATCATCATTGATAAATGTTAACGTAACCATAACAAATTATTGAGCAGAAAATCTCACACTTAATCAAATTATCAGTTAATTAGAAGGAAATGAATGCTTTAAAAAATTCTCGTTTTAATATATGACTGAATACTTCCACATAAAGTATTGTAAACTAATAAGTTGATTGATCAGTGGTAGAAATATAAAAACAATGTATGAATGACAAGAAATGCATGAATTAATAAAATTATGTAGATTGTCTATTGATTTATATTAAGTAAGAAAATTTTAAATAAAAATACATTATTTTCAAACTGCTTTTTACAATGTTGGAAAATTGAACAATTTTTAGAGCAGAGAGTTCAAAAGTCTTGTTCTACTTTGACTGCAGCAGAGGAATGCCACTCAAAAAGAAAACAGAAAAATACTGCTTTTACGAGGCTTGCTTCAGACAGTGACAATTAATCCCAATTCTGCTCATCATAATAAAACTCTGGTAGTTTTCAGTTGGCCGAATAATCAACTCGCAAGGTCTCGAATTCACGAGACAATTCAGTCAGTTCTGCTTAAAACATATCTGCTATAAAACGTGCTAGTATCAAAGTGTATGTAATTATGTGTCAGTAGTAATACAGTAAATATTATTTATCGAAATAATGAGAATGAACCGTTCCAAAATTTAAAAAGATCATTATTACCCCCGAAAATTCAATACAATTTAATTAAATTTTAATAATTTCAAAAAACTTAATTTTAATATTATTTTGTAAAATAAACATTCTAATAATACTTACTTTCAATTGACACCAATAAATAAATTGGTACTGATAGTCGATCTACTATTGTAGTGGTACCTATGCATTTTTAGTAGTTTTATCTGGCTTTAATGTATTTTGTTTGCTTGCCAATAAATAACTTACATTTTCTTTCTTCCTGATGCTTTCATGGTTATGGTATTCTCCATTCTAAGTAAACAATATATATCATAAAAAATATAAATATTATATAAGACTTAATGATTAAAATCTGCTAGATGCTAATGATAGATGCATGATGCTTGTAAATATGCAGTTGGAACGGAGCTAAGATTGTTTAGAACAAGACTATTTCATAAAAAAAGATTGGACAAAATTTCATGTTCAAATTTTTGGTAATTATATAGAAACGTTACTTGTTGAATTTTGTGGTGATTTTTTTTTGGTTGACATCTACACACCCCAGGAAGCAATAATCCGTTGAAATTTTTTGGGGGTCGCGATTATTTCACATAAAAATTGAAATTTTCGAAACCAACATTTTTCATGAAAATTTATATTTTCATTTGAAAAATTCATAATTTGCAAACATGTGAGGAGTTCCAAATCTTAAAACAATGTAAACCAAGTGAATATAACATTCTAAAAACACTTCCGCCCCCAAATGCAGTGCGCGCGAAGCGCGCATAACCAAACCTAACCTAACCTGGCTAGATGTGACTGAACCACTTCATAGCTTTATTTTGATGCATAAAAAACATACGTCAAGCTAATTTACCATTAAACGACATAGATCAAATGAATTATCACACTGCCAAAATACTACCGCCCCAAACGCAGTGTGTGCTCCGCGCGCCTTACAGAACCTTCCCTGGGTGCCTAACAAAGCTAGATGTGACTGAACTAACTCACAGAAGACCTAACAGCGCGCCTAACCTTTGGTAGCTAATCATTAATTTATTTCACTGTTAATTAATTCAATCACTTCACACACGTCACAACTTACCTCACAACAATAACCATTTCACACACACACACACACACACACACAAAAACAGACTCTACACCACAACAGACAGTAAAAGAATGACTAGGTTTCTCTGTATGCAACTATAGCCTAACAGAATTATTCTCCCGGAAATCATTAAAAGCGAAAATGAGTTTCTTTGTTTGGTACGCTTTCCTGCGGAAACTATTTGACCAATTATTATAAAATGTTTTACTTATATTTTAAGAATATTGCAAGACATAGGACACATTTTATTTAAGAGAATATATATATTTTTTTAACATTGTAAGGACAATTGAATCTATTCTATAGGGAAACACAGCTGATACAGATCAATACATATTTTCCAATTCACTAGTACTGTGAGAAGGCATGCCTCAAAGCAGTGCCCCAAACAAGAGTTCTTTATTAGTGAGTCAGCTGATTCTCAAACTTGAAGAACGTCGTGATTTTTGACACTGCGGCTTTTCACAAATGGAAATGCGATCTTACGCCTAAGAAAAATAGTACCACCGGATAACTTAAATTTTAATGTTAAATATTCATTGCCCCCAAAAAATTACACTGTATTATTATTCAGTAAGGTGTTAGGTTGAAATAGGGAAAGTTTTGTTGGAAAATTTGACAAGTAACGTTTCTATATAAATACCAAATTTTTTTAATATGCAAAACCATAAAATTAGAACCTTGAATGAAAATATCATGAAATTTTTGAGTTGAAATACAATTGAATCAATTTAAATTTTAATCAGATTACTCTGTGTTCACCTCCTATGGAGAATGCTAATTATGGTACAAAATCATCATGTATTTTTTAAAGGTGAGATGAAAAATGATAATAACAGAAGAAGTGACGATAAGTATGTCGTCCTTTGATGAAAACGAACAGGACAAAAATAATACAAAGAGGATAATAATAGAATGATGGAGTGCTGGATGTGTGTAGGGTAGGTACGTGAAACGCACTGTGAAATATCCGTGAAGAGAGCCAGACAGTGAATTATTGTATTTGGCAGCTGAATGATAGAACCGTAGCATTTTGTGTACAGAAAAATGGTTTTGTATTTTTATACAGACAGAAAAAACTGAGGGACTTAAAAAACGGGAGGGAAATACTTTAATAAATTAATAGATCTCTAGTTTCGCGAGGAGCGTTTATATTACGTTTCTCAATGGAGCTGTTTCTGAGTGCCAGCAATTTAATAAACAAATTGAAAAGAATCAATTTTCAAAAATCTAAAATACTGAGGTGCAATGTTATTGCACAAACCAATAGAAAAGGATGAATAAACTCAGAATAAGCTTTCTTCTAACCGCATTGTTGATATATAATCAAGAATACATTATGTTAGAAGACCTATCATTTTAAATTATTTGAACAATTCTTTACCGAAATTCATTCCCTAGAAGCCACAACACCTCAGAGCTATGACATTTGTTGGGAATAATGTTTGACCACATCTCCGTTATTTGAAGCAGTAGAGTATTTTTTTTTTTTTTTTTTTGACGAATACTATTGCTATCTAGTCTCAAGACTAATGAGCAAATTTGTTCTATCCTAACTTACTAGATCTAATTTAATACAGTGAAATTCTCATTAGAATTTCTAACTGCGAGTAGAGTATGCAATAATTCACACAAGAAGGATTCACTGTACTGCGGTGTGTAGTCTATTTTCCAGTGAATTGGAAAAATATCACGAATCAATAAAACCATTTTAGGCTTAGTGACTTCCTTTAAAAAACTCGAAATACCATAAATAAAATTTGTAAGCGAAGAATCATGAGAATTGAATGATAATATCAAAAAAAATTATTCTTGAAAGATGAAATTTCAATAAGATGCCAATTTGAATGTCGTTTCAAGCTCATTGTTTGAAAAGGGCATTTTAGATACATCACACTTCCCTTATTGACGTTTTATTACTTATTGTTATAATCTCTTAATTCTAAAGAAGTTTGAAAACTGTGCTGCATTATTTGACAAAAAATAATATTATGTAATAATTGAGGAAGACTTGCACCAGTTAGCTTAATTTAAAAAAATGATGATTTATATGGATATTCACTTTGGGTTTAAGTTTGACACTAGATTCACTATAACTGGAATAAAAAATTAAAGTTCTATGAAAAATAAATACGCAGTTTTAAAATATTAACAGTTTCTTCCTTCAAGTGATGACTTAATGGCTGAGGTTCTGTTGGCGACCAAATAGAAGGCCTTTGATTATTATACAGTACGAAAATTGTATCAAACTTCCATCAACAGCCATGCAAAAGTAAGATAAACTCTAATTTAATACGCTCATCTAAAGAAAGCTTAAATAACAAAGCTTACAACTTTCTTCCCAATTTATGGATCTTGACTTACCTGAAACAAAGAATAAACAGTGATTAAGAACATTAGTAACGACTTTTAAATACAGTAAATAATAAAATATTTCATTATAACAAATATTTTTTAATTGTCAGGAAACTATTGAATCATTGAAAATTAAATTTAAAATAATTATTCAAGTTACCAATTTTCCTTTGCAATCTAATTACTCATCATTATTTTCTAGTGCATAATAAAATTCTGTTATGAATCTCATTTTTTACTATTCGTCTATAGGGATATAATCAGGCGGCTATGGTAGTTGGAGCGCTTGTCTGTGATAAGATAAGAACCTCTGGATGGCTTCGTTTCTTGCAGCCTGGGGTCGAATCTCATTCAGACGTGGATGTTTCTCATCATTCACCCATTCACCATTACCCACGCACAAGTCTCCAGACTCATGTGGGCATCATCCGCAATAAAAAAATTCGACATTGAAGATGCATGCATGTAAGGTCAATGGGAGCAAATGTACGAAATACTCTAGTAAGTAAAACTAACTTTGTTTTGAAACAAATAGAACATTTTTTTAATAAACATAATAATTATATGATTAAATTTACAATCACTATTAATTTAAGTCTAGGGAAAGTAAAACATTTTTCTCTCGAAAATTCATAGCACTGAAACGTGGCAGAAAGGATAGATCAAGAAAGATAGCATGTTGGCAAACATGAACTTACATCATGTAGTAATTAAAAAAATTAATTCGCTCATAAAACCCATTAAAATTGTACAATGTCTGGTGTACAACAGAGGCTTTCAAAACGGGCGGAAGCCCCCCTTTTCACATACTTGATTTTATTGAAAGTGTGCGCGCCACTGCCTGCTTGTGTGTGCGTTCTGAGCCTAAAAAACAGTGAGGAAGACTTATAGACGCGCACGCACGCAAGCGAGCAGGCACGCGCCCAGCTTCCGTCTCCGAAATAGAACAAGAAACCATCATTCTCAATTTAAAATTAACTGAGAGTCCCCGCTCTGTTCTGTGCTCATCTCGTCGCATCACATCATGCATGTGCTATCGTCCACCCTGGCGCTCACTTCACAGATAAAACAACCTATTCTGACCCGGCAATGTCTCAAACACGCTTATCTTGCAGCAGTTCAAAAAAAAACTGTAAAACTAGAAAACAATATATTTGAAACCCTGTTTATTGCCGTACTAAAACGTGGAAAAAGCAAGGTATTTTAAAAATGAAATTCGAAATTGCTTGCTAGTTGGAAATGCAAGATTTGTGTAAAAATTATAGAATTCTGAATCTGTTAGGGACCTTGAAAATGGACTTCGGAAAAGAATTGATGTCAATCAGACATTTGAACATGCTCTCAGGAATGAAGGGAATGTAAAGTAACCCCGCAGCTCAACCAAAACAAAGAACATTTTTGGTTGTTCCAATGACTAGACTGAATTAACTTTAGGACTTTTTATTAATTTCAGACAACCACTATCACACTAGTTCATGTAAAGAAAATGAAAATAAATCATGCTCATTTCCGCAATTCATGTTGAACAGTTCACAAATGAAATGAAAATATGAATATGATAGGATTAAAATGAAATAAACTAGTCGAAATTTCAAGTCATAATAAATTGAGTGCACTTGAAAAAGGGGAACGGGAACAGGAAAATATGCGTAAATAAACTGAAATACAAAAATGTCAAACAATATCCCAATATTGGCCTCAAATACGGACAAATCTAAGTCACGACAATGATGGTTTTAGGATGGGTAAAAGAGTTTTGAGGTGGAATAATGAGAGTGCGTTAGACCTTCTAGTCTAATGGTAGTACTCATCCTAATTCGACCAGTTCTTGAATTGACGCTTGTTCGGCCAGATAACGATTATTTAGACGATGACTTATGATGACGGGATAGAAGAGAGACGGGATAGTGTTAGTGAGAGAGAGTGTGAGTAAGTGGGCTGGAGTGAAAAGCCATTATTTTGGATGATGCGTCGGGATTTGATGATCAGCGGGTTGGAGGCTAGTTGGTCTAATGTGGCTGCGTTAACTGCACTCTTTTCTAGTGCAAGGAAGTTTGCCTCTTTATTGTTGACGAGTTTAGTGCATTGAAGAATTGTATTGACCCCTCTATGGTTTCCTCTTATTGAGGCTGGAGACACACAACTAGCATTCTAGGTTTGGATTTTTATTTCCCACTTATCCGCTGGAAAATCTAGAGAAATTGAACTAGGCCTAAGAACTGAATAAAAATAAAACCTTTTCAGAAAATGAAAAATGCCTATTTTTTCTTCTTATTCCAAAAAGGAACAAAAACTGAAAATATTGATCTACTTAAAAGCTTATTCACGCTTGAACCAAGTGATCAATCAAAACGGGTATTTTATCTACTTTATTCAATTACTAGACTTTCAATTATCCTGAATTAGAAATGTAATAAGATATTTGAATAAAAAGCATGGCCAATAAAGCATACGTAAACATACAATTACATTAATTACTATGCAGCGAACCTGGTGATCAGTAATTTCTGATCATTCACTAATGAGGAAATAAATCTAAAGGTTCACAAGATATATTAGATCATTCACATATTTATTTACAAAATTTTGCATCCAACCCTCATTGCTTCCCTCTTATTTCTATATCGAAAACCCCAAATACCTAAATTGAATACAAACGATCAATGATTTTTAATTAAGGTGGTCCCTCATCAATTAATATTTATCCTAAAGTATTAAATCATTCAACTATTTTGAAATCCATCTGGTTTCAATATACAGCATAATAAAAATAAATTCTTCATGAGAGGGGTTACGAGAAAAGTTAAAGTTAAGAGTCGGATATTTATAAAGTTAGTCCTCAAACGAATTCGAATCAAATACATATTTCAAAATAATTTCATCAACAATGCTTAATCCAAGGTCTCCAAGTCTACAGGTTCTTTTTTTCTGAATCTAAATTTTGCTCAAATGAATCATCAGTGAAGGTGAAGGAGAAAGCATCACCTCTCAAAGTTGAAGAAGTGAGAAAGAGATTAGAGATGTGAAGTGAGGATGATTGGACAGATGATTGAAGTAAGAAAGAGTGAGTCGTGAGTCAGTTGAGAGTGAGAGAAATTGTTTGATTAGAGAGTGTAGCGAGAAAGATGAAGAGAAGGACAAAATAATGTAAGAGAATGAGAGAGAATGGAGGAGCACGTGGTGGAGAGATTGCGTAAGGCACAGAGAGCACGGCGTGCATGGATCACAGTTCGTTCAACTCGTGGCCTTGGATCAGAGCAGTGCAGCTGATCTTCACCTTCTTGTTTCGAACGAGGTGTTGTTTATATTTAACATTAACAAGATATTGATATTTTTTTATACTTTATCACGGCTCTCCTACTAAACATCCACTATCTACATACCCCCTATACATCAACGTATTATTGGCCACAGTCGTGGAATGTTGAGTAATAATAATAATGATGATGATGACGATTGTTAATAGTTATTATTCACGGTTTAATGGAGAGAGCTCTTTTCTGAGAACGACGGAAGAGGGGGAAATGGGCAGGAATGCCATAAATTAAATACACGTACCTAAAGTAATCCAATTTACTGCCCTATCTTTACTCGTGTCACACTTTGTGATTTAGGAATCATCCTTATATTTTTTGTCAGAAGAACCACATTCAAGAATTGACTTCTGATCACCTTATTGAGGCTGGAGACACACTACAGCTTGCATTCTAGGTTTGGATTTTTGTTTCCCAATTGCTCTCACTACTATTTATCATACACCTTAGTGATTTGCTTAAACTAGGTATTTTTCTCTGTACCTCCCGTCCACACTAACTCTCCCTCTCTATCTTCACCTTTCAACTCTCTTTACTCATTTTCTCATAAAATAACTCACTTTATCAAACATAATTTCAACAAGATTGTCTTTACACAGGCTTTCCAGAGTTAAAAAAAAACAGAATCAGCCAAATTGAGAAGTATCATTATATATAAAATAAAGAAGTATCATTAGAAAGGGATATATCAATGACTTCACATACAGCTCTAGTCTGTTGTGATGACAGCGCGATCACAACAAAAGCATCCCTGGCATATTGAAAAATTCTGTGAGTACTCATATTTTTTCAAGAACTTTCGAGAAGAATCATTCAACCGTTATCATTAGGCTACATTAATCAGTCTATTTCTATTTCTTGTTTCATTGATACATTTACAGATTTACTACTTACTAGTGAACAAGTTTATTCGTTGAACGATAATTTGCAACTAGTCAACTTAGCACAAAAGGTACTGTAAATCCACAAACTCGTAAGAGGCTGTTGCGATGTGACTCACTGCAAACCTGTTGTTGTGTAGGAAGATATATCATCAGCATACCGTACATCTTGGTAGTCTGTAATTTGACTTTTAATTACGATGAGATAGTTTATTGAAATGCGAACTAATTTTCATATAGATGAAGTGTCTACGTTGTGGCTTTCGTGCCATCCATCCATCAAGTCGTAAATCAAGTACGTACACTTGAAAGGCGCTGTCAATTAATTTACATATTAGTCGAATAAATACAAATTGCTTTTTGGAGTGGCTTCGCTTCCTCAGCGGTAACAAAAGTGAGGCAAAAGATGTCGGACAGGAAAGAAATTGTTCAATGACCGATGATTCATAATAAGTATAGCTTATGGCTCAGTAGATATCGATAAAACAATCACATATACCCGAGAAAAAAATAGACATCATTTGGTGGTAACTTGAATTTTATTCATTGTTCAACTCCATATTATAATGAATGAAAAAGAAATGCCCTCAAATGAAAAAATAATAATAATAAACAGATTGCATTTATCTGGTTTTGCTTTTCAAGCTTTCAATCAACTATTGTCTTCATTTTATTGCCTGCATCAACTTTATTCATTCATAAAAAATCAAATTGAAAGATTTTTTTTGTTCAGAGGAAACTGTGACACATGGTAAATGGGTGCAATACATGGGTACCCAGTCAGCAGAAGATGATGCGAACGTATAAAAATCCATCATTGTTGTACAGTAGCTTTTGTACAGTACTATAGGGAAGAAGCAACTCAGCTACTTCTTATTCTTTAGCGTGATGTCTAGAAATTAAAATTTTTTCGACCAAATCTCAATGGGTTGATCCCAAATCACTTTTTTATCAATTTAAATATTTCTAGCAATCTGAAATAAAAATTCAAAAACATTTTTAGATGTTTAGCCCACGCAAATTCGACTTTTAGTGGACAAAAATTGGTACAAAGCTGGATTTTTTAAATCCACTCTAGGCATCCCAAAAAAGATTCTCCCAAGTTTGCGAAAAAATCTGGCTTGTTAATAACTTTTGGGGGCAACCCCCCAAATTTGGTACTTTTTCAGTTTTTCGATTTGAAAATTTTGCCAAATTCTTCCAAGATATACAAATAAATCTGAATCGCTTTATAGCGTTATTAGGACAGTAACCAAGTTTCACCCCCCCCCCTTGAACGGTCAATCACACCCCATTGTATGATAGCTCATTGAGGCATTGATAGCATTCTCTGCTCATTGAGGCTGTTCAAAGGGGGAAGGGGGAGGGGGAAACCGTTGTTGACGAAGGGGCAAATCACCTACTGACCAAATTTTGGAGTTTACTGTTACAAAGTACTGATTCAGACTCAGCGTCTAAATATACATGATAATCTGTTGAGAAAAGTACTATTAAATGCTTTTCCTGATATCACTTACTTATGAAACTTGGTTACTCTCCTATTAGCGATATAAAGTGGTTCAAGTTTTTTTTGCTTATCTTAGAAGCAAATTGGCAAAATTTTTAAACTGAGGAATCTTCTGGAAGTAAATTCAATGATCTAAAACTCGTCTCCTATAACTTTTTTGTGCTGAGAGTGAGCATTTACAAGATAAATGCATCGAAACAGTAGGTGACTCATTTTTCACAAAGGGGGGTAAAAATACCTAATTTTTGATGATTGATTGTGAATGAACAACTGAACCGATTTGGTATTGATATACTTCAATCGACATAGATTTTAATTTTCTTCAATTTAGAATTGAGTGGATTAACAAAAAATCCAGCTTTGTATAAATTTTTATCCACCACGGCCTTTTTTGGTTTAACTTGTCTACGCTATTTCTTAACAACTATCAAGTTTAACACCTTTAAAGTTCATAAAATGATTTTATTTTTTGGGATGAATTATTAGATGTGAATTGGCTTCGTTCTTTATTTTGTTTTAACAACTCTGTCATTCATACTTTTTCCTAGTTCCCGCCTTTTTCGCTTATTTAGCACCATTAGGTACTGAGTCACAATTTAGAATAATAAATTCCGCTAACGGTAACAACTCATGTTCTAGGAAGACAGGAGAGGATTAGCAAGCCAGATAGAACACCGAGCCTTACTCAAGAGAACACAACGACAACGAGAAACGAAGGTTTACTGCTTTCTTGGAAACGAGCAAAGCCCAGGAGGGAGCCGAGATATTCAGGTCTCACAATGGACGGAGGTGGTATTTTCGAGCCGTGAGTGAGCACTGAGGCTGTCATCGAGGTATGGAAGGAAACTACGCACCAGTCTTGAGCAAACAAGTCTTGTTCCCCCTTTGGGAACAGATGCCATTCGGATCCCCCATTTTGTCAAGCAAAACCCGTCTCTGTGTTTTACACGCTCTGCAGGATACAGCCCTTTTCAGTGTTCTTTCTCAATAATGGGACTGAATTTCGAATGAATTTCTGTATGTCGACCCGGAAAATTCGTGTCGCTAAACATTATATAGTTCCCCTTTCGGGTCTCTTTCTATTTTCCAGCCTCATTTTACTCATTTTAGATGAATACTTCCCCCACACAATTTACTTTGGGGAACATTCGCAGACAGCAACTGTTTATTGAACGAATCCTTGTAAACACTTTGCAATACAGCGTTCAAAGAAGGATAAACAAAGTTTATTAAAAATGACTGAAAACAAATAATGCAACTACTAATTTTACCTGCAGTGACAAGTTTCTACATTATTTATAAATTATATTTTTTATTGAATTATCTTTCTAATTTTATCAAACTTACAAATACAGTAAATAATTTTGCAGTAATGGTGTAAAAACCAGTCTGCCTCCTTATGGTACACTTCCGATAGAATTGGTAAAAAAGAGCGATTGTAGTGCATTAATAACTCATATCTATTCAAACATCATAATTACATGATTTGAAGTTATTATTACATGATTTTATAGTATTATCAACTTCTAGATGTAAAACCGGGTCAAGTGCTAGACACAATTAACAAAAGAGGGTGATATTTTTCCTTTATTGAAAATACCTTACTACACAACTTTTCTGAAACTAAATTAACATGAATAAGGGATTGACAGTGCATGTTTTCAATAGAAAATAAAAATAATAATTTTGTTGTGGGATGATGATGCTTACGGGTGTTTCCAACTCGCCGTTTGATACATGTTATGGGAACCGAACCACCAGGTAAGTGATAAACAAGCTGAGAACATCAATGTTTTCAATTGATATGACTGATCTATCATTTTTTTAATGTTCTTTCCTCGACACATACTGTTTCTAATAATTGAAGAGACTATAGAATGTTATCACTTTCTAAACCCATCCATCAATTAATTTTGTTGCCAATACCATTCTAGGTGATAAATGATCAAAGACACGACATTTAGGCAGAAATTCACAAATGGAAAGATGGAATCCACCCGAAAGACTGACAGAATTCACATTTGGGAGAGTTTCGCTGCTGACCTTCAAAACTGGAACTTTGTCGTGAAAAACATAGAAGAAAAATGACATGTTCATCCAGACAACATGAATGATACATTTCGAATTCCAGAGAGGCGACAGAAGAGAAGATGACAAAATGAAAGATAGTTTAATGAGGAACAGTCCATTAATCATTACCGATTACCGGTATCGGCCATGACTGGGCGCACAGAAAGAAACTAACATCCTGCAGACCACTTTCAGATGTCTTCAGTTGGAAATTCGGTTCCTAAAAATGAATGATTATCATTTAGCTTCATATTACACAGCCTAGTAGCACCATTAGAAGTCCCCTCTAGCAAAATGTGAATAGGCTACATCTGTAACTGTAATACTGTAGTTATTACCCAAATCTTTATTTGGGAGCAAAGCAATCCAAAATCAACACAATACTCCACAAAAAGGTCTGTAAATAGGTATATGGAAGGAGTAAGCTATAAGTAGGATTTATATTGCACAACCTAGTTCTGTACCATGTTCCCGTAAAAATGTAAACAGATATGTAATTAATACTGTAGTTATTTCCCTAATTTTCATTTATTCTCCGAACATTCCTTCAAGGTTCAACACATTTTTCTTCTTAACGAAAGGAGCTAATTATCTCTGTCAGATGAATTTCCCGATTTTTATGATCTTTTAATGATCTATGAAGATGATTATGGGAATAACATAAAAAAGTTCAATAGTCGCCAGGCAACCATAAAAAGGAATGGGTTAGAAAAAATGATTTTTTTCTGGAATGAGACGCTAATAATTTAATAATTCTTTGAGACGTCAATCAGAGCGCTTCAGTTTTTCAGGATAAGTGTCAAAAAAGGCATGGATATCTTGCCACTAAGAAAATACATCCATATTCACCAAACGAAGGAAAACAGATGCAAACTGTTGAGATTCCGTCTTTTATTGTTGAGATCACTGAAAATTTGTGGTGCTGTAAATATGGAGCCTGCACAGTAAATAATCCTATAAAAGAGAGAAAAGTGAACGTAAAACACACATATATTGTAATAGGTGGGAGGGGGTACATTTTAGAGAGAAGGGGAAGGGAAAGAAGCATGAATATGCAGATGAGCACCCGGGGAGTCTGGGACACAGACTACATATTTTCGGTCGGGGGAAAGAAAAAAAGCTTAGATTGTGGAGTGAGGGGACGCGGGGGCCTCGTTCGGCTAGTTGATGCTCTGTGGGGGACACCCTTCGCCCGCCCCCCACCTAGGAATAGAACGCCAACAAAGTGGAAGGTGATGACGAACCTGATCGCCTCAGCGGACATGGCAAGAAGGACAAGCTCTGCAAATTCCAGTCCATCATCTTTCGAAGTCTTAGCAACGTATGAAAGCAAGCTGTGATCAAACTGAACCTTCTTCCATACCTAATTAATTAACTCGACATTTGAACATGGGTAGATCCACCGTGAAAATGGATAATGGATATAGCAATCAGTATGAAAAATAATGCTAATACTTTTTTGAAAAAAGAATAAATGGAGCTTTGAAATGCTTAGATATACAATAGGATGAAGTTTTGTAAGTTTCAATACGTTTAATAAGATGTATAAAATTAATTATATTGTAAAAACACAATAATTAATCGACAATTAGCCTACAATCAAGAGAATCATCAAAGCCCACCCAAATTCACAAAATGCAGAAATGGTCGAGGGGAGGAGTGGTAAGAGAAAGTTACCAAATTCTCGTCACCAACCAATAGGGAAGCTGCGGGGACAATTCGGCCACCCTGACAAGAAAGGGAGGAAGTTTTCATAAGGGGAGAGTGGCTAGATACAACGGAACCCCCTTGAGGGATCCAACGCTTGGCGCTCGCGGTCCAGTCGAGTGTTAAAGACAATCCTAAAGTCGAACTCAATAATCAAAAGTAATCAGTTAGTACCTTATTTTAATCGAAACTACCCGAAAATGTGAATCACGTGGCGTAAATTCCTGGCGGTGGCTGTGGAGAGGAGGTCTACTGGAAGCGGACGGTGCACCGCAGAGAGCAGACTGGTCGTATTCCACCATTCTGCGACGCTAATATAACGACACATTCTATCTTCTTTTTGAATGATTTTTTATTGTGATTGTATGTGCTATTCTACGTCAGCCTCTCATGCTCTGATTACTCGATCACTCAGCTCAATTCTCAACAGAATATAATTTATTAACATTTTAAGAAATCGTAATTGTAAAGATTCAAGAACTCTTATCGAACACCTTCAATTGATTTCATTTATTATGTTGATTTCATGATTTATGAATGAAATTTCATATAATATTTGTCATTACAACATTACAGTCCAAAGGAAAACAATCGTTGTTGTTATTTCAGGCGATCCTTGGATTCCCTTTTACTGATGGTTCTTAGGTTGTGTCATATGAGTGGGGAAGACTTAGTATTTATATGTATGACAGTTAGGGCACCCGCGCACTAGGCAGCCAAAATGTTGAGCAGCCCTTCAGCAGCCAACCTTGAGTTAGTCGTTGCCACAGTCTAGTGTCATCTAGTTAGCTGAGCGCGTTGTATATGGAAGATTCTATAATTATTTATTTTTTATCTTCTATCTGAGAAGAAACGCAAGGCTAAAAAAGACATTGGAATTTGAGCGTCATACGAGGGGGCTTATTTAAAAGCTACTTTATGGATCTTTGGAACTACCCTGATTGTTTTTTCAAGTACACCAGAAAGTCAGTGGAACCGTATTGTTTATTGGCTGCCGCAGCCTGGCTGCTTAGTGTAGTCGCTGAGTCAAGCTGGGGAATACTGATTTAAATTATTGAATTATCACATGGTAAGTGTCTGCATCAAGGTAAGTATTCTGCAACCTGGAAATGAAGAAGAGGCGTCTGGAACTAATGGATTCTTCGCGAAATAACCTCTGATAATTACAATGAATTATTAACATTACTATGTTTCATGAACCAGGATCACATTCGATAAAAATTGTTTTTTGCTTACTTGATTCATCTTATTTCAATAATTTTCAATTGGATATTTAAATTATTAATTTATTTATCAATTATTCAGAAATCAACAGCAATATACATGATAGCCGCGAGCCGTAGCAGGTATCTGTTCAATCAGAGAGATACGCTGCGTTCTCGTAGGTCCTGTTCGTAACGGTGACCGATAAGATTAGCCAGCAAAAAAGACACTTTTCTCTACTAAATAGAGAACCCACCTAAAACTGTAGGTCCAACTCATCAATCACTATCATCCAACTCATTACCCACGTACAGGTCTCAGACCTATGTGGGCTTCATCCTCAAAAAAAAAAATATTACAATATAATTATTATAATTATTTCAAATGCTTTTTATATTTATTAAAAATGTATAAAATTACTAGTAATGAAAGGACAAGTGAATTTGAGATGTACGATAATACTTCTTATACAGTTCCAATTTCATTATGAAGATAAAGAGTCTTTAAATGTTTGATTAAAATTATAAGTATGGAGCCAGTTGAATAAAAAATCACATTTTACTAAAAACTTAAAAAACACTTTCAAGTGGAAATTATGACTCACGTTATGGCGTTGTCAACCCTCAAACTCATACCTTAAATCAGTGTACTGTGGGTCGTCTGACGATAATCTTGACAACAGAGTGAACGGCCGTCACGCCATAACGTGAGTCATAATTTCCACTTAAAAGTGTTTTATAAGTTTTTATTATATTAGTGGAAACACCATGGATCTTCAACATCACATCACATTTTACAATGAACATAACCAAATAAATCAAATTATTTAACCCTGGCCCATTTTGTATTTCACGTATTTCGGGTTTTGGATGCATACAGGTATAACATGAAAAAATTCATGCAGTAGCCTAACAGTTTCTAGCAAAAAATTCGTATAGTAACAGTTTCTAGTTTAATCAACCATCTCATTTTAGTTATTCAATTCTAGTTATTTCAGATACCGGTGCGGTATTTCTAAGATGATCTTCAATAACATCTAAACAATAACTGAAAAGAGCTTCACATTTACTTTCCCTATAGAAAGATTCAAGCCAGAAATGTTCCGAGGGAATCAAAACAATTTGCTTCCCTATCCATAAATACTTATGTTTGGAGGAGGATATGTCAATAGAACGATCAAGAGAGGGAGGACCCACGTGTGAGAACCACACTGACCGTGCACCTCCAACCACGATGTGAGCATCTCTCCTTCACTAATTCGATGGGCAGACAGATAGACTCTCCTCGAAAGTGGCCTGGACAGAGCGCTGTGGGGCCACTCCCTACAGCATTTTATTCAGAATGTTAACCCATGTGAAATGGGCCCAGATCTGCACAAGAGGAGCCACATCCAGCATCCACAGCAGCACTCTGTTGATTCAACTGCATTGGACGTGCACTTGTTGAACTGCTACTGGCAGTCCCAAGTCCTTCTTGAACATCGGACGGCAAACAATCGTTCATTTGTTTGCATACTGCTCATCATTCCCGACCCAACTTGGAAAACTCATCATCCACAACTCTCTAAACAATGTAAAAACTTATCTTCTCTTCCTCAAACAACCGAAGATCTGAGAAAGAATTCACAATAACAAAGCAAAGCTACCCCACACAACAGGTATGCACGCATTCCTTTCTCCATCATACATAATGCTGCCACATATCATCACGTCAAGAAGCAGATGGGATGCACTGCTTTTTGCTTTTATGTCAAACATAGCACATAAAACACTCAACATCAATCACAAGTCTTGTCTCAATCTAGTTGAAATGTTTTCCAATTGAACAAGTTGCAGTGGAGCACTGTTGTGAGACATTTCAATTTGTTTCATATTCTTCAAGACTTCAAGTACTTAGTTCTTTTTATTGTTCAACCTATTGTTATCAACTAGAATACGAGGATATACGATATTTTCTAAACATTCATTCCTGAGGACTTGAATTGGTGTACATATTTTCATCGATGTTCTTGTTCTTAGAAACTCAATGAGACATACTTATAGACCAACTTGTTGATAAGAATAGTGATCCTTATAGTTGGTTTCTCAAAGTACCCCCTGACGATTCAGGCCTGTACTTCCCCCTCTACCAGGGCCGGCCTAAGGCGTGTGCGACCTGGGAGACGCCGAAAAGAGAAAAATAATAATATAACCCTTACATTCTTCCTTAGTAAAAATTCTAGACGGACTTTTCAATGGAAATTTAATTTGTGTAACTTATGTGTAACAAATATAATGTTTTTTTGAGAAAGCAATAAATATACTGATCCTTTTTTTGAAAACTGGAAATACAGACGCCTCTGTAAATGTGTGGGTTGTTTTGCGAGAACTCCTGACTATGCCAATGTCGGTAGCGTCAGCGGAGCGAAGTTTTGCAAAATTAAAACTAATAAAATCCTGTCTACCCTTTCACAAGGAAGGCTCAACAACCTTGCAATTTTGTCAATTGAAAATGATATTTCATCAATTTCAGATTATAACGGCCTAATAAGCGCATTTTCGACTGCCAAAACTAGGAAGATTCATTTCCAAGTGTATGTGCGTAATGTGACGACGTGACGTACCTTATTCAATGTATGTATGTACTTTAATGTGTTTCTTAATGTAACTTTATATTTTTACTGTATTAAATCAATCAAAGATTTTTCTCCTGGGTATGTATTTTTTACCTGTCAAACCAATAAATAAACTATAAGAATCAGTTACGAGTTGGCTATTTGCACAAGTTGAACTCATCACACCTATTTAGGCTTAAAAAAATCAAGTACGATATGTTTCACTCTCATTGTAAGGGGCACCAAAGTTCATCCTTGCATACACAGCATTTTGCTTTCAGACCGGCCCTGCCTACTACCATCCGTCACGGAAATAGCAAATGGGATCTGATTACATATCCAATCACCAATTATCATATCAAAGCACAAATCGCATTTTCCTCAACCTGGGGATCATTCTAAATAAAATTAAAATAGCTGTACCTGTATGGTGAAGAGTCATCACATCCATCAAGATAAAGGAGTGTTGGAGGCAAATTAATCAATGAAGCTGTTCGGTAATTTTTGATCAGTTATTCATTGGGTAAAACTGACGTCTGATGTTTTGTCTAGCTTTTTAATTCTCATTTTTAAATTCGCATTTCTAAAGCAGTATCAGGTCATTAACCAGATATCAGAAAAGTAGAAATATTTATCTTCAAAAACGTACATGCTTACGTATGTATATCTATAAACTCAATGTATTGCATTATTCGAAATGAAGCATTAAAAATGAATGAAGCTTCTATTGAAAAAGGCCAGTCTTTTGAAAACAATTTTCTGCAATGCACCTTCCACCTTATAAAATCAGAATCCATTTCAAAGGTCCCTGAGGCTGAACAAGTGAGTTCTCTCTTGCAACTGGGAAATCAGTTAGAAAGTTTTCAGTTTTTTTTTTTTAAGAACAAAAGAGACATTTTGGGTGACGCCAATCAGATGTGGCCGTTCTCTATTGTGTTGAGTGGGGTTTTGGCAGCCAACAAAAACAAGTTGGTAAAGTTTGAAAAAGGCAGTGGAGCCTGCGCCTGCCTGCCTCTGTCCCAGCCAGGCTTTGTAGTTCTGGTCGTCATCTCGTCGACACTAGACACCCACACAAAGCAACACAGCTAGCTAGTCAGCCCTTCTCACTACTCACACACAATGCCAGAAAATTCAAGTTTACAAACTCATCGGCCACGCCTCATTTTTTAGTAGGTCGTCAAAACTTATGCGACTATTGTGCACACAAAATCAACTTCATATTTCATTGTTGCATTAATTCAAATGCGACTTTTCCCAGAAAAGGTAAGAGCAGGCTATTACAAAAGAAGCAGCAGGAAGTTTCCCCAAAATTTATCCCACAATCATGTTTCATAGTTATATCAATATTATTCTAAATTTTGTTATAATGGCCTATGAAAATTATGAATCGACTACGAAGTAATGAGCAGTTATAATGTTCAATGAAACGTTGTTGAAAACTGTACTAACGTATTCCATAATTTAGAAAAGTATCATAAAATCGAACTAAAACTAAATTTAATAAGGTAAACTAGTAAGCTAGTGAAGTATTGAGTTACTCAACTACCATTAGGTATAGTTCAGTGGAGTTATTTTGAATTGCTTTACCTTTAGTTCATTGTAAGATCATAACTAATCGAAAACTCACCTGAAAAAAACAAATATAAAAATATTCAAATTCACTTCGTTCCAAAAATGTTCTATATAACAATTATGTCCATTTTCCAGTATTATATTTGGCGCCGTTAGCCAAGCAAAGCTTGTTCGCCAGCGACGAGTTCTCTATACATCTATTCCATCATACAATATCTATATTTATATCGTAATATGACAAGTGTGTAATTTGCAACATATTTCAATAAAATTATTGTACAAAACCTTCATCAAACAACACGAAGCAAATACCAAAATCAGCAAGAACCCATACAATTCATTATTTTTATAATAATTTAAAATATATATTTTCCCTCACCCATTCCTCTATTTTTCTTCATGTCGACCTAGTTTTCCTTTCTGTCAGAAGTTTAGCCGGAATTCTATTTATTAACCACGTGGAGTAGTTAGTGAATTGACCCTTATATACCAGTAGTGTTAATCTTGAAAAATTTACATTGTATCCGTTTGTTACTAATGTCTAGTGAATATTGTAGTAATGAATATTGAATAATGTAGTGAATATTGTTACTAATGTTGTAGTGAATATTGTTACTAATGTTGTAGTGAATATTTCTATTTTCAAATAAGTTTTTGTTTTTTTATTATATACAACATAGCTTTTATCACATAAGTTTGCCGCAAAGTGAAAACATCAAATTCATCAAACAGAATTTTACTAGTATATCTTCTAGGTCGACACAAGGCAGCTCGTATTATGTTTTTGTAAAGTCTTCTTCTTCTTTCGTTCAAGGATTAGGCTTTTGCCTGTCCCGACTCACAAACAGCTTAATAATATACTTGTGGTGATATTTTACACATTTATGGCTAATCATGCTTTCTATTATATAATTGATTATTGCCATCTTTTGCGTGGTCTAACAACGTCTCTTTTGCCTTCTGGTAGGTAAAAATTTTGAGTGGGGTTTTTGTAAAGTAGTTTATTAATAGCTATTTGTGTAACTAGAGTGCAAAATAGCGTTTTTCTGCATCGAGAGAAACAGTTTTTTTCACGAGCCAAAGGCGAGTGAAAAAAGTTTCTCGAGTGCAGAAACAATACTTTGCACTCGTATTACACATTAAATTTTTCCTACAGTAATGTATAAAGTAATTCAAACAGAACAAAACAGGGCATACATAACCTGAAAATTCCTCACATAACCTATCTTCGAATCAAATCGATTTCATCAACAACAACTACAACAACTATTCACAGCTGAAGCAGAGTAGCCAACCTATTTTTGAATGCAGAATAGGGAACCTGCGTATTACATGCTCACTATTTTGTGTTGTTAGGTTGCAAATTTGGAGTGCGGAAAAGTACATTCCCGCACTGCAATTTACTTTCCCGCACTGGTGCAGGAATAGACTATTTTGCGTGCTTCAGTTAGTGCAAAAATAGGCACTTTTTCGGGTCACTGTAGGAAAATAGCTATTTGTGTAACTAGAGTGCAAAATAGCGTTTTTCTGCATCGAGAGAAACAGTTTTTTTCACGAGCCAAAGGCGAGTGAAAAAAGTTTCTCGAGTGCAGAAACAATACTTTGCACTCGTATTACACATTAAATTTTTCCTACAGTAATGTATAAAGTAATTCAAACAGAACAAAACAGGGCATACATAACCTGAAAATTCCTCACATAACCTATCTTCGAATCAAATCGATTTCATCAACAACAACTACAACAACTATTCACAGCTGAAGCAGAGTAGCCAACCTATTTTTGAATGCAGAATAGGGAACCTGCGTATTACATGCTCACTATTTTGTGTTGTTAGGTTGCAAATTTGGAGTGCGGAAAAGTACATTCCCGCACTGCAATTTACTTTCTCGCACTGGTGCAGGAATAGACTATTTTGCGTGCTTCAGTTAGTGCAAAAATAGGCATTTTTTCGGGTCACTGTAGGAAAAAATTGTTTCATCAATCAAAAATCAAAAAACGAAAATCTTTTTAATAACTTGTAGAAAAGTCCTTATTTATTTCTCATATTTATATTCAGTTATAGCCAGCAGCATTCAACAATAAATTAACATTTTTGCTTTGCAGTATCTTGTTCCTGAATATTTCAGTAGGTCTATTCATTTCAAGTTCAATATAATTCCCAACTTCTGCTTGTACTCATGGATACGCGATCCATTTTTCCAAATCCTCCAAATAAGTATTCGGAATAGGCTAAGAGAATATTAGCAGATCCACTAATCTCAAGAATTAGTAGTTAAATTCAACCTTGAGTCACGTGACCACGGGAATTCTAGGAATTCATTATGGTTTAGAATCTCATTTTCGGAGACATTGTAATATTGCAAACTGTATTACCTTTTTCCCATCTCTATCGAGATCCATATTCCTGGAATCAACCGCAAGATAAAAAAGCCACACTACACAGTGCATTGATTAGCGAGAGTGCTATAATTTTTGCTTTCAGTTAATTGCCAAAACTAATCACGACTCTTCACTTCGTGGCCACTCAAAGCAAAACACTCAAAGACGAAAGAGAAAGAAGTGAGAGAGAGCCAGAAAAGAGGAGTGAAAGAGACAGAAGAAGCGGAACTAGCTACATTACCTATGCAAATTAATGTCCCATAAAGTCGAAGCCCGGTCGTAAATAACGGCTCAATTAATAGGGACTTGTTTGAATTTTCTTTCATACCACGTTTCTGTAGACACATCACAACCGGTTTATTTAGTATTCAGAATTATTATGAAATACAGTAGCCTATACTAACCAAAAGCCAAAACTCAAGATTCTAACTATTTTTAGAATACAACAATTTTCTTGTTTAGTGGCAAGATTGATTATCACACTACATTGCTACTGTAACATGATAGTGGAATTCAAATCCGCTGGTTTCGAAAGACATATCTCTAATAAATATGTCTAAACTCGAGTATGCGATTGGCCAAAATCCTCTAACATACAGTAGAAAAGAAGTCTGAAGACATTTAAAACTTTTCATCCCATGGCGCATGACAAAACAACCACCGGTAATAGCAAAGGGTATCGACTAATAATAACAACACTCTGATTGAAAAGTCCGTAAATCTATAATTGCAAATGAAATCGTCAATACCGAATTTTCTGCGCCTCTGTCTGCTCTTCTTCTTTATTTCCTCTTCCACCTTCTCCTTCTTCTTTTTTCTTGTATCAAAAATTAATATTTGCACCGAACGATACCAAAGAAGAGTGTGGCACCTTCCATACGTCCGGAATCACCCATTGGCGATGACTCAAGCACTAGATAGGATAGAATTCATTTTGACACATAAAATGGATAAAATGGGATTGAATTGAATTTATTTGTTTCTGATACAAAACATGAGTATATAAATGTATAAAGCAATACAAAGCATACAAAGAAAAAATCATATAACATCAACATTTTGAAACAACTCACATGAACCTAAGGTTTGTTTGTGAGTTCGTTTATTTGTACAATTGAATTTATATCCAAAAACCCTAGAAATACGGTTTTAGAGAGGATATTTTTTAAATTTCTTTCCGCTAGACACCCCTCTTGAACTGGAGTCATAATTTTTATTATCATTATTGTGAGACGGCACTTCTTAATAGTTTGAGGTATCAGCCTAGGATCCATATAGAAGTCGATTTAATCGTTAAAGTTTGAGTTGGTGAATTGAAATTACGAAATTAGATGTGAGTAAAGACTGAGTGACAAGCAGGGGCCTATTTAAGGGAGTTTTCCGTGTCAAAACTAGCCCCCTATTGGCGATGAGTCAAGCTCTCAAGCACTAAATAGAATTTACTTTCACCCATAATGAGCGTTAAAATGGGAGGATTCACGTCTCGAAACGCTCAATATGCGGTTTTAGAGGAGTTATATTAAAAAAAATCCCGGGAGGACCCCCGAACCCCCTTTAGTACCAGAATGACATATACTGTATTTCCCCAAAATTGTTTGGAGTTTATCTTCTTTAGAGCCTATGCTCCCACCACAAAATCTGTTTTATTGAAAATAAGTGCAAGGGATGTGAATACACTTTCTTTAGGCTGAAAACGGTTACTGTATTATACTTCTGAATACAGATTATCATAATTCGGGATAATTTCAAGTCAAACTTTCGCGATTTTATCGCTAATTTTATTAAAATCTTTATACGGTCAATAGAAATTCAGATTTTAAAATTTCCACTCATACGATTTGAAACCTCACCATTTTACAAATGAAACTGAAACATAAATCTCGTGTACGCGGTTTGTTCGAAAGCGTGTGTATGCTAAGTTCTGTGCGACTGTGAGATCAGCTCGACAAAAGTGAGGGGAAAGGAGTGAGGGGTGACTCAAGTAGTAGACGTCTGAATGGCAATTTGTTAAGGTAGTCCTCGTGAGACTGAGAGACTTAGCGTCATGAGAGTATGAGGAAGAGGAGGACGGCGAAAGAAAGAAGTAATTCAAAGAGGGTGGCTTTGTCTTGAACCCTGCAATTAGCCCCCTTCCAGAACTTCTACGCTCGAGTGTCTCCTCACACTCTCATACTACACGAATGCACTTATAAGAGTACGCGCGAGGGCGAGCAAACATATACAAGTGAAGCGTCGCGGCGAGCGTATCGCGAAAATCGATACGCGAACTCAACATCGCGCGCCCAAGAACCAGAACGCGCGCGCTAGTACAACACACCGCATACGCTTCAAGTAGCTCCAATTGAATCCAGCTACACTCCACTCGCATGGAGATAAAATAAAGGCTCGATCTCATAATGCCAGTTGAAAGGAACAGTTTCGGGACAGTTGAGAAATATTGCAATAATTTCTATTAGTAGTGCTATTTCTTTGGGCAGATGTGCCTTCAACTGACTTCTTGAACCCCAGTAAACAACAAATAGGTAAGCTGATGATAATCAGAAAATCGATGAAAATCAGCTATGTAAAAGAAGTGATATCAGGGGTTCCTCATAAGATGTGATCATTACTAAATCATAGAATTGCTAAAAACCTTTTTTCCAAGTGTTTAAAAACGTTATATCAACTTTTTAAGTGAATTCAACGACTTGCAGTCAAATTTTCATTTTGTATCTTAACAGCGCAGTTCTTCATGGAACAAGAAATCCAGGAAAAAAGAAATGCTTCAAATTTTGAAATTATGTATCAATAAAATATCCTGATTCAGGATATATTAAATTTTTTCCTAATCCTGCCAATTAAACTTGAAAAATACTCGTATTTTTACGGTGTGTTACAAGCACACACCTTGAATGACAATCCAGAGTGGACCGTTTCACACACATCGATATCGGCCGTACGATTTCAGCCGTTCGGTTGATCTCGAACGAAATTGACAAAAGTGAACATATTATGAACCCCGAACGGTTTTATGGGGATACATAAAGATAAGATAAAAATAAAATAACTTTATTTAAATAGACAGAGACGTCTCTGAAGAGGAAAAGCAATGCAAATAGATAATGCATTGAATAAACAATGCAAATTATCGTACGGTCAAATTCGATGTGTTTGAAAATGTCCACAAGTTCTCTATACCTCTACCCGTTGCGTACCGAACGGCGGCCGTCCTGGTCAAGACAATGGACGGCTGCTTCACGGCAACGGACGGTTGTCAATGTCATTACCGTTCGGCATAATATATCGATGTGTGTGAAGAGCCTCATTTATTTCTTCACGCCACTGTTGGAATGTAGACCGTTCGAGATTTTACCGAACGGATGAAACGACAAGTGTGAAACGGGCCTAACTTCAATGAAAACCTCTACCGAACATACACCTACAAATTAATCACTAAGCACACTTTCAAATCGCAGTTATAAATTTCACACGCTTGTAGCTGTTGGGAGAGAAGTGATGCTTGACGGTTTAACGACGGTTGCGCTGCTTCAATTAATGTTAATTGCTCAAGTATCAAGATTTGAAACGATGTTCTTTCATGCGATCTGTTCACAAGAGACGCCGCGCCGTCGTCGCCTGCTCCAGACGCTCAGACACGAGTCTCATGAGTCGAGCCCCACAACACAGCTCACAAAGCCACACAACTCATCATCACATATCTCGTGAGCCGTTACAATTAATACTGTCTATCAATCTGTCTGTCTCCTGCAATTGTGTCTTTATCTTCCGCTGCTAGGTGATCACAAAATCATGGAACACTGACAGATACTTATCAACACGATCAAGCGATCACATACTGCATGTGATGCCTTTCTGTCTCTGAAGTGCAGTTACTTGATGTGAAGTTTGGCAGTCAACTTTTAGCAAGATCTTCATCAAATTTTTCGTAAGATCCACTTCGAAATTTAGCTAACAGAAATATAATAGTGAAAGTTGAACACTTAAATATCATTATTAAATTATAGTAGATCAAAATGCATGTGAAACAAAAACATACGATTTCCAGATATTATTCATATGAAAACAAATATAAAAATTCTTGGAAATGATAAAATTTGTCTTCTAGTAAAATAGAATTTTACTCTAATGCTCATCTGAAAGACTTCTAATTCAACATAATGAATTACTGTAACAATAAATTTATTTTTTCACATTGTTTTAGATCAGAATGTTGTTGCAAGAATAGCGATTTTTTGGTTAATTGTTTCTATATTATTCTTAACGGAGGGAGTGAACCAATTTCTTAACATTGTTGTTTCATAACATTTTAACATTATGAATATTCTTATATTATATAGGAATACAGAAGGTCATAGGGAATGTGTTTGTAAATTATGACACTGTATAATTCTTGTCAAGCAACTGCATAAATTTTTACTTGGGGTAATTATAATTTTGAAATAGTTTTTTCCATTTTATATTTTTTCTATTCAAGACCAAAATAAATACTTGAATTAACTTTTATAAAGCTTACTTGACGCTTCAAGGGCATCATGTTTCAAGTCAATTATTGTTATTTGTTGGAATTTCAAGACAAGATTGCAGAGAAGATTATAACCAAATTTTGAATAAAATTTAATCAAAATATTACTAAGAAATGCGTCGATGCTAGCCTACATTG
Source organism: Conomelus anceps (assembly GCA_948455865.1). Classification (NCBI taxonomy): domain Eukaryota; kingdom Metazoa; phylum Arthropoda; class Insecta; order Hemiptera; family Delphacidae; genus Conomelus; species Conomelus anceps. Next base: position 75,084,739 of record OX418216.1, on the reverse strand, counting down.
ACAATATTTTACTGGCATTTTAAAGGGTAGAGGGTAGTTCATGTAAACTTTATAGTTGTTCCATTTTCGATACTGAGAAGAATTATAACCTTCTAAGCAAGTACGGTACTTAACTCCTCAATAATAGTCCATTGAATTCAAACGACGTATTCAATCAATTTCTAAGGTAGAACTGATCATGAATCCTGCTGAATTCACTCATGCATTCATTGGCATGTAGATGAATTGATTGAACGGATTTATAATGCAGGTAAAAAGAACACACAAAGAGCACAATAGAGCCACAAGTAATGCTTCCTGAATGCGCCCACACTGGCTAATGTGGCGCGGGCGCCCACTCATAGACTGCATGTCGTTGAGTAGAAATAGGCGATAGGCGTGTCTACCTCTTCTATCACACCTCACCTAACCTTACCTCACAAAAGAGGAGCTGATCCAGTATAAAGAAAAAGTCATAACAAGCCTCACTGAATACGATAAGCGACTAGGTAAAATTACAAGCTGAAAATTCATTGGAGGATTTTTTTTTTCCAAAAAAAGGGTGGACATTTTTTGGTCAATCTATAACAAACTGAAATGATAACAAATGAAAAAAATTTAAATAAATTTCACAAATTATAGAACAAATTCAATAGTTATAACAAAACTAGATAATTTAACAACTTTATAATAGATTATTTGTAATGGAATACCATGAATCACAAAAAGTGATGATCAGATCTAGAGGTTTCAAATTGTTGTCCCTACGCCATTTTTGTTAACTGCTTTACGAAATTTCTCATACTGTTTACTGTATCTTAATAGTCTAATATAATAAATAAATAAAAACTACACAAAAAGCATAATTTCACAATTTTGCGTTTTGATTTTCATTGCCATCATATTCACTGTAAATCAAATAACTACTATGGAAATCAAGTACTAGAAAAATTATTCCAAAACCTAATTGATAGAAAATATTATGTATGGATCTGGTGTAGTCATATCAGCATGTCTTGAGTTTCATAATTTTAAAACCCCAAAAAATACTCATTGTTACTCACTATACTTATTCTAATCATAGATATTGAAAAAGATGAAAATATTATAATACCGTAATATCAGAAAAAGTATTTTTTGTTCGATCACTTGATGCAGCATATCTCAGCTATCTCTTTCAATTGGTATAGGTATAATAGCTTCTTTATCAGCTAACTTACAAATTCTCGGTAAGTTATCGAAAAGGAGTGACTTTTCCAGATAGGATACCGTACATAGGATAGCATATTCAGAAAACGCAATAACCTCAACCCAGCTTGATTTTGTACGTAAATGAAGCCTGGTTTCTATCAGTTTGTTTAGGTTTCCCGGTTATCATTTTCTCTCCCACTCGACATCACATTTAAACAAAAACAAGATTTATTTATAGTGTCGCATCTGGTTGATGCTATATTTTGACAACAATGAGCTGGACGCTAGCAATAGATTAACTCACTTTTTCTCTGAGCTGAACTATTATACGAGTATTTATTACTCGTAAAAGGTAGGTAAAAATATCTATGTAGTGATCCCGTTAAGAGGTATCATATTTTTGAAAGCATTGAAAATTTAATAAAAAATTCAATATTAATACAAACCAAACATAATTTTAAAAAGTACAAATAAGGATTTGTTTGTTGCCTCAGAAAAAGCAATTTATATTCCCAATTTTCATTTCCAATTACAGTATTTATTTATACACGAACAGTGAGTGCCGTATACATTAGCGAAATAGTACAGTGCTGACGTGAAGCTGATAATGATAAAAGAGTATCTTTTCCTTCCATTCTGTTCTGCAATAAGTATAGGCCTAACATTGATTTATCTTGTGGAATTTGAGAAATCGGTATTAAAAAATAATTGGATTTAATTATTTGAAAGAGTGATTCAAATAATTATAATACTTCCTTCCCATTGAGTATAAAAGGAAGGTCATTAGAGAAATACTGCGGTATCTACCTATTAATTAAGATTTAAGAAGCTCAATAACAAACAATAATGAAGCCAAAATTGTAGGAATAAACTTCAACAAATCTAATAGAGTGCACTTTTTGCAGATGGAAATCTAGCATACGTGAAACTCATAATTGTGTCCAGGATTCCATGAGCAGGTACTTTATACGAGATAATAAGGCCATAGTTGGAGCCTACTAACAACGTTTATTCTTGTTCTTCACCTGAAGAATGAATAATAGCGACATACAAATTGAATAACGGCTCGTTAAAAGAAATAATTATATCATTATATTAAATGGGAGTAGCACTAATTAAAACAGTTGCCGCAAAGACACTTTCCCTTATCTCAACGAGAGCTGGTAATAAGGAAGAGGTCAATATAAATAGGAAATAATACCCAATAGCTGGAACCTAGAACAAAAAAAGTTGAATAAAAAGAACCAAACTAGGAATACTATTAAGAATAACTCAATGTTTAGAGTTGCCATGAGTGGCAGATTAAAAACTGGAAATTTATTGAGAGGCAAACCTTCAGTTTGCACCAGCGATCACATAAGACCAATCACATAAGAGCGATCACATAAGATCACATTGGTCTTATGTGATCGCTGGTTTGCACTAAATTATATGATGGCATTTCTTCATTTTTTTTGTTATTCTACAAGCCTTGCCAAGAGCACAGAGCAGCCACACATTACTGTGGTAATGTAATTTAAGACACGCATCATTATCCAAATTAATGGAGATTCTAATCAATTAGGATGACTGTCTGAAGTAGAAATTATCTTAATATTAAATGATGGTTGTTCAAGAAGCAAGATTCTATTGCGAACATAATAGTTCAATTTATTTTACAGTTAATTCAAAAATAAACATTAAGACATACAAATAAAGAGTTTAAATAAGAGTTTTAGTTTTTTGCACATTTGAAAAACAATAGCATCGTTCTGATAATTATTTATAGTAATATTTATTGACCGAACACAGTGAGGTCTCAGTTTTAACTCGACTGCTCGGCATTTCGTCTGTCCGCCTGTGTTAGGTTATGGTCAAATGACTCGACTGATTACCATGAAATTTTACACAAATGTTCCTTGTTCCTAGGCTGAACGATGCATTAGAAGGGGTTTTTGCCAAAAAATTGCCCCCTCTTACCACGGCTTATTGGAGTGCCTGATTTGAGTGCGTGTGGTTTTAAATTAAAATTAAGTCGTAAATCGACAGAGACGTCTGAAAAGTAACACATTAACTAATGTAGCCTTTTTTGTAGAATAAAAAGTGGACAGAACTTACAAGTTGAATATAATTGATATTGATAGTATTAATTGCAACATAGCTTGAAAGCCCTCAGAAACTATTGAAGCGAATCCAAATCAACACCAAAGCTTAATTCCATTTGAATCATTTCAATATTATGACGTTATAATGTTTTTATATTTGTCCCTTTATACGTATACCTTCATCTGTATTATTGTAATTAAATTTTACTTTATACATTTCTATATTTTTTCATTTCTTTTTTTGAATATCAGAGATAAACCTTATATTGATAGACTAAATATACTAAATTTGGGTACTAATCCAAATCCAAGAAAGTTCAGCAAGCAATATTCCAAAATGAAATAAACAGGAATAAGAATTGCTAAACAATAGTTCTTAATATAGTCATGTGAAAGGGTGGAATTAGGCAGCTTTTGTGGATTATAAATAGCTCCAGTGCAACAAAGGATGACAGAATTCTAAAGAAACTCTACAGGAAACGGCCATTCACAAATCTGGCACCCGTTCTGTTCCAAGGATTTGACCCTCTCAGATATCCTGGAATAAGATTTGTTATCGTAGGAACTACAGCCATTCAAGATCTAAAAATATGATCAGGAATGAGGAGTTAGTAAGGGAAATATTTCAGGCTTTTGGTAAAAGATGCACTTGAGAAAACTGTAAGTAGTGTCTTAATTGTTTGCATAGGCTGGTAGTGGTAGTTCAGGACTGAAATTTAAAATGCTTTCGTTAAATTCTTTGATATCCAAATATGCATCAAGTTTACCAACTTTATAACTTCAAGAATAGGGAAAAAAACTTGATTTCTATTCAGTAAATTGAGAAAAAATATTTATGCAAGATCAACAAAATAGAATGAGTTCCAGAATCCTATCAATTGAGAAATAATAATACCATTTCCAACAAAATCTGTGAGCTTTGTTTCGTTGTAAGGTGCCCAAAAGCGATTAAGGCAAAAAAGATAACTAGTTGTTTCACACGTTCCACCTAATGCGTGATGTTCCATCGAATCAACACCTTCATCAAATCTCAACATTCTTCCATTCAACATCCAATTACATCCTCCACCTCTTCTCCCTCTTTTTTACTTTTTTCAAATCAATTCTCACGATTTTCTTTGGAACTTAGAACGTACCTGGCTAAGCTTAAAAACCACCATAATAACTCAATTTTTCATGTTTCAAAGAGAGCTTGCTTCAATTTCATTTTTTTGTGGTCGAAATGCAAGATAAAACTTTACGAGAACTAAAAGTACGAATCCTGTGAACATTTTGGGCAAATAAACATCTATTTCAACGCTTGCTTTAAATTCACCTTTCTGTGAGTCAAAAAGCTCAAAAATTTTCTTACTATTTTGTGAGGAGGAATCAAAAAAGTAGTGGAGAATCTCACAGACATAATGTCATTAGTTGATGCTTAAAACCATTCAGCATTATCAAGGAAAAACAACCAATAATTCGAATGATGTCATGAAATATCCCTATTAAAGGAATGAAATTGGAGAAAAAATATGGTTGAATAATTAGCTTTAAAAACTGAATATAACGAAGCCCACGTGAGTTGAGGTGATGTGGAAAATCTTTGTCAAAGGTTCGTGGGCTGGAGTGAATGTTGTCACTGAACGAAAATTGATGAAATAAATTCAAAAAGCGTAACAAATTTTTCACCGATGGAATTGAATTTCATGGTTTGGATGGAGTGCGGTGAGTGGAGTGGCGGTGAGGATGCGAGTGAGTGAGGAGAGAATGCAATTCAACTGCAATTTTCAATTGCGCCTGCAACAATAATAGAGCTGGCAAGTAACAGAGATAGTGAATGAGTGAGAAATACAGTGATCCGTCGTTTGAACAGACACGAAGAAGGGGTTAATAGAAGAGCCACAAAAATGATTAAAATTTCCCCCATTTTCAATGGATCGACATAGTTCTTTAAAAGCTGTCATCAAATTCTGTTCCGTTTAATACACGACTGGGGTGTATCTTTTTATGCCTGCCTGCCTATGCCACCACACTCACATACACATGATGTCAGTGACGAATGAAATTAATGCCATCTAAACACGTTTTTATCAACGGCGGTATGCTATGATAACATCCACTTCACCACTGAACACAGTACTCTGTCATCGACACACAAAGAAATCAAAAAGCTGCTATTTGTGACGCGACAAAATTCGCGTATTTTTGAACGCAAACAATTTGATCGGAATCAAATGATTCCCAGAGATTGATGCGATGATTTTTTAAATGAGAAACGGGACTTGTTGGTGATGAAATGAAGCAGAGTGTTTTATCGTTTGATGTTTTATATGCCATTTGCTTTAGTGTCAACAACAGAAAAATGGATTATCAAAATATAAAGTATGATTAAAATTGAGGAATTACATCCTTAACTTTCTGTATCATGTTCAATAATTTCAAAAGAATATATACTACATCCACATTCGGTGCTGAACCGAATTTACCATTTTATAATGTTTTTACCATTTTATAATGTTTTTACCATTTTATTATGCTTTATAATGGTTCTATGTTCATGCATGTACGTAGCCTATTTAGCCGGTTTCACCGTGAGTGAATCTTTAGACCTCAAAAATCAATGTGTCTTGATTCAAAGAGCGGACTACCCGAATGTGAGTTGGTTTGTGGTTGCGATTGCTTTCCTCACGCCTCGATGATAAAACGACGTTTTTGAGAATCAATGTGAGGCATTACAATATCTTTGGGGAAAATACTAAAACATGCTCTTAGTTTTCTCCTGTCATGCCAAAAGTTAAACAGCTCCCAACCCAAGTGACTCATCTCCATGAAACTTCATGTCATTTTCAGTTCATAAAATAATTCATCTCCATATGAAACTTCATGTCATTTTCAGTTCATACAATAATTCATCTCCATATGAAACTTCATGTCATTTTCAGTTCATACAATAATTCATTACAATAATCAACAACGCTAAAAGCAAGTTCAACCAAGTGCGCTTTTAGTAGGTTTCTGCGCAAGACCAGCAGAGTACACCTGATTTAATTTGACAGTGGTTATTAACAATGAAAACAGTAGCAGCACGAGTCTCAAATAGGCTGGTTCGAATAGCAGACGTTTCACTCCAGTTAGCACACTGAGAGACTGCGACACGCATACTTCGGAAGGTCACTAGTCAACACTAAAGTCAAGGTCACGCTGCTGATGTCTGTTCTTTCTCTTCAGGTCGGTGAATGATTGACTAACTAGTTGTAATCGACAGATGCTGTAAAAAGCATCGGTTATTATTGAATTATGTGTTATAATCATTGGCCAAGGGGGTGTGAAACGCTGTAAGCAGAACAGTCAGCGCTCTTCCACGTTCCACGCTTCACACAGACACAGGTAGAGAAGAAGGAAGCTCACCGCCGCTGTGCCTGTGAGTGCGACAGAGAGCGGAGATGCGGGAGGACTGATCCTTCTTTGAGGATTGCGGCGTTGCCAAGTCTCTGTTTCTCAAGGCGCGCCAGCAAGCCTGCAAGCAACCACCACGGCCAGGGCCGGGACTTATCTCTCTGTCCATCGAGGTCCCCAACAAGCTCAACTAAAACCAAGCAGCCAGGCCCGCCCGTCCACCCACCCGATCACCACTCAAAAGTCTGTTATGTGTATTTCTTGCCCGTCGTCGGCATTTCAATCTTCTCACTGCTCCGCTATATTCTACCCTCTGTGCCATCATTCATTTGCCTGCCTACGACCAATTTAGACACACTCACCCTATCATTATCATCATCTTATAATTCAGGAATAGTTTGCCTCCCGAGTCTAACAAAGACTGATAACATGATCATGCGAGCATATGTCACACTTTAAGAGACAGAAATCAAGAGTGATTAGGCACACAATAGTCTACATCACTTTGACACTTATTCAAGTAGTTTCACGCCTAATGTAGAATATTGATTTGTTTACATATAAAACCTTGCAAGTTTCATGTGACAAAATAATAATAATAATAATAAGAGCAATGTTGGAATTAGTTTTAAATAATTGTACTGTAAAGTAAACAATAACACCAAAAATCATAAATAAGGTACAATATGTTATTGTACTTTTCCAGGTGAAAAATGTTATTGTACTTTTTCATGAAAATCCGTTTTCAGAAGTGGTTGATTCACGGGGGGGGGGGGGGGTCCCCCCCACAAACGCACAAGAAAAATAAGAAGGACCCTAGATCCTCGAAAATAGTTTAGAATAGTTTTTCAATTGCTAATAATAAAGTATTTTTTCTTATAAATTTCATTTTTCATTAACAATTTCTGTCAGTAGCGTAACTGCGAGGAACTAGGGGTGTTTACCTTGGGGGTTCCCTCAGGGGGAGATACCCTCCACCAGAGAATAAAGACATTTTGAAATTTTAGTAGGCCTTGTGCGACAATTTTGACAAACGAGTCAAAGACTATGTCTGGAATAGCTAAAAATTTGGTTTTGGAGAGAATTACCTTTGCAACAAGTTTCCAGGGAAGTACCCCCCCCCCCCCCCCCAGAACAACTGTATGAAATTTCTAAGTAGCCTAAGGTACTGCACGGTATCCCAATCAGGAACGGTGAGGGAGGTGAAGAATGAAAGTTTCTAGTAGAACCCAATGAGGGTCTGGATCTCCCACTAGTGAATCCGCTAGTTCAAGTTTCTGTTAGGCATTTATCACGAATCAGATCGTATTAACAGTACAAGATTATATTATTACAGGTGATAGATGAGCAGTTAAATTTGTTAACTTACTTTTGTTTTAAAGTATTTTAAGCGTTCGACAAAAAGGAGAATTTTCAAAGTTGGTTTTATTTCAATTGAAAATACCATCAAATTCACAATTTTAAACCTCATTTTCAAACACCCCTGCCCCACCTTGGCGGCCCCCCCCAAATCTGCTGCTGGATCCGCCCCTGGTTTTCAGTCATGTCAGACATATCAGTTGAAACATTCCTATTGTCAGGCACAACAGGGAGATGTATCTCCCTACAAATTGACACTGAAAACCCCTTTATTTGAGTATTTTATGGGAGTGAGGACCACAGGTGACATTATTCCCCTAGAAAAATGTTCTCACTTCATTGTTCCCCTCCCCCTATCCACACGAAACAATTCTGGATTCACCCCAGCACACTGTAAAATAATGAGTGATGAATAATCAATTACCCATTCAATCCTAATATCAACACCAATCAATATTGGATAAGTTTTGGATTTTGAAATCCCGGTACCGCGATCATGAAACTTCAATAATTTCAGAAAGGGCACGTGGACTTGAAACACAACAAGAACGTTGGCACCCAATTCTTGGGTGCCATTGTTAAACTATAACAAAGAAGACAACTAAAATCAGAAAAGAAAGGACGATAAAGCAGATTCTAAATTCTGAAGCTATTCGTCATCAATGTGGACTTTGTTTTTTTTTTGTGAAGAGGCAGCGTCTCCATTTCGTTTGGTAACTTTGCTTATTGTGAAGAAGAATCGGTCCAAAAAAGAGAAGAGCAGAAGACAAGAGACGAGTGAAAACTTGAGTTTCCACGACATTATACGGGGATTCACCCATCATTATATTGCAGTACGTTACAGCACAGCAGCGCCAGTTATTATTCTCATTATAAGGCCATTACATGCGGGTGGCGTACAAAAACATCACCAACCATTCCTTTTGTTTATTTAGTGTCTTCCAGACCGCAAGAATTATTTCATTTGAACAGCCGACGGTCGAGATTCACTATGGTCTTTGTTTTACCAGCGCAGGTAGCCAAGCCAGCCAACAATTTGAAAAACTAATTGAAAAATACGCTGTAGTAGTAGAAACAAGAATGAAAGTTGAGCGTTATGTAATTTTCAACAGTAGTCCAACTGCCATTAACTAGCCTTGTAACTAACTACTGATGAGTTTCCTACGCACCTCTGCCTTGTTTCCATAAAATGTCAATCATAACATGGTTCGATTACAGACGTGGGAGATCTGAAGATGTTATAATGACTCAACAACAACAAGAACAACAAACTTAACAAAACTGATACAGCTAGTTACTAGCTGATACAAGCATAGTAAATAATGCCAATTATGTTCTGTACAAACACAGATCAGAAAAGCAAAATAACAATTACAGGTAGAGTTTTATAATTAAATTACGAGAGAACATTGAACATCCACAAAAAGCACCTGATTAGGTAATGACGCGGGAGATCTGACGATGTAATGACTAGCTGGTACTGCTAGCTACTAGCTAATACCACCCTCGTAAATACAGTAATGTAAATTATTATGTTCTCTCCATACAGAATAGAAATTACAAGAATAGAAATTACAAGTAGTCTTTATCATAATTCAAATTTTGAGAGAAAATTGAACATCCCTAAAAAGCACCTGACTAGATTTGAAATTGAAGATAAAAAAATTTGTCGTACATAAAATGTTATCTAAATTCAAGGTGATGTGGCATGTAAATAGTGTTAAGCCTACTTAGGATAGAAGGAGCAGACAAGTGCCTTCCGAATCTGACATTGAGTAAATGAGAGTAGAAAGAAAAAAGATTACTATTTCTTCTCCAACAGGTGAAGGAACAAAAATAAAGGACTCGATAACATAAAATTAACATACAAAACGCGTAATGAAAATGGATGATATTGAAATTCTAAATTTATGTAGATCTATGCCACAGAGTTCAATTTTGATTGGCTTCAGGACCAGCAATGATACAAGAACCGAACAATTTTCTTCTTCCGACAGACGCGAGTTCGCATTTATAAATAAATAAATATGGTCATTACCGTTGAAATCAAGGAAAACAACCGCTTTGTCCCATGTAACAAAACACGTGAGCAGGATTACCAAGTGTGGAGTTGTTCTAATTCTTCAACAATCAATTGACATTAACGGTGTTTCATGGTGCACACAGACTAATAACTAATAACACTGAACAATCGATAGAAAGCTTTGGAGAGCAAAGGTAGGCATTGAAATTTTCCAGAAGATATTAGTCTAATTATTGGTGATCTCTATTTGTAGATGTATACACATGTATATACATATATTTTATTTCTATTAAACAGTACTAACATGAGAAAGAATCAATAAATTATTCGCAAACTGCTCAAAAGAACAAATATTAAAGGGGAATGAATAATACTAAATTGAACATGTCCAGACGCTTAGCTGAAAATCAAGCTATTTTTGTTTGATTCACAAAAATATTCAGACACAATTACTTATAATGCTTCTACATAACAGAAGAAATTATTGTTTGTTGTTCAGTTACATAAAACGGGCAAATTTTCATGAAGTTGACAAATAGAGGTATGTAAGTGTATTGTGATAAACAAATTGTATTTTCTAAATTGAAAAACAATTTTTAAATCACTAACCAGAAAATGACTTGCAAAATGTTACTCAACATCTCAAGCAGTCACTTATCTTGTTTTTCACAATTCTCATTATCTTATTTTCGCCAGTTATGCCATCCATAGCAGAATAGGTCAAATAATTTAATATCCTTTTATATGTCTGTACATTATAACACGCTTTGCATAAAATGAAAATTTGAATCGAGTGAGATTATATTTGAAAGAACTTTACTGTAACTTCATTTAGTTGAGGTTAATGACCTACCTCTTCTCAAGCCCCCCATCTGAGGAGTATTCTGTTCGTTGGTTCGAGTGTAATCAGTGCCGGGGATTCCGCAGTGAGGCAAATCTGTCCACCTGATTAAACCTTCACTAAGAATCTGATGATCAGACTCCAACCCTGAGCGGCAAGCGTTTCCTCTTAGATCGGATTTGGATCTGAACAGGAATCTCCTCAACTGTTTTACTATTAGAGGTCAACCTAACATATGATACGATAAATGTTGATTGGTAGTATTCAATAATTATCATTCACACAATATTCCATCCATCTATAATTGTGCTCTACGCCTATCTCAATAGCTTCGTAAATCTTGAAACATTTTGCAATTATGAAGATAGGTCTGAGTGTACTCAATTTTTTCGTAATGATGTTCTCATGAGTCCCAGACTTGTATATTAATAATGAGGGGATGATAATGATGTTATGCACGGTGTACCTTCTGTTCTGTATGGCTCCAAACCACCAGGTGAGTGATAACAAAGCATGTTGGATTATTATTTAATTGCCTTAGTTCACTCTAGTGTAGCAATCTAGGCTTTTTATAAACGGTATCAAGGGAAGAGTTCGATGAGTATATTTTGTTACTTGCTGTAAATTTATACACTGCGATGACTGAAAGGGAATTGGTAGCAGTTACCGAATTCATCCATCATAAAATTTGACTACACGATAAATTAGGCTAAACTAATTTTGAAGAAGAGCCGAAATGCAGGGACCTTATCATTTGAAATTGAAATCGGTAATAGTTTGTGTAGTAAGAAGGATAGGGCCGGGAAAATTGATAGGATGTAATTTATGCATGAGGTCGGACCTACATAACCAGTTCTGGTCGTTTAGTTGCAATGGACCATTGTAGACGTGGCAGGGGTGGAGGGGTATGGTAGTTTACAAGTGCAATTGGGATAAATGTGATGGTGGGGAGGGGGGCTGAACGAACATTTCACAGACTCACTAGAACGAATGGATCGGACCATTCATCACTAGTTGAATTCGCGTAATTAACGCTTTTACACTCAAACTGTGTTTCCTGCGTTCATCATATATTCAGTGAAGCCTTGAGCCAGGGCAGGACAGAGCGGTCAGCCTCCCATTTCACGGCTATGAACAATCAATCACTTAATCCATTCACTTTCAACAAAATTGTTCAACGCCCATCATACAAACAAGATAGTGATGTGTAGAAGTGGAATATCTACTATAAATAGCCAATAGTCTTTAACTTGAAGCTTATGCTCCACTCACGCAATAAAAGCTTACAATGAAATAGTTATCCATACAAATCATTATTGAAAATATGATCAACAACTTTCATGAGCCTTTTACATTAATCAATTTAAGATCTCCCATTATGTGAATAATCTATTTTGACTACCTAATTTGAATCAAGACTTATTTAATGCTGACAGGCATCCAGCATAAATATCATTATATATTGACGCTCGTGACTGCGCTTGGATGGGTGACCGCCAGCAATTACTTTTCATTATTTACTTTATTATCACTCATATCAAGCTAGGGTTTCCAACACGGATTCAGGACAGCGGACAAGACCGGGTTGCATTACACTTTATGCTTTCAATTAAAGGTTAGGTACAAGTGTTTAAATAGGTACTACAGGTACTAAACATAGTGTTTATATTATAGGTACTATAGGTACTAAACATAGTGTTTAATAGGTACAAGTGTTTAATTAGGTACATGTTTAAATGTTTAGGTACAAGTGTTTAGAGTCTTAAGACTCTATCATTTCAAGACTTAATTATTTCATGTTTTGTACAGTTGCGAAAGTATTTTAAATTTTTATTCGGAGGAAGCCCACATAGGTCTGAGACCTGTGCGTGGGTAATGCATTGGATGATGGTGATTGATGAGTTGGACCTACAGTTTTAGGTGGGTTCCGAACCACCGGAAAGTGATTTTACAGCAGAGAACAGTCTTTTTTGCTGGCCAATCCAATCGGCCACCCTTACAAAGAGCTTCCAGGAGTTTCGTAGCTTATCTCTGATTGAACAGATACCTGCTACGGCACTCGGCTATCACTTCCTTCAGTTGTTTAAACACTTGAACCTAAGCCTAACCTATGTCCGAAGCACGTCGGGATATCAAGTGTAGCCTTGTCCGCTGCAGTTTCCGTGTTATTGGAAACCTTAGGTATATCCGGTGGTCTGAAACCCACCTAAAATTTAAGGAAAAATTAAAAACTATGTTTCCCCCCAAAAAATGGCTCAAAAGGTGAGATGGAGACCCGTGAATATAAAAAAGACCCGAAGAAACTAATCCATGTCTAATTATTAAATATAAAGAACCCAAGAAACCAAAATTGGTTCACCAATGAAAGCTCATCATCAATAAATTACAAAACTATCAATTTGAAATAATTAAAACCGATGTTGTGATTGAACAACGTATTATCAACAGAATGACGCCAAAACATTTTGATCAGACCCGAATTTTGAGCACGTCGCAATGGATTACGTCTATGCTTTGTCACAATAGCAACATCAGCATCAATACAACATAGAAGGCAATACAAAGCAGCAAACCCGTCCTGCAACCAGCGAGCGACACACAACAAAAGACACTGCTAGTTTTTTGGCCAAGCAGCGTTCGTCCAAAGCTCAAGCAGCGCGCATTCCACGGCCTGCCAACGCGATTAGCATAATGTGCGCACACAAAGCACGGCCATGTGCGTGTGTATAGGTGAATGCGAGCGTGTGTACGCGTGCGCCAGTCTAGGGGCCTTCCTTTGGCCAAGCAAAGGCTAGGCCTTCTTCTTTGTGCTGAGTTGCCTTGCCTAGCTATCTACCTGTTCTCTTGTTATTGGGGTTTGTGTTTGTACAAGGGTGGTCACCCTCGTCGTCCGGCTTTTACCTTTCTTCACGCCCACTCAATCATCGCATTGTTCCGTATCCTTGTTGGCCGAAATGCTATTTAAGCCTGATCACACACACACACAATCTACAACCTAACTATTAGCTTACATTATAAGCAAACTATCATGTGCTATGCTCAATCGTTAGACTGACCCCAACTTCAAACATAAACTGTGTAGTATGTTGATTTTTCAAATTATCAGAAACTAGTTCAACTTACGATAAGACTACCATAAGAACCTACTATCTACCCTATTGAGTTTGGGGTTTTTGAGTAATACCTCGGCGCATTTGTTGATTACAACAATTCTCTTGTGTATTTTTTCATAGATACTCATTCTCGTGTAATATAAAAAAATAATAATAATAAATAATAATAATAAAAAAAAAAATAGATTGAGATCAATTTTATACTACTACCACTAATTTGATCACCATGGTTTCAATACTATAGCCATTATTGTCATCATCATTAGAAACTATTTAATAAAGGAGTGTGTCTATTACAAATCGATCCGTCTATCTATTGAGACATGTCTTAACTCATTGAATCAAAGATTAGAGGTCATTAAAAATGTAAAATTTATTTCAGTGAAGTATGTGCACTATCAACCTCCACATTCTAGATCATCAGAGAGGGGCCTAAAAATGCCGTGGGGCAATATCCATTAGACTGAGAAATAATTAATATAAAACCGTAAATATAAAGCCATTGACTATAAATTTGAAAATTTTCTAGAAGTTCTGTATTTTTCAGTAGCTATTATCTATTGTAACTACAACTTCTAGAATTGTAATCTATTCAGAAATAGTTCGTTGTACTGATGAAATAAATAAAAGAATAATTCTCATGAGAACTTCTATCCAATTTGCTGCTTTAAAAGAATCCGAACAATTTTATTCAAACGTGATTTTTGCCTTAGAAGAAAAAAAAACTATCTCGAATTCTAATCAACGTCCGCAACTGTTCGTTCTAATAGAGTAGGAACTGTAAACATGCGAGAACACTACTGTCTAAATTAAAATCTCGGTTTTGAAAAAGCATGCTGCTGCTGAACGCAAACTCGTTCTTAGCGTGCGGAACTAGAATTATGCTGTAAAAACCAAACACGCACAAGGCACGCAAGGGAATTCGCTGGCTCCTCACGCTCACGCGCACTAGACGTGGATCGCGATGATCAGAGAGACCAATTAATTGAAATAAATATTACCGGAATTCAATGTACAGCAGGCAGCCGCATTAAAAAGCGAAGCGACTTTAATAAGAACAAGCCGTTTGAATGTAATTGACGCCATTCGATTAAACCGTTCGTTCAGTCAATAGGATACCTAGCACTGAGAATTACCAGACCTAACCGGGAAATGGCCTATTGAGAGAACATGGCCAAAAAATCGCAGCCGTATAATTTTTTTTGCAGACTCATTCTACCTCTCTCATTCACTAATAGAATCCTCACTAACTGAGTTCAAAGTATTCAATCAACAAAAATTGTTGTTTTTTTTAGAATAAGACATTGAAGGCTTTCTCTCCACATGACTCACAAGGCTACCAAATCATATGAACAAAATAACTTGCCCATTCCAAAAAGAGACCAGTAACTTTATTTGTCAATTTCTTTATTGCACGAGAAATTACTTAATTCCACGTTACAAATACAGCTTCTCTTTCAATTGACTTAATTAGAATCAACGATGTAGGGTACCTATTACTAATAAATATCTCAACTATAAACAGCTCAATTGAATACTGTTAAGCTACATTACTACAGAAGTATTTAAAGTCCCTCGAGCTGTAAGAATAATTGAAATTCTTTCTTATGACTTAGAGAACTTTGTTTCATGTTTAAATTGTTGACCTGTATAATGTAATCAATGTGATATTCAACATTAATTCAGTAGTGTAGTTGATCAATATACTTCCTATTAGAATCTTTTTATTACCGGATATGTTTTCGGGTGGGAAGCCCATCATCAGTGTGCCTGATTATTCAACTTTATTTAACTCTGTTTTGCTTGTCAGTCATTAGTGAAGAAATTCGAATTAGTGAACACTTATAATGAAAATTCGGCTGATTGTCATCAAATACTAAGTTCCTATTTATTACATTTTTAGCCGGCAGGTTAGAGCAAAATGTCAGCAAAGACTCTATTAGCAATATTGTTATTACAGTATAAAAGTATTGCAATTCGTATTACAGAATAAAAAATAAACTGTACTTTGACAAGGTATTACTTGTGATATTTCGTACACGTACACGGGATGCTTCAATTCTATAAATAATACGCCAATGAATACGCAAAGAAATCACAAAGCAATAAAGAATGAAGAAATCCGTCTGCTTCAGCAAAGTGGAGGCCATACCACATTTGACATTTCAAGGATAAAGTTTACGAACTTGGAAGAGAGAAGAATGTTGATTTTTTGTTGCTGCCACAGTCATATCGTCGCCCGTCGGGACTGCGGGGGAGTCTGGCAAGAAATCATCAATATTTTGAAGTTAGTAGTGTGTGGACCTCACGCACGATCGTTCAGACTTTCTCAATCTTTCTCTTTCTCTTTTCCTCCCCCTCTCATCATAATACACCAAAAACAGTCAAGAGGCAAACGAGCAAACGCCACCAGAGGAAAAAAACATTCGTATTCAGCGGTGCGAGAAAACTGTTCAAGGCTAGTCTCAAATTTATATTCTTCTCACCCATTAAGTGATACAGGGCTAACAACAGCTTACCAATTCACATCCATATCCTATTCCTACAACGTCAAACAGCCTATAACTATTCAACTGCCAAAATCGTATTCTCAATATTTTTTCTTCCTCCCACTGCACCTTTGTTATTAATTTTTGTTGAAATCTTTGAAGCGAGTCTCAAAGAATAGCAAATGGGAACCCGTTGTTACAGTTGTTAGGGTCCAATTACTGAGGCAACCATAAAGGTTTTGGTTCGAAATTGGAAAATATTTCGAGTTTTAACGCCAACTGAAAAGGAATTTTGGAAATATGTCATAATATTGACCCAGAAAGACACAAACATAGATCTGCAGCATCAAAAAGTAACGAGGAAATCGAACGAATAATAATCTAATGTCGAAAACATAATACGACTCCTTGTGAATAATACGTAATGTGAATTTCAAAGAACAGAAACAATTTTTGACTTATATACAAGTGCAATCTAATCAAAGTTGTGTAAGTAAAATTTTCATTCATTTTTTTTTTAACTTCCTTATGCCAGGATTGAGCTGTGTGTTTTTTTTTTGTCGGAGGATGAATCTCACATAGGTATGAGATCTGTGCGTGGGTAATGAATTGGATGATGGTGATTGATGAGTTGGACCTACTGTTTTAGGTAGGTTCCGAACCACCATTATGTGTATCCTAAAAAAATTTAACGAGATGAAACTGAAGATTTCCTTCACTTTACATTTCCGACACTAATGCATAATGCTTGGAGACGTGTTGCAGAGATAACACAAACCACAGCGACAATATTTTGGTCGTCAGAGACATAATAACGCATGCGAGTTGTAAATTGAAGTTTTGCATTTGCTATCTTAAGATAATTTGACATCTTGTGGGACCGGACGCCCCAACTCAGATCCTAATTCTGTTTCTCTTGTCCGAGTTCTTCATCAAGGGTCGCTCACGCACAAATATTGCTAAAAATTAGTGGAGTAAAACACAATTTGCAAATGACTAATTTCCTAAACAACAAAACAGCATATCAATAATAAAGGGAGCTTACAAAAATTGTAAAAACAATCAATAATCTTTATACAGAAAAAATTAACAACATCGAATTCGAATTGAATTGAATTTGTTTGTTTCTGATAAACGCATGAGTATACAAATGTATAAAGCCTTACATAGCATACAAAGAAAAGTCATATAACATCAAAATTTTGAAACAACACTCACATGAACCTAAGGTTTGTTTGTGAGTTGAGTTTATGTACAATTGAAAATTAATCAAAGAATTTAATAAAAGAAGGAAATCCAATACAATGCTAATATAGAATGTACCGGGTAAGAATAACAATAACAAAAATTTAAGAAAAAGACAATTTCAAGTATCTAGTATCTCAATCATACACACATTCAAACGGGAGAGGGACCATAACACACACACACACGATAGAAAACAGAGTTTTGATAGAATTGTTATACATAAATCGATCTAAGCAATGTTGTACATTCATCGTCATTCAGGGAGGTCAACCACACCTGAAGAGCTCTCTTGTAGAGTGTCATGGAACAGTTGTGGGGTTGGCTTATTTCAGGTGGTGCACTTCGCAGGATCACGTGGATTAAAAATGACTCGTTCCTGTCGCAAGCAGAGCGCGAATTACGCTCCAATTCTGAGTGGTGCAGGTGAGAGCATCTTTAGGTTAATATAGCTGTAGTAAATTAAGTATTAACTAGTAGATCGATTATACATTAATTAAATGATTTATATGCCTCAATTGGTATGCGCATCTTTTAAACCTGAACCTGGTGTAATGAGCGTGGGAGAGGAGTGAGCCACTAATTTCCATATTATCTAGCATCTGCTGTAATTCATTTCCATTTCTATTGCGGCTTCACTACTACGGTAAAACAGTAACCGAAATATGCCGACATTTTCATAACAGTGGTGAGTTTGTAGTTACCATTTTTACAGCCTGTTTTGTAATTCACAGTCTACAGGAATGGTCTATAATTTGTCACTCATCTAATTCATTAGCACTATGAAAACTCTATTCACAAATGAGTCTACTATGAATGTATAATGGATAATTCTACTTTTGAAGTTGGGATTGAACATGATTTAAGGGATCTGAAATGAATACTTTTTTCATCAAGCCTCTAATGGTTCAATACAATAAATAAATAAATATAGAATGAATCTAAGGTAATTCTACTTTGTGATGTGATGTGCCAGTATGGTGGGATGTGATGTGGGGTGTATGGTCTTGTATAGTTCATACAATTCTTTACAGAATAATTATTAGATAGTACAGCATATTTTACTAGATATTATCATATTGACCAACCACATCACTGAACAAATCCAATAACAAAGAAAATATAAATAATTGTTATAATAATAATAATCGTCATTATTATTATTATTATTATTAGACGCAAAACTCCCAAAGTAGAAGACGCTGAGTGAAGATGGTTCATTTTTTGGACTTGTTATTCTTGTTTGCCCACCAGCTTTTCATTTTTTGTGTGAATTCAGCTTTTCTCTCTACACTCCATTTTGTTCCAACTCTTGGAGGTTTGTCTCAGGTATAACTTCCCATTTATAAAGTTTTATTCTGAAGTTTTCTATTGTAAATTTCTTTGTTGGTTATTTTGGCCAGTACTAGGTCTTTTTTTAAATTTCGTATCCATTCTCCTCCATTAATAAGTGATGCTACATAGTTTACAATTCTTATTGTTAGTTTATTGTCTGGAAGCCTCATGATGTGGCCATAAAATTTAAGGCGTCTTATTATTATTATATTAGCTTCTCATATAATTTAGTAATATACTCATATATATTTAGGATATTGGGCTTCGCAATCAATGCACAAAATGGAATAAAAGCCAAAAATAATTAAGCTGTCATGTATTAAGGCTCTCCTAAGAATATTTCAGTTATCAGGCCATACATTGACATTCAACAAATGTGAAGAATTTTAGCAGGAACTGTTCTGAGAGGATAGGACTAGTCCAACGACGACTGCTAATACTATCATCGTTTCATATTATTTGCTAGTGGTGTGTAATTTGCCGCACAGTCGATTAGCACTATGCTACTACGGACGGGATCCTTCCGAACTATCTCATTTCAGCCCATCATTTTTCAGGTTTTCCTGACCAATTGTTGTATAAACGAGTTTCTTCTCAACTGGCAATTACCATGACAACCAACGAACGATTAATTTTGTCGGATTGGAATAATTCTATTCACTTTCAACTCACTGAACTCGATATACAAGCAACTTGTTGCTTGTTACACCTTTCAACTAGGCAATAGAAAATTACACCATTGATTTTTTTCAAGGATGAAGCCTACAGATTGTTTCTATATCAATTAATTACAATTTAATATTGAAGAAATACAAAAATGGAATTCAATATTACAATCCCTTAATTTTACAAAAAAACTACTTTTTTGTACATTTATTGGACTTTAATATTGAATTTCCTTTTTTCAAGTTTGGTGTAGGGAGCTATTGCAACATCCTGCTAACCAACAACTAATATTAATCATGAAACAAAGTAATTAGCTAATTAGAAATTGATTAACACCTATATTGATTTAGCAATTGTGAATAATTGTAATATCTTAGGATTAATTCACCACTGACATATTGGGAATGGTGTAACAATTATAGGTAACAAATTAGAATTTTAAAAATAGTTTTTACGAAACCCAATTTAAGTTCTGGCGTTTTTCTTAATGAGATGATTGGTTAAGGAAAATAAACAGATAACCGGCTCTAATAGGATCAGAGTAGCATAATATAGACTATAAGTTTTCATATAGCTAACCTTAACTCCTCAACTGTTGTGACACAATGACTAATTTAACCAACAAAAGAGAACTTTGCACTTGAATGGAAACACGAACCAAATTCTGAATACAATCCTTTCGGGCGGTGTGGTTTAATATTACATAATTAAATAATAGAATACAGGGTTCAGGTGCGTGAGTATTGGGGTATGTTCTTCGGCAAGAATCAAGTCTAAAGTGGCAAGCATGCTGTTGCATGTTCGGGGTGAGTTTTGAGGCGGACGTTTATTAATGGCGAGGGAGGTAGAGAAAGGGTGCAAGCGACCAATTTGGGGGCGGCAATTTTATTGCTAATCATGAATTCAAACACCTGGCTTAAACCAGAAAGCACACCGCGCTTACCTCTTCTTCCTGCTTGAGGGCAGCCTACAAACTACTCTCAACTCAACAGCACTTGGAAGACACGCAGGCTTCAAATAAACATCACAATACTATCCAAAGTTTCTAACATAAATCTTGCATATCATCACCAGGAAATCATCCTCATTATCTGATATTCGACACAACGAATTAACAAGTTTTGAAGGGTGGTACGATAATGCGTTTCCAATTAATTACATAGATTCCATATATGTAATTCTGTAATAAATTATTCAAGGTTATTTGAGTTTTAAATTTAATTCATTTAGTTCAATTATTACTGCAATCCATCCATTGCTTTCATATAATTAATTTCTTAACTTTTATTCCAGTATTTCGCAATTAAGCAACTGTATTTCAGCGAACCATTAATGTTGGCGAATACTATAAATAATACAATAAAAAATATTAATGATTTGAAATCAACAAATTCATTTTTAGATTATTCAACTCACAGCCTCCTTTTATTTATTGAGTATCATTCTGTTCTATTCATTTACTATCGCAGTGAAAATTCAATGCAAAGAACTTTCAAATAATGGATTCTACATAACTAATATTTTATGGATTCGCGTCTACTAGTATCCCCAACACTTGCTTTTTTCATTGACCAATTCCTCTTAAAATCAATTTTTTGATATGAGTAAATATCAATTTTCTCAAAAGTTTAACCATAAAAGAAAAGTGTATCTTTTCACCAATATATATATATATATGCCAAATCTAACGATTATAATTTGGTAGCTGGATCTCTTCAAATGACAACTCATACACATTCCTTCATTCTTGAATTTACCACTAATCCTCCACTCTGAAGTAAGAAAACGTTTTTTTAGTCCAACAGCAGACAAAGTCAGATATCAAGTTGGTACTATCAGACTTGCCTATGTTAATCTAGAGGCGTACGACGTATGTTAGCACTCCTTTATTAATGAAATAAGGTGTTGAATAATAGTTGCGAGAAAACTGTCATCATCATGACAATTTTCTGCAAGGCTAGATGGACTGATAGACCAAGTAGCCTAGAAAAATAAATAATGACTGACTACTGCTTACCATTGAGACAGGAATAGGTCCGGCGGTTCCGTTGTGGTAATGGTATGGCGACACGAGGTAGCCCATGTTGAATGATGCCGTGTGTGGAGTGGGCTCCACTTTCCCTGTAACCAAACACAAACAACTTGCTATTAATCTTCTATAAATGGAAATCGTTGGCACCATTGATTTCATTAAGTAAAATAACGTAGGATTAAGTTGGACAATATTGAAACATTGATTATTTATTGTCTATTTTTATTTTAATGTATTCCAATTTCTAATAGAATTTAATGCTGAGTTCTTGAACTAAATAGTTGAAAAAACTCATTAATAGATTGATTCAATATGTAAATATCTTCATATGTTCCAAATAAAAAGAGCCATAAAAAACGCCAAGTATTTGCAATTTATTTGTTATTCCAATATAATATAAAAATACACTACTTTAAAGAAGATGATTTTTTTAAAACAGGTCGATTTTATCTCTGAAATTAAATTAATTTCACAACAGTAAACATTTAGCTTGGTTAATTTCATCTGGAAAATGTTTGTTTATAAACTCCCACTATATTCTCTTTTCTCAAGCGCCAGATGAAAGTAAGTTTATATTAACTGTGGAAATCGTATATAGTTAGTTTTCGAATAATTATTTTATCTCCATGAAGGTAAGCTATATTATAACAGTATAAATACTGTAAATTATTCTATAACAGATGCTAAATACTAAAAATAACAACTATTTAAAATAAAAACAAATAATTTTTTCAATGTATTTCACTAGTCAATGTTGAACCAGTTCAATGTTGCAATTTTCTAAAGAATACTCCCAAAATTCAACAATTAAATTCATCCGTCACCTAGTTAGTCGAAAAAACACGTCTTTCAAAAAATGTTATCACACTCTTCGTGACGGCACGTCAAATCTGCATTTCCAAGTTTTCCTCAATCAACATTCGCTCCATTTCTTAACCCATCTAAACTGGTATAAATTAATGATGTACAGTATTTCGAATGCATAACTAAACGTGCAGAGATGGCTGACTGTTGACGTTCAAACGAGATATTTTTCGCAATTGAAACAGCAGCCGGGCCGCGCTGCGTAGCGAAGGAAGCGACGGTGCGATGCAATGGCGTGTGATGGCTTTTCGTCTCTCAAGTTAATGGGTATTAATTATGCCGAGATGCCTGTTAACTAATAGCCGATTGTCAGCGAAGTAGAGACATGGCACGCACCTCAAGCCTCAGCCTCAACTGCTATCCACATTATTACAGCTTCGGACAGATAGACGTTGTCTTGTGCGCTGTGGACTCCGCCCGCCTAGGATCCTCATCTCTTTTACAGCAGGTCTTTCTGCCCGCACCAAACTCAAGTGTCGACAAATATGCTGGATACCCAAGCACTGTTGCGTGTTTTACGTTTATTTTTCCTCCTACTCCTCCTCATCATTCGTCTTCATCTTCTTCTTTTCGTTCTCCATCCACTACACTAGTTCTCCTCCTTCTTAATCTTCTTCTCTTCCTTTTCGTTAACCTTCTATTCATCCTCCACTTCCTCGTTTATCCTGTCAGAGGTCCAGAACTTGTTCAGGTGCGACTTGATAACTCTGACACCAGCCCTGAGCAAGCCAGGTCAAACGATATTATTATTATTACTATCTATTCTTCAACTTTTTTCATCTATAGAATTCAATCTTAATTTATTTATTGAGATAAAAATTCAATGAATGCAAAGATTCAAAAGATTTATAGTCCAAAACTGCACTCTTTGCAAATTTTGACTAGGTTATATTTTCCAAAACATTAAGGTTAGATCACAAAAACAAATTTCTCCTTTTTCTCTACATTGACCTCTTCTTTAGTATTTCTTTTTCCTACTCTTCCTTCTTTTTTTGAAAACATCCCAGTCCATTTCTATTTTTTCCGAAATAATTTTCTTTCTTCACAATTTATTTCTTTTTTCAACTTTCTCATTTTTTCTCTTTCTCTTTTTTATTTTTGTCTTTCTCCTCTTCTTCTTTTCCTCCTCTTTCTCTTCCTACTTCAACTTGACTCCATTTTTTTCCTTTTATTCTATTTTAAATGTATTGCTTTTTATTTTCTTTCGTCTGAGTGGCTCTTTCCCTTTATTTTCATAACCTACATTTTTTCTCCTTTATGGCCTCATTCACGATATTTTTCAGTGTGATTTAAATTATTTGATTAAAATATGGAAATATAACCTAAAGATATCAATCGCTTTTACAAAATATCTAGTTCCTCCTTAACATTCCTCTTATTTCATCCATCTTTATTATTCTGTATTTCATCCTTCCTTTTCTTAATAACAATCTTTCCCTCATTCTCCTCCACTTCCCAACTCAAACTTTTCCGCTTCATTCTTCTTCGAATCTATTTTCTACTGATTTCTTCTTGCATCTATCAACGCATCTCAAGCTTGACACATTTCAGCGAGATTCGACTACCGAACCGGCAACTCATCTATTATTACCGGCTAAATTAGCGAGGAGAGAACCTAATCAACCTGTTTGTGTTAAACTTCTCTTTCCCGACGATGTGTTTCAATTCAGAATTGGCAGCCATATCAGGAATAATGTGGGTTGGTCATTTGAAAATACGGTAGACTGGTGGCCAAATTCAGATATAATTAGTAGTCATATGTATAAAAAAATTGTAATAACTTTTCAAGTTTGAAGACCGTAATACAATTATTTGGAATGGAGGAAAGATAGTAGATATCAAGGAGGAAAGTGGAAATACATCGAATTTGAAGAGTTTTACAGGGAATGAGGTGAAAAAAAAAACCCAAACGAAGACATACCAGCGATCACATAAGTCCAATTGCCTTTTTTTTTTTTAGTATGAAGCCCACAGGTCTCAGAACTGAGCTAGATGATGGTGATTGATGAGTTGGATCTACAGTTTAAGGTGGGTTCCGAACCACCAGAAAGTAATATATAATACATGTTTTATATTACAAATTACTCCATATTAGTGATTCTACAGCTAAGACCAGTCTTTTTTACTGACCAATCTAATCGATCACCCTTACAAAGATCACTAATATAATTATTACTCAGTGAAAAAATGAAAAATGGAACAACAAACATTTTGGCTGTGTTGATTAAAAAAAATCTTCATTGGGAGATTTTATCTAAAAATGAGCCTTTATCAATTGCAATACCATTATCTTATCTCGCAGCTTATCTATACGATTGTCTCTATCCAATTGAACAGATACCTGCACGGCCCACGGCTATTATAGATTTTTTAGTGAGTGTAAATTAGTATTATTAGTATTGTTCCAGGTACTATCTCTAAAATAATGCTGGCAACATTTGAAATTAACACTTGCACTTTATTTACACTAATTATACACAACACGCACTAATCAGCTATGTCACACAAAATAAATCAATCAGAAACGAATGAATCAATAATGTTCAGCTAATAAAGAATTTGCTATATTACTGAACAAAAACTAATCACTAACTGTTAATAGGCCAATCAAATATTAAGTGATAGCTGATCAATAATTCAAGAAGAAACGTCTAAAACTAACAATTAAAACACTTAAGTAGCACAAGTCTGTCACCGTCTTACAATAAAAGCAATGAGTATTATTTGTACACTTGCAAAAACTGTAAAGAAAGTCTCACTAATAGTCAAAATATAATGCGATTATCACTTTAACACACTAAACGTTCGTAAATGAACAGAACTGCCACTTGTATCACATTAACCATTAACGTACGAATCACAACTGAACTGGTATTTACATGAGCATCCGTTTTATATAAGTTTTTATCTACGACCATGTCATAATATATACATTACAGTTTCATAATTGATGCCAAAACAGCTGTCTTTTCGAAATGCATTTTGAAACCCGTTGTATAAAGAGCTCATTATAGTACAGGTTCTACATTATAACACGGGTTCTGGACCAATCAGAAGCATTTTTGATGGAATCAATATCGTAATTCAATATTGTGAAACTATCAGCTGATTTGATCAGACTGCTAACTAAGCTGCTAACCTAACAATCTACTATAACTTCTGGTATTTGAGATGAGAGGTTAGGTATCTCTGACAGTCACAGGTAAAATGAAATTGTTTTAATTAAATGTATACTAGTGGTCGTAGATAAAATAGTGTATGCAACGATTTTATTTGGCCATTAAAGCACTCGTGAGATATTTATAACACTCGCATTCGCTCGTGTTATAACTTACATCTAACTCGTGCTTTAATAAGGGTCAAAATAAAATCGTTGCATAAACTACTATTGTGTCACTCCAGTAAACAGAAGAACGTTCTCCATTTTTCGAGACTATTCTATTTACAAAGATAATATTGCTCTAGAATCCTCTAGATCTAGATGATTGCAAGGCGAGGGAAGAGTAAACAAAACATGCCAATTATTGCTTTCGGAAGTTATTACTGACACAGTGCATAAAGAGAACGAATTCTTCCTCTGACATTTCATAACAGTATAGTATGTGATCACTGCTCTATAAACTTCATTGATAACATCCTGAATTATGAATTATTTATTTCAGTTTCCATCCTTCCAACCAGCACACCTAAAACTTCAACTTCAACTGTAGGCTCAACAGTATTATTGCAACACAAAACGATTGTCCCAATTCCAGGACTTAACACGTTCACTCCCACTCCATGATGTTTTCTTGCAAATATAGACAAGGTTACACATGTTTGTGCCATATGGTTCCTTACTGCACCCTTGTGGCTAGTCGACATCATTTAATTACCCCGGCGGCACAAATATGTGCCACTGACTCTATAGACGGTCTGTAGAGACGTCACTTGTGCCACTTGGTTATTGGCTAGGTTGATTGAAACTTCAAAAATTTATAGTATAATGTTGGCACTCTTCTTATTGCTTCTGTCTGTGATCTCTATGCCCATAAAACTTAGCAGAGCATAGGATTGCTCTGTCTTATTGGTTTCTAGGTAGAAACTACCAACTACGATTTGAGATCAATCTCACAGTTTTATTTCCAGTAATTCCTGAGTTACAGCTATTTCAGTATTGAAAAATCGTTATATTCATGGTGGGAATTTGACATACGGTATTACATTATAAATGTGGACCACCTCAATGAGCTGAGAAGAATGAGCTATGTGGGGTGCAATTGACCGTTAAAAGGCGGAGGGGGATCCGACGTTGGGGGACCGAGTGGGCCCCCTCTACCCCCTGACCATATTATTAAAAAATTCAGACTTATACTCAGCACCTTAAATACATTTTTTTTTTTTTTTTAAATAACTACTATGTGTTTGTAACTAGGTACTAAGTCTAATTTGCCTGTGCTATACATACCCTTGACTGAATATAAAGTAATTTCCATTCAAATAATATAATAGCATTTTCAAAGTAAATATATTTTCAATTCAAATGTCCTTAAAAATGAAAAAAATTATAATTATTGTTATGGACCTAGCGGCACCGATATGTGCCATCTAAAAATTCACCCAAGAATTGAATAATTGATTGATATTCAAATCCATAAATATCTCACTACTTTTGCGATAGTAGATTCAATTTTAGCAATTCATCAATGGCTGAGTAGAAAGTAAGAATTTAGAAAACCTGATTTCTAAGAACATAGTAATTTATAAGAAAACCTGAGGTACATTTTAGGTGTGAGACATATAGTATGCCAATAATAACAACGACCGATTAGTTGAATTGATGAATTTACAGAATAAAAAAAACTTATTTCAAGAGATGAATTGGATGAGCTTCATTTGTTTCTTTGTAGATACGCAGCTCTTGAAGGTCCATTTTTATCGGAAAGGACTGTACGTCAGCTAGTCGTGTTAGTCACACGTAGTTAAAAATAAGGAGGCTGTACAGGGCGGTTTATACACGAAATTATGTGTGCTGTCCCCCCCCCCCCCCATACCAACCACACCATCCGTCCGCCTCCAACAAATACTACTTTTTTTAGCAACTCCAAATCTTTCTCAACGTCTGCAGAGGAAGCTCAACAACAAAGGAGTTAACTTCGTGTTCAACTTAGCATTCATGATACGTGTCCATAATGGAAATACACTAAATGCGGATTTGGATAAATGGATAGCGGATAGGGCAGGAATACACTAAATTTGATGATTTTGATATAAAAAACTATTTCGAAAGTATCAATATGTGGTGTATTCCTGCCCTGTCCACTGTCCGTTTGTCCAAATCCGAGTACTGTAGTTGGAAACTGAGGCTTTACAGTTATTTCATATTATATCATATGTATATTCCGAGTATGAGATACAATATGAGAAAAGTAGTAGTAGAGCAGAACAGAAGCTAACACATTGGGTCGTATTATGATCAGAACATTAACAAGGGGAAGGCAAATTATGGGTCTTCCGTACAAAACGAGAGTCCGGATCCTCTCACGAAAATTCTTTTTAAAATAACCTCTCTGAAACAGCATATTGAGAGTTTCTGGACATAAATCCTTCCATTTTAACGCAAATTACGGAAAAAGTGAATTCTATCATCTAGTGCTAGAGAGCTTGAGTCATCGCCAGTAGGGAGAGAGTTCGGACCCGGCAAGTCCACTAAATAAAACCCTGCACCGCCGCTTGTTTCACAGGCCTAATTCACATCTGATTTCAATTCACCAACTCAAACTTGAATGCACCATTAAATTGACTATACAAATCCAAGGCCGCTCATACCTTGTCATACTGTATTAAAGAAAAGTGCTCTTTCAATTTTGATGAAATATAATGACGGTCTGACTACGAAGGTCCTCCCTAGAAATTTGATTTATTTAATTAAACTGTATTTTGAACGTTTCTCCGCGTAAACTATTCTATTAATCCCACATTATGGGTAAAGTGAATTCTATAGAGTGTGAGTCATCGCCAACGGTACGGATCCGCGGACCCTACCCTTGGCTATGACCCTGTACTGAACCAAAATCTCATGATTTATAAACACATCGATTACATCAAGTGATTATTGATCACACAGACCAAGACTGATTCTCCGAACTTAATCTATTGAAAAATGGCATGTGAAACTGTGTTCCTCACATGGCATTTCTCACTTCTATTTTCAAAAATTGTAAACTATCTTCAATGCAGAAGGAAACAAATCTGTGGCAAATAGATGTTATATTATATATATATAAGATACAAAAATGAGTGCCGTATCAAATCCTCAGGTTACAACAAAGAGTTTCCTGTGAGTAACACCAACTTCGTTAACCGGCTGAAGACTGAAGAGTTGTCAACACACACAACTAAAGCAATTCCTATTCAGTCAGCCACCAGTTCAACATACGCATACGCATGCGCTCTAGTGCGCTCACACACAAACATGCTGTAGTCTACAAGTCGACCGATTTCACGCACATAAACAGAATAAAGGAGGGAGGAGGAAGAGTAAACGTAGGTGGAGGAGGATGAAGCTGAGGACCGCGAAGCCGCAGACTGAAGATGCTGCAGAACTGAATTATCACGGATGCCGGCCGGCATTTCTCACCTTGCTACTTGTTTTGTTAGTGGTGTTGTCTCCCATGTTGATGGTCGATGCAAAGATGCCAGTATTTTTTATTTTTTTATTGCGGATGATGCTCACATGAGTCTGGAGACTTGTGCGTGGGTAATGAGGTGGATGGATGAATGATGAGAAACATCCATGGCTGAATGAGATTTTAACCCAAGGCTGCAGGGAACGAAGCCAGCCAGAGCCTTATCTTATCACAGACAAGCGCTCCAACTAACTGCGCTACCAGAGCCAGCACAACTCCATCATAAATAATAGAAAAATCTTGAAAGTTGTAAATAAGGATTCACTATCTGTAAATGATAAGATGTGTAGGACCCATTGCACTAAAACCACCTTAACTAGCGTTTTTGGGGTAACAAGGGTTGAACCTTTAAAAATTAGAGCATTTGAAACCGGGAGTATAAGGGCACTGAATAATCAATGTTGGGACTCCTTTCCAAAAGGATAATAATATTATTTAAAACAGAAATTTCAACACTGATATTCCTTTTAAAACATCAGCATCATTAATTCTCCAATATCCAGCACTGTCCACCTGCACACTCTCAAACTTTTGTCAACTTTAATCCAGTGTTTGGCAACAAACATGGAGAAGCGTTTACTGTAGTCTATAGTAGGGCTCTAAATTCCCGGCTAGGCCAGAATTTTTCCCGTTTTCCATTACAAATTAGATAACATCCGTTCATACAAACCTTTTTGCCAGTGAGCGTTACTACAAACTGTTATACGAACGTGTGAAAGTGATAAACGCAGTATATTGTGACAGATATCAGGCCCGTATATACAGTGACAGACTGAGCTTCATAAGTGTTTCAACTTATGTTTAGACGTTTCTTTCTGAATTATTGAACAGTTATTTGTTAAATATTTGGTCAGCCTATTAACAATGAGTGATTAATTGTGGAACAGTAATGTAGAAAATTCATTATTAGCTGAACATTATTAATTTATTCGTTTCTGATTGATTTATTTTTTGTGACATAACAGATTAGTGCGAGTAATTTGTGTGAATAAAGTGCAAGTGTTAATTTAAAGAGTTGTCAGCATTATTTTAGAGATAGAACCTTTAACACAATAATTATTGATTTAAAAAATCAATCAATGGATAATACAACAGTTTAAAATCTAAGATTAGAGGTCACATCATAGTAATTCGTGTTCAAAAATCCGCCACTTCAACCATCTCGACTGTATCAAATTGTAGAATAATGATGGTTTGAAATGAAAGAGCTGTACAATTTGTCACAGAATCCCTTATTCTATTGAGATGAAAGGCTAGTTGGTTTTTGAGAAAGCAGAGGCATTTAGCAGCGTAAAGCAATAAAACGGCGACTGTTTTACAACTGGCCCCGCACGCTTCTGGACGTTCGCTCCACAGCCTACTAGCAGCTAGGCAGGCAAAGGCAGGGCGGTATAGTAACTATTCCGTCCTGGGCACAAGCACAACAACCTCAACAGACCACAGACCAAGAAGAGTACGGTGCTCACAAACGAAGAACAAGCACCGAGCACCAGTGAGTGCCAGCAACAATAAACGTTAATGAGTCGAAGAAGCAAGGGCTCTTTTCTGTCGATACTAACCGGATAAGGAGGCTGCCAACTTTTTACGACGATGCCATCGCTAAAAAGGTCGCGCACCGCGCACCATGGGAACGGATGGATGCACTACAAAGGCCAACAAACGTTGGATCTCAACCTACGCCATATTAACAATTTACCCCAAGTTGTACAGGCAATTTGTAAATCAAGTGGTGTGCAGAGTTCCGTCCATAGATTACTCTTTTGATGGCTATCGTGCGCTATTGAAACGCTGGAATTGTTATTGATGGTTCGATGATAAAAGCTATATTTATTCCTTTCAACAATATGCAGTGGATAGATATATCGTAGTACATAAATATTTCAGAAATTCTAGGAATAAATTGATTACATAAGTGATTCTACTTTTTGAATCACTCTCTAAATTTAATACAAATAATGCCTTTAAAGAATTTTTGTACAACTGTCATGGATTATGAAATTAGCAAAATGGAAATTTGTTTCACAATAATTTTTACTATCAGGTTATTTTAGTCTCTACAAGCTTTGACAACATTCTCTAAAACATAGGGTGGGCTGATAGAATTTGCATGATGCTATCCACAAACATTGCTCAAATAAAACCAAATTTTGTGTCAAAATTTTTATTCCCCCAAAGATAGTATTTTATCTAAGATGAATAAACATTAACAGAACTATGACTTAACTGAGAATATTTGTTATTTTCCAAATAGTCCGAATAAGAAAAGTGTATTTCTTAAAGGCGTTTTGAGGTATTCAGACGGAAGACAGTGTAGAGTGCAGGATACTTCAAATAGGCGAAATATGAAATGTTTACTACAATCTTGATTTCGACCGCAACCCGGCGATAAATACAATCAATAAAAACATCTAGTTTAAATTCCAGTTTTTTCATGTTTACACGAATGAAGGGGGAAGGAGGCAGGGGGAAGAGACACCCTTCCTCACCTTTACAACAACAGCACGTTAAATAGATCGTATCTTTTGCAGCTTTGAACAACCGGCTCTGGCTCTGGTCCTATGCTGTAGCTGTGATGGCACGACTGGGTGGATGGGTCCACAAATTAGACCTGATATAGAGGGCCCGGAGCAAAGACCCCCTCCCATCCGAAAGCGTGAACCTCAGTGGGTAACACCCGCGTCCAGAAAGAAACCACCACATGCCATTACGGGCTACGTTATCTTCTTACAAACACAGACAACACACACAGCCTCCTAACCTTGCACGATCGACTTAAATCCCCGGGCGCCTCACTGAAACTCCCCTCCCTCCCCACCCCCGCCAACCACAACCATCTTCAGCCACCTTCAACGGCGCTTTTTTCTTGCTCTATCTTACGCACCTTGTTAATCGACCTGCTAGACTCTAGCCGTCGATCTCATTCACCCATCACATTAAAGCACATCCTCCCCAACCCAACAACCTTCTTGATGGGCGGTTAAATCAAGTGCAGTCACCTTGGATCTTACAGAAAAAATCACTCTCCATAGTTATTTGCTTGAGTAGTTCTGGATGAAAACTTCGACACCATAGACACATATTGAAAAATGAAAGTTGGTTCCAATTAACAGCTTACAGACTACTCATACAATTTCCATCGTATTTGATTGAATTATATATTTTATATATTGTTCTATTAATTATATAATCTTTTAATATGAACAATACATTATTTAAAATTTAAGATTAATGAACAAAGGATTTCGAATTATGTACAGATGATACAGAATACTAGCCAACAGTAATAGCCGAATACCATCAATTGGATACATTAACAATCTATTAGCGCCCTTAAGCTACATAAAAAGATCTTGAAAGAGCATCAACAAAGTACCTTCTAACTATTTTAGATAATAGCAATTTTAATGAAATATAGTCTTCGATCAGCAGTCATCATGAAATAATTCTGAATTATTGAAGTTCTTAACTTGCAAGCTCTTAGCAGTCTTAGGACAAGTTTCTCGATAAATTTTTAACAGTTTACAAAACAATGATGAATAATAATTCATGATGTAACAATCGAAAATACAAATATTTTTCGACAATACTAGAATAATTTCATTTCATAATCCATCATCCATTGACCACCTATAAAAGGGGCATGCGGATTCGTCAAAATTATTATTCACGTCTTTAAAAAATAAAAAACAATTAAAAAAATAATAATAACAATAATAGACATAACGTATTGATGAATACGGTGAACAACCGTAATCCGTATACACTAATATGATCGGTGGTCATAATGAGCACCAAATTCCTCAGTTGAGTACGCACATATATCTATTAATTCTTTTTTCAATTGTACTCTAAACTGCCTTCCCATTAGCTGTTTTAAACGAACCGGTAATATGTTGTACAACCGTATTCCTGAGCTTTTAACGCCTTTTGCATATAGATTTGTATGGTGAGCATCATCCCTCAAGAGGTGTCTGTACCTTGTTTCATAATTATGAACTAAGTCACCTGTGTTGAATCTATTTTCGTGCTTTTTTATAAAACAAAGTATCTCGAGGATATGTAGACTAGGTAGAGGAAGGATTTTTAGTTGTTTGAAAAATGGGCGACAACTGGTTCTGATTGTCTCACCCTCCATCACTCTTATCGCCCATTTCTGCAGTCTAAATATCTCGATGATGCTACTCGAATTCCCCCAGAAGACAACTCCATATGATAATAGGGAATGAAATATTGCAAAATACACCTCTCGGAGAGCCTCCTTTTTGAGAATCGATCTTAAGTTCCTGATTGCAAAAATTGCTGAATTTAATTTTTTCTTAAGTTGTGTTAAATGAGGCTTCCAGGAGAGCTCAGAATCTATGACTAATGTCTCAGAATAATGTCAACGTCGTGGAGGTTCCAAGTTTTAGAAGTTCTTTTAGGTTCAATAAGTACTTGTTTTTAAAGGTTTGCAAAAACATAAATTATTTCAATAGTTCAAGTCTATTTTATAGGGTCGTTACAAAAAGCAGGGAAAATGACAAAATAAAGAAAGGTTAATGAATAGATTTCAGTCAAAAATACTAAGAAATAGTGACATCAATCTTTGTTTAGGGGTTGGTAGAATGGTAGAATAGGACATAATGCCGAGACAGGTCCTACAGAACATGTGCAAAGTTGAGGGGGTCCAACCAGCAATTTGTAACAGGAGTAGAGGACTAATAAATAGTGAAAAGATTGGAGGGGAGTTAGATGAGAGGAGAAAAATAAGAAGGTAGCATTTTACTGACACGCATCATGAGAAGGCAGTCGACTGAGGAGCAAAATAAAGTGAGAGAGTGAGTGAGTGAGTTAGAGAGTGTGTTTAAATGATAGAGGGGTGACGTAACGTTGGTGGTCAACAATCTACTGAGCTGGAGTTCCCCTCAACTTGACCACACACTGCAGAGGGTCCATGAGACGACGTCAAACGTCTTGAACTAGTAATATCTAATGGGAGGGCCACCAAAACTAACAGAATGATAGGGGGTTCCCTCCTGTCCATTCGCAACAAATAGATTGATGCCTCAAGAAATCGACTGACAACATTCCTATCGATGATTCCCCTACAAAAGTAAACAAAAGATATCTACAAAGTAGGTGTCTCCGAATGTGTATTGTACTCCCAAAATGAGACTCAAATTTGATAAGAAAGAGATAGAAATTCAACATTTTCGCGAAAGACTTCATTCTCAACAACAAATTTAATCTTGATGATTTTCTCTTTTAATAATGAAGATTCTATATGCTTAAAAGGATGACAAGCTTTAGTAGGTAAGCGTTAGTGAACTGGAATTTAGGAACAACTTTCCCGAAAGGCTGTTTATTATAAACAATACCGTCATATAGGAATTAACTGCTAATGCTAATGGACAGTTCAATCAATGAATCTGGTGAAAAAAAATAAAACAAAATGGCTCAAATTATTGCCAACAAACATCTCTGTAGGGAATGAACATGAACAAATCAAAAAAAAGTTATAGACATTAAAATATCAATGGGAAAAATAAGTTTTTAAAATGAGAACAAGATTTTTGTCAAGTCTGCTATTTACGTCAAAAACTTAAATATAATCTTGATAATTAAGAGAATCAATCATTTAAATCCTCTTTAATAGAATAAAGCGCATAAGAGTAGGCTACCAAGTACTGTAATAATTCTTCTGCAGTTGTAGAAGTACAGTACAATATGTCTACATTATTGTGCATACGGAAAACCATTCACTTGGAGCTATTTTGTAGCCTATGGAACATGGGAACTCCATTGATTATGGAGAAATCATCAAATTATCAAGTAAAATGTTTTCAATTTTCAATGATTTGATTTTAAGATAGTGATGTTAAATGGAAAATGGATCACTCATTTTAATCACTTTTACAAAAATTCATTACTCAATCTTCACGTGGAACAATACAATTCATACATCCACACACAGAAATGCCTACCCAAGGGCAGTCCCAGGAAGGGGGGGGGGGTTCATGACCCCCTCCAATCGGAAATTTACTGGCGATAAAGATAGATATTTATTTGTTTCTTGCCACTAGGCTTGTCGCCTTTGGTGACATACATATTGAATTATACAAATGCAGATAAAAAAATAATAATAAAACAGATACATGGAACATAAAAAAAAATTAATAAAACTTGTTACAGGTTACAGGTGTATAGGTGTAAAACCTGCAGTGTTACAGGGAGTGTAGTAGGAAGGGGCAAACTCGCAAAAAAGGTCAACAAAACCAAAAAACCAACTGCGACCCCCCCCCCCCCCCCCTCTAAACGCCGGAGCTGGGACCGCTCCTGCGCCTACCGAAATAGAAAGTAGACTATCATCTGGCAATGATACCGAATAGAAAAAAAGGAATAGTTCCAGGAAAAACGAACGACAGAAAAAGAAGAAATCACTCTAGTGGAGTCAGAGTGAATAGAGAGGCCACACCCAAGAGCCAAAAACCAACAGGACAAACTCTGCTTTCGAGTATTAGTATAGTGTGAGTGCTGCGCTGCTCGGATTGGAACTGAAATGTATCGGTCGTAAATGTTGAACTGTCACCTTGGTTTGCCCATAGTTCTCAACTGGCTCACTCCTCCAACTTCATAAAAAGTAAAACCATTATTCAAATTCAAGAATAAAAGCCAAAATACTACTGAAATAGGAAGAATGAAGTTGGAAATGGAGTTTGGAAAGGAAGTGAAGTTGGAAAAAGTAGAGTTTTAAAAAGTTATAAAAAGAAGTCGAGAATTAATAAAAATTCGTGATTTATTAGTGATAACGTTCTGAAGTAAGAATACAGTGTGGTATTTATGATTCATACATCCCCTTGAAACAATACTATCCTGCAGGCTACAAACTCAATAATTAAATTAAAATCACTCAAATTTCTATTCTTCAGTAGAGAAAAAATTACTTAGTAATGTAAAAACACTAAAATGCAATACTGGAGAAAATTATACATTTCGAGATAAAAAACCAATACTGTAATTTGATTAAGAAAAAACAAGGTGGAATCAACATGTAATTTATGTTCAATCAAAAATAAAATAAATGCAGTCATGCAGGACAAAAGTTTGTATTATTTTTTGTTTTGATTTTCTCGAATTTTGGCGAAAAAATAATTTATTTTGATTACTAAAATTTAGGGAAATCTTTCAATTAATTAATAAAGGTTTAAATACCTGCGTTTTGGTATCCAATAATTATTTGTTCACTACCGGTTTCAACCCTTCCATGGGGTCATCATCAGGTGGTTACAGACGTATATGATGACCCCATGGAAGGGTTGAAACCGGTAGTGAACAAATAATTATTGGATACCAAAATGCAGGTATTTACTGTAGTTTTCATATAACTTGGCAGCAGTATGCTGGGTTCAGATGTAGCATGTTCCATCTGCTACACGCTGCCAAGTTATATGAATACTACAGTAAACCTTTATTAATATTAACTGGTATCTGGAGGCTAAAGAATCCAATATGAAAATCTTTCAAGACTAGAAGGTTCTTCTTCAAGGTTGAAAAATTTCAATTATAAAGTTCCAAACACCATTTTTTCAATTCAACAGAAAACACGGAATGCTTAAAATCAGAAAATAAATTTACATGGAAAGAAGAATCTAATTTTGGCAAGCTGAATACTTACATCGACGCCAGTGATAAGAAAAAAGTCAAGAATTTTGCTTCCCATTTGAAACCACTTGAACGAAGCTATGGAAGACGGATGGTGATTTGAAAAGTAAAAGCTATAAAAGATGATTAGATAGAGAGGAGAAAGGGAAAGAAGTGGGTAATCGATACACAAGTTAAGGAGCAGCAGCCAATGATTTGACGGTGGAGATTATTCAACAGGACCAAGAAGCCGCTAGCACTCATTAATACAAATTAGAAGCGAGCGGTTGCCGGGTCTGACGCTGGCCGCTCGACTACACGCCCACTATCACTATATATACACATATAAATACTGTGAAAGAATCCTGCTAAATCTCCCGACAATTTCTACGGCTTAATAAACACGATATATTTATTAATGCCTCATTTTTACAGCTGTATAATAAATTTTCAAATGCTCTGGATGACGACGGACAGGGTGACGAATAAGATAATGAATGAACAGAATGAGCTACAACCTGACTCTCGTTCTATCATTCATTCCCTGCTTTCTTCAATTTCTATCCCATCATATATGTTTCTCAGTCTCTATCACTCATTTTCTATCTTCATCAGTCTTTCTTTTCTTGTCACACGTTTCTTATACCACTCTCTATCAACGCTCGTTTAGAAATTCTCACCATTTCTGTCTCACTCGCACTCTTTCTCTGGATCACAACCAGCGCGTGAAACCGGTTCGGGCGTTGGAAGGTCGTCGTCGGATATCGCGTTACCTCGTTTACGTTAGCGTCCGCAGGGCCTGGGCCCATCTTGACACGCCCGTGGGCTCGCTGCTGGACAAGGACGCATTTGGACAACGAGTCTCCCTCTTCCGACTCCTCCTCACTCCTCACAAATAAAATCACACTCGACCAAATCCGGTCGTGTAGATAATCTGATTTGAAGTGCGCCGTAAATATGAGTCCTCATCAGTTATCGCACAAAAATAAGAGCCAAAAAATAATAACATTCTGATACAAACTGCCGATTGATGGTAATGTTATTGGGGAGAGAAACATTTTGTCATCAATTTAGACACAACTTCTATTTTTATGTGCACAACTTTAACAATAGTTTTTTTTATTAACAACTTCGCTTTTATCACTTGAAGGAATAATTACAGTATTATGTAGAAGAATGTAGAATCTGTTTTTTCAGTAACTGGATGAAGTAGATGAAAATCTGTTTTTTATTGCTGATGATGACGACATAATTCCGAGACTTGTGCGTGGGTAATGAGGTGAATGATTACACATAGATGCCAGACGGAGGAGCGGGAATCGAACCAGCGACCGTTGAAATGACAGCAAGCTGAAGTGCGACGCCCCAACCAACTGCGCTAAGCGGCCCGCCAATCTTAGTTTTACCGGACAAATTCGCATTTGAAGTTACTGAATAATTTAAATGCAATTGAAACAATATTTAGTATAGAAAAATCTGGAAGTAAGACTTGATGGGATTAAGTTGACTTTAATCACCCTATCAAAATTAGCATTGCGGAGAGGAGATCTATTGAATTTTTTTCAAATCTTCAGTAATGAAAACGATAATGATGATGGAGAAGAGGAAGAAAATTTTACTCAACGCTCAGTACCTCCACATACAGAACTCCAGTACAGCACACAGAGAATATATTAATTTTATCAGCAGCACAAATTACTGACGAACTACAAAACAAAAATACATAAATAAAGCAAAATAAAGTATTTGTTTTTCATTTTTTAAATTTATATATGACCATACTGTATAGTAATTGATAGACTATTAGATTTAGTAATACTGACATGTCACCAATCATATGAGTGAAACTCAAAAATTTGATGTACTGTAATGTGACGATGAATGAATGAATAAATAAATAAATAGTATAAACAGCATTTCCTTTGTAATATCAAGGGTTGCATGTTGACAGGAAGACGTAAGTGTGCAGCGTGACAGAGACTCTTCTTCAGTCAATTCCCATTATTACAAAAGGAACTCACATAATTGAAATATTCATTGAAAAAAAATATATAAACTGAATTGGCAACACTTTCTTATTCCGGCAACTAATCTAAAAACTTTTAAAGCTTTCTATTGTCATTAGGTTTTTGAGAGAACTAGCTCAAGTGAAGGTTCTGATGTGCATTGTGAGTTCTAGTCGACTATGTTCGAATGAGAAATGATAGTGGAATGGAGGAAACTAGCAGCAGCTCGGCCAGGTTGTACTCTATTCGTCTACGAGAAGTGAGTATTTTTCTGTAACTCGGTATTTCTCGACAGCTACTTTGGCAACGACGAAGACGCCGAGTGCCGGCGAAAGGCGTTCAGCCGAATATTCTCAGGAAGTTTTGTTTGGCAAGAGTTGCCAGCAACAACACGTCGCGACGCGTCTGCCCAGTGGAGCTAGCTAGCTGTTTGGCCGTTGTTCGTTGGCACTGTCGACTTTATTTTCTCAATTAATGTTAGAATACTCTTTTAATGCTTGCTGGTGTCGTTTCTTGACGTGAAAAAGAACAAAAGATCTGTCCACTATGGGTAGAAATTATAAATTAAATTTACTCACATGAAAAAAAATGAAAACATAATAAAAAAATAAATAAAACAAAACTTTGTAGATCAAGATCGTGGTAAGGTGTGGTCATGAAAAATCCTTCTACAGTAACTATGGTTATCCACTTACTAGGGAAGATGATTTAATTTGGATCATCAGTCGTTCCAAGATCGTGTGAAAATTAAGTGCTATCAGTGAAAACTATTATTCTGTTTTTTAATTAAAAAATGTTGTAGCTGAGAAAAAATTACAATAATTATAATCAAGAAAGAATAATAAAAAACAACGTAGAAATATGAAACTCTTCATACCAAATTTCGTGTAGGTTTCATAATTCCTCGGGAACAAACAATAGATATGAGGAGTGAAAAAATAAATCAATTAGTAGATGCTTTACTGAGAATATCTTACTTTCTTGTTAATGTTCTAATTCATGTAGAAACCATTACATATGTTTTTGAAAATTTTATTAAAGAATGAAATTATTCTGGTGCTTGGACTAGGATTGAACCAAGCTAAGAAATAAAAATCATTGATTTATTCAACTGGAGAAATTAAGCTCAAATTTAGTTGAATGTAATTCATTTCAGCCTTTGAGAAGAATTACTGTACTATGAATGCGTAAGGCATTATTACTTGGCTTTTTGCATTAAAATGTTGTGTTGAATGTATATTAATTTGTGGTATTTGTTTAATATTTTTGCGCATTTTTCACAAAAAAATTATTAAAAATACATCTTATAAAGACTGATCCTATAACTATGATTGCCGAAACCAAGGAAGGAGAAGGTTTGGAGATAGAATGGTATGTGTGAAAGTATTACAAGGATTGGCACAATTTGTTTATCTTTTGGTGCATGATACAATATGTTAGAGGGAGGATGAGAACCGGAACGAAAAGAGGAATGTGGAAAAGCAAACAAAAGTTGAAGAGAGAATGAGAGTGAGAGGAAGAATAAGAGTGCATGAAAGAAAGACGAGGAACACGCTACGCTTACAATAGCTGGGAGATAGCATGGAAAAGGAGACAAGAAAAAAGAAGTAAAGAAGGAATGAGGAGGGTCGCGTTGTAGTTGATGAAAAAAGAGAAGGAAAACGCCCGATCAGGCAACACTGTAGGAATGCCAGAGAGCGACTGAGAGAAGTTGATTGGGAGGCAACGGGAGATGATGTTTTCGGTGGGCACATTAGAATATACGGGTACTGCGCCAAAGTGGTAGTGGTGTGCGCATTACTCACGCGGGTAACACACGCATGCACGCGCATTCACACTCTGCCCTCTCACTTTGTTGTAGAAAGGATAGGAGCAAGAAAGTGAGACAGAATGAGGAGAGACAGCGTTGCCTAGTTAGCAAGGCGCAGCCCTGATCTCCAACATACAAGGAACAGATGGAACACAGAAACAAGATAGAAGAGGAGCTTGGATCCAGAATCAGCCAGATACCCATTCGTAACAAGGGAGGGGG
This sequence comes from Conomelus anceps, assembly GCA_948455865.1. NCBI lineage: Eukaryota > Metazoa > Arthropoda > Insecta > Hemiptera > Delphacidae > Conomelus > Conomelus anceps. Next base: position 75,043,817 of record OX418216.1, on the reverse strand, counting down.
GTCGGTACTCCCGCCTGCTAATTGCTTCCTAGCACAACCTGTTATTATTTTAACATGATTTAACGCATTATAAATTGTTACAAACCAAGACTGAACTGAACGAGCTAGCGCGCCAGTACGGGGCCGAGTCGTTGTACATGTCAGACCCTCTTTGTCTTCATTCTATCAGAAGCTCTCGCTATGCTTGGAGAACAATACAAAATGCCACAGACATAGCAACTTGCGCGCAAAAGATGCTCCTTGCAGCTGATCTAAATATCGCGATATTAGCAACATAATGCGCAAACAAGTTCTAAATGCAGTCTTATTATTTTTCATTCTCATTATCCCCAAATGTGAGCGACAGGCATGAACAGAGCGGGAGAGAGAAAAAACTTCACTTTTTTCTTTTATGAGATGTGAGGACCTTTTTTGAAGTAGTATTCCCATAATAATATCTTAGTTAATAACCATCCCACCGCTAAAAAATCTGGGTTCGCTTCTGGTGTATTAGATACACTTTTTGAGCGATTAAAACAACTATCCTATAAGTTTCATCTTACTAGTTTTCCCATACTGAGATTTGTATGACTGAGAGGGCTTGAAGGCCCAAAACTGAGTTGGTGGATTTCAATTGGAAACTAATCCTTTATTTCAAATATGTAGCAGGCAGACAAGAAAACTCAATAAGGACACTTCTATGCAGCTGAATAATATTAATAGGCTTAAAAAGAAAAACAATTTAAAAGACAGAGATATATATGTTTGAATGTTACTGATTTTGTAGACATTTTTTGAATTTCGGTTTGATCATAATTTTTAATTGTATGATCATAAGTAGGTTTAAGAATAATCATATTCATTGCCAAACATAGAGCTTTCACTGTTTTGAGTGTCCAGCAATCCTCATTATCACTCTTCTCACCATTATAAATACTCTTTGGAAAAGAAAATGTAATTTTGCATCTTCTATTGATTATAATTTATTATTTATTTTTTTTGAATTTCGGAATGTCATTCTGCTATATTTTTGGTTCATGTCTTCAAGTTCAATTTTATGTAGGCCAAATGCAAAAATTCAATATCAGGTCCTCCGTTCCAAAGCTTATGCCGAACATTCCCATTATTTCCAGTTTCCGTCTCAGATGTACTCAAGTCAACAGGGTGGTCCAGCTTCCCTTGTAAATTAATTTCAAGCACTAATTGTCTGAGTCCCAACCCAGTAGAGAAAGAGAAGCGGTTTGCCGGAAGTGGGACTGGGAGCCCGCTCTGTTTCCTGTGCTAGAGTAAATATTCTCCTGCTCATTCATTCTCTCTCTCACTCTCTCTCTCTCCAACTGCTACTTGGGTTAGTGTGATCACTATCAGCAGTACATTTGGAAGCAACCCTTCTTTTCTGAACCAGCACATTTTCAAAATCTTCAGAAATTACAGAAATTTTAATATAATCAACTATCAGCTAATTAACAATTATAATTAAGTCTGATTCCACGATGTAACTGTATTTTTAGAAAACGATATGAAATATGAAATGAATGAGCTTAATAACAGAACAATAATTTTTATAAAGACAAAAAATAATACTTAATACGAAATGTTTGACGCTTTCAAGTTTTGAAACGTATGTAGTTTTCAAATAAGGGCCATAATCCAAAAACTACAAAATAAAGCAATTTTGGACTTTTTTCAGGTCAGACAGAACAGCCCTCTGAAAATATAATCTACTACTGCTGCTGCACTGTAACGGTTACAGAAATTACGGAATTATGATTTATTGAGGAAATTTTAGTAGCGTGGAGGGGGGATTTTTTATTTTCTATATATTATAATATAATTTATTTACGAGAAATTTTCTATTTGAAAAAAACAATGATTGTCAATTTATAAAATTCCAGAAACTAAAATTTCATCAAATGCAGTATAAAGAAGTACTTGAAATCTCAATGTAATTGAATTTAGCTAAGTAACTGATATAGGTGGCGCGCCACGAGAATGGCATCAGCTAAAATGTATTATGGAGGCCAGTACATTCTCGTGACGCGCCACCTATAAGTGTTCAGGTTAGGTCAGGTTATATCAGCACTATCAGTGAACTGTTAGAAAAAGTAAAGAATAACACTTTTCTATTATAAAAGCATCAGATACCACAACAGTATGGCGAAACTTCAATACTTCAACAACTATCAGAAAGCAATAATATAGAGTAAGTTGTAAAATATTTTTTAAAAATTCAATATTACGCAGTGTATTTAATATTTTAATATTAAAGAATAATAATATTAATTTGTGTGAATAATAGTTTCATTGAATGGAATTAATAGAAATAAGTTTTACTGATCGCAATAATTTAGTAAGACGGTAGTGACTTGATCCCATTTTATTGGCTCCTAAATGAGAAAAGCCTGTTATCTTGGCATCCGCGCTATCTTGTACATTTTAATGGACACCCAAGTTATCGGTCCATCTCTGATGTCTCTTTGATCGGTCTCTGAGCCGTAGGATCTCTCGTTTGGTCTCTACCCACTGGGCCATTCGATCCTCTTATCTTCTGACACTCGAATTATTTTAGAGATTCATTACAACATGTTTCTCACGGGTTTGCTCATTAATCAAGTCGTAAACACAGGAGAGAATTAAATTTATATCGTCTCCCATTCAACCGTTGTAGTTCTCCATGTAATTGGGATAGGAGGAGGATGAGGGGGTTGAAGAAGAGTCAAGTAGTAGGAAACAGATGAGCTGTCTGTTTTATAACCTCACTCTTGTCTTCTACATTTCAGTTTCGATAATTGAAAATGAAAACAGAATTAAACCAGAAATTATTTTTTATTGTGAAGTGTTTGTCGTGCTTGGAATGCACTTTCAAATTCCATCAGGTGCATTGAGAGTCGAGCGGGCTTAATCTCATCATTAAGGAAAAATTTCATGGAGAAAATGACCGCGTCTGTCCAATCCTAGAGGAGCAACTGTACGAAGCCACAGAAACATTCACCTACTTTGTAAATAATATTTCACCAGTATTGTATAGCTCATTCAAAAAATGTTTAATCACCCGCCATAATCCATCATAGAAGGCTGGTACAGAATCAACTATTTTAAATTATCTCCTCTTTTCATCAACCATCATCATTAAAATTATCATAATTAATTTTGTACAATTCATAATATATATTCTCTGTTTCTGTTTTAATCACATATTGATGCAGAATTTGTATATTTACATGAATAAAGAAATCTAATCTAATCCCCCCTCCCAATGAAATAACGAGCCTCATATAAAATTTAAATTAGGCCAGGTTCACACGAGCTACAATCGCGCGATTGTATTCAGAGCATTAGTGGCAAGAGCAATTATTATTACGATGGGCAACAGCCTCGCCAAAGCAATTATGAATCGCATAGTTGTCGCCGACTTTATTCCTAATGCAAATACAAAAAACATAAAAATGTCAGATTTTCAAGTTCCATGCTACTGTGCTCAGCTTCCTTAAATCCAAACCAACTTCAATTTTTCTCCAATCACTAAAATTAACATTTTTATGCTATAAAATAGATCGACCTTCATGGATCACTTGGTATAACTGCAACTTACGCAATTCAAACAAATATTTTATAAAAATGTTAATATTCATGCTGGAAAAGATCTCAAGTTCCTACGACAGTGAGCTAAGTACACTAGGATTTTAAAAATCCAAAATTTCATTTTTTTTTGCTGCTAGCTGAGTTAAAAACGGTAATGACTTTCACTACAAGCGCGCGATTCTAGTAGAATCGGCTTCAGGCCGGCTACATCACAGTGAAGTGTAGCTCGTGGGAACTGCACAATCGGATCCTGTGCTCTACTAGAATCGAGCAACTCTCGATAATTGCTCTGGCTACAATCGCGCGATTATAGCTCGTGTGAACCCGGCCTTACTTGAACACCAGGGGAAACATCAATGAGAGCATAGAAATTGGGATTCTAAGGTGCTTGCACAGTGAAGCTTCCAATACTCGATGATAATCACGATCGCAGAATCAAACATAACGTGGAAAAGTGGTATTTACGCTGCTCTATATCTGTCCACAATCTGATTTTGCGATGGTGATTGTTCTCAAGTATTGGATGCTCTCCACTGTTCAAGCATTCTTACACTCAAAATGTCGAAAGATAGGAGATTCAATATTTTCAGTGACGTAAAGGTTCATCAATTTCAACTGTAGTTGAATTCTAGGGCTGGAAAGTTTGTTTCTATTTAATTTTATTTCATCTAGGCCCTATGAATAGATAAAAAAAAGTACTGTAGTAGTAAAAACAATCTTGATTAAATATTTCAACATTACATACATTAAAAATAATAATAATTAACTTTATGTATCAAAGGCCTAAGGCCGTCTGCTAGACGAACTAAAAGGACACATTTAACACTATGCCCCATATGACCGAAACCCTACCTAGACCTACACTAAGCGAAACCACCGAACTCAGAGACCTCATCTAAAAATTGACCATTTAGTAAGGGTTTAAGGGCATTATTTGGATTGTTATATGATTTACTGGTATTTTAATTGATCAAGGTTCATTTTTGGAAAAAAATCTCCCAACGGATGTATTTTAAATAAACATAGCCAAAATTTTTGTAGTTCCATTTTTCACTGAGTAATATGATATTAGTAATTGAGAATTTCTAGTGAGTATGAACACTTATTTTTGTGTTTCGGCCGTTTCGCACAGTTGCAGTACTTTATTAGACATGCACTACAACAGTGCGAAATGGCCATAACACATAGGTAAGGTTAGTGATTAGGTTGAGATCATGAAAACATAGAACAAAATAGCTATACATACAATAAATTAATTGTGATACAGATTTCTTAAATTTTCAAGATTTGTTTTCAGAGGTATAAGGTGAGGTTAAGCTCATGCTGAGGTAAGAGCTTGATGGTGAATGATTGTGGCTGCAATAAGTACTGATGACCATGCGTACACTTGTATGTATGTGAGAAGAATATGAGAGAGAATGATTGAGTGTGTGTGAGAGAGAGTGAGGGAGCGAGTGATAAAAAGCAGCACAGGTGAAATAGTGACGGTGGATGGCGAGAGAAGAGGGAGTGAATCACATTGTTGGTTCGATGACGAGAGGAGGGTTGAGGTACAAGTGGGAAGACAGGTAAGTTAGTAATGGGGGGGGGGGGGGGGTGATGCGGATGAATTTACATTTTACCGAGCAGCCGTGTGATGCTCGCTTATCGTGTTTATGAAACCTGTTATTTGAGGCCGTAAAGAAACAATCTAACAATGGACTCGACAAATTAGCAACAAAAATAAGGGGAATAATAAGCGTAACGTAATGGACCACAGCGTCATCGTACTCTCCTATTTAACAGGCCGTGCTTAGCCTTCACCCACAGACAAGGGCCCCGACCTACAGTCACTCGTTTTCTCACAGCTAAAAACACCGGAAAAAGTGATCGCATTTTTCATTCACTTTTCAAATAGAACATTTTCTCAACACTGAAAAATTTCTGCGTGACATTTACAGAATACCGTAATTCTAACAAATCGCCTTTGATACTTGAGTTGTACTTCATTATACCTATACTTTCACTTTTTTTCATTGACAAACACCAAACTCGTGATGTTTTATAGTTTCCAGTATCCAGTTATTTATCTGCTGGCAAATACCTGTTTTTATGTACAGTACTTACTTGAAAATTGTTTGTTTTTACAGTACTTCTTTGTTTCTAAGATATCTCATGGTTTTAAATTCAGTCATTTAATAAATAAGTCAATGAAGTTATTGAGAATATCTCTTTTATTTCAGCTTCTTTTAAAATAATGAATATGAGTTCAGATTTAATATATCAAGATTTAAACCCAAGAATTTCAAAGACTTTCCTAGATCACAGATAATTGTAGAAAATAATAATAATAATAAAGACTGATAGAATAAGAATAGAGATTTTTTCCTCCAGAAAGTAGGTGTTTGACTAAGACAACCATAAAAATACTTAAACTACAACATTTGATGAGGAATCACAATAGAATTGAGCGCTCGCTGAGCGCGGTGTCACGCGATCGTGATGTTCACTGGCTCAATCACAAGCACCCGAGACTGCACTTGGATTGGGAATTGATAATTGATTTTATTGAGCCAAAATAAAATCAATGTAACATAGGCCAAGTCGATTAAACATTGTGAATAACAGTCAACACATTTCAAAAGAAGCATCGTATAGTAAAAATACTAACAAAGATATATGAACTACTTAAGAAGTGATCGTGAGTTTGCTGGAACTGCATAAAACTGTAGCTCCATCATGTATACATACATGTATCCATACATGTAGCCTCTATGTATCGTCATATCAATCACCTCATTACCCATGCACAAGTCTCTGACTCATGAGAGCTTCATCAGCAAGAAAAAAGGTAAAGCACCTTATAATATTAGAATATTTAGAGTTCACCAAATTTCTTCATAAGTAAATTCTTTTAATAGAAGTTGTACAGAGTGAAATAAACGGAAATACTGATGTGCTGCCCGTAACATCGTTTTAGATAATCTACCGTGCTTTTTACGCTGCTTCCTCCAACAATTTTGGAGGTACACTGTAATCTTGGGAAATGTGATTTTTATGATTCAGCTTCTCTCTGTGCATCGCATGAGTTCTTGACAGTAAAAAGTCTTTCCGCTTTTCTTGTTGCGGCCATGAAGAAGAGCTGTACTTTCTTGTTGCTCTTCATCTTTTTGCCGGTAATTTACCAAGAACGAAAAAGAAAAAAGAGTAAACACGCCCGTAAGATCCATAGAGCATTAAGAAGGAGACGCATATGAAAACAGGAATATGATGAGCTTCTTGTTGATCTTAGAAATCACATCATAATCCAATTTTCTAAACAAAAGACGATTCTGTGTTTAAACAAGATGTACTGAAAACTTTTCTATTTTAATGTATTTTACACCAGTTAATAGATCCATACCGATAACTGCTTTTATCTAGATTTGCAAACATGAGCCCCCATTTATATTCAAATTCAAATTTCTTTATTCCGATTCACAAGTTCAAAAGATCAATACAACAATGCAAATATATCACAAAATGGTCAGAGATCAACATATAAGATAAACAAAAAAAATACTGAATAATATATTAAATGAGTTAGTAGAACCCCTATGAATTCATTTGTATGATATATCACTAATTAATACCTATACCTAGTAGTGTGAATCAGAATAATGTAGACTACTTGCTGTAAGCATAATGCTTAACGTCTGCAAATAGGAATGCATATTAATATCAAATATAATTTATAATTGAAAGAGCTGGAGAAAAAAAAGGAAAAAAAATATTGTAATGAAACACACACACACACACACATTCACTCATCTTCCACACTTTTCCAATTTCAGCTTGATTTCTTGAGTTAATGATTGCCACCATTATGATGAAGTTATATCAGAAACTAAGAAATAACAGTAAATAGAATCTCTAAACAATCAGGCATAAGATTTCGGAGCCATCTAAGAATGTGAATCTTAAAAATGTTTCTGTTTTTTATCCTCTTTGCCTCAAATGGTACATTATTAAAAAACTTAGGACCAAGAAATACAAAAGATTTCTGGAAACAAGTGGTATACGACTTGGGAAGCCTCAGTAGATCAGATGTCACTCTCCTGGTATGATAACTGTGAGCATCCCTGAACAGTGCATGACCACAGTTTCCAGACATAACATAAAACATATACAAAACTTTAAAAACAAATATATATCTCAAAGGCAAACATTTAAGATCCTGAAAGATAGGATAGGAATGCTCGTATCTACCCGACTTTTTAACAGCTCTAACTATAGATTTTTGTAGGGTTATCAGTGGTCTCAAGTGGGTAATATACGTGGAGCCCCAACAACTTATTCCATAACTCAACTTTGGATCAACCAGAGCAAAGTATAACTGTCTAAGAACGGGTATGGGAAGAGTTTTGTTGAGAAAATAAAATTTTCTTAGGATGCATAGTACATAAGTTTTAACATTGCGTATGTGTTGAGACCAGGTGAGCTTCTCATCAACTGTAACACCTAGGTATTTGATGGAGTCAATTTGACTGACAACTTCACAGTCACAGTTGTTATGCTCACAGACACCATGAAACCTCAGTGCAGATGGTAATCTCCAGGATGTTGACAGTGTAAACAATATATATTTGGTCTTGGACAGGTTAAGAGTTAACTTATTGTATTTAAACCAAAGTAATAATTTATCTAAATCAGTCTGCATCATCTCCTCCACATTAAAACCATCCAAACCACAATATGCAAATGCAGTGTCATCTGCAAATGACACAGGCACACCATAGAAGACACATGAAAAAATATCATTAATGAACACAAGAAATAGCGACCATATATTAAAGTTTTTGCTTGCTTAAAAGGTCATTTGCAAGCTTAAACTTCCACCGAAATTAGAAATTTATATATTCCTCCTAAAACGTGTCATGTAGTTTATAGTTAATAAAATACATTATATTTCTACTTGAATTTGAAATTCTCTAAAAGTTTCTCTCAAACGCAAAGCAAACAAACTATTTTGCAAGTCACAAATTTCTACTTTCGTTTTAACTTTAAAATTTGCAAAACAAAATTGAAACAAACTTTTTATCGCAGATTATAAGTGTGTACCAGGCCATCAGGGCACACTTCATTTACTACCGACTAAAATTGAATTTAAAACGTAATATAAAATAAATTAAAATAAATAATTAAATAATAAATAATATATAGATAAATAATTAAATAATATATAAATAAATAATAAAATAAATGAATAAATAATTAAAGAAAATAAAATAATAAACACAACTGAGTTAGTATAGTTTTAAGGAAATGGTTTAGAAGAAAATAAAGTGAATTTGAAAACCAATGCATCCTAAATATTATATCCGTAAGTTGAAGCACCAGTCTTACAATCGATTACAATAGTAATCATTTTTAATGATCATAACATAATTTGATTGACATTGATTCTCTCTAAGCTCCACCTAGTTGTTGGAATGTGCTTGAGCAGAAGGTTCTTTATACCTGTGATGCATGAATTCTAACTGTGTAAACTTCCCTTATACTCGTAGAGAATTTTACAACAAAGATACTTGATTTGTTTTCATTTGGAGCGAATTAAATATGAATATTTAGCAATTGGGCAAGAGGGAGTCCCAACTGTTGAGGCACACAATGATTGTGCGTGAATGGAGTGAGGGAGTGAGCGGCAGAAGCTGGAATGACAGTGTTTGTTCAACGTGTGGCGGAGGAGCGAGCAGAAGAGAGGTCTGACCGTCGCCGCAACCGCCTTGGCGTTATCAGAGGGGTGGTTGTTGGTTTGATAGGGAAGGGGGGGGGGGGGTGAAGACAAGAGGCGATGGACCTGGTGTCAGTGGGTTCCTGTGGTGGCATTGTCAGGACCAGAAGAAGAAACCGGAGAAGAAAAAGGACAGGAAAAAAGAGGAAAAGGACGGGGAAAATGCAGTGGAGTTCGTCTTGTTAGTGTGTTGGAGGGAGGAGGAGATGGACGATGAAGAAGGGGTCAGCAGACTTTCGAGAGAACTAGTTTGGTTTAACGAGAGGAGAGAAAGACAGTGAATGAAAGGAGCTGCTGCTGCTGCTTGCTGAGACTAAGGAGGCGGGGGCTGAGGAAGGCCCTTGCTCTCTTCGCCTGTTTGAAGGTCGTTGCTGGAATGGAAGAATCATCGTCGACCGCGTGCGAAGAAGAAAACTGAGAGGCCAGAGCTGGAGACTGTGACTGGAGAGCAGAGCCAGAGCATACTAGCCTGAATCCTTCTGAATCAAGCAGCAAGTCCTTCACGGCTTCCCTTCAACACGAACAAAGAACTTCCTCCGCGTCGTCCACCCTCCCAATTTGAAGAAGTCTCACCCCATGCCTCCTCCCACAACCAAATTCTGCACCTGTTGGCGGCCCTCTGTGCACCAACCACCCGCGCAACAGTCCACCAAATTAGGGCCTTTGCCGCGACACTTTTAGCACCTGGTTACAATCAACAGCATCCCTTTCTACACGCACAAAAAACCCACCCTGGAATTACCGTGCCGCTACCTTCCTATTTGCAGGTACAAATGTATAGATACCATCAAATACACACGTACAGATTATACAGTCTTTTGTATCGTCAGGGAAAACATCCATCAGGAGAGGTAGCATAGAGAATGCTTGAAAAAGTTATAGACAGCAAACGATTAGAAGGATCTGATTAAATCTTTCAGTTGTGTCACTATAAGTTGGTAATAATAATAAAATAGCAATCATAAAATAGGTAGAAAATTCAGGAAAACGTTCAGGAGACCGATACAAGTGGTATTTCAGAGTTATAAAACTTACTATTATAATAAACTGTTTTACATAAGATTTTTACGTTTTTTAAAAATAAAGAGGCTCTTTATTAACGAATTTAATAAAATTAAATTCTTTCATTTTATAAAGAATAATTTTTTAACGAGGCTTTTATAAATTGTAATACAATAGGCCCCTGGACAACCATTTACTTACCAAAAACGGGACTGAGATCCGCCCTAGAGACATTCTTATTTGAAGAATAACTTTGGCCCGAAACAACTTTCTCCTGTAACAAACAGAAATTTCCAAATTAATACAATAAAATATTCACGATTTACACAGACACAGTAAAGCCTCCCTATTCTTATGAAGCCTACACAACTTCAGAAGATCAACAATGAATTGAATGCTAAATGTCTACGGTATGGAGAAAGGATCTTGCAACATAAATAATTGTGTTAGTGTATCTTTCAAAGTGAACTCAATTTATTGTGCTTCAGAGTGGAATTTCTTATGAAGTGAAATTATCCTTAGATATGGATTCTTCAGTTGAGTTTTTGGGAAATAGCCTGCTGTATTTTAGTCATAATAAAATAATTAAATGAATGTAATGTTATGCATAAGAAATGTTGAATTCTGAATGTTATAATTTAGAAAAAAATAAAAGAGATAGAAAAATTAAACGAGTTTATCACTCATTAATCGCATTATACTGACCCAAAAACAGTAATGTTTTTCCAAATGAGAATTAAATCAATTGAATCCAAAGAATTTCATGAATGATTTCCATATAATTCAATTCCATGGACTATTTCCAAATAATTTGTTAAATTACTTCCAATTTCCTGCATGCAAGTCAGATTGTAATATTTGTAAAGCACTGAGTTTATCAGAACAGAATGCACATAAAATATAACCAAAATGTGACAATTAGATACACAGAGAGAAAACTCAATGTTTTTTGTCTATAGAGTTCTTTCAATTAGACTAAAACAAAGAAGATAAAGCATGACACAACATAACCCGAACGGCAATAACGGAAGTCAAACAGTCAACAGATAAAAAGGTCACGGACAGACAGTGCGAAATAAACACCGCTCAAAAGAGAAAGAAAGAGAATGTATTGGAGAGCGGACTAGAGATAAGGTAGTTGGAATACCAACAACTATAACAGAGCTGCTATTATAGAACTGTATTACAGCTATCAATCAACTGAATCACGACACGACTGACCAACTGAATAAATGCATAGCGGAATGTTAGGAATTCTGAAAATAGATCTTATCTGATCGAAAAAGATTAAATTCAAGGTAGGTAGTGTACAAGAGTATGAAGTACAAATCCTGTAGGGTGTAGGTTATAAATTGACCTACACTCAATGTTGGGCTATGACATACACCCTACAGGATTTGTACTTCATACTCTTGTACACTAGCATTGATGTTTTTGGAAGGAGTCTGAATATATTTACAGTACATAAATTTACATATGTCTATCTAATCTAAAATGTTTCACATTAAACTGATAAATTTAAAAAAATACTTGAGTAAAAATAAAGTGCCTGTGTAAGTACAATGACAGTTCACTGTCACTTTATTCATAAAAATAAAAAACTATTATTTTTTAAAACTAAGAAATTCCTACATTCATTTTTACTGTAAAGTTCAGAAACAGAGATCAATCCACATTATTACAACATGCAATCGATTAATACTCCAATTATTTCATGATATCTCATCAATTATTTCATATTAATTTGATATAAGTTATTACTCCCAAATATTCAAACAATTTCCTGTCTGAATGATTTCATAATCTGCAACTGCATTCACTTGTAAGTACAATATTTATTTACATACTGAAGTTGTTTAATGGTTAAATATTAATTCAATGTATAATGTTTAAATATTATTGATAAAGGTTTTTCGTCTCCTTCATAACGATCAAGGAGATAGAATAAGCGTATTGGTTGCGATTACCCTATGGTATAGGCCTATGGCCTATAATTACAGCAATTGAAAGGCTTGATTTTTTATATTAATTTATAAATAATTTAAAAGCCAACCTATTTAATTCTTATATGAATGAAATGTCTTGATGGAGTATAAAATTACATTCTATCTTTTACGGAATTGAATTTGTTCAATCAAGTTCTCAGACTTCGGTGTAATTTTCAACAAATATCAAGTTTCCATAGTTTGGAGAAATTTCAACAAATTGCAAAAACTATCACTATATTGTTACTTGTTGTTCAAAGAGATCATACTTATTCAAAGATCATAGAAACCGAAAAACTCGTATTGGTTGCCCTATGAACAACTAATGCTCGATATTATTATTATTTTATTTATTTTTTAATTATTATTATTTTATAAAATAATCCAACCCATTCAACGTCTCCAAATGAAAGGTTGGAGTAGGAAATTAAATTTGTAAATCAATACGGTGAAATTTCCAACAAATTCAAGTTTTTATAGTTTAGAGAAAATTTCAACAAACTGTGAAAATTATCAATCTATATTGTCAATAAAATGACAGCCGAAGAGTGACGACTACCAGAAAGCTTGGGGTCTGAAAAATATGCTTTACGAAATGGAAGACGTCAATGATTTTTTCTCTAGTTTGAATGTTGTTTGTATAATCAGTCTCCAGGGCAATGTGAGTTGACGGGCCAAGGCTATCATATGACTGACAACGACTACGTATCTGGTCCATTAATTATTCAAGAAATGGGAATGGAAGCATTCCATGGCTGCAAGCATTCTTCAATGGTATCGGGTTACGGCCGCATTTTCTCGTCCAAATTCGACATGGACCGGCGGCGGCTGGACTGAATCCTTTTTGGTGGCTCGTGCAAAATTCACCAACAAAAATTGATAAATTATCACTCTTACGATTGGGTGATTTATAGATACAATTGTTGTTAATAATGGGACAATAACAAGGGTTGTTGTTAAGTGTCTAGGCAACCAAAATATAGGTTGATGCCTATACATCTACTTCAAACAAATAACACGTTTATATAATGAAATAATCTGTTTTTATAAAAAGAAGTATACTTTCAATGATATTGGAATATTGAAGTTCAAATTTTTATCGTTGTGCAATAAGAGAAATAGAATCTTGTAGCAATAATGTTGTATCAGGTAATACAACAGTTTCCAAAACGGTAGTTCTAATTGAAGCGATTTGTATATCTTATTGAAAGGAACAATAAATTATACATGAAAACGTACTGCAGCACTGAGGAAAATCCAGAGTGCATCCATCATTAGTTTCTGATTCAAATTTCAATTTATGATTAGTATTAGGTCTTAACATATTTCGATCGATTCATTTCATTAAATGAGAATGTAAATGAGAATGAATCCAGTAAAGGGTTTGAGTAGGATGTTCCTCTAGATCTGGAGCCACTTAAAATAATATCATTACTCGACAAGCTGTAAAGAGTGTACAATGCACCCGTGAGAATGTTTTCAAAGCACGTTGTTTAGTAAGTATAAAAGTTGATAATAAAAAATTAATAATGAATACTGATGATTCATTTAAACTTGTTTTTATTATTTCTACCAAAGCTAGAACAGAAAAGATATTACTCCTATATAGACGTATCTACATATAAATACGATACCCTCGCTATCACAGCACGAAATACTGGAACATTCTTGGAGCTTAATTATATCAAGGTTCAGTGACTTATGGCTGCAGTAATAATTATTCACAATGATAAGGAGCTCCAAGTGAAATTAAAAACCATTTAAAAATTAAAATCGACGCTAGCATTCAGACAGCCATCAATAATTAATTCTGAAGCGCACTTGAGGTGCTTTTACTTTCAAAGCACACTAAAAAACACAGCGGTCTTCCATAAAATTGCGAGTACACGAAGATGCACAGAGCACTCGCAATTTCATTAGGAGCATTGAGAGCCCAGCGTACTCAAGTACGATACGAGCAAGGCTCAGCAACCAGCACAGCACAAGCTACAGTAGCAGTAGCAGACAGACTGTCGGAAGCATACATTTCATTTCATTCGTTCCAGACCGTTGCTTGTAGCTCGACCAGCTATGAGAAGGCACATAAAACGTTCTCATTATAACTTGAAATTGCCTTCAGCAGCTCGTTTTAATACGCCGTACACTCGTCGCAATGCGTTTTGGCTAGAACGGCCCAAGCAAAAACAATTGCGAATAAACCTCAACAGTTATGGCCCCACTCCAGCGCCACTCGCTAAACGATGACAGCAGCCTACTGCTCAGGACTTATTAGTTATTTACAAGTACAGTACTGGTAGCCTCACCGTGAGTCAAATGAGAAGCGATTCAACAGTAATTGGTTGCTATTGGTTTCTGTAGCACAGAGAAAACTGTCAAAAAAAAAAAAAAAAAAAACAGCGATATAACATACAAATTATGTTTGAAACTATCCTGCTTAAAACAGTAGTACACAATGTCAAAACGAATAATTATGCGAATAGTGTCAAACCTGACAATTGAAAGGGCTTATCGGATTTGAATTTGTGTTTTCTCATTTTTGATTAATCAAGTGACCAATAGTAAAGCCCCTAATTTTTATTTGACACATCTTGAACAGTTGCTTTTCTTTCATCACTGAGAAGGATGAACAAGTAAATATTTCAAATTTTTTTTAATGAAATGTCAACTTTCTGTGACTACTTCCCTTGATAACTAAAACTATGTGCACTCAAAGGCTATGAAGACCGAAGACAATTTTGAAGAAAAAATTACTCATTTCTAACATTTGAGGGGTTGAACTCCGCGGTCTAATTTCTAATCGCTGACTACAGTCTCACTTTCAATCAACCTCTCCTCCACCAACATGGAACTCATTCACTTACTTCTTCAACTTTCTTCATAACGTACCATTCTGTACAACACTTTTTTCTGTAACCTGTATCAGGGGCACAACATTCATCACGGTTTCAAATTAGACCACTTCCAATTATATACTGGATAAAATGTAGACCAGAGTATTCTCTCTTCGCTAAAATAGCAGGGCAGAGAAGGATACTCAAAACATGAATTTTTACTCAATAATCAATGCATATTTGTAGTACTGAATACTCAAGTTTTGTCTCAATATCTGAGTGCCAAATGCAGTCACAAGTCAGTCATAGTTAGGCTACTACATTACCGATAATTGGCAAAACTTCAGTTATCAATCGTCAGAACAGTGTAGTTCATAAGATCACGAACAAACAAAATGAAACCAGTAATAAATCCAGACAAAAATACATAGCCAGCGGTTGAAAATCTACCCTCTCCACTAGAGAACAGAATTAAACGCAAAAACTACGTTCAAATTTCGCAACAAGTGTCGGCTTTGAAAAACAACTGAGGGCGGAACGCGTTGACTTTTTTAGACACTAGGTCGGATTGTTGAAAATTGCTGTTTCACTGCTGTTTCAGTACTTTTTTAACTCAACAACATTCTAGCCGTATACACGAATTAAAACAGATAGTTTTTAATTCGCCCGCATCAAACACTCACACACAAACCAAGCACAACGTTCCGTTTAGTTTTTCGCGCGTAATTATAATTCCGAGCACGTTATGAAATTATAGGGAATCGTATCGTATCTGTGTTTCATTCTGTTCAATCCCTCGCCATCGCAACTCACCCCCTCATCCACAAACAATGCAACGACCCTGTTTTTTTTACTCTCCCAATTCTCGTGTGTCGCATTTGAACAGAACATTTTAATAGTGATTACACTGCTCTGTAATCCCCGTCAGCGGTCCCCCCCTCCCATAATTCGAAGGGGGTCCCATTTATCCCGGTAATCGCGAGCGTAATAGAAGAGTTTGTCGAAAGAGAGAGACAGAATAGGCGCGGGATGCTAATTACTCGGTTAATTACTCATCTGATAATCGCTGTTGCCTGCCTGGCAAAAGGACCAGCTTACATTTTGCGCCGCTCTCGTACAGTTGTAGTTGTCTACTTGACTTTTCATACGGCCTCATACAACGCATTAAATCTTTTATTATTCTGCACAGCACCCCCTCACCAATAACCCCTTCCCCAACTAGCAATACCCGGAAAACAAAAACAATTGGAACCAAAGCGCGTATAATAATCTGCGCGCGTGTTTTAATGCCCGCTGGTTCAATAGTACACCATCGTTTTCAAAGTTTAATGAGCGCTGCAAAAAGTCAGCCTCTGCAGCGATCCGAAAATGCTCAAAAAGATTATTGATGATCAGACACCGCGTGCTGTATGCGATCGATTCAATTGGCTTGCAATAATCGCCGTGAATGCGTTTGACCCGAGAGCCGACCGATAAAGAAGATTTCTATAACAAATCCCAAGGATTAACAGCAACAGCTCGACTTTATTCTGATTCTATTAATTGTGACTCGAAATGACAAAAATTAAAATACCAGTAGGTATTATTAATCTAACACTAGTTCGCGTTAATAAATCTCGCAGCTGTGATATTGAAAAGCCCTTCATAAAATGGAAAAGCTTTGGTCTGCATGCTTATTCCTCATTATGTATTATTATAATTATTATTATTGCTGTTGAAAATATAAGCGTTAATATATTCGTTTATTTAAAACATAATATGCACACAAAACACGGACGTTTTCCAATAATGTTAATTTTGAAAAGGAATAACAGAGAGTAACTGTCAGCCAACTAAATCTACTTTCCACTACTACCATTACTGAATGTTTCTTGCAAGTAGTAAAATACAAACTATATTATAAGCTTATCTAGAATTCATGAACAATGAATGAAAAGTTGTATTTTAATGTTAAAATATTTAATTAAGTGTACTTCCATTGTTTGTTGAATACACCAAAAGTAACCTTTCAAATAAGCATTCAAATAAAAAGATTAATTATCATTATATGGTAGAAAGCTTCGGCCAGCATGTTTGGCTGAACTTGCCCACAGTACGATTGAAAAGAGAATACAATTTTTTTTAAATTAATAATAATAATAATTACGAAAGGAGTAATAAAGCTCCGAAATAACCGACACAAACTTGATACGTAGTAAATAGATACAGTTGGTCACTGAAAGTGTTCATGTTCTCTTCTCTCTTCTCTCTAGATGACAGAACGACGAAATAAATAAATGTACATCCTCCTGCTCGAGGATCCCTGCAACACTTGCCCACAAAATCATATATAACTTGACAAACAGCGAAAACAAGATTATAGAATCGAGCTATAATCCAAAAATAGCTGGGGTCATATTCGAAACAAAAGAATTTTCAACCAGAATACTGTATTATTAAAATAATCATTATTATCGACCTCCCCTTTAGGCAGCGCCAGTCGGCAATAATTTCATTTCATTGCTCATTCTTCATGATATTACGTGATTGAGGGTGGTTCAATGTAATAGAGTATGTGTACATTCATACAAATGCTATAAAAGTCAGTACACCAGGGAGGCTCGTAGAGAAGAGACGTGTTTGCTCACCTAAGAAACATTCATCGCATCGCATTATACAATCCACAAAAACACAAAAAGTTCTATTTTAATCCAGTGTGTTCAATTTCGTTAACTTCCTATACCACATCCCCCACCCCCCCCCCCCAAAAAAACCAACAAACCTGACTTCATCAACTCATCTAACTATCAAAGGTAAGGCAAAATATTTATTTCACACATCATGGCTACTCTCATGAGCTCCCATCCCCACCAATTTTATTGAAAAATACCAATTGTAATTAATAATTCGATCTATTCAGTTGGTCGTGAATTTTTCGCAAGTAATCCTCAAACACCACTAAAATAGCTGGTAAATAATTCTCCATTCATACTCAATGATGAAAGATTTTGGTATACTCTAAAGATGAAAACGCCACTGAAATAAATGGTGAAACAGACCCATTTTGGGAGTGACATTGCCAATTTGTTGAGCTATAGAAAATTCGATCAAGATCAGATAATCAAAATGGTACACTGTGTAACAGAACGCGATGGCGAATTCAGTCAGCAGTGGGTGAATAGGGTGCATCCATGTGAGGGGGGTGGGAAGAGTTAGTACACACACACTGGGCAAATTTGATGGGCAATAATAATAACGGGGAACAATGTACACAGCGCGGCCGGTCAGCGGGCTGTAACTGGGGAGGAGGGGAGGAACAGATTGTAGTCCGGGGGCAAACTGCTGATGAAAATCCACCACAGGCCGCCGCAAAATACAATTTACAGACATGTCTGTGCACAAGAGTACATGTATTTCATATAGGCTGCCTACGATAACGTCATTTACAGCAACAATGGTCTGATGTGAACCGTACAGTCTGGAAACGAGCAGAAGCTTCTACTACCACCGCTACTCACATATTTGTAGATTTTGCTTCAATTTAAAAACTTATTTGTGAAATTTAAACACGATGCATAAAATAAAATAACATATAAATGAAATTAATATGTTACGGTAATATTGCTTTCCTATTCAGATCTTCTCCAGGATGCATGACCGGATAACAACCAATGTAGCCAAAGAAATTTGACCAATACGTATGAAACATTCTCTCAAAAACCTACACCAGAGTCATAATTTACCGGAACTTCGCTTGACCCTACTCTAATCCATGATTATCCGAATTATATAGGTGGAATAGAACACCCAATAGAAGTTCGAACTTAAATTTGTTTAACGCTCACAATAGCATTTTTCTAATGATGCCCACATGTGTCTGAGACTTATGCGTGTGTAACGAGGTGAATGATATTATAATAGTGGACCTACAATTTTAGATGGACTACGAACCACCGGGTAAGTTACTAAAAAGCGGATGTCATGTTATATAAAGCTGCCGTTCTGCCGATCACCCCTCCAAGCGTAGTCCCGAGTGCTCGTGACTGAGCACCACGTTATAAGTCTTTTGATTTGAATTATAATTCCTGGATTTCTTGTTCCATGACGAACTGCATTGTTAAATTAAATTCACTAGAAAAGTTTGTATTATAAGTTGTGATTGCATTATAAGTCTATGTAATTTGTGTAGGTACTTCAGTAGTTTCTTGAGCCTACACCCAACATTATTTTTTGAGATTGAAACATATTCTCATAGGAGCCATCAACATTTTAAACCCTTGGAATAAGCTATTGAACAACGAGGTAAGGCAGGGCAAGATAAATGGTCGAGTTAGGAAACAATCTTAGCTCAGCAAAGATAACAGTATCGCAAGCGAGAAGCGGATTTTGCCCAGCTCGTCCTTGTTTGGAGAATCGACGTGGTTATAGTACAGGTGATGTTGTGCCTTATGCTAATTTACTGCATCGGAGCTTCTGGCGCTGGCACTGCGTGGAGGGCCTCCACGTTCACACTCAACAAGCGAACGGCCAGAGTCAAAACGCCTCCGTGCGGTGTTTGCTATACATGCGACAACCAGTCTCATCCTCCCAACAAACCACCTCTTGCCTCTTCGCTACACCTCACCTGACCATTTCGTTTTCAACAAAGGAAACTTCCGTCCTATTCTTGGGCTCTTTCTCATTATATTCTTTCTTGCATCCGACCATAAACGAATTATTGCTTTCTAGATTATGATAAACTGACGGGCGAACGAAAACAAAGTGGTCGTTGGAGGGAAGTGGAGAGGAGGGAGCAATGAACAAAATTCAAAACGTGCTCAGAGACCGGACCCGGGCCTGACTCACAAACGTACACTGGAAAAAGAATATCTAGTTGAGGAGGTTAGGAGGAAGGAGAGGAGCCGGAGGAGAAAAGATTTAGGAGGTATAGGAGGTAAGTAAAAAGATAAAGGCGGAGGACGAAGAAGAGAAAAATATGGGAAAGGAGTTGCCGATGAGAAGATTGAGAGAGAATACTAAGGCAAAGAGTAAGGAGGGGAGGAATTAAAAGGTAAAGAGGAGAGGGTGAGGATGAAAGCAGAGGAGGAAGAGGTAGACCTAAAGAAAATGAGGATGTTACCGTGGAGAGCGTGAGGCGACTCTTGATACGCCATAACTCATACCTACTTACAACTTCGTTTACTCCCCTTACCGGTAACAAATTCATCTCACATTCTTTCACAATCCATCTTTCATCTCTCTCTCTCTCTCTCTCTTCACTCACTTAAAAAAGCCTACAATATCACCTAAAGTTTCCACCTGACACTGATCATAATGCTAACAAGCTAATACATCAAACTTAATGAAAATACCAGTTTTGAATTCACTGTGTTAGATCGAATAAATGTGTAATTTATGACAGTAGAGTATGTATGACATAAATCTGAAAAATGTCAGTCCAATTTTTATTGAATTCACTTCCATACAAGATCGAGTGAGGAACAAGTTTGTAAGATTGGAAGTGGAAGGTAACTAACTATAAGAAGGCTCACACTAAAATATACTTCAAGTAGTATTAAGTAGCAGGTTGTCCGACTCAATTAAATCGGGATTTCTAGAACTTCACATAAACTATTTAAAAATTTAATTTAATAATTTTTTCTTATCCCTCATTCCTCATCCCTTCTTCTCCACCTTTTCTTTTTTTTCATTTTACTTACTCATCCTTCAAACCCTTCCGGAATGAAAATCTTTGTGCCGCTTCTTTTCTTCTTCTTCTTCTTCTTCTTCTTCTTCTACTACTACTACTACTACTTCAAGTTTTATTTCCTTTCATTTTTCTTTATTTGTCTTCTCTCTTCTCCTTCAATCCCTTAGGGCGTTCACGCAGCACAATTTAGACTAAATTAAATCAGCGTCTGACCGAGCTAAACAATGTCACCTGGGAATAAGGGCGAGTGCAGTGGCTCTGTATAATAAGGCTCTGATTCTCCAGGACTAAAAATAATTAATTGGCAAGAATAAACAATTTATAGTTAAAATAATTAAAATCAGTATAATAAGTAGTTAATAATACAATAAATTATTATAAATTATTGATCATTGAAATTTCATTAAAAACATAAAATGTAATATTTCTAGATATATTAAAATAAAATAATTAATGAAGAAAGTTGCTGGAACGGGACCCGAACCCACGACATCAGTCACCTGGGAATAATAATAATAATAGCATATTAATTAATAATATGCAAAAATATTATTGATCAAAAATAATTAATTATTGATAATAAATTAGCAACTAACAATTAAAATTTATAATAAGTAATCAATAATTAATTAATTGGAATTATTAATACGAGTGTACAATATTTCATGATATCTTCTGCTTCTTCTTTCTCGAAACCCTTTTGCCTCATAGCGTAGGGTGGTTTGAGGATTCCTCGGTCCAGCGCCTCCATACTTCCCTATCCAGTGCCATCCTCTTCATCTACTGCCAGTTTTTACCTCTTGCAACTCCCAATCCTTGCACATACTTCTCGTAGGTCATCCTTCTCACTGCAATGGGTTTCATCTCCCAGACTTGTTCAACTTATGGATATCGAAATGAAGAAAAAAAAAATGTAACGATTGAAATAATAGTTATTTGTGTAAAATGTGCGCAGAATGGCTCTTTGATGCACGAGTTAAATTCATTACGCTCGAGCTACTGGCGAGTGCGAAATAGTTTTTCGAGTGCAGCAAAGATACTTTCAGCACGAGTTACACATTAAATTTTTCCTACAGTTGGTGCACCTGGACTGCGACAAACTAAAATGAGTGTGGCAAAGTTAAATAGTGCAGGAATCAACTGTCTTGCGTACTTCAATGAGTGCAGAACTAGCCACTTTGTTAGGTAACTGAAGGAAAGATTCATTTTCGTTCAGCAAAAAAGTTCTGAGATTGGTACTCGAACTCGAACCTACGACCAGTTGGGAATAAAAAATCATGTATGTAACCACGCTCATGAATGGCCTAGGATCGCTTATCATTTATTACTTTTCGCTTATTAACAATGCACTCAGTTCATTCTATCATCGACAGATAACAAAATAAGATGTTTATTAAATAGGGTTGGAAGATTGGCAGGGGGGATGGAAAGTTTTGAAAAATTTCTTCTCACCAGAAAAAGCATAAAAAATCTCGACTTTCTTTTGAAATTTTTTGGAAAAATAATCCCCTTTGAAGTTATGAGCGGAAAACTAAATTTTATTGGAAAAACTGTGATGGGGTAAATCAATTTTAAACTTGTTTGTTAATATAAATGTTTCACTTATGATTGGAGGTGAATATGAAGAGCGAGTTGATGCTGAAAGACCCTTTGTTATGTAAAAGGGGTAATTTCTAATGGGTGTAACTTCTCAAATATTTATTGTAGATTTTATAATTTTGATGGATTAAGCAATAAAAATTAAGTCGGTAGTGCTCTAGAAATTTTCGGATATATCATCTTCCTCCTCCTTTGAGTGAGGAATGTTGGGCGAGCGAGTACTGTTCACAGAACTATTTTTTGCTGATGATGCAATACTACTGTACTAGTAATTTTATTCATAAAAATCAATCCATGAATGTAGAGGAACGTGCAGTTAGGAATGAGTTCCATGACATGATCTGATGAAGCATGAGCTGCAAGTTCAAAGGCCGACTATTTTTTCTCTCCAGAGTTGTTGCATTACGAATAATCATGAACTGAACCAATAACGCCGCGATGACTCAACATTTCTTATCCACTGCCTATTGATAGGAAAATTAAAAGTACCTGATTTATCCATAGCATGCGACAAAAATTGATTACCAAGCATAGATTGACCTTTTCAATGCAATAATGCAATGCGTTTCATTTGTTCTACTTGAATTAAACAATAGTTAGAAAAACCCGGTTGTCTGTTTACTTGGTTTAATTGAGAAAAATTCAAGTTGCTCAGAAATAGTAGAATATGATAGCATTTTATAAATTTCAAACATTAAATTTAATGTTTTTTTTTTTAGTTTTGTAGTGGATAAAAACAACAAAGAGGCAACACATATTGCAATTCTGTCCGTCAGTACCTACACATTGCACAGACGGCAGACCAAACCAATATCAAGACGGTCTTGTCCGTGGTTCGCTGTCGTGTCCGCTAGTGTGTGGGCCGTTTTAAATTAATTCAACAGGAATAAGTCCTTCATTCAGCGTTGAAATCAAACTGCTGCATCCCCAATCCCCACTATGCCAGCCGGCTTGGCCAGGTCAAGCCGGATGAGGCGTCTCCACTCGTAAAACATATGGGGATGCATATTGCTACAGAGCTCAAATTAAAGAGGCGACTGTCCTTCAAGTGCCAACGATGTTGACGCGTCTTTATTTAAAATAAATAGCATCCATGGCGCCTGCTTCTGTTAAGAAACTTGATATTTCTCTCATTGTCTCCTCGCTCTTTCTCATGTGCTAAATGTGAATCTAGATAACTATATTTTATTCTAATTTCTTCTGGAATTCGTCAAGGACGGTCTGGATGGACCTGACTGAATTCTCACAAATTTTTGAGCGGCTTTTGTCGCGTTGGAAACCAACGCGTTTATTGTCGCACGACAGGAAACGTAGTGCTTAGTCCATAGAACCGGACAAAGGAAAACTTCAGGTTTCAGTAAACAAAAATCATTCATTAAATGAAACCCAAATTCTCCACCTATTTCTTTCTTGAAGACGAACAAGTAAATATGTTCTAAAATTATTTTAAAATTTAGAAACCTAAATTACATCTTTCAATCCAGATTGAAACAAGATTTGATATTCAACAGGTTACAGACTATTACATAAACTTACAACCGTACATTTGTAAGATTGGGATTTGAGAGGTTTGACTAAATAATATCTACCTGCACCCATTACCAGCCTCGGCGAACACAAGTTAAAAAACAGACTATCAGATTCAGAAAAAAAAAGGATCAGTAGTACGAGGAGCCAGCCGACCAGTGCTGAGAATTTTAATTGAAATCTAAATTAAAATTGTGCTAGGTCATTAACTTTCTTGACTCCTCAGATAATAGTCCACGCAAACCTCCATTGTCTAGCTCAACATTGAAATATTACCAAGTTACACATCAACTCACAGTGCCTTGTGCCAAAACACTTCATGTTCTCCTCCATTGCTAAAGACACTACATCAAGAAATACAAAGCATTAGTTTTTAGCTGTTGCTTCCCGCACTAGTCGTTTATATCACCTGACGTTTCATTGATTTTCAGTTCCAAGAGACTGAAATCAAGGTCTTAATAGCATAACAGAGAAAATTCCTAGAAGTTATTGTCGCTGTTAAATTTTAGGGGTTGTTTGTTGAAATGAATTAACCAAATTTTCTACTGGTAGAGCATTTTTAAGTTCATAATAAAGAACCTATCAAAAATACTCTTCTCCAAGGAATATTGTCCAAATATTTGTTCAAATCTCATTGGCTTTTTCAATACATATTACTTCAGACTTTGGCATCAAAATTAGTGCTGTAGAAGAAATAATTTTGCAAGTTTAGTCTTAGAAAATCAATTTAATTTGATTCTATTATTTATTTGTACAAGTAGAAAAGTTGGAATGACAAGTATATTTATGAATGGCCAAAATTGTATTAGACTTTTTGAAAGAAACACAATACAATCATTGAATATGTAGGACACCACTTCAGAAATTGAAAGATAACTAGTGGAGTGATAAGAAGTGTAGAGTAATGGGAGTAATTTTATAATTATGTTGGAATGACACAACAAATTATAGATGGAGAGTGGAAATAAGTAAGAGCTTTTTTTTAGAGAAGAGGAAATTTTCAACAACTATTTTCAAAACATCATCAAATACATAAGGTTATTTATCAATTATTATTTATCATTCATATCAATTTGATATTTCACAGCGAATGGAACTTCAAAGAGGTAGCAGTTAGGCCAGGCGCACGTTGAGATGTCGGTGGCGCAGAGCAGAGCAGAGCAGAGCAGCACAGTTTCTGTGTCCCATGCGTTTACTATGCTCCGCTGTAGGAGCGCAGAAATCACGCGCACGTTGGCGCGCAGGGCAGGGCAGAGCAGGGCAGTGCAGCATTGGTCTGTGTCGCACTTGTGACAGAGACACAGAAACTGCGCCGCTCGTGCACTCGTCACTACGTTATTTTGTTGGTGTACTAAAATCTCTCAATATGGAAGAACAATAATTGTTATTGATCGAGTTTTTCTTCAGTTCCCACAGGCCTTTGGGCGTTACAGCCCTCTGAGACAATTAAAGGTTTAATCATCTGGTGTACTTCTTCAAACTCTTCTCGACTAAGACGACAAACATTTTTAAACTGTTCTGGTGATAGTTCTTTTTTCATTGCGAATGCCCCATTTTTCCCTCGCTTTGTCCCCTCTTGACCTCATGTTTCAATCAAGATGGATGATAGTTTATTTTTTTTTAATCTTATTAATCCACAGTAAAGTAAAATTTTATTTGTTTGTTATAATATTGAAAAACATTGAATTGGCCTATATGCTAACAAATGTGAATAAGGAGATATTTTTTTTTAGTTTATTGAGAGTTATATTTTAGTTTGTTGAAAGATATTTTCAGTCCAGGGTAAAGTTATTTGGTTAAGCGACTCACCCCTCAGCACAAGCTTGGCTTAGAGAGGGGTGAACAATCTTTTTTTTATTCTTAAATCATTTTTAGTTTAATATCCTATATTTATCTTGTCTTGAATATTCTATAATTTTATTTTATTTATTTTTTATTTGCTTATTTAAAAAATTAAAGTTTATTATTTATTTTATTGTGCATTTTGATTGGCTGAATATAAAATTATTATTATTATTATTATTATTATTATTATTATTATTAATTATTAATTATTAATTATTAATTATTAATTATTAATTATTAATTATTAATTATTAATTATTAATTATTAATTATTAATTATTAATTATTAATTATTAATTATTAATTATTAATTATTAATTATTAATTATTAATTATTAATTATTAATTATTAATTATTAATTATTAATTATTAATTATTAATTATTAATTATTAATTATTAATTATTAATTATTAATTATTAATTATTAATTATTAATTATTAATTATTAATTATTAATTATTAATTATTAATTATTAATTATTAATTATTAATTATTAATTATTAATTATTAATTATTAATTATTAATTATTAATTATTAATTATTAATTATTAATTATTAATTATTAATTATTAATTATTAATTATTAATTATTAATTATTAATTATTAATTATTAATTATTAATTATTAATTATTAATTATTAATTATTAATTATTAATTATTAATTATTATTATTATTATCATTATCATTATCATTATCATTATCATTATCATTATCATTATCATTATCATTATCATTATCATTATCATTATCATTATCATTATCATTATCATTATCATTATCATTATCATTATCATTATCATTATCATTATCATTATCATTATCATTATCATTATCATTATCATTATCATTATCATTATCATAGGTTTGGAGGTGGTTTTAGCCAATAGTTCATGCTCATGTACATGTCAAATGGCAAAACGCCTTAATAAAAGAAAATTAAAAAAAAAAAAAATCATTATCATTATCATTATCATTATCATTATCATTATCATTATCATTATCATTATCATTATCATTATCATTATCATTATCATTATCATTATCATTATCATTATCATTATCATTATCATTATCATTATCATTATCATTATCATTATCATTATCATTATCATTATCATTATCATTATCATTATCATTATCATTATCATTATCATTATCATTATCATTATCATTATCATTATCATTATCATTATCATTATCATTATCATTATTATTATTATTATTATTATTATTATTATTATTATTATTATTATTATTATTATTATTATTATTATTATTATTATTATTATTATTATTATTATTATAATTAGAGTGGTCAAGTGGTCCCAGAAGAACTTGATGCCTTTAAATATTAAAAAAACTCTGAGTATGACCTTCACAAGAAAGACCAATCCAATCAGATCCAGATACAAGATCAATGGAGGAATCATTGAGAGAGTTTCAGACATTCAGGACCTTGGTGTTATGTTTGATTCCAAGTTACTATTTACCCAACATGTGGATAAGACTGTTGCCAAGGCCAGAAGACAATTGGGTATAATAAGATGGATAGGAAGAGAATTTAAGAATCCTGTCACTCTCCGAGTACTATACTTATCCTTAGTCCGCAGTGTTCTAGAATATTGTCCCATTATTTGGAACAGAAAAAGGCACTGTACGACTCAGAAGCTGGAAGCAGTTCAGAGAAAATTTGTACATGCTATTAAGACTCGGTTTTTTCCTGACCTCCTGGATCTGTCTTACCAGAATTCATGTAAGCTGCTCAAGTTGGAATCTCTGGAATGGCGAAGAACAAAGGAAGAGGCTTCATTCATGTATAAATCCTTACATGGAAGACAGGCGATAGGAGATCGAGGTGTTGGTGTTGCTGTTCCATCTCGAAATCTAAGACGCCATGATAGATTTGTACCAGCAGTGCACAGTGTGGCAGCTCCGCTTGAGAGATGTATCGTGACTGCAAATTCATTGGCAGATGAGCTTGACTTCTTTGAGAGTGTCGGATTGTTCACAAGAAGACTAAGAGCTTTGGAGGAGTACTGAACTACAAGAAAAGAACTGATCATCAGCATAGGTTACAGCTATTGTTGTATCTCATCTCCAGACGTTTGCAATATACAAAGGCCTTAAGCCGTTCTATTGCAAGAATAACATTATGTGATATAGTTGATCAATTTTTTGTAATTATTGTCATTGTATCATATAATAAATTGAAATTGAAATTGAAATTGAAATTGAAAATTATTATTATTATTATTATTATTATTATTATTATTATTATTATTATTATTATTATTATTATTATTATTATTATTATTATTATTATTATTATTATTATTATTATTATTATTATTATTATTATTATTATTATTATTATTATTATTATTATTATTATTATTATTATTATTATTATTATTATTATTATTATTATTATTATTATTATTATTATTATTATTATTATTATTATTATTATTATTATTATTATTATTATTATTATTATTATTATTATTATTATTATTATTATTATTATTATTATTATTATTATTATTATTATTATTATTATTATTATTATTATTATTATTATTATTATTATTATTATTATTATTATTATTATTATTATTATTATTATTATTATTATTATTATTATTATTATTATTATTATTATTATTATTATTATTATTATTATTATTATTATTATTATTATTATTATTATTATTATTATTATTATTATTATTATTATTATTATTATTATTATTATTATTATTATTATTATTATTATTATTATTATGTACAGCAATAGCAATGAATCGAACTCCGCATCCGAATCTGACTCTGACCTTTGATCAAGAAATCTTGAAAAAATGTTGACAAACACAATACACCTCAAAAAGCACATCCACCTGCGTCGCACTGTAGAATGAAACTGCCTCCCAACATGCGCTTTAAACTGTGCGACACGTTTCTGCCCTGCTCTGCTCTGCCCTGCGCGCCTGTGTCGCACTGCTCAACGTGCGCCCCATCTTATAGTCTATACGTTTGTATTTCATAACATTTTCCGGATTAACATCAATGCTGATATAATATGAATTTTTGTACTCGATTTTTCAAATTAGGCCTACTTTTTGTCTTTGACCCACCTACAAACTTGACAGAATAATCAAATTTTCCAATTTACATTAATTCACAATTTAAATACCGCTAAAATAAATATGAGTAAATATTTTGTTTATTATAACACATCTTTATTTTCCCAGTGAATGATAGAAAATCAAAGTCAGAATACTTAATTCTTGCAAGAGTTAATGGTTGAGCTACTGGAAATAAATTTGTTTTTTATTACTGGGCCTAATGAAAAAAAAAAAACAATAGAGAAGCGCCCTAACAATATGCCCTTTGTTCGGCGCCTCCACCAATAGGCCTAATTGATGGGTAATCAAGATTCTCTGTCGAATAACGACACCCAACTATTAAAACATCAAATACAGCTCAAAGAATGGACACAAAAGAGAAATCTCGTTAACCTTGGCAATGGATTTCCAAACATAGAATCTGTTATTCACAGAAAATCTATATATTTAGGAATTCAAAAATCTATTGTTAGAAAGACAACTTCCCAAACATGTACTAAAATTTTATTTCTCTCTAGCCTTTCAAGATCAATTATGTGTCTCAAACACTTTTGGGAGACTGTCAAAATAAAAGACTTATTTAGAAGTATGGTCGAAAACTTGGAAAGCAGCTACTGGGTGAGGTTAGGAGGAGGACTATATCATGTATAATAGTATAGATTAATATTATTTTGTGGAGGTAGAACATTAATCTTGGTTTCTCTTGTGACTCAAAGATTTCAAATCAATTTGAAAGTTGTAATTAATCCATTGATAATTAAGAACAAGAAACGTTTTTAGATGAGTTACATAGTTAAATACGTATCAGGAGTGTAAAGAGTGACTTTATCAATTGAGCTAAACAGGGGCCGAATGACGCGCATAGAAATAAAGGTAGGCTTACTTCTACTTCTGAACGACGCGTAGCTGAGTGCGGTAATTTGGAGTGATAAAGAAGCTCATACTCAAAATAGATACTAAATTTATCCTACTGGATAAATTGCAGTTAAAACTGCAGTTTTGGATTTTCATTCAATAATTGTATGAAATTATTGTGCAAATAGTATACAATGCTTTCACATCGTTGAGGTTATGAGAAATTCATCTGACAATAATCCGTGGCTACGCACGATCTGCCCTTTAGTATAATAATTTAAAAGAAGACATTCCACAAAATTCTTTTTCAAATAATAAAAGTTGTTTTTATTAAAGCATAGATTATTGTAAAATATTTTATAAATACGATAATTTTGGACGTCAGGTACGATAATCGTAGAATGGAAGGTTGGCAACACTGGCAAGCGTAAAGTAGTCAGCTATGACGTCAGCAAGCAAGCGTAAAGTACATTACTGCTCGCTCCTCAGTAAACAGCTGTTTTATGACGTTTTCAGTACAGCAAGTCAACTTGTTCAGTTGTAAAAAAAATGTTATGAAAGAAGGAAGTAGCAAAAGTGCTTGAATTTTTGGTTCAATTTCTCATTGTTCTTGAAATGAATCTATGAAACTTTAATTGAACTAATCTTTGTTCAATTTTATGTAATCCTATGATTTCACTCTACTTCATTGTCATATCCCACTTAATTTCTGTCATCTATAATTAAAAGCTTCTCATAACTGTTAATTCCTACCACTTCTATACTGAAACTGGTCATGGAGTTGGCGTGATAAATTAATATTTGAAAGATATTCCACTTATGTTAGCCTAATTGTACATGAGAATATTATTATTTAAATGGGAGATCAAAATAACCAAATTCGCTTCTTTCCATATAATCCATCCTGAAAATATTCTATTTAGTCCAGTCAATGGATAGGCCTATAGCATACATTATTAAATGCATGAAAGATGCCACAATTTTTCACTTTGGAATTCTGTTAAGAACGGTTAGGTAGTAAACATATTCGGAAAATGGGAGCTATTCAAACTTACGTAATTAATTAGTCCTCGACATATTAGTTTTTGTCAAGAGTAGAAGGGTTTTCGAGATAAATTCTAAAATTTAAATTTAATACTAAATTTTAGAGAAATAAATACTAGAGAAAATGTCTAGAGAAAACCTCTCCACCTCTTACTTTTGCCACATATTGTCTAAAATAGTGATGTAGAAACTATTGCTCTTATCTGGTGGGTTGACTATAATTATGTGAAATATCAATATGACGTGAAAAATAAAAAGAATAAACTGTTTATTTCTCTCTTATCTATGTGCAAATAGTAGACTTCCTACTCTTCTTCTTCTTCTTCGCTGTACTGTCACCGTAATAATTGGACACCATCGAAGGAGTAAACAAAACCTTTTTTCATCCATCCAATTCATGGTGGAATGATATCAATTTCTTTCCTATGTGAAAGATAAACAATGTAAAATGAGTCAATAAACATATCAGATTTGAGTTAATTGGGAATTTATAGTTTCAAAATTGATAACGTTGATTTTATTTCAAAATGTTGTCGACTAGAATAGAGTAGAATTATTTCAATTGCAGTGGAATGAGGTGTAAAAGGAATGATAAGAGATAGAGGAAAGA
This sequence comes from Conomelus anceps, assembly GCA_948455865.1. Taxonomy (NCBI): domain Eukaryota; kingdom Metazoa; phylum Arthropoda; class Insecta; order Hemiptera; family Delphacidae; genus Conomelus; species Conomelus anceps. Next base: position 75,012,406 of record OX418216.1, on the reverse strand, counting down.
AGAAAGAGAGGAAGGAATAGTAAGTCGCCTGATAGCACATCATGACTAATAATTTTGAAGTATTTATCATGTCATTATAATTAGGCGACTAGCAGCGCTGCAAGAAGTAGCGGCAAAATATTACACGCGACTTTTTGTAGAGCAACTCAGTCGCACGACTCTATTGTTGACTCCGCGCGACTCAATGACACCGTGCAAATAGTGATAATAATACAAATTAATAAAACACAATGCAAATAGTGAGCAGCACTGCAGCTGGTAGTACATGTTGGTATGCTCAGTTTCGAGATGGACGATGATGTCCGTGAATTTATTTTTTATAAATTCATACAATTTTTGGCGCCACAGTCAAGAAGTTAGAGAATTAATTCTTAAAATTGAAACAAATGCAATTGTTTGATAGAGCCAATACACTATTTCTTATTTAGAAATCTAGCAATGAAATTATTTAGATTTAGGAAATGGTAATTAGTTGATAAACTAACGAAAACTCTAAAACTTTATATTGAAGTAGAATAAGGAAAATTATAATATAGCGAAATGCTTCATAAAAATGAAATTGGAATTTGTTTCGCCATTTTACAATTAGGTCCTTTTCAGAGTAAGTTACACCTAAACTAAAAAAATGATAACTTCAGAGAATTTAAAAAAAAATTAAAAACATTTTCAGCCTTTGCTTAACCTTATTGCCATACTTGCACTGCTGAATATTCAATGGTAGATTGTTATAAACTTTGCGGGATATATAACTATAAAATCTTCTGTTAAACTCCAATCTTGGGTACGGTATATCCACATTATGTCTATTTCGAATATTATACGCGGTCTGTCGAAAAATGTGTATTTGATCCTTGTTTTTAAATAGATCAACAATAGCTTTAAATAGAAAAGACTGTCAAACCGGAAGGATATTGAGCTCTTTGAAAAGTGGGAGAGAATGGCTTAGCCTTGGTTTTTTACATATAAGCCTGATTATAAGTTTTTGGGCCAAAATAATTGGTCTTAAATTAGTTTTATAAGCACTATAAAACTGTATTTCGAAAACCATTGAAATCTCGGCAAATAATAATGATGTAGACTAATTCTAAAATAAATCTAATTAGCTTCCATTTTTATCAGAAACAACAATGAGTAATTTTTACACAGAACTTTTCTAGAGTACAAGATTTTGATCGGAAATAAAAAATGTTACCCCTCCCCACACCAACCATACTCTAACCCCGCCAAGAGTGGGGTTTTCTAGATTTTACCTCCCAACTGCTTATTACAATATCTCTACAATAAGATACTAATTTTCGTACATCCCGTGCATTGTTAAATATTACAGTAGCAACATAGCCTACCAATTGCTAGAAAAATAAAATGTACCCCTATAAATTCAGATTGGTAGGGGATAAATGAGCATAAGTTACATAAAATTGAAAGCAATTTGACGCTCTACAACTGTTGAATTGACATTGTTTGCGAAAAGCCACAATCAGGGCCACTGTCAGCAACTGTCCAAGAAAAAAGTAGGGTTAAAAAGGATATTTTAGAAAATTATACATTTTTGATACGGTAGCGTATATTTCGAAGACCGTTGAACATACAAGAGACTAATTCTGAAGGAAACTTCGTTGGCTTTTTTATTTGAGACATTTGTTTCTAAAGCTCACTTTTTTTTAGATATAATCGAAACTCCCGAAAATGGCAACTTTCTCCTTCCCCCCCCCCCCTCCCACCGTATGATCACCCACAACCCACACGTTTAGTACGTTAACTAACCATTCTTAGCAAAATCCAGAAGTAAAAAATTGACGCATCTTTCACGCATTCTATGCCTTCCTTCTGAGCATTCATCGAATAGACTTTTGGTATTTTTATTTCAAAACCAGCTTGACTGAACATATTGAATAGAAATTTTTTATTCAAGAAATGACTTGATAATGTTTGTAGATTCAATCTCTCATAGCTAGTAGCTGTTAGCATATCTTCAAACTTCAATTACCAAGATCTGTACAATTGTGAATTGTGAATGGTTAAAAGTTACCACTTCGTTGAATCAGGCTCGACCAAACAAGGATTTGAAGCAATAAATTAATAACGGTTCACATTCGTATCTCTGCCCCTCGCAACCATACAGGAACCATCTTTCAAGCACTTAACGGCAATCTTTCACTGTACGGTACTTAAATTGATTTGCGGCAGATTTTTTCAATCTTGCAAACTTCAAAAACTACTAATAAATATGGTTTGCTACATAACCACAATAGTTAGATTCAAATTTATTTGATGCCATTTTAAATGTTGACAAATCAACAGTAGTTCCAATAATCCGGCCTCTCTCATCACCTTCCATTTCTCAACAATTTCCATCCCTCATCCTAAGGATGAACTATGGCATTGACTTGTTGAGTCTATTGAGTGAGTATAAACACACTATAAGCTACAATAAGCCTATTTTCAGTATTATAAAAAATATATAAAAATAACTAGGCCTATTTATCCAATAAACACCATGAAATACATTTGATACACTCGTCGATATAGGCTAAAATACAAAGAATCAAAATAAATTTGAAGAATAATCGCATTAAAAACATTGTTACAAATTGTATTAAATAAAGGCGGCGTTCACACCGGCACGATATGCGACATATCTTAGTGAAAATATCGTTGATATATATCGCAAGGAAGGTTCACACTGCAGGCGATAAATCGACGCCACCTCCGCGATAAGAATGTGAAGGGGGACAATGAGTCATCATTTATTTCTAAATTCAGAACAATTCAAAACAACGAGACTACTTTAGTCACAAATATGAGCTCAAGTGAGGAGGATGTTGTAGTGGCTCATTGGTTCCTCAGGCGTAGGATGAGGAAAAAAAGGAAGTACTGGGTCATTCCAGATGCACTGACGAGATTTGACTATATTAATAAAATGAAATACAGCCTTGTCTTCTCTTCCCGACATGTTGACTACTCAAAGTCAATATGCAACTAATCGTAAAGCATGTACCAATAGCATAAAGGAGAGAGGAGAAAGAATATTGGAGTACTATATTGTAGGCTCAGTATGACGCAATGTCTGTTTACTTAACAAATTCCTTCCTAGTATCGTATGCAACTAATCGCAAAGACCGATAGCATGCAGCACTTGGTGCGATTCATCGCTTACGATATATTGCACAATCGCCTCGGTATGAATCATTTTTATCGCCTCCCTCTACATTTCAAGTATCTGTCCATGCGTGCCGCGTCTCACGTATCGTTTAAGATAAATCGCATATCGCATATCGTGCCGGTGTGAACGCCGCCTAACAGAACAAAAAAAAGTTAATTACATAATTCCTACAGTTTGGAAGATTAGAATAAGTCGAAGATACATACCATTTTAATGTCACTCAATTTCGAATAATAATAATAATTGACAAATCCATAATGGCAAGATATGATAATAGATAATAGATATGATAATAGGAAAATGTTTGAAGCCAGTCTGACAGTAGTTTATCGCGAAAAGATTAGCGAGCTGCATCCGGACACTGGAGAGCCAGAGCAAGTTGAAATCGATTCAGTGTACACAGAACTAGCAAGCGATTAATTATTTATTTGTTCATCAGTACAGACAGCAGTCCGGTCCAGACCATGTAATTAGTACTTTACAGCAAAATGAGACAAAATTGTAACTCTGTATGCCAGGTAAACTGACTAATGAGCTATAGATTTGAATCAATAATGTCAACTGTTTTTGTGACATAATTAACAGCAGCATTAGGCCACACTAAGTAGACAACAAAGGCTAGTATCTCCATTCACAAAACATTGTGCCCATGCAGCTGTGTTGATAATAAAATTATTATTATTACTATGGAAAGAAAAATATTAATGTAAAACTATTGCTTAAGATCAAATTTTCAATAATCCATTCAGACCATTACAAATTTATTCAAATTAACGTCCCCAACCAGTAAGGTTTTAAGAAAGGATCGATTGTAGCATTTTTCTAATCGATAACTGATTATTCAACTGGATTAGATTTTTTCAGTACAATTGAGATAATAGCCAACATCATTTTGTCGGTAATAGAACATGTTATTGGAATCTTATGTATAAACTAGTTCTAAAATATAAATAAACTATAAGCTGACGGCATGAGCCTGACAACTGAATTCTCAAAAAATTCTCTCATCTTCAATATTAGTTTCATCTAATATTCCTAATATAACTTGGGAAATCGGTTCTCCGATCTTTAGCTAGAAGATTGCTATTTCAAAATTGTGTCTAAAGCACAAGTTTTATCGCCGACAACGTTTAGTATTTTCAGTATGTTATTCAGAATGCATGCCAGATACAACATAATGTGCCAAATCTTTAGCTTCTAGTATTTTTTTTTCCAATTTCTTAAAAGTTCTGGTATAAAAGAAGATTACTGCATAGTATGTTCACGAACATCCTGCATCTTCGGGTGGATACTCGGACAGAGGAATCGCTACAAGGTGACATTGGCGCTAGCAGAAGAACAAAGCTTGAACGGAAGGGGGTTGGGGAGGAGTTGGCTCACCCGTCAAGCCGCATCCAGAAGAAGCACACAGCACACAGCAGTAGCGACACGTTTTTCCACTCAAACAGCACTGTCAACGATTCCTGTCACGGATCAATAGTTTTTTTAGTCACTCTGTAGGAGAGAGATCTACTTGAAATGTATCACACATATAAATTACGACGGACGACGGTAGCCAGCCGGCTTACCAACTAGGTAGAAAGAAGTCTTGCAGCCTATTGGTGCATCGCCCACCTAAGCAGACTGAGCATTGATGTACAAACATATACAAAGACTCCTGGACTTCAAATGCCTATGATTTCTAGGCCTAGCCTGTCTTAAAAGTTTCTTCTTCAATTAAAATAGTTTGATTTTTTCAAGATTTAAATTAGCAGACTGTATTAAAAAAAAATAATTAGCCTACTTCAAGAATTTCTGGAGTCGGAGATTGGAGTACATGGCGTCTAAGTTGGATATATTTCATCCAGACTTCAAATCCTAGATAGTTTTGACATAATGTGGATACTCCACGCTCCACCCATGCATCTATGAGATTCAAGTGGTAACTAAATAAATACTATGAACTATTTGTTGGAAAAACGATTCAGTGTAATGGCTGCAGGTTGTAGAAATTTTTTGGAAATTTTGAAGACAGAAATCTTTCAGTGAATTATGATCCAGCAGCCGTTGTTGTGTAATCGGTTAGACAGGGGTGCCCACAGGGGGGGGGGGGGCTATGACGCAGACTGCGTCATTGAAATTCGTGGGGGGGGGGGTTCCAAAAACCGTTTGGGGGGGGGCGTAATGGTGATTGAAATCGTGTTTAACGTGACAACATTCAAAAATATATTACGAAGTCACCAGACAGAATGTCAATTAATGAAAATATATTTATAATAATTATTATACAATTGAATATGAATTAGCTGACATAGTTATGTTTAGGATTTGTGCAGGAAGTTATTATTCAAACTTAGCAAGACGCTAAGCGAGTGCTCTGAAAGTGGTTTATTCAACTTTACTCTCCTTAACATTTACTAGTTAATCAGCAGAAAGAGCAATAAGTCGATTTAAAATTATCAAAAACAGACTCAGATCAGCTATGGGAGACTCATGGTTGTCCAATCTAATGGTTCTAGCTGCAGAAAAAGATGTAGCCTACTTGAGTCTATTTCTAACGAAGAAATAATTGAAAGGTTTTCTGTTTCCTCATCCCAAAGACAAAAACTTCTATGTGGGGCTTAGAGAGATAGATTTAACAAGCTTAGAAGGTGCCTAGCTAAATTTTAGATGGTCACATCCTACAAATTTAAAATGTTTGACTTCAAACTGTTGATGTTTTTCATGTATTTTACGATAACTACTTACTAATAAGTAAGAACTGCTATAGCAAAACTTAGTACTAAAAATTCAGTAATTTTTCATAACTATGTCTTTATTTTGTTTTTGAAAGACACTTCTTATATGAAATGTGTGCCTTTTATGCACTTCATCCATACATAAATTCTCCCAAGAAGAATAAGAATAAGAATAAGATTTATTTCCCAATTAAAAAAAAATACATCAATTTAAATAAAGATACTACACTAAGTAAATAACCTGTTGTTTAACTAATGTCCAATAAATGATTTAGTATTTTGAATTTTTGTGTTTTACAAATGAAGTTATTAACTCATTGTTTTCACTTCCTTTAAAGGATCAACTTTGTAGAAATATTTAACCTTAATGTAATTGGTACATCGAACATAAACTTATATGTATTTCATTTTTATTGAACATTGTGTATTTGTAATAATATTTTATTGTTTAAAAACCATTTAGGTTCAAATTCTTTTTTTGCTATTTTGCAATTAAGTTTATTGAGCAGAAGTTCATATATTCATTTCATTGATATTTCTTTTTTACCTTTACAAAAAAATGTTACCTATGAAAAGAATCTCAAGAAATATACATACATTTTGTATATTATCGACTGGGTTTGAATTTTTTCAATAGTTATAAAAATATTATTTTAGTTTTTTTTTTGGGGGGGGGCTAATTTATGGGGGGGTGCGTCATGAGGCTTAGGGGGGGTGGGCACCCCTGGGTTAGAGCGCTTATTTATGATAAGAATGTGACTGCTGCTCCTGCGGTCATAAATTCAATTCCCATTAGCCTTGGATATTTTGTGCCAAATCTTGAATTCACCTCATCACCCACGCACAAGCCTAAAAGAAGTCTCAAGTGGGCATAATCTAGAAAAAAATAAATCAGGGGAAAATAGCTGGAAATATGCTAAACCGAATATGAAAAAATTAGCCAATGGAAGTTAATATCCAAGAAGAATGAGAGCTAAATAAATTCTGATTATATCCAGGCCTATATCTCCAATATTTGGAGTTTTCGAGTGTTTCATGTGAGCTCTGGTTCAAATGGAATTCAACTTAATTTAACCAGACTACTCACTGTTCTTTGCCTCACTCCCATAGGTTTGAAAGTTCTCCAGTATAGGTTTATCTGTACTCAATACATTGCCACTACACTGACTCCTATCCAATGCGACTCGATTTCTCATTGCAGATTTCAAGTTTAGTTGTTTCACAGAAGACTGAAACCACTGCTAAAGGAAACCGGCCACCAAGACTGGAAAATAATATTAATTTGAACACGTTTCAAATGTCAATTGATCGGTTGACTGTTACGCTGAAGACAGCGCCGATATGGAAGTACAGTACAAGGGACGGACGGACGGCCATGTTCGACAACTGTGAAGTGAAGATAAGAAGATGATGTCTCCTCCTCCGGTGGGATGTGATGTGGCAACTGAAGGAAATTAGCCTGAGCGTCTGTCATGCCTGCCGACTAGGAGGCACTACCATAAAACAAGACTCCACCATCAAAAGTCTAATTGCTTACTGAAAAAAAACTTTCAATGGTACTCCATTGAAATAGTACAAACGACAACATTTGAAACCAACCCAATGCTTGGGTTAGCACGAGAATAAATAATTATACTGTACAATGGTGCTCAGAATGGTGGTGAACATACAATTTTAGGTGAATTCCGAACCACTGGGGAAGGTGATAATAAAGCAAATAAACATCTTGCCATAACAGCCGACCGCCCTTCCAAGCGCAGTCGTCGAATGTCATTTGAAAACCAACCCCACACCCTCTAGAAAATCAGCAGGTATAATTCCACAAAAGTATATTGATATTATCAAGTATTTATCATGATTATCAAGTTTTTCAAAAGAAAATACTCTATAATTGAATTTACTGGTTTTATTCTAGACAAACTATAATATAAGGTTGATCATCATTTTTATAATCTACTACTACAACTCATATCTTATTTAAAATTGAAAAAACAAGAATATTGTTTATCATTTCAGAATTCTGGAGGATAAATAAAGCATTTTTCATTTATTCTAAGCAAGAATGGTAGTGTGCTATAATGACAAAAAGGTTTGTTAGCTCTCGCACACTTCATACTTGAGATTATCAGACGAAATTGGCACATTGATCAGTCTGTGTGCCACACAGCGATGGCGTAAGCAAACATACGATAACGATAAACTGAAGCACGAAACGTCCATCAATCACTATCGCCCAGACTAAATTATTATGAAAATACTACAATCCAAGTGCCCGACGTTCAAGTCAGAGATCTGATGAGTGAGACGAAAATTAATATTATTATCCTGCATTAAATAATAAGGTTCATACAAAACGAATAAAATAGTGAGCATTAAATTTGATATAAGAACATAATATAAAGAAATAAATTTTGAAATAACATATTCCAGCTGACAGTTGAAATCAAATAGCCAGTTGAACGAAAGAAAATTAAATTTAACCACCGTAAGATGACGTTATCTTACGGAGCTCAATAGGGAAGTCGTTGCACTGGTTCCGTAAAATGACGTCATCTTACGGTGGTCAAATTATTTTTCTTTCGTACAACTGGCCAATAATATTTTAATGTAGCCAATACGGAAAAGTGTTCAACTAACTGAAACATTACTGCTTAACTGAACCTACCAAGTTTACATTAAAAACAATAATGGTTTTAAACGAATTATCTTACTTGATTGAATGCTTATATTTGATAAAATAAATGGAAATATTTCTCACGATCACATAACTTGAAAAGGATACATTTCATATTGCACGATCCTGATGCAACTCATAATTTTTAGGTTATACCAGAAAATAAGTGCCTTTATGATATCAATTCCCTCTATTTTCGATAAATATAATGTTCCTTTTGACTTTGGGCGGTTCATTTGAATCATCATTGAATTTTGAATGACTATTGAAATTAGCTTATCATATTATACTATTCTGGCTTTATAAACAATCTCCGACAGTAGTGTATGCAATTTATTAGTAAATAGACGTTCTCAAATAGTAATTGAGATAAAACAAACGAAATAACTAATAATCAGAATCAGTGACCTCAATTAAAATTTACTAGCCTCATTTGTTATCAATTTTACCATCTGTCTAAAGAGAAAGGCCCATCTATATACGTTGACTAAAATGAATAATTAATTTTGTGCGAGATTACTTTGCAATCAGAACTTGTGATTATGAGACGATAAAAGGCTAAAAATAACACATAAAAAGACCTAAAATACTAATTTTATTCAACGAATTTTATTAAATTCAAATTTAAGTTACTGCCTGTTTTGCAATCATTTATATATTAATTTTATTATAAATAATCAAAAATTCATAAAGGATGCCCTTAACGTATTACAGATCGCAGAACGCACACAGATTACAAAATGTACAGTACTCAATTTAAAAATAGACTAGTGAAATAGGCGGAGGCCTATGGCACTAACCAGGCACAAATAGATCATAGGTGACTTTTAGAATTGTGAAAGGGTACATTATTTCAGAAAAGGGTCTAGTACGAAATTCGGCCTTCAAAATCAAGCGTGAGAAGCATTGTCAGATTGTCACACACAACATACCGTTAGTTGACAGGTAACTTTCTCTGTACGGCACCATCGTCTGTACATTTCTAGCTATACACAGAATTAGGGATAATTTATAACTTGACTATATTGACTGAAAAGTCACAGAGTTCATTAGCTTTTCAGAATGTCGCAGCCAAGCTGTAAATCATTACAAAAGCTGATATGAAGAGCACACACAGCACGTCTGTCCTTAAAGACACAATGCGAAGGTTCACAAAAACAATCAAAGACTTTATGACCAGGTATAGTCACATGAAAAAGTTCCTATTCAATCCCCACTTCATTGTTTTCAAGAAGACTGAACAATTTCACAGTTCCCAAGAAAGAAAGGTTAAGACATTCATTGACCAGATGTTGAAGATTTCATGGCTGCAGTATTACCCAAAATATTGTAATCGAAATAATATACCTGTGACTGAGAAAAGGTTTTGAAGGAAAAAAGCGACAACGCCACAAAATCTCACGAATGAGCGAAACAAAAAGAAATTTTAGAAGCATTCATTCATGAACAGACTGAAATATTCATTTGTAAAAATCCCTATACACAAAAAATACAACCCCTATCCCTATAACAAATGCAATGCAGGCAATATGATGCTAAAATAAAGACAAACAGCCAATGAATAAGTAGCCTATTAGTTCCAATTCCAATAAAAATATAAAAAAGATTTCAAGAACATATACCAAAAAAATCAATATCATCCACTTTGGCAGAACATTTAATTGGAAAAAATAATAATTACACCAGTATCAATAGCAACATGTACATACTACATTTTCCAAAAGACCGTTATAAAATAAACACTGGAAGAATTTGAAATCTATAAAGCAGTCAAACTGGACCAACACAATATTTTAAACGATAAATTGTCATTTGTCAAATTATGTATACGACGTGGCGATTAGTTTGAATGAGGGGGAGGAGAGTTAGGGCTCCTTCAAGTGATAAGGAATCGAGCAGAGTACGACAATTTCGCACTGGCAGTCAGCGCGAGCGTGTTGCCCGTCCTGTCAATTATTGGATACCAAAACGCAGGTATTTGAACCTTTATTTATAAAAATATAAGAAACAGAGCCTATAAAGCATTGAGTAAAAGAACCAATGGCAAGTGATAGAAATTTCTGTATCTGAATATGGAAATAGGAATAAGGAATACAGATACTTGCAATGAAGATTGAAATCTATGATCCGCCCAAAGCCAGATACTTATTGCACTAGAGCACTATCATATAGCAATTTACACTTCAACTACAGGAGTGTAAATTGTCTAGATCTAGTCTAGGAGTATATACTTGTTAAAAAAAGAATGTAGATTGCTTTACGAGAGCACATGTGTCTAAGTTTGGAAAGGCCTGAACAGAAACTGAAGGAGCTGAACACAGAAAAGCGTTTATCCTGATTTTTCAAGAGCCATTTCGGAACTCATTTAATGAATACTAGCAAGTTACCCAACTTATATGCTACATGTACAGGTATAGATAAAAAGATAGGTAGTCGATAAACAACTAGCTGTTCTTCAAGGTAATATAGAATGTCAAATTATATCTTGAACTTAAATTCGCAATAAGAAAAACTTGTGCAGAGTTGTAAGGGGGGTGTGTGAAATACAATAAATTTGCAATTACAACATGCTTACTGATGCAATTGGTTAAATAAGGATGTAACGTATGTGACCAATAATAAGTTATTATTTATTATTAATCACTAAGATTAAGGCATTGTAGTGGTTACAGACTTCTGTCAATTAAAGTTTTGTTAAAATTGATATTTTATGAGCTCCAGGGTCGCCGTGGAATGTGATCTGCCTCCTCCTCAAATTTGACCTTTCAAGAAGACTGTTATGAGTATCACAAATAATAGTTTGACTGAATGAATGGTGAATGACAGTTTATTTATACTGAACGTACAGTATTTACTTTTTGCAATTGTTTCAATTGGCCGATTGACATGTCCAAATGGACTCAGAAGTACTAGGAGTGTTTAATTTTAGCATTATTCTCACATGCAAACCTTATCAGATAAAAAATGTTAAAAAATGGAATGGTAGGATGCAGAATAGACGGTATTTAGCAACGGTACATTATAACAAAAGATAAGAGCAACAAAGAAGCCAGAGGAAGCAGGTTCTACATTTCATATATATATATAAATAGATTCACTCACAATGACGTCTACATAGGTGCATATCAATACTAAAAAGATAAGACGTCTGTGAAAGCACATACTAATAAGAACAATACAAAGATATTGTCAGAGTTGACCGGTGTTTGATAAGCCGGTTTGGTTTATTGGAATGTAAGATGATAAAACTTGATCAATGCTCGAATCTCTGTAACAATAGAATGTAACGGGTGATATCTAGTTTGTTGTGATTCACACAATACATAAGAGAGACCACAACGGGAATAAAGGTCGGGTTGAAAATGTGTTAGATATGAGTTGTCAGTGCAAGACCACGTGTACGGTTAGCGTAATAAATCAACAAATTGGGGAAAAGTAAATGGCCGGCCTGGGCCGGGCCGGGGTGATAGATCAGAAGCACTAGCACGTGTGAAACGAGGCCTTGTTTCAAGAGCAACGACTGTACTAGACGAGACACTTGGGCTCGGACCATGACGTTCTATTCTGGTATCACGCTGCAGACGCTGAGCATGGGCACATCGCATCTCGCCACCGACAAAGCAATGCTTCACATTCACGAGAAGATTCCTTTGGAACTTTGTGAGAAGTAATGTAAGGTATGGTACTCACCTCGGACTCTGTGAGATCTATCAGACTGCTCTTCTCTTCGGTTAGATTTTCGGAAGACCGTTTCTCGTCCTCGCCTTCATCTTTGAAAACTTTCACTTCGTCAGTGCTGCCAAGATCATCACCGCCACCGCCACTGCTTACATGTGGCATCTTCCACCGGCACGAGGGTCCTCGTCCTAGGGTCGCGCTAGGTTAGATCGGTGAGGTTAGGTACCAGCAGCCCGACCGCCATGCCATGACATCAGCCTCGTTGCACAGCCCCGGCACACACATAGCGCAGCACACAACTATTATAATAATTAATAACAACAATATTCACAGCACTGACTAAAACTAGGCTCAGCGTAGGGCGAGTCAAGTCAACAATCTCCTCACAAACGGGCACGGCACGGGCACGACAACGCTGAACCGACAACGAGTCTCAACGTAAACGACAGACGACCTACGACGACAACAAGACCTTCTAAACCGGCCATCCTACTGAACACTGAACTCTAGAGCTGGCCGGCGCGTACGCTTGTGGCCCAGCAACCAATCACAGACCACCGTCGGATCCCCTCCACCCCCGCACCCAATAATGGCAGCCGAGCCGAATCACTCCGGAGAAGAACGAAGCTTTTCTACTTCGGTGCGTAACCACACTCGGCGAGAGCGCAGCACCGTCTCACTACTACTCCACCACCAAATCAACCCTCTCACTCCCTATATACTTGGCGAGACGAGATTAACAAGCTCTGCGCTCCTCTTTTTCTTCTTCTTCTTCTTCTTTCTTTATTTTATTTCGTCGTCTTCCCGCTTCCTTCTCACCACGGCGCGCTCATTAGAAAAAATAACACCGCTACAAATTACGTTCATCGCCGTCTGCAAATTACATAAACCACCGCCGTCTTTATTCTCTACGACGAGGTCTCCGCTACCACACCCCTCTCCGAAGCCCTCACACCCCACGTCAAACTTGCAAATTTGAAAAGAGAGCCTAGTCATCTGTTGACTCTATTTCATTAGTAAATTCACGTTCAATGGCTCATTGCTAGTTTTCAAGTATTTCAGTAGAGAAACTTTTTTGGCTCAATAGGCATAAATAGGCCTTCTAACTGAATGCTTTTTCACAATCATATTGATGTAGTGGAAACAACCAACCATAACATTAGGCCTATAATACATTCACAGCAGCTCATTATAGTTATAATGTAAAAATGTTACGAGTTCTAACACTAAAAATAATGTTGGCAACACTTAAGAGTAACACACGAACTTTATTTACACAAAACTTACAGCACACACTAATCAGTTATCGCACAAGAAAACCAATAAAGAAACAAACGGTTTGATAACGGTCAACTTATGGGTAATGAATACTACTATACAAGATTATCACTGCACAAAACTAATTAGTCAATTGTTAATAGGCCTATTAATAATTTAATAATAAGTATCCAATAATCTGTTCAATGACTTAAAAATAAATGTCTAATTAACGGTTAATAAACTCAATAACTTAAACTGAACAATTATGAAGCACAAGGTCTATCACGGGCTTTTATCAATCACAATTAATTATAGCAATGAGTATACTGCCACGAACAAAGAATATCTTCTCACATATATATGAACGTTATGTGCTGATGTCCAAATGACAACTGACTTTCTGCTGACATGCACAGCTGCTTTTATAAGTTTGTTTGTTCTAGAAATCTCCATTTCCAGACAGTTCCTGATATTTCTATCAAATCAGATAATATTATCTTGGAAATGCTCGAGCATACGAAACACGCATTTGCTATAATATGAGAGTAAGAAGCAATTTATGATTCCTCTGCAGGTAAGGCGCTGCCATGCCGGAAGTCATTTCCAGTTTGCCGTTACAATAAATTATAATATATTCCATAAATTATAAAATACTCAGAAAAATTCTAGAAAAGAACAAAAAGAATCTAGGTGATAAACAAAATACGAAAGACAAGCCCTACTTTTACTTGCAATGAACTGTGAGATTTATACATAAAATTCGTAATTTCAATGTTTAATCATATTTTCCCGGTTTCCCAGTAGATTCCTGGAGATAGGTACCTTCATTTCCTATATAATCTGTGTATATGACTATACAATCCTTCGCAAGAGCTTCGCTCATTCACATAATGAAAATGAATATAGCCTTCTGTAAGTTAAGAGCTGTATAAAAAAATTCTACACCACCTAGTAATGGAATTTCAGTATGGTGCATAGCAAGGAAAGAGATTAATTATTGTATTACAGGTAGCCTAGTCGAAAGGAATGGTAAACGAGTGAGAGAGGTTGTTGAAGATAAATGAGTGAGGGAGAAGAGGTTGTGAAGGAGGGTGGGAGAATGAAAGAATCCATTGTGTTTGGGTTAGTGGAAAAGCACAAAGGGGCGTTTGACAGCAGGGGTTTTACGGCGAAAAACGGAAAGTCCCGGTGCATTCAATTCACCTCGACACAGAGAAGTGTAGTAGTGTAGAGTTGTAGTGGTGACTGTTATTGTATGTCTACAGGTGAAATGGGTAGAGGCATGGCCTCCTCTAACAACTTGGAGGAGGCCATGGTAGAGGTCTATCTATGTTCGACAGGAGCCTGCACCTGATGACTCTGAGTTATGAGTACAAAAATGATGCCTTTAATACTTCTTGATAATACATACAAATATTTATGTATCTCCCCCGGGCTGGAGAACTCGCTAGAAAACAACTAATTTTGGTAAAGGGCAACGGCTTACAATTAGTGTTTTGAAAATATAATAATTTTTAAACATAATTGGATTGACCAAACCTTCCGAAAGCAGGTTCGTTTGCAGCTGATTGATTACTGATAAACGTGGTAAACAATGGATCCAATAAAACTTTGGTTCGTTTGCACTGTTTCGAATGATGCATGAATAATTATAACAGGGGTGCCCACCCACCCTGAGACTCATGACGCACACCCCCCATAAATTTAGCATCAGCCCCCCTATAACATTTAGGCACCCACCCCCCTAAAATGCAAAAAATAAACCCCCTTTATTCTTCCTAAAACTAAAAGAAGATTTATATAGGTATTTACCTATATATAGGTATTATAGGTAAATATATAGGTATATAGGATAATATAATATATAGGATTTATATAGGTATATAGGTAAAGAAGATTTATATAGGCACAAATCCTAAACATAACTATTGTAGCTAATTCATATTCAATAGTGTAATAATAATTATAAATCTATTGTCATTAATGGACATTCTATCTGGTGACTTCGTAATATATTTTTGAATGTCGTCACGTTAAAAACGGTTTCAATCAACTTACCCCCCCCCCCCCCCGCCCACCAATTTTTTAGAACCCCCTAAGAATTTTAATGACGCAGTCTGCGTCACAGCCCCCCCCCCCCTGGGGGCACCCCTGATTACAAAATGAATTAGGTTTGTACTCTATTTTATTTATCCGACTTCGCAACTCTTAGATTCAAATTTTATATTAATTTATTATTTTTATTGTTGGTGAAAATAGCAGTATGAAGAATAGACTAGGTTATTACTATGATAGGTCTTCTTAAAATTTCGTTTGTCGCAGAAAATGGATTAATTTATGCCCATAGCTTATTTAAATAAAATGCGACCCCGCAATATATAGGCTATATATATATCAGGGCAATGAAACCAGTATTTCTATAGAATAGGTATATATTTATTAATACACTAGCTAGCCCGACGCGCGTTGCTGGCCTTGCTGCGATCTCATTTCATACATTGACTGAGTCAAATCAACAACATCATGGATTAAACAAGTACACATAGATCTACTGCAGGTGCAAATCAAACAATCAGAAATTCCAAACCGCAACTCATACAGAGACAGGATACACAAGTGGAATTTAAAATCAGATAGAGAACACCCAGAGAAACCAGGAACAGAGTGGACGGAGCAGCGAAAGAAAGAGAATCCATGCAGAGAGAATGCGAGAAGTTTGGAGACTTAGGAAGAACCAGAACGCTTTGCGAGATCCATACTTACAAAATAATAATAATAATAATAATATTTACAATAATGATAATAATAATAATAATAATCAATTTTTTTAAAAATGGAGAAATAAATAAATTTATTGTATGGAGGAGGAAAATGATTTTTTTGTTAGTAGTGGGAATAGAGATAGGAATCATGAATAGCTATCGCGCCACTCACACATCTCAATATCGTAATATTAATATTAATTAATTTTAATAATAATATCGCCACTCACACATCCCAATATCAATATTGTGACCACTACCGTAAGTTATCTACCAGGAAAGAAAAGCTCCAAAATGGATTCCTGGGCAAGACCGGGTGAAGTGGTAGTTAGAAGTTAGAAGTAGAAAACATTATTATTAACATCCATTACTTCCTCAACTAGTACCTACCAGTGGCGTAACGTTTTCCAATCGGACCAATTTTCCGGGCCCCTTTTCTCAAAATTATATAAGTATACTTCCTCACTTATGCCACCCTCCCCCTGAAAAACTTGCAAATTATGGATAGTTATCATAATTAATTATTAAAGAACTAATCACCTTTTTCTCCAATCATGTTTCTAGGGGACCAGTCTTATGATTTTGGCTCTAGCCTACGGGTTCCTGAAAGATGGAAATATTGAGAGTTGATTTTATTTTAAATAATTAACTTCATAGAAACCTTGAAATTGATGTCTTCCATAGGTTCCACATTCACTTGCTTTAGTACTTCCGCTCCTTTTCCTAGAAGTGGTGTTCTCTCAGAATTCGCCTCGTTCGTACACACGGACACAGGTTCAATTTTAATAAAAAGGCACTTAATCGAAATTACAAAGTCAGGAAAAGAGAAGAAATTTCCTGGCGGAAATGAGAAAACAGAAACTACTTATCCTATTATTAGAGAAAAATTCGACTGTTGGGAAAACTGACAAAATTGAACCAAAACCATTATCCATATACTTATACAATAATCACGTAATTGATCTGATATATCAAGGGTATAAATAAATATTCCTTCTAAACATTGTTTAAAAAGACGATAGAAAAAATATAATTAACTAAAAATGAAATGAAATGACTATGACATCACAATACCATAAACACACTTATGTTGAAAAATAGAATAGAAATGAAAAAAGTGCACTCGAAATACTATCCACCCACCTACCTGGGCAATTTCCATCCATTATCCATGTATGGGCAATTTTAGGGTAAAACTCACTTAATATACATACCGTACGGTTTACTCTAGGCCAATTTACCGGACATGTACACATGAATCTAGCTGGACGATTCAAAAGAGACTGAATTCAATATACTGTATAAATAGAAATGTTGACTTTCATATTTCTACACAACCCTCCCCTCATTCCCCAATTCTACGTATATGTTAATACAGGGTGTTTCGGAAATCTCTACCAATACTTCTAGGCAGTGTTTCTGGACCAGTAACAAAAGTAAATATTGTAATAAATTTTTTCTAAAATCCCCAGTTAATCACACACCCGCCATTTTGTTTTTTCACTCATTATTTTTTTATTCGAACAACTCTGAATGTATAATTTTGAAATTTTGCATTCAGGTTTATAACAAATGAACCAATCTAAAAAAAATTAATCAAAATTTTCCGACATCAAAAAACAAAATGGCGGCCATTTAAAATCTTTGAACAGGATTAAATTAATAATGGCTAATGATATAAAAATTTGACTGGAATAACCTTTTTTTAGATATTTCTATTGCAAATCCAACGATACCTCATTTTCCAAGATTGGCCAACAATTAACAGAGATATGCTACTTTTTAGGGTGTGTGCTGTGTGGTGGTTAGAAGCGAAAAACTGCAACCCGTTCTCAACCACCGCACACCCTAAAGAGTAGCATAACTCTGTTAATTGTTGGTATCGTTGGATTTGCAATAAAAATATCTAAAAAAGGTTATTCTAATCAAATTTTGATATCATTAGCCATTGTTAATTTAATCCTGTTCAAAGATTTTAAATGGCCGCCATTTTGTTTTTTGATGTCGGAAAATTTTGATTAATTTTTTTTAGATTGTTTTAATTGTTATAAAGCTGTTTACAAAATTTCAAAATTATAAATTCAGAGCTGTTCGAATCAAACAATAATGAGTGAAAAAAACGAAATGGCGGCTCTGTGAGTAACTGGGGATTTTAGAAAAATTTTATTACGATATTTAATTTTGTTAGTGGTTCAGAAACTCTGCCTAGAAGTATTGTAGAGAGTTCCGAAACACTATAAACTTTTGGAATTTGATGGGAAAATTTCCACCAATATTTGCACAGTGGAGACATAGCCGTATTCATAATGATTTATAACAGTCTAGACAAGTTTGTTTGAAGAGAGTCTCGGCCTATAAAGTGTTTTGTCCTCGGTATGTCTCCATTTAATTTCCTGAAGTCACAACATCCTGCTTCTAAATTCCTTCACTAAAGCTATTTGCGAATTGATAAAGTAAACAATTAACAATGACCTGACAATACTATTAGCCTAGCCTATTCATTCTTTCTTTCTTCTTTCAGTGGTTTAGTTTTTACTTCTTTTGAAAAAAATATATATATATATTTCAGTCCGCGCACAGGCCATTTCTTGAAAAAATATATTTTCAGTCCGAGCCCCCTTATGGCTCACCCCCCCCCCCACGCGTCACGGGGTCTGCAGGGGTGTACGTTACGCCACTGGTATAAAAAAAGTACGCCACTTGTACTTCCTACTAGTAAAGGCCTCAACCTATGAAGGGGCCTGAGAACCTAACCTTTTACCTCTGTCTCTAAAAAGATGAAGGAGTACTCGATCTGTATAAAGTTTGGAAGAATGTGATCAAAATTTGAATTTGATTGGTCAAAGCGTAAGAAAGTCATTGTCGAAGTCATTGTAACATAGCCAGTCAAGATAAAACTAAGAATTCGCTACGTTCTTTCAATAATTGTTCTGTCTCACTCAGATTGTTATTTTTTATTTCTGTATGTTGCGGGAATGTTACAACGCCAAATACTGTAGTATACAGTGGCGGATATAGGGCGGGGGGGGGGGGATTTCGGGCTGAAGTCCCCCCCCCATAACCTCCAACAAATTTTTTACCAATATAATCAGTTTGAAGCTCGTAAAATATTCATTATAGCAAGAATTACTTAATTCCACTACTAAGTCTTCAAAATTGTAACATTAGATCCCATATTTCTATAAGAGGACAAACTAATCGTCAGATAAAAACTTTAGAAAAACATCTCTTTTTACAGTGTGGAATTTACACAAAGTTTATCTATTAAATCTTGATGAAACATTAGTTCATTGAAAAATTTGTATCTCATTAAAGCTCCCACATTGATTTTCATTCTTAAAAATTGAATAATATGACCGTAATACCGGAATAATACTAGGTCTATGTTCCTTGACTCTTGACAAACTGTTGAACACACCAGATTCAGCCATAATTCAATCAAAATTTTCCAATATGATTGATTATGAAAAATTCAAAAGCTTTCACAATACTTGTTTTTGTTTTCAGTTCACCTCTACCCCCCCCCCCCCCCTATCATCAGTAGCAAACCAGCCACCCCAAAAACATTTTCTGGATCCGCCACTGGTAGTATAGAATCACGGTTATTAGATCTAGTAACCTTGGTATAGAATTACAAATACAAAAATATTCCTATTTCTATGACAACATAGTATCAGGTAAAAGGTTAAAGCAAAGGATTGATCAGTCATGTAGTATGTGGGGAATATAGTCAGTGTCAGTAACATATGTAGAAGATGGGTGAATAATGAATTATTTGAGTAATGACAATTAATTTTATTTTTGTTCATTTCAGTTTTCAGTATAGCAGTTGAACTGTTCCAATGATAAATTCTATTGGGAATAAGAACTTTCAAAGTTCACCAGTTCTTAACTTCGATTTAACTTCTCCAGGTATTTCTAAGAAGAAGAGCCCAGGGAGAGACACCGACTGTGTTGTGTTGCACCCCAGGAGGGCGGTGGCTCCTACAGGACATGAGAGAGAAAGCGATAGCAGCGGGAAGATAAGAACATAAGAGAGTGTGAGAGAGCGGATATGAAAGGGAATGAGTGGGGGAGAGGATTGAATGCTTACATTTCTTGAATACCTGTCACTAGCTTTCAGACGGCTCTTTCTGCTCATTCCACAAAAACCCAAAGTGAATTTCCTAAACAAGCGGCGATAATTGCTTCAGAAAATTTCAATTCACCCTCAAATCCGCCTAGTTCTGCATTTAGGCAGCTTATTCAAGCTAGGTCAATATTTTGAAAGAATATAACAATAGTAAATAATAAAGAATCTAATAATAGTTAGTTGGAAATGTTTTTGAAATGAATGCAAAGAATGATAAACAAAAATGTCGATTATTTAAAATGTTAATCCCCACTTAGAGCAATCAGCTCTTCTTATTTTTGGTAATATTATAGATATAAATTTGCAACAGATTTAGGACAAAACATTCTTAGAATTAAGCATTTTTTAAAAAATGTACAGCTATTCACGGAATTAGAGCCAGTTACTATATTTGATAAGTGTATCCTACTTGCGAATAGTTTGCAATGTGTTTACGTGTTATTGAATTTTTGGATTATGATTATATTATTATTAAGCTATACAGTTCTTATTTACCTTCACATATTTTTCACTTTTCCCATCTTTTTTCACTGCATTGCTTAAAATTAGAAATAGAATTGATTTTCAGAGAATTTTCACTATTACTAGACTATTTAGTAACTTGATCCATAAACTACTATTCACTATTTTTACTTCACAGCCTACCTAATATTCAGGATTATCGTGCTTTCATAGATGAGTTGAGTGAGAAGAAATAAATAGTTTTTGTAGGTGTCGGTAGTTATCAAGAAGAATGGTCCTAGCATGTAATCAAACGATATTCGAAAAATCTCATCTAAAATAATATATTGGTAGAGAAGAATAATTCACAAAGCGCATAAATGACCTGGAATAGATCCACACTAATTTAAAAAGAACGTTTTGTATAAGGGTGGGGAAGGCTGATTTACTAGAGAACTAGAGAAATTGGGAACATATCCAATATAATGAGATACAAATATGTTGACAAGACAGGTGTAATTTGGAGAGAGGGTATACTTATGAAAATCTGAAAACCGAACTAACAAAAAAGCAGAGAACAAAAATTGAATGAGTTAAGGTTGTTTTCATCTGTGAATGAATGGCAGTGGAATTTTGAGGGAATGTGGCAGAGGGCGGGCATACAGCGATGACGTCAGATAGTGGGAGAGAGTGAGGGTGAGAGAGACTGAGTGAGGGGGAGTGAGAAGGAATGAGGGTGTGAGAGAGAGAAAAGGTGAGTGAGAGATGAACCAGATGAACTGGATGCAGAAGAGGAACGATGTGGTAATGAGGGTGAGCGAGAGGGTGTAGTGAGAGTGAGAGGCAACGAACGCACTTCCGCCAGCGCCAGGGCCGAAAACGATCGACAAACACCTCCTTGGCAGAATGAGCGACCGACGTCTTTTCGGCGGAGCCAGCCAAGAAGGTGGGCGATGCCCAACGCCCAACAACAGACCCTGGATGAAGGGCAAAAGCAAGAGCAGTAAGGTGAAGTGGAATGTAAGGAGGAAACGATAATGAAAGGAGGATGATGATAGCCGTCTCGCCCTTAACTCACTTGCAACGAGGGACGAAGAAGAAAAACACTCGTTCACACTCCGATGAAAGGAAAATTGTTGAATAGGTTCGCTAACTGATTATTAGGCAACGGACGACGATGGCTCCAACAGAGCAAGAGCAAATATACGCGCTGCTCTGCTCGCTCTACAAACTCCTCAAAGCAGCAGCAAAGCCATCAAAATGCTAATCCCCATCATACCCCAACCCCCAGCCATGGCTTCAATGAATAAATTTACGCTAAATAAGACTCTGCCGACGAATAATTAAAATGCGCGTGCTTGTAAAAATTCCGATGAATGAAACAAGAGCATAGAACAACCTCAAACACTGATGGATGGATTGATACCTCTCAAGGTTGAAGATATAGCATGCATCTTTATATATCATCCTGGTGCCTTAATGCCTCCTCGATCATCGATACAAGATCCCCGCCGCCAGCTAGTCGATGACTTATAGCCTTTTCTACCTGCACGTCCGCTTTTTTACAATTTTTTGTTTCTGTCTGCCCCAAAAACCTCCTCCATCAAACATCCAATGTCATTCCGTCTCACCTCGTTATTTGACGATGCTTCTTCTCCCCATCCTCTTCCTTTCCGATCTTCCTCTCCTGATTATCTCAACTGATAGGACACACACACACACACACGCGCGCGCACACATTACTGCCCACAATACACTGCTTTCTGATGCTATTCTGTATGTAATTACCACGATGTGTTAGCTATTAGCTCTATCTCAAAAAGGATCTTTTCGTCTTCAAAACAGATTTGATGAGACACGTTCTGTACAAACCTCCCAGCTGTGTTATTTTAAATGGTCGAATAGTGTTCTATTTTTGTAAAAAATAATTAATTATTAATGTACACAATACCTACAGTCAAAATCGGCTATGGTACTATATACATAAATACAATATACACAAGCCCAGGTAACCAATAAATTCGCAATTCAAGATTAGGAAATTGAAAATACATAATACAGCTGACTATATAGAGAATTAAAGCCTGTGAATAAGATGACTAATAAAACAAATTTTAAAACAAAAAAAGAAACTGACTTCAATGAAATTAATTATACTCAAACATTAAATAATACTCACGTACTAAAAAGGTTTAAATAAAGTATTTACTTTAAACTGAGAAAATTTTAAATTTTATACAAGTAATCTTTTGAAGTCGGCACCAAATTTCCTATAAACTTCTAAAATATAACATAATTACTCTGAGAAGTTTTCCATGACAAAATATTTGAACAATCTAATATCAAAACTGACACTGTATTTCAGTAAAAGTGAGTGTAAATCCGGTGGTTCAGAACCCACCTAAAACTGTAGGTGCAACTCATCAATCAACATCATCCAATTCATTACCCTCGCAAAGGTCTCAGACCTATGTGGGCTTCATCCTCCAAAAAAAATACAGTGTTAGTTTTGATATTAGATAGAATTTCTTATCAACTTCATAAAATATCATAAGGATATTTCCTTATGGATATTTCCAGTCCTTCATAAGGACTGGTTTGACAACAATCGACTAACTATCAATATTAGCAAAACAAAATACCTCCCTATTTCCATCAGAGCCAATGGTGACCCGATTGGTTTAGAACTGAGGTTGCACATGTGGCGCGCAGAATGATCCTATTCAGTGTCAGTGTGAGAGTGTTGATCGTGTGAAAGAGTACAAATATCTAGGCATAATATTTAACTGTCGGCTAAAGTGGAACAGTCATGTATATTACCTGAGAAACAAACTCCGTAAATTTATTTATGTGTTTTCATCCTTGAGCAATACTTACACCCAGTATAATAAAACAAGTCTATTTTGCCTACATACAATCAATCTTACAGCATGATATCATAGCATGGGGGTGCATTTAAAACAACGGTAGCTTCTTTATCAATTGTACAGAAACTTATCATGAAAAGTGCCTTACGCAAACCGCTAACATATCCATCAGACTCTCTCTTCGAAGAATTTAATGTACCAAACATTCGACAATTATATATAAGAACCCTAACCTTGTACATCTTTAAACATAAATCAGCCCTATTTTCCAATATCCTTCACAATTATAACACCAGAACAGCTTTAAATATAGGCATCATCAACCCTAGACTTACAAGAACTTTCTCTTCCACTTCCACTCACTATAAAATGCATTTTCTTTTCCAAAAACTACCCGAATACTTGAAAAATCCAACCATTATGAGAATAAGTCACTATAAAAAATTGTCAACAGATGGGTTTCTTCCCTAAACCTGGAGGAGCAGGAAGATATTCTAGTGTCTCCTTACTCTAACTGAGGAACGAACCTAATTTGTGACTTATTTTATATACAAGTATATGAAATTAATGGTTGTGTGAGTGTGGATGGTGTGAGTGTGTGGGTATAAGTGTGTTGTTTTTCTCCTTTACAGTTAAATATGCAAACTCCACAGTTATTGACTCGGTAACCATCGGGCATGTTCATCGGTCTCACCGTGCTCTTCACTTCTTTCCTTTTTGTAGGATATTTCTTCTAACAAGTTCCTCTCTCTAGATTAAGTTTTATTTTTTATATTATTTATCCTTCTCCTCATAAACTATATCAACAAAACTAACTTATTATATTATTTAGCAATGTATTTTGTAGCTTCTAACATTGTAAGTTAGTTTGTAATAATGCTATTATACAACTCGCTCCTCTCTCACAGACATGTGCCCATAAGAGGAGCCTCCAATATATTGTATTTTTTAAATGTAATTATTGTTGTTATGTTAATTTTGGAGAATAAAGTATTGCAATTTCAATATTTGGCGCCGACTTCAAAAGATTACATGTATGAAATTTAAAATGTTCTCAGTTTAAAGTAAATACTTTATTTTAACCGTTTTAGTACGTGAGTATTATTTAATGTTTGAGTATCATTTCATTGAAGTCGGTTTCTTTTTTTGTTTTAAAATTTGTTTTATTTTAAGCTTTTTAGTTGAATTTTCGAATTTTGAAAACATGAGAAATTTCTTAAAGCCTACATTATGAAATATTTATAAAAAAAAATCAGCAAGCCAATATAACATCCAAACTTAAGTAGTACGGTTACTAAAAATCCTCCTATAAGGATAGATAAACTAAGGAAAATTCTACAACGCTTTATTTAATGTGGAATATTATATTTAGGAAAATTATAATAGCGAAATGCTTCTTGAAAGTGAAATGGCTTTTGATTCATTTTGATGTACGGTATTTAGGTATTTATTGAGTATCCTAACTTTTCGAATTTTTCAACAATTTTTTCCCTACACACTCAAAACACACTAGTAAGTAATAATACACTGATATTTTGCGGGGGCAATGCTTATTTGGCATTTAAATTAGAGTTTTCTGATGGAACTATTTTTCTTCCGCGTATGAATACTTCCATTGGTTCCCAGTTGACCGACCAAAACAAACTTTACGAAAACGAAACTTTACGAAAGAAGTAAAGCGTATATTGTGTTACACTGCCAGACTAGGCAAGGTTAGGTTGGGTTTGGTTAGGTGGAATCATCTGGTAGATTTGGGCAACTGAAAGTTCGAAAACATATGTGTTCTTTAAAATGCTATAATTTTGTGTTTTTGGTCAGATCGACGATTATTGTTAGAGCTGATTGTTTTAATTTATTCATTACGTGAAACGCCATTTGTAATGTGATGAGGTGATAATGAGGTGATCGAATTTTTGTTCAGGCATGATATTTTAAAAGAGATTACAGTGTGTTTTAAGTGTGGTGCAGAATTAGTTATTAATAAGTCAAATCTTCAATTTTGCTGTCAAAAAAAAAGAGTGACAGGGGAAGAAGGCGGCCGCGGTTTGTGGGTTTACTGGCACGGCAAGGGTGGGCTAGTTCTTGGACAATTATTGTAGACTGCCAATAGAAAAATATTTCTATTTGGTGTCAATACTTTTGCACCTAAAGCCACCCCGACAAACATTTATTTGTGAAGAGCTGGGAATTTCGACAACAGTGGTTGACTGGTATTCATTCCGCCAAAGTATTGAAAGGTTAGTAAGCTTAGTTTTCTTTGGATATTTTATTATTCATTTGATTTATATCGTTTTATGGTTTGGAGTTCATAATATGTTTGCAAATTATGAATTTTTCAGATGAAAAATTAAATTTTCATAAAATTTTTTTTTTTCGAAAATTTAAATTTTTCTGTGAAAAAAAAAACCGCGACCCCCAAAAAATTTCAACGGATTATTGCTTCATGGGGTGTGTAGATGTCACAAAAAAAAATTGTTGGAAAAATCGAAAAGTTTGGATACTCAATAATTACCGGTATTTACACTGAAATATACGGTACCTACACTGAAATAGTAGGCCTACATTACGTTTCAAGTGCGGAAAATTGTGTTTACTGTATGATAAGTTAACACATGAGACGAAGTCGAGTGCGCTATTATCATCCGAGTACGTTAAACATCTTCCTGGGCAAGTTACGTACGATATATTTCGTGATACTAACTTAGTCTAAAATATAAAAAAAAACTTTGAGCTAGTACAACAAGCATCATCAAACATAACCTCAAAATCAATCACATCAGTGAAACTAAAAATACTTCTAAGATCAGCTGTTTTTCCAAATTCTCTGTGAATTGGCGATTATTACGAAAAATTAATAACTTTGAAGAATATTGTTCAATTATTTTTTTGAAATGAACGATTTCAAAAACATTTTTCACTTTAACTCATGATTGAATAAACTAAATTCCTACGACTCCATAACATGAACTAAATTATTTACAATTTTCATATGAGCATATGAACAGAAATATTATGTTCTTCTTATTTTCAATTCAAATTAAGTTCACGTGATTGGTCAAAACGGGACATTACAGGCTTGTTTCACACTGAACCAGCTTTGGGTAACCGATGTCGTTTACCCGGCATAATTGCATTGCATCATAATGATTTCGAAGATCGTCTAGATGTGAAGCGCTCCATATGATACAATGATCAGCCTGGTAAACGACACTGGTTAACCGACTGGCGGTTATGTGTGGAACTATCCTATATTCAAACTTGATTGACATCGAAGAATGCTCCTTTTTGTTTAATATTGGGGTAAGTATTGTGCCGATCCTTGCGAAACTTGGATGGGACCACCGCTGAGCGATGCTCTTTCATTAAAAAAAAACTTTCATCGAAATCGGTTCAATAGTGTTCGAATGATTGATGTACAAACATAAAAAAACAGGTCGAATATAGAACCTTGTTCTTTTTGGAAGTCGGTTAAAAATCATCTGAAGGAAAATTTGTTATTATTTGTAACTTTATTGGAAAGTTCTGCTTCAGGCTAATGCATAAAAATTTACAAATCACAATTAAAATTTACAAGAAAACTTTAATAAGAGTTTGTAATACAGTAACCACAAATACAAGTACTAATAAATGTTAGTTTTTAAATTGTTTGTAAATTCAACAGGTGAACAGGTCCTTGATAAATAATGATTTTTAAGCTGGCTTCTCACAGATGTCTAGAAGGATTATTTTGCAATTATTATCTCAGAGACTCAAATATTTTGCAATTTTTAGGAATCAACTTTCAGGAAATATGAAACAGAAGTTTTGACTTTCTGCACTTTAAAATCCTTCAAGGATTCAACATTTCAGCAAATTGAATAGCTTGATCATGAGGTTTTTGGATTGAAGAATCTCTTGACAATAATAAAATAGGCCACAGAATGTTAAAGATTGTAACCAGATAAGAGTTGTAGCATGGAGTTTCCAACATGGAGAAAGCCCTATAACTGTCGTCTTTTGGTAGGACGTAGGATATAGTAAGTTATGCAAGTTTTATAGACGATCTTTTGAAGATAAGTAGAAGTAGAAGCAAAATCTTAAAATATAACAGGTTGTTATCTTATCTTATTATCTACATGTACTTTGCATATGAAAAATCCTACGTTTAATGGAGGCCATGCTTGCGGTTCTAAGCATAACTTATTCCCGTTCCATATCTTATACCCATTCATGAATGGGGTTTTTTTATTTTTTAAGGATTCTAAATTATACAATTTTCAAAATGTGTCTTAGGGTGTACTAACAGCATGAAATCAGATCAAGAAACATTAAACGGCGTAGGTACAAATTGTGTAACAAAATACATGCACTTAAAAGATAACGGAGCAATGGATAGATTTAACTTATGGTTTGCTTTAAACAAGTGTTTCTTTTCTGCGTATTTTCTCTACCATCAGCCTCTTTCACACTCTCTCACCTTTACATTCACTTTATTACTCTTTCAATTGTCACTTTATACTTTCTTTCTCATTATTTTTCTCTCTAATAGTCCACATTTTTATTAGGGCAACTTATTCCAATAGCCCTATAATGTGGTACGATTACTCTCATTCAATAAAATTCATGACCCGTGTGAGGTTATCTTGCAGCCCACAATTACCTCTGCGGCTAGGAAAAGAAGAAGAAGAAGAAGAAGAAGAAGAAGAAGAAGAAGAAGAAGAAGAAGAAGAAGAAGAAGAAGAAGAAGAAGAAGAAGAAGAAGAAGAAGAAGAAGAAGAAGAAGAAGAAGAAGAAGAAGAAGAAGAAGAAGAAGAAGAAGAAGAAGAAGAAGAAGAAGAAGAAGAAGAAGAAGAAGAAGAAGAAGAAGAAGAAGAAGAAGAAGAAGAAGAAGAAGAAGGAGGTGGAGGAAAAAGAACTGGAGTGAAATACAGGCAGTAGAGTTTCGAACCCACATTTCATGTCTTTCGTTTGGCTGAAAATTTCCACGCAAGACTCCAAACACAAACAAGGACGAGAAGTTCGCACAGGCAAGGGCGGTCCCAGAGGGGGGGGGGGTCATGACCCCCAAAAATCTGAACCTGACTGGGAAATCAATTAGAATAAATAAAGTTAATTTACCTACTCGTTTAATATTATTCAATTTTTATTATATGAAGTGTGCTCAAAGCTCACAATAAAACTATTTTGAAATCAAATTTAATAGATAATTGCAAAATTCCTGTACAATATACAGCCCACACATTAAAGATAATTTTAGACTTTGAGTACGGCCAAAACGACCAATCCGATAGCTTCTTTTCAACTGCCAAGATTTCAAAAGCTCTCTGTTGAAGTCAGGAAGCTTAAGTCACATTTGTTCAGACTCATTTTTTCTGGGAAGTTAAGTCTACCATAGTGACTTGAATTGCGTTGTATTTATGAAGTTGTGAGTACTTCTAGATCTTCTCACTCAAGTTCAATAGAGTTTTGCAGCATAATTAATTTATTGCTGATTTGTTCTCCATATCATTCTGCTAGTTTCTTGTTTTGAACAAATTGATGAGAGCTTTTAATTTATTCGTCTCATCCTAAACTATTAGGCTATAGGCTACCTTTTTATTTAAATTGAATAACTCTTGTTTTCGTTCCAGTCTAGGATCCAGTGAAGATTCCATTGTTTGGTCCAGTGAAGATTCAATTACTCATTAGAATTATTCAATTGCTTGTTTGCTTCGCAGCTCTCCATCTTGATTTTTTGTCCAGTCTTAGTATGAAATCCATCATTTTCTATCACTCGCTTTGCTCGCCTTAACCCTCCAACTAGACCCAGTGATGGTAGAGAGAATATTATACAATATTTAATAAGTTATTATTAGTGTTTGCACCTTCTATGGGAATATTTCTAAAAATTTACTTGGAACTCGTCTTGTCTTGAATAAACCTGGATACTAAACTTTTATAGCCTTCGCCATGTGTTTCTTGAGACGCTCAAAAATTTCAAAGGTCAAAATTCCAGCCCAAGCGTCAAAAACGCTGAAATTAAAAAATATCGCAAAAGGTAGTCAGCTAGCCAGGAGAAAAAAAACCCGGAAAATTTCAATCCAGATTCAATATTCTGTAAAATGATTGACGAAAAACTACTGCTGTAGATGGCATTCAATAATTAAATTACCTATTGATCACCAATCCAAAAAATTGGATACTCTGTAAACATTGTTTAATGTTAGGGTGAATAGAAGAATGGTCAACATCAATTCAAAACTAGTCTCAGCCAACTTGAGCAAGGGCAGTCCCAGATGCCCCCTTAAAATTGGTACATTGCTCAAAGAGGCAAGGGTGAAGCTAAGGGGGGTCCCCGGTAGATAACACCCACTGAAATCCATAATGCAACTTAAAATAGAAGGATTTATGTCTAGTGACTCTCAAAATGTGGTTTTAGAGAGGTTATTTTTCAATTTTTTCCCAGGGGAGGACCCCCGACCCCCTTATGAATATGAGAGTCATAAATTTCGTCAAATTTGTGAGAGGACAGGGACAGCTATGAGGTATACACCATCTGTAAAGGGAGACTAAAGAGTTTGTTTGCCACAATCAAGGGTAGGCCCCTGTCACTTAGTTATACTCGAATATGCTTCATTTCTCTTTCGTGAATTTACATCTACATGATAATTTATATTCAGAATATTATTTTAGATTTTTTTTTATCAAGTAACAGTTATTTTAGAACAAATTTCAGTGATAGGTCTTGGAATGGTGTCAAAGATAGTACATTATCGCATTATCCTGACGGACCCCTTTGAGAAATTCCTGGCTACGCTTATGGATGAAGGGGGTAGAGAGGAGTGTGAAATCTCGCAAAAAAAGGTCAGAAAAAACACACTCATGACCCCCCCCTCCCTAAACTTTGAGCTGGGACCGCCCTTGCGCACAGGTCATCTTATATGAGAAGAGCTCTGCTCTTCTCATATATCTGCTCCTTTCCTTTTTAAAGTTTCATGAACTTCTCTTGTTGTTACAACTTACAACTAATGATTTTTACGAATTATTAAGTTAATTCCCACTATCAAGCACTATTGTTTTAGGTTATTGAAAATTTCACTCTGTTGTTAAGAGCATCTTCAGACGACCCACAGTGTGCACTGTGTGTGTGTGTGTGTACATTAACATCTCTTAACAACAGAGTGAAACGGCTGTCACGTCATAACGTGAGTCACAATTTCCACTTAAAAGTGTTTTTTAAAGTTTTATTAAAATTTAAAAGTTCAATAAATGAACATTCAGATGTTTCGGAAAATAGCTACATAATATTTGTTAGTTGCACTTGCATCCTTAAATTCTTATCTCAAGAAGCAGTTTAATGCGATTTGTAACCATAACCAATCACAACCACCACTCAGATAAAATCAGACTGAGAATGAATGTTAGGGGTTAGAAAGTTTTTGACTCTAAGGTGAGTAGATTCCATGATGAGATTATCACAAATGAGGCGTTCAATTTGGCAATATTTATGATTTTGCCCAAAAATCAATTGGTTCAAAAATCTCTCAATCAAATATCCAACTTCAAGAAAGTCAGATTTGTTCTCTCACACCAATACAACTGAACCCTTTGTCGAGTGAGTGAAATGTAAATACTAATGCAGGCTTGTGTTTGTCCGTTTGGCAATATTTTTCAGAAAACAATGCATCATTATTCGTGGAGTTTTTTGGAAGAGCATGGTGGTATTTTAAGCATGAGACCTCCTTGTATACGATTGATATGCATGCAAGGGCCCGGATACTACTACTGTATCAATCTATCAGGTGCTACTCTAATAATGAGAAAAATTAATGGAAAAATGCTGGTGTTCCAAGACAGAAAAATTGCAGAACTATATCACACAGGCTATTGTATCGAATTCGGAATCGGAAGCCACCCACTTTGAAAAACCAACTGTTTGCAAATGTCGAAGGAAGAAATGATGGGGATGGGCCAGTGTGTGTTTTGACACGGACGGCCAAAGGTTGGCTACAGCTACAGCATCCTAGCAGCAGAGCAGAGCGGCATAGCAGACTCGTCAGCCAGGTGCTAATTAGGGGGTACGAAGATTGGCCCAGGGAAGGGGGAACCGCGTTTGGTCCAGGGCCAGACTCAGGACTCTGGGCAGACTCTGGCTGCTGTCAATCAGGCAAACCGGTTCTAACAATGGAGATGGTGATGTGAATCCGCCGATACAACACTACAAATAGTCCTAACAAGGCTGGACCCTCAGGCCCTCAGGCCGTCAGGCCGGCCGGCACTGAATTAATAATAATAACCAGCCAAAGGCTACAGACGCAACAGGCAGCAGACTCTTCAACTCCTTCGCAGCACTCCAAACCATAGAAGGCTTTTTAATCAACCTTCGTCACATCTAATACATAATTTGCTGTGAAAAAAAGAATAATTTACAACTAAATGAAGTTTATTTGGTTCAGTATTGTAATCACTATGAAAACATAGAATTAACTAAAGCTACAGGCTACAGGACAGTACTGATTGCCATCTGCGGGCGACAATTTTGAAGTACTTCAGCGATAGTCTTCCAGGAATGGAATTCACAATAGCAAGTTCAGATGATGCATGAAACTGAAGTATCATTCTAAAAAAGTGGAGAGTCATGAATCTCATTATATTTACAATAAATTAAATATTACATATTAAATATTTCAATTAAATATTTCTCTGTGATCTATGACTGTGGAACTTTCAATTCATCATTCAATTATGACAATAGTTTACCATAATTCAATACAAACCATAAAACCAGAGCCAAATTCAGAACTTCAAATTCAAATCAACATCAGAAATCTTGATATGATACGACATACGAAAATCAAATGAATCCGAAAACATTCAAATTCACACCTTATGACTCCAAAATGATTGGCACAATTTTCTTTGAAATACTATTTTAGAGATAGTGCAGGTCCGTAGATTGTATAGAGAGAAATGTATTTCATTTTAAGTCATTTATAAGTGATCGGATTGAAGATTGAAGAGACGAATGTCAGGCGTATACCCTCAGAGAACTGTAACATAAAGGATAAACCGTTATTACATATTACTGTCAACCACAACAAACTGTGATTGCTCTCAAGTTGTAATAAACTGTAAGAACTCTGACAATTTAAGTAAAAATATGTATAACATCAAATAAACACTGTTATTCGAATAAGACTGATTTTCTACAGATTCCTTGTACCATATTAAGTTATTCTATTGGAACAATTTATAGTATTTATTTGATAGAATATATTTCAATTAATCTCAATTTTTAATGGAACACAGATGTTCACTCAAAATTGGATGAATTAACGCGTAACGTGGTTTGACGTAATAATGGTTTCTCACATTCACCCATCTGAACCAAACAGGTTCAATTAATCAAATCCTTCATCACTTACAATACGGAATTTATAACCAGTGCATTCAGGTTAATTATAGGGTATTCAGGTTGTATAATTTGTCAGTGACATTCGTATCTGTCATCTAGTTTTGCTAAACCATTGTTTCTGTTCGTGTGTATGTCACGTCTCTGATTCTTGTGTCCTCTGTCCACTGCCTTGCCCTGTCTGCCAGAAAATCCTGAATCAGTTGATGTCCTGAAAGTGGACACGAGCTGGCCGGCCAACAACTGGAAGAGCGTAATGAACCGGATACACGGTCGTCCACGGCGACACACCAGTCCAAGAAATTTAATTGGCCAGAATGTGGTTTATGAACACGCCCGGTAGGCTCTGCTCCCTTAAGCAATGTTTATGCTTATGTATATACCTATAGTACCCTGATATCTATACTAATACTGGAGTTTAGTAACCAGCAAAAGTGCAGTAGCACTAACTGGCCAGTCTGACTGCTCAGCTACCTGTTTTCTCTAATTGGACATTAAAGTATCTTTTATTTTTCCAATCTCTCCCACTTTCAATCATTGTCCTCCATCTCACTCTTTTACTTTATTTAACCTTTTTTCAAATTCAACCTGTTTTTTTCTTTTTTCTTCTAATTAGCTATTTCTCTTCAACTTATGGAATCCCACGACGCGCACTGTTCATAATAATTTGATAATACTGTTGAGATTGATATTCAACACCATTTTTATAATTTTTCGAAGTTGTTTAGCTATGCTACACTTTAAAAAGTGGTTATAAAACCAATGATTGATGAGGAAGTAGAAGTGATTGAATTCCGCTGCTTTAAAGACATTGGCACAATGCTGTAATGTTAGATACTCTTGGGATAGAACGTAGTCTCATAGTGATAACACTGGAGATTTTGAGGGAACAAGCATTTTGTGCCCTAGGAACATATTTTTCATCTAAAAAGTATCATTCACTTTTCCAATATCCACCATCACTTCTGTTTCATCTATACAATTATTTTCCAGTCCACATCCAACCTCATCTGCTTTTTTCCATTGGGTACATTTCTACAGTGATCAAAGCTGTCGATTTGTGCACCGATGATATAACATTTTCACTACTATTTCTTGGCCACTACTTACTACTTTAACCCAATATTATCATACATAATAGAGTATTTTCAATAAATAATGAGGTGAACGCGTTAGGAATAATTTGATCAAGTTTTAATTCACCCTTTATCCCTCACACACACTCTCATTAATCGCACTCTCTCTCTCACTCACTCTCCCACGCGCTCTCTCTCTCATTCTCTTTCTCTCCCTCACGTTCTCTTTCTCTATCTATCTTTCTTCCTCTCCCACTCTCCCTCTTCTGACACCAATGAGAGTGTGGTTTGCGTTTGACTACTTCCTAGCCCTTTGAACAGCATTCGCTCAAAACATTTGAAATTTACAACCGCAACTATCATCCCCAATTTGAATACGGAATAAACTGTATGCCATTACAGTTCACCATTACAGATCATCACTCATTGCCGTTAATTCCATGATGGTTTCTGTCTGCAGTGCCGATCAAAAGAATTAAAAATAACTATCTGCTAGAACAAATGTTTATTTACCAGCTAATATTATTATTGTCATCATCATTATCCCGCATGAAAATAAATATGATTTTCACAAATACACGTTTGTTGATGCTTTTGTCGTTTGATATTTCACAACTTGAATGTTACCAATTTTTTTTCTGTTACTAAATATACTACGTTAATATCATTCTGATATTGTTGAATATTTTATAAGATAAACATACAGCACATAAATTTTCCAATGATGTCGATGGATCAGGCAATAAACATTTATATAAAGAAGCATTTTAAGTCCAGGATAATAATTATTCATGGAATTCTATAGGCCTATGCATTTCAAAAATGTTACTGTAAAAGCTCCGTCATGCTTCAAATTTGAATGACTAATAATTTATCATTCTTTTCCATTGATATTTCTCCACAATTAATATAATGTCAAACAACACCGGGTTTCAAAATATTTGTTAGATTCAATTAATTAGGCCTACATTAATAGTAAACTGACATATAATGATATCTGATATTATGTACTATTCAATATGAATCGAACGAAGAAGAGTGTATGAAACCAGTAAAATTATAATAATGTTACAGGTTCTATCACTAAAAATAATGCTGGCAAAATGTAATAATAAAACTAGAACTTTATTCACACAATAACACACTTCTCAGATTTATCACACGAGAAATACTCAAATATAAGGGAAGTGATAGCTGAGTGCCGTTGCAGGTATCTGTTCAATCAGAGATAACCTACGAAAATCCTGGGCGCTCTTTGTAAGGGTGAACGATTGGATTGGCCCGAAAAAAATACTGTGTTCTCTGCTGTAAAATCACGTCCCGGTGGTTCGGAACCCACCTAAAACTGTAGGTCCAACTCATCAATCACCACCATCCAATTTATTACCCACGCACAGGTCTCAGACCTATATGGGCTTCATCCTCCGAAATAAAATGTACAGATTTATCCAGTAGTACTTCCGAAGTAAATATCTAATATCAGTTACAGGCCGATCTCTAGTAATTGATGTGTAATGGTAATAGCTGTCAAATATTCTGATACGTAGGCTACAACTGAAATAATAGAATGATAACAGTCCACTTCCTCTCAAAATTGTCAGTACTCATTATTTACACATTCCTTAGTAACTCATAAATTGTAGATGCAACCACACTCACAAAGACGAATTCTTATCACTAATACACAGTCTTCTTAAATCAAATAAGTGTTAAGTAAGGCGCAAATAAGTGTTACTGTAATGGGAGCTGCCACGGTTCACTCTATAAGCTAATTCTAGTTGATTATAACACTAACGCCACTGTCAACTCTAAGCGTTGACACTAGGCTCGTTGACTATTCATGTCTCCAAACGAAAACAAGACTGAACGTTGCGGCCAACAACAGCATTTAAATACCGCCCATAGGAATTTCTACGCTGTTCTACTGCATTCTACAATTTTCTTTTCCATTTTACAACCTATTAACCATTATGACTTTCCATGGAAATATTATATTGGGTGTATTTCGGACCATCTAGTGTTGCAGAGCGTCTAGTATCTCACAACGTCGAGTTCTCAAACCATCTAGGTTCACTGTTTCAGATCGTCTAGATTTGCCGACCCTCTAGTTTCCAGCATTACGCTGTCTCAGAGCGTCTAGATTTCAAACTGTCCAGATCTCACTTCATCTAGGTTTACTCGGTTCCTATTAAAAGACACTCTACTGCATGAACTTCCAGCAGTCTCACATACTCTAGATTCGTTCTAAAATAGGACCTAGATGGTCGAAATCTAGGCGATGTGAGACACTCCCAAAATATTATGCTGCCAAATGTGATCAAAATATGACAAATGTGATTGAAATCAGCTTCTTAAACCTCAAAGTTTAACTGTTTCTGAACTGTTACAGAACAATATGGTAAGTTCATAACAATAATCTTGATTTCTTCTTTACCAGAAGAAATGAGGGAAGTATGAGTGACTCGGTACAAGCTGTTGGCAATGTTATTGTTATTTGTATTTGTGTGAGGTTCTGTATAAGTGAAAGAGAGGCAGTTTCTTAAATTTGTATTTTATTTCCATGTAAATGAATACTTTGTTATTCAAGAAATGTTTCATGATAAATGGACAAACGTTTTTATTGTCATAGTGGAGATAACTAGTGGTGCTATATTTAAAAAAATAATTGTAATTTTGCAATGTTTCTTTATGAATCAATTATTGTGCATAAAGTATCCTGTACTATATCTATTTCTCTGTCTTGTTCTTATTTTCTCTTTCTGTATTAATTATTTCTTTTATCTAATTCTCCAGTTTACAATAGGCCTGAGTACATGAATTTGGGCCGATTTGTTTGGCCAGCAAAAAAGGACCCTGCTCTCTGCTGTGAAATCACTCTGTTCGGAACTCACTCAAAACTGTAGGTCTAACTCTTTATTATCATTGAACTCATTACCCACGCACAGGCACATAGCTCTCAGACCTATCCTCCGAGAAAATTCTTATGTTTTCCACAACGTCAGCAATGCAATATTATGAATAATATTCCCCTACCAATGTTGCCATAGATGCACCGTTATTGCCACCCCCTGATCAGTTACAATATACAATTCTTTTGAACGAATTTCAATTTGTCGTAGGTATGTGTAGCACTGTAATGATTAGGAATAGAATAATGACTCAAAACACTTGTTTAGATTGAGACCGTGTCAGAAGTGATATTATTAACACAACGCTTAATGAGAATAATTCAGAACAAGCAAGCAGCAAACAGAAACAGAAGCTAAATAAATTAGATACGCGACAACGACTAGAAAGAAGCCTGGGCAAGGTTGAGAGGGTGTGATGGTTTCAGGGGATGGATTAGGGGTTTTGTAGGAATTGGTTTGGTCTCGGTGAGGGGAGGGGGTTACTGCTCAGAGTTGCGGATAGCGCAGCAGAATATTCATTCAATTCTTTTGCTGTAGAAATGTCCAGCTCTCGCTATCCGCGCTACCAGAGGGGGATAGCAAGGACTCTCCCTCCCCCGCCCAACGTTCACTCATCCTCCGTATAAGGCTAACTCAACAGCGCGCTCACTAAAGATCAAAGGCAGCCGACGATCGTATGGACAGGAGGGGTCCAAGGGGGGAAGCTATTTAAATTGCAGAACATCCCCAGAGCTCACCAGCAAGAGTGAGAGGAAACTAGCAAAGGGGACATCAGCTAGGCTCATGTTAAAACATTGATCCGAAATTGGATCCCGTTTACCCTCTCCGCCAACCCTTGTCTTCGGGTTTTCTATACATATATACATCACACTCTTGGTCCATCTCACTCTTGTGCGTCTCCTCTTACTCCTTTCTCTTTTTGTTTCTCCTTGTTCTTTTTCCTTCATCTCGCCCCTTCTACGTGGAAACGCGTACCCGAACCCCCTCTGGTAAAGGACAGCCCACCCTTCCTTGTTTTAATAACGGCAACTCATCGACTTAGCAGCTCATTCTGAAAAATAAACACGCAGAGCCCCCCTCAGCATATCACCGCCTACCAACTTGAATTCTCTTTTTCCATCTCAGTTCGGAGGAGTAAGGAAGTGTTCTTGGATTTATCCATGATGTTATTAGAAAGAGAAGAGAGCTGTCCAGCCGTCAATGAATTATAATTATATATAATCACGGAATACAGAGAAAAATGGCTCCCAGAGAAAGGGAGTGAGAGGAAATAGATAATGTGTGAGGAGATGTTGCAAGTAAGAGAATCGGGAAGTGAGGACGAAAGTGAGAAGAGTGTGAGTATTTAGATTTAGTTTTTGTGAGTTTTGAAGTTTACGACTATTACATAAATATAAGCTCAGCGTCAACCGTTCTCTCCTCTTTCTTGTTCTTTCGTATCCCTCTCAATCCTTGTCTCAAACATTATTCTTATCTCTTTCAATACATTATATCACATACATATTAGATATTACACCAATAGGCCAATACACTATATTACACCAACAACTAAGCAAATTTCTGGGTTGCGAATTAGTTGTTGTACAGCATACGCGGCGGGCACACACATCCATGAGCTATAAGCCATCCTCATCCAGTTTGGCCAAAACTGGTGGACAATTGATGACGCATTGGTTGCTGAACAGTGTGTGGTGGCGGCGCCTTTGATCTGGTCACGTGACTCTCCGTGCGCGGAATCAGGCATGTTTTATCGGGCTTCTCTCCTCTTCTATTAGTATACATTACTGGCTCATTACCATCCGACATTAAATTACCAGCGTTAACCGATCTTCCAGCCCAACTCTGCTATACTACAGCCACCGCATAGTAGGCCTCTTTACGCCAACAAACTAATCAATCCCTCTCTATCACGTTCTCTCCACTTTCTTGCTCTTTCTCATCCCTCTCAATCCTTGTCTCCAACATTATTCTAATCTCTTTCAATATTGTTTGTTTATGAAAGTAATTGAATTATCTGGCATTCCACT
Organism: Conomelus anceps; assembly: GCA_948455865.1. Classification (NCBI taxonomy): domain Eukaryota; kingdom Metazoa; phylum Arthropoda; class Insecta; order Hemiptera; family Delphacidae; genus Conomelus; species Conomelus anceps. The sequence continues at coordinate 74,973,330 of OX418216.1, read as the reverse complement.
CACACGCACCGCTAGCATGCTTATACTCTGATACTCAAATAAATAATAAATAAAAAATGAATCAATGAGTGAATGAATGGATGAATGAATGAATGAATGAATGAATGAATGAATGAATGAATGAATGAATGAATGAATGGATAAATAATTATTTATTATTAAATAAATAAATAATTTCTCTTTCCAATTATTTTATTCTATTTAACTTACACCAAGTAATTTGTTTCTTTTTCTTCAATCGGCCTTTGTATCTTTTCAATTCAAAATTCAAATTCATTTATTTGCCATTTAAACAAACACAATGCAAAATTAAAACAAAAACAATACAAAACTCATAAATATGTCCTCAAGTACACTATCATTAAGACTATTCAAATATCAAATCAAATCAAATTTATTTGCCATAAAATAGCAAATCAAAAATAAACAAAATGCTTTAAAGATATAATGGATAAATGAAATACACAAATCATAATTTTCCCTAAGCAAAATAGTTACTATCAATAAAATTCACTTTAAAATTTTAATGTACAAAAAATAATGCTATAATTTCTTGAATTTAATCGGCGTTACCAGCAAAACCTTTTGGTTTGTGTGCTGGCGACGAGTAACCAAACAAATAGAACAAGAATCGTATCGTACGGTACTTACAAATATCTAGAATACTTGGCATACACATCAAGGAGTGAGAAATAGTAATTATGTATATCCATGTGTATGATGGCAATACAAACAATAAACAAATTCAATTGTGTATCAGGTGAAAAACGTTTATTGATCCAATCCACTGAGTTATTCTTTTAATGTTTGATTTCGTGATGTTGCAAGTGATGAAATGTTCAGGTAACAGGTTTATGAGTTTACTACTTATATATGGAAACTGTCTACGGCATACTACAATTATTATTATTTTTAGGATTTATTTAAAAATTGTTCAGATTTTTGATGGTAACTCCCATATAGGTTAGCCTTGGGAGTAGCTAATTTCTCACCAGATGAGAAATTGTATTTTTATATGTTGTATATAGTGAAAAATAAATTTTATTGTCATTAACCTTTTTTAGCAATTGACAATGTCAAAATAATGATAATGTACAATACGTCTACAAGTATGTTACAAAACTTGAACATAGCACAACACTTCATACATTAAAAATGGATTGACCTATCATTGATTTCCAGGAATTCAGTGATTACATAGCACCGATTTTTATTTAACCACTCTACTAGCTTACGTCTAAATGTGGTAGTAGGGTATTCTTTTACATTACCTGATAACTTGTAACACCTAATACCAACAACCTCGTAGCTTTTCGTTTCTTTTGCCAATCTATTAAAAGGTACATTGATCATATCAAGGCGTCGAGTAAAGTGATTATGTATGTCTAGACTGCGTTGTAGGTGTGAATATATATAAATTTATTAAAGTCATAATTTTCAACTTATTAAATAATGGTCTACAGTGGGCATAAAAATCGGAACTATAAATTATTCTCATGGTTTTTTAAGTAGCAACACACTGTACATCACTACAGTTTCCCCATAGTAGAATCCCATATGTTAGCAAACCATGGAAAAAACGAAATAAGCTGATCTTAAAAACTTGTCAGTTACATGGTCCTTCAAATTTCTTAAAAGATAGATAACTCTGGAGAGTTTACTATTCAGATACCTAATATGAGACTCTCAAAAAAGCCTCTCATCCAAATGAATACCTAGATATGTAATGCTTGTTGAGGTTTCTAACACACTAGCCTCTCTCAAGTCAAACAACAATGACTTGCTCTCAATTAATAAAAAACATTTGCCCTGAACCAAGCCGACGCTTTTGACATGGATGCTTCCATCGAAGTTTTGAGTAGGTTAATGCCAACATTTTTATTCACAAAAGTTGTGTCATTGGCGTACAATATTGCCAGATCTTTCACAAAACTTGGTAGGTCATTGATCATGAGGATGAATAGAAGCGGCCCGAGAACTTAACCTTAAGGAACACTATATTTAATTTCAGTTTCCTTGGAGCTCACTTCCTTTACACATAAAATTTGTTTGTGCTTTTCCAAATACGTTTTCAGTAAACCTGTAGGATTGAAGCCCAAAATTGATAGCTTATCAACCAAAATCAAAATTTATTGAAATTTAGGATGTTTTGAGTTTTTTAAAGTGTAATGGATGCATCACATTCACCTGAGTAAATATATTTCTGATATTTTCTTCTATGAGCAAAATTACGATTTTTATTGGTTTCTTAATTTCACCATCGTCTCTGGTTGACACCATCTCTGAACCACGTTTTCTCTTGCGTAAACGAATTTTTACCTCGTTTTTTGTCGCGTTTGAAACGCGTGTCCAAATTATCACGCGTTCCGAACGCGTTTATTGTCGCGCGATAGGAAACGGCCTAAGTTTGAATAGTTCATACATAATAAATATTTATTCAGAGAAACACTCTGAGAACAGCTAAAAAAAATTTACAGATCTGATGAACTTGAAATAATCAACAATTTATTGATAGTGGAGTAATCCTTAGATATTGCAAAAATTAACAATTGTTAAATCAAATTTGGAGGTAATAAAATTTGAATTCTCAATTGCTGAAGAGCTGAAGAATTCTGATAAACGAATATTGACAACAGATACATACAGTTGAGCGAAAATCGATGAATGAATGCTATTAGCCGAAAAGCTCTCCACCACCAGAATATTTGATTCTTTAATCAACAATTTATTGCTCTCAGTCCCCATACTTTTTGCGAAAGTTTTCAAAAAATACCAAATTTAATTCAAAATTTTGCCACATTTCATTGTTAAAACTTTGTCTTCACGTCTAAACTGTTGACAGTTAATTGCTGCCACATTCAAACCTAAACTATAAGAATTAAACTATAAATAAGAGCTAAATCAACTAAAACAACTTCTGATGAGCTTATAGTGATAAACGAAAATGAATGTGGGCATTCAGTGTTCAGCTCTCTCTCAAAACGCTTGGGGGCCAACAACTGCTTCGCATCTGATCTTGCATCAAGTAACCATGAAATTTGCAATGTCACAGAATTGCATGACATGGCCATGGCCATAATGGAAATGGAAAGGGACTCTGCTTCTGAATCTTGATGTGTCATGGTTGATGCGACGAAGTAGGGTTTTGCGATGACGCGGATCGCAGAAGCGCCAAAGATGTACTTAGGTAAATTTAGGTGATCAACTGTGTGTGGCCTTTGTGCTTGTTCGCATTCACTTTTGCGGCCGGGACGTTTCAAGTCCAAAGCATCAGTAACGCATGCTTTAAATGTTTGATCTGAAAGGGGCCTGTTATTGTTTGTCGTTATTACAGCCAAAACTGTTTGCCCTCTCAAACTATCTCTCTCTCTCTCTCTCACTCTCTCTATCTGTTTCTCACATCAGAAAGGCGACGTCCATCTATACACAAGTTATTGTGAGCCTACACACAGCCGTAGGGCTGTAATGTGCACCTACATAATATAAATTCTAGTCCATATGGCTGCTGTCGGATGACATATGGATATATGGACGTGATGCATCATTTACTGCAGCAGCATCCACTCCATTGTCGATATGGACGAATCTCTCTCAACTTTGTCCTCCACCTCTAATGTCATTTGCCATGATGGAGGAATATGGAAAGCTGCCTGCCTGCCTTTTGGGCCACATCTGTAACAACCGACCAGTAAGTGCTTCAAAGCCCATGTCCATTGCTCATCGTCAAGGCCCACCACAGTCATACCACATTTATTATGCATACCACACTACGATGCAGTATGCAGGCTATTTGATACTTTCAAGATGTGTCTTAATTTGAACCATGAATCCTCGTCTTTCTCATCCTAAATAAATAGGATTTCATGAGTGGATTGATAATGAAATACTGTAGCTATAAAATCAATCAATCAATTCAATCAATTTTTATTACATGAAAAGACATTACAAAATGGTCCCGCTAAACCTGAAAAGGTTTTACAGCAAGAGCCTATAATAAAATAAAACACAATAATAAAATGAATGCTTACAATGAATTAAACAATGAAAAGAACTTAAAGAAAACTTTTTACAAGTTTCAAAATGAACTTTAAGGTAATTGGAAGGGGAGTAATTGGGGTTGAAAAATGTTAAAAAGGAAAAGGTTAAGGGGGGAGAAAAAAATAATAAAGATAATGGCCTACTATAAATTGAAAGTTAGAATTAGAAATAATAGTATATTACGTTACTAGGCTGGAAAATAACGTTTTGCCGGTCGAGCATATTATGATAGTTTATGCACGAGGCGCAGCCGAGTGCAGAAACGTGAATATGCGAGAACCGGCAAAAGTTTACAGCCGTGTAATGTACGATATTTTTTGTTACACTTGATAGAAAGGCAAGATACAAGCAGCTGGATAATATGCGAGACATTCAAAAGTATTCAAGACAAGTGAATCAGCTACTTTATTTAGATTCAGAATTTGATGGGCGAATTCCCAGATATAAACCAAAATAATGATAGCCTAGTGCAATCAGCTGGATAATATTGGAGACAGGTATTGAGTCATAGGTAATGAGTAATGTAATGAGTTGACTATATACAGGATGTACCACGAGGAACCCGACAAACTTCTAGGGCGGTTTCCTCTCATCAAAATAATGAAAAAAGTTTATATAAACATATGTCCGGAAATGCTTTGTTAGGGAGTTATGGCTAGTGAAAGATTTCCCCCGATTCTCTAGGAAAGGATGGAAATAAAGCCATACTGATTTTTTTATGGCGTTAAGTTAGGTGTTACATCTATTGGATTTTATGTAAAATGAACTGAAAAATTGAATAAAACACGTCCCAGACCTCTAGAATCACCCATATTTGAGATATCAGACAAAATATGCAAAATTCTGTCTCGAAAAACATGCTTAATTTAGATTTGATCCACATTAACTTCGTTAAATGGGTAATAAACACAGAAACTTTATGAAAAAAACTTGTAGTGAATTTGTAGAGAATGGTGTAAAATAGATTTATAATAAACAATCAGAAAGTTTAAAAAATTTATTTTTAATTAAATCAACACATAGATTTTGAACTCTTTGTAAATGATATGGATAAAAGTTGTTTTCTTTCAATGTTCTCCAGACTGTACTATGAGATATGTTTAACTTATTAGAAAGTCGGCGAATACTAAGTTAAGGACTATGCTGTATCATGTCAATGATATTATCTTGTTCGCGTACAGCCTGTATTACAGCCATTACAGGACGTTCACTCGAACAAGTAGCAAATGGAATATATCCATTTGTTCTTAAGTTATTGAATCCCGATGCAAATGTTTCGTAAGTAGGTGTTTTATTCGGAAATCGTCTTTCAAATTCAAGTTTAGCTGCCTGACTATTTCCATTGGCAAAACCATAGACGAAAACAATATCTGCGTACTATTGATTTGAAAATGTGATGGCATCTTTTCATTTAAAAAAAACACGAATAAAGTACAAATAATACAAACCACACATGCACTGCACAAATCACAGTTGACAGACTAGTTATTGCGACTGCTGTATCATTGTACGGCTGTACAATAACTTGGTTTCAGACTTTTAACTACTTCTTGAGGTTTTCAAAACAAATCTGGAGCTGGATAATATGTCACTGGAGCAGATCGATCGTTCGCATAGAGTCGGCAAAAAGCAGCCTCCGGATGCGAGCGGTATGGCGCGCCCTAGACCGATCATTGTACGTTTTGCTGGCTACAGGGAGAGACGGCGTGTGTTCGAGAGGAAAAGGAAGTTGAAGGGGTCCAATATTACAATTAAAGAGGACTTAACGATGCTTCGCCTAGGCGTCTACAAGGCAGCAGCCGCGAAGTACGGTTTCGGCAATGTGTGGTCCAGTGATGGAATTGTAAAGTGGTCTGTTGGGGACGGTGAAGGTAGGAGAATTCTTTCTGCAGTTAGACTCTCTGATCTGGATTAGATCTTCTGGCTTTTCATTGATCAATTACATTGTCTGTTATTCACAATCTGACATAATCTTTTTCAGTTTTCTCAATTGGTCTCAAATTTGCGCTACCATACTTGATCCTGTTTTCATTGCAGCTACATTTCTCTTTGATTCTCATTATTACTAATAATTATTCTTGTACTCTCATTTTTTATTACTAATAATTTTTTTTTTATTACTTCTCATTTAATAGATATGCTTTAATTTAATTTAATAGATATCGATATAATGTTCTTTCTGTTTTTATCGGAAAATGATTACTTTTTCTCTCTATTAAATGAAATGTTGAATTCTTTGCTGCTTATTATGGTAGGGATGAATAAGCATGTAATCAGCTTACGTTTTCTCTAGAACTTCTCTATTGTTTTCATATCAACTTACAAAACGTATGGACTTGAGTTACTTTGATATACGGTACGAGATTTCTTTATTTCATGGGGTTTTCTTTGTTTTGCTATTGTTTTTGATCATCATATTATTGTATTTGAAATTACTTCTAATTTATCATTCGTAAATTGTATTTCCTTCTATATGTAAATTCAAACAGATTTCTTTTCTGAATCACCTTTCTAGTTGGGTAGAATGTGTTTCCCACTTACTCACTTTAATTGATATCTTTATTTTCATTGATTCTTCCAATATTATTCATATTTCTATCTGCCTGGGTCGTTTAATTTAATATTATCTTATATCTCATTTTCACAACTATTCAGATATCACCCATTACTTACCATATAGGAGTCTGACATGCTGTACCCTTAATTAATAATTAATTAATAATTGAATTAGTGTTTATTATGATGATATACGATTATGAATGTTTGATTGTGTGTTGTGTGTGTATGTGTAGCTCACTGGTCGTGTTGTGTTTGCCTTCTGCTCGCTGCCTGTGCGGTCCCGTCGCGACTGGTCGCGGTGGTCCCTGACAGTCCCTCCCCGGGCCAGCATGCTCCGTCGGTGCAGACTGCTCTCTCCCAAGCTCTTTCACATTGCACTGGCTTATTGAAGGTCGCCCACGTCAATGCTCAGTCGCTACTGTGTCATATTGATGAATTCATATCAATATTTGATTCCAACTTGTTTGATGTTATAATGGTTTCAGAAACTTGGTTGAAGCCACACATAAGTGATAAGAGTGTTGAGTTGACCGGCTACTCTCTGTTTAGGAATGATCGTCTGTGCAAGGGGGGAGGTGGTGTGACGGTCTATGTCGGAGCTCATCTTCAAGTTTCTGTTCTGCATGTGTCTGATAACTTAGTTGCTAATGAGTCTGAGTTTGTGTTTTTGGATGTTTCTGTGAGTGGTGTTCATGTGCTTGTTTGTGTCTGTTATAAAGCTCCTGACATTAGATCTCTTGAAGAATTTGAAATATCTATGTTGGATCTGATTTCTCGTTTCAGACATGTCATTATCATGGGCGATTTTAACACAAACTTACTTGATTTAACTTCTGTAAATAGATCAAATTTCATTTCCATGTTCCTTCGTTGCAATATAACAATATTGCCAATTCAGGCAACTCACCACACGGCAACTGCTGATACTTGGCTAGATGTGGCTGCTGTCGGTGATGTGAATTTGGTTGTAAACCATGGGCAACTTCCTGTTCCTGGACTTTCTAAACATGAACTTGTATTTTGTGCCTACCGACTGCATCCGCCAAGACCCAAGCAGGAGTTTATCACCTACAGAAATTATAGATGCCTTGATATGAACTCTCTCCTCCTGGATGCTGCTTCAATCCCTTGGCATGAGGTTGTTCTAGCTGACAATGTTGATGAGATGATCAAGAGATTTAATGAATTTCTTCTACTCCTGTATGACAGGCATGCACCAATAGTCACCAAGAGAGTCAACAAGAAGCCGGCCCCCTGGTTCAGTCCTGAGATTCGTAAGATGCAGAGGCTGAGGGACTCTGTTTTCCATAGAGCCAAGCATTCAAAATCTGCAGCTGACTGGGCAGAATATAAGCGACTGAGGAACAAAACTCAGCAGGAGATTAGAAATGCGAAAGTAAGGTTCTATTACCACTCACTGTCAGGTAGGCAACCTACTAGAGCTGTGTGGTCAAAACTCAAAAGCCTTGGTATTGGCAAATCGCAAGTAAAAACTAACAATCCTTTCAATTTGGATGATATCAATAAAAGTTTTACTAATATTTCTGTTGATCTTTCTGGTGCTCATGACCACTTCAATAGACTTAAAGCTACTCCTCATGCTGTGCCTGATCAGCAGTTCTCTTTTGGTCCTGTCACTGAGACCAATGTGGTGAGAGTGGTCATGGGAATGACTAGTAATGCAGTTGGAGTTGACTGTGTTCCAATTAAATTCCTCAAAGATACTCTGCCATTCACCTTGCCTATCCTCGCCATAATTTTCAATGAATCTCTGGCTTCATCCTCTTTTCCTTTGATTTGGAAGTCAGCTTTGGTCTCTCCTCTACCTAAATGTTCTTCTTTGAAGTCTTTATCCGATTTGAGACCAATCAGCATTCTCCCTGCTCTGTCAAAATGTCTTGAAAAACTTGTTCATCAACAATTTTCTGCTTTTCTTGAACGTTTTCATCTTCTGTCTATCTATCAATCTGGGTTCCGCACATGCCATAGTACAACTACTGCTTTGCTTAAAGTTACTGAGGATATTATAAGATCAGCTATAGATAAAAGCCAGGCAACCATTCTGGCACTATTTGATTTTTCCAAGGCATTCGACTGTGTTTATCATCCCCTCCTCCTTCTAAAATTAAGAAATCTTGGCTTTGAGGAGATTTGTGTCAGATGAGTTGAGTCTTATTTGTCTAACCGCCAGCAGTGTGTCAGAGCAAACAATGAGGTCTCTTCATGGAGAAATGTTACTTGGGGAGTTCCCCAGGGATCAGTTCTTGGGCCTCTGCTGTTCTCCCTCTACATTGATGATATTACCAATTGTATAAAACACTGCAAGTTTCACCTGTATGCTGATGACCTGCAAATATACAGATACTTTGCTATTGATGATTGTAATACATGTGTAGAGCTGATGAACTCTGACATTGATGCCATAAGTGGCTGGGCATATAATCATGGGCTGAAATTGAACAAGGGCAAAACACAAAGTATTATTGTAACCCATAACCGACTGCGGGCACGCATCCTGGTGCAGAATGTTCCGAGGTTGAAGTTGAATGGTGTTGAGCTGGAGTATTGTGACAGGGTTAAGAACCTTGGCCTTATTGTTAGCCGAACACTTTCATGGATGGATCAGGTGGAGCTTGTTTGTAGGAGGGTGTTTGCCTGCATTCACAGCCTGAAAAGGTTTGCCCTGTTCTTACCACTGAATATAAAAATTATGCTTGTCAAGACTCTTGTGATGCCTCATTTCGGTTACTGTGATGCAGTTATCTACGACATGACTGTGGAGCTCTCAGACAGATTGCAGCGTGCACAGAACTATTACAATAAGATTCATTTTCAATTTAAGGCGATTTGATCATGTTACACCATTCTACAAGCAACTATCCCTTCTAAAATTGACTGAGCTCCGTTCCTTGCACATATTAACATTGCTTCATACCATAATTAAAACAAAATCTCTCCTGTATCTGTCTGAGAGCTTCAAATTCCTGTCGGAGGTCAGTGTGCGGGTAACAAGACGAGGGGGATCAATGTTGGCTATTCCTATTCACAGAACAACAACTTTTGAAAAATCTTTTACCATCACGGGTAGTAGGTTATGGAATAATCTTCCTGACAACATTCGTGCCATTGATGGGTGTGCTCGCTTTGGGGTGGGGGTCAGGGGGCTTCTGTTGGCGGGTCTGCGGGGGTAGGGTGGGGTTGGCGTTTGCAACTTGATGAGTGAGCTGTATGAATGTTGCGTGAATGATTTTGAAATTCTTTATTGATTTTTTTTCTCTTTCTCTTTTTAATTTATAGGTACTGCAATTTTGCTTATCTTTATCCAAAAGAATTTTCTTTTTTAATTTTAATTATTATATAATGGTAGTCTACTTTTATTTATTTACTCTTTTGTAACTATTATTTAATGTCAAACATAGTTGTTTTACTTGTTCAGATTTAATTTAAGTTTTTTTTCTCTTTACATTGCTGTACTAATTTATTGTATAAATTGTCAAGGTTGAGTGGTAGAGGGGACTCTCAAGTCCCAACTCCACCTAATAAAGCATATTTTCATTTTCATTTCAAAGTAGCTACTTTCCATAGATTTGTCACGTATGGAAAATGCCTCTTTTCCACACTAGATCGGAAAAATCAGCTGACAAATAGGGCCTTATAGCCGTACAAGATAGGAAAAAACATATGGAGTGCGGAAATTTTTTTCCGTTGACTCACATATATATATTATATGTATAGATATAGTCAACTCTATACATTACTCATTACCTATGACTCAATACCTGTCTCCAATATTATCCAGCTGATTGCACTAGGCTATCATTATTTTGGTTTATATCTGGGAATTCGCCCATCAAATTCTGAATCTAAATAAAGCAGCTGATTCACTTGTCTTGAATACTTTTGAATGTCTCGCATATTATCCAGCTGATTGGAGCATGCCTTTCTATCAAGTGTAACAAAAAATATCGTACATTACACGGCTGGAAACTTTTGCCGGTTCTCGCATATTCACGTTTCTGCACTCGGCTGCGCCTCGTGCATAAACTATCATAATATGCTCGATCGGCAAAACGTCACTTTCCAGCCTAGTAACGTAATACGTATACTAATGTGCGTCAACGGAAAAATTTTTGCCGCACGCCATATGTTTTTTCCTATCTTGTACGGCTATAAGGCCCTATTTGTCAGCTGATTTTTCCGATCTAGTACGGAAAAGAGGCACTTTCCATACGTGACAAATCTATGGAAAGTAGCTACTTTCTATCAAGTGTAACAAAAAAGAATTTGCTATAAAAACATATTTTAAAACAAAAAAAGAAACCGACTTCAGTGAAATGATAAAATACTCACGTACTAAAAAGTTTAAAATAAAGTATTTACTTTAAACTGAGAAAATTTTAAATTTCATACAAGTAATCTTTTGAAGTCGGCGCCAAATATTTTATAAAGATGATAAGAAATTCTATCTAATATCAAAATATCAAAGTGATATCTAATATCACTGTATTTTTTGGAGGATGAAGCCCACATAGGTCTGAGAGTTTTGCGTGGGTAATGAATTGGATGATGGAGATTGATGAGTTGAACCTACAGTTCTAGGTGGGTTCCGAACCACCAGGAAGTGATTGATAAGAAATTCTATCTAGGCTAATATCGAAACTAACACTGTATTTCAATTAAATGTGATTTACACTCACTTTTACTGAAATATACAGTGTCAGTTTTGATATTAGATTGTTCAATTATTTCGTCATGGAAAACATCACAGAGTAATTCTGTTATATTTTAGAAGTTTATGGGAAATTTGGCGCCGACTTCAAAAGATTACTTGTATGAAATTTAAAATTTTCTCAGTTTAAAGTAAATACTTTATTTTAAACTTTTTAGTACGTGAGTATTTTATCATTTCACTGAAGTCGGTTTCTTTTTTTGTTTTAAAATATGTTTTATTTTAAGCTTTTTAGTTGAATTTTCAAACTATGAAAACATGAGAAATTTCTTAAAGCCCACATTATGAAATATTTATCAAATTAGCAAGCCAATAATTAATATTTATAACATCGATAGTTAAGTAACTAAAAATCCACTTATAAAAAAAGATAAACTAAGGAAAATTCCACAACGTTTTATTTAATGTGGAATATTGTATTTAGGAGAATTATAATAGCGAAAGGCTTCTTAAAAGTGAAATGGCTTTTGATTCATGTTGATGTGGTCCCTTTCAGAATAAACCTACACTGAAATAGTAGGCCTATAATATTACGTTAGAAGTGTGGAAAATTTTGTTTACTGAAAATATGATAAGTTAACGCAGGAGATGAAGTTGAGTGCGGTATTATCATACGAGTATGGTAAACATCTTCCCGGACGAGTATTTATGTACGATATTTTTTGTGTTATGATTGCAACTAAATAACCTTATTCCTATTACTCAATAACATCAACTAAATTATTTACAATTTTCATATGAACATATGGACAGAAATATTATATTCTTCTTATTCTCGATTCAATCAGATAGATAAGCTGCGTTCTCGTGAGTCCTGTTCGTAACGGTGACCGATTAGATTGGCCAGCAAAAAAGACACTGTTCTCTGCTGTAAAATCACTTCCCGGTGGTTCGGAACCCACCTAAAACTGTAGGTCCAACTCATCAATCACCATCATAAAACTCATTACCCACGCACAGGTCTCAGACCTATGTGGGCTTCATCCTCAAAAAAAAAAAAAAAAAAAAAAATAAGTTCATGTGATTGGTCAAAAGAAGTCATTAAAGACTTCTTTCACACTGAACCAGCTTTGGGTAACCGATGTCGTTTACCCGGCATAATTGCATTGCATCATATGATTTCGGAAACCGTCTAGATGTAAAGCGCTCCATATGATACAATGATCAGCCTGGTAAACGACACCGGTTATCCGATTGGCGGTTATGTGTGGAACTATCCTATTCAAACTTGATTGAAATGAAGACATCGAAGAATGCTCCTTTTTGTTTAATATTGGGCTAAGTATTGGGCCGATCCTTGCGAAACTTGTATGGGACCACCGCTGAGCGATGCTCTTTCATTTAAAAAAAAATTCATCGAAATCAGTTCAATATTGTTCGAATGATTGATGTACAAACATAAAAAAAAAAAACAGGTCGAATATAGTAACCTTGTTGTTTTTGGAAGTCGGTTAAAAAATGAAAGATAATACTAAATATAAAGAAATAAACTACAATAATTGAATGAAAATGCTGTAATAGATTACGGTATTTATATTTAGTTTGGTCGCTCTAGTGCGGCGGCGGTGTTCTATATTATATCAAAACTAATGTTTATCTTCACCAGCAATCGGTGGATTTTTATTTTTATTTATATTTTCAGATCCAAAAGGAAAGTCAGTATGATTAAATTGCATTTGAGTCTAAATATGGAAAAAATAAATATATATGACGATTAAGATGTTAGGTTTACATTTGAAAATTGTTTAGGATAAAGAGATGAAAAATGTCGTCCTTGGAATAGTCTCGTATATTAATCGGTAAGGCATTGAAGAGTTTTGGAAGAATATACTTTCGAAGAATATAATTGTTAAATAATGGAAAAATTGTATTTTTATTTTATTTTCAATTAGGTTTTTTTGAAGATAATGCCTGAACATGAGAGTTATGGAAGGAATGTATGTATAGTACCACAGCCGATTTCGACTGAGACTTTAGACCTCAACGGTGTGTTTTAGTCCAAATTGCTTACTAAGCAAACGAGGAGTGAGATACTTTGTGATTACTTTCCACACTGAGCTAACAGAGTTATATCAGTATACCAAGCCCACCGAAAAAAATCGAGCTCTATGCTCAACAGTCCACTCCGACCACTACACAGGATATGGCTGCATAGGGTAATGCGTATAGGTTACTATCCAGCACACCTCTGAGCTACTTCCTGCGTTTAAGCATTATTCAACAGAGACGTTTAGAAAGCAACACAATTGATGTTGCCTTTTTTCTATCTGAGTACAACTTAATTCACCTCAAGCCACAATAAGGCAAGTTTGTGGAAGTGGATAGCAATAACGGTAGATAACAATAATAATAATAATAATAATAATAATAATAATAATAATAATAATAATAATAATAATAATAATAATAATAATAATAATAATAATAATAATAATAATAATAATAATAATAATAATAATAATAATAATAATAATAATAATAATAATAATAATAATAATAATAATAATAATAAGAATTATTATTATTATTATTATTTTGCCACCTAATTAGGGCTTCATCATTGTAGAAAACAAGAAAAGTGAATGTAGAAAGTTATGGAGACTGGCTCATGTTTGGGTTCACTGTAGAGTAGTAAATAGAATATTAAAAAACAATATAAAACGTTCAAAAGGTAAGGCGTTGAAGGAGCAGTGGAAGATATTGAGAAAAGAAGAGAAGGAAGAAATAGAAAAGAATGAATGAATGGAAGAAGAGAAGGCAAGGAAGGAAAAAGGAAGACAAATACTAAAGATGACCAAAAAGAAGAAGAAGAAGAAGAAGAAGAAGAAGAAGAAGAAAAAGACGAAGAAGAAAAAGAAGAAGAAGAGGATGTGGCGGTTAAGAGGGATGAACATGAGGAGGAGAAGAACAAGAAAGAGGAGGAGGATGTGGTGGTTAAGAGGGATGAAGATGAAGAGGAGGAGGAGAAGAACAAGAAAGAGGAGGAGGATGTGGTGGTTAAGAGGGATGAAGATGATGAGGAGGAGAAGAACAAGAAAGAGAAGGAGGAGGAGGAGGAGGAGGAGGAGGAGGAGGAGGAGGAGGAGGAGGAGGACTAGGAAGGAAAATAAAATTGTGCGTCCCCAGGCCACGTGAGGTTGAGCGCGAATGGGATGCTCTTGTCATGCGTTGCGTTATTATAATTCCACCAGGATGAAGTAAATGCGCTCTCACTCACTCTCACATCCTACGCCTTGTTCTCTTTTAGCATGCCAGCAGCAGCAGCAGCAGCAGAAGCATGTGCCACTACCAGTGGCAGCGAGCTGAAGCAGGCAGCAGGCAGGAGTCGAGGCCAATTTCTTAGCCAGCTTTTCCGTAATTAGCCGCCACCCCATGCCCCATGCCCCAGCCACCACTTCCACCCTACTTCCACGGCCCTTTCCCTTTGAAGCTTTTCCTCAGCATTTATTAAACGGAAATAACGCTGGGCGATCAACTGGAAATATGTTTTTCATTTTATGATTAAAAGGGAAAATTCGCTTTGACATTATTTCTCCTACAAATAAGCACCGCCGAGTCGAGACGCCCAAAGATATTCAGTTCTTCTTCTTCAAATTACAACTCCACACCTCTCACTTCCACTCCACAGTCCGCATCCGTTCTGAAATGATATTCAAAACCGATAAACCGTGACGAATGCGGATGAGAGAATGTGAATAATATCGACACTCTGAATTAATTGTGAGAGCTTTTATTTTGTCGAAATCAAAGGAACAAAAGAGCGTTCAACGATGTACTTAGCTGTCAACATTTACTCTGTGAATTAAAGTACTACTCGATTCCGGTTGGATTTTTATTATTCAAAATTACGATTGAAATTGATTATGAACGATATTTTTCATTTATTGCAAATAATACTTAAGGAGATCTAAATAAATACTGTAGCCCATTTGATAATGAGTAGGTGTTGTATTTACTAAAAAAATAGGCATAAATGCTACTCGGTACTATAATAAATTAAGTTGATATATTCATCTCATAATTCAGAGCTAGAATATTGGTTACAAAGACACAATCGGAATATGAGAAACCTGCTGGGCAGACATTTGCTACCAGGGACATTTGCTACCAGGTACATTTGCTACCAGGGACATTTGCTACCAGGCACATTTGCATAATTGGAGTGATTTTTAGAGATGATAGAGCACTGAGCTGTAACTTAGCCTATATCTTTTCAATTTGTCATGAATAGATAAATAAATCTAAGGAATCTGGTTTTATCTACCTCACAATTTTCTCGATTAATTAACCGCAAGTACTGTTTTTTACAAATCATTATGATTACTTACTGGTTAAAAAATATTCAAAAGATGTATACCATTAAATCTATTGCATCAAATAATCCTTGATTGAACCTTCAAGATTGGTCCATTTAGAATAATAACTTCCAAACATCAGCTGCTATGTTATTTCCATACCAACTATCATAGACCATTGTAGTGGAAAGGAAAGAAGCATTTAATTAATTCAAGATATAACAATAAAAATGCAAGAATTCTTGAGGTGAATACTATTGATTATTTTTTATTCTTTTAAATTTTTGAATATTTATACATACTAATTTATCTGAATAACTGAACAGTAGTCTTCTTCGTGTTACATTATACATACTTTGTTACTAATCTCAATAACACAAATTTCCAACTGAAAAAACTATAATGCATATGCACCTACATAGCCGCATTTACAACAAAGTCTTCCAAAAGTTGCAGCAATTTGTTGCTTTTTCTAGAAAATACAGCAATTTTTTCTGTCTTCCACTTGTGGAGAGACAAATCTTCCACTAAATTTTGGTTTCCCGCAGAGTGTCGGTAAAGATCAAAGAAAGTTCAGAAGCATTATTTACACTGTACACACATAAATTCAGATCTTAAATCAATATGTTAGCACCAGTAAATGTTCGCTGTTCCACACAAAATAATATGATTATTTTACTAGAAGAAAACTTTGTAATGCCGGTATATTTTATACACCTTATAAATCAGCATACCTCTTTATGTTTAAAAACAATAATTTGAAGAAGATTCTCCTTTTCTGTATAGTTAAAATGTGTTCATTTTCTCTTTTATTTTCTTCCATATCATCCCTTCTTCAATCTTTCCAAATCAATTGTTACCACTTCAAAACAACTTAATTCTGGTAATAACACATTCCAGAAAGGTTATAATTTTTATTTTGCAACCAATGTTGCATTTTGGGAAGCATGTGCAATAGTGGGCATGCGCGCGAATGAACTACTTTTATAAATTTTATACTATACTCTGTTCACGCAAACAAGAAACAAACCAAAACAAACGTTTGCCTTTGTGTGAGTGAAAAAGTAATGACTCATATCAGCTGTAGACCGTCCGATTAATTTATACCAGTTCACACTGAGTTCAGTATCACTTTCGCTGTCACAGATACCGGTTTACTTATATGTTGCGCGTTAATTGTATTTCTGTAGTTAATTGTGAACGGGCTACTGTGAATCGGCCTTGTTGTTCGAAAATACACTCTCGCACGCGCATCGTTATTTACATTGTCACCCCTTTCCGTGAACAGAGTATAAGTATATGTTACTGCATTCAAGTTATATAGAACATACGAATGCTAGCATGTATAATCAATCAGGGGCGTATTCAAGGGGGGGTCCCCGGGTCCGGACCCCCCCCATTTGAGTTGACTAAGCACTAGATAGAATGCTTTTTTGCTGTAGGAAAGGTTCTTGAGAATAATTCTATACCAGTGATAATAATTCTAGTGAACAAAATTTAATCTAGACGGAATCAATATTACAATATTGGAGTTTTGAGAACTGAGCATGGCGGCTGTTTTAGCATGTTTAGTCTATCTTTATACGATAGAGGAGAGAACTATAATGTATGGTACATTATCGAAAAACAGTGGGTTAGAATTTCATAACAAAACTGGGAGAAGTCATTAGTCTAGAAAAAAACCTATTATAGTAGCATAGCTCGCAAATGTTGACATTGTGAATTCTTTTTCCATGATAAAATAACAAAATGATTTTATAGACTTCCGTTTGAGCTTTTCAACTGTTCAGAAGCTCAGTTTCTGCGTGGATCACGGTCGGTGTTGAAGTAAAATTAATAATTTCGTTCTCGGTCCTGGTACAATGCCATACAATCGTGCATTTATACAAGTTTTAATAGTGAATAAAATAAATACTACCGTTTAATATTAGTTTTTAATTTTTCAATTGGATTTTTTATTTCTCGTTTTAAGTTTGTTTTGGCTGAAAAAAATAAATATTCGCGTATAATCCATTACTTTCACGCAAAAACAGCTAAAACATTAATAATTAAAGAGACATCGACTTCATCCTCAAACAGTAGTTGTGATATTTCAGAAATCAATCAGGCGTGGGATTTCTTCATTATGTTGAAACAAATTAAATCCAATCTCAGGGACTTGACTCATAATTTCTTTGAGAAGTTCATACTAGCCTTGCTGGTGAGATTTGGTAAGTACATATAAGGCCCGTATTACACTTGGTCACTTGGCGACGTCACCGGTGACGTCACCGGTGATCTGACTAGTCGCTGGGCACTAGTTCTTATGGCGCTTATTACATTAGGGTCACCGGTGACGTCTCCAGCGTTTGGTGACCGACTGGTGACCCTTCCCCGTGACCAGACGAATCACCACTGGTGACCAAGAATTATCGCTGGGTATTGAATCAAATGACATGTATTACACACAGTCACCAATGTTGGGTCACCACTGTATTTATTTTTGTGTTCTGCAAGTTCAGTTTGTTTGAAGCTAGTGTAGTGAGCGGTCATGTCGGAAACATATGAAAAGATGCTGCTTCTTGCTCTTTTGTTGAGGAAAAGAAGGAGACGGGCAAGGAAAATGCACGTGCATCCGATATTATCATTTCGAGAAACAAAAGGATTGTTTTATACGATTTTTGACGTACTTTGTGCTGATGAAAACAAGTTTTTCAAGTACATGAGAATGCCAAAATCCTCCTTCTTTGAACTGCTTTCACTAATAAAGGTGGGCATTACCGGAACAAATACTAGAATGAGGAAATGTGTTTCGCCAGAAGAAAAACTTGTAGTTACTTCAAGTTGAGTAAAAAAAAGTGTTTTACTCCATCTGTATATTCAAAGCATGATTCTGATTTTAATAATTCACAGGTTTTGGATTACAGTAAAATTTGTCACTATATTAGCTACTGAGTTCCTTTATGTTTTATACGTTACTTGAGTTGTCAGCCTGTTAATACAGGTACAATTTGTGTTTAGTTAAAACATGTCATTATTTTTACTAAATTAAATTACGAAATTAAATTTACTAAAGTAAATTAATAAATTAACTACTAGGACTATAACATTGCAATAATCACTAACTGTAATAATAATAATGGAGATGTGTTACTGGCAGAGAGAATTTACATTAGTAAACATTTTTCAAAACCAAATCTTTTTACAAATTGTATTGAAAATAAAACAAATTTTAAAACAGAAAAATAAACCGACTTCCATGAAATGATACTCAAACATTAAATACTAAAGTTTTAAATAAAGTATTTACTTTAAACTGAGAAAATTTCATACAAGCACAGATTAAGAAACCTTTTGAAGTCGGCGCCAAATATTTCATGAAACTAATAAGAAATTCTATCTAATATCAAATAACACTGTATTTCAGTAAAAGTGAGTGTAAATCATATATGGAATTAAAATACAGTGTTATATTTGATATTAGATAGAATTTCTTATCAATTTCATAAAATATTTGGCGCCGACTGCAAAAGATTACTTTTATGAAATTTGAAATTTCCTCAGTTTAAAGTAAATACTTTATTTCAAACTTTTTAGAACATGAGTATTTAATGTTTAATTATCATTTCATTGAAGTCGGTTTCTTTTTTTGTCTTAAAATTTGATTTATTTCAAGCTTTTTAGTTGAATTTTCAAACTTTGAAAACATGAGAAGTTTCTTGTAGCCTACATGATGAAATATTTATCAAATTAGCAAGCCAATATAACATCAGTTAAAGTAACTAAAGGCACTGGAGTGGGGGAACTGGGGGTTGACCTCAGTCTTGGTGACTTTACTGGTGACGTGGCTGGCTGCCCGCACAGTAACCGGTGACGTCACCGGTGATGTCACCGGTGACGTCGCCTGGTGACCAAGTCTAATACGAGCCTAAATGTAAAGATTTAACACCATTTTCTGCAAATAATAAATTAAAAACGGTATTGGTTTTTCCAACATTGGATGGAGCACACACAATTCAAAAGTACACTGTGTCTCATTTGTTGCTTTCTGTTCTTCTCATTTAAATACTTATCAAAGCTGATCAGTGGTAGTTTTGATCTGTGCTGTTTCAACTTCATTTTTCAATACAGAGACAATATAATTATTTTTTCAGACAACACTATTATTATCAATCCATGAATTGTATTACGAATTTGAGATACTGTTTCATATCGTTTGATAACTCACCACACTCAGCTCACCAAGGGTATTGAAATCCATACATCACATGTTCAATTAAAAAAATAGCCTATCTTAGTGTCTCAATTTTCAAAATTTGGTGTCCCGGTTTGATCACTTAGCATCCAGGTCTCAGACCAATGTGGGCTTCATCCTCAAAAAAAAAAAAAAAAAACTGATAGAAGTGTTGCCAACTCGCCTGTCAGTGTGCCGCGAGTACGGTCAACAAAGGAGACTGTGCCGTGACCAAATAAAGGTTGAGAACCACTGATCTAGCTGATTAAGAGACATTAAATACAAAAATTACAGAAAAACTGCTGACCAAGACTAAATACTACAAACATAGACTAACTAATAACTAAAAGCATCTCTCTGTATTCTGTGTTTTGGCCAAATAATTAGAGGGCGCGCGGGTGACGAAAATGCGCAAACAAGCGGCCGCCGTATACGTCAATTCACTAGAGCAAATTTGACCAATTTTCAATTATGACATGTGATTATCAAGATTTTTTCAGAGGATGAAGTCCACATAGGTCTGAGAACTGTTCATGGGTTGGATGATAATTGAAGAGTTGTACCTATAATTTTAAGCTTTTAAGTAGGTTCCGAACCACCGGAAAGTGATTTTGCAGCAGAAAACAGTTTTTGCTGGCCATCCAAATCGGTCACCATTCCGATTTTATTCCGAGCGATCGTGCCTTATCTTATCTAACCAAACATATACTTTCTCAAATTTTCAGGTTAGAAAACTTTCAAGGCAATGTTAATTTACAATTTGAAACCACAGATATTATTTGTAACAACAACAATAATAATAATATAATAATAATAATAATAATAATAATAATAATAATAATAATAATAATAATAATAATAATAATAATATAATAATAATAATAATAATAATAATAATAATAATAATAATAATAATATAATAATAATAATATTTCTATTGACATAAAACACCAAAATTACAGAAAAACTGTTGAGGCAGATGTCTCGTCAGAAAATTATTAGCCTAAAAAATTTTTAATTTATTACCAAGTCACAGAAATCACACATCTATTCTATAAACAATACATCTCTCTTAGATGTTGGTCAATGACTCTTGAAGGAACTCTTCAACTGTGCAATAAGACTTATTTATTAGAAATGCTTTATCTGTGTATCTGTGAAATGTATCTCTGTGGTATCAAATTGTTTATTTATTATTATTGGTTATTGTTTATATTATTATTATTATTATTATTTATATATCTGTGCTCAAAACCATTTCTACAAATTTAAAACGGCGTTCGAAACAATAGAAACGAAGCGCAAGTTTTCGTCCAAAGGTAAAATTATAGGAAACTGGTAAGTAGCTATTTACCCAGTCACGACTTTGTGGCATTGATAAACTAATACATTGCTAAAAACAATTTTTATTATTAGTGGATGATTTCTTACAGCTTGTATCATGATAAGAGTAGTAAATTCCTAATGATAATCATAATTTCCTAGGAGTAGGAAACTGCACAGGACTACTTGTTGAGAGAAAGGCTGCTCAAGACGGCTGGTATAGGCAGTCATATCATCTGTGTTGTGGATGTGAGGCGTGGAGTGCGGGGGTTTGCGCCCCAAGCCACTCACTCAGACTGCTTGAGCTTATTTGCTCTCATGTGCAGAAAGCACAAGTCAAGCAATATATGCATAGACAACACTGAGTAATGTCGGCACAGTATTATGATGAGCACGTCTATTGTACGATCTTGTAGCGAGACGAACGTTGTTTGCGCTTGCAGGCTGAAGAAAAGAAAGTAACTGAAAAGTTCTCTTTTCAATTTGCACTGTTTTTTGCTTCACGGGCGAGTCTATGCAAACATTCTGCAAAGGAAAACATAAAACATGCAGTCGAGTAAAAGTCGCCGTGGTTTTCAGGGGAGTTCGTCGATGACAAGAGTTTCCCGACACACAGCATACCCGGGGGTCGAGAGGGTTGGTGGGGGAGTATTTCGCCAAGATCTCCCCCGTCCGTACGGCAAATAGCAAGTAAATAATAGATGGGGTTGTGCGAAGGGGGTGGGTGGAAAAGTAGGGTATGGTGGGGTAACGCGCCATTTTGGGTGAAAACCGAGTTTGCGCAAATCAAGCACCGACCTCTGTCTCTTGCTTCACGTGTGCCACGAAAATACACGCACGCACGCTCACCGCCATCAACGAATTGACCGCGTATTCGAAACCCAACAGCAATCTCAATTCATTTCTCCACCAGCACACACTCTAAATCCTTGTGTGCTAGCATCTATACATTCTTCCAACATGATATTTGTGCGCAAAATGGGAGGGTTGGACGTAAGAGCGGGAATCAGGGATTGCATTGAAAGGAGCAAGTGAAAGATTGTTGGGGGAAGACAAAGTTGAAGAGTGTGTGCTGTTGAGGGAGTGTGAGAGAGCACGTGGGAGTTTCCAACCTGCTGCTTTTTTCCTCTTTCAGTTCAAACTCCCTTACTCCATGCTTGCACTGTCCCACAGTCCCTCCCACTCCCATAGTGCGCAATTTCCCTCGAATACAGCCGACCACAACTTCAGATTCCTTAACAAAATTTGCAAGTTTGGGTTTCAAGTTATATAACCTTGAGTGTGATGGCTTGACGTTAAAAAAGTTTAGTAGGAGAGAAGTTGAAGGTTAAAGTTCATGACAATGACGATCTGATCACGATACTAGACGGAAGGTACCAACCAACTAATGGCAATAAACTATTTCTATGATGTTGTCTAATGGTCTAGGTAGCCATTGGCATACATTGTAATAAAAATACATTTGTATGTAGCCCAATAGAACCTAACCTAACCTAAAAGATAAAAATGTCACATTTGTGTTATGGTTAGCATTTACATCTACCTGACTACCTTATGCTGTACTTACTGACAATAAACTGATTGGTTGATTGATACCACCTACTACATGAATGTCAGAAACCTAGTAATTAGTAATTGATAAGGCGATTTAATAGAAAAACACTGCACGGCAGTCGACAGAGGAGTAAAATTGAGGTAACATTCAAATTGACTGATGGTGTATTTGTGACTTATAATTTGAAATTTATAATACTGTAACTCAATTGAAATGTTTCAAATAAGACTCTTCTGATACTGTAGTTCATTTCAGGATTCGTTCCTATAAGGATAGGCTACTTGTTAGATTTATTGTTTCACAACAATGGGTTTGCCTATTTCGTAGCATAATGCTTATCAAATTTCATTGAAAATTACACACTGCCGGTTTTTTTTGTATATGGATGTACTTGGTAGACTGATGAATAATTGTGATTATAAAATCATTTACCACTAGCCATAGGCCTATACCAAACCATATACAAAAAAAAAAGCTTTAAAAACTGGCAGTGTAATTTTCAATGAGAAAAATTGTTGCAAAATAATAAATTTAGCATTTCCACAATATTTCTGAAGATAAAAAACCAATTTCTATGCATGAAGCTATCTCAAACTCCGGAGCTCGGCTACCCCTATTAAAACAGTAAAATCACACCCATGTTGATGTTACCTCTTCGAAAGACATGCAGATAAAAGAAAAGTTTAAATCAACAAGTACATAATCCTCATCTTCTCTGAATGAAAATTCATTCCTGAGTCTTATACGATAGTATTAGTCTAGTCTTATACGATAGCATAAATCTTCAGGATTGTCAAATCAGTTTCTTTCTGAGATTACGTGTAGGCTGACAATATTACATCAAAACCGTTGATATTTCTTTTTACCTGCTACAGACAACGCGTAGCTGCTTTTTATTACGGCAACTCCATTTAGATGGGTGTAGATCACTGTGTAACAGTGTTGTCAGAGCACAGTCCTAACTTTTCTCTCACTTTAAACGCGCGGGGAGGACGGATGACAGTGCTTGATGAGTTGATGTCAGACAAAGACAGGTATAAACAGGCTTAGCGAGGAGTGAGAAGGAGAGCATTGTTGACTGCCACATGAATTTACATATGAATGACCGTGGAGGTACTTTTTTCTGGTGTACAATAAAATATTAACAGCGTAAAATGCCATTACAGGGGTATTCCAGGCGTTGAATAGGTCATAATGAAATATGATGAATAACCCGCTTCAGTCACAGACTTCTCTCTGTCTAAATCGTATTCCCCCCACCCACTTCACCATAACCCTTCTACAGCACTCTCTCATTTTTACCCGTAGCAAACGTATAGGCAGACAATCATACATCTACCCTCAAATTTATTATTGTTGTTATAACTGCCTACCTCACCCCTCATGCCACCCATCCTATTTAGACCACCTCCACACCACCAACTCTATTCACCACCAACTACTTTGAACACCACACCAAAGAAAGCCCAGTTTGCTCCGCTCGTTCACTTAATGTGGAAATTACTGTGCCACACATTCTTCAGTTGCCGACAGACTAATTCTATAATTTCTATCTCACACTTCCTTTTTTTGAGCTTCTTCAAAAAATCTCATTCTTTTCAATTTACTGTTAAATAAGGGGTAATAAAATAATAAAAACTAGCTCAATGGATTCTAAAGTGGCTATTAAAGGATAAGGGCTACCAAAGGAAGGCTAAAGAATAGCTTGGTTGCTTCATGTCAGGTTAAGCCTAGGTCATTTAATTTGCAAACGTATTTACAACTTGAAGAAGGTTCAACCAGATGAATAAGAGGGCCCGAGGGCTATCATGAAATCTGATTCCAATCGCATATGACTGAGAAACTCATTTAAAAAAAAAATATTTTTCCTATAGAAGAAGGCCTGAGTACCTTTCCTTTTTTCCTTTTAAATTGCCTAAAAATGCAAGCAATCCTAATGCATACACATAATATAATGCTTACACATATCTCGCTGGGAATACCTTAAATGAAGATCCATGAAACATTTCATAGAATTCGCCGTAAAAGCATTACAAACAGAAAGACAGAGAAATTCAAAAAGTTCGACTTGAAACAGAGACCTCTCTACGTTCGGTAACTAATAGTTCTGTGAACAGTAGACCTCACACCGAAAAATAAGAGTGCCTGCACATACCCGATGTACCGTACTCAATGATAATCACCATTGCAAAACTATCACAATCCTCAGACATAACCCTTGATTCAATTTGCATAGTCTATTTCACGTCTGTTTTCCACAAAATGTCACTCTGTATACCATCACCTAGGGTGCATTTCTATTTCCCAGACAGCTGATCGCTCAAATCACATTGGATTTCACGTGTCTGATTAATAAATTCTTAGATAAATAACAATTAATTTTTTTAAATTTTAATTTAATTAGTAATTACTTGTTATTATACTCAATTGAAATATAAGAAATTATTTGTTTCTCTTGAACAAATATGTTATTCTTATGAATGACTCATATGAAGGCACAGTCAGATGAATAAGAGGGCCCAAAAATTGATACGAATGTAATTATTAGAAAAATCAAACTGTTTTAAATAATAAAGGAAGAAGTCGAGGTATGAGAAAACGAGAAAAATACAACAAAAACTCATAAAGCATTCAGATTTTGCAGATTAATCATTGGAAAAATTGCTCTCGAGTAGATGAATATATAGTATGAAGTATTCAACACAGGGGGGCGGATTCCAGCAGAAGATTTGGGGGGGGGGGGTGGCCCGGGGCGTTTAAAAGGCCTAAAACCGTGAATTTTGAGGTTATTTTCAATTGAAACTTAATTGTTCACCTATTTGACTATTTGTCTTTGATGATGTAATATTATACTGTTAATACGAAATGACTCATGATGAAATGCCAAATTTGATGAAATTATTTAATGTTTGTATCTCGCATAAACATCAAGTGGGAATATCACATTGAAATGTTCATAATATGAACTCAACTACAAAAAAATATTGTTACAAAAGCAAACAAGCAGTTAATCACGCACTTGTTCTATTTATATTTTTACGGGTTCTATATCTAAAATAACGCTGGCGACACTTGAATTTATCACTTGCACTTTATTAACACAAATAATCTACAAATCACACTGTTCAGTAATTTCTTACAGAAAAATAAGCAATTAAAAACAGATAACACGATATTGTTCAACTGATAATGAGTTTCCAATGAACTGTACACGAATCAATCACTAAAAGTTGAAAGGCCGATCTAATATTAAACAATAACTGTACAATAAACTGTCCAATAATACTAAAAAAGAAACGTCGAGGAAGAACAATTAACTTACGTAGCACAAGTCCATCAATACAGTAATAGATAAAAGAATTAACACTTTTGAACTGTCAAGAGAATTATCACTACAGACAACGAAAGTTCATTGCATGGTTTGTAATAGCGCCAACGGGATTTCACTGTCTGTATTAACTACTGCCACTTATCAACGTAGAACAATAACTGAACTACTTAACTGTCACACTTGTTTATCATGACGAATTTCAAAGACAACTGAACTCATTTACAAGAGAAACACCATAAAAGTGTCAAAAGCAGAGTAATTAATTGATTAAAAGTAAACATTTACATAGCAGATAACACCTGGAACCACTGTTTCTTCTTTCTCTCTATTCCCTCCAAATTCATTTTCGCTACAATTTCATTCCATTGTTTTCATGGACAGACGGAGCTGCAATTTGATTCCTTTTCGTTCTCACTCATTAAATGTCTTTCTCACTCCTATTCTTCAAGTCTGCAACTCTGTCACTCAATTGATTTCTCGAGACTTCTCGTGATTTCTTCAGACTTCTTGAACAATCGAGATCATGCTCCTTGGCCTTCTCGAAACGTCTGGTGATTCCAGTTCTTGGAATTATGACAACTATCTCGTATATAAAGGAGCTCACGTTAACCATTGAGTCAGTTTTCAAACCTGTGTGTGACAGATTGTATTACAGATCTCGTGAGACAGACAATCCAGTGCCAGTGGAGTAAACAGTGCTTTATTCAGTCTTTAGACAGTGTCAAGTGCAGAGACAAGTGTTTACTGTTTATGCAGCTTACTAATAGTTTAAAGACGTTGTGTTAATTGATATTATTTGGGACTGTCAAATAACGAATTGGACTGTGTTTTTGTTGCACTTTTTTTATAATTTCTTTCTGCATTATTGTACAGCTTATTGGACTCTTGTTTCTTTTATCTACGACCATGTCATAATGTATACATTACAGTTTCACAATTGATGCCAAAACAGCTGTCTTTTCGAAATGCTTTTTGAGACCCGTTGCATAAAGAGCTCATTATAGTACAGGTTCTACATTATAACACGGGTTCTGGACCAATCAGAAGCATTTTTGATGGAATCAATATCGTAATTCAATATTGTGAAACTATCAGCTGATTTCATCAAACTGCTACACCAGCTACTTTAACCTAACAATCTACTATAACTTCTCATATTTGAGACGAGAGGTTAGGTATCTCTGAACGGCCACAGGTAAAATGAAATTGTTTTAATTAAATGTATACTAGTGGTCGTAGATAAAATAGTGTATGCAACGATTTTATTTGGCCATTAAGGCACTCGTGAGATATTTATAACACTCGCATTCGCTCGTGTTATAACTTACATCTAACTCGTGCCTTAATAAGGGTCAAAATAAAATCGTTGCATAAACTACTATTATTATTGATCAGCCTGTAATTAATTATTCATTATTGTATAGTTAATTGAACTCTTGTTTCTTTTATTATTGATCAGCCTGTAATTAATTATTCATTATTGTATAGTTAATTGGACTCTTGTTTCTTTTATTATTGATCAGCCTGTAATTACTTATTCATTAATTCTTGTAAATAATTACTGAAAATAAGTATTAGCTTGTCATTTGATGATCTGTTTTTATTTAATTAATTGAACTTACAATCAATTTGTGTAAATAGACTAATTTGTGTAAATAAAGTGCAAGTGTGAACTTTATAGTGTTGCCAGCCTTATTTTAGCTAGTAGAACCCGTAACAATATGTTATCGGTTAAGACAGCAGCTATCAATTGAATTAAAAGATATTTTTTAAATAGATAATATGAATCATGGGAGCTGACTAGATTTTACACAGAATTATTTCTAAAAAAAATCCCTTCATCCTCTTTTTAAACTTATCTATGGACAGAGTTCTTGCATTGTTCCCTTCTAGCCCTGCTGTACATTCACCCAGATATCACAATCATTGATCACCCTAAATCCTTAGTCCAAAAATGTTGGACTCTTGACTGTCTACTGTCTGCTATAAAACTATTGTTAAATAAACAATAGAGATTTATTAGAAAAATAATTACATTATGAGGTACTTGTTCTAGAAAGTATAAAAATAATGCAACACACATTTTAATAACCTTTTAATGTGTATAAATTCAGAAAGCATTCTGAATTTGAACAAGACACAACGAGTCCGAAATTCAACTGTAAAAAACATAGTCAAACTGGAAGATGTGACCTAAACCATAAGGCAATTGAAATGGAATTGGGCAGGCCACATAGCAAGACTACAGGACAAGAGATGGACAAAGAAAGTGACTGCATGGGTGCCTACATGGAGAAAGAGGAACGTCGGCAGACCAAAAGCGAGGTGGAAGGATGACATCGTCAGGGTCGCTGGAAATAATTGGATGGTAGCAGCTAAAGATCGGCAGAGATGGCAGAACCTGGGGGAGGCCTACTACGCTCGGTAACGGGTCTAGTTTCCAAAACAAAAAAAACAAAATCAATCGAATTTGGATTTAGATTATAATTATTATTTTTCAATTACTGTATATATGCGAGTTATGTAATCACTAATTCAATCAATGTAAGTTTTGGAACAAATAAAGGCTTTATTTATTATTATTATTTAATGTGTATCGTTACATCACACAAAGCAGTGCCATAGCTACAGGGTAAGTCTCAGGGGGGGGGGGGGATGACTAATGATGTTGCTGGGAGGGTTAGACTCTCTGTATAATAATTACAATAGTAATTTGTAATTTGGAGTAGTAGACCTCTAACGATAAATTGAAGCGATAATTGAAGCTTGGAGATCCGGACCTTACTTTAAACTTCCACTTTAATGCAACACACATTTTAATAACCTTTTTTAATGTGTATCGTTACATCACACAAAGCAGTTCCATAGCTACAGGGTAAGTCCAAGGGAGGGGGATGACCAGATATTTGATCCCTCACTGCTACTGATTAGGGCACAATACAGTACCGCAGGCTACTTGAAAATTTATAACAAAAAATTCAGGGGTACTCCTTGGAAACGTTTTTTAAATACAATTCCTACAAAACCACATTTTTAACGAGTCTTCTTTTCATCTTGCTAAAAATTATCTCACAATGGCCTGCTAAAATTTCAAATTTCCTTTGTCTGGTGGGGGGGGGGATGTCCCCCTGATTCCTCCCCATAGAAACGCCACTGGCACAAACTGTTAATGAAAAATGAAATTTCCTAGAAAAATTCCATACATTATTCGCAATTGAAAAACTAGTCATTCAGCCAAAATCTCCCAAAATGTTTTTGAAGATTCAGGGTCTAGGCTCTAGGGTGATTATCTGAGTGAATGTAAAGCAGTGCTAGTAAAACAAGTCAGCTTTTTCTGCTATAGTAGTTCTCAGCCAGAAAACAGAAAATAGTAATCCAGAAAACCCTTTCAGAACTGGCATCATTTTCAGACCAAGTACTGTAGTACACAATATTTTCAATAGAAAATTAATTGTTGGTCAGGCATTGCTGTCTCAATTTTCCCCCTTGTCAGCAACTTTGAAAACTCTCATTTTCTTCTACTTTTTATTTTCCCCTCTTTTTTGACCCCTTTTCGTATTTTTTCATTTTTATCTCTCTCCTCCTCCCAATTTCTATTCTTTTACTCCTTGTCATATCTTTTCCACTGTTTTCTATCATTTCCATTTGTTCCTCTTTTCTTCTTTTTTCCTTTCTTCTTCTTTTTCTTCCTCTTCTTTTTCTTCTTCTGCGTTTGTGGTGGGGGGGGAATCCCCCCCCGTGGATCCGCCACTGATTCAACATGGAGGCATAGATACTTTGGAAAGAGTATTATTTAGGTAAGTATTTGGTTGACAATACAGCAATATCAAGTCAGCGTCCCTAAAATGATTTATCTATCAATTTACTTGGAGCTAAATAAAATGTGTTTAAATGATTTCAACAGTAGAGAACCGATGCAATGCAATGGACCTGACGAATTCACATAAAATAATAACTGTTACTATCAATATTGTGCTGATAGGAAGTGTTTTGAATTGTTTTGTTTTGATAGATTGGTTTCTACTTTCTTGCAGATTTGACGCCTAGTGGGACCAGACTTTTTTTTAATATTGTGCTGATAGGAATTCGCAACATTTAACTTCTTTGATTTTTATAGACATCATATGAATCTCAAAAAATGCACATCTGCAGTTTTTGAAGAAGAGTTTTGTTCCTTCTTGTTCAACAAATCTCATAATATAGGCTATCATGTCTCAATATTTTTTCTGTTTTATCAATTTGACGATTTAAAAAATAATTTGAGAAAAGATTTCAACACAACCAAAAATAAAAACGTTAACGCTTGCACTGTAAAAATAAAGTGGATAATTGCTGGGCTAAGCAGCAGTCTTTGTATATTTTCGATTTTTTTGTATTTGAAATGAAACAACTACCCAATGTTTTGATTTCTATTAGCCAAAACTAACCTAGAGCCTATAGTGTCGATCTGTTTTACATTATAATTATTTTTATATTTGTCCCCATTCTCCAAAATCAATAGCAATCTCATTTGTAATATGAGGAAGTTATTTTGACAAGTTTTCAAAAGTCTATGATCTTTCTTTCAAGCGCTAGAGAACGGACGGACAACGGCTCGATTTCATTAAGTTCTTAATATTTATTGACTGAACGAAATGGAGGTCTTTGTTTCATGCTGGTCATTTTGCATTTGTCTGTCTGTCTGCTTGTAACGCATTTACAGATAAACATATCAACCAAATTCTATTAAATTTTTGTACGGATGTTTCTTTTAGGAATGTCCAGAGATGTACCTCCCGATGTGAGGATTTTCAAAGTTTGCTTTCATTTAAAGGTTAATTAAAAGTAAATGAAGGAAAGGCACTGATGCCTTCTATAGGAAAATCTGTCATCAAAGATGTGTTATTTCCGGGCTATTCCATCATATGGAATTAGCATAAGATTTCAAAAAAGTAACATTCCGCCCTTTTATTCATCTGGTCAAGCCTCCATCTAGGCTACTTAGTTATTACTCATAAGAACAACAATTATTTTGCTTGAAAGAAATAAAATAATTTCCAATTGACTATAATAACTAGTAGTTCTGTGAACAGAAGACCTCATGCGGCTCATGTCCAGTAAGGGTGCTTGCACAGAGGATGAGGAACATACTTGATAAGCTCAAAGATAAACACCATCGCAAAATTAAGCACAATCATCAGCCTTAGACCTGTAACCACTTATTTATGTAGCAACGGCGACTACATTAATGTAACCCTGATATTCTTAATATCAACAATTTGTCTGAATGATTACTCTGGGGTCGTAACTCATAGACAACAAAATACTTCTAATTTTATAGTTTGTTTATTTATAATATTATATATTATAATATTACAACACATTAAAGAACATATCAAATTTAACTCGCTTGGCTTGCTATTTTAAGACGTGTATATAATTATGAGTTGGAACTTATATTTAAAAACTAACCTGATATTCTTGCCTCTCCTTTCCTTGATCTCCAGGAGTCTATGGCCACTTCAAACACTTATAACAACTCTCAGAACCCAGCCGAACATGCCCTTGTCGCCCAGTAGAATTGCTGGCTAACACGCCAAAATTTCGATCCCCCAATAAGTTTTAAACTGCCCGGACTGTAACAGACTTATTGAGTTTTCAAAGATCTTGGTTTTGCAAGCCTAACACTCCACTGGTCGAAAGAAGCGTTCTCCTGGCTTCTCGAGTTGAACTCGCCGATCATGAATTTTGGTTCTCTATTTAAGTGGTCCATACACTCCTTTCAATGCCAGAAAAGAGGCCTAATATTCACAAGATTGGATAGTGACACGTTCTTACATACCTTTAATATTTATCAACACATTCAAACAATTCGCATGAACGTGCCACTATCAGACTTGTCGATCTTATGAACGTCATCATTGATCATTGTTTAATAACACACTTCGCCTTGAAAGCCTGAAGTGAAACACCTCGGCTCTCGTTTCTATAATAAATTTGATTTTTAATGAAAATGTCATTTATGACAGACCTAACCCTTGATTCAATTTGCGTGGTCTTTTTCATGGCTGTTTTCCACAAAAAAGTCACTCTGTATCATATCACCAAGGCTGAATTTCTATCTAAATCCAGCCTGCACTCATGTTGTTCCGGACAGGCGATTGGTGAAATCAGATCAGATTTTACATGTTTGATGAATGAATTTAAAGAACAATATAAATTAAATTTGTGTAATTATCACTTCGTTATCAATTTTTTATTGAATGCCTAATTTGTGAATTTGTTATAGTAATCAAATGCCTTATTGAAATGTTAGAAATGATTTGCTTCTCTTAAACAAATAATTATGTTATTATGAATGATAATTTAATTCATATGAAGGCTCAACCAGATGAATTAGAGGGCCCAATGACTGTCTTGAAATATGATTTCAGTTTCATATGATGGAGAAACTCATAAAAAAATTATAATATATGTTTCCTATAGAAGAGGGCTAGAGTGCCTCTCATTTTTTCGTATTAAATATTCTTTAAATGCATCAATATTTGAAAATCTTCTCACACATCCTTGGGTATTCCTTACAGAAAGATCCATGCGACATTTAATAGAAGATGGTCTACACATTCAGCCAAAAAGCGTTACAAACAAGTGCAAAATGGTTGATCTGAAATGCAGTAGCGGCGCGTCAAGTTTTTCACTGGTGGGGATAAATTTTCAAATACACCTGTGGGTCGGTCGTGAGGGCTATTTCAGTCAGAATATTGTCAAGACCAACCAGTACTCATACTGTCTATTCCTAACAGACAAGTTATAAAACTGGGCTAAGCCCTTGAATCAAATGCATGAAACAAACGAAGCTGCAAAGTGGGGGAACTGCGAACTAGCTATAATGGGAACTAGCTATACTATCTATATCTATAATGGGTTATACCATATTATGATGGGTTTTATCACTAAAATAATGCTGGCAACACTTGAACTTTATTTGCACAATTAATTCTCAACACACACTAATCAGTTCTTATCACTCAAAATAAAAAAAGAAACAAGCAATTCAATAACGTTCAACTAATAATGAATATTTATATAACAAGGTTATCACTGTACAAAACCAATTAGTCAACTGTCAATAGTCCAATCAAAATCAATAATTTAATAATAAGTGTCCAATAAATGGTTAATACACTCAATAATAAACTATGCACTCGATATGCAGAATCAAAATAGCACTGTGTATACTGCCACAAACTGTCACTCAATATGAATAAATGTTTTGAAATCTGAATGACAACTGACTCCTGCTGACATGCACAGCCAATTTTATAAGTTCGTTTGTTCTAGAAATGTCTATTCCAGAGAGTTCCTGATCAAGATATTTCTGTCAAAACAGAGAAGCGTTATCTCAGAGAAGCTTGAAAATACCAGATGACCTTTTTTTTTGTAGATTACGTCTTGGAGACTCCAGTTAAGAAGTATGACAAGTCAGATCAACAATTATACACTAGTTACAATAATTACTATATCAGTTAGTTGAGGTGAGGCTTAATTTCGATGTGAAAGGAACTCTTGTACACTATAAAAAGCTTTTTTATCAACTAAATATTTTTTCAATTGTTTTTTAAATATTTCTATGTTTTCAAGACTCTTTAAAAACTGCGGTAGCTTGTTGTAGAATTTCCTACCAATATAACTAGGTTTTTGTTTATTGGCACTGTTGACATAATGCAATGTTGAAGGACGTTCCCCTTTTCCTCAATCACATTCTATAAAATGTAGAATGGTGTCTGACAGATTTTAACCATGAGGATAACACCATTTCACAGCCTGTGTTAAAGTTCGGTAACAATGCACTATCAAGTATGCATTGGATGCATTGGCTTCTTTACCATGTAATAGATGACAACGAACAGTATATTATATTGATGAAGATGAGAAATCACAAACAATCTTTCAGATGGTAAATACCCCCCCCCCCTCTTTTTAAATACTGTGATAATCAACATTGTAAAATCAAGCACAGGCTGTAGGATGGAGAAAGGCGTATGACAAATTGGAACCATGTGGCTAGCACCATTTCACAGCCTGTGTTCAAATTTGTGATGGTAATTATTGAGTATTCGATGCGTAGATGCGTATTGTGTAGATTTTGTCTCTACCGTTCAAGAGACAACGCACAGTATCATGTATTGATCAAGGTGAAAAAAAGTAAAAAACTTTGATAACCACCCCCCCTCACCACTGTAACTATCCTCCTGGTTGGTTGGAGCTGGGCAGTTTTCAAAATTCGGTTGAGGAGTTACTTGGAAACGATCATTTTGGTATTAACTTTTTTTTTGTAAATTTAACGACTTGCAGTCAGTTTTACATTGTGAATATATAATAAATGTACTCACATTTGACCGAACGTTTTCGAGGTATTGAATCTCTTCTTCAAGGCATCCTAGATCGGCCTTGTTTGTTTGTTGGTTAGAATAATTGTGATTTCTGAATAATGTGGTCAAAAAGTTTGCGTGATTTAAAATTTAGTCGTTCTTTACAAATGTTTTGTTTTTTGTGTAGTGTGATTGTAAATTTAAAAGTTTTCCAAGGTGTTGAGTTCGTGTCCTTTAGATTTTATAAGATAATGTTTAGGTTGGTAGTGATGTCAGTAAAGGTATGTCCAGTTTAAATGATATGGTCTGCAAAAGTCGATTAGGTTTTTGTATGTAAAGCTTGTAAATGTTCTTTGTAACGTTGTTTGAATGCGCGGCCTGTTTTTCCTATGTGAAATTTGTTAAAATCAGAGCAGTTTAGTTTGTAGATCCCTGGGAGATCTTATTTGTTTGTGTTCAGTGTGGTTTTGGGTGCAAGTGCAATTTTTATTTTGTTTTTTTTTTTGTTCTAGAAGCGATGGTGTAGCCGTCTTTTTTGAAGATTTTGGCTAGTCTGTTTGATTGTGGATTGAATGTCATTGTGATGTATTTTTTTGTCAGTGGTGTAGGTGTTTTGTTTTTTGGTTGTTATTGTATGATTGAGTTTGTCAATTAGGTCGTGTTTGTAGCCGTTTTCTTGTGCTAGGAAAGGTATTTTATTGTGTTTAGTTCAGTGTTGTAATTTTCAGTCAGTCATTGACCAGAATACTGAGTGTTGTGTTGGGTGATTGCAGGTGCTGTATATTAGGGTATTGTCGGTTTTCTGTAAATGTTGAAGCTGTGTTGTTGGTTTGTGTTGAGAGGTCTAGGAAATTGATTGATTTGTTGTGTTCGTATTCTGCTGTGTATTGAATGTTTTTGTTTATGTAAGATCGGAGCTGTTCACATTGTCTTGTGTTTCCTTTGTACAACAGTAAAACGTCATCTACATATCTGTGCCAGTATATCATATTCTGTGAAAATTTGTTGTAAAAAGGAAGTGGGTGCTTTCGCAGTGTTGGAGATAGATCTCAGCAAATATGCTGGATATTTGTGAGCCCATTGGCAATCCTTTAGGTTGTGAGTAAAATTTGTTTTGAATGTGGAGTAATTTTGTTGAGTGATGATTTTTAGAATGTCTATTATTTCATTTATATGTTCTGTATCTATATGTTGTTGTGAATAAGGATGTTTTTTATTATTTCTATTGTTTCGTTGATCGGTATGTTAGTGTAAAGATTTGTTATATCGTAAGATGCAAGAGTAGAAATGTGAGGAATTTGTGTGTCTTTTATTTTTGTGATGAGGTCGCTGTTTTTTGTTTATGCAGGGGTGCCCACAGGGGGGGGGGGGGCTATGACGCAGACTGCGTCATTGAAATTCTTGGGGGGGGGTTCCAAAAAACGTTTTGGGGGGGGGGGGGCGTAAAGTTGATTGAAACCGTGTTTAACGTGACAACATTCAAAAATATACTGCGAAGTCACCAGATAGAATGTCAATTAATGAAAATATATTTATAATTATTATTATACAATTGAATATGAATTAGCTAAAATAGTTATGTTTAGGATTTGTGCAGGAAGTTATTATTCAAACTTAGCAAGACGCTAAGCGAGTGCTCTGAAAGTGGTTTATACAACTTTACTCTCCTTTACTCTAGTTACTAGTTAATCAGCAGAAAGAGCAATAAGTCGATTTAAAATTATCAAAAACAGACTCAGATCATCTATGGGAGACTCATGGTTGTCCAATCTAATGGTTCTAGCTGCAGAAAAAGATGATTGTACTTGAGTCTATTTCTAACGAAGAAATAATTGAAAGGTTTTCTGTTTCCTCATCCCAAAGACAAAAACTTCTATGAGGGGTTTAGAGAGAGATTTAACAAGCTTAGAAGGTGCCTAGCTAACTTGTAGGTCACAGCCTGCAAATTTAAAATGTTTGACTTCAAACTGTTGATGTTTTTCATGTATTTTACGATAACTACTTACTAATAAGTAAGAACTGCTATAGCAAAACTTACTAAATACTAAAAATTCAGTAATTTTTCATAACTATGTCTTCATTTTGTTTTTGAACGACACCAACTTCTTTTGATTGTGTGTTGTAAATAACTATACATGAAGTGTGTGCCTTTTATGTACTTCATCCATAAATAGATTCTCCCAAGATACTACACGAAGTAAATAACCTGTTGTTTAACTAATGTCCAATAAATGACTTAGTATTTTGAATTTTTGTGATTTACAAATTAAGTTATTAACTCATTGTTTTCACTTCCTTTAAAGGAACAACTTTGTAGAATTATTTAACCTTAATGTAATTGGTACACCGAACATAAACTTATAGGTATTTCATTTTTATTGAACATTGTGTATTTGTAACAATATTTTATTGTTTAAAAACCATTTAGGTTCAAATTCTTATTTAGCTATTTTGCAATTAAGTTTATTGAGCAGAAGTTCATATATTCATTTCATTGATATTTATTATTTACCTTTACAAAAAAATGTTACCTATGTAAAGAATTTCAAGAAATATACATACATTTTGTATATTATCGACTGGGTTAGAATTTTTTCAATAGTTATAAAAATCTTATTTTAGTTTTAGAAAGAATACGGGGGGCTTTTTTAGAATTTTTTTGGGGGTCCTAATTTATGGGGGGGGGGGGGTTGGTGCTAAAATTAGGGGGGGGGGTGCGTCATGAGGCTTAGGGGGGGTGGGCACCCCTGGTTTATGTATTGTTGTTGATGTCGATTAGTTTTCTGAGTGTTTGATCTATGTGCTTTGCTACTTTACAGGCTTGACGGTAGTTTACAATTATGTAATTAGGTATGTTGGATTTGTGTATTTTGGGGAGTGTTTGAAGTGATGATGCAGAAGGGTGTACCGTATTTGTTTCAGTCTTCTTTTTAGTGAATCATTGATTATATGTTTTGTTATGTTGATTACTTGTTTGGTATACATTTTTGGGATCGGTGTGCAGTTGTTTTATGTTATTTTCGTTTATGTAGTCAAAACTACAAAATAACAAAACACACAATTGATGCAGGGATCTCGTAGAACAGCTGATACATGGTACATTACTATGATGCAAACATAAAAAAGGTTGAATTGACAACCTCTTGTTGGAAGTCGGTTAAAAAAGCTGTATGTCACAAGCCAAAGCAACACGTTTCTTCTGTATCAATATTGTAGTACCTAATTCCCTTTTTGGAATTATATT
Organism: Conomelus anceps; assembly: GCA_948455865.1. Lineage (NCBI taxonomy): Eukaryota > Metazoa > Arthropoda > Insecta > Hemiptera > Delphacidae > Conomelus > Conomelus anceps. Next base: position 74,935,692 of record OX418216.1, on the reverse strand, counting down.
GGCATTGGCGGTTGAAATCCATAAATCACATGCTTAATTTAACCATCTCATTGCAAAGCATGCAATGTGTAAACATTGTAAAACAAACATTGTAAACAAATGTCTAAACTCAATTCTCAACTCCGTTGCCCGATCTCGCATTTGTACAATTAATCAATTAAAAATTAATGTTGAATTTCTGCATTTTTGTAAAATGTTTGAGATGCAGGAAAATCATAGAGCAGCTGATACATGATAGTTTAACATCAATATTGCAGCGTCGAAAAACACAGCTTTTTATTTATGCACTTCTCTTTTCAAACAGCTAACATATAAGTTATACCAGAAAAGTGAAACTTGAAACTGGATTCCCAAGCAGGACCGGGTAAATTGCTTGTAATTCAATAAATGAATGATATATCAATTAATAATTCAAAAGTAACAAAGAAAGATTTTATTTCTGAGCAACATCTTTGGAAGGCAGCTTCTTTTTGTAATCTGTTTGCCAGGATCGGCCATAGTGTAGTATATATGTTATTGAAAATAAATAGTTATTCTGGAATCCTAACATACCTATATACATTCACTAGGTAGCTTTTTGATGAATTTAATTAAATTATAACTGATTATAATATGAATATTAACACATGTATTATATATTTTGGCCTACCAGCTACATTTTTATGACAAAGAGAATGTTTTAATACCCCATGCATGTTGAAACATAATCCATTTCGCTCAAAAATGGGAAGCAGATCAGCCATGTTAATTTTTTGTTGCAGAGTAAATGAGACTAAATTGATAATCGTTTTTTTCGCGTTAATCTGCGCAATGTCTCTGATGAAACATAATGTACTCCCTGAGTGTCCAATCTTTTGTTTTAATGGAGATGATGACGAGGTGCATCAGGCAAACCAAATTTCATCCAATGGCTTGATGCACTTAACATAATTTTGTAGACAGTGATGTAAAAAAAATTCTCATACGATATATGTATATGGAATTCTATTTTAAATTGAGAAAAAAATATCAAAGATGAATATTAAGTAATATGGGTGCCACAACAAAATAACTACATACGTTCTAATTCTAATTAACAGTTCATACTGTTATTACTTGATAAAATTGAATTTAACTGAATTTCTCTTTCTTCTCCATCTTCTGGGAGAAATACCTTTTCTCACACCCTTTTAGCATAACTAGGTTTGGAATTTACCAATCTTTGTCGAGCTTACTCATAGGTGTGAGAAGCATTGAGCACTCATCATTCACCTTGACAATTTTCCTTGTATCTATTAGTAAAAAGACGAAGTTAAAATTTTTCCAAAGTTATAAAGAAATAAATGATATGCATTCATCAATAATATTTATACAGATGGCGAAAATTCCATACCTAAAAAAATTATATGAGAAACATGTATTTTTGATCATAAACAATAAATTACAAGTTAGTTTTGAAGGAACTGACAAATATACAGAAATCCGCCATTATGGAAGTCTTCAGTATAAATTAATAGCAATTTGAGGAATTCGAAATTAATAATCAATCACCAATTTAGGCGGTTCTGAAAAATTGCAGTGTTGCTATAGGTATGGGACCGGTGTTACTACATATATTTTTCTCGGTGGTTTACAATAATTGGTCTTATAGGTACCGTATGTTGGGTTTGTGCGTTTTGGGGAGTGTTTGAAGTGATGGTGCAGTATGTATTGTATTGTATTCGTTTCAGTCTTCTTTTTTTGTGAATCATTGATTATACGAGTATGTTCTGTTCTGTTCATTACTTACTTGTTTGATAAACATTTTTGGGATCGGTGTGTAGTTGTTTTATGTTATTTTTTGTTCATGTAGTCAAGTGTTTTTCTGTTGAGTTCTCCATTGTGTATGATAACTGTAGTGTTGCCTTTGTCTGCTTTGATATAAATGAGGTTGTGAGTTAGAGCTATTTGTTTTAATTCTTTTATGGTGTGGTTTTCTGATGTCATGGATGCCATTGCAAAATCAAGCACTGGCTGTAGAATGCAGAATGGTGAATAACAGATTGTGCCATGTGAATAAGACCATTACACAGCCTGTGTTGAAGTTTGCAATGGTAATTATCGAGTATTAAAAGCATCTATTATAATGGGGTTCTTTACTTTGCAAGAAACAATGCACCGTATCTTTTTAATGAAGGTGAAAACTGTAATAAACCTTTTTTAGTTGGTAAACCCCTTCCTTAAATACTATGATAATCACCAATCCTGTTTTAATTCTTGGATTTCTTGTTTCATAACGATCTGCGTTATGTTAATATTAACTTTTTATCGTAAATTCAATGACTAGTAGTCAATTTTAATTGCGAATAAATAATATTTCTACTCACTATTTATCAAACATTTTCGAGTCATGGAGACTCATCTTCAAAGGCCTTTGAAGGCCTTTGGAAGGTGTTGGGATGAGTCTCCATGACTCAAATCAAATAATTCTTTATTCTTTATTTTGGCAAAAGAGACGTAACAAATTGATTGAAATATACATTCAATAAGAATATTATCAGAATAAAAACTAATAAAAAGAAATAATGCACTTTCAATTATTATATTAACAATAAAAAATACCAAAATAAGATACTGCTTGCTAAATTGCTATATCAATTTGCTTGCAAGCAGGAGCAAAGTATATATTAAAAAGTTTTATAATGCTAACATCCACACACCCATTCACACACCTTTCACACATCAAATCTATGTATACATTTCGGATCATATCTTAGATATTTTGGATCAATGTCTTAAACAAGGACATTGAAAAAATTCTCAATGATTTCCGGCATAAGGCTCAACAGCCATCTATAAGTCCGTTTCCTAAAAGACTGTCTATTATTTATTAGTTTTATATTATCAGGCACAAGATTAAAAAATTTTGGACCCAAGAAGATGAATGTCTTTTGAAAAAAAGTTGAGTAAGCCTTAGGGAGTCTTAAAAGGTTGTTAGTTAAAGTTCTTGTGCAATAAACTTGATTCCCGAAATTTTGTCGACTATGGTTACCTGACATTAAATAGAAAATAGATAAGACTTTAAAAACATAGATTTAGCGTAGTGGCAAGCAATTAAATGATTGAAAAATTGGAAAAGAGTGCTCATTCCTCCTCACACCCTTCATGACTCGGATTATAGACTTTTGCAAAATTATAATAGGCTTTAGATGAGACTTATACAAGTAGAGCCCCAGCAACTTATACCATAGTTCAACTTGGAATTCACAAGTGCGAAATACAATTGTCTAAGAACATCTTGAGGAAGGATCCCTCTAAGGAAATGGAATTTTCTTAGTAGAATCAGAAGATATTTTTTATGTTATGTATATGATTGAACCAAGTAAGCTTTTCATCTAGCAACACACCCAGGTACTTAATAGAGTCAGTCTGAAAAACTATACCACAATCACAACTGTTTTGAATACAAGCATAATTATGAAATTTCAATGGATTGTGAAATTTCCAGGGAGCAGACAATGTAAATAATACATACTTAGTTTTTGACAAGTTAAGATAGAGTTTATTGCAGTTGAACCAAATCATTAGTTTCATTATATCCTCCTGAATCTTCAAAAGTAAATTTTCACCATCTAAGCCACAATAAGACAATGCTGTATCATCTGCAAAGGAAACAGGAATACCACTGAATTCACCCTGGAAGAGATCATTTATAAAAACTAGGAATAATACAGGACCCAGGACCGGACCCTGCGGTACTCCACACTGAATCCCTAAAACATTACTTTTGGCACCTCCAAGACAAACATAGTGTGATCTTCCACTCAAATAGGATGCAAACCAGTCAAATGCCACACCGCTAATGCGACTCAAAAACGTTTGGCCAAAAGTGAGTAGAAATATTATTTATTCACAATTAAAATTGATTGCAAGTCATTGAATTTACAATAAAAAGTTAAATCCTGTTTAGATGAGAGTGAGAAACTGTAAATAACTATTTCTAGATTGTAAACTCCCCGACAACCTGGAAAAACTATTTCCATTATTGCAAAATCAACCACAATCATGCTTTAGAATGTAGAATGATGTATGACAGATTTTAACCATGTGGATTCACAGCCTGTGTTAAAGTTTACAATGGTAACTATGTTTGTATGTACGGTACCTATTGCGTAATTATTGTGATTCCTTACCATCCAAGAAACAATGCACAGTCTTTTATTGATGGTATATTGCAATGGTAGTATTTTGGGCATGGGCGCCCGCAGGATTTGGAACAGAGGGGTGCAATAGATAACGAACGTCTAGGGGGTATGGAATACCCCCCCCCCCCCCCCGCAAAAGGGGGTCCGGGCCCCCCCCCACCCAGGAAGTTTTTGAAAATATGGTGGTTTAAAACGAATTTTTACGATATTTGGTAACTAATAGAAGCTACTAAATGAAAATAGTATATTGTGCATCAAGGAAAATTGACAATGTGATGTAGCTGTCAGTGATACAGATCCACCATCATCAGCTTCATCATCTGCACCCTGCTCTTCTGGTTTGGCTGTGGCTGCATTATCTTCAAACACAGACTTACTAGAAGCTGGAAGCTCTTCATCAAGTTTGGCTTCGCAAAGACCGAGCAGTTCAGATTTATTTGATAAAACTGATGAGCTTAGAGCTGAGTATGAGAAAAATACTGCTAATCAGTTTGATATTGGTTTGTTCTTGAACTCAAACACTCATGTTATCAATGAAGTTCGTCTCAAGTTATTGATAAATCCTTGGGCTCCCCTCTAACTTATGATTTAAAAAAAGATGTTACTTCTGACGCTAAAGTGAAAAGAGCCTTCGGGTCAGAATGGCTAAAAACCTACCCATGGCTAACATACTCTGCAGCTCTTAAAGGACCTGTATGCCTCTTATGTGTCCTTTTCCCACCTCCAATACATCGAGGTTTACAAGGCCAGTTTATTATTTATCCTTGTCTTAAATACAACAAGTTTTATGAATCAAGAATATTAATCGTCAGACTCATAAATAATATAATAATTAACAGTGTGGGTGCCCATGATTTTGGGGTGTGGAGATTACCAAAAGGATTTTTTGATTTTAAAAAAAAGGATGAGAAACCACAAAAATCTTTTTTTAAATGGTAACCTCCACACTCCGAAATACTACCATCGCAATATACCATCTAAATATACCAAAATAATCACCATTGCAAAAGCAAGCACATGCTGTAGAATGTAGTCAGATTGGAGCCATGTGGATGATTCCATTTCACAGCTTGTGTTAAAGTTTGCGATGGCAGGTGACTGTTATCACATTTGGATGCATCTATTGTACGCTTCTCTTCTAAACGTTTTAGATGGTTATTCCCCCCCCCCTGAATCATGCTGTAGAATGTAGAATGCTGTATTACAGATTGGATAATAAGGACATGATGATAATAATTTGTTAAAGTTTGTGATCGTGACTATTGAGTATTTAATATTGAGCATGAGGTCTACTGTTCACAGAACTTCTAGTTACCGTACTTTGGGAATCGCGTACGGATATTTATTTGACAGTAAGTCTAAGTGGGCTCAAATCTACTGACCCCTGAAATTATTAATAGGCTACCGGTGCTACAGCATTAATGAAGGAAATTAAATTAAATCCGTAAATATATAATAATCGAATTAAACCGTAACCGTATATATTTATACTGTACTTGAATAAAACAACAAAAGGCTGATCGTAGAAGGGAGTTATTTGGGATATTGTTTATTGGCTTACAAAGAGCTCAATATTCGGCCTATATATATCAGTTGAAATAATCTAAAATATGAGTGATTGCACGACTATACTGTCCCTAATATTGTGCATCCATTTTATTTTACAGTAGAAAAGTGTATTTGAAAGCATTATTCACAACAAATATAAGAATACGAAAAAGATTTATTTTCCCAATAAAAACAAAAAATACACCAATTTGAATAAAGATATCAACTAAGATTCTAGACTATTTAGTTACCCATATTTCGACCCAGCAAAGCATAGCTTGAGCGCCAGACCGACCAAGGAAACATAAAATAGTAAAAATCACTACAACTACAATAAGAAATAATAAAATAAGCATAAGTAAAAATAAGGACAGATAATAAATACAAATAACACATATAAGATCAAGAAACTAGATTAAATTTCCTATTTTAAAGAAGACATTCTCTTTGACCCATTCTACAATTTTAAAAATAGATGATTTTTCATTATTAAATCATAATAGTTCAGTTGGTAAGATATTGAATAGTTTACAGCAAATATGATGTGTTTGGTGCCTGCAAATACTTTTATTCCAGTTAGGTATGAGTATGTTATTTGTTAACGGTCTTATGTTGTAAGTAAATTGTCTTATAATGAATACATCTCTATTGCAATTTATAAACAATATCAATTTTTTTATGTACAACTGCCTTAAAGTTAAGACCTGAAGTTCCTTGAAAATGAGCCTACTGGAGTAGAGTCTAGGTCTACCCAAAGCAGCTCTTATAATATGTTTCTGAATGATAAATATAGCTTTATCATATGAGAGTTCATTGCACCTCCCCAAACCTCAATACAATAATGAAGCAAAGATTCAGCATAAGCATTATATATCAGTCTGATTATTGCTAATTTTTTTAATTTATTTGTTTTATAAAATTGATAAATCAAATACTTTAGTCGGGAAATTAGGTAATTGATATGTGAATTCCATTTAAGATGCTGATCAACCATTACACCAAGATATTTCACATACTGAGGTCTTTCCAGTATAACACAAGTACAGCTATGGCTGTTATTAAAATTACAGGTATCAATATGGATTTTAAGTTTATTATTTATTGGGGGTTGTCCTCTAATATTCGCAGAAAAAGCCAAATATTTGGTTTTTTCAGCATTAACCGTTAACAGGTTATGACTGAACCATCTTCCTACCCTATGCAGAACCCGTTCAGTGATTTTGTACGTTGATTCCCAAGAATCACTGGATACTGTGACAGCTGTATCATCCACAAAAGACACAATTGAACAATCACCCACAAGGCTTATTCCAAACAAGTCATTTACGTACAAGATGTAGAGAAGTGGCGAGAGAACCGTACCCTGAGGCAATCCAAAAGTTGACATATTCTCGGAACTATTTTTCAAAACCTGAACCCTTTCCATTAAATAGCTCCTAAAAAGTTGAAGGGGGGTTCCCCTTATACCATAGTGTTCAAGTTTGGCAAGTAATTTGTGGTGAGGCACTGTATCGAATGCCTTGGCAAGATCGAGGAAAACAGTAAGGGTTTTTCTATCATTTTCAAGGCCTATGCTCACATTGTTAATAATTTTTAGCATTGCATCTCTAGTACATTTATTTGGTTGAAAACCATATTGATTTACATTAATTAGCTTTGTTTTCCCAATATAATTAATTACTCTATTTTTAATAATTTTCTCTACAATTTTTGTAAAGTTGCTCAAAAGGCTGATTGGCCTATAGTTTTCTGGTTTTGATTTGTCACCAGACTTGAATAGGGCTTTTATCTTGGCAACTTTAAATATTTTCGGAAAATAGCCTTGCTCAAAACACTTGTTGATTATATTAGCCAGGGGCTTAGATATGTATTGAGCGCAGTGGCGGCGGCTTCATGAGAGCACAATAGCACATGAACCCCCTACAAAATTGCTACAATAACTATAGTTTCAATTAATACTAGAATGGGCAAAACAGAACTAAGATTACTCATCTATTTATACGATAAGAAGGCACACCAACTGCGATTTAGTTTTGAATTATGCGCCAATGCGCCTGAGAGCGATATGACTGAATCACACTTCAAAGCAGCTCCAAGCGTTCAGCATTTGTTTAAATGATAGCCGGACGAGTTCAGTTGCTTCCCCAGGGAGGGTGTATGCCTATTTACATTAGCTAAATGGGGAGCTGCCTTCGAGTGTGCTCCAATGCTGCCTTGTTGCATTGTGGCAGATTGGTGACCAGTTTCCTTACCCGTCATCTGCCCGACCCTACCAGTTGACGGACCAAAGAAAACTTAACGATTTAACCTAGCCTGACAATGTTATGAAATGTACGCTTAACTTCTTTCATAAAATTTAGTTTTCATAGTTTGTTTTGGCTGGGCAACTGACAGGTAGGGCAGTTGGTAACCCGCCGTTGCAGCACTCTGGCTGTTGTCAGTTGTCACGCGTTGTTCGGCTTCGATTTTGAGGTTAATGAAGTGATTGTTTTTAAAAAGAAGAATGGAAGGTTTAAGAAAGTATACATTGAGTGACTTGAAGGAAATTTCGTTTGCCAGTTTATCATTGGAGGATAAAATATCGATTAAAGAAAGTGGTAGGCCAATGCTGCGAGTTGAAATACATCAGACCTCAACATCTAAAACTAGGACTTACAATAGAGATTTTAAAGAACAATTATATGGAAAAACGTCTTGGCTTTGTGGTTGTGAAAAAACAAACAAACTTTATTGTTTCACATGTTTGTTGTTTGCTCGTGAATAAGGTGATCTGGCATGGGTTAAAAATGGATTTTATGAGGATGGATTTCATCTACAAAAACTGCACTACAGAAACTCATTAAAACTAGAGTGAGTGGTTTACAAGATCACTATAAGCTTGTGCACCTATATACCTATCATAAATTATTCAATAGAAGTAGTCTACATCTTGTAGGTAGAGAACACTTTTTAATCTTCCCAGTAATATTATATATTGGAATTTCCATTCAAAATGAATGTGCTGCATCTACAAGGTAAAACACAAAAAAGCCTACTTGAAAGATGGGATTTTACAAATTATAATAAATCTGGGTGCATATTGATTTTGAAATGTGAACCCCCAATGCGTGTTTGCACGAGCCGCCACTGTACGTAGAACTAATACAGTAGTTGGTAATAGTATAGTAAAGAATAAATCTAACCAATTAGAGGTTCAACTGGAGTGCCTAAAGGTTTACTAGGTCAATTGCTTTTTTTGCATATGTCAACCGTTTACCTAAAAAACTAAGTAATAGTAGAGCCCTCTTATTTACAGACAATACATCACTCATTTTCAGCAATTCTGTTCTAGATAATTTAGAAATAAGTGCCCATATAGGTGTGCAGTCCATTGTCCAATTCTTAAATCAGTTGAAATTAACTATAAATAGTAAAAATTGCCAATACCTTCAATTCAAAAACAAACATGATTCAAATGAAGATAGGGCTATAGACGTGCTTGTAAACGATAATCAACAAGACCAGGAAGAAAACATTGCATTTCTAGGAGTTTTGTTGGATAGACGATTGACCTGGGCTCTATACATTGTGAAAAATGTTGTAAAATTTCATCTGGGATATCTGTCCTCCGACAGGTTGCTAGAGTTAATGACAAATTGTTACTTTTTACAGCTTACAATGGACTATTACTGTCACTTATTAAGTATGCTGAATGCTATCTCAGTATGGGGTAATTCATCAAAACAAAACCTTGATAGGGTGTTTAAGATCCAAGAGAAAGCTGTTAGGTGTATGGAAAGAGTAAATAGATTAGATTCATGTAGGCCGTTGTTCAAGATACTGTACACCCTGCTTATATGTGTATGAAGCTACTTTATATGTAAAAAAGAGTGATATTAAGCAAAATGTTGATGTACACGATTATAATACAGGAAGCCGAGGAGATTATCACTTGCTGGTGAGTCACAATAGTAGCTTATTCAAACGAAAACCTAGTTATATTGGTAAGAAACACTACAACAAGCTACCGCAGTTTTTAAAGAGTCTTGAAAATATAGAAATATTTTTAAAACAGCTGAAAAAATATTTAGTTGATAAAGCTTTTTATAGTGTACAAGAGTTCCTTTCACATCAAAATTAAGCCTACCTCAAGTACTGAACTAATTGATATAGTAAAATTATGGTACGGTAACTATAGTGTATAAGATTATAAGATTGTAATACAATAATTTCAGATCCAACTTGTCTTTATACTTAACTGTCCTTAACTGGAGTCTCCAAGAAGTAATCTACAAAAAAAAGGAAAAAAGTTGTTAAGGCTTTTTGCCAGTTAAATTATGCATTTTTCCCAAATAACTCCCTTACTAATAATTCGTTCGAATACTCCATCCTTGAAGTGAATTCAATGATTATTATATAGGATTGGCCCTGTCCTAATAATTAATTCTAATATTCTAGTTAAGGCAAAATATTGAGCTTTTTGGTAATTGAATTTAGTCTCATGAAAATATAAATTTTTCTCAAATAAGATTGTACTGATATTTACAGAATTTATTAATTTCGAATTCCTTTAATTGCTATTACTTTATACTAGAATATTAGTATAGAAGAATAGAATATTAATTCGAACGGATAAGTAGTATTTTTGTTTATTATTATTATTAGTATTTATAATATCTTAATAATTTACATCATTAACTTGTCTAATATAAGTTAAAGTATTTAAATAAAAAGTCAAATTCTATTTTCGAGGTTAGGTGTACCGATATTGATAAATTTTCTTGTAATTAAATAGTCTCAAGTTGACAATTGTAATAAATTAAGTAATATTTCATTAAACATTTAACTAAAATCAATTGAAAACAATTTTTAGCTAGGAAAATGAGTCCAAACAAGGCATCTAAATCTAATTGTTTAACTAAAACTCAGGTAGCTACGCGATCTCAGCAATTATTATATATAATATTCTCATATTCATATTCTCCGACCAGGAATGTTGGTAACTTCGTCGGCTTATTCATAATTAGCGCAATAGAGTTTCAAATCTGTCCATAATAATCTATTCACTCTTAATTTAGAACGAAAAGAAAAAACTGCTGATTACTCGAATACTGTGAACTACTTCTACGTCTAACTACAATGTTGCTACTACTACACTACCACTGCAATGTTCACTCTATCGCGTTCGGCACTCGACTGAAATATCAGTACAAGTTAGTTTGAAGTGACTGACAATTGAATAAACTGACAAATATAAAATTTCGAATTCCTTTAATTGCTATTACTTTATACTGAAGACTTCCGCAATGGCGGATATTGACAATTTTTTTTTTTTGTAGATTACGTCTTGGAGACTCCAGTTAAGGAGTATAAGACAAGTCAGATCAACAATATTATACACTAGATACCATAATTACTTCAATTAGTTGAGGTGAGGCTTAATTTTGATGTGAAAGGAACTCTTGTACACTATAAAAAGCTTTATCAACTAAATATTTCTTCAATTGTTTTTTAAATATTTCTATATTTTCAAGACTCTTCAAAAACTGCGGTAGCTTGTTGTAGAATTTCCTACCAATATGACTCACCAAGTGATAATCTCCTCGGCTTCTTGTATTATAATCATGTACATCAAGATTTTGGTTAATATCATTCGTTTTTACATATAAAGTAGCTTCATACACATATAAGCAGGGTACAGTTAGGAGACCAAGTCTCTTGAACAACGGCCTACATGAATCTAATCTATTTACTCTTTCTATACACCTAACCGCTTTCTTTTGGATCTTAAACACCCTATCAAGATTTTGTTTTGATGAATTACCCCATACTAAGATAGCATACCTAATATGTGACAGTAAGAGCCCATGGTAAGCTGTAAAAAGTAACTTTTTGTCATTCAATCTAGCGAGCTGTTGCAGGACAAATAGGCCTACACCAGATGAAATTTTACTACATATTTTCTCAATGTATGGAGTCCAGGTCAATCGTCTATCCAACATAACTCCTAGAAATGCAATTTTTTCTTCCTGGTCTAATTGATTATCGTTTACAAACACGTTTATAGCCCTATCTTCATTTAAATTATGTTTGTTTTTGAATTGAAGGTATTGGCATTTTTTACTATTTATAGTTAATTTCAACTGATTTAAAAATTGGACAATGGACTGCACACCTATATGGGCACTTATTTCTAAATTATCTAGAATGGAATTGCTGAAAATGAGTGATGTATCATCAGCAAATAAGAGGGCTCTACCACTAATTAATTCTTTAGGTAAACGGTTGACATATAACAAAAAAAGCAATGGACCTAGTATTGATCCCTGAGGCACTCCAGCTTGCACCTCTAATTTATTAGATTTATTCTTTACTATACTATTACCAACTACTGTAGTTAGTTCTACACATTGTTTTCTCCCAATAAGATATGATTCAAACCATTTCAGTTCAACCCCATTTACACCTACATTTTGCAGTATTTCCAATAAAGTTCTATGATTAACACAATCAAATGCCTTTGACAGATCTAAGAAGATTGCAGTAGCTTTATCACCTGAATCTATTATATCTATTAGTTTTTCAACTAGGGAAACTATGGCTGTTTTTGTTGATCTCCCTTTCTGGAAGCCATGCTGTTCATCACAGATAAAGTTAGCTTCTTGAAGGTGCAGAAGTAACCTATTTAGAACTACTCTTTCAAAAATTTTACTTATTACATTTAAAATACTAATGGGCCTATAGTTTTCTACCTTTTCTCTATCACCACTTTTGAAGATTGACAAGATCTTCCCCTCTTTTAAGTTATCTGGAAAAACACCTTGTTCTAATGAATGATTGATCAGATGAATCAAAGGGTCTAACAATTGATCTTTACATTCTTTCAGAATTTTACTGGATACCTCATCCATTCCTACAGTTTTTTTTATTATTTAAACTATCAATGATATTTGACAACTCGTCTTGGGATACTGCATGGAATTTTAATTCATTCTGAATCGCCTCAGTATTCCTCATATTCGAGTTACTTAGTAGGCCTATACCTGTATTAAGAGATTTAAGAAGATTCTTACCAACCAGTTGATAATATCAGTTAAAGAAATTACAAATGTCTACACTATCATCAATATATTTGTTATTTTCGTTAATTATTCTGGGGACACTAGTATAAGCATCTACATGAGCTACTTGCCTATTTTTGTTTATTACATCCCACACTGCTGTGTTAAAGTACACACTATTATTCAAAATTTCAGCTGTTTTCTTACATTTCGCTCTTTTCACTTCTCTTGTATAATTTTTCTTTAGAGCTTTGTAATTATCTTCACTTAACATATTTCTAGATAGTTTGAATTCATCATATGCATCTTTAACCCTATTTCTTTCTGCAAGGATATCATCAGTTATCCACTCTTCAATCTTGTCTAATTTGTTCTTTACAGGGACATTTTTAACTGGACAACTCATAGTAATATGAAACCTTAAAATATTAATGAAACTATCATTTTTGTCATTTAAACTATTGCTATTGTAAACCCTACTCCAGTTTTCTTGTAGCAGATTCTGCTTCAAACAATCGATATTCCCCTGTTCACATTGTTGAATTTCTTCCATTCCTCTACTCTTTTTAATTGATTCATGACCTTGCAACCCCACCTCTAAGATTTGATAGTCATGATCAGATAGTTCCGAGCCGCCTAATCTTGTTTTAGAGTAATCTATATTAGTAAGGATGTTATCAATTATTGTTTGTGATGTTCTTGTGACTCTGGTATATTCATGAACTTTTATTTCCAAGTTATTCATGTATATAATATCCTTTAAATCTTCTGTCATTTTATTCTGTGTTGCAAAGTCTGTATTGAAATCTCCCGCTACAATAACGTTTGTAAAACGAGTAGTAGTAATCTCTAAAAGCCTATTGAATAGTTCAAAAAAATTGTTCCATTCCCCATTTGGTGACCTGTAAATACCTAACACCGCTACTTCGAAATTATTGTCGATTTTTACTCTCAAACCAGTAACTTCTAAATCCATTTCCACAGCAAATTTCTCTACATATTCTAAATTAAATGTTTGCATATTCTTAGCATTTTTAGTGAAGATAGCTACTCCCCCACTTCGATGATATGTCCTGCAATACGACGTTTTCAATGAATAGTTTGGAATATTAAGTTGTGACAATTCATCTTCTTTTAAACCATGCTCTGTGAAAATAGCTATATCAGGGGCCTCCTTTTTAAAAAATACTTCGATTCTATCTATTTTGTTGCGAATGTATTGAATATTCTGATGGAACACAGTGAGTACCGGTACTCCCCTATCATCCCTTATTACTTTATCGTTGCTTTTGCATATTGAAGTAGATTTACTTAATCTCTTAGAATCTTGAGAGCCTATCAGATTGCTACAAGAGTTCCTTCCACTAATGCTATCCTGATTTTTTGATTGATTAACGTCTATTACTATTGAAGATATGAATTTATCATCTGAAACTAGTTTCCCTTCCCGGTTTTGAGCCACTTTACTAAAAAAGGTTCGTTAGATGATTGTTTAGGAGAATTATTGACAGAGTAGATTGCAAGCGACTTTCAATCAGCTCTGCCAGCCTATTACAAAATATTACTTTGCCAGATTGATTTAGATGTAGACCATGATTAGTGAAGTTTTGTTTTTTCAGCCTTTCATTTAGAAAACAAATCCCCAACTGCTTAGAATTCTTATTTTTTAGGCTGTTGATTGTATTATGAATTTATTTATTTGTTGACTTAATGGCTTCATTTAGCTCTGGCCTATCAAACCTATACGGAATTGTACTTATTATTACATTAGTTTTTTGGCTGAGTGGCACAATCTCTTTAATTTTTTCATTTATTTCAGGAAGATGTTTTAGATTAGGTTCATTTATATTGTTTGAGCCACCCAGTACTATTAGAAAATCATTTTTTCCAAAATCTTTAGTTTGTTCCTGTGCTGACTCTACGATAGCGTTTATAGGGGCACTTGGTTTGAAAAAGCTCTGAACTTCATACTTATTTTTTAATCTTTTATTTAGTAGGTCACTACAGTCTCGTCCATGACTGGATGTCAAGAGCAGTACTCTACCTTTCCTATCGTTATTTGCCCTTACTTTAGTTTTGGTTGCTGTTTGCAAAACCTGACTATACGTTTTTGTTTGACCATTTCTATTTATTTTTTCCCCATTTGATTTAGGTTCTACTTTTTTTGTATTGATCAGAGGTTCAGATCTTACATTAGCCAAGTTTATTTTTGATTTTAATATTTCGATTTCCTCTGACATAGACCTACATTGACTCGTGAGATTTAGTATTTCAGTTTTATGGTCTTCCTGCTGCAATTTTACAATAACTTCCAGAGATTTTATGTGATCCACTAACCCTATTCGTTCTTCCTCAGAATTTTTTAGTGATGTTTCTAATTTTGTTTTCAATTTGGTGTGATCACTCAATAGTTTAGCAACCTTTTCTTCTACATCTACAGTAGCTTTAAGAGCTGTTGGAGATTTTTTTGTTAATAATTGCTGAGATCGCGTAGCTACCTGAGTTTTAGTTAAACAATTAGATTCAGATGCCTTGTTTGGACTCATTTTCCTAGCTAAAAATTGTTTTCAATTGATTTTAGTTAATTGTTTAATGAAATATTACTTAATTTATTACAATTGTCAACTTGAGACTATTTAATTACAAGAAAATTTATCAATATCGGTACACCTAACCTCGAAAACAGAATTTGACTTTTTATTTAAATACTTTAACTTATATTAGACAAGTTAATGATGTAAATTATTAAGATATTATAAATACTAATAATAATAATAAACAAAAATACTACTTATCCGTTCGAATTAATATTCTATTCTTCTATACTAATATTCTAGTATAAAGTAATAGCAATTAAAGGAATTCGAAATTAATAAATTCTGTAAATATCAGTACAATCTTATTTGAGAAAAATTTATATTTTCATGAGACTAAATTCAATTACCAAAAAGCTCAATATTTTGCCTTAACTAGAATATTAGAATTAATTATTAGGACAGGGCCAATCCTATATAATAATCATTGAATTCACTTCAAGGATGGAGTATTCGAACGAATTATTAGTAAGGGAGTTATTTGGGAAAAATGCATAATTTAACTGGCAAAAAGCCTTAACAACTTTTTTCCTTTTTTTTGTAGATTACTTCTTGGAGACTCCAGTTAAGGACAGTTAAGTATAAAGACAAGTTGGATCTGAAATTATTGTATTACAATCTTATAATCTTATACACTATAGTTACCGTACCATAATTTTACTATATCAATTAGTTCAGTACTTGAGGTAGGCTTAATTTTGATGTGAAAGGAACTCTTGTACACTATAAAAAGCTTTATCAACTAAATATTTTTTCAGCTGTTTTAAAAATATTTCTATATTTTCAAGACTCTTTAAAAACTGCGGTAGCTTGTTGTAGTGTTTCTTACCAATATAACTAGGTTTTCGTTTGAATAAGCTACTATTGTGACTCACCAGCAAGTGATAATCTCCTCGGCTTCCTGTATTATAATCGTGTACATCAACATTTTGCTTAATATCACTCTTTTTTACATATAAAGTAGCTTCATACACATATAAGCAGGGTGTACAGTATCTTGAACAACGGCCTACATGAATCTAATCTATTTACTCTTTCCATACACCTAACAGCTTTCTCTTGGATCTTAAACACCCTATCAAGGTTTTGTTTTGATGAATTACCCCATACTGAGATAGCATTCAGCATACTTAATAAGTGACAGTAATAGTCCATTGTAAGCTGTAAAAAGTAACAATTTGTCATTAACTCTAGCAACCTGTCGGAGGACAGATATCCCAGATGAAATTTTACAACATTTTTCACAATGTATAGAGCCCAGGTCAATCGTCTATCCAACAAAACTCCTAGAAATGCAATGTTTTCTTCCTGGTCTTGTTGATTATCGTTTACAAGCACGTCTATAGCCCTATCTTCATTTGAATCATGTTTGTTTTTGAATTGAAGGTATTGGCAATTTTTACTATTTATAGTTAATTTCAACTGATTTAAGAATTGGACAATGGACTGCACACCTATATGGGCACTTATTTCTAAATTATCTAGAACAGAATTGCTGAAAATGAGTGATGTATTGTCTGTAAATAAGAGGGCTCTACTATTACTTAGTTTTTTAGGTAAACGGTTGACATATGCAAAAAAAGCAATTGACCTAGTAAACCTTTAGGCACTCCAGTTGAACCTCTAATTGGTTAGATTTATTCTTTACTATACTATTACCAACTACTGTATTAGTTCTACGTTCTTGAAGGTGCAGAAGTAATCTATTTAGAACTATTCTTCAAAAAATTTACCTATTACATTTAAAATACTAATGAACCTATAGTTTTCCACCTTTTCTCTATCACCACTTTTGAAGATTGGCAAGATCTTCCCCTCTTTCAAATTGTCTGGAAATACACCTTGTTCTAATGAATGATTGATCAGATGAATCAAAGGGTCTAACAATTGATCTATACATTCTTTCAGAATTTTACTGGATACACCATCCATTCCTACAGTTTTTTTTATTATTTAAACTATCAATGATATTTGACAACTCGTCTTGGGATACTGCATGGAATTTTAATTCATTCTGAATCGCCTCAGTATTCCTCATATTCGAGTTACTTAGTAGGCCTATACCTGTATTAAGAGATTTAAGAAGATTCTTACCAACCAGTTGATAATATCAGTTAAAGAAATTACAAATGTCTGCACTATCATCAATATATTTTTTGTTATTATTCTGGGGACAATAGTATAAGCATCTACATGAGCTTCTTGCCTATTTTTGTTTGTTACCGGTACTGTTCTTCCCACACTGCTGTGTTGAAGTACACACTATTATTCAAAAATTCAGCTGTTTTTTTACATTTGGCTCCTTTCACTTATTTTGTATAGTTTTTCTTTAGAGCTTTGTAATTTATTATCTTCACTTAACATATTTCTAGATAATTTGAATTAATCATATGTATCTTTAATCCTAATTTCTTTCTACAAGTATATCATCAGTTATCCACTCTTCAATTTTGTTTAATTTTTTTTATATAGATTTTTTCAACTGGACAACTCATAGTAATATGAAACTTTAAAATATTAATGAAACTATCATATTTGTCATTTAAACTATTGCTGTTGTAAACCATACTCCAGTTTTCTTGTAGCAGATTCTGCTTCAAGCAATTGATATTCACATTGTTGAATTTCTTCCATTACTCTACACTTTTTAATCGACTTTTATGGCCTTGCATCCCTACCTCTAAGATTTGATCTAAGTCATGATCAGATAGTTCCGAGCGGCCTAATCTCGTTTTGCAGTAATCTATAAATTTTTAAGGATCTCGTCAATTATTGTTTGTGATGTTCTTGTGACTTATATATTCATCATGAACTTTTATTAATTCCAAGTTATTCATGTATATAATAACATTTAAATCTTCTGTCATTTTATTCTGTGTTGCAAAGTCTAATGAAATCTTCCGCTACAATAACGTTTGTAAAATGAGTAGTAGTAATCTCTAAAAGCCTACTGAATAGTTTGAAAAAATTGTTCCATTCCCCATTTGGTGACCTGTATATACGATACCAAACACTGCTACTTCCAAATTATTGTCAATTTTTACTCTCAAACCAGTAACTTCTAAATCCATTTCCACAGCAAAGTTCTCTACATATTCTAAATTAAATGTTTGAATATTGTTAGCATTTTACTGAAGATACCTTCACCACTTCGATGAGATGCCCTGCAACACGATGCTTGCAATGAATAGTTTGAAATATCAAGTTGTGACAATTCATCATCTTTTAAGGCGTGCTCTGTGGAAATAACTGTATCAGGAGTCTCTTGTTTTATAAATACATCTATTTTATTACGAATATACTGAATATTCTGATGGAACACTGTGAGTACTTCCCTATCATCCCTTACTACTTTATCGTTGCTTTTGCATATTGAACTAGAAATACTTGATCTCTTAGAATCTTGGGAGCCTATAAGATTGTTACAAGAGTTCCTTCCACTAATGCTCTACTGATATTTTGATTGATTAACGTCTTTTAACGCATTATTTGATCATTTGAAACTAGTTTCCCTTCCCGGTTTTGAGCCTTTTTACTAAAAAGGGTTCGTTTGATGATTGTTTAGGAGAATTATTGGCAGTAGATTGCAAACGACTTTCAATCAGCTCTGCCAGCCCATTACAAAATATTACCTTGCCAGATCGATTTAGATGTAGTAGACCATGGTATGGTTTGTGAAGTTTTGTTTTTTCAGCCTTTCATTTAGAAAACAAATCCCCAATTGCTTAGAATTCTTATTTTTTAATAAGCTTTCGATTGTACTATGAATTGATTTATTTGTTGTCTTAATGGTTTCATTTAGCTCTGGCCTATGAAACTGAAACTATCAACAGGATTCCAAGTACACTATAATGTATTCATCATATTTAGTAGTAGAAATGAGTTTTTGAATGAATTTTTGTAGTTACTTTTATACTTTGGGAAATTGCTTGAGATTAAAGTCGAATTGAAAAAGCTCAAAAGTGAAACTATAGCCTACAGTGTTATCACTACCCATTTATTTATCACCGAATATGGGTCTGAATGCATTCAGCCATTCGCCATCAGAAAAATACTTCAAGTCTTCAAGATAATAATGCTCAACTAAATTTAGTTTCATGGACTTCGTGATTTAATGACCGATATATCATTTATTAAATCATTTCATACAAAAATCCTTACAGAATACACCATGAAGTAATTGTCACACAACTTACATCCTTACAGAATACACCATGAAGTAATTGTCACACAACTATTTGCATTAAACATTCACAAAAAGAGAGAGGATTATTTTCTCAAGGATTTAAATTATAATTATATAAGAATAAAGGAAATAATAAAACATTACGGTACATAAAAGCAAAAATTAGTATCCAACTTAAAAAAAAACATTAAATTAATATAAAATTGATTGAAAATATTTCAAGTGGAATATGAATACTTTATTGTGTTCTGAGCATTGGTACTGTTTTTTCATTTATTTCTATTTTTGAAGCTCAGAAAAGTCAAAGTTAAGTTAGGAGAGAAGGTGAAAGATGATTGAAAAATTAGCCTACTACGGGGAAGAAAATAAAGTTGTAAAGATAAAAGGGAACATTCAAAGGATATTAATCTGTATACCTATTATAATAATCCACGATGGTTTTGTCAGACGGCATCAGCTTCTTCTCATGAGGATAAAAATTTCAAAAGCGAAAACGCTTTGTTACAGAAATAAAGAGGGCAGAATATTACAGCATCATCATTCAGAAATCTCTAAGGCCTTCATATAGATAGGTAGTGAATTCAATTGAATCAATGGAAATTAGCTGAAACGAGTTACAAGATCTACTACCAAATTATTTATGATGCCCACATCATTCTGAGACTTGTACGTGGGCAATGAAGTGAACAAAAAATGTCTGACTGAACGCAAATCAAGATCACCTACTCATTGAATTCTAGTGGAACTTTTTAAAAAAAAAATCAGAAAATGATCATGAAAACACGGGGTTTTTATTGTAATGGATCAACTAAATTAATTGTCAATAAACCAATTTTTTTCAATTTTCCCTTCAAAACTTGTGAATCGTTTTTTAAAAATGAAATGTGAATGTGCCCAATAGTGAAGAACGCTCCCAGTTTATTATTTTCATTGACTTGAAAAATTGGTCTATTCAATAAATATTCATTCAAAAGTCAATTACATACAGTTGGATATTAACATTTACCAAACAGTGGCAAAATTCCATTATCATAATGTGCATTTTTATAAGTTAAATTCGGTACTAGCAATGAGGCAGACTGAAACAGAGGAAGTTCACTGTGTGCCTCACTGGCTATCTTTTGCTGGGTTAACTAAGTAAGAGTATATTTTATATGAGTATGAGTATTTTAGAACTTCGTATGTATAGAACTTCGTATGAGTATGTATAGAACTTCGTATAAGTTGGTTTCACCAAGATTTGTTAATATATAAATTCATTAATGATGAAAAATCATCCATTATATTATTGCGATAGCTATTCAATATGAAGCCTACTCGTTTACAACTTGTTTTACTTTATTTCCAGATTCCTAAAAGAATTGGTTAATTTGGCCTGTTGTAACATAATAAATTAAACACGGTTTTTTCACTCAATTTTTTTTTCACTTGAAATTTTTAAGACACTGTAAGAACATGAGGAACTGAGTGATGCAATCCAGCATTGGAGTGTCCTCTTGATATGTGATATCAAGCAATATAACATAATATTTGATTCATAATAAAAAATAGCTTTTCTATAGCAGAAGGTAAATTTTGTAAAAATCACAACGTTGTCACAATGCTCTTGCTTGATGACTCTCTTCACGAAGATGGTCAATCTGAATTGATACCTCCATAATGAAAAAGATAAAACAATGAATACCGTACAGTTGTCCCAACGGGGTGGATAAGAAACATACTATCAAAAGATAACCTAGGGTTTGATATGGACCTGACATGATATCAGAATCAAGTTAGATTAGACAGTAGGAAAACATAATAAACCCCTTATCCTGTACTGGTGACCTCTGTGATGGACTGTTACTATTCATCCCATTTGACTCAATATTTTATGAGTAATATATGCACAAATGATCTGACTTACCCGATTTCGATACCATCCCCAAAAACACCATCTTTTGTCCGATATTGTCGACTTATTGTAGCATCAACTAACGGTATCTTACCTGTTCAGTCAGATAAGATGAGCCACGAACGCCTGGGTCCTCTCAGTAAGGGTGACTAGTTTAGCCAGTAAAAAAATACTCCATTCCCTACTGTAACATGTTGGTTCAGAACCCACCTAAAACTGCAGAAGTCATTAACTATTATTATCTAACTCATTACCCACGTACAGGTCTCAGATCCATGTAGGCTTCATCCTCAAAACAAATATGTTGCCAATATCAAAATTTACAATTCACCACAAATGCGTAGTGCTTCTAAATTATTACCGAAATCTACATTTCCACAACTTTGAGAACGCCTCCAATAGCCTACTTAGTATAATGTAAAACACCATGACATAAACATTACCTACCAAATTTTAATTCATCTCACTAATTCTAAAATACAAAAATACGTACCGTATTTCATAGAAGACCACAAATTGATTTAGTGATTCAACAAAATGCAAAATTCTACTTTTAATACATACGAACGGTATCTTGTTGACAGTTGATGTTTTGTGAGTAGAAGTTTATATTTTTGCTGTTATGCAAACTGAAAATAAAAACTAAAAACTAGTTGGATGCTTGGATCCTGAAAAAATGAATTGAGTATGTATGTTAAACTTTGTCACTCATTAATGTATCTGCTTCTGTACAAGTCAAAAACAGTTAAAAAGTCTGATTTTTAGTATTTGATAGATTTTTTAGCAATTTTAAAATAAAATGACAATTCAAGAAGAGGCTGATAATAAAATAAAACTAGAAACACACTGTATTCTTGAACAGTTTCATCTTATAAAACTTCTTATATTGAAAAATTACAATAGTATTGGGTTATTGTTATTAGGGGAAAAATATTTATAAAATAACTTCATCACATCACAATGACATACATTAATCCACAATCAAACAGACTAGCAAAAATCTTCAAAAAAGCCGGCCACACCATCTCATTCAGAACAAAAAACAAAATGAAAAATGCGCTTACAATCAAAACCACACTGAACACAAACAAATACGATCTCCCAGGGATCTACAAACTGAACTGCTCTGATTGTAACAAATTCTACATAGGACAAACAGGCCGCACATTCAAACAACGTTACAAGGAACATTTTCAAGCCCTGACATCAAAAGCTGAATCGAATTTCGCCGACCATATCATTCAAACTGGACACACTTTTACTGACATCAGTACCAACCTACACATTCTACATATAAAATCTAAAGGACACGAACTCAACACTTTGGAACAATTTGAAATATACAAACACACCACACACAATAAACAAAACATTCTCAATGAACAACTAAATTTTAAATCACACAAACTTTTTGATAACATTTTACAAAAGCCACAACTCTTCTAACCAAAAAGCTGACATGATGATCTAGGAACCCACGCCTCTGAAGATGGATCTCAAAGATTCGAAAGCGCTCGGCCTACAGATTAAGTAAGTTATACTTATTCTTAATGAATATTTGACTACAAGTCGTTAAATTTCACATGAAAAGTTAATATTAACAACGCAGTTCGTCATGGAACAAGAAATCCAGGAACAATTTAGTATACAACATTCCACTCAAATCGTCTTAATTTTAATTTAAACTCTCCCGCACCCAAATCATAAACAAGATTCGGATGAATTTATTTGTGAAAATACAATATCTACCGTCTTAAAATGTAAGATATATAGTAAAGTGATATTTTGTCGTAATTGCTTTGCATACCGATTTACACCGACAGCAAATTTCATAGCCATCACCAAGAATCCATGGAATTTGTCTTACATCTGAACCACAGTAGCGAGATAATGTAAACCCATCTTTTATTGATTCATCAAAATGATTGGAGAGCCAAATAAAAAACTTGAAATAAAAATATAATTTATATCATGATAGAAATGATTAAATACTGATGGTGACAAATGATAAAAGGTGCTTTCAATAGAGTTGAATTTCACTTGTAGATGTAACTTTCAGATCCACCTCGTCCAAAACCTGCAAAAAAGTTGATAGAGAATAATTAATTATTTCAAACCTGATCAGGAGATCCATTGAAGTAAAAACTAATAACACATGACCAATATATTCAAATTATGTATCATACTAGGCTATATATTTCATCTATATGAAATTTTATTCATAATGCATTTACATTATTTTATGAATCTTTAGATGAATGAGCTTTTCATACGAGATATGCACAATAATATTTATTATTCCTGATTATGTAACTTCTTGCTTCGAAGAAGCAAAAGCTCGAAATGTTATAATTCTTAATAATATTATCTAACACAACTATGACCTCAAAGAAAATTCAAGAATCCAAAAAATAAAGTACACATTCTAATTCTCAATCATTTAAAAGTAGTTTTGATTCAATTCATCACTCACATTCATCACATTGCTATGGCTTTGGAAAATGTAGAGCTCTGAATTCTCTGAATTTTTATATTTGACACAATGAGTGAAAAAATGGTTGAATCTTATGAATCAATCTCGTTAACAATGTCATAAATTTAGGAAGATTATAGCTGCTAAAGCTCAATCAAATTATAAGTAAGTTATATTTTTTATTATAGTAAGTAAACTTATCAAGTAAATTAATAAAATATTGTTATGGGTTCTATCACTAGAATAATGCTGACAACACTTGAAAGTAGCACTCGAACTTTCGAACTTTATTTACACAATTAACTCAACAGACACTAATCAGTAATTAACACACAAGAAAATCAATAAAGAAACAAACAGTTCAATAACGATCAATAGTACTAGAGAAATAATGAATATTTCTACAACAAGATTAATCACTGTACAAAACTAATTAGTAACTGTAAATAGGCTGATCAATAATAATTTAATAATAAGTGTCTAATAAACTGCTTAATCACTCAATAAGAATGAATAGTAGATGGTTAATGAACTCAATAGAAACTAAGCACTTACAGAACACAATATCTGTCATGGAACTTAATATGTGGAATCAAAATAAATAGCACTGTGTATACTGCTACAAACAAAGAAAGAATTATCACATACAAACGTGTTGAGATCCAAATAACAACTGAATTCATTCCTGATAAGCACAGTCCTTTATTTATGTTTGGACTTTTTCCAGAAAGTTCTCATTCCAGATATTTCTATTAAAACAAATAAGCTGTTATCTTGGAGAAGCTCAAAAATACCAGAAGACCATTTGACATATGAGAGTGAAAGACAGGTTGAAGGACGTTCTCCCCTTCCTTTGAGTTTCCTAGCACTATCATTCAAGCTATTTCAATGTAGTAAGAACACGTTTTATAAAACTAGTTACATACAGTAGTAACATTTGGTGCATTCTGGGAGCCTGCAACACTTACTGGTGCACTGGAAGGAAACTAGGCATAATAATATGTATGGCTTTTATTGGCAGAGAGACCCTCACGGATAGTTCCACCTCGCCGTTTGAGCCATGTTGTGGGGAACATGGTGGACCTACCATTTCAGGTGGGTTCCGAACTAGGGTTATGATTAGTTGATGACCGTTTATGAATTTGAATAGATTTATGATTAGTTGCTGACCGTTCATGAATTTGAATAGATTAATCACAAGAGCTGTTTGATTTAAGCTAAAACTGCTTGAATTTTGAAAACATTATTTAAATAATGAAGCTAATAAGTTAAAAAAAATTGGAGCTGAATGGTATTAAACCATAAATGTGGGGTGAATCCCTGAAATCTTGTGAATAACAATTTACGAGTTATTTAATTTTGAAGGTATTTCAAGAAAAAGCATTGGAACAATTCACAAACCACCGGAGAGTCCGGTCTCACAAAATGTCAAATTATCTATAGATAAACTGCAAAACTTCAATAAATAACTTAAACGGCAGTGACTGAGTACTTGTAGAATCTCTAGAAAATAGTGAAAAGGTGTTTATTTTGGCTGTAAGTGTATATCTTTGGCTTTATGTACATAAAGTGTACATATGACTTGACCAGTCAATGTTGACATTGACGTGATTATATAGATGGACTACTTCTAAATTCAACATTGGGGTATTTGCTTATGAGCTCAAATGACATTTACATTTTCTTTAATTTCCTCATAAGTCCACACTTTACAGTTTTTAGTGGTTCATGATTTAATAAATAGTTTCTATTTTAATGATTTTGAATGCGGTAGCAAGATAATATATTTATGCAAGGGAAAGAGTTATAAGATGGTGATTGGGAATTCCATTTAAAAGATTACAAAAACCACACTTTTTGGGCACAAGTCTGTCTGCAGACAGCCTAAGCTAATATGTTTTTGTTTGACACTGTATCAAGTCCACATATAAATGCTAATTCAACTCACCACCAGGTCCAAATAGAGCTGAATAACAAGGCTGATTGCAGTACGGTTTTCCATCATGTTCAGAGTGCCTGCCCGGTTCAAGTGTTTTGTTACATTTTTCACATCTCAGACATGGTCCATGCCAATCTTTGCCTAATGATGTTTTTCTCTCAGCTGAAACAGAACAAAGTAAAATATAGAGTATTAAATATATAAATAGCAATTTAAAATAATTATACTGTTACAGGTTCTATTGGGAATGCGCCAAGGTCTGATGCTGACAAAACCTGACACCGAATCCTTCAGACCCCGACAAAAGCTACAAACAACAATTTCTGCCAGTGACAATTCCAGATGGTTTTAAAAGTTACCAGACTTCATCGGTTTTGTGTGGTACAAATTAAGACGTTTATATTTTTGTGTACTTGCAACTAAGTCTGATGGCAACAACTCAAGATGTTTTTAAAGTGTTATCTCAACAAATTTCAAACAAAACAGACTAATGTTCACCTAAGTGTTTGCCTAAAAAATAGGTTTTTTTCAAAAACCTGAAAGACAGAGATTTCTCCATCAATTTCTAAAATAAACTCATAGAATAGTCTACATGACTCTAGTCCACTTTACTTGTCATGATAAGAACATTTGATTAAGTCAATAAATTTCTATGAAATTCTAATTAAACATTATAATGACATTTAGATAAACTGCAAAGCAAAGAGAGTGCGGGGGAAAAAGTAGACAATTAGCTTAGACTGGAAGACTTGTTGACACAAGCAGATAACACCGAAAATCACTGTTCATTCTTCCACAACACTACCCCCACCATAAGGGTAAGCGCATGTTGAGGAGGTGAAGGTGTAGGTGTAGCTGGAGGTGTAACTGGAGGTGTAGGTGTAGGTGGAGGTAGGTATCGTATGTTCAGGAGGTTTACCGAGCTGCTTTTCTCCCACCACTCCAGTCCACAGAAAGTGTGTCGTCTGTCTCCGACTGTGTGGGGCAATAGTACGTTCTCATTGTCTCATGCATAATTTTTCTGTAATAATGATTACAGACAGTAGTGATGATAGTGATAAGATGTATTCGGCAAGTAAGTTGTAGTGACTAGAACTGCCTACTCTTTTATTAGTTCAAGATGTGTTTAAATTTTTATAAATAATGTTCATAACCCTTTATAATGTTCATAACACCGAAGTTTTTACGGAAAATCACGTCATTTCATTCAATGAGTTTTGAAAAATGGACTGTGATCATATGGACACGCTAGGCGCTACAGCAGTCAATGGTTATTGCAAGCACATACAGATTAACAAAATAGCATCAATTTATTCTGAGAACAATTCCTCAATGAACTGCCCATTATCGAATGACACATCCTTTCAAGAGTATGAATGACAAATTCTATCAATATATTACTTCTTTATAAGGCTATTTAATGACACAAATTATTAAAAAATATAAAATTTCCCATCACATTACAAGCACAAATACAAAGCAGAAATATTAAACTATAATAATTATGTTTACTATTCCTTTTATGAAAAAACCAATGATTATAGGCCTACAAAGACCATGTCTACTACAATCTTATTATCACTCATATAAGTTATAACTAATAACTTCTTTGTAGTGGCGAAGGTGATATTGTGGAAGATATCCATAATGAATAATAAGACGAAGTTGTCACAACCACATTTATAAAAAATAATGTGATACTAGTTTCGGTTGCTACACCATTATCAATCTCACACAAATTCGTTTGTTTAAGATTGATAATGGTGTAACAACCGAAACTAGTATCACTATTTTTTTTATAAATGTGGTTGTGACAATTTCGTCTTATTATTCATTATAACTAATAAACCGCGAGTTTTATAAGTCAAATCTATATAGCCTAATAGCCTATATATGATAGCCAAATACCACTGACTTATTCATCACTAATTTTCAAGAACTACTAGCCTAAAGTGCGAAGAAATTGTTGGTATGATACGTCATAAATTGCAGGGAATGTGGTGGGATAGGGCATCAAAGTCGCAGTTTCATCACATCTATTACAATTTAAGAGAAGACAATTTAAGAGTAAGACGAGATTATATCAACGATTCCAATAGGAGAAGATTGATTAGCACAATTTTTAAAGTGAGGGGATCATTATTACCATTAAACTTCAGAGTAGATTGTGGAGAAAATAGCTATATTTGTTCACTATGCAATAGTGGAGAAATTGAGGATACTTATCATTTTATGGGGAGTTGTAGGATTTTATCTGAGTTCCGAGTGAGGTGGTTTGGGTGCCCGTTAATGACAAACGATATGGTGCTTGACTATTTGAATGGAAAGAATTGGAAGTGTTTGGCGGGATACCTGAGCGCAGCATTGAGATATAGAGACTTCCTTGTAAAAGAATTTAATTTTTAAAGTTAATTTCTAAAATAATTTTTTTTTTAAGATAAATGTATTTGCGAAATGCCAGTTGATATTAATTTAGCGTCTATAACTGTTTAATGTTATTGCACTGGTAATAGTAATATTATTATTAGGTATCTATTGACAGTTTCAATAAGTTATGTGTGCTGATTTAATTTTCAAAGTTGTTTTTAATGATATAATGCTCTGAATGTCAGATAAAAATTGTAGCAGTTAATTATCGTCTCATTATAGTATGTGTGTTATTAGTATGCTTGATTGGTAGGTTTGAGTGGCAAATGATCCGAATAGTTTGTTCACAGTCTGAAAGAATAAAGGGGTAAGATATTCGTGCAACAATAAAATGATTAGATTTGGGCAGAGCTTTCCGTGAGTATCGAATTTATCTGGGTTATAAGCTTGCTTATCATAATCAACGAACCGAAATAAATTTATTGCGATTAGATGGTTATTAGATTGCGAAAGAACTACCAACTCTGGCTGACGGCTTAGGCCATGCCTAAAGAATTTGGACTGTTATTGATATTCATAAAGCTTAATTGTGTATCAAATGAATGAAGTGTATTTATTTTGTTTTTATTGTATAAAGAAAATAATAAATTCTTTTATCTATCTATCTATCTACTAGCCTAAAAAAGTTGAAATTTGGTACCCATAAACAATGGGTTTTAAAAATTTTCCAAGGCTGACGTTTTTCTGCCTTTTTTGCTAGATCATCCCCCAACAGTGCAAGGCAATGATAACTTCTTCCTCCATTTCAAACACATGAAAACGCACAGTACTTTATCAAACCACATACATACAGTACAGCTCAGTACGTAGTTCGTAGTAGCGTGCTCACTGGGTAGAAGTGAACTGTTTGGAGGAGGGGGAGGAGTGTGTGGCCTTGAACGGACCAATCACAAAGAAGCAGCACGCTAAGCGGCGAGGTAAAATCAAAATAGTTTGTTCTTGAAAAGCATCCAGCAAGACCTCCTTGTAAGCGGCGACCTACACCTCGACCTGCTCACTATGCGCGCACCCGTAACAGATAATGCATTTGTTTTACCTAGCGGTGATGGCGAGCTACACCTTCACCTACACCTCCTCAACATGCGCGTACCCTAAGGGTAAGCGCAAGTTGAGGAGGTGAAGGTGTAGGTGTAGCTGGAGGTGTAGGTGTAGGTGGAGGTAGGTATCGTATGTTCAGGAGGTTTACCGAGCTGCTTTTCTCCCACCACTCTAGTCCACAGACAGTGTGTCGTCTGAGAAATTTCAACAGTACTTAAGAATGACTCCTGAAACTTTTTCCTATATACATGATAAGATTCCAATTAAATGTTTAAATTTTTATAAATAATGTTCATAACCCTTTAACACCGAAGTTTCTATGGAAAATCACGTCATTCCATTCAATGAGTTTCGATAATATGGACTGTGATCATATGGACATGCTAGTCGCTACAGTGGTCAATGGTTATTGCAAGCACATACAGATTAACAAAATAGCATCAATTTATTCTGAGAACAATTCCTCAATGAACTGCCCATTATCGAATGACACATCCTTTTAAGAGTATGAATGACAAATTCTATCAATATATTACTTCTTTATAAGGCTATTTAATTCTTAAATTACTAAAAAATTTCCCATTACAAGCACAAATACAAAGCAGAAATATTAAACTATAATAATTATGTTTACGATTCCTTTTATGAAAAAACCAATGATTATAGGCCTACAAAGGCCATGTCTACTAAAATCTCATTATCACTCATACAAATTATAACTAATAACTTCTTTGTAGTGGCGAAGGTGATATTGTGGAAGATATCCATAATGAATTATAAGACGAAGTTGTCACAACCACATTTATAAAACATAATGAGATACTAGTTTCAGTTGTTACGCCATTATCAATCTCACACAAATTCGATTGTTTAAGATTGATAATGGTGTAACAACCGAAACTAGTATCACTATTTTTTTTTTTATAAATGTGGTTGTGACAATTTCGTCTTATTATTCATTACAACTAATAAACCGCGAGTTTTATAAGCCAAATCTATATAGCCTAATAGCCTATATATGAAAGCCAAATACCACTGACTCATACATCACTAATTTTCAAGAACTACTAGCCCAAAAAAGTTGAAATTTGGTACCCATACACATTGGGTTTTAAAAATTTTCCAAGGCTGACGTTTTTCTGCATTTTTTGCTAGATCATCCCCCGGCAGTGCACGGCAATGATAACTTCTTCCTCCATTTCAAACACGTAAAAACGCACAGTACTTTATCAAACCACATACGTACGGTACAGCTCAGTACGTAGTTCGTAGTAGCGTACTTGCTGGGTAGATGTGATCTGTTTGGAGGAGGGAGAGGAGTGTGTGGCCTTGAACGGACCAATCATGAAGAAGCAGCGCGCTAAGCGGCGTGGTAAAATAAAAATAGTTTGTTCTTGAAAAGCATCCAGCAAGACCTCCTTGTAAGCGGCGACCTACACCTCCACCTCGACCTGCTCACTATGCGTGCACCCGTAACAGATAATGCATTTGTTTTACCTAGCGGTGATGGCGAGCTACACCTTCACCTACACCTTCACCTACACCTCCTCAACATGCGCGTACCCTAAGAGATTGTTCTGTCCCAGAACAAAATCACTTATGTTGGTTTGGATCTGCTCCAGTTACTGGCTGGCTCCTCGTTGATCCTCCAAGGGTTGTAGATGCAGATGGCGTGGCTGGCTTTTTTAAGATTGACAATAGTCTGTTTGATTGTGGATTAATGTATGACATTGTGTATGACATTTTTTTGTCAGTGGTGTTGGTGATTTGTTTTTTGGTTTTTACTTAATGATTAAGTTTGTCAATTAGGTCGTGCTTGTAGCCTTTTTCTTGTGCTGGATATTTAATTGTAGTTAGTTTAGTTCAGTGTAGTAATTGTCAATGGATAGTGGTGTGTTGTTCAGTCTATGTAGCATTGACCTGAATGCTGAGTGTATGTGTTGTGTTGGGTGATTGTAGGTGCTGAGTATTAAAGTATCTGTCATTGTTGGTTTTCTGTAAATGTTGAAGCTGTGTTGATGGTTTGTGTTCTTTGTAATTGAAAGGTCTAGTAAATTGATTGATTTGTTTTGTTCATATTCTGGTGTGTATTGAATGTTCTTGAGTATTTTGTTTATAAGTGATCGGAGTTGTTCACATTGTCTTCTGTTCCCTCTGTATAGCTGTAGGAACGTCATTTACATATCTGTGCCAGTATATTATGTTGTGTGAAAAATTGTTATTAAAGAGTACGGTATGTGAGTGTTTTCGCTTTAAATTTATTCAAATCTCTAAAGAATAGCAAGCTGAAAGTGACCGTCTGTTTGCATAATTAGTGTTTTGTTTCAATTTCCTGATTTATAATGTTAGGATGTGTTTCTAGTAAATTTCATATATTGATTTATATTTTATTTGCAGAATTATTTCATCTAGTATTTTTTAATTTCAATTTTCTATTTTATCCAGTATTATATTATGTAGTATTTTATTTGTAGAATTAATCTTGAAATATGTGAAATTATATACTACATGAATAATAGCTTAGCCTACACATATATTATTACAATATCTACTAAATCCACTCAATTAATAAACTTTGATTAATGAAAGTTTAATAAAACTTTGTAATAAAGCAGACGATTTTCAAACCCTCTACTCTTGTCGGCTGCGCAAAGCGACAAAACTTTACTTCATTTCTGCACAGACGCAACAATTCCTGACAATGTTATAAGAAACTGAATTTGTCAGGGTTTTGTCATCTACCGCTTTTGTCACTAGAATAATGCTGGCAACACTTGAAATTAACACTCGAACTTTGTTCAGAGATCAATAATGTTCAGCTAATAATGAGTTTACTATTTCACTGTACAAAAACTAATTACTATCTGTCAATAGGTCGATCAATAATTTAATAAATAACTATCCAATAAACTGTTCAATAATGTAAAAAGAAATGTCTAATAAGCAGTTAAACACTCAATAAGTGAATATGTAACACTTACAAAAAACTGTTCAATAATGTAAAAAGAAATGTCTAATAAGCAGTTAAACACTCAATAAGTGAATATGTAACACTTACAAAAAAACAGTCTGTCACTGTATTTGATATACGTAATCATCATATATAGAAATAGCACTACGTATGTGTATAGGCCTACTTGTGTAAACTCTTAAACTGTAAAGGAAGTCTGCCACTATGTCATTTTATCCCATTAACATTCGAATCACTACTGAACTACTGTTTACAAGGACTGCTCTTTATGTACTGTTTTAAAGTATTCCAGGAATTTCTGGAAACTGGTAACATTTTCTCGAACATTCTGGCAAATTATTGAAAAAACAAGAACTACATTTGACAAATAAGAGTGAGAAAGACATTCGAGGAAACAAATGAACAACTATACGGTAGTTAAATTACAACCTCTTTGCAGTACATGTTATCAATGAGACCAAAAGTGTTGTTTACATAACGAGTAGCCTAGCATAAAATAATTTTTCATCTTTCTTTCATTTCTAACAATGCATAGGCCTAGAGTTATCAGGGACTGTCTGAGATCTGTAATAATATTACTCTGGAGAGTCTGGAGTAACAAATCTATGAACTTATGAAATGGATAATGGTCTGTCCAAAAATAAATAAGGTATTACTATTGATAAAATAATCTGAAAATATGATAAAATGAATAGAATAATTAAATCAAGAGATTATATAAAATAGTTGAATACATATTAGATCAATAAAATTCAACATTGTAACGTAATGGATATTTTTTATTATTAATATTGTTACGGGTTCTAATGTCTAAAATAAGACTGGCAACACTAAAGTTCACACTTGCACTTTATTTACACAAATTAGTCTATTTACACACACTAATTGTAAGTTCAATTAATAAAGAAAACAGATAAACAAATGACAAGCTAATACTAATTATTTACAAGAATTAATGAATAATTAGTTACAGGATGATCAATAACAAAAGAAACAAGAGTCCAATAAACTGTACAATAATGTAGAAAGAAATGATAAAAAAGAGCAACTAATCACTTACAAAACACAGTCCAATTCGTTATTTGACAGTCCCAAATAGTATCACTTAACACAACGTCTTTAAACTATTAGTAAGCTGCACAAACGGTAAACACTTGTCTCTACACTTGACACTGGAATCAAGCGCTGTTTACTCCACTGGCACTGGATTGTCTCTCTCACGAGATCTGTAACACAATCTATCACGCAGGTTTGTGAAACTAACTAGCTTGTTCATGTGGACTTCTTTATATAGCTGTTGTAGTTGTATAATTCCAAGAATTGGCGGCTTCTCGAAGCTTCAAGAATGCTTGGAATATAGACCTCGATTGTTCAGGAAGTCTGAAGAAATCTCGAGAAATTTAATTGAGTGAGAGAGTTGCAGACTTGAAGAATAAGGGAGACAAAGACATGTGAGAAGCAAGAGAACGCAGATTGGGGTTCAAGTCACGTACGACCAAGAATGGAATGATCTACGTAGAACAACGTAGTTCTATGTGCGTAAATAAGTGCTTTGCTTGCTTTTGTAACAATATGTTGTAATGCATAATGCATATAACCCCAGCACAGGAGATTCATCCTGATAAAGCCCTTGAAACTCAATATGATGATTGGAAATGCTTATTAAATAAAGAAAATGTAAGGAAAGGATTCAATCTCTATCTATAAAAGGATGATACCCATCAACACAGAGCCAAAACTACTAGGCCTATGAACTTGAAATTTCGTATGAAAAATCCTTATAGGATTTCACCGTGCAGTAAGAAAGGATTTTTCAAAATTCGCAATTTTAGGGGGTTAAAGTTTTGCCTATGCAAATCACGGGTACATGGCTAGCTAGCTTACTGGGATCTTTTAATCATATGGAAAATAATTTGAAATTTTTCGATCTGCTGTACACGCTGTTTCGATGGACAAGCTGTTTGTGTGTTTTGCAAATCATTATTCTAAAAACAACGTCTGTCTATCAAACCGGTAAACGTATGTTTGCCAATCATCTGTAATGGTCATGCTTTTTCAGTGCTCAGGTAATTTTTTGGGCATACGGGGTTATACTGACTTTAACCAATAACAAATCTTTAAACACATGTTTTTAAAACAACGAAGGACCGGAAAACTGAAGGAAACTATGAAGGAAGCCTATGAGCTCTGGAAGAGCTCTAGGACTAACTTCTTCCCTAATAGTCCTAAAAGATTGTTATTTGAAGTGTAATCTCAGTGGGAGGTGGCGAATAAAAAATCAAGGAGGGTTTTTTATGAGAACGCAGCAACGCGCGTCGGGCCAGCTAGTTATCTATTAAGTGAGCTGAAACTTACAATTGAAGAGACATTTGATTAGTGAAAATTTAAATTTGAAGAACAACTTTTAATAAAATAACGGGTTTAAATCTGTTTTGGATATTTAAGAATGCAGCACATTTTTTCTCCATTCGACTAAATTAGGAAGATTTGATTAGAAACAATTTTTAATAAGGAAAAGGTTTTAAGTGGTATATGGCTATGTAAAAATGCGCTACATTTTTCTCTTCACTAAATGTAACATATAGTTTAAATATATTATATAATAGTTCAAATATAATATAGTTTGTACATGCTAGCTGTATAGTTCAAATATAATAGTGGAAAGACTGATTGGAGATGCTGCAATTGCGATCATTGAGCCCGGGTTTCGAGTTTCTACATTAGACATGCTAGTTGCTAGTGAAGTCCCCAACCACTAAGATATTGCTATATATAGCCTAGCTTATAAGCTCTGATTTTTGCACTTGGGAAATGGAATCTCATCGGTTTCAATTTTATTGAGAGGGCATGTTAATGGGAAAAGCTGATGTGAAACGAGCTGTTCTGCAGTGTGAGCAAAAAAGCGGCGAATTTACAAGAAGTAAAGGTGAGGAAAGGGAAAGAAATGAATGACGATAGTATTTCGCTGATTTCCCTAGTCTCCCTTGATCACGCCTCAATTCATCACACCTCTCTGTCAGCTGGGAATACTTTGCCATCAAGTTGGAATCCATTAAGCTGTATCTGAACTAATTTCAGCAAAGTGTAGCTTCCACCGAATAAATGCGCATGAAATAAATATAATGCTCAGAAAGGTATTGGTTGGTAGTTAAAACAAGTGTCAAGAGAGAAAGATTAGTATAGGTTATCATACAAATTTGAGGGGTGATAGAAAATCTTTAAAAAAGATTCAAAAATAATTTTCCTAATTAGAAATTTTTAAAAGATGAGTCCCACATCAGTTTAAGGGATGCGATTTAAAAAGAACCGTTGGAAAATTCCCTACAGAATTAATTATGTCCTCACTAGACTGCTTTTTTCACTGGGAATGCGAAAATGTGGAGTAGGTAATTGGTACTTTTTTATTAGATGGCACTTACTAGAAAAAATAAAAAAGGTTGTGCTAAAGTTAATATTTTCAGGCCAGCAAAGAAATGTAGCCAAAGTATTTTATAAACGTGTTTTAAATGAGGAAGAAAAAATTCATATTGATAATATTCTGTCAAGTATAGTTGAACTAGATACTGGATTTCTGAATTATGTACGAATTCTTGGAACTAATGAGTGAAATGGATTTTACAAACACAATTGTCAAATAAGAAGGAAAAACAAATTCACAGTAGGCCTACCGTATCCGTATTGCATTTTTCAGTCTGAAACTATATTATATGTTTAATTAGAATGTCGAATATACCAAAATTATTTATAATCAATGTCTTTAGACAAAACTAATACAAGAGTTTGAATATGACTTTATATGTTATTTATGTTTCTTTCCTTTAATGCAATGCTGCATTAGCGTAGTAGGCATGATAATGTTACAAGAGCAAACAAGCAGTTAATCACGCCCTTGCTCTATTTATGTCATTCTATTGTTTTCATGGTTGGGCGTGACTTTGACATCCAATCTGCGTTCTCTTGCTCTTCACATGTCTTTGTCACTCATATTCTTCAAGTCTGCAACTCTCTCACTCAATTGATCTTCTCGTCAATTCTACATCCGTCTAGAACAATCGAGGTCTAGTCCAAGCTTTCTTGAAAATTCTCGAAGTGTCTGGTGAGCTTCAATTCTTGGAATTATACAACTACAACAGCTATATAAAAGAGTCCACGTGAACCAGTGAGTCAGTTTTACAACTCGTGTGACAGATTGTATTACAGAACTCGTAGAAGAGACAATCCAGTGCCAGTGGAGTAAACAGTGCTTTATTCAGTCTTTAGACAGTGTCAAGTGCAAAGACAAGTGTTTACTGTTTATGCAGCTTACTAATAGTTTAAAGACGTTGTGTTAAGTGATATTATTTGGGACTGTCAAATAACGAATTGGACTGTGTTTTTGTAAGTGATTAGTTGCTCTTATATAATTTCTTTCTGCATTATTGTACAGTTTATTGGACTCTTGTTTCTTTTGTTATTGATCAGCCTGCAATTAATTATTCATTTGCACAGTTTATTGGACTCTTGTTTATTTTATTATTGATTAGCCTGTAATTACTTATTTATCAATTCTTGTAAATAATTACTGAAAATAAGTATTAGCTTGTCATTTGATGATCTGTTTTTATTTCATTAATTGAACTTGCAATTAATTTGTGTAAATAAAGTGCAAGTGTGAACTTTAGTGTTGCCAGCCTTATTTTAGCTATTAGAACCCGTAACAATAAGAAAAATAATTTTGTTTTTAAATGTGGTAAAAATCAGTTGACTGTCGTAATTATTATTAATTTTTTTTGGAGGATGAAGCCCACATAGGTCTAAGACCTGTGTGTGGGTAATGAGTTGGATTATTGTGATTGATGAGCTGGACCTACAGTTTTAGGTGGGTTCCGAACCACCGGGAAGTGATTTTACAGCAGAGAACAGTGTCTTTTTTGCTGGCCAATCTAATCGGTCACCCTTACAAAGAGTGACTAGGAGAACGCAGCTTATCTCTATCTGATGGAACAGATACCTGCTACGGCTCACGGCTATCACTTCCCTAAAATTGTATTAGTGTCTCCATTTGGTCGGGCTTTACAAATATCTTGATCTTATTTGAAGATTTTTATTGGTATTTTGGTGTTTTATCTACAGTGGCGTAACATTTTCCAGTTGGGCCCCCCCGCAACCGATTTTCCGGGCCCCTCAAAATCATATAAATATCCCCCCTCACCCTTGCCACCCCCACCCCTCCCTGAAAAACTTGCATAATTATTTTGTGGGCAGTTATAATTATGTAAGAACTGAACACCTTTTTATAAATTAAATTTTAAAATTCAATCATGTTTCAAGGGGGGCAAGTCTAATGATTTGGGCTGTAGCGTGCGGGCTTCTGAAAGATGGAAATAGTTGAGAGTTGATTATATTATAAATAATTAATCTTGAAACCTAGAAACCTTGAAATTGATGTCTTCCATAGGATCCACATTCACATCCTCCTTGTTAGCACCTTCGCTCCTTTTCCCAGAAAATGTGTTCTCTCAGAATTCGCCTCATTTGCAGACACGGACACAGGTTCAATTTTTAATAAAAAGGCATTTTATCTAAATTACCGCGAAATTACTAAGTCAGGAAAAGAGAAAAAATTAAGAAATTTATTCTTAAGAGACAGAAGATAGAAAACGTAAACTACTTATACAGTACTTGATCCTATTATAAGAAAAAAATTCAACTGCGTTGGGAGAACTGACAATTGTTCCAAAACTATTATTTATATACTTATACAATAATCACGTAATTTATCCGATATATCAAGGGTATAAATATTCCTTCTGAGCATATTGTTTAAAAATGTACTAGTCGATAAAAAATAGAAATAACTAAAGCATGACCGTACAACATCACAATACCATAAACGCAGCATGTTGAAAAATAGAATAGAAATGAAAAAAATGGCACTCCAAATAATAAAATTCACGATCACGAACTCAATAATGAATAAACATACGGTTTACCTAAGCCAATTTACCGGACACGTGTATCCAACAGGACGATTCAAAAGAGACTGAATTCAAAATACTGTATGATGAAAAATATTGACTTTAATTTCTACACAACCCCCCACTTTCCATTACTTCGTATATGCTAATATACATTGAGGAATTCGATGGGAAAATAATATTAATTTCCTCTAATATTTGCACTGTGGAGACATAGCCGTCATGATTTATAACAGTCTAGATAAGTTTGTTTGAAGAGTGTTTTGTCCTCGGTATGTCTCCATTCCCTAAGTCACAACATCCTGCTTCTGAATTCCTTCACTATCTGCGAATTATCTGCTATCTGGGAATTAATTGATAAAGTAAACAATAAACATTGGCCTGACAATATTTAGCCAATTCATTCTTTCTTTCTTCCTTCAGTGTTTCAGTTTCATTTCTTTTGGAAATTTTTTTTTATTTCAGTCTGGGCACGGGCCATTTCTTGAAAAAATATATTTTCATTCCGGGCCCCCTTATAGCCCGGGCCCCCCCGCGCCGCGGGGTCTGCGGGGGTGTACGTTACGCCACTGTATCTATGATAAAATATACAGAGAGCTGTAATATTGTCTATTCAATAATAAAATAATATGAAATTTGTTATAATCAAATGCAGTACTGCATCATGATATTTGTAACCCACATCATCTTGATTTTACTGAACTGGAAGTTTATGATCAGTGATTTTGTACTTGTTATTCTACGAATTTTCTATCAATTAAAAAATACATATAAAAATCTTTAGTATATACTCATGTAATTGCATGAACAAAAACATTATTCCAAAACTTTTGTCTTCCACATTATAAATACATGATGCTTAATGTAGATGGAAATTTTGACTTGTCTTCAATTTATTACTACTGTACCATATTTCATCATAACCAATTAATATTCTTCCTTTGAAAACATTCTACCGTAGTCATCAGTTTACAATTTGTCATGTGCACAAAACTGTGCTGGATAAAGCTATCTGAAACAGGATAGGCCTATATAATATCTACGCTCTTCATTTCTATCCTGCTCGCTCTTTCTTTCATCTGCCGCACTTTCAGCATTCGCAAATTAAAATCAACAAATCAACTTATTATATTTTTGTAATACAGTACAGGTAGACCTAAGTACAACAAAAAAATGTGTACAGGTAGACCAAGTACACATAAAAATAATATTACAGATAATATTATCAGAGATAAGCTACGAAACTCCTGGGCGCTCTTTGTAAGGGTGACCGATTGGATTGGCCAGCAAAAAATACTCTATTCTCGGCTGTAAAATCACTTCCCGGTTGTTCGGAACTCACCTAAAACTGTAGGTCCAACTAATCAATCACCGCATCATCCAATTCCTTTCCCACGCACAGGTCTCAGACCTATATGTGGGCTTCACCCTCCAAAAAAATCAGGATGAAAATATCGAATCAAAATTGGTGAGCAAGAAACAACATGAAGAACTACAAAGGAAGTACAGACAGGTAGGCAGGTAGTAAGACTCTGCACGTGCTTTGCATAGTCTTCATTCTAATTAGTATTCATTTGCAGTAGCTCATAAAAGCGTATTCTACTTCTGAATATCATTCGAAGACGTGTTCAAAAATCCATCCAATGAATATGCTGATCAGTTCGGACCCCATCCCACTCCACCACCTGAAGCTAAGGCAACACTGACTGATAAAGGAAGTGCCTCTTTTGTCTAGTTGCCGCGCTGACATCTTTGCCAGTACCTACCTTACCTGACAATGTTCAACTATCACCACAGAGGGAATGAAAATAGCAAGGAAGTAGTCATGTTGACACTGCACCAGGGGTTAATTTCAGTGGGAACGACGTTCCCTTACCTCCCAAGAGTGCCGGAATGCAAGGGAAAGTACAGTTTGCGCCATTCTGATGCCAAAGGTGTCTCGTCTCGCTATTTAAGTTATTCAGATAATCATGCACAATATTGCAAATAATAATAAAGCACTGTAGCGTGGGGTGAAGCGAGATCTGTGCGCATATTTCTTGCCGCTCGCGAACGAAACCCAAGAAACGGGGCTCTGTGCTATTAAACCTTTTTATT
The DNA here is from genome assembly GCA_948455865.1 of Conomelus anceps. Classification (NCBI taxonomy): domain Eukaryota; kingdom Metazoa; phylum Arthropoda; class Insecta; order Hemiptera; family Delphacidae; genus Conomelus; species Conomelus anceps. The sequence continues at coordinate 74,895,365 of OX418216.1, read as the reverse complement.
TTTCTGCCTGTTGACCTTAAACATTTCCTTTCTTTTTCAATAAATTGGTTTATTTTTAAGGTATAAAAATTGTTCTGCACTTTTAATGTAGGCGAAATGCTTTTGTAAAATATAATTAATTACAGTTCAAGCTGTGACATTAAAATTAGATTATATAAGCACTTGGACTTACTAGTTTTTCAGAAAATATTCAAAAACATCTGTTTACGTATTGTTATGTCGTATTATTACTACTGTACTGTATGTTAATAAAAATGTAAAGAAGGCGAAATTATGATGTTGAAGATCCATCTTGTTTCCACTAATATAGTAAAACTTTATAAAACACTCAAGTGGAAATTGTGATTCACGTTATGGCGTGACAGCCGACCCACAGTACACTGTAACGTGAGTCACAATTTCCACTTGAAAGTGTTTTTAAAAGTTTTATTGTAAAGAAGGCTTTATTTGTTTTTACTTTACCATTAGTTAAAAAAAAAGCTATATTGGTTTTGGTTATTGTAAGCTTCATACAAAATGGTTGGTGCAAATCAAAACAAGTTTATAGGAAATTTAGAGTAGGCACCGAGATGTTAACGGTGTGAGATGATTGGGGGTGAGGGAACGTTAAACTAGGCCTTATAAGAAAATAGAGAGCTTGGTTTATAAGAATAAATGAGCGTTGCCACACCTAAAATTTTAGAAATTAAGCTAACAAGTGAGAAGTGATTTTAACTTTCACTCTATTCTACAGATCTCAATTTGAGACCTGAGCATTTGCTCACAATAGAAAGAATTATTAGGATATACTATTCTGACGCCGTTACCAAATTGAATAATTATTAACTTGGATGGATGAGATAGCAACAAAACGTTAGTCGAATAACAATAAAACTTTCATGATATTGTATTCCTTTAAAAAATTGAAATGTATTGGGTTATTGTTTATAGTGTAAAGTGAACACAAAAATATAGGACTATACTCAGTGGCGCACCCAGGTAGGAGCTTTGGGAGCGTAAAAATAGAATAGCGTTCAAATAGAGTAAAGTTCATAATAATATCGTTTCAACACGTGCATTAGACAGTCACCAGAAAATTTAAGTCACTAGTGAATATGTAAAAATAATAGCGGATTATTACACAGGGGTGCCCACAGGGGGGGGCTATGACGCAGACTGCGTCATTGAAATTCTTGGGGGGGTTCCAAAAAACGTTTTGGGGGGGCGTGAAGTTGATTGAAACCGTGTTTAACGTGACAACATTCAAAAATATACTACGAAGTCACCAGATAGAATGTCAATTAATGAAAATATATGAATATGAATTAGCTAAAATAGTTATGTTTATGTTTTGTGCAAGAAGTTATTATTCAAACTTAGCAAGACGCTAAGCGAGTGCTCTGAAAGTGGTTTATACAACTTTACTCTCCTTAACAGTTACTAGTTAATCAGCAGAAAGAGCAATAAGTCGATTTAAAATTATCAAAAACAGACTCAGATCAGCTATGGGAGACTCATGGTTGTCCAATCTAATGGTTCTAGCTGCAGAAAAAGATGTACTTGAGTCTATTTCTAACGAAGAAATAAATGAAAGGTTTTCTGTTTCCTCATCCCAAAGACAAAAACTTCTATGAGGGGTTTAGAGAGATAGATTGAACAATCTTAGAAGGTGCCTAGCTAACTTGTAGATGGTCACAGCCTACAAATTTAAAATTTTTTACTTCAAACTGTAAATGTTTTTCATGCATTTTAACTACTTAGGCCTACCTACTTACTGATAAGTAAGAACTGCAAAAGCAAAACTTACTAAATACTAGAAAATTTGTTCAATAGTTATAAAAATCTTCTTTTAGTTTTAGAAAGAATACGGGGGGCTTTTTTCACATTTGGGGGGGGGGTTGTTGCTAAATTTAGGGGGGGTGCGTCATGAGGCTTAGGGGGGTGGGCACCCCTGTATTACAGCTATCTTTATTAAGTTACTCTTATTCTGAATCACTATAGGGTTCTTTTTCATGTATTGAATGTTGGAAAATCCAATATAGAATTGTTTCAAGTCTTAAGCTACCAGTACCGTAATTTATTGAGGTATTCTATTAAAAAAAATTGTCGGTTTGTTGCTCACAGTGGCACCTAGCTTGCTCCGCCCCCTTAACTACCAGGGGAAACTTCAAACAATTGAGTCAGCAAGCACTCTTCGCTCGCAGCCGTTCACTTATGAGAAGGGAGAGTTTGTATAAAATTTTCAAAATTATTAATTCTTGCCTTTTTGAGGGAAAACTTTGAAAGCTACACTAGGTCTTGAATTATCCTGGATACTAATCTTACTAGGCTCTAAACTTCCTCTTGAGATTTGGCAATCAACTAGATTCTCAAAAATAGTTTATTCTGGGCCCAAATATTAGTCTAATAATATTTTCGAGAATATTCGGCGTTTTTCGACGATATTATTAGGGTATATTTTTACTTTTTCGGCTTAGATGTTTGAGAAATAAGCTAAAAATCGCTTAATTATTAATTATGAAAGTGAATTTTGGGCGTAAAATGTGGGGGAGGGGTGAGAGAGATTGCTATAATTTTGCAAAAAAAAGGTCAGCAAAATCTCAGAAGACAGCCCTTGAGGCAGCCCCCTCCGCCCGTCACCACAACCAAAAGTCTGGGTGCACCCCTGCCTACACTATTCACACTGAAAAATCATGTGGCCTGCATAGATTATGACTAGATTATAATATGATTGCATTTGCACAGCTTTTGGTTTAATGTATGAGAGTTAAAAAGTCTTACTGGGAATCCCAGTATTGTTACTGGAATCCCGAATTGTTATTTGTCCTATTAGGGAACAAATTTTCCAAAATTATTATGGCAGCTACAATTTTCTCCAGATGATTTATTAGGAGGTGGCTGATGTAGAGGAAGAGGAAGAGGTAAAGGAAGAGGTAAAGGAAGAGGTAGAGGAAGAGATAAAGGAAGAGGTAGAGGAACAGGTAAAGGATGAGGTAGAGGTAGAGGTAGACGAAGAGGTAGGTAGAGGTAGAGGTGTCCAACAACGCGCCAAATGCCATTAAATCCATCAACACTATGATTCTACCAATTCATAAAAAATTTCCAAAATAGTGAACAAAAATTGTAGTAGATTTCTTATTTCTGTCATCGCCATGCTTCATAAAAATTTGATTTTGGGACAAGTTGAAAAAATACAATACCTTATGTACATAGTAGCCTATAGGCTAATAATCATCGTAAAGTTATGCAGGTCAATCAAAATCACATTCTACCAGTAAATTGCAATTATTACAAATAGTTTTTCATAATCAATGATAGTTTCGACTAATTCAATATCGAATTGATGGTAATTATATATTTTAAGCATGGTAGAAGACTAGAACTTTTGTTATTATATATGAACACAGAACACTCCATACTTGAGAATAATTGATGAAAGCCCGTGACTGGTGTAAATAACTCTGAGATATTACAGAGAATCATTTCAATTTTTTAATAGAATTCAGTGTTATGAAAATATTCCCATTACTCGAGCACTATTGCTCTCTCGACAATTAGCTCAAGTTAATATTATTCCATTAAGATGGCAACATCATGTCAGAACAGAATTTGAAACCTACTAATGATAGTTGCAAGATAATTAGATTTCTTGCTACATCCCTAATTATTGCAATGACTGGCTTGAGCTGTTGTTTGCAAACAATGCAAAGCATTAATTAAATCAAAAACCATATGACAACAATGAAGTCTTGAGTAATACTTCAATCAGACTGCAATTCTATAAAAAAAATTGTAAGAAGCCTTTCACTAAATAAGTCCTAGAAAATTAAAAATTACTTTATCAATTACACTATTATTAAATTTATTTGAAAAGTAATGGAATGGATCACCAAATTCAAGTTAAATGTAACTTTATACCTTCTGCTGTATGGAATATAGTAATACAGTATCGCTAATTAATAAATAAAAAGCTTGACATACCGCTTAAATAAATAAAGATAAAGTGAATTCAAAAGTAAGTTGAAGTTATTTTGTCAATAATATGACAAAGGAGCTAGTCTATTTGTTTTATAAGAATATTTCAAACTTTATTAGAGAGTGTTCAAGTAGTCGAGTTATTAGAAGAAGCAGTCATACTCATAACAGTACAATGATAAACAGTAAGTTAATAAATGAATGTATTAGAAAAAAAGTCAAATTTTTTCCTGAAATATCGTCCAAGAGGGTGGAAAGCAAATCTTCAAATAGACAGATACGGAATACGGAGAGAAACTGGAGCTAGAACTGTATAATAGAAATGACCACAATGACCAGCTTGAGAAAAAAATGCATGATAAAGAAAACTTGATCTTTGGCAAAAAAGACGAGGGATAAAAAGATGATACAGAGAAGAGTAAGTTGTGGAAACCCCAAAACAAGCGAGTAAAACAAAGATAAAATAAAAATACAAATAATTCTCATCAACTATGAATGAACTGATATATGTGTTATGTTGGATGGTGGTGGTGTTGGATCTGGCGAGCTTGTCTATTAACACTTCCTCTTCTAAGAGGCACTTATTTCATTTGGATGAGGGTGCTGGTTTCTGGAACAATTATTATTATTTAGACAAGTGGGCTGATGCTGAGACAGTAAAGGAAACTACTATGTCCACTAGGGAGTATGACTAGTTGACTGAGGAAGAGAATATTTTTGGTCTGTTTCCATGACTGGAGGTACGATGAACATTATTAGCACATTCCGGAGGATGAACAATAAATTTTTTTTCCGGAGGATGAAGCCCACATAGGTCACTGAGACATGTGCGTGGGTAATGAATTGGATGATTGTGATTGATAAGTTGGACCTACAGTTTTAGGTGGGTTCCGACCACCGGGAAGTGATTTTACAGCAGAGAACAGAGTCGTTTTTGCTGGCCAATCTAATCGGTCACCATTACAAAGATGGCCCAGGAGTATCGTAGCTTATCTCTGATTGAACAGATACCTGCTAGTAATGCTCCCATTACTAGCATTATATAGTAAAAATAATAGTGAAATCTTGTTCATCAGTGCATGTTTTACTCTCTTGAATACCGGTAATTGGAATTGGATTATGAATCACCAAATACTGAGTCGTCAACTCTATTTTGATTATAAACATTTTCCTATATATGTGCTTATACAGCTTCTTCTAGTGTGTTACCTATCATATCAACATTTCTTATTATTGTTGTTGCAATTCAATTTTTATCTTCTAACCTTAAACACACTGTTATTTTTATTTTCCACTATTTATATTCAAACTGTAAACTGATAATGTAATACCCCCCAAACGTGAACACTTACTTGTCTCTACACCATCAGCCTTTATGTGTTTGATGGCCATTTCGCACTGCTTCCTTAGGAATGTCTGGTAGGACTCCAGCCATGTCTGAGTAAGCACTACAGCAGTGTGAAATGGCCACCATACACATGAAGTACAGGGCGGTCCCAGGGGGGACATGACCCCCCCCCCCAAATTGGAAATTTACTGGAGGAGGGGATGGAAGGAGAGGTAATCTCGCAAAAATGGTCAGTAAATCACATTTGTGGGGGGGGTTCACACTTCACATTGAGTAAGAAGTATTCCATTATAATTATAGTTTGAATATTTCTTATGCTTATATTACTTGCAAAAATGATGAAAAAAGTTCAAATAAATAAATAGAAGTGGAAATATTCTGTTCCAGACATAAGATTGTTGAAGATTTCAGCTAACACTATGAATTTACAGATTCTGGAGTTTGTAGTGCCTTTTTAGGTTATGCTAAGAGCAAGAAGTAACTTAACCACGTTAAGGTTGCCAATTGCCAAGTAAAAGCTATTCAGATTGTCTGACAGATAAAAGGTTATTCAGAGATTACACTGATTGAAATTGACTGTAATAAGTTGGATGTATTTTTTTCATAAATGAAAATAACCTAGCTATCTAGACCTATGATCTATGATGGCCATGTGTGCAGACTGTTCTATTTGTCTATCAGAAGATTTCATTCCTAACAGTGCAAGTTTGGAGGTCATGACCTCACAGTAAGTGGCAGATGCCAGTTTAAGTTCATCATTCATTATTCACAGTACAGTATATTCCAAGCACACCACTTCAATACTTCCCAAACCATCTGCCTTCATAATCTTAAGAGACACCAGAACTCAAATAATACTGTCTTATGTCAATCTCAAGTAGCCTACCGTAATGAAGAGTCTAGAGCTAGACACTTATCATGAAACACGATTAGTTATGAACAATCACATACCCGGTAGCCTGGTGGAACGAAACCCACCTAAAACAGTAAGCCCACCCACCATTCAGTCATAGATCATAATTCATCTCAATAACACCACACAAGTTTCAGACCCATGTGGGCCTCACCAACAAGAAACATAATTAAATTCCTGGATTTCTTGTTCCATGACGAACTGCGTTGTTAATATCAACTTTTCATGTGAAATTTAACGACTTGCAGTCAAATTTGACTGCAAGTCGTTAAATTTCACATGAAAAGTTAATAAACATAATTAATTACGAAAAATCAATCACTGATAGTTCTTTATTTTTTGGATTTTGACTTGGAGACTGCACAACAACAAATATCAATCTTCAATCAGCTCTATTATAATATTGTGTTGCACATTTCCATAATATGAAAAATGTCTAATCTATCTGCATATATTAAGTTAAAAACATTAATTATTCAAATAGAAACAGTACAGAGGAGAACTCTTGAAACTCTAGAACTCTGTGAGTGGAAAAGCCTTTTTACTGAATACTGAATGCGGATATAAAAATATAGACCAAACATAAATATCATTTTATTAAAGACTATACGCGTTAGAATGTACCTTTCAATAGTCTACAGAATCTCCAAGAGTGTCAAACCTTCAAGACAACTAATCAAGTATAATATTTGAGGAATAAAGATCATGGAATTTTGAAAACATTCTGAAGATTTGATGGTTACTTTATTACGTTATCGAGTTCATAAAAAAACAGCGTTATTTCCATCTTGAAACGTGACAGGAGGGTTCCAGAAATACTTCAGAGAGAAGCGGCGCCAGTAAAATATGGTACAGTACTCTTTCAGACTGCTAGTATCAAACATTAATCTTTAAAACTTAAGTTCAAAACTATAAAACTACACCTACATATTGTTATTTTGTGAAAATATAAGTAAAAAAAATGTTCAATTATGGATTTTGAGATTTGAATTTGAAAAACTTTTGATTGCGGTGGTTTCATTACACGAATCCAGTGTTTCAAGACTTTTACAAACTATTTTATTGTTAAATAAATTTAAATACAAGAAGAAATCAAATTGAACCTCAATTTGAGTTTGTTGAGTGAGTTATCAAAGCGATTGATAAGTAAAATTGAAAGTAAGTTATTAGTAGTTGCACATAAAATAGTGTATGCAACATTTTAGCCTTCCGTGAGATTTAGAACTCTCTCTATGCTCTTGTCCTAATTTACATCTCACTTGCGGCTAAACGCGTCATGATACAATCGTTGCAAAAACTAATATTTTGCTTTATATATAACAATGTTTTATTCACAGATGGTACAAAAATGTAAAAAATAATAATACATATAATTAATAATAATAATATAAATATGCATATGGATTTTATTGGTGGGGAGAACCTTACGGGTAGCAATATAATTAATTAAACATATACTTTCGGCTTGATCATGTTCTTCAGTGTTCTTTGTCTTCAGTGTTCAATTCATAGTAAGATAGTAAGAATAAATCATATATTATATTTTTTTTAGATTTAACAAAACTTGGAAGAAGCTAAATATATTTTACATATTTTATCACCTCATATACAAAAAAAATTAAATAGAACAGAACTTTATTCACAAAATCAACAACTATCTATAAAAAAGCACACTAAGTTCTTTAGACTTAGCCATCAACCAGAAAAAATAAAATATAAGTGTTACAAAAACATACGGGTAATAATGAATACAATGGTAAGATAGACTCTGCATAAAGTCACTGTAGGATAGGTTACTTCACATATTGGAACTTTCCCTAATAGAGTTCACCATATGGTAACATTATGCGGGGGCCCCGGTACTAAATTCTTGGCGGAGAAGAGGAAAAAATGTACGTGAATAACATTCAAATCAGCGAATTGACAGCCAGAGCCAGTAAGAAGATGAAGGATAATAATACACTGAACAATCATTAAAATTGGAACATTGAGTGTAATGCAATGATATCAACATATCTTAAACTATTGTTTCATGATAAAATAACACTGACATCGATGTTCAATTATTGCAAAATTAATTATTGTGAAATGCCCGGTGTATAATCTTTGAAATATTTTAGATGCAGCCTACTTGAATCTACTTCACATGACTGTATTGGCAATAAAAACGGACCCGAAGGGCCAGAGGGCCTCTAGGGTCTGTTAGACTTCAAAGGGGCCTCTAGAGGTCTAAACTGGAGCAACAAGGGGCCCTGGAGGCCCCTAGCCGGGCAATTAAAGGCACTTGATTTAATTTTTATTTTGTCGCTTGCTTACATTTGACAAATGATGTGGCCCCTTGACGTTGTAGCCCGGGGAAATACATAGCCTATATATTTTTTCTAGCTTTAGCATTATTATCCCTACTCGTTTTTGGGGTATCTTTTGCGTGCTTAAGGGGGGTTATAACCCGGAACCACCCTCAACGTCGCTACGCAAATGGTGAAATGTATTGTTTCGCAGAGGCGGTACAAGGAAACTCATTTACAGTCAAAAGAAGAAAATGATTCAGTCATAGGTGTGGCGAGGTAAGTTTAAAAAGAATATTTTGTGTCAGTTCATGATAAGAACAATCAAGAAAGGAAGAACTCTCTTATAATGTTTTTTTTTTAGTACAAAGTAACTTAATAAACGCTTACGTAGACTTCTCATAAAATTAACGAGTCAATAGTTATCAGTTGTATTTATCAATGATGCTTCCCTATGCAAAATTATTTTTGTAATTTCAATTGAAATTTGTGGCTGTTTATAGATACGAGTTTATGTTAGGAAATTCAATTAGTTTACTAATTTGGAAAATATTCCGTGAATGTTGATGAGGATTTCATTAATCGATAGCCTACTAAGCAAATAGCCCTCTACTCGTTTTTGGGGCATCTCTTACAGGCTTAAGGGGGAGGGGATTATAACCTGGAACCCCCCTCAACGTCAAAGATAAAGTAGTTAGTTATTGATATGTGTTTGAATAGAACATAAACAAACATTTTGGTTATAATTTATTCTTGCTCCACATATTAAATTGGTTTAAAAATGAATTTATAATGTTTCCTTATTGTTAGAATAGGTCAACCTATTCCTACGCATTTCAAAATAGAGCTACCGTATTTGAAGAAATGAAAAAATGCATTATTTACTTCTCATTCAAATGAAGTTTCTCTGAACAGTTTTTACTGAATAAAAATGAGTTCCTTCTGACAAGAAAACAAGTCTGACTTACAAACTGTAGCCCACGAATATTTCTCTAAAATGATAACAAAATGTAGAATTATGGAAAGTGTTCATTTCAATTTTTCTCATCCAAGTAAACGTTATACTGCGGCAGTAACATAAAATGAAAACAATATTGTTGACACTTTGTTAACAGTAGGTCATGGCGCATTGTTTGAAAGAAGAACGAAACATTTGACAGTATGTACGAACACGGTATAATCCTTCTGACATTTTTCAATACTTTAGAAATAATGTTGAATAATAAAAGATACCACATACCATCAATGTAAGTAGTAAAGTACACCAGCTTACCATAATTTGTTGACATGTTGTCCTTATCCATCATCTATTATCATTTGAAATTTGTTCACCAATTGTAAATATCCGTCAAAGTTATATTCAAAATAAAATACTTCAGCTAACTATATGTTACCGCTTATAGATGTGAATAGAACAGTATATATAGCTCTTTCAAAATTAAATATGAAATATCTTTCAGTTTTGAGATAAAAATAATAAAAATTTTTGGTTTCACAATATAAAACCTAAAAATGTGAGCCATCTTGCAGTATCGTACAATATAAAACTGTATTCGGTTTTTTAATGTGAGAGACAACTCTTGAGAACGCTTTGGACCGCGGTCCCGGCCAGTGTGACGTAAACCTGTGAGCTTTAAGTGTACGGGACCCTTCAGTTTCATTTTAAAGATACTTATTTTTGGATAAAAAGAACAGTAATTTTCCCCAATTCAAAGCCAACTAAAACTATTTGATATTCTCCTTAAGAAGCAAAAGAATTTTAGCTTCAGAGGACAGATATCCAGAAGCACAAATAATAACAAAATTACAACCACTGTGCTCCTTTATAAAGATTCTACAGTAGATGAAGCGTTGTAGCTTATATCATATTTAAAAAATCAATTAAATTAAAGCTGTATTCTGTATAGCTGTTGATAGAATGTTGTTGTATGCTATATAAATAAATATATATTTATAAACCGTATGTTATTATTTTATAGTTATTTAATTTATAAATAATTTAATTTGTTATACAGTTACAAAGTTATTTTTTCATAATAACCAATATTTTTACTGTGTCATTGATATTTATATTAAAATTCAGTTACATACTAATTGATATAAAATCAACAGAATTGAACAACTTTCAAGCATTTACAGTATTACTATTCGAGGTATAGTATTATTTTATACGAGGCAAGTTGACTGGTTAACGATAGACTGACAATAATGACGGGCGAGCATGATAAAAATACTTGCCAAGTAGGCTGCGGTATACATAAACATAATACATGTGTGCTTAGAAAGCTACAAAACCTGTAATTTGTACTAATAGGATTTTAGGATTACAGTTGGTGGATACTTTTTATTGTGCAATATACCTATTAAAAATGTTAGCCTATTCGCATGTAAATTTCATTCAACTTTATGGAATAGATTAGCAACAAAAATATTTAGCTAAATATTAAGAATAGAAATTATTTTTATGATTAAAAATGATTATTAAATACTGTAAAAGAAGTTCAGTATACTGGTTTTGATACAGACAGATTTGCCACTAAAAATAAAGTGGAGAAAATTATATATAGGTCTTTAAAAAATTTCAACCACTCCCTAAAAAAATATTTATAAAATATAGCAATTGAATAAGCACGATTTTCGCAATTAGGTAATCTACTTATATCTTGTGTGAAATAAAGTGTAACTGGGTTTAAAGGCGTAAACATGTGAAATTCCTTGAATTTCAATTTAAAAACTTTCTGTAGTTTCAATTAGGAAATAATTATATCCAATAAAAAAACATTACAGGAAAATAGCAAATAAACAATCAAGTTCAAGTACCGGTTCTGACAAGTGAATAATAATGGTATCATTATCAAAAATAGTAATTATGTAATATGCATTAAGAATAAATACCGGTATCGTTTCTGTTGGTCAAATAATCATAATAGTGGGAGTAGTTCATACATGCGTTCATAGAACCGGTGATTAGAGAACTCCTTATCTACAGGAATTGACAACACGATCTCTTACTTACCAAAGTAAACAGGTTTATCACACTTGGGACAGTTGGGCATTCTGGTAGATAGGAAATAGAAAAGACTATCTGCACTTTATGATGAAAAACTTTGAAAGTTGCGAAGTACGCCTATGTCAAGTACAGTATAATATTAGTAAAAACAGCACTAGTGTTGGACGTCAATGTTCTAGTCAACTCTACGGCGTACAGTCTACACACTAGCAGATAGCATAGCAGACTAGCACGCCGATCACCGATACAGAGCAAATGCGGAGGCACGACAAGTGGCTGACTTGACTGGTGGATGATGTCTTCAATCCAGTTAGCTGCTTTTGTAACCTTGACTCCTTCGCGTAGCCCCCTCCAATTCATTCAACCCACAGCGCGGATTGCGCCACCCGGTTTAAAAAGGCCTAGTGACGGGTGGCTCGCGTCATTAAAAGGACAATAAATACAGGAATGTAGCCTAGGTATGATATACGAATATCATTCTCAAGTGTTCGGCTATTTGGCTATTAATCATTGGCCTGTTTCATAACAAAGCACAAACAAATAAATATTGGTACTGCATTTGTATTTGCTTTAAAATGTTGTTATAGAAGAAAAATTGTATGAGGTATCATAGATTGATATTGTTATGGTTCTATCACTAAAATAATGCTGGCAACACTTGAAAGTAACACTCTATCTTTATTTTCACAATTAAATTAAACACACAGTAAAATATCAGTTATCTGAATTCAATAAATAAAAAACAGTTCAATAAAGTTCAAATAATAATGAATTCACTGTACAAAAACTAGTTACTAACTGTCAATAGGAGGATCACTAATTAAACAATAACTGTCCAATGACTTAAAAAGAAATGTCTAATAAACGGTTAAAACACTCAAGAATAAACTGATCACTTATGAAGCACAAGGTCTGTCATGGCTAGTATAATCACAATTACAGCACTGTATATTGTGAGTATACTGCCACAAACTGTCACTTGATATGAAGGAACATTTTGAAATCTATACAACAACTGACTGACTGCTCACAAGGGCAGCCATTTATATACTATTTGTGGTACTCCAGGAAGTTCTTCATCATTCTGTAAAAAAGAGAATGTGATCTTGAAGATTCTTTATTATGCCCAAACATTAAAAATCAAAGGCATATCAACGCATAAAAATAATATTGTAAACATTACATATTGTAAAATATGATCAAAAAGTTTGTGAGATTTAAAATTTAGTTGTTCATTGAGAATGTTTTGTTTATTGTGTGTGGTGTGTTTGTATATTTCAAATTGTTCCAAGGTGTTGAGTTCGTGTCCTTTAGATTTTATGTGTAGAATGTGTAGGTTGGTACTGATGTCGGTAAAAGTGTGTCCAGTTTGAATGAGATGATCGGCAAAATTCGATTCAGCTTTGGATGTCAGGGCTTGAAAGTGTTTCTTGTAACGTTGTTTGAATGTGCGGCCTGTTTGTCCTATGTAGAATTTGTTACAATCAGAGCAGTTTAGTTTGTAGATCCCTGGGAGATCGTATTTGTTTGTGTTCAGTGTGGTTTTGAGTGTAAGTGCATTTTTTATTTTGTTTTTTGTTCTGAATGAGATGGTGTGGCCGGCTTTTTTGAAGATTTTTGCTGTGATTGTAGATTAATGTATGTCATTGTGATGTATTTTTTGTCAGTGGTGTTGGTGTTTTGTTTTTTGTTTCTTATTTTATGATTGAGTTTGTCAATTAGGTCGTGTTTGTAGCCGTTTTCTTGTGCTAGGTATTTTATTGTATTTAGTTCAGTGTGGTAATTGTCGGTGGAAAGCGGTGTGTTGTTGAGTCTGTGTAGCATTGACCTGAATGCTGAGTGTTTGTGTTGTGTTGGATGATTGGAGGTGCTGTGTATTAGGGTATCTGTCATTGTTGGTTTTCTGTAGATGTTGAAGCTGTGTTGTTGGTTTGTGTTCTTTGTAATTGAGAGGTCTAGGAAGTTTATTGAATTGTTTTTCTCATATTCAGCTGTGTATTGAATGTTCTTATGTATTTTGTTTATGTATGATCGAAGTTGTTCACATTGTCTTTTGTTTCCTCTGTATAGCAATAGAACATCATCATGATGATCTAGAAGCCTCTGAAGATGGATCTCATAGATTCGAAAGTACTCGGCCAGTTTAAGTGAGTTATTATACTTATTCTTAACAAATATTTGACTGCATGTCGTTAAATTTCACATGAAAAGTTAATATTAACAACGCAGTTCGTCATGGAACAAGAAATCCAGGAACAAAATTATTCTTGGTAATTTTGTCTGTGACTCACATACCTTGAGGTTTGGATCTTTGAGAACTTTATCTCCCAATACCTTTTCTTTATTTGTTTTGGGATCCAGCACTAGCAAACCCCCACCATCTCGGATGTTTACAACCTTTTTAATATTCAAATTTTGTTCACGATTGATTTTTTAAAAATATGGTAGTTTCTCTTATTTTGTCGCTGCTCTCCTTTTCCGATCCTGTTACTTGTACTGGTTTCACAATCGCTACGTTATCCTTCAGTGACAGTTTTTTAGTATGCGGCGGCGACAACTGCATCGATGCTGCAGACGGGCTTCCCTCGTTGTTGTAGTTGATATTTCCCTCTTTCTGTTTGGAAGTTGCATTGCTTCGGCGAACGAAATAGGCTTATTTTACCCTTTCACAACCTACCTCGCTTACTAATTTTTCAAAACATTCCTCCGATTTGTTCAGTTTATTTGGAATATTGCTGTTGCTGTTCGAATTTAGGGCTTGACGCATTTGTTCTTTCATTGATTACATTGAGTTCATTGCAAAAGGATGTAAACTATCAATAGTCCTCTCTTGGAAAGTTTTTTGTCACGAACGTTTCCCCTCCCCATATTGAAAGATCTTGTAGCACTTTTCTCAGATTGTTTATTCCACTATCAATTTCTCCTTTATTCTGCACATTAGCACATCATGCACATCAATTTCTCCTTCATTCTGCACATTCCTCGAATTCCAGTTGCAAATTAGGTGGTAGGTTCCTTGTTGGTGACTCCATTGCTTGGAGTTCACAACATCTGATTAGATTGACCTATTTCTAAAAAAAATAGGTCACTTTCACTGTTGAAACCTAATAACTGCTGAAGTAAGTTGTTTCTACAGCTTTGACAAAAATGCTGAGACCACTTTTTCCAATGCTGCCGAATATTTGCTCCGCTTTCTAATCTTCTCTATCAAATATGCTAATGATGTTACCTCTACGACGGTGAGACGACTTCTATAGTTTCTTAATCGAATTATTGTTTTCTAAATGTCTTTCTAGAAGGAAATTTTTATGCTTGATAAAAAGTGTAATTTTGCTAAAAAAAATCAAAAAGGTATGAACTCAATTCATAAATATAATTCCTTTTGATATTCAACAAAGAATTGATATGAAAGCAATAGAAACTTGGATTAAGGAAAAATATTTATTTTCTCTGGGAGCTGAATGGTGGTAATATATTTTTTGCTGTTTATGCCTTACTCTCTACTCTCCCTTTGCTGATTGAACACGTTAATATTAGTATGTCTATTTTATTCATGTATTTCCTTTCAGAAAGTATTTTTGTTTTGTTTTTTCTCAAACGAATTTTTCTCTTTTGTTATTTGTATCTATAATAATAATAATAATAATAATAATAATAATAATTTCTTTGAGCAAATTGCAATTGCCCAGAGGAGTTTAATGAAATAAAATAAAACAAAAGCATATAATAAATTGAGAATACAATTTTGTAGTTTCTATATTAAGCAATATTGTTAACTATGATCACCCCACTGTATAAAATATGTATCGGGGTGAAAAGTCTAGAAATCCAAAACAAACTTTGAATATAGTGCTGAATTCAGTATTACAATTACTACCACCACCACCACCACTACTACTACACTACTAACACCACCACGACTACGTTAGTTTCTACTACTAATATGTAATACTAACCACTACAAATATTAATACTAATACCACTACAACTACTGCACTAAACATAATTTTAAATAAACAATTAAATCATTAACAAAATCATCACCATATCACTATTAATTGTTAGGTGTTGTACAATACTTCACATTCTATGTAATTCATTTCTATCAACCATTTTTTTAATAAGCTCTTAAATGTTGATAAATTTACTGCCTCTTTCAAAAAACCTGGCATTCTATTGAATAGTTTGGAACCAATATACAATACAATGCAGATTTTTGTGCAAAAGTTGAAAAGTTGTGTTGGCCCTGGGTATTGCAAGATCTGTATTGCGGGCTCTGGTGTTGTGTTCATGTTCAACGTATTGAATATGTATTGGATATATTTTTATGTAAGTGATAACTACTAAAATGTATAGCTGTCTAACACTGAGCACCCTGTAAACCCTAAACAGTTGTATTGATGGAAATAATGGGCGTTTGTGACAAATCACCCTAAGCAGAAGTTTTTGTGTTTTCAAAAGTGGATCTATTGTAATATGATAAGCTCCTCCCCAAACAAGGATACCATATCTAATTATTGATTCTACAAGAGAATAGTAAACCACTTTCAGAGTTGGCTCTGGCAATATGTTCCATAACTGAGTGAAAACATAGACCAGCTTTCACAGCTTTTTGACAACACCCTCTACTTGTCTATCCCATCGGAACATATCATCCACTAAAACTCCCAAGTATTTCACTGTGCTTGATCTCATTATTACTGGGCAATTGCATGCCACACCACTCTGTTCACATTTGTGTATCTGCAAAGTGTTCTTAAGGGGTTTCGTGGCTTCTTTCAGGGAGAAAACCAAAAACACTGTCTTTTCAGCATTCAAAGTCAGAAGGTTATCATCAAGCCAGGACGAAACATTACTAAGCTCCAGCTCTGTTGTTCTGAAAACCTCTTCCCATGAATCACCATTAAACAAAAGTGCAGTATTGTCAGCAAAAGGCTATCAGTTTTCCATTTATTTCTAATGAGCATAGATCATTAGTGAAAATAAGATACAAAATTGGTCCTAGCACAGTCCCCTGAGGTACCCCAAATTCAACATTTATATCCTCACTCAATCGATTTCCAATTTTTGTTGCCTGAGTTCTATTTCTGAGATAGGATTTGATCCAACAATGAGTGACTCCTCTAATACCAATTGCTTCTAGTTTTTTTCAAAAGAAGGTCATGTGAAACTGTGTCGAAAGCTTTAGCCAGATCTAAAAAAATTTCCCATGCATTTACCATTCTTATCAAGACTTTCAGTAATATATTTGGACAATTCGAAGAGTGGATCTTCTGTACTCTTACCTGCACAGAAACCATATTGATTGCAGGATAAAATTCTATTCCTATCTAAGTAATTGATGAGACGCCTTTCCATTAGTTTTTCCAAGATCTTTGATAGATTACTTACTAGTGATATTGGCCTGTAGTTCCCAAGTAACAGTTTATCACCTCCCTCATGAAGGGGCCTTACACATACCTTCTTCATGAGATCAGGAAATACCCCATTTTCAAAGCTCAAGTTGAATATGTACTGTACACTAATATGGTTTGACTATGTACTCCTTTACACTTTTTATAATGTCATTACTCAATCAATCCCTACCTGGCGAGCTTTCAGTTTTAAGTGTACTCATTGTAGCAAGTACTTCATGCTCATCCACTGGACAAAGGAACATGGATGATGAAATTTGTCTATATGGTTGATAATTAGAAATTATCTCTTCTAAAGGTTTATTCAATTTACTACTAATGTTATGTGCCTTCTTTTTACCTATAGGAGCAAAATGATTGTTGACATATTTTAAAACATCATCTGGGCGTTTATCCAGTGAAATTATATCATCTTCAAATTTAATTTTATCCAGATCTTGCTTATTTTTATTCAGTGCCACTTCTTTTATAACCGACCATGTTTTGTTCGTATTACTTCCAGCCTGCTCAATTTTACTTTTAAAATAATCCTCTTTAGTGCGTTGTATGAGTGAGTTAAGTTGATTTCTGTACCTATGGTAGTAATCAGAACGCTGAACACCATTGGGGTGCTGTTTCCATTTCAAATTTAAATCGTCTCTGGTCTTTATAGCTCTTATCAGACCCTGAGTTATCCAGGGCTTTATTGGTTTGAGTTTCCTGTTTGATAGATAAGAATTTGTATTAATTGCTATATGCCTACTAAAAATGTTGATAAATTTCTCATATGCTCTATTAGTGTCTCTTAATTCATAAACAGGAAGCCATTCCTTGATAGAAAGTTGAGCCCTCAATCCAACTAAGACTTCCTTATAGTATTACTAGCTCATACCTATAGCTCAATACCTATAGTATTACTATAGTTCACAGACTTCCTTATAGTATTACTAGCTGGCCCGACGCGCGTTGCTGCGTTCTCACAAAAAATTCTTGATTTTATTATTTGTCACCTCCCACTGAGGTTACATTTCAAATTTCAACCTTCTAGGACTATTAGGGAAGAAGTTAGTCCTAGGGCTCTTCCAGCTGATCAGAGAGGCCTCCTTCGTTGTTTTCTTACACAGTAAGACCTTACTCACCACCTCTCAATGAACATTTCAAATTTAAACCTTCCACAACTATTAGGGTAGAAGCTAGGTTTTTTATTTATTATTCGCCACCTCCTACTGAGAATACATTTGAAACTTCTAGCTGCATTGGTTAACAGATGTCTTCAACCCGGCATAATTACATTTCATCATACCCCGTCATATATGTTTCCTACATACTGCAAGGGTCCGACTGTATGGTATCCTACATGCAAAGTTTTTGCGTTCCAGACAGCGTTAATAACGCCGCTAAGGGGCCTGCTATATGATTAAAAACTGTTGACTTCTATCAGCTGTTCCTTTAAGCTGTTTGGCCGGCAAGTTCAGTAGGTTAGGTGAATGATGATTTGCAAAACACACAGCTTGTCCATCGAAACAGCGTGTACAGCAGATCGAAAAATTTCAAATTATTTTCCATATGATTAAAAGATCCCAGTAAGCTAGCTAGCCATGTACCCGTGCTTTGCATAGGCAAAACCTTAACCCCCTAAAAACACCCCTAAAATTGCGAATTTTGAAAAATCCTTTCTTATTGCAAGGTGAAATCCTATAAGGATTGTTCATACGAAATTTCAAGTTCATAGGCCTAGTCGTTTTGGCTCTGCGTTGATGAGTGAGTCAGGGTATCATCCTTTTATAGATAGAGATTTTCATTGGAAGCATAATTGCGATTTTGACAGTCTGAATCACTTACTCCTATAATCGTCATGAAGTGATCTGTTATAGAGTTCTCATAAACAATAGGAAGTATTTTACTATTAAAATTAATCAAGATATGGTCAATACATGAATGTGTATCCTCAGTTACCCTAGTTGGGTTTTTTTTATACAATGCCTGAGTCCATACTCACTAGATCTAAAGCCCCCCATACACGTGCGAACAATTTGTGCAAATTCAGTGTTTGTGCAAACAGTTTGACCATCTATGGGGCTGTTTGAATGGTTGCGCAAACTGTTTGATTAAAATCGGTCAGGATCGAAATAATTTGTACAAATATTCCTTGTTTGAGTACTTTGTTTGAAGTGTATGGTATTGTTTGTCGTTTGTGCAAACTTTGGGTTAGTCAACTCCTGCTCCTAGACACTGTCAGGCAGTTTCCTTTCTATTCCGTGGTTGAAAACGTAATTTCGGTAGGGGAAGTGGGGGAATACCGTACACTTAAGGCCTATGATTTTTATCTAGAGTTTGTGAGCTCATATTAAGCTGGAAACCATACCATTTCGTCACAAATTTAGTTTTCTACCAAATCTGAGCTTCAAAATTTATAAATTGAACCAATTTTTCATTTTTAGAACCAATATCTGAACACATTACATTGCACGGTATTACCCCAAGGGGTGGGGTAATACCGTACACCAATGGGGGTAATATCGTGCAACACTGTGATTAACAAAGATTGTGGGAAAAGAAAAGAAATATTTGGTAGTTATGAAGTATTGCATTAAAACATAGCGAAACAACAATACTGGCAAGAAAATGTAGAATATGTAAGTATAACAAAGTGTCTTTAAAAATATTCATTCCATCCTTTGCCCCTCTCTGTCATTCCTTGTCTTTTCCTTGGCATCTGAAAATGATATGAAAAAACATGTTATTTTAGTGAAAAATGAGAATGAATGAACCAAATAATTTATTTGTTTAGCTAATAGGCTACTATTGAGACCAATAGCATATTTTTATAGCAATGGAATTTATCAATAATTTAATGTGATAGCAGTAAGGAATAAAATTATTAGTTATTTGGAATAATTTAGACTAAACTTACACAAGATTTTGCTCTAGAATTATATAAATATAGGCTAATCAGGTTAGGCCTATGTTTGCATTCAAGCTCTACACTCTGAACAATCAAATTCAATTTTGATTCCCTATCTCTGAAAGTTTTATATTAGAATTTTTCATTATCCTAGTAAAGGCTTTTCAAATCAAATAATTTTTTGCTGTTTATATTATATGAAGTAATATGCACAATACTTAATAAGTCTCTTTTGGGGCAATGCCCAATACTGTGCACCTTATAGCTTGCACGGTATTACCCATACAGACTGCACGGTATTGCCCCATAATGGCATGACAAAACATTTTCAATTCCAACCTGAAAACAAAAGAGTTTATGTGCTCGCATTATATGTCGAAATATAACCCAGGAAATAAGCTATTCAAATCACTCTTTTTAAATGAAATTTGTGAAAACATATTTCACTTACCTCGGTTTAAAAAAGTGGCTGTTTTTATAAGGAAAGTAGTCAAAATTGCAAAATTGTTCACCACAAAAAGACGCTGCAATCAACAGACTCTGCACTCTTTGTACTTAGTTCAGCATTCCTCCCACAATGCAGCAGCACTTTTCGCTGCTATTAACTACTACCAGAAGATTAAAAAATGGGGTGTACGGTATTACCCTACTGCACGGTATTCCCCCACTTTCCCCTATTTTTTTTTAGTTTGTTGCTATTTATCTCTCCAATATGGCGAAGAATAAGACAAACAGATGATGAACAGCGGGAACTTTGGAGAGAGTTTATTGCAGTGTATCGTGATTTACCTGACGTGTGGAAGGTGAAAAGAGACGGTTATAAAGATAGGAAGGATATAAGGATAAGAAGGACGCAGCGTATGAAATACTCGTCGATAAAATGAAGGAAATTGAAAATGAAGGAAAACGTTCAACGAACAACACCACAAATCGAAATGATGTTTGCGCAATCAGGGAAGTGATAGCCGCGAGCCGTAGCAGGTATCTGTTCAATCAGATAGATAAGCTGCGTTCTCGTAGGTCCTGATTGTAACGGTGGCCGAATAGATTGGCCAGCAAAAAAGACACTGTTCTCTGCTGAAAATCACTTCCCGGTGGTTCGGAACCCACCTAAAACTGTAGGTCCAACTCATAAATCACCATCATCCAACTCATTACCCACGCACAGGTCTCAGACCTATGTGGGCTTCATCCTCAAAAAAAAAAAAATAATAGGTTGCTAAGTGCTAACGTATGTAAAAACAGGCGTTTGTACAAACACCGAATTTGCGCAAATTGTTCGCATGTGTATGGGGGGCTTAAGTAATCATGAACCTGGTTGTTGTGTGGAGGAAGAGTGTTTATATTTACAGTGCAATAGAATAGGATTGGTTCATTCTCTATTTAATTCTGTAAGTTGAATGGCTAAACTTCCAATACCAAAAATTGTTATCTTGAATGTCATTTGAATCGGACTCAAAGACTTTTCTATTGCTGGTGGTAGCTGAACCAAAATTTTAGATTTTTTATTTCTGGTTAGTTAGGTTTCTTTTATTTCCTTTATGTTAATTTGTGACCTTTGATTTATTGTGTTGTAAAGTTGCGGCAATAAACAATTGTATTGAAATTCATATAGTACACGATATAAAAAAACTCAAATATCCGAAATTTCATCAAATTTAGATCTTGGTTGAGACAGCCTTAGACGCGCATTGTTTGCGCTTAGACGCGCGTCAGCTGTACGACTACGCGCTTCCGTAGTGCTTCAGTTTTGCGACTGTGAGAACAGCAACCGGCTGTGAGAACAGCAACCATTTAGTTCTAATGGCACAGAGTCCTTCAGCATCAGACGCTCCAACTTTTGCGGCGAAGTCAACCACCGATGTAGCTAGGCAGCTCTATCGTTTTGTAGGGCGTAATAATTTAATTGAATAATTCATTACTTGACCAGTTTTATATAAATATACTGCCCCCCCACGAGTGATTATTATGGGGAGGGGGCAGAAAGTGCCTTTCCCCACAAAAGTCGGCGATCTTCATACCTAAAATATAGCAACCAAGAGTTGCTTGCATTGAATGGCTAACATCAACGTACGAATCGACAGCACTAACCGTTGCCTAGTTTGCAACACTGCAATTTGTTCCAACCGCTCAATTTGATTTCGTGGAGAAGTGTCAATCATATGCGTAACGAGGGGGAGTTATTGGGGACGTAACCCCCCACCATTGCTTGGAAAAAATTTAAAAAAAAATGTAAAAAACAATTTGAAAAAGTAAAAATTTGAAAGAGATAATTTATTTAATTTGAAGCTAGGGTAAAGGAACCAGCACCTAACACCTTAGTGAGTCATTTACTTTGGAACTATTGTATGGATTAATAAAAGAGTTCAGAATTTATTTATTCAAGTCTTTTAAAGGGCTAATTGAAATTGGAATCAATTTGGATACAAATTTGAACTTGAAATTTTGATTTTAAAATCACTTGACATCTACACCAATAGCTGACACCCCTATTTTTGTCACCTCCAGTAGCTGAAATCCGTGTCAGGTAAGGAATGGGCTAATTTGATTTTATATTATATCGAAATGGAATCATACAACATATACAACATATACTGGAGCTTCTGGTTCCTTTATCCTACATGAATTTTGTTTAATATGTATTATATCTATATTCTGAGATTTTTTTGAAGGGAGTAATATGTAAGAGTGGTTGACCGGGTGGGGGGGTTATAAGCCCCCCCCCCCCCACCATAAGTCAACTTTAGTTACGCCACTGGTGTCCATTACATAACATAAATTTTTATTAGGAAAAAATTTAAAAATATTTGTTGCTAAAGAAACAAAATTGTATTTAAGATTAAAATTTACAAAGGAATATGATTTTTGCGCATACTAAGATCAATTGTTTTTGGAGCATGAAGCTTACACGGATTTGAGACCAGCGCATGGGTTGGATGGTGATGATGAATGATGAGTTGATTAAGACCTACAGTTTTAGGTGGGTTCCTAACTACTGAGTATAGAATGACTGCCTTTATTTAATAGAGGGCGAAGTGATTTTTTAACAGCCGTTTTTGCTGTCCAAGTCAAAGCGGTCACCTATACAAGAGCAGCCTAAGCTCTCTAATCTTATCTGACTGAGCAGATATAGTACCTGGCACGGCTGTAGGTACTCTCTTCCCAACTACGGTACGTCTATTGATATGCTACATAATAACATAATAAATTGTAATCATTTCAATATAATTATAGTACTGAACCTAAGCTCACTTCAACATGTGCACCCAGTACATTAAACATGTCCATTTCAACTTCTTGTAGAATTTCTGTTGATGTTGTGGAACTCCATAATAAAAGAATAAAACACTGTTAGATGTTGTCAATTCCACTTCTTTATTATTACAGCACTGGACCGCGGTTTCGTGGCTTCACCAGTCACATTTTCTGTAATAATAAAGAAGTGGAATTGACAACATCTAAGGGTTTTATTCTTTTATGTCCATTTCAGTAGAACTTATTATTAGCTTACATAAATGTAATCATGGTATCCATTCCTGCCCACGCAAAGAGCGATTTCTACTCTTGTGTAGCCTCAGAAATGAAAAATTAGAAATGAATGCAGTTTAAGAAATGAAAACACACCAAATGATAAGTGTTTTGAGAACAGAAATAGAATAAGATTATCTTAATACATCTCAAATGAAGTAGAATAAAGTAGGGAGGTGAAAGACTTAAAATAATTTTCAATTTGATTAACTTCTTTATTACAATAATTGATTTTCATGAAAAAATCACAGAAAAATAGTTTCTCATTTAGAAAACTTAAACTACAGTTTGTTCTCTAGGAAAAACATTTTTGTCAGTTGTCAACAGAATCAGAAGCACAACGATGTATTGAATGTGTCAGTTTTTCTAAAGACAGGAGAAAAGACAGACTACTATAATGCCCATGAGAAGAAACTGAATAACACACGGAAAACAAACAATAAATAAAAAAATAGTGGCTAAGTGGTAGGTTACAAATCAATGGATAAGAGAATATTTTCAACTGTTGATGGGAAAATTTGATGGCATCTGAATTCCTAATGTAATGAAAGCATGATAATGTTTACAATTGAAACATGAATGTGTTTTTAATAGTATTCACGGACAAGTTTTAAATTTGGTATTTTCTGTATTCAGTTTCTATCTTCATATACAAGTCAAATCCTATGCTCAACTTCATTTATTTCTTGTAATTCAAAACTTATCAAGTTTCAACATTTATAAAATGAAAATAATACTGAGATCCATTCTAATTTTAAAATAATTAGATTCTACATAATAACGATAAAATACAGTGAATTATCATACGGATAATTATTATTATTCATTATTGATTTTCCACTACTTTACTCTGGTAGGAACAACGGTAATAGTACTACTGCAGATTTCATGATACATCTTCTATTACAAGTATTTTTTTTATATTATCATTTCTTCCATGATCTGATATTATTTATACAAAAAAGATATGACTTTGGTCAGATTATTAGCATAGTTTTTCATAAATATAAAATCAACAACAGTATTTCATATTCAGGCAGGAGTAATACTTTCACGTTGGTTGACAAAATAGGTCCTATAGCCTAATATTTTTTTAGAATAACTTGTAGTGCTGTGTGAATAGTAATCAAATCATATATGAAATTAATGTTGTCAGAAGAAATATTTGTAGTCAATAACATTAAACAACAGATGATTCTTGAAATTACAATAATCTGTATAAATACAGTACTTTAAGTTTTGTCATAAATAGAGCGAAATGTTCTATGCATGAAGCTCATGCTAACTTTTGACAGAAAATCAACATTATCATTTTATTAAAGGCTACAGTATACATAAAAAAACTGAAATTTATATTTTTTGAAATGAACTCAATACCAGTAATGAGCCTATAATCACAGGTTAGCATTAAAAATGTTATCGTAGGAGCAAAGAAAAATACGTTTAGAAAATTGAACATTCAATTGAAATTACTAAATCGTTAATGAAGCTACTAAATCACTGAATTTGTTTGGTTCTTTAGCATGAAATTAAAAACTCTTTCAGTTTACTGGAACAAATTTCTCAGGAATGAAAAAATATAGCGTAACTAAGTTATTATTTACAAAATGAACGTATAGCATTAAAAACGATAACATTGAAAATAATCTAGATCTGTCTATGCACATAACTCGGGATAGCATAAACAAACGACACTATATAAAAATACAAATAAAATAAAAAGCAACAATAACATTTTGTTTTTTGAACAATCTATCAATCAACTGATTTTCAATTAGAGTCTACGATAATTCCATAAACGCATGATTACAGTGCGAGAATACTTTAAAATGTTTCTGTTTTTATACAAATCAACAGAGAAAATGAATAAAAACGTTGACTGCAAACATTGCAATAAACTAATAGAATTGAAGAGTACTAAATTGCACCACTTGTCTAGTAGAATGTGTTATTTCAAAACGAGAATTTGTTGATTACAAGTTTGAAATTTTGTACTGCACCAAATGAAAAATAAACGGAAAAGTTAATCACACAATAGTTCCTATAAACTTTGGGCAGCATAATTGATACGATCAATTAAAATATATCATTTGGATTGATCACTGCATCTTTATGTTCAGGTTGAATTGAGTCTACAAAAATTAGAACCGCATGTTAGTAAGCAAATTCAGTATTGCTTTGATGTAAGATTTAGTGAACTGCGACCAGAGCTCTCAACGTATTGCATTTGGAAATCAGAAATTCAATGCTGAAGGTTTAATTGCAAAGAAGTAAACGTGAACTAATAAATAAAATAACATATTTCGACTCACTTAGGTAGAAGAATCAGATGACTAAATAGAAAATAACAGCCAACAATTTTAATCACATTTCCACTCCACTATTTTCAAATACTCCTACCGTTGTAATTTGAGATACACCTAGCAATGTTTTACAGTTCATAATTTGTTGTTTATTCCACTCTACAATTATAATAATAATTTCCATTAAATAAATATATGAGTCAATAGTAATAATAATATAATTACTATATTGAGATATATATGATTATTAATTCCATATAGTCTATTAATTATAATAAACGTTGAATTTTTATCACTTTGGCAAGGTCGAGTTGGCTACGTCATATAACGCATGACAGCGCGAAGGGCGTACAGCAGTTCAGCCTGCATGCGAGCTTCCAGAATCATCAGGTTGACGTGAACCTAAAAAAAACACAATCACAAGTTATTCATGTATATAGCGCACAGGAATCAGTAATAAAAAAATAGTTTACAATAAGCAAAAAATGTTACAACTAGGAGTTTATTGTCTTTAAAACACAGACAACCAATTATAAGTTTTTTTGTGAATGCTGATGGTACTAAGAGTGGTTGTATAAAATCCCTCAAGTCCATTAGCTCTAAACCAAATTTTATCACACATGGTTCTTATGGCGATGAATAATTTTTGCATGGTGTGACGTACGTGTTCTAACCCATATACAAATTAATTTCCAAATACAGTAATGCTACAAAAGCGAATGGAACAGTTATTTACGCACTTGTTCTACGTAGATTGTTCTATTGTTTTCATGGTCGGACGTGACTTTGACATCTGATATTCATTCTCTTGCTCTTCACATGTCTTTGTCACTCTTATTCTTCAAGTGTACAACTCTCTCACTCAATTGAATTTCTCAAGACTTCCCGAAATTTCTTCAGACTTCTTGAACAATCGAGATCATGTTCCGTGGCCTTCTCGAAGCGTCTGGTGACCTCCAGTTCTTGGAATTATGACAACTATCTCGTATATAAAGGAGCTCACGTGAACCATTGAGTTGAGTCTTACAAAAGCTTGCATGACAGTTAGTTTACAAACCTGCGTGACAGATTGTATTACAGATACCAGTGGAATAAACATTGCTCGATTCCAGTGTCAAGTGCAGAGACAAGTGTTTACTATTTGTGCAGCTTACTAATAGTTTAAAGACGCTGTGTTAAGTGATATTATTTGGGACTGTCAAATAACGAATTGGACTGTGTTTTTGTAAGTGATTAGTTGCTCTTTTTATAATTTCTTTCTACATTATTGTACAGTTTATTGGACTCTAGTTTCTTTTGTTATCGATCAGCCTGTAATTAATTATTCCTTAATTCCTGTAAATAATTACTAAGAAAATAAGTATTAGCTTGTCATTTGATGAGCTGTTTATTTATTAATTGAACTTACAATTAGTGTGTGTAAATAGACTAATTTGTGCAAAAAAGTGCAAGTGTGAACTTTAGTGTTGCCAGTCTTATTTTAGACATTAGAACCTGTAACAGTAATATTAATTGAGCCAGGGTTTCCTAGCTCCGCACCTTTTGCTTAGCGCACTGCGGAGCCAAGCCAGCGGCCTTAGCAACGTGAATGAACTGTACATAAAATCAAATAGAGCAATAGTAATAATAATATAATCCGTTATATAAGATATAAGTTTTTCTAGACGTCTGCGCAGTGCGCTCTGAGCAACTGGACGACTCCTCTGAGAGCGGTCATGCGCGAACCGCTCAGTGCAACACTGGTTGAGTTCATGGGAGCCTCACCGATTACCGACCGGTAAATGATAATAGGTTGGTAGCACTGGGCTGCCCTGTTTGGTTGATTAGTAGATTGCTCCATAGTTTTTTACATTTTACAGTGGTTATTTACAAGAAAGTGTACAATTTGTAGTATTTATATGAGTGATGGAAGTGTGAAGTACCTGTTTTATCGTATTCCATAACTACGAATCCGGTAAGTGGCTAATGTCAGCAATTGAAACACACACGCACAGTGCCATTTGGAGGCTGTTTTCGTGACCGGCATACACTTGCTATTTTGTTATTGTTCCGATTTGACTAATTCCACTGTGACCCTATTGCTGCTGGCTGCTGCCAGTAAGAGTGACGTCTATACTCTAGCGTCAACAAACTGTTTTTCAACCGGCTGTTATCTCAGTTGCCACTGTCGTGAAGCCGGTAATCTCCAGCTGATTTTTGTTTACGTGTAACCATGACAACTGACCGTGACAATTTTTGAAACGACTTCTTTTATCTATATTATATAGAGAACCGATATCTCGCACTTTTATGCTACCGTACTTAGCATACTAACGAGACAAATAGGCTAGTCATACTAGTTTCCTTGTCCTTATCATCAGGAGCTTCCAAATACAACGCCGTGATAGCTCTCTCGGCATTCCTTAGATATTATATTTCCTGCCCATTTTCCCACTATTTTCCTTTTTTCTGATCTATGTCATTTTCTTCATCTTCGTCTTCTTAAATAGCTAGGCATCGTATATATCTACAGTCGCATTATTGTATCATTTGTTGATATAATTTGGACAAAGTTAACACTGTGGGCGATTGCTGTTCCTTTTGATTTGTATTATGTCATCAGTAATTAAGAGATTTACAACACAGAGGGGGAACGATGCTATTGAGATAAATGGTTTCAATTACCGAAAAGATCGTAAAATGATGGATGGCAGACTCTCGTGGAGATGTCTTAGCAATGGTTGTCCGGCCACTTTAAAGACGAATTCCTTTTTAAATAAAATATTGGAAACAAGCGGGCTCCACAGTCATCCGGCTCCAGATTTGGATCTCGCTAGTGAGGATATAACCAATGACAATTCTATAGGTGAATCAATTTCGGTATGCATTGATAAGTCTCCGACTACTCCTGGAAGTTGCAAAATAAGTTCATTCTCTCTCCCTACGACATGTGACATGGGTGTAAACACTCCTACATCAAGAACAGTCTCAGCTAATACATCACCTAGCTTGCGCGCAGTAGAGCTTCTCCAGCAGCGTGATGATTTGATTGCCTTTTCTCAAGATTTAAAAATGCAAATTGAATCGCTCAAGAAACAAGTAGATTCTCAGAAGGAATGCATCAAGTCAATGACGCTAAAGTTTGATGAAGAGAATATATCTGTTAAAGATCAGTTTAAATGCATGACTGTGACAATTGAAACCTTAGAGGCTGATAACAATGCTTTAAGGATTGAAACTAATTTGTCTAGGGATGATGCTAATAAGTGGAAAAATATGTACGAGGAGTTGTTTAGATCTAGATCAAATAATGATGGTGGCGAACGGTTAGGGACTGAGACAACTCAGTCGAGACGATTAAGCATTTCGACGGTCAATGGCGATAAATCTCCGACAATATGCGCTCAATCAAACCGTTTAAAATGGGAATCTACGAGATACCAGGAGGAAAATCAAAGAAAAACTGGAAACAAGTATCTTATGTTGGGCGATTCAATGGTGAAAAACGTGACTCCTCAGAGCTGTACCGTTGATGTTCGACCAGGAATACGGACTGATCAGTTAACCAGAGTGATACAAAATAAATACAAAAACTCTTCAGAACGGCACTATAATAGTGTAATAATTCATGTAGGTACTAATTCAATTCGAAGAGAAACTGAAGAATCATTGGTGAATGAGATGAGAAACATGATAAGAACAGCCAAACAATGTTTCAGTCCATCACAAGTAATAATCAGCGGCGTAATACTAAGACGTTCGGTTAGTGACTCATACATTAATAGGATTAATGATTCCGTAAGAGGCGAGTGCGAAAAACTAGGGGTATTATTTGTAAACCCTAACAGTTTTATCAACATCAAGGAATGTTTAGGCAAAGACGGTCTACATTTAAATAGGTTGGGCTCCAATAAAATTAGTAAAATGTGTGATAAGGTTTTCAGTGTGACAAAGAAAGAGGAAAACTAATTAGTTATGCTGGGGGTGTAAATGAAAACAATATGTTTGAAAAGAAAACGTTACTTAAAGTAAAAAGTAGTAATAAGAGATATTTAAAAGACTCACATAACATGAAAATAATTCATCAGAATATTGATGGAATTATTAGTAAGGTGAACCTTTTGGACACTCTAGTGGAGGATGAACAACCAGATATTCTGGTATTAACTGAACATGGTTTAAAAGAATTTGAAATTAGTTCCCTTACCATTAATAACATGTTTTTTGTATGTAGTTATAGCAGAATTAATATGAGGAAGGGAGGTGTAGCTATATATGCAAGTCTTGAATTTTTAAATGTCATGGATTACAAGTTTACAATTCTGAATACTGCTGATTTATGTAACATTAGAGATATTGAAATCTGTGGCTTTAGTTTTAAGATTGGTGGAAATTCCTATACTATTGTAGGTCTGTATAGGTCTCCAAGCGGTGACATTAGTATATTTTTTGAAGGGCTTGAAATGTTATTTGATCGAATATTTAGTCATGCTAATGATAGGGTCATTGTTGCTGGTGATTATAACATAAATGTTCTGAATACTTCCTCTGAACATAGGAACTTGATTAATATTCTGAATCAATTTGATTTGCACTACACCATTAAAGAGCCTACAAGAATTTCTGGAGTAAGTAGGACAGCCATTGACAACATTGTTACTAACATTGAAGTAGAATTTTATGCTGTACAGATTGTTCACACACTGTTATCAGATCATACTGCACAGGTTTTTTATACACAATACGCTCATTTTCCCAAGAGATCCAAGACTAATCAGATACCATTTCATACTCCAATGTATAATTGCTCACAGGAGAATATAGTTAAACTGAAAATTTCTCTGGGTGGTGAATCATGGACATCAGTTTATAATGCGTCAGATGCAAACAACCAATTTGCGCGGTTCCATGAAGTTTTACTCAATCACTTGAGCATAAATTGCCCTTTAAAACGTCAACGTAAGTGGACTCAAAATAAAAAGAAATTTAGAGGTGAATGGATTACGGACGAAATTACTCAGATAAGGAATCTTTTAAAACTAGCTAAACACAACATTAATAACGGTGTAAGTATTGATGTGGAGCCATTAAGACGTATTCAACAAATTTATGATAATAAAGTTGTACAAGCTAAAAAGCAATATATAAGTAATTTAATTTTAAGAGCTTCAAATAAATCAAAGACAAGCTGGAAGATCATTGATGAATTTAGAGGCAAGAAAAAACCATTACAGCCAAATATAGAGCTAGAAGAAAATGGAAAAATTCTAACAGATTCCAAACAGATAGCTGATGCATTTAATAAATTTTTTACTTCAATGGCACCCACTATCGATGCTCCAAAATCAAAACTACGAATTAATAACGCTCCCTCTTCAAATAAATCAAATTGTAAAAATAGCCTTTTTTCTTTCCAACTAATAGTAGAGAAATACTAAAAATAATAAAAAGTGTCAAAACAAAAAATAGTGTTGGATTTGATAATATTCCGGTGAATATAATTAAGGAATGTAGTAATGAAATAGTTGAGCCACTAGTTTTCATAATAAATAATGCGTTTGAAACTGGGATATTTCCAGATCTACTTAAAATTGCCAAGGTCAAACCATTGTTCAAGCAGGGTGTGAAAACAGATATAAATAATTATAGGCCCATTTCTATTTTATCAAGTCTATCCAAGGTATTTGAGAAGCTTATTTATTGCAGAATAATGAATTATCTTGAGCAGTTTGGTTTGATCTCATCTTGTCAAAATGGTTTTGTGAGAGGCAAATCAACAATGACTGCGGCTGTAACCTTCATTGAGAGTATCATTGATCGGGCTGATAGGGGCAATTTTGTTATTGGTACACTTTTGGATCTGTCCAAAGCTTTTGACAGTGTTGATGTTGACATACTTCTCAGTAGGATTTCAAGCCTTGGAATTAGAGGTATTGGTTGTAGCTTAATCAAGTCTTATTTGACAAATCGATTCCAATTCGTCACTGTTGACTCTCAATCTCGGGTAGCTGAATCAATGCAACTGAGAGTTACAAGAGGTGTGCCGCAAGGATCTATTTTGGGTCCATTGCTTTTTGTTCTATACACTAATAATTTGCAATCTTCTGTCCCAGTAGGTGTGAATATTACATTATATGCTGATGATACTACATTATTGTTCAACAGCAAAAATCTCAATGATCTTGAGGTGGATGCTAATCTACATACAAATTTAGTTGTACAGTATTACAATGAGTCTCTATTGTCAGTGAATCCTAAAAAAAGTAAGTGCATTCAATTTGGCTTCAAACATCATGTCTTTGAGCCTGTGATTAGCATTGGTGAATCTATTGTTCAAAATGTAACAGAAGCGAATCTGCTAGGGTTAATTGTTGACAAGGACCTTTCATGGAATGCCCATACTGATAGACTGGCAAACAGAATTAGTAGTAGTCTATTTATCCTGCGAAACATAATCAAGTATGTGCCCCATGAAACAGGAAGAACCTTATATTTTGCACTCATATACTCGCATATTGCATATGGAATAGAGCTCTGGGGTAGCACGTCTTTGCAGAACATTAATAAAATATTCATTCTGCAAAAGCGTGCTATTAGGTATTTAGCAGGATTGGGGTTCAATCATCCTTGTCGGGATGCTTTTAAAAGGCTTTCTATACTTACTGTACCCAGTATTTTTATTTTTAAAGCTGTACTATTTGTGGTCAAGAATATTGGCAGTTTTACAACTAATGCACATGTACACTCACACAACACCAGAAATAGGAATAGCTTAACTGTTCAGACTCATAGGCTAACTTTCTTTGAAAAAAAAACCAGTTACATAGGGACAAAATTTATAAACAAATTGCCTAATAGTTTGGATTTCAGGAGTACAAATTTTAAAAGAGAACTATATAAGTTTCTCATTGAAAAAAGTTTTTATAGTGTGAATGAATTTTTAAGTGATAACCATGTATGACTGCATATAGGCTATATCTATACATTAAATATTTCATGTTAGGTTAGATGTTTTTAATTTTTTTTTTTTTTTAATTTTATATTATTGTACTTGACGATATTCAATTGTATGGTTTCTGACTGTATTGTGTTGAATAAATAAAATATATTATTATTATTATTATATTATAATAATAATAATTCGTTTATTTCACTGCGAACATAATACAAACATTTTACACATGATATAGCATATAGGTTAGGTTGTACTTATGTGAAGGGATGGCTCACACTCTAAATAAGTAATGCCTTGAAATTGAACTCATCCAAAACAAGTTTCATGAAGTTCATTTCAAATGGTCGAATTGAGGGTTTTAAAGAATTAGTGCTCAATACAAGGGTGAAATATGGGGCAGTGTCATCAGCCAAAGTTCTTGGAGTAGAGCTTCAAAATAGTCTAAAGTGGGATCATCATCATGGAAGGTTAATTGGCAGGTTATCTCATGCTCGTTTTGCCTTGAGAACTATATGGAGTGTCTCCAATCAGAAAAAGGCTCTCAAAGTCTATCATGGATGCTTTCTCTCACTGATTCGTTACAGTGTTCTTTCCTGGAGTGGCAGTGAGTTGGCTATACATAAGATTTTCCTGGTGCAAAAAAGCGGTTCGTATTCTTGGAGGAGATTTTTGGCCGTGACTACTGCGGACCAATATTCAGGAACTTGAGACTGCTGACAATTCCAGCTCTCTACTCCTCAGAAGCAGTTTTGTTTGTTATTAAAAAAAGGCATAAATTTGATTCAAACAGAGCCCTAAATTCGTATGGTACTCGACATGGAACCTCCTTACTTTACTATACGGTTCACAGAACTTTGTATGAAAGAGGACCATACTATTTCGGAATGCGATTGTTTAAGCAACTCACCACATCATTAAAAAATTTAGACATGAATAATGTGTCAAGAACTTTGACCCAAAAGCTAATAGATGGATGTCCCTATACAATAGGTGAATGCTGCGATATTGCAAAGCAATAGAAGCAAGGCAGCAAACACAAAATAGGACAAGAACATGACGTGTTGCAAGCTGCAAGAGCTCTGCTCACTTAAGCAGCTTAACGCAACAAAGTAATAATAATAAGTCAACTTAAATTGTAAAGGCACAGTCACTGTGTTCGATTGAAAAAATATCTGTATCTTATAATAATTAATATTATACTGATTATAAAAATCAATATATACCAATCAGAAAAATCAGAGAAAATCACAGAAATCAAAAAAATATCTTTACATAGATAAAAGTTTTCTTTAATAAACCAAAGAAAGCACTTATTACAGGCATTGAGGAAATAAAAATTAAATCATCATGAAAAGTTAAGCACAGCATATCTTCCTTCAAATGGTAATTTGTTGGCAGAGGCAATAGAGTTCCTTTTTAAACAAGTTGTAAGTGCGTGTCCCCGATATAGGAGGTACTTTATGGTAAAATATTGAACAAACGAGGTCCTTTAGAAAGTGCATGTAAGGAAGATTTCCTATTTCTTGTGTAGGGCTACCTCAATCTACTCTTACCACCACCACGAGTGGAATATCTGTGTTCTTCCAAAAAGGAAAACTCAAAACAAAAGTCTTAGATACAAACTTCATTACATTTATTTCATATAATGTATCAACGTTGGAAACGCCAAATTCATTACATAACAATTCAGTCGAATACACCCATAATCCGTACTACTACTACACCCTGTACCATGTACTATTTTACAGTCATTCGTTTCAGGGGGAAATCAAGATGATAGAAAAGAGAAAGAAAGAATTTTTGCTTTTGTAAGATTTGCATGTAGAAGGTTCAACCAAGACTTAATAATACTAAAACATTGGTTGGCTCTCTGAAAAGTGATTGACCATGCTTCACCTCAAACTATAGTTACGGTGCCATTGGCAAATGAATATAAGGAGCAATTATCTACATTCACATTCAATAAATAATTAATATATATCAAAAATAAAACCGGGCCAAGCACTGTAGGCTGGGGGACTCCAATATTTACATTCAACAGTCCACTAGAGTCTTTTTATCAACTCTAAATTCCTGTTTTCCACTATTCAAATAGGATTAAAAAATGACAATGAAATACCTCTTATTCCTATTGCTTCCATTTTATCTATTAGAATTTTATGGACAACTGTATCAAACGCTTTCTGTAAATCCAAAAATATTCCAAAGCATTTACTCCATTATCAAACTTGCTTAAAATGTCTTTTTTACTTTGAAAATAGTATCAGTTGAGTTCATTCCACTACAGAAGCCATACTAGTTACTAAATAGAATGTTATGTTTTTCTTAATATTTCATCAGTCTTGTTTTGACACACTTTTAAATTACCTTAGAAATGCTTGAGAGTAGAAATATAGGACGATAACTCCCAAGGTCAGTTTTATCACCGCCCTTGTAAAGAGGTATGACAGTTGCTTGCTTCATTTGTTCAGGGAAATATCCCTGTTGAAAGCACAAATTTATAATGTGTTCTAATGGATTACTAATTGCAATTAATTTATTTCCCTTTTCAAATATACAGCACAAAGTATTTTAACCAAGTTTGGTTCAATATTTATATAACAGGTAATAGTTTCAGTTACTTCTATTACTTCCTGAGCAGTCACTAGACTAAAGAAAAAAGACCTACAATATGATCTTCTTACTTTATATTCAAAATGATTTGTATTGTTTGACCTTGCCCCTTTAGCTTCTCCGAAATCTGCCTTCCAGCACTTCTATAAAATGTACGGTATTAAACACTTTGGCCATTTCTTCATTCACGTAGACTTCACAACTCTATTATCAGATATGACAATTTTTTTTAATATTACGATCTTGAATTTTGGAATCGGTGGCTTCTTTCATAGTTCCCCAGAACTTTCTTACATCTTCCCCACAATTAATGAACTTATTCTTAAAGTACATCTCTTTGACAGAATACAGAAAAGACTTTAAAATAGTATTATATCTCTTGTAATAGTTAAGTTCTAGAATGTTAAATGGTTGTTTCCTTATTTTGAGTGACGTTATTTCTTTTTCTGATACACTTTAATAAACTATTGGTTATCCAAGGTTTCAGTTGTTTCAATTTATTACTACTTTTGCACTCCATAGATGAGTTGAAACGGAGAAACAATTTATTATAAAATTTACTAAAGGCCACTCTTGAATCCATTTCAGAATATACATCATTCCATAATTCTTCATCAATTTTATTAGTGAAAAAGGAGTTTTTAAATAGAATTCGGATGAGCGGACAAATCTCTAGACTCTATACCACTCTTCATTATATGTATTCAAGCCATGATAGCTTCATGATCTGTTACTGAACAATTATAAATAGCTATAGATGTAATAGCTAAGTTACTATTAGATGTAATGTATAGTTATAATTATAGGATGCAGTGTACATAAGTGAGATTTAAGAAACAAATGATCAATACAAGATACGAGTAGCTGAGTATCTAGTGCAACCATGTAGAGAATTAGTATAGCCATACTCTAAAAGCATATTCAAGTATTTATGACTCATTTGTGTGAGGTCACTACCCAGGATATCTATATTTGTATCTCCAGTCAAAATTTTGTTATCGTAACAAGTTTTTTGGTTCAGAAAAACCTCTAGATCATCCAAGAAAGCAATAATTATATCAGTGTCATTGGGTGATCTGTACAATGCTGTACAACAGAACTCCATGCTATAATAAGTTATTTTCATATTCAAAGCATTTGTACTTCCAATATCGATATTCAAAATATCGAACTGTATTTCATGTTTAATATAAGCTACGATACCATCAGATTTGTTAAATTTTGTTGGTTTTACAACCTGACTATAATTACGTATTTCAAAATCAAAGAGCCAAGTCTCAGTAAGTATTATTATATCATATTGCACATCAATACTGGCTAAAAACAAACACAGTTGATCTAAGTTTCTATTAATACTTCTTATGTTCAACCGGTAGGCGTCTGACAGGTCTATTCAAAGTTTTGAACGTTTATGAATTTGAATAGACTAATCAGACGCCACTGACGTTTTTGAAGTTGGTTGTTTCTAGGTTATGTATTCAGGTATTTATTTTTACGATATATTTTAAACTATATTACAGTTTTGAGATATTTTTATAAAAGTCTAGCAGTCTAACTGATGTTAAAGTTGATCTAAAACAACTAAAAATAACGAAAACTAGTAAAATGCATAGCATATCGACTGTGGGGCATAACTGCAGAGCTAGGAAAACGCGGCGACGTCCACAGTGCGTAGTGCGCTACGCAAGAAGTGAGGAGCTAGGAAACCCCAGCTTTATGTACTGTATTTTTGTAATGATTTCAATTAAAATTACTGATTTATACGTCTATTAATCGCATTTGTTGCTGGTAAACGGCATTTGATTAATATAATGTAGAGTATGACACTCTTTGTCATTGTTTAATAGCAAACAAAATGAGGGACGACTAGAGCCGTGTTAACTTAGTGTTGAAGTCTCACAAATGAATGGTGAAAAGAGTACTGGTTGAATAGGAACAAACCTAGAAATCGAATTTAAAATAAAATAGTAACAGCATTCTCTTGCTTTCAAAAAATGAAATAGTAGTCCATGATAATTGTGTTCTGTCAGTGCCCAAGTGCTGAACAATATTCACTTCAAAACGCATTTGCATTTCACTCAGGTTAGAACAAGAAAACATCCTAGCTTTATAGTTTAATAGAAACAATGCTACAGAAGTATAGAATTACAGTAGTAGTATAACTATATATTTATAAATTATTTGTCAACAAGAAATGCGACTGAAGAGTGAGAAATGCATGCATAGGTCCAAAGTTGGTTATGTTAAAACTTGATCAAATCCATCAGGATTTTGCAAGAAAAATTAGGATACTTTTCAAACACGAGATTATGGAGATACTACATTGATCACTGAGATGACAACGCTCTTAGCTTTCAAAAAATTCTGCAGCAGGAAGAACATAACATTCACCTGAATGAAAATAGAAAAATATTGTAACTTTCCTATGGCACTACAATATAAGAAGACGACAATGTTCCCCTTCTATGGAATTTAATAGAAATGCTCATGTCAATAGCTTTTATTGATAATATACAAACGGTCCCTCACCTTTTCACTGTGTTTGAATTCCCTTAGGACTCTATCATAGTCACTTTTAGCAACCCTTTCAGGAAAACAGCATGCTGATTTGATGAAAGCCTTCAGAGATCGCTCTAATAATTGATTGACTTCGCCATAATCGTAGTCATCATGTCTACAAAGAAAAGAAAATTGAAAGTTTCACGATTGCAATACAATTTTTTGATGAATTTCATAAACGTAATTCAATAAATTAATAAAGAATACTGATTTATTGATATGGTACTAGTAGTCATACATTAGGTCAAATTAAAGAATAGATTCACAGAAAACCCTGAATCAATCATTGAAGACATCCTGCTCTTGTGGATATTATGTCAATACAAACAATAACAAAAAGTTAACATTGGCATTCAGGCTACCCTGTTGTGAACTTGAAAGATATTTGAATCTAGTTGGTGAAAACTTGGCACAAATTTATAAAGTGAAAAAACTGGGCTTTAAGTTGTTTTGGTTTGGTATTTCCTTAAATTACTTTTTGAGTAACATAAAATAACGTTTTATCAGTGCAGCTGAGGCACTATCAAATTAGCAAATAACAAACCTTACTACAACAGTTTGGTGCCGTTCTATCAGAAAAAATGTTCGTCCTGTTAAGTTATTGGATTAAATAAATATGTAAGACGTTTTAGACAGGCCGGCTACACTAAACTACAAAATTTTCATGGCAAATACTTATTTATTTACTTATTAGGACAAAATTTCAATGAAATGTGAAGACAGAGCAGGAGGTATTCATAAATGCTGAATTTTACCTTAAATACAACGTCACACACGGTAATTCAAAATTTTATTCATTAAAAGATCACAGTGAAATTAGGTCAATTTATTATGAACTGGTGAATCAAAAGATAATATTACACCCATTATTCACTGATAAACTTACAGTTGGAAAATAAGATGAGAGTGATCTCTCATAAGTTCCATCATTGTTCCAATGGGCTTGGTATTACTACGGTAATTTTGCAAATCAATATGGAAAGCTGTCACTAACACTCAAGTTACTTCCTCATATTACTCCTTGCTTGCGATGTTGCTTTACAGACCAAAAACAGTACTTGATTTTATTAAAGTTACATTACAGCTATGCAAGCTGTGTCATCTTATTTGCCACTGAAAGCCACTGGGAAACGGTCATTTACAAAATCAATCAATGGTGAGGTTCATAAATAAATTCAATAAATGCAAATAAATTATTCGAAATCCTATTAAAAAATTCATTCAATAACGTGTTGAACATAGAATGATGCTGTAAAAATTATAATAAATAAATGACGAACCTGATTCCAAACATACACTGAATGTAATTCCAAATAGCTCTACGAAAACGCGACGTATCCACTCCCATTCGGCCACCCATTGTGTAGTAGGTTAAATTGTAGGCAGTCTTAAATTTTTCATCCAACAGATTTCCGACATCGTTGTACAACCTGTTGACTAATGAGTAACCATGATCATCCCAAGAATAGTCCTGCCAACAAACAAATTCAATGAATTTAATACATGACTATCAAAAATAAAAGAAATAAGCAATTTTTATGTTGAATTCGACAATAACATTGATAAATAATAATCGGCAATTTATGGTTCAACCATCAAGAGGATGTGTGATACATCTTCTTACATAAACATAAAGTTAAGTAGAACAGCTCATGACTGATTTGATTTGCGTAGTGATTAATATGTATTCTTGTTTCTAATTGGTCCACCATTATTTCAATGAAAACTTCATAAATATTAGTCTTTTGTGGAAGTTCTTTCTAATCTTCATTTTCTTCTGATATTCACTTACCCGGTGGTTCGGAACCCACCTAAAATAGAAGGTCCACCATGTTCCCCATACCGTGGCACAAACGGCGAGGTGGAACTACCCGTAAGGGTCTCCCCACCATTAAAAGCCATACGCTTATTATTATTATTATTCTGATATTCGAAGTTTAGGCTCATGCCTAATCTTATTAACAACATCTTTGGTCTAACTCCATATAGACACCCATACTATTATTTCATGAAATAATAATATTAATAATGAAATAATGTTTCATACCATTATTTATTATTATTTCAAGTAATTCTACAGGTAACGGCTAACTATTTCCATATTTTCCGTTGCCAACAAACCTCTTGTTTTGTTATTATTTAGTTGTTTAGAATTGTTATGGGATTCCTTTGTAAGTTCTTTTGAATTCCCCAAAACAGTTTCAACTATGAACAACGATAGATATTTACCGCTTGTGTCAATGTTTGTGATTGAAGACCAAACTGTTTATATTACCGCACATCAACAAGCATTCATTTTCCAATAGACGAAGAAAAATAGATATTTATTAGAAGAAACAAACTTTTCTTTCGATCTCCTTTCATTCACCATTTTGTATTTTAACAAAATCTATTGAAAGCCAATAACTTTTTTGGATAACCATTTTCTACTGGTCTAGCTTTTCAACTTTTCCATTTTTTACTATCAAATTTAAAAAAAAATAATTATTATATATTGTCTATTTAATTATTTTTTATGTAACGGTGTAATTCTTTTAATATTCTTGTAATAATTTTTTTTTTGATCACACTCTGAACCTACGTTCCAATTTATTATTATATATTGTCTAACTACTTTCTTTTGATGTTTTTCTGGCGTAATTTTCTTGTAATATTTTTATGGGATTAAAAGGGCCCTTGTTGTTAATTTTTTGTAATATAAGGAATGTATTTAGTAATGAAAGTCCAGTGTGCGCAACTTCCAATATAAAAGTGGTGCAATTCACAAATATCCTATTTTCTTAAACAATTGGGAAAAAATTAATCTGCTTTACAAGCGTTGATCTTATCCGCAGCTTACTTATTCTACTTGATTTAATTCTGCAGTTAGTCTGTTGATGCAGTTAGTTTGAATGAAGGTCTACTCACATGGACTCTGAAGGTTGGGATATCGGAGCTCTCGCCTCGCCTGGCAAAGTCCTCATAGACGAAGTCGGGATCGTCGATGAAGTGGCCGATGCTGGGTTTTAGACGCACACTGGACCTGGTCAGCAGTTCGACGCTCTGCGACTCGACGTGTTGGAATCGTTTGGCACGCTCCTCGGCCGAAAACTGTTCGCTGCGTTCCGACAGCGACTTCATGCGCTGCATCAACGTGTCCACGCCCACGTTGCTGTCAGCCTCGTTCAGCCAGATTGTGCCCGTTTCTGGCCGGCCACTGCCGCTCTTCTCGGTGATGGCCGTTTTCGACGCCGGAATCGGTAGCGTCGGCGTCGGCTGCTTGGCGGCCGCTGTGCTGGTGTTGTTGGTGGTGGTGGTGGTGGTGTGGTGGTCGTTGTGCTGGTCCAGTTCGTCGTTGACGCCACATCCGAACACGAAGCTCGACAGCGAGTGAAAGTGCGTCAGCAGAACTATTGCATGCACCACTTCTGCCAGCGACCAACTGTCTGTGCCTTTTGTCAATTTCTGAAGCAAAAAAGAAATAAGTAAAATATTCTAAAACTACTTGGAATACAGATCCCAACAATTATTAACACTAAACGATGTGACTGATTTCAGAAAAAAATCTAATTTAGGACTTCTGGGGCCAATGTTCTGTGTATGTGAACAATCTTCTGGACTCAATCATACCTAAAAGCTAAAACTACTATCACATTAATTGCGAAAGATACAGCTCTAGTTTTCTCTGATGATTTTTATATTATCCCAATGTTACGAAATGACGCAAACTTGGCTACAGACAATAAATGCTTTTGAAATTGCTATTCCATGAAAATATTCATGATTGCAAAAATTAAAGCCCTTTACATATCTGGCGACAAATCTCAACTTGAAAACTATATATCAATCAGTGTTTTGAGTAATTTTACTTGATCACAGAATTACTTTTTGTAAAACAATGAATGTATATGACTTCCCAAATACAAGGTGCGGCAGAACTGACTAAGCAGTTTGAAGGAGCAATAAAGACTCAGGATACATAAAGAAAAAATGTTTTTACTTTCTAAATCGGTCGAATATACCATTTTATATTGATCAGGTTTTGAAAATAATGTCCTGAAGATGGCGGCCGTTAGCATCAATGCATTGTTGAAGGCGATCTCTGAAGTTTTGAGCAGCTCTTGCACACATATCGCGGTGTATGGCATTCACTTCGTCAATAATCCGCTGTTTCAACATTGCTGAAGTGTGAGGGCGGCCTTTGAAAACCTTTTTCTTCAGATATCCCCAAAGAAAGAAGTCGCAATTGCTCAGATTTTTTTATTCACGCACCCACTAAAATGAAAATGTGTAGCGATCACAGATTTATTGTTTTCATAATAAGCCCAAACGGCAAAACCATGATGAGCACCGGTACAAACCATGTTGACTACTGAAATAGGGTTAACTAATAAACAAAAACAGGCCATGTGCAAATTTTTACCCCTATCATAACTGATGTGACAATTGAAACAAACTGCTTAGTTGGTTCTGCTGCACCCTGCAGAAGCCAGAATGAGGTCTGAATCATTTCTGTGTTTCACAAGAAGTCAACCTGTATCATGTTGCCAAGACCACGTTAACGTTTGCGCCAGGACTGAAGAGAAT
The DNA here is from genome assembly GCA_948455865.1 of Conomelus anceps. NCBI lineage: Eukaryota > Metazoa > Arthropoda > Insecta > Hemiptera > Delphacidae > Conomelus > Conomelus anceps. Next base: position 74,853,051 of record OX418216.1, on the reverse strand, counting down.
CGGATGGTGAATATTATTGGAAAATATGATCTGAACATTCCTAAGAAACGTAACAAACTATGGTGAAGCACATAAACAGCAACAGAATTTGGATTCTGTCTTTTCTCCATTCACCTTAATTGAGATGTTAAGATTATAGAAAAATTAGATTAAAGTACAGTATTTTGAAATGAATATTTTTTGTTAAATACATGAAAAACTTACTTCAATATGTTTCTCGTTGAGAAGCCATGGTCGGTGAGCAAGAATTTTATTGATTTCATACAAGTCTCTCAGTTTTTTTGGTATTTTGGCAAGGCCTTTCAACCAGGCTTGGTCCCCTCCTTGTAGAATAAACTCTTGTCTTTGTAAATTTATTAGATAGCTACACTGGTGCCTTCCCGCGGCCTGCAAATGAAAATAAAACATACGGTCCATTGAATTAAATAAAGGAGGGATCGAAGAAGTACAATGGAAGAATAAACTCAAACAATAATACATCAAAAGTATACACAGTGTCTTTGATTTATTGTAATTTACACTATAAATTGGTTAATCTTTTATTAATGTGAAGTTATCTATGATTTATGTCAATAGATACAATAGAATGGTACATTATTAATGTAAAGACATCTAAATCAGTACGGTATCAAAATATTGCATTATCTATCTATAATGAGTGTTCTATGAATTTTATAAAACAACTGCGAATGAGAAAAACTAACAAAAAACGTTTTTAAAACTGAATTTATTATAGAAACTACTGAAGACATTGTTTACTCAGAAGAATTTAGCCAACGATTGTTTTACTTAAATAATTGGAAATTAAACTAAACGCAACTCCTCAGATCGAAGACTCGTCCATTAAAAATTAAAATGTTGCAGGTTGGTTACTTTTCCAACAACAACATTAATATTTAAAAATAATTTGCGTATTTTCAAGAAATTTCAAGACAATGAAATATTAAGGAATGAATTTCTATAAGCAATTTGAAAGAGGAATAATATTATCTTGAAACAGCTTTCTGGCATTTTGTCAAAATGTTAATAATAACTGCTACCAATTTGGCTTTTCCTCCCTCAAAGTAATTTCAATCTTCTGGGAGTCTTCAAACTTCGTTCCAAGTTTTAAAAATATAAGAATATGAGATACAGTTATTACTCATATACAGAGTGTTTCAGGAGGAATCTGCCATACTACTCCAGCTCATTCCTCTCTATCAGAATAAAGAAAAAAATTTCCTTTAAATCTAGGTCCGGAGACGCTTCGATACATAAATAAAGATAGCTGAAGTTTTGGTAGCTTTCTCCATCAATTCACTTATTCAAAGCTCTCTACCATTCTGGTGGTGAATAAAATGTAGAAAAATCGAATAAAACCCATTACAAATTACGAATTGTAACTATCGTAATTATCAAGATATAAAACAAACTTTTAATTCCAATTTTGCAGTGAATTAACAAGGTTTTTTCAATTAACCAATATTTTTTCCAACTAAGCTTATAGAGAATTTTATTTGGGAATAAAATGTGAAATCATCCCATATCCTAAAATGTACCCAAAGTTCATAAATCTGGGTTCAACAGGACGAAAACATACAAGAATTGCAAGGTTGAAAGCAGCCCTGCAAAACCAGTGTTTTTCGTCCAATTAGCCCCAATTTTGTGAACTTTGTGTGTGCTTTTAGTTATTGGGTAATATTTTATTTTCAAAATTGATTTTTCTACAAAGGTTTCTTTGATTTCTTTTCACATATAACCAGGTTAATCAACTACAGACATATCTATTTTTAAAAATCTATTTTGCGTATTTTGGAATGTCGCTACCACCTTCTAACTTGTTTTATCCGATTTTACAGTTGATTTTGCAAAAAATTACTTGAATAGAGGCAATACAAATTTCTGAATAATAATTGGTTCGGAACTGCTAACTTACGCCATCTTTTTCTGAAAGAAAACGTTTCCGGACCTATGTTTAGAAGAAATTCTTTTCATTTATTACTTTTATCTAATTATTTTGATGAGAGGAATCAGCTAGAGTATGGTAGATTCCTCCTGAAACACCCACTGTGTTATCTACGCTTTAAAATCAATGTCATTGAATCTTTGGCTGGTGCATAGAGCGCCCCATAATTTCTTATATTAGAACAATTAAGGAATCCATAGAATGAAACAATCATTACTAACATAATCCCAAACAAATTTCAATTCGATAAACAAGACGTGAGTAATTTAAACTTTGCCAGCGTTCTTAATTTATTATTCCACAGCGGTTGCCGGTTGGTAAAGTTTTAATGTGATCCGCACCTAATGAGAGTATTGTGCATATTCTGTCAGACTCAATAAAACGTGAATAGTTCAAACTTTATTATATTAGCCAGTACAGTATTACAAAAGTTTCTGTAGTTATTTCCTACCGATAAAATGACTTTAGCCTAATTTATTATTGTAGCTGCCATTTGTTTATTTTTTATAAACAAAATAAGATGCAATACGATTTGGTTCCCTCCCTACAGCTAGCAAAATTACATCATGCAAATAAAAATAAAATTTATTGACCGAACGAAGTGCGGTCTCAGTTTTAACTTGACCGCTCTGTCGTCTGTCTATCTGTATGTATGTATGTTACACGATTACTGCAAAATGCCTTGACCGATTGCAATGAAATTTTGCACGAATCGTAAATCAGAGTACAGTAATCGGTCCATTATTTACGCAAAAACTGCTTTGGCAATGATTATTAAATTATAATTTCCACGTTTCAAATAACGATTCTAACAAAAAATATCTTATATCTAAAATAAGTCGAATGCTGTACCTTTATTCTAGTGTCTGATGGAACATACCGGTTTTTTCTGGGTTTTTTTTATGAAATATGATTTTAGTCATACTGCTACATTTCAACAGTTTACCAGGTACGGATTTGGACCGGTAAACAGCTGATTGCAGACTGGAGGAAACAGAATTGAGGAGAGTTTGCTAAAAGATCAATTCTTGATTTGCTCGATAAATATTGATTCAAAAACGAAACAGAAAATGTAACATAACAAGTCTTTTAATGTTCAATTATTATCTGTTCCAAAGTTGAGTAGATATCGATTAAATCAATCTATTCTGTGTGATCGTTTTGCAAACCCTTCCACATGTTATGCCCATCATTGGTTTCACAATTTTTATTTTGGTACAAATAAAAAATGTTTTGTTGTTCAATCTAATTTTTTATGTATAAAGAAAATTATCTTACTTAAACTCGTCCGAGAAGATGTTTACCGGGAACTATATGGGAGCTCGTATGGTAATCACCTATTTCCCGGACTTGTATCGTAATAAATACTATTTCAACTCACCATAATGGCAATGAAGTGCCTATAGTCGTAGGGTAATGGTCCATCCCCACGCAGGATGAAATTCTGGGTGCGCAGAAATATGTCGAGATATGTAATGTGATGTCCCATGACTTGTGTTACATGATCTAGCCTACTGTTTTGGAGAAAAGCGTCGATGAACAGAGAATGGGGCTGAAACATACAAAAGAACGTTTTTATGAAAAATATTGCCACAAAAATACAAGAATTTCTAATAAAAATAAGTTTCCTGAAAAAGCAAAAACAAATACCAAAATTTCCAATTGAAAATACTAATAGGTCGCGTGAAAAAGATATTCAAGGTGGAATAAAGAAATTTCATTATTTTAATAATAAAATAGTTTAGTTATTATAGAAGTATAGTGAGTGTACCACAGTGTAGGAATAGTACTATAACATTAACCGCTCTGGTTGCACAAATAACGTCCTACCATAATGATGGTTCATTAAATCATTATTATCCATTTATATCAAGCTGCTATGTGAAAGCATATGATTATACATACAGGCTACACAAGCGTATGATCTATAAATATTGAATGGTGGAGCACATAACTAGCATAAAATGTATAAATGTGGTACCATCACTCACGCACATGCTCCATCTTGTTATAACTCAACATAATCTAAAACAAGGCTTATATTGTCTGTATTTTATAACCCCAAAAGCTAATTTACTCTAACAGCATATGATATGATTTATTCACATTGTTAAATTTATATAGAATTATTCAACTAGTTTCTACACTATATTTCAACTTTTTGTTGTAATTTAACGACTTGCAGTCAGTTTTAAATTGTGAATATATAATAAATGTACTCACACTTGGCCCGAACGTTTTCGAGTTAATGAATCTCATCTTCAAGGCCTTGAAGGCCTTGAGTACATTTATTATATATTCACAATTTAAAACTGACTGCAAGTCGTTAAATTTACAACAAAAAGTTGATATTACCAACGCAGATCGTTATGGAACAAGAAATCCAAGAACTATATTTCATGCTCAGCTGATCTCAGAGATTGAAATTTTTAGTTGACTCTGTTGGCAGTATAGTAATCTAGTAGTCTGCTGGAATAGCAGACCACGTTTATACCAAATGGCCCACTTTTATACTGAATGATGTGATTGGTAGTAGTCTGGTATACAAGTGGAACGGATAATAAACCATCAGTATGTTTGTGCAACCGGGGGATAGTCTTGTGTATTTGAAAAAATTGAAGTCAAAATATAAATAATAATATTTCCTTAAAAATAATCGTTAAGGAATGTTTATATACGGTAGTCAACAGTTCAAGTGTTGGTTGTTGTTTGATATGTGATGGTTTTTCGATGTTATCAGCAATTTTAAAAGAAAAGGTTACACTTTTCATGATTGATTACCTCCACAGTCCACACCCACTGAAACATCTTTAATAAGTTTACCTCCACGCCCAATTTAATAAGTTTACTTTCAAGAGGTCTTGTATTGGCTGTCTTCAAAGTTTGTAATTCATCAATCATATTTCAATATTCGTGATATTAAGATATTATCTTATTTCACATCTCATCACTCAACCAAGAGTTGATTCTTAGCTTAATTCTAATCGTTTTTCATGAATCAGTTCACTACAAAATATACAGAAATGGTTTTAAGTTTGGCATTCTACAAACTCATTTATGCACTAATTGACCGAACGAATGAGGTCTCCGTTGTGCTTTTGTCTATCTGTCTGTAACGCATTAATGGCTATATGCGTGGACCAAATTCAATGAAGTGTTGCATGGATCTTCCTTTAAGGAATGCCCAGCGATGTATCCGTAAGGATTTTCGAAATTTGCTTGCATTTAAAGGATTTTTTTTTAAAGGAAAAAAGTAATGCTCTTGAGCCTTCTTCTATGGGAACATATGATTTTTTAAATAAGCTTCTCCATCATATGCAATTCCATCTACCATCCACTTCCATCTAACTACTAACTACATCTAACCACATCCACTAACCATCTACTTCCAAATTTCTAATGATTCAAAGAGCGAGAATCTGACTGCTTGCTCTTCTATCTATGGACACTAAATTTCCTGGTGTGCTTCTTCATTACAGTCTTTTTACGGAAGCTTGTATGTTAGTTTTTTCTGGGTGTTTTCTAGTAAATTAGCTGCCTGGCTCCGTTCCACAAGTAAAATAGACAATGCGAGCAGCCCAGCAGCATCTGAAACCGTGTGTAGAATGTAGCAGAGGCCTGGCTGGTTCCACTGCTGCTGCTCTAGGTGCTCCATCATGTTTTGTTCATCTGGCAATCGTCTTCTTTTAGATCTGTTCGGTTTCAGCCCTGGCAAAGGCAGAAGTCTCCCGCTGTCAGAATCTGTTTTAAGAGATTAAAGTTTCGGCAACAGATGGGGAATTTTGGCCGACAGTAGTTTTGGCTGTCTTTCAACAGCTGCTAAACAGCTGATTGTGCTGTACACTATTGGCTTCCTTCTACTCTCCATCCTATCATTCTCTTCTATTGGCTTCCGTGTGACGTAAATGACATTATTACTTTTTGAGCGAATTGTGTAATCGTTGGACTGTAGCAGTCAGGGCAACGTGGGAGTCAACAACAAACGCCAAATAAACTACATACACACACACGCGCACGCACGCGAAATTCATCTAGTGATCTAGTATAGTTTTAGAAACGTGAGTTATAGATCTATAATATAGAAAAAATTAAAATTCTATTCCAACAATTTTGGAAACTATTTTTCTACAAATAAACCCATTACAAGTTTGACATGCAAAATCAAGTACAATAGATTCCACTTCCTATATCTTATTCAATGTGCATAAATTAGCAGGTTACGTTTACAAAGTATGAATAAGACGACAGAATTGAGAAAAATGAGGTAAGGACAAGTGAAAAAGGTACAGTTTAAATTTTATAAAATAATAAAATAGAATGCCTTCAGCCGTTTTTACGGAAGCACTACAACAGTGCGAAATCGCTATCATACATAAAGTAAGTATCGATATTCAATATGAAAGTATTGCTTTTATCAAATTACAGTTTAAATAAAAAGAAGGCTATTTATCACCACGAAAAAATTGTGATCGTAAAAACTGTGAAACCAATTTTCATAGTGTGATGAGACTTTAAAATAGATAATCTACAACTGTAACACTGTATTTGTACTCCCTAAAAACATGAAAAGATGAGAATTCACTATATTTTTTAAAATCCAAAGTAGGTACTCAATCCTCAAACTACTGCTTGAACATCACAGATAAAATTCATCGCCAGTTTTTTATGTAGCTGTCAGTAGGCTACACACATTTGACCTCGATAAAACATTGCAGACAATATCAAGATCAACAGAAAGAAAAACAAGGTCAGTCAGTATTTTATAACAGTTTGATTACAGTTGGATATAATTAGTGTGAGTTTCATGTAATGGACGATACTATCTAGGAACTTTCATCATGTGTCTACCGCATTCACCAAACCATGATTTAAAAAAACTAAAAGAAAAATCACTACTAAATTTTTGATGAATTGATTGTATGTGAATTTTTAGTTGTACTTAGCCTTAGATTGATGCTCGTTGCCAGCACACAAACCTTTGGTTTTGCGGGCAACGCCGTTACGGTTATGTTTGAAAAATATATTTTATTTCATGTATTTATTAACATTAAGTACGGTATATTTTCCCTTATTTTTTCTACTGTTTTTGTTTGAAAATTTTTTGTATTATGGCAAATAAATAAATAAATTTGAGTTGAATCTCTTAAATGAAAGAAAGAAAAAACGCAAACAAGTTTGCGAACTCGGCGTGGCTGAATCATCACCCGAAGCATCCGAGGGCGGGCAAGAGAAGTTCTACTGTACCAATTTTTACTAAGCAACCAAGAAATCTTTTTGTTCTACCTTTTAAATAATTTAATATTAAATCTTGCTCCAATTTTCTTGGATTAATCTATTTGAGAGAATACGGGAAGGAATTCTTTACACTTCACACTGCATTAAGAATAAGCTATTAAAATAATCATCAGTTTTAATCAATTGTCTTATTATACAAAGTACAGAATATGTTATGATATTATGTGACCGAGTTACTAGGAATAATGTAGATTATTTCATGTCCTGTGATCTATGCATACATTCAATCAATACCACAACTGATCGACTGTCAACAACACATGGACAGCTAGATCTGTGGACAGTGTTGGTAGGCTTTAGCAGAAATAGCGTTGCAACTAAGTGCTAATTCGCATCAACCCTGACATACTTCGCTGAAAACATACAATTCGACTCACAGCGTGCAGTGGACCGGACTCGTCATAAAAGTGGATCGGTCAACAGTTACTCCTCCTCCTTCCCCCCCCCCGCACATTACTGCTCCCCAAACCAATGTGACAGGCAATGAGAATATTGTCCCCTAACCACCAGTCATAAAGGCATCATGTCACTTTTCACTGGGTCGCTGCATGCATTCATGGGCCTTGAATTACAAATAATCTACTAACATAAGTCTAGTAGATTTCTATTTCTATGTATATAGGGCTATATCATGGTGGAACGATGTATCATTCCACCATGGGGCTATATGTCAAAATCTTCCCATAAACTGAAAGGTATTGCAAATGAGAATCGTATAAGGCGGCCTACTAGGAACAATATTTGTATCCGCGAAAAACGAACTTAATTGTGTGTGAAAGCAGCAAAAGCACACAATAAAATTGGAAATGCGTCCAGTTAACGTACTTTTAAAAGTGATATAGTTGACGTACTATTACATGATAGTTACATATCATGATTTTGTTTTGACAGATCGGTTTATACCCAGTGCAGATTTGACGTCTAGTGAGATCGGATAATTATATAATAATTAGCCTAAGCTTAATTTATCGATTTGACAAAATTCAGTTGCTGTAATCTATAACTGCTGATGTGCAAAATTTCATAAATTTATTCAATACATAAAAGCTAATAATAAGCCCAATTTACTGATTTGTCAAAGTTCACAGGCAAAAATAATTCAGTGCTGATGTTGCATGTTGATCAGCAACACTGTCATATTTGTCCTTGAATGATTTTGTTTCCCATGGCTTTCATTTGTATTGGAAGGGTGAAAGTAAAAGAGTACGGTGAAAGAGCACCCACGAATCAATTTGAAGCCCTATAAATAATAGTGGAAGTGCAGCCATACAAACGAATGTTCGGTGTTGACAAAAGTTATTATTACTCCTGGCTGTTGTGATAACGATATTTCCATTGAGTATCAATATTGCATTTGAATTCAGGGGAAAATCTAGATTTTTCGGGAGGGGATAACAAGTGAGAAATATTGACTGCCAATTAAATTATTAAAAATTTCAAAATAGCACCTCAATATCTTCAATACCTGGTCAACCAACATTGTTAATAAATAATTTAAATAAATATAGAGCGTTAGCATACATTAATAATGAAATTATGAATAACAAAAATATTTAAATTGATTTCCAAAGGATAAGAGATAATACAACATAACGCAATCTTTGTTTCTGTTCAGAGTAGACCAACGTTGAAACGTATTAAATGAACAATTTAAAGTTTTTAAATCACTCTAAACAAAGTTACTAACAATTAGTAGAAGTATTCTGCAAGGGAATATAGTGTCTAAATTGTTTTTTAAAATTGATAAATTATGGATTTTTTCATATTTTCTCATTTTTTTCTGTAGCATTACTTCCTTTATAATTTTCCTTATACTCATTTCATCACCATTCATATCATAACCATAATCATCATCATCATTATAGTGTTGATACGATTTATTTTTCTTTGCTTTTTCACAAAAATCTTTGTAATTGCATTTTCGAAAGGAGACATAAGGGTTTTATTACCAGATGTCTCAACAATTAAGTATATACATAATTTAAAGTTTGAAATCAAGACTATTCAACTCTCCTAACAACAAGAAAAATAAAAAACACCCACAGCCTGGATAGATCGTCATAAGTATGCAATGAGTGTCAGTAACAAAAAACTTCAATAATGTTCAACAAAAAATAATAAACTTCAATATTTGGTTGGTTCAGATCTGAATCTCATGATCTATGAAATTCATAGAAGCAGAAGTTGATTCAAATTTCTTATTAAAAAACTGCCCTCCATGAACACGAGAAGAGAACTTATCAACAAAGGCAGGAAGAGTCCCAGTAGGAGTATACTGAAAGTATCAATGATGCTAGTCTCTATAGAACTTTATTATTGAAAACTAGGAAAAACTGGAATATTCGGTTGGTCCAGTGGGGCGAGCACTACCTGTAGTCCGGTTATGAGATTCGATTCTGACACTTGAAGAAAAATGAGGCCACAATACACAGCCTACATCCAGTACCGGCAAAGGAGGGGAGAATAATAATGAAGACCTGTCTGTCCTTAATGCTCTTGTCCTCCCCTTAAACGAGAATGTGGAGACGCGAAAAACATAAATAAATAAAAATATTTTTACCTGCCACCCGTTTATAGTCCAACCTACCCTTAATCCTGAATTTCTCCACACAAGTTTCAAAAGATAATAATCCACAATAAATTAGTCAACCGTCAAAAAAATATGGTTATATTCAGGTCTAGAAGATTCTAAGATTCAAGATCGCATCTGAAAACTAGCTGCGTTCCTTCGGGCTGATTTGCATAGATGCAGTGGGTTTGATTCTTGCATCATTCTGAAATAACGTCTCCAGTCTCCACGTTCCAAGCGTAGACAAATGGAATAAAACTGACAAGATGGGCATATTTGCATGTATTGCTACAATGAGATTCGACCAGCATAACTTACCCAGACAAAAACTGACAATTGTTCATGCATTGTAACGTTTGATAAGAGTACACCAGAAAGGTCGTTGTGATACGTGAAATAATGGCTCTGCTTTACAACAGTATAATTATAATTAGTGATATTTACGTGGTTTTGTTTCTCTGGCTGACGCTCATGACACTTCCTATCATTATTTTTGTCAACAATAAAAACCAGCAACACATTTTCAATGCCAAGCTACACCAACGTAGCCTATGAGGTCAGGCTGAGGCTGAGGTCTGCCATGCGAGGGGGAAGGGGTGCTATATTTCATAAATTCATATAACTAGTGATTTTATATAGTATTAGTTTTTTCAAATACAAGAAAATAGGATGGAATAAAAAATGTTGATATGGTGACAAATCAACAAGTGTGTGAGTATTTGATCAGACTGATTCAACCCAATTCGAATGTACAGTTACTTCGTGGTTCCATGGTTCTATCTTCACAAATTTAATCATTCAAACAATTCTTTGCGAGAACTGAAATCAAATCGACCTCAAATATGGGTTAAAAATCCAAGTTTCTGCTTTGAAAAAAATTGAAATAGTGTTTTGTACATTACAGAAAGCACAAAGAATTGAACATCTATTATTGAAAGGACAATTATTGAACAATATTAGGAAACAATTAATATCATTGAACAGATTTGATAACGGGTTGAAAACATGATAAAAATAATAGGGAGTTAATCATTAGTATTACTGAGAGGTGGAAATTTGGCAACGCTGTGGACGGAGGAATAAAACAACATAGGAACCGAACCGGTTCGGAGAAGTTGACACACGCACGCAACTAGACAAACACCAACTCTGTCTTTCTCTCTCCCAACCGCTTTTTCTGTATACTCATCTCCCTTCATCGCACACCCACAACTACAAAAATGTTTTTTGTCTCGGCAAGCAGAACAAAATGAAATCGTGAAGCCAGGGGATTCGAACTCGGTTTCTGTTACATCACTATCAGCTGATTCTGTGCTTGGTCTCTCGTGCTACAATCTTGATAACAAAACAGTTCAAAACGGAACTCTGATTATCTGTCAGAAAAAACCTTCAATTTTTCATGCAATCGTTTTATTTTAAATTTATTCTTTTGACTATCTGCACATGCGTAGAACAAACATTACATTGTGTGTATTAGCAGCAGCTCAATTGCCTAAAAGTTATGAAAACGTGAAGGGGTATACAAAACGTTCATATCACAGTCACTGTATATGATGGTCTACTTCTAATTGGATCACTGAAGGATCAAGAATAACATTTTTTGTTGAGTAGAACATTTAAAATAGCCTAACTATTCAATTTTTACTATTCTTGAAGTTATTTTTCATGGTGAAATTACTCAAATCATAGCTAAACACCACAAATGCCAAATTCAGTTGAACGTCAACGTTTTACGTCAGAAATCTCAACATGCTTCTCGAAAACGTACGCGTGAAAATCATTAAAGAATAGAATTCATTTTTTGTTCATAATATATGATTCATTCCCAGGTTTTGCTTTGTTTTGCATAAGAACTATTTTATCAGAACGAGATAATAAACACAACTAAATTCAAATTATTATTATTATGCCGTATTATTTTCGTAAATTATTTTGGATAAATGGTTGGCGAAAGAGATAAGGAAATAATTCTCATGACAGAGATGACATTTGGTTCATAAAAGGAAAGTAATAAGATAAAAATCGTCATTAAGTAATCAAGTCAAAAGTAATGAAACATCTTGAAAAACAATAGTAGAGATCTAGAGATCAACTTCTAAATCTGTTTTCGACCATTTATATAATGAGCTATGAAAAACTAATTATCGTTATTTCAGAGTAAAGTTGGGATTATGTAAGCCAAAAGTTAAACGAGCAAACACTGAAAAATGTTGGTACAAATCCAACAGCTCTTCTACCGAATTATTTCAGTCTATTATCAAGTTCAAGTTCTATTTTAACTCAGAAAACTATAAAGCAGGTGTACTTCTTTACCAACAGAGGAATAAACTGTATTCCCAGCCAGCCAAAAATAATTTTCCGACTCTCAGCTCATTTTGAAGCGCTTTCAGTAATCAAATACCAGTGAATCGATTATCTGAGATGACAATGGTACACCGATAACAAAAAACAGACATTTACATAGGAGCTTACTGCATCAGTCTTTGTCCAACGACCAAATCAATTGAATGAAAAACAAAAGATAATTATACAAAAATGTATCTTTTAAACTTTCCAAGGTACTAGTGGAAGAATTGGGACTGAATTGTATACAGTATTGGTTTCAAACAATATTATATACAGTATCTATTTCACAATATTGAACCTTAGCCCCATCGTGTTCCTAGATCCACCCCTGGATTTATTTTGTTCTACCTGCCTGAATGAAAGAAAAAGAGTCAATAGCCAATTCATACGGATTTTTTTAAAGAACTCTGAAAGAAGCAAAGAATAGAAGGAAGATTGACATCAGAAGAAGGAACATTGTCAACCAACTTTTCAAAATAGGATGAGTGTGAACAGCTTTTCAAAGCTATTGACGAGGAAACAAGAAACTCCATTAGTCATTAATTTTTTCAAATGCTGCCATGACCTAGTGATTTCGTTAATTTCAGACCAGCTCGATTTTTTCTCGTACCATGAAATTTGAGGTTTCTATAAACAATTCTAAGTCATCTTTCAAAATTGTAAATCTATATTAAGTTTATAGTTTGTGCTTTGATAATTAAATAGAAATACATCATTTCTATATTGGCCCCATTTCACTAATCATTCTATTATTTCATCATTCTCATGTACACGGTATTGTTCGCAACATCAACCCCTACACACAGTAGTTGGGTTTCTCAATGTTTACTTAAAGCCCCGTTTCCACTCAAACAATTTTTGTTGAAAGCATATTGTAAACTTGTTGCAAACAATTCTGCTGCGAGGCTGCGAGTGGAAACGCTCAACATTTTTGCAACAAGTTTTCAACAAGTGTGCAAGATGTTTTGCCGCAAAACTTGTTGCAAATCGATTCCTGGTGCAACTTTGCCTGAAACTTTTGCGCGCACACGCAAGGACAGCAAAATATTGACACGTTTGGCGGCGGATTGCAGGCGCTGAGCTTTCTTATCTTTTTTATCCAGTACCAAAGTGAAAAAAAACATGAAATTCAAGATATTTTAATTTTTTCAAATGCTATCATGACCTAGCAATTTCGTTAATTTCAGACCAGCTCCATTTTTCTTATACCATGAAATTTGAGGTTTCTATAAACGATTCTAATTTAAAAGCAGTATAAATTGATATTATAAGTTTGACGAAGTGAAATTCCATGTTATGAAAAAATTCAAATAGAAGTAGAATACAATAGCATTTAAAAAAAAACAAATATCCTAAATCTCATGTATTTAGTTTGTAGCGCAGAAAAAATGAGATGAATTACATATTGCAATTTTATATTAAAAATAAGAAATATGATAAGCACGCTACATAACTTTGCCTGTGAAAGGAATGCTCTCGATCTATTTTTAAAAGGTAAACAATAGCCCAGGGAGACGCCAGATAAATAAATTTGCATTCCAGGTGTCTGATGTTTGCTGATGACTTGAAGATCTACAGGAAGATAGTTTACCCATGTGATTCTGTTCTGTTGCAAGGTGCTTAGAGAAGATTAGATCAAATGATGGATGCAATAGGGAGAAAGTATAGTAGTGTAGAATCTAGAAAGTATTGCTTTTTATTCCAGTATCGATAATAATACTGTCTATTACTGTTTTTGAATTTTTCTATGCTATCAATTGTATACAATTTAATGAGAATAAATTGAGTTGAATTGATAAAATATTTTATGGAAATATATGTATGGCAGAGTTCTTTCAATCATGAACTGCAGTCATTATCATAGTTGCCAGACCTTGGCAACCAATAGCGGTTGCATCAACAAATCTCAATGAAAGTTGAATCTGTGTGCAAATATAATGATGACGACGGATGCAGGGAATCAAATTGCCACTGGTTTCATCTGGATCAGAACTAAGAAGAGTGAAACATTATATTATACTTATGAAGATCTGGTCTGATGCAGATCAGAATGGAAGCAACCGTCAGTTCATAATTTTCCAGGCATGGATTAATTCATTCCATAGTAATGTACCTTGAAATTTCATTCAATGGACTTAGATGCTCAACAGCAGGTTTTTTCAGGTTCCTATCTACTAGATGAAAATGGTAGGAATTTACTTTCTTTTAAAGAAAATCCCAATTCATCAATATAGACTATATCAATATAGACTATTAAAAGGCTATATTAAGACAATAAAAATAATTGGGTATTGATTTAGAAGAGGCTAAACTTCAAATTGATATATAACAAATAATGTAGTTGAACAAGATTAAATGAAACTTTCTGATCAAATATTTTCTATCTTTTCTGTAATTAAATAAATCTCATCCTTCAAGTTATGTAATTTGAAAACAATAAAATCAAACGTCTGAATGGAGCCAAATGAATCAAATTAATAGAAATCATATAAATGGTTTTATCAAACGGAAATTCGAGACATACATAATCACAATGAACTTTGACAACACTGTAAAGTGTATTCAATACAAAAAGTGATAAGAGAAATATTCATAAAAGTATCTGGTAGTAAATAGGTCTACTTATCTCCAGTTCAGTTGTCTATTCATGTTCAACAAAGTCGTAAACCCGGAAAAACTATCATGAATGTTTTAAGTTTAATCTCAAGCCTTAGGAGTCATTAGTACCATTATCGTGATTATTAAAAAACTTGAAGTTGCTGCGTATTTTTACGGTGGACGCGTTGATTAGGTGTGACTGAGGGCATTTTTCATATCAAAATCGCTAATGACTAACCACCAAGCGATTCCTCTTAAACGACACCAACCGGAAATTCAAAATTTCTAGAACATTCTTGAGATTACAGTAATAACATGTTTTATTGAGCAAAATCATGTAGTAAAAAATAAAGATGTAACTTACAAAACATGACTTTTTACTCGAATTTCAAACTATAGCACAGGCAATGAATGTTTAGTGTCGTTACAAATTAGGGGAAAGCTGAATTTTTGCAGAATGTTAGTATACATAGTACTTACTCAAAAAAACCAAAGTCCCGACCCCCAGCCCACTTGCAGTTTTGGGTATTTGTATTGTCCACAAGAAAGGTATCTTTTTTATTTCATGTTCGACACATGGTGTGGCTGTAATATCGGAAAACCTGGAAAATTACCAAAATTTTTGCTACATATAAAATTGTTTAGCTTGATTTAAAACGTGTTTTCAGCAGTTCTCTTACTGAGGGTATGAAAGAAAAAGATGATACCTACATGAGACAAATTTTGCGATTTATTCTTCAGTAGTTTACAAGTTATAACTGTTTATAATGATAAATCATCATTTTACAAAATAATGTAGTATAAGGGAAACCTATACTGCCCTTTCAAATAGAATTCCAAATTATCGGTCAAATGTGACATTTTACATATGAATTGAAATAGCCTCGAAGAGCTGAGAACATAAAGGTGGAGTGCATCAGATGTTAGCGAAGGGGTACCCCCCTCCTCACTAAATCACTAATCGAACAAATCATCATCTCTAATCGTCAGTATGCTGTTATACACATCTTTGGATTCATAAAAATAAGTTCTATAACTTCTATTTAACGCTATTTTCTGTAAAATGACATACAAAAATGTCCCCCTAAATAATGAAAAATCTAGTTGATAAAATTCTCTTTTGAAGATATTTCAATTTTTATAAAAGAAACTATCAGGTTTACCGGCAAAGTGAATAGCACATTTATTGCAGAACATTATATGACTGATATTATGGAAGAAGAATCAACTCTGTTCGATAGTTAGTTACAGAGATATCGAATTTCAAATAATTAGAAACATTTTCAACTTTGAGGGGGCTTGGGGGAAAAGTTGAGGGGGGATTTTTGGGGACTTTTCGGAAAATGTACTTTTAAACGTGTACTATTGATTGGCATATATAGTCTTGCTTGTTTGACAATAATTATTTATTGGATTGGGCTGGATAGCCAAGCGCCATGCAATAAACGGTGCTGTAGGGTTCGGCGACGCGGTGTCCGCTACTATTTCATCACTCACTATGACGCCAGAACTTGAACTATAGTAATCAATAGACACATCATTTTAAAGCTTATTAAATTATCTATAAGTTTTATAAGGGACGGCACAACCAATAACGCGATATTAAAAAAGATATGATCAGTTGAAGTTGATTTTTGTGGTTCGAGGTGACATTTTTTTCTATAAACTATATTTTTACTGAAAAACTGTGCTATCTACATAGAAAATGTATATGACATATTTTTTAGAGAATAGTTTTGAGTATTAAATGACATGAGATTCACAACGATACCTTAATTAGTTTCCGAGTTATAAGCCTTTAACTGAAGTACTGTTTTTGCAATGTTGATAGTGGGGTGGTGGGGGAAGCAAGCGGAGTGGGGGTCGGGACTTTGGTTTTTTTGAGTAAGTACTATGTATACTAACATTCTGCAAAAATTCAGCTTTCCCCTAATTTGTTACGACAATGGCCATTTTTTTGCATTCATTGCCGGGCTACTAACAAATGAGGCTCGGGTGACGAAACAAGTGATAAGAAAACTTCAGACTTCTTCCGGAATAACTTCAATTAGTGGTGGGCTACTGTGAAAAATAAAAACCTACAGAGGCTTGGATCAAATGATTGATGCAATAGGGAGAAAATATAGTAGTGTAGAATCTAGAAAGTATTGTAGTACAGTATTGAATACAGAAATCAAGAAAAAACTGTTCAACTCGATTGATAAGTATGCTATTACCGAATCTGTGACTTCTCTTATCCAAGAAAAACCCAGTTGAACACTTAAACTTAGGAAAGACCTTAGTGAAAAAGTTAAAAAATACGATCAGAAAACTGACCATCCTTTATTTCAAGTTTCAAGCTATCATTGTTGGATCATTTTCATAGTTTACTTCCAATAAATTTTGTTAAAATGATAAATTCATTATTACAGCAATAGCAATAAGAGATTCAATTCAATTTTTAAAAAGATTTACAATAACATGGCTGTTCCAATGTTATTGTTATTCGATGAAGTGCAATGCGACTAGTCACTTATTAATGAGTCGAATTATTATTATCATCAAGTTTACATTTTGATTTTATAGACTAAAGACAATGAAGAAGAAAAATTATTTGAACATGTGTCAAGATCAATAGGATAACACATCTGAACATAGAAATTTCAAGTGGAAATGAACACTAATATTAAAATAATGAATATATATCTTTGGGTCAAAGGTTGGACGGAATTATGACTTTGAAACAGAATATTCGAGCATTTATTCTATTATGTTTGTCTGAAAGATGAATTTCAAATCAAGGTCAAACCATGTAAACAAGAAACAAGTGGTAATTTTTTCCATTCTATCCAGGAAAAGAGAAGGAAATGTTAATAATAATGCTGGTGAGCAACAAATTGAGTCAACATTTTGTTTACCAAGATCAGTTCTCTTTCAATAGCATTTGTTAGGAGATAAAAACATTGCTCAACTTAATGTAAAATTGGTTGGTTTCATGGCTTTTGTCTCATTTATTTACTGTGTCCAATACCATTATTTATCTTATTTTTTTACAGTATTATTAAAAACATTATATTACTGCACATATTTATTCACAAAACTTGTGAAATGGTCACTCACTTGTAGACGCATCCGCAAACTCATTATATTTTCAATTTTCCATTATTTTGGGCTGTTGAGTGAAGGTTAAACATCAGCAACAAAAACAGGTTTGGATCTTGCCATCGATATCATTATAAGTATAAGAACACATTGATTAATGTGCTCTTTTTCTCGATGGATCTTGCCAACTTCCCATCATGATGTACTTACCTAAAATACTGATTAGTGATATCCATGAATTATTATTTCAATAATGATTGAAAAGCCTGTAACAACTAAATTATCTAGAATGTCTACATGCAATACAACCAGCGAACACATAAGACCAAGCAACTCATTAGTCTTATGTGTTCGCTGAATACAACATGCAAAATCTATTGTGTATGCATAATATTATGAACATAATAATATATCATCATTATAGTAATTTTATGTCTAAATACTGTACTAGCTAAACCTAAAACCTACTCTATTGATGCTTATTAAAAATTATGGCTATGAACTTTATAGCAATAACCACTGATACTAAAAGGTGGGCGTCGATAAAGTTACGGCATCTACCAATGTAGGAAACGAAAAAACCAAAGCAATAGAGGAAAATAGAGGAAACAATTTATGACAAACACAAAAATACGTAATTACTATGTTTTTCAGTCAGCTCATCTCGCTCCATTCTAGTGGAAGGGACCCACCCGACAATAAGTGAAAACAAAAACAGCAAATGAACAAAGAAAAAGAGAAATCTCTTTGCTCAAGCCACACTGACTATTATCTGGCCGCTCCTAACTCACTCATTCACTAAATGTGTTTTTGAGCGCCATTACTCTCAATTAAGATTGTCTCCAACTCTGCCCTGCCAGTCCCCAACCCCACACACTATCTTCGAATATCCAAACCCAGTGCTCCATTTCATCAACATATCCATCTCTGCCACAACATCATCCACTCATCTCTCGACCCCTTCACACACTGCACACTGCCCCCCCCCCCCCCCTGTCACTAGCAAACGGCAAACAACCGCTATTGCTGTAAACGTAAACACAAGAAAATAAAGTTAAAAATCTTGGATCGGATTCAAATTTTCAAGAATTTCAAGAGAGCCGAATTGAGTATATACCGGGTCAATACAATTTCATGAAACAAATCAACCAACACTATTCGGGAATAAAGGATAGATAATATACCTAATTGTGGAAAACATATTTTCATCTTAATTTTTTAAAACTGCTATTTCCGCATTGTAATGGTATTTTCTCAACTTGGAGTCAAGTATTACACAGTAGCTATAACACTCATGTTTCCCAAAATTACTAATTCAATTTAGTTAGTTCATGTGAAGGTTAATAGATAAAATGTTGACCTTAGTAGTCAAAATAAGGGCGAAAGAGCAATAATTATTCTTAATAATGAAACGTGCCACAGAACTGAATCTTCACTAAATTAGCATTCATGTAGCCCTTCACTTTTATCTCACGTCTCACAATTGTCAAACAAAATTACTTTAAATTATGAATTGCAGCAATTGAGAAAAAGAAACCTTGTATGTTGATTTATACAATCAACACACTTTATGTGAAGTTGAATAGTCTCAAAGAAATGATCAATTTCATCAGAATCATTAATACCGTACTCGTTGCTCCCAAACATATTGAAATGCATGGCTATATTTAGAGGGCTAAATGTTTATTTTTAAAAAATTACAATAGTTAAAAAATAAAAGTAATAAAGAAATCAATATCTGGTCACCTAAACAATTAATATACAGTAGGCCTATTTAAAAATAAGACACTACTACACTATTGGCATGGCAATGGGGGGGGGGGGGAACCAACCCGTATGTCAGCCCCAGGGAGGTGACAAAAAGCTGATTTAATAAAGCGGTAATTGTTATAATAGGCTAAATTTCAAAATTTGAAACAGATAATAGAAATAATGTTATTTGCTAGTCTAATATGGAATATAAATAACTGTTTACAGTGAGCCTATAGATAGGCAAGATGCTGGCGTTCGGGTGTTCTCCGGGGTGGACCCAAACCCTTAAAATGATTAATTTTGAGCAATAATACGGTATAAAATGAATATATTTGTGTTAGAATCGCTTACAATGCGGGGTTGAGGGGATAATTTCCTATTTTTTTCCCGAAGAGGACCCCTGGAACACACTCCTATAGAAAAGAGGATAAAAAATCCTCTAATTGATAAAAGTAGCAAGTTTTTTAACCATCTTCAATTTTAGGGATATTAATTGACTTTTGGAAAAAAATAACTGTTTACAGTGAGTCTATAGATAGGCAAGAAGCTGGCGTTCGGTTGTTCTCCGGGGTCGGACTCAAACAATTAATATAATTAATTTTGAGTGTTTATTAATTGAGTGTTTTATAATATTTAATATGATAATAACTGATTTTTTCTCTGAAGTGTCACAGGACCCCTCTCCAATACTTAGTTATGAACCACAGTTTGCTCAAGACCTACTAACTGACAATTTTTTTTCAATTTGAGAGGTTGTGTTTACTGAAGTCAAGAGTAGTATATAAAGCCTAGTCAGGTTCAGAGGTAATAGTATCCATGTTCAGGTGAGGGTTCAGCCTAGTGCATTCTGTTGAAAGATTCCTGGATTTTTTAATTTATTAGCCTGCCAGCATCCTGAAGAGTTTCGCCGTGTAAGTTTCTAAGACAACTTAAAATTACAATCTGGAGCTTGCTCCTCATCTGTTGATATGAAAATTATTAAAGTAAAATTAGAAACTCCAATGAAAAATACGCTTATAATGTGAAAAATCTCTTCAAAATAGACAAATGTTTCATTTTTGAACATAAAAAATACTTTTCCGTTGTGAGAGAAACAAAATAAGAATTAATCATTATGTAATAGTTCAGAGAGGCTTACAAGTTGAAATAACGCCATGGGACGCAGAAACAAACTTACATTTTTAAACAGTTATAATTTTGTTATATTTATTTTTATAAATTTACTGTCAATTAATATTACAATAATTTTTTAATACTATGATACAATTGTTATTTGTTTTAAAACGAACAAAATATAAACGTATTTCATTCTTGTTCAGCTCGAAATAGGTTGATTTTATTTTAATGTGTGTAATTTGTACTGATCCATTAGTAATTTCCAGGCAATATTAAATTACAAGAAATTATTATTTGAAAAATAAATAAAAACGTTCCACCTGTAATACTACAGGTTTAGTGGTATAAAATGTGATTTTCAGGCGATTATCTTTTCAACAATTTTTGAGGGAGTAACCATATCATGAATACGCTACTGTTGGAATGTAATATACAAATAATAATCAATTGAGTGAGAGGGCAAGGAAAAGCAAACAAACAGGAAAAAAATGATGAGGTGATATGAGGAGAGGAGAGCAATGAACTACATAGCATAATGATAAAAACAACAACAACTGTTGATCAGACAGTAGTCGATACACAAATGATGATGAGTCATCATCACAACACTACAGAATTGTTGAATCTCTCAATAGATCTTGATTGCTTGTAGTTCACAACACTGCCTTGAGTGAAAAATCTGTTTTTTTAGGAAGAGTATTCAATAGACAGAATTGTAATTGAAAAATTCATCACAACCTATTCGGCTATAAAACAAAAAGAATTTATAAAATAAAGAATAATGATTATTCCCCCTCTTTTTTGCTTGTCCTGGTTTCAAGACTCCATAAATTGAATTCATACTTTATTTTATTTAGTCTACTTCCAATAGCGTGATCAGTTTTTGTTTCCTTGCTGATGAAGCCCACATGAATTAGTGTCTTGTGCTTGGGTAATGAGGTGAATGATGTTGCTGTACAATGATGTTATGAATGGTGGACATAAAGTTTTAGGTGGGTGCCGAACCTCCAGGTAAATGGTAATGAGACAGATTATGTGCTATTTCTACCGTCACCCTTCCAAGAACAGCCCCAAGCGCTCGTGACTCAACCTCACGATGGTTCTGACACCACGCTCAGCGATCGGTCATCACTTTCCAATTAGTAGAAAGACAGAACCAAGTTTCGCATGAACGTTTATGATTAGATTAATATTCTTGTCATCCGAAAATAGACCAAGACGTGAGCGTCATTTGGTTGTTACGAGGCGAAGGCAGCCATCCATAAACTAAAAGTCTTTGTTTTCAACAGTTGGCACTATTTTTCATAGCTGCTGTGTTCTTGTTTGGCGGTTATTAAGTACGTTGTTTTTTAAGGAAGTGGAAAATGGGTGGGCCTATATTCAGGCTCAGGCTAGCCATGATTATTCTGCACGATATAGGCTAATATAAAGCCTAGCCCGAGTCTGTTTTGTGCTCGGGCCTCTCGCAGGCAAAGGCACGGCCAAGCTATCACATTATTCCTTGGCAGTAAACAGAGGTGGTGTGGTACCAACGTAAACAAGGTCAGACAATATAATCGGCAAGCTGATCACGTCAATACAGCACGACTTGCTAGATAGGTATAGCGTTGTTACCTGTGTACACATACTGATACCTTCAACAGTAGCTAGCTATTAGCTTTATAAGTTTATGACTAATAAGAACAGCTTGCCAAGTAGGCCTACTAAATTGTAAAAAGAAGTGCAGATTCAAATAATTATATGTCATGAATCTCGATAGCATTGGTTTTAGAACAATGTAATAATAGGGAGTTCTCTTAAATTATTTTATTATATTTCACTACTCAATCATCATTTCAGAAAGAATTTTTATTGCCATGAAAAAGTATTCCACTTGAATAAAATGTTGATATGTTCATTGTTCAGATACCAGAGAGCGCATACCTTTTATCTGATGATGGGGAACCAAGCCCACTACGAAATAATGTATTGCATACTGTTCACTGTATCATAAACACATTTTTGATAATAATATCATAGACCTACATTTTTGACTGCTGTCTGAATCCTAATTTTAATATTTCACTTTTTACAAGCCATTTTTTATTACTGCAGTAACACTCAGATGCGCAGATTCAAATAACGAATACCAAAGAAATTGCAAAAATATTGAGAAGGCGAGGTGAGGAATGAGGGGGGGGGATGGTAGCTATGCGAATTCTCAACGTAGGCACTGTATCATTAATTAAACCTGTAGAAACATGCTCGGTTTGCCACGAGTATGTTGTGACATACCTCTCAATAAAAATAAACTAAAAACAATAGACTTTCTTTGAAATGTATTTTTCATATTAGTACATGAATAACAAAGTACTATTCTAGGAATTGAGGAATTGCAACTTTTTGAAAAAAAAAACAAAAGAGCATTGCATTATTAATTATTGTAGGTTTATTTAAAAGAGGATTATTATTTGGCTACCTCAAAATTACGGCTTGTAGGTCAGCAAAATTCAGTCACCTTGATTGTCCATATTGCCATAGCATACTACATAAAGCCCATTTATGTGAAGAATAAACTCAACTACTGTACGTCTATTGTGAGGCAAGATATAATTTGCAATACGATTTGCAGCACCACTTGTGAATATTCAGAGTCAAACTCGAATGACTCATCCGTGTGTACTGTTTGAAGAATGGAGGAATTGACAAAAGAGACTGCATGAGACTTCACCGTGCACGCTCTCACGATGACTCAGAATCCGATAGAGAAGTAACAATAAGCCAATAAAAATCACAACGCTTCTGATCTATCTAACGGAACACTTCTGATCTAACCTAACCCCCATTTTGATAAGCATTAATTTCAAACTTTCTGCTAGTAAAGGATCTTCTCACGACTTTGCAAGGTTCATAAATTTACTGCACTAAATTTATAACACTTAATAAGTTTACCAAGGATCATATCACATTCAGCAGAAGACAAGTATAATAACTTTCAAAGGATCATGCGCTTAAGCATGGAAGAAACAATGCCAAGAGAATCTAAAAAGATTAAAATAACAAAAAATTATATTTTCTGGGATAAGGATACCATAACACTAAAGAATGCTTCACAACAAGCCTATGATAAATATATGCTTACAAACCAAATGACAGACAAAGAACAATACTTAGAAATGAAAAAAGCCTATGACCTGGATGTTAAAAATAAAAGACAAATGCAGTTAGCAGTGAAGATTCAACAGGCAGATAACAAAACTAAAATCTTATGGAGAACAATCAATGAAGAGAGAAACAAATACAAAAACGGTAAAAAAGAGAACCTATACATAAAAATACAAAATGAAAAAATTACCGATCCTTACCACGTTAGCAATGTCTTAAACGCAGGCTTCACTCAGCCAATTATGGAATTAAGTAGCCATGAAAATTTCCCCGAAAATCTGGAAGAGACAAATATTGCTCCGACATTCAACCATTTTGTTGCTATTACAGACAAGGAACTATGCCAGCTTCTGAGAAAATTAAAATCAAACAATTCTGCAGGTCATGACGAAATTACAGGGAAAATCTTTAAATACTGTGAAGAAGAAATTAGAAAACCACTCCTGCATATAGTCAATGCATCATTGGAACAAGCAGTCTTTCCATAAAGTCTAAAGATAGCTAAAATCTACCCAAAATATAAAGCAGGTGATAAAACTGACACAAAAAACTACAGGCCTATAGCAAATCTTCCAATCACATCAAAGATCATAGAAAGGGCAGCGTACAATCAATTAATAAATCATCTTGAAACAAATAAGTTGCTGTCAGTAAGCCAGCATGGATTTCGGAAGAATCACAGTACAACCACAGCAATTTCTGAACTTTGCAATGAAATATGCAAAATATGGGAGGAAAAAAAGTCAGCCTCTGGACTGTTTATTGATCTACAGAAGGCATTTGATACCCTTGACTGGAATATACTGAAGACAAAGCTGAAAAAAATGAAAATTCAAGGTAGGGCACTAATGTGGATAGAGGACTATCTCTCAAATAGAAAACAATATGTTGAATTAGACTTCCATGGACAGAGTACAATAACTACTTTTAGGTCATCACTCCGATCAGTCACAAGGGGAGTACCGCAGAGATCGATCCTGGGACCACTTCTCTTCCTTGTTTACATTAACGATTTCCCGGATGAACTACAAAAAAATAAGAAATGTATCTTGTTTGCCGATGATACTACCATACTATTTCCCACAAACAGAAGTATGAACAGGGAGAACATGGTTGACTCAACTCTTACAGAAGCTACCTCTATATATGCAATAGACTGAAATTGGCTATAAATAATAAGAAGACAGTGCATATAAACTTCACCCCAACAAACCAAATCCAAGAAGAACAATCGACTAATAGTATACCAACAGTAGATAGTGCTAAGTTCCTAGGTGTAATTATAGACAATCACTTATCCTGGAAGCAACATATAGAATACCTATGCAAGAAACTCTCTTCAGCAACATATGTCATCCGCAGAATCCGTAATATTACTAATGAGAAGACAGCACTGATTGCCTATCACTCTCTATTTATGTCACATCTAAGATATGGTATTGCCGCTTGGGGATCATCATCTCAGGGGAATCTGGAAAGAATACTAAGAATCCAAAAGAGGGCAGTGAGAATGATATTAAGAGCGAATTTTATAGAACACTGTAAACCCCTCTTCAAGCAAGCAAATATCCTCACGGTAATATCCATCTACATCCTTGAGTCTATCATCCTGGTAAAATCTCCAACCCTGCCTTAAGACGAAATCAACACAATTATGCTACAAGAAATATAAATGATATAAACCTCCCTCAACACAGATTACAAAAGTATAGTGACTCCCCAGCCTATTCGAGGGCATTCCTCTTTAACCTGCTCCCCAAATACATAAAATCAATTGAAAATATTAAGACCTTCATAAAAAGCCTGAAGCAGTATCTAATGGACAGACCATACTATAGTGTCACAGAATTTAATAAGGAGCACACATTTGAACATTTGAAATGACACACACATCTCACTATCCTGACGCGAACCCCACCGACGGGAAGAAAAATGGACGATTCCCCGGTCAGCAGACTGCGGAGAAGACATAAGAAGTAACAAGTAAGGAATTGGTAAATTCAAGCCCTTCAGCATCACAGCTCTAATGTTATAAATGTAAAAATAACTATGTTTTACTAAATTTTATTAATTAATTCTGAAGCATGTTACCAAAACAAAATTGTGCCACTATCTAAATAAATCTAGATTTTCTTCTATTAAGGGCAACCTATTCACCCATCAACGTGGCTGATTGAGTATACGGTAGCGGGCACGGAAGAGTGGTAACGGGAAGAAATTGAAAAGAGCCGAGCAGGCTATAACTGTATAATATATACTGTATGTATACTGAATATAGTAATGGCAACAGTTGAGAACTGAACTTGCCGCTAGCTATATTATACGTACGGCCCCACTGGCCGGCATAAGCGTAGCATACGATATAGATATAGTATTACCTCATGTCCCAAATAATGCTAGTTGCCTTTTCTACATCTACCAGCCACAACCAATGAACACTCTTTTCAAATACAGTACAAGCAAGCGGTCAAAACGAGCCTCAACTTTCATTTTTACACTTTCTAATGGACGACCATGCACGGAGTCAGAGTTACACTAGAGAAAAACAAAAATGAAAAGTATAGGAAAAAATCGTTACCAAAGGTAAGGTAACCGGCGAAATTTCAACACACCGATGAAATTGCATGACTTAAAATATGAGGGAAGTCACGCCAAACGAACAAAATGACGAAATGAACAGCGTTCGTTTTCCAAAACCACTAATGGATTTTTAGCGAACTATCACGACTATCCTATCTCTAGTGATATGAGTACGATTGAAGTAATCTACCTGACTACTATCAGGTACCGATCTGAAATTACAAAGCCCGAAAGAAGAAGTTTTAAAGCTGATACCTGTGCTTGGGTAATGAGTTGTGTGACGATTGATAAGTTGGATCTAAAGTTTTAGGTGGGTTCCGAACAACCGGGAATTGATTCTGAATGCTTTTAGAGCAGGCAGATGGATAGAGTGTTCAGATTAGCATTAGCGTTATTGTAATTTTGCCCAAATTCTTTAATTAAAGATGAGACCTGAGCAACTTCTAGTCAAGAAGTTGTATTTTAATGTCTCAGATTTGCTGAAAAAAAAAACCCCCCGGCTTTACTAGTGAAGTATTATTTGTGATTTTACCGTCTATTATTCGATAACCTGAAATTTCATTAAAATGGAATTCTTTACACGCTTTTAGTTTTTAGATAATGTAGCATCATCATACCACTTGTCATAAAATAGGTTCATCCAATCACTTTGAGATGAGTACACTTAGCATGTTTTATGGTCAAATGAGTATTAAATTATGAAGAGACGCCTACTAGCTACTTGCTATTACATCGTTCACAATTATCCACACTTTATCTTGCTGAAGAGGCTATCTAAAAGGCTTATTTTTGAAATTCATTACTTTTAACCATGGTATGATGGCATGAGAGATAAATACCGTATAGTACAAATGTAGCATGACACATCAGAAATGAATGAAAGGTCATATAAAATCTTTCGCACGGATTTGACACTGCTGAACCGTTGAGAAATACATGATGATTAGCAATTGATATTTGATACAGAAGTTTCTTTTAAAATAGAAATAAAGATGAAATCAGACAATGACAGGCAAAATAAAAATGATTAGGCCTACTCCTTCCTACCTCTTTGCTATGTGTAAGTTGTGAAAGTGAACTTACACAACTTTGTGTAAGTTGTTTACTTCTTTACTTCACTCAATTATCACAAAACTTGGTTCAAGGTCGAATGATAGAATTATTGAACGATAGGTGAACGAATTTGACTTTGACTGAGTGAGACCTTTCTAATCAAGTCTAAAAATCTAGAGAGGGCTTCAAAGTTAAAAAATCACAAAATTATTGGAGAAACAACTTTAATTAACTAAAGAACAATAGGGCTACATCCGTAATAAGACGTTCATGTCGGTAGCCGGCAATACGGTTCGAAATTTTCGAACACAATTGAAAATTAAGTCCATAATCGGCAAGTCTCGATTGAATAATAGTAATTAGTATCAATACATCAACTTCTTATGTGATTATTCGAGTACTAATAGGAAGAACTCAATAGAAAACTAATATAGCCTACAGTAATACTATCTCAGAAAATCTCAGCTCAATCAAATCTGCTTCACTGCTTTAGAAGCACCCAAATGCTCAATTACTACTGTACAGTTTTAAAGATTTCTATTTAATTCTCAAATAGTTAATCTCAACTGTAGTCTCAGAATACATTGAAGATGAATTTCACACATTAGTGATGGCGGTGATTTGCTTACCTCATGTCCAATTTGTCCCATATCTTCTGGAGTCACCGCTTCAGCAGCTTTTCCAGAGATTTCAACTTTTCCGTTGGCGATCGGAATTTTGAGGCCGGTATCGAGAAACACTTATCACAAACAGCAGACTTTGAAAACGTTTGTCGCTGATTACAACCAAACAGACAGTCGTCTAAAGAACAATCTACACTAGCACTCAAACTATCCAAATCTTCAGAATTATTGTGATAGGTTGCGGCTACTGAACAAAAATCCCTGTATCCAACTGAACTGTAACTTATTGTGCGAACACCGGCCGAATCGCACATTGAATTAAAGTCAACTTGGCTCGTCGGTTAGCAACAATTATCAGCTGTCTTTTTTGTACATGCCGTGCAATCAGTAATCCCTTGAAAATTTATCTCAACTGGCGATGTGCTCACTTCGAAATCTTAGCATTCACTTCACAAAAAACCGAAGACTAAAACTTGACAAACAGTCTATTGCAAAGTAGAAAAGAAAGAAGAAGAAAGTTCACTAGCACGTCCGTAGTGCGACGCCAACTAAAATCTAAGCTACGAAGTGAACAGGTCAAAGAGAACAGCACGACTGAACTCTGACGAACAAAGAACTGAGAAACGGCAGTGAATCAGATGTTCGAATCGATGAACAGAGAAAGTGGGGATCATGGTGGGGGAAGCGAAGCCAGCGCTCTCATTGGCTACAGCAGCAACCACACCACCACATTGCATCAGCTGATCGCCTAGTGCCTAGTCAAACAACTGAAACCGTTTTTGTTCAGAGTTCAGAACAGTAGTTGTAGCCGCTCTACATTTGAAGAAATAGGAAACATTTCAAGATCAAGAAATAGGAAACTTCATTATCATAACGTTAAGTTGATAGTCATAATACAAATACGTCATGATAAAATATTGTAGATGAATCATACGAAAGTTACTAGAAACAAAAAAAGAAAGGTTTCTAGAATCCTTGGAATCATACTAATGTCCGTCATTATCTCATCCCTCTTATCAGAGCCACAGTAGTTCTGTGGTTCCCAAAAAGTTGTTTAAAAATAGGTTCATCACCGCACCAAAACTTCACTACACCACTTATATTCCTACCCAAATTTAATCTAGTGATCTAGATTGACCAATTGACCATTTTTTTCGGAGGATGAAGCCCACATAGGTCTGAGACCTGTGCTTGGGTAATAAATTGGATGATTGTGATTGATGAGTTGGAACAACAGTTTTGGATGAGTTCCGAACCACCAGGAAGTGATTTTACAGCCGAGAAAAGTGTATTTTTTGCTGGCCAATCCAATCGATCACCCTTGGCTTAGGAGTTTCTCTGATTGAACAGATACCTGCTACGGCACTCTGCTATCACTTCCCATATTGGGGAGTAATTATATCAAATTCTCAAACACGAATCATGTTGCCCCCTTCCATTGTAATTTATAAAATATGGGATAGAAAAAATTGGTATAGGTAGAGAGGACTAAATTCCCTAATTTCGCCTTTCCGTGTGATTCATCGCACAGATTCATGCTTCATTCTCAAGTCTACTTACAGTGCACCATTTCAGCAACGATTTCTTTCCTGACCTCATTAAGTTATGATTCATATGACTCAATAGATCATAAACGATTTTTAAAATTATTGTAAGTTTGCAGCTATATTATTCATGGATTCTTGGATTCATGACTATGTTTGCCTAGTACCTTTCCAACATTGCAAATTTTCACGAATTATCATCAGAATCGCTTTCCAGTAGAGGTCTCACTCTGTGATACTTTTAACCATTGATCTCTTTTTTTAAGTGTTCTCAAACCTTTAGTCACCTGTACCCCGTATAAATTACATAACTTATACAACATAAATGGTTATAATTTCTCAACTCTACAACAAGCTACCGCAGTTTTAAAAGAGTCTTGAAAATAAAGAAATATTTAAAAAACAATTGAAAAAATATTCAGTTGATAAAGCTTTTTATAATCAACAAGAGTTCCTTTCACATTAAAAATAGCCTAACCTCAACTAATTGATATAGTAATTATGGTAACTAGTGTATTAAAGATTGTATAATTGTTGATCTGACTTGTCTTATACTCCTTAACTAGAGTCTCCACGACGTAATCTAAAGATAAATGAAATGTCACATAACATGGTAAAAATAATAATAATTATTATAATAAGAAGATCGGTGTGTCAACGGCGTGACACCATAGCTTGCGATAAGAAGCAGATCTATGTGTAAATTGTTAACGATAACAAATATGTTTTACTTAAAAATAGTGTAGAACAAGTTCATCTCCCCCACCAATGAAAATTATAACATATATTTGTAAAATCATAATTTTCTACCATTGAACTACACATTGAATTACACAATTAATTGTATTATTATTATTATTATTAGATTATTACTAGAAAAAGCCAGGCTTTGCTCTGAAGTTGAGGAAGTAATGGATGCTCGTAATAGTCTTTCTACTAACCTGAAATCTCCCTAAAACGCAATTGAAGTTTAATTATTATCAAATCATCATTCTCGAACACTTTCCCTTGATTGCGCATTCTCAATTTTAACTGGGCCAGAAAAATTAAATTAAATTCATTGTTTAGTCTACACTAGACACTACAGCTATTCATTGATTTTTTCACTTCTAGCATTATGTAATAAATTAATTTATCCCTCTATTTTTTAATATTGATTATTAATTATTATTGTTTACTAGAAAAATGAATGAATAGCAACCTGGATTTTCTAGTAGGCTATTTTTAGTGAATCGATTATTAGTTAAAATTATCCGCATTTCATTGTAATAAATGAGTTATTGAGATAAATCATTTCTGAAAAATCCCTTTTCAAGCCTCAACTATTGTAAAATGAGTTAAGTTTCAAATTACATTTATTAGATTCTCCAATTTTATTAATTTAAATGTATTTTAATTCAATCAACGTTATTTTATTAAGTGATGTTATATTATTGATTAATTTTTATTAAAATTTCCATAAAATCCCAGTTTATGCCCAAATGACTTGAATGAGTTGAATTAAAAATATTCATTATTGATAAAAAATCACTATTTAAATTTAATTAATTTATTAATTTGAATCAACTTTTTATTTTATTAGTGTTATTTTTTATTAAATTTTATCAATTTGAATGAACTTTACTTTTTAATTTCAAATCAATTAACTAACATTTTTAATTATTCACGTGAATTTTGTTCCAAGTAAATGTTTATTTATTTATATTGAAATCAGATAAAATTAGAGACGATTTTTTCTTATAGACGGAATTCAGGACCGATTATGAGAAAAAAATAGTTAGGAGATAAAATTGTTTAAATCCAATTCGCCTTTAAAAATAAAATATTCCTTAGAATTTGGATTTGTAAACAAAAAGCGTCACCTCTCCCAAATTTGAACCCAGGGCTACTTACTACATGATAGCACAGCACTGAACCAATGAGACTCAGTGGCGTAACTAGAGTCGACTTATGGGGGGGGTTTACCCCCCCCCCCCTTCAACCACTCTTACTCTCATCAAAAAATCTCAGAATATAGATATAATATATATTATACAATAACCATGTAGGGTAAAGGAACCAGAAGCTGACGACCCCCCCCCCCCCCACCCGCCCAGCTGACACATCTTCATATTTTTTCTTATTAAGGCCATAGTGGGTAGTTTTGAAATTCAAACCATTGAGAATTAAACTGGTATTTTGTGCATAAACTGGTACCATTGAATCATGTGCTAGGCATCATTTTTGACGGGGAAAAATACTTTGAGTATAAGCTGTCAGACAAGAATCCTTTATTTCTAGGTGGAATTCTTTAGGAAATATGGAAGTAAGAGTGTTTGAAAATCTCAAAGTACTGTCAAAATAATCATTATTTAAAATTAACTAATGCTTAGAATGCTAGAGCTTGATTATACCCTGAGTTCACCTATTAGGGGATGATTTTCATATTTTATGTTAATTGGGGGATGTCAATGTATTAAGTATATTTTCAACACATACACAAGTAGCTGACATGGTATGTCAGCCACTAGGGACCATGTCTGAATTTTTTTTAAATTATTGTTGATATCTTATGTTTTATATGTATGATTACCATTTGATATATATGAAATCAAATTAGCTCATTCCTTACCTGATACATATATCAGCTACTGGAGGTGACAAAAATAGGGGTGTCAGCTATTGGTATAGATGTCAAGTGATTTTAAAATCAAATCAAAATTAAATTTGTATCGAAATTTATTCCAATTGCAATTAGCCATGAAAATGACTTGAATGAATTTTTTTCAAATTCAAATACTTTATTCACTTGAATAAAAATATTAAAAACATATAATACCGTACAATAAAATTTTTAAGTGTATTCCTCATTAGGCTATAGCCTGTGTGGAGGAATGGTTTGTCTCTCAACATTAGAAATTATACAGTAAATAAGAAAAGACAATAACAATATATTATAAAATAGAACAAAAATACTGCTGCTATGAACTAATGACAGTTATATATACTATGCAAAAATATAATTATGAAGAAAAAATGGATAAAAAAGATATATTCTGAAAATGTTTGTATTAATCCAGACAATAGTTCCAAAGTTAATAGATAATATTCATGAATTTATTTAGTAAGGAGGTGTCAGCTACAAGTTCCTTCAAATTAAATAAATAACCTTTCTAATTTTTACTTTTTCCAATTGTTTTTTAACATTTTTTTAAAATTTCTTCCAAGCAATGGGGGGGGGTTACGACCCCCAAAACCCCCCCCCCCTCGTTACGCCTATGATGAGACTATGGCTGATTCATGAAATGAGACGCAATTAGAAATATTTCAAAAACAATTGGTTGAACACTGCTAGAGTAAGTGAAATCAGCGTTTTAATTTAGCGTAATCACTTGTGCTAAAATTCTATTATTTTATCAAATGCTTGCAGTTTCTGCGAAATTCGCAAGACAAACTCACAAAGAATTAATACATTAATTCATTACAACTAAAAACAATATTATTGTTTTTGAACATTAATTTCAATTTTAATTTTTTGCTGTGCAATTGGGATCTCGGGAAACAGTGCTGTTGTAGTATAGCAAAATGAATTTCTAGTAGTGAAAAGCTGAATGTAGTTACTCACTTTGACGCTAGATGGTGCAATCACTTTTCCAGTTTGTAAAACTGATTTGGCCAAAACATTTGATAAATACTTCAAATAATTATTGCATTATTATTAACTAAATCAATAATTGTTTTGCAACAAATATTTTTAACATTTTTGGCCGCGTGCTCAATTCATTTTAAGTTTAGATTAGTTGGTTGTTTGCATGTTATCACTGTACTGTGGGTATGCTTCACTTCTTTTATCAAGTGTGCGATGAAAACCATTCGGTTAAAAAAAATATAAAGAGATTACCCTAACATTGGCAGGCTCAACAAGAAAAAAATCAATTTCTTTATAAATAGTATTTGTACAGCATTATGTATTGCTTTACAATTCTTTTCTTTTTTCCAATAAACTATACTCAATTCAGACTGATGAATCAATTGGTATTTTCCTCACAGGTCACAGTCATTTTTATAGCGAATAAGATCTCTCAATATTCTTTCCAAACACAATTAATTGAATAAATGGAAGTAAAGAAATATAATAGCATTTTTCATGAGAGTTGCATTTTTCATGAGAGTTGCATATTTCATGAGCTGTTTTCCTGAGAAGAGAATAAATTACTGCATCACTGTTTCGCCATTTCAGTACGGTAGTCAAGATAATTGGTTCATCAACTTGTTTTTAGGGCTATTCTGTTGGAACTTCTGCAGTCAATTTTATTCAAGCATGTGACGATAAATTTGCTCAATTATGAGAAAAATGTACAATTTAGCCTACAAATATTTTTTGCAAATTCAATTACTTTTAAAAATCTGATGAGTTATAAGTTATCAATCTAATATTAAAAGTGACACTGTATTTCACTTTTAAATAATGTTTTACTCACATATATTGGAGATGCTTCAGGAATGCATTTAACTTCTGAAAAGAAGCTTCGTCAGCCTGCTGCCAGGGGTCATGCTTTGTTGAGGTTAGGATGAGCAGCCATTATGTAGTTAAAAATTGCGTTTGATTTAAATTGTATTTGGTCATTGAGTACGTTGATTCTATCTTGTTTATGGTGTTTGAATATTTCATATTGCTCCAGTGTATTTAGTTTGTGGCTTTTTGGAATGTGTGTAGAATTTCTAAGTCAGTTTGGATGTTATTGTGTGAGTGTCCAGTGTTGATCAAGTGATCTGCATATTGTAAGTGGTCTGCACTTGTGTAAGTTATCGTACATGTAAATTACATTAATGGCAAACTAATTAGGAAAAAAAATACGAAATAAAAAAACTTGATCAAGATTCATGTAGCAAGGCACAAACATTAATAATTAAAATATATTCCTAAAAAATATGGCTTTTTCAAATATATTTTTAAGAATATAGGCTAACCAAGGAAATATGCCAATGTAATGGGAATGGTGATGTGATGATGGCAAATATTATTTATAAAATTTAATTACAATTCGATAAAAATTTGCCAATAAGTAACAATTAGTGTAAATTAGTTTTAGAACTTTCAGGGGTATATTAAAACAACAAGATTGTTCAATTTAATGCGGATTTTTTCCAAAAAATAAAATTTAAAATATATATTTTTTTAATTATTATAAGATACTGTACTTTGATAATTTGATCAAATAGCAACTTTTATTGATATCGTTTAACTGAATTTTTCACCAATCTGAGCTTGAAGAAGGAAGATCAAGGATCAAATATTCGATTCAATATTACGATATCTACATAAAATGCAAAGACAGTAGATTTGCTTTCTATTAATAACTGAAAAAAGTGAATGATACGAATCAAAATTTAAATAATACTTGAGCCTATATTTGATTAAATCCTTTATAACAAAGGTTTCTGATTAAGTATTCAAGGAAAAACTTCTGCACTTGATTTAATGTATTTGGTAAACGCTATTGCATAGTAATAATAATAATATTATTATTATTATTTCTTCATTGCGGATGATGCCCACATGAGTCTGAAGACTTGTGCGTGGGTAAAGAGGTGAATGGGCGAATAATGAGAAGCATCCATGGCTAAATGAAATTCGAACCCAAGGTTGCAGGAAACAAAGCCAGCCAGAGCCTTATCTTATCACAGACAAGCGCTCCAGCCAACTGCGCTACCAGAGCCGCCAATAATAATAACAATAATGATAATAGTAATAATGATAAAAATGATTTCGATGATTAAGAAAATTGAACATTGGGATTGGAGGCACGTTACATCTAAAAATTTATTTCAGTTCACCGCCATAGCCATAATTATTATCTAAGTATTCTCTTGAGAGTGAAGAATCGAATAATAATGTTGGGAAAGTTTTTCTGCGCTCAAGCCCCTCGGCCTACGTAACACAAGAGCTCTCTCCCACAAATGATTAAATAAATTTTGCAGACTTTAATTAAGAATAGCAGTGCCGTTAGCCTACTTGGAAAGTTCAACTTCACTGAAGTTAAGGAATTAAGAACGTCCTTGATCGGAGCGTAGTTTGAATTAAAAATTAGTGGAGAATGATGAATTAAAGAAGTTAGTAATTTATTTAGAATGCTCAGAGGGTCAGAGGATTTGGAACTAATGAACTTTGAAGCTTCTTTGGTGCATTTATCAAACTGTCCAACTTTAATTACCTTAATATGAATTTCTTTTATGCAAGCTCAGCAAATTTATTATTACAAAACATCTACGAGCATTCGTTCCTTGCAGCTGAAGAAGCAAAACTTTACCGTATAAATTACATTTCATAATCCCACTTTGTACTAAATTAATGATTGTTCATGCTACTAGAAAGATCTGCAGATGAAAACTTGGAGAAAAGGTAGGCTGGGTCGATGATATAAATTATTCAGAACGCTTGCTACTAATGTTGCATTTAGAGCAAATTCAAGTGTTCTTGAATACCGTCCAAAAAAAACAAAAATAACTTAATTTACTAATAACCACTTCCAAGCATAGTTGATCAAGTTTTCTTATTATAGAGTATATATAACATTAAGTTATTTTGAAATATCTTATAATTTTATATTTACCTCATTTCCTTATTATTAAATACTGACTTTTCAATAACTTAAATTTTTCTGATAAGATGCATAATTGCACATTGTTATTTGAATAAACTATTTATTAATGAATATCTACTATTAATTGTTGATTAACTTATGTTAGTTGTTAGTTTATGAAGCTTTTTTGAAAAATTCATGTTAGCTTATGTAGCATCCATGAAAAATTTTGACCAATGTTATTGCATTATTTACAAATGAATCAGAATTTGTTAGATATGAGCTATGACAAATGAATTTAGTAGAGGACGAGGTTGAAAAAAGAATACGAAGACTCTGGTTAGTATGAACTATGAAGAATGCATTCACTCATTTAGTCATTTTTATCAAGAATCATAAGGTTCAATTATGTGTGATAGCACTTTGAATTGATGTGACACAGTGTAGATGTCAAGTTTATCCTTTGATGCCCTATGTCAAAATGAACTATCTTATCACGACTGTAACTCATTTTTATGCTTCTCAAGAATGAGGCATATTACAATAATTTTCATTCAACATTCCCGTAAGATACAATATGAAATGCAACAAAATTAATTAGAATGGATAAGCAATAAATAGCCTACTAACTTGAAGAAAAAATATCAAGTTGCCAAATTTCCCACGATAAAAAATCAATATTGGAAATGACAATGTCAAAGCTCAAAGGTCATGCGAAATTATTATTTGGAATGAAAACGCACGATCCAATTTTTCTTTATCAATTTAAAGACTTCAATAGGTGTGCTATTAAAGACTTGAATGGAAAGTGATATTTTAGTCTGAATAAAATAAGTGAGAGTTGGGCCCTCCGCCGGCCAAAGCGTCGTTGCCAAAATTTTGATATTAACAAATCTATAATTTAATAAGTGGTCTATATGTAAAAATGCATATCCGATATTTTCAGTCCTGACAAGAAAATAATAGAGTTGAAAATTCAAGAGAAAATGCAACTTTTCTCTTAATACAAAAGTCGTTCTTAGAATCAAAAGTATAAAAAATCGCGGAAAAGCAAGTTTTTCCTGACTATCACTCGACTCTTGGGATGTACTTAAAAGGGTAGAATTCTTATCAAAATAAAGGGGAGGTTTTACCTAACCGACATTTCCTTCAAAATTAATAGTAATGTTCGTCAATGTCGAGACAATTGGGCCAGCAAACGAGCAAATATCGAATTTATGGCAAGCTAGAAACTGTTTTGTTTCAAGAGATAGGCCTACGTGGGTGATGTCAGGATGTAAGTTGTTCTGAAGTATTGAAAATCATTTTTCCAATTATCAAAAGTGATAATTTAAGGATACCTGAGTCGTTTTAGAAATCTAAACCCTATTTGCATGAATTTTTCAATAATTGACATTCACAGATTCAAATTGCTTTCACTTCATTACAAATACTAATGTTATTGCTTATTACGTTTGTCATTGGAATAATGAATAAATACATTAAAACTCAATATCTACATCATGATTATTTCAGAAAATAACATAAATTTTAAACTTAATAAAAAAAACAAACAATAGTTGTTTTGGTTTGTAAATGTAAAGTAACATAATTTTTCTAATAACACGGCTTTTCATGACATGAGAATAAGGTTTTACTATGTTTCAGCAAATAATAATATTGTTGTATATTTTCCATCTCTTACCTATTTATTAAATTGCGAAAATATTCTGCAGCTTATTAATGCAAGTTAATTTATGACATAAGGTGGCAGTTGAATAAGTAAATTTATTGAGTTTAAACGTTTATGTGCCAAGAATAAAATATTCGGTGCGATAGGATCAATTTTAACACAACATCTTAAGATCTTAAAAACTTGACACGGATTATAATGATTTTCTTGGCTACTTGCTGCTTAAAAAGCTCTATAATAACAAATTCGACACCCACACGCGAACTGACGTGTGATTACGGCCCTCACCTCAGAAAAAGGCCAATGTAAAATTGATGATAATTCTACGGCTGCACGCTGCCACTAACTATACTAGTTGCGTTACCCGATTTCAAACTTGCAAAGCCACTGGGAGCGAACCAGCGAACACATGAGACCAAGATTGGTCTTATGGGTTCGTTGGAGCGAACAGTAGGAAGTTTCGAAAAAATAGGTGATCACAGAATTATTTCACTTGTGAATGAAACTTGATGAGCCAATGTTCCAAAATAACACTACTGTTCAAATAATAGATAAAAGATGGTGGGAACTAATAATATATTTATGTCCAAATTATGATTTTTCCAAATCTGGTATTTATGGGTGTAAATGGCCAACCATCCATGATAAATGGTGTGCAGGCATACCATGTTCAGAAGACTTTCTAAATATGGAACAAATTATATGCAATTTGGCATTTTATTACCATTTAACTCTACTCAAACTCAATACAAACAGTAGGAGAAAAATTGTAAAATTCTCTTGTATGAAACACAAAGAAAATTCCAACTATACGACTATTAACTAAAGGCCGGTTTTATGCACCGGGTTTCCTGTCACGCGAGAATAAACGCGTGACAACATAAAAAATATATATTTACTAAGGTGAATAAATACGATTACAATTTAAAAAACCCAAATATTCAAAATTTCGACAAAATTCGATTTCGGTTGATACGGATTAGCGGCAGCCTAGATCACTTTTGGTCTGGTGTCGGGCTTGACACCGCACCGAAAACGCACGTTTGCATAAAAAATGGGACTAACAAGTTCCCATTCAGTTTCAATACATTTGAGCCATTCCGCCGCAGTATTTAAGTCACGCGTTTAATTACCTGTCGCTTGATCTTTAAAGTGTTCAACCTCAAAAAACGCGTCTGAAACGCGCGGCATGCATAAAACGTGACACTCAACAGTAATTAAATTGCCGAGTTTATTGTCGCGCGACAGGAAACGCGGTGCCTAAAACCGGCCGGCTTGAAATTCTTTGGCAAGTTGGAATGGTTGGATTTAAAAAATAAGTCCAGAACTTTAAAAATCTACGAAGTCTCCGATTGCAGTTGCAAACATTTTATTTCATCATCCAAATCAAAATAGAGTAGCAAATCTTGTATTAAAGTTCGTAGAATTCAGAAATGAAAAGGTTATCATTCTCTTTGTTATAAGTTATTACTACCGTATTCAAGCGACCTTGTTAATAATGCGTGAAGCAAACAAAAATATTTTTCAATTGAAACTGTTAGTTGAAAACTACTCGTGTAAATAAATTCCTTATCTTCAAAAATGCGAATTAATAAGTTAGCACAACCATTGGTGAGGAACATTACAATTATTGATCTTATTATTTTATGATGAAAGCTCAACTGGGTATTCTGTAACGTTTTTACAAATATATGATACAAATCCTATCTAACTTTCTAATATTATGCAAAACCTTTGGAAATTTCATCATACTTTCCGGTTTCGTCGGTGAATAGTGCAAAATGAATGGGATAGATCAAACAAAAGGGACCAAAAGAGGAGAAAGGCATGTCAAAAGGAAACAAAGCCAGTAGAAAGGGAAGCATTGAACAGGGATAGTGATCAACACAGAAAAAAATGCTTTTTCGTAGGTTACAGTCGTAAAGAGCACTACGGCACTGAAATGAACACGAGGGATCCCATCAAATAACGTAGGCGCGGAGTGATGAGAAAAATTATAAGAGAGAAATGGAAAGGTTAATCCACATTGAATATTGCCAGTTAATATTCGGTACACGATCAGAAATTGGAATATTAATACCGTACCGGTACTCACAAATTTGCTACAAGTGGGCTTGTACATTCCTTTTTTTCTTCTTTTCCTCCATACCTAAAACAATAGAAAAACAAATATTACAAATTCGGAACAAATAAATACCATACCAGAATTCTAGAATACAGCAATGAAATAAAGTACCGCAATGAAACAATTTTTGTTCTGCTCCAACAATCAAACAAGAACAGAGTTTCCACTTCATGTCTTCTATTATTTTTTTTTTAATTTCATAAACTAGGGTACCATTTATACCATTATAAATAAACCATAGACCATTGTTTACAAGTAGCCTACAAAATGTTTCCATATTTATTAGTAGATATTTAGTAGGCTGTCTACAATGTTCATTTTGCTCAGCTATGTTTTAAATCCGTGATCTGGTTCCTGTTTTTGAACCAGATGGTCACCTATTTGATTCCCGGTTAGATCTCTTTATCTCTAGTATTTCTACATTCTATAGTCCACCTTTATAAAGAAACACTCCTCATTGAAAAAAATGAAACTTAAAAGATTTCTCTCCGCATAGTTTCATAGTCGATTTTCAAAAATAGAATACCGTAAAATTTTGTTTACAAAACAAATACCGTACTACTAACATTGTAGATGAGGAAATCAATAATTAAGCTAACAGAAAAGTAAACTGAAAATTCCTTTTGGCCGCCATTTTGGAAAGTATGAAATTTTACAAATTGCACTAAAATTTGAAATTATTGTGAGTTATCTGAATTTAAATATCTGTACCAAATTTCAGGGCAATATTTTGATTCATCCATGAGGTGCAATCGATTGCTTGGCATTGGGGCAGGAGGCCTGCAATGAACTGACAAGGTCGCCTTATGTTGGCTAATATCAGTAAACCTTCTTGAATGTTCTGCTGGAAGCAATTATAAGTTCTACAAAATAGTATTAAAAAAATGTATGAATATAAAAATCAATTAGTAACAGATGTTTACCTAGAATAAGATTTTTTTTGTTATTTCACTTTATTGTAAGATACGACTCCTCCTCACACACAGACCTGTGTCTAGGTGAGGAGAATATTCTTTTAACATGAGCTCATGTTTATACGTTGTATGTTTTTGAAGAAGAAGAATAGATATTGATTGATTGAATTTCGGTCAAATATAAAATAGCACATGAAGTAAACCGAAGGGGGATTGACATTTCTTTAATATGGAATTTTTAACTGACATTCTTCCGCAATGATATACTTTGTTTTTTATGTTCTATGTAGAATACAAAAATGGTGCTGGAATTGAAATTTTTGGACACCCTGGCTCTGTACTCACACAAGCTTATACCACAAACTAACCATTCAGTCTTGAATGGTTGATCTTTGCTTATACATATAGGATATACAAGCTTATACATAGGATATTGTACTATATAATGAACTAAATCTAATGAGCAGGTCTGTAGTGGAAGTAGACTATTTCACTAAGTCGTACATGTCTTTATATACCTTTCTATTGAATCTGTGCTATTCAGGGTCCATACCGACCAATCAATAGCGAAGTTATTACTTGAAAATTGAAGGGTCGTTATCAACAATGATTACCAATCGAGTGACGACGGCAGCTGACTCGCAAAACTCGTTAAAATTTTAACGAGAGACTGAAATCGGTTTGATTCATTGGAAAGAGCTTTCAACTAACCAAATGAAAATAGCGGAAATGATAGAATCAGAGGAAACAGTCTGTTGATAGGAACGGGCTGGGCTGATGGTGGGGGGGGGGGGGGCGGGGCGGAGAGGGGGGTGGTCAGGCGTCAGGGCACCCTCTCGGTGCACGTGATAGCAGCGGTCAAATTCAAATAACGAATTGCCAGTGACGGAAATTAAAATTCCAATTTGTATTCAGTTCTCATCGACAGAATTCATGTCGTAACCTCAAAGTTTAATTTGCATTCAACAGCAGAATGTTATTTACCTAGGTTAAATGATTGATCGAGCTCAATCCCCACACAACTTCAGAAATAAAGCAATTATACCTGTTGAATTATTCACTATTTTGCACTTTGAAATTGAAGCAACAGTGAGTGCATTACCATCTTTGAATTGGTCTTTCAATGCGCTTAATTTATGGTTTTATTTACACTTTACAGTAGTAATAAATAATAAGCGTATGGCTTTTACTGGCGGAGAGACCCTTACGGGTAGTTCTACCTCGCCGTTTGAGTCACGTTACAAAGAACACGTTGGACCTACAATTTTAGGTGGGTTCCGAACCACTGAGCACTTCTTTACAGTACTTCTATACTTTACAAAGGTGAACAAAATTAGATTATCCATGAAAATTTATAATTCATAATATCACAAGGGTTTGGCGAGAGGACCTATAGCTATCACATGACATTATCTGCTTTATTATCAATTACTCGGTGGTTCGGAACACATCTAAAACCTAAGTCCACCCAACATTCATAACATTATTGTATCATCACTCACCTCAAAACCCAAGTACAATGTCACAATACTCATGTGGGGCTCCATCAACAAAAAATAAATAAAACACAATAAAATAATACAGATAATAAAATACAAAACTAATACATTTTGTATGATTTTTCTCTTGGTTTGTTGGGAAAACACAGAAATGAATAAAAAACAAATCACTTAAATTGTGTTTGATTTTTTATCTTGTTATGGGAAGATAACATATACGGTACAAAATAAATACATGTTCAGATGTTCTTAGTAGTTGATGAGCAGAAATTAATACTCAGGCTTATCGCTTATGTACTTAGCATCTACATAAATAAGAAGCCTATAAAAGAAGCCCAACTAGTGTCGTCATCACTATTCCACATGTTGACCCTCATCATAGTAAGCAGTTGAAGGTAGGCCTACAGCAAAACCTCTGAAGGAGATCTTCGTTGGAAATCTATGCCAATTAGCATTAAAAACAAAAGTGCTAAAGTAGCCTACTTTCTAAATTGTATTTAAAATTAATTTTAACAGACTGCTTATTGCTTATTACTAATTTACTATTCCCAAAATTGTATGTGTTTGAAAATGAGTTGTGAGACTTCAACAACATTCCTTTCCCCTGTGGGTGATTGGTTCCATGTTTCACGGCAAATCCAGAAATTTTTTCGGGGCAGGGATACCACCTGAAAAAGGTACTTATCTCAGTGGAATACATAATGCTTATTTTCAGTGTCAATTGAGAATTTTGGGGAGTGATTTAGTACCAAGCCCCCCCCCCTCTCCACTACAATGGATTCGTCCCTGTTTTACATATTCAGAAATGTTGCATTATTTCATTCTGATGTTAATTAGTCCAGTCAATAAAGGAATTTCACCTTACATCAAATGCGGGAACGTTTTTTATTTTTTGATGTTGTTTGGGACCATTAGGTAGTAATTAATCCAAGTTTCCGTCATCCCCCCCTCCTTGCTTCGTCCGCCATCTTGGAAAAACTGTCAGAAATCGGCACTTTTTTCAGTTTTCGGCCTCTAGCTCATTCCCAGTTCATTTTTTTGAAGATATGTCTCAGTAAGAAAATGTAGATTACTAAATTTCCAACAAATTTGATGCAGTAGTTTTTTTTGTAGGTCGAAGCGTATTCGAGCTATGAGAAGGCGAAAAAGGTCGAAAATTGGAGGTTCCAAAAAATTTTCACTTTTGCTCCACTTACCATCGCAAAAACAGGGGGAGGACTTGATCTCAGCAAAAAGTTTATAGGATGAAAGTTGTAGAGAATCTAATTTTCTTTAAAATCATGTATTGAATAAAATTTGACAAGCAATGGGTAGGAGTGGGGGTAAATTTAAGAAAACTAGAAGAAATGAGTTTTTTTGTGATTCAGCCCTGGGGCGCTTTGTTGATGAAAGTTTTACTTTATTACAACCATTTTCGAGCACAGCAGTGCATCTAAATAATATTTGAACCATATTTTGTATAAATGTAACCACATACATGCATTTATAATATAATTAGGCTAATATATATTTTTTGAAACTTTATTGTAAATAGGTAACAAAATATATTTCATCAATAAATTGTTTAATGAATAAATATATTTTTAATTTATTATGTTATAGTTTCATGTATAGCTACAATATTTTACAGATACACATAGGAATTTTATTAGGATAAATACAGAAGTTGCTAACAGTGATAAAATAACACCAAATAATTTCAAAAGCTGTGAAATGAAAATGACAGGGTTGCCGACCCAGGTCACATTCTTTTTCTTCCTCAATACAATGTGAGCATGTGAGGCGAGGGTGACAGCATAACGGGACATTTAGCTGAGTGCCACCTGCAAGCCTCAATGAAATAGGGTGAGACTGAGAAGGGAAGGAGGGGTAGAAGGGAGCCGCTAAGGAGTGGCAAAGGGCTTGGTTCATAAAAGAAAGAAGAGATTCTTCTTCTTTGTTTCTCTCTTCTCTCTCTTCTTTGTTTCATGGCTTGGTTTCTTATGCCTGGCCCCTCAGTTGATGTTCGTAGCTCCAGTGTTCACATCGAGTTTATTTAACGTGCTTAGAAAGAGTTTTTCTGTGAAGTGAGTTGTAGTGGTGAATGATGGCTTCTTCATCCCAAACACCGGACAGTGAGTGCTTCATATGCGGGAAGAGTTTGGAGGAAGGAGTTGTGATAACTGTGAAGAAGAAAGGAGTTCAGACTCTATTAAGTGCAAGTGTTCGAAGGCAGCGAGACGACCACAGCCAGATTTTGAAGAATAGAGACGAAATTAAAGTCCACAATGCCTGCTCGAAAAATTACACCGATCCAAGACGGATAGACGTTGCTCTACGCTCAGAATCCCCTACACCTGGACCATCTTCAAAGCTAAGGTCAGTAAGTGATTCGTTTAATTTCAAGGACCATTGCTTTCTATGTGCTGAAAAAATTGAAGAAG
Source organism: Conomelus anceps (assembly GCA_948455865.1). NCBI lineage: Eukaryota > Metazoa > Arthropoda > Insecta > Hemiptera > Delphacidae > Conomelus > Conomelus anceps. The sequence continues at coordinate 74,808,209 of OX418216.1, read as the reverse complement.
ATTACATGAAAAAACAAAAAAAGCTCCCATTGATTTCTCGAAATCCAGTTCGCTTGGTGGAGAAGATGGAAGTAAGGGACAACGTGTTGCAAGCAGCTCGGGCACGAGGAGATGAGTGGGCTCAAAAAATAATCAATCGTGTTCCCCCAGACTTGGACCTAATTGCTGCTGACGGTCAGTACCACGATGCATGTCTAAAAAAGCTGTACCAACCACCGAGAGCTACAGGGGGGGCGAGAGGATCCAGAACACACCCCAAAGTTGAAGAAGCAATGGAATGTGTTTATGCTTTTCTGGAGAGGAACAAAGAAGAATGCCAATTCTCATTTGGTGAATTGATGGGGGCCCTTAAGAAAGGATGTGAACTTGATCGGAGAACAGTAAAATCCCATTTGCTGAGAAAATATGAGGATGACATCATGTTTGTTGAAACACACAATAAATCGACCGTCTGTTTCAAAAATACAGGTTATAGAATATTGAATGACACTTGGTACACCAATATAAATTCGAATCCTGATGAAGAAAGAATGAGAGTGGTGAAAGCAGCTGCAGATATAATTACAGAGGACATTCGCTCCCGTGTGTACAATACCACTGACTATCCACCCCCTGATCAATTTTTGAACAGTGTTGAGTCAGACATTCCACCAACGTTATTGACAATGGTCCAAAAAATTGTGTTGAAAAACAAAAAAGGAGATTTGGATAAATGGAAGAGGATCAGTACTGCCATTTCCCATGCAATCATTGCTGCTGCACGTCCTCGGTCGTTCCTCTCCTCCCTTCTTACGGGATTGAGTGTATTCCTGTACCGAAAGTTTGGATCCAAACTTCTAATTGACATGATGTCATCTCTTGGATTTGCTTCCAGTCACTATGAGGCACAGCTGCTTGAGGCATCAACTATGACTCAACCTCAACCATCCCTTCTCAAACCAAATGCTCTCGGTTTTTGTCAGCTGGTTTTTGACAATGCTGACTTTAATGTCAATACAATAGACGGCCACGGGACATTCCATGCGATGGGTGGAATCATATGTGTGACTCCATATGATGCAGCAGGGGAAAGAGACAACATTATGCATTCTGCGAGGATGAATGCCCCCCAGTTGGTAGCATGTGCTGGTTCGATTGAGCTTCAAAGATTTGTGAAGAACCCACAAGGTGGCTTGAAAACAGTTGTAATCAAGGATCTTGATTGCCTGCCCTTGGCTCCTACTGAAGTCATATCTCAGTCTGCTGCAGATATCCTGTGGCTTCATGGGAAGTCAACTGGTAGACATTTGCCAGGATGGAATGGTTACATGGAGAATGCCACAGCAAAAAAAGAATTTCAGCAATCTAAAATAATATATCTGCCATTTATCAATGCAACTCCAACCCATGAAGACACTGTCTATACATCCTTGATCAAGGCTCGCCGAGAATGCGATAGTGTCAAACAAAAAACCTGCTTTGTGACATTCGACCAGCCACTATATATGAAGGCACAGGAAATTCTCCACAACAGCACACATCCACTATTGGAAGATGTCATTGCAAGACTTGGGGGCTTCCACTTGCTCATGTCATTCTTGGGAGCTATTGGCACAATTATGAGCGGCAGTGGAATCTTTGAGCTATTTGCCATGATCTATGCCGAAAACAGCATTGATAAAATGATGCATGGTCATGCCTATTCTCGAGCTGTGAGGGCTCATTTATTGACACATCAGACATTGGCCAAACTGATTCTGGGTACAATTGAATTTACCAATGATGAAACAACTGTTGTCAACAGGCTACTTACAGATGTGGACCAGTCCAGGGTTCTGGAAGCAGATGACTTAGAAGAAATCAAATCTGTGAAGCAGCGATTTATGACAGCTGTCCACAATTTTCAAAGCAGAGGTCCAACAGCTCAGCTCTGGGTTCAGTACTATAACATGGTGACTCTTGTCAAGCAATTTATCCAAGCAGAGAGGATGGGAAACTTTCAACTCCACTTGGATACTATCAAAAAGATGGTACCATTTTTCCATGCTGCTGGACATTGGCCTTATGCAAAAAGTGCGCATTTGTATCTTCAAGAAATGTCCTCTTTGGAAGACAGAATGAATCCAACTGAGTTCCAAAAATTCACAAAAGAAGGCTATTTTACAATCCGAAGGTCAAACAAATTTTGGTCAGGCATTTGGACTGACATGACTATTGAGCAGAAACTCATGAAAGATATGAAAGTTGGAGGAGGCTTGACTAGTGGAAGGGGAATGACGGATAGTACATTGTTGAAGTGGACTCTTGGAATGACTTCTCTTCAGGATATAGCTCAACAAATGGAGCAGTACACTGAAGTTACAGGATTGTCTTCAGAACAACATGTGGAGCTGAGGCCCAGCAGGATCACGCGGGATGAACAAGATGTGCAACGGCTGCTTGATTGGTTTGAAAAACACCCCCCTTTCCCTGAAGCAGCGGAAATTATGAGCATCAGCTCTGGTGTAGTTGGAAGTGAGCAAGTGAACTGCTACAAGGCTCAGCAAATTGGTATAGCTGGACTCTCAAGAATAGTAGGAACAACCTTCGGTGAAGTGTCCTTCAAAAAGAAGAACAAAGTGATATCGTTAGCAGCTGACAAGAACATCTTGAAAGTTGGAGAGAAGAAGATTGCTGTGGACCCACTCACACTCTATCACAGAATGTGCATAGCAAAAACAACACAGGATGACCTTAAGGAATACCTCTCTTATGAGCTTGCACCGTACCCTATGGCATTGTTCAACGAGGATGGCATGCGCAAGGGTACAAAATCTTCTCTATATACAGCGTTCACACCCCTGCCCATTGATTTCGTGCTCCCCTCAAATCACCACACTGTCATTGATGGTGGGCATCTGCTCCACAAAGTTGTGTGGAATCGAAATTCGAATTTTGGGGAAATTTGTGCCGATTACATCAAGTACATCCACCAGCATTATGGGACAGAGGTGATGGTCATCTTCGATGGGTACCCGGACAACCTTCTGACAAGTACAAAGAATGCTGAAAGAGCAAGAAGACGCAAGCTGAACGCCTCAGCAGATGAAGCGACAGTGAACACAACTCCTCAAGACAAATTTCTATCCAATGAGAGCAATAAAAAACGATTTGTTGCCCTTCTCAGAACAACACTTGATGCATCCAACGTCATGAACAAGCAAGCTGAGGAGGATGCTGACGTGCTGATTGTTACCACTGCTAAATCAATGGCTTCTTCATACGATGCTGTAATTATTGTGGGGGAAGACATCGATTTATTAGTCATCCTCAGTGGAACAGCAAATACGATGGAAAACATATATTTTAAAAAACCAGGAAGAGGCAATTCACCTGATGTCATGTACTCAACCTCATCATTCATACATGACTTCGCCAAGAACCTGCTGCTCATCCACGCTATCAGTGGGTGTGACACAACGTCAAGCATTTATGGGTTTGGAAAAACAAAATTTTGTTCCCTGTTCCGGAGGAATCCAATATTGTTGGAGATAGGTGATGTCTTCATGGACCCAGAAGCCACATTAGAGGACATCTCCAAAGCAGGAGAGCAAATATTGGTCATCCTCTATGGTGGGGAAATCGACCAATCACTTTCTGAACTAAGACACACAAAATTTGTTGCCACTATGACAAACTTGAACCTAGAAAAGCTGCCCCCAACCTCTGATGCAGCACGATACCACTCCTTGAGGGTATACCACCAAGTGATGGTCTGGATGAGCAGGAAGAAAGACCCGATCATCTTTGGCTGGACAAAAGGAAGCAGGGGCTTGATTCCAACTACAACAACCAGAGATGCTGCTCCTCATACACTGCTGAAGACGGTATCATGCAGGTGTGTCACCGGCTGTTCCGCAGCATGTGGATGCAGAAAAGCCGGTCTGCATTGCTCCACTTTCTGCAAGTTCTGCTCCGGCGGTAAGTCCTGCAACAACCATCCCTTGATAGTTGCTGACGAGGAAGAGGAAAACATTGACGACCTGTCCATACCATTCAATGAAGATCCTGCAGAAGAAGAGTCAGCCCTCCTGACTCCTCTTGCAAAACGTCCCCGGTTACTGTAACATTATTTCATTCCCATTCTTTTTTATAGTTTTTATTTTGGTGCTTTTTTCTTATTAGTGTGTTCATTATTTAATATGTGAATAATTAATACATGAAACGCATTGTATTGTCATCTATATTTTGTAAATATACACCAACTTTTTTTAATGAATAGTAACGAATTTGTTCTCTCCCATCTATTATACTATATACTATTCTATATTCTATTCATATTCTGGAATATGAAATTTGAAACTCACCTTTCACTATTTTTTGGATAAATCCCGCCGGAAGCTGTAATCGGACAGTTGGTGAATATTCTCCTCTCAGCACCAAATAAGAATTATTATCTCTTATTGGATTGAACCGTGGTTTGACTGTTGTACTTGGAGGTACAATCTTACATGATTCAATTCAAAAAGAGACAATTATTCTGTGAAATTGAAGTATTCAATCTCAGAGATCTGCATCCGGACGAATTAGGAAATCGAGCATTATAACACTTGCTAATTATAAACTCTCCTCAATTCATCCGAAAACAAATCTATACCTACTACAGAAGAATACTTCAATTACTGAAATTATAATATAATTTTTTAAGCTCCTCTCGACAAAGGTCAAATAGGTTGCAGAATAATAAAATTGATGAAAAATCCTTTGACATAGGTCGAGGATTACAGTAATAATTATCCAGATTCGTCTCAACAAAGGTAGAGAAGGAAGAGCAGGATATAATTGACGAAGTCCTTCAACAAAGGTCAAGGAGCAAAATGTAATTTAATGATTCATAGCTGAAATAATTAAGCTCTTGGAATTCCTGAAATAAGTCAAACAAGTGTTTTTTATAAATGCATAGTTTATTATATATGCGTGTATGTGGTTACATTTATACAAAATATGGTTCAAATATTATTTAGATGCACTGCTGTGCTCAAAAATGGTTGTAATAAAGTAATACTTTCATCAACAAAGCGCCCCAGGGCTGAATCACAAAAAACTCATTTCTTCTAGTTTTCTTAAATTTACCCCCACTCCTACCCATTGCTCGTCAAATTTTATTCAATACATGATTTTAAAGGAAATTAAATTCTCTACAACTTTCATCCTATAAACTTTTTGCTGAGATCAAGTCTTCCCCCTGTTTTTGCGATGGTAAATGGAGCAAAAGTGAAAATTTTTTGGAACCTCCAATTTTCGACCTTTTTCGCCTTCTCATAGCTCGAATACGCTTCAACCTACAAAAAAAACTACTGCATCAAATTTGTTGGAAATTTAGTAATCTACATTTTCTTACTGAGACATATCTTCAAAAAAATGAACTGGGAATGAGCTAGAGGCCGAAAACTGAAAAAAGTGCCGATTTCTGACAGTTTTTCCAAGATGGCGGACGAAGCAAGGAGGGGGGGGGATGACGGAAACTTGGATTAATTACTACCTAATGGTCCCAAACAACATCAAAAAATAAAAAACGTTCCCGCATTTGATGTAAGGTGAACCCCCTTTTTGAGCCTCTATTGACTGGACTAAATGTCCATCTTGTTGGAATGTGTTGCTTTTTAGCAAACACACAGATGACTTTAACACAGTCATCATATTGTCACGACAAGATTGATTTATGCTGGACCGGGTAGACAAGGTACTAAATTTAATCAACGTCTGCAGTGGATGTTGTAGGATTCCACTCTGGGATAAGATGAAAAGCTTCTAGGATAAGATGTACCTTCTTTGGGTCACACTTAACAGAAGGAGATGTGTTGTTTCAACACTCACTTTATGGTTACACAGATCACTGATAAGAAAGCGACTCAGCATTGTGTGGGCTAGACAGACAAAAAGCACAGTTTCATGTATCGAGGGTATGCAAATACTTTTTAAACAAACATTGAATGAGATACAACATGTACAGACTAGACTAGTGAATACTAGGCTATTATGAAAAGTCTTTTTTATGACGTATGATGATGATGATGATGATGATGATGATGATGATGATGATGATGAGGATGACGATGATGATTATGGACAGTCCCATTGAACTTCAAGAAGACAAACTTTCATAAGTTGGAAACATTTATTTTCATAACAAGATGGGTTCGTTGTCCCCATTGTTAATCAAGATTTACGATAACTTCAATAGTTTCAGAATTATTGAATTTAATTTACGTCCGGAATTTTTATTGTGATATAATATATCTTTCATAAACAATTTGAAGATGAAAAATTTAATATATAAAATTTGGCACAGCTCCAGAGGGAGCTTCTAATTATGAGATTTACACAAGGTGAACTGCAATTTTATTTTGTCTTCACATCAGTTAACAAAATCTTTCAAGAGTATCTATCTACCTTTTAAAAATTGTGTAGGATCCCTAAATTGGAGACATGAGCCTGCAATAAATGTCAAGTAATACTGTATGCCACGCTGAAAAATGTAAATGTAGTGTAATCTGAAAAATATATGAAAATTCAATACTTGTAGTTTCAGGTGAATGATAAAGTTTCACGATATAAACCGAGCAAGGATGTAATTTAAAACAGAAGATACAAATTTTCTATATTCTTAGAAATTATATTGTTATGGAATGCTAGGAAGAAGAAAGAAGTAATTACTACTGTGTAAATATTGTCTTCCGGTTGGTGATAGGCTCCCCAAGTTCAACCCTCGCTATGCGGTTCATCTAGACACATCTAGAATGTTTCTTATCTGTTTACTTTTGAATTTTATAGAATAGTATCGGAAAATGGAACGTTCGACTGTTTACTGGAACGTCAAAAATTTATATAAAGCAGAAGCTCTCATAACTGACTGACTAGTTGTGATTCGAACGTTAATGTGATAAAGTGGCAGAGTGACAGTTTCCGTTCCGCTCATACAAACCGTATTACCAGTGAGCGCTAATACATACTGTGTAATATGAAAGTTTAATGTGTTAAGTGATAAACACAGTATATTGTGACAGATTGTTATTCAGGTTTCTTCAACAGTTTATACATATACAGTGACTTGTAAGTGCTTCGTAGTCCTTCAACTGTTATGTTTTAGACGCTTCTTCTTGAATTGTTGAACAATTTATTGAACAGTTATTATTTAATATTTTATCGGCCTTTTAACAGTTAGTGATTGATTTTTGCACAGTAATATTGCATATTCTTTATTAGCTGAACATTATCGATCTATCTGTTTCTGATTGATTTATTTTGTGTGATATAACTGCTGATTAGTGCGAGTTATCAGTAATTATTTTGTGTTAATAAAGTGCGAGTGTTAATTTGAAGTGTTGACATCATTATTTTAGAGATAGAACCCATAACAATATAATTTCATAAGCATTAATAATATCAGAATTCCTGGATAAGAATTTAATTATTTACTTTGAGCTTTTCAAATATAGCAGGTATCCTAATTTAAATGAATTCATTATATAATATTAATACTATACTACAAATTTCGGTACAATACATTCCTGGACAACAATTCTTATTGTATACTTTTAATCTATGTTCCAGTTTTTCAAATGCAGTAGGTAAGTACACTAGAAAAAATGTTGATCAAATTTGAAGAATATATCCTACACGCTACAACCCAATAAAACTTAATACAGTAATTACAGGCATCAAGAGGAGTACACTAAATTGTTTCCCCACAAAATACCGACAGTATGAAAGACATATTTGTTTTACATGGAAAAGTTGATCCAACAAAAAGTTGACTTTAGTAGCGACGTGTCTGAAAATGAGTTCATTACAGTTTATGGCATCCAGTGTTATGGGCAGAAGGCAAAGAAGGTGGTGGAGGAATGGGCAATGAAATGTAAATACGAAAGACAACTTTTGCTTTGCTCCAAGTTTGAGGGTGATAGCTGACGTGACTCGTGAACGGCTGGCGTGTATAATGGATTTTTATGTGGCCTGTAACAATTTGATAGGGCAATAATGATAAAGAATGGAAAATATTAGGGCCACAAGAAAGTCAAACCACTAAAAATACCTCTCAACCATCCACAATATTATTCTACGTTTCCGCATTATTTATACATCAACTATGTCAGCTATCACCTTGAACACGCATGTACAACATTATGGGTCTAAGACTTCGGATAGTTTGTTTTTCAATCAATCCTCGAATTAAATCCTAATTTAGCTTTACAAAGAAAATATTGAATAATAATAACTTTATTACAGCCCGAGAATGACTGTTACACAATTGTGTAATTTATTATCCAGTTTGTACAGTTATGTTCAAATGAGGGGAGGAGGTGAAAAACTGAAGATGGTACATATTGCATAATTTATGATAATAATAGCCTAATTTCAATTGCAATTAATACATATAAAAGTACTGTTACGGGTTCTAATAGCTAAAATATGGCTGGCAACACTAAAGTTCACACTTGCACTTTATTTACACAAATTATTCTATTTACACAAATTAATTGCAAGTTCAATTAATGAAATAAAAACAGATCATCAAATGACAAGCTAATACTTATTTTCAGTAATTATTTACAAGAATTGATAAATAAGTAATTACAGGCTAATCAATAATAAAATAAACAAGAGTCCAATAAACTGTACAATAATGCAGAAAGAAATTATAAAAAGAGCAACTAATCACTTACAAAAACACAGTCCAATTTGTTATTTGACAGTCCCAAATAATATCACTTAACACAACGCCTTTAAACTATTAGTAAGCTGCACAAACAGTAAACACTTGTCTCTGCACTTGACACTGGAATCGAGCAATGTTTATTCCACTGGCATTGGATTGTCTCTCTCCCAAGATCTTTAATACAATCTGTCACACGCAGGTTTGAGAACTAACTCACTGGTTCATGTGGACTCCTTTATATAGCTGTTGTAGTTGTATAACTCCAAGAATTGGAGCTCACCAGACACTTCGAGAATCTTCAAGAAGAATGTACTAGACCTCGATTGTTCTAGAAGTCTGAAGAAATCATGAGAAGTCTCGAGAAATCAATTGAGTGAGAGAGTTGCAGACTTGAATAATAAGAGAGACAAAGACATGTGAAAAGAGAACGCAAGAGAGCAAGAGAATGCATATTGCGTTTCAAGTCACGTACGATCATGAATGGAATGATCTATGTAGAATAACGTAGTTCTATGTGCGTAAATAACTGCTTTGCTTGCTTTTGTAATAGTACTTTTTATTGAGCTGAAGTAAATCAATATAAATATTGTTACAGGTTCTATCCCTTAAATAATGTTGGCAACACTTGAAAGTAACACTCGCACTTTATTTATACAAGTCACTCACAAAAGATACTAATAAATAATTATTGCAAAAGAAAATCAATAAAGAAACAAACCATTCAATAACGTTCAACTAATAGAGAATATTTCTATAACAAGATTATCCCTGTACAAAACTATGTTCCATAAGTTCCGATATCAATGGGCTGATAAATAAGAAGTGTCTAATAAACTGTTAATAAACTCAATAATAAACTAAGCACTTACAAAGACAATGTCTGTCATGGCTATTATCAATCACATTTGATTGGAATCAAAACTGTGTATTCTGCCATGGAAGACTATCTACTGTCAAAGGATTACTACATAAACTTATCACGAGCCCTGCTGAATTGAAACGGACTTCCTGCTGACATTCTCAGCCGCTTTTATAAGTTTGTTTCTTCTAGAAATCTCCATTCCAGAGAGTTTCCGATTTAGATATTTCTATCAAAACAGAAAAGCATTGTTTCGGAGAAGCTCGAAAATTCCAGATGTCTATTTGACATATGAGAGTGAAAGAGATGGAGAGAGAACTGAGATGAAGATAGAAAAACAACAAGTGCCCGTTATCAATGTATCCGGAAGTACTGTTGACATGATGCAGTGTGGGAGAAAACGCTCTCCTTTCCCTTAGTTTCCTAACAATATTTTTCAAAATTTAATGGGCATCAGATAAAATAAGAATAACTAACTGCATTGTTATATTTCAACTACTGTATTAAAAGATGTAACAGAGATTAATCCAGATAGTTTACAGAAAATCTAGGAACTCAGGTCAACCACGACTTTGGGTCATATTATTAGAAATATTATTTAAACACGCATGATTAAAATGGTTATGGTTGCTATTATTTTATGACTGACATAATTTATTATTTCAAAGATTTTCAGCCACCAGTTTAAAAAAAAACAATAATATTATTGTTTTTTTAGTACTATCTGAATTGTTATTGACATTTTCTAAGCTAATTTCCTATATTCAATGCTGGTTCAGCAGAGTAAGCCTAAATGAAAATTAGTGTATGATACTAGAATATCAGAAACAAGAACTTTGAGTGGGTCGGCTACATTAAGTGAACTGATATCTGAAGTTTAAAACAGCCAATGCAATATTGAAAGTGTTGTACCAGGATATTTTATTCTTTCGTAACTTAAATAATTCCGATAGAGTCGATGCTGTAAATAAGGCTTACATAAATGAATTCGAAATAATGTAAATGGATTCAATATTTCTTCTCCAAGCACCTTTATAATACTGTACATCATACAAAAACAGGATAAAAAAATAAATGACGTATAAGCTGTAAATGCGGGAGTTCACAGTTCAGAGGCCGGGATAGAACGGTCCACTCAGTATTAATAAATGCGCTGCTTTAAACAAGAGTATTACAAGATACAGGAATGGATGGATTGGAGTACACAAGTGATAGAATAGAGAAAAGAGAGGGCAATGACACAAAAGATCAACACATAACTTCAACGGGATACCCAGACGTGGATCAGCATAGTGGACTCTGATCAGCTAGACCCAAAAAAAATGGTTTCTCTAAGCAGACAAAATTTAAATTTCGTTATAAAAGTAAAATTTGAGCCTGCAACAGCACACTATAAACGCAATGATACATGAAGACACACATGGGCGGTCCTAGCTAAAAATGTTCGGGGGGGGGGGGGGGGTCATCAATGTTACTTACCTTTTATGCTAGATTTCTCCTCCTTGCCCCTGCCCCACCTGCTAACCCTTAAACTCCTCCCTCACCTTCTTCTCCGCCCATAAACGTGGCCAGAAATTTCTCAAGGGGGTCCGTCAGAGAAACTTCCCCTCCCCACACCATAGATCATGCACTTCTGTACCTCAGATACTAGCTTTGACTCCATTCTAAGTCCCAGCACTGAAATTCATATATGTACATTGATACGAGTTTATTAGAACATTCCAGAAGACTGCAAGGCAAGGGGAGAACAGGGGGGAGGAAATAAAACATGCTTGCGATCCGTAAGTTATTATTGACACAACGCAGAAAATACTTCTCCTTTCTTCCTAGCATTTCATAACAGAATAATTATATAAGTGTAGATTATACACACACTTGTCAACATTTGGTTGAGAGATAAGTTGCTGCTTTTAATTCAGTCATGCCTCAAGAATTTAATCTTATACAAATGTTACAAGTTACAAGAGGAAAGGGTAAGTTGCAAGAGGAAAGGGCAAGTTGCAAAAGGAAAGGGCAAGATGCAAAAGGAAAGGGCAAGTTGCAAGAGGAAAGGGCAAGTTGCAAGAGGCAAAGTTAAAGAGACATGAAGAGTCCACCTATTGCCTGTTCATTGTGATGGGGTGATCTGTAGGTAGGCCACTTTTAATGGGTTACCCTTTAGGAAGTTGCACAACATTTCCAATAGAACGACGGCAGTTGGCAATGTATATCACGTTTTATGAAGCAGAGTGCTGTTGGTAAGGTAGGTAAGGTGCCAGAAGCGGGTTCAACGACCTGCCTGAACTAATGTAGTGCTGTAGAGTGGCCGGTGCCCGAGTGAATGTAGAATAGATGCAGAGTTGAATTAAACAGCTGGCCGAGGGGGGCTACGACCGAGAATGGCTGGGGAGGGGTTCAGCCGGAAAGCGGCAAAATAATTGAGGTTGAAGCGAGAGATATCTAAAGAAAAGGACAATGTAGCCAGAAGAAAGTCCGCGGGCAACTTGCAACACAGTTCCGTCTTGCTTTCTTCTTATCTATTCAGCTTTCCCCCATCTCACCCTAGTCACCACCTTGTCTTGTCAGCACAACCTACGATGATATCCTACAGATAGTTGCAGCTGAAGCTGGAACAGCTGCTGATTCCTAAGCGCAGCCGCAGTCGCCTCCAGCATTTATTAGTGACAACCAATTATTGCATTGCGGGATGCTAGGACAAATTTCTGACAGCGAACTTCTAAAATACTCAAATACACAATCGCTCTAACAATATAGTTTTCTCTTGAGAAAATATTGAAACAAATGCATTATGATTTGTTTCTCTTATAAGGTACCTAGACTATTGGAGTGCAATATATTTTCCTAAAATTATAAAATGTAGATTTGTGTTGAAATGTGTGATAGTGAAACTTCTTATGTACTCAAATAAACATCCTTCTCTTAAGAAAACTAAAATTATGATTTATTTTTCTTATTATAGTGTATTTAAGTCCAATATATAATATAGACTATGTTTCTTACATCAGAAAATAGGAGAGAAAAAATAGAAGAAATACTGAAGCAACGAACATGATGTACATAATTTGAAAAGCCTCTAGACATCTACACAAATTCAGGAACAAACCCAAAAAACATTTTTTGGGGGGCTTGTATCAATTAATATTTTAAGGGAAATATCACCTAAAATGTGGGTCATCACGACCATAAGACAAAAATAATACTTTTGTTTAGTGTTGATTGACAAACCAGATCGTTTTGCACCTACATACATATTAATAATTATGAAATGTAATAAAAAATCGTGAAACATCTGTTTTTTTAAATCTTTGATATTTTAGTACATTATTTAGGTTTCAGTCATTTATTTACTTTCGCGTATTTTCTGAATTGCCATGTCATGACAACAAATACTACGTACCACAATGAAAAAAAGACTTGAAGTTGTCACAACCACATTTTTTAAAAACAGTGAGATACTAGTTTCGGTTGTTACAACATAATTAAATTAGACTGGTAGAGTTCTTGAAAGGTCTGTTATAAAGTGAAAAACTACAAGTGAAAAACTAGACAATATAAATATTCTAGGTTGCTTTTCGTGTAAATGCTCAAGCAACATATTAACTGTTCCCTATACAAGTGTTTCAGTTGCATTATTTCTCCGTTGCGACGATTAGTTGAAGTGGCAATTGCACCATTACTTTCAGAAATAACATCCAATTTTTCCATCCACTAACTCATTTGATTTTTAATTTTGCCATCTCGCTTTATCAAAGCTGCCAACTTCGCCCCTCCTGACACTAAATCACCATCATTGTTACTGCTAAACTTTCAATTTCAAAATTGCTTAGAACATTTTCTATCAAGAACAATGAGATTGGAACTCGGTCCTTTAATGCCTTGTTTAGGTGACTTAAAAATAACACAGATTCAAAAAAATTATATCAACATCTAATAAGTTTACCTCATAAAAGGCTCAATAAATATATAAATAAATAAATAATAATTTTATTTCCATTTTTCAATATACAATACACTAATTTTAACCAAGCGGTTCAATAATTATATTCAGGTAATAAGATACATATAATAAATAAAACATATATTTTGGAAATCATCCTACCCCACTATGGCATGCCATGTTCTAGAGTAGGTGTTAGTAGAGGAAAAAGGAGGTTTAGTTAAAAATAGGATATAGGATTAAGGATTGGTCAGTTTTCAAAATTACAGGTTTCCATCATAATAATTGTTTGAAAAAATCCTCTCTATATGCTGTCTGTCAATATTCATCAGCCAGTTATGAAGCTGTCACTTGAATTTTTTGATATGTCCTATTTCTTTAATGTTTTCAGGAATAAAGTTGTAGATTTTTGGGGCTAGATGGTTGTAGTGTCTTTGATAGAGAGTCTTTTTTGCCCTGTTTGATATGAGGAGATGCCTGTATCTGGTGTTGTGGAGGTGATTCCTATTCTGGAAGGCAGATTTGTCTTTGTGCAACCTAGATGCTACTTCCTTTGCATACAGCTGTCTGGGATCCAATACTTTGAAATCACTAAACAGAAGCTCCGAGGGATAGCAGGTTGGCTTCTTTGTGATGATCTTTATTATAAGCTTCTGCACTGTTTTAGGGGGTTGATATGTACAGTACAGTCTCCACCCCATCCAACAATTCCATACATGAGCAGTGACTGCACAATGGAACAATAAACCATCCGCATACATTCCAAGTTGACAACTGGTCTCAGCATCCTGAATTTATAGATGGTTCTTCGCAGTTTTTTGCAGAGTCCATTAATATGCTTATCCCAGCACAGAAATGCATCAATTGTCACTCCCAGATACTTTTGTGACTGCTTCCTGAGGATCATACTTGGTGCTCTACCCAGGCCATGTTGTACTTCTAGACTGTCCTTAGTGGGTTGACCATGTTGTGTAGCTGAGAAACATAGGAAGTTCGTTTTCTGAAAATTCATTGTGAGTAGGTTCCTGTTGAGCCAATGTGCCACATTTTGCAGACCAAACTCAGCTCTTACCCAGCAAATCTCCCATGTTGCCCCTGAAAACAGTAGGACTGTGTCATCTGCAAATGTGGTGACCGTTCCATCAATCTGCAAATCACATAAAGGGTTGATGTACAATAGAAACAATATTGGGCCCAATACTGTGCCTTGAAGCACTCCATACTCCACCACCAGTCTGCTACTCAAGTGCCCACTCAATAGACAACCATATGCTCGACTCCATTGATCCATGGGGATTTAGCCCCCTTCCAATGTTACAACCAAATGGGGAAGAAGCTTCGGCTCAAAAGCCATTCAAAGAGGAAACCCTATTTCTAATCGATTATTGATTTGATTTCTTCAAAATCATTTTTTATGGATTTTATTTTATTTGAAAAAATGTAGAAAATTCAAGTGAGAAATGAAAAGTGAGATTGATTTTTTTGTATTTTGATTTGGATTTGAGTGTATCTTGCTCATGAAAGTCCTAAGGCGCGTTGTCCTAGCTGCGGAATGTGAAATGTGGAGAATGGAGAGCGTAATTCGCAGACCACTGGTTACACGGCTTTTCGTAAGGGTGTTGTCCTACACAACGGACAACGCACTCTTCCGGCGGAGCGTCAACTACGGAAACGAGCCACTGCTCAAGAAGCAGTCATTTCCGTAGTCGGTTGCGAAGTAGTGACGTAGCAGTTGATAAACTGGTTTCGCGCATGCGCACATCGCTGTACTTGCTCACAAGGCCATTTCTTCCCGCCGGAAATCGAGTCCTAGCTCCGCAGTTAGGACAACGATGCTTCTTCGTCAGCTGCGGAGTGAGCTCCGGAGCCCACTCTCCGTATCCCGCAGTGTAGAACATTCCGCAGCTAGGACAACGCGCCTTTAGTTGGATAAGCGAAAATGGAGTGTGCAGTCACTGATCCTTCGTAGAATTTCAAGGAGTGGCTTTGCTTAGGAGATGATTAAGTTTTAGTTCTGATGTATTGGAATGAATCACATAGGTAATTGCTGTCTAAAGAGAGCTGAAATTTTTTTCAACAATTGACATTTTTTAAATTTTCCTCGAGTGAGAAAACCTATATATGGTGGAATAATGCATTATTCGAGAATATTTGAATATTAAATATATTTATAGTTTATAGTGCATACAGTATATTACTAACAATCAGTCCAAATACCCATTTTTGAGTGACTAAAATAAAATAATGTCAAATTATTAATAAAAATTCCAAAATTAAAAAAAAAATAGATGATATAAAATGTTCTTTCCAAAATAGATGAATATTATTAAAAATTATACAAAGTGGATATATTTTGCCAAATAGACTACCTGTTTCTGAAATATCCATAATGTTCTTAATGTTATAGCCTAAGAGGCTCCTATTTGGAGTTTTTCTTAAAAAAGGTAATCTTACTTTTCATTTGGCTACGCCCTTGACGAGGTACATATTGATAAATTCCCCAATTAGACTAGCCTATATGTCTTTTTTCAGGGTTAGATGATGCCCACATGAGTCTTGAAAACAATATTCATGCTTTCATGGGTAATGAGTTGCCAAAGGTAACAATATATGCGACGCAGAACAAATTCATACAAATAATTATTTATATTAATGAATTGATTGATTTTTTATTCTTTTTTTCGGAGGATGAAGCCCACATAGGTCTGAGACCTTTGCGTGGGTAATGAATTGGATGATGGTGATTGATGAGTTGGACCTACAGTTTAAGGTGGGTTCCGAACCACCGGGAAGTGATTTTACAGCAGAGAACAGTCTTTTTTGCTGGCCAATCCAATCGGTCACTCTTACAAAGAGCGCCCAGGAGTTTCGTAGCTTATCTCTGATTGAACAGATACCTGCTACGGCACTCGGCTATCACTTCCCTAACACTTAAGGATCTACAGTTCCTGGACGAACTTAAATGAACAGTTCATATGAAATATTTTGTTGTTGAATAATAATAAATCAATTTTAATTATCGTTAATCACATTGCAAAACAATTCTGTTCGCCGTCATATCAAAATATTGTAATATAACTGATGAAAACAAGACACTCATTGAAGCAATATCAGAAATGTCAAAAAGTTTATGAGGGATCAGAGTTCAAGTAAAGCAGTAATACATCACCAAAGTCTGCAATTACAGACAATCAAATTTTTGACAAACCTCGTTGGTCAGCAATTATTGAATTAGCTGAAAGTTGCATACCATATACCATTCATGTCCTAATTGAAATGATCTGAAAATTAACAAGTGCTCATGTTTCTTATCGTTTATAACGTGGTGTACTGACCGTAGACAACAGAATT
This sequence comes from Conomelus anceps, assembly GCA_948455865.1. Lineage (NCBI taxonomy): Eukaryota > Metazoa > Arthropoda > Insecta > Hemiptera > Delphacidae > Conomelus > Conomelus anceps. The sequence continues at coordinate 74,791,385 of OX418216.1, read as the reverse complement.
ATCAGCAAAGCATTTCTGAGCTGACAGCTAACATAATAGGCTGAGGGAGCTTCCAAGAAATTGTAATGATAAGTTGAATTGTTTACTTGTTTTGTGTACTAGGAAAGAATTTTCGATAACGATGCTATGAAGGTTATGAACAAAAGCAACACGTTGGTTATTTGTGAAAGAAATGAGAGGTTGGGCATGTACATGTACAGAGATTGTAGACTTTTTTATGAGATGAGCTGATGTGGGCCTCACTTAATTTTTCATTTGTTATAACGATAAGATGACAACCATTTATTCCACTACTACATTCTGACAATTTTGATAACATCAACAATTCTTCATCAATTCTATATACATTATTTAATGGGTTAATTGATATCCTGATAGGCTGAATGTGTTTGTTATGGGTTCTATCACTAAAATAATGCTGGCAACACTTGAAAGTAACACTCAAACTTTTTTTACAATTAGCTAACAAAACACACTAATCAGTATTTATCACACAAGAAAATCATAAAGAAACAAACAGTTCAATAATGTTCAACCAATAATGAATATTTCTATAACAAGATTAATCATTGTACAAAACTAATTAGTCAACTATCAATAAGCCGATAAATAATTCAATACTGAATCCAATAAACTTTTCAATGACTCAATAAGGAACGTCTAATACACTCAATAATAAACTAAGCACTTATGAAGCAAATGTCTATCACGGCTATCATCAATCACAATTACGTGGAATCACAATTGTATATTACTGTGTATACTGCCACAAAATGAACTATCACTTGAACAAACATGTTGAAATCGGAATAACAACACACTCACTCCTGACAAGTACAGCCGTTTATAAGTTTCAACTGTTTCCAGAAAGTTCCAGAGTGTTCTTATTCCAGATATTTCTATTGAAACAGATAAACTGTTATCTCGGATAATCTCAAAAATACCAGGAGCTCATTTCCCATTTGACAAATGAGATTAAAAGAGAGCGTTTAGACGAAGATAGAGAAACAAGTACTCGCCCTTTATGTACCGGAAGCACTTGTTGACATAATGCAACGTTGAAGGATATTCTCCTCTTTATTTGAGTTTCCTAACATGTTCAAGGAATTTGTCATTATATTATCAGCCTAACTATGATTTGAAAACAAATGAAATTAAAGTTTATGTAGATTTTTAGTAGGCCCAATGAATTTATCAACAAAAATTATTTTTGTGGAGAATTCAGAAATAAGAAAATTAAATTCATCTGAAGGGAAATGGGAAATGGTATAATACGACCTTGATAACTTATCGATGAAAAATGTACCATGAATTTGAGAATTTTTCCAAAAATTAGAGGACAAAGACTGGCAAAGCACAAAGGTTACAGTAACTGGCTAGTGTAGCTTTTAATCAAGTTCATAGAGTGTATCAGAATACTGTACAAATAAAATGATTTTATTTTTGCACATTTGGTTAGGATGAGTCTGTGGTTCAAAAGCTATATTTTCAACTATAGTTTAGCTATCATAAATGGATCGGATTTGATGATTTAATTTTGATTAGTTCATCTACAGAATCACTCTATTTGCTATGAAGAAGAGAAGATAGAACGACCCAGAAGTTGAAATTAATTGGCAGAAATTGCCAATATACTTATTTATGTCCAATTATAATAAAATATCATTAAAATTAAGGCAAGCACTATTACATTTCCCTGTAGGCCTATGTTACAACAAACATAACAGTAGACTGTATTATAACCACTACAATGTCAAATACTGTACTTGATTTGTAGAGTCACTAAATGAGAACAAGAATGAACAGTTAAAATTTACAACATTGGGGTCTACATGATTTTTGATAATTGTTCCAAAGGAATAATTTACCTCAGCAGTTGCTGATTAAATAATTACCATAGATATATTTCTGGTTGAACTGGTTTTCATTTATCAGCTTAAAGTAGGTTAAAAGTTTCGGGCTATCTGGTTACTGAGCCATCTGCAGTACTCTATCTTATACTTGATATAGTGCCTTTATCTGTAGTATTTCTGCCATTAAAATAAAAAGTTCTCACGTGAACCACAAAAGGAAACGTGTTTAAAAGCAAGACTCCTTAAGAAATGACAAAGAATCGTACGTGAGTAGATTCTTGAAATGATCACAGATCTTTTTACAGATCCAGATGATTGAAAATCATCACATGACACATCAGGTATCAAGAGCTTTTCAATTGAAAAAATAGATTTTAACAATAAAAATTTCACATCCATGATGGAAAATGTTATCAATATTCAAATCGCGGTGGGTCGCTGCAGGCTCTAAAATAATTTTTTTTAATTGGAAATTTCGATTTTGTTCTTTTTAGAATTGGAAATTTATTCACACATTTTTTTGTAACAATTACAATGAACTTTTGCATTTCTAGACGATGTAACTTCAGTTTACACAGCATCATAATGCTGTATCAGATATTTTGAAAATATTGCAATAAGAGAACATAACAGCATATTTTAAAAATTCCATCATATAGAAAACTTTATTTTCCTGGTTATCAAAATGTTGTGCTTGAAAGTTTGTCATAACACAGTCTAAATCATAAAATTTAATTAAAATTACATTTTATTGTATTTATTTTTGGGGAGAACTCAGAAATAAGAAAATTAAATTCATCTGAAGTGGGAGATGGGAGATGGTATAATACGACCTTTATAACGTATCGATGAAAATTATACCATGAATTTGAGAATTTTTCCAAAAATTCGAGACTGGCAAAGCACAAAGGTTACAGTAACTGGCAAAGTTAGTGTAGCTTTTAATCAAGTTCATAGAGTGCATCAGAATACTGTACAAATACTGTGCTTGAAACTGAAATACCACAATTTGAGAATAATTTAGTAGATTTCTGATAGATTTAAATGAATTATCAAAGTTACTTCTAAAAAACACATTCTTGAAGAATACCGTACAGGTACACAAATTATGTTATTCACATGAATCGGTTTTTATAATTTGTTTTCATCAGAATGTTGTTAGAAGTTGATATTGATCCACACATTTCTTGGTCGAATAGAAATTTCATTTGTATTTGAATTTTTCAATTTCAGTACTTGCAACAAAAGGCCCACGCTATACAGAAGAAACTCCGACTTCCAGATAATATAACCTGGGGTAATTTGGAAGATGTTCCAAATATAATTTGTCTCATGTTGGTTCAGTAGCTAACCAAGAAGGTATCTTTTGTTTCTGATACGTTTCTGATAGATTTAAATGAATTATCAAAGTTACTTCTAAGAAACACATTCTTGAAGAATACCGTACACAATTTATGTTATTCACTTGAATCGGTTTTTATAATTCGTTTTCATCAGAATCTTGTTTGAAGTTGATATTGATCCACACATTTCTTGGTCGAATAGAAATTTCATTTGTATTTGAATTTTTCAATTTCAGTACTTGCAACAAAAGGCCCACGCTATATTGAAGAAACTCAGACTTCCAGATAATAATAACCTTGGGTAATTTAGAAGATGTTCCAGATATAATTTGTCTCATGTTGGTTCAGTAGCTAACCAAGAAGGTTTCATTTTTTGAGTTTAATATAGGTAATGTACTGGATAGTATGTATATCGATCGCAATTTTAGTCAGTATTTTTCGAAAGTAACAGGAATTATGTGCGAAGGAACTGGGTAGGCATCCTGTCGAACAACTGAAGGAAAACTTATCAGAATGGATATGATTGAGTGGGGTGGAGGGAGGCAGAATTCTACTGTAAAGAAGGAACGCTTGAAGAAGCCTTGATGGGAAGTAGCAGTTTAGAAGAACCGCAAAAAGTGATAGATCGTGAAAGAGGGGAGAAGATAAAGATAAAGCACACAACCACACACAGCAAAGAAGAGGGGAAGACCGATGGACAGGAGGGGTGTGAGTGAATAAATATAAGGTAACAACTGTCAATCGCCAATTAAATAATTCAACGTCAACAGTCGACCAAAAGACCCTTTGGTAGGCTGAAGGAAAGAAACTGAAGAGACCGTTCTCCAACAGAATAAAACCTATTAGTTAAACACGGCGTGTCGCCTCTATGAAGGCGTAGGGTCCTTCGGTCCTTGCCTTACCCTGCCCTTCAACGTGACGAAAGAAAACATTTCAAAATCTTGTCTTACTGTCCACTCCCGTAAGTTTAAATGTGTGCGTGTGTGACAATGCCACGTTGAATAACATACAAAAAAAGTGGAGGTAGAGGTTTAGGGGCTTTTTTAATAAAAGGGGTCGACAATGCTTCTGTGCTCAAGAGCGCGAAAAAGAATGAATGTCTATTCCTTAGTAACACTATAAAAAAAAAACGAAACACGAATCTGATGTGACAGAATCGGGGTGAGGAGGGTGAGAGAAAGGGGAGAAACATGCGTGAGAAGCTGTAAAAAAAATTATACTAAAATGCATAATATTTTATAGTCATTACAAGTAAAATATTTTAAACCTTTCTCAATTTATAGTTAAAAATGTATCAAAGTGTTGAATTAAAAACCTGGACAGTTCTCAGAGTACAAAAGTTATTATTTAAAAAAACTGTATTATTCATTAATTTATCCAATACAAAAAACAAAAACACAATCAAGCAAAGATTCAACAGACTATTGTTATTGCCCACAATTGCTTTCAAATATTATTATAAAAACGTAATGCCAATCAGAAGATTAGTACTGAATGCTAATCTACCTACTTTCATTTCTTTCATCGATTGAAGTAAGATTCAGTGCTTCTGTCCTTTTATATTTTACCCCAAATACAGAACTTATCCGCACATTTTTCCACCACTTTTCAATTTTAATATTTATGTTACGGTACGGTACTTATTAAAGCATGTAACTTATAATTTAAACAAAGACCCATTATTCAAAGTAAAGGCCTCTTGCCTCACAACCAAAGCGAAACTTGAAGACATCGAATGCATACAAGAGCTTTAAAAAATTATTTTTTTCGAGTCAGTAGTCTTAATGAGCTAGTAGACCATAAATGAAGGTTAGGCTCATTACATAGTTTCAGTATGTATGTTGAAGACGGGACGCAGGTCATGAAATGCGACATTACTAAAAAAAGGTTAGTTTTATAAAATATACTTGAGTCGAAAAAGTCAAATAGGAAGAAGGCAAATATTAAATCGGGAAAACTTGACTAGAAATTCGGTAAGAAAGACCATAATTATCACACACGCCACCTATGGTATCTCAAGTATTCACAAATCTCTTTCCATTCTGCGCCAAAAATACCAAGAAAAAATGAGAAAGAGAACAAACGAGAGAAGAAAACTACGTAGCCTACTGTTTTAGTGTTTCATGGGCGAAAGTCAAATTGATTTACGATTGACAATCACCTATTTTTAGATTCACATTATTGTTACCACTGAAAGAGTGTTGCTTAAAATTTAGAACCATTTGCAGCAGCCAAATGTTTAAAAGCGTGATTTTTGGGACATTTCATGGACATATGTGGCACGCCTTCTCGACTCGATAAACAAAGACAAAATAGATTCCGCCCTTTTTCAGAGTATAGGGAACCAGCGATCATTCCAAATGCGGACTGCGGGCATGAATGTTCACTTTAGCAACTGAGTTGCAGCAGCAACAAAGGAGAACAGAAGTCAGAAATCACTGACTAGCGACTTCTGTAATGGTATGCCATAAATTCATTCATGTAACACCAACCATATTTCACGACCAGTTGCACGTAATTCAAACTGACGAGCAAAACGCTAGTAAAGAACCAGCTGCTGCCCTGCTGGAAGGCTGGACCTCTTTCTATTCCGGTTGCTGCTTTTCAAACAGCCTAGTGAGACGACGGAGTTTACAGAAATAGTTGATGTTTCTCATCCTAACTGGAGCAAAGTATGAAAATAGTTCATCTTTTACGTATTTGTTGCCTAATAAAATGTGTGAATGAATGCCTACTAATTGAGGAAATTCTGAGACTGCCAAATTCCAATTTCACATGAATCATGACGACTTGAAGAGGAATCTACTATATTCATTTATCACAGCTAAGAGATTTATAATTATCTTCAAAGATAATTGCCTTGTCCCCTCAATAAACGTGAACTTACCTAGTTTTATTCCTATTTGGTGTTAAACTATTATTAACCGAACGTAGTGAGGTCTCAGTTTTAACTCCAACGTTTGTCATTTCGTCTCTGTCTGTCTGTCTGCATTTATGTGTTACAGGATTACGACCAAAAACCTAGACCGATTGTTATGACATTTTGTACATGAATTTTCCTTATTTCTTGACCAAACGATGTATTTATAAGGTTTTTTCTAATAAATCATCCCACTTTTTTAGGGGACCAAATTTACCACCGATTAAAAGAACGTCCGATTTGGTAGCGGGTGGTTTTGAATAAACATTAAGGCGATTTGGGGGTTCAATCCATGACAAAAATTCGATAAACCCAATAAGGTTGGAAATGGCTTATACTTAAAAGGCAGGGCTGAATTTGTGAGTGTATGCGCCGATACGGCGTGTACCGGTACCTCTTAATAAAATAGTCTGGAAAACAAAAACTTGCAAATATCACGCTATCAAATTGGTTCAGTTGGAAGTTTTATACCCACATTTTCAATAAAATTTCTGTGATGTTTTCCATGACGAAATACTTGATGAACAATCTAATATCAAAACTGACACTGTATTTCAATTTAATATATTGTCTTTACTCAATTTATTGTATTGGAGATACTGGAGGGATGCATGATGCGTTTCACTTCTGAAAAGAAGCTTCGTCAGCCTCTGAAGTAAAATACATCCCTCCAGTATCTCCAATACAAGTGAGTGAAGACAATATATTAAATAGAAATACAGTGTCAGTTTGATATTAGAAACTCATTTTCTCTACATTCGGATGCTTCTTTTTACCTTTAAAAATACCCCATACCCCCTCCCCTTCAAAACACGACGGAAATGCCTACCAGAACCTCCATTTTAACAAAAACAGCACTGCTTATAGGCAAAATACAATCGTTGCATACAATATTAATCTACGAATACGAATTTATATATCACGTTTAATTTAACTTACCAAGCAATCGGACAACATATCGTGTTTGTATTTGTTAGATTCTGAATTGAAATACAAAATAATTTATTACAAAATGTTTGAATCAGCATAACATTCATTTCGACACTGTTTTGAAAAAATCCTGAGTTCTAATTGGTCTGACTCCTGTACTGAAAAGTGACAATAGTGTTGAAATAGCTTTATTATGTAGGCTAATTAGTTTGATAATCCATAGAATAAATTAAGTTGTATTGACATCGCTTTCTAACCTATTACGTTCACTTTATAGGTAGCCGTAGATAAAAACACAGATTAGGGTGTAAGTAAGATGGTTCGTCTATGATAAAAACTTCCTCTCATTCGAAAAAAATTGGGGAAAATAATCCCATTTTAATCTAAAAGGAAAACTAAATTTCGCTTAAAAAATATTCGCGGACAAATTTTACAATTATTTTTTGTTAAAGGGGAATTTTCAATATTTATGATTGGAGGTAAATACTAAGAGCTGCTGAAAATGCATAGTAACCCTTTATCAGGTGAAGGGGTAATTTCTAGAGGGTATCAAAAATTTGAACTTTTAAAATATTGATTTTTGTAGTTTTTATTTATTTATTTATTTATTCAATTACAATGTGGGAGCATACGGGGAAACCCCAAAAATTGCTCCCCAATCATGAACATATTACAATAACTAAAATTTACAAATTTGAAAAAAGTAGCTGGAAAATAAACAAAAGAAATAAGAATTTCAGCTAGAAAACTGAATATAAAAGATTATGCAAAAGGAAGATGAAAATGATAAATGATAATGAAACTAACAATATAAATTAAATATGAATTGTTATAGAATTATAAAATTAATTGGACCGAGGTCTAGCGTAAGAAGGATGGGGGATGAAGGAGCCTACAAGCTTTCCTGAATTGAGTGGGGGACATAAAGAAGAGATCAAGATGAGCACCGTGTTGATTATAGAGACTCATCATGCGATTGATGGGAGAATTGTAGTGACTATTGGAGTTGCATTGTGGAAGCTGAAACTTGAAAGTGGAGCGTCGTGTGACTGGAGAGACATATATGTTCAGCAATGAGAGGAGGTACGGAGATGCAATCCTGCCATTCAAAATATTGTACAGAAGCAAAAGCAATCTGCAGTTCCGAGAAGCCTCTAGGGACTGCATTTCAAACATAACTCTCAACTCAGCCGATGGAAGATTGAATGGATGGGCAGAGCACATTAAAACGTTTAAAGTACATCTTAAAAATTTATTTTGAATTCTTTCAATTTCAACCTTTTGTGAAACAAGATATGGATGCCAAACTTCTGAGCAGTAGTTTAATAAAATTCTGACCAGAGTTTTGTACAATAGAATAAGAACAGGATAGTCATCAAGTGAGAGCAGGTTCTGCGAATGAATCCAATCTGCTGACATGCTCTAGAGCATAAATTTCTTACAAGGCAATCAAATCTGAGCTTAGAATCAAAAATGACACCAAGGTCCTTGAAATTATCAACTCTCTTAATGACTTGATTATTGATCTTATATGTGGGAGCATGAGGATGTCTTTGCCTAGTGAAAGACATAGTAGCACTTTTTTCAATGTTGACACCAAGCTGATTCTTCCTGCACCAAGAAAACATACTATCCACATCACTCTGGAGCATCTGACAATCAGCCTCAGACTTAATTACCTTATAGATCTTCACATCGTCAGGATAGAGCAGGCAAGAAGAGTGCCTTATTACTTCAGGTAAGTCATTTATGAACAGTAGGAACAGTAAAGGCCCTAAATTTGAACCCTGGGGAACACCTGAGGAGCTAATCAATGATTAAGCAACGAAAATTGAGTCGGCTTTTGAGCTTGTTTTAATAATTTACCTTTTTGAGTGAGGAGTGTTGGGTGCGTGAGGTCTACTGTTCACTAGTATTGTATAATTTTATTCTATTCAATTTTATTTACTGTCAACAATATATAATAGAACATTCATAAATTCAAACAAAAATTACACCACTTCTTATCATAGTAATGAATATCTACATAAAACATCATAAATGAAATAATTGTTGCATCCCTATTTAAGCAAAGCTTGTGCTGAGGTAAAATGTCAATATCATATAAGACATTAAATAATACGCAATATCCTGTAGAATGAACAAAGGAAGAGTATGAGCTTGATGAATAGAAATATGGAGAGGCAGCCAGGTTTAGTTAGACGGGTTAGGCGGTTTAGTTTCAGTTTGAGAACGGCGTGCGTGGATGGATTACCTATCTCATTTTTCATGATAAAAATGTGTTTGTGACAACATTATCTAGAGATACTTGAAAAGTTTAGAGGAAGAGCTTTTCAAGTTTTCCTTGTGTTTAAAGGAAGACACAAGGTAAGCTCATAGCTACCAAGGTCCAAAAGCTACTTTTTCACAGTAGAACGCTTTCGTAAAATAATCTAGACTCTAGTGTAGACTGTAGTGTCTAGACTGCAAGTATAGACTGGTGCAGGTGCTTGAACCGTGTAGCAAGAATTCAGTAGTACGTATGACACTTGATGCGAGACTCGTCTAGCGAGAGTGTAGATTGCTCAGTGAGAGGACTCTACCGCAATGAGTGTTTCCGTCTGAAACAGTTACAAAGGAGTATTTTGTGGCGTAGTAATGTTCAGAAATAAGCAATGTATGTAAGGATGTTGATTTTCCTGATTTGAGACCAGAAATAATAAAGGCGTAATAATAATAATAATAATAATTCTAAAAACAAAACGAAATTAAATATATGGCAAATGTCATGCCGTCATTAATATCAAATAATAAGAGCTTAATCAAAGTTTGCTCAGCTTCTCGAGCCAAGACTTGAACAAATATAATCACAAATAATTGAACAAATGAATATAAACTGAAAAAAATTTATATAATCGCTTAGTGAAGTAACAAACACACAAATATACAAGGAGAAATATATTATTATTATATTTAAATAGTTCATAGTAAAACATCCCAGACACTGATTATGAATCATTGAACTGGTTAATATTTGATAATTTCAGATAAACCAATTCAAACAATTTATAATGCCAACAGAAACAATTTATAAAACAGGAAAGTTTTAGTAGGGATAAATAAATAGAAAAGACAAATAAATAGATAGAGCCAAATTACAAGATTTGTATGAGAAGTTTGTCCGTTTGGGTGATATGAAGAGTTGCGTGGGACTACACCGACCACTAATGTCGGAAACTCAACAAGGTGATTATTATTTTAATAGATGATAGAGGGGTACGGAACACTAGAGAAAAATCATATGTCATTGAACTAAACCGGATTTGAAAATATCGTAGATGAAGTGAGAGCAGAAAAATTTTAATTTCACAAAGATATTGAAACTATGTGCACTAGCACTAGCCTAAGCAAATACTGTAAAAATTACGGAGGCTTTCCGGAAATTACAGAAATTTTCAACTGCACGTATAGGCTACATAACATTAAAATCGAAATCGCTTATAATGTTAAAATTTCTTGCATTTACAAATAAAATTGAATCTCAGGTGACAATAAAGAAATCCAGAACATTTTTAACAGGTCACAAATTTGTCCGTCACTGTCGCAATGGTCGTGCTTTATATTATAAAGTGTCCGTAAATGTATGTGATATTCTGACTCTGATCCACGATCCACCTTTGTTGATGTACAATTTGCAGATTGTAGAATATCGGGTTTCCAAGTGACACACCATTATGCCTTATTTTCAACATAAAATACTAGGTTTCACGACAGTAAAAATGTAAATGCTAATTTTTATAATATCACAATAATATTTTATAATAACTGGTTACTGTTTATCGACCAGATACCGTGCAGTTGCAAAAGACAGTAAGATTTGTGTATTTTTATGCCAGATGAATAATGCATGTATCCATTTCTGTATTTATTTTCCAATCTGCTATCAAATTATTTCATAATGTTTAAAATAAAAGTATATCAACTACTTTTGAAAAAAGCTTCGAATATACTGCGCACGATTAAATTCAGATCTTGAAGCTCATTTTTTCCTCCAGTATCAACTTGAAGGAAAACACAAACTGATCTACTCTTGAGCAAGTCTCTTATTAATGCGATGAGAAGTTAGTAGCAATGCAACCGTTTCATGATATTGTTGATTCATAAACTCTGACGCAATATAAGATTCAAGTCATATTCAAATGTGAATACATTATTAGTCACTGAGTTTTATCCTAAAATAACTTTTAAAGAATCAGCTTTCTAATAGCCTTGAAAAAGACACTTTTCCTCACGAAAAGCTAGGAGGAATGGGTATTCAAAGTCCCTTTTTTCAAGAAGATAACAGCATACGAAATAGGAATGAAAAATACAGTGACCGGTCTACTGTACTGTCTACTGGTCGCCCAAATAAGGCTGGCTACGAATTGGCCGTGGTTCAGAATCAACAAATTAATAACACACTGACATCCCCCCCCCCCCCCACTCATCACTCTCCATCATCGGCCTGGTACAATCTGTTGTCAAGCGAGAACCTTGTTGTTGTTGTTGTTGTCTCTCTTCTTTTTAACCAATTTTTCGTCCTCTCTACATCGTCTCTCTTTTTCCACCTCATCCTCTTCTTCAACATCTTTTTCTTCTCGTTTCGTGCTGCATGCCTTTTTGCCTTGCCATGGATACAGTTGGACTGTCTTTCAAGGCTGCAAGTCAACGTTTCAAACGCTTTCCATTCTATTTCTGACGATTGCATCATTCTCAAATTGCTATCAAAGCGCAATCGTAGAATTAAATTATTTTTCGCAAGCCGAGCGCGTGGCTCTCTCACTTTCGTTTTTTGGGATCAAGCTAGAAATCTTTATTTCATGAGAATAACTGAATAACGTATAGCATCTAGAGACTGTGATAAAATAATCTCATACAATTAATTAACTTGGTCCTGGGTTCGATCCCAGTTGAGTACAAGATATTTTTCTCGAGCCACTCCCGTGTTTCGGAGGACACGTTAAGCCGTCAGTCCCGGTTGCATATAAAAAAAGCAGTCGTTAAAAAAAAACGGCGAGGTGGAACCACCCGTAAGGGTCTCCCCACCACGAAAAGCCATACGAATTTACTTTACTTTTACTTAATTGACAAAAATTATCATGTTATGATGAAATTGTAGCCATGGACATTTATTTTTCTTCATCTCTTTATGTATTTGGTAGCAACTAACTCTCATTAATTGAAAGGAGCTTGTAGAGTCTGGAGATCCATTAGACTAAGGGCAGTAGAGATTATCGAGATCATTACCATTACATTTATTCGAGGTCGAGCTCAAATGAAAATTTCAGAGGGGTTAAATCGTAATTTTTACCCTAGTTATTGAAGATCTTTTGCACACCGTCACGTCATCATAAAGGGTTGTATCTGTTATAAAACACACACACACACAAACACACACACTCTTTCTCTCTCTTTCTCTCTCTCTCAAGGTTAAGTGCTCGATTGGACAAACTTTTGTCCAAACTTCGCCTTTTCATGTAAATGCATCACTTAGAATTTCGTTTCATTAGCTCTACTCATTAGATGACTGTTAATATTTCCAATAAAATGTAAAAACCAGGTCTACTTTCTATGTGATGTTAAAATATTGTATGTAAGCAAACATTTGAAAAAAATTGTAAATTTATCAGGAATAAAGTGATCTAATCTAATCTCTCTCTCTCTCTCTCTCTCTCTCTCTCTCTCTCTCTCTCTCTCTCTCTCTCTCTCTCTCTCTGCTCATGGCGCAGAGTAAGAGTTCATGTGATTTTCTACTCAGTAGGCCTGCCTCAAACCTTTCACGCAAAGCTGGAGAATCCAACTTAATTCCGCTTTTAATTTCAACTTCTTTGTCTAACAACTAATAGGCCTTATTCATGAATCACCAAGCGATTAAAACAAAAGCTGAGTCATGATTGAAACGAATTGAAAGAAAGGAGCCGACATCTCGATAATCTGGAAACAGAATTGCCGCTTTATTTAATAGAATAGAGGAAGAGTTGATATGTACTCATTTTTTTCTGAAAGTGGCGTGTTATACCAAATCGGGAAATGACAATTCCACCATTGTTAGCAACTAGACCTTTGAGAACAAAGTATTCATTTGTTGCACCATATTGCAAGGAAAATAAAATTTTGTTTGATAACACGTAGCATTAAAATGATGGCATTATTACACACGCTTCATCGAGGTTTATCGAGGATGTGATATGAAAAGTTACTCTAAACATGTTATGGGTTAACGTTAGCAGAAACAGTTTATACTAAGTAATCATTTAGAATAAACTAAGGAATATGTTATAACTAATATGAATAACTAATATGTAATAATAATAAGCGTACGGCTTTTCTACCTCGCCATGTTATGGAGAACATGGTGGAACTACAATCTTAGGTGGGTTCCGAACCACCGGGTATCACCCGCCTTATAAATCCACATAAATCCACTTATAAATCCATTTGATGAATCCACAACTCAGAAGTTTCCAAGTCAGGCTTCCAAGAAAACAAAGTTTTCCTTTATACTTTATACACAACTTAAACTGTAATATTCTTAGCACTCAATAATATTCTTCGTAATTTTTCCACAAAATTAGAACAAGAAATATTGTATAGAATAATTTATTTGTATAACAAATACATAATTTGATCTTATTTGTCTCACAGAAATATAAAATTGTACGAATCTAATAATGAATTCCCGAACTCTCCTGAGAATAGCGTTAGGTGGTACTATACTATTAGCTATTAGCATACAACAAACAGTATGTGATTGTTAAAAATATAAAGTACCTCATAGCGCTTTCATGTTTCACCATCTCACCAGCAAAATCCTGCTCGCAGCTCCCCACGTATTATGTTATGAGAGAAAAACCTTTTGTTCAGCTGTCATCACAGCTCGTGTCGACATGGTAGACAAGTTTTCAAATAGGAAGTAACACGCTGAGCATTTTTTTTTCTTTCAAGCAGAGATCTCATTTGTCCTTTCTCATCGTCTACATGTTTACTAGTACATGAACAGTGGGCCTAGTGTGCTGAGAGTTGAAAATAGAATCTTGAGAACTTGTTACAATTTGCCATTGTTTGGATTCAGAACTCTTCATACCGGTCTGCTAGCGTTAATATTCATGTTTGATGTTCGCTTGACTACCCTGTATTCCTTATAATCTTTTAAAGGAATTCGCTATCTTGATTTATTACCATTCTAGCATTCCACTCATTACTTGGTATTCAATAATCGTTTAATCTTCTTTTTTTAAACTTTCACTACTGTTTCACTTACATGACTGATGTCGCATTTGGCATGACATTGCGAATCTTTATTCATCTTAAAGAACTCTCTTATCTAACATTAGTACTCCGATGTTGTGGAAGAAATAACTGTCATTATTAGGCCCACCCTGTTGTCAAATAACAGAACTGTCAAAATACATAGTCCATATGTACCCACAGATAGCCGCGAGCACTCAAGTCAAGTCAAAACTAAGACCTCGCCACGCTCGTTCAATTAATTAGTTTTGGACAGTGATTCATCTTCTATATTAATATACTGTAATATTCTATGTTAGTTGAAATTTATTGAACTCTATTGATTCCTTGACTGATAATTACTAATCAGTGTCTGCTGTTGAGCTAATTGTATGAATAAAGTTTCGAGTGTTACTTTCAAGTGCTTCGAGCATTATTAGAATTATTTTAGTGTTAGAACCCGTAAAAGTATCCATATAAAGCTTGAGAGATTATTTTGATAAAGAATGTTCTTATTAGGCTAAGCAGCTCATTTTAGTGTTTGAATATTTTCTCAAATACAATAACTGAAAACTTATTAAATTCAAATAACACATTTCTAAAAAACAATGAATGATTCCTAAAATTATTATTTTTTTTTTTTTTTTTGAGGATGAGGCCTACATAGGTCTGAGACTTGTGCGTGGGTAATGAATTGGATGATGGTGATTGATGAGTTAGACTTCAATTTAGGTGGGTTTATTCGCAACACTGAATAAATAAGAAAACAGCGCATGAATTTGTAAGGCAAGTTTGTTCATTTTCATGCCGATTGCGAGTAGCCGCAACCGGTCTGGACCGGTTAGGCTGATTTCCAAGTAGCCCTGGCAATACAGAGCTGATATACATTGGCTCTATAGACGGGTGACGTCAGCTGGCAGCTCTCCCACTTTCCAGCGCCGTATGCTCAAGGCAATTAAAGTTTGGGCTCAGCCCTGAGCAGTTGTAAGGGAGTATCTCACATCGTCTAGATTTCAGATCGTCTAGGTGCTATTTTAAAACGAATCTGGAGTATGTGAGACGGCTGGAAGTTTCATGCGCTGATCGTCTCAGATCGTCTAGTATTCACATCGACTAGCGTCTCACTTCCTCTATATTTCATATCGACTAGGTTCCATAGCAGCCAGGCCGGTACAGTCAGCTACCGACTAAAATAGAGCCCGCCAGCTGTAATCACACGTTCTAATTATTCCATATCGTTTCACAATGCCATTTCACTATCTGAATTCCAACGAAAAAAAAAAAATTTGGTACACTTGACAAATGGTATTACGTGATCCCAACAATGCAAAAAAACATCAATTTGAAGCAGTCGTTCAGCTTTTAAAATGTTTCAAAAATTTTGAAATGTGAACTGAAAAAAAACTCTAATAGAGAATTTTTCCCATTTTCATGGAAAGTTTTAAAAGTGGGAAAGTTGTAGATAGAGATCTTATCTTGAGTTTATATTTCAAACTTTTATCTCTATAAGGTGAACCTTCTTCTCTTTGAATTAGGAGCAGAGTTTACAAGTTGGATAAATAAAACTAAGCACTTAGTTCCTTTCAAGTTGTTTAACAATTTAGTTTTTCTTCTACAGTTATTCACTGTTATTCTTTCAATGCTATTAATTGCTATATTTACAAAGTTTCATTTTGATGTACAGTATACAACGTTTTCAATATGGGCCTACAGTAATATTTAGCTTAATTTATAACAGAAATATACAATGCCGTGGATAATTACTATCCTATAGCCTACACTGGATAAATATACTGCAAATACTTTCAATAACTTACAATAAGAATAACTATTTATGTTATAATAACTTACAATTAAGGGAAAGGCTCCGTTGAGCCTGCCTTTGGTTAGTCAGTTAGAGACATTATATTCTATATCATATGTCAGAATTGAATTACGTTGATTTCAACTCTAACTGAAAATCATAAATTCAAATCGATTTTTCAAATACGAGTACCTTTGGATAAACTCTACATAAAGAAATATTTCTTATTGATTTCATAATTCCTAATTCATGCTCTTTATTTTTTATTAATCTATCCATATTGCAGGAATATTTGTCTATCAAGTCTCATTTTTAATTATTTTTGAACATGCAGGGTTTTCTTCTCAAAAAATTTCACGAATTATGGAAGCTGTACGTACATAAATCATTTGATTTCAAAATCAATAGACATTGGAAATTATGTTTTCACTATCATTGCCATAATGAATATCTATATCATGTCTTAACAGGAAAATGTCGCAAATTTTGTCCAGTTTTTTTTATGGACATGAAAATTTTTGTGAAATTCAAATTCGAGTTATGGAGTTCGCTGTATCCACTGCAATCAATAGGAGAGGGATTGGGGGGGAAAGTTTTGGGAAATGAACTCTCAAAAACTGATTTTTAGCAGTTTTTTGCGGAGGATAGTATCCACAAAAGTTTAAAGCTTGTGCGTGTGTAATGTGATTGATGTTGATGAAAGATGAGAGAACCTACAGTCTCAGCTACAAAGGTAAATGGCTGTAAACAATATCAGAGCAGCTGGAAAAGTTGAAAACAGTCAAACGGTCACCGTTTTTACCGCTGTCACGAGTATTACGTGACTTATCTTCTATTGCTAGGAAGACCCAACGATTTCTATACATAAATATTCATGTAGCCCCATAGAAATCGTTGAGTAGAACACGTTAGCAATCATAGAACCATCCACTACTCAAAAATAAGTTCTTGATATGAGTCGGTAGTGTTTTCAAGTGAATTTATTTCATTTACCATTCAAGGAATTTTGAGTGGACCGGACCCCCGGAATGGAGAAGTCTCGGTACACAGGCTAGACAAGTAGGACAAGGATTCATGATGAATCATTCTGTACAAGCAAGCACAAGTTCCCTATCTTCTTTGTCTAAATCCAAAAACCATTGTAGGCTACATGTTTTTCTGGATTGTACAGCGATGTGCAATGATGAAAAATTATTATAGAAGCACAATAGCCTATAATTAGCTCATAATTATTATGTCTGAATTTAAGCCAGTATGATTTTTTACCAAGAGTTTTGGTGAATTTTTTAATAAATGAAATGTTTGTAGAATCCTGTTTCTGCTAGATTGTGTTCATGAAGGAAGACTCGAAATGAAAACCCTCAAATCGAATTCAACATATTGAGTAGGTATTTGAATAAAGTATGTATTTAATGAAAAATCGTAACTTTTTATTTCTCCTGTGTTATTGATGAATTGGTAGCCCTTCTACAGTTTCACTCTGATACAGCGTCAATAATATTGACAATAAATGATGTTATAACTAAGTCATACTGTATTTGTTTTACGGAATCACAGTGAGCTCTACATAACTTTCATTGAACTGAATATTGAGACCATGGAAAATTGACAGTTGATAAGGCCCCCACCGACCCCGTTGCGCAAAGGTAACGAACAAGTAAAAAGGAACAAACTGTTTTGATAACTTTTTTATGAGTTTGTGATACAGTATTTCAGTGGATCTCAATGATAGAAAAAATGAAGGATGTAGTTTTATTCAAGTGAATCAAAAACCTAGGTAGCAAGAGTAAAATCCTATTACATTAAGTGAGCAATTTCTGTATCTGTATACCGTATTTCTATCCAAAATTTAAGATTAGCACAACATTTGTGAGTCAGAAATGATTTCAAATGCAAAATGAAATTGGTTTTGTCCAATGTTTTTCTATGAAACACTTGAAACACAGCCTCCCTGAGCGGAGCTCGGTTCATTTCTTCCATTTAATAATGATGTTATTCTATGGTGGAAATTTTCCATATATAATGCGATTAAGTTATAATAATACAGTACTAGAAATATTTTTCTGCCACTCTAGAATGTCTTTTTTATTGGGTGAAAGGTTGAAACACATACATTTCACAGCTAATAAAGAGAACTTCCTCAATTTCGAGTATTTTTTTTTTAGGATGAAGCCCACATCGGTCTAAGACCTGTGCGTGGGTAATGAGTTGGATGATGGTGATTTATGAGTTGGACCTACAGTTTTAGGTGGGTTCCGAACCACCGGGAAGTGATTTTCAGCAGAGAACATTTTAGATAAATGGGCTAGTGTGTGGCCACGAATCTGGAATCTGAATTTCTTCCTTTTTTGCGCGATTTAGGTTCGGGTGGAAAGGATGAGTCATACATAAAGTTTGTAGAATTATTTATATAAAAATGGCTAGTCTCGATACGGCAATATTTGTTTAGTGTCGCCGGGCTGTCGCGCCGGTAATTGCTTATTTCCCGTCTAGTTCATCCCCTCTCTATTTCTCAAATACTGTTTTTCAATCTCATACCAAAATCTAGCATCAGTTACTGCTGCTAGTACAGCAATAAGGCTGTGCAGGCAATTGTGAGTCTGGAACTTTCGCTAGTTGTGAGTGTATATATACCAAGATGGAAGGCGTCATTGAGATAACGGGAGATAACGGTTTTTGTGAATGAATAAATAAATGAATAAAATTAAAAGTACCCTGCTATCAGATAGAATTTTAATAAAACAAGATTAACCATGACAAGTGATAGGCTAAACAATATATTACAATGAGTTCAATCAGGATCCTGAATTAAAATGATAGGTTTCACATAAAACATGATTACTGGAAAAGTGTATGCAATTTGTGGATCTACATTTCAATTTAAAACTTAAAGACATTGCATTACAAGAAGATTGAGTAAATATAATAAAATAACTAAGATGATCACCTATCTCTAAACATGAACGCATAATATCCTACTGAATCCGGATTCTATCTAATATTCAACAAATAAAATGGTAGCAGCACTGGAATCCAAGCAGGCTAATCAAATCATCGACTTTTCATTTCATATTATTCCTATCTATTATGATTTTATTGTCCAAATAGCCTACATTGAAATAAATGATCATATAGACAATAATAAGTATTTATTAATTATGATGTTTGAAATTTAGCAGTTTGAAAAATTGCAGGTTAATTCAAAGAAAATCAGCTTGAATCAACAAATTATTGGTCTAACTAATGATGCGAGAGTTGATTCTCTCAATTAGTATTGAATCAAAGTGTAAGCCCCAATTCAATCAAATTTGGAATTGATTCAAAACAAGCATCTACACCACTAAATTTAAAAAAATCCAATCCTGGCTACGCAACAAAAATAAATTTTCAAAAATGAAAATGAAAAACAAAACAAAAATGCTTGCTTATCGCTTCCGGAAGTTATTATTGACACAGCGCAGAAAATAGCCTACTTCTTTCTTCCTAGCAAAATTGGAATTGTTTCTCTATAAACATGTGTTTATGTAGGCCTTTATTTAGGATTAGGATACCGGTATATAATTAATTGATCTGGAAATATTGTAGCCAATAATTATTGTATTTATGTCTTTTTGTAAGTTTTCGGCTGTGCGTTTACAATTAATAATACGTTTAATAGTAATATTAATATAATAGTTGAGTATTCAATGGTTTTATATCAAATAAACCCTGAATCCACATCTTTTTTTCTGTTGATGATAAGTCTATGACTTTTGCTTGGGTAATGAGGTGAAGGATGATACAATAAATGCTAGATGGAATGGGAATCGAACCCATGACCGGAGCAGCGATAGCAGACTGAAGTTGCGACGCTCCAGTCCACTAGGCTACGCCGGGTCGCCATCTTCCATCTAGCCAACACTTCTATCATCATTTCTTTGCGAGTAAGACAGGTTGATTACTGAATCTCGTTAAAATGGATAACAGAAAGTAAGTTACTGAGATTGGCAAGTTCACAGAGCATGCTTTGCTAGCACTTACTTCAGTGGCGTACAGATAATGGAGCGAGTGGAGCAGTCGCTCCAGGGCGCAAGGCTCTGAGGGGCGCACCGTTCTTGAGAGAAAATTGCCTTTTACTTACAAAAAATGTATTACTATAATGAAGGCCAAAAGGGTAGAATTGAAAAAAAAAAAAACGTATGTATACATCGCTGCGCATTACTAAAAGGAACATTCATGTCAAATTTAAAAGAAATCGGTTCACGCGTTCAGCCGTAAATGCGTTAAAAACAGACAGAATGCAAAACGGTCGAGTCAAAAGTAGAAAATAGACGAAAAGGAGCAAGAAAAGATAGTGAAGCCAAAACAATTTAAATTGGGTGACAAAATATATAGCAATTTCAAGTAATTCAATGAAGACTAAATTTATTCTGGAAAAATAAATCCACAACAAGTTCAATGGTTTTTATATTAACAAGAATAGGAGTGAAATACTTTACTTTTGAATCCTATTTCCAAAATATAAGAAAATGTCTATAGGAATAACTTGCAAATGCTAGAAAAATAACTGTAAATAAATTTATAGAAAAGTGAAAAAATCCAAAACAAGCTGTTTGGAAATTGATAAAAGCAGAATCTGGCCTGGCGAAAAATCATTCATCGGAGATTCGCATCTATTTGTGTGATTCGTGTACTTTTTTGCAGATTACGTCTTGGAGACTCCAATCAACAAAAAAACAAAAAAAAAATCAACTGGAATAAATAAAATCACTTTCCTGCCTAGTTTAATTTTTATAATAGTAAGTATGCTCATAGTTTATTATAAACGATTTTGAAATCGAATTCGAATAGGAAATTGAATCGAAATCGAATAGGAAATTGCAAAATTCCCATACATGTACAGCTTACACTACCAAGATAACTTGAGACCTGGAGTACCTTCTATTATTAAAATCCATTCCAAACAGACTAATCTAATAGCCTCCTATTCAACTGTCTAGAGTTTTACTGTGTGCAGTCAGGAGGTTGAAGTCACTTCAATTTTCTGAGCTGAGACTCAGTTTTTCCAGGAAGTAAAGTCTATCATCACAGTGACTTGAATTGTGTCGTGATACACATTTTATGAAGTTATGAGTACTTCTGAATCTTCTCACTTCAGTTTCAAATTAGTATATTACGGTACGTCACTAGACTGGAAAGTAACGTTTTGCCGGTCGAGCATATGAAAGTTTATGCACGAGGCGCAGCCGAGTGCAGAAACGTGAATATGCGAGAACCGGCAAAAGTTTACAGCCGTGTAATGTACGATAGTTTTTGTTACACTTGATAGAAAGGCATGATACAATCAGCTGGATAATAATTATGCGAGACATTCAAAAGTATTCAAGACAATTATCGAATCAGCTGCTTTATTTAGATTCAGAATTTGATGGGCGAATTCCCATATATGAACCATAATACTGATAGCCTAGTGCAATCAGCTGGATAATATTCGATGTACTGTAAATTATTGACAAAAATATTTTCCCCACCAATCCAAGAAATGTCGAAATGGGCTATTGTAATTTATTTTGAATCTTTATTTAAGTATATAAGAATGTTTCATATCAATTCAAGGGTAGCCCTAACCAATTTGAGCAAGAAAGGTCCCAGGATTGGGGGGGGGGGGGGATAAAATTGCGTTTATCCACTGGAAGAGACATAAGGGCGAAGCTGGTCTCCCCAGATCCCGATCCCTTTCCCCTTGGCGATGGACAGTTTCCAAGTTATCAAATCGAGTTTAAAACCGATTAAAACCAGTTGAAATTTATTTCAAATTGGTTATCGATTTAAAAAAATCAACACTTCCCTGCTCACGACTGTTTTCCCTGATGATTGGAAATTCTCAATTGTTATCCGCTTGAACGAAGTTCCTAATCCTATTTCTCTTTCTGATTATAGGTCTATTAGTATCTCCTAGTGCTTACCAAAGTTTTAGAAATTCTTGTTCATGACCAGATGAGTAAGTTCATTGCTAGATAAGGTTTGATCAGTGAGTTTCAGTCTGGTTTTAGAGAGGGACTTAGTACCCTTCTGAGAGTCACTGATGATATTCGTAGGGCATTGGATGGGTAAGAGTTGAATCTGATCGTTCTAGTTGACCTCAGTAAAGCCTATGACTACATTTTTCACCCCATTCTATTTTATAGATTAGTAAATATGAGCGTCTCTCATTTCACTATCCCTCCACGGTCCCGATCCCTACCCCCTTGGCGATGACTCAAGCACAGTTTTCACAGTTATCAAGCACTATTAACTTTAACCCGTGAAATGAGTTAAAATAGGAGGATTTTAAGTATAGAAACGATCAAAATGTGGCTATAGATAGGTTACTTTTTCGGAGGGAGGGCCCCTGGACCCCCTTTTGCATGAGAGCCACATATTTTTCATCATAATTGTGAAAAGACAGCTTTGAAATATGGGCCTACTGTGAAGGTAGACTATAGAGTTTGTCTGTCACAATTAAGGGCAGGCTTATCGGAACCTTTCACCAAGTTATAGTATTGTGTTCGAATTCACTTATTTTATCTTTTGTGACATACATTCATATGATAATTTATTACTTTGATAAAAGCATTGTAATTCAACAAGAAACATATTTTTAGAATGAATTTAAGTGGCGTGTCTTGGAATGAAGTCAAAGATAATATCTGATTGAGGTAGTACATTATCATTGTTGTTAGTGAGGGGGGAGGGCTAGTTTGTACCCCCCTCACTAGAAATTATTTATCTTTTTATCTTATCTTATTTTATCTTTTGTGACATACATTCATATGATAATTTATTACTTTGATAAAAGCATTGTAATTCAACAAGAAACATATTTTTAGAATGAATTTAAGTGGCGTGTCTTGGAATGAAGTCAAAGATAATATCTGATTGAGGTAGTACATTATCATTGTTGTTAGTGAGGGGGGAGGGCTAGTTTGTACCCCCCTCACTAGAAATTTCTGGTCACGCTTACGGGCGGTGGGAAAGAGAGGGTGGAGGGGAATTTTCGCAAAAAAGGTCAGCAAAAACTCATTCATGACCCCCCCCCCCCCTCAAATTTAGAGCTGGGACCACCCTTGTATAAGATAAGAAGTCACTCATCTCAAGTGTTGAGGTAGTGTAGTGATAGCTGCTTCCAGTTCTTTGTCACTTTCAAAATATATCCTCACAAAAAGTCCTTCAGTTTATATGTGAAGCATGTTTGTCAAAAAGACTTGGTTTTTTCAAATTTCAAAACGGGTATTACTTTCCGGATGCCTAAGTATATTGAACAGCATTTAAAGAAATTTGAAGGACTCTATAAAGCAATTTGACAATACGTTTTAACTCTTTCATTTGATGGAAATAAGATCGTAGAAGCTTTAACACTGATAAACCTATTCATATTTCATGAATGTTTTAGTCATATTGATCATTTAATTTAACCTTTTTCATTGTTTCAAGCTCGATTTATGCAATGAACTTTTAAAAATTCCAAATAAGTAGGTTGTAACTCATGATTTGTGATTTAGGCTACATTGAAATGATGATGATGATGTGAATTGGATTGATTAGGAATAAACAGAAGAAACAATTCAGTATACTTGTGATTTATTGAAACAAAGTTAAAAGGAATAGCAGATATTGAAATAACTACACAGTAGTTATTTTCAAACAGTTTGTTTCTCATAATTTTCACAAAAATAATCTATTTTATTCAGTTTGATCAATTGAGCAATTTATTGATATGCTGTAGTTATATTTTTAAAAGAACTGCCATGAGTATTCCGTCAGAAGGATGGTCTTGGAATAAAATTTTGTGTATTACTAGGCTAATTTATACAAGAAATTTCAAGTACTTCAATAGAGAATTCTTGTTATTGGACCCTATCATCAGAGTTGTTAACAATTCATTAAGAAATCAATCTTCTACCTTGTATTAATTAATTGAGATTGGGACACTTATAATATTGGACCTTATCATTAGAGTTGTAATCAAATCATTGACAAATAATTATTTTGTACAATGACATTTGTAATGTTTCTGTTTTTTTATGTGGCAATAAATTCAATTCAATTCAAATCAATATATCAGCTTGTTTTATGCTAATTGAGACAGAAGTGATGGGAAATACTGAATCATATCTTATGGCGAAATTGAACGCCACTGTGCTGGGCGTAGCGAGAGGAGTCCACTTTAATTGGAACCGAGCATACTAGACGAAGTGAGAACTGGACGGTTTGAAAACTAGACGCTCTGCGACAGCGTAACGCAAGAAACTAGAGGGTCTGCAATCTAGACCACCTGACACAGAGAACTAGATGGTTTGAAAACTGGACGCTGTGACATACTAGACGCTCTGCGACACTAGACGGTCCGAAATACACCCAGTTGTAATTACGTTGACCAGTGGCTCCGTTCCACAGTTCGCGCTCCGCCGGAAGAGTGAGTGCGTAATACGTTGTCTGGACAACACCCATACGAAAAGTGAACTATTAATAGCATTATTTATTAATTAACTCTAATTAATTATTACTTACTTTTTATTAGTAAGTTAACGTAAACAATGAATTTAAATCATGTTGACAGTTTACTTTGCACAAAGTTTTCGACGTTGCCTTTGGAGGTAAAAAACAAATTAAAGAGTTAGGCACACATCAGCCCAAATATTTTAAGCTTGTTTTAACATACACAAAGCAAAACAGAGATTTTTGTACCTCGTGGTTCGATAAAAAGCTGTGGTTAACTCCAAGCATTGGAAAACTAGCTTTATTTTGTTTTTATTGTTAATGTTTTGTTAATAAGGGAATTAATGATCTTTGGACGAAAACTGGCTGTAAGGATCTCAAACACTTGAGTGAGAAAATTAAAAAACACAAGGAAAGTAACACGAATTTAACTAATGCAATCCAGCCAAAGATCGCATCTACAGTGGTAAGATTGTTATTACTTTAATACTTGAATTTATTGGAGATGTTAGACTAGAGGGATGCATTTCACTTCAGAAATGAAGCTTCGTCAGCCTTTTTAGTTCATTGACCTATCCTCTACACTCCTCTTGACTGTGTTGAAATAATCTCTGACACGGGAACACTTGAAAATTGTACTGCACAGTAATTTTATTGCCTATACCGTAAATCCTGATTTTTTACAAATTGGCCATCCCAACATAAGTTTTATAGCTTGTCTGTTGGGAATAGACAGTACCGTTTCAACAGATAATTTGAAAAATCTAAGGATTCGTCTTGAATACTGGTTGGTCTTGACAATATTTTGACTGAAATAGCCCTCACGACCGACCCACAGGTGTATTTAAAAATTAGCCCCACCAGTGAAAAACTAGACGCGCCGCTACTGGTTGCGAACCATCAGGAAGTGATTTTACAGAAGAGAACAGTCCAATCCAATCGGTCACCCTTACAATAAGAACCCAGGAGTTCATAGCTTATCTCTATATGATTGAACAGATACCTGCTACGGTTTATGGCTACCACTTCCCTACTTTCCCGAATACAATTAACAATTCTCAACTTCATTTATTTTTTTAGATTAAACTGCCTTTGATCGTATATATTTGATGTTTTCTCAAGTACAATTGACTCAAGGTTAATAGAAACAACGTTCTTCCATTTAACCTAACCAAAATCACTTCTCTATGTTATCAAAAAAATTTTAATATCAATTTCTGAAAAATGTATGTCTTGAAAAAATAATAAAAATATTTTTATGTGAGGCGTTAACATGACCATGACTGCAAGCTTTGAAAGTTTCCAAGCAGCAAGCACAGAATAAAAACCCAGTATATGTAAATAATCTGACACAAATATTGCCATTTATTTTTATTTTTTATTATTCTCGTGATAATTTAATAAGACTGGATCATATATACACTTCCATACTTTAAGCCTTAAGTTGTATTACACAGTTTAAGCCCCTAACAAAGTTACATGACACAATGTCGTTCTGTCACAGCTAGTTATTTGAGAACAGGAGATTTGTGCTGTTGAAAGCAGTTTCAGTCGTTCTCCTCATTTCACATATCTGTCAGAGGAAAAACTGCAGCAGGCCAAAAGCCAAAACATGCCAAGTCACGTAATAAAATTAAGAACTACACGCAGCAAAGCCTGTTCTCTATGCTGAAGTTGGTGTGCGTATCCGTAGGACGATGGAACTCATGCACAGAATTTTATTTCAGAATTCAGTCACGACCAAAGAACTAGCGAGAGAGCAAGAGATGGAAAAGAGAAACCCCGTTGGCAAGGAGACTGGATGCTCTCTTGCATCTCTTGAGAAGTTCAGAGGTCAGTCGGTCGTTTCTACTATATCTATATCTGCATTAAACATAAATATACTTCAATTATATGCTACTATAACAGCAGTTTACCATAGTCGCCTGCAACAAACTACCCTCCCCACCATAACCCTTCACCACCATCATCCCAGATCTTGCATAAAAACACCAAAACGATACATTCGGACTCCACGTCTGCATCCTTTCTATCTAGTTCGTCGTCGATCCGTAAATGTCTTTGATCGTTTGCTGGAAGGAAACGAAGTCAAGAGACCAACTGCAATTCCGATATTGGAATATTGGAGCGGACATGACCGTCTTTCGTCTGACTGAACAGGGAATTCAATTATTGAGATGTGTTCTATTCTAGAACGGAGGATAACGGGACAGCTGAGCTGGAAATGATATGGTTTCGAATATCATTGGAAATTCTACGGCCAAACTGAAATTCCTGTAATATTCAATAATATAAATCCTTGTATGCTCATTTTACTAAAATTAGAAATATTATACCCTAAGTGCGGATTTTTCTTATATTACAAAATGTGCAATGAAGGTTATTAAGGCTTTTGGTACAATTATATGTTGCACCAGTTATATATCTTAAAACCAGTTTGTTTAGAACGTACAACTACATGGATATAAATGATGAATGAGTAGAGTACGTGAGTAGAGAGTATGAGTAATGAGTATGAGTAGTGAGTAGAGTACTTGAGTGGCTTCAAACTTTTTAATTTTTTAGCAAAACATTGACATCATTTTGCTAAAAGTTTGAAGCATAGCTACGGAATTCCAATGTGAACGAAATCTAGCTGTTGTAATTCAGACTTAGCTAAGTTATTATACAAAGCTATCATATTTCTCATAGTCTCGTCGTGAGTAGTGAGTGTAATAATTTGCAAGTACAGTATTTAGAATACAAATGGTGGAAAAGGTTATTTAGTGCAGAGAACTTTATAGAATATACTTAGAATATATTTTTTCTGTTTTCAACCTTGTATACAATCAATTGAATTTTTTTTACAGTCTACACCAATAAATGAATAAAAATATTAAAAAGGTATCTCTAAAATGAATGAGGTTTAATTGTGAAGTGTGATAGTATTTGTGCTGTATGAAGCTATAAAGGCCCGTTTTAAAACTTTGGAACTTATTACGCTCTCTGCGCTCTCATAGATCAATCTCAATTCTTGCTATACAAGAAGCAAGAGAGCGCTCTATCACCTAAAGTCTCCGTTTAAAAGATCATTTAAAACGATCCTTAATAGAGTTGATTATTTTCAATTATCGTGAAAGTATATTGTTTGTACAGTATTTCAACTTCTCAGCAAATAATTACCGGGTAATTTATAGAAACAATAATGTTAACTAGGTAGGAATTCAATAGTTAACACTGAAGAGATCTTCAAATCAAATAATTTAATCAAGTTTTTTTTTATTGCTGATGATGCCCACATAAGTCCGAGACTTGTGCGTGGGTAATGAGGTGAATGATAACACATAGATGCTTGACTGAGGAGCGGGATTCAAACACACTACCGCCTAAACGACAGCAAGCTGAAGTTACGATGCCCCAACCAACTGCGCTGAGCGGCACGCCATGATGTTATGCACGGTTGAAGCTCCGTTTTCAAAAACATTTCGGAACTTTAACCAATGTCAAAAGCATGTAGAAATATCTCTATACTTGCTTCAAGCTGCGTTATCTGTAGAGACGAAGAGAGAATTTCGTTAGAATTCATGAATTTATAAACAAGGTCGTGGTGCGGTGATTGAACTGTGGGCATTGACAACATTGGTCCGTCCCAGTGGAGCCGCCGAAAGATATAGAAATTCTCATTTCGTGGCCAGTAACTTGTAACTTCTTCACGAGAAATTAGTGAATATTTCAAAATTCTATCTCAACTTGTTTAAAAATTTAATTTTCAATAAACTTATACAGTTTATCTTCCCGCTGAGCATACCGAATATTCATTTGGCCCTACAACAATTATTAAAAACCTTCATAGACTAGGTTACCTTGGAATTATACTGTACATTTGGAAATTCAAAGAATTTTGGGATCTCACTGACAAGTTACGTATTTTTATGTTTAGTCAGAGGCCCGAAATTTATAAGAATATTTTCGTCTGTTAGTGAGCCTTTAAAAATAAGAAAATTAGAATATTTAGGACATATCTTCAGGAATGAAACAAAGTATAGTTTGCTGAAATGCATTTTGCAAGGTAAAGTCCAGGGAAGAAGAGGAGGAGAAAGAAGACGCATATCCTGATGATATGACACCAGAAAAAACCTGAGGACCTGGTTTGAAGCATCCACCACCGGACTTTTTAAAGCAGCAGCTAACAAAATTTCCAACATTCGATAGCGGATAGGCACCAGAAGAAGAAGTAGTGCTTTTCCATAATCCGTTTTCAGTTTGTAATGGTATGTAATGCTACTGGAATGGATCATTCTGTAATGAAAATATTGGTAATTACTTTGCGTTAAATTTGGTTAAAAATGGGTTAAATTTGAGAGTTTCATAATGGGCTTTTGAGACTCAATGTCATGTATTGAAGCTTTTAAGCCTGGAATTGTGTTCATACTAATTTACGTCAGGCGTTGATGACTTCTACACCAAAGTATTTTCAATGTAATCTTTTTTCTACTTCCTTTCTTCCTCTTTCTGCTTTTTCAACAAAATCTCCTACTTCTCCTCTCCTTTTACTTCATCGAATAAGAAATTTAAATTTAAATAATTGAATTCATAATTCCTTTTCTTCTTTCATATTCACTTCTTTCTCTTCTTCTTCTTCCTCTACTTGTTCATCTATTTCAACTGTACTGTAAAATTGTTTCTCTTTACAATTTGTTCATATTTAATTTTGTTCTTTACTTTGCTTCCTCGCATTTTTCAATCTCTTTACTATTCATTTTATAACAGTTATTTTTTTCCTTGATTGAATCCATTAACCCACTACTCAGGACAATGGTTTTTTGTAACCCAAACAGGTTCCACTCGGATAATAGGCCAGCTACAAACAGAACAATGGACAACAAACAACAATAGGCCTAAAATACAGCACACAACTTGACGTTACGTAGGCTGCAAGTTGAAACTATAGTTGAGAGAACTTGCAACCTTGACACCATATGAAATATACAGTAAGCTAGAACCTAGAATGAGCTTCTACAAAAATTCAACTGGGAAACATTTCACTCAAGGATGCCTGCCGTTAACACCGCTGCACGAGGGCTTATTTAATTAGGCTTGATAAAACTTGACAACTTGAGAGCTCGAAAACTCAGCCTGCACAAAGAAACGAAAACCTTCATTCAATTGAACGAACAAAACAGGATAATTAACAACGCCCCCGCCTCCACTTCACCATCTTAATAATCACCGGGCCGGGTCGGCCCATGACAAAGCACACACAGAATTTGAGAGAGAAAAAAGAGGCAGAGTGTGAGTGTGTTTGAAAGAGAGTTGATAGAGAGTGAGACATAGAGGGAGAGAGATAGAACAAGATGTTTCTTGGAGATCGGGATGATGATTGTTTAGATAAGATTAACAATTTTAATAATGAATAAAAGATTACTCACATCATACAGTATAATAGTATATCTTATTTCTGATTCAAAAATTGACATTAAAAACACGTGAACTATTAAAATACCTATAAAAACCGTAAACGTAAGGGTACGTTCAATTACACGTTAAAAAAATAAGACTAGAAAATCAGACTTAAGAAAATAAGATGCCTTGATACGATATAAATTACAAAAGAAAAGACTTCCAGTGGGATTTTTAATAGAAAATTGAGCTTTTGCTGTGCTTGCTTATTCAAATCTTTAAGGGAAAAAAATTAGATTGAAGAGATGCTGTTCAAATGACTATAGCCTACGATTTTATTATAGCTGATGATGCCCACATGAGCATGAAACTTGTGCATGGATACTGACATGTGAATAAACAAAAATGCCAGGCATAATAAATAAATACTGCAGGAGTAAAGAAAGTGAGAGAGAGAAGGGATGACAAGAAATTAGTAGAAGGGAATAACAGAATCGATCGGGAATTTGCACCAGTTTGGAGTTCAATCAATCCACTTGAACGCAGTTGGTTCAATCGTTCAGTGATATTCAATATTTTTTATTCAATATTTTTATCAAGAAAAAAAAAGAGAGAGTGATTGAGTGAGAAGGGAGAGAGAACCAAAACACATAATATTATGAGTAAACATGAAGCAGTAAGTGCACAAAAGGTGTTTAAAACCACCGTTGATGACCAATGATATTGATTGGGGTTAACTGCTGTTAGGATCTGCTCCCTCCTCCCACCACTTCCAAAATACGGAAGTGCTCGTAGTAACAGTAAAATTTACTGTTCTACAACTCGCGTAGCTTATTAAAACACGAGCAACAAGCAACATAACACAACAGAGACTCTCGTTGTAACAGAGGTCCTTCAAAAAGCATTCAAAAGCACTTAGGGGCCTTCAAATGAGTTGGAAACAAAACAGTGGGCTAATGATATTTTGAGAACATGTTAGGAAACAAATTAAACCAATATTAAATTCGATAAACGTCGATTCTGTTGTCAAGTTGGACGTGTTTTGATGTTACAACAGAAACGTATGGTGCTGCTCTATAGGGGCTTTGCTTTGTTGTGTGGTTCAATGATTTGAAAATATATTATTTTGTTTTTTTCGATATTTCAATAACTCGGATATAATTAATACAGTACCTGCATTAGAGAACAAATGTAAAATCTGAAATGAATTGGAACCCTCACTACGTTTTTCAAGTTGATTTTAATTATTGCAGATATTGAAGTGTTTTAAATTTTCTAATTCGTAAGTTTGAAAATAAGTTTTTATTAAACCAAGTTATTTTAAAATAACTTATAAGATATAAGTTTGAGACTTCATACTTCTTTCAGTATGTTTGTTGTAACTGATATAAAAATTAAAAAAAAAAATGCTTGTGAAACAGGCTAGTTAGATTTGAAATATTCAAATTTAAAAGAGGCTAATGATAAAAAATTGATCGAATTCACATTACATGATAGTGATTGCTGGCATTTTTGCGCCATTCAAGGCTGACAAAGATAGGTTGATGTCATCAAATTTCTCACTGATATTACAGACTGATGGAGTAATTGGATAATCTGCATTCATTAAAACTTTATATCAAGAATATAATGTGGAGTGTGCTAGATTGATACTGAGCATTAACTTCAAAAAGCACAAAAATCAATAGGAAATGTTTTTCTGAATAAAGCTGACTCTGTTTGATTTCTTATTGATTTTGGGATTTTTATGCTTTGTTTTCTCTCCCTTGGAACTAAGAAATTTTAAATTAAGTTGTCCATTTAGTTTTCATCTTGGAAAACATCACAGGTTTATCTGGATGTTGTGTTTGAGGAACACTTAATCAATTAAGTACATTGAAATGATAAACTAATCTAGCTATTAAAATCATCGATTACATCAAAATTAAATTCAACTGGATCGATTTGTAAGAGATATTCCTAATTAAAAACTGACCAAATCCGAGATACATTTGGGATGATGTGACTCCATCCATACTTGTGATACCAATACTCCATATTTATCCTTGGCATCAAAAAAATAAAAGAAAAGATGAATCTTCCCGATTTTCCAGAATGGACTGCTTTCAATGCTCTAGCTTTAGAGGTATAGAGGAAGAACAAAATAAAGATAGCACCGATATCAATGTAGGCAAAAGTAACTCAGAACTTATCATAGCAAGCATGTTCATCCTGGTAGAAAAGCAAGCAAAACCTATCAGAAAACATAGTTTTCCTGTAAGTGCTTTAAGTTTTCAACCCAACCGGCCTAATCAAACACACGCGCGACCTATAACAGAAAACCCGCCTTGCTACAACTAATTGTTCAGAAAAAACACAAACATGGTTAGGTAGCTTATGATGGCAATAACTTTCCACGGGAAAGCAGCTGTCCGTGCAAAAACTCGCCCATATAAACCAGTATAATATAATAAGGTTAATGTAGCCTTCAATAATCTACGACTATCTATCCATTATTACTACCTAGATACATTCTTCATGCTATCAACCGAATAGGCTAATGTATGTGAATTCATACTTCCATTTAAGAGATTTGATTAGTAAATAAATCCTCGACTGGACAGGCGAATCATTTTCTCGGTCAAGGTATAATTGAAGAAAATCGCTCGGGACC
This sequence comes from Conomelus anceps, assembly GCA_948455865.1. Taxonomy (NCBI): domain Eukaryota; kingdom Metazoa; phylum Arthropoda; class Insecta; order Hemiptera; family Delphacidae; genus Conomelus; species Conomelus anceps. The sequence continues at coordinate 74,758,801 of OX418216.1, read as the reverse complement.
GACCTTAATCGTTTAATAATATACTTGCACTGAACAGGCGAAGATCTTATCGACACGCCGAAGGTAGAAAGCTTGGCTGCAGGCTGCAGGTAACTGATCTTATTGGCAATTGCAGAAATAAGTAAATTACGGCCGGCTAAGTGTAATAGGCTACACTAGTGTGATGCAACAGTTCATGACCGGGTAATAGAGGACAAGGAGGAGAGCAGGTGTGCGAGTAAGAGCGCCGAGAAGTTTAGGAATCTTCCACTGCCCGAGGTGGAGTATCCTGGTTCACAGTGAGTTCAGGCTACACATCAGACGATCAGACGATGGAAAAACGATGTGACCATCTGGATGCTGGATGCTGGAGGGCAGGCAAACCCTAGATGTCAAAAGCTTATTATTGTAGGCGAAATACAGTAGCCAGCTAATTCTTGACAATTTTTCAAGGCCAAAACATTTAGACCCATATAAATGAACCTACTTTGAGAGTTCCTCGACTCAAGAGAGACTTGAAAAACACTCACAAAGCTTTTCAAGTCTTTCCAAGTTGATTATATAAGTAATACTATATATAATAATAAATAAGTGCCAGATATAGATTACAGAGAACGTCCAAAGTTGAAGAATATTCTAATATAGAGACAGATATGAGGAAAAGACGCCTTAAATTTTATGGCCACATCATGAGCCTTCCAGACAATAGACCAGCGAACACATAAGACCAATGGTCTTATGTGTTCGTTGCAATAGACTAACAAAAAGAATTGTAAACTATGCAACATCACTTTTCAATGGAGGAGAATGGAAAAGAAATGTTAAAAAAGAACTAATACTGGCCAAAATAACCAACAAAGAAATTTACAATAGAAAAAACTTCAGATATAAATGGGAAGTTATACCAGAGAAAAAACCTCCAAGAGTTGGAACAGAATGGAGTGAAGAGAGAAAAGCTGAATTCGCACAAAAAATGAAAAGCTGGTGGGCAAACAAGAAGAACAAGTCCAAAAAATGAACCATCTTCACTCAGCGTCTTCCACTTTGGGAGTTTTACGTCTAATAATAATAATAATAATAATAATAATAATAATAATAAATAAGTGCACTAGTGCTCCATACAAACTAGTTTAAATCTTTTAACATGTTAAATTCAAAATCGTTTCTCTGATTTTAAAGCTGAAAGATTCTATTCTTTCTATGATAGAAAAAACTTTTCAATCCTTCAAATTACCTATTCACTGTTATATTGAGTTCAAAACATGAAACTTCTTATTTATGAAACATTGAGGGCAAAAGGAAAAAGTTTTATGCTCCACAAGGGAAATCAACAATTTTCTTAAAAGACATTCATATTTACAGAAAATTCCTTTGTAAGTTACACAAAATGTATAAACATTTTAATTTTTTCATTACATTCTTTAATTTTCTTATATTTCTCTATTGATATTTCATATTTTTCTTTTTTGCTTTCTTTCATTTAGAATGCATTTAAAATCCATAAAATTGCTGATATATGATAAAAGTTAGTCATGATATATATTTAATCCACGGTATTAAGTTTCAAGGAAATTACTGCGGAGGCAGTAATATTGCGAGCAGTAACAGTGACTCAAATAAGAAGGCAAAATAAGACGGTTGTATTGTTGTTATGTATTTCCTCTACCAAGGGAACATCTAATATCCCCATAATCCCGGCAAGGTTATCAAGTTATACAAAAACAACTAACTCTACAAGATGAAGAATACAAAATCTGTTATGAAAAATGTTTTGTTTCACTATCAGATTCTCAACTTGTTAATTTTGGAAGCTCTTTGGTTTATCAATCAAATGCTTTTGGTATATCAGTACTCGTTGTACTCCACTCCAACAGCTCGATTATCTCCCAAAACCTCAACTATTTTTTTTCTATTGATTGGAGCTGTGGAATCAAAACTCCCAGAATTTTTTTTCTTTATTGCTGATGATGCCCACATGAGTCCGAGACTTGTGCGTGGGTAATGAGGTGAATGATTACACATAAATGCCTGATGGTGGAGCGGGATTCGAACCCACGACCACTTAAACGACAGCAAGCTGAAGTTGCGACGCCCCAACCAACTGCGCTGAGCGGCCCGCTTATTATTATTGGCTTATAATTATTTTTGGTTTCTGGATCTGGATAAAGTAAATAGTTTTTTGGTGCATTAACTCAATGCTTTTGGAGTATTATTACTACAATCCCATACCTCAATTATCTTTCACAACCCCAAATAATATATATATATTTTTTTGAGGATGAAGCCCACATAGGTCTGAGACCTGTGCGTGGGTGATGGGTTGGATGATAGTGATAGTTGAGTTGGACCTACAGTTTTAGGTGGGTTCCGAACCATCGGAAGTGATTTTACAGCAGAGAATAGTGTCTTTTTTGCTGGCCAATCTAATCGGTCACCTTTACAAAGAGCGTCCAGGAGAACGCATTTGATTGGAGTTTTGTGTTTTGTATAAGATAGAGTATTACATGGTATTTCCCCCTTAAAGTAAATTCGTACGGCTTTTCGTGGTGGGGAGACCCTTACGGGTAGTTCCACCTCGCCGTTTTTTTAACGACTGCTTTTTTTATATGCAACCGGGACCGACGGCTTAACGTGTCCTCCGAAACACGGGATTATATTAATATTTCCCCCTTAATATTTTTCTATTCATTGGAGCCATTGGTTTGAATCTTGAATAGTCTAGTTTTATGATAGGCTACATAGTGAACTGTGTTTCAAGCAAACAACTGGATAAGATGGAGGAAGTCGGCTAGGTGTATCGGTCGCCTTGGACGCCAACAAGTCTACTGAAATCACCAACACCTACTCGTCATTACACACGAACGCGCATACACATACAGAGTGCGGTTTGTTTCCCTCTCACCATTCAGCTGGTAATTGGCGTCATTAAAGTAATCACCGTGCAAATGCGAGCGAATGAGAGCAACATAAACTTGTACCCCGACTTTTTCAAATTTGAAAATGAACCATGTCATAATTTTGTACTAATTTTGTACCATTTTGTACCACCAAGAACTAATTTTGTACCCCTTCCCATTTTTAGGTAAGAGCGATTCAAAAGTCGGGGTACAGGTTTATGGCTGACCCCGACTTGCTCAAATTTCAAGAAAAGTAACACCATCAATATCTTATAATTTTGTACCATTTTGTACCACCAAAAGAAAATTTTGTACCCTCCCCCATTTCGGGATACAAGCGATTCAAAAGTCGGGGTCTGGACCCCGACTTGCACAAATAGCAATAAAACCTATACCAAAATATTGCAATAATTTTGTACCATTTTGTACCACCAAAAAAAAATTTTGTACCCCTTCCCATTTTTAAGTAAGAGCGATTCAAAAGTCGGGGTACAGGTTTATGGCTGACCCCGACTTGCTCAAATTTCAAGAAAAGTAACACCATCAATATCTTATAATTTTGTACCATTTTGTACCACCAAAAGAAAATTTTGTACCCTCCCCCATTTTGGGATACAAGCGATTCAAAAGTCGGGGTCTGGACCCCGACTTGCACAAATAGCGATAAAACCTATACCAAAATATTGCAATAATTTTGTACCATTTTGTACCACCAAAAAAAATTTTTGTACCCCTTCCCATTTTTAAGTAAGAGCGATTCAAAAGTTAAATAAATTCAAAATTTAATAATTAGTGAATATGGTAATAAGTCTTCACAGACTCTTTTCAAATGATGTTTTCTCATTTTCAAGTCCATGAGCTTCGCTGACTCCCGTTCCAGAGTTTTAAAGCTAGAGGAGGTATTGTGAGAAGCAAGACCTCATTCATAATTATTTTAATTAGCGAATACAGTGCAATCTAGTAGTTTGATAGCCAGCTGCCCAGTGTTGCATTATCGATAATTATTTTAATATAGCACAATTAGAAATGTGCACAATTTTAGCCTATAAAATGGTCATGCCATTGTTACACGTGTTATCAATAGTTGACCAGCTGAGCCATTATTATTTATAACACAAGTATTAATTTCAAAATTATATTAAGAAATGAAGAATTCAGCAAATTGTTCAGGAGCAAATGTACAAATTTTAATGGACAATTTCCTGCAGCTGGGATTGTGGTGTGAGAACTGAAGCTGCAAAACGCATCACTCGATAAAAATGATTGATATTGTATTGGAGATAATTTGAATTAGGCCTATAATGTCCCACACACGTGGTTAGTATGCACGTGCAAAGTAAAACGCAATATTGATCGCTGTTGGAATAATTACAATATTACAACTAAGATTGATATTTCTTCGTGTTGGCCAAGAACAAATCTTCTTCATCTGCTTCAATAATCGCTGCTGCAGTTTCAACCACCAAGCTACCAAGACTATAAAAGGGATGCTGCTGAATGCTTTTATCATTCCATCACTTGAAACTGGACTGATAGGTAAGTTAAGTTAATACATTTTATTGTCATTTCATATATGATCTGTACACCATATTGATAAAAATTTATAATTATTGGTCTTCTGCTTTTGGTCGAATGGGTAGATTTTTTACCATTTAGTTCACTCTGCTACATGATATTTACTATTAACATTTTTGTATATCTGCGTGTTTTTAAAGTCTTCTATGTCAATAAAATTATATATTGCAATATCAATTTGCATAATTCAATATACAGAATAAAATTTGATTTTTTTTTTAATTCATCTTGCCAAAAAATTTGAGGATTCCTTATCCGTGAATCTATAAAGTCAGGTTAGGTTAACATTTTTTTTTTTAAATAAAAATCGATATGGATTACCATGTTCTTTAACTAAAGAGGAAATTTTTTACCATAATAATTTTGGTATTATAACAAATATATCAGCGGGTAGCCTAATTTAATAGAATCAGAATTTCAATCGATCAACATCTACTTCATCTCTTTTATTATTATTATTAAAATTCATGGCGTTAAGCTGCATCTTTGGGCCGGGCCATATGTCAATACAGAAAATGTCATTAGTTGCTGAAAATTGTATTATACCTATTATTAATATTATTATTACTCTTATTACTCTCATTATTCTTATAATTCTCATTTTCTCTTTCTATTTTCTCTTTCTCTTATTCTCTCTTTCATTCTATTTCGTTGTCTCACTCTTTCTCTCCTTCTCTTTCTCTTTCTCTCTTCCCCTTCTCTTTTTCCCTCTTCCTCTCTTCTCCTTCTTCCTCTTTTTTGTTTCTCTTTTCTCTCTTATTCTTTCTTATTCATATACTCATTTTATCGTTTAAATAATGAGTGCAAGTTGGTATTTTCAGTGAAGTCGATAGTGTTAACATTTCAGTTCGTAATAGATCAACAAATTCACAATTTTAACGTTGCTATTTTCAGAAATGCAATCGGGAAATGTAGGACGGCCAAAATCATTTCCATCAGCTGCTCTCAAACTCTTACTTCTTTTATGAGTACAAAGAAGAAATCATTCAGGATGGGAAAATAGTTGGAAAGAATAGTCAAATATGGAACCACATCGCTGTAAATCTCAATACCATTGTGAAAGCAGCAAATCAACTTTCTGGAATTCATATTTACGTCACAGTCAAGCAGAACAGGTTGGTCTTAAAAAATTCCTAATTGCGTGTTTGATAATGATCTATCGATGATGTGGAAGTTAGGGTTTAACTAATTTTCTGCCCGAACCCCATTATATTGACTGGGCTACTATTTGATTACAGTAGCTTCAATAATAAGAGGACAACATTTTCTCACCCCATATATACTCTCAAAAACAATAGGCATAGCAAACTCAAATCAGTACAGAAATCGCAGATTTCACTTATCAAGATCAACGAAATAATTTCTTTAAATCACGATTTCTATCTCTTGTTTAGTTTTTTATTAATTTTTCAATAAAAGAGAATGTGATTAGGAGTAAGGTCTATGATTTTCATTCGTATGTATACCAAGTGTGCCTCTTAATACATGCTTGGGCGGATTTAGATCATAATCTTTGGGCGTGCGAGCTCTTCTATGGTATGAGCATGAGGTAGTTACACATTCTAAAATTTTATCACCCTACTAAAATATTTGAATAGTCCGTTCTTAGGATTTTTATAGTACAGTAGTAGGCCTATAATTATTTTCTTTAAAAAAATCCCCTCAATTAATATTCTATTCCGTTCACATTATGGACGGAATTATGGAATGAATTAACAATTCATTCGTAATGTTACTATAGAAACGGCTAGATCATAGCTAGAGGAGCATTGTGAGAATTTGAAATTCCTGTTTTAATTTTCGCTTTTAAAGATGACTTTTTGAACTCCTAATTGAATTTTAGTTATTTTGCATTGATTATCAATAAATAACTGAGGAGTCCAAAAATTGACATGACAAACGTGACAAACATGACAAAGTGAATTTATTTATAATACAGAACTCGTTCAATCGTTTTTCTCCAAAATATTTTTTTGATCACATGGCTTACGCATTATCTTAGGCTATTATGTTATTGAATCTTCTTATGTGATTATAAATGAAGTTGATTCTAGATTATTGAAGAAATTAGGATGAATTGTCAGGAAAAATGTTTACAAAGTAATGACAGAAAGTCTTTGAGAAATATCAGAAAAATCTGTGGGTGCGATGCACCTCCCCCCCCCCCCCACCATAAATCCGCCCATGTTCAATCAATGTTAGTAGTAGATATGTCACTCATACATCTATTAGCGGTGTCTCATAAATTGTAACTATCAACCAAATAGTGTTTGCAGTGTAATGAAATTGAGATCTATATCTATGATGTAATCGGTTACATCACGTAATCTCGTTACTTCTATTGTTGTATTGTCGTGATAAGCTGCGTTCTCGTAGGACCTGTTTGTAACTGTGACCGATTAGAGTGGCCAGCAAAAACGACACTGTTCTCTGCTGTAAAATCACTTCCCGGTGGTTCGGAACCCACCTAAAACTGTAGGTCCAACTCATCAATCATCATCATCCACTCATTACCCACGCACAAGTCTAAGATCTATGTAGGCTTCACCCTCAAAAAAAAAGTAATAAGAGAAGTTATTAATCACACAGGTCCGAACACGCTTTGTTACTGATTAAAATATTGTTAAAAAATCTGGTCTTTAATAAATCAAAACACTGATTTTTCAAATTTGCTCAGCATCTATCAGAAAATTTTTCATTAGAGTTAACCATCATCATACTTGAATGAAGCCTCAAAAAAATTATAAAATTGTAAATTTGTAGACATTTTCCACCATTATTCTTGTCTAGTTAACCAAGCATTTCCGAATATCTGCATCATCCTTATCTTGTTTACAAAGTATTTTCTAGACTATAGAGGTCTAGAAAATTTATTTAAATGATTCAATTCCATGAATTCCTGAATAACATTATTTATTTGTCCCACCTCCTTAACAAAATGCTCACGCATCGAGGCTATTTTATAGACTAAACCACGAAACATTTAACAGTTTGTTATTTTTCCATATTCTAATTCAACAAAATGATAATATCGATATCTGTTCTTTAATCACGTGAAAGAACTTTTCTAGTTTTTTATGAGTACAACTCCACCTAGAAATATTCCCGAAGGGTCAATGTATGTTAATTAAGAATGAATATAAAAATAATTTTTTCATATATTATTAATTATGATTACCGGTACTATTGAAACAGCTTTCTTGAATTATGTCACACATATTGATTTTACTAACGACAATCACAAATATTAGAGTTTGAATCTCACCTCCAGTGAAGCTGTGGAGTGTGACTTTTAGTAGGCCACTCTGATCTATTTCTGAAAACGTTATTCACTTATTATTACTCAAACATAAAGTATATCCATCTAACCAATTCTTAATATTTAGTTTTTTAGTTAATTCTTAATAAATTATAGTGTTTTCTTCAGCAATCAAAATATAAAATGCTCTCAGAAATAAACGTTTTATTGCATAGTTATTCCTCAATATTGCTACTTCATGTCCCCTTAGTCACAATATAATCCTAATTAACGAAGTTTGGGTGCATTTCAAGTTATATGGTCAATTTAAATTATCTCTCAATAATTAATAAATTTACTACATTTATAAAATTTACTTGTTTATTAGCACTAGTTTCTGAACGAGTGTATGAATACGAAAATCAAAAATATTCAGTTATCTTCATCTCTGTAACAAAGGGGTATTTTTTTTTTTAATTTTTCTATCAAATTACTTTCTATTTTGGTCTGTATTATTGATTCCTAAAATTTGTCAGTCCAATTTGCGGACACTTTGTATACTCCAAAGTGTTCAATTTCTGTTTACATATGGATCAGTAATTGACAAAGACATATTAATGTTTTTTTAGATATCAACTTCAAGATTGTCTGATTGAGCCACACGTCCAATAGAAATTCATCTGATGTGATTGATGACCACACACCCTGTACATCTTCACCTGCTTCTTCAGAAGAAGATTCACTCTCCACCAAATCTAGTAGTGGAAAGAGCAGTGGAAACGAAGATAAATTGAACTTTGTCATCACATTTGGCAGTAAGGAGTGGGACGAAATCAGACCTGAAGCTGTCACCTACCCAGACAAAAAAGGACATTGTAAGATAAGAAATTATTTAACATTAAGGCGAGGAACGTGGACCAATGTTATAAATAAAAATTTCTGGAAGGAAACAAAACTTCCTTGTAGGGTATCATATCGTGGTGGAAGAATTTATTCATCAAATGCGTTACACAAAGTTACAATCACAGGACAATGTTCATTTTGTAAAGCAAAATTTTTCGCATCTGCTGATAAATTGCCAGATGAAGATGGTGATAGTTTGGAATTCACTTGCAGATATTCAGGTAATTTTTCCATTGAACATCCAGGAAATATTAAAAGGCACCTCAAGGGTAAAGAGCGAGAAAGAGTGGTTGACCTCATGCTAAATGCAAATGTTGCACCCCTTGCCTTCCAGAGAAGAGAAGGTGACAAATTAATGGATCTAGGAGACGTGGAGCCAGCTCATCTGCCTAGTTTGCCCCAACTACGAAACGCAAAATGTCAGGCTGCTAAAGCACTCACAATAGATCAAGATCCAATTATATCAATAGCAAGGGCTATGCACCAGTCACGCTTTAGAAATGTAATAAGAGATGTTAGTTATGATAAATTTCAAGTAAGATATCACAGTACAACTCAATTGCATGTTTACAGGGAATTTTGTAAACGAAATAAAGTGGTGTCAGTGGCAATTGATGCTACAGGAGGAGTAGTTGAAAGATTTAAAAGGGTTCTTGGAGTCAGATCTGGGCATATATTTTTGTATAGTTTTGTAATAAGAGATGTAAATTTGAAACAGATATATCCAATATGCTCTCTACTCTCTGAGAGGCATGATACAGAAACCCTCAGGCATTGGCTTGCCCTATTCTTGAGAAGCGGTGTACCTACACCTCATGAGATTGTCACAGACATGTCTGTGGCTCTCATGTCTGCATCAGTTCAGGCCTTTACATCACTGCCATCATTAGATTCATATCTACAACGATGTGCAGATGTGTTAGATATATCTGACAGTAGTAACTCAAAAATTCTACCAGAATGTTTCATAAGAAATGATGTGGCACACCTCATAAAAATGATGGCCTCATGGAGATGTTTCCAAGGATGTTTGAAAATAACAAAACATTTTTACATGAGAAGTCTTGCTCAAGTTTTACAAATATCAAGTCTAGAAGAGGTGAAAATGACCATCATGCACATTCTCACAGTAGCAGTGTCTGAAACTGAAGGAGTAGATAAGTATGGGAAAAATACTCCTTGTGAAATCAGCAAGAAGTGCTTAGTGAATAGGATTGGAGGCCTAATCCATGATCCAGAGCAGGAGATTTTTGATGTCAGGGAAGGAGCAGTAGAGGGGGAGAATCCAGGAATCTTCCACAAGAAACGATGTGAAAATGCCTTTGGGAAGATGTTCTCATGCATAAAGAATTATGTTAAGAGTAGAGCTGTTATTGGTGATAGGGGCAACCAACAGTATCTACCAGGCCTTGCAGATCATTTGAAAGATATTGCTCCTCTGTTGCCAACTTGGAGTGGCATCATGATACCCAAATTTGGGTATGGGGAAATAACAGCCACGTCTGCCTCTGTTGAGACCAATTTCAAAATATTGAAATCAGTCATTTTCAAACACAGAACTCTTCCAATGAGAGCTGATGATTTCATATTTCAACATATAATTTCAACAGAAGGAGCAATGAAAATGGCAGCTGCTAGTGGGATGAAACTAGATGAGAAAGATCAGAGCTGTAGGCCTATTTACAAAGGAAAAATAGAGGAAGAACAAAACTCTGTGGACTTGAGCAATGTTGATCAGAAAATTTTCGAATCAAAACAACATGAAGACTGGGGTGGTTTGATATCAAAAGAAGGAAAAACTTCTTCATATTTGAGAAAGGAGCCAGGACTGACTCTGTCAGATCTGACTAAAGCAAGACCAGCAATGCCAATTGGAGTCTTAAAGAATGGGAATAGTGAGAAATTGAATCCTGTAAGCATCGATGGGGTTGGCTACATACTGTCAAATACATGTGCATTTGACAGTCTCCTCCAACTTTTTGCGGTTGCATACTGTGATAGCTTATGCTTTAGAGACTGCATCCACTCTACTGAGAGTGATTTCTTGATTTTGGTGCAACGGATTGTTGTTGAAGGTGTAAGTAGAAAAACATACCAAGCAAGAACAAATATACTTGCACCTTTATACAGAAATCACACATACGCTCTGCCAGGAGCTCTTCAATTAGTTAAGTGTGAAACACTGGTCAGTGCTCTAGCTCCCAAGCTTCTACAGAACCTATCATCGTTGGTGGAGAGAAGTGTCTGTTCCAGGAAGGAATGCCCCAAACAACAAACTGTTTTTGAAAAAGTAATATTATCAATTTCCATGAATAGATCTGAAATAATACAAAATTTAAATACTCTCATAAATGAGGAAGTAAAGAAAAAAATTAATAATTGCTTTCAAGTTTGTGATGATGGTAGCTACTGCCAAGGAGAAAAGTTTATTGAAATGAAGGTTAAAAATTATATTCTTGTGGAGCCTATAGATGTGGGAAATGAAACTCGTCTTATGCAATGCATTCTTAAGCTAAGAGAGGTACCTAGACGGATTGTTGTTGGTGACCAGGAAATGTTTTTGAGAGGGTGTGTAGGGTTCCTTGGAACAGATAATGTGAGTGATATAGGCCACTATGTGGCATACACATTCAGAATCAATGAATGTTGGCAAACGTTTGATGATCTTCAAAGTAATAAAAATGTCAGTGCTCCTAAAACAGATATAAAAGCTCATCTTATTCTTTACACAGTGTAATCATTAAGAAGCAAGGAGCATTAAGGAGCAACTACTACCTTTCAACATTAAAAAAATTCAGCCATGCACCTGCCAAAATTTTATTGTAAAATTTATCATCATTTCAATTCTTCATAAAAAATAAATCATTGAAATAGTTGAACAAGTAACAACAGGTTTTCTGCACAGAACTATTTTCCTTAAATTATTAAAAAAAAAATTGGAAATGAGATTTTTGTTTGAAATAGAACATTCTCATTCCACAAAATGCTTTTCAGTCCAAAACACTAAAAATAGTCAATGTTGAATTCAGAAGATCAGAATTGGAGGGGAAAATAGACAAATCACAAAACGAACAATTCAAATATTGAATGTACACATTCATCAACGAAATCCTCCCAAAATATAGAGTTATCTAGAGAAGCCTAGTCTGAAACTTCTGCACTTTCAAAGTCGATTTACTCGATTCTGAAAGTTATGGGTTTAGATAAACTTTCTTAGAAAAACTACAAAATGGTTTGAAAACGTGTATTGTTTCACAAGCTTTTTCCTGATGAACGACATGGACGATTGGGCAAGAGCTGACTGATTTACAAAGCAAATAGAAATATCATACTTCTAAAATGTATTATGTGATTTTTTTAATTCTTATTTTGAGCTGTAGGCCTATATAGGTACTTACAGGTACTTTCTGACAATCTCAATATGATCTATTCCTCTTCAACGTTAATATTCATTCAATTTTTTTAATTAATGCATTGTCTTCACAAAATGTATTAATGTTATTTATAATGGATTGATCACTGTAAGAATGTAAAGGCAATAATTGACAATTTATTATAGCTCTTGTGTATTGAAAAATTTGATTCATAGCTCTTAGTAACCCAATGCCCCGAAATGAGAAAGGGTACAAAATTATTTTTGAGTTATAATGAAAAGAAGAGGACTATTTCCAACTAATTTTGATGTAATTTTTTTCAAATTCAAGTATGTTAAGGCAATAATTGACAATTCATCAGCATTCTTTTGTATCAAGCAATTTGATAAATAACTATTAGTACCCTTCTACCACGAAATGAGAGGATGTACAAAGTTATTTCTGAGTGGTAGTGGAATAAAGAAGACTGTTACTGAATACAGGTTGCTATATTTTATTGCTTGGTACAGAATTTTCTACTTCTGAAGAAATACATATTTTAATATTCAGATTTTCACAAATTAGTTTGAAATAACTGACAATTTAACAAACTGACAAATATACAAAAACAGAATTAATTGAGGAATTCCAAATTAATAAATTCTGTTTCAGTTTTTCCTTCTGAATTAATTTGACTAGTTTTGTTATTTATTGATAGTTTTTTAAAAATTAAATTGACTTCATTATGATGTTGAAGATCCATCTTGTTTCCACTAATATGTATTATAAACTTAAAAAACACTTTTGAATGGAAATTGACTCACGTTATGGCGTGACGGCCGTTTCGCTCTGTTGTCTAGAGCATCATCAGACGACCCACAGGGCATCGCCTTGAATCAGTGTACTGTGGGTCGTCTGATGATGCTCTAGACAACAGAGCGAAACGGCCGTCACGCCATAACGTGAGTCAATTTCCATTCAAAAGTGTTTTTTAAGTTTATAATAAATTGACTTCATTTATGTCAAAAAAGGTATTTTCATAGTCAGTGCTTTGTTCTTACTCAAATATTATGATATTGAGTGTACATACGGTTTTTTATTAATCATTATTCACTGGTGTGTAATCAAGAATATAAGGCTGCTCAAATAATATCTGATGTTATTATAATCTGTCACTAAGCATAGATTTAGGTATTTGTGTAATCCATGTTGACTAAAGAAACAATTTGTGTAAAAACCTTTTGGCTAGTTTGTTTGTATTAGACTACATAATGTTATTTGGAAGAATTATCAATTTGTTTTACTAATCAACTTGAATATTATACTAGTGCGGCTGAGTTAAATAAATTTGTTACAAGTATCACGTTTCATTCAATTCCTGGACATTCAATTCCTAGGGTAATAAAATTGATTTGAAATATAATCATTTCTTATAACTAGACCAGAAATCTCCTATATTAATGCATTAAACCTAATCTAACCTTAAGAGTTAGGTTAGGTTCCTCTTACTCCTCCTCCTTCTTTCCCACCTCATCATCCTCCTCCTCCACCTCATCCACCACTTCCACCACCTCCACCTCCTTCTCCTCCTTCCCCTCCTCCTCATCACCCTCCTTATCATCATCCTCCACCTCCTACTTCTTTTCATACCATCTTTAATTTAACAAAATTTAATTCATAACTGTTCGTACCATACCTCAATAACCCAAAAGAGAAGAAGTACACAATTATTTTTGTGTATTAATGGAAGAAAGAGGACTAGTTCTTTACATTTTTGAAATTATTTCATCTGAATTCAAGTGAAGACACTGTTCTCTGCTGTAAAATCACTTCCTGGTGGTTCGGAAACCACCTAAAACTGTAGATCCAGCTCATCAATCACCATCATCCAACTCATTACCCGCGCACAGGTCTCAGACCTATGTGGGCTTCATCCTCCCAAAAAAGGTTGTAAGGGCAATAAAATTGATAATATTTACAAACGTTCTTCTGTATCAAGCCATTTGATACATAACTATTTATACCCTAATAAGCCAAAATTAGAGGAGTACAAAATTATTTTTGTGTGGTAATCAAAGAAAGAGGACTATAGTGGAATTAAAAGCAGAGGTGTATTGGAAAGGTATAGTCTTTGGGGACGGTCTCAGAGTCTCAGTAGAGATCAGCAATAGTGTTGCCATGTCGTGTGGAATGCAGAACACATGCCACAGTGTAGTAGCAACAGGCAAGGTTTGGGAGTAGGAGACATGACAACAAGAGAATCAGTTGGTGTGGGAACTGCCAAATTGGTATTGGCTAAGCCCCCTCCTCCATCACTCCAACCACCGTTTTGGCAATACGCTTCTGGTTTTAATTATACTTTAGTTCTTCACAATTTTGATATTATTTCATCCAAATTCAAGAATGTAGAGGCTATAATTGACAATTTATTATCGTTCTTCATCTGTATCAAGTAATTTGATACGTAACTATTTGTACCCTAATAAGCCGAAATGAGAAGTGGTATAACATTATTTTTGAGTAGTAATGGAAGAATGAGGTCTAGTTTCAACCAATTTTGCTATTAGATTCTTTGATTTCGAGTATGTAAATGCAATAATAATTGACAATTCATAATCTTTCTTGTACATTGAGCAAATATATGTATATTGTGACAGCCAAGTGCTGTAGCTGGTATCTGTTCAATCAGAGATAAGCTACGAAACTCCTGTGCGCTTTTTGTAAAGCTGACTGATTAGATTGGTCAGCAAAAAGACTCTGTTCTCTGCTGTAAAATCACTTCCTGGTAATTCGGAACCTACCTAAAAGTGTAGGTCCAACTCATCAATAATCATCATTCAATTCATTGCCCATGCCCAGGTCACAGACCTATGTGGGCTTCATCCTCCAAAAAAAAAATTAATTTGTAGCTAAAGGCGGCGTTCACACCGGCATGATATGGGATATATCTTAGTGAAAATATTGTTAAGATATATCACAAGGAAGGTTCATACTGCAGGCGATAAATCGGTGCCATCTCTGCGATAAGAATGTGAAGGGGGACAATTATTTCCCCCCATGCAGCACTGGTCACATCTTCTGTCTTGCTGTATTCGCTATTCGGCAAGGGTATAGTTCCAGATGCACTGACGAGATTTGAGTAAATTAATAAAATGAAATAAATCCTTGTCTTCTCTTCCCGACATGTTGACTAAGTTACTTGAAGTCAATATGCAACTAATCGTAAAGACAGCACGCAGTACTTGGTGTGATTCATCGCTCACGATATATCGCTCACCAATCGCCTTGGTGTGAACCATTTTTATCGCCTCCCTCTACATTTAAAGTATCTGTCTGTGTGTGTCGCATATCACATATCGCTTAAGATATATCGCATATCGCATATTATGCCGGTGTGAACGCCACCTTAGTATCACAGTATCCCAAAAATGAGTCGGGTAAAAAATTATTTTTCCTACAGTGACCCAAAAAAGTCCCAACTCTTGCACTAACTATAGCACGAAAAATTGTCTATTCCTGCAATAGTGTGGGAAAGTAAATTCCAGTGCACAAAAGTACTTTTCCTACAGTGTCCCAAAAAAGTGTCTATTTTTGCACTAACTGAAGCACGCAAAATAGTCTATTCCTGCACCAGTGCGGGAAAGTAAATTGCAGTGCGGCAATGTACTTTTCCGCACTCCAAATTTGCAACCTAACAACACAAAATAGTGAGCATGTAATACGCAGGTTCCCTATTCTGAAATTCAAAAATAGGTTGGCTACTCTGCTTCAGCTGTGAATAGTTGTTGTAGTTGTTGATGATGAAATCGATTTGATTTGAAGATAGGTCATGTGAGGAATTTTCAGGTTATGTATGCCCTGTTTTGTTCTGTTTGAATTACTTTATACATTACTGTAGGAAAAATTTAATGTGTAATACGAGTGCAAAGTATTGTTTCTGCACTCGAGAAACTTTTTTCACTCGCCTTTGGCTCGTGAAACAAACTGTTTCTCTCGATGCAGAAAAACGCTATTTTGCACTCTAGTTACACAAATAGCTATTTCCACACTCCAGATTTGCAACCAGCAACACAAAATAGTGAGCATGAAATACACAGGTTCCCTATTCTGCATTCCAAAATAGGTTGGTTCCTCTACATCAGCTACAAAATAGTCAGCTGTAGTTGTTGAAATCGATTTGATTCAAAGATAGGTTATGTGAGGAATTGCCAGGTTATGTATGTCCTATTTTGTTCTGTTTGAATTACATTAGAAACAATTAGTCTGGGTGCACGGCCGTTTGGTAGTCAGACATGACAAGGGGAGTGTTTATCGCTCATTTCTAAAAACATATGGCCCGTGCGATGCTGCAGATGTCTTCAAGATCAACTAGTCAGCTTTTACTGGACGGCTAGTAGTGAAACCAGAGCCACGCGCCCAAACTAATTGTTTCTACTGTACTTTATACGTTATTGTACAAAAAATTTAATGTGTAATTCGAGCTCAAAGTATTGTTTCTGCACTCAAGAAACTTTTTTCACTCGCCTTCGGCTTGTGACAAAAACCGTTTTTCTTGGTGCAAACCCCACTTTGCACTCTTGTTACACAAATAGCTATTTCAGTGATAATGAAACTATGAAGACTTGTTTTCAACAATTCTTATATATTTTTTTTTCGATTTAGAGTATTTTGAGGTAATGATTGACCATTTATCATTGTTCTTGTGTATTGAGCAATTCAATTCATAGCTCTTAGTTCCCGGGTACAAAATTTTTCTTCAGATATAATGGAAGGAAGAGGACTTTATCTTACTAATTTTGATATCAATTTTTTCGATTTCAAGTATGATCCTCAAGGCATAATATATCATTGTTCTTTAGTATCATGCAATTTCATACATATCTATTATAGTATCTCAAATAGCCAAGATGAGAGAGGCAATTTATTATTGTTCTTATGCATCAAGCAATTTGATAAGTAACTTTTAGTACCCTGCTACCAAAAAATGAGAGGGTGTACCAAATTATTTCTTAGTGGTAATGTAATAAAGAAAACTGTTACTGAACAAGAGTTACAAAATGTTATTGTTTAAAACAAATTTTCAGCAATAATTTGGTTTAGTTTTTATTTCTATTTGGGCAAGTCGGGGTCTAGCCCCCGACTTTTGTACCGCTTGTACCCCAATATGGGAGAGGGTACAAAAATTTTTTTTGGTGGTACAAAATGGTACAAAATTATTGCAATATTTTGGTCTAGGTTTTATCGCTATTTGTGCAAGTCGGGGTCCAGACCCCGACTTTTGAATCGCTTGTATCCCAAAATGGGGGAGGGTACAAAATTTTCTTTTGGTGGTACAAAATGGTACAAAATTATAAGATATTGATGGTGTTACTTTTCTTGAAATTTGAGCAAGTCGGGGTCAGCCATAAACCTGTACCCCGACTTTTGAATCGCTCTTACTTAAAAATGGGAAGGGGTACAAAATTTTTTTTTGGTGGTACAAAATGGTACAAAATTATTGCAATATTTTGGTATAGGTTTTATTGCTATTTGTGCAAGTCGGGGTCCAGACCCCGACTTTTGAATCGCTTGTATCCCGAAATGGGGGAGGGTACAAAATTTTCTTTTGGTGGTACAAAATGGTACAAAATTATAAGATATTGATGGTGTTACTTTTCTTGAAATTTGAGCAAGTCGGGGTCAGCCATAAACCTGTACCCCGACTTTTGAATCGCTCTTACCTAAAAATGGGAAGGGGTACAAAATTAGTTCTTGGTGGTACAAAATGGTACAAAATTAGTACAAAATTATGACATGGTTCATTTTCAAATTTGGTAAAGTCGGGGTACAAGTTTATGTTGCTGCGAATGAGTGAGTTGTGCAACAGAAAAATGTTTCTGCCGATTGACCTGCTCTCCAGCTGAATATAATTACGTAGCTAATTCTTCCAAGTCATCGGTTGCACTATCATTGTGTAGAAAAGAACTACTGTACTCCACACTGTCACCGTGCTTCAACATATGCACTAATTACCGCAAATTTTCTACCACTTAAACTGCTGTAACTATGCGGAATTCACAGGCTATGTCGGCTAGCTCAACGTACAGCCCGAAATCATTAGGAAACAAATGATAGAAAAATGGATTAAGTAGAAAAGGCGTTTGCACATAGAGATTGCAGAGAGCAGGAGAGAGATTGAGGCAGAGAGAGAGAGAGAGAGAGAGAGAGAGAGTGACAGAGCGAGTGTGCACTGTGTATGTGTGTGTGAGAGAGAGCTAGTAGTGAGTGAGTAGGCGAATACTGAGAAACATTTCCGTGTAGTTACTCACGTCCTCACGTGTAGAAAATCGAACAGGTGCTCTTATCGAAACTCACCACGATAATGTGCACTGTAAAGATCTTATTGCATAGCTACCTTTGTGTAATTCTTTGAATATCAGATCATTATGTCACATCTGATTGAAATAACAATGCATTTTATGCAACAAAGGGCATTCACAATGCACTTAGCAACCTTGTAAAGTTACTTGGAAATCAATTCCATTTTTCCATTATTAATTATTACTGTATTACATAGAGAAGTGAGCATTTACAAATATATACCAGTTCCAAAAAAACATAAATTTATTCATTTTCCAGGTATTGTGTTTGATGTGATTCAGTACAGTAGGAACATAAATTTCCCCCTTTTTCTAGGTACTGTATCTGATTTGACTTATTCAGCCTTCAACAGGGAAGTGATACATAATATTATGCTCATATGCTGCATATTTTTTCCCTGGCCACACAGGGAAGTGATACATAATATTATGCTCATATGCTGCATATTTTTTTTTTAAAGCTTTCGCCTTCCCTTACCAATATTATTATAATTATGTCAATTGCCAATTAAAAAAGATTGATTCGTCTATATAGAATATCCCATGAAAACCCGGTTACAAGAGATTATGCTCATATGCTGCATATTTTTTTTGAAAAGCTTTCGCCTTCCTTTACCAATATTATTATAATTATGTCAATTGCCAACTAAGAAAAATTGATTCGTCTATATAGGATGTCCCATGAAAACCCGGTTACCAGAGATTCTACATCAAATTTCCAAACACTTTTTAGACACTAATTCTTGAGGGTTTGAGACAGTTTTTTAAAATTGCCAAGCATTTGCAATTCATCAATTCGAAACATTGTAGAGTCATTTTAAAGCTCAAGAAATGAGGTAAAATTTTCATTATGTTACCCTGAAAACAAATTAAGAAAAATCGCTTTCAAATTTCAGTGAGATTTCGGAAGACCACTTTTTTATACTTTGACCCCTAAAAAAACACCCTAAATGATCGGGTTACATATTGAAAATACGTGTATATTAAGCGAAATGTTGTGCTCTTTCCAAAAATGACATCATAATTCCAATCCGATCAGTAGTTTTTGAATTATTGGGCATTTAATGGCGGAAAGTGAGCGTATCTCGAAAAATACATTAAATCGAGATATCTCGAAAACAAAGGCCCCATTTCAAAAACGTCACAAAACATTTTTTGTCATAAATTTGATGTAGAATCTCTGGTAACCGGCTTTTACACCTTGCAAGGGACACTCTGTATAGGCGAAGCCTCCTATAATAGAAGGCTATTACTCTTATAAGTTTATAGGTTTATGTTTAAGTTTATATAACTTTAAGCCTAAGTTTGATACAGTTATCAAAGTCAGATGTCATCTCTACTACAAAGCGTTATTAATCTTTTTTTTTTTTTGTAGATGACTGATAGTTTGAAAATTTCAATATTTTCATGTGTTTTCATATTTCTTTACAGCCTGAATCAAGGCATGCTTGTTAGAAGCTAGAAGTTTGAACTTGTTATTATTCGGACTTCCTGTTATTGATAACTTAGTAGTCTGCGATTATTTACGCCATCATTTTTTTATTGTGTCATAAGACCGTTTGAAATTTGAATCACTATCAATTGAACTTGAATGTTTGTGGATTTTGTAAAGATGATTTTCTACTTCAAAGTTCTTTGCAAAAAACTTTTAATAACATTATTTTGGAAATTCTTATGCAACACGTCCCAGAGTGCAAATTATTTTTTGTCTAGCTCTCCATTAAACTTATTTAAAAATTTGATCATTAAAATATAATTGTCATTCCTCAGAGACTTTCAATGGCCAGAGCGAGTTGAATGTGAGCGTGTAATTATAGTTAACTCGCATTTGAATGGATTGCTTTGTTTTTGTATGTGACTGATGTGGCCCCAAATTGAATGGTTCACTTCAAATTTTGAATCGCACGTGGTGCAATATGTTAAAAAATAATTCAACTCTAGCGATGCAACGATTTGTGAATATGTTGGCTATTATTAAAAATCGAGAGGTTTATCTGCATCTCAGGCTTCAAATTATTCTTGAAATGCACTAATCAAGTGCACAAGTTCACCACGGTCAGGGAGAAACTGATCTATTGTCCATGACAGTGTCTAGAAAATAATGTTATTGTGTCAATCAACCTTGCACTTTGATCTGAAACGTAGTAGAATTCGTTCTCATTGTTTGATCACAACTTTACACGACTCTTTCAATTGTTTATCCTCTCTAGTTCAAATAATGTCAGCCTAAATTGTTGGTAATCTAAATAGTAAGCTATTAGAAGGGTGATTACCTCTATTGAAATCTAGTTCTAGTTCGATCATTAGGGTTGCTCCTGCATTTGAGCAGTCAGCTAGCTTTAAAGCAGAGGCATTTTAAACCAATAAAAAATTATTTCGGTCTATTCAGAATATTCATATCATGAAAAAGTGAAGAACTAGTATCAGGTAGTTTATATGGACTAAAAGATGCCTGAAAAATAAACAGTGAAACGAGAGGGGTAACTTTTTCAGTTTATAAGTGCAGGAAGAGCAACAAAACGCATAGGAAATATAATAAGAGGAGAACAAAGAAATAATAAAGTGATATCAAAAAAGAGCACAGAATGATCATGGAAGAAACACAATTGAAGAGACTCATAGAAATAATCCAGCTGCTCGTCGTCCATATAGAGAGAGAACTAGAGCGAAAGAAGCATCATGAATTAAATTAGTGTGAAGTGTTAAAGGGTGAAATGAAAGTACAAAAGTAGTATTTTAAGAATGCGATTTTTGTTATTTGTAAAGATGATATAATATATAGAAGGAAATTGGTTAGAATTGTTTTTACTGTATATTCTTTAGTTTGACAGATTGCCATTATTTTGTTGTGACAGATTGATTTCTACTTTCTTGCAGATTTGACGCCTAGTACAAGATCGGACTCCCTTAGAAGTTGAGGTTTCAATGAAATAGCTTTTTAGTTTCAAACTAGGTACTAGGAAAATAATATTTAAAAAAGAATTGCAAGAGTGTGACATATATATCATCAAACAAGATTGGGAAGAGCATAAAAATGAGTGGAAAATGCCTGGAATAAGTAGCAAATGAACATGTCAAGTTCATTAAAAAACCTTAAAAAGAGCAGGTATAGTAGAGCACCTACAAATAGGAAAAATAGATTTGAAATTAACACAAAACCGAGCAATGACAGATTAAAAAGAGCTTGGAGAAAACAAAGATTAAATACAGAGTGAAAAAAGAGCAAAGAAAGAGCACAGAGAGATAGATAGTAGAGAAATTCTTGGGGGGGGGGGGGGGGGGGGGGGTAGAATATATAGGCCGGAAGGTTAATTTCGATACCAAGATCAAAAATTAAAAATTTAAGGATTCAATAATTCAATACTACATTGAATAATAATATTGTCACTAATCCAAGAAAAGTTATTGACAAACAAATTTTCATTAATTCAATTTCCTATTCAGAGATAATAGCCTCATTATTTTTTTGACAGCAATAAATATTCATGAGTGGATTCGTGAAGTACAAAACACCGTACACTCTGTACTTGTTGATAATTTCATACAATTTATGACATAATAATCAAGAATGATCACTCTCGATAGTCTGGTGACATCATTGAAATTATCTCTCGAGTGAAACAGCCTTGTTTTAGATCCAATAAGTCCTTGGACTGTGAACAATATTAGATTTGCAATTTTATCAAATATCGCACATGAGTGCGAAAAACATCGAATTGCAAACTGTCTATATACTGTAATATTCTGCAACTGATGACAAGACTACTTTCTCAAGGACTAGGAGAGTTTGCCATAACTCTCCTATCCAGTGAACATGGATCTCTCATTATTCAGGAATTTTTTTAGGTGGCTCCAGCATTGATTTGACCTCCCCCCCAAAGGCTGTTGGGGTTCGAAAGGCCTTCCACAGAGAAGTTTTAAAATGCACATTCCAAAAATTGTTTTGAAAATAAAAAAAAATGTTGGTGTTTTGAAAAATGCTAAAACCTAAAGATTTAGGGTGGGATTACTGGAGATGCAACTGAAAATGTATGGCAAGACTTCTCATTATCCATTCAAATTGTATTTGTAAAGCTGAATTTCACTAGGCCCGAACATTCTTTTGACCCAACGATAAATAAAATAACCATTAGAAAAATTAAAAAATTGATTCTCATTCAAATAGCTTCAACTACTGTTTCAACTATTGTTACTGATATATAAAAATAGCAGACTATTCTGGTGAAACTAGAATTCACTTTCAACTGAGAAAATTCTCAATTTAATACAAGGAACCTTCTGAAGTCGGCGCAAAATTTTTTATGTCATGAATGTCATAGAATGTTAGAAATGTCAATATTTAGATTGTACTTATACTTTTAATAAAAAAGATATAAAAATCCTCTATATATAATATTTTATGACATTTCCCCCCAAAGATTACAAATTTTTGCCATCCTATGCTTGTCGACTGATCTACTTTGTGATAGGCACTAGCTGTTCTAGGTATCTGTTTAATCAGATAAGATAAGTCATGAATGCTTGAGCCCTGATTTATTTGGTTTGTCCGTCACCATAATTTTGGAGTACGATCCGCTACTGCGTGTTACAAAAAAAACTCGACTGCCGGTTGTGTTAAACAAGTCTATTCGGACAAAATTCGAATGAAGACGTCGATGAATGCTCGTCTTTGCTAAGTACTGAGCCGACCCTTGCGAAACCTGGAAGGTTTAACACTGAATGGTATTATTTCATTAATATTATATAAGATTAATTAATATATTTATTAAAAATGCTGGGATATTAAAGTTGAAAATTAAATCGACCGTATTTCTACAAAGCACATCTACTTTGAAAATAATGAACATCATACACAAAACTATCAAATATCATGTACGGTGACGGTGATAAGCCTACTTGTAACTTCAATTATTGGTTGATATTTGTTTTCGGCATGCTTTAAGTTAATCCATAAAACTATTGCTCGGCGTGATTGATATAACGAGTGGTATAGGAAATACAATTAAAGACAAAAGAGTGACGAAGCCTGTCTAAAAGATTTCGTCATCCAAGTGGGATTGAAGTTCAACACTTCGTTCTCTACTCACATCCAAATTAATAATTTTCCAAGAATAGCTCACAATAGCATAAAATAATCTGGTATGATATTTTTTGTTTGTCTGCTATGTTAGTATCTAATCTATATTTGAACTGGAATGAGATAACACAGTAAATCAGTCACTGAAAATACAAAAATTAAGTCTTTAATTTTTTATCTGTTTGCTTATGGTCAAGTTTACTGTAGTCAATCAGCTTGCCTTGGATCATTGATGATTTGATGACTCAGTAGGAACACATTATTGATAACCTTATCAATCCTTCTTCATGCTAGAAAAGTTAAGATAGTCTTGAAATGTTTCTTTGAAGAAACTAATATAAAGCTTCAAGATAAAAAAAAAATACTAATAAGTAGAAGATACTAATAAGTAGCTTCAAGATAAAAAAATAATACTGCTCCACCAATGAAATTACTTTGATTAATTAATATTATTTCTACTATTACCTTGTCCCACATGGGGAAAAATTGTATCCCATTTTTTTAGAATATTAGAGTCGAAAAATATATTATCTATAACTATAATTATATATTTTATATATTGTAACAAGACAATAATTAGTAGAAAATTGCAATCACTAGAATCAGTAACGTCCACTAATATTGATTGACAGGATGCTTCAGCGGTAGGGGTACAGTGGTAAGAGAATGTTACTAACCCTTTGAATCCAATCAATAAGAAAGCAGCAGGGACAATTCGGCCACCCTGATATGGAAGGAAGGAAGGAAGTTTTCTTCTAGGGTGGCAAAGTAGACTTAAGACAGTCTTCAATTAGCTCTACAATGAACATCAGTTCCTAGATACAACGTAACCCCTCGGGGGTACCACCGCTCGGCGCTCGGGTGTTACAGACAATCCCAAAGTCGAACGAGATTTAATTTAAGCTAGCAGTACAAAATTAGTTCAGAATTACTCAAAACGTGGATCGCGCGGCGTGAATTCCTGGCGGCGACTACGGAGGAGGTGAATCCGAGGCGGACGGCGGCATTGCAGGGAGCAGACTGGAGCGGCAACCCGACGTCCATCGAACTTATTCCACCGTTAGTGCGACGCTAAAATCACGCCAGGTTCTATTTTTTCATGTTATTTTTTATAGTGTTTATCTGTGTACAGGTTTTTGTAATTCTACATCAGCCTCTCATGCTCTGAATACTCTATCACTCAATTCAACCGCGTATTATTTTATTAACAATTCAAGTTATTAAGAAAATTGTAATTATGATGATTCAAGAGCTCTAAGAAATACTTTCAATCGATGTTACTTATTATTATCATGTTGATTCCCTAATGTGCAAAGTCTAAAATATTATTTATAATTATAAAATTACAGCCCAAAGGAAAACAGTCGTTCTTGTTAATTTCAAGCGATCCTTGCATCCCCTTTCACTCATTAAGATGCTTAAGTTGTGTCATATGGGTGGGAAAGACAGAAATGGTTACGTGTATAGAGTTGGTCGAATCGTGTGACAATTGTCTGGTGATGAAATATAGCCGATGAGTTAAGCTGGTGCATAAACTATTAAACGTTCACAAGGTAAGTAGTGAATTCTGCAACCTGAAAATGAAAAAGAGGCGTCTGGAGCTAATGCATTCATCTCATGATGACCAATGATCATTATGATGAATTATTAATACTGTTTTATGAACCAGATAATTGGCCGGGATCAGGTTCGATAAAAGATTGACTCTACTCAATTTGTTTTATCTGATTCCAATCAATTTCAATTGGACTTTTATTATTCATTTCTTTACCAATCTATTAGGAATCAATACAAGACCATTACAATATAAATATTGTAAATCTATAATCTATACTGTAAGCTTTAAAAGAAACATTTTAAGGTTGGTGGTAAAAATCTAAATCATATTTATCCAACTTCTTATACACACTTATGTCTTCTAACTTCTAACTTTTACACATGTGAAACATTTTTTCAACTGTCATAAAGGCTCTTATTTTATACAATAAATCAGTAAATAATTTCTACATAGCCTCATTTTATCACAAGATTATATTGTATATTTTTGTATAGTGAGCTCCAAATTATTCCTATTATGAACTCCAAAAATATTCTAATGTATTTTATCAAGTGAAATCTTCTTTCCTAAATTTAGTTAAAATATAATTATGGCGACAACGGTAATAAACAGCAAAGGATATTTCCGATTTGGAAGCCAGTGTGAGCACAAGATAAGATGTGAAATTCAGCCGTAAAAACGAAGGGTAAGAGAGAAGAAAAAGAGAAAAAAGTATGAGGATGAGAAAAAGAAGGATACGAAGAGAGGATTGCGTAATACTTCTTTACACATCCCAAGAGAAATCATTCGGATAAAGTGGAAGAGCATGCTTGTCATGATAACCCAATCCAACTTCACGCTTTTTTGGATTCACTTTCCCTTAAGCTGATCAGGGCGGAGAGCCACCCAAGTGAGTTTCGGCAAATGGCTCAGACAGGCCCAAGCTAGCCTAGAAAACACAATTTACAAATGTTCTCTCATATTAGATTGTTACAAATGTTGTATAAAAAAATGTTGATACGTTTAAAGCATGTGAAAAAGAGCAGCTTCGATGCTAGACCGAAATTGGAATCATCAAAAAATTACCAAAAGCCAATTTTATGTGCGGAATAAGATGTTCAATCTATCTAGACTAACGATAAATCATAAATTAAGAAACTTTCACCTGATGGTTAATAAATGCTGAAGTAGTGCTAATGCTACAACAACTCTGTATAATCAGTCCCAACCGGATTGGCCGGATAGGATTTAAGTTCAAAATAATATAACAACTGTTAGCTTAAATATGCAGTGAAAAATTCCGGACTATTAGGGACCATGGCTAGTTCGGATTGCTGAAAAATTTGGACTATTTTAAACTATCGGTTGAAAAGTATACAGAGCTGCACTATAGTATTGGATTAGTTAACTCTGTCCTTAATTTGAAAAAAATGAAAGTTTAGAAGCACCAAGGGTCTGGAAAACAATCGAGTAGCTGTTCTCTATAATGAAATATATTCTCAGTAATCTCAGAATGTTGTATTTTCGTGTATTTAAACTTAAACTATCTTATCAATTTATTTAGAGAGGCCAAAGATTATCAGATAATTAATTAAATTGTAACAAATAAGCTCTTCATAGTAAATACTTCCTGTTCGAAAAGTTTAAAAATGTCCATGCATGATTGAGTTGAAGCATTCATTGACATTTCAATTTCCTAGAAGAACTGATAGAATAATTATTCATGAGTAACTTTCTGGCTCATTAAATTTTAGGTTTCGTTATGGCAGGTGAAAATTGCAATGCAATTGCAGTGTTTTGTTCTGTTTAATTCATTCAAACATTTAAATTTGAACTAAGAATTTATGAGTGTTCAATTTTTGAAACCTTTATTTTTATACAAGGTGATTATGATTATGTGGCTTACACATACGTAATGAGCTTAAGTAAAAATGAAAAAAGGCCAGTTTGAACGAATGAACGTACCTGGAACCAACAGATTACAAGTCAATTGCGCTGCAGACTACACCACAAACATTAGAATATTATCGCCAATATAATTGAATTAGGTTAAAAAGGAATAATTGTTTGTTAAGAGTTAAATCAAACAAGAATCAGGGAATGCTTCAAAAGGTTTATGAAAATTATTTGCTGGAACATTTATTATAGTTCGCTCTCTCAACAATGGAAGTGACCCACGCTAATATTAAATTGATGTACTTTTTATTAAAGACCCGACAGAGCCTTATTGAAATCGTGCCGTTGTCCGTCCGTCTGCCCCTGGAGTTTGAAAGAAAGATTCTAGACTCTTGGAACTTGGTTTATAACTTTCTTATAGTCCAAGTCAGATCGCTATTGACTTTGGATTTTGGGGTCGAATATGAAAATAATTATGCTGTAAAATAGATCTCCACTGTAGGGTCTAGGTTAAAATTAAAAGATTGGCAGCTGTTGTTTACATTTGAAAATAAAAACATTGAAAATTACGAAGGCTGATGATTTGGCTGAAGTCCAAATTATCAACTTTATTTTTTTACAGTGCAAGCGTTGACGTTTTCATTAAATTATTTTAAATCGTTCAACTAAAAAAAACAGAGAGAAATTTTGAAGAAGGAGAAGCAAAAGAAACAAAACTCTTGCCAATGTTCAATTTTTTTTTGTAAATTGGGAAGCATTGTGATGTTAATAGAAACCGAAGTAGTTGAATTATTGCAAGCTAAGTAGAGAGGTACCTACAGTCCCTACAGCACAACTGGTACTTACAATTCAATTCGTCGTGTCCTTGAATACTCCACTGCACCGGTCTATTAAATGAAGAAATTTGATCATTTTCAAATAAAAGAAAGTCCATGAAATCGAGTTTTTACGGTTACAATAATAATTATTACATTACTTTCTAATACTGCAATAATAGAAAAGGGATAGCTGTGAGCCGTAGCAGGTATCTGTTCAGTCAGATAAAGATGAGCTACGAGCTCCTGGGCCCTTTTTGTAAGGGTGGCCGATTGGATTGGCCAGAAAAAACTCTGTTCTATGCTGTAAAATCACTTTCCTGAGGTTCGCAGCCCTCCTATAACTCAATAATAAGCATCATCCAGCTCATTAGTCACGCACAGGTCTCAGACCTACGTGGACTTCATCCTCCGAAACACAAACAAAATATTGTATACGCAAAAATGCATTGTATTTTATACGTGTCACTCCCGGTTATAAAACTCACAACATAAATGTGTATTTACAAATAATTGTTTGCTTACAAATAAATATATTTATTTGTTAAACAAATGTGGAGACATTTCCCTGAAATTATTTAATTATTTGGAGCTAACCTGTAAGCTGACACATGACAAGAGTACACTCAACCAATCCAAGCCACTCGAATTTTAATTAGCAAATGAAATAGTATGTATAGCTATAGCAACTCGTTTAGCTATGCTGTTTTTAGTAATAATGAAATGAAAAGTTCATAAACCACCTTCAATGTTCAATAAACACTTGAAAATATTCCCAATCGAATGAATGGTCCTTTTAAAAGCATAAAAGTATGAAATTAAATCTTTTGGAGTGTTTATCAACAATTTGGCTTCTAAATTTGAGTACATTTCAGTGTACTTGATTCGTCTGTGCAATAATGACAAAACTCTCCTTCTAATAAATAAATAAACAGTAGAGTACCTCAAAAGTAATAAGTGAATCAAAGACTTATGAAATACAAGGTAGAAACTTTTGAAATGCGATCTATGAAATACCGATACAATGACATTTTCTAAGTCACTGAGAACAACTGAAATACAAAATAAAATTATATACAATTTTACCTTTTTCTCAGTGGAATATTCGGTCCAGGTTCGGTTTCAGAGTAAGAGTACATTGTGATTAAAAAGACTCAACAGTTTCTTAGACAATGTTGTGGTTACCTGGAAAAGAACAGAAATATATTTAGTGGGATCATTTTGGTGATAAACGTCAACATAATTGCAACACGGTCGATTTTTTTAAATGATAGCTTAAAATGCCCTTAATCATCCCCTAAAAATTTATATTAATCCCATTTTGAAAACATGCCCAAAAATCCCAAATGGCCGCCATGACAGGGTCCGAATTATCAATTTCAGCCAATATCTCGTAAACGGTTAGGTTAATCGAAAAATTTTATTTTACCAAAAAGTTAGCTCTTTTCAAGCTGAATATGGAAGGCTCACTATGGTGATAGAATAAATTATACGTATCAAGCTGTATCAATATTACAACTGGTTATTACCCAGTGTCATGTGAGTTTACTTATAGTGTGTATTGAGCTTTTCATGTAATGCATTATTCTAAAGAACTAAACACAAATCTATGCAGCTGGGTAGAACTGCAAAGATGCTATAATGTAGTTTACGTATAAAAACACTAAAAATTCACAACAAATTTTTTTGTGAACTTCCCTTTTCAAACAGATGAACTGTATAAACACTGGATGGTATTTCACTCTCCCTTCCCAATTTCGTGACCACTACCATAAGTTATCTACCAGAAAAGAAAAACTCCAAACTGGATTCCTGGGCAATGCCGGGTAAAATGCTAGTATAGAAATATAAAAAACCTCTCAACTATCATTGAAAAGATGTTGCATATCAGTTGCTTTTGGTGGTGTTTGGGACTTTGGAGGCAAGGTTGTCTTAGTCACTCCCATGGTTTGTGACTGGTTTTGGAGGGTACATAAAAGTAACTGGATTGAACCCTATTTTCTTCTAAAATGATAGTACTAATCATGAAAATAAATAAACAGACATAAAATGATCAACCACATCTGGGGTGTCCTTTTGCATATCAAAAGGAAGAGAAGTTGAACATTTGCTTATCCTGATCCTAAAAGTATTAGCACGGAGTATTCAATCATGAAAATGATTTAAGATTGTTATAGATATCAATATACTATTATTCTTTAATACTGAAAAGTTTTGAATTCATTGAGTTTGTTTACAAATTGATAGTTAACTCTGCTCATGTAGATTAATGAATACTGTTTATGGTTTGGTTTAAACAGGGCCGGTCTGGGGAGGTTGCGGGCCCCTGGGCATCAACTACCTGGGGCCCCTTACCGGAGGGTCTAGGGGCATCCGGAGTCCCTCCCCGGAATTTTTAAAAAATATTACATAGAAAACCCGCTTTTTTACTAGTTATTTTACCAAAAAACCTGCAGTACTCCACACTTTTTTGATTGTAATAATTACACAGACAAGATAGATTTTTATAAGGATGTAGTTTATTGCTAGAAGTTCAAACATACACTTTACACAGGTTAAATACTTGACCATGTAAAAACTTGCGCAACGTTTTTAATTATAAATCGTTATTAATCATATCTTATTGGGAGAAAACAATGTGTAGAACTAACTACAGTAGTTGGTAATAGTATAGTAAAAAATAAATCTAATAAATTAGAGGTGCAAGCTGGAGTGCCTCAGGGTCAATACTAGGTCCATTGCTTTTTTTGTTATATGTTAACCGTTTACCTAAAGAATTAATTAGTGGTAGAGCCCTCTTATTTGCTGACGATACATCACTCATTTTCAGCAATTCCATTCTAGATCATTTAGAAATAAGTGCCCATATAGGTGTGCAGTCCATTGTCCAATTTTTAAATCAGTTGAAATTAACTATAAATAGTAAAAAATGCCAATACCTTCAATTCAAAAACAAACATAATTTAAATGAAGATAGGGCTATAAACGTGTTTATAAACGATAATCAATTAGACCGGGAAGAAAAAATTGCATTTCTAGGAGTTATGTTGGATAGACGATTGACCTGGACTCCATACATTGAGAAAATATGTAGTAAAATTTCATCTGGGGTATTTGTCCTGCGACAGCTCGCTAGATTGAATGACAAAAAGTTACTTTTTACAGCTTACCATGGGCTCTTACTGTCACATATTAGGTATGCTATCTTAGTATGGGGTAATTCATCAAAACAAAATCTTGATAGGGTGTTTAAGATCCAAAAGAAAGCGGTTAGGTGTATAGAACGAGTAAATAGATTAGATTCATGTAGGCCGTTGTTCAAGAGACTTGGTCTCCTAACTGTACCCTGCTTATATGTGTATGAAGCTACTCTATATGTAAAAACGAATGATATTAACTAAAATCTTGATGTACATGATTATAATACAAGAAGCCGAGGAGATTATCACTTGGTGAGTCACAATAGTAGCTTATTCAAACAAAAACCTAGTTATATTGGTAGGAAATTCTACAACAAGCTACCGCAGTTTTTGAAGAGTCTTGAAAATATAGAAATATTTAAAAAACAATTGAAGAAATATTTAGTTGATAAAGCTTTTTATAGTGTACAAGAGTTCCTTTCACATCAAAATTAAGCCTCACCTCAACTAATTGAAGTAATTATGGTATCTAGTGTATAATATTGTTGATCTGACTTGTCTTATACTCCTTAACTGGAGTCTCCAAGACGTAATCTCCAAAAAAAAAAAATTTTTATTACATACTAAAATAAAAAATAATACTGCTTTTAGCCTTGATGAACCTCCCAACTTTTTAAGTAGTTTTAATTTAAGTACATCATTAGAATTAGCTAACTCATCTATAGCAACATTTTTGTCAAAGTTTGTAAACAAATCTCGTTCAACCGCGGCCGCCATTAGCACAAATCCTGAGAAAGAGATTTCAACCGGCTTTCAACAATTTTAATTTTGTTTACAATTATTTACAACGCCTATCGCTGCTAGCAAAGATCTCGCATCTCTCACACACGTCGCCCTTAACAATGTTTTAAGCAAATAAAATAATAAATTATTTAAAGCAACGTGTATTGTGGAATATAACAAGTCGTAGGTTTGAATGAAAACATAAATACAAAAAATATTTAAAACGTATTTTTTATTATTCCGTTTTGGGGTCGGGCCTGGGTATAAAACAAGCACAGTCATCAGGTCATTAGCAATAGAAACTTCTATTCATAGAGTAATATCATCGGTGCAAGTGCATCATGAAACAATAGCTGATTAGAACCCCTCAATATCATACATGCAGGTTATTTTAGTGAGGATCATACATTGTACAATATTGATCATTAGTAAAGTTGGCCAGTTGCTATGGAAGTTACATGCATTTGATAGATGTCTGCATGGCCAAGAGGAATAAAGGAGGAAAAGAAGGAGAGTCGTCTATCAAATACATTGTTGTGACATTGTTATGAATTGTATGATGTAGTAGTGTCTGACTGTCCTCGTCCTGTCAACCTCCCTCCATGCCTCGTCAACAATCTATCATGGCTTTCAGTCAGAGCGACGTATAGCTCTTAAGTACCTCATCATTCATCATTGAGGTGAACTTTGAAAGAAATTGAAAATGTTAAACGAGTCATGCAGTAATAAATCGAGCCGTCCAGTAATTGGTATAAAACTCCATTAACTGCTGAGCCTCGTCTTATTGCAAGGGGTCCTGTTTGTTCCCCCCATTAAAACACTATTATTTCATATTTTCTCATTCTGTTTCACTACCGTACCTCAATTCATAACCAGAAGTCACCAACGAATCAATTTCTTTGCGTCTTCCATAATTGACTTATTTATGATAAAACTGTTTGGTTTATGAAGAAACTCAAACAGACAAAAGTAAGTATGATATAAATTCAAAGTTCTATTTTTACAATTGGAATTTTCAAAAAATTACGAGGTGTGAGAAAAGTAATGAGACTGATTTTATAGTAACAAAAGTTTAATTTTTAATTTAATTTTTTTCTTCAAAAAAACAACATTGTTATCCCCTTCAAAGTAGCTTACCTGGACAGTTGTTATACACTGGTGGAGTCGTTGTACCCACTCTTGGTAGTGGCGCTGGAAGTCTTCAACTGGTATGGCTCGGTCACAGTCTTTTGAATGTTCTCCAGAGTTCCAAACTTTTCATCAGTGACATTTTGACCTAAAACGCATTACTGTTGTTCCTCAACAACTTTTTCCTTTTCCCGAGATTGAAACATATCCTAAAAGGACATTATTTTTGAACTCTGGATAACATTCAAAAGATTGTGACCGATCAGTTAAAAGCCATACCAGTTAAAGAGTTCCAGTGCTGCAACAAAGAGTGGGAACGACCCCGCCAGTGTATAGCTGCCCAAGGGAACTACTTTGAAAGAGATAACAATGTTTGAAAAATACAATTTTCAGTTTGTATAAAATCAGTCATTAAGTTTCTCAAACACCTTATATTAATTTGATATAATTATTAGAAAACAAGTAAAGGTTGAGTTCAATTGAATATTTAAAAAGTAATTGGACTATCTGTAATCTATGAAAGTTGAAATTTCCAAAAAATGATCAAATATTTACTTAGAGCACCAGTTAAAATAATTATGAGGACAAAATAAAAGATCTCCTTGGCATAAGTGATCAAGAATTATTAAAAAGTTACTCTTATTATTTGCAAATAAATAATGGAGTATTTAGGGGGCCTTTACTTCTGGATCTATGATGAGCATCAACTGTTTTTAATATTGAGAGATCTTCAAGAACTGTATTAAGCTGTCAGGGGCTTATGCACTAGCGTAGCATACAGGAGGTGATGCCGAGTCCGCCATCCATGTAGTGGATAGAAAGACGAAATCGTGTTTTCAAGAGCAGAAAATTTCAATGTGCGCTCTCCAAATAAACTGCAGTTTAACACACTTAGGATTAAGATATAACTTTCAAACTTGGCATGAGTATAGACAATTAGTTTCTGACGATAACAGTGGCATTATAAAAGTTAATGGTTACCTCTATATATTTTAATTAGTTGTCAGCCGGGTTGCGCATCCGGGACCACAAAGCCAATTATTCGCTTATTTCTTGTGTTTGATTCAATACTTCCTTGAAGATTTATTATAGTAATGTAATAATATTATAGTTAGATTGTTTTTAGTAAATTATTGATTAAATTAGTCCAACTTTTAAATTTCTCCATTATGAACGCAAATGAACAAAATCCAAATAGGAAAATGTTTACTAGAACAATGACATTATTAAATAAAAATTCATCTTTAAAGTCATGTTACTAAATTGAATCATATAAATCAATGACTACATTAAGATGAACATTTACTCAATTTGTCTAATGGGGTAATAGCCTATTGTAAAGACCGTACTTTCGCTACCCAGAATGAAATAATTTCCATATGGGCGCCAACCAAACCAACTTTGGGTTGATATAAAAAGTATTCTTCAAGCACTCGCGAAGACACTGAACACAAAATATGTATAACACTTAAAATAGCAGTATTGATTTAGCTAATTTATTAGCACTATTAAATTATACACAATAATTGATATTGCAGAAGGCATAACAAGAATTAATGTTACATTCAAGATAGGCAAATTGAAACGTCTAGAACATGATTCATTTATACTCAAAATTACATTAATATTTGAAATTGGAAGGCCTAATGCTTAATAAGGCAATACATATTTAACAGAGCTTTCTAAGTTGAAAGCAAGTTTCCTAACAAGTTATATTTAGATCAACCTTGGAATTAATAATAAGACATAAAACAAGATTAACCTTGGCCTATCCCTAACATGGGATAGGCTAAACAATATACAATGATTTCAATCAGGATCCTGAATTAAAATGATAGGTTTTACATAAAACATGATTACTGGAACAGTGTATTCAATTTGTGGACCTACATTTCAATTTAAAACTTAGAGACATTGCATTACAAGAAGATTGAGTAAATATACTAAAATAACTAAGATGATCACCTATCTATAAACATAACTGCATAATATCCTACGATCCTTAAACTATCTGAATCGGGATTCTATCTAATATTTAACAAATAAAATGGTAACACTGAAATCCAAGTAGGCTAATCAAATCATCGACTTTCAATTTCATATTATTCTATTATGATTTTATTGTCCAAATAGCCTACATTGGAATAAATGATCAGATAGACACAATTAGTATTTACTAATTATGATGTTTGAAATTTAGCAGTTTAAAAAATTGCAAGTTAATTCAAAGAAAAACAGCTTGATTCAACAAATTATTGACCTAACTAATGATGCAAGAGTTGATTCTCTCAATTAGTATTGAATCAAAGAGTAAGCCCCAATTCAATCAAATTTGAAATTAAATTTATATGATAAGACTCTAAAATTATACGAAAACATTGTAGCCTACTTTAAAAAAAAAAAACATAGGATAATATCTTAAAATAATTTATCCCAATATAGGCTATTTGAACAATACAATCAAAATAGAATAATATGAAACTGATGATCTGATTAGTGTACTTGGATTTCAGTGCTAACATTTATTTTATTTAAATTGTGAAAAATTGTAAATTTGATGTAAATTTGGAATAAATAGCAAAAAGTGGCTTCTCAAGCGCTCGCCACTTGGGTGAGTCGACCCTGCGCCGCCATCTTTGTAGTGGAGGAACGCGTAACAAGTGGCTTCACCTCGGCGACAAGAAGCCCCTTCTATTGGTCTTATGTGTTCGCTGAGTTGGACCTACAGTATGATACTGATGAGCATATTTTACAAAAATAATAACACGAATGAACAAGCAAACGTTTGTAGCAATAATTACTTAATGATATTTATTTTTGGTTCATTTGAGCATCATTATTCATAGTGTCCATGAATTAGAATTTTCAGATAATACAAAGAAGACAGACAATCAATCTCTAATTCAGTTTGTGGGCTTGCTACTTTTCACCACTAAATGAAAGGCAGGCTACTAAGTACATAATACACAAAGAGAAATAAAATTACTCACTGCAAATAAAACCAGCGATCGAAAAATTTATGTGATAGCTCTTTTCCATCAACATTTTAAAATGATGCTCCAAAATCTATACAAATTTTACCACCTGACGTCACCTTCCCAATTTTAAAAGTGAACATGAAACAATAAGCGATAAGAAAGTAAATAATATGTAATGGATATCACGTGGACTTGAGAAGTCCTTCAGTCAAGGTGAAGGCCAATAATCGGCGAACTTGAGAGAAGACCTTGAGCTGTTTTTGAAGCTGTGCTCTGTACTCGTGTAGGCTTCACTATACTAGGCGAAGAACGAAGAAGTTTGGCACATGCAGAAACTAGCACATAAATTAATAGTGATCACGTGACAGGAAGATTCCTATTTCATACAGCTTTTTTGCATAGAATAAAATAAAAAGTCTAACATTTTAATATTATAAGGGAGATGAAAATATTTAGACAAAGAAGGTATTTCGATGGAGAAGATATTTTCAAACAGATATATTTATTGATCACATGATCAAATAGATTTTTATAAGTAGATTACTAGAGAAACGTATGAAGTTTCAATTTTTTAATCTGTAGGCGAGTAGATTCACGACGGAATACGAGTTACAAAAAAGGAGAAAGAGATTTGCTAACAGAAGAGCAACTGAATGCAAGCTAAGAATAGCTTCCAGCCGGTTTCAGACACTTTTTTGAAATGAATTAAAAGGAAATCCCCAAACTGAACTGACTGTTGGTTTAATTTCATTGGTTTAGGTTTATGTCAGAGCAGAGAATTGATTGAAATTTTATTGGAACAAAAGAATTGAGAATTGAGATCACTAGAGAATCATGTTTGGTTTTTCAAATTTCTTAATCAACACACAGCTCATATATTGTATGATATATTTATGACAATAATAGTTTCAAAATAATTTAAATATAATAAATTTCTATATTCTTATAAAAGATTTTTTTTAGTTATAGATTTATTTATTACAAATTCATTGGAAGCAACATATAGCCAAGTATCCATCTTGCTTCCATAAGGGCATTTATATTAATTAACAAGACTATAATATTAAGGTAGAAAACAATAATGTCAATATCCTCCAAGATTTTAGAAGTCAATAAGTATAGAATTCCGATAAAATTTATTATTTTCTGGTTACTTCTCTCTCCATGTCAGATTATTATAAAATTTGGTAAACCCAAGACGCTATTATTATCAGGAAGTAAATGACCATAAATGGTTTGCAATGATATTGCTAGCATATTTTTCTTATTCCATTAACATGAACACAGTATGGAAGACTGCATACCCAACTTCATAAACTGTATCAATAAAATAATTTGTTCAGGATTACATATTATTTTTACTTGAAATAAAAACTAGTCAAACATAAGAACATAAATGTTCACATTTGTCTAGAAATGTAACAGGTATCCTGAAATGTTAGCAAAAGAAGACTTGGCATTGTCAACACTCTGGCATAATTTCCAATATTTTGATCAATGCCTAGGCATTCCTGGATGCATTTTCTGTACGGTACTTACAATTCACGTAAAACTTAGTAATACTCTGACTAGATTCAACAACTAAAACTTAAGACGAGCTTGATCAGGATGGCAGTGTTAAGATTATCACAGAAAAACTAACTTATTCCCACCATGGTAATATGCATTTAAAATTAAAACTGCTGTATTGGGCGGATTGAGCCTTCCTGAGAGAAACTGGCACATGATTGAACATTCTCAATGCCAATACAGGAAAGCAGCCCAGGAAAATTCTTAGTAGCCCATGAAAATTAGACTTTTGGAGGACAAAAATTGGTGCAAAGCTAGATTTTTTTCTTTAATCCACTCCCTCTAGGCACCCCAGAAAAGATTCCCCCCAAGTTTGCGAAAAAATCTGGCTTGTGCACAACTTTTGGGAGGCAAATTTGACATATTAATATTAATAATGAATATGTTATAATTTCAATAATAATTGTGATTAGTTTATTAATGAGTTATTGAACATTTTATTAGACATTTCTGATTGAGTTATTGGACATTTATTAATCTGCCTATTGACAGTTATTTACTATCTTTGGACAGTAATGAATTGTGTTGTAGAAATATTCATTGTTAGTAGAAAGTTATTGACCTGTTTGTTTCTTTTATTGATTTTCATGTGTAATAATTACTTATTAGCGGCTGCTGTGGGTTTAATGAGTACATAAACACAAATAGACAGTTAGAACCCATAACAGCATGTAGATACAGATGCTGAAAGATGGGATTGCAGTGAACATGTGAATTATGTGATAGTTATCTTTCTTGATGAGGCACTCATCATTGTAACTACCTGTCATATACAGACAGTTATCAACTTCAATGCCTGACCCTGTACTCCATACCTTGACAGTTTCCAAAGAAGCACATCATGAGGTACAAAATCAAAAGCATTTGTGAGATCACTTAAGATCAAGTCAATTGACTGACGCTTCTCAAAAGACCTCTATTAGGAGCAGGAGTGCACCCAGACTTTTGGTTTGGAGGGGGCTTACACATACGACCAGATAAAATTTTAGTGGGGAGTGGAGTAAAATTGGGATTCTGCAGACCTCTTTTCACAAGATTTTTGCCCAATAAATTTCTTTGAGAAGGGGTCATTACTTGACTATGTAAAGGGTATTTATTAGCTATGGGGAAACAAAATGTGTCCATCATGTTTCAAGAGTTCAAGATCATTCTGCCATACTGAAAAAAATCAATATGATAATATACTTCTTATGACAATAAAAAAATTCTCCTGAATGAAGGCCCAGGACCACTTTGTTACAGAAATAGAGGGCGGAAAATCACAGCTAATCCCATCATTCATTCAGAAATAGCTAAGGTCTTCATGTAGGTGGTGTGAATTCAATCAAATCATGCTGTAGCTGAAACATGTTCTCCATTCATATAGCTTGAAAAGTTCTCTATTCAATCTATCCAACTATCATCATGCAGGAGATTTATTTTGAACACTTTCTCTCTTTGAGTTTGTCACCACTTGATAGCTCTCCATTTTCTCAAGATCAACAATTTGCTTATTAGGAGATAATGGTCACTATAAATATCACAACCTTTGATGACCCTTACATCCTGGACAAGAATTGTCATTTCATCATTTACAATTACATAAGCCCTCTAAGCTCCCTGGGGTACATCACTGATTAGAAGATATAGTTGGCCTCTATAAGGAGACAACACATTTGGCTGAAAACCCAAGAACTGATATTGGAATAAAATGAAATCAATCTTAATTAACCAATTAATTAATATGCGATGGGTTTTTACTTCAGAAGATGTTTGTTGTATGGTATTTGTGGCCCTAACAACAGCAATGATACCTCCTTCCTTGGTATTAATTTTCCAACTACATTATTTATGGATTGTGAATTATAATTCTAAATTACTTAAATTATGTTTAAATTTCTTAATCTTTATTCTCTGTCATTTTAAAAATGCTCATGTTGATTGCAATTTACACTCATGAGTTGTATCACAGATCAAACATCAAGATTTGATAAAGATATTGTATGGTTGTATTAGGCTTACCATATAAAACAATGATTATTGTTTATATACAAATAGCTAGTTGAATGTTGTAACACTCTGTTCGGCTTTTGACCCTAATAATGGAGAAAATAAAATAAAAATAGTCGATTCCCTTCAAGTCCTTGTCCAACCTGAACTTTAACCATAGATCGTATAACATCATAAACGGAAGAGCAGAATTTCTAGAATTAGCGCAAAAAAGAATCATGTTGGTAGGACTGTCCAGTCAGTCACAATAATGGATTCCGTACGGGGCGGGGCGGGCGTGTCTCTGTTTTTGCTAAATATTGCTGAATTCAACCAGGTATGAATTTACATTTCTTACCTGCCATTTTTTATTTTTGTCAGTGTTAATAGTTATTATCGTGCTATTATGCAATAAGAAATAAGAATGCTTTCACTTTCAAGTTGATTTTATTAGTGGAAGTAAGCAATGTTTTCTGTTGTGATGTACAATAAAGAATTCAATGATATAACTTATTTTGTTTTCAGAAAGCTAGAAATCTATCTGGACCAGATATTCCAAAAAAATGTCAAAGAGATGCATAATAAGTGCATGAACTGTCTCTCTAGGACAATAAAATCTATTTTTAGTAGCATTATCGGCTATGTGAACTTTGATGTTTCCATTGCTTATTTCTACTCGTAAAAGATAAATTTCACTCATTGAAAAAGTAGTCCATTTATAAGTATTTATATTTAAACGAGATAATGTACAAATCAAACATTTCTTGATTTTGATTCCCACTCGTTTCCGGTTCAGAATGTTCTAGTTTCTAGTTTAAAAGTGGTTTAGACTTGTTATCCACCTATTCAAGCACAAAAAAGATCTAAAACTTCTTACTCAACATTTTTTTAAGAAATTCGTTAATCACAAGTAGATACGATTCTATACCTCTAA
Source organism: Conomelus anceps (assembly GCA_948455865.1). NCBI lineage: Eukaryota > Metazoa > Arthropoda > Insecta > Hemiptera > Delphacidae > Conomelus > Conomelus anceps. Next base: position 74,718,672 of record OX418216.1, on the reverse strand, counting down.
ACAACCCAAAAAAAGATCTGAAATTATTTGAGCTGGGTTGAACCATAGACGAAGCAATCGTAGAGTCTTATAAGTGTTATGGGCTTTAGTTGAATTTATAATCAGTTCTCCATTCACTGTACTACTTTAAAAAAATAAACTGGAATGCCAACTAGTGTACACTGTTTTCAAAATTGAAATGCATTTCGTTTTATTTTTGATTTAGCGCCAAAATATTCCATTAATGTAATAATAATATATCAAAATCAACCACTCAAATGTACAAAAAATAAAAGTTCTCAAAAGTGACAAACGATGCTCAAGAATCTAGAGATTAGAATCACACGATTTTCTGGCATTCATAATCAAACACAAATAACTATTTCAAATAACTGAATTATAAATCACAAACATGAACAATACATCAGCAAACAATAGCTATGCTACCACAATAACAATTTAATTTTCGTCTGAGCTAATAATGTAATTTTAGAGCATTGGAGCACAAACAAATTTAATGACCTCAACTGCTGTTAAACAAAAGTTATTTTTTAGATGAACATACAGTATAATCACCTATCAACGAAGCTACTCTTGTGAGTAGTAGCATTGATCAGGGATAGTAAGATACTTGATAGTTCGTCTATAGTAGTAGCTTGGAAATTTTAATAGGACATAGAAACACAATCGCAACTCATAGATGACCCAAACTGATCTTACCTCTAGCTGAAATATTTAAAATTAGAATATTTATTTCAAGCAAGAGGGATTTCAAAAAGTGACATGCGAAGGATTTGCTTGGTATGTGACCGTCATTTACAAAGACATATCTTGTGAAAGAGATATGTCTTCAAGGCCAAACTTCGGACCATTTGCTTCACATATAAGTAAACAAGCCGCAATTTATTACACCACTAATAGCTCTACTATAAATAAGCCATCTCTAAATTCATGTTTTTCTCAACTTCTTTGATTATTCCTCCATATATTAATAATTCTTGTGAGGAAAATATCTACTGTTTACTAGGATTCTTTCTCTCCGTATTTTTCAGAACCGATAATAATCGTTATAAGCTAGCGGACACTTGAAGTTGTAAACAAGTCTGCAAAATAACAAGGTGGTTCTTAACTGGGCAGAACGGGAACATTTCAACTGTTTTGAAGTGGCGCTACACTAAAATTTTGGCGCCCACTCTGAAAATAGACGGCCCTGTTTCAGTATGTGCCATCCACTTATATTTTTATTCATCATCCTAAAACATGAACAAGACCAAGTTCATTTTTCAACTCAGATTTTCAGGAGACTGTGTTCATTGGCGAACTTGCTAAATTGTTTCTGCCAGTGTGCCATTACCGGAATCTTGAATTTTACAAAATTTGGAAAAGAATGTCAAATGCCACTATAAATCCTAGTGTCTAACTACTATTCATAGATTTTTGGAAAATAAATAGTTTCATTACAAGAGCGATTGTAAGGAATAAAATAATAAACTACAAGATAACTACTGAACTTCTTTAATAATATTAGTGATTAAAAAAATTGAATTCTTTTCTTCTTCTCTTCCTCCTCCTCTTTTTTCTTTATTCTCATCAAACAACAAAATTGCCAAACCGTAATCTTCCTTGAAATATGAACTTCCATATTTTCTTTTTATTAACAAACTCAATTTTCTTCCATAAAATTTACAATTGGATTCATTGATAAATTTGGTAATACTGTACTGTTACGGGTTCCACTGGCTAAAATAAGGCTGGCAACACTAAAGTTCACACTTGCACTTTATTTACACAAATTAGTCTATTTACACACACTAATTGTAAGTTCAATTAATAAAGAAAAACAGATCAACAAATGACAGGCTAATACTTATTTTCAGTAATTATTTACAAGAATTAATGAATAATCAATTACAGGCTGATCAATAACAAAAGAAACAAGAGTCCAATAAACTTTACAATAATGTAGAAATAAATGATAAAAATAGCAACTAATCACTTACAAAACACAGTCCAATTAATATCACTTAACACAACGTCTTTAAACTATTAGTAAGCTGCACAAACAGTAAAGACTTGTCTCTGCACTTTACACTGGAATCTAGCACTGTTTACTCCAATGGCATAAGATCTGTAACACAATCTGACACGCGAGCTTTTGTAAGACAACTAGCTTGTTCACGTGGACTTCTTTATATAGCTGTTGTAGTTGTATAATTCCAAGAATTGGCGGCTTCTCGATTCTTCAAGAATGCTTGGAAGGTCACAGAATAAAGACCTCGATTGTTCAGGAAGTCTGAAGAAATCTCGAGAAATTCAATTGAGTGAGAGAGTTTCACACTTGAAGAATAAGCGTGACACCGACATGTGAAAAGCAAGAGAATGCAGATTGGGTTTCAAGTCACGTTCGACCATGAATGGAACGATCTACGTAGAACAAGTGCGTAAATAACTGCTTTGCTTGCTTTTGTAACAGTACATTAAATAAATTTGGTTATTCATTCATAAATTTGATTTTTCCTTTTTTTTGTTCTTTCTTCCTTCTTCTCATCTACCTCTCCCTCCTCCAATTTACTTTTCCAGAAAACAATCATTTCAAGGAGTAGGCTATCGCTGACCTCAAATACCTCAATTAGATCTTGAAAAGCAACAGTCATCACGAAACAAAGAACATCCTTATTAAAAAAATATTTTGGTGATCTTCTACTGTACAATATTGGTACAATGCTATTTCTCATTCAGACTCATAGGTAAATCCTCTACAAATAAATTCCAAATTTCTCCACATTTTTAATTTAATAATAATTTTAATAGTAGTTCTGTAAGCATGTAGACCTCACACCCAAGAATAAATTACAATACAAGATACAGTCTATAGATACAATCTATATTTACTGCACAAGAGACAGTGCAGTTGTCTTTCGGCTTTTATGACTGGTAATAACTGTGACAGTAAATTTTGATACTATTATGAAATGAAAAAATTATTTATTAGGCGGAGTCAAGTCTGTAAAGTCTTCTCTACTCTCTTATTAGTGATAACCAAACTTCTTTTGGACTAGCGTCAGTAAGTGCTTAGTTTATCATTCAGTTAGTTATTGAGTGCTGACTTCTTTGGGCTAGTGTCTGTAAATGCTTAATAATGCTTAATGTTAATAATTATTTAGTTATTGAACAGTTTAATACACATTTATTATTGCGTTAATGAACACTTGATTTGACATCTACCAATTGTTATTGATTGGCCTACTTGACAGTACTTGATATTGTTATTGGAATATTCTTTGTTAGTTGGAAGTTATTGAACTTTTTGTCTATTTTATTGATTTCTTGAGTTTTTCTAATTAGTGACTGCTATTGAGTTTATTGTGCAAATAAAGTTTCGCGTGTTACTTGCAAGTGTTGCCAGCATTATTCTACTGTTAGAACCCCATATTCCATATTCTAGCTAACCACGTCAGTAACTGATCCCAGCCACAGTTAAAGGGCTAATGACTATAGCTCTACAGCTTTTTTTAACCTTCTTATCATTGCAGACATGTAAACTACCTAATTACATACACTAATTATCATATATACAAGAGCGGATGTTTTTGAGTTGAAAGCAACCCGATTCAAATGATTTAGGAATTCATGAATTCCTATTCTACCCACCATCTCAATGAGGAAATGACATGACCTTGACGACCAAGGCTTTTGTAAAAAGGCCTAGCCCTGTGCCAATAATAAGTGCAATGATAATAGGTGGCGGATATCCGAACAAGAAAAACAATTAGAATAGCTCATGAATAAACACGTTATGCCACACCACACCAAGCAAAGGAAAGGCGAAAGCCCCCTTCTGCATTGTAATAAGAAATTTTGCTTTTCAATAAGTGTTCATTCATTCAGCCAGCCAGCAAAACAAAATTGGGCAAGGCGGATGAAACAAAACTAGAACACGTAAACAGGAAAGTCCCACAATTATGCATTGTCGCTTTGAATTACTGTTGAATAGCAAGTAATCTAAACACGTGTCGGTCGCATTAGTCTTTGTAGAATGAAGCACTACTTGTCTAAAAATACCAAGAAAATTCATGAGAATTGGATGAAAAACTTCAAAATTTCTCTGTAGATTTAATTTGGAATTGCTGATAATCAGAATCTTAACAATAAATTTAGAGTTAATGATGGCAGTGCATTCGAAAATAACAACTTTCTATCATAAAAGAATCGATAATTCGGGATAACTAATAATCCCAGGTTTCGTAAAATCCAGTTGAAAAACGCAGGAAATTGAAAAATCCCTATATTATAACAAATAAAATTCTGAAAGTTTCTTGCATTTTGCTGTAGATTTGTGTGAAGTCTCAAAATAAGATTTTTCATGAATTATTATTGAATTCAATTTAAAAATAATAAGTAAAATTTAAATTCCTGGATTTCTTGTTCCATGCTACACAGACTCAACAACACACCACTATCCACCGACAATTACCACACTGAACTAAATACAATAAAATACCTAGCACAAGAAAACGGCTACAAACACGACCTAATTGACAAACTCAATCATAAAATAAGAAACAAAAAACAAAACACCAACACCACTGACAAAAAATACATCACAATGACATACATTAATCCACAATCAAACAGACTAGCAAAAATCTTCAAAAAAGCCGGCCACATCATCTCATTCAGAACAAAAAGCAAAATAAAAAATGCACTTACACTCAAAACCGCACTGAACACAAACAAATACGATCTCCCAGGGATCTACAAACTGAACTGCTCTGATTGTAACAAATTCTACATAGGACAAACAGGCCGCACATTCAAACAACGTTACAAGGTACATTTTCAAGCCCTGACATCAAAAGCTGAATCGAATTTTGTCGACCATATCATTCAAACTGGATACACTTTTACTGACATCAGTACCAACCTAAACATTCTACATATAAAATCTAAAGGACACGAACTCAACACCTTGGAACAATTTGAAATATACAAACACACCACACACAATAAACAAAACATTCTCAATGAACAACTAAATTTTAAATCCAACAAACTTTTTGATCACATTTTACAAAAACCACAACTCTTCTAACCAAAAAACTGACATGATGATCTAGGAACCCACGCCTCTGAAGATGGATCTCATAGATTCGAAAGCGCTCGGCCAGATTAAGTGAGTTATACTTATTCTTAACAAATATTTGACTGCAGTCGTTAAATTTCACATGAAAAGTTAATAAAATTTAAACATAAAATATCTTCAAATAGCATTCTAGACCCACTACTGATTATAGCATTCTACATTATAGACCCACTACTGATTGCAGCTAGTGTATACTTTATCCATATTCCTATTATATCTAGTGTATCGTCTGGGGGGGGGGGGGGGGGGGGCTTTAGGTAGATAATAATTTATATTTTAACCAACAATAGTATTGTATTATTATATTAGTGAAGTTTTACAATAGTAATTCAACCACAGAAATAGAAGTTCATACGTTTACTTAGAAGTATACCTTTATTTCTATGGTTTCTACAATATATCCCAAGTAGCAAAAAAATATTTTGTAAATATTATTATAATATTGTTCAATATTGTAAGAAATATTGAAAAGGAAATATGTTTTAAATATTTTTTTAATATTTGTACAATATAAAAAAATATTTTTTCTAAAATATTGTTTTTTTACAAAGTTGAATATGTTTTAAATATGTAAAACATATTGACAAAACAATATTTGAAGAAAAATGTTGCATCGCCAAGAATGTGGTCAAAAGATGTACTAAAATGAAGTTACTGTTTTAGAATTTCACCTTAAATAGCTTGCTTAGCAATGATAAAAATTAATTGAAATGCAAATTAAATTAGTTCAGCAATTTTCCGGTGCATAATAAAAGTATCTGAAGAAGCAAGTAAATGCATTATAATTATAAATGCTTACTTGACTCGACTTGAAGACGCCATAGCTAGCTATCGGATTGCATCAGTTGTGGACGTTGTGGGTGTGGTTATAAACTGAAACAGTGCATCGCCTCATTCGCCTGTTCATATTGGCTATAGTTTTGATTTTTGAATTGGAGAGGAGAATATAAGGTAAGTAAGTGTATTCTCTGTTTTACATTTGCACAAATAATAAATAAAACTAAAGATAATTATTGTTGTGGTTATCTATTTTTCGTGAACTGCAGTAGAACTATTCGTATGTATTATTTTGCTGTGCAGAACTGACCTTTTTGAGTCGCGGCGGACGCGTTTCGAACTCTGTTCTTCTTCGGCGCTTGGTTGCAGACTGAGATCGAAAAAGAACAACATAGTTCGAAACGCGTCCGCCGCGACTCAAAAAGGTCAGTTCTGCACAGCAAGATAATACATACGAATACTAAAGATAATTTATTTTTCAATTCTATGTTTTCACAATTAACACAGTGCCAAAGCCAAAGGAAGTATAGTTTTGGAGTTAAGGTTAGGGGTTGACTTATTGCCTTATACTTGCATATGACTAGCCTATTACTAACTTATTAATTACTAAATTGTCTATTTTTCCACTAATTAGCCTGTATTAGGGCCTATCATAATAATTCAAATTTCTGTGGTAGGCTCGCCTTCAAACTACCATAAACAATTTATGCCTTGAGAGCCCTGTTATTGAAGGTAGGCTACACTTTCCTGAATAGAATTTATGGTAAAGATATAATATTCTACTCTATTCAACACTATTTTATAATATCCAATACTCTATCTCCAGCACACAGGCCCAAGCATTTCCGTCAAAAGCTAACAGATGGCGCGGAGTTTATTTTACATTTTTTATCCTTAAACGTTCTTTCAAAATACAAATGAAACTTCCACATTTAGGACCACTAACCTTTCTTTTGGCGCAAAGTTGGCCCAATACAACGGTCACAGTGGCTGTCATTAGTTTTGCAAAACTCTTTGATATATAAGGGCTAGTGCTGATTCTATAATTATAATGGTTGATTGCACAAAACTCAATTGATTCTTATTCCTCATTAGAGAAATTGTTGTATATTTGGTTTCAGTATAGAATTATAGGCCCAAACACATTACACAAAAGCCAATTGATTTGAACTGCCGTAAAATGATGGAATTTTTTTGGAGCTCACTGGAAATATCGTTATTGCGTTGGTTTCGCCAATTGACGTCAATTCATGGCTGTTGAATTTAATTGGCTGTTGTATGATCAGCCGGCTTTCATACCTATTTTGAATTTAAATAATTCATTTTATGATCGAATTATCAAATTTTCGTTTATATTTACATAATTCAATTTATGATAAAATTCTAATATTTTCATCTGTATTTTGTATTGCAGCCAGTGCCCAGAAAGTACAAGTGAAGGCAAAACCCCAAATTAGTGCCGGTTTGCCAAAACAACGAATCTGTTCAAATCATCAACGTGAGACTTGGAAGCAAAAATCATTTTTTGGAATTAGATTTTTGTTTTATCTTCTGTATTAATGAAGCTAGTTACTGATTCCTGGATTTCTTTAAAAAATGAAAATGTTTCTTAGGTTAGGTTAGGTTAGAACAAGCACTTTTGTGGTATTTGTGTATTAACGCCACCGCAGTTACAGTTGATCGATTATTTTTACCATTTAACGTTATTTAGTACTCACTTTCAATTGATCATTTTTTCATTCTTAAAAAGTGATAATAAACTTTGAATCTACTTTTTGGGGGCTATAATGAACTTGAAACTGTGTTATTATTTTTGAGAATGATTTTTTTTGTATGCATACTTTTGAAAAAAGTATAAATTCACAAAGTCTTTTAAATGAAGTATAAAACATAATCAGTTATTTTGTTTTTCAAACTCTAATTTGTGAGTGTATATTATTATCTGAATGTTTGTATATTTTGAATATATTGCAGATTTTTCTCTAAATTCTTTATCTACTTTTCCTCTTAATCTTGAAATTTTTTTTTGTTATTTCAAAACAGCTGATATGAAGTAGCAAGTGTGACATGGGGAGCAGCTTCTAGTACTAGAAGTTACTAAAAAGTCACATTGAATCCCCATGTGGCGTAGCCCTGAGGGCCATTGTGAATAATTATACAGTGCCAAAATATTTTGAAACAAACTTTATTTATCAATAAATATTTATCAAATATTTTTAAAATATTTGATTTATAAAATTATTTATTTGATATTTTTAAAACAATGTTTAAAAAATATTTTTAAAACTTTTGGTTAATATTGATTAAATGTTTATAAATAAATATTCAATCAATATAAAAAACAACTAAAAAATATTTACAAAATATTTCCACAATATTGTTTTAATATTTTACAATATTTGGTAAATATTTATTGATAAATAAAGTTTGTTTCAAAACAATATTTATTAAATATTTATAAAATGTTGAAACAATGGTTTTCAATATTGTAAATACATTGTACCAATATTTTGTACAATATTGCTTAAACATTTTTTTGCTACTTGGGATGTGTTTTTCTGTTTGTTTTCAGTGTGGAGCAGACGAACAGCCATCTCCCAACTCCCATTCTTGGAGAATCGAGTGAGCTTGTCCAGTTGAAATGCAAAATTGCTGGGCCGTATTTTTTACGGTCTAGTACAGGGTTCGACACGGTCTGCACCTGTTATTGGTTGAGAGCTTAACCAGCGGTAAATTATACTTTGTTGTTACTTCTTGTACATACAAAACAACGTGTGCATATGTCTGCTTTAGCCCTGGTGTACACTTCACAAAAATGTGATTTTAATCTGTGTGGCAAACAAAAATTTATGGTACGTCAACTGTAAAATATTCATTAGAAAGATTAGATCGCTCTGGTTTCTAGTAGGCTGGACTTCAAAGCAGAGCACACTCACAATGGGTTTGCAGCACACTCACAATGTAATGGTTACGCTTCGTGCTTTGAGCCACTTATTGGCCCTATACTCATAGATTAAATAATAATGCCCCGAATTAGCATCATAATGGAAAATTTTATTTCATCTTGATTATGCTGTTTGATTGAGTGAGGGTAAGTAGATGTTAGTGAGAGCTCCGGTGTATGTGAGTTTTTGAACAGGATGTTACCATAGTTCTATAATACATAGACTACCGATTTTTTTCTCATATACAATATATTATAATAATTCTAAATTTATTTATCATATAAAGAGATTAAAATATGTGAGAGCAATATATGCAATGGCCCATTTTGCTTCCATAACACAATAGATGTATACATCTAAAAGCACAATTATGCTTTTTAAAGTTAAGGAAATATACAGAGCTAGTGAAGAATATAAGGACAGCACAAAAAAGAAATAATTATTAAATAAAAGAAATATTATTATGCATATCAAAAAAAACATTAGAAACGGTAAAAAACTGAAGTTATTGAGTTTATGTACTCTGAGCAAGAGAATCAACTGAATTAACAGATAGGTTATGAAATTCTCAACTTTCCCAATATTCCAGCCATTCTGTGTAGAGAAAAATTTGATTTCTTGAACCTAACTTCTAAAAAATTCAATTTCCTAGAATTTGCGACCAAATTAATCTGTTTAGAATGAATAATTCTTGAGTTAATGCCATTCAAAGTATCAAAATTATGGAAAAAATGGGCTATAACTATAAGTGATTCTGAATAACCATAACCATTAGGTTAGGTTAGCACGAGCTTGAAGGCAAATTGTAGGAAATTTAATTTTCTACAAGATAGGTTCAAGAAATCAATGAAAAACTTGCGAAAGATATGGAAGGTGAAGCTGCAATTTAAAACCAATTTCACATTTTTACTCCAAGTAGTTCCTCCTTTACAGCTATCCTAAAATAAGAAGTCACCATTTTCCAAGTATAGGGGAAGCATGAATATTTCCCTTTCAATTAAAATTTCAAATTATGGTCCAAATTCAACATATAGTATATGAATTTGGATCGCCTTAAAGAGCTAAGTAGAATTAGGTATTACACCAAAAAAGCAACGAACCGTTCACTAGTAGGGGGTAAAAATTGGGGTCCAAGTCCAAGGGCTACCCACCACTCCACTCTGCCCCTAAACACATTTAAACTGAGCACATTCTTGGGAAGCAAAGAGTTTTATCTGATAATATTGGGTCTTGGAAGCGAAAATGCGAAGAAAAATACTGTAACTAATTTTTTGAGGGAATCGGTTGAGACCCTCACTCAAATTTCAGGGGATTTTTGAATCAACATCTTTAAACGGCTCTAACTCAAAAACTATTGCAGATAAGAAGGTGAAATTGGTTTCAAATTGTACCTTACATCGTATTCTAAAACGCCATATATAAGTCATCAATGTACGCTCCATCATTCATCAAGTAAGTGTGCTAAAACAAATGAAAAATCGAAATTTCTCATTTTTAGATAGAAAATTCTGTTTTTTGAAATATTGTATCTCAGTCAATTTGTATCATTTTGAACCCGTTCTGGTGTCAAATTATAAGGATTTTTTTTTAGTTTAAACTAGTATACGACATGCTTAATCCTCCGAAAATGGTCCCGGCTGCCTAAAAAGCAGACGTTAAGTCACGTCAGAGGCCCGGAATTTTGTTCAAGTGCGAACTGAGAATTCTGGTACCAAACCTGAACCAGCCAGGTCATAAGATGTTATTATTGTTAATCCTCCGATGTTTGGTTCTGGAAATATTTAACAAAAACCAAAAGTGCCAAAATTTCGAGGTTTTTCGAAAATTGTGAGGGTAGCACAGGATTTTCGACGTTGCAAAATTAGTTTAGACTAGCTATTGTGCCCGTCCTTCGTACGGATTATGTTTAGAAATAAGACTAAATATGTTTCGGCTTTTTTGATAGCAACGATCATGAAGTTGTTAGCAGCTTAGGCCCCGTTCAGACGATACAGTTTTTTTGCGGTACGGTTTTTTTACTGTACGGCGTCAACTGTACTGTGATGCTCACACGGTCCGGCTTTGCTGCTTATTGCTGTGCTCTCATCCTTCTTCCATTGCGCTTCCAGTTCAGTTTTATTTATTCCTGTCCAGGATTTTTTTTATTTGTATAAGATTTTTTAAAATAAGTTTCTTACTGAAGGTTTTTCTTAAATTTTGATCAAAGTACGCAAATTCTTGTTTCAATATTCCACACATTTTTCTCTCTTTATTTTTATATTAATCTTAAGTCTTGTCCCACAAGGCGGGTCTCTCATATATTAGAGAAATTAAATTTTCACAATTAATATCTTCCACTTCTGGACACTGGAATTCACTAATAAGAAGATCAATGCTGAAGAATATCAATGAAGAAGAACAATGCTGACGATCTGAAGACTGCTTCCAGCATAATAAGCGTATCATTTGAACATATCCATTCCCGGTACAATACATGTGCCACCGGATACGGATAGTTATTTTGCGGTACAGCTGATTTTAGCGATACAGTTTTCGAAGACAAAACCGAATGTAGAAATCGGCTAGAACAGCTTTTTTACTGGATCCAGTCGAAACAGTATTGTGTGAACATACAATATGAAATGTACATGCAAACGAAAGCACTGCAAAATAACTGATACAGCAAATTTACTGTACCGCACAAGAACTGTATCGTGTGAACGGGCCCTTAGTAAACAACTTAGAATGTAAACAATTCAGTGAGAGGCATCGGAGAGAATATTTTTTGAGAACAGCTGATTGATATATCATGATAAATTACGTGATTTTTTCTTACATGGTAATAATAGTGCTACCTGGCGAATTCCCAAGAGCCTGGCACAAACCGCACCTTCCTAAAATGTTAATTTTTGTTTTGATAAATTGAAATTAGAAAATTTTGTTTTTTTTCAACAAAGAAATAATTGATAAAACATAAGATGAGCTTTAATTCACCAGACATATGTTTCCTAAAAGACTGCAATGCTCCGACTACACAAGTCTGCAGACAGCGTAAATAACGCCGCGAAGGGCCCACCATTTATATTTGAGAACAGCTGATTGATATATCATGATAAATTACGTGATTTGTTCTTATTCTTATGTGGTAATAAAACTTGGAAGAAATGTATCCAAAATCGCACAATATTTGGTTTTTAAACGTTTATTATTCTGTTGAAAAAAAAGTTAATTTAGTTTTTTATAGCTAAAGACATTGTCAATAATGTTTTCAATACTGTTCAATAACTAAAATCCCGATCGATGCTCTCGTTTTTGAGGAGAAGGCCGCGGAAAATGTATCCAAAATCGCACAGTACTTGGTTTTTAAACGTTTATTACTCTGTTAAAAAAAAAAGTTAATTTAGTTTTTTATAGCTAAAGACATTGTCAATAATGTTTTCAATACTGTTCAATAACTAAAATCCCGATCGATGCTCTCGTTTTTGAGGAGAAGGCCGCGAAAAATACCTTTGCAGCCGTGACAGACAGACAGACAGACAGACAGACAGACAGAAAGTGAGATAAGACTATTTTCGGCTTATTTAATGTATAAAACGTAAAAATAACCAAAAAATATACAATTCTGATAAATGTACAGACAAAACTCTAATTTTATTTATATAGACTACTCATCCAACAATATACCAAACAACGTGCCAAAAATCGGAACTACAATAAGCTTTGCAAACAGGAATGTATAAAATGACTGGACTACTAAGCGACTGTACGCACTAAAGTGTATGTTCAACCGTTACTTATGGAAAAATTTCAAAATTGTGCTCCAATGACGTGTAATGCTTCATAAAAACAACTTTTACTAGTTATTTAGCTGTGAGTCGGGTCGTTGATACTAGATAGGCACAGGATATCCGGGATGTTTTCATACACGTACAAACAAGCACTAAAGTACAAAAGATTGAACAGTAAATGAACTGGTCAGTCGAGCAGCCCAATTAACACTAAAATGGACAGTACAATACAATAATATAGGAGTATAGGAGTTTACAGTTTCAAGCAATGCATTTTTTTGTTAACGAAATGTTTATCATGAGTGGTAATTTATTATAGCAATTCCTGCTTTTATACTTACTGTCATTATATAAATATGATAATAAAGTATTTTATAAGTATTACATCAAATATGTCTGTATAATTTTGACAATGAATTATATATTTGTATAAATTGCATTTGTATAAATTGCATTTGTAATGTAAAATTTTAATGAAAATCCAAAAACATTTATGAAAATAAAATCTTTTACTAGTAATTTGGTCTATATAAAGTTCATACCTATTATTTCATATTATTATAATGCTTATATCAATAGATTCTTATGGAATTGTATTCAAATTGTCCAGGATTCTACATTTATTAAGATAATGACAAAAAAGGATTAACTTTTAAAATGAAAAATTTGTAACTTACAATAAATTATCTATTTTTTATTTTTCCACTATATCATTATAGGCCTAATCACTTTTTTTTTTGTTTTGATAAATAAGTTAAGGCTCACAAAGTGCTACGTACTAGTACAAACAAGTCCTACTAACGTAAAAACAACCCCTTCTTCAACAATCTGGGTGCATTATGCACCTTACAGAGTACAGCGCAGATAAAACTGTCAAATAAATCACCCGGAATAATTTTTTTTTTCAAAAAAGGTGTATGATTCCTGATACACTTACATTTTAAACATTTCCTCCAATATAAAAATACCTATGCACAGTGAGGATACGTATGACGTATACAAAAAAAGAACGGATTTAAGGGAGTGCCTGCTTTGCGATGATGAATTATGGTGCAAACTCACTCCCAAATAAATAATTAATCGAATGCCATAATGATTCAAACATTATTTCCTCATCAATAAGTATGAAGGTTGCAAACAATGTTATACTGACAGGATTGAAGCGATATTTAGCTTCGGCTTGTTCCTGAGAGCACAGAGCAGGGTGGAGTCTCAAACAAAAGGATATGGATTGAACATTGCTAAGAAGAGGCTCTTCCTAACCGATAATTATGCAATTCTCGTATTCATTATTTTAATGACAATGGTGTACGAACAATGCTACTCACAAGGGAGTAGTCGTCTTCGAAAGTTGTTCCAACAGAAATTACTCTCCGCATTGTGAATTATAGGCGGCCAAGATTGCTGCTTTCCATTGGTAAACTACATACATAGTCTTCTCTATCAATGCATGATCGTTATTGAATGTATTAGTTTCTACATTCTACTTAATCATGGCATTCGAGTAACATTTACCATGAATCGAATTAGGCCAATCAGGAATCATTCAGGAACTTCTAGTGTCAGGTAATCTTCTGTTACGTGTACACAGAAGAGTGGTAATGAAGCAGAAAGACTTCGTTAATGAACGCACTTGTAAGTTCCAGGATGTCGCTGAACTCACCTTCAATGAAATTAACTTGACGCCTATGCTTTTTTCAAATTCAATGCTTCTCACATTCTATAAATATTATGAAATGGCAGGTAGTAATTTTAACTAATATTGACAACTAACCTTTTGTATGACTGAAGCAGTAACTAAATTTCTTATATTTTATACAGCATTTTATTACAAAAATAATTTACTACATTTTTCTGGAGGCTACTAACTTGAGCCCTAGAGTAATACTATTACGAGACTAGACATCGGAGCTGGACACAATGAAAACAGATTAGCTATAATTTTTAAATTAGTAGTGCTAAGCTGCTAAGTTATTCTACATAGAAAATAGGAAACTTCTAAACAACAAAATAACTTTTAAATAGCATAATCCTTCACATTAAGAATTTTTTACTACTTCTCAGTAACGAGCTTTTCAGTAATGGTAATCCATCCGTTTCGTTTGACGGAAATTTGAACTGAATTAAGAAATGAAACCCAACATGGGCATCGAGAGTCTCATAGAACGGTTTGAAGATATCTGTCTAAAATAGTATGGAATGGAACCAAGTGATTTACCAAAATAAATTTCAATGCCCAAGTGCACTTTTATAACATAACATTTTTCATTTATATTCCAACGAATTTTTGAAAATCATTTGATTTTTTTATTAAATAATTTTTGCTTCACTTATTATTTCTTCTTTCAGTGCTCTTGAGTTATGACGTTATCAGATTTTTCACTTACCCGGTGGTTCAGAACCCACCTAAAAAAGTAGATCCTCCTTTTCAAGTGAATTCAACGACTTGCAGTCAAATTTTTGTTAAGAATAAGTAGATATTAAAGGTAAAAATTTAATATTAACAAACGCAGTTCGTCATGAAACAAGAAATCCAGGAGTAGATCCTCCATTCAAGACTTCATTGTTTCGTCATTCACCTCATTACCAACGCATACGTCTCGGGTTGTCATTATAAGCAAGGAAGAAAAATTGTCTGTTACTGGAGCAATCAGACAATGTACCACAGTACAGTAATATGATCAGGGTCAAGTTGTTGTAAAAATAATATAAAATTTAGTAACTCACAAACAAAACTCATCTACAAGCTTCATAACTCACAGTCAGAGCTGACAGTTGGGAATTGACGTGGTAAATCCGAACTCACGTCGGCTCGGATATAGAAGAAAGTCTGCAAAAACGATTTATCAAAACATGCAGTACGTCAATATTTTCGCTGACGGTGTTTTTCGAAGGGAGTCGAGACATGAATGCAGCAGCTTACCAACAACATTCACAAGGAGTTCATTTCAATGGAATTCGTTCGAGAAGAAGAATTCGCTTTTTGCAAGTACGAAGGGATGAAGGGCGCGACGGAAGGCTTGTGCGACGGAAAAACGTTTATTGTTTCCATCATCCATTCACTTTTCGCTTGCTGAAAATGAATTCTCCAGCAGAGCCTTTCATCCTTCTTCCTCTTTTTGTCCGGAAATAAACAAAAAAGGAAGGAAACGGAAAGGGTCTGCAGAAAAAGGGTGAAAAGGTAAAGGGTAAAAAGTGCAAACGGTAGGGTGGGTGTAGTAGAGAGGATGTAGAAGAGAGATGCAGATAAAACGGCAAGGAAATGCAAATGCACAACTAAAAAAGATGAAAAGTGGGAAGTAGAAAGAGAGGGTAGAATCTGTGGACATAAAGAACCGCTTGGTGGGAGAAGAAAAGAAAAAGGATGTGAGTGTGAGTATGTGTGTGTGTGTGTGTGTGTGTGTGTGTGTGTGTGTGAGAGAGAGAGAGAGAGAGTAATGAAGAGCAAACCACACGGAAATAAAAATGCACTACTAAAACGTACGATGAAAAAGCAGGAAGTGATGGTATTAATAAAAAGAAGGGAGAAAGAAGGTTTGAGTATGTCATAGGTGTGAGTCAAGCAATCAATGAGCCAATATACAAGGAACGTAGAGAAAGATTCAGATAGCTTTATTTGAGTAAAAGTACAATTTATATGACTACTGACTATAACCTTAATGAATCATTTAAATTCCTAGAAGATAGATAAAAGTCCAATTTATTTGACTACTGACTATAACCTTAAAATAAATCACCTAAATTCATGGAAGGTAGATAAAAAATGAATAATAAGACGAAATTGTCACAACCACATTTATTAAAAATCTTGAGAAACTAGTTTCGGTTGCTATACCATTATCAATCTCAAACTAAAACTAAAGTACAGAGTAGCTTAATATATACTAAACATGGATGTCCAAGTACAGCTTTCAACATTTCCCCCCAAAAAAGCAAGAATTAATCATTTTCGAAACTGTATACAGACTCTCCCTTCCCAACACTGGTGTCAATCGGACTGCTGCGAGCAAAGAGAGCCTGCTGACTCAATTCTTTGAAATTTTTCCCCTGAGGCTGAGCCCCCTGGTTAGACTGATTAGGAGAGCGTAGCAAACAAGATGTCTGTTAGTTTTCTAAAAACATACAATTTCTACAATAAATTTTTCCTACTTTTTTGTGTACTTTGTAGTATACCTCAATAATAAATTACGGTAAAGACGTTTAACAATTTTTTTGTTGGATTTTACAGATCTTTTAACATTAAACCCGCAGAATTTACCACAAGAATGAAAGCCCTAGAGATGCAAGATGAAAGCCCTAAACAGCTGCAATATTCCACTATCTTTACCTATCGCTAGTGTCTACACTCTACAATTTTTTGGTAAATGTTCGATGCTGCTAGATCAATCAGCTTATTTCCTATTTCCATCCACGTTATTCCTAACATATGTCTTCGAAGTGTTGTAATGATATTGTTATGGACATTATTCTATTTAAACAAGTGCGAGACATGAAATGTATAAACGCTAATCAGACTACTATTGCACAGATAATTTGTTTGAAAGTTATAAAAACCTTGAAAAATTTATGAAAACAATTTATAGACTTCAGGTCCTCGTGGGGGGGGGGGAGGACTTAAGCCCCCAAAGCTCCCCCCCCCCACTGGGTGTGCCACTGGCTGCATATAATTATAACTATACTGGTATTGCAACAATTGAATTGCATTATCACTTTTTTATGATAGTTTATGATACAGTTTTTACTTTTTTATGATACAGTTTTTCATTATATGCTGTGAGATAACCGAAGGAACTTTTTCCATCTATTTTTCAGAATAGGATCTAGGATCTCTACTCCAGAAGATACTCATGATTTTTCATAGTGTAATATACCGGATAGAAACTTCATTTCAACACCCTCCATGTTGATGAGGTGACAATATTCCATAAAAAAGATTACAACAAAGAATACAATAAATATTAGAAGATGGAGAGAAGAAGAGAATAAGATGGATTATGCTAGATTTGAGCCACCTAAGGGATTCGATTCTGCATAAAACTCGTATAGTGTAAAACTGGAAACGATAAACGATTGTATACTTGGCTTCAGCATAAGCCCAGAAAATAATGCAATGTAGAAGTGCACAGTCGCCGATGAAAGAAAGTGTGATAGAGTGTGTCTCATCAATGGTAATACTTTCAGATGAACCATCGAAGCATGATGAGATATCACCGCGAGTAACCCCTATTATGGAGCGCACCCAAAAGCTACACTGTGCCAGTAGTTGGCTCAAGGTGACGAGTAGTGAGTAGTCACCCTCCGAAAATCTGAATAGCAGCATCAACAAACAGTATAAAATTGTCATTTATACGGTTGGAAGGGCATCTGTCCATTAATTTGATCGTAAACTTTGAGCGACAATAGAAGGGAAGACGAGCTTCTTTGTCAGGGCACAGCCGAGGAGTAGGAATCGCTCGTAAAACCTCAGCTCCTGACCGAATCCCTGACTTCTCAGGGGCGCTTAGGAGGATGAGGGGAAGAAGATGAGCAGGGGGAGGTGCGATCGTAAAAATCCCGACGTTGGATAGCGCGTCCCCTTTTTTCTCAGGCCTTCCCTCTCCTGGAAATAATCCAGAATCTAACCTTGGGCTAGAAATATCAGCTGAATGAAATAAAGAACGCGGTCCATCGTTTTTATCAGCCGTTTCAAATGACAATAGTAGCTTCAGTGAAGATCGATGAAAATGATCATGTCGATATGCTTGAGAAAAATGAATCAATACAAATGGGTACATAAGTTAAACAAAAGTATGTGAAACTATAGTAGTCCTCTAAACTTTTGTATCCTCAAATCACAATTTCACAATATCTGCTATATGCTATTATTCCTGAATTACAGACTGAATCAGTTAGGATGAGGAAATGCGTTGCAGCTGAATCAGGAATCTTGTGGCCAGAAACAACTCCAGCATAAAGAAGGTATGAACGAGAATTACATCGGGGATAACTATAGTTATATAGTATGTAGGAGATAGGATAGGAGATATAACATGTAGTGGCCTCCAAGTGGTATAACCGCCTTAAGTGGTAAAATGAGCAGTTATATTCTCATCAAAACTCCATTAGTCCTTGTACAGGCTACATGATGGGTTAATGCATGGTTGAGGATGTCATCCGATAGCGGAATGCAATTAACGGGTTTCCCGCCAGGTTTGGCGGAAAAGAAGCGCGGGAAATTGATGATACACGCCAAACTCAAAAACAATTCATCATCAAAACGTTACTTGCAAAGTTTTCCGACATATCCTATAAAATATTATAAATGATTCAATTATTCAGCTAGGTTTTCGCAATCCAGGGATATAAAAATATGGTTGCCTAGCCTAACCTAACTAACCATAAAGAAGTGTGAAGTTGTCAAAGCCAATCCATTGCCAAATGCCAATTATTGCAAATTTAATAAAAATGATTTAGAAAAAAAATGTAAAAATGCAAAAATTGAAAAGGTTTTGAGTTGCGATCATCATGGTACAGCAAAATACTGCTGCTATCATCCGTCGTGTAATCGCATTCACTTACAGTATTTATTTTAAAAAGTTAAAATTTTATTATAAAATCAATGACAAAGCACAATGTTAATGCATTGAATAGATCCTTTTAAAAAAAGAAACATTTTATATCTTACACTTTCTATTGTATCTGAAAAAATACAATAAAAATAAAATCAAGTTACACTTAATTTGAAATGGGGCCATCTATAAAAACTGTTAGCACTGTACCGTAACCTGGATAATCAAATAATTTCTAATTTCTTTTTAATCAAATAATAATACACTTAATTTGAAATGGGGCCATCTATAAAAACAGTTAGCACTGTACCGTAACCTGGATAACCTACAAGAACTAAGTTACAATAAAATCTATCAGAGCGTTACCCATTTCTTGAGCAAAATCAAAATGGAAAAAATAAACACTGGCACTCAAAATCATTATTCATGAAGAATGGCTTACTTCAAGGCAGTATTGTAATCTTAAAACGGTCCATTTCTGGATGACAATAATATTGTATCCTCATTTCATTTGGCGAATAGGAAGAATCGTAAAAAGCGAAAAGATATATATCACTTTTGTCCTTGTTCAAACCCATTACGTTATAGTAGTGCGGTTTTATATGCGTCTTGTTGAGGAAGGTTAGTGATGTGTTATGACAGATATGACCTTTCTTAACGTATTAATAGAAAAGCGGTAACACCGTTCTCAAACTGCTTCTTTTAAACAAATTTTATTACCTAGAATAGGCGACCGAACATAAAATAGTACATGCAGTCTAGGTTTTGTAACTAGCATCATAAATTAAAACGCAATAAACCTACTGTTGTTGTTCACATATATAAGATAGGAGTCTGAACATATTTTAGAGAGACATATACCAAATCTATACAACCACTTTAAAATATAGTACAATACATAATGTACTTCATTCTACTTATAAAATGTAGGGTTTAAGTCAGTATTTTTTCTACCTTAGATTAATATACATTAACAAAAAGTTGACATCAATGAGGAAAGGTTTTGAACTATGAGTGTGTGTGTATTATCTGTTACAATCCACAAAAATGACTTCAATTACCATTTTTACCATTACAATATTTCCATCACGTGATGAGAGCGGAATACTAACCAGATTTACAATACAGAATGTTGAATCAAAATTTTTACGGGTACCGTACAGTATCTTATAGAAAGATGCTGCTATTGAAGATTTGTTTAAAATGAAGTATTAAAAACATGGTACCGATAAATTTGGGTTTACAACCACTTGCCTATTTGACAACTACAAATTGATAGGACTGTTAGTAGTTAGTAAGTTACTCTATTGTAGTACAAACAACCTATTTACTTAAAACTGTTGTAAAGGTTTATGTTTCTGTATCGTTGAAAATAAATTGTCTTGGGGTGAAGGTTCCAGAGGTGAAACTCCTTCATTTTTACAACTGATTTCCTAATTCCTTTTTGCAACTGAATTGTATAATGACCAATAATTTTTAATCTGCAGCTGAAAAAATGATGTATTGATATCTTTATTTCCATAATTTAGACTTGAGATAATAATAGTATTTTCATGATTTTTATAGTTTAATTTCTTTAAATTTTGGTTTAGACAAATATTCTTATTGTATAGTTTTTTCAACTTTTAATAATAATAATAACCTAAAATCAAAACTTACACTGTATTTCTATTTAATTATGATTTTTACTCACTTATACTTATACTGGAGTGATACATTTCACTCTTTGATGCTTCTCTTTAGAAGTGAAATGCATCCCTCAAGTATAAGTGAGTAAAAATCATAATTTAAATAGAAATACAGAATCAGATTTTTTGATATTTTGATTGTTCATAATTGTATTTCGTCATGGAAAACATCACAGCCAATAATAACCTTCAAATTTGTTGTGAAAATGAACACTGACAGCTGTGCATGAAGTTTCACTTATAAAAGTGGGGAAAAAGCCACACCAGATTGAGTTGATAAGAACAAGAAAGTTGAAAGTTATTCTCTTTTTCGTGAAAAATATTTTGAATTATATAAAAAATATTTTGAATTACTATAAGAATTTTAAGAAAGATTAACTTCTGTGTGAAAGCACTAGCAAAATTCAATGTTAAATAAATATTTGGGATTTATATAGAAACGTTACTTGTTGAATTTTGTGGTGATTTTTTTTGTGACATCTAAACACCCCAGGAAACAATAATCCGTTGGAATTTTTTGGGGGTCGCGATTATTTCACATTAAAATTTAAGTTTTCCAGTGGTACTATTTTTCTTAGGCACAAGAAAATATTTCCATTTGTGAAAATCCGCAGTGTCAAAAATCGTGACTTTCTTCAAGTTTGAGAATCAGCTGACTCACTAATAAAGAACTCTTGCTTGAGGCACGGCTATGAGGCATGCTTTGAGGCATGCCTTCTCTCAGTTCTAATGAATTGGAGAATATGAATTGATTTGTATCAGCTGTGTTTCCCTTTCGAATAGAATCGATTTTCCTTGCAATGTTTAAAAAAAATATTAAGTCAATTTTTTTATAATAAATGGTTTTGTAGTTTGTGCGTAAAAGTTTAACAAACAAAAAAAATCTTTTTCGCTTTTATTGATTTCCGGGAATTAAGTTAGTTGCATGCGGTTACTTGAAGAAGAAAAAAACTAGTCATTCTTGTACTGGGTGTCATGGTGTGCGGATCTGTTTTTGTGTGTTTGCTCAAGGTATTGTTGTGTGGTAATTTATGGCGTGTGTGAAGTGTGAAGTGTGAAGTGACTTTTCTGGAGTCGATAAGAATGAATGATGAAGACATTTTAAATTTTTTAATACATCACAAAGTGATAAAAGAAAAAATTGACTGTCCGAACTGTGGAGATGATCTCTACGTGAATCGGGGCACTCTCATGTTTAGATGCCAGAAGAAGGTGGTGCTTAGCAAGAAGGCGGCAAGAATTTGCGGGTTTGCCGGGTCAGTCAGAGTGGTGTTTTTTTTTGAGAACACCAAATCACATTGAGAGGGATTGACACAAGGTTGGTGAGTGTTGCTCTTTTATATATGCATGTAACAGTGACTTCATGATAACAAAGGTTAGGCGCGCGGTTAGGTCTTTTGTGAAGTAGTTCAGTCACATCTAGCCTAGGTTAGGTTAGGAATTGTTATATTCAAAAAATTCAACAACTAACGTTTCTATATAATTACCAAAATAATAAAGGTATGAGGTGGTTCAGTCACATCTAGCTAGGTTAGGTTTGGTTATGCGCGCTTTGCGCGCACTGCGTTTGAGGAAGGTAGTGTTTTGGAAATGTTTTATTCACTTGGTTTCATTGTTTCAAGATTTGGAACTCCTCACACGTTTGCAAATTATGAATTTTTCAAATGAAAATATACATTTTTATGAAAATGTTTTTTCGAAAATTTCAATTTTTTTGTGAAATAATCGCGAACCCCAAAAAATTTCAACGGATTATTGTTTCCTGGGGTGTGTAGATGTCACACAAAAAAATCACCACAAAATTCAACAAGTAACGTTTCTATATAATTACCAAATATTTACTTGGACGACCTTACTGTCTCAAACAATGTATTCTTACTACTCTATTTTTTATCAATTTGTAAATACACTAATAGAAATGACCAGTGAGGGTTTCCCCACCAATAAAAACAATAAACTACACGATTTATTTTAGAAATCTTTGAAATAAAATGAAATAAATTTATTCATCCACAAGAAGAAATTGTACAATAAACAGAAAGCATCCTCTTTGTTCAAATTTATGTAAATTTCAAAAATTATTGATTGTTTACTGTAATCAAGGGCGGATCCAGCAGGGGGGCGCGGGGGGCGCCCCCCCCCTTGAGGTAGTGTGAAAATATATTTTATGGTTAATGCTAGTGAAAAATGATACACCTTTACATAATTTATACATCTATTAAGTAATCCAACTGATTCTAAATCGTTATTTTTCTTTAACATCCTTTTATAATAATCTAATTTGTATTGGTGATATGGTAGATATCCAAAATTAATAAGACTATTGTAAAATAATATTGTCATTAGCCATATTTATTTAAAAAAATAGACATGATTGTTTCGGTTATTTCTTCATTTGGTGACCCCTCACCAGAGCTGGATTAAATATGCCTGGACTAAGGGTATATAATGCGAGGGGGGGGCGCAAAATTTATCCGCAATTTTTCATGGTTTATTAGAAGAAAATTTAAGTTTTGAATTTCAACATCACTTTAATTTGAATGATTCACTATGCATAGTTGTAGGTTGTATAATGTAGTGTCTATGTATAACTAACTGTAAGTGTATAATGAGTACTAATGGTTTAATTCTTTTTGCAATGTTAAACACTTTTTAAAAATCGATTAATTTTTATGTATTCATTGTTCATGCAACATCACAGTGGCGTAGCTATAAGGGAATCAGGTGGATAGATCCTTTGCAGACAAAATAAATTTTCAAATTTTAAGAAGCCTTTAGTGACAACATTTGTCAAAAGATGTATGAAATCGATAAAAGTGTGGTATTAGATGGATTATTTTTTTAACAAGAAAGAACCCGACTTCAATAAAATGATACTTAAGAAATTAAAAAAATCAATAATAGCCTATAGAGCACCCCCAAACTCTCCTTTTAAAAGAATTTTCAAGTATAGTATGTACAGTACCAGAATCAGAAAAGGTGAGGGATCAAAAAGAGCAGAGTATAAATACCTAAACAATGAGGGCCCGGATCACACTTTGACAATAACGCAAGAGCTTGATGAAATTTGATTTGACACATAACTTGGGTTGAATTTTCAAAATAGATGAATTCATATCTAGAATCGCTCAAAATGTGGTTTCAGGGGAATTGTTTCATTTTAAAAAAGTTACAGGGGTATCCCAAAACCCGTTGCAAGGGAAATTTTTAATTACGATGCCCTATTTGTACGGTAGCCAAACTCAGGAAAGATAAATGATCAACATAAGGGAATGGGAATAGTTTCAAGTAAGCTGGCTCTAATTTTCTTACTAAAACAATAAAGGTCCGGATCACCCATTGACAATTATACGAGAGCTAGATGAAATTCCTCCTGGTGTTTTGTGTTTATTATTTTAAAATATACTTAATTTTATGCTTGACTGCTATTAATTCCAAATACATAAATAATTTACCTAAAAGATATCGGTTAATTACGATTCCTGCATTAAACGTACTTACATTTTTGTGAGTAGTAGCGCACGCGTTTCAAGACCCGAGTATCATCTTCAGCAAACAGAGAATACATAGGCCTAATCCGTTTCGCTCTGTATACTCTATGTAGTGTACTCTTTACAGCAGTCTCTATTCTCTATTCACTGAGAATAAGAATCAGGTCCTTAAACGCGTCTGATACTACATACTTACAAAAGTTATCCATTACCCCCTTAAAAAGATATTTCTAGCATTTAAAATTTTAAAAAATTTCCGGGCGAGTCCCCCGGACCGCCTTTTTGTGCAGGGTATTCCATACCCCCCCCCCCCTTCTACAAAAAGTTTAGGGTGCGCCCCCCCTTACAAAAATCCTGGATCCGCCCCTGACTGTAATTCACTTTGAAGGCTTATACACGATAGAAAGACGTACATAGATGGGAGAAGAAACATGTTTCTAAATCTCAATGTTCTTGATTCACTCTAAAATAGCTCTCTACTAGGGCTAAGCTTATCTGACATTGAACAGGTCTTCGATAATTCACATATGGTGTTTTCAAATGATAACAAGATACCACATGCTAAAAAATTGTTTCCTTCAGTTAATGCTCATTCAACGCGCTAAAAGCTTTATTTTTACAAAGACTGGTTGCTTATAAAAGAAAATTTGAACGTATTGGTATATCTATTTGTTTACTAGAAATCTACTACTGTATGACCTTCTGCAGATCTCATTGCAATCTTATGTCTATCGCTTTGATCTTTCTTGTTACTTTGTTGAAAAGAGATGCTACTAAGAAAACTGAAAACAGGCTAAACATTTTAGCTCAATTTGAAAAATTATTTTTTCAACTCTATTTAAAATAGAGTGTATGGAAGAGTTTTTAGAAGTTAATCTTGTTGTCTAATCTTTAGTAGTCACAGAATGTAGTTCTTCTTACCCAGTAACCTTTCGGTGATTAAATAAACATTATTTTATAAATGTTTCATTTAAGATCAATGCAATGCAATAAATGGAGGTTGCTCGGCTAGCCTACTAGCGCACAATTTTTTAGTAGTGTGGATAACATTTTTCAACATTAATTACGTCCATTATTTATGGCAAGAGAAGCCTATTTAAAACGTTTGTATAACTGAAGCTATCACGTTGATAACTTAAAAATTATATATACTATGAAACTTATGTGATCACTTACCATTTTACCTACTCCAATGCAACTAAAAATCAGATTTTTGTGATAGTTCACAAAACTGAATTTTTACATCAATATATACCAGGAGTTAATTTCAGTGGGAAATTATCGTTGTTTCCTTACCTCCCAACAGTGCCGGAACGCAAGGGAAAGCACAGTTTGCGCCAATCTGATTCCAAAGGTGTCTCATCTCGCTATTTATGCAGCCTTGGACTTGTTTTTCAGAAAATATTCAAGAACATCAGTCTGTTCACGTATTTATATGTATTATTACTACTGCACTGTCTATATAAATAAAATTAGAGTTTTGTCTGTACATTTATCAGAATTGTATATTTTTTGGTTATTTTTACGTTTTATACATTGAATAACCCGAAAATAGTCTTATCTCACTTTCTGTCTGTCTGTCTGTCTGTCTGTCTGTCTGTCTGTCTGTCTGTCTGTCTGTCACGGCCGCAAAGGTATTTTTCGCGGCCTTCTCCTCAAAAACGAGAGCATCGATCGGGATTTTAGTTATTGAACAGTATTGAAAACATTATTGACAATGTCTTTAGCTATAAAAAACTAAATTAACTTTTTTTTAAACAGAGTAATAAACGTTTAAAAACCAAGTACTGCGCGATTTTGGATAAATTTTACGCGGCCTTCTCCTCAAAAACGAGAGCATCGATCGGGATTTTAGTTATTGAACAGTATTGAAAACCTTTTTGACAATGTCTTTAGCTATAAAAAACTAAATTAACTTTTTTTTTAACAGAATAATAAACGTTTAAAAACCAAGTATTGTGCGATTTTGGATACATTTCTTCCAAGTTTTATTACCACATAAGAATAAGAACAAAATCACGTAATTTATCATGATATATCAATCAGCTGTTCTCAAATATAAATGGTGGGCCCTTTGCGGCGTTATTTACGCTGTCTGCAGACTTGTGTAGTCGGAGCATTGCAGTCTTTTAGGGAACATATGTCTGGTGAATCAAAGCTCATCTTATGTTTTATCAATTATTTCCTTATTAAAAAAAAAAAAAATTTTCTAATTTAAATTTATCAAAACAAAAATTAACATTTTAGGAAGGTGAGGTTTGTGCTAGGCTCTTGGGAATTCGCCAGGTAGCACTATTATTACCACATAAGAACAAATCACGTAATTTATCATGATATATTAATCAGCTGTTCTCAAAAAATATTCTCTCCGATACCTGTCACTGAATTGCTGACGTTCTAAGTTGTTTACTAAGGGGCCCTTAGTAAACAACTTAGAACGTCAGCCGTTCACACGTTACAGTTTTTGTGCGGGGCAGTAAATTTGCTGTATCAGTTATTTTCCAGTGCTTTCATTTGCATGTACATTTCATATTGTATGTTCACACAATACTGTTTCGACTGGATCCAGTAAAAAAGCTGTTCTAGCCGATTTCTACATTCGGTTTTGTCTTCGAAAACTGTATCACTAAAATCAGCTGTACCGCAAAATAACTATCCGTATCCGGTGGCACATGTATTGTACCGGTAATGGATATGTTCAAACGATACGCTTATTACGCTGGAAGCAGTCTTCAGATCGTCAGCATTGATCTTCTTCATTGATATTCTTCAGCATTGGTCTTCTTATTAGTGAATTCCAGTGTCCAGAAGTGGAAGATATTAATTGTGAAAATTTAATTTCTCTAATATATGAGAGACCCGCCTTGTGGGACAAGACTTAAGATTAATATAAAAATAATGAGAGAAAAATGTGAAGAATATTGAAACCAGAATTTGCGTACTTTGATCAAAATTTAAGAAAAACCTTCAGTAAGAAACTTATTTTAAAAAATCTTACAAAAATAAAAAAAAAATCCTGGACTGGAATAAATAAAACTGAACTGGAAGCGCAATGGAAGAAGGAGGAGAGCACAGCAATAAGCAGCAAAGCCGGACCGTGTGAACATCACAGTACAGTTGACGCCGTACAGTAAAAATACCGTACCGCAAAAAAACTGTATCGTCTGAACGGGGCCTAAGCTGCTAACAACTTCATGATCGTTGCTATCAAAAAAGCCGAAACATATTTAGTCTTATTTCTAAACATAATCCGTATGAAGGACGGGCACAATAGCTAGTATATAAATAAAAATGTAAAGATGACTTTATTTGTTTTTACTTTACCATTCATTAAAAAAGTTATATTGGTTTTGGTTGTAGTAAGTCTCACACAAAATGGTTGGTGCAAATCGAAACAAGTTTATACAAAATTTAGAGTAGGCACCGAGATGAGGGCGGGTGGGGGGGTGAGGGAATATTTAACTCTCATTAGAAAATAGAGAGGGCGGTTTATAAGAATAAACGAACGTCCCCACACCTAAAATTTTAGAAATTAAGCACTGATATATACCTACTAGGTATTTAATTTATAAACTGTTAAGCTGTTTACTAATTCATTCAAGTTCAACTGAGAAGTTGCATTTCAACAAAAAAGGTTTCTAGTCCCATATTTTGAAAAAATGATTCTCCCAAATAAATAATTCATTGAAACTAACATTTAGGTTACAAGTTCACTGGCAAAGTGAACATTGCAGAGCTCTCATACTGCCAACTAAATGTGAAATGCCTTTCTTAAAGCCTACCGTTTTGCTTTTCGAGTCAACCTTGAGTTAACGAAATCTCCGACTCCACATTTTTGAAAGGAATATTGAATTAATGCAATGCGGCACCTAATGAGTCTATAAAAATGGTGGTCTGTTCCAAAGGTAGGGACGATCTAGCAAAATTACTGTGGTCTAAAGGCACCAATAAGAATGTTGCAAGCCGTGAAAGAATATTAAGAATAGGAAAGCAAAAAGAGAGGAACGGAGATAGCATTGTTGAAATTGAAACGCATTTGATAATCCATCAAACACCGTCACAATCTCCAGAACAGGTCGTTAGAGAGACTGATGCTGATGATTATGGCGATGCTGATGTTGGTTATTATAATGATGATTATGTTGATGATGACAAGGCAAGAGATAGTCATAAACTAAATTGAGGAAACACTGCTGACTGACTACCTATGAAAAGAGTGATGCCACTCCGAGTGAGTGCTGGGGCCAATAACAACTGTCGCTTGCATATCTATTCTTTTCTAGCAGCCAGAACAGTCTGTTCTTGAGAGAACCCGTGCCCGGTGAATGCAAGATTAATGATATCCAACTGTTGGAGACATTACTCTATCATCCGCATAGCCAGGGGCCACAGCTTGACACAACCAGCAACAATCTATTGAAACGTCATGCGAGTTTGCTAAAAAATAAAATCCTGTTTGTAAAATGGAGAGGTTCGTGCAGACTAATCTTTTATCAAGACAGCTAAAATGGATGTGAGAATAATGCCAAATTTATTCAATTTATTATCAAAATACAATGGTGACAAGCTACTTTGGTATTATTTTCATTTTAGACCACTCACCCAAACTTTAGGTGAATGTTACAAGCCGTGCACCAAGGACAGTGTCAGGACATTTTGAGAGACACAGTTACTGAACAATGATTAATCCAAAATATTTTGACACCTGATGCCAAGAAAGGCCTGGGAGAAAGTTTTAAAAATCTACATTGTCCTATATTTCAATCTAGGGAATCATATCAGAGAATACAGAAGTAAGTTTCTTGGTTATTGGAAATAGTTTTATTGTAACACCGACAATAAAAATAGGGTTGGTTCAGGGTTCAGGCCAAAACTATCGCCACTGAAAAACTGCATTATTGTGAAAATGTAAATTAAATGTTACATAGATTTAATCTGTAATGACAGGAAATAATATAATAGTAACTCTTGTGCTATAAAGTTTTTAAGAAGACAATACATTAATTAATGCTTTACTTTCCCAATAAATAGCATTTTTTACAATAATTATTGGAAATTACTTGAGTTTTCTCTACCAATAGATTGAGGTGACATTAGTGAAATTTTCTCTTATTTCTTGTTAATTTTTTCAATTTTTTATAGTGTAGGCCACTTTCTTTTTAATGTTGAACTTCCTTTCAAATTATTGTTTCAGATATACAACCCAACAAAGAAGCAAAGGAACATAAAGTTCATCCTTTCAGCTAGGTAACTGTTATAAATAGGTGACAAAAACAGATAAGTTTAAGATTTGATAGCAACACAATTTGAGAAAAGAGAACTACCCGAATCGACAAAATTCAATTTTCAATCAAGATCTCTACTTTCAATAATTAATAATGAACTTACAGTTTTGTATCATCTACCTAACAAAAAATTTGATACAGTAAAACCATATAACAAACAAAGTATAATAATTTATTTTATGTATTAAGAGCGTGAAGCGCGACTTTATTGCTCGAGCCAAAACATCCGCTATGTGTCGCGCAGTAATTTTGCGAGAGCGATAAAGAAGCTTCACACGCGAATTACATACAATATTTTTCCTACAACTGAAGTTTTGGATTCCAATTCAATAAAAACTTGAAGCTTCTTTATCGCTCTCGCAAAATTACTGCGCGACGCATAGCGGATGTTTTGGCTCGAGCAATAAAGTCGCGCTTCACGCTCTTAATACATAAATAACTAATATTATGTAGAAGCAAATATGGTAGTCAATCTGTTCTAATAAACAGAAATCTGAAAAAACGTAAAAATTATTAGAAATACAATGAAATATTCTATTAAATCAATGGTAGCTGGCTAAATAGTAGTGGGGACTGTACAAGAAGCAAGAACAATATTTTAAATGCATATTGTGGATAGAAAAAAGTTATAATGAACAATAATATTAGAAGTATACGACGTTTTTAATGGATCTATTTGGTGGAGTAAGAGAAAACAATTACACATGGAATCGATAAACACCAAGCTCTAAATGCAAGGAGTCAAATCGTGCTGATGGTTTTGACTGACATGGAAGAAGTGACTTATTTGTATGGAAACCAGCCAAGATTATCACTCTGCCATAGCCCACCAGACTGCAATGAATATACTGTATGCGGTATTGTGTTACTTTAATTAACTTGAGCAGCATGTACAACATGGAGAGACACTACATAACATCATCACTACATTTGAAGACAATACATATGTGGACCACTGGAGTAACAATGGGAAGGATCAGGGTCAAGATCTCATAAATATATAAGTTCTCAGTTTTAAACAATCAATCGTCTTCTGCTGAAACTATTATGGATCGTGCTGAAAAACTTTAATCTTTTTATGAAATTGATCTAGAAAAATCATTTTTAAATGAGTGCATACACTTCTCTGGCCTTCTAAAGAGTGGCGGTTGAGGACAACATATTATCGGTGATAAAGCTCATAAGAGAACAAAATCTCCAATTGACATTTCCCAACATAGATATAAATCTTCGTATGTATTTTTTGTGCACAGCTGTTTCAAACTGAACGTTCATTTTTTATCCTAAAAAGAATAAAATCTTGCTTTAAACCAGAATGAATGATGATAAACATACTATAATCGTTGACTCTTCTACAAATCGAGGCTGAACGTTTGATCAGTGATCAAATAGAAATTGAAGACTTATAGAGGAGGAGTTCACAATGGTTAAAAGTAGGGGGAAATCAATTTAATGTTACGGGTTCTAATGTCTAAAATAAGGCTGGCAACACTAAAGTTCACACTCGCACTTTATTTACACAAATTAGTATATTTACACAAATTAATTGTAAGTTCAATTAATTAAATAGAAACAGATCAAATGACAAGCTAATACTTATTTTCAGTAATTATTTACAAGAATTAATGAATAAGTAATTACAGGCTGATGATCAATAATAAAAGAAACAAGAGTCCAATAAACTGTACAAATGAATAATTAATTACAGGCTGATCAATAATAAAAGAAACAAGAGTCCAATAAACTGTACAATAATGCAGAAAGAAATTATATAAGAGCAACTAATCACTTACAAAAACACAGTCCAATTCGTTATTTGACAGTCCCAAATAATATCACTTAACACAACGTCTTTAAACTATTAGTAAGCTGCATAAACAGTAAACACTTGTCTCTGCACTTGACACTGTCTAAAGACTGAATAAAGCACTGTTTACTCCACTGGCACTGGATTGTCTCTCTCATGAGATATGTAATACAATCTGTCACGCGGGTTTGTAAAAACTGTCACGCAAGCTTTTGTAAGACTCAACTCAATGGCTCATGTGAACTCCTATATGTACCAGATAGTTGTCATAATTCCAAGAGCTGGAGGTCACCAGACGCTTCGAGAAGGCCACAGAACATGATCTTGATTGTTCAAGAAGTCTGAAGAAATCTCAAGAAATTCAATTGAGTGAGAGAGTTGCACACCTGAAGAATAAGGGTGACAAAAACATGTGAAGAGCAAGAGAATGAAGATCGAATGCCAAAGTCACGTCTGA
This sequence comes from Conomelus anceps, assembly GCA_948455865.1. NCBI lineage: Eukaryota > Metazoa > Arthropoda > Insecta > Hemiptera > Delphacidae > Conomelus > Conomelus anceps. Next base: position 74,686,785 of record OX418216.1, on the reverse strand, counting down.
CCATGAAAACAATAGTACAATCTACGTAGAACAAATGCGTAAATAACTGCTCCATTCGTTTTTTGTAACAATAAAGACTTCCTAATCCCAAAGTAGAGAACATTGACAATGTTATAGTGATTAGTTTAGTTTTGTTAGTTTTTCTTTTTGTTCAAGTATTTCAATAATAATGTATTGTTTATTTTATAAAAGTATAAACCTTTTCAGATGTAATTAAAATCCAAAAAAGTAACTCTCAATGTTTTTATGAACCGACTTTTATGGACTCTTTTGATTTAAATAATCACCTTGGCACAAATGTGGCATGTTTCCAGGGGGCGGCAGTCAGAATAGTGCCTAGGGGCTAAAAATTTATAAATCCATCCCTGGATCAGGGGATACATCCCCGCCAGAGACAAAAAATTGGAGCTTTAACACGCTTTAAGAAATAATTGTTGACAAAAAAAAAGAAAAAGTCAAAGAATAGGTCTGAAATGGCAAAAAATAAGGATGTAGAGGAATTATTTTTGAAAAATCTTTGGGTAAGCACCCTAAACACCCTTCTAAGAAAAACTCTTAAGTACAGTACTGTTTGGTACTGGAATCAAAAAAGGGTGGGGGATCAAAAATGGCAGTATAAATAATAGTTTAAAGTAGGCCTGCTTCATTAAAAAAAAAATAAAACAATGATGGTCCGAATCAGGGGACAATGACTCAAGAACTAGGTGAATATAATTTGACATATAAAGTTGGTTGAAATGGATGAATTCATGTCTAGCATCGCTTAAAATGAGGTATTTCTCAAAAACTTTCTGGGGGAAAATCCTCCAAATCTCCTATTTTAAAAACATTTTTTAGTTTGGCACTGTATTGGTATCGCAATCAGGAAAGGAGAAGATCAAAAATAGAAAAAATCTGCCCTTTTTCTCATTATTATAAACTTTAATCAGTGGATTTATCTCTCACCTCTTACAGACTGACCTCCTAGTTACACCACTGATGTGGTCTGCAATAAAATTTAAAATTTCATATATTTTCATATAAAATTTCAGCAAATGGGAAGAAATTCGCCAATTTTTAAATAGTTAATCGCTGAAACTACAAGATACAAAGAACACTTCAAAAAATCACTACATTCCAGCACTCACTCAACATTTACAGATCACCTAATCAACACTGGACATTCATACAAAAACATCCAAAATGACCTGGAAATTTTGCACACATTCCAAAAAAGCCACAAACTAATTACACTGGAACAATATGACATATTCAAACACCACAAACAAGACAGAATGAACTTACTCAATCACCAAACACAATTCCAACGCAATTTTAAAGTATATAATGGCCGCTCATCCTAACATCAACAAAACCTGACCATTGGCGGCAGGCTGACGAAGCTTCTTTTCAGAAGTGATATGCATCCCTCCAGTATCTCCAGTAAAAGTGAGGGAAAATCATATATATATTTAATTGAAATACAGTGTCAGTTTTGATATTAGATTGTTCATCAAGTATTTCGTCATGGAAAACATCACAGATTAGTTTTAATACTGGAATTTTATTCCAAGTTTAATTACCATAAAAGCATTTTCATCATATTAATTACATCAAGTAGGCTAAGCTGCAGGCATGACAATAAATCAATATTCAAGTGCACAGTTTTATTGCATGAGTGCTATTCAGAATTCAAGTAGCACAATAGAATTTGATGGCAGACTAATTTGATTGCATGTGGTTATAATGGCAAGTCTTTGTTCAGACTAGGCAATAGCATTGTTCCCGGTGTGGTATCAGTTCTCATACAGATGATGGAACAATGCCTGCATGCATCAGATACGCATCAGAACAGAACATTGAGCTTATTGCAATAAGCAGTCAGGACAGGTCACAACGGTGGACTACTTGCACTGTTACTGGTATTGGCCTGTTACATAACAATATAGGTAGATAGAAATACAGGTATGAACTCCTAGGCAGCGCTCATACACCACCAACAGACCATGGAAATCTGATAATGTCGCTCATCCGCCGGACAATCGAAATGTCAAAATTGCATTAATCGCTTTACTTATTAGATTCAAAAATGACTAAAGTGATGCTGTTGAAGCTGCACGAGAATGACTCATTTTATTAGATGGTAATGCAATAATAACAAGTTATTACATTAACAAGTGCAGTATAGAAACCAATAAAACAGTCATTCTGTGGAAATTGACAGTCAATTAAGTTGTTTCAAATAATGAAAAATTACACAATGTGAATATTGTTTCTGCTATATTATTAACCGATAAAAAATGCATCCGATTTCATTATAATTTTCAATATATAATAAATTAAATAAAGCATAGTTTAGCAGGGCCTTTGTTGTATGCATTTCTTCAATAAATGGTTGATCAAATACAAGAATGTACCGACTCAATCAACTGTAATAATGTATACATGACATGCTTACAAACTTTCCAAGTTTTATGCTAATCCTCTAATCCGCAGAAATACAGGTAAATGTTTTCAATTGACAGCATCTATATCAGTAAATGGGAATATATTATCCCATTTTTGAACAGCAAATTTCTGAAACAATATATTCATTGTTGAGAAATATAAGTAATATCAAATCTTGTGCACTACATTTTTCAAACTTTATTGCATGTTCAATAATAATATACATCCTAATGTGATCTTGACTTCAACGCTTGAAAGTCAAAGAATGCACCATATAAAACCAATAACACAAAAATAGAAATTCTGTGGTTTCAACATAAGTTTAAATTAATATACTTTACTACGTAACCAACATCACATTGACATTTCACAAGGTGCAAAGTCACTGCTTTTCAAAAAGTCTATGCTGGGAAAACCATTTGTGCAATTCAAACTTCCAAGAACTTTTTGATTAAAATCATATATAGACAATAACTTATTTAAAAATTCCAACTTGTTATGGTAAATTTAACGACTTGCAGTCAATTTTGACTGCATAAATTTACCATGAAAAGTTAATATTAACAATGCAGATCGTTATGGATCAAGAAATTCAAGGAAAATTTTATTCGCAAGATGACCGGCGTTCATCAATGTCATTGAATATCAACAATCTCAATGTGGTTTCGAGACTGATGTAAACAAATGAATTGATTTATACAGAAGAGAAGTTTAGAAAGAAACGAGTGGAACCAGCAAGTAGCAGCAAAGCAGCAGCTGTGACCGGTGACATTACCTATGCGAATAATGAATGTTTGTCCGACTGACAAGCGCAAAGCATCCTGTTGACACTGACCTGATTTCCATTAATGCCATAAAGTCTGTATGCGAAAAAAGTTACAAAGACAAAAATAGCTTTAGCAAATGCTAATATAATTAAATTCAAGGTGTCATGTAAAAAACTGCGACGTTTCTAGAACGTTATTACGTTATCAGCCACAATGAAAATTGGTGACAAGGTTTATTAAGATGTTTACAGAAAATGAAATCTGTATGGAAAATCTTTGCGTACTTCTGTAGAGGCACGTACTGACACCATTAAACATTTGAAATATACTAAATTAGTACTGGATCTGTAATACATCATCTACAATAATAATTTTTATTTCTGTGATGTTTTCCATGACAAAATACTTAATGAACAATCTAATATTAAAACTGACACTGTATTTCACGTTTATTTATTGTTTTACTCACTTATATTGGAGATGCTAGAGGGAAAGAAACTGAAAAGGAGCTTCGTCAGCCTGCCAGGATAATTCTTAATTGTACTTTACTCATAAACCAATGGGTTGATTATTTTACTATTTTATTTTGAAACTTTCTGTATTTGATTTTACTGCACCATAGGAAGAGTTTAAAAAAAAAGATTATTCAATATGACTGTATAATATGAATGGTATAATATTAGCAGTATAACTACTGTTGTTGAGACAAAGTTTTAGATTGTTATCTAGAAATAATTGAGAAAGTTTTAGGTGATAAATAGGTTAAAAAGAATATTACACTTAGTTGGTATGCTGTTTTTGGAATTTAGTAAGCTGGTTAAAATATAATCGGAATACTTTTTTAAGAATCTTACTTCATTGTTTAATTTTCAATTATTTATTTTTTTTGTTGAGTTTGACTTAAATTATTTGAAGGAACTTTATATTTACATCTTCCAGCATCTTCAGTATATTAAGACTGAAGATTACAAATTCTAATCTCAATCATCCCCTTTTATTAAGTTGCATAACATCATTAAAACCACTAATCTAGGAGGGTTTAATATCTTTCAAACTAGCCTGAATCTTCTTCTTATGAGACTTTGCAATATAAGCTTCTCCTTTCACCAACTTATTCCGAACCAGCCCTCCTCCCCGCCTCCCCCCCATTTTATAATCAAACCACCAGATAGGCATTATAAGTTACTCAGCAGCATCACATCTCAACCTCAATAAATTATTGCCAAACCTTTTTTCCCAAGAAGAGTAACATTCTTATCAAAAACTTTTTGAGGAATTTTATGCCGTAGATGAGATGAACGTATTACATGCTTGATTGAGCTGAATATGTTATTTTACTTTGCTTCTCTTATCTGTTCGTCAACATCACGTCGTCAACTGTGATCATTCCTCTTTCATTTTTTTACTTATGTATACTTTTCTTTCTTTTCAATTGACAACCTATAGAAGGTCAGGGAAATGGGGAGAGCCTCAATCGATCCATATGACCGGAATACAAATTTAAAACAGCTAATAAAACTAGAATATTTATTCATAGGTATAAACTTGCTGTGCAGAACTGACCTTTCTTGAGTCGCAGCGGACGCGTTTCGAACTATGTGGTTCTTCTCCGGAACTTGGTCTGATAACTCTCTATGAATAGTTCTACTGCAGTTCACGAATAATGAATATTCACAACAATAGAATATTTGGTATTACAGTGGAATAAACGATTAGGGCACTTATCTCTGACTGGCTGCAGGCTGCTACTCCTCTGATCACAGATTTGATTCCCCTTCAGCCTGGCATATTTTTTGTAATCATTCGCCTCATCACCCATGCACAAATCTCAGAGTGGGCATCATCAGCAAAAAATAATAATAAAATTATCGATGGTTAATCAATTGGTCACCCCTTGTCGCAAACAAACTAAAGGATAAGGAAAACTATTATAAAATCTGTACAGTGGCGGATCCAAGGGGGGGGGCAAAGGGGGCAATTGCCCCCCCCCCCCCCCCGAGATCCAAGAGAAAAAGAAAAAACGGCATAAATCTAATAGAAACTAGGACGAAATTATGTAAGCAACAAAAATTGGCTGTTTCCAATTTGTCTCTTCTTACTTTCACTTTTTCTCTTTTTATCTAGATAATAGATATCAATCAGTTAGAGTGAGTACAGGACATGGCAGCTATACCACATCTGAATGGAGAAGGGCTACTTGCGGAGTGCCACAGGGATCAATTTTAGGCCCAGTTTTGTTTAACCTTTTTATAAATGACCTACCATTCAACATAGACTCCAAACTAATTTTATATGCTGACACTACTGTTCTGGTTAAGGGCAAAGATAATGCAACCGTCCTCTTGAAAGCTCAAGAAATTTTAAAGCAGCTTACCGATTGGTTTCATAGCAACAAACTGAAGCTGAATGTCAAAAAGACTAATTTTATTAAATTTTCAATGATAAACAATGAATTCAATCATACATTAATGCTATATTCTGGTATGGAATGCCATTCGACAATGGGAACTAAGTTTTTGGGTCTGGAGCTGCAGTCAAATTTAAAATGGGATAATGAAATTAAAAGCCTTAGGAAAAAGTTATCCCATGCGGTTTTTGCTTTGAAGACTTTGAGAAATGTTTCGAACAAAAAAATAAAAAACAGCCTTAGCGGTCTATCATGGGTATTTTATGTCCCAGGTTCGTTATGGTGTGATATTCTGGGGTGGTAGTGAGGGGAATATCAATGCAATATTCAGATTGCAGAAGAAAGCGTTGCAAATAATTGAAGGATTAAGTGCAAGGCAGTCATGTCGACCGATTTTCAGAAAATTAGGACTGCTTACAATGCCGGCACTGTATTTTTTTGAGATTGCCTTGTATTCACATAAGAACCAGAGTAATTATGAAAATAATATAATCGCTCACCCATACAATAACACAAGACATGGAGAGTCAACACTTCAGTACCCCATGCATAGGCTGACTCTGATCGAGAAGGCGCCACACTATTCGGGAAAAAGGATTTTAAATTGTTTGCCCAAAGTTTTAAAAGGTTACGGTCAAGACAAATTCGTGAAGGAACTCAGGAAGTTGCTTATGATGCCTGTCCTTACTCTCTGGCTGAATGATATGGGGTTTTTCGGAGACAAAATGTTGAATAGAATCTGTCTTCCTATATGTTTTTATAGATGAACGAACGCTTGATGAATGGCTGATGAATTAGTTTAGTTGAAGTGAATTGACGTGTCACATGCTGTGCGAGCCTAGCTCGATAGATGCAGCTTAATGTGACTATTAAAAGATTTATTTTTATTTTATTTATTTATTTGTGTAAAGCCATCCATGTTACTTGTGCAGAGGGAATTCTTTAATGTCGTGTTCTAGATATTAAAGAACATGGGTTTTTTAACCCGCTACTACGCAGGTACTTCAAGCTTCAAGTGAAGTAGACTGACTGGAGACGGTGTTGAGCTGTTGAGTGTTCCAACCGAATATTATTCCGACTGCCCCCACTAGAATGGTTGTGCGCCACACGCGCATTCTAGCGGCGGCTCATATTTTATTGAATCATTACCTTATTCATATTATTCATATTTTTATAACTTATCTAATAAAATGTGCTCAATAATTATTTAGTAAATTGGGTGAGAACTCATTTGAAATTTGATACGTAACAACTTGAAAACTTAATTTATAAGAAGAAATACAATGACAAAAAATATCAGGTAAAACGGTAAGAAATGCAAATTACCAATACAAATACAAATTTGTACATACATATTGATAAAACAGTGCTAACCATGATAACATTATTCGGGGCACTAAAAACTCTGTCAAAATACACCATTTTTTATTAAAAAATCCAAAAAATTTCCGGGGGTGGCCCCCGGACCCCCCCTTTGGTTGGGGGGTATTCCATACCCCCAAACCTCCCGGTGTTTGCCCCCCTCGAAATCACCTCCTGGATCCGCTACTGAATCTGTACTTAGAATGTTCATAAATTGCCTCTGATTCATCAAGAAAGAAAAACTCTTTTTTCAAGATCCAGCAAGTAAGCAAAAAACACAATAAATAAAATAATAATAATAATAATTCCTTCGTCCTGGTACCCCCAGAAGAAGGGAGTTTATTTAATCAATATAGTATTTTCTTTAAATTTTCTTTTTTAAAGCCAAATTTTCTATAAACTTCTAACATAACAGAACATTTCTTTTTAACTTCAAAGAATATTTGACTCCGACTTCAAAAGATTACTCATATTAAATTAAAAATATTCTCAGTTTAAAGTGAATACTTTATTGATTAAATAAAATCCCTTCTTCTGGGGGTACCAGGACGAAGGAAAAGGAAAGGAAGAAGAAATTATTTTTTTATTTTATTTATTGTGTTGACTTACTTGCTGGACCGTTATAATAGAGTTTTTCTTTCTTGATGAATCAGAGGCAATTTATGAACATCCTAAGTACAGATTTTTATAATAGTTTTCCTTATCCTTTAGTGGGGACAAGGGGTAATCAATTGATTAACCATCGATAATTTTATTATTATTTTTTGCTGTTGATGCCCACTCAGAGATTTGAACATGAGTGATGAGGCCCACCATCACTGTGTTATCAGCATACTGGAATATTTTAGTTTCTTTCATAACATCTAAAATAACCGAAACCAGATGAAATATTGGACCAAGAATGCCAGAGGCTCAGAGCAGACCACTTATTGCAAACCACAATTGCTTAAATGATGGTGAAGCTCATTTTTTAAATCATATGTTCCTGTACAAAAGTAAAACCTTACTTTTTTCCTTTTAAATATCCTTTAAATGCAAGCAAATTTCGAATTTCCTTACACATACATCGCTGATCTTGAAGGAAGATCCATGCAAAATTTAATCGAATTTGGTCCACGCGTTTAACCGTAAATGCGTTACAAACAGACAGACAGAGAAATGCAAAACGGTCGACTTGAAACTCTTCGTCCGGTCAAAAAAGTAGACCTACTGTAGTATTCATATAACTTGGCAGCGTGCAGCAGATGGGACATGCTACATCTGAACCCAACCTATTGCTGCCAAGTTATATGAAAACTACAGTAACACTCTGTGATCAGTACTACGGAAAACTAATTTCTTAAAAGTGATATACTATATTATGGAAGATAGGTTTTGAATGACAGACGGCAGGGAATCCAGAATCCAGAGAGGGCAGACATGTGGAATGTGAAGAGCTGCCTCTGGGCCACCGTCCACCAACTATAAAAGAGTAAGTAGTATCATTGATCAGGGATAGTAAGATGGTTCGTCTATGGTAGTATCATAGACGAACCATCAAGACTTACTCCCTCATCTATGGCAGTATTCTTTTGCTCCTCTATTAACACTAATATGTTAGTTGAAATATAAGACATAGAATCACATTCTTCAATAGAGTTTTTTAATGAATCCATTACCCATTTCATTTCAGTACTTTGTAGAATTTTACGATCCAGAATAACCTACTCAAATGTAATGTCGGCTAGATTATCATTATTTTTATTTTTTTTTAGGATGAAGCCCACAAAGGTCTGAGACCTGTGCGTGGGTAATGAGTTGGATGATGGTGATTTATGAGTTGGACCTACAGTTTTAGGTAGGTTCCGAACCACCGGGAAGTGATTTTACAGCAGAGAACAGTGTCTTTTTTGCTGGCCAATCTAATCGGTCACCGTTACAAACAGGATAAATACAAAAAAAGTAGAACCTAAATCAAATGGGGAAAAAATTAATAGAAATGGTCAAACAAAAACGTATAGTTAGGTTTTGCAAACAGCAACCAAAACTAAAGTAAGGGCAAATAACGATAGGAAAGGTAGAGTACTGCTCTTGACATCCAGTCATGGACGAGACTGTAGTGACCTACTAAATAAAAGATTAAAAAATAAGTATGAAGTTCAGAGCTTTTTCAAACCAAGTGCCCCTATAAACGCAATCGTAGAGTCAGCACAGGAACAAACTAAAGATTTTGGTAAAAACGATTTTCTAATAGTACTGGGTGGCTCAAACAATATAAATGAACCTAAACTAAAACATCTTCCTGAAATAAATGAAAAAATTAAAGAGATTGTGCTACAGACTTTGCAACACAGAATAAAATGAAAGAAGATATAAGGGATATTATATACATGAATAACTTGGAAATAAAAGTTCATGAATATACCAGAGTCACAAGAACATCACAAACAATAATTGATAACATCCTTACTAATATAGATTACTCTAAAACAAGATTAGGCGGGTCGGAACTATCTGATCATGACTATCAAATCTTAGAGGTGGGGTTGCAAGGTCATAAATCAATTGAAAAGAGTAGAGTAATGAAAGAAATTCAACAATGTGAACAGGGGAATATCGATTGTTTGAAGCAGAATCTGCTACAAGAAAACTGGAGTAGGGTTTACAATAGCAATAGTTTGAATAACAAATATGATAGTTTCATTAATATTTTAAGGTTTCAAATTACTATGAGTTGTCCAGTTATAAAAGTCCCTGTAAAAAACAAATTAGACAAAATTGAAGAGTGGATAACTGATGATATCCTTGCAGAAAGAAATAGGGTTAAAGATGCATATGATGAATTCAAACTATCTAGAAATATGTTAAGTGAAGATAATTACAAAGCTCTAAAGAAAAACTATACGAAAGAAGTGAAAAGAGCGAAATGTAAGAAAACAGCTGAAATTTTGAATAATAGTGTGTACTTTAACACAGCAGTGTGGGATGTAATAAACAAAAATAGGCAAGTAGCTCATGTAGATGCTTATACTAGTGTCCCCAGAATAATGAACGAAAATGACAAATATATTGATGATAGTGTAGACATTTGTAATTTCTTTAACAGATATTATCAACTGGTTGCTAAGAATCTTCAAAAATCTCTTAATACAGGTATTAGTGACATGAGGAATACTGCGGGGAATCAGAACGAATTAAAATTCCACCTAGTATCCCAAGACGAGTTGTCAAATATCATTGATAGTTTAAATAATAAAAAAACTGTAGGAATGGATGGGGTATCCAGTAAAATTCTGAAAGAATGTAAAGATCAATTGTTAGACCCTTTGATTCATCTGATCAATAATCATTCATTAGAACAAGGTGTTTTTCCAGATAATTTAAAAGAGGGGAAGATCTTGCCAATCTTCAAAAGTGGTGATAGAGAAAAGGTAGAAAACTATAGGCCCATTAGTATTTTAAATGTAATAAGTAACATTTTTGAAAGAGTAGTTCTAAATAGGTTACTTCTGCATCTTCAAGAAGCTAACTTTATCTGTGATGAACAGCATGTCTTCCAGAAAGGGAGATCAACAAAGACAGCCATAGTTTCTCTAGTTGAAAAACTAATAGATATAATAGATTCAGGTGATAAAGCTACTGCAATCTTCTTAGATCTGTCGAAGGCATTTGATTGTGTTAATCATAGAACTTTATTGGAAATACTGCAAAATGTAGGTGTAAATGGGGTTGAACTGAAATGGTTTGAATCATATCTTATTGGGAGAAAACAATGTGTAGAACTAACTACAGTAGTTGGTAATAGTATATTAAAGAATAAATCTAATAAATTAGAGGTCCAAGCTGGAGTGCCTCAGGGGTCAATACTATGTCCATTGCTTTTTTTGTTATATGTCAACCGTTTACCTCGAGAATTAATTAGTGGTAGAGCCCTCTTATTTGCTGACGATACATCACTCATTTTCAGCAATTCATTCCAGATAATTTAGAAATAAGTGCCCATATAGGTGTGCAGTCCATTGTCCAATTTTTAAATCAGTTGAAATTAACTATAAATAGTAAAAAATGCCAATACCTTCAATTCAAAAACAAACATAATTTAAATGAAGATAGGGCTAAAAAACGTGTTTGTAAACGATAATCAATTAGACCAGGAAGAAAAAATTGCATTTCTAGGAGTTATGTTGGATAGACGATTGACCTGGACTCCATACATTGAGAAAATATGTTGTAAAATTTCATCCAAGCTGCGTTCTCGTAGGTCCTGCTCGTAACGGTGACCGATTAGATTGGCCAGCAAAAAAGACACTGTTCTCTGCTGTAAAACCACTTCCCGGTGGTTCGGAACCCACCTAAAACTGTAGGTCTAACTCATCAATCACTATCATCCAACTCATTACCCACGCACAGGTCTCAGACCTATGTGGGCTTCATCCTCAAAAAAAAAAAAAAAAAAATTGTCCTGCGACAGCTCGCTAGATTGAATGACAAAAAGTTACTTTTTACAGCTTACCATGGGCTCTTACTGTCACATATTAGGTATGCTATCTTACTATGGGGTAATTCATCAAAACAAAATCTTGATAGGGTGTTTAAGATCCAAAAGAAAGCGGTTAGGTGTATAGAAAGAGTAAATAGATTAGATTCATGTTGGCCGTTGTTCAAGAGACTTGGTCTCCTAACTGTACCCTGCTTATAAAATGTGTATGAAGCTACTCTATATGTAAAAACAAATGATATTAACCAAAATCTTGATGTACATGATTATAATACAAGAAGCCGAGGAGATTATCACTTGGTGAGTCACAATAGTAGCTTATTCAAACAAAAACCTAGTTATATTGGTAGGAAATTCTACAACAAGCTACCGCAGTTTTTGAAGAGTCTTGAAAATATAGAAATATTTAAAAAACAATTGAAGAAATATTTAGTTGATAAAGCTTTTTATAGTGTACAAGAGTTCCTTTCACATTAAAATTAAGCCTCACCTCAACTAATTGAAGTAATTATGGTATCTAGTGTATAATATTGTTGATCTGACTTGTCTTATACTCCTTAACTGGAGTCTCCAAGACGTAATCTACAAAAAAAGGACCTACGAGAACGCAGCTTATCTATCTGATTGAACAGATACCTGCTACGGCTCGCGGCTATCACAAGATCATTTTTATGAATAAAAGAAATGAACTGCATGACCTCTAAAACATAGTAAACAATTGATCTGATCCAGAACAAACTTTTTGATGCATTTTTCTCTCTCTGAACCAGAACGAGTTTTTTCTCCCTGATGCAACTTGCTAAAGTTGTGTGCTATTGACTTGAGCCAATCACAAAGTTGCCGAGGAAGTATTCATGTAATTCAATCAGTTCCTTTGGTAGTTTTGACGACCGGTCGATAAATATGCTAAATAAAGATGAAAATAACTGCGCGCGCGGCCAAAGAGGATGACGGTTGCTGCCATTGAAATAAATTGCAAATTTGTTTGTTGAATGACCTCGTGGTTGCTGCTCCCTTGGCTCGTGTTACATGCGTGCTTCAAAATGCTCCAGACCTACGCTACCTGCTAAGATGATTTTGATGACGATGATTATATAATAGTGATGGTGATGAATGAACCTGATGATGTTGATGAATCTACTTGCCCACACGAAGTGTTTAACCAGCTTCCAAATCAGAAATTTCCATATCCGAATGTTCAAACTTGAAATAGCTATTTGTGCAACTTGTGTGCAAAGTAGGTTATTGCCGTACAAGATAGAATATGGCCGTAAGAAGCGCAGCTGAGTACGGCAAGACACTTGCACATAAGATTTTTCCCAGCACCACAGTTATTATCATTAATATTAAAAATGGTTCTACACCAACCCCATGTAGCTCAAAGCGCCGCTTGCTTCCTTATAAAAACCCAGATAGCACAAAAACATTACTTCCATGTAGAAATCACATCAATTTGATGGGAATATGACTAAATAACGTTACGTATGACTTTTCACGTAAAAATAATGATAGAATAATTTCGTGAAATTACGACAAAAAATTCAAATGTAGAGATCACAAACTGTAGGCTATTGTGTAGGCAGGCTGTGTTTGAAAACGATAACAATGGATGATAACAACAGCTGTTATTAAAAGCTTGATAAGCCTGTAAGTTATTTTGTTCCAACTCGATACTCGACTTTTCAACTGTCGATATGAAACGTCAAGTTCTCGATTATTCGGAAAATTATTATTATTACTTTGAATAGCAGATCGAGAGTATCGAATAGCAATGTACGATATTATTATCGATATTAGACCCGTGCGCAAAGTAAATGAAATGCGGAAATGCTGTTTTGCGAACTATTTACAGTTGAGAAATGAGTAGCTTTGCAATTGGGTGTTGGGAATATATACATTCATTTAATATTCAACTATTTTTCCAATTCTTTTCATTCAATATAAATATGACTAGCCTACTCTGAATGACTGTTCAGTAGTGACTTATGGCTAACATTGGATCTTTGGGGAATTCAAGTTTTGCATCTATTTTGTGAACCAATACATTGTTTATTCAGCCAAACTATTCATATGCAATTCAAATATTTTGTATATTTTTTAATAAATCCAATGAATATTGTTACAAATCTGAAAACCCATCTGAAGAGACTAGATTTTTCTTTCAAGATAAATTTTATCTTAATATGAATCATATAACATCCTAACAATGATGAATATATACTAACAATAAAACAATTTTATCTCAAAATGAATATAAAAAACAGTAATCATCAGATCTGTAAAGTCAGTTTTGCTTCATAGGAGGGAAATTATGCTGCAATATTATTGTTTATTCAATAAATTGATGTAATGGTACAGTATTTTGTGTTTTAGAACTTCATTCATCTCTAGCGGATTTAAATGAATGCTATATTAATATTATATTACTTATTTGTTTCTTTCATTGTCAATTTATTTCTTAAACTGATCACACTACTGGAAAAGTGATCAGCAGTCAATTTCCAAGTAATGTATCTTGTTATTTTTCTTATGTTGTTGAATGAGGAAATAAATTCATTTATTCACTTATTCATTTATTTATTCCTAAGTAGGGTACAGTGAATAACAGTTAGAAGGGTACAGTTTAGGAGACCAAGTCTCTTGAACAACGGCCTACATGAATCTAATCCATTTACTGTTTCTATACCAGTGGCGAGGCGTGGAATCCTTCACCGGTCATCGCAGGGGGGTTCTCCCAACAACGCCCAAAGGGGTCCAAAGGCCCTCCCCAGGAAAATGTTTAAAAATTCGAGGCAAATTGATAACTTTTGAAGATTTTGTGCATCTGAAATCTCTCCTCTGAATAGGCCTAACAAAAGGCAAAGAACTAAAAAGTATTTTATCCAATTGCACCTCTTGCGTAATATATATCTTCCCCAATAACATAGACCGACGATGGATAATATAGGAAAAAACGCAAAAACAGCCGAAATAATAGGCTCTGATATGATGCACTCACTCGATTTAATTTATTAAAATAAATTTAACCATCTTGAATAATAAATGGAGACTATAAGAAGAGATCACACTAAAAGATAAAGATTAATTAAATTGCAAAACAATAATAAGCCTATTGTAAAAGTTGAATAATTTAGCATACGCTAAATTCCCATTGCTTCCACAACGCTGCAACTGAAGCTGAGTGTGGACTGGGGAGGAATAAGCATGAGGAGGCAGCTACCGAGAACCCACGACAGTGTCCGAGAACGCACGAAGCCTTATTCATCGCAGCCGGTTGCGATGTATTACAAGCATTACTTGAATGGTTTAAAAACTGATGGCAGGGGGAATCGAGCCATGCGCGGGAGTGGAGTGGTGTGATTCGCAAGGCTTTTGCGCTTCATTATGCATATTGAGCGTCTACTCGTCCTATTCTTATTGGTTTTTTATGCAATTTTCACCGTTTTTGAACATATTTCTGGGCTTTGAATCTCCATTATTTAAGAGTTGAGATTATTTCAATATTATAAGTTCAATTTCTCCGTGATTATTATAAGTCCATGATTCAGCGGAGACTGGAGAGTAGAGTTAGCATGAAACTCTTTTGCCATAAACATGTCTACACATACATGAGTAACATGACAAGAATATTGACTGATGTAAATGTTGTAAAGAGGATAATTCTACAAGAACAGGAACTAGTTACCATTACGATATCGTTTTAAAGTTTTTCTTCACATATTATCCCATATTATCATGTAAGTTTGTTGAATGAGTAATTTTCATAATAATTCTGTACATAATAAGTGGGAGTCTAGTTTCCAAACAAATCAATTTAATTCAAAATTCATTCTGCACTTGCTCTACCTGTAGTATTATTTGTGATAGAATTGCGCAATTATGTTACTCTGGAATACATTTGTATGTGTAGTTGGATGTACTAATTTACGAACAGAAATAATAATTTTAAGATTCTGGAATAAGACGCTACGATTGAGCGAAAATGTAAAATCTTGAGTTCTAGAGCCATTTTTTATATTATGCAATTCAGAAATTTTTTAAATAAATCATATCCACTCAGACTACATCTTCATTCAAGGCGATTACAACTCTTCCCTCATTCCTTCGTATTAGAGAGGGCGTTGTACACATAAGGTACATGTAGTAACAAGTACAGAAGCTTTCAATTTGGTCTGATCAAGCATCACCAAGGAAATAAATAGGTTTGTTTACGGCTTCTTGCCAAAAAGGCTCTAGATTCAAGATGGAATGAGAAAGGAGACTAGGTTGAGAGTTGAGTTGAAAGCATTTGTCAGACGGCGCTATATAGTGTGCTCAAGGCCTTTCTAATAGACTCATTCTATTTCAGGATGATATGATTGAAAAGACCAAGTCCCTATGATTCAGTAATCAGTATTCTCGCGTGTGACTTGTGACTGAGATGAGAGAGCCTCTTCTCGTAGAAGTGCCACGGAAGATTGAAAATAACAGAGAATCAAATAAAATTGAACTGTAATCTGTATCTATGTCTAGGTTAGGTTTTCATACAGTACTATCAACATCTACTTCATTTCACACATCACTTCATCAGGAAGTTTGAACACTGAGACAAGCATTTATTTAGTAATAATTGAATTTGATTTATACTGGAGAAATAAACCAAGAGTTCTTGAAAGAATCAAAGTTTACAGCAATGGAAATGAAAAAGCATACAGTAAAATAAAACATTTTATTTTGTGGATGGCAGTGGCGGATCCACGGGGGGGGGGGGAAAGGGGAATTCCCCCCCCCCAAACGCAGAAGAAAAAGAAGAAGAAGAAGAAAAGAAAAAAGGAGGAAAAGGAAAAGAGGAGAAAAGAAAAAAAAGGAGGAAGGAAAGAAAATAACAAAAACAGTGAAAAATGGAACAAGCCCTGAGAGACAATAATAATTTTTGACAAAAAAGCTAAAAAAGACGTCTTGAATCGCTGAAAATGTGGTTTTAGAGGGATTATTTAAAAAAAAATCCGAAAGATCCCCTTTTGGATGATCAAGCAATATAAAGTCTGGAATTACTGTTAGAAAACCCCACATCCTTTTCAAAGACATTATTAAGTACCAAATACTGTGCCCAATCAGGTGAGGTGAGGGATCAAAAAATACCAGGGTGAAAATGGTTTCAAGTAGGCCTGCTTTAAAGTTTGGCTACTCGAATAATAAACTTTTAGCATAAGAGTTCGGATCTCCCACTGACAATGATGAAAAAACTGATGAAAATTTGACACACAATTTGGGTTAGAATGTATGAATTTGTGGCTAAATGTGTATAATTTTCACTTAAAATGTGGATTTAGAAGAATTATTTTTCAAATAATTTTTTGCAGGGGAATACCCTTTTGAGTAAACTATAGGCTACATTATAGTATTAAATTATTGTTAAAGAACCCCTCGTTCTCATCTTATGGTGTACTCGACTCTGCGGCTTATCAATACATGGCTGAGGACTACGATGGCAGAAAAAGCAGACTCGTGTTATTAGGCCTACTTCACATTCACTCAGATATCAACCTAGTCGTCCTAAAGCCTAGACCCTAGTTCCTCAAAAACTGCTTGAAATAGAATTATTTTTCAGTTGCTAATATTATGAAAGTAATTTTTCTTGTAAATTTCATTTTTTAATAACAATTTGTGTCAGTGGCGTAACTGTGGGGAACCAAGGAGGTAGTTCCCCTCCCCCAGAGAATAAAGAAATTTTGGAATTTTAGCAGGCCTTGTGAGACAATTTTTGGCGAAAGAGTCAAAGAAGATGTCTGGAATCGCTAAAAATTTGGTTATGGAGGAATTATCTTATTAACAAGTTTCCAAGGGAGCACCACCCGAACCTCTTTTTGAAAGAAATTTTTAACTAGCCCAATCAAGAGCGGTGAGGTATCAAATATAGCAGAGTCAAAGTTTCTAGTAAGACCAGTGGTTCTGGTGGTTCGGAACCCACCTAAAACTGTAGGTCCAACTCATCTATCACCATCATCCAATTCATCAACCACGCACAGGTCTCAGACCTATGTGGGTTTCATCCTCCGAAAAAAAGTTGAACAAACCCAATGAGGGTTTGGATCTCTCATTGACAATAACACAAGAACCAGATAAATTTTAGTTTGCCATATAATGTGGGTTGAAATGTTCAATTAGAACAATTCATTCCTCTTATCACTTGAAATGTCGTTTTTGAGAGATAAATTTTCAAAAATTTTCTCGGGGAGTATCCCCGAACCCTCATTTTGAAATAAATAGCCATGTATATTCCATTACTTTATCGTTAAATGACTCCTCCTTCTCCCCTCCTGTGTGGACCTACTACTCCAAATTATACTATTGTACCGAGAGTTTAACCCTCTCCGCAACATCTTTGATCATCCCCCTCCCACTAGACGTATTAACAGTATAATATTATATTATTATAGGTAATAGGTGAGCAATTAAATTTGTATATCTGAAACTTATTTACTTGAAAGTATTTTGAGTTCTACAAAAAGGAGGAACTTCAAAATTGGCTTTATTTCATTCAAAATACTCTCAAATTGCATAAAATTCACCCGGGACACCCCCCTCCCCTCTTGGTGGTTCTTCCTCAGTACCCCCCCCCCCCAAAATCTGCTGCTGGATCCGCCCCTGGTGGAAGGTCGTTGAATATACAGATAGTTTCAAAATGAAAGAGCAGATTTTATACTTTAAACCTATTTATCAACCAAGTATGATTTATATGACATTGGATTGGATAGAGCAAACAATTAAGTTTCATTGTCGTATCACTTAATCGACTGTTATTATTTTCTAACACAAAATGTTGTTTAATTTCAATGTAATCTTGTAATTGGAAAAATGACGACAAGAAAAACATTTGGTATTTTGAAATTTGCGAAATGTGAATCAATAATTCAAACATTTAATGTTTGTCAAAACTTTAATTGATTCATATTTCACAAATTCCAAAACACAAAATGATTTTTCTTGAATCGTCATTTTTTCAATTACAAGTAATAAAAATAGACAACTTTTTGTGTAAGAAAATAATAACAGGCGATCAACTGCTCGACAATAAAACTTCCTTCTTTACTTTGCTCTATCCAATATGCCATATAAATCATACGTGGTTGTTGAATAGGTTTCAAGTAATACACATATAAAATCTACTCTTTCATTTTGAAACTCCCTGTATTTTATTGAATTTATTATATATTATTGATTTTTTAGAGAAGCAAAGTCTTCTATATCTCTTATATCGTCATGCTAGAAGTCTTGACATTTTTCAATGCATCACAAATTTTCTATGTTCTGATAAACATGTTAAATTATTCATTTAATTCTGAATCAATATAAAAGTTTTACTGAGTTTGAATCTGAGAAAAAATTACCTACTTTATTATACTTTCATCTGGCACTTTTTATATAAAACGACAAAAAGTACCTTGAATAGAATATTACTGTATTATTGATATCAGTGAGTTTGTTCAGGGGTGCCCACCCCCCCCCCCCTCAAAATTTAGCACCAGCCACCCCCCATAAATTAGGCACCCCCAAGCCTCATGACGCACCCTCCCCAAATTTAGCACCAAATCATAAATTAGGCCCCCCCAAAACAAATGCGAAAAAATAAACCCCCGTAATCTTTCTAAAACTAAAAGAAGATTCATATAGCTACTGAAAAATTCAAACCCAGTCGATAATATACAAAATGTATGTATATTTCTTGAGAGTCTTTAAATAGGTAATATTTTTTTGTAAAGGTAAAAAGAAATTTCAATGGAATGAATATATGAACTTCTGCTCAATAAACTTAATTGCAAAATAGCTAAATAAGAATGTGAACCTAAATGGCTTTTAAACAATCAAATATTATTACAAATACACAATGGTTGAATAAAAATGAAATAACTATTTGTTTATGTTCGGTGTACCAATTACAGTTAATTACGGTTAAATAATTCTACAAAGTTGTTCCTTTAGAGGAACAAGAAACTTTATTGGACAGTAGTTAAACAACAGGTTACCGGTATTTAATTAGTGTGGTATCTTGGGAGAATTTATGTATGGATGAAGTACATAAAAGGCACACTTTTCATGTATAGTTATTTACAACACACAATCGAAAGAAGCGCCTTTCAAAAACAAAATAAAAACATATTTATAAAAAATTACTGAATTTTTTGTATTTACTTGGTAAATTTTGCTATAGCAGTTCTTACTTATTTCGTTTGTAGTTATCGTAAAATACATGAGCAACATCAACAGTTTGAAGTCAAACATTTTAAATTTGGAGGCTGTGACCATCTACAAGTTAGCTAAGCACCTTATAAGCTTGTTAAATCTATCTCTTTAAACCCTACATAGCAGATTTTGTCTTTGGGATGAGGAAACAGAAAACCTTTCAATTATTTCTTCGTTAGAAATAGACTCAAGTAAATCTTTTTCTGTAGCTAGAACCATTAGATTGGACAACTCCAAGTCTCCCATAAGTAGAATTTCAATAATTAATTATTAGGAGCGATAATGAGAAGAATGTAGTTCAGTGACATGTCAACAGAATACATAATATATTGATCTAAGAATTATTTATACAATAAATAAGGAGTAATATCGAGGCCTATCGAGTAATAATATGGATACGCATAAATAAGCCTTGATGTTATTTCTCGATTGGATGATTAATTAATAATTTGATTCAAACTTGTACTCAAACTTAAGTTTGACTCAAACTTATTAGTATTAAATTTGTTGATTCATGACGATCAGGGAGTAAAATAGTTGCTATTTTCACTTTTTACTGACATACAGAACACTGACAGATTAGGTAATATTTATATTTATTACCACTACTATTAGTAATAATTATAAAACAGCGATGATTCATAATATATAAAAATTAGTTTCAAATTTAAGAATACAAATATAATAAAAAAATTAAAACAGTCACTCGATTGATCATCCATTTAGTCACCCAATTCCTATATAAATTATGAATTACCGTTTGCTAAAAATAAGAAAAGGAGAAAACCTTGAAAATACTCTTCAAAACAACAGATTTTAAACATAAATATAAATCATCCACAGTAATCTAATCCTAATGTGACCTCAAGAAACAATAAATCAGGAAACGTTTTCAGCTTTTCTATCACATTTCCTCATTCACACTCCCACTCCTAAATTTCAGTAGAATGGCATTTTCTGATAAGTTTGATAAAATCGAGCCAAGGGCAGTCAGTTACAAATCACAACCAAATTGATAAATCATCGAATTTTGCGGCATAGCTGCAGTAATAGCTATTTCTGATATCGTCGTGGAAGGCTCATCAACTATTTTCCCGACTCGGTCTCTAGAATTAGACCAAGAAGAACATTGACTCTTGCGAAAATAACATGGTTATTTTTTATAAATGAGCTAGAACGGGCATCCTGCCAAATACATTCTGTTTCCGTTGTGCCACTGTGCCACATGTCAGGTCGAACCCACCCTTGGAGAGGCCAGAAGCAAGGCAACAAGGTCACGCGGCTGCTGCTGCTGCTCTTATTATTGGGGTCAAACCATGGACAAGAGAACTCATCTACCAGCGAACACAGTACCACCTATCGATCGAAAGTAATTGCCTTTTTGAACTGATTGATAACCTACACGAATTGACTGCAGCCCAGAGAGAGAGAGACCTTGCATCTAACAAGCCACAGTTCAACCAATCTTCCTGCATTCTATCATCAATTAGACGTGCTCGCACCAAAAGAAGAAGCAAATTTCAAGGTAGAAACACTATAACAAGATTTTCTTTTCTGATTAAACGTTTCTTCGAACAATTGAAGGTTAAATTAGAACTTGACTTGTAAATGGACCACTTCGTGAAAAGATTTTTCTCTTCTGTTGAAAGTTTCTTATAGATTTACTAGTGTTGAATGTTGTGATCTTGTGATTAAATTGAACTTGCGTTAAACTATCACGGTGCACAGTTTGATTTTGAAAAATATACCATTTTAGTAAATTATGATTAAGTTTGAAAATATTAGAATTTATTATCTGCAAGAAAACCTAGGTCCTTTTTAGGCGGCGTTCACACCGGCACGATATGCGATATGCGATATATCTTGAGCGATACGCGACACGCACGGACAGATACTTGAAATGTAGAGGGAGGCGATAAAAATGGTTCACACCGAGGTGATTGCGCAATATATCGTAAGCGATGAATCGCACCAAGTGCTGCATGCTATCGGACTTTGCGATTAGTTGCATACGATACTAGGAAGGAATTTGTTAAGTAAACATACCGAGCCTACAATATAGTACTCCAATATTCTTTCTCCTCTCTCCTTCATGCTATCGGTACATGCTGTACGATTAGTTGCATATTGACTTCGATTCGAGTAGTCAACATGTCGGGAAGAGAAGACAAGGCTGTATTTCATTTTATTAATTTAGTCAAATCTCGACAGTGCATCTGGAATAAAATTGTTAAATATTGAATTTGAATTTGAATTTATTTCGTTTCCAGCATAATTGATACAAAACATAGTTGAAGTATAAATACACAATAAAATAAATAAAATACAAACATTATTAAATAGACTTCATAATAAAAATGAAACATCCCTCACATGGACCTGCTGGTCTGTTTGTGAGATTTGAGCTCGTTTTAATTCTCTTAACATATGTCTAATTGTCTATACACATATGTATGTATTACACGATATAACACATGATCATCTATGTACACACTATATAAACAATAAAATAGATTAAATCAGAATCTGGAAGTAATTTAAAATAATTGACATTCAACTTGAATATAATTTATAAGTTGAAAAGAAGTTGACACACACTCCCACACATTCATACAAGAGGAGGGGGACATTCATACAACGCACGCACAACCACACACACACACACACACAACCACACACGCACACACACAACCATACATAAATAAAGTAAATAAAACCATAATTCAGCCTTATTTATGCTGAAAAAATTACGTGTACATTGATCTCAGCATTTGAGAGCACTCCGAGTCACTAAGAGCGGATAACCACCTCTGCAATATACTCTTGTAGAAATAAATAAATAAATTTCAAAATGTGAATATTTTTTAAATCTGAAACAAGAAATAGCTCATACTTTTCTAGTTGAATTATCAAAGAATTACAAATTCGTCAACTCGAGGTGGCGCCGATTTATCGCCTGCAGTATGAACCTTCCTTGCGATATATCTTAACGATATTTTCACTAAGTTATATCGCATATCGTGCCGGTGTGAACGCCGCCTTAAACTTATTCCTTAAAACTTTCTTTCCGGAAAGAAACCAAAACTAAACTATAATAAATTTGAAATAATGTTGGTTAATTAAAGTATTTTACCGTACTTTAGTCTTTTAATTGATATAAAAACATTAAAACAAAGAGATTTAGTTGGTAATCATCAGTTCAATTCCAACCATGACAATGTCTTTTTTTTAAGTTTGGACAATTTTGATGCACCTCAATTCGGGATTGAAAGGTTTTAATGGTACTGATTTTAAAGAACAAACTAATATGTACAATTTGAGACCAACTTAGCATTTTTATTTCCAGAAGTTCCTGAGATAGAGCTATATCAATATTGAAAAATAGTCATTTTCCAAAAACAGGCTTACCCCTTAAAGTAAAATTATTAATTATGGTCGTATTTAATTCGACATATTACATATGAATTTGGATCGCCTTAATGAGCTGAGAAAAAATAGCTATCACTCGATGGGGTGATAGACCGGTTAGGGGTGGCGAGGGGGGTCCGACGTTGGGGGTCAAGTAGGCCCCCTCCACCCCCTGACCGCGTTTGTATGCGACAAAGAGGGAATATCTCGAAAACCCAAATTTGCTCGAAAATGAAAATCGCATATACGGATTCAGGAAACCACAGTGAAATAATCATTTCACAACAGAACTATTGATTTGAAATTTTTTCCTTCGCCAGAAAATCTTGGAAAAATCTCGTGACGCAAGCGTATTTTGAGGGGCCAAAGTTCAGATTTGTTCAGCGCCTAAAAATACATAAGAAAAAACTACTATATGTCTCCCTGACCACAGTACTTGGGTATTGGACAAAAAAGAGACCTAAGTTTTATACTAGAAATCCACACAAGTATCGCAACCACTTTTCTTTGCAATTTCACAACTTTCTCCTATCAATACCATACTTCATCACTCTTTCGACTATTATTTCGAAAACATATTTTGCATCCGTGCAACACAACTCAATCACGAATAGCGTATGTGCAATTCCCATTCTTTGTCTTTTCATACATGATTCATGTTTTTGTGCTTCCTCTTACAAATATGTAAATTGGGTTTGCAGCCAACATGTAAAAACTTGCAATATGCAGGACATATCCTGTTCTGTAATCTCGATAAAGTACAGGATACCTATGCTGGTAACTCATATATTGAGTCTCTGACCTTCCACGCGAAAATTAGAGGTACGGTCGTTTTTTTTTTCACCGGACACGAGCGCTTTCCCA
Source organism: Conomelus anceps (assembly GCA_948455865.1). Lineage (NCBI taxonomy): Eukaryota > Metazoa > Arthropoda > Insecta > Hemiptera > Delphacidae > Conomelus > Conomelus anceps. The sequence goes on along the minus strand of OX418216.1, from coordinate 74,662,850 downwards.
AACTGCGTTCGTGCAGTTTTGTGTACAGATGCACATGCAAAGACTTCCGGCAAAGAAGACTTCAGCTCGCATGACAGTGTTCAGGTGGAATATCTATACTGTACGGTACTAGCGTACTGTATAGTATTACTATATACGATTGTTGTCCGACTATATTCATATACATGTATGCATTTATCATGAACGACAATAATTATGTGCACGACTCCTGGCACCGGTGATTGACATTTCGACCAATGCGTGATAGTCCATGTCCATGCAGTCCGAGATCTATTCAATGCAACACTCCTGACTCTTGTAGTCTGTATTTCACAGCTGAACGGAAATGACCCATAAAAGTTTGTTTTCAAATTAGTTTTGAATAGCATTGCTCTTGTTGTCCACTCCCACTCACTATTCAAAACATATAGAATTCACTATTCGATTTTTGTTTGAGATGTGTACTCAAACCGCACTATTCAAAACATAGAATTCACTATTCGATTTTTGCTTGAGATATGTAAAGTCAAACCGTACAACAAAAATTGTTTAATTATTGCAAGGAGTACTATAGTAAGTACATAAACCGTATGCTTTCTACCAAAACTTTACAAGAAAAAAAAATGAAAATATAAATTATAAACTAGGTAGTAGAATGAATGAAGTATAAGAATAAAAATACAAGCAGGAAACTCATCGCAGCTAGCTTCACTGTTCCAGTAGCTTAATATTGATGGGATTTTTTTAAATATAAATTTTGTAATCATTGAAATACAAATTTTCGGAAGATTAGGGCTAAATAGTTGCAGAACATAGAAAGATTCAATAAAGCTCAGACGGTTGGGTGATATGGAGAGAATGAATATTGTTTTGAATGAGGGATAGACTCCACAACATAAAACAAAAAGGAAGTCCAAGAAATAGATGTTTGGATGAGGTCGTGAGTGATGTTAGAAGAATGGGTGTGCAACGTTGGAGAGAGATGTCTGCTAATAGGAATGCTTGGGATGTAGCGCCATACAAGGAAAATACGCTTACATAGGTCTGAGACCTGAGCGAGGGTAAATATTTTGGATGATGATTGATGAGTAGGGCCTACAGTTTTAGATGGTTTCCGAACCACCGGAAAGTGATGTAAAACTGCAGAGAATAGTCGTCATTTTTGCTGGTCAAACTAAAGTGACCGCCCTTGCAAGGGCAGCCCAAGCTTCCATTATTACATTGTTCTAAGTATGGGGACAGCTGCTTGTGGACAGTCCCAGTATTGATTCAATCAGGACTCGTGATAACAAGTGACAGTCCGACATTCCACAATTTTGTAGTGTATTATGAGTATGACTATAAACTGTACTGTGCACTTTGGCGATTAGTGTGAGAATAACTGGGAAAGTAAATGTGATAAGATAAGAGTACTTCTTTTCAACTTGTGTAAGTAAGTGCATACACGCTATTACTAATAAGTTATTGAGCAGTTTATTGGAAAGTTATTAATTGTTATTGTTATTGATCGGCCTACCTGAAAGTTATTTATTAATTTGGGATTGTGACTTAACTTGTTATTAAAATATTATTTGTCAGTTGAAAGTTGTATTGAACTTGGTGTTTGTTTTATCGATTTATTGTGTGAAAATTACTTATTTGTGTCTGCTGTTGAGTTAATTGTGTAAATGAAGTTTCGTGTTTTACTTTCAAGTATTGCCAGCATTGTTTTAGTGTTAAAACCCCGAACAATATATACAGTTCTAGATAGAGTTGATCTTCTCCAATGGCAAAGTTCAATTTAATTAATTATCACTCTAAAATTACTGCATAGCTGCTATAGATGATTACATACAAGTAGAATATTCTTTGAGGTGCTGTGTATCTTGAAGAAAACCTTCAAACTAAAGTTATTATGACTAGACTAACTCTTTACCCATTATAATCAAGTGAGAAACTATTATCCAGATGACATTGGATTGGTCGTAAAGAGAACAAGTACTGTATCTCAAAATAAAAGAGTGAAGCACCATCTAGCAATTGCAAATGGTCGATAAAATAACTGTAAAACTGTAGGTAGTTACATAAAAAAATTAGAAATGGGGAAAAATTGCAGCAATACCTTGTCTGGCTCAAGCAGCGAACACATTGACCGATTAGATTGGCCAGCAAAAAAGACACTGTTCTCTGCTGTAAAATCACTTCCCGGTGGTTCGGAACCCACCTAAAACTGTAGGTCCAACTCATCAATCACCATCATCCAACTCATTACCCACGCACAGGTCTCAGACCTATGTGGGCTTCATCCTCAAAAAAAAAAAAAACAAGACCAATAGAAGGGGCTTCTTGTCGCCGAGGTGAAGCCACTTGTTAGGCGCTCGTCCACTACAAATATGGCGGCGCAGGGATGACTCCCCAAGTGGCGAGCGCTTGATAAGCCGGTTTTTGCTATTACCAGTACGGCACGCGTTACATCGCCAGCCTGTTTCTTCATAATATGAATTGCTCATTCTTGAGATGGATAAATTATAGAAATGTCATTTCTCAGTTGATCTATTCTGAAATTAAATATTTTATTATATTAATATAGGGTATAGGCATTCTGTGATGAATTTTGTTGACAAGGATTACTCAAACTTTACTCGAAAAATAGTTAATTTTCTAATGGAGTGACATTTTTTCACATACCTTCCTATATTATATCCGTCATTATACCATTAATATCTGTCATTTGACTGCCACATCCTTTTACTTAACATGGAATAGAACAGTAGGAGAAAGAGAAAACAAAAGGCTGAATTGAACTGGATAATGTATTTACTTTGCAAATCTAGTCACAGCGATCATAAAAGACATCACAAAAACACTATCACAATTATTGTCTATTGTTATCGCTGTCTAGTCACAACAATAATAATTAATAATCTTAATGTTGTTTGACATTCTCACTCATAATTTCTATTAATAGAATAGTCTCTTTCTCTAACACATAGCACAATACATTGCACAATTCTCAGTGTCTTCGCGAGTGCGTGAAGAATACGTTTTTTTATCAACCCAAAGTTGGTCTGGTTGGCGCCCATATAGAAATGATATCATTCTGGTTAGCGAAAGTAGGGTCTTCACAATAGGCTATTTCCCCATTAGACAAAGTAAGTAAACATTCAACGTTTTGTAGTCATTGATTTATACGATTCAATTTAGTTACATGACTTTAAAGATGAATTTTCATTTTATAATTTCATTGTGTAACAGCATAGTAGAGAAATTAAAAAAGTTGTGACATTTATTTCTAAAACTCATATTAAAACTGAGTTATATTGTATGTATTATGTATTTTAATGGAGATGACTGTTTATATTTTAAGAATATTGGCTCATGTTTATATTGTACAAGATACAATGCTCAACATATGATTAATAAAATGAAATAAAAAATTGTTCTAATAAACATTTTCCTATTTGGATCTTGTTCATTTGCGTTAAAATGGAAAGAATTAAAGGTTAGACTAATTTAATCAATAATTTCCTAAAAACAATCTAACTATAATATTATTACATTACAATAATAAACCTTCAAGGAAGTATTGAATCAAATACAAGAAATAAGTGAAGAATTGGCTTTGTGGTTCTGGATGCACAAGCCGTCTGACGACAGCGCGCCATCCCGATCGCGTTTCAACGTTGCACTTCAACCTAACATTGTATCCAAAGTCGTAGATTAAAATAAAAATCATGAAAAAAAATCCGTTATTTCTGTACAACTTTCTCGCTTTGAGCACATCTCTACCCAAAAGATGAAAATTTTGGTAGCCGACTCACTTTTTTATGTCATGTTTGAAACTCGGACAAAAATTATAACTTTAAACAACTAATAAAAATTTATAGAGGTAACTATTAACTTTTATAATGCCACTGTTATCGTCAGAAACTAATTGTCTATACCCATGCCAAGTTTGAAAGTTATATCTTAATCCTAAGTGTGTCAAACTGCAGTTTATTTGGAGAGCGCGCATTGAAATTTTCTGCTCTCGAAAATACGATTTCGTCTTTCTATCCACTACATGGATGGCGGACTTGGCTTCACCTCTGTAATGCTACGGTAGTGCATACGCCCCTTCTATTGGTCTTATGGGTTCGTTGGGCTCAAGGCACACAATAAAAATTATGATGAACAATATTTGCGATTTTTAGCTGAAATTCAGTTGATAAGCCAAAACGTCATATTTGTGCAACAAAATAAAAAGAAAATAAGTGATCTGGCTTCAAATGAATTATTTCGTTCGATGCTGTAGAATGTAGATTACTTGTAGCTTGTAGGTACATAATTTACTATTACTTGGAGCGTTTCTTTTTAATAATCAACATCTGTCATGGAGTAGTTTCCTTCGCTAAAAAAGAATTGTAAATAGTAATAAAAATAGTAAATAAAAGTAATTTGTACAACATTGAACAAAATAATTTATTTGAAGCTAGATCACAACTATTCTGCATTTCAAAGAAAAATTGCAAGTATTGTTCAACATCATTGTCATAATTTTTATTGTGTGCAACACTACTGTGGAAGAGATTAGATCACAATAATTACTTTATTCATAGAAATCTCCGCATTTTGAGGGACAGGAGTGATGCGATGCAATGGAGCCAGGCTTGATTATAACAGTAAATCTCTCACCTATATAATACTGTACTTGAAAATCGACTGGTATTCTGGTGTAGTTTAGTATAGTAATGAAGGAAGTCATGAAACCATAACCACCCAGGAACCAAGATGGAACCAGACATTTTCATCAACCACCAATCACAAAAAGAATTAGAAGACACAAAATAAACAACTGTCAAACCTCAAAAATTAAAGTTGATCTCAACAAAAGGATCTTATAAAATCCCTCACCTCTTACTCCAATGGCACACACACTCTCAAATGAGTGTTTCATACTTGAGAAGCAGCATTTTTTTATAGCAGCTCAATAAAGAAGAATCATTTTTAAAACAGTGAGTGGAGCGAGTGGTGCTCTCTATTGGATTTATTATGAAGCAAGTTCCGGCAATCTGCTGGTCGATTACAGAAGTGAGCACATTTGAAACACGTGCGCAAAGGAAAAATGATAATCTGACAAAGAGGCCTTGTATTGCATATTGGGGCAGGTGGGTGAACCGATGGAAAGGGTAGAGGTGGGGATGTTTATGGTGGGGGGGGGGGGGGGGGGGGAGTTGGCAGCTGAAGACACTCAGAGAACTCACAACAGGAAAACACTGTTCATCCCAACAAAAAGCTATACAGTATATACAGCAACCTATTATAAATACGGTATATAGCAGTATATATAGCAACCTGCTCCTAAAATCGTGTGTTTACTTCCTTTAATGGGTCATTTGTTTGTGAAATAGCATTAGCTCTGGCCTTACTCATTCATTCTTGTTTATATTTCTGAATCTATTTATATATTGATAAGGTAAACCGAACGGAAGTAATAAATTGGCCTAATTGGTGTGTTTTTTAATATTACATAATATCATGACTAAACTAGTCGACCAGACGATTTAAGTTGTAAATTAATCCAATTTATGCACTTCCAGTGTTCCAGTGCTAGTGGCACTCTGTTTTTCAACTAAAAACTTTTAACAGTATGTTGGGCATTCTGTATCGTTCCTGTCTGTTTCCTAAAGTGGAACGATACTGTATTTGTTAACAACTAATAGTAGTAGGCCTATCTATGGAGATTGAGGTATCAGATTTTTAATGATAACTTAATAACTAACTTCAAGACACAATCAAGAAAGAGAATAAGAATTAAAACAATTGCATCAACACTGATACAAATTCGGTGGATTAGAAAGAAAGTGACTGAGCTTATTGTTTACCTGTTGGTCAGTATATGGTCAGAAGCAACGAAACCATAAGACATTGGTCTTATGTGTTCGCTGGTCAGAATCCACCAGGCTACAGAATGCAATAAATTATTCCTACTTTTCAAGTAGTTGAAGTAATGTTTGTTCTAGCAGTAGAGTGGAGCTGTGTTAATCCTCCACATCTCTATATATTTTCAATTGGCATACGCCGCCTATTTGTTTTCTAAAAGGAATAAATTTCAACTCTATTTGCAAGAATTATATTTTAATAATAATCAAGTCCTTGAAGCACGGCGATCCATACATCACAAGCGCAGTGTTATTGGATTATATTATTATGTATTGTGTATTATTCATATATTGAGTATCGATATCATATTGCTAATACAACTTGGTTGAGACAGTTTCTAAAACAGTTGATGAATACCAAGTATACCACGTGGTGACGAATATCAAGTAGTTCTATACTAGGTGAAAAAATAAATATTTTAATTCGATAAGAACTAAGGTCTCAGGTTCTAGAGAAAAAATACCAAGTACCACAAAGAGAAGATCTTACCTTTTCTTCTGTTGATCCCACATCTGGCAACTGAAAAAATAACAAAATAATATATTAATATAAAATATTCATCAATGAAGGTACTTCGTGACCAATTAATTGGTAGCAATTAAATTAAATTTTAATACAAATGTATTGCCCAGACAAATTGGACAATTCGAGAGAAACAATTGATAGAGAAATGGTTTTTTCGCTAATCGCTTCCTCTAATCTCGATGTGGAAGAGGGTGGGAAGGTACAATTTTTTAATTTTTGCTCAGAAATCAGTAACGATAACTAAATTGATTTTTTCTTTATCAAATTTGAAGCAAAAGTATCAATCATTGGATTGAGAAAAAAATGTGCGTTGCAACTTTTGTTTCAAACTTTTTCCTGTCAAATGACGTACAAAAAATTCCTTTCAAAATAAGTAAGTACCAAGATGAAAAAGTTCGAATTTTCGGGGTATTTCAATTTTTATCAGTAAAACTATTGGGTTTTCCGTAGAGATGAATGTGACCATTATTGTTGCCCCCTATATGGCTAATATAATGGAAAAAGAATCAACCGTATTCAGTGTTCCGTTAGAGTAAGCGCAAGTTTGGTGAGGCAGTAACTCAGTTTTACTGAGTTATCGAACTTCCAGTAATCACCTACATTTTGGAACTTTGAGGGGGTTGGATGAAAAGGCACCCAGGGGATTTTCGGGGATTCTTGGGAAAATGCACCTCTAGTAGTGGTCTAACATCTGGGAGACTTTCAGCTTTTCATTATAATTACTTGCGACATCAGGCGTTTTTAGAACTTATGAACTGGGCTGTAGCTTGTAGTAGAAAAATTATATTATCAACATATTGACATCCTAGAAATTTCATGACTTGTTCTTGGAAGATAGAGGTCAATTATTATTTTTGACTTCCACAAGAAATGATATAAAATACTCTACAATCAGAATAATGGAGGATCGAATTAAGGCTTTATATCGGAGTTATTGCTTGAGAACTTGAAATAAAACTAGTATTTCTCCAATATAGCCTACTAGTTGAATAAGATGATGATTTTAATATATACAGAATACAGTAGGCCTACTACAAACTAGAATAAGATCGAATTTACAAATAGGTAAGTTTTAGTTGAAAAGTAGATGGTCCTACTGTAATATTCAAGTTGATTTGAAAAAATAAAATTGAGATCAACATTGCTATAACCGTCCAAAGGTTTGAAAGGCTGAGAAACTCAATTCTATAGGGAGAAAGTAGTTATTATTGAGTTTAATTTGATGAGGCTCATAAAATAAAAACCTTTTTCATTAGTAGCATATACTTGATCTGCATACATATATTTTACTCTCATCAATTAGTTGAACAATATAATATTATTATTCATATTCTATTTCACATGCTCCATGCAGTAGGCCTACTAGTGTTTTCAAAGTAGTTTTTTTTAGTACATAAATGTAGTTCATCAAAAGTCCTGCAGGATTTTTAATCTTAGAGGCTTCTTTAGCTGAGGAAGTTCTTGATTGTCATTCAGTTGAATATGGTAGCGCCAGATAGCAAGTAAATTTTATTAAACCTTGCATATAATTTTTAACAATTATTCATTTTGTATCTAACTTGTGATTTGGCACAATTACTGGTTACTGATATTACAAACAACTCATGCCTCTGAGTTGACTTCAAGTAATAATGATAAACCTCTGATCAATACAAAAAAGTAGAACCTAAATCAAATGGGGAAAAAATAAATAGAAATGGTCAAACAAAAACGTATAGTCAGGTTTTGCAAACAGCAACCAAAACTAAAGTAAGGGCAAATAACGATAGGAAAGGTAGAGTACTGCTCTTGACATCCAGTCATGGACGAGACTGTAGTGACCTACTAAATAAAAGATTAAAAAATAAGTATGAAGTTCAGAGCTTTTTCAAACCAAGTGCCCCTATAAACGCAATCGTAGAGTCAGCACAGGAACAAACTAAAGATTTTGGAAAAAACGATTTTCTAATAGTACTGGGTGGCTCAAACAATATAAATGAACCTAATCTAAAACATCTTCCTGAAATAAATGAAAAAATTAAAGAGATTGTGCCACTCAGCCAAAAAACTAATGTAATAATAAGTACAATTCCGTATAGGTTTGATAGGCCAGAGCTAAATGAAGCCATTAAGTCAACAAATAAATCAATTCATAATACAATCAACAGCCTAAAAAATAAGAATTCTAAGCAGTTGGGGATTTGTTTTCTAAATGAAAGTGGCTCAAAACCGGGAAGGGAAACTAGTTTCAAATGATAAATTCATATCTTCAATTGTATTAAAAGACGTTAATCGATCAAAAAATCAGGATAGCATTAGTGGAAGGAACTCTTGTAGCAATCTGATAGGCTCTCAAGATTCTAAGAGATTAAGTAAATCTACTTCAATATGCAAAAGCAACGATAAAGTAATAAGGGATGATAGGGAAGTACCGGTACTCACTGTGTTCCATCAGAATATTCAATACATTCGTAACAAAATAGATAGAATCGAAGTATTTTTTAAAGAAGAGGCTCCTGATATAGCTATTTTCACAGAGCATGGTTTAAAAGAAGATGAATTGTCACAACTTAATATTCCAAACTATTCATTGAAAACGTCGTATTGCAGGACATCTCATCGAAGTGGGGGAGTAGCTATCTTCACTAAAAATGCTAAGAATATGCAAACATTTAATTTAGAAACTTGCTGTGGAAATGGATTTAGAAGTTACTGGTTTGAGAGTAAAAATCGACAATAATTTCGAAGTAGAGCGGTGTTAGGTATTTACAGGTCACCAAATGGGGAATGGAACAATTTTTGTGAACTATTCAATAGGCTTTTAGAGATTACTACTACTCGTTTTACAAACGTTATTGTAGCGGGAGATTTCAATACAAACTTTGCAACACAGAATAAAATGACAGAAGATTTAAAGGATATTATATGCATGAATAACTTGGAAATAAAAGTTCATGAATATACCAGAGTCACAAGAACATCACAAACAATAATTGATAACATCCTTACTAATATAGATTACTCTAAAACAAGATTAGGCGGCTCGGAACTATCTGATCATGACTATCAAATCTTAGAGGTGGGGTTGCAAGGTCATGAATCAATTAAAAAGAGTAGAGTAATGGAAGAAATTCAACAATGTGAACAGGGGAATATCGATTGTTTGAAGCAGAATCTGCTACAAGAAAACTGGAGTAGGGTTTACAATAGCAATAGTTTAAATGACAAATATGATAGTTTCATTAATATTTTAAGGTTTCATATTACTATGAGTTGTCCAGTTAAAAAAGTCCCTGTAAAGAACAAATTAGACAAGATTGAAGAGTGGATAACTGATGATATCCTTGCAGAAAGAAATAGGGTTAAAGATGCATATGATGAATTCAAACTATCTAGAAATATGTTAAGTGAAGATAATTACAAAGCTCTAAAGAAAATTTGTACAAGAGAAGTGAAAAGAGCGAAATGTAAGAAAACAGCTGAAATTTTGAATAATAGTGTGTACTTTAACACAGCAGTGTGGGATGTAATAAACAAAAATAGGCAAGTAGCTCATGTAGATGCTTATACTAGTGTCCCCAGAATAATTAACGAAAATAACAAATATATTGATGATAGTGTAGACATTTGTAATTTCTTTAACAGATATTATCAACTGGTTGCTAAGGATCTTCAAAAATCTCTTAATACAGGTATTAGTGATGCAAACATGAGGAATACTGAGGGGATTCAGAGCGAATTAAAATTCCACCCAGTATGCCAAGACGAGTTGTCAAATATCATTGATAGTTTAAATAATAAAAAAAACTGTAGGAATGGATGGGGTATCCAGTAAAATTCTGAAAGAATGTAAAGATCAATTGTTAGACCCTTAGATTCATCTGATCAATCATTCATTAGAACAAGGTGTTTTTCCAGATAACTTAAAAGAGGGGAAGATCTTGCCAATCTTCAAAAGTGGTGATAGAGAAAAGGTAGAAAACTATAGGCCCATTAGTATTTTAAATGTAATAAGCCTACTTTCTTCGTTGCCGTATATAAAGACTAAAGGAGCGAAGAATAAATTTGGACAAATTTCAATATTAGGTCTTATATTTTTATGGAACTCTATGATAGTGAATTTTTAATGTATGTCTCTTTAGTTAGCTGAAAAGCAAGTTCCATTTTTTGTACCCTAGACTCATTCCATTCAGCAATTCCAGTCACTCATTTTCAGCAATTCCATTCTAGATAATTTAGAAATAAGTGCCCATATAGGTGTGCAGTCCATTGTCCAATTTTTAAATCAGTTGAAATTAACTATAAATAGTAAAAAATGCCAATACCTTCAATTCAAAAACAAACATAATTTATATGAAGATAGGGCTATAAACGTGTTTGTAAACGATAATCAATTAGACCAGGAAGAAAAAATTGCATTTCTAGGAGTTATGTTGGATAGACGATTGACCTGGACTCCATACATTGAGAAAATATGTAGTAAAATTTCATCTGGGGTATTTGTCCTGCGACAGCTCGCTAGATTGAATGACAAAAAGTTACTTTTTACAGCTTACCATGGGCTCTTACAGTCACATATTAGGTATGCTATCTTAGTATGGGGTAATTCATCAAAACAAAATCTTGATAGGGTGTTTAAGATCCAAAAGAAAGCGGTTAGGTGTATAGAAAGAGTAAATAGATTAGATTCATGTAGGCCGTTGTTCAAGAGACTTGGTCTCCTAACTGTACCCTGCTTATATGTGTATGAAGCTACTTTATATGTAAAAACGAATGATATTAACCAAAATCTTGATGTACATGATTATAATACAAGAAGCCGAGGAGATTATCACTTGGTGAGTCACAATAGTAGCTTATTCAAACAAAAACCTAGTTATATTGGTAGGAAATTCTACAACAAGCTACCGCAGTTTTTGAAGAGTCTTGAAAATATAGAAATATTTAAAAAACAATTGAAGAAATATTTAGTTGATAAAGCTTTTTATAGTGTACAAGAGTTCCTTTCACATCAAAATTAAGCCTCACCTCAACTAATTGAAGTAATTATGGTATCTAGTGTATAATATTGTTGATCTGACTTGTCTTATACTCCTTAGCTGGAGTCTCCAAGAGGTAATCTACAAAAAAAAAAAAAAAAAAACGTAAGGCTTACATTGATGGGGTGAACCAAAGCCCCACTACGTAAGGTGTGTGGGGTATATACAGGTTGTCACACGAGTAACCCGACAAACTTCTAGGGTGGTTTCCTCTCATCAAAATAATGAAAAAAGTTTATATAAACATATGTCCGGAAATGCTCCGTTAGGTAGTTACGGCTAGTGGAAAATTTCGCCGATTTCTAGGAAAGGATGGAAATAAAGCCAAACTGATTTTTTTATGGCGTTAAGTTAGGTTCACATTTATTAGATTTTATGTAAAATGAACTGAAAAATTGAATAAAACACGTCCCAGACCTCTAGAATCACCTATATTTGAGATATCAGACAAAATATGCAAAATTCTGTCTGGATAAATGCTTCATTTAGATTTGATCCACATTAAATTCGTTAAATGGGTACTAAACACGGAAACTTTTTAAACAAAACTTGTAGTGAATTTAATTCTGAAGAGAATGGTGTAAAATAGGTTTATCATAAACAAACAGAAAGTCTAAAAAATTAATTTTTAATTTAATCAACACATACGAAAATAAGACAGCAGCAAAACAAAAATTAAACAAAACATTTCAAGATGTTGCGAAACTGTACATTTTAATTACTGAAAAGGCATGCAGTTTATTCGCAAATGCAGTATTCATTCAATTAAAAAATGACTAAAAAATTCACAGTATAAAAAATTGTTGGTTGAGAAATACGATGATAAAAATACAGCGTCAAGTGAAATGCTTTTAGTTTATTGAATATCAAGAATTGGCAGCACTTCTGCAACAATACCTGAATCCAAGTTATTGTACAGCCGTACAATGATACAGAAGTCGCAATAACTAGTCTGTCAAATGTGATTTGTGCAGTGTATGTGCGGTTTGTATTATTTTCTGTAAAAGCAAAGCTAAATTGATCCTCAAGTTATTGAATATTGTAATGCTGAATGATCAACCAATTACAAAAATAAATTATGAAGCAATAAAGATGAAAAGAAAGCTTCAAAAGTCATAAAGTAGAATGGTAGGAATATGAGTACATGATGCTATTTAATAAACGTAACACGAACAAGGATGTGCAGAAACTGCTCGTGTACTTAATTATTATTATTATTATTATTATTACTAGAACATATGTCTCCTCATTAAGAATGCAAATAACCTACGCTGGGTAAAGGTGTGCAGCATTTGAATAATCAACATGTTCCTAATAGCCATTCAAAAAGTGGGAAGGTAAATTGAAACAGAATTGCTAAAGCATTTAATTGAACATAGGCCTACATATTGTTCATTCACAGGTGATACTACCAGTGAGTAAGACTTTCCATATTTTCTAGCTGCTATACATTAATTTTCACATCCAATTGATTTATTTTGGGCTTAAAAAATACTTTCATGGCAAATTTCAAAATTAGAGGTTAAAGAGTGATTCAGTCAACAACTTCCTATAAAGTGACATTTAACAAGATTCAAGATTCAAGATTTTTATTCGCCATTAAGTACAGTACAATTATATCTTATACTAGCGTACAATAGGACTTAGTCACTAAACTATTAAGACTTGAATTACAGTCGAGTCAAAGGAAACTATATTAATTAGAGTAAGCATATACAATATGCTAATATAGACTCAGTCTGTGCGTAAGAAACATAGTACAATTACTGACAACATATTTGTAAAAACATAACATAGTGTATAATTTGTATAATAAACATAATATAACATATTTGCAATACATAACATATAAGCAAAACACAGCATATTTTATCTCTGATAGCGATTCGTCATACTTCTTAAGTCATGGTCAAGAAACTCTTCAATTGAATAGAACGCTTGTTTTTTGAGCCAATATGATACAGTAAGCTTGAATTTATTGTATGGCAAGTTTCTGATTGACTGAGGTAACCTGTTGAACAAAATGTATTGCTGATACTTGTGACTTTTGTATGACTTGTGTAATCTGATATATGGAGTTACTAGGTTTTCTCTGTTTCTGGTCTGATATTCATGTTGATGGTCATGTCTATGAAAAAGATTTAGGTTTTTTCTTACATAGATCAGATTTAAATAGATATACATGGATGGAAGAGTCATTATATTCAAATCTATAAAGATGTTTCTGCATGTTTCCTGACTCTTCAACCCAACAATACAACGTATAGCCCTTTTCTGCCATATGAATGCCTTTTTCACCTCGCTACTATTTCCCCAAAGTCGAAGGCCATAATTTAGTTGCGAGTGGAACAAACCATAATAGGTAAGAATCAGAGTATCCCTACTAACGCAGCATTTTAGTTTTCTAAGAAGAAACATGACTCTTGATAACTTTTTACACAGATGTTCTATGTGACTACACCAGCTTAATTTACTATCCAATACAATGCCCAACCGTTTGACAGGTTTTAGGTAAATTTGGTGTACATCGCTCAAGTTATTTCTAAGTGTGAATATAATACTTTCTGTCTTACCCTCATTGAGAGTCATACAATTTGCACTGTACCATTCTTTACAACTGATAATTGAAGTATCTAGCCTGTCCAACACATTGTCTACATTAATATTAGTATCCAAAACGGTAGTATCGTCAGCATACAGTACAGAAAAACAAGGTACATTATCATTAAAATCGTTAACAAAAACTAAGAATAGAAAGGGCCCAAGGACTGAACCTTGTGGAACTCCAGCTAATATTTTCTTTGGTTCAGATCTTTTATCATTAAGTTTAACCATTTGATATCTATTGCTAAGGTAGCCTTCAATCAATTTAAGCTCTTTGTTTCTGATACCATAATGTTCAAGCTTCTTACAGAGAATATTATGTGGGATAGTGTCGAATGCCTTACTCAAGTCCAACATTCTCCCCCCTACAACCATTCTCTTTTCGAACTCATCAAGGATGTAGTTGACAATTTTTTCAACAGCCATTGAAGTTGAACAGTCAGGCCTGAATCCAAATTGGTTTACATTCAGCAATTTGTTGATTGAGAAGTATTCATACATTTGATAGAATATACATGTTTCTATTATTTTGCTAATGATAGGTACAATCGCTATTGGCGATTATAATATTAACATATTATAGTTAATACTTATTATGTTTATTGGTGAACTTTAGTGCATGGGGATATTATACCCATAAAGATATGTGAGCAGGTTCATCAGACTATAAACATTTATATGGGTTTGTTAGTGCATTTGTGTGATTAACTGATACATTACGTTACGTCTACATTATGTATCACTTTGTTGTATATCTATATATATCTTCATTAAATAGAAGATGTTTAATAAATACTTATAAAACACTTTTAAGTGGAAATTGTGACTCACGTTATGGCGTGACGGCCGTTTCACTCTGATGTTAAGAGCATCGTCAGACGACCCACAGTACACTGATTCAAGGCATGAGTTTGAGGGTTATGGATGTTGAAAGTGGACGATGCTCTTAACATTAGAGTGAAACGGCCGTCACGCCATAACGTGAGTCACAATTTCCACTTAAAATTGTTTTAATTCTATATTAGTGGAAGCAAGATGGACCTTCAACATCAGAAGATTTTTGTTATGTATTGATTGTTCATAATTTGTAATAAGAATCTAAATGAATATCGTAGCCTATTTATAAAAAATAGTAGAAATCCGTTAAAGTATAATACAGTATACAGTAGCTGAATTAACCATAATGATTAATAATTCATGGAAACTACTTCAATAAAATAATAATAGTGTACTTGCCTTCTTATTAAGGAAACCAGATGGGCTCAGATTAATAAAGCCCTAGCGATTGTATTTCATCGTGAGATAGACTTGGTAACCGCAAACTAAGTGACCCCAGTGGGTGACATTGACACTCAATTGGGAAGGAGACACTTTTGGTGGTTAGGAGTATTTCATGGCTTTTCATGTTGTCCCTGACATTGAGCAATATATTCATTGAACTGATGATAGTACTCACCACGCTATCTGACGGATGAAGTACGAACTAGTTTACAATTATAGTAAAGTATACTGCGCAGTACACAGCTACAAAGAATATTGAAACAAGTTAGTTCGAAGTTACTGACAATTGAACAAACTGACAAATTTACTTAAACAGAATTTATTAATTTCGAATTCCTTTAATTGCTATCAGTTTATACTGAAGACTTCCGCAATGGCGGATATTGACAACAGTATTTAATAGCTGATGGAAATCGATGAATGCTACTGTACAAAAATATCAGTCACCACCGGGAATCGAACCACGGACCTCCCAATTGCCGGTCGGGCGCCTTAACCACTAGACCATGGAGACCTTTCTGCACAGCAGCATTCATTTTTAACTTGGCCATATCGGCTCGTATCTCACAAGTTAGTTCGAAGTTACTGACAATTGAACAAACTGACAAATTTACTTAAACAGAATTTATTAATTTCGAATTCCTTTAATTGCTATCAGTTTATACTGAAGACTTCCGCAATGGCGGATATTGACAACAGTATTTAATAGCTGATGGAAATCGATGGAAATCTGTTTAAGTAAATTTGTCAGTCTTTTCAATTGTCAGTAACTTCGAACTAACTTGTGAGATACGAGCCGATATGGCCAAGTTAAAAATGAATACTGCTGTGCAGAAAGGTCTCCATGGTCTAGTGGTTAAGGCGCCCGACCGGCAATTGGGAGGTCCGTGGTTCGATTCCCGGTGGTGACTGATATTTTTGTAAAGTAGCATTCATCGATTTCCATCAGCTATTAAATACTGTTGTCAATATCCGCCATTGCGGAAGTCTTCAGTATAAACTGATAGCAATTAAAGGAATTCGAAATTAATAAATTCTGTTTAAGAATATTGAAACATCACCAGCGAGCAGCGAGTTTATATTATTTTAAAACAACAGAAAACCGGTGAAAATTTTACAATTCTAGAACCTAAAGAAATACCAAAGAAGTGGCAAAAATAGAGTACCGGTATTAGATAAATTTAGTACCGTACACAGATTATCAGATACCTTATGACAAAGTTCCAAAAATAAGCAGAGTTCATACAGTAGAAATTTTAAAGCTAAAGAAGAGATTAAACTTGTAAAATATCCTATTGAATTTTATCCTGTGGAAAGAATAAAAACTAGATTTATTTCCGTTGTCAAATTATTATACGGCCATGAGACTAGAATTATAACACAAAATTGTTTTATAGAGCTGATGTCTTCATCATATTTTGATATTATACAAATCAATTGAATGTGCAATATCAGGATGATTAGAGTTAGTGCACATGCAGGATGATTCGTGCACATTTCATGATTTTACATTATGAACAAAATGTTGCAGTCAAATTATTTGTACTTAAATAAGAGTAATATCAAGTCTTAGGAATGCCATGGATGTCCCATGCAGGCCCCCTAGCAGCATTGAACATTCACCAAAAAATTTAAGTCACTAGCAAAGGTGTAAATTTATTTATTATTCATTTTGAATCTCTAGGGCTTCCAGGGTGAATTGAATGGTTTTAACGCTAATAGATCAGGAAAATCCAATAAAAAATGGTTAGAAGACATCACCAACGGAGCATGCGAATGATGATTATTGAGGATATTCTACAAAATATGAGGAAAAGTTTGATAGAAAATTGTCTGTTTTTAGACAACTATCCGCAGTTTACAAAGATAGCAGATTTTTTTTACTTTCTGGTTTCCACCAATACCTGTTTTCGAAATGAGTTGTGGATGATCACTACTTTTTTACCAACACAGTAGTTGGTAAGACTTTGGCCCACGCTCAGAATGCGGTGTAATGAACGCGGTCTGGCCACCGTTAGATGTGTGTACTGTGCAACAAATCAAGGTAACAAAAAGAACCTCTATTAGCGTTAGTGGGCCCACTTGTCGAAAAATGCCATCGATGAAATTTAATCAAATTTGAGAAAGACTGAATCGATTGAACACTGGGTGGATACCTCTTATAAATATAATTTTTCTTTGACTGTCACTGTTCAAGTATATGTATCATTTATGTGATATTATTAGGTTAGAGATTTAGTTCCTGTTAGGATATAATATTATGTTATGATTTTCTACAGTGATATTATTTTTTAAATAGTTTTTTTAGGATTAGTTACTTGAGATTATCTTTTTTGTTATATTGTATTAATAGATCTGGAAGGTTGATACTAAAACATTGATTAATTGTCTTGGAAGGATTTCTTCAATAAATTTGGTCTCAAGTTGGACAGTTGTAATTGGAGAAGAAGAGGTTATACTTCAGCCAGGAAAGCTGAGCAACAGCAAAGTATTACTACTGACTGATATTACCCTACCAGCAAGGAGTTTGGTTGTGGCCTATAGGACAATGCAGGATGACATGGAGGAAAGACAGAATGCACTATTGGAGCTAGCAGGACAAGAGAATAGCTTGCAACAAGGAGTCTTAGTGGCAAACATTTTATTCCTAACCAGCAGTTCCCAGTGTGCATTATGAATGTGAATGATTACAATATAACTCTAGAAGAATAAGAATGAAGCACACTAGGACACTGTACAACAGACTCATCAGTGGTGAGACACATCCAGAAGTCTCAACAAGTCAACAAAGGTCTTCCAAGGGAACTTCAGGATTTTGCTACTACTACTACCTATAAGGGCCTTACAACTGAGCAGGTCAACAAAGTAAATAACTTCATCACAAGATACCAGGATATATTTGAAATGGGTGCAGGGCAAAAAGGAAGAACAAATATTGTACAGCATGCAATATTATATGCAGAGGATTGTCTTGGGAAACCTTTTTGGTCTACTTGGATAACATTATTGTTCAGGAGAAACTTTTCAATCATCCCTTACACAACTTGGAGCAAGTCTTCCAAGGCTAAGACAGGGAAATCTAGAATTGCATCCAAAGAAGTGCAACCTGTTGAGGAGACAAGTCAACTATGTAGGACATTTAGTATGAGATTCTGGAGTTGCCCCTGATCCAAAGAAGATAGAAGCTATTATGAAAAGGCTAGTTCCACAGGATAAGCAGGAATTAAGAAATTTTCTGTGTTGTCACTAAAACTGTCACTCTAAAGAGTTGTTTATCAATGAGATTAGCGATTGTCTATCGTAGTGCAAAGAAGGTAACTTGCTTTTAGTGGGAGATATGAATATTAATTTGATGATGAATAACCTAATTACAGATCATTATAACTTTATGTTAGCAAGTCATGGTTTAGAAATTCTAACAAGAGAAATAACAAGAAATAAAAGTGGAACCTGTATAGATCATATAGCATTAAGAATTAAACGGAAACCTAATTTTATAGTTGACTTTTCTGCAAATATAGTTGACACAGGTTTATCTGACCATTCAATGATTATATTAAACAGGCAAGACAAAGGCTTAATAAACAAACTAGAAGAGAATGATGCGTCAATAACAAAAATTGATTTCAGTAAATTACTAATAGAAGTAAATAAAATTAAATGGGATGAGTTGTATAGATGTAATGAAGTGGATTCTGCTTATGATATTTTCATTGAAAATATTCAAGCAAGTATAGAAAAAGCGACATTTTGTAGTAGACTGAAAAAAGTGAAAATATTAAAACCATGGATGACATACGAACTAGTTAGGAAGATTGAGAAAATAAATATTCTCTACAAAAAAGTAATTACTCTACCGAACAATGTGAATATTCTGAACCATTATAATAAATACAGAAAAACTGTAAGGGAACAATTGAGAGAAGGTAAACAGAAGTATTTTAATAATTTGCTAGATACTTGCAATAGTTCTAAAGATCAATGGAAAGTAGTGAATAAACTTTTAAATAAAAATGTAAATTCTAGAAGCAAAATAGGAGATATTAAATTGGATGATGGCAGTATTATAAATGACGACTTAATGAAGGCCCAAATATTTAATAACTATTTCAGAGAAATAGCCCAACAAATTAAAAATGATTGTAAAGATAGCGCCTCAAATAATAGTAATTTTCAGCAATATTTTAAACGCTCTAGTCCTCCTAAGTCTATGTTTTTTAAGCCTATGAATAGGGAAGAATTGCTGAATATAATAAAGGGAATGAAAAATAAAAAATCTGTAGGAATAGATGGCATTGAAATAGAAATTATTAAGCTCATAGCAGAAATAATTTGTGGCCCTTTAGTTTTTATATGTAATATGAGTATGGAACATGGAAAGTTTATTACTATAATTCCAATACATAAAAACAATGATAAGAAAAATGTAGGAAACTATAGACCAATAACGTTGTTAGCGGTTTTTTCAAAGATTTTGGAGAAAGTTGTGAAAATTAGATTGATCGATTATTTAGAAAAAATACATTTTTTTAGTAATAATCAATTTGGGTTTAGGAAAAATAAAAGTACAGAAGCAGCTTTACTTAAATTCATTTCTAAAATAATTGATGCAAAAAATGAGAGTAGAAAAATAGGGGCAGTATTTTTAGACATGAAAAAAGCTTTTGATGTGATAGAACATAAGCTATTATTGTATAAACTTTCATCAACAGGAGCTAGAGGCATATGTAATAAATGGTTTGAGTCTTACCTGACCAACAGATATCAGCAGGTAAAAGTAAATGATGCTGTCAGTGAAACTGGAGCAATAAGGCATGGTGTACCGCAAGGTTCGGTACTTGGGGCGGTTTTATTCCTGGTATATATATATAAATGAGCTGTGTGAAGGTTCTTTTAAGGGAGAAGTTACTATGTTTGCCGATGATACAGCTCTTTTTTACAAGTCTTCTAACACAAACGAATTAATAAGTAACATGGAATCAGATTTGCAGAGAATAAGATGGTGGTTGGTAGAAAATGGAATTTCCTTGAATATATCAAAAACTAATTATATGATATTCAATCAATTCGATCAAGAAAATGATAGAAAATTTATTAAATATCATTCATTGGAGTGCAGTTTACCAGCTGATGATGGTTGTACTTGTGAAAAAATAGAAATAGTGAATTCTGTGAAATACCTTGGTATAAAAGTAGACCACAAGCTATCATGGAGACCACAACTAGAAAGATTAAAAAGTCAACTAGGAGTTTGTATAAATAAATTTTACTATTTAAAAGACTATTGCCCTCTTAAAGTTCTTATTTCATTGTATTATGCATTTGTTGAATCATGGTTAAAGTATGGAGTGATATGTTGGGGAGGAGCCTGTTACAACATCTTAAAGCCTCTGTATATAGCTCAGAAAAATATAATATGAATAATATTAAAGAAAAACAGAATGCATGCTTCATTTCCACTGTTCCAAACGCTTCAGATTTTGCCTTTGAGGCATTTGTATGTACAGAGAATATTGACTAAGCATCAAGATTTTATTTTACAAAACGATGAATCAATAAAGTATTTACATTCAAATAGAGCTTCCCGTCAACAGTGTATGCTAATTACACCAAGACCACAAATGGAAATGTTCAGGCGTTTTTATCTGTATATGGCTCCAAAAATGTACAACAAGTTACCTGAAGAAATCAAGTCTATTAAAGGTAATAAAGCTTTTTTCTATGCCGTGAAAGAATGGCTCTTGAAAATCCAAGATTTAGAAGATTACATAAGATGAGTAATGTTAAAATATGTTATTATATAATAATAATCCATAATGCATATGGACTGTTTGCTTTTTTATTTCAAATGTTTTATTATGTATGTTAATTTGAGGAAATATACCTAGTTATGAGACAGCAAAACGTAAGAGAAGATAAAGGGTTTGTTTTCATCAAATTCATATGACTTATAAATATAAGCAAAAGCACAGATTTATTTCAGCAATTTATTTCTTTCCAAGGGAATTGAATTAGGTTGGTAACCTCCAATACAGTTTTAACTCTAGGAGGTACCTAATTCCACAAAAGAATGATTAGAAATCAAGTAGATTCTATGTAACTGTTTTTTATCGTTTAAGCTAGTATATAGAGGAAAATAACTTAAGTTTGTTATGTAAAAGGAATATGTTATATGCTATTGTGGAATAAAGATGATTTGATTTGTGTCTTTCACCTATTATTGGCAGCTTGTGAAATGATTCTCCAATATTGCAAAACCCTTGACCAAGTTTACTAAAGACAAGAGCAGCTTCATTTGAAATATGAACTGTCAGTAAGCATTTTATGAACTGATTAATGCCCCAATCCTGGTTTATCCAAGAGCAAAAGAAAAATTCATCCTTGACACAGATGCTAGCAATAAAGCCATTGGAGGAGTTCTTTCTAAGGAGCAGAAAGGAGTTAAGGAAGTCATTGGATACTTTAGTAAGATCTGGTCAACTGCTAAGCACAATTACTGTGTCACTTGCAGGAAGCTGTTGGCAGTAGTTGAGGTAGTAGGGAACTTTTACAAGTACCTTTATTGATGATAATTTTTCCAGATCATGCTGCCCTGAAATGCCTTCTTTGTTTTAAGACTTCTGAAGGGCAGGTTTGAGAAGACAGGGATTGTAGATGAATTCTCAAGAAGGCCATGTGAAAAAGATTGCAAGCACTGCTCATATCATGAAAACAGGGAAGACATGTTGAGAAGGACAACAGAGGTTGCTGATTTATGGAGGAGTGGCTAGCTCTAGAAGGACAAAGTGGAGGAACAACACCTGAAATACATTTGGGCCTGGAAACACTCTGGACAAGGAAGACCAGCCTGGCAGGAAGTGGCACCCCTATCACCAGGTTTTAAGACCTATTGGGCCAAACAGAACTCAATCATTGAAGATGAGGGAGTACTCAAAAGGGTGATTGAAAATGCAACAGGGGACCAGAAAAGATAACAAGTAATTGGCCCACTAAATCATGTACTAGAAGTGATAAGTAGTCTGAATGAAGAAAAATCTGGGGGACATCTTGGTCTTAAAAAAACAGTGGAAAGGGCTAAAGAATGATTTTATTGGCCAAGGTTAAGTGAGGATATTAAAGATTGGTGCAGGAAGTGCATTTGAAGCATAATTGGTGCAGCTGCAAATGGCCCCTTTGAGGAAGAAAAAGGCACCAACAAAGACTTATAATGTTGAGCTCCATTTGAGAGAGGGTATTGATATTGCTGGACCTTTTCCTACAGTCAATAATGGGAAAAAGTATATTCTAGTAGTCATGGACTATTTCAGTAAATGGGTTGAAGCATATGCCTTACCTAACCAGGAAGGAATCACAGTGGCTGATGTGTTGATAAAGCAGTTCTTCAGTCATTTTGTAGTACAAGCTGTCTTTTTCCTCAGCAAGCAAGACCTGGCTTTCAGTAGACACAATGAAGCAATTTCTTCCTTGAACCATGGCAGTTTCATAGAACTTTTTAATTCCTTCATAGAAGTAATCTCAGAAGAAATAAGGACACTCATTATGGAAAAATCAGACCTCTTTTTCCAGGCAAATCTAAAACTATACAAAACAAAGTTATTGAATGTATTTCAAATTATATCAGAGAGATTGTTGAAACTGAAATCTGGGACAGTTCATTTTTTCTGTAGAGGTTGATGATATGACTGATATCACTCAACTCAAAAGACACAGTGCTCAATAATTGTAAGGAATGTGACAACAATAAAAGGTAAATTAGTTGAAAGATTTTTAGGTTTCTATGATGTTGGAATTTGCCATCTTCATATGACACATTGTGGACATGCTTTGTTCATCTGAGGGACAGGATGCAGCAACTAGGAATGAGGAAGCTTGGTATACCAAGGCTTGGAAATGGATATGATGGCTTTGACAGGACAATACTGAAGAACATGCTGGAAGAAATGTTTGAATCTACTGGCATCCTGATTACCATTTCCATCTTTAACCCTTGGAGGATCAATTTTGGAGAGTCAGCCAGTGGTCAGGGCATACTTTAACCACCACAAGTGCTTTTTTTCTAGGACAGAACAATTATTTAAGGGGGGGGGGGTAGTGTTATGGAACACTCTAACCAAGAGGGGAACATCCTTCAAGTGCCACCTGTGACAGTCAACAGTCACCTTTGCAATTCTGCTTACACTATGTAAATAGTGAGGGGCTTGTTGTTTCTCACTCCTTCTTCTGATTCTCTCTTTTACTCTTATTTGGAAAATTTGTTTCAAGTATTTTTGAGGGTATCCTAGATGACAGATATTGGGTTTGAAAATATTGTGTCAATAGAAAGATCCAAATTTCTGGAACAATACACATGTATAAAACGGGCTGTGTTTGTCAGCAGTCAGTCAGTCTTTATTCAGATCTTCAGATATCAAGTTCATTTTGTGACAGTGCTATATTCTTCATTTCATGGCATTATTTTAGTGTTGGAAACCATGTTACTACTACTAAGTTAATACTTGTTAAGCAAGTTCATATTCATCAACATTGAAACAATACATAGCTCAACACCTGCTTACTAAAAACTACAATAGCTAGAAAAGAAGAGGAATTGAACATTTTATTAAAGTTTACATAATCCTTGTCTTCTAACAGGATACGTTAATTTATACTGCAACATTATCCATGTAAATGCAACTGCTCTGCATTCTAATAAACTATTTCTTGAAGAAATTTATTTGAAGATACCATGGAATATGTATATCATAAATTAGCTCAAGTGTTTGTAAGGAAATGTTAGCTTTCCATCTCTTTTTCAACATCAATCATCTTTCACTAACTATAGACTATTGCTTCACTCAGTGTTTTTAGACAACACAAAAACTAGAAAGTTGAACCCAAATCATAAGAAATTTTGAAGTTTTTACATAAAAATTGAGTTTATTTGTGAATTTAATCGTTTAAACTGGATGCTCTGTTTGAGTACTATGATGTTCGATTTGGGGGGGTGTGTACCATATATGCGCTTAAAATAAATTTTGATGGCCAGAAGCTGCAGTCGGGCAAATTCCTGAAGAATCGTTAGGACACACCACTCAAGCTCAAACCCATACGAGAAAATATCCGTCCTTGCGGAATACAGTTGTGGGTGATATACAGAATAGCTGTTATTTACGCCCACGCAACTATAATCCAACAAAGAAAGATATATCTGGAATCAGGAATAAATCAGCTAAGTCCCTCTTGCGAGCGAAGATTGGGTGCGGAATATGCAATTCTTGCTTGTTGCACCCTCCTTGCAATTCACGCTAGCGAGGTGGAAAAGCTATGAGAAAATAATCCTGATACAAATAGCCTTCCAAATAATAATTGATAGAATCAATACCATGCATCCTTCAACAAGTACAAACCAGAATGTTACGGAGATAATATATTCCTCTCGGCTGTACCGCTTGATGGTCCGCTGAAATAATGTATAACTTTAATCTGCAGCCAGGGTCGAGCAAGGATTATAAATCAGAACTAAGGTTTTAAAATTAATATGGATTTTTAATAAGTGTAAAATTGAAATTATTAAATTTAAAAATGAAAGATAGTAATTCATATGCGGAGATGCAACTCTCGCTTTCAAATCCTATCACTAATATGTTGGAATTAAATAATGATACAATAAATAAATTGATCATATGAGCGTTTAGGTCTTTAGCCTAAGGATATCTCAGTTTCAAGAGAGTTGTTTGATGGCAATTTACAACTAGATATGCCGATTATTTTCATAAACCTTTATGAATAATTAATTTTCGCACATACCAGATATTTGGGCCCAATTATATGCGCACTTGTCAAAGTATTATTTTCTTCTTAGGCTCGTCACAAGTTGGCGTCACCCTCAGACATCTTGTATTGATCCTCGTAGTCGATCGCGAATACTTTTGATTTTTTAATAGGTTTAACTAACTGAACTTCAGCAATCTTTAGGTTGCAATCAAACGGCGGGATTTTAAACATTTATAATAACATTAAAATTTGACTAGAGTGAGTTTCATTTAAAATAAAAATTATCGAGTAGGGGAGGTTTAAAATGGGACCTCTCCCTTAGCCAGCCTAGATTTTCGTGAAGTCTCTCCTTCTTCAAGTTCTGTGTACAGTACTTGGAGAAGGGGCTGCGTCATGCGGTAAATCCGCCAATCACAGCGCAAGAATTTTAATTTCCTCCAATGAGGAGCCTACACCCGATTTTAAGTACGGTGTACCATACGCAAGAAAATTAAATAAATGAACAATTGGAGGAAATAATAATTAAATTAGAGAAATTAATAATTAGCAGGACATGTATAAGCAGATTTCCCAAGTTGATCAAATAACATAAATACGAGAAATAAATAATAATACGAATATTTTAGCGAAAAGGAAAGTGACATTATTAACCGGTAACAGCTGTTTGATAAGCCGGTTTTATCAAGACAATTGCCAAGCTAACCTTTCACATAAAGTAAACAACTTTTGTACTTCAGCCCATTGTAGGATGCTGTTTTATAACAAATTTGGCAAATGATTGTGCAACTAAGTTTTTATGTAAAATTAAATAATATGATAGATAATTCTGAGTGAGTATTAGTTACAAAATTATACCTTGTTTTCTCAGATTAGTTACGATATCATTATTGATTTGGGGTTGGTGAATTTGCACCGTGACAGTACTTAAGACAATATAATTTATGTTGACTTATAGAATGAATAGTCTACCAATTATTAAAAATTCCAGAATTAGATTTCACAATACAATAAAATTATGATCATTCTGGAAGGAACTCTTGGATATAGAAACGTTTGCTCCACCAATTACCATTTCAATATGAGTGTATGCATTGCTACAATATTTCTAATTATTCAATGCTTTTGTCAAAATATAAATTGCAATAAATGTTAAAATATGCTTGAATAAAAATCTGTGGGACAATGCCAAAAGGGGTGATGGTCAAGGTGGGCTGATGACAAGCTAGGCTAATGTCAAACTTGCATGCCTTCACCATGGGCTCAATTCCCAAGTGTGCCAGGCACTCATTCTATTTTGTAACCTGGCACCAAAGCTGCATGCTGTGAATGTGGGCTGAATTCCTAAGTGTGCCAGGTTGGAGGTGAATGAAACAACAAATTGGCACTTGTTTGATTCTGTCAGGTGGTGCCAAAGCTGCACGCTGTCATGGTGGGCTACCTTTAGACCAGTGGTTCCCAAACTTTTTGCCTCATGGACCCCTTGCCATGATTTTTGGTTTTAGGTGGACCCCCTGCATAAATGTCATTAATTTTTTTAAAACTATAAGTTGATATGAGTTTTTAGAGCTGATGAAGTAGGTCTACTACTGCTCACAGGAACCAATTCAAATTGTGGTGAAGAAAACATTTAAAAGCACATAAACTTAGTCAATTTTTGTAATTTAGTGAAATAGTATTAATGGAACCCAAGAAGTATAACGGCCAGTATTTTATTATCAACATTGTGTCCTTTGTAGTAATTGCAACATTCGCATCTATTGAAATCAGCAAGGCTGCTCAATGTGGGCAAACACGACACTCATTGTTAATGAAATGTGATAGAGAGAGAGAGAATTGAGGAGAGGAGGTGGAAAATAATAACAATGAATATAATTCACCTTTTTTAGAATATAGCATCAAATTTGTGACAAAAGGGCGATACAGATACAGTAATTAGTAGCGTAGCGAAATTCTTTTAATGGGGGGCTTATTGGAGATTTGGGGGCCACCAAATCTCTAGTACCCCTATGGTGAGGGGGGCCCGGGGATCCTCACCCAGAAAAATTTTAATAAGTAGTCCCTCTAACGTCGTATTCCAAGAGATTCTACTCATGTCTAGAAAAGCATTAATCCATTTATTTTAGTCCACATTATGGGAAAATTCTTGAATTTTCGATGCTGAGAGCATGATTTGAGACTCAAAATCAGTAATTTTATACGGGTAGCCATGTTTATAAATTTATAAATTAGGTAAAGTGAAAGCTTAAATTCGATAAAACACTGCTTTTATGAATCGTTTGCCTAAGAACTTGAACCCACTTTTTGTTTATTGTTAGTTAATTAATTTATTGTACATTATATTAGACAATATATTAGACATTATTGTACTCTACAATGGAAACCAAAGACAGTGTGAACAACTCCTAACACAATTGAACAAAACCCATAAAAACTTACAATTCACAGCAGAATATGAAACAGACTACACCTTAAACTTCTTAGACCTAACTATCAAAAAGCTAAATAATATGCACAATTTCAAAATCTACAGAAAACCAACTCTCACAGACACACTCATTCACAACTCATCCAACCATCCAAATCAACACAAACTTGCTGCTTTCAACTCCATGATCCATAGACTCCTAAATGTTCCACTATCACAAGCTGACCACCAAGAAGAAATCAATACAATCAAATATTTAGCACAACAAAACGGATACAACACCAATCTAGTAGACAAAATCCTGAATAAAATTAAAAGTAAAAATCCAAAACCTGCAAACCAAAACAGATTTATCACACTCACATATTTCAACAAAAAATCACACAAAATAGCTTACATCTTTCAAAAATCCGGATTTAACACAGCATTCAGAACAACAAACAACCTTAATCATCAGATTCAACAAGAACCAGCTCACCTAACAAACAGCACAATTCACAAATTCAACAAACCAGGAATATATAAGCTCAAATGCAATACATGCCCCAAGTACTACATAGGACAAACAGGCAGATCATTCAACACAAGATACAAAGAACACATCAAAGCACTACATTCCAACACTGACTCAACATTTGCAGATCACTTAATCAACACTGGTCACTCACACAATAACATCCAAACTGACTTGGAAATTCTACACACATTCCAAAAAAGCCACAAACTAAATACACTGGAGCAATATGAAATATTCAAACACCATAAACAAGATAGAACTAACATACTCAATGACCAAATACAATTCAAATCAAACGCAATTTTCAACTACATAATGGCTGCTCATCCTAACCTAAACAAAGCATGACCCCTGGTGGCAGGCTGACGAAGCTTCTTTTCAGAAGTGAAATGCATTCCTTAAGCATCTTCAATATATGTGAGTAAAGCATTATTTAAAAATGAAATACAGTGTCAGTTTTAATATTAGATTGTTAATTTATTAGTTGTGAACAAATTTTAATGTATAAAATCTAAACAATACTACTTTTATAAAGCCAATTTAACAAGTTTTGTGATTTCAAATTATGGTTACAATCATGGCCACCCAGAGACATTTTAGTGGCCCGGGGCAGAGTTGAGGCTGGAGGCTCCCTTACACCTTCACCCTAAACACCAATTTTCAATTAATGACTCGATTTCCCAACTAGCATTGCTTAAGTCTTTAAGCTATGCCTAGTTGCCTTCTTTACTCAAAAAAATCTGTGTAACTAATTTGAATTTTTTCTTCAATTTAAAGATAAAATTCAAATGTAAGCCAACTGATAACCATTCGTCGAAAAAGCTGTGGAACCTAGGGAAAAGGGTACTGAGTGGTACCAGAGAGGGCAATAAACTTCTCTTCTATTTTTGTGTAATCTTTTGAACTATTCATTAATATTGGAATACCGGTTTGTAAAATGTGTAAAATTATTATGACTTTGAATGGAACTTGGTTCAACTTGCAAAGAGCGAATAAAACAAAAAACACATCCAATTCCAAACTTCAACTTATAGTGATTTTGTAATTACATAAAGGTGACAGAACCTCAAAACATTGGGGATTCTGAAAAAAAATTGCTCTCAAGTTCTTGAAAGTGCAACTTTTAGCTTTTTTTATGGCTACCAACCCTCAAATTATTTGTTGATTGATTCATAGCGTGACAAATTTCATGATCACAATAAAACTCTTTGGGGTATCAGATCTGGACAGTAACAGAAATCAGCATTTGAAGCCCATCTGCAAAAATATTAAGAGACCTTTTCTCCTTTCAAGCCTACTGTGTCAACTTCATTCAAGTGGTCTGGGGAAATTCAAACCCATGTTTGGGAGCTACAAAAATACTGGCACCCACCAGCATCGTGGGGTCTTTGAAGGCCCAAAGCCGAGGCAATTAGAGGACTCTTATGTATAAACATTGAAATTTGAAAATATTCTAGATGCAGCCTACGTGAATCTCTACTTCACATGACTATACTGGCAATAAAAACGGGCCCGTAGGCCTGTAGGTCCATTTTGTAAAAAGGAGGCCCTGGAGGCCCTCTTAGAAGGAAAAACGTTCCTTTTTTAAATATGATAGAATATCATTCAAATATTAATAGGAGGCTCCTTCTGTTTATAACTTTAAAATATATGAGGCGACTTTTGCTTATAACAATATTGCTGAAAATAGCTTGAAATTTTAAGTACCGGTACCTGACTTATTTAGTAACCTACCAGTAAATGTTAATAGTTTTAAAATATAATAGTAGATAATTGAAGGGTATGGGGCTTGTTTTTCTCATATTAATACAACTAAAAACGGAAATTTATATTTGGTAAACCTGAATTGTTTAGTCACCTACCAGTGAAGCCTTATAATTTTCAAATATAAGAAAACTAAGTATGAGTTCTCTGATTTAAACATGTTTTCATATAAAGCGCTATTATTTCAAATAGATATAATGCTTGCTTGCATGTACATATAACAATATTATACAAGTACATAAGTAGCCTACTGGTTTTCTGTGATGTTTTCCATTACGAAATACTTGATGAACAATCTAATATAAAAAATGACACAGCATTCCTATTTAAATTATGATTTTTACTTGCATATACTTGAGATATAAGAGGGATGCATTTCACTTCTAGGCTGATGAAGATTCTGTTTAGAAGTGAAATGCATACTTCCAGTATCTCCAGTATAAGTGAGTAGAAATCCTAATTTACTTGGAAATACAGTATCAGTTTTGATATTAGATTGTACATAGCATATACCACGCCTCGATCCAAAGACATTCGATGTTGTGGACCCCCATTAACATATCATGGACCCCCAATTTTATTTTTCACTGACATGGACCCCCCGGCAGGTACCCGTGGACCCCAGGGGGTCCACATGGACCACTTTGGGAACCACTGCTTTAGACCATGTCTAAATCCTGATGCAATGTGAGTTTTACAAGGGTGTTTTACACACAAATACATGCTGAGATCATGAAGACAAAGTACTAAAACTCCATATTTGCTGAATTAAACACAAAAAACAATATGTGGAAGAACCAGGAGGGGGCCCCTAACTTGAGAATTTTGACTAACCATTGCATCATATCAAGTGACAGCAAGCTCATTCTTCTCAGCTTGCCAAGGCACTTCAAAAACATGTATCAAACATATTGAGAGTGGAGCCCTCATGAAAGTTTCAGGGACATCATCAAATTAATGTAGTTAATGTAGCCTATCACAATCTATACTCTTCATATCACATAACAGAATAATTATGATGTGTGGCATGCATGATCTTAAAAGTGTTATAGGACGCTAAACTCAAATTTTCCAACTCCAAAAACATCCACCTGGGGGGTTATTATTGATAAATTATAGGCTACAGTTATCAATAAAAATAATACAAAATTTCAAAATTTACATTTTTGAAGTGTATTATTTTTATTAATAACTGTAGCCTATTATTTATCAATAATAACCCCCCAGGTGGATGTTTTTGGAGTTGGAAAATTTGATTTTTTATTTACATACAATATAATATCAAATAACATATTAATTTGATAGTGTTTGATTATATGAGTATTTGATTGTACCAAGATATTTCTGATAATTGATGGTAGAAACCCATTCTTAAGAGTGCTAGGTTGTCATGTGCACGCAGTGTCAAGCTGGCACTCTTTTATTCTGTCACCCTGCACCAAAGTTGCACGCCATCACCATGGGCTGAATTCCCAAGTGTGCCAGGTTGGTGGTGCATGCAACAACAAACTGGCATGCTTTTGATTTTTTCAGCCAGCGCCAAACTTGCATGCTGTCACCATGGGCTTGAAAACCAGCCCAGCTTGTTACCAGCAAACTTTGTCGCCAGCCCAGTTTGGCGCGGTTCCAAATCTGTGGCTGCAGTTCAATATCCCAACCAGTGAAATAGTTGCAGGAGTTTTGACTTGACAATATCAATACTAGATACCATCAATTGCAATTGTGTATCAAATGGTTCGTGTATCAAAGTGTTGATACAGTATTGTTACTTCCATCTGGTATTGAAACTCCTGCGACTAGTTCACTGGATGGGATATCAAACTGCAACCAAATCTGTTTCAATATCTGTTGAAAGAAAATAAAATTGATTTATGAGTTAAATTCTGCCAGATTTTTATAGTTTATGAACCTATTATCTAGATTCTCACATACAACTACAAGACAGTGGCCTTGAAAGTTATTGAAAATAAAAACTGACAGATAAAAAAAATCAAAATACTTTAAAAAATAAACACTTCAATAGTGGTGCAAAAAATAAAATTCTTACTTTCAATAAATCTCTGATTTGGACAATGACTTAATGTTAAATAAACACAGTGGATCAAAGGGAAAATATTTAAAAAAGGAGTTTTCTTGGAACCAACTATAAAATTGAAGATGTTTATTTTTTATTAAAACATTCTTTAGACAAAATCAAACAAACATAATATTGTAAAAGAATTGGTACATTGAACACTATTCATTTCAATAATATCATTTATAAATTACATACTCTAATTTTCCATTACAGAATATGCTGTGAGATTTTCTAAACATTTATAATATTTAATGAATACTGTGGAACTAAAAATTTCAAATAAATGATATTTGTATACATTCAGATACCTACATACGAACAGTCAACAGACATAATAGATTAATAGTAATATTATTATTGAAATAAGGGGATAATATTAAAGCAACTAATGTTATTCACAAAATTGATAGTTAGGCAGTGTTTTGAATTCATTATGATATTTCATGGACAGTCCTCAAGAGATAAACTCAGCAATAATAAATTGTAGGTTCTGAATAACTTACTAGATATATTTATAATTGATATTTTTCAATTATATCTCATGTTTATATTTTATGTACATAAGATATATTCAATGCTATTTTTTTTTTTTTTTTTTTAGGATGAAGCCCACATAGGTCTGAGACCTGTGCGTGGTAATGCATGATGGTGATTGATGAATTTACATCAAGTCCACAATTAAACAGTCTTTCAATATATTGGGCTACCATTATATTAGTTACTAGAGGTTTGCCTATGCTTTGCAATGTGATGTTTAAATAATTAAACATGTGATAGAGGATTTCAAACGCGATTGAAATCCTGCACACAATATACCACACAAGAAACCTTTCCAAAAAGGGATTTAGGAGCTCAATATTGATATGGAACAAACAAATGTGTTGTTTTGGCTTGTGACTTGGAGTATTTTTGCATCATAGTGACATACCATGTATCAGCTGTTCTATGAGCTTCCTGCATTTAAACACATTTTACAACAGTAATAGTGCCTAAAATTGAAATTTGAACATTAATTTGAGTCTGAAAGGAAAAATAAAAAAATCTGACTTCGAGGGGACTGAATCAAGTTTAGAGGAAGCTTATTTGTGCCAAATTGAGTGTTCCAAATCGTTGCCGTTTTTGAGAAATCCGTAAGACTGACATACACACACACACACACCAACCCTCTCTTATTATATATAGAAGAATGCACCATGCCTGTTGAATTGTTTGTTGAATTAATCTTCTTATGTGACAGAAAATACATTACTTCTTACTCCTGAACATTGCTCAGCTTTATTCTCTGTTCAGTTGTTGGATATTCACTGCTCATGACTTCATGACAAGGTTAGAACTTGCCTAGAAAACTCAACAGAGTAGTACTAAACATAACTAAAATACCATGTAGAGTGACATCAATGAAAGACCACAAGAAAATTCTATATTAAACCACCCTACAAGAAATACCGGGAGTTTACACTAGATAGAATTAATCCTGAAAGACTTAATATTTTAGATTTTTTATTTCTGAAAGACACCTTGGGGAAAAGAATGACACATTTTTTATTTCAATTCAACAATTGGTTTTTTCAAAATAATTTTTTGAAAAACTAATTGTTTGATCAGAATGAAAAATATGTCATTGTATTCCTCAATGTGTCTTTCATTTGAAAAAAAATTATCAAAAGTTTAAAATAACTTGTAGGGGAGATCAATTGCCCCAAAAAACCGAAAAATTTCAACTTTGAACTCCCATATTTCATAAAATATTTGATTAAAAAAATAATTCATCATGGCAATAGTCAAAATTTCAATACCTCAATAATATCCAATACAATAAACTTCGAAAAAAAAATTATGACCAAAAACCCTGCGCACAGCCTTAAAACAGAACAAATGTGAGCACCATCACTCTGTTCAGAGTGCCATTGAGTAACCAGAGTTCAGAGTTCACTGAAGTCTGCCCCCAAAGCAGAATGTTTTTGGTCTTTCTGCGACGGACCCAAAATATGTAAAAATCTTTCTGCGGGAATTAACATTTTCTCACGGATTATTTGACGTTTTCCGCATAGTTTAAAGCAATTTTATTACAAACCATATTTTTTTTTTGTAAGTTGTAATTAATATGAATAATTTTATTCAAATTTTCTTTCAATATTTATAGTAAATATAAATTATTTAAGTTTAGTATGGATGGTTGGTTGCTAAACTTTAATTCACGAATTAGTTTAATAAGCAATATTAGATTGTATTTTTACATAGTTCCTGCAGAGCTGCTTAGCTTTGGTTTTTGGTCACTCAACATAATAATTCTAAAGAGCTTAGAGGCTGAAGCTAGAGATCTGTTTATTGATTAGAAAAAGGAAAATAAAATAAATTTATCAAATGTAATAATTGGTATTTAATGTGGATTAAATAAATTGTTTACACTGATTTTGTATTTATTACAGATTATATTAGATTATAAGTAAATACAAACTACAAAAAACATGGCAAGGTTGTGTCATTCAACTTGTTTTGTATCCTACTAATTACTTTGGAAGTAACCACTTCTGACATCTGTTCATTTCTGGATGCTGGCTTGAAGTTTTTATGAAAATTACTTCCATATTTCTTGCATAAAGCCAACTTTAAAAGTCGTTCATTTTCTTTATAACCTGCTGGAGGTCTATTGATCATAATATAAGCTAGTTTGTCAGTAGTGCCTCCGTCTATTGGATTGGAGGCATCTTTGGCTGATATGTGCTGTGTGCTTTCTGCTTGGCGGTCGGGCTATACACACTGCACGACTCACCGAGTGTCTTCCAGCATATTTATTATTCGCTTTTGTGCGATAAAATTGTTACTGCAAGTCATCATTATAGTGATAGTTTTATTTTTTTATGTAAAATACAATATTCCATTTCTGGGTGCTACAGCTTAGTTTTACACCGCTTGGCCGATCTTTCTGCAGGCCTTCATCTCGTTCTGCGACAATGTCGCACCGTCGCCCGTTGTTCTGCTTTGGGGAAGTCTGCCACCGAATAGTACAATTAAAACTCTTTTTATAGATTTCTTGAACAGCTGCAGACTGTCAATGTTCCTAATGGTCTCAGGCAATTTATTATATAATCTTATTATTCCTGAGTAAGAAGGGTTTTTCTCACATGTCGCATGTCTATGGATTGTATTTTAAGAGATTCTAGACTAATGTCTAAAAAAGCTTAAATCCATACATACAGTCGACATTATGGGGAAATTAAGAACTTAAAGCCACTTTTCGAACATCGTTAGTTCATTGATTAGTTGAGAACAAATTTTAATGTATGAGATATAAAAGATACTACTTTTATATTGCCAACTTAAGTGATTGTGGTTTCAAATTATTATTACAATCAGGGCCACCCAGAGACAATAACAAAATTCAGTTTTTCCTGGCTCTTTGTAGCCCGGGGCAGAGTTTTGGCTGGAGACTCCCTTACCCCTTTACCCTAAATAACAATTTTCAATAAATTAGTAATAGATTTTCCAGCTAGCAGTAATTAAGTCTTCCAGCTATGTCTAGTTGCCAACTGTACTCGAAAGAATATGTGTAACTAATTTGAATTGTCTTTTCATTTTAAAGGAAAAATTCGAGTGTAGGCCAACTGAAAAGGCCACTGAGTGGCACCAGAGAGAGCAATAAACTTCTCTTATTTTTTTTTGTGTAATCTCTTGAATTCGTATCGAACTGTTCACTAATACTGGAATATGTGAAATGTGTGAAAAT
Source organism: Conomelus anceps (assembly GCA_948455865.1). Taxonomy (NCBI): domain Eukaryota; kingdom Metazoa; phylum Arthropoda; class Insecta; order Hemiptera; family Delphacidae; genus Conomelus; species Conomelus anceps. The sequence goes on along the minus strand of OX418216.1, from coordinate 74,627,279 downwards.
ATAAAAATTGTTATGACTGAGTAGAACTTGATTCAAATTGCAACTAGAGAATGTGCAAAAAACAATCACATTTTTAATTTTTAATTAATAACACATTCAATTCCAAACTAACATTCAGTGAGGCTTCTCCATCGGAGAAAAAAAATATTTTCTAGGCCTTGAAAGTGCAACCCTTAAGCTTTTATGTGGTTAACAACCTCTTCCCTCATGTTATTTGTCAATTGATTCATGGCATGACAAATTTTACGATCACGATAAACTCTATAGTGTTAAGGAACTTTCATTACTAATAAAATATCTCAACAGTGACAGAAATGAGCATTTGAAGCCCCTCTCCAAAATATAAGGAGAGCCTTTTTCCTTTCAAGCCTACTGTGTCAACGTTATTCAAGTGCCCTGTGGGGGGGGGGGGTCTTCAAGAAATTTATTTAGGGCTCCGAAAATACTGGGACCCACGAGCCCACATTCTTAAGCCCAGCCTGGAGGCAGTGGCGTAACGTTTTCGCTATGGGCCCCCCGCAACCGAGTTTCCGGGCCCCTCTCCACAAAATCATATGAATGAACCGGCCCCCCCCCGACCATTGCCACCCACCCACCAAAAAACTTGCATATTTTGTGGGCAGTTATCATAATTATGAAAGAATTAAATAATAATAAATAAATAAATGATTTATTTTCCAAACTAATACTACTACAAATTTACAAACATCTACAGTTATTAATACAAAAATCTGTTAGTAAAAGATCAAAATTTATGTTATAATACAAAAGTTTTTGTGTGGAAAATTGACCTACTCCACTATGGCAAGCCATGTTCTAGAGTAGGTTTGAATTTTTGTGAGCAAATAAGTAAGATTAGTAAGTGTTGAGTAAATCAGTAAATGTCTTGTGGGTATGTGTTCTGTGTTAGATGATACTATGAATTGTTTGAAATTACTGTTTCTATTCTCTGTCTTCCTTTGCTTGTTAACCAATTTTGTACTGCTGCTTTGAACTTTTTGAAGTGAGTTATGTGTTTAATGTTTTCAGGAAGTAGATTATATAATTTTGGTGCTAGATGATTGAAATGTCTTTGGTATAGTGCCTTCTTAGCAACATTAGTGATAAGAAGGTTCCTGTATCTGGTGTTGTGGCTATGGTTTCTGGTTTGGAAGCTGGCTGGATTTTTGTGTATTCTGCATAGTATTTCCTTGGAGTACAGCTGTCTCGGATCCATCACAACGAATTCGCTGAATAGCTGGTCCGATGGATAGCGTGGTGGTTTCCGGTTGATGACCCTCATAATCAGCTTCTGAACCTTGAGGAGCGGCTCAATATGCAGGAAGCTGGTTCCTCCCCATCCTACAATCCCATACATAAGCAAGGACTGGGTCAGAGAATAGTAGATTGTTTTCAGACACCTCTCATCGACTAGTGTCCTCAGGATTCTGAACTTGTAGATGGTTTTTCTTAACCTCCTTAAGTCATTGATATGATGGTCCCAGCGCAGAAACGAATCCATTGTAACTCCAAGATATTTGTGAAACTGTTTTCTGTGAACTGTGTATGATGTGTTATTCATATGATTAGTGACTATTAGATTATCCTGTGTTGGCTGTCCATGCTGAGTTGCTGAGAAGGACAGGAAATATGTCTTCTAATAGTTCAAGGTTAGGAGATTCCCATTCAACCAGTGAGACACCCTCTGCAGCCCAATCTCAGCCTTTCTCCAGGTCATCCCCCAGGATGGCTCAGAAAACAGTAGTACCGTGTCATCTGCAAATGTGGTGATGGATCCATCAATCTCCATATCGCATAATGGATTTATGTAAAGCAAAAAGAGAATTGGTCCTAGTACTGTTCCTTGTGGCACTCCATATTCCACTATCAGCTTGCTGCTCACACATCCATTGACTCTGACACATTGTGTTCGGTTTGTCAGGTAGCTGTTGAACAGGTTCCATGCAACTCCTCTTATCCCATAGTTGTTGAGTCTGGATAGTAGGATATCATGTGATACAGTATCGAAAGCCTTCTTCAAATCTAAGAATACTGCTAATGGTTTATCTTCTGCATTTATTTTGTCTACAATCCGAGTGGTAACATAGTGGATAGCATCATTAGTACTGCAACTAGATCTAAAACCATATTGGTTTGGTGATAGTATATTATTTTTTCAAGAAAGCTGACTAGTCTAGTTTTAATGCATTTTTCAAACAGTTTTGATAGTATACTAAGCAGTGATATAGGTCTGTAGCAATTCATATCTTTTTTATCTCCTGATTTGAAAATTGGACAGATGACAGCTTCTTTTAGACATTGAGGGAAAACACCTTCTTCAAAAATTCTATTTACAATGTATGTTAATGGCTTGGAAAGGCTAGCACTGTTTTGTTTGAAAAGTTCTGGTTTGAGGTTATCCAATCCTGGTGCACTATTCACTTTGAGACTGTTTATCATTTTTATCATTTCATCTTCATTCACAGGCGCAAAGAACAATGATTGGCAGACTCTTTGGTCAGTTGCTGCTGATTCATCTGTGTGGTTACGGTTGTTGTTTAGAATTTCCTGGGCCAGTTTTGATCCAATGCTTTTGAAAAACTTGTTAAAAGAATCTGCCATCTCTTCATCATCATCTCCCAGTTTCAATTCTCTTCCTTCTAAGTTAATTTGATGGATCTGTGTTCGCAGTCGTTGAGCTTATGAAGATGATAAACAGTCTCAAAGTGAATAGTGCACCAGGATTGGATAACCTCAAACCAGAACTTTTCAAACAAAACAGTGCTAGCCTTTCCAAGCCATTAACATACATTGTAAATAGAATTTTTGAAGAAGGTGTTTTCCCTCAATGTCTAAAAGAAGCTGTCATCTGTCCAATTTTCAAATCAGGAGATAAAAAAGATATGAATTGCTACAGACCTATATCACTGCTTAGTATACTATCAAAACTGTTTGAAAAATGCATTAAAACTAGACTAGTCAGCTTTCTTGAAAAAATAATATACTATCACCAAACCAATATGGTTTTAGATCTAGTTGCAGTACTAATGATGCTATCCACTATGTTACCACTCGGATTGTAGACAAAATAAATGCAGAAGATAAACCATTAGCAGTATTCTTAGATTTGAAGAAGGCTTTCGATACTGTATCACATGATATCCTACTATCCAGACTCAACAACTATGGGATAAGAGGAGTTGCATGGAACCTGTTCAACAGCTACCTGACAAACCGAACACAATGTGTCAGAGTCAATGGATGTGTGAGCAGCAAGCTGATAGTGGAATATGGAGTGCCGCAAGGAACAGTACTAGGACCAATTCTCTTTTTGCTTTACATAAATCCATTATGCGATATGGAGATTGATGGATCCATCACCACATTTGCAGATGACACGGTACTACTGTTTTCTGAGCCATCCTGGGGGATGACCTGGAGAAAGGCTGAGATTGGGCTGCAGAGGGTGTCTCACTGGTTGAATGGGAATCTCCTAACCTTGAACTATTAGAAGACATATTTCCTGTCCTTCTCAGCAACTCAGCATGGACAGCCAACACAGGATAATCTAATAGTCACTAATCATATGAATAACACATCATACACAGTTCACAGAAAACAGTTTCACAAATATCTTGGAGTTACAATGGATTCGTTTCTGCGCTGGGACCATCATATCAATGACTTAAGGAGGTTAAGAAAAACCATCTACAAGTTCAGAATCCTGAGGACACTAGTCGATGAGAGGTGTCTGAAAACAATCTACTATTCTCTGACCCAGTCTTTGCTTATGTATGGGATTGTAGGATGGGGAGGAACCAGCTTCCTGCATATTGAGCCGCTCCTCAAGGTTCAGAAGCTGATTATGAGGGTCATCAACCGGAAACCACCACGCTATCCATCGGACCAGCTATTCAGCGAATTCGTTGTGATGGATCCGAGACAGCTGTACTCCAAGGAAATACTATGCAGAATACACAAAAATCCAGCCAGCTTCCAAACCAGAAACCATAGCCACAACACCAGATACAGGAACCTTCTTATCACTAATGTTGCTAAGAAGGCACTATACCAAAGACATTTCAATCATCTAGCACCAAAATTATATAATCTACTTCCTGAAAACATTAAACACATAACTCACTTCAAAAAGTTCAAAGCAGCAGTACAAAATTGGTTAACAAGCAAAGGAAGACAGAGAATAGAAACAGTAATTTCAAACAATTCATAGTATCATCTAACACAGAACACATACCCACAAGACATTTACTGATTTACTCAACACTTACTAATCTTACTTATTTGCTCACAAAAATTCAAACCTACTCTAGAACATGGCTTGCCATAGTGGAGTAGGTCAATTTTCCACACAAAAACTTTTGTATTATAACATAAATTTTGATCTTTTACTAACAGATTTTTGTATTAATAACTGTAGATGTTTGTAAATTTGTAGTAGTATTAGTTTGGAAAATAAATCATTTATTTATTTATTATTATTTAATTCTTTCATAATTATGATAACTGCCCACAAAATATGCAAGTTTTTTGGTGGGTGGGTGGCAATGGTCGGGGGGGGGCCGGTTCATTCATATGATTTTGTGGAGAGGGGCCCGGAAACTCGGTTGCGGGGGGCCCATAGCGAAAACGTTACGCCACTGCCTCCAGGCTGGGCTTAAGAATGTGGGCTCGTGGGTCCCAGTATTTTCGGAGCCCTAAATAAATTTTTTGAAGACCCCCCCCCCCCCACAGGGCACTTGAATAACGTTGACACAGTAGGCTTGAAAGGAAAAAGGCTCTCCTTATATTTTGGAGAGGGGCTTCAAATGCTCATTTCTGTCACTGTTGAGATATTTTATTAGTAATGAAAGTTCCTTAACACTATAGAGTTTATCGTGATCGTAAAATTTGTCATGCCATGAATCAATTGACAAATAACATGAGGGAAGAGGTTGTTAACCACATAAAAGCTTAAGGGTTGCACTTTCAAGGCCTAGAAAATATTTTTTTTCTCCGATGGAGAAGCCTCACTGAATGTTAGTTTGGAATTGAATGTGTTATTAATTAAAAATTAAAAATGTGATTGTTTTTTGCACATTCTCTAGTTGCAATTTGAATCAAGTTCTACTCAGTCATAACAATTTTTATATTTTCACACATTTCACATATTCCAGTATTAGTGAACAGTTCGATACGAATTCAAGAGATTACACAAAAAAAAATAAGAGAAGTTTATTGCTCTCTCTGGTGCCACTCAGTGGCCTTTTCAGTTGGCCTACACTCGAATTTTTCCTTTAAAATGAAAAGACAATTCAAATTAGTTACACATATTCTTTCGAGTACAGTTGGCAACTAGACATAGCTGGAAGACTTAATTACTGCTAGCTGGAAAATCTATTACTAATTTATTGAAAATTGTTATTTAGGGTAAAGGGGTAAGGGAGTCTCCAGCCAAAACTCTGCCCCGGGCTACAAAGAGCCAGGAAAAACTGAATTTTGTTATTGTCTCTGGGTGGCCCTGATTGTAATAATAATTTGAAACCACAATCACTTAAGTTGGCAATATAAAAGTAGTATCTTTTATATCTCATACATTAAAATTTGTTCTCAACTAATCAATGAACTAACGATGTTCGAAAAGTGGCTTTAAGTTCTTAATTTCCCCATAATGTCGACTGTATGTATGGATTTAAGCTTTTTTAGACATTAGTCTAGAATCTCTTAAAATACAATCCATAGACATGCGACATGTGAGAAAAACCCTTCTTACTCAGGAATAATAAGATTATATAATAAATTGCCTGAGACCATTAGGAACATTGACAGTCTGCAGCTGTTCAAGAAATCTATAAAAAGAGTTTTAATTGTACTATTCGGTGGCAGACTTCCCCAAAGCAGAACAACGGGCGACGGTGCGACATTGTCGCAGAACGAGATGAAGGCCTGCAGAAAGATCGGCCAAGCGGTGTAAAACTAAGCTGTAGCACCCAGAAATGGAATATTGTATTTTACATAAAAAAATAAAACTATCACTATAATGATGACTTGCAGTAACAATTTTATCGCACAAAAGCGAATAATAAATATGCTGGAAGACACTCGGTGAGTCGTGCAGTGTGTATAGCCCGACCGCCAAGCAGAAAGCACACAGCACATATCAGCCAAAGATGCCTCCAATCCAATAGACGGAGGCACTACTGACAAACTAGCTTATATTATGATCAATAGACCTCCAGCAGGTTATAAAGAAAATGAACGACTTTTAAAGTTGGCTTTATGCAAGAAATATGGAAGTAATTTTCATAAAAACTTCAAGCCAGCATCCAGAAATGAACAGATGTCAGAAGTGGTTACTTCCAAAGTAATTAGTAGGATACAAAACAAGTTGAATGACACAACCTTGCCATGTTTTTTGTAGTTTGTATTTACTTATAATCTAATATAATCTGTAATAAATACAAAATCAGTGTAAACAATTTATTTAATCCACATTAAATACCAATTATTACATTTGATAAATTTATTTTATTTTCCTTTTTCTAATCAATAAACAGATCTCTAGCTTCAGCCTCTAAGCTCTTTAGAATTATTATGTTGAGTGACCAAAAACCAAAGCTAAGCAGCTCTGCAGGAACTATGTAAAAATACAATCTAATATTGCTTATTAAACTAATTCGTGAATTAAAGTTTAGCAACCAACCATCCATACTAAACTTAAATAATTTATATTTACTATAAATATTGAAAGAAAATTTGAATAAAATTATTCATATTAATTACAACTTACAAAAAAAAAATATGGTTTGTAATAAAATTGCTTTAAACTATGCGGAAAACGTCAAATAATCCGTGAGAAAATGTTAATTCCCGCAGAAAGATTTTTACATATTTTGGGTCCGTCGCAGAAAGACCAAAAACATTCTGCTTTGGGGGCAGACTTCAGTGAACTCTGAACTCTGGTTACTCAATGGCACTCTGAACAGAGTGATGGTGCTCACATTTGTTCTGTTTTAAGGCTGTGCGCAGGGTTTTTGGTCATAATTTTTTTTTCGAAGTTTATTGTATTGGATATTATTGAGGTATTGAAATTTTGACTATTGCCATGATGAATTATTTTTTTAATCAAATATTTTATGAAATATGGGTGTTCAAAGTTGAAATTTTTCGGTTTTTTGGGGCAATTGATCTCCCCTACAAGTTATTTTAAACTTTTGATAATTTTTTTTCAAATGAAAGATACATTGAGGAATACAATGACATATTTTTCATTCTGATCAAACAATTAGTTTTTCAAAAAATTATTTTGAAAAAACCAATTGTTGAATTGAAATAAAAAATGTGTCATTCTTTTCCCCAAGGTGTCTTTCAGAAATAAAAAATCTAAAATATTAAGTCTTTCAGGATTAATTCTATCTAGTGTAAACTCCCGGTATTTCTTGTAGGGTGGTTTAATATAGAATTTTCTTGTGGTCTTTCATTGATGTCACTCTACATGGTATTTTAGTTATGTTTAGTACTACTCTGTTGAGTTTTCTAGGCAAGTTCTAACCTTGTCATGAAGTCATGAGCAGTGAATATCCAACAACTGAACAGAGAATAAAGCTGAGCAATGTTCAGGAGTAAGAAGTAATGTATTTTCTGTCACATAAGAAGATTAATTCAACAAACAATTCAACAGGCATGGTGCATTCTTCTATATATAATAAGAGAGGGTTGGTGTGTGTGTGTGTGTATGTCAGTCTTACGGATTTCTCAAAAACGGCAACGATTTGGAACACTCAATTTGGCACAAATAAGCTTCCTCTAAACTTGATTCAGTCCCCTCGAAGTCAGATTTTTTTATTTTTCCTTTCAGACTCAAATTAATGTTCAAATTTCAATTTTAAGCACTATTACTGTTGTAAAATGTGTTTAAATGCAGGAAGCTCATAGAACAGCTGATACATGGTATGTCACTATGATGCAAAAATACTCCAAGTCACAAGCCAAAACAACACATTTGTTTGTTCCATATCAATATTGAGCTCCTAAATCCCTTTTTGGAAAGGTTTCTTGTGTGGTATATTGTGTGCAGGATTTCAATCGCGTTTGAAATCCTCTATCACATGTTTAATTATTTAAACATCACATTGCAAAGCATAGGCAAACCTCTAGTAACTAATATAATGGTAGCCCAATATATTGAAAGACTGTTTAATTGTGGACTTGATGTAAATTCATCAATCACCATCATGCATTACCACGCACAGGTCTCAGACCTATGTGGGCTTCATCCTAAAAAAAAAAAAAAAAATAGCATTGAATATATCTTATGTACATAAAATATAAACATGAGATATAATTGAAAAATATCAATTATAAATATATCTAGTAAGTTATTCAGAACCTACAATTTATTATTGCTGAGTTTATCTCTTGAGGACTGTCCATGAAATATCATAATGAATTCAAAACACTGCCTAACTATCAATTTTGTGAATAACATTAGTTGCTTTAATATTATCCCCTTATTTCAATAATAATATTACTATTAATCTATTATGTCTGTTGACTGTTCGTATGTAGGTATCTGAATGTATACAAATATCATTTATTTGAAATTTTTAGTTCCACAGTATTCATTAAATATTATAAATGTTTAGAAAATCTCACAGCATATTCTGTAATGGAAAATTAGAGTATGTAATTTATAAATGATATTATTGAAATGAATAGTGTTCAATGTACCAATTCTTTTACAATATTATGTTTGTTTGATTTTGTCTAAAGAATGTTTTAATAAAAAATAAACATCTTCAATTTTATAGTTGGTTCCAAGAAAACTCCTTTTTTAAATATTTTCCCTTTGATCCACTGTGTTTATTTAACATTAAGTCATTGTCCAAATCAGAGATTTATTGAAAGTAAGAATTTTATTTTTTGCACCACTATTGAAGTGTTTATTTTTTAAAGTATTTTGATTTTTTTTATCTGTCAGTTTTTATTTTCAATAACTTTCAAGGCCACTGTCTTGTAGTTGTATGTGAGAATCTAGATAATAGGTTCATAAACTATAAAAATCTGGCAGAATTTAACTCATAAATCAATTTTATTTTCTTTCAACAGATATTGAAACAGATTTGGTTGCAGTTTGATATCCCATCCAGTGAACTAGTCGCAGGAGTTTCAATACCAGATGGAAGTAACAATACTGTATCAACACTTTGATACACGAACCATTTGATACACAATTGCAATTGATGGTATCTAGTATTGATATTGTCAAGTCAAAACTCCTGCAACTATTTCACTGGTTGGGATATTGAACTGCAGCCACAGATTTGGAACCGCGCCAAACTGGGCTGGCGACAAAGTTTGCTGGTAACAAGCTGGGCTGGTTTTCAAGCCCATGGTGACAGCATGCAAGTTTGGCGCTGGCTGAAAAAATCAAAAGCATGCCAGTTTGTTGTTGCATGCACCACCAACCTGGCACACTTGGGAATTCAGCCCATGGTGATGGCGTGCAACTTTGGTGCAGGGTGACAGAATAAAAGAGTGCCAGCTTGACACTGCGTGCACATGACAACCTAGCACTCTTAAGAATGGGTTTCTACCATCAATTATCAGAAATATCTTGGTACAATCAAATACTCATATAATCAAACACTATCAAATTAATATGTTATTTGATATTATATTGTATGTAAATAAAAAATCAAATTTTCCAACTCCAAAAACATCCACCTGGGGGGTTATTATTGATAAATAATAGGCTACAGTTATTAATAAAAATAATACACTTCAAAAATGTAAATTTTGAAATTTTGTATTATTTTTATTGATAACTGTAGCCTATAATTTATCAATAATAACCCCCCAGGTGGATGTTTTTGGAGTTGGAAAATTTGAGTTTAGCGTCCTATAACACTTTTAAGATCATGCATGCCACACATCATAATTATTCTGTTATGTGATATGAAGAGTATAGATTGTGATAGGCTACATTAACTACATTAATTTGATGATGTCCCTGAAACTTTCATGAGGGCTCCACTCTCAATATGTTTGATACATGTTTTTGAAGTGCCTTGGCAAGCTGAGAAGAATGAGCTTGCTGTCACTTGATATGATGCAATGGTTAGTCAAAATTCTCAAGTTAGGGGCCCCCTCCTGGTTCTTCCACATATTGTTTTTTGTGTTTAATTCAGCAAATATGGAGTTTTAGTACTTTGTCTTCATGATCTCAGCATGTATTTGTGTGTAAAACACCCTTGTAAAACTCACATTGCATCAGGATTTAGACATGGTCTAAAGCAGTGGTTCCCAAAGTGGTCCATGTGGACCCCCTGGGGTCCACGGGTACCTGCCGGGGGGTCCATGTCAGTGAAAAATAAAATTGGGGGTCCATGATATGTTAATGGGGGTCCACAACATCGAATGTCTTTGGATCGAGGCGTGGTATATGCTATGTACAATCTAATATCAAAACTGATACTGTATTTCCAAGTAAATTAGGATTTCTACTCACTTATACTGGAGATACTGGAAGTATGCATTTCACTTCTAAACAGAATCTTCATCAGCCTAGAAGTGAAATGCATCCCTCTTATATCTCAAGTATATGCAAGTAAAAATCATAATTTAAATAGGAATGCTGTGTCATTTTTTATATTAGATTGTTCATCAAGTATTTCGTAATGGAAAACATCACAGAAAACCAGTAGGCTACTTATGTACTTGTATAATATTGTTATATGTACATGCAAGCAAGCATTATATCTATTTGAAATAATAGCGCTTTATATGAAAACATGTTTAAATCAGAGAACTCATACTTAGTTTTCTTATATTTGAAAATTATAAGGCTTCACTGGTAGGTGACTAAACAATTCAGGTTTACCAAATATAAATTTCCGTTTTTAGTTGTATTAATATGAGAAAAACAAGCCCCATACCCTTCAATTATCTACTATTATATTTTAAAACTATTAACATTTACTGGTAGGTTACTAAATAAGTCAGGTACCGGTACTTAAAATTTCAAGCTATTTTCAGCAATATTGTTATAAGCAAAAGTCGCCTCATATATTTTAAAGTTATAAACAGAAGGAGCCTCCTATTAATATTTGAATGATATTCTATCATATTTAAAAAAGGAACGTTTTTCCTTCTAAGAGGGCCTCCAGGGCCTCCTTTTTACAAAATGGACCTACAGGCCTACGGGCCCGTTTTTATTGCCAGTATAGTCATGTGAAGTAGAGATTCACGTAGGCTGCATCTAGAATATTTTCAAATTTCAATGTTTATACATAAGAGTCCTCTAATTGCCTCGGCTTTGGGCCTTCAAAGACCCCACGATGCTGGTGGGTGCCAGTATTTTTGTAGCTCCCAAACATGGGTTTGAATTTCCCCAGACCACTTGAATGAAGTTGACACAGTAGGCTTGAAAGGAGAAAAGGTCTCTTAATATTTTTGCAGATGGGCTTCAAATGCTGATTTCTGTTACTGTCCAGATCTGATACCCCAAAGAGTTTTATTGTGATCATGAAATTTGTCACGCTATGAATCAATCAACAAATAATTTGAGGGTTGGTAGCCATAAAAAAAGCTAAAAGTTGCACTTTCAAGAACTTGAGAGCAATTTTTTTTCAGAATCCCCAATGTTTTGAGGTTCTGTCACCTTTATGTAATTACAAAATCACTATAAGTTGAAGTTTGGAATTGGATGTGTTTTTTGTTTTATTCGCTCTTTGCAAGTTGAACCAAGTTCCATTCAAAGTCATAATAATTTTACACATTTTACAAACCGGTATTCCAATATTAATGAATAGTTCAAAAGATTACACAAAAATAGAAGAGAAGTTTATTGCCCTCTCTGGTACCACTCAGTACCCTTTTCCCTAGGTTCCACAGCTTTTTCGACGAATGGTTATCAGTTGGCTTACATTTGAATTTTATCTTTAAATTGAAGAAAAAATTCAAATTAGTTACACAGATTTTTTTGAGTAAAGAAGGCAACTAGGCATAGCTTAAAGACTTAAGCAATGCTAGTTGGGAAATCGAGTCATTAATTGAAAATTGGTGTTTAGGGTGAAGGTGTAAGGGAGCCTCCAGCCTCAACTCTGCCCCGGGCCACTAAAATGTCTCTGGGTGGCCATGATTGTAACCATAATTTGAAATCACAAAACTTGTTAAATTGGCTTTATAAAAGTAGTATTGTTTAGATTTTATACATTAAAATTTGTTCACAACTAATAAATTAACAATCTAATATTAAAACTGACACTGTATTTCATTTTTAAATAATGCTTTACTCACATATATTGAAGATGCTTAAGGAATGCATTTCACTTCTGAAAAGAAGCTTCGTCAGCCTGCCACCAGGGGTCATGCTTTGTTTAGGTTAGGATGAGCAGCCATTATGTAGTTGAAAATTGCGTTTGATTTGAATTGTATTTGGTCATTGAGTATGTTAGTTCTATCTTGTTTATGGTGTTTGAATATTTCATATTGCTCCAGTGTATTTAGTTTGTGGCTTTTTTGGAATGTGTGTAGAATTTCCAAGTCAGTTTGGATGTTATTGTGTGAGTGACCAGTGTTGATTAAGTGATCTGCAAATGTTGAGTCAGTGTTGGAATGTAGTGCTTTGATGTGTTCTTTGTATCTTGTGTTGAATGATCTGCCTGTTTGTCCTATGTAGTACTTGGGGCATGTATTGCATTTGAGCTTATATATTCCTGGTTTGTTGAATTTGTGAATTGTGCTGTTTGTTAGGTGAGCTGGTTCTTGTTGAATCTGATGATTAAGGTTGTTTGTTGTTCTGAATGCTGTGTTAAATCCGGATTTTTGAAAGATGTAAGCTATTTTGTGTGATTTTTTGTTGAAATATGTGAGTGTGATAAATCTGTTTTGGTTTGCAGGTTTTGGATTTTTACTTTTAATTTTATTCAGGATTTTGTCTACTAGATTGGTGTTGTATCCGTTTTGTTGTGCTAAATATTTGATTGTATTGATTTCTTCTTGGTGGTCAGCTTGTGATAGTGGAACATTTAGGAGTCTATGGATCATGGAGTTGAAAGCAGCAAGTTTGTGTTGATTTGGATGGTTGGATGAGTTGTGAATGAGTGTGTCTGTGAGAGTTGGTTTTCTGTAGATTTTGAAATTGTGCATATTATTTAGCTTTTTGATAGTTAGGTCTAAGAAGTTTAAGGTGTAGTCTGTTTCATATTCTGCTGTGAATTGTAAGTTTTTATGGGTTTTGTTCAATTGTGTTAGGAGTTGTTCACACTGTCTTTGGTTTCCATTGTAGAGTACAATAATGTCTAATATATTGTCTAATATAATGTACAATAAATTAATTAACTAACAATAAACAAAAAGTGGGTTCAAGTTCTTAGGCAAACGATTCATAAAAGCAGTGTTTTATCGAATTTAAGCTTTCACTTTACCTAATTTATAAATTTATAAACATGGCTACCCGTATAAAATTACTGATTTTGAGTCTCAAATCATGCTCTCAGCATCGAAAATTCAAGAATTTTCCCATAATGTGGACTAAAATAAATGGATTGATCCTTTTCTAGACATGAGTAGAATCTCTTGGAATACGACGTTAGAGGGACTACTTATTAAAATTTTTCTGGGTGAGGATCCCCGGGCCCCCCTCACCATAGGGGTACTAGAGATTTGGTGGCCCCCAAATCTCCAATAAGCCCCCCATTAAAAGAATTTCGCTACGCTACTAATTACTGTATCTGTATCGCCCTTTTGTCACAAATTTGATGCTATATTCTAAAAAAGGTGAATTATATTCATTGTTATTATTTTCCACCTCCTCTCCTCAATTCTCTCTCTCTCTATCACATTTCATTAACAATGAGTGTCGTGTTTGCCCACATTGAGCAGCCTTGCTGATTTCAATAGATGCGAATGTTGCAATTACTACAAAGGACACAATGTTGATAATAAAATACTGGCCGTTATACTTCTTGGGTTCCATTAATACTATTTCACTAAATTACAAAAATTGACTAAGTTTATGTGCTTTTAAATGTTTTCTTCACCACAATTTGAATTGGTTCCTGTGAGCAGTAGTAGACCTACTTCATCAGCTCTAAAAACTCATATCAACTTATAGTTTTAAAAAAATTAATGACATTTATGCAGGGGGTCCACCTAAAACCAAAAATCATGGCAAGGGGTCCATGAGGCAAAAAGTTTGGGAACCACTGGTCTAAAGGTAGCCCACCATGACAGCGTGCAGCTTTGGCACCACCTGACAGAATCAAACAAGTGCCAATTTGTTGTTTCATTCACCTCCAACCTGGCACACTTAGGAATTCAGCCCACATTCACAGCATGCAGCTTTGGTGCCAGGTTACAAAATAGAATGAGTGCCTGGCACACTTGGGAATTGAGCCCATGGTGAAGGCATGCAAGTTTGACATTAGCCTAGCTTGTCATCAGCCCACCTTGACCATCACCCCTTTTGGCATTGTCCCACAGATTTTTATTCAAGCATATTTTAACATTTATTGCAATTTATATTTTGACAAAAGCATTGAATAATTAGAAATATTGTAGCAATGCATACACTCATATTGAAATGGTAATTGGTGGAGCAAACGTTTCTATATCCAAGAGTTCCTTCCAGAATGATCATAATTTTATTGTATTGTGAAATCTAATTCTGGAATTTTTAATAATTGGTAGACTATTCATTCTATAAGTCAACATAAATTATATTGTCTTAAGTACTGTCACGGTGCAAATTCACCAACCCCAAATCAATAATGATATCGTAACTAATCTGAGAAAACAAGGTATAATTTTGTAACTAATACTCACTCAGAATTATCTATCATATTATTTAATTTTACATAAAAACTTAGTTGCACAATCATTTGCCAAATTTGTTATAAAACAGCATCCTACAATGGGCTGAAGTACAAAAGTTGTTTACTTTATGTGAAAGGTTAGCTTGGCAATTGTCTTGATAAAACCGGCTTATCAAACAGCTGTTACCGGTTAATAATGTCACTTTCCTTTTCGCTAAAATATTCGTATTATTATTTATTTCTCGTATTTATGTTATTTGATCAACTTGGGAAATCTGCTTATACATGTCCTGCTAATTATTAATTTCTCTAATTTAATTATTATTTCCTCCAATTGTTCATTTATTTAATTTTCTTGCGTATGGTACACCGTACTTAAAATCGGGTGTAGGCTCCTCATTGGAGGAAATTAAAATTCTTGCGCTGTGATTGGCGGATTTACCGCATGACGCAGCCCCTTCTCCAAGTACTGTACACAGAACTTGAAGAAGGAGAGACTTCACGAAAATCTAGGCTGGCTAAGGGAGAGGTCCCATTTTAAACCTCCCCTACTCGATAATTTTTATTTTAAATGAAACTCACTCTAGTCAAATTTTAATGTTATTATAAATGTTTAAAATCCCGCCGTTTGATTGCAACCTAAAGATTGCTGAAGTTCAGTTAGTTAAACCTATTAAAAAATCAAAAGTATTCGCGATCGACTACGAGGATCAATACAAGATGTCTGAGGGTGACGCCAACTTGTGACGAGCCTAAGAAGAAAATAATACTTTGACAAGTGCGCATATAATTGGGCCCAAATATCTGGTATGTGCGAAAATTAATTATTCATAAAGGTTTATGAAAATAATCGGCATATCTAGTTGTAAATTGCCATCAAACAACTCTCTTGAAACTGAGATATCCTTAGGCTAAAGACCTAAACGCTCATATGATCAATTTATTTATTGTATCATTATTTAATTCCAACATATTAGTGATAGGATTTGAAAGCGAGAGTTGCATTTTGAAAGCGGCAAACCATATTGTTGAAGACTATCTAGTATTGAGTCCACGAGACCAGATGCTGATTGATTCTCAATGACTTTAAATCCTAAAAAGCATTCATTGATCACGAGTTTTGTGGGTTTTCCTGAAATATCTCTATGAATTGTAACATATCTGAAAACCTGTGACAGCTGATCTTTCTTTGTTATATCTAATGTTGTATCTAAGATTACAGAAGAGAACATAGCATCATTAATCTCTTTTACTAGTTGTTCTGTGAACAGTAGACCTCACTCGCTCAACACTCACACATAAGGGGATGACATTTTCGAAAAAAAGTTGAAGAGCGTTTTCAACTCGATTCTAATTCCATAATCTTTTATTGAGGACAGGAACTGTAAAAATCAATATTTGAAAAGACCAAAGTTTATGACGCCGCCTAGAAATCACCCCTCGTTTGAGAGACAGTGAGAAAAATGAAGGGTTCTCATGCATTTTTAGCAGCTTTTAATATCAATAAATCTCCAATAATAAAAAACAGAAATTATTCATCAAATAAATGATGAATTTTTTTATTTACTTTTTCTCATCCATCTTCCATTCCCAATTTTCACCAACCAAAATTTTGTTGTTTTTTCACCTGTGATGATCAACATAATATCACTATCATCATTATAGGCCTACTATCTGGTTTTTCTTTGCAGCTATACATTATATTTTTTATCATAATATTTTCTGACCTAAAAAATATTTTGGAACATCAAAAGGTTACATTTCAAATTAGGAAAGAAGTTAGTCCTAGGGCTCTTCCAGCTGATCATAGAGGCCTCCTTCGTTGTTTTATTAATCACCACCTCTTAATGAAGAAACATTTCAAATTTAAACCTACGACTATAAGGGTAGAAGCTAGATTTTTTTATTTTATTATTCGCCACCTCCCGCTGAGGCTGCATATCAAATTTCTAGCTGCATTGATTGAAACAGATGTCATCAACCTGGCCTAATTACATTTCATCATACCCAGTCATATGTTTCTTACATATTGCAAGGCTCTGACTGTATGGTAGCCTACATGCAAAGTGCAAAGTCTTTTGCTGTTCAAAGACAGCGTAAATAACGCTGCTAAGGGGCCTGCCATATGATTAAAAACTGTTGACTTCTATCAGCTGTTCCTCTAAGCTGTTTGGCCGGCAAGTTCAGTAGGTTAGGTCTATAAAATGGATTAATTAATAATAATTATTAGCTCCCCTATTAAAATTTGAAAAAAAATATATACATCGCTGGGCCTAGGAATAAGGAACATCCATATAAAAATCATAGCAATTGGTCTAGGCGTTCGTCTGTAATCGTGAGACAGAGAGACAGAGAGACAGAGGGACAGAGAGACAGAGGAAATGCCGATCGGCTTAAAGGGTAGACCTCACTATCGTTCGGTCAATTATTTCTGATTTAACCTTATCAGCTAAAACTTGAATCAGTTCATTTTGAATTGTCGGACTAAGGTATTTTTGAGTGTTTTTGTCCTTGTTCAATAGCTCTTGTAATACTGGGTCATATTTAGATAGAAGCTCTAGAAGAAAAGCTGTGAGAAAATTCCCACTATTTACTTCTCCAATCTCTTCCCTATGGCCTCTAAATGCAAGATTGGCTGTTGCTAGTGTCAATGTTACGTTTAAGAATTTTGTACCACCAGTGACGGATTTACCACTAGGCCGACTAGGCTGCGGGCTAGGGCCGCAAGCAAAAGGGGGCTGCAGCCTTTTGTAAAAAAATTAAATTTTTATTTTCCAAAATTAATTAATAATTACTGCTACTGTAAATCGAGTACATTACTTTTGTATATAAACAATACAATCTAATTAAAATAACCAATGTTCATATCAAAAATAAATATTAACGCTTGCCAGGGTATAGGAGGCTACAGATTGCAGGAGGATTGTGGAAAGTTCTAGGAATGTGATGAACCGATGTAACCAGAACTGGCATACGGCAGGGGCCCCATGTGGATGAATACACTGAACCCCACTTTAATGGCAAAGAAGACTTAGGCCCGTATTTATGAACGTGACTTATGTTGATCTAAGCAGGAGTTATCCAAGACCAAGTTGGAGAGGCTCTATTACATTGAACGTGGTCACAAGCTAACCTAAAATTGTTTCGTATTATCAGGCACTAATAAACATAAAATAACATGCATGAAAAGATAAAGATTCTGCACTGCATGTAAATTTACAGTTACTGTTACATAATAATTACCATGCCAACATTTTTCAAATCATTATTTTCTGTTTCCCGAACTTGAATAATGAGCATTGTATTGAACGCTATCAGCCAGCAAATCAACCAACTTCATCCATTCTTTTTTAGAAAGAGAATCCTATCCTAGTGCCAAAAAATGTAAGGTTAGAACTATAAAATAAGTAGAAATAATTTCAAAAAGTCAAATATACGGTGAACTACATTGCAATGGTGCTAAAATTGAATATGATAATTTTATTTTATTAACTTTTCATGTGAAATTTAACGACTTGCAGTCAAATATTTGTTAAGAATAAGTATAATAAAAAAGTTAATATTAACAACGCAGTTCGTCATGGAACAAGAAATCCAGAATTTTATTTTATTATTATGAGCCAATGCTATACTAAAAAATGAAATCTAAATATGATGCAACACAACAATCTAAGAACGGCTTCAAGACAGCTCTGTTTCTAGCTTGGCTAAGAACGGATTTGAGACTCCAATTATAAGCACGTCTTGGCTTTAAAGTTAAGAAGATGTTTAAGAAAGGTTCATGAATACGAACTTTATTCTAAGCTTTACTTATACTAGGTGAGTTTACTAGCTGAAAAGTGAGGTTATAAGCCGACCCAGTTGTCCCTGCAACATTTACGTAGTGTAAAATCTTATATTAGTGCAAATTAGAGTTATGTAAATTTTTAATGTTAAATTATTTATCAGGAGTCAGTTCTTTGTTGTGGGAGCTGGGTTGGCTTTTAGGGTTACAGCTGCTTGCTGGCTTGAACCTGTTAGTGTAAGTAAGCCTTATTACCGCTAAGTCAGACTTAACCGATCTGACTTAAGTCGATCTTTGATAAGTCACTTTCATAAATATGGGCCTAAAAGATTGATACATTAGGCCCGTATTTATGAACGTGACTTATCAACGATCAACTTAAGTCAGATCGGTTAAGTCAGACTTAGCGGCAATAAGGCTTACTTACACTAACAGGTTCAAGCCAGCGAGCAGCTGTAACCCTAAAAGCCAATCCAGCTCCCACAACAAAGAACTGACTCCTGATAAATAATTTAATATTAAAAATTTACATAACTCTAATTTGCACTAATATAAGATTTTACACTACGTAAATGTTGCAGGGACAACTGGGTCGGCTTATAACCTCACTTTTCAGCTAGTAAACTCACCTAGTATAAGTAAAGCTTAGAATAAAGTTCGTATTCATGAACCTTTCTTAAACATCTTCTTAACTTTAAAGCCAAGACGTGCTTATAATTGGAGTCTCAAATCCGTTCTTTAGCCAAGCTAGAAACAGAGCTGTCTTGAAGCCATTCTTAGATTTTTGTGTTGCATCATATTTTGATTTCATTTTTTAGTATAGCATTGGCTCATAATAATAAAATAAAATCATCATATTCAATTTTTGCACCATTGCAATGTAATTCACTGTATATTTGACTTTTTGAAATTATTTCTACTTATTTTATAGTAAAATAATAATAATTATTATTATTTTTTATTTTATAGTTCTAGCCTTACATTTTTTGGCACTAGGATAGGATTCTCTTTCTAAAAAAGAATGGATGAAGTTTGTTGGTCTGCTGGCAGGTAGCGTGTACTACACTGCCGCAAATGATATAATTTTCAAATTCGAAAAACAGAAAATTATAACTTAAAATATATTAGTGTGGTTATAATTACTTA
The DNA here is from genome assembly GCA_948455865.1 of Conomelus anceps. Taxonomy (NCBI): domain Eukaryota; kingdom Metazoa; phylum Arthropoda; class Insecta; order Hemiptera; family Delphacidae; genus Conomelus; species Conomelus anceps. The sequence continues at coordinate 74,607,554 of OX418216.1, read as the reverse complement.
ACAGTAACTGTAAATTTACATGTAGTGCAGTATCTTTATCTTTTCATGTATGTTATTTTATGTTTATTAGTGCCTGATGATACAACACAATTTTAGGTTAGCTTGTGACCACATTCAATGTAATAGAGCCTCTACAACTCGGTCTTAGATAACTGGTGCTTAGATCAACGTAAGTCACGTTCATAAATACGGGCCTTAATGCATCTGGAGAAAGATCATTCAGCGTGTTGAAAAGAATCAAAAACTACTTGAGGAACTAGACTTCTGACGAAGATTCTAGACTGTCTTGTTTGGCTAGTTTTGTATGAAATGCTGAGCTTTTTCAAGCCTTAGACTTTAACGATTTGATTAAAGATTTTGCAGCTAGAAAAGTGAGTGTTTAGAGTTTAGATATGGCATTAATTATGAGTATGGAGTGGAGTGAGTGTCAATGTTAATCACTAATCCAACTTTAACCAAATTTAGAACATGACATTGACGTTTTTCAGTTTAAGAGAATAATGTGAGAATTGAATGATCTAGAAATTATTTGTTGTATTCTTATTTTACAGTACCGTAGCCTATTACTATTACAGTTCATATTATTATTTTGCTTGTTCTTTTACAAATAATGTCTTTTCAACTCGGCTTTTTTTAGTCTTGTTGTCACCTGTACTTTTCCCCCCGAATGAAACAAATGCTATTTAATTTTAACAATTAACTGCAATACTAATTTATAATATAATAATTTTAGCAATATTAATAATTTAAAAAATAACTGCTGTTTGCTAACTTTTTGAATTATATATTTTCTATATAAATATAGAAATTGTTGTTAGAGCTGTTTTGGAGTTTTAGCCAAATTTGAAAACCAAGATTATTTAATTAGCGAATGCATTTCAACCTTTTTATGCACCATATTCAAATAGAACATTAGTACCATTTTTATTCATGTATGTTATGCTTTGTATGTTGTACCAATTTTAAAAAGTAAAATTAAAACAAATGTTATGTATTAATATGAAATGTGCTTTATGCTTCAATGACATAATCGTGAAGTTATCGGGGGCCGCTCGGGATAATTTGGCCTAGGGCCGCATGTACCCTAAATCCGGCACTGTGTACCACCTTGTAGTTTCTTTCTTAATTTTGCTCTCAAAACTTTGATCGATGGTGCTGCGCCTCATCCACATATTCAAGACAACGCTGGCATCAATATGAGAAGAGCTTCTTTCATGATCTTTAATTTTCTTCATTAAGCCCTTCCAGTCTCTAACTCCATTTACCCAGTTGTTATGATAATACGAAGATTTTCGGTCAGCAAACAGCCAGCATGAATGGCAGTAAGTGTAATCACCTTTTTCTGAATAGCATAGCCAATCTCTCTTTATAGACATGCCGGATTTTGTAAGATTCTCATAACAACACACAGAAAAATGCCTATTCTCTTGCTTACTATCACTTGAAAATGGTCCCACAGGTTTACATGGACCATGCTTAACAATAAGTTGTTTAAGATCGTCACCGATTATATTTTCAGAAAAATGTTCTCGATCGGTAGGGAAAGCATTATTTAAGTCGAATGCACAAATGTCTCTATCATTACTTGTTTTGTTTTGTTCGGTTTCCGCTTTGCAACAGCTAAATGAGCTGGAAGTAGATTTTGATGAACAAGATACTGCAACCGATTCAACATTTTCGTTTTTATCATAAAATAATTTATAATTTGAACTACTACTACTAGAAAGTATCAATTTTCATGTGTTTTGAATAATGTTTTTCAATTTCCTTTTTCTTTTTCCTTTTTTGAGCTTCACTTAAATGATTGTAAGGCTTCATTTTTCAGAAACTTTTGAATATTTTACGAGAACACTATCAATATGATACGCACTGGCACACAACTCAATTTAAAAGCTTGAAAACTTCAAGAGAATATTTTTGTTTGCTTGATTTTTAATTTAATTTAATTAATAATTACATCCTAAACATCTGGTGATCAGACAGAGGATGAGTCAGAAAAAAACAACCTTGGGAAGGTTCTCAATACATATAACAAGGAAAGTCACTATACACATAAAACACATAGAATAAAAATAAAAAATGTAGTAGTCGAAAGTATGCGAAAGTGCCAGAGTCATTCCTGCAGGAATTCATCCACAGAATAGTATGCCCTTTCAAGCAACAGCCTCTTTAATAGTCCTCTGAATTTTCCCAAGTCCACCATGTTTCTTATATCCTGAGGGAGCCTATTATATATTTTTGGGCCGATATATTGTGGTGATTTTTCGAACATGGCGGTTCTGTGAGCAGCAACTGATAGGGAGGCTGAATGCCTTGTATTGTACCTATGGATTTCATTATTGCGGGTGAAGTTCGGTAGGTTTTTGTGAGTATAGGTACAGATCTCCAGGATGTACAGTAAAGGCAGCGTGAGTATCTTACCACTATGGAAAAGTTCTCGACAGGGATATCTAGGGGGCTTTCCAAAAATAATTCTCAGTGCTTTTTTCTGTGATCTGAATACTTGAATGAAGAATTTAGATCTTCCCCATAGGGCTATGCCATACTTAAGGAAGGGAAAAAGATAACCATAATAGACCACCATCATTGCTTTAAAACTCAGATTGTTTTTGAGCACTCGCAGAGAGAAATTGGCCGAATTAACCCTGGAACATATTTTTTGAGTGTGCACTGACCAGTCCAATTTTCTATCCAGAGTTACTCCTAGAAAATCAACAGTAACACTCTGCTGGGGCACACTCAAACTTTCCAACTCATCAAAGTTTCTGTCTGCAAAATGGGGGGGTTGGAATGTGATGAACTTAGTCTTACTTGTATTCATAGCCAGACCATTTGCAGCAAACCATCTCTCAATATTAAACTAGCTCCTCCTGTGTTTGGGTGGTTACATCTCTCAGAGTTGAATCAGTGATAATAAAAAATGTGTCATCAGCATATTGAATAAGTGGCTTAGTAGAGCATGATGCCAAGTCATTTACATATATAATAAATTAGTTTGGACCCAGAATGGAGCCCTGAGGCACACCTGCACTGATTTCAGCCCATTCTGATTGATAATGTTTATTGTCATGATTAATTAGAGTGGCCTGCTTTCTCTCTTTCAAAAATGAATTAAACCACCATAGCTCCTTACCACAGATGCCATATTTTTTCAACTTTCCAACAAGAATATCATGGTTCACGCAATCGAATGCTTTTGACAAATCGCACAGCACACCACATACCTGCTGGGAGGCATCTAAACCTGCTGACACAGTATTGAAAAATTTTATCATAGCTGCCTCTGTATCAAGACCCCTTAAAAAGCCAAACTGAGTTTTTGAGATTATATTATTCACTCTCATAAAATTAAGAATTTGTTCATTTGCTGCCTTCTCAAAAAGTTTGGAGAAGGCTGTAAGGATGGCAATGGGTCTGTAATTATTCAAGTCCTCCTTGTCATTTTTCTTGAAAATAGGCCTCACCAGTGCATATTTCATCTTTTTAGGGAACTCACCGACAGTAAAAGATTGGTTGAGGATCTTAGATAAGGGTTCAGACAATATATCAGCGGCCATTCTGAAAACTTTCACTGGAATTTCATCCCATCCTGCTGAGTTCTTATTTTTTAGAGATTTTATGAGAACCACCACTTGCTTGGGAGTGAGAAGCTTGAATTTCATCCTAGGGCCACAGCTACCAACCACATTGTTTGTTGAGATAGACAGACTGTGAGTTCTTCCTACACGGTTTGGAACATCAATGAAATAATTGTTAAAGTCCTCTGCCACTGAAGTAGGATTGATCCTTCCTCTAGATGGGATTGTACTAGCTTTATCCTTTTGCTTACCTAGCTCAAATTTTACTATGTCCCATGTGGCCTTTACTTTGTTGTTGGCTATCTCTAGATATTTTTCGTGGTATTTTCTTTTGGCAAGTTTTATCACACTTTTAAATATTTTATTGTAAGATCTGTAATAATTTTTGAAGTTTTGATCCTGCGTTTCCATGTACAGTTTATATAATTCTCTTTTCTTCCTACTTGACATTAAAATTCCAGCTGTAATCCATCCCTTTCTATCATTTTGTTTTATGGAAATGGCCCGGAAAGTTTCATTAAAGATAGGCAGGAATTTCCCTAATAAGCAATCAAAGTTCTTATTCACTGTGTAAGACTCAACAAAATCCCAATTTACAAGGGAGAGCTTGTCTCTGAAAACCTTTAAATTTTTGGTGGAAAAGCTTCTCATTCTCACAATTTTTTGCACTTTTGACTCATGTGTGATTTTCTCAGTCATGGGTAAAAGCAACCCCTTATGATCAGAGAACCCCATGTTGAAGATAATTCCATTGTTTACTTTCACATCATCTTTAGAAAATATATTATCAATGCAGGTAGCAGAAGTTGAAGTTACTCTAGTTGCGGTGCTGATATTAGGTGATAAGCCATAAGATGAAAAAATTTCAACCAGCGTTCTAGTATCATCAGTATCACCTAGCAGATCTACATTAAAGTCTGCTGCAAAAAAGATGTTTTCATAGCTGGCTCTAACACCAATATGATAGAGAAAAGAATCAAGGATTTCAAAAAATTCTCCCACATACTCTTGTCTAGGGATCCTATAAAGGGATATGATTAGTACCTTTGGTCTGATAAGCTCAATGCAAGATGCCTCAAATACCTTTTCTTTGTTGAATACATGCAAATCACCTCTAACTTTATATTTAACGTCATTTCTTACAAGAATTGCAGAGCCACCATGATTATCTACTGCCCTAGAGAAACTATCAGCGCAGGAGTATCCAGGAATTGAGTTTAGCAGGCTGATATTTGAACTGTTAAGCCAGTGCTCATTAATACAAAGTATGGAAATAAGTGTGTGGAATTCAGAAAGGAAAACTTGCAAATCATTTCTATTGCCTCTTAGTCCACGGATATTGATATGGAGCAAATATGGAACATTCTTCTTCATGTTACTTTTCTTGGGTTGCAGACCACTCTGGTGAGAGACTACGCTACTACACCCCCTCTCAGCCACCTCACTAAAAAATTCTCCCTTACAGTGACATCTCTAGATGGCTTCTCTTCTCTGATCAATTCTGTGAATCTGTTACACAAAATTTGTTTTCCTGATTTGTTCAAGTGCAATCCGTGCCTTGTAAAATTGGATTCTCTCAACCTCTCATTGATGAAGCAGACACTCAGGTTTTTGACATTCTTTCTTTTAATTGTATTTATATACTTATGGATGAAATCATTTGCCCTGTTTATTGCCAAGTTCAGTTCAGGTTTGTCAAATCGATTAGGAATGGTGGTCATTATCAAGTTGGTTCTTATACTGATAGGGATCAAGTAATCCAAATTCTCCTTGAATTGGTCAAAACATTGAGCTTCACTGTCATCAATGTCATTTGTACCTCCCATCACTATCAAGTAGTCTTTGGGTCCAAAATTTGATGTTTGTTTGTCTGCTCCATTTATTACCTGACCAAGTGTAGCATTTGGCTTACAAAAAACTTGTACATCAAAATTAGGGAGTCGAGTATTGACAATTCCACAGATATCACATCCATGACTATCAGCTAAAATCAGGATTTTTCTTTTTTCATTTTTTATTTGCTTTTCCACCACAGGCCTCTTTTTTATTTCTGTTCTCAGTCCATCTTCAGGATGACGCTGCACAGAGGAAAACATTCTGTTTGTTTTGTTTGGTTTTCTGATTGTTTTTTTTTTTTGTTTTTGGAGAGATACTATCATTACAATTATTATAGTTAGATGATGCATCAGATATGGTGTCCGTCAATGATTCGTTCAGTATAGCGTAATAGTTTTTTGTTGCAGTGATGGTGGAATTAATGACTTTGCGATTAGCAGCCGTGCCACCAGGAGAGTAGAAACCTCGGAGATCTTTGAGCTCTATCTCTAATGATTTATTCTCGCTCCTCAAGGCAGTATTCTCAGCCTCCAACACCTCAATGCTAACTTTCATCCGCTCTAATAACGTTTTATTCTCCATCAATTCCTTGTCAACATCAATCGAATGATCCACCACATCGCTCCATTGCTGTTTGAGTGTAGTTAAATCCTCATTCAATTTACTGTTTTCTTTTCTCAATGATTCGATAATTGATAGTTTGTAATAATTAACTTACGGCACGTATCTTATCATAATATCAATGCAAAAAAGTTTTGGTTTTTGAGTCAGTTTTCACTAAAGTCTAGTCAGTTTCCACTGAAGTACTGTCAGTTCTCACTAAAGTCTAGTCAGTTTTCAATAAACTCTAAGATATCAAAGGGAAGAAAATTCAAGAAATTTCCTGGCGGAAGAGAGAAAACTGAAACTCTTATACTTGATCCTATTTTGAGAAAAACATTCAACTGCGTTGGCGAGTTGACACAATTGAACCAAAACTATTATTTATTTATTTATACAATAGTCTCGTAATTGATCCGATATATTATCAAGGTTATAAATATTGTATAAAAATGTACGATAAAAAAATTTAATTAGCTAAAAAATGACATCACAATAACACAAACACGCGTAGAAAAATAGAATATAGATGGAGAAAAATGGCACTCCAAATAATCAAACTCATGATCACACTTACTAACTCACTATATTACGGTTTACTGTAGGCCAATTTACCATACACGTGCATGTGCATTATAGCTGGACGTTTCAAAAGAGACTGAATTCAATAGTGTATTAATATTACTGTATGAAGAAAAATGTTGAATTTGATTCCTACACAACTCCCCACTTCCCATTTCTTCGTATATGATAAGGAATTCTGTGAGGAAAATAATTAATTTTCATTTCCTCCAATATTTGCACAGAGGAGACATAGTAGAATAATAGCAGACATATGCCTAATAGCCAAATACATGATTCACAGTCTAGATTAGTTTGTTTGAAGAACATCCATTTATTCTCCTGAAGTCACAACATCCTGCTTCTGAATCCTTCACTAATGCTATTTGCGAATTGATAAAGTAGACAATAAACAATAAACATTTACCTGACTATAATTATGTGGCCAATTAATTCTTTCTTTCTTCCTTCCTTCAGTGTGTTTCAGTTTTAGTTTTGTTTCTTTTGAGAAAAATATATACTGTACTTCAGTCCAGATGGGCCATTTCTTGAAAAAATATATTAGACAATAAACAATAAACATTTACCTGACTATAATTATGTAGCCAATTAATTCTTTCTTTCTTCCTTCCTTCAGTGTGTTTCAGTTTTAGTTTTGTTTCTTTTGAGAAAAATATATACTGTACTTCAGTCCAGACGGGCCATTTCTTGAAAAAATATATTATTTTCAGTCCGGGCCCCCTTACAGCCCAGGCCCCCCGCGCCGCGGGGTTTGCGGGGGTGTACATTACGTCAGTGCCTGGAGGCCTTAATCTGGGACAATAAGGGGCCCTTGAAGGCCTAAAGACGGGGCTACTAGGGCACATTATGAGCCTCTATATAGATAGATGAACTTCTCTAGTGGTCTAAACCAGAGCAATAAGGGGCCCTGGAGACCCCAAGCTTGAGCCCATTCTTTTTTTTTTTGTAACTTGCTTACATTTGTCAAATGATGTGGCCCCTTGATTGATTGCCTTTATTAAGGGCGAAGTTAGGACTCCTAGCCCTCTCTTAAACTTGAACCTGATGTTGAGGCCCGGGGAAACTTGAATTGTTTGAACCATCCCCTCTGTAACAGCAACTACAGTGTATTCTTTTTTTCTAGCTGTAACATTATTTACTTCAAGTATGAAAACGTTTTTATTTCCAGTAACCGATATTATTGGTTTTTTATTGATGCCTCCCTACTTGTTTTTGAGGCCACTTTTACAGGCTCAAGGGGGGATGGTAAACCGGAAACCCCCTGTCGCTAAACCAATGAATACAGTAATAAATATCCCACATCAACTAGAGAACCACCGAACATCAAACAAGAAAGAGTATAAAAAAGCTATATTTCTAACATATTTTAGGAGTTTAGTCAAAGGAGTTTGACACGTCATTCTTAATGACTACTGTGACAAGTTTTTAATAAGTTAGCCAGAACTTATTTATTGATCGTTTGGTAGAATAGTTTACCTATCATCACCGAGCATCAAAGAATACTTAACAGGACTTGCAGATGTGAGCAATAGTTTTATTGGCATAATTAATTCTAAATAAAATGTGGAATAAATAATAACAACAGTAATAATATCAATAATAATAATATCGTGTGAGCTGGCTGGCTCAGTTCTGGTGTCAGAGTTCTAAGGTCGCACCTGAACAGCTGGGACCAATGGGCTTAACGTGTCCTCCAAAACATGGAAGTGGCCTCAGTAAAAATCTTTTGGTCAGACAGGGATCAAATCCGAGACCTTTGGGTTAGCAAGCCAGCGCTTAGCCCACTAGGCTGTTCCATCAAATAAAATATCAAAACACATAAAACTCCAGTATCACAAAGCATGGGCGCCATCAGATATAATTTATTGTGGGGGGAGAGGAGAGTGTTAGGGTTGGTTGGGGTCTCTTTATCAGAGAATGATGAATAAACTATATCCGTTTAATAACATTGTTTTTAGACAATAAAGAGGTCTAAATAAAGAAAATAGGGATTTTGAATTGATAAAAGAGTACTGCACTTGATTGAAAAATCAGGTTCAGTAGCATATATAGAGACGAATGATGTGTTGGCTCTAGGCCAGTGTTTCCCAAACTCATTGGCTCCAAGAACCCCCCATTAAAACCAAGCTGTCCTCGTGGAACCCCTTTCTTTTCTCCCACTCCTCTTCCCTGTCACATGGCCCATCCCATGGCCGACTCTAGTTAAGAGTCAGCCATGCCCATCCCCATTTACTATCATGCAATGAGACATTGACATACCAATTTTAGAGGCGTAAATAACATATGATTTTTATGATGGTAGCGATTCATGCCACCATGTCACTGACCATCAAAGAATACTTAATACACAAAAGTCAGAAATGCTCTTTATCTTGCTGAGTTTTAGTTTTATATACAGAAGTCATTTGTTATACATTTATACTTAAATACATTTTTATAAACAAAAGTAATTCTTAGTGAATTGAATAGACAATCGAGTAAGAAGTCTTTAATAAGTTTACCAATTATTATCACTTGTTGATCTCACACTAGAACCTGCGAAAAACTTATTGATGAAATAAAATGACTTCCTAAATAAATTTTTGGAAATTTTCAAGAAGTTCTCCTAGCAAACCACCACTGATAGGCGAGCACAGCAATTATAACAGCCACACAGAGTCCTCCGACAAGCGATGAGGGCGGAGGAATCTCCTCCTTGCTGGCCAACCATCGCCTCTCCACACTCCATCCATCCACATCCTCATCCTCAGAGCTGGACAGGTTGTTCGCTTCTTGGTCGTTCCTCAAGAACTCGAGGATCTCGACGTCGCACCGGAACTTGACACGATTGCTGGCAGAGGGCGTTCCTTCAGAATCACGTCTCCAGAATAATCTTCCAGAATCTCTTCGGTCCAGGATCCAGTCTGGCTCTAGATTCTCCTTCATTGTCATCAAATACTACTAATTGTTTCATTGAACATTACAAGCCATTCTCTCCTGAAATCAAAGGACTTTATCTCAGCCAAAACGTATGACCACAAAAGCAACAAATTAAAAAAACACAGCCATTACATTTCACAATTATTTATGACATTTGCGTTTTTGGAAATTTATGATTTCCATAAATTTTGTTTTGGAATATGTAAAATTTCATAACAAAATGAATGAGCATTACAACACTATTAATGCCACTAGTTTTATCTAACAAAACAAAGGTCCTATTACACAATTTAGTAAGTCTAAAAACAATATGCTTCCAAGTATTATACAAGAAGTATAATACAATTAATGATACTATATTTGATGAATAAGCAAAATATTATTACATAGATTCAATATTTGGGAGAAAAATAATTGTTTCAATGATTTTGACAATGTAAGAAATCTAATATAGGCTGATAAAATGATCTCGTTTCTCTTACTGTAGTTGTAAATGATTAATGCTGAATTACAGTAATGTACATATGGGTCGTTATAACAGTCCATAATATCGTAATTACAGTACCATCTTTGCAGTCAAGATTTCAAGGCCACTAGACCAAAAAGTAATGAATTATGCGTTTTGATGATTGGGAATATTTGTGTTGAATTTTTTAATAGCCTACTCTATGGATATAACAGAAAGTTGTACTGTAAAAAAGTATTGTTGGATTGTAAGTTGTATTATATTTCGAAACTGTCCTAAGGCAATTAATTATTTAGTTTTAACGTCGGTGTCAAACACATGTTTAAAAACCCATGTGATACCAAATTTCCAAATGATATTATTAAGGACCTGACACGGCCTTATTGAATCGTGCCGTTGTCCGTCCGTTTGTCTGTGCCCTATACCCTAGAGCTTGAAAGAAAGATTCTAGACTCTTGAAACTTGGTATACAACTTCCTCATAGTGAAATCGCTATTGGTTTTGGAGTTCGAAAATAAAAAAATAATAAATAATATGGTGTAAAACAGATTTCCACTATAGGCTCTAAGTTAGTTTTGGCTAGTGAAAATCAAAACATGGGACTGCTGGTGCTGTAGCTGTTTACATTTGATAATCAAAATATTGGACATTACGAAGGCTGATGCTTAGCCCAATTATCCACTTTACTTTTTTATGGTGCAAGCGTTGACATTTTCATTTTTTATTGTGTTGGAATCTTTTCTTCAGTTATTTTCATCGTTGAATTGGAATAAAAACAAAGAAAATATTGAGACATGATATATTATGAGATCTGTTGATCAAGAATAAGAAAAAGCGAACTTTAATTTTTAATAAAAAAGAGAGAAAAACAAGAAAAAAAAATCAATAACTGACAATGTGTATTTTTGGGAAGCATGCATTGTTCACAGAAATAGAAGCAGTTAAATGGTGCATATGCCTTACTTATCAGCACAACTGATCAGAATAATCCCCTGTGGGTAGGGGGACAGAGTCAAACAAGATGGACTCTGTATAAAAGTTGACTAGAATACTCCCACAGTATTCCCTGCTTGTTTGTAAGAGGCGACTAAAAGGGAACTGCCATAGGCGGGGTTTGGTATTGGTTGGATATTGGTAGTAGTCAGCACAGAATAGATGCTATAGAAGCAAAGAGAGCTGCGCACAGTTACCTGGGTGGATTCTAAGTTGAAGCCTAGTTTTTGCTGACCGGACACATAATTATGTCTCCCGGTCAATCAGGCCAAAACAGCTCTTATCAGGGCTACAAAAGACAAAGGCTTAATCTAGCTGCTAAAAATTTATGGATTGGACAATTAAACATAGAAGGCATTTCCAGGGCTAAAGCAGAGATTTGTGGAAGAATGATGTCTGATCAAAGAGTAGATATAAACCTACTGCAGGAGACACATGTGCCACCCACCAAGGAACAAAGACTTAGCATCCCTGGATATACACTCGTAAACTTCTAAAGTCATGACAAGCATGGTCTAGCTACTTATGTGAAATCAAATAAGACCCATTCATGCAGTACAGTTGAGGGTAACAGCCATTGTATTGGAATCAAGTTTCAATCTATTACTATATACAATGTATATAAACCTCCTTCAGAAAGATGGAATGACTTGGCTTTACCTCTCCCAGAACACCCTACTGTGTATATTGGGGATTTCAATTCACATAGCTCTATGTGGGGGTATAGGGAAGAGAATGCAGATGGAGCAGACATTATAAGATGGGCAGAAATGTGCAACTGCACCTTGATATTTGATGCTAAACAGAGCCCTTCTTTCCACTCTGCCCGATGGGGAACAACATCTTCCCCTGATCTATGTTTTGTCTCCAGTGGGGGAAATGATCTGCCTCTCCCAGCTCAGACAAAAGTGCTGTCCAAATTCCCAAGAAGTAAACACAGGATTTTGGTAACAGAGATAGGTCTCTCACTCCCAATAATACAAAACCCAGAAATACCAAGATGGAATCTTTGCAAAGCAAACTGGCAACTGTTCCAGAATGAAGTAGAAAAGACAGTACGTAGAATTCCAGTCAGTATTGATAATTACCAACGATTTGTGGGCTTGATTCTTGCAGCAGCCAAGAAAGCAATACCTAGGGGACACAGGAAGAGCTATATCCCTTGTTGGAATGAGAGCTGCAATGCCCTAATGGAAGAGTATAATTCCTCACAAAGTAATGAGACTGCCCAGAACTTGATCAAGAGTCTGGATGAGGAAATCGGTGGATTGCAGCTATGGAGGAAATGGATTTCACACACTCCAGCAGGAAGTCATGGAACTTGTTACGCAAACTGGGGGCTGCAAGCTCAATGTCCCGCAAAACATCTAAAGCCATGCCCGACAAAATTGCAGACAAGATTGAACAAAATTCAGGTCCCAGTATCTCACAGTGTGAAAAAGCTGCAATGAAAAGGTGTCTCAGAAGAGCACCGAATGAGTGTGGTGAGAGATCTGCATTTGTGGACCCAATTCCTTCTGAAGAAGTAGTTGAAGCAATAAAAAGAATCAAGTGTGGGAAAGCACCTGGAGCTGATGGTGTATTGCCGGAATTTATCAAACACCTAGGGCCACATGCAATCTACTGGCTGTCTCAATTGTTCACAGCAATCATGGATCAGACCAGAATACCAAGAATGTGGAAAAAATCAAAAGTTGTTGCTGTACTGAAGCCAGGGAAGGATGAGGAAGACCCATCTAGCTATAGACCTATATCTCTCCTGTCAGTCACACATAAGCTCTTTGAAAGGATTATCCTGTTAATGATAAGTAGTAGAGTGGAGGAGAATCTTCCAGTTGAACAGGCAGGCTTCAGAGAAGGAAGAAGCTGTGAAGAACAGGTGTTGTCAGTTGCCACATTCATTGAGCATGGATTTGAGAAGAAATTGAAGTCAGGCGCTGTTTTCTTGGACCTAAGCTCGGCTTATGATACAGTATGGAAGGCCGGGCTACTCACAAAGATGGCACAAACTCTGAAATGCAGAAGGTTGGTGAGTCTCTTAGGAGCCCTGTTGAGCAACCAAACATTCAGAGTGATGCATGGGGGAAAAGAAAGCTCCTTGAGGTTTTTACAGAATGGACTTCCTCAGGGTTCAGTGCTGTCACCCTTGCTTTTCAATCTCTACACTGCAGACATTCCAGACACTAATGCATGTAAGTTCATCTATGCTGATGACATTGCTCTTATAGCCCAGGGACCAACTTATGAATTGCTGGAGAGAGAGCTGAACAATGACCTGAGTGTTCTAAGAAAGTATTTTGCTGACTGGAAACTTAGGCCAAATCCAGCTAAGACAATGAGCACAGCATTCCATCTTAATAACAGAGAAGCTAATCGTCAACTCAACCTCATCTTCTGTGAGGAGAGAATAAATCACTGCGAGGCTCCTCGCTACTTAGGAGTAAAGCTGGATAGAACTCTAACCTTCCAACAGCATCTTGAGAGTCTCAAAAACAAATTGAAGACTAGGAACAACATTATAAGTAAGCTGGCTGGTACAAGCTGGGGATGCAGCATGAAGGCTCTAAAAACATCTAGCCTGGCACTGGTATATAGCGCAGTGGAATACTGCTCATCAGTATGGGAGCACAGCACTCATACTAAGAAGATAGACATCACCCTGAATGAAACGATGAGGAAGATAAGTGGAACCATAAGACCCACTGAAACTGATTGGTTGCCTGTTCTATGCAATATTGTGCCACCAGCATTGAGGAGAAAAGAGAGGACTTATCAGTTAATGAACCGCTTATCCTCCAGACAAGAGCTCCCACTAATGAAGGATATGCTGAATCCACCCCTTAAAAGATTGAGGTCTAGGCATTATCTCCGACTGGCGGAAGTTGAGAGACAAGATGTTAAAGAATTGTGGCAGCAGAAATGGAATCAGGCCAACATAAAGAATAAGACATTAGTGGAAGACCCATCTGTGCCTTTGCCAGGAATGAATCTGAAGAGGAAACTGTGGTGCAGGTTAAATCGCTTTCGAACATCTGCAGGCAGATGTGCTCAAGCACAGACTACTTCGGGCATAGCTACTGACCCCCACTGCACCTGTGGAGATGTGCAGATGATGCAGCACTTGGTGGATGACTGTCCACTGTATTCCTATGAAGGGGGACTCAGGGGTATTCACCTGGCTGGAGGGGACTGTGGGAGAGCTGGGCATCTGAACTCACAAAAGGGAAGAGAGGAAAAAATGAAGAAAATCTGACAAGACATATTTATGTTGAACATTATAACCCTTCATGTATATTTTATTTATTAACTGAACTGGGCCTGAAAAAAGCATAAGCATATATATATCAGAATAATGATAATTATTATTATTTTTATGTAAATAATAACTAATTAAAAAATAATAAAATTTGACTTGCAATTTTTTATGAAAATATTTCTTATATTTAAGAATAAGCCTCAAATTTTGAAGTGATGTGGAATAAACGTTTTTATAAATTTCTTCATATAAAGAAGAATACAGAATTTATCATTCAGTTCAAATAATATTGAGTAAAATAATAATTCATACTACAATATTTCATTCACCTTTTTTCTTCTTTTATACATACATGACAGACTAAATGCTGATTTTGAGTGTAATAAGGTACAGCTTTGAATAGCAGTGTAAACACTTGAATACGTCTGGTATTAATTGAATGGCTGACGAGAAGAACTCTTCAGAAATCGCTTTCAAAAATGCAAACAGTTTTGGTATTTGGATTTTGCAAGCGGAGTAGTAATAACTACCAAAAATCCTCAGATATTTAGATTTGCTGAATAAATCATTAGAAAATGAAGTTTTGTGACTTTACACCAGTGTTTCCAAAAGTGGACCCCTAGAATTTTCCATGCAAGTGAAAAATAAAATTGGGGTTATGCATGGTGCATACAGGTTATACAGGGTTATATATGTTAATGGGGTTCCACAATAGCGAATGTCTTTGGTTCGGGGGGTGTTGTATAGTACCTATGTATGGTACTTGTATAACACTGTTCTATAAATGCATACATACAGTATATCTATTTGAAATAATAATGCTTTTTATCAAGACATTTTTTTAAAGATCACAGAGAATTCATACTTCGTTTTTCAATACTTTCTATTATATTTTAAAACTAGAAACGTTGACTGGTAGGTCACTGAACAATTTCGGATTCCAAATATTTCAAGCTATTTTCAGCTTTGTTGTTGGGCAAAAGGAGCCTCATATATTAAAATTATCTTTTATCATATTTTTAAACCAGAAACGTATATTTTACTCGTAGGTCACTAGATAACTTAGGAGCCAAGTTATTCAATTTATTTCAGGTATATTATTATGAGCAAAAGAAGCCTTGTGTCTTTCAATATTCAACCGTACCGACTTTCTTCAATATTTTAATAAGTTATTGCTTATTGAAATAATTGTTCAAAATTATTCTAATTATTCTATGCAATGAGTTACATTTGTTTTTAAAATAAATTTTAGTAATGCTTTATTGTTCATGTTTACAATAATTTCTAATAAGCTTCCTTTCATTGCTTAACTTCTATCTTTGAAAATATGAAATCAATCTAAAAATATTAGTAAGATATATATTCAATTTTAATAAATTTATTCTGTTTTTTTTAGTCTTTCTTGGAATCAATTTTTAATATTCTTGCTACCAAGAACACTCAAATACTGCATTTTTATCGCCCTGTCACATATTTGATTCATATTGATTATATAAATTTGTTATACTTTACTTCCTCTCCTTAATTTTCTCTCTATGACATCACAATATCAATGTGTTGTATTCTAAGTTTTTCTTCATTCAGCTGCTCAATAGATGCAGTTGTTGCAACTACCACAGAGAAGGACACAATGCTGTTTAATAAGATACTAGTCACTTTACACCTTGAGTTCCACTTTTATACTATTTCCTCATGACTAATAACAATATATCATACTATTTGGTTGGTTATTATTTAAATTCGATCACATAAAATAAATTTACCAAGTTTTAATATGGTTTTTTGAATGCTTTCTGCACTACAATGCAGTATTTGAATCTGTTACTGTCAGTAGTAGTAGGCCTACTTTAGCAGCTTAGGAAAATGGAAATAGGAAATGTTAAGAAATGTATGATAGTTTGTAAAGTTTTGATTAGATCCATTCTTCTATTTTTTTCACTAATTATTTGGATTACTTGTCTGTTTTTGACACGAATGAACAAATTGGCGTTTACCTAGAGACAATCTTTGAAAATTTACATTAGATTTATTATTGAATTCTGAACGAATATTGTAAGGGGTTATATAGCTTTGAAATGAGAGAATATTTTGATTTATAAATATTATTAACTCTTTAATGTTGTCTCACTGTTAATACATTGAGTTCTTCAAAGAGTAATTTACTTCCATATTATCTGGGTCTTCCTAGGGCAGCTCGTTTCATGTCCTTCTGCAGTGTGAACAATTTATTGAAATGCACATCCAATGCACCACACCATACTTGTATACAATACTGGAAAAGAGAATTGGTATAGGCCTATGCATAATAGATCTTTTTATTACATCAATGTTATTAATTTTATTTATTCTGTAGAGATTATAATTATATCAGGTACTTTAGTTTTGAACTAAGATAACCTATATATTTATACAATTTGATACATTCGTAAATAACTTCAAGGTATTTTATTGATTTCACTTTCTATATTTTCGGGAAACTGCAATTTCCATTAAGTGGAAATTCAATAAATCAGGGCAACTATGTGTGCCATATTCAATGGAATATATATCTATAGAAAATGTATGAAACTGAAACGTGAGAAGCTGACAATCGAGGATATTAATATGAATAATTTCGAGTTTGTTAATTTTTGTGAATCATAAGGTATATGTAAATCTCAAAGTTTCCCAGGTTTGAATTTTGAATTGTAGACACTTGAATTGGGAAAATTGAGCCGGATTAGCTATGATTTTTTACTTCAATTAAATTATTATTTATTATTTGTGATACTTTCGTGGGGATTTCATCTAAATCAGAATCTTCAAAACGACCGTATTTAGTTACCACCTCCAATAGTAAGCTAGAAATAAGTTGCCCTTTCAAAAATTGGTTGTTTGCAAGCGAGTTCTCCAGCTCACTCTATCTCTTTGCTGTGCTGCATTCAAGTCCAGTACGGTACCATGACTTAAATTTGGTATTGTACAATTGTATTTAAATACAGTATACAGAAATTATAATGTATTACAAAAATTAGAGCCTAACAATGATTAGTTTGATACCAATGACCTTCAAAGACTGCATTCAAACAAAACTAATGTGCTTTAACTAAACTACTAAATGCAACAATAATTTCAATTGATTGAATTTCAAGCGATTAAAATCTTGAAATGTGACGACCATTTGATCTAAGTCAGAATAATTGATGACCCATGCTCAAATAATTGAGCACAGCATGTTAAATGTGTCAATGAACCCGGCCAAGATTTGTGGGCGATGAGACAACAAATATCCTGATTAATGTGCCAGTAGACGCGTGGCCTACTCAGCACCAATACAATTTCAACATAAAGTGAAGCAGTGCTCTAGTAAGGATCTAAAACTAAATAGGGCCTAATCGGAATATGAACAATAAGCAACTAAAGTGACAAATTGCAATTTAAAACAATCCTACATATTAATGAAATGATGAAAAACAATAATAACTACTATCCCATTAGTCAAGTACTAGAAAGAGTATTAATGGGTTTGGTGTATTGAATGTTTTTCATCAAAACTTTTAGACAATAGGATCTGTACAATGAACTATGACAGTATAATACCAGCCGTATCAACCCTTGAAGCTTCTTTCTTCCTATTTGAAGACAAATCTGTACAATGTGATGTGAGAGAATTCATTTCAAAAATAAATAACGGTGAATATTGGAATGATCAGTGGACGCATCAGTATTGTGTACAACAAAGAGTGAGTCATAAGTATAGATTGAAAAAATGAAACCAAAATAAACCGGTTCCGTTTTTTATTTCAACTGAAATTGAGCTGAAAATATATGTGTAAAATAATAGAAGTGATGCTAACTACAGTATATACAGATAGATCAATTTACTTTAAGAGTAAGAGTAAGAATAATTATTAAAATTTTTAATATTATTATTGACCCTGGTTCTGTAAACTAATAAGTTCTGTACAACCCAATGAAGTTAGAAATTTATAACTGATACTGGACAATCTCACAATGATGATTAATTTGGGAATGATTTTTGAATTCTCATTTAATTCTATTCTTTAGTAATATTAAATTTTATTGTTTATTACAATTTTTGTAAGTAATTCGTCCATTAGAAAAGATTTGTTGATATTTTACTGGAATATGACATGCTTGGGAGAATTTATTTATCTGTAATTATTTATATTACAGTTAATGTAACACTACTGGTTATGGATTAAATCCATTCCTAAAAACAAGTCAGTAGTAAAGACTTGAAACAGATAAGGATTCTCCCATTTTCCATAAAGTTCCAAGTAAACATCTATAAAGACTTGAAACTTTTCTATGAATACCTTTATTTAAATGAGCAGTTCCGAGTAGTTGCAGACTAAGATTATCTGATTACTACAGTATTACCATAGACGAACCATCAAGTAGACTAGTCACGGTAATGGCCCGGCTTAGTCCAGCTTTTTGGTGTCCTGTCAAACCAAACTAAATAGTTGGTGTCCTCTCAAACCAGATTGCAATACCGACTCGCTCTTCTCCTCCTACCACTTCAAGAATGACCCGCTAGCAACATACCCCCACCACTGGTAACTTGGCCACTGTTGATTTTCAGCGCCAGAGGGGAAGGAAGTTTGAATGCCGAGTTGGCGACAGATTGTCTGTTTACGTTCTAAAAATAGATGAGTGCATTGCTTCCGAGACCTATCTGTCAGCATAGACGAACCATCAAGTTAATATCCCTGATCAACGCTGTCAGGCACTTGTCCTACTGCATGTTTGCGTGTATGATAAACTCCTAATCTACAGTAGCTACAGCGACTCAACTTTTTGACATTTTTGTTACTGGTAAATTAATCTTACTTTCTCACTTTCATAAGTAATAAATGAAGGGATCATTTAAGTATTTCTATTTAACTGATAACATGCTAGATTAACCCTGAAATGTTAATCATTTGTGGATTTTTCATTAAAAAAAATTCTTTCTCTTCTTCTTTGTTGTTGTTCTTCTTTTGTACCAGTGATTCTTAAATAAAGAAATACTTGTGTACTAAATAGTTTGAAATTAAGTAGCCTATTTCCTTTAAACTGATTTTTAAAAAAATTTAATGCAGATACCTTTAGAGTATGCCGCCTATAGGCTAGTCAATTTTCCGCCCCCTCTATAGATAGTTCATATCATGTATTTCTACTACAAAATGATAGAGTTCATTGGCGTTTTCATCTTTTTTAAACCCGAAGTACATTTAGTGATAAAATCAAATTAGTTACAGTAACTACTTGTTTTTTACCTGGGCTACTTTTTTAAGATTCGTTTAAAAATTAAAGTGATCACTATTATACAATTATTTTTATATTTTAATGCTAATGACTCTCTTTAGCGTAATTGCAGAGCTGTGGGCAATTCCGATTAAGCTGTCCATAGAGTGAAATGTAATTACACAAAATGTAGTTAATGACTGGATTATTTTTGTTTAAAAATAAATAAAAATACAAACTTCTCTGAAACAACTCACGCCATGTTATCTATCTTGATGTTGAAATTCACATAGCTTTCTTTATGACAAACTCGTTAATAATGTCCTCATTTGTATGGAAGTGCTTTTGTTGTAGTTGCTTCAATATAAAGTAATAAAAGTTAGTTTAACCGTATTTCATAAATACTAGTTCGCATTGTTCTTGAGTCTTGTGGGCAGGAAAAACTGCGTTCTCCCGTGCAATTTGTAGCAGGTTTGCTAAGTAGCAAATTTATTTTGCAAATTTTAAGTGGAGTTGAATATTAATACTGTCTAATGTCTATTGAAGCTATTAAATGAGTTATAGCCTGACGCTTTCAAGAAAGAAACAATTCGATTTATCAATTTTGTTGTGAGGAGAAATTCAAATTTGAAACTTTTGTAGACCTAGGTATTGTTTTTTTTTCTATGTATAAATCAAATCACGCTTCATCATATCATCACAGTTCATTGCCCATCAATAACAGTCTTGAATGTGGATAACGTGATTGAATTATCATTCATTGAATAATTTATTATTGTAATCTTGAAGAGTGTCAGTGTTGAAAAGTATTGTAGTAATTGAGTTCAGTGCTTAATTTTGTTTTAAATTCAATTGTAAATAATGAAAACATAATATGAGTAACATAGGTTTGCGATGAATTTATCAGTGTCAAACATTATTTTCGTAATTTTCTAATCGAACCGAAACGTGACTACTTGTTTTTTATAAAATGAAGCCTATATTCGAGACTGGAGACGGCTGAAGTACAGTCCCAGTAAATTGGGATCTCCCTCTTTATCACTCATTCTCTCTCTCTCTCTCTCTCTCTCTCAATCTCTCTCTCCTAGTACAATACAATACCGTTCTGAATATCGCTACGCTTGTGCCAGTGTTGTGAAATCTAGATACAAGAACGCAAAGCGTGAGCTGCACTAACTAGGCCTATATATTGTAACTGTAAATATGTTGCTTTGACAGTATAATAAATATAAACTGCAAACTCACTCATTGGCATTAAAGATTTTCATGATGTCATTTGATTTTGGAAAAAAATTACCTGAATTGATCATGGGGTGGAGAAATTTATGTTTTTTCCGATTGGAGGTGGAATGCAACTATTTGAAATTTATTGACACCAAAAAATTTCTTCAAGAAACCCACTTTCACAAATATATTATAGACTATCTACTATATTTTTAGGTGTTATTTAAACATATTTAACTTAACATAATATGCTCATTTTTAGGTTTTTAAAATATGTCGACCTGCAGTGAGTCAGTAAAGGAGCATAACCGTAATGTGTGTTCGTTCACCGGCTGTGGACGAAACAAGGCGCGTTGTCCCACACTAAGATTTTTTTCATTTCCGGTGAATAGGCCAGAAATATGTGATTTATGGGTACAAAACTGCGCCAATGAGAGTTTAGAGACTGTGTCAAAAAAACACTGAACAATAAAATTGTTTGCGAGAAACATTTCGAGAACAATTGCTTGAAAATTATTAAAATTATGAAATTACAAAACAAATAGGAAAACATATCTTCAAATAACCTTCCACCTTCAACCTCCTTCCAGTTACAGAGTATAAGACAAGTCAGATTAACAATTATACTATCTTATATACTAGTTACCATAATTACTATATCAATTAGTTGAGGTTAGGCCTCATTGTGATAAGAAAGGTTTTTGTTTGAATAAGCTACTATTGTGACTCACCAAGTGAGTCACTAGTCACTAGTTTGGAATATTAAGTTGTGACATTTCATATTCTTTTAAACCATGCTCTGTGAAAATAACTATATCAGGAGCCTCTTGTTCCAAAAATACTTCGATTCTATCTATTTTATTATGAATGAATTGAATATTCTGATCCAACATGGTGAATACAGTACTTCCTTATCATCCCTTACCATACTACTTTATCATTGCTTTTACATATTGAAATAGATCTACTTAATCTCAGAATCTTGGGAGCCTATCAGATTACAAGAGTTCCTTCCTGACTTTTTGATCGATTAACGTCTTTTAATACAATTGAAGATTTATGAATTTGTAATAGCATCTGTGTATCAGAGCAACCATGGCTAGATTAATTCTGGATTTTTGAATTTCAAGTAGTATGATTATTATTGATTATTATTGATTATTTTTTATGCTGGACTTGAGATACTTTCTTGGGAATTTGATCTAAATCAGTATCTTCGAAACGGCCGTTTTTTTGTAACCACCTTCTCCTAGGATAAGCTGGAAATGAATTACCCTTTCGCCCTTTACCAAAATGAGTTGTTTGCTGGCGTGTTCTCAGCCTGGCGGCTCACTATACTTATTTGGAATATTAGAAATGATTTGTTTCTCTCAAACAAATATGTTATTCCTCGTAATGATGACCTTACTGTTGTGAATTATCAAAATTCATATTATTCATATGAATTTTATTTATATTTGTGAATTTATATCATTTTATAGTTTTAGAAATTAAGCCATGAAGAACTAAAACGTTTTTTTTTTTAAGTAACATGTATCCTTGTGTGTGTTCGTTCACCAGCTGTGAACGAAGCAAGGATCATTGTTTTTTAATAATTTAAGGGGTAGTAGACGTGAATTTGTGGGATGCTATTTTCAGGAAGCTACAGTGGATACCGTCAAGCTCTGCTTGAAACTGCTCTCAAAAGCCTACATTAACAAACATGTTTATAATTCAACTATTTCCATACAATTCCCAAGAAAATTCAGAGAAATTTTAAAATCGAGGCTTCAACAGTTTTTTATGCTTTATTGTATAATGTATAAAAATGTATAATTAATTCTAAAATGTATAATTAATAATAATAATTAATAATTATATAAGTTGCTAATAAAGCATTTACTGGGTTAGAAAATTTCTATATTTATCAATTACAGTACGGTAATCATTTTTTTTTTCAACTTTTGTATAGTTTTTAATTTTAGCTTTTAGTGGAGTTTTTTCAGCCGGTAAAAGTCTGAGACTATTCATTAACACGGGTTTCTGAGTGTCCATGAAGATTTCGTCTCTGTTCGTTGAAATTAAACGGAAAACGATTGTAAATCATTGACGAAATATATATAAAGTTCAACAAATAATGATGTTCGATTGTAAAGGATTAGTTCAAAACAATCTGCAGAAGTTGAATAATGAAAAAGGTTAATGAGAATTGAGAAGGATTGAGATGAGCATTCGTCCCATCTTTCTTGCATTTGACTCGCTGGCTTGTAGGCTAGATGAGTAGAATCAGAATGAAGGGTTGATGTTTCGCCTACGTAGGAAAGAAAGTTTGTCCTCATTCTTTCTCTCTCATACACAGCTCCGCTCTCTTTCGCATAGTGCTGTGGAGTGGGGTCAAGCCAGTTGGTCACCTTCTCTCTCATAACCAGTTCCTCTTTCACTCGCTCCAAGTCGTTCCACCAGATTGCGCTAACTACACCGTGCCGTTACGACCAGATATCAAAAGATGCCAATAGATCGCACCAGCATTTTTTCGTCCAATATTTTAACATTGAGGTGGGACATCTACTTACATCCCTGATCAATGGTATTACTAAACAATACACAAAAGACAATAAAACAAGCGTGAAAGCTATCTTGGATGCAGTGATTAATTAGCACAAAGGTCTAATTGGTAGAGTATCAATTAGATACCTATAATTGGTAACTATCAATGGATGAGAAATGAGGACATTATGCAGTGTTGACACCATTATTCAGTGATAAAATAATACTATATATATGCTGCTTGAGACATGAAATATAATACAATATGAAATCAATCCCAAACTACCATGTTTGTTTGCTGTTGCTTTGTAAATATTATTTTTGATAAATACATTCTTTGAATTATCATTTACTATATTGTATATTACAAGTAGGCCTATTGAATAGTTGAGATTGAATTTAGCAAAGAATAATATTTTCAGAAAAGGTGATAAAATTCATTCTTGAGTGCTTAGTCTAAGATTTCAGGTCTGCAAGAGATCAGAACTATTGTGTAGTGAAAATCTTAATAAGCTTTAGCTTAGTGGAATGGAATCAATGGGATACTGTTATGGACACAGAAAGAAAGAAGGAACAGTGATTTTCAGAGATATCTGCCTGTGTCAATATTGATTTCCAGAAAGCGATAAATTACTCTTCTCCTGTTCTCCCTTCGCCTTGCATTCCATCTAGGGACCTATGGAATGTTTACTTGGAACTTCATGGAAAATGGGAGAATCCTTATCTGTTTACTTTAGAAATTGATAGAAAAATGGAGAGCCATCTAGTTCTTTGTAGAATCTCGATTATGAAATATGTATGAATAGCAGAAACTCTTGTAAAAGTCAGTCAGTTGTGATTTGATCGTTAATGCGATGAGTGGCAGAAGTGACAGCTCCCGTTTCCGCTCATACAAACCGTATCACCAGTGAGCGCTAATACAAACTGTATTATTTTCGTCTATGGTTGTTTTGATGTCGATTTCAAAGGAATTCAACCATAATGGCATCAGATATCATTCAAATTATTTCATATATTTCAGTAATATACTGTTTACACAGAATAAACCGTTCCAAGTCGTGATGATTCATCACTGATTACTATTTCCGCTATTCAACCTTCTCATTGGTAGTGTAAGGAAAGAAGTTAAGGTAGTGTAAGGTAGTGTAAGGAAAGAAGTTCTTCGTCTTCAACGTATCAATGCATTGTTCTGTGATAATCAAGTATATATTATTATACATCAATTCAAAGATCTGAAAAAGTACTTGAATTTATTTTAAGAACATTTTTCCGTTAAACGCTATTATAAAAGTCTATTGAAGAAAATAAAAATATATTTAAATCCCTAGATATCGTACTATTTCAATTTGTGTACAGATAACTTTTAAATTATGGCAGTTACGATGAAAAGGGATACGACATTGATTGTAGAGAATGATATAAGGAAGCCATCGAAATCATTTTCGTTCAAATATTTTGATTAGAACTTGAGATATGGGCGATTTACGAAACGCTTTTAACATAGAGTCAGAGGACCGGACGGGCGAGGTAGGTCCCCAGTGAGGTTGGGGGGTTGGTGCACTCTACGCTCCCGCAAGGCAGCTCTATTTTACTTCTATTCTCTCTGGTTACTACTGACATTATGGACATATTTATTGTTGACTTGCTGAATATATCTGGCCGATAAGATATTATCATACGCATGACTCATCTGCAGAGAAAGTAAACAAAGTCTCAACTCTATCTGATAGCCACTTTCTTGTACATTGTAAATTATCAAAAATCACATAATACAATAAATCTACTTCGGATATTCATACAGGAGACAATAGCGCTCTGTGCTATTTAGCACTCAGGCCTATTTAATAATTCAAGTAGAACAGAAAATAATGACAAAAATGAATTTCTAGTAGACTGATTATTTTTTACGGTTGAAAATTTAACACTTCGAATTGGGGCTTACAAAGAAACTTCTAAATGACTAAAGCATGTGAAAGAACCTTTTTGGAAGAATATTTATCGGAAAAATATTATATGAAAAATTTCAAATTTAAAAATATTATATGCAAAATTTCAATGTTTACATAGTTGAGAAGATTTTGCAACCAAATACCATATAGTTCCCGATTTCATAAAAGATATATGAATAACAATTAGATGAACTAAATAGCTAAATGCGAGCGGTTTAATGAGCGAGCATAGGGTCATTATCAAACAAAACTTGAAAAAGTATGAGAGATTGAGAGTATTTTTTTTGAAGGATGAAGCCCACATAGGTCTGACACCTGTGCGTGGATAATGAGTTGGATGATGGTGATTGATAAGTATGAGGAGTGATAAGGGAATAATTTGAAAATTTTAGTACAAATTCGACTGAAATCGTAAATGAATAATAAGACGAAATTGTCACAACCACATTTATTAAAACTTTGATAATGGTGTAACAACCGAAACTAGTTTCTCAAAGTTTTAATAAATGTGGTTGTGACAATTTCGTCTTATTATTCATTATGGATATCACCTTCACCACTACAAAGAAAATGAAATCGTAAACTCGATGAAGTTATTGTTATAGAAAAAGCATGAGCAAACCCCGCTGTACTTTATAGCTAATTGCTAAGTAAACAGACATTAGTCTTCATTAAAACCTCTTTGAACTATCTTGGATACCTAATTGAAGGAGGTACAATCATACCAGATCCGGATCGATTAACTGCTCTCTTGAAGTATCCAATTCCATCCAATGGAAAAACCCTAAAAAGAGCTCTCGGAATGCTAGCACATTACTCTAAGTGGATTAAAAATTTTTCACAAAAAATTCATCCACTCGTTCATACATCCTCGTTCCCTCTAAGTCCAGATGCTGAAATCGCGTTTCAATCCTTAAAAAAAGAGATTGCTTCTTCGGTTCTATTACATGTGGATGAAGACAGTCCATCTACTGTTGAGACAGATGCATCAAATAACGCTATCGGAGGTACTCTGTCACAAATATGGACAGCCTGTTGCATTTTTTTCACGAATCCTCAATCATAGTGAACTCAAATATTCTTCTATTGAAAAAGAAGCCCAAGCAATCATTGAATCAATACGAAAATGGCGACACTACCTGACAGGCCGCCATTTTACTCTTATAACTGATCAAAAATCTATTTCTTTCATGTTCAGTTCCAAAGCATCAAGTAAAATAAAAAATGAAAAGATTTTGCGTTGGCGACTTGAACTATCCTGTTTTAAATTTGATATTATTTACCGACCTGGAAAGGACAACATTCCTGCTGCATGATGCTTTATCGCGAATTTGTTCAGCTGTTGGCTGTAACAATCCAGATATTAGAAAACAGGAAACTTACCACAACCAACTTTGTCACCCAGGAGTCTCTAGACTATACCATTGGGTTAAAACAAAAAACCTACCTTTCTCAGTAGATGATGTCCGTACTGTCTGTTCAAAGTGTAGAATCTGCTCTGAATTAAAGCCACGTTTTTATCGTTCTTCAGGACACGTAATTAAAGCTACAAGACCCATGGAAAGATTGAGTATAGATTTTAAAGGCCCTTTATCCTCATCGACACGAAATAAATACATTTTAATTATCATTAACGAATATTCTCGATTTCCTTGGGCTTATCCATGTCCTGATATGACAGCTAAAACTGTAATCAAGTGCTTGGAACATCTATTCATCATCTTTGGATTCCCTTCTTACATCCATTCCGACCGGGGTACATCTTTTTTATCAGCGGAACTACAGGATTTCCTTGTCTCCAAAGGAATTGCTACGAGCAGGACTACCCCCTACAATCCGGCAGGGAATGGCCAGGCGGAACGATACGTAGGAACCATATGGAAGTCGGTAACTCTAGCGCTGCGATCACTTAATCTACGACCAGACCAGTGGGAAACAATCCTCCCCAATGCACTCCATTCCATACGCTCACTCTTGTGCACTTCAACGAATGCGACGCCACATGAACGTATGTTTATACATCCTCGCAGATCAGACAACGGGATATCATTGCCTACTTGGCTCACAAATCCGGGTCCAGTGTGGCTGAAAAGAACAGCAAGGAGAAGGAAGAGTGATCCATTAGTCGAAGAGGTTGAATTACTCCAAGCGAACCTGAGCTATGCTTTCATACGACACAAAGATGGACGGGAGTCGACAGTGAGTCTGCAGCATCTTGCACCACTACCTCATTTAAATACTTTGTTCAGCGGGGAAGAATGTGGTGATATTCAACATCTGCATACTAACGAGCCCATAGCAACGCAATAAATAAATAAACACTCAGTTCAATATTGTTCATCACTGCGTACGCTACTGCATTTCTGTTTAGCTAATAAAAGCCTTGATTTCTAAAAGGTGTAATCATTCTTTTACTACAATAATCAAACAAGTCTGAAAGGTCGTTGTTCTAAGCAAACATCATGAATCACTGTGTATGATATGCTTTGTCATGTAGCTTCTTCGTAGATACTATAACTGAAAGCTTATTTCAAACCTGGATAAGGTAAGCAGATAGAGGGAATTAAAAGAAGATTAAATAAACCGATGGATTATCCAAGGTACAGAAGAATTTACATAAAATCATAGTTATTATTATCAGTTGTGCTGAAAGGCATATGCAGTTATGTACCATTTAACTGTTTTGATTTCTATAAACGTCATATGCTTCCCAATTCACAAAAAATGTACATCGGCAGTTCTTGAAAAAGAGTTTTGTTTCTTCTTCTTGTTCAGCAGATCTCATAATAATTATATCATGCCTCAATATGTTCTCTCTGTTTTTTAATTGGGCGATTTAAAATAATTCAAGAAAATATATCAACACAATCAACAATGAAAATGTCAATTCCTGGATTTCTTGTTCCATGACGAACTGCGTTGTTAATATTAACTTTTCAAGTGAATTAAACGACTTGCAGTCAAATTTTATTTAAAATAAGTAGTATTTCACTTACTTTGTAGGCCGAACGTTTTCGGGTTGTTGAAACCCATCTTCAAGATATAGTATATAGATATAGATATAGTATCTTCAAGATGGGTTTCAACAACCCGAAAACGTTCGGCCTACAAAGTAAGTGAAATACTACTTATTTAAAAAAAAATTTGACTGCAAGTCGTTTAATTCACTTGAAAAGAAAATGTCAATGTTTGCGCTGTAAAAATAAAGCGGATAATTGGACTAAGCATCAGTCTTCGTAATATTCTTCAAATTCTTTTTTATATTTAAAATGATCCAACTGTCCCATGTTTTGATTTTTCACTAGCCAAAACTAACCTAGAGCCCATTGTGAAAATGCATTTTACGTCATAACTATTCTTAATTCGACCCCCCAATTCCAAAATCAATAGCGATCTCACTTGGACTATGAGGAAGCTACCAAATTTCAAGTCTAGAATCTTTTCTTCATGAGCTAGAGCACAGATTGGCCAGATGGACGGTACGATTTCAATAAAGCCCTATCGGGTCTTTAATAATTAGAAATAATAATTAGTTTCATGGAACATGGGTACTACATTAGCAAATTTAGATTTGGTCCAGTCATTTTATACATGAAAAAGGGGGGCTGCTTGTTAAACTTATTGTAGATCTGATTTTTTGGTATGTTTTATGGACACTTATGAGTAGTCTGGAATTGATCTGCATCGTAAAAAACCCGTTCTATCCTGGAATTTTCGAAAATCTCGGAATTTTGGCAATTTTTTAAGTATAAGACAAGTCAGATTAATACAATTATACACTAGTTACCATAATTACTATATCAATTAGTTGAGGCGAGGCTTAATTTTGATGTGAAAGGAACTCTTGTACACTATAAAAAGCTTTATCAACTAAATATTTTTTCAATTGTTTTTTAAATATTTCTATATTTTCAAGACTCTTTAAAAACTGCGGTAGCTTGTTGTAGAATTTCCTACCAATATAACTAGGTTTAATTATAATAATATAGTAATTCAAACTTGGCAAAATTCCCTATAAGTTCAAATTGATAGAAGATGACTGATATGCAGTACTGTATTTCAAAAAGAACATTTTTTCTCTAAAAATGTGATATTTCTATTTTTTATTTGTTCTCGTACACTTGTTCAATGAATGATAAAACACACATTGGCAACTCATATATGGCTTTTTAGAATACAGTGTCAGGTGAAATTTTAAACAAATTTGACCTACTTATCTGCAGTAGTTTTCGAGTTTTAGACCTGTTTAAAAATGTTGATAGATTCGAAAACTCACTGGTTTCAACTTAGAGGGAGTGTTGTCAATTTTGAACTAGTATACGACATGCTAACCTGTCAGATGCATAGTTTTGGAAATATTCAGCAAAAATAAAAACAGTGCGAAAATTTCGAGGTTTTTCAAAAATTGTGGGGTAGCACTAGGTTTTCGACAGTGCAAAATCAGTCACAGACTACTCATGTGTCCAAACATATAAAAAAATCAGAACTTTAATAAGTTTTACAAGCACGAATGTATAAACTGACTGGACTAGTTGTTGTGTGAATGAGCCTGAATACAACCCTTAAATACTTGAAAGCAGTCAGTTCTTAAAGAAGAAACCCCCATTTTTTAAAATTACTTTTTGCAAAATAGCATTTATTTTCCCACAACAAAGTAACCACCAGCTATAATAATTAATATTTTCTGATACTACCCTCATGAATGTAAAAATATCAGTAGGCTATTAGAAATTGGTTTTATCTGATTCTGATTAGAACAAATGAAATTTCAAAATCATTAAATGCTTTTTAGTACCACTATAAATAATATCCAAGTTCCAAATGTAATGACTAAGAAGACGGGCTACTGGAATCTAAAAATCTATAAGATTCAACAATAACCATTCTCAATCTACTTCCAAAATAAATAACATAATAATTATAATAATATAATATGTTCACTTAGAATGTTGGAAATAAGAAGAAAGAATTGAAGCTAAAATTCAAGTCTTGACTGTGTTTAATACTTATTGAAAATATCGTTCATAGTAATGATTTGAATATTCGTATTACAGAATTCGGACATATAGTATTCAGAATTTTGTTTTCTACATTCTGAAATAATTTCGAAAATTTTCGAGCTCAGAGCTGTATGAGATTTTGTACTATTAGTGTTATATAATCACAAATTAAGCTCAGAAGAGCTGTATTATTTTAATACTACAGTATTAAAATAATATTACGGCTTACAGATTTAGTTCAATACTATTTCAAATATTACAATACAAAGGGTTTTAATGTACTAGGGTCCTAGGGTATGACAGAGTCATAGGATATAGGCTACGGATGGCTGTAACAGGAAGTAGCATCACTTCCGCTTGTTATAACTCAATGAAAAGTACTAGAGTTCTAAAAGTTCTAACTGCATTACGTTTGAAAAACGATAGGTGACGAAAAACTTGTGTAATTCTTATTCTAAGGCCGGCCGCACACCAAATCGGGCACGGCGCGGCGCGGCGCGACGTTTTGCCTTAAGGCGCCTTGTGCGACATGGTTTGTATTGGTTTGAATGGAGGTGCCGCACACTGCATCGAGCACGGCAAGGCACGGCGAAGCAGCGCCGCAAGGCGCTTTGTCCTGCCGTGTCAATTTTCGTCTTTCGGGCAAAACGCATCAGGCAAATCGGTCTGCGCATGCGCGGGGATCGCCACCACGTGTAGCGGTGGTTGAGTCATAGCAAATAATGTAATTGTCTTTGGTCCTAGTGATAGTCGTTCTAGTATTGTCTAGTTGTTGGGTGACAAGTGAAATGGCAAGCCAGGATGATTAAACTGCAACTCTCATTTACACTTTGAATAATTTACACCAAATTTTTTCACCTTGAATCAGATCGGCAATAGAGCCATAGAACACAAAAAATTACGATAAAAATCATGTTTGCTTAGTCCAATATAGAAAATCTTGTCCTACGCGACACTACACTACACTACACTACCTACACTACATACGAGCAGAAATAAAAATCGTAAAAGCTACCTTTAGCCACAGATTACAGAAACAACAAAAACAATAATAGATGTCTGTGCTTTAGCCTACGGTGTTTCAAAATGAAGTTCACATTTATTTACCTTTCAATTAGCCTACATAATCAGCGAAGAGGGTTTCTAGTAGTTAATTATTTCAATTTATTTTATTTTAAATGTTTTTGTATAATCTAGTTCATATTTGAATACTAGGTCGTCACTTCTCAAATTTCGTACTCACCTTCTGCTTCATACTGCTCAACTTACTTCAAAATCAGTTCTTAGAGAAATATTCTTCTGACCGAAATATTTGTTCAAGCATTCTCCATGTTCAATACTTTAATCAAGGTATTCAATTAGATGTGAATTTACCAATCATTAAAACTATCGCGGTTTTAGTTTAAAACAATGAAGCCCACATAGGGCTGAGACCTGTGCGTGGGTAATGAGTTGATGATGATGATGATGATGATAATAAGCGTAGGCTATTACTTTTAATGTTGGGGAGACCATTACGGGTAGTTCCACCTCTTCGTTTGAGAAATGTTATGAGAAACATGTTGGACCTAACTTACTATTTTAGGCGGGTTCCGAACCACCGGGTGAGTGATAATAGAGCTTATAACAGAAAGTCATCGAAGCACGGTCCATCAAAGCGCAGTCTTGAGCTCTCATGACTCAACATCTCGATCGCAAAAACACCACGTGACTAATCACCACTCTAGCTGGATGATGATGATGACTGATGAGCTGGACCAACAGTTTTAGGTGGGATTCGAACCACCTGGAAGAGTATTTACAGCATAGAACAGTCTTTTTTACTGTTCCAAATCGGTCACCAAATCGGCCACCCTCACAGAAAGGGGTAATTAACTTATCACATCTGACTAGCACGGCTCGTGGCTATTCACTTCGCCAAGGAAACTCCCCCCCCCCCCCAAAGTTTGCAAGGAACGCAGTAAAGATTACCTGTTGATTTGGTATAAATTAGATGAGTCCTTTTAAAAATAAAGTCGCCTTGCCATGCCGTGCCGTGCCGTGCCGATGGTGCTCTTATTTCATCGTGCACGGCGCGGCGAGGCGTGGCAAGGCAAAACGTCATGCCGCGCCGTGCCTGATCTGGTGTGCGGCCGGCCTAATATCAATAACTAAGGCCGGCCGCACACCAGATCAGGCACAGCGCAGCATGACGTTTTGCCTTGCCTCGCCTCGCCGCGCCGTGCACGATGAAATAAGAGCACCATCGGCACGGCACGGCACGGCATGGCAAGGCGACTTTATTTTTAAAAGGACTCATCTAATTTATACCAAATCAACAGGTAATCTTTACTGCGCTCCTTGCAAACTTGGGGGGGGGGGGGGGGGGAGTTTCCTTGGTGAAGTGAATAGCCACGAGCCGTGCTAGTCAGATGTGATAAGTTAATTACCCCTTTCTGTGAGGGTGGCCGATTTGGTGACCGATTTGGAACAGTAAAAAAGACTGTTCTATGCTGTAAATACTCTTCCAGGTGGTTCGAATCCCACCTAAAACTGTTGGTCCAGCTCATCAGTCATCATCATCATCCAGCTAGAGTGGTGATTAGTCACGTGGTGTTTTTGCGATCGAGATGTTGAGTCATGAGAGCTCAAGACTGCGCTTTGATGGACCGTGCTTCGATGACTTTCTGTTATAAGCTCTATTATCACTCACCCGGTGGTTCGGAACCCGCCTAAAATAGTAAGTTAGGTCCAACATGTTTCTCATAACATTTCTCAAACGAAGAGGTGGAACTACCCGTAATGGTCTCCCCAACATTAAAAGTAATAGCCTATGCTTATTACCATCATCATCATCATCATCAACTCATTACCCACGCACAGGTCTCAGCCCTATGTGGGCTTCATTGTTTTAAAATAACCGCGATAGTTTTAATGATTGGAAAATTCTCATCTAATTGAATACCTTGATTAAAGTATTGAACATGGAGAATGCTTGAAAAAATATTTAGGTCAGAAGAATATTTCTCTAAGAACTGATTTTGAAGTAAGTTGAGCAGTATGAAGCAGAAGGTGAGTACGGAATTTGAGAAGTGACGACCTAGTATTCAAATATGAACTAGATTATACAAAAACATTTAAAATAAAATAAATTGAAATAATTATCTACTAGAAACCCTCTTCGCTGATTATGTAGGCTAATTGAAAGGTAAATAAATGTGAACTTCATTTTGAAACACCGTAGGCTAAAGCACAGACATATATTATTGTTTTTGTTGTTTCTGTAATCTGTGGCTAAAGGTAGCTTTTACGATTTTTATTTCTGCTCTTATGTAGTGTAGGTAGTGTAGTGTAGTGTCGCGTAGGACAAGATTTTCTATATTGGACTAAGCAAACATGATTTTTATCGTATTTTTTTGTGTTCTATGGCTCTATTGCCGATCTGATTCAAGGTGAAATTTGGTGTAAATTATTCAAGGTGTAAATGAGAGTTGCAGTTTAATCATCCTGGCTTGCCATTTCACTTGTCACACAACAACTAGACAATACTAGAATGACTATCACTAGGACCAAAGACAATTACATTATATGCTATGACTCAATCACCGCTACACATGGTGGCGATCCCCGCGCATGCGCAGACCGATTTGCCTGATGCGTTTTGCCCGAAAGACGAAAATTGACACGGCAGGACAAAGCGCCTTGCGGCGCTGCTTCGCCGTGCCTTGCCGTGCTTGATGCAGTGTGCGGCACCTCCATTCAAACCAATACAAACCATGTCGCACAAGGCGCCTTAAGGCAAAACGTCGCGCCGCGCCGCGCCGTGCCCGATTTGGTGTGCGGCCGGCCTAACTATTCTGTTTTTTTCTTAATTAACATTTATTTATTATTCAATGCCATTAAATGATTATTAGCCTATAGTTAATTTATTTTTTTTTTTTTTTTTTATTTATTTTATTTGCCAAAAAAAAAAAAAACGATACAAGAAAATATTTAAATGTACATTATATCTTATACTTGGCACAGCTAGCAAAGTGAACACTTGTGCGCCAGCTGCGAGTTCATCATAGACATACAAATACAAAAAACAAAATACAAAAAATACAACAAATGTATAGCTTTCGGTTAACCAATGACACGAAACATTTCATGTCACAAAAACAGATTTCATCTTCTCATAGACAATAACAGAATATAATAATAATTTGACCAATAAATACTAATAAAACAATTAATACCAATACACTAATACAATACCCAGAAAATAGCAATATATCAATAAATAATTAGACAGTATAGACAATATTTATATAATAATTAATTTTTTTTGTGCTCTAGGTAAAGTGAAATAAATATTATGTTTATATTATGTTAAATTAATAATATTGTTATGGAGTTTGGAGTAATACATTAATGGTATAAAGATCCTGCTAGGCACATTAAAATAGAAGCCTTTTATCATAAAAATAATGATACTGCTCTTCTGAGATTAAAAAGAGACGAAAGAAAAAATGTAAACCATGTTTACTTGTTCGATTCCTTGCTTTGTTTTCATACAGATTTCCTGAATGAAAAATGTACACCTACAGTATAAATTTTTGCACAAATTTCAATTTGGGATAATACGTTTGTCTTAGAAACTGAAAATGTCTCGCATTGATGAGTTTATCGTTTATCTATTGTTATTTTTCCAAACAATGCAGTCACTTTCTTCAACTCCTAAAAAATATCAAGGTTAGAGGCTAAAGTATTGATAGATGATTCAAAATTAAGTCAGAAGAGCAGATTACGTGACCTTGAAAATATTTCATTGGTTACGCCTGTTATTCGATTATAATAGACTGCTACAACAGGCATTCTGTATTAGGTTCAAACAGACTGTTCCCCGAATTAATTTAAACTTCAAATCTCAATTCAAAGATCCTTTTGTATTCAACCCACTATTTTGAAGGAAAAAGTATATAATATGAATTTCACCAGCCAATGATAATATTAATGTGATTGTCATTTCTTATGTACAGGTAGATCGGAAATAATAATAATATAGTGTTACCTGGCTGGCTCAGGTCTGGTGTCAGTTTTTTTTTTTTTTGAGGATGAAACCCACATAGGCGATTGATGAGTTTAGACCTACAGTTTTAGGTGGGTTCCGAACCACCGGGAAGTGATTTTACAGCAGAGAACAGTGTTTTTTTGCAATCTAATCGGTCACCCTTACAAAGAGAGCCCAGGAGAACGCAGCTTATCTCTATCTGATTGACCAGCTACGGCTCACGGCTATCACTTCCCTGAAGTTAGGTAGCACCTGAATAAGTTCAGGGCCTCTGACGTCATTTAACGACTGTTTATAGGCAGCCGGGACCAACGAACCCATAATACCAATTGGTCTTGTGTGTTCGCTGGTCGGGACCGACAGCGTCCTCCGAAACAAGGGAGTGGACCGAGGTAAAATCTTTCGGTCAGAACTGGCGTCGAACCAGCACTAACGCTATCATCCTCTATCCTCTATATCTACCTATATCTTCATTTATTTAATCAAAAATCCTTCATCATTTGAAGCTTCAGTGATGCAACAATATTTTTAGTTTGCATCAAAAATTATAATTTTTCATTGAAAAATGTCGAATTTACATAGAGATTGAAATGTAATTTTCACTTCAGTTCTTATTTGAAGTTGACCTGCCTTTGCTGACTGGGAGAACGCCAAATGAAAGAAGCGAATAAAAAATAAGAATAACTTCAGTCTACTACTAGCTATTTTTTTTTTTAAGTTTATTGCAACTCTGTACTCAACTAAATAAGTTTATTTTACATACCATTACTTTCGGTACAGTAATTTGTAATAATTATAAAAATTAAAAAGAAAAATGTATTAAATATTTATGTATTATTATGTCAAAAGTTTATCAATGTGAATTTTATAGGATTTTATGAACATTATTTTTAAATTTTACTAAACAATACTTGAAAGAAAAAAAAACAGAAAAATTCTTGTCAACCTTACTTATTCAAAAAAAGTTAAAGACAAAGCGACGAACTTGGCTCTTTCATCTTTTTTTGAAAATTGAACTCTGCAACCAAAATTTTTACTCAGTTTCTTTGAGAATCTAGCTGTGATTTTATTATTCTACAATATGAACAAACACTGAAAATTGCAGGGTAGTTTGTTGCAATATTATGCTTCTTTTTTGTGACAAACAAATTACTGTACTATTGTATTTCAACATCTACTACTCGCTTCTATTTAATTTGTTTTCAATTATTTTGGTCATATTGGTTTCATTATATTTTCAATCATATTAATTTTATCGACCGGCTAAATAAAATACAAAATTATCATTGAATTTTTTCAACAATCGTGAAACTATGTCAGGAAATAAGATAGTAAACAAAAAAAAAAACTACAAAAACAAAATTAGTCAGATTCTATTTGATTACGCTGTTTTCGTTTTAAATTAGTTCTTAATCGTTAATTAAAGCATTAAAAAATACAGACCGATTTTGTCTTCGAATATAGATAGATAAAATATAATGGGAAGGCCAAAGGCACAGAAAACGAATTTGCATAGGCGCGTAATGCATTGCCTGTTTTCATTCATAGTAGGCTATTTGAACAATGAGTTGCGATTCATTTTAAATACAAATACTTATTCATAAAACGAACAGTTGTTTCAATAATCAACTTTTATTTCACCACAACGCTAACCATTTTAAATACAGTGGAATCACATAAGTACCACAGAATACTTATTGGATGATTTACAGGATGCTAAGTTTGAGATGAAACATTATGATTGAAGTAGCCTATACAAAACCTCATGTATCCCGAAGTTCGTCTGGAGTAGCATTGAATTAGGTAGTCTAAATTTCCCAGATAATTTCATGTGTCATTGGCTAAACAATCATTAATGGGCCGAGGCTTACATGTTCGTTTTGTTTTTTCAAAGGATGAAACCCAAAGCCCACATAGGTTTGCGACCTGTGCGTGAGTTATGAGTTGGATGTTGATGATGGATGAGTTGAACAATACGAAAACTTACGTACAGTGGTTTATATCTAGGTTTAGGTAAGTTTCGAATCACCAACTATGATTGATTATATATTATATACATTATGATAATATTAATAATACGGTACAATTATAAATCGAATACATTCGAATGATTCAGCAGGAATAAGATGAATTAGATTTTATTTGTCAAAGATCTGCAAATAGGTTACTGATTTGTAATACAGAATAGCAGAACAATTTAGCAGGGATTTGATGTAATAAAAAATCTACTTTTATTCTATTGTGAAAGAACTGAAATGACTATTATTTTTCAATGCCGCAAATAATATTTATTTCATGATTGTAATATTTTCTAACTAGTGAATAAGTCTGAAAACACCAGTAAATGTGGTTAATTTTTTTTTTTGAAAAATCAAGTTTCCTTATTCCTATTACAAAAAAAATTCTGTATGAGCCCAACTCCATAACTACCAACTCTTGCGGGATTTAAGTGCAGCTGTACGGATCAAGCTATTAAGCATGTATCCTGTTATCTTTTATTGTAACGTGTAATCTATGAATTTTGCACTATCAATTCATGTCAAATCATTTCTATTTCCAGTCATGAAAGGCCTATCCATTTACCTTAATTGAGCTTGACGTTAATCCCTATACTATAGTACATGTTTAATTGTTGTTAAAAAATTCTAACTCGACTGCATGATACTTTTTCATTTTTCAATTTCCAACAACCTTATAAATTATCGGACTCCCAATTTCCAACTCCTAAATTATTCGGAGTATTAGCAATCCTAAGGATCTCTTATCCCAAATTATTCCCAGCAATAACAATACGGTACTGAAATACCTGGACTGAGATTACAAGAGGTATGAGTTATCATTCAATCATCATTACTAATAGAAGCGTGAGTAATACATGATTTTATAGTTATAACATAATTCAACACATGGAAGTTTATAATTGCTCAATATTTAAATTGGCAATTAAAATTATAAATAAAATTCTCAACATGAAAATCATTTACAATGAAATGGTAGTTTATTCCAGTAATTCATAAAAGTGGTTAGAATGATAAAGTTCATAAGAGTAAAATTAAACAAATAAGATATATTTTAAACGTCAATACCACGTTTTTTAAAGTGGATTTGACAAACCATCATCTTTATTTAATCGTTGATTAATAGGATTCCACACCAATAAAAAATTACTACTGTAATATACATAAGAGAAGTTAGAACAAAGAGTGATAAAATTTCATGATGCTGATCCTAAATATATGATTGCATGTTATAGACTATAACATATAGATTCATGTTATAGATTCGGAGCGGATTTGTTTCACAATTCGAAGAAATATAAACTGCACATTGATTTTCATCTGTAAATTTTGTAAAGAACTACTGTAGATTTATTATAAAAAATGTCAACTACTGTCTCTAGCAACCAAATAATCTTTTTTATTTTTCATGAATTTTCTACACAATAGAAGCTGTAGCTAGCATGAAAGAGATAATTTAAAAAGATAGGATAAATTAAAAAAAAAATAATAATAACAAAATACAAAAATAATACAAACCCATTATTTGTAACCAAGAGCACTTACGTGAATATCCTAACTTTTCATTGTTTTCAACAGCTTCTTCTCAATCAAAACAGGATAACTGGAAAATTTCACAGCTTAACAAATATTTTCGGCATTTTTGTTGCCTACAAGTATTCCCGGCAGCTTTGAACTTCACAATCCCAGCACTGTAACACAATATCAGTTTCACACAGTCATCGCAACACATTAGGCTAATCATTTACGAATAAATTATTGACTATTACATAATAGAGGAAATAGGTAAGTAGCGAAGAATATAAATCGCGAAAAATTTACTGCAATACGCTTTTGGAACACCAAAAACGTTTCCGATTACAAAGTAGATGAGCGTAGAACGAAGAAGTGTGTAGTGTAGTTTTCAGCTCCTCACGCTCACTCACACACTACACGGTCCGGTACAAAGGCCATGATTGGTCAATGCCAACAGCAGACTGTGTTCAAGCTAATTACACACTGAAAGTCAGCTGTTGAATTCTTAATGCACGGAATAGAGCCTCCACAGCCACAGCCAGCTTCAAATAAATAATGATGTGTATACTCCTATCGAGTTGAACTGATACTAAACTAGGAATCCTGAGCTACAGCAGACCTCCGCACGCGTCAAGCATAGGTGACAGTCGTTGCTAATCTTTCTCCCTACTACCTATTAAAAAACTACTTTTCGACATCAAGACAATATAGTTACGATTATATAAGTTATATTATATAGTTAGTATTACAAGGCTGTGCTCCAGTGCATCAACTAGTTCTAGGCCCGAAGGAAGATACACCATCAAACCAATTTTTAATTCTGGGCAAGGTTCTCACAGTGCCAGACAGATCCAGGTTTTTTTCTGAAGGGGGGGGGGGAGGGCAAAACGTTATTCTGCCGCCCTACTCCATTAAATCTTCTTGAAAATACTCATTTCATAAGCGGTAAAATAATTCTTTTAGTAATTAAAGTGATAATAAATGAATTATTTGCAGAGTACAAAAATAATAGACTACTATTTATCGTTTTTATCAGATCAATAATAAATAATACTGTTACATACCTTAACAATAATTAAAAGTGAGATTTCCGGATTTCTTTTCAGTAAATGAGTCTATTGCTTTCTCATAATCCACTGTTGTAGCAATATCACTTTCTATTGATAATATTGAGTAATGGACGATCTTAAATAATTTTTTTCAACTTCAATTTACTGAAGCTCCTTTCATATCCAGCAGATGTTGTTGGAAGGGTGCATTATATTCTCAAAGCAACACACACATTAGTAAATACATAACAAAGGTCCCTCTCGTGAATTAAATTAAGCAAGTTGAGGGCATTCAGTTCTCCACTGTCTATTTCACTATTTGATCCAGTAGGAGCAGCCAAGTTTTTTGTAGGTGATTCCAAGAAAAACATTCTTATAACATTCTTGTAACAGTTTTTCTCAACGGATTCTTATGTATTTTTAGGCGCTAAATACGAATCTGAACTTTGGCATTTCAATAAAAGCTTGTGTCACAAGATATTTTCAAGATGGCGGCCAAAATTTCATATTTCGGCAAATTGTGGCGGAGGAAAAAATTCTAGAGCATAATTTTGGTTTGATTATTCTCTGTGATTTCCTGAATATGATTTTCATTTTCAAGAAAATTTGGGTTTTCGAGATTTTCCCAATATGGCGGACATCAAAAACCAGCTTTTTCGGAATTTGAGTAGAATAACAATAATATCCCGTGAAGCAAGCGTTTTCGAGGTGCCAGAGTTCATACTCGGAATCAGCAGCTTGAAATACATAAGAATACATCAAGAAAAATACTATTTGTCCCCCCCCCCCCCACCAAAGTACCTGTGTAGGCCTGCTAGACTGATAAAATTACACTATATTTTGGAATTGCAGTAAGTGTCCCAAAACCAATAGAAATATTTAAAGCACTTTCCTGTTATTTGGATCGCATACTACAGTTACCCCACCTTGCCGCACACAAACGCGGTCAGGGGGTCTGGGCTTACTTGACCCCCCCAACGTCGGACCGGAAGCAATTAATTAATTACTCTTCTCCTGTACTCTCCTTGCCTTGTAGGTTATCAGTGACACCTTTAGAATGTTTACTTAGAACTTCATGGAATTTTATGGAAAATTGTAGATAGTCTTATATGTTTATTTTAGAATTAGAGAGAACATTTTAGAAAATTCTCCGTCTTTCTGGATCATAATAAAACCTATTTAAAGCGAACGCTTAGGTGAACATCAGTTTCAGTCATTGTTTGAATCTCGTTGACATAACAAGTGGCAGTTCCGTTCATAGTACAAACGTATGTTGTCAAAGTGATAATCGCTGGATATTGTGACTGTATTAGTGAGAATTCTTTTACATTTTATACGAGTGGACTGTGGACTCTACTCTTAGCTATTATTGTATTACGGAATTGTGCTACGTAAGTTTGATTTTTCTTTTTAGACGTTCTTCTTGAATTATTGGACAGTTTATTGAATAGTTATTATTTTAATATTAGATCGGCCTTTTAACATTTAGTGATTGATTTTTGTACAGTAATAAAGCAAATCTTTATTAGCTGAACATTATCGATTTGTCTTTATTAGCTGAACATTATCGATTTAACTGATTAGTGCGTGTTGTGGATAATCTGAGTTAATAAAGTGCGAGTGTTAAATTTAAGTGTTGCGAGCGTTATTTTAGAGATAGAACCCGTAACAATACTTCAAATGCATGCCCAATATTGCACTATTGAACGTAAATGAAATTAAATAAGTTAATTACCCCAGCTAAACGGAAGTAAGATTTTTTAGGAACACATAAGATACTAGCACAATTGCCCTTAATCTGAACTATTAAGATCAACAATTATTAATCTGAAGAGAGGCGGCAAATGACTGTAGGCCTCCCAGCAAAAATTATTCTGGGGGTCTGTTTTGGCATCTCCAGATGTTTCTCAAATCATGCGGACCCTACCGCTTTACGGGTACTTTTTTTAAGGACGATATCCTATACTGATGACTGACAACACAGAAAAGAGTCTTTCCCTGTGACTAAAGTAAGACATTTGATATATTTTTCCGATTACAGGTAAATTAATTTTCATTAATTAAGATCGACTTTAAACTCTATATCAAATACATTGCAATACTTGTAATACTATTTTGTAACGTATACGACGTTCAACAAAGTTCTTAGCTCTTTTTAGTCTAATTTATTCAAGAAGGTCGTAATAAATATCTCTATGAGTAATCCTATCTTTGGAGCATGACTTCATTGGAGCATTGTGTTCTAAGAATGTTCATGTACTTAATAGCCTGAAAATCTATAGATATAAAGTGACAAAAGATCGCGTGATCATATTCTACCTAAAGATAAAATCAACGAAAAGTTTATGACAAAACTTGTTGTTAGTACAGCAGAGATAAGATTCGTGATCCGTTCACACGATCCTACCGACGCTCTTCCTGAAATAATATAGGCTAGAATCTTATGTTTTTGAAGATCCATCTTGTTTCCACTAATATTGTAATATAGACTTAAAAAACACTTAAAACAACTTGAACTGTGGGTCGTCTGACCCACTCTTGACAACAGAGTGAAACGGCCGTCAGTAGGGTAAACTACCGGTTCAACCGCAGTTTTTCTTTAACCTTAAATTTAAGGTTAACCTAAGTCAACTATCCAAACCTAACATATCCTAAAATAGGTAAGTTTAAGTCAAATCAACGCAATCTATCAGATCTCGAAAATTCCCATTTTCACGGGAGCTAAAAATCACGAAAAAATTTGAACTTTTTAACCCCTGAAGGGAGTTTAAATTTGAAGACGCCATCTTGTTCAGCTTTTAAAGGCATCCCAAATTCATGTATCAAATACAATTTTCCGATCACGATTAATTGGGGAAAAATAATAATAAACGTTTTAGTAAAGTTTTTCTTTAACCTTAAATTTAAGGTTAACCTAACCTAAAATAGGTATAGCAATACCATCTTTGAATTCGATTAAAAGATTTGTTATTTTTAGCCACTGATGTAATTAACCATCTTTTAAGAGTCTCCAACTAAATGAGTCATCCACTATTTTCCACCTCCTTGGACATCAATGATAAACTAGTCGACCACCATTTCAATAGAAAGATTTTCCATCTCATCAGAAACCAATAAATTAACAGCTCCACCATCAACAATTTAATGAAAAGCTGAGCTGTCTCATCAGTCCCCACCTAAATTATAGATTGCTTATCTTGTCAGTTGCCATTTCAACTAAAATATTAGCTCTCTTTTCACTCACCATTAATATAATATTGATACATATATACCCAATTACTTCATCAGCATTCAATCCATCAGTCACAAATTTGATCAATCAATTTCATCAATACATTACCACCCTTCTCATAAAACACTGAAATAATGAATAGATTATTCAACTCATCACTTGCCATTTCAATCAGTCATTAATTCAAACAGAATATCTTGTTGGTCACTAATAAATTAATATAATATACCCTCTTCCTCATCATGTAATTGATAGATTAGTCATTTTGTTAGTAATCAATTTTAATAAATTACATTTCAATCTACCCTAACATTTAGTACATATATCAACATTTACTAAATCCTCAGCCGGCGGTGTAATTAATTGATTGGCCATCAGTCTCAAATTCAATTGATAGACCTACCATCTCCTCAGTTATCAATGAAATTAATAGAATGAATGGAATGTGGAGAGCCCTCACAATATGGATGTAATGGGAGTTTGAACTTAAACAATGAGTATCCTACCATCTTGTTAGTAACCAATGAAATCGATAGATTAGTCATCTTCTGTTACCATATCATTCATTTATTCAAAACACAATCAAGTAAAGATATAACAGTCATAGCCCACTAATGCTTTCTTCACAAATTTTCCATGAAAAATCTAAATTTTATGTTATATCCAATCTGAACTGGGAAATTCCACTTTGAATTTGATTTCTTCCAAAACAAAAAAAAAATAATTAGAAGCATAGCACTAACACAACCCAATAGTACAGAGATATATTTGAGTTTAATTCAGATTTAAAAGTTAAAATCAAGAAGTTATAACATACCATATTCATTCGAATTCAATAATTGGTCATCTCATCAGTTTCATAATTTTTTTCATTATCGGAAATTAGTGTATGATGCAAGAATTTGAACTACCTTGGTGAGCAGAATTGATCCAATTTCTAAATAAATATCCCCCCCATCGCCTCAGGCACCAGTTAATCATCTCATCATTTATCAATTCAATGAATATATTTGGAAGTAAGTGGAAATGAGTTGTCTCATCAGTAACCTATTAAATGAATGGTTTAGCCCTCT
The DNA here is from genome assembly GCA_948455865.1 of Conomelus anceps. Taxonomy (NCBI): domain Eukaryota; kingdom Metazoa; phylum Arthropoda; class Insecta; order Hemiptera; family Delphacidae; genus Conomelus; species Conomelus anceps. Next base: position 74,563,474 of record OX418216.1, on the reverse strand, counting down.
TATCAATAATAAAATATTCATGTAACTTAACACTCAGTATATAACTATTTGCTATATCCCCTGTTACCAGTGTGATTAACCATCTTATCACCAATAATACACGTATACCCTCAAATCAAGTATAATCTATCATATCTTCTTGGTAACCAATATGTCATCTCATCAGTTATCAATTCAATGGATAAATTGGGAAGCAAGTAGAATTGACAGAAGTTCATATGTATTTTGGAAAGTTGAACTTCTAAATAAATATCTATCTATAAATAGATTAGCCATCTTATTAGTCATCAGTTCATTGAATGGGTTAGTCACCTCATTACTCACCATTCTTGTTATAGATTTACTCTCTCATCAGACATCGGTTCAATTAACCTTCTTGTTAGTTATCAATAATATTGCATTGAAATAAACTCTTCTTCCCATGGTTATCATTGAAATTAATAGATTTACAATCTTGTTAGTCATCAATAATAATAATATTGTTATATATCCTAACACCATCATTCCTCCACCCAAATCTGATAGATGCTCACAGACATGAAGTGGGAAGTGGATGAAAAGGTTGATTTACAAGTCTTTACATTATATAGTATTTATATTGATATATACTCTATTTCATATCTTGCTAATTACCAATTCAATTGAAAGATTACCTGTCCTGTCAGCTACAAATATTGATATATATCCAGTGGCGGCTCTGGCTGAAAATTTTGAGAGGGACACTACCCCTCAATTTTTTCATTTGTTAGCTTTTATAAAGAACCATAGTGGTCTGAGTAACGGATTCAATTCAACGGCTACACATTGTTATAGGCTACTTGAATATGTCCCAGAAATATAAACTTAATAAAACAACTTTTGAATGGAAATTAACTCACGTTATGGCGTGACGGCCGTTTCGCTCTGTTGTCTAGAGCATCGTCAGACGACCCACAGTACACTGACTTAAGGTATGAGTTTGAGCTCAAACTCATACCTTAAGTCAGTGTACTGTGGGTCGTCTGACGATGCTCTAGACAACAGAGCGAAACGGCCGTCACGCCATAACGTGAGTTAATTTCCATTCAAAAGTTGTTTTATTAAGTTTATATTACATATATTAGTGGAAACAAGATGGATCTTCAACATCATGTCCCAGAAAATTTCGATAGTATTATGCGATTCATGCAAATATTATGGCTCACTTACCATTGTTGATAGTTGATGATAACAATTCCAATTTAATAGAGTAGTACTCTCTCTTGAATACTGGCACTATGTAGTTTATAAAACTACAGCAAATAAAATTGTTCAATAGGCTACCTCAAATAATTTGAGTTCTTCCAGTTAGGAGTTTTAAGACTGCAGTTGACAAGTGGATTACATCCAAATCCCTCTATTCAATAGAGGAATATTTTGAATGTGATATGACTGGTTTTTAGGGTTAATTGTGACGACAGCATCTTGTGCAATTGTATTTTCTTCATGTATTATTTGTTTTCATGTATTGTGACTACATTGTGACTTTGCCTATTACTGTTGTAAGTTTATTGGCAATAAAGAAATCTTATCTTATCAGCCACACTTTGACATTAAATTCGTTCACTATAATAGTGAACGAATTTAATGTCTATTCAAAACACTTTTTTTTAAATCGAAGTGCTGCGGTGTCGTTAATACGTAAGTAACACTAATCCACTAACTTATAGAACGTTTGAAATAGCCTAGGTTGAAGTGCACACTGAGTAGGAACATTCTATCAATATTTTAAATTTAAAAAAATCTTGGATTAACCAACAAGCTGAACTCAACTGGCTCTGAATGTTTATGGACCCTAAAAGAGAGAACTCTATCTCATAGTTCAAATGCTTTTTGCTTGAATTATGCTTTTTAACTTTTTCTTTTAGGTGTTTCAAATCCGTTACTCCCTCAATTGTGCATGCTGCATCAATATGAGGAGAACTTAGCAAGCAAATAAAACAATAGAATGCGTTACTTCGTTCACAACCACACAACCACTTAGCAAAATCATAATATTTTACATTAAAATTTCGATTGAACACCCTATTACCATTCTTATCTTTCTGTGAAATAGTCAATAAAGGTCTTGGGGGGCCTAGCTTTTTAACTGCTGAACGTGTTTCAAAGTCACTTAACTTACATTGTTTTTCAAATTCTCAACAGCATTCATTATTGAAAAGTTCAACTACATAACAAACAAATCAATTTGAACAATAACAACTCACATGACTCACTCACAACTCACATGAAGCCTGAAGTTACCGATAACTTGATAAAATAAGCTTTAAAAATGTCGTCGTGAGACAATTGCAGGCACGTGTACACACTGCAGAAAGTAATCTATTGAAAAGTGAGGTTATGGCAGGTTGACATAAACGATCCATGCGGCAAGCGGTATGCGGCAGACTAGCTTGAGGCAGATGCTGAGATGCGCATGCGTATACAAGCTTCGGCCGCCGGCCTAGCCATGGCTAAATTTAGCGATACTAGCTCGTCACATGTTGCCATTTCATCCGTAGAGAATGCAACAAGCGAATAGGGCTTTCGACTTCGCAACACTGCCCTGGAAGGCGCTCACAGGCAGTGTCCGCAGTTCACTTGCTACGTGCTTGTACTATACAGCAAAGTGCGGCTGATCGTTCATATTTTGACGTTCTAATTCCTGATTTCTACACTCTTTTTCTATTGTAAAATGATAACAATAGCAAAAAAAGATAATAATTATTATCAATTCAATTTAATATCTGAATAATTACTGGATTTAGTATTACATTTTTCGCAAATTGACAGGGAGGACAGTGTCCGAGCGCCTCCCTGCTGGAGCCGCTCCTGTATATATCCAATCAAATCAAATTCACTTCATTCAGAAAATTGTATATAATACATAATACAAAGATACATTTGAATCATGAAACATAAAATGTGCCTCCATAAACTATATCCACTTGTGCAGATCATTCTCATCTCATTGGTTACCATTCAAATTAATAGATCAACCTCAGTCACCAACTTATATTACTCACATCGTCAGTTGTCTGACTGTTTTAATATTGATATAATAATACTTTAGCATTATCTTCCCACCCACCTGTATCTGATTAAGAGAGATGTTGAGGTTGTCAGTGAAGACTGGATAAAAATGTGGTTTGCAAGCCTTTATATAGTGCTGGCTTGTGATACATGAATTTGAACCGACTTGGTTATCTGAACAAGATAAGGATTGTGTAGATTTGCATCTAAATTTACCGATCACCTATAATGTAAAATGAATTTTACCTTAAAATGAATACCTGAATTTTAGTATATTGAATAATAAGACGAAATTGTCACAATTTTAGTATATCTCCTCAAACAAAAAAAAAAAAAAAATGTAATTAATACATCAATCATCTCATCAGACAGCAATTCAATTGATAGATTAGCCTTTTTACCTATATGATATTGATATATACCCTATTTCTCATCTTGTAAAATCATCATTCAAATTAAAATATTAGCCATCTTATCAACCACCAATAACATTGATACATACCCTAACATCATCATTCCTCCCACCCAGACCTGTTTATGATAGATTCTCACTGTACAGACATTAGGTGAGGTGTGGATGAGGAGGTTGATTCATAAGCTTTCACATTATACTCTATTTCCTATCTTGTCAATAACCAATTCAATTGAAAGATTAGCTACTCTGTCAGTCGATATATACCTTAACATTGTCATTCCTCCCACCCAGACATAATAGATCCCCACTGTTCAGACATTATAGATGAGGAGTGTATAAAGATCCACAACCCTTTACATTATACTCTATTTTCAAGCTTCCCAATTTGATTGAAATATCAGCTATCTTGTCAGCCATCAATAATATGATATATAGGCCCCCATTTCCCATCTCATTGGTTATCATTCAAATTAATAGATTTACCATCTCATCAGTTACCAATAATTTAATAGCATTATTATCCCACCAACCTGTGTTTCATTGAGAAAGGTATTTACTGTCCAGGCTACTTGTGAAGACTGAACAAGAAATGTGGTTACAAGCCTTTATATAGTGTTGAAGTTTGACAAATGATTTTGAAGTGGCTGGGAAAGCTGAATAAGATGACACCATTCAATATAATTTAGGTTGAGGGAAGCAGATTTTGTTCTTATTTGTGATTTTTCAACTCTTGCAAGAATGAAAATTTTCCCTAAAGCAATACCTTGTGATGTAGCAGTACATTGTGAAAAAAGTTCAATTAGCTAGAACTTACCTAGGTCATGATAGATTAAATTTGATTTGCAAGTTGAATTATGATAGAGGGGGAAGGAGTGTTTTTTTTTAATTACCTTGCAGTATAACTCTCATGGAAATTGGAATTTTCAGGATCTGTTAGATTAAATTGATTTGGGACTATACCACAAACACGCTAGGTTTAGCTTACCACCATTAAATAATTTCATTACATTTTTTCCAATTAATTATTATTGGAAATTTGTATTTGATACATGAATTTGGGGTGTCTTGAAAAGCTGAATGGGATGATACCTTTCAATTTATTCTACCTTCAAGGGTTAAAATAGCAGATTTGGTTCAATTTTTTTTCGTGATTTTTAACTCTCGTGAAAATGGGAATTTTCGAGATTTGATAGATTGTGTTGATTTGGAATTTGACTATACAACTATACCGCAAGGTATTGCTATACCTATTTTAGATTAGGTTAGGTTTGGATAGTTGGTTTAGGTTAACCTTAAATTTAAGGTGTTTGATCAGAATCTCAAGGCATTGCTACAGTCTTCAGGAAGAAGTTTGGTGGTCTCAGAGACCTGGAACAACAAGGACCTGCAGCAGCATGGTCAGCATCTCTTCTACCTGGTGACTAAAGGCAGGTTTTCACAATGCCAGTAGACATTCTATTTACTGGAGGCTACCAGAGGCATGTAACTTGCACCATGTGGACACAGACTTGAACAGGTTACTGGCAAACTGCCTCTCAGCTGGCTCATCCAGTCGACTTGCACGAGGAGTAGACAACTTGAACAGGTAAGTCCCCCCACCACTCAACTTGCCTGTCACTGGCGCCATGAGAACAATACTTTCTAGTTACTGGAAGCAGATTAAGAAGATGAGCTAATACCTACTCATCAGTTTGGGTTCAGAAATAAGCACAGTACAATAGATCATTGCATAGAATAACAAATGTCATAGAGAAGACCTTGGAAGAAAAGAAAGTTTGCTTAACAGTTTTCCTGGATGTGGTTCAAGCATTTGATAAAGTATGGCATGAAGGCTTATGTCATAAAATGGATCACTTGTTACCACCAGAATACAGTCAGTTACTGAAATCATATCTTGAAGATCAACATTTCTGGATCAAACAGGATGATGCATTCTCATGTCTTCGAAAAATTAAGGCTGGAGTACCATAAGGCAGTGTTTTAGGCCCAATTTTGTATCTTATTTATACATCTGACATACCTCAGCCTGAAAATGTCACAGTAGCAACGTTTGCTGATGATACTGCAATTCTATCAGTAGGTGAAACTGTTGAAGGTGCTACAGAGAAATTACAGGTAGCAGTGAACAGAGTCAACATCTGGAAAAAACAATGGCTTATCAAGTTGAATGAGGCAAAGGCAGTCCATGTCAACTTCACAAAAAAAAGAGTACAATATATCCCCTTAACACTCAATGGGAATATAGTTCCACACTCAAACACCGCAAAGTATCTGGGCATGACACTGGATGTTAAGCTTAGATGGAAAGTGCATGTGAAGAAGAAGAGAGAAGAACTTGGTATCAAATATAAGAAAATATACTGGCTGCTTGGGAGGACATCACAATTGACAACCTACAATAAATTGCTCCTCTACAAGCAGATTATAAAGCCAGTGTGGACCTATGAAATACAACTATGGGGCTGCACTTGGCCATCCAATAGAAACATCATCCAGCAATACCAGAATAAGGTACTAAGGAATATTAGTGTAGTATGAAGTGCAAAAGCAGAGTTTTTTAATGTGCAAAAGTTAAAAGCAAAAGTGTGTATGAAAGTGTAAAAGCAGAAGTGTGTATGAAAGTGATTTAAAATATTCTTTAAATATTGTTTATTGTTAAAATAGAGGAGGTCAAGCCAATGGGTTAATCCTTTCCATAATAAATAATTAGCAATTTAGGTTAACATAAAATAGCTTATTAGTCTCAGACTAGGTGTTAGAATAACTTCAGCATAAAACAAAAAAAAAAAAAAAAAAACTGGAAGCAGGTTGAGGTGTTGAGGTTATGTTCATGAAAGAATTTATTAATCAATCTGTCAGTTTCAATTAAATCCATCAGTCATCAATGATACCGGTCTTATGAATATTCAGATGAATTTGACTCTTATATTATTTTAATAAAAATAATATTTGAAGTATTAGAAGTAGATAACCAATAAAAAACACAATTTCTTACACAAATTTGAATAATTTTTTCCTTGTCTGATGTTCTTCATTCTTGAACTATTTCTTCACTAGGAATTAAAATAGATGCTATCACTGTGTGCTTAAACCGATCCAGTTCAATAATAATAATTATTAAAAAACCTGGTATTTTTATGGGAAAATGTTCTGAAATCTGTGGTTTGTTTGGTTCCTGACAAATAAAATGTTCAATGTAGCTTTAAAAACTCATGCCAATTTCAAAACTATATTGATAATAAATTGATATTGAGAATAGATCAAACTAGAAAAGACCAATAACATTTTTTTGTTGTGAATTTACATTTTGTTTATTTATCTCATTTTTCACTTTATCATATTATCCGAAAGTGTGAAAAATATTAAGTCAAGAAAATATAATGCAAAATCTATCCAAGCCGAGTCAGATTTAAGCCCATTTTTACAATTTATTTAGATTCTATTAGGCTCTGGAACTGTTGAAATACAATAAATTTAATAATTCACCTTGGGACCTATATGAAGTTGTAACGATCATTGAAATACTTATTTCTATCATTAAAATATGTTCTGTAGAATAATAATTCTTGACCAAACTATTCCAGTCTCATGTCTGAACGCAATACACTATTCAAACAATCCTTTCATTTTTCAATAAAAACTGACCCCACTGAATAGAGTAAACTCAACCAGTCATAAAACACACTTCAAAATAATTTTTCAATCTGAGAGTTGAAGTCAAATTATAAGAAATAAATACATGCTACTACTAAAAATTCTCCAATGTCCAACATGTGTCCTCCCTCCTTTTAAACCAATCTCTACACCATATTTTCTTCCTATAAAGTTTTTCAAGAAGAATTTTACTTGAGTCTAGAATAAATTGATTTACAAAGCTCTCAAATGCATCTTGCATATGAAATCATCAATGAGGCAGACTCTGCCATTTTGACAATGCTATGCATCATTAATGGCTTCATTCTTTTTTGTCCTGTGGACAGAGCAGAGGAAGGTTGTCAGGCAGGCTATGGGCTTCTAGTAACCTGCCTCCAGTAACTAGAACGTCTACTGGCATCGTGAAAACCCGCCTTAAGGGACAGCCTGAGATGAAGGCCTCATATGACACATTGTGGACTTGCTTGGTTCAGCTGAGGGACAGGATGCAGCAACTGGGAGTAAGGAAATTTGGCATACCAAAGCATGGAAGAGGATATGATGGGCCTGGACTGGACAATTATTGTGAAGCCAATATTGGAGGAGGTATTAAAAAAAACTGGTATCCAGATTATCATCTGCATCTACAACTACAACCCTTGGAGGATCAATGAGGAGCCAGCCAGTAACCAGAGCAGATCCAAACCAACATAAGTGATTTTGTTCTGGGACAGAACAATCTCTTAAAGTGGGGGTAGTGTTATGGAAGAAGAAAGACTTTCTTTGCAAAGGTGATAGTATTGTGGAAGGTATCCACAATGAATAATTAGACAAAATTACCACAATCACATTTATTCATTGCTTGAATTTCGTTGACATAACAAGTGGCAGTACAAACGTTTGTTGTGTAAAGGGATAACCACAGTATATTGTGACTGTATTAGTGAGACTTCCTTCACATTTTACAGAAGTGGACACATACTCATTTGCTTTTATTGTAATATGGTGACAGACTTGTGCTACATAAGTTTTAATTGTTCTTTTTAGACATTTCTTCTTGAATTATTGGACAGTTTATTGAACAGTTATTAATTAATATTTTATCAGCCCTTTAATAGTGAGTGATTGATTTTTGTACAGTAATATAGCACATCTTTATCAGCTGAACATTATCAATTTATCCTACTGATTGTTTTATTTTGTGTGATATTACTGATTAATGTGTGTAAATAAAGTGAGAGTCTTAATTTTAAGTGTTGCCAGCATTATTTTAGAGATAGATCCATAAAAATATATCTCTTCCCTTTTTGCACTGTGTCAATAACATCTTCTGGTTGGAGTGATAAGCAGGCATGTTTTGTTTACTCCCCCTGTTCTTCCCCTCACCTTATAGTCATCCAGAGGATTCCAGAACAATATTATCTGTGTAAATAGATTGCTAAAGAAAATTAATGAGCCTTATGGTGTTTACTGGAATTTCACAAAAGGTTATGTAAAGTGGAAGCTCTTGTAAAGTCAGTTTCAGTGGTCAACCTTCATTGACATAAGAATTGGCAGTGTCCTGTGGCAGTTCTCGGTTCTGTTAATACAATCCGTATTACCTGTGAGTGTTAAACGAACGTTTAGTGTGAGTGATAAACGCAGTATATTGTGACAGATTATTATTCAGGCTTCTTTAACCGTTTATACAGTGACAGACTGTGCTTCGTAAGTGATTTAATTGTTATGTTTAGACGTTTCTTCTTGAATTATTGAATAGTTATTTGTTAAATATTTGATTGGCCTATCAACAGTTAGTGATTAATTTTGGAACAGTAATATAGCAAATTCTTTCTAAAATGAGCATTATTGATTCATTAGTTTCTGATTGATTTATTTTGCGTGACATAACTGATTAGAGCATGTTGTAAGTAATTTGTATAAATAAAGCGCAAGTGTTAATTTTAAGTGTTGCCAGCAATATTTTAGAGATAGAACCCATAACAATATACTTAATCGACCCTTGCATTTAAATTTATCTTCAACTTAGCTCTCAAATTAATCTAATAAGTATCCTAAAAAATGGAAAGTTGCTAGGATAACGCCTGTCAACAAATCTGGTGGCAAGAATATAATTTCAAATTTTATTCTGTTCAATAATTCAGATAGAAACGTCTAAAACATAACAGTTGAAACACTTAATACAGAAATGAACACTTACGAAGCACAATATGTCAGTGTTTAAACTGTAAAAGAAGCCTGAATAGTAAACTATCACAATGTACTGCGTTCATCAATAACACATTAAATGTTCATACAACACAGTCTGTAATAGCGCTCACTGAATTACACTGTCTGTATTGACGGAAACGGGAACTATCACAGGATATTTCCACTTGTAATGCCAACAAAGTTTGAGCAATGAATGAACGAACTATTTACAAGAGCTTCCACTTTATATAAGTTTTTGTGACATTCCAGGAAACACTAGAAAGTTCATTAATTTTCTATAACAATCTATTTACACAGATAATGCCATTCTGGAACTCTATAAGTCTAGATGATGATAGGCGAGGGGAGAACAGGGGAGTTAAACAAAACCGCTTGTTAATAATAATAATAATAATAATAATAATAACTTCCGTTAAGCGATTTAATGGAAGTTATTATTGACACAGCACAGAAAGAGAAGATAAATATTTTTCTTTTTTATGGCGTTTCATAACAGTATTCATGCCAGATTTTATAAATTTGTTGAACATTTATGTTCCATACAATCATAGACCAAGAATTAATATACTATTCCAGATACCGTTTGGCCGAACCGCTCACCATTTCAACTCCTACCTATATAGAACGATAAGATTGTACAATATTCTCAACACAATCATTGATACCTTCTTTGACCAATACTCTAAATTCAAAAAATCTTGTGAAGTATCATGCCGCTCTATTGATAATTAAATTCTTTTTTCCGAGCTCTACTAACTCATTTTTCTTCTTTCAGTTCTATAGTACCGTACCTTATAACCTATCTTCTATTTTCCCTCATATATCGTCTCTTCTAATCTTATTATTATTTTTTTAAGTTTTTCTGATCTAGTGAAGTGATGTATTTCTTTTGTTTGAATAATGTTGAAGTAAAATGTTGATAAGGCTCTTAATTGACTTTTTGTTTTCGTCTGTAAGCTTTTTCATGTATGTATGATATAAATAAATAAAACCTTAATTAAAAACATGGGCCTGAATCTTCATAAATATGACAAGTGGACTGTGGACATTGCAGAGGAAATTTTCACCAAATGTCTTGGCTTTAACACTAACGAAAACACTGCTTAAACTGAATAAATAAATAAACGATCTATTCAGGAATTTAATACTTTGAAATAAACAAGGAAATATTACAATAGATGCTGATCACTTATTACGAAATATTACATACAGTATTTTAAATTGAAATTAAATACAATACTACAGTCCTATGAAGATAATACGCCAAGTGGCTTGTGTAAGTGACTTCAACAACGTTTCCCTATAATAGAAGGAAGTTTGCTGAAGCCTGGAGGACACAGCTATTAAATTTGTTGGAGGCCAGTAAGAACAATTATAATTTCAATTGAATAATTCCAGTTTAATAGATAGAAGTGATCAGAGCAGTTGAAAAAACTTGGAATTCTAATGAGACTAAACAGGTCAAGCTACACAGTTCATTCAATAACGTAGAACGGTGATTATTACTTCATTTTAAGAACCGGTAGATCAAGTCTGGTTTTCCTACACTTCAGTTTGTTGGAGGGAAACTATCAAAAAAATACTACGAAGACAACATTTAATAGGATGGTGTCTTAGCACTTCGTGCGAGTAGCAATTCGTCCGATGGTCAGGTTTCAGGTAGTTTTGGGGTCAGGTAGTTTGGGGTCATATACCTGAAGTAGTAGCATTTCGTACAAAAAACTTTTGACAAATAACAACAACAACAAGATCTGTTGAAGCCTTGAAGGACACTGTCGGGTGCAGTCGAACTGCGCACGGTTGTTCTCAGAATTCAAGAACCACCCTGATTAGGTCGTTGAGGTTAGGTTAGGTTAGGGCCAGGGGCCCAGAAATAATCCGCTTAGTAATTTCTTGACCACATGCGTAATTCGACCCTATCCTAACAACAGTATCCCCTGTAATCAACCAACAGTATGCAATCAACCAAATAGTATGTAATATAAGTATATAATAGTTCTAAGAGTATAAGTCTATATAATATAGAATAATTATATATAGTCCTTTTTTATTCCCGTATGCTTAGAGATCGTTATTGAAAACTAAAGAGCCCAGATTCATTTATTTCAGTATCTCCATTGAAAAACGATAAAGTCTGCATACCTGCATAATGTATATCTGTGTTTGGGGCCAGTAGTATGTTAGCTATGTTTATATTCACTTGATCTATGTTGTTCAATGACATCAAAGTACTGAATATAATAAGGTGTTTCAGTCACATCTAGCCACCAGGGAAGATTATTACTTCTACTTGTTAGCCACCCAGGGAAGGTTTGGTTAGGCGCGCGGAGCGCGCACTGTGTTTGGGGCGTTAGTGTTTTGGAAAAGTTATGTTCACTTGCTTTACATCGTTTTATGGTTTTTAGAAAGTGTGAATACCTGGTCAATGAACAAATAATGAAGGGTTTCTGAAGTCGGGTAGAAAACTCAAGGATCGGACGAGTTGCTACTCGTTAGTAATGTTCATAGAAGCGTAAAAACTCATTGGAGGAAATGCTACTTTTTTACAGGAATTTGGGTATCGGACGAATTAATACTCGGACGAACAACTACAGAACCAATGGGATATCCTTTCGGTAGATCAACACCTTATTGATAAAATATTCTTCATTGCTCTACATTTAAAAAAAATCACAAGCCAGAATCAGTTGAGAATGTATCAAGTTCCATACCAGCCAGCAATGTTTTCCTGTTCAACTATTAAAAATAAACAAGTGTAGCACAATATGCCTAATGGTATCTTCAAATCATCATAGTACAATAGGCAGAGTACTGTACCATGCACTACATTATTAAAACTCTTATATTTACAAAAATTCGTTCATCATGATTAAAATATTGTTATGAAAGCAAACAAGCAGTTATTCACGCAGTTGTTCTACGTAGATCATTTCATTCATGGTCGTACGTGCCTTGAAACCCAATCGGCGGTCTCTTGTTTTTCACATGTCTTTGTCACACTTATTCTTCAAGTCTGCAACTCTCTCACTCAATTGATTTCTCGATATTTCTACATTCTTCCTGAACAATCGAGGTCTACATTCCAAGCATTCTTGAAGATTCTCGAAGCATCTGGTGACCTCCAATTCTTGGAATTATACAACTACAACAGCTATATAAAGGAGTCCATGTGAACCAGGGAGTTGAGTTTTACAAACCTGCGTGACAGATTGTATTACAGATCTCGTGAGAGAGACAATCCAGTGCCAGTGGAGTAAACAATGCTCTATTCCAGTGTATAGTGCAGAGACAAGTGTTTACTGTTTGTGCAGCATACTAGTAGTTTAAAGACGTTGTGTTAAGTGATATTATTTGGGACTGTCAAATAACGAATTGGACTGTGTTTTTGTAAGTGATTATAGTAGCTCTTTTTATAATTTCTTTCTGCATTATTGTACAGTTTATTGGACTCTTGTTTCTTTTATTATTGATCAGCCTGTAATTAATTATTCATTTGTACAGTTTATTGGACTCTTGTTTCTTTTATTATTGATCAGTCTGTAATTACTTATTCATTAATTCTTGTAAATAATTACTGAAAATAAGTATTAGCTTGTCATTTGATGATCTGTTTTTATTTAATTAATTGAACTTACAATTAATTTGTGTAAATAGACTAATTTTTGTAAATAAAGTGAAAGTGTGAACTTTAGTGTTGCCAGCCTTATTTTAGACATTAGAACCCGTAACAATACTGTATAATTTCAAGTTAATAATGGTGAATGTGGGAATATGTTTGAATATAACAAGTAATTACGTCAAATAAGAGGTTTCACGATTTATCAAAGCCTTTTGCACGTTTACAACTGAAGGACATTGAAAATTGAAAAATGAGAGAACACAATATAGGCGTCGGGTAGAAGAATGGGAAAACAGCGGAAGGACGCGATAAAGTGGGCAGATAACCGAATAGCGAATAACATCAGCTATCAGTATCAATCATAATAAGACAATTGAGACGTTTTTATGAAAGCTGGTCGCCCTCAAAAGGCCTCACTTTTTGGTACAAAACTCAAATAATTCTCGAAGAAGGTGACAGAACGCAATTCAGCATCATAGAAAAACGGGTTAGCCAATGTATGTTAAGTCGTTTCTTGCAGGGATCAATATTATGACATATATACTTGAATGATAAAAATTATTTGATAATATCAAATAGAGTAGATCTACATAAGTTCATTTAATAAACTTAAAATACACATGAAAATGTTATGAATGTCAAGCACATTTATTTGAAAATTACTTAATGATGTAAAATAGAGTAAAAAAATAGATTTTATCTAAGGCTACGTTATAAAGTGAACATAATAGGGTAGAGAGCGATGTCAATACAGCTTAGCCTACTTTATTTATAAAGCAGCAGGAAGACAATAAAATCGAAATTCTAAATCTCACGAGTCAATGTAGTACAATGTCAGAGGAAACTGAAATATTGAAATAAAAAATAAACGAAGCTGATGTAAGATCTGAACCTCTGATCAATACAAAAATATTAGAACCCAAAACAAATGGGAAAAATAAAAGTTATAGTCAGGCTTTGCAAACAGCAACCAAAACTAAAATGGGGGGAAGGTAGAGTACTGCTCTTGACATCCAGTCATGGACGAGACTGCAGTAATCTACTGGATAGAAGATTCTAAAGCATCTTCCTGAAATAAATGAAAGAATTCAAGAGATTGTGCCACTCAGGACTCAGCCAAAAAACTAATGTAATAATAAGTACAATCAGTGGCGTAACGTACACCCCCGCAAACCCCGCGGCGCGGGGGGGCCCGGGCTGTAAGGGGGCCCGGACTGAAAATAATATATTTTTTCAAGAAATGGCCCGTCCGGACTGAAGTACAGTATATATTTTTCTCAAAAGAAACAAAACTAAAACTGAAACACACTGAAGGAAAGAAGGAAGAAAGAAAGAATTAATTGGCTACATAATTATAGTCAGGTCAATGTTTATTGTTTATTGTCTACTTTATCAATTCGCAAATAGCATTAGTGAAGGATTCAGAAGCAGGATGTTGTGACTTCAGGGGAATAAATTGATGTTCTTCAAACAAACTAATCTAGACTGTGAATCATGAATTTGGCTATTAGGCCTATGTCTGCTATTATTCTACTATGTCTCCTCTGTGCAAATATTGGAGGAAATGAAAATTAATTATTTTCCCCACAGAATTCCTTATCATATACGAAGAAATGGGAAGTGGGGAGTTGTGTAGAAATAAAATTCAACATTTTTCTTCATACAGTAATACATACACTTCATACACTATATTGCATTCAGTCTCTTTCGAAACGTCCAGCCATAATGCACGTGCACGTGTCCGGTAAATTGGCCTACAGTAAACCATAATATAGTGAGTTTGTAAGTGTGATCGTGAGTTTGATTATTTGGAGTGCCATTTTTTCCATCTATATTCTATTTTTCAACGCGTGTTTGTGTTATTGTGATGTCATTTTTTAGCTAATTCAATTTTTTTATCGACTTGTACATTTTTATACAATATTTTTATAACCTTGATAATATATCGGATCAATTACGAGACTATTGTATAAATAAATAAATAATAGTTTTGGTTCAATTGTGTCAACTCGCCAACGCAGTTGAATGTTTTTCTCACAATAGGATCAAGTATAAGAGTTTCTGTTTTCTCTCTTCCACCAGGAAATTTCTTGAATTTTCTTCCCTTTGATATCTTAGAGTTTATTGAAAACTGACTAGACTTTAGTGAGAACTGACGGTACTTCAGTGGAAACTGACTAGACTAGTGAAAACTGACTCAAAAACCAAAACTGTTTTGCATTGATATTATGATAAGATACGTACCGTAAGTTAATTATTACAAACTATCAATTATCAAGCAAACAAAGATATTCTCTTGAAGTTTTCAAGCTTTTAAATTGAGTTGTGCCCCAGTGCGTATCATATTGATAGTGTTCTCGTAAAATATTCAAAAGTTTCTGAAAAATGAAGCCTTACAATCATTTAAGTGGATGAGCTCAAAAAAGGAAAAAGGAAATTGAAAAACATTATTCAAAACACACGAAAATTGATACTTTCTTTGCTTCATCTAGTACCACGGTATCAATAAATTCAGACATTGATAAGGTGTGCGAATCTGTTAAAAAAAGCTAGTAGTAGTAGTAGTAGTAGTATTAGTGGTAGTAGTAATAGTTCAATTTAATCATTATTTTATGATAAAAACGAAAATGTTGAATCGGTTGCGGTAGCTTGTTCTTCAAAATCTACTTCCAGCTCATTTAGCTGTTGCAAAGCGGAAACCCAACAAAAAAAACAAGTAATGATAGTGAAATTTGTGCATTCGACTCAAATAATGCTTTCCCTACCGATCGAGAACATTTTTTTGAAAATATAATCGGTGACGATCTTAAACTACTTATTGTTAAGCATGGTCCATGTAAACCTGTGGGACCATTTCCAAGTGATAGTAAGCAAGAGAATAGGCATTTTTCTGTGTGTTGTTATGAGAATCTTACAAAATCCGGCATGTCTATAAAGAGAGATTGGCTATGCTATTCAGAAAAAGGTGATTACGCTTACTGCCATTCATGCTGGCTGTTTGCTGACCGAAAATCTCCGTATTATCATAACAACTGGGTAAATGGAGTTAGAGACTGGAAGGGCTTAACGAAGAAAATTAAAGATCATGAAAGAAGCTCTTCTCATATTGATGCCAGCGTTGTCTTGAATATGTGGATGAGGCGCAGCACCATCGATCAAAGTTTTGAGAGCGAAATTGAGAAAGAAACTACAAGGTGGTACAAAATTCTCCACAGAGTCGTAAACGTAACATTGACACTAGCAACGACCAATCTTGCATTTAGAGGCCATAGGGAAGAGATTGGAGAAGTAAATAGTGGGAATTTTCTCACATTAATAGAGCTTCTATCTAAATACGACCCAGTATTACAAGAGCTATTGAACAAGGACAAAAACACTCAAAAATACCTTAGTCCGACAATTCAAAATGAACTGATTCAAGTTTTAGCTGATAAGGTTAAATCAGAAATAATAAAAGAGATTAATGATGCTATGTTCTTTTCTGTAATCTTAGATACAACATTAGATATAACAAAGAAAGATCAGCTGTCACAGGTTTTCAGATATGTTACAATTCATAGAGATATTTCAGGAAAACCCACAAAACTCGTGATCAATGAATGCTTTTTAGGATTCAAAGTCATTGAGGATCAATCAGCATCTGGTCTCGTGGACTCAATACTAGATAGTCTTCAACAATATATGGTTTGCCGCTTTCAAAATGCAGAGGACAAGGGTACGATGGCGCAGCTACAATGTCTGGAGTCTACACTGGAGTGAAAACAAGAATATTAGAAAAACAAAAAACAGCCAAATATGTACATTGCGCTGCACATAATTTGAACTTGGTAGTGAATGATGCAATGTCAGGGATTCCTGAAAACGTGAATTTTTTTGGGACACTGGAACAACTTTACGTTTTTTTTAGTCAGAGCAGCAAGAGATGGGATCTTCTTTCATCATGTTCTCAATCTTTAAAGCGACTTTGCCCAACTAGATGGTCTTCAAGAATAGATTCTTTAAAGGCGCTTCGATACTGCTTTACAGACATCATGAAGGCCTTGTCGAAACTTATTCTACTGTCTTCAAAACCGAAGGAAAGGAGTGAAGCAATAGGTTTAAAAAAACAATTTGAAAATTTTTCATTTGTCTTTCAAATTGTTTTACAGACTAAAATTCTAGAAGATTTAAATGTAGCATCAAAACACTTACAAAATAAGGACTATGATTTGAATGAGGCTACCGTCCAGTTGGAAAGAGCAAAAGAAAAACTGACTGATGCAAGAGCCAACTTTGAAGAGATTAAGAATGCAGCAGTGGATCTTGCAAAGGATTGGGGAGTTAACGAAGTATTCAATGATAAAAGAGCCAGGAAAGTGAAGAAACACTTCGATGATCTTAGCCAAGATGAAAGACTGGTCGATAGTGAAAAATACTTTAAAGTTTCAGTATTCTATGCAATGCTAGATACTGTTATTGCTCAGTTAACAACCAGGTTTGAAGCTATGCATCAAATAAGTAGTCTTTTTCGAGTTCTTTCCCCAAAGTTTCTAACACAAGCAAACGATGAACAAGTTTCAAAAAAAGTTAATTCACTAGTAGAAGAATATGAAGAGGATCTCAGCATTGATCTAAATTTCCAAATTAACTCTTTCAGAAGCGCATTAAAATCTGAGATAGCCCGATTAACATCGATTGGGCAGTTAGCAAAGCTTCTATTAATCGACAATTACACAATAGCATCCAGCTTCCCAGATTTATGCATGGCTATGATACTTTTTTTGACTTTACCTGTAACTGTCGCAAGTGCAGAGCGAAGTTTTTCAAAATTAAAAATAATTAAAAACTACCTGAGAAGTACAATGACTCAAGACCGACTCTGTAGCCTCGCTTTACTCAGCATCGAAAATGAGAAAGCCAAAAACCTAAATCTTGATGAAGTTATCCGAGTATTTGCATCTCAAAAAGCGAGGCGACAGCGACAAGTTACATTAATTCATTAAACTTATTCAGACTACAAGGGCTAGACTAGAATATTGAGATATTAATTTTTATACTAGAAAATTCCTACTTAAAAATTTCCTGACTTAGTAATTTTGCCGCAATTTAGATTAAGTGCCTTTTTAAAATTGAACCTGTGTCTGTGTGCGCAAACGAGGCGAATTCTGAGAGGACACCACTTCTGGGACAAAGAGCGGAGGTGCTAACCTGCTAACCAGGAGGCTGTGAATGTGGATCCTATGGAAGACATCAATTTCAAGGTTTCTATGAAGTTAATTATTCATAATAAAATTAACTCTCAATTATTTCCGTCTTTCAGGAACCTGTAGGCTAGAACCAAAATCATTAGAGTAGCCCCTTGAAACATGATTGAGTTTTAAAATTTTTTTGATAAAAATTTGTTTAATTCTTTCATAATTATGATAACTGCCCACAAAATATGCAAGTTTTTTGGGGGGTTGGTGGCAAGGGTCGGGGGGGGGATATTCATATGATTTTGTGGAGAGGGGCCCGGAAACTCGGTTGCGGGGGGGCCCATAGCGAAAACGTTACGCCACTGAGTACAATTCCGTATAGGTTTGATAGGTTAGAGCTAAATGAAACCAGTAAGTCAACAAATAAATCAATTCATAATACAATCTACAGCCTGAAAAATAAGAATTCTAAGCAATAAGGAATTTGTTTTCTAAATGAAAGGCTAAAAAAAACAAAACTTCACAACCATGGTCTACATGTAAATCGATCTGGCAAAGCAGTTTTTTTTTTTAATAGGCTGGCAGAGCTGATTGAAAGTCGTTTGCAATCTACTAGCCTAACAATAATTCTCCAAAACAATTATTATTATTATCATCATCATCATCATTATTATTTCGTCGCATTGAAACCGTATTCAATGAGCATAGCGCACGGTGTACGACATGTCAAATAGGTTCCACCACACGGAAAAAAATGTTTTCTTTTTTTAATGCTCATAAATCTTAAGCCGCGTCTCCACCAACCGAAAATGTCTGCCGAACATTGTTGGCGAATACAAAAAACGGACAAAACATTAAACATATGGGTCACCGAACATGTTCGTGAGTTCAATTGAAATGTTCGGTCTGTGAGCGAACAGTGACGACCAACAACAGGTTCCCGCCATTATCATAATGTTCGAGAAGGCGTCCACACCAAACCAACTCCAAAAAATGTTTGGCGACATCAGCTGATTCCAGCGAACACTGTTCGCCGAACATGTTCGGTTGGTGGAGACGCGGCTTTAGTGCAAAATTTCGAATTAGCTTTAAAAAACCCAATTATTCGGCAATTCAATGAGCATTGGAGAAAACCTCGTAGCACTCTCTCAATGAATACGGACAGCTTTCAGTTAATATATGTTTGAGGGTTACAATAAATTTATTTAAACTGTTAATATTTTTCAGTTCATCTGTCAAGCAATTGAAATCCCTGAGTCCCGTATAATGTGCCCCCCCCCCCCCCCCCCTGGAGCAGGATACTGTAGAGTAGTCATTTTATGCCTACTGGAGTATCTTTGTGAAATGTTATTCTCAATGAATTTGTTTGTTACTAAAAATAAAAGATGCAATATCCAGAAAATAAAGGGCCGGAATTGTTAGCAATTGGAGTCTTTTAAAAATTGGTCCACATGACACCCTAGAGTTAGCCCCCTCAATCACCCTGATTGCCTTCTTTTGCTTCCGAAAAATCGTCTGAAGGATGGTTTCACTGCTACCCCAAAACAAAATACTGTATCGGATGTGAGACAGAAAATATCCATGATAAACAGCTAGCGCTGTTTTTTATTTGCTACTCTAGCTATTGTTTTCATCTAACGAACCTTTTTTTAGTAATGTGGCTCAAAACCGGGAAGGGAAACTAGTTTCAAATGATCAATTCAGATCTGCAATTGTATTAAAAGACGTTAATCGATCAAAAAATCTCGTTTTGCAAACGTTATTGTAGCGGGAGATTTCAATACACTTTGCAAAACAGAAAAAATTACAGAAGATTTAAAGGATATTATACACATGAATAACTTGGAAATAAAAGTTCATGAATATATTGGTTATCATAGATAAAATATTGCATGCAACATTTGTACTTTGCCTATAAGCCAATCGTGAGATGTTTAGGACATCAAATTTCACTTGTGGCTCAAAACCTGTCAATATAAAAACGTTGCATAATAGTAGTTTATGCAAAGATTTTATTTTGACCCTTATTAAGGCACGAGTTAGATATAAGTTATAACACGAGCGAAAGTGAGTGTTATAAATATCTCAAGAGTGCCTTAATGGCCAAATAAAATCGTTGCATACACTATTTTATCTACGACCACTAGTATACATTTAATTAAAACAATTTCATTTTACCTGTGACTGTCAGAGATATCTAACCTCTCATCTCAAATATGAGAAGTTATAGTAGATTGTTAGGTTAAAGTAGCTGGTGTAGCAGTTTGATGAAATCAGCTGATAGTTTTACAATATTGAATTACGATATTGATTCCATCAAAAATGCTTCTGATTGGTCCAGAACCCGTGTTATAATGTAGAACCTGTACTATAATGAGCTCTTTATACAACGGGTCTCAAAAAGCATTTCGAAAAGACAGCTGTTTTGGCATCAATTGTGAAACTGTAATGTATACATTATGACATGGTCGTAGATAAACTACTATATCAATACACAAAAAATACAAATTCAAGATCCGGTCCCACTAGGCGTCAAATCTGCAAGAAAGTAGAAACCAATCTGTTAAACCAAGAAGGTAATTCGAATACAATCCATTAAACATTATGCTATCGTATTATTAGTTAATCGACCTAATTAGTTACACTTTAAATGGATCTACATCTCGCTTCGCTTGTGTTCTTAACATCTCACGAGTTGCTTTAAGACAAAATACAATTTTTGAATATTGTATCTCCGACCACCAATAAATTGCGTTTAATTTAACTTGATTCCAATAACCTGCCCTAATATGCGTGATTGTTATCGACAGTTCCGATTTGAAATCCAGTTCCATTTAGAAATGTTTCAATCAGCTGTTGTGACAATTGTATAACATTCATTTTGATACTGTTTTGAAGAAAACGTGATTTCTGATTGGTCTAGACTCCGGCACTGAAAAGTGGCAGTAGTGTTAAATTAGATTCATTAGGACACTAGTTTGATAACACATGGAATAAAGTAAGCTGTCTTGACATCTGCTTTAAAACGTAGTCGTAGATAAAATCCAAATATAATATACCGAACATATTATATAATCCCTACATTGGAACCTGTAATGAAAAAATTCTATTGACCACTGAAATCTCTAAACTGAGACGATAAGACTGCTCATACTCGAGTTATCAAGGTTAGAGGGACGCAACAAAAATACAAAAAAAAAACATACTGTATTTATTTTGTCAACAAACCGAGTACATGGCCGATACCACAGAAACGTTATTTGTAATTCAATTCATCTGACCTTGGCAGTGCCGTAGCATATTATAATCAATCACTGGGTCCTTTTTTAGAATACTCACAATAAAATAATACTTGATGTGACTTACTGAAAAAAGTCATTGACAACTCAAAGACATTATTTGAGCTTTAGATTTTGATGTTAAAATATTAATTTTTGCTGAACTGTACTCGTGTACAGGCTGGAAACATTTAAATAAATGCGGTACCGAATTTAGTTGACAATTCATTGAATCACAACTAATCAAAATATAATTATATAGTGAACAGCAATAGAAACAACTCAACATATGAGAATATAAAGCGGAAGAGAGGTCCACCATCAAAGATAAATTGTTAATAATTAGAATAATTAGTTACCAAGCCTATAAGTTTGCAATGAGTTGCAAACAAGCTGCCTGAAATCCCCACTTTTTCCACTCTACAACATTTCCAATGCAACATTCCTTTTTAATTTCATCAATTTATACAGCTTTAAAATTAGAATCGTTTATAACCTTAAATTTCATCAGAGGCGGCGCGTCCGTGAGGGCAGGTGGGGCTGAGAACCCCCAATACTTCCCCAAAAGAAAGAAATATTAGATCATTAAAATAAACAATCAATTAATAAGAAAACAGCGCATGAATTTGTAAGGCAGGTATATTAATTTGCACACCGATTGAGAGTAGCTGTGGTCTGGACTGGTTGGGAAGATTTCTAAGTAGCCCTGGTAATTCAGAACTGACAATCTGACATACACTGGTTCTATAGACTGGTGACGTCAGACTGACAGCTCCCCTACTTTGCAGCTCCATTTGTTCCAGGCAATTGATCGTGGGGCTTAGCCTAAACTGAGCAGTTGTAATTACATTGGCTGGTCCACAGTTCGCGTAATACGTTGTCTGGAGAACACCCATATGGAAAGCCGTGTAACCAGTGGATGGTCTTCACATTTTGCTCTCTGCAGCTAGGACAATGTGGCTTAATCGGCAGCCCGCATTACCTAACCTCTCATGCAGTTTGTGACTTGTGTGTTTGTGTAGAAGTGCAGTGGACAGTGAACTATTAACAGCATTATTTAATATAAACTTAAAAAAACACTTTTAAATGGAAATTAACTCACGTTATGGCGTGACGGCCGTTTCGCTCTGTTGTCTAGAGCATCGTCAGACGACCCACAGTACACTGACTTAAGGGCAGCACCTTGACAGCACCTTAAGTCAGTGTACTGTGGGTCGTCTGACGATGCTCTAGACAACAGAGCGAAACGGCCGTCACGCCATAACGTGAGTTAATTTCCATTTAAAAGTGTTTTTTTTAAGTTTATATTACATATTAGTGGAAACAAGATGGATCTTCAACATCAGCATTATTTATTAATTAACTCTTATTATTTATTAATTACTTTTTATTAGTAAGTTACCATAAACAATGAATTTAAATCATGTTGACAGTTTACTTTGCACAACGTTTTTGACGTTGCCATTGGAGGTGAAAAAGCAATTCAAAGAGTTAGGCCCACATCAGCCCAACGATTTTAAGCTTGTTGTAACATAAACAAAGCAAAACAGAAACATTTGTACCTCATGGTTTGATAAAAAGCTGTGGTCAACTCCAAGCATTGAAAAACAAGCTTTATGTTTTTTATTGTTTATGTTTTGATAATAATAATCATCATAAGGGAAATGATAATCATAAGGGGAATATCCAGCCAAAGATAGATGCACTTCTACATTGGTAAGATAGTTCATTGACCTATCTTCTACACCCCTCTTGACTGTGTCAATATAATCACTGACAAAGGAACACTCAAAAACTGTACTGCACAGTAATTATTGCAATTATTTTTATCAATTTATTTTTTCTTACAAAGAAAGACAATACTGTTACAGGTTCTATGTCTAAAATAACGCTGGCAACACTTAATTTTATCACTCACACTTTATTTACACAAATAATCACAACACTCACTGATCAGTAATGTCTTACAGAAAAATTAGCAATTAAAAACAGATAAATTGATATTGTTCAACTAACAAAGAGATTTCCATAAACTGTACTAAGATCAATCACTAAAAGTTAAAAAGGCCAATCTAATATTAAATAATAACTGTCCAATAATATTAAAAAAGAAACGTTGAAAAAGAACAATTAACTTACGTAGCACTAGTTCGTAATACAATAAAAACTATATGACTATATCACTGGTATGAATTAAATAGGAAAAATAATTATCACTATAGGCAAAGAAAGAATTATCACTATATATAGACACAATATATAAAACTGACACAACTTGTTTATCACAACGAATTTCAAACAAGACTGAACTAATTTACAAAAGTCTCCCTCTATTTATATAATTTTTCATAATTGAGATATCTCTCGATTTTTCTATCAACTTCTACCGATTTCTAAAATAAACAATGAAAGACCTTCACGCCTTCCACAATATTTGATAAGACTCCATTAATTTCTAATCAAACAACTAGAAGATTCTACAAAGGTCCAAGTAAACACCATAAAGTGTCAAAAGCAGAGTAATTAACTGCTTAGAAGTAAACATTTACATAGCAGATAACACCGAGAACCACTTCTTTCTCTAAATTTTCACTACAGTACCCCCACCTTAAGAGATTGTTCTGTCCCAGAACAATACTATCCTGTAAATCCTGAATGTTTTACAAATTGGCCATCCCAACAAAAGTTTTATAACTTGTCTGTTGGGAATAGACAGTACCAGTGGCGTAACGTTTTCCAGTTGGGCCCCCCCCGCAACCGATTTTCCGGGCCCCTCAAAATCATATAAATATCCCCCCTCACCCTTGCCACCCCCACCCCTCCCTGAAAAACTTGCATAATTATTTTGTGGGCAGTTATAATTATGTAATAATTAAATACCATTTTATAAATTAAATTTTAAAATTCAATCATGTTTCAAGGGGGGCAAGTCTAATGATTTGGGCTGTAGCGTGCGGGCTTCTGAAAGATGGAAATAGTTGTGAGTTGATTAAATTATAAATAATTAATCTTGAAACCTAGAAACCTTGAAATTGATGTCTTCCATAGGATCCACATTCACATCCTCCTTGTTAGCACCTTCGCTCCTTTTCCCAGAAAATGTGTTCTCTCAGAATTCGCCTCATTTGCAGACACGGACACAGGTTCAATTTTTAATAAAAAGGCATTTTATCTAAATTACCGCGAAATTACTAAGTCAGGAAAAGAGAAAAAAATTAAGAAATTTATTCTTAAGAGACAGAAGATAGAAAACGTAAACTACTTATACAGTACTTGATCCTATTATAAGAAAAAAATTCAACTGCGTTGGGAGAACTGACAATTGTTCCAAAACTATTATTTATATACTTATACAATAATCACGTAATTTATCCGATATATCAAGGGTATAAATATTCCTTCTGAGCATATTGTTTAAAAATGTACTAGTCGATAAAAAATAGAAATAACTAAAGCATGACCGTACAACATCACAATACCATAAACGCAGCATGTTGAAAAATAGAATAGAAATGAAAATAAAAATGGCACTCCAAATAATAAAATTCACGATCACGAACTCAATAATGAATAAACATACGGTTTACTCTAGGCCAATTTACCGGACACGTGTATACAACAGGACGATTCAAAAGAAACTGAATTCAAAATACTGTATGAAGAAGAAAAATATTGACTTTAATTTCTACACAACCCCCCACTTTCCATTACTTCGTATAAAATGCTAATATACATTGAAGAATTCGATGGGAAAATAATGTTAATTTCCTCTAATATTTGCACTGTGGAGACATAGCCGTCATGATTTATAACAGTCTAGATAAGTTTGTTTGAAGAGTGTTTTGTCCTCGGTATGTCTCCATTCCCGAAGTCACAACATCCTGCATCTGAATTCCTTCACTATCTGCGAATTATCTGCTATCTGGGAATTAATTGATAAAGTAAACAATAAACATTGGCCTGACAATATTTAGCCCATTCATTCTTTCTTTCTTCCTTCAGTGTTTCAGTTTTATTTCTTTTGGAAAAAAAAATTTATTTCAGTCTGGGCACGGGCCATTTCTTGAAAAAATATATTTTCATTCCGGGCCCCCTTATAGCCCGGGCCCCCCCGCGCCGCGGGGTCTGCGGGGGTGTACGTTACGCCACTGGACAGTACCGTTTCAACAGATGATTTGAAAAAATCCAAGGATTCGTCTTTAATACTGGTTGATCTTGTCTATATTCTGACTGAAATAGACCTCACTACCGACCCACAGGTATATTAAAAAATTAGCCCACCAGTGAAAAACTTGATGTGCCACCACTGAATTTCATGGTACAAGAAAAAATTGAGCTCGTATGAAAACTCTGCTAATTTCATACCAGCTCAATTCTGCTATTCGTTAGTCATGATAAAATTTAAAAAAAATCAAATATCTCAAATTTCATGTTTTTTTTTCACTTTTGTACTGGATAAAGAATGATAAGAGAGCTTATCGCTGTACACAAAGTCAACACCTCAGACTTAAAACGTAAATGTTTCAATCACTGCAATAATTACAATACAGTGATGTTAAAATATTTTTGTTGAACTACACTCGTGTCAGGCTGGAAAAAATTAAATAAAGACCGAATTCAATCAATCAATTTATTTACAGTATCATTACAACAAAGGTCAATTGACAATTGACAATTCATTGAATCACAACTAGTCAACATTGTGCTGTCATTGCAGGTGCGCGCAATGAGTTCCAGGTAAAGTTGCACCAGGAATCGGGTTTTGAACAAATTTTGCTGCGAAAATATTGAACTTCTCCACTCGCAGCAGAATTGTTTGCAACAAGCTTAGAGCATGTTTGCAGCAAAATGTGTCTAAGTGAAAATGGGGCTTGTATAAAAAATATTCCTAGGTAAATTAAAATCTGAGATGAACTCTACTAAAGTACAGTACAAATATATTTGTTATTAAATTGATTTAAAAATGTGAAACACAGATAAAGCTTGATGAAATGAAATATATTTATTATTCTCAAAAAATCAAAACCAAGATACAAGTGAGAAAAAAACAACAAACTATGAATATACTCCTCACCTAGACACAGGTCTGTGTGCGAGGAGGGTCGTTTTTATAATAGTTCATGACTGTATTGTCATGGCATGATAACTTTTTTTAACATGGGCAATAAAAGTCAAATCATACACAATAAAAATAAATTCAAATAAATTTTCATATGAACTCAAGTCACTTATATAAACAAAAAATCTAAACTATCCAAGGTTTTTCATAATAATTCATTATTTTAAATGCAATCTAAGTTTAAGGCTGTGCAATAGGGTTTTGGTCATATTTTTTTTTCAAAGTCTCTTCGACTGGAGATTATTAGGCTACTGAAATAGTTTCTTTTGCAATAAATAAAAAAAAATTTCATCAATTATTTTCTGAGATATGAGCACTTAAAGTTAATTTTTGGGGGCAACCAGTATCATGAACGGTTGTGAATAGAAAAGTGTAATTTTCAGGATCAATGGAACAAAGTATTGTTTTTGTAATGAGGTATTTAATTTTTCAAAATTTTCATTTAAAAAAAAATAATTTTTTTGAAACCTTAATTACAGAAAAACTAGATTTCCGATTGAAATACAAAATATGTCATTGAAATCTCTGATATCCCTTCTAGTAATAAAGAGATTATTGTAAATCCAAATTAAATCGTTGGGTAGCTAAGTTGCCCCAAAGTTTTCTTGGATTCTCTTCAGTTTTACAGAGTCAACTTCCTCATGCAAATGTGCAAGCACGTTCACTCACACATATGCAAGGACTTGCTATGTTGCCGGTTTGAATCATATTCGTTCATTACTCGCCCTTATCAATGCTCCCTCACGCTTAACACCAGCACTCGCTCTGTCTGCCGGATGTATTTTGTTTACAGTCTTGAATAATTATTATGCGATCGAAAATAATTGCTTTAAATGACATGTCTCCAGTAGCACTCTCACATTCCTTTCCGTATCTCACTCTCTTTCACCCTCATTCTTTTTCTCTCAAATAAACATATGCCAAATTGTTTTGGAAGGAAGGAAACGAATTATTCTTTTTGCGATTGTTCCATATATTGTACCTTACTCTTTTGATTACATTATAGTTTATTGGATAATTTACATAGTGAATGGGATTATATTGTAGGACTTCTATGATAGATAATATATAAAGAGGCTTCCAATGAAAACTGTAGTAGAACTGTAATTGAAGAAGTTGCTCTACAAACAGAAATTTACTACAAATATTATGAGATGAAATAAGTTACTAAAAAATTATGTATAAATATTACAATTGAGTATATATTATACTCAATATTATAATTGTGCTATACCCTATTATTTAACACAAAAATTAGGCAATTAATAATTATTCAATAATAAAAATAAAAATTCAATAATTAGGATGAAGCCCACATAGGTCTGAGACCTGTGAGTGGGTAATGAATTGGATGATGGTGATTGATGAGTTGGACCTACAGTTTTAGCTGGGTTCCGAACAAACGGGAAATGATTTTTACAGCAGAGAACCAAGTCTTTTTTGCTGGCCAATCCAATCGGTCACCCTTACATAGAGCGCCCAGGAATACCTGATTTTTGAAAATTGATTGTGAATGAACAATTGAACGGATATATTGATATACATCAATCGAAGTAGAATTCCGTATTCTTCAATTTCAACTTTTGCAAACTTAGAATACCTAGAGTGGATTAAAAAAACTTCCAGCTTTGTACCAATTTTTGTCCATCAAAAGAGTGAACAAAATTTGAGTGGGCTCTTGTGTCAAACAAAGGAAACAAATTTTTCTTCATAGGAAATTCTTGCGATTGTTCCATATACTGCATCTTAATCATAAAATATGATTACATTATTGGAGAGCTTACATTGTGAATGGAATTATATTATAATACTTTTTTGATAGATAACAAAGATACTTTCAATAAAAACTGTCGTGGAACTGTAATTGAAAAAGGTGCTTTACAAACAGAAATTTACTACAAATTATGAGATGAAAAACTTAAAAAAATAAAAATTATTTAAATATTACAATTAAGTTCATTATTTAACACAAAAATTAGGCAATAAATAAAAAAGCATTCAATGTTATCGTCTTTGCTAATACGCTGTGATTATCTTACAACTCATCAATCAACTTATCCTAGCATTACATATCTTTACAATTTTACTCTTAATATAAACACTTATTTTGGTTGGCTTAAAAAACATAAAAACCTAAGAAAAGCATGTATACATTGAGTGTCGAAAGCTACAGAATAATAACGTTATACTTACAACACAATTAAATTTAATAGGCAAAAAATAATAAATTTTCAAAATAAATCGGTTAACAAAAAATTGGCTATATAGTCAGCTAATTTTAACTGACTAATGAGCGAATAGTTTTTTTTTTGTATTAAGAGCGTGAAGCGCGACTTTATCGCTCGATCAAAAACATTGGCAAGAAACTATTGCGAGAGCGATAAAGAAGCTTCACGCGCGAATTGCATACAATATTTCTCCTAAAACTGCAGTTCTGGATTCCAACACAATAAAAGCTTGTAGTTTGTAACATCACAGACCATGCGCGGATTTGGTTAGCGTTCGCCATTGTTGAGGTTATGTGAATTTCATGGATTCCGTGATCCACCAGAAGGCATCAAAATCAAAATAGAAGTGTAAAGAAAACAGCTGGCGAGCATAAAGTACTTTACCGCTTGCGGAGCAGTAAAGAGGTATTTTACAATTAGTTTTCAGTACGTAAAGAACTACTTTACGAGCAGTTTTAGGAAAAATATTTTCAATGTTGCATTGTCCACATTAAATATTGGGGGTTTTCAAGTAAGGAATAGTAACCCCCCCCCCCCCCCACCATAATCGAATAGTGGGTCCAGGGACCCGGGGAAATTATTATATTTCCACATGGAATGCTTCAAATTTTGACCCTACCTTCCCTCTGTGTTTTACAATGTTTGATCTATGTGAAAAATAATTTGGAAAACTTCACTATATAGGGGGTGATACATACTCACAACACAAGAAATAACTTGATTACTCACCGTTACAATTATTCAAACACACAAAAGACTTTTCTTTTTATAAGTGTAAAACTGTTCAATGAGATTCCAGAGAGCTTCAAAATTCTGCCATGTCCAATTTTTAAGCGTAGACTGAAACTTTTTTTATGAATAATCCATTATTATATAGGTTTGAGGATTTTTATGAAAGGGCCAAGACTTTGTAGACAATTTATAGACAGCTTTAAATGACACACTGCTATAGATAGGTAGGCTAATTTTGAATGTGATTTTGTGTTTTTATCTGTTTTAACGTTCTAGCAATGTTGTATGAGACAAAATTATTTTGATGTGAAATATGACAATTTGCAATGCTTTTGACGAACTCAGGAGTTGCTGCAATAAAGGTTTATCAGAAACTATTTCAATCAGAAACTATTTTTTATAATCATGAAATTATTAGGTGTATCTTTACTGAATTTTACTTTACTTTAAAAAATTGAGACATAAGTGAAAGACATACAAAAATTGAAAGATATACGTGATTCTTTGGAAATAAATGGAGAGTATAATTGCAAAAAATAACTAAAATTATTTCAACTTAAGAAGATAATTAAGGAAATTAGAAAGGATATGATTGAATTAGGAGTAACCCTGGGTGAATTGAAAAATAAAAAACAAAATATTGAAAGTCATGACCCAATGTTAATGCTTTGCTTTGCCAATTGACTTTGAAAATTACAAAAAATATTATAGTATGTTTTGAATATGAGGTAATAAAGTGTTATTTGTAAAAAAGCCTTCTCCAAATTATATTAATCAATTTTATTCTTATATTTTTTCAAATTTAATAAATTTCCCCAAAATCTAAGATATTTGCCTCGGGCGCCAAAAACTCACACTATGGCCCCCGTTTTTACTCAATCAGAAACTATTTTTTATAATCATGAAATTATTAGGTTTATCTTTACTGTATGTCTGTTCAAAAAATTGAAAGACACAAAAATTGAAAGACATGTGATTCTTTGGAAATAAATGTATAGAATAACTGAAAAAAATAACTAAAATTATTTCAACTTAAGAAGATAATTAAGGAAATTAGAGAGAGGATATGATTGGATTAGGAGTAACCCTGGGTGAATTGAAAAATAAAAAACAAAATATTGAAAGTCATGACCCAACTAATGCCAACTCTTTTCAGAAGTGAAATGAGTTTGACCCAACTCTTTTCAGAAGTGAAATGCATTCCTCAAGCATCTCCAATATATGTGAGTAAAACATTATTTAAAAGTGAAATACAGTGTCAGTTTTAATATAAGATTGTTCATTAAGTATTTCATCATG
Source organism: Conomelus anceps (assembly GCA_948455865.1). Taxonomy (NCBI): domain Eukaryota; kingdom Metazoa; phylum Arthropoda; class Insecta; order Hemiptera; family Delphacidae; genus Conomelus; species Conomelus anceps. The sequence goes on along the minus strand of OX418216.1, from coordinate 74,532,736 downwards.
GAAAACATCACAGATTCCAACTATTGCTTTGCTTTGCCATTATAAACACAAGAAAAAACTCCTTACATCAATGTCATATAACAAAAATTAGTTTTATTATTGTAGAATTCTGTACAATATTAGGTTAAAAATAAAACACGGCACAAAACAATGTACAAACTACTCATGCCACCCGAAGTGAACAGAGGTCTCAAACTGACCAGGTTATCTAGCCGTCAGACATATCAGATTATTTTTGTGAATGGAAGCTCAGGTATTAGAAAATCTGTTGCTCAGGCTTGGAAACGATATTTGCTTTACTAGATTATGAGTAGTAGAACGACTCTGCCTCCCTCCCAAGAAGGCCTAGTCAGACCAGGCGAAGAGGGGAGTAGACGTGAGCCGAGAGATCTGGCAACGTTTTAGGGGTATGGAAAGCTAGTTACAAACTAATCCACCAGAGTGATTCAAAACCGGACCAAACTCGATTCGACTCGATTGTAGACTCGTTTGTTTGTTGCCTTGAGTCGGGACTCGAGACTTGATCAGAGTCATGGTAGCTGGCGCACAGCCTTAACCAGCAGAACAAGAAGAAAAAATAATGAAAGAAAGAACAGCAGCTATTAGAAAACATGAAAAATTTAAAGAGCAGCAACTATTCAGAAAGTAAGAACAGAAAAAAAAGGATAACTAGATAATAGGATAATGCTTGACTATATGTAGTGTGACCTGATCAGCTCCTCGCAGGCTACATGTCCAATGCTGAGCAACCACGCCCCCAATCTACGCTTGAAGACAGCAATGCTGGCACCCTCGGTTTGTAAGATATCCCAAGGAAGACTACGGTAGAGTATGTGAGATAAGTAAAATGAGTTTGTTTTATTGAGGGAATGACTGAGTCTAGGAAATTGAATACCAAAATGCAACCTATTCCTTGTTTGATAATTATGTTCAATGTTTGTAAATATGTTCCTGTTTTTGAAAATATAGATTGCTAGATTTTTTACATAGAGCTGCTTAATATTGAGAACCAGAAAGTCATGGAATGATGGAATAAAATGTGTGTGGGATATCTTACACTCTTTTTCAGTATTTTTTTCATGATAGCCTTCTGTGAGACAGCAAAAGGTCTTAGAATCGCAGAAGATGATCCACCCCATGCTAATATGCCATACTCAAGAAGTGATTGCACATGAGCATAGTACACAGATCTGCACTGAGCCACAGTCAGCACCTGGCTTATTTGACCAAACGCATAGAGTAACCTTCTTATTTTTGTTTTTAGTTGCTGACTTTGGGGAACCCAATTGAATTTACTGTTTAGGATTACTCCCAAATATTTAAATTCCTCTACACGCTCAATAAAATCGCAGTTACAGGCTACCAACTGCGGCCCACCACAGACATGCAAACGCAGCTCTCTACCCCCTGGATCCGCATCTCTGCGGGTAAAAATGGGCAAACACTTCGTTTTATTAACATTCAAGGATAGCATATTTTGGTCTAGCCACTTCTTAATTTTTATAAGGTCGGTAGAGGCCTTACTGTAAACCTCATCCCATGAACTACTATCTGTGATCAAAACCACGATAAAGCACTATCATGTGCAAAATGCGTACCTGCGTTTTGCCGTGACAGCCCGGGTGTCGCTCCCGGCCGGCTAGCGTCAGTCGGCGTGATGGCAGGGTAAGGTACGGGGACCTGACTTCGATTACGTGATTCCGACTGTCCGTGTCCTCTTGTCAGTGGTTGAAATAGACGATTCCGCGGATACCTAATTCGCCCAGATCGTCGCGTCTTGGCTGGAGAGGAGGCCGTTCAGCCGGGAATCTAGACCCTGCCGCTCCCTAGGGGGCAAGCGTCCGTTTCCCCTGCCGGAACGAGGAAATAGGATTTTGGGGATAGGAAAGGAAGGCCGAAACAATAATATCCCTGCCCCTGAGGAGGAGGGAGAGAGGAGGCCGTTCAGCCGGGAATCTAGACCCTGCCGCCTCCCTAAGGGGGCTAGCGTCCGTTTCCCCTGCCGGAACGAGGAAATAGGATTTTGGGGACGGGAAAGGAAGGGCCGAAACAGTAATATCCCTGCCCCTGAGGAGGAGGGAGAGAGGAGGCCGTTCAGCCGGGAATCTAGACCCTGCCGCCTCCCTAAGGGGGCAAGCGTCCGTTTCCCCTGCCGGAACGAGGAAATAGGATTTTGGGGAATAGTAAAGGAAGGGTTTCCTGTTAGAACAACCGCGTCCCTGCCACTTTCCAAAGGGGGCCGGGACCGTTCCCCTAACAGTGAAGGATGGCCGGGGAGGGACGTGCCCCGCTCTTCTCGAGCTGGCCTGAACTCCCCTGCCGGGATTTGAGGTGACGGGTCGGATGCCCAGATACACCCCTGCCAATTTCCAAGAAGGGGCAGGAATAGTTTTGGGCCCACGTCCCGGGGTTAGAAGGATACGAGTTAACGACGGCTATGAACTGGTACACCCCTGCCAATTTCCACACAGGGGCAGGAATAGCTTAGTCTTAGCCACCGAGGATAGAAGGATACGACTTAACGACGGCTATGAACTGGTACACCCCTGCCAATTTCCAAGAAGGGGCCGGAATAGTTTAGTCTTAGCCGCCGAGGTTAGGGAAAAGAGGAGCTGTGGAGCTGGGTAAATAGCGGTGGAAGTATGAGGAGAAATAGGATTTTTGGTTAGTAAAGGAAAGGTTTCCTGTTAGAACAACCGCGTCCCTGCCACTTTCCAAAGGGGGCCGGGACCGTTCCCCTAACAGTGAAGGATGGCCGGGGAGGGACGTGCCCCGCTCTTCTCGAGCTGGCCTGAACTCCCCTGCTGGGATTTGAGGTAACGGGTCAGATGCCCAGGTACACCCCTGCCAATTTCCACGAAGGGGCAGGAATAGTTTTGGGCCCACGTCCCGGGGTTAATAGGTGTATAGGTTGTCGACCGGTTCGGACAGGTACAGCCCACGCGACGTAGCCGCGGGTGGGAGATTTCTTAGTCCTTGCCGGCCGGGGTAAGAAGGATATGACTTAACAACGGCTATGAACAGGTACACCCCTGCCAATTTCCAAAAAGGGGCCGGAATAGCTTAGTCTTAGCCGCCGGGGTTAGGGAGAAGAGGAGCTGTGGAGCTGGGTAAATAGCGGTGGAGGTATGAGGGTATAGTATGGAAAGGTGACAGGCAGAAGCAGGAAGGCCTCTGCCCCTACGGGTATGTGAGGGGGTATTTGGGATAAGGATAAGAGTAAAGGTAGAATTTTGTACTACGTACCGTTCCGCACTGCTCGTGGAGAACCGCGTGTACTCGCTGTGAGCAATGCCCGTGAATCGCGACCGCGTTCACTAAACACCCCTACGGGGTAGTAGTCCAAGTAGATAGCTTTCGACTATACGAGACGACCTCAGCCAAGCACCAACTGCTCCAACTCTAGGAACTGGCTGCTATGACACCTGAGACTCTACTCCTCGACTTCTCGTCGACTAGATGGTCTTCCCCAAAAATTAATGGGGGAAACCAGTGGGGGAAGGTGGAGAGAAGGGTATGCGCACCCAGTACACTCCACCGATCAAATTTGTTATCTCCGTTACTGGCTGTAGAGAGATAACCGAGCATCAATTAGCTCCCTTTTCCTCGTCGCAAACTTGCTTCGTGACACACTCGTCCTACCCGGTGTGGGGGGGGGAGGAGGAAAAAGAAAGAAAAGGAAAAAGCCGAAGTCTTTCGACCCCTGCCTAAGATAAAAGGAAAAAGAAGGAAAAGGAATGAGCCGAAGTCTATCGACCCCTGCCCCAGGAAGAAGAATTATAAAAAAAAGGGGGGGGGGGGAAAGGAAAGTGAAGGCCGAAATATAAATACCTCTGCCCCAAGGAAGGAATAATAGGATAGGGTAGGGTAGGACATACTAGGGGCCGTGGCCTGCACCACTGCCCGAGGGTGTTATCCGTGGGACAACACCCCTCAATCGTGAGTCTTCACCCACACACGGCGCCCATCGGGCAGCCTTATTCGCACCCTCGGACGGCCGGCCCGGTGCCTAGTTTTTAGGCTCATAAATGGCACATAGCGTCCAGGATCCGTCCGGGATCGGGCCTCGACCTGGCCCAAATACGAATCGAGGAATCCCAAGCGTTTAGTAGGCATGGCGTGAAAATCAGGATTTTAATGTGCACCTTAACAAGAATGAACAAATAATAACTGGGACTAAGGTCAATCGTTGGTAGTCCAAGTAAATTGAAAAACAACTTGATAAGAGTTGTTTACTGTTGGTGGTTCAAGTAAATTGAAAAACAACTCGATAAGAGTTGTTTATTGTCAGGAAGGTAAGGCGATAAGTTTCCGAAATTAACTTTTAATAAAGTTCTACCACCTTATCTTATCATCGATGTTACCTTCTTAGTAAACAACCCTTGTGATGGAAAGTTTCGACTTTTCATAACTTTTAATCTAAATCGAATCATTATTATTATCCCATAATTTATTCATTCTTCGATGATGAAATAACAATGAATAACTTATACATTTGTTACCCAACATCCCGATTTATTCATTAATTTTGAATAAAATCTTTTTTTTTGTAGCATCAGATACCTCTCTTCAGCTAACAAACCGTAGTCGCTCCTTAGAGCCATTTTTGAATAAATTACTAACTCGTAATCTTATTCCATTCAACAAATACATCGTGTATTCGTTACAGCACAACTCGAATTATTTATCCAACGTAGATAATTCAATTCCCATTCATAGGGGTGCTCATCGGCTGATAAGTGTAACAGCTTACTTCGCCTCACTAATTAGATTAATCTTTTCTAATTAGTTCATCTCCACGCTGTTATCATAATAAATACCTCACGTATTTATTTTACAGCGTTTTCCGAATCATTTATTCCAGCATAAATAATTCATCATCCATATCTATGGATATTTGCCAGCTAATAAACGCTAGTAGTTTATTCAGCCTTACGAAATTAATTACTACCTCGTAATTAAATTTCTACCGACGTTAGGGAACTAACAAATACTTTGTGTCATTCACTATACAACGTCTCGAATTATTTATTCTATCATAAATAACTCTTCTTCGTTCGGACGTGTTTATCTGACTTCTCATACCATGTCTTTATATCATTTTTTTAACACCTCTGAACTTCCCTGGGCGCCAACTCAAGGTAATCAGTTAAGATTAGGCTTGAGTACGTTACAAAGGGCAGTCGCCCTCTACTCCTCTCTCCTCGTCTTCCAGCGAGGGGGAAAGTACTTTCACATCTTTCGCGTGGACCGTTATAAATTTCCCTGCCCTCGTTCTCAGCTGCACGACAGAGGGGCTCAGCATCTTGACGACCTCATAGGGCCCTGAGAATTTAGGCGCTAATTTGGCCGCAAACTTATTGACGCCAGACGACAAATGGTGTTCGCGTCTGAATACTAATTGGCCCGGTACGACGGTCAACGGGCGCCTTCTTAGGTTATAATACCTTCTTGTGTTATTATAAGCCTCATTCAAATTATCAACAACTACCTTTCGTAGCTGTTCTAATATTTTGAGCCGCTTGAGCTGCGTCGGCTTGCTTTCAGCGTCGGCCTCTCTTCGGGGGTCGTCCTCCCCTTCGCAACCGGCCGCTCCCGGCGCTCTCAACTCACGCCCGAAATTTAAAAATGCGGGGGTGAATTTCGTCCCCTGATGTACTGCCGTATTCATTGCGAAGGAGAACTCGGCGATATATTTATCCCATTCTGTATGAGTATCTCCAACATACAGTTGTATCATCGTCTTCAAGACTCGGTTTACCCTCTCTGTGAGGTTACAACTAGGAGTGTAAGGGGGGGTGAAAAATAGAATCATCCCATTATCTTCACAAAAGGATTTGAACAGTTTGCTCGTGAATTGAGTGCCATTGTCACAGATTAATATCCTTGGGACTCCGAACCGCGTGATTACAAGCTCTCTTAGAGCTTTCAGGACAGAAATACTGTCGGCTTGTGCTAAGGGGCGAGCTTCCACCCACTTAGTAAATTGGTCTTGGAACACAACCAAATACCTGCACCCTCGTTTAGAACGAGGTAGGGGGCCAACCAAATCTGTACTCACGGTTTCCCACGGCCTCGTTACCTTCCGTTGTCGTGCCATCTGACCATACGGAACTCTCTGTTCTACTTTGTGTTTCATACACGTCTCACACCTCCTCATGTATTTGGCGACATCTCGATACATGCCAGGCCAATAGTACTGTCTCGATATTCGCTCATACGTTTTATATATTCCTTGGTGGCCGGCTGTTGGAGCATCGTGGTTCAGTTTATAAACCTCGGCTCTACAGTCCCGTGGAATACATAATTTCCACCCGTCATTCCCGATGTCTCCGGGTACATATCGCCGCGGCCACACATGCCGATAGAGTAATCCCTCCCGGATCATAAAGTCCGGATATTTTTCAGGACACTGTGTAAGGCCTTCCTTGACCTTTTTTGTCCAGTTATCGTCCTTGCTTAATTCCGTAGCGATCGCTACCGGATCCTCTATTATAGGCCCATTGACTTCGTCACTCCCACCTTGGGGTGCACGAGATAGGGCGTCCGGGACCACATTGAATTTCCCTCGTCTATACTGTATAGACAAATCATATTGTTCCATTTCCAAAATCCATCGAGCTAGTCGTCCAGATGGATTTGGAATAGCTCTCAGCCATTTTAACGACTGGTGGTCTGTGAGCACTGTCGTTTTATAACCCTCTATATAGGGTTTGAATTTTCTGAGTGCGAATATTACCGCTAGGCACTCCTTTTCGGTTGTGGTATACCTAGTTTCAGGTCCCTTCAACCCACGACTCGCGTACGCGATCACTTTCTCCTCCCCCTCAATTTCTTGGGTGAGGACGGCGCCTAGCCCACAATCGGAAGCATCCGTTTGTAACGTGAACGGAAGTTCAAAATGCGGGTACGTCAATACCGGTGAACTTGTGAGAGCAGTTTTAATTTTATTAAACGCCTCTTCTTGTTCTTCCTCCCATCGCCACTTCGTCCCTGCCTTCAGTAACTTATGAAGGGGGGCTGCTAGATCGGCGAAATTTTGAACGAAACGCCGATACCACGACGCTAAACCGAGAAAACTCCGGAGAGTCCGAATTCGTTTAGGGGTAGGGAATTCCGCGACTGCCCTAATTGTTTCTGGGTCAGTCTGTAACCCCTGTTCAGTCACAATATGGCCCAAATAGCGTAATTTGGACTTCAGGAACTGACACTTCTCTGGATTAATAACCAGGCCGGCCTCTCTTAGCCTCAGAAAAACTTCTCTCAGGTTTTCTATATGGGCTTCTAGGGTCTCCCCCAGCACAATGACGTCGTCCAGGTAGGCGAACGCATGGGGTTCCAGTTTGGGGCCTATCACTCGGTCCAATAATTGTTGAAACGTCGCCCCCGCGGAGTGTAATCCGAACGGCATGACTCGGAATTGGAATAAGCCCCGTCCGGGTACGGTAAACGCCGTCAACGGCTTGCTAGTTTCCTCCAAGGGGACTTGCCAGTAACCGTTTTTCAGGTCTATTGACGAAATAAATCGCGCGTTACGCAATCTATCTAAAATACCCGTCATGTTGGGTAGAGGATACGCGTCTCTATGCGTAATCCCATTAATCTGCCTGAAGTCAATGCAGAATCGGAGTTTCCCGTTAGGCTTTTTCACTAATACGATGGGAGAACTCCAGGGGCTGCTACTCGGTTCAATGACACATTGATTTAACATGTCAGTGACTGCCTCGTCTATGACCTTCTGCATAGCGGGGTTCCGCGGGTACGGCCGTTGTCTGAACGGTTCCGCTCCTTCTTTCAATTTGACCCTGTGTTCCAATAGATGTGTGGAACCGGGAACGGACTGAAATTTACTCAGCTCTATCTCCAGAAATTTTTCGAAGTCGACTTCTTTAGTCACTTCCACGACTTGTTTCTGAATTTTAGAAATGGGTAGTTGCATTCTCTTATGGAGAATATCGAGACTTGCTCTCATTAAAACCAAATGATTTAAACCTAAAATCATTTCCGGTTTCGATTCGTCGCATATTGCGACTCGCAAATATTGCTCTCTTCCGCATATATTTGCTGACACTCTTAACTCCTTCTCGACGGATAATTTCCCGCCGTTAATCAAGGAGAGTTGTTGGGTGACCGTCCTTGGCCTAGCTTTCCCCACTGACGTGATTCTATGCGCCGTTCTCCGGGATACATAGGAGAACTCCGCCCCCGTATCTACTAGAGCATTAATCTCTATTCCATCAAGTTCTATACACATAAACATACGTGTTTCAGTCTCCCTATGTCCCTCGCACCGGGTTTCGATAGGGGCTATGCCGGGTTTTGACTCTTGTCGGTTTGACGTTGGTTGTGGAGATTTCTTCTCCACTTCTACGCCAGTCGAGCACGGGACCCATTCCACTTCACGAGTATGAGTGCGAATATGGAACACATTTTCACGCATGAATTGCATGCCAATTAATATTTCAGGTTTGAGTCCTTCCATCACCGTCGCAGTGAAAGGAAGTCTGACTCCGCCCAACGTAACGTTAGTTATGACTCGGCCGTCTAAACGTGCGGCCGTTCCATTCGCAAGGAGCGCCCGGTGACTGGCCGGCTCCTTACGTACGGGTCCCATACTCGCAAGACTGCTGTAGGCTTCCGAGCTAATATAATTAGACTCAGCTCCGGTGTCTAATAAGGCCCGGTACGGTTTCCCCGCGACCTCTACCATCACAAACAGACGTTTATCTAGTGGTGTCCCGCTCACCAACTCCAGTCGACTCGGTGACTGTACCACTGCGGTTCCCTTCACTTTACCGGATTGTTTGTTACACACACAATCCTTACGGGCTCTTTTACACTGATTACAGTCAGTCCCTTCCGGACAGTGGGATCGCCAATGTCCCGGCTTTTTACACTGCCAACAGGTAGGCTCGGTGACCTCAGGGGTGGGTTTGACCCTGCCCTGGGCTACCTCCTCGTCTCCTCGAGGTTTCATCACCTTCCTCGGGTCTTCTACCTTCGAATTTCGCGCAATTTGACGCGACTGCTTCTCTTCCGCCTTGATTTGTTCGAATTGTCGCGCGAGGCGCAACAAATCGTCGACATTATGTATGTCAGACAGGTGTACATACAATTTGTACCGGGGTAGAAGGTTTCGGTACAGTCGTTGTACCTGGTTTTCTTCTGTAAAACCGCCCCTTCTCCTCATCAGAGTTACTAACTCTTCTGTGAACTCGTCCACAAGTTCACCCTCTCTCTGTTTTCGAGCGAGGATCTGGTTATCAAGATCCTCCTCATACGTTGAGGGGTAATATCTCAACTTAAAATCGGCGATGAAATCGTTCCAACTTTTCCATCGTTCCCTCCGATTCCTCATCCAGAGAATCGGCTTCCCTGCCAGCATTTCGGGTAGGGCGACTAGCAACTGTTTGCCAGAAAACCCATATGCTAACTCTAATTCTCCCAGCCTCTCTATGAAGCTAGGGGCATCCCCGTGCCCGTCAAAGGAGAGCTTCCAGCTTCTCACTTTATCACATACCATTCCTGGATCCATCCAGGAGCCGGTATTCGTCGTAGTACGGTATTGTGTACGACTGATTCGTTCTGACGTGTTAGCCTGCTCGTCTAACACGACATTTTCCGCACCCTCGTGACTGGCAGCGTACCTACTGGTTCCTGCCCCGCCACTCGCAGTGCTCGGGTTGGCTGCCTTCACCGTCATCTTACGATGGTGTTCGACGACCACTTTCCTCAACTCGGCCACCGTGCCCTGCGTAGGTAACCCGTAGCTGGCTGAGAGGTTCACTAAATCCTCCTTCAGCAATCAGTAAACCCACGACACTCTCGGGTCGGTCGACTCCTCTGCCGAAACTGCCTGACCCAGGTCGCTTTCGGAATCACCGTGTTCACTCATCCTAACCACTTTTTTGTCTACTTTACACAACACTTTTTTGTCTAATTTTCCCGACACTTTTTTGTCCAATTTTCCCGACACTTTTTTGTCCCCATTACGTGCCCCACGCGTGGGCGCCAGTTTATCATGTGCAAAATGCGTACCTGCGTTTTGCCGTGACAGCCCGGGTGTCGCTCCCGGCCGGCTAGCGTCAGTCGGCGTGATGGCAGGGTAAGGTACGGGGACCTGACTTCGATTACGTGATTCCAACTGTCCGTGTCCTCTTGTCAGTGGTTGAAATAGACGATTCCGCGGATACCTAATTCGCCCAGATCGTCGCGTCTTGGCTGGAGAGGAGGCCGTTCAGCCGGGAATCTAGACCCTGCCGCTCCCTAGGGGGCAAGCGTCTGTTTCCCCTGCCGGAAAGAGGAAATAGGATTTTGGGGATAGGAAAGGAAGGCCGAAACAATAATATCCCTGCCCCTGAGGAGGAGGGAGAGAGGAGGCCGTTCAGCCGGGAATCTAGACCCTGCCGCCTCCCTAAGGGGGCTAGCGTCCGTTTCCCCTGCCGGAACGAGGAAATAGGATTTTGGGGACGGGAAAGGAAGGGCCGAAACAGTAATATCCCTGCCCCTGAGGAGGAGGGAGAGAGGAGGCCGTTCAGCCGGGAATCTAGACCCTGCCGCCTCCCTAAGGGGGCAAGCGTCCGTTTCCCCTGCCGGAACGAGGAAATAGGATTTTGGGGAATAGTAAAGGAAGGGTTTCCTGTTAGAACAACCGCGTCCCTGCCACTTTCCAAAGGGGGCCGGGACCGTTCCCCTAACAGTGAAGGATGGCCGGGGAGGGACGTGCCCCGCTCTTCTCGAGCTGGCCTGAACTCCCCTGCCGGGATTTGAGGTGACGGGTCGGATGCCCAGATACACCCCTGCCAATTTCCAAGAAGGGGCAGGAATAGTTTTGGGCCCACGTCCCGGGGTTAGAAGGATATGAGTTAACGACGGCTATGAACTGGTACACCCCTGCCAATTTCCACACAGGGGCAGGAATAGCTTAGTCTTAGCCACCGAGGATAGAAGGATACGACTTAACGACGGCTATGAACTGGTACACCCCTGCCAATTTCCAAGAAGGGGCCGGAATAGTTTAGTCTTAGCCGCCGAGGTTAGGGAAAAGAGGAGCTGTGGAGCTGGGTAAATAGCGGTGGAAGTATGAGGAGAAATAGGATTTTGGGTTAGTAAAGGAAAGGTTTCCTGTTAGAACAACCGCGTCCCTGCCACTTTCCAAAGGGGGCCGGGACCGTTCCCCTAACAGTGAAGGATGGCCGGGGAGGGACGTGCCCCGCTCTTCTCGAGCTGGCCTGAACTCCCCTGCCGGGATTTGAGGTAACGGGTCAGATGCCCAGGTACACCCCTGCCAATTTCCACGAAGGGGCAGGAATAGTTTTGGGCCCACGTCCCGGGGTTAATAGGTGTATAGGTTGTCGACCGGTTCGGACAGGTACAGCCCACGCGACGTAGCCGCGGGTGGGAGATTTCTTAGTCCTTGCCGGCCGGGGTAAGAAGGATATGACTTAACGACGGCTATGAACAGGTACACCCCTGCCAATTTCCAAAAAGGGGCCGGAATAGCTTAGTCTTAGCCGCCGGGGTTAGGGAGAAGAGGAGCTGTGGAGCTGGGTAAATAGCGGTGGAGGTATGAGGGTATAGTATGGAAAGGTGACAGGCAGAAGCAGGAAGGCCTCTGCCCCTACGGGTATGTGAGGGGGTATTTGGGATAAGGATAAGAGTAAAGGTAGAATTTTGTACTACGTACCGTTCCGCACTGCTCGTGGAGAACCGCGTGTACTCGCTGTGAGCAACGCCCGTGAATCGCGACCGCGTTCACTAAACACCCCTACGGGGTAGTAGTCTAAGTAGATAGCTTTCGACTATACGAGACGACCTCGGCCAAGCACCAACTGCTCCAACTCTAGGAACTGGCTGCTATGACACCTGAGACTCTACTCCTCGACTTCTCGTCGACTAGATGGTCTTCCCCGAAAATTAATGGGGGAAACCAGTGGGGGAAGGTGGAGAGAAGGGTATGCGCACCCAGTACACTCCACCGATCAAATTTGTTATCTCCGTTACTGGCTGTAGAGAGATAACCGAGCGTCAATTAGCTCCCTTTTCCTCGTCGCGAACTTGCTTCGTGACAGCACAGATAAATAAATGTACAGTTTCATTAACTGAAAGCCTATAACCTTAGACAGTATTATAATATTACAAAAGTTTTGCAGTCAAGTTTGCTGACAAACAGTAAAGCAACTTTTATCTAAGAGTAAGAATTAAAAAAAAAAATTTTAAAATTACAAAAATATGAATGAAGAAATGGAACAAATTGCCAAGAGTGTGTGTTTGAGGAGAAAAAAATGATTTCTTAAGAACACAAGAAATAAGAAAAACATTATTCTACACTACTCGTTTTGTCAACAGCGCTTTTGGTCTCATTGATAACATGTACAGCAAACAGGTCATAAATTAACACTTGTTGTTTCTCTTTTCCTCGAATGTCTTTCTCACTCCTATTTTTCAAATGTAGCTCTAGGGGTTTTAAGAATTTGTTATCAGTTTCCAGAACTTCCTGGAATACTTTCTATATATAAAGAGCAGTCCTTGTAAACAGTAGTTCAGTTGTTATTTGCACTTCAAAACGTTCGTATCCAGTGACAGTATAGAGATAGACATTGTGACGCATATCAAGTGCTTGTGAAGTTTATTTGGTAAATTCTTTGACATAGGCATCCTTCTTAGTGGCAGAATACTCAGTGCTATTACTGTGTTTATCAAATATCGTGATAGACACTGTGCTTTGTAAGTGTTCAGTTATTTATTGGATTATTGATCGGCCTATTGACAGTCTTTAACTAGTTTTTGTACAGTGATATTGTAAATTCATTGTTGATTAGTAATTCGTTATTGAACTGTTTGTTTCTCTGGGTTTTCTTGTGTGACATAACTGATTTGTGCATGTTGTAAGAAATTTGTGTAAATAAAGTTCAAGTGTTGCCAGCATTATTTTAGTGATAGAACCCATAACAATTGGTGTCAGGTGTGGGGTATTTTTCGAGTGCTATTAAAGATGGCTGGCAAAATTACATTGTGTGATTTAAAAGTGGCCAATCAGAAACGTGATTTCAGAGATAGAACCTGTAACAGATTAAACTGCTCTCTTTATTCTAGTCCTATAAGGGCTAAGTTACACCGCAGCCGGCCCTCTCTTACACTTTACTTTCCAAGAGAGAAAAAGGTCCATTTCTGAGGTGGAATGAAATTAAATGGAGACATGGATACTCTTGTTCTTTCAAATACAGAGAACCAGGAAGCTCAACTAAAAGGGAAAAGGGATGGAATAAGGAGATAGAATTAGAAAAGTCTCTGTGTTGTTCTCGTTCTTGTTATTCATACAGTGCACTGGAACGATAAATTTCTTATGGGCGCCAACAATAAACTGAGTAGACAACCCTCTTGGCGAAAATCCAAAAATTGCAAAGATGATCAACGATTCGATACACAGAGCTGCTTAGCAATTTCGAAAACAAACCCGTTCATTATATTCTGCCAGTGGCCAAGTCAGCCAGCTCTGCTATACAGTTTACAGCAGACTATGTTTAATGAAATAAAAAAATAAAAAAAACAGCGGATGCGATAGCTTCATTCTTATGTTTCTGTTCACAGAAACAGAAAGAAGTAACAACCAAGAAACATTTGAAAATAAATTTTGATATTGTACCAAATATTTTAGAAGCCAATGAAACTAATAGAATATTCAAAAGAAAAATAGAACCAAATTTTAGTATAGAACCGAAATTGCGTACATAATTGAAAAATCATACATTCCATGAGTAAAACTTGAAATAAAAACAATAAATAAAACATTTGTGTGTTTATATTAGAACAGTTTGATATATTTGTTAAGATTTAAATCGAAATAAATAAATTACTAGCATATTATATTGCATTACAGATTACTTTACAATATTGATTTCAAGATCAATTAACCAGCAATCCATAGTAACAAGTATTAATTTTAAATTTCAGCCTTAAAGTCCAGATTAAAAGCAGCAGTTTTTATTAATATCCATATGGCATTCTAGTTGTTAAAACTCTTGTTTTACTATACACTTCAAAACATAATTTGTATGTTCAGCTACACAATTCCACGTCCAATTCTATAAATATTAAGGGAAGAAAGCTATTATTATACACAATAGTTCCTTCACCTTCACAACATCTAATAATTATTGAACTTACAACTAATATATTAAAAATATTAAATAGAGGAAACTATTCTTAATATATCCAAGAGTTCCTCAACAACTAATAATTATGAAACATGCAAAACATGGAAGAATGTTGAACATTTAAGGTTTGAGCACAAACTAAACGTTATAAGTTAAGGATCAATGTATTCGATAAAGATCATAGGTGTAACGAGGGGGGGGGGGTTATTGGGGATGCAACCCCCTCATTGATTAGAAGAAATTTAAAAAAATTGAAAGATTATTTATTTAATTTGAAGCTACATGAATATATATTATATCTATTATAATAGATATCTAATGTATATTATATCTATTTTTGAAGGCAGTAATATGTAAGAGTGGTTGACTGGTGGGAGTAACCCCCCCCCCCCCCCACCACAATAAGTCAACTCAAGTTACTGGTTAAGGTCAAAGTAATGAAACATTGTTATGGGCCTAACTCCCAGGTTCTATTAGCTGTTGTCTACTCCCTTCCCTTCTACATAACAGGTTCAACAGACATTACCCTACACGAAATAATGACCACATTACAACGCAATATTTTTGATGAGTCACAATCAATTCAGTTGATGAGATAAAAGAAAAAATAATTGAGCACATTAGAATTGATAGTGGCATGGAGGCTGTTTTGCTTATTTCTGTCTGACTTCATTTAATTTTTTATACTACTTGTTAAATTAATCTAATGAGCTACAAGTTTAAACCCAAAGAATATGTTCAACATTTGTGTTATCCTGTTTCAAAAAAATTAAGAAATAATTCACGATATTATTGTCTTTCATACAGATACATCCTCTGGAACTTGTTTCTAGCATATAGCATAGACGTTCTACTAAGAACTGAGGTTTCTAGGCAGTGACAAAAGTCTACTATATTATTGCAATTCTCTAGCAATGAGTGAAAGCAAGGATCAGCTCACAACAAATGAATGAATTTCGTGAACGGTCTGAACAGGGTTTTATTTCAGTAGCTTTCAGGTTAACATTAACCATCTCCATTGCTCCCTGATAATGCGAATGTAAAATTAAAAATAAATTTAGAAGCAGAATTTTCTCTGACTAACATCGATGATACATAATCGATGGTAGCCTACAATAAATCCCATCTCGCTTCTGGATATTAGAAAATTGGAGCATTAGTGATTTGTGTCCTATTTATTAATTTTGAAGACCTTAGGCTATACAACGAAGATAATGATGATTGGTGAAACAAATTCAAATTGTTCAATTGTTTGAGATTTTTCAAAATCCGAAATTCTTAAGAACTATAAAACTGAGTGATTAAAACATAGAATGACTGAAACCGATGAGTTCAGAAATCTAATCAATTAAGAACTCTGGAAGTTTCCCTGCCTACCAACCCTCTGGTTCGCGGTTATGAGGTAGGACTGTCCTTTTTTACTTTCTACCAAACGCTCCATCAACAATAAAAATGAATCCGATAGCAGGCACATTAAATCATCAATGATGAAACACACAATAGAATGAATGATAGCAAAGTTAAACGACTCACGTCTTCTGGTGGAATGAAGAAGCTTGGGCCAACTGATGACTGATGGAATGGAATTGGTATACCAGCTTTCTCCTAACAAAAAAGAACAGCCAATTATTCAAATGGGCATATTAAATAATTAAGAACAAATAAAAATGTTTATGAAGTATAAAATAACTATAACATAGATTTTACAACAGAAAAACCTTATCAAGTTCAATCTATTTAAAAAAAAGAGATTCTACAGGGTTCGACAGTATGACATTTTTTTCAATATTTAATAAAACCCATTGTATAAATAAGATAATCTTATTTTTTATAATGTATAATATCTCAAGTTTTGTAGGGGACATCCCCCATTCTCCATACATTGAGAAACGTTTTTGAGGGAGCACTTCCCAGAGCGTTTTATCTCAATTAAGGGCTCTCCCGATTTGGCCCCACGTGATTTTTTCTATAGTTTTTTGAAATCCCTTATTTATGTGAACAGTCCAAAGACTACACGATTGAAAGACAACGTCTGGGAAGAAATGGGCAAAACGACTGCTGCTGCGCTGTGGCAATTAAATGAAGCAGTGCCATTTGAGATACCTTTCTGATATCAAACGCTGTAATATAGATAAGAGAATAATGAAGGATGGCTAGCAGCTTCAATAAACCAATTAAAATTTTGCAATTAAATAGGAATTACGTAAGAAAAATAATATTTTCATGAATTATAAGTTAGACGGTTAGAGCGGTGGAGGAAATATGCAGACTATACTGTAGTAAAACTGAAACAAGCCAGAATCAAAGGCAATAAAATAATATTGGTGACAAATGAGAACAGATTTTTTATTATGAATCAAAATTTTCTATACATTTGTCTTATTTGATTTACCTACTTTACAACTGAGCCTTATTTTTTGAAAATACTATTAAATTTATCCAATTTGATTAAATTTAACCAATATAGTTACTTATTCACTTGTCAGTGTTGTGTTATTAATTTTATTTACAATTGCTATTGGTTAATCATGTATACTGTTATTGGTAATAATATTGCATATTTTATTTTGATGTGAAAGCCCCATAGCTCAACTCATTTGTATGGTTTATGGATTATGAAAACTCTAAACTAGTAAACTGGTAAATTAAACCTGACAGGTTCGATTACCGTTCAGATTGGCATATTTTGAGTCATCATTCATCCCATTACACACGCACAAGTCTCCAGACTCATGTGAGCGCCTTCAGCAAAAAATAATTAAAATCAAAATAATATGGAGCTATGAATTGGTAGTAGGTATTTTGAAAACTGAAATTTTGAGAAATACATGGTCACTTTTTATTACAGAAATCAGATGAAGGAAGATTGTAGCTATCCCTATAAATTTACAGATTTAGACATTTTTAAAACCATCATAATTTTTTATTAGATTGTAAGTTGGTCAGGTGAAAAATCTAGAACCCAGCAGGAGCTGGGGAATCCAATAAAAAGTAACAAGTCTGCAACTACATAAGGGTTCCCGATTGGATTGGCTAACAAAAAACTATTTTCTCTGCTGTAAAATCACTTCCTGGTGGTTCGAAACCCACATAAAATTGTAGGTCTCAATTCATCAGTCACCGTCATCCCACTGATTAGCCATGCACAGGTCTTAGACCTATATATGGGCTTCATTCTCCAAAAAAAAATAGAAAACTGAAATATAATAGGCCTAGTATAAATTGAGATATTAAGCAATTATTGGGTTAATTAATAATAAGACAAAATTGTCACAACCACATTTATTTAAAAAAATATCGGTTGTTATACTATTATCAATCTCAAACTAAAAAGTTTTTTCAACTAGTTTCCCAATATTTTTTTTAATAAATGTGGTTGTGACAATTTTGTTTTATTATTCATTATGGATACCTTCCACAATATCACCTTCGCCACTACAAAGAAAATTATTGGGTTAATAAAATAATTTGTTTGAGACAAGAAGATTATCAAATGATGTAAGTTCGTGCTACTTACCCTGATGTAGTCAATCACTTGCTGACACTTATCTCGAACATCCCGGAACGGACATGATACAGAAAGTCTTAGCAAAGCTGGTATATGCATTATTATCAAAGATCTGTAATCCACATGAGCGTTATTGCCATTAGTAACGTTTCCATTGGAAATTTTCGAATCGTCCATGTCTTCAGATCCCTCCATCCATTGAAAAATGGATTTTTCCATAACTTCGAGAGCTGTTGCTCTGATTGAAGCCTCCCTTGAACACAATGACGTGGTGAATCTATTGACAATTTCGATTCTAGCCAACATACTCGTATCTGCAATTCCGTCTTCTGAGACAGTTTCTTGAAAATTTTTATCTGTATCAACTCCATTGCTTTTCTTCTGTGTAAGGAACATTTACAAATGAAAGAAGAAAGGTTTGGATAACTATCCCACTGATAACAATAAATTTAACTAATGTAACACTCAACCGGCATCAATTGAATATTGGAATCTGATAATATAGTTAACAGTAAGAGAAAAGTAAGCTTATTATTTATTATTAATAACACAGCAATGCTAAGACATGTATCGTTCCTAATTAGCCTGCAATACAAAAACAAATTAGAAGTATGATTCATAACTTACTGAAATAAAGAACATTCATGACAATCTTACCTGACCAGCAATATAAGAAATATCAGAAAAATTTTGCATTTTCTATCATTTCTGACGAATTTATGCACTCGATAATTTATGGTGCCATTGGAGTCTATAACAATTTATCAACCGACTGTACGTAAGTTATAAATCACTCAATCACAAGCGAGATTGTATGATTGTGGCCAACTAACACTAAATTTGTGTGTTTGTGACTAAAAATTCTGATAAACTGTGAGATCTACATCGATAGGAATGCAAGTAGAGGAGAGAATGGGCTTCTGATTCACATGGGATGGGAAGCTATACGCTAGTTGAAATTACATAATTATGTTTCAGGTGAGATTTGAGTTTGAGAGTTAGTTTGTATTATAACACAGATTTGTTGGGCTTCTGCACCACTCAATTGAGATTGAGTTCAAATTAAAATGTCCTTTTTTCTTCTTTTTCATAAAAATCGAAATATAAAATATCAGTTGATTTATTATTAACATTGAAAAAAATTAGACATATAGATTAAACATATTTTGCTGAACAATAAATTAACAGACTGTTGCAAAAGGAAATTAGTCCCCACATGGACCGGAGGTCTGTGAGCAAGGATGAAGTCATGATCCAGGTAGGCCATTTAGTTAATAAAACGTCTGGCAACACATCTGAATAATAACTAATAATGCAAACTTAAAATAATTTAAATTCACAAATAAGCATGGAAAATGAATTGGATGTCGATAATATATTTTGAGAGGATGACATTTCCACGAACAAAGTGAAGAATAAAATAATAATGATAATTAAAACTAAATTGAAAAATTAAATTGAATTAAAACAACACAATTGTGTCTCCGAGCACTAGCTATGGCATAATATACTTTGGCATTCCAGTCAATAATATTCATTAGAAGAGATGCACCAGCAGATATCCCGAACCATGCACATATGAATTTGTAAGTATGCATATTTGTTACACAAACTTAACGCTGTTTTGAAATATTTTAGCAATAACTATCTGTACGCTGACAGAATAAGTTCTTCTTTGCCATCAGTTCCAAGAGTCAGTAAGAGCGAATGATCTTTATTTTTGAATACCGGTATGCTAACAGTAGCTGAATCAAATAATTGTAAATTAGCGAAACCGTAGCAGACATTTCTGTGAAGAATTTAAGAAATGTATCAAGTATGAGTAATTTAGAAAATGTAATGGCTTGTTTTGTAAATAACGGCTGTTATATGGAGGGATTTTTTAAAAATCTGTCTAACTGTGAGAAGGGATGCTTCCTGGAAAAGGGTTTCAGTTGGGTGGAGTCTAGATTTTCTGAAGCTAACCTTTATGATATCGCTTTGGACCACCGCCAGGGAATGAAGAACGGTTTACAGGCTAACCCCACCCCCCACCCACAAGCGATGATAATAAATGATAGTAGTGACTGGATATAGGCATAATATGCCAGTTTCATTTCTCTATCATCAAAGACTCCAGCCATCAAACGTAATTCATAGATAAATTTTGTGATTCTGCTCTTCAACTCATCAATGTCTTCATACCACTTGAGACGGCCATCAAAAACCACACCCAAGTACCTGTAGGAGTACCTCTTCTGTCACAGTTGCAAGTCCTGTTCAATGATTTACTGCATTTATAAATTTTCAGATAATAAAGATAATAGTCTGAAACAGTAGAGAGCGAAATTGGCTTGCATTTAGTTTTTGATATATTCAATGAGAGCACATTCTGATCAAGCGACTTCTTCAATAGCATAAGGTCTTGCAAAGCCCTAACCTGGACCTCCTCCCATGACTTAGGCTATCCATGAGGAAGAATAGCTTATCATCAAAAACTTTCCATTCAGAGCTAATTTTGATATATTGTTGATGTAGAACAGGAACAGCACCGGACCCATAGTACTCCGCTGGATTACTCCACATTCCACACCAACCTCATCATTAGTGATTCCAACTATAGATACATTCTGTAGCTTGCCTGAAAAAAGCTACAGAAGAAGGCAAGGGTTGTGCCCCGTACACCAATTGCTTCAAGTTTTTTTCAATAGAATTCTCCTGTCAATTGAATCAAAAACCTTTTTCAAGTCTCAAATATCATCATAGCCTTATTATTGGAGGGAATAGCTTAATTGATTACTGCAATTTGAAGATGAACAGACTGACGAGAAATTCAATTTGTGATTATCCACTGTAACACAAAAAACCGGAGAGGTTTGCATACAGGCTTGTCTGGGATTTTATAGATTATAGGACATTTATTTGCTTCTCACAAATTGATCTAAGAAAAAACGCTCTAACTTAGTGTGGAAATAAACACATTTCTATGTGTGGCAATTGATAGCTCTGTCTGTTGAAAGTATGTTGTCTGAATGAACTTGGAGTTCACTGTCAGGTACCAGCAATATCTGATGATGCTCCAAAAACAGCATGAAACAATAGTCACACATAAAATTATGAGTATTAATTCTACATCAAAGTGTTTTTTAGAATAATTTATAGGATTGTCTATGACTACGATTAAGAACGAACAAAAGGATATCTGAAGCCTAAATTTGGAATAAAAATGCTCTGTAGCAAAAATTGTGAATGAGATTGATATCCAACTGAACTATTGTACCGTAATTGAAATCCAACAAATAGAGTACATGTAGCCTTCCATAACTCACAGCAGTACTAGTTGCTAGATGTCATTTAACTTAGTAGATCGCTTGCAACTTTATTAGGAGGCAAACTAACTGATAGATTAAATTCAATTAATAGATTCAAATTATGACTTGTAATCCAAAAATATGATACCAAAAACAATCTACAATGATCTTTCATGGTCTACAATCAGCATCTTTCATGAGGATCAGGATCAGCCAACTCCGGGATTTACCTCATGAAATACTTTGACTACAGTTAAAACAAAGTATAAGCTCCAGCTGTCCTGAGCAATATTATGAGTTATAATAATTATAATTCTTTATGAAGTATAGAATTCGAATAAAATTGAGCTACCAATCCAAATGTTCAGGTTATTGTGTAGTACTGAATTATTCTAAAATTTACACAATTTCAATTCAAAACTAGCTTAAAAGTGGGGCTAGCCTTGATATTTTTTTTTATAGATCAGTGGATGAGACAGTAAAATGACCTCGTCAAATGATGATAGATGCTTTTTACAGACCAATTGAAAGAAATTAGTTGAAATCCAAACAAAGAACATCTACATCACCGGCACTTTATTGTGTGATCATAAGAGAGAGCATTAAGTTCGTACCTATTTCAATTATCACTTTCCATCACAGTCTATCAAATCTCTAGCTCGTAGTACTAATGAACTTGAATATTAACTTATTTAACAAACGAATTATGAGCTTACAACCGGCAGCTCAATTCCAAATTTCAATACCGATCTGTCAAAAGTGAACTTGAAACCACACCGAATCGGTAATCAGCTGTTTGAGCTGACAGAACTGACTGCACTATGCCACTAGAGTGCTCTAATACACACATTTCTCTAACCAATCAAATTACTGTATCTTTTGTGAGCGCCAACTTCAAATATGTTTGATAAGCATAAAGATTAAGAATTAACAGCTTTTATTGTTGGAAAGACTTAGAATTCCCATAAGTTTTCCTTCTCACTGTTGCCTGTTGAGAAGATCATTTATAAAGGGTTAGTCCCCAGCATTAGCATTCGAGCCCTCGATAGTTTGACAAAGTCGGTGCCTTCCCATTGAGATATGTATCAAGGTTGGTGTCAACGATAAAATATAATATCATGTTGAATTCGACAGAAAAGTCAAACCCTCTTTTAGGCAGGTTCTAAGAAGTTTAATGGTTAATAAATTTAACCATAAGGGCCATGTTATACAAGCGCTAATAACGTGGGAAACAGGGCGCTAAAATTCCAAGTTATACGTGACGCTCCTAACGCAACGTTGAACACGCATTGCTAGCGCGTGCCCCTGTTATACACAGCGCGTTGTTGACGCGTGCATTGTCGTATAGTCGACCTGTGATCGCATATGATGCACATGGCCTAATGAAAAGTGTTAGTGTGCATCAGATATGATGCACATGGCAGTCAAAGAGCTGTTGATATTAATAATATTCATTTTTTCCCGTGCGCACATATTTGTTTAAATTTTCTCATTTATTGTAAACACGTAACATCTTACCTCTATTGTACTTTTCAATGGGAGTCATTTCATACATAGACTCTCTAACTTCATTCCAGCATTTAGCCTTCAGTTGTCTATTAGAATAATCACTAGACTTGACATCATAGAGGGGTGTCAGCTTCTCATTATCATGTGATATTGAAGAGAACTTCAGAATCAGAGAATTGTTGTTGCAAAAAAAGGTAATCAGGGTATTAACGAGTTCTCCTAGATTAGCACACTGTAAACCTCTTTTTTTTATTTGATAATAAAGACAATAGGGTAGTTAATTTATATATGTACACAGAATTGCTGAATTTAAAAAAAAACTCAACCAGTTTAAAATTGAGAAAAAAGAAACTCATTACCAGAAACCAAGGAATTGTAACAGAATTGATATACCCTATCAACGCCTGTCCAAAACAACAGCTAATAGTTATGACATACTTGGTATGAAGTTTTACAACAATCTTCCATTGGAGTTGATAAGGGAGACTGAAAAAATATTTAAGACCAGGTTAAGCATTACGGTAATGAGTTTTTTTGGGATTGGAATTAGTTGTTGTTTAGAGGTATCTTTATTGTGTTGTTTTTGCTAGATATTTTTGATATTATTATCACAATTCATTATCTTTTCACAACAATGTACACTAGAAACAATTAGTCAGGGCGCGTGGCCGTTTGTTAGTCATGGTGCGGGGTGGAGAGGGGAGTGTTTATCGCTCATTTCTAAAAACATGTGGCCTGTGCAAAGCTGCAGATGTCTTCGAGGTCAACTAGCCAACTTTTATAGGACGGCTAGTAGTGCAACCAGAGCCATACGCCCAGAGTAATTGTTTCCACTGTATGTGTACACAGCTAGTTGTACTTATAGTACTTGCAACTCAACTAGTTTTTTAACGACTTGATCTATGACGTTGTCTATTGTTAAATGAATTGAATGACAATAACATTTTATTTATTTATTACATCTCGGCAAGGTTATCCAGGCTTAAGTTATTTATCTACTTAGGCAATTGAAAGATTTTGTTCCTGAGAAAATTTTAAGGTCCTCATATTTCGCCTTATTCAGAACATTCTGGCATATGGCATCCTCATCAATGGAAACAGCAGCCATATCAACAGGATTTTAATTTTGCAAAAGAAAGCTATTAGAGTAATATCCAACTCTGGTTATTTGGAACATTGCCAACCTTTGTTCAAAGGGAAAACGATTTTGACAGTCATTAATCTACGGTATATATATATATTTTTTTCATACAATCCTTCATGTAAAAAAACCTCCATAAGTACTATCAACTGAGATCCGAATGTTCACACTCACTTTACCAGAAACAGAATGCATATTGAGATATATCCTATCATTGTCTTACAAAATCTTTGAAATCATACAATTTGGGGCTTAGACTATACAACAAATTACCGAACCCGAATTTTTAACAAATGTAAAATATAAGGATATGTTTAAGATAGAACTCTATTGCCCGGTTTCTGAGTTGTTCATTAAGTTTAATGGATCATTAACCCATTGCTCCAGCATTGTGTTAATGCTCCATTAAGTTAATGAACAACTCAGAAACCGGGCATATGACTGGCTGGCACTTGGGCCATTTTATAGTATAAATGAGTTTTTTGAATGATGTATCTAGTGTATAGGTGACAATTATTGTACTGACGTCAATTTCCATGATGGTTACATGACGATAATAGTTATTTATGTATTACGAGCCTACAAGCGTAAATACCGCTTGGAGCGGCATAACTACTTGGGCCGGCCCTGGGTGCATATGCTTTAATAGATAATAATAATTGTTATTTAATTCACCGGGTCCTTGGATACTCTGTTGTATCAGTTTATTTAATTTGAACTCCCAATACCTAGTGATTTTGAGAACAGTAGACCTTATGCCCAAGAATAAGGGTACTTGGCTTGTACAGAGGAACATACTCTATGTACTGAATGAGTGAGTTCGTGGGAGCCTTCTCATTTAAAGGTGGCGTCTGATTGGTCTATTCTTACTCATAGACGACATTTGAATAGACTGGCAAGGCTCCCATGAACTCAACCATGATAATCACCATCACAAAATTAAACACAATAATCAAACCTAACCCTTGATTCAATTTGCGCAGTCTATTTCATGTCTGTTTTCCACAGTCACTCTGTATCATATCACCAAGGCGTTCTATTTTCCAGATAGTTGATTGCTCAAATCAGATTTAACTTGTCAGATAAATTAATTTATGTAGCAATATTAATTAAATTTTTATAATTATCATTTACTTTGTAGTCACTTGTTATTATACTCAACTGAAATATAAATGACTTGTTTCTCTCAAATATGCTATTCTTATGAATGATAACTTCATTCATATGAAGGCTTAACTAGATGAATAAGAGGGCCCGAGGGCTATCTTAAAATCTGATTCCAATTGCATTTGATCATTCTAAAAACCATAGGTTTTCTACAGAAGGCCTGAATGCCTTTCCTTTCTTTCTCTTTAAATATTCATTAAATGTAAGCAAATTATGAAAGTCAACACACACACTTCGTTAGGCATTCCTAAAAGGAAGACCAATGCAAAATTTCATAGAATTTGGTCAACGCGTTTAACCGTAAATGCGTTACAAACAGACAGACAAAACGGGCTATGGAAACCTGGCGGTGCCACCGTACCTGACAAAAGTCCTCCATGGTTATATATCTGCTAGAGCCAAGTTATCATATTTACCATATCTTTCTTTATTCATGTAAGTTTACAAATTTGGCATATTAGTGGATAAAAAAAATTATTAACATCACATAGATACTGTAGTAAACTTAGATGATTCTATTTTCATAGTACTGGAAATTATGAACGATGATCTCATTTGTATGATCATAATCAATGGTATCAACTTGAAACAGATATTGATAGTTTTTGCATGTTATAGGAAACAATCAGGATCTAAGATTCCATCCTAGTCTTAAGTGGTGGTAATTGTAGTGGGTAAACTTATGTAGACTGGCAGGATTTATTTCAACTATAGAAGGCTACTTTTATGCTCGTTTTAAACTGATACCAGTGAATTTGATATAACTCGAGTACGATTGTCAAGAGTCCAAAATTCTCAATTGGTTTCTAAGGATCTTTTTGGGTGTTTCATTTTATTGTAACTTAATTCAAAATTAGCATCGGTTTATACTGATTAGTTAGTTGTTGAATTCAGAATTGAATTCTCACACGTTTAGTAAGAGTGCAGTGCATGTTTGTCACAAACTAAATGAAGAAAACATGCTTCTTCATGACAAATTTTTACATTTTGTGACGTAAACAAGTTTTGTCATGCCAAAATTCATTGGATTTGTAATGTGCTACATTACATCGCTCAGATCATCTATATTATCATCTATTTATATAATATAATATAAAACTAATTAATGCAATTATATGTAATAGAGTGAAATAGCCTATTTAAAATCATTTACAGTAGAATCTCGATTATCCGAGTCCCGGTCAACCAAGCCTCCGGGTTATCCGAGCAAGTGATGAGAAAAAATTAAAAAAAAGCTCTTTTTATTCTAAGAATAATATGGTGGGAAGAAGGCGTTTCATACTTTTTTATGGTGTAATGCCATGGTCTCAGTTAAAATAAGGTGTGTGAATAGTTTATTTTAAATTTTAACCTTGGTATAAATAATAATTTTTTCCACGGTTTTTTACTTTTATTTGACTTTTCCTGGTAGTAGCACTTAACCTCCGTATTATCTGAGTTTTTTCATATCCGAGGTGGTCTTGGTCCCAATTATCTCGGATAATCGAGATTCTACTGTACTATGCAAACGGAAGAAGGAATATACAATTGAAAGATACATAATATTTATGCATTTGAGACATTTACAAAACAAAAACATACATACACCTATAACTCAACCAAATGAAAAAAATTAAAGTGATTAGTATAGTGTGATAAATTATATTCATTAAAATTATTGATAAAATGCAATTTATTATAAATAGGAACATTTAGTAAAGTTTCTCGTAATGTTTCTTAGAAAGTAACATTAAGCTATTTTATTTGAATTAACCAATAAGTTGAAAATTGCAATGAAAATTCATGGGAATACAGCAATTCTACTTTAAGAAGTTTTGCCTCAATCGATAAATATAAAAAATTAGCATTTTGAAAGTTAAAAAGTATAATAAGTCATTGAAAAAGCCTTTAATTACTCCCGGTTTCCCAATCGAGCTACTTTGATGATGTTTCAGTATCATTTAAGTAGTTAATTTGTACAATCGGGGGTAGTTTGTAGATCTAGCACCCACTCAATCGTGCAATACCATAATACTTCAGTTTCAGTACAGTATTAAAAAAACCAGTCAAAGATCAAAGAAAATATGGGACTCTCAGTTCTGATAGACATTTCATCAATTAATCATCTATTTTTGTCTATTAAATAATGATTTGAGACTGAAATTCGAATTGGATATGTGATTCAGTTAGATGTGAGCAGAATATTAACTTATTTTTGACTGAAATATTTGATTATAAACTTAAAAAACACTTTTGAATGGAAATTGACTCACGTTATGGCGTGACGGCCGTTTCGCTCTGTTGTCTAGAGCAGCATCAGACGACCCACAGTACACTCAGTGTACACTGTGTATCAGTACACTGAGTGTACTGTGGGTCGTCTGATGATGCTCTAGACAACAGAGCGAAACGGCCGTCACGCCATAACGTGAGTCAATTTCCATTCAAAAGTGTTGTTTAAGTTTATAATACATATTAGTGGAAACAAGATGGATCTTCAACATCATAATTTCGCCGAAATATTTGAGTTCACAATACAATACAATCAATCTTGAAATTTAACTTTACATTGACAATACTTCAATATATACTTCACTATGTATGAAATATTGAGCTATAGGTCAATAATATTCAGTACACTATGCACGTAATCCAATGATATTAAAACAAATGAAACTTCTAGTAAGACATCTCTCAATCATCATCAAAGATACAGAAATACATAATTATCCAACTCTGTATGCTATTCAACAATACATCATAACTTCCATAAAACTAGCTTCCAAGTAATTTAATCCTCTAATTTTCATTGCGAATTATTATGATAGTTACAACTGTTCTTTTTTTTGTATATGGAATCGTTATACTTGAGTTCAACGACAGTTTTTTCCATGCTGCTTTTTAGCATTTCATTCGACAAGTTGACTCGAGGCATCTGAATTAAAATTCATTCAACTAAATTAAGATCAATTTTTTGTAGTTTATTAACCTTGTACGTTACTATATTAACATTGTAAAATACTATATTATAATTGTTTAGTAGTATGAAACGTTTTCAAATGATCGAATCCATGAATTCAACTTTTTAGAATATTTCACTCAAAAAGAACACTCAACTTCACATACAAATAAATATGTAGCAAAATAGGCCAATGTTATATACAAATAAGGAAATTATACATTTAATTATTGATGGGTGGATTAAGAATACAAAACCTTTTAGTGCTAATACTTCTTTGTGTTTGCATCTCTTCCTAATCTTACTGTCTTGTAACTCAACAGTTGATTGACATTTCACTCTATCAATATAAATCAGAAATTTCAACCGACTTGAAATTTATATAATCTTAATGTGAAATTTGGACCATGGGCCAATTGTATACCAATTAATAAACAAGTTCTATTGGTAATGTTAAGTTACTGCCAAATACTGTGGAAATTTCACCTAATTATAATTGTACGTCATAATAAAACAGGCCTCTGCTGTTACAGAAAAGAGGAATAATAAGAAATGGAAACACTACTAAATGGAAATATTACTAATAACATAACAATTTTATTGTATTGGATAAAAAATTTAAATTTCAGACTTAAAAGTACCGTACTTCTACTTTTGGGCATTTATCATTGTTCATAGATTTAAAATATGAAATATCCCTTTATAATTACAACGCTAAAGCTTTAATGCAGTAACAGACTAATACTTCTCAACACACACAAAGCCAATTCAATTTTACCATATTTTAGAACATATGCGCAATTAACAGAATATTTCCAATGGGAAACACACAATAACATAATTGTGAAACAAAATCCTCCTTGTTACATTGATAACTTGGAATAACTTCAGTATCCAGTTAATGTATAATTATTATAATTACTGAATTCTCTATTCCAGATACATTACTGAAAAGTATTATTAGACTTCTTCACATTAAAGATTGATTATGTGTCTTACTAAGAAGTATTACTCTGAAATACCAAAGTCAAACATTTTAAAACCAACAATCAATTAATATAAATGTGTGACTTTAAATCCATCAGATTTATCCATATACTTAATAATAATAAATATTTATTTCAAGTTAAACAATTAGTACGGTAACAAAAATCAATACTAGGAACTAAATTACGTTGTCTAATCTATTATACTTACAAAATAAATATTTGTAAGATTATTACAAACTATGAAACGATAAAAAATCATTTCAATTAAAGCTAATATCTTAATTACTGCTCACTTATTTACTATATACAATGAGGAAAAATATTGATTTATTCAGGAATTGCAGGAACAACGTAAAGTACCTTTACATAGTACATAGTTTTGGCTAAATATAAAATATAATTTTTTGTACTTTTGATTCTGAAAATTCAACATTTTAGAAAGCGAAGAGGTAAAATAAACTATATCTTCATTTTTCTCACAAATACACTGCATTCTATCGGACAAGTTTTGTTTTATAAGAAAATTATTTCAAATTTACGTTTCATGATCTGCAGGTTGAATTCAGAGGAACTGGATAATTAATACTGCTTATTCAATATCACCAAAAATGTGAACTTTTTCACTAAATAATCGAACAAATAGCAAGTAAATTCCCTGGCTATAAAATAGCTTTATTACAACATGTCAAAGAATGCCACTTGCATGTAATATACCTATGATGCATAACTAACAATTTATTAATAGTATAAACTGTTATAAGATTTAGGATAAAACACCCTTAATAGTCGTAGTTAGGATAGATGAGCAGCAGTGAGTAATGTTAAAATGTTACAAAAATACTAAAAGGTTGAAATAAATTGCTACCTTTATTGATTTGTTGACTATGGGTGAAAGTGGTGTATGCAGGTATTTGTACAAGTCGAAGTAACAAGAATCAAATTCACATAGAGTTTAAGAATTTCAAGACATTTACATGAAAAATTATGACGTAACTCGACAATTAGAAAGTACCTGCGTACAATACCCACATAGAGATCTTATCTCAGTATAAAAGTTGGAGCGAGTAATTTGGATCGTAAAAAATCAAAATAATATTTACATTTTCCCGTCTAAAAATATTATATCACAAGTCACTTTACAAGAATATTTACTTATTGATGAGAGATGAGAGTTATACCAGTTATGAATGGATTACTATGCAGTCAATCAGCCTTGAATGTCTCTGCCAAAAGATGATCATAATACAATAGACGTTGTAGACAATTTCCAGTGATACTTGTCCGCATGGACGAAATGTTCATATCGTAGTTATGTACAAAACACTTACGGTGTTACCATACATTGCAAATCAGCCATCATTAGCACCTTTAATCAGTCGAGATAATTAATAAGCTTAGAATTTCTGAAACAACACATAGAAGAATGAACAATACATACAATAACATTACTGTGTTACACGAAAATAAAATTACTTAATAATTTTATAATACTAATAAAACTGGAACTATATGACTTCGGCCTCTGGATGAACATAATCGTTAATTTGATGATCTTCTCAATAGGGATTCCTTACGAACCGACGAAACTTTATAAGTAGTTATCTCTGCCGTTCCTCATTTAAATTCATGAGTATTGAGAACCGATAAATATAAAGATTCATCAGTTTCGAAGCAAAAATCACATTCCAAAAAATCAATGTTGGGGTTGTATTTTACATGAGTTAATAAAGATTTGGAAGCAATCTTCAATATCGATCCCATGAAAATTAAACAAAATCTTTGTAATTGAATAAAATTCAGCTACCTATAACAGGAATAGGCTTTAGTTGAGGTAAGTCTAAAACGAGATAGTATAATTTATTGTTGTGGGCTTCTAGTTTTACCACAGGCAGGTATGAGTATTTCATTAGACTACTTCCATCAATCGAAAGAAAATAACAACTCATGTAATATTATGCAATAATAAATAGCCTAGAGAAATTGATTAAAAATAGAACATTAAAAAAATCAACATTTATGTAGAGCACGTAATACTTCTAGAATTGGACTTACTCCTCATAGATGAAGTATTTTAAGGTTCAGGTGTGCTGTAAACAGCCACATGTCCAAAACCATAATTAACAATGAACCATGTCCAAATATAATTCACAAAACCAAACAAGAGATGAAAAAATACAATTACATGAGAAAAACTATACATAAGAAAACAGTTGGCCAGTCTATCAAAGTAATACAATAACTGAGTTACTGAATTCAAATGATGAATGTCAATATTAAAATAAAACGAGTAGAACGAAAGTCACATCTAATATTCAACACCGAAATACCAAAAGCCTACATAATCACAAAGAATAAAATAATTTAAATAGAAAAAAATATTACTACTTCAATGAAATTGATAATAATAAAAGCAGTATTGATTAAATAATCTAAATAGAACAATTGTGGAAAGGGATAGCCGCGAGCTGTGACATGAAAATGTTTAGTCAGATACTGAAGTAACATCCTGGCCCTCTTTGTCAGTAAAGGGGGGCCGATTGGATTAACCAGTGAAAAAGACTGCTCTCTGCTATAAAATTACTTCCCGGTGGTTCGGAACCCACCTAAAACTGTAGGTCAACTCATCAATCACCATCATCCAACTCATTACCCACGCACAGGTCTGAAACCTATGTAGCCCTTATTTAAAAAAAAAGAAAAATTCTGCTAAAAATGAACAAAAACTTATTAATAAATAAATAAATTAATTAAAAATAGAACATTTAAACAAAAAAATTAATCAACATTTATGTAATTGGAATGTAAATGGATTCTATCCATAATTAAAAAAATAATTTAATAAATTAAAATAAACTTCAATCTCTATAAAATAATGAAAAATAATCAAGTTTAACATATTGCTACAATAAACTCTGCCAAAAAATGTAGGACAAATAAATATAATATTCTACTAATAATTAGTTAATTACTAATAAGAGCATATCACCACTCACATTTACAAAGGGAGGGATTGGCACTCGCGTTAGGGCGATCATGATGTTCTGTCACCGGCGCTCGGGTGCTATGACATGACCTTATCAGTTCTATTATCACTTACCCAGTGGTTCGGAACCCACCTAGAACTGTTCGTTGTACGTTCACCATTCATATCACCAATGCATCATCATTCACCTCATTACCCACGCACTAGTCTCAGACTCATGTGGGGTTCATCAGTAAAGACAAAAATGTAATTGGGCACTTACCAAAAGCAGTAAAGAAGTTTAATACTTGTGTCTCTAACGAAGATCAGTCTACTAGGAGAAGGCGGCGATTGTATCCATGGACAACTGGCATAATTCTCATCGAAAGTCCTTGATGAGATTTCAGTGTATTTCTCTCAAGATCCAGGCTACTCTACTCGGTATACCTCCCTAACACGAGTGATCGTAGTAAAGGAGCCACTTCTCGATGATCGTGTAATACTTCAACTAGCATTTTTTCAACATTCCTCATAATTGCAACTTTCTGATATCCTTTTAGAGGATATGTGACTTGTCCTGTTGAACCAGGCTGGAAGAAATGAAGATATACATGAAATGGATAGAAACAGCAGTACTCAGTACTGCTTTTAATTTAGAAGAATCCAAATACAGTGACGCACTAACCGAATAAGTTTTAATAAAATTAACTCAAAATCAACAACCTATTAAATATGAGGTTTTTGTAATAAAGTAGCTTTGGTAGCTTTAATTGTTTAATGAAAGTAAAGTAAGTCTAGACTAGCTCCATTATCATTCAATCACATTAAGGGTTCTATTGAGAAAACCTATTGCATAACATATTATTAACGAATTTTATAATAAGTCAACTAGGGACTACCACTATTATTCTCTGGCCATAGTTCACTTTCACTTTCTTTGTAGTGGCGAAGGTGATATTGTGGAAGGTATCCATAATGAATAATAAGACGAAATTGTCACAAACACATTTATTAAAACAAAGAGAAACTAGTTTATTAAAACTTTGAGAAAACTAGTTTCTCAAAGTTTTAATAAATGCGGTTGTGACAATTTCGTCTTATTATTCATTACTTCACTTTCATTCTCAACGTCTCATGTTTGAATTTGATAACATAATAGAATTTCATAACATAAACTGTAAAGGAAGTCTGAATAATATACTGTCAGTTCATCACTTTAAACGTTTTAATCACACTGAACTGTTATGTCTGTTTGTATACCGCCACCGCAAACTGCTACTCGTTACATAAAAAAACGTAAAGGAAGCTTGAAAAACAACTAAACTGCTGTTTACAAGGGCATCCTCTTTTATACGTTTTTGTAACATTCCAGGAAACAATGGAAAATTCTATAACTTTCAAGATCTCTTCAATTACACAGATAATGTTGTCTGGAACATTCTGAATGACCATTTGATAGTAAGCAAAATGAAGGGAAGAGAAGGGAATAAACAAAAAGTGCCTGTTATCAATTTAAAAGGAAGTACTATTGGCATACAATGGACAGTGTAGAAATATTTTCTTTTCTTCCTTGCATTTCATAACACTCATATGTATGTCAAAAATATATATAATGATGATATAAGTAAAGTAAATTCGTATGGCTTTTCGTGGTGGGTTTTTCGATATTGACATTTCATTTACAAAATTTGCAGCACTTGAAAAAAATTGTTTACATTATCCCTATTGATTGGTGAAAAAGTCGATTTGTCAACATTCGATAAATTACACATATGAGACAGATATAAATTAGCCATTCTCTATTATTAATTTCAACCTGTTCCAGATCAGGTGCTAGAAGGGTCATTTTGTCCCAATTCAAGTGCGATCCAAAGAAAATCTATAAGATTGGATTGGCCAGCAAAAAAAGACACTGTTCTCACTGTAAAATCACTTCCCGGTGGTTCGGACCCACCTAAAACTGTAGGTCCAACGCATCAATCGCCATCATCCAACTCATTACCCACGCACAGGTCTCAACTAGTTAATCGGTTCGTTGTTGAAATGTATGATTGTACAATATTGGACGAATCCTATATGCATTATATGTATCTCCAGGATGAATATTTAAAAAAATGTGGGCTTCATCCTAAAAAGTATAATTTCAACAAATTTAGAAGAAAGAATTTGAAAAATTCTACCTTGTACCAAAAGTTGACTGAAATGGTGTAACCTCCTCCCATAAGCGCCTCAATGTGATGCCACCAATAGTTGGGAATGTAGAGAACATCTCCGGGGCCAACAACAGCTTCCAAGCCTCTCACATTTTTCAAATTTGGAAATCTTGTATAGTCTGGGCGATCGAAGTCAACCTTCATATTGGCGATAAAACGAAAAAATTATTGTAGTACATAATATTGGTTCCAACATTAAATAAAAAATAAATCTAATTTAATATGGAATAAACCACTTAAATTTCGGTGTGAAGGCCGTTTTGCACGTCAGTGTGCACAAGAAACTAAAACTAAACAGCTATCGATCCACTTAAGAAGTTTCTTGGTATTTATTAGAATTTCAAAGGACCAAAATTTATCCATTTGGCTTTTGGAACTTTCCCAAGAAATTGAGCTACATTGACAAAGCTAGCATAATATGTTTTAATGTTAATTAGTATATGATTTGGGTAGCTCATAATAAAACAACCACATCATTAGTCGTTTATGATTGATACTATTCTAAAAAGGTAGATAAATAGTGTAAAATAAGAGATTAATTTGGTAAAAAACTGAATAGTTTAAATTGATATTGATAGAAATTTAATGATCCAAAATCGTAAGTACTATGTTTTCCATGATGCTCTCAGAAATAAATTTTTTGACATCGTAATAAAAAAATTATAACTGTCCTGGATTTCTTGTTCCATGACGAACTGCGTTGTTAATATTAACTTTTCAAGTGAATTCAACGACTTGCAGCCAAATTTTTATTAAGAATAAGTAGTTTTTACTTACTCTGTAGGCCGAGCGTTTTCGAGTTGTTAAACCCATCCATCTTCAATGCTTTGAAGATGAGTTTTAACAACTCGAAAACGTTCGGCCTACAGAGTAAGTAAAATACTACTTTATGAGGTGCAAAACCGTTACCTGGATTTTGACCTGATAATCCCGGTGTCGCTCCGGGCCAACCAGCTCGAGTCGGCGGGTGGTCGGGATAAGGCGACGAGTCCAACACTTCCTTTTGAGGCTCCCGCCGCGCTTGGGGTTGCCTCACCGGTTGGAAGTACCGTCGTTGGGCGCCGTTTAACTTTCCCGCTCGCCGCGTGGCGAAT
This sequence comes from Conomelus anceps, assembly GCA_948455865.1. NCBI lineage: Eukaryota > Metazoa > Arthropoda > Insecta > Hemiptera > Delphacidae > Conomelus > Conomelus anceps. The sequence continues at coordinate 74,497,769 of OX418216.1, read as the reverse complement.
TCGGGATTCCGCGGCCGCGCGGACCGGCCGCGACCTAGCGAGGAGCAGTGTTTGCTCCCTCGCTGAGGCGTAAGAAGGAAGGGAGGGGCTTCCTGGGGACAGGGAAGGAAGGGCCGAAATATGGCTACTCCTGCCCCTTTACAGCGGAGGCGGCAGCCTCTGCTGCTGCGGGTAGGAAAATAGGGGTTTTGGGAAGGGAGTCGGGAAGGTACCCAGCCGGGAGAGGACGCCTCTGCCGCTTTCCAATGGGGGCGGAAGCTATTACCCCCTGCTGGTCTGTGGCCGGAGTTCCAGGCACTGCTAACCTTAGCCGTTCCTGGTTCTCCTGCCCCGTTAGGTAAAGTGAGGTGAGGGATGGAGGGTGACGAGGATGCGGCGGAGCACAAATCACCTGCCTGGTTAAAGCGCGGGTCTTTGTTCCTCTGCCGCGGGATAATAGGGACGACTGGTTGGGATCGGTACACCCCTGCCCAACACGAAGTCGGCCGGAATGGCTTGAGCTTTCCCAGTCGGGGAGAGAGGAGGAGAACGACAAACTCCGGCAGGTACACCTCTGCCGCGGAGGCGGCGGAGATTGCTTAGCCTTCTATCGGTCGGGGAATAAAGGAGATGACTCCACGACCGTGCGGAACAAGTCTCCCTCGGCGCGACGTAGCCGCGGGCCGAGTCGAAATGATTCCTCACGACCGAGGTGGAAGGAAGGGTTTAGGAGGATGGCGGAGGGTCGCGGAGGTTATTATACCCACTGCGGATATCAGCGGGGGTATATTGGCCTCTGCGGACAGGAGGTTAATGGGATGAGGGATTCTAGGAATAAAAGGAAATAGGGAAGGAACGGGATCGCGTTCGAAACCACGAACCGTTTGGAAATTGAGAATTCCCAAACCCACGTTCACGGATTGCGATAATCCGTGACCCGCGCCGCGACCACCACTTCAGGATTCAGTACTCGCTCGTACTTCGTCCTGACCGAACTAACACACGTCACTCCGCGCACAAGTTCGAACTATCGGCCTAGTGAGTTCAATTTTCACCACGTGAAAATTGACTGCAGTACAGCTCCTGCTTCACGACCGATCAACTCGAAGACTTCAGGAAGGAGTTTTTTTCTCACTGACTCGCTTGTCAGCAGACCCATTCCCCGATGGCTAAGGAACTGGGGGGGGAGGCCTCGGCGCAGTAGTGAGCACTCCACCGGTCTAGATCGTTATCAACGTTCTATGACTTGACCGGTGGCTGCTCCTCTCTACTTGGCCGGGCGCCCCAACAATAATTAATTAAATAATTAATCATTTAATTAATTATCCGGCCGTCACGGCTTTGCCACGTGACACACCCGACCTACTAGGGGATGGGGGGGGGAAAGAGGTAGGAAAGCCGAAACACTATGCCCCTGCTCATAGGAGGAAGGTTAAGTGGTTGGGGAAAAGAGAGAATAGGCCGGAGCGGAAAAGCCACTGCCCCTTAGAGGAGTGGGGTGAGGAGGGGAGCTAGCAGAGTGTTCCTGTGTCGTGGGTGGCGGGTGGCTGGGTGGAGTTACCTTAAACTCAGCAATCTCGCACCCAGATCCTTCGGCCGTCCGCGAGCTTCACCCTCACACGTGGGCGTCCCGCTCGGTGCCTACGGCCCATCGTGTACGATTGTCGTACACGACGTCGTTGCGTTGGTTCCGCGGGCTTGGGAACCGCAACAAACGGCGCCGAGCCACTACCGGGTTCGGCCGCCTCCGTCATCGTTGAGACGGTCCGCACTACCAGCGACCCCGTCTCACGATCGTCCCTTTCTCGGACCTCGAGGAAGGGAACTAAATCCGCCTCTTCCTCCATCGCCACGTCGGAACACCCCGGTCTTTCCATCTCGGAAGGGGTGCCGACCGCTGGCTCCGCGGGGGTCGTAATAACGGCCACCGCGCCCATCACCTCCTCGGAAGCCTCCGCCGTCGATTCGGCGGGGTCCGCAGGTGATTCCGCCCCGTCTTCCTCCCCTAAGGGATCTGGAAGCCGGAGCGGCGGAAGGCAAAGCTGCTTCCGTTCCTGGGTCATGCTGTCCCAGCCCTCGCACATCTCGACCCACGAGGGTCTCTCCTCCGCCCGCGGCAGGGCAGGAATGAGGTCTTCATCCTCCGCGTAGTATGACGGGGACAGCGAGAAGTCTCCACCTCCTTCGCCCAACAACGCCTCCTCCTCCGCGGCGCTCAGCGAAGGGAGGCTGTCGAAGGGGTCGGCCGCCGCTAAGATGTCGCCGACGGTCACCATTGTCACTGCCTGAACCCGGCGTTGATGCCGGTCGCCAGGTGCGGCGACCGTGGATGATGCCGCGGGATCCCGCGGGCGCGCTAAGGTGGGGTAGGAGGTGTGGATCTCCTCGACGGCCTCATCAGGGTCCACGGAACCACGTATTGGGGCCCCGCGGATTAGGTCGTCGATTTGACACGCGATGACCCGCTCCGCTTGCCACCGCGGTAGGTCCGCGTCGCCGTTACGGTAACGGGATTCGTCGTAAGACTCCCACTGTCTTACCTTCTTTGCCCTGCTAAACTGGCGGATTAACGCTACCAGTCTAGCGCGCTGGGGCCGGTTGATGATCCTAAGCGGATCAAACAACCGTATCCGGTGCGTGACCGGGTCGACAACGGCGACGGCCGTCTTGTCGTCGACCTTGACCGGCACAGCCCAAAGCACTCCGCGACTAAGCTGGGAGAGTGGACTGACCAGAGCCTTAATAGGGAGACTCCAATGTCTCGTCTTCAGACTCTGGAATGGCGCGTACCGCATGCGGTTCGTACGCGAACGTGCCTCGGCTAGGCCGAGAAACGTGTCGAGAAATCCGAGGCGTTTGGACGGCATTGCACAACACTACACGGCACGGCTGACTCGGTGATGATCCGGAGTAGACTGACGCTTGTTATTCAGATAGAACCGATCACCGGTTTCTACCTGTACAGATAAGGCTCGGTGAACGAGGTACCTTATCTCCCTGACCGACGGTCAGATTCAGGTGGACAATTGATAATTTCTACCCCGAAATTTATCAATTGTCACCGACCCGATATCTCTGTGATATCTCAGAGCTACAATAACGAGTGCTTGCCAGGCTACTCGTTATTTCAAGCTTACAGCTTTAAAATTCTAGGAATAATTTTCCTCAGTTATTTTCAGTTTTCAATTGAAAATAACTACTTCCTTAACGAACAGCCCCGTTCGTTAATACATAGCCACGGCTATCCATTATGCAAATATTTATTACATAATGCCCCCGAATAACACGACACAATATTCAGGGTATCATCCGAATAAAGAAAAGTACTTTATTCGGATTATCATCTTACATTATGTCGTAAGACAATACTTAGAAAGAATCACCCTTTCTTCCTTCGATAACAATAACCTTCTGTTATTGTTATCTGACGCTCTTTGCTAAGCGTTAATAGGGGGAACGATTCTCTCTTGTTATATTTTGAGAACGGAACGCTGGGTGTGTTGTTCCGCTCTCTCACCTTAGGTAGGCTATTATAACAAGTCCGGCCACACTTTATGTGGGTGAGCCTATTACACCGCCATAAACTTATGGTGTGTAATCAGGTTTTTCCCGCCTCGGAAAACCTCTAGCCTTTCCCTTTCGGATTCGTCCCCACTCTGTCTGTACCGACAGGTGGTGACGTCATTCGCTCGGGGGGGTTTCTCGCACCCACCCCTGCGAACCCTTCGCGCGGCAACTTGCTCGCCTCGCCCGCAGTTTACTGACATGCAGGTCGAGGGGGTAGTTACCCTCGCCCGCACTACTTCTCCGCAGTTTACCGACATGCTGGTCTAGGGGGTAGTTACCCTCGCCCGCACTACTTCCCCGCAGTTTACCGACATGCTGGTCTAGGGGGTAGTTACCCTCGCCCGCACTACTTCTCCGCAGTTTACCGACATGCTGGTCGAGTAGCTTCTAGCCCGCTTGTCGCACCGCCAGAGCGACTACTCGCACCGGTGTTTCCTCTTCCTCTTCATCCTCTATACTTGGGGGAAATAGCTTCACATCCTTGGCGTGAATGACTATTAACCTTCCCCCCTCGGTCCTTAGCTGTACCGTTGTCGGACTCAACATTTTCACGACTTCGTACGGACCAGAGAATTTCGGGGCCAACTTAGCCGCGAATTGATTCACTCCAGAGGATAAGTAGTGTTCCCTCTTAAATACCTTTTGCCCAGGTATCACTCTCAGAGGCCTCCTACGCAGGTTATAATACCGGCTGGTATTTTTGTAGGCCTCTTCGAGGTTGTCTACCACTATTTCCCGCAATTGTGATAGGATCTTCAACCTCCTCAGTTGGGTAGGCTTACTACCCAACTCCGCTTCAAGGCGAGGGTCGTCCGTGTACCCGCCTTCCAAAGCGCCTGGCTCGCGTAGCTCGCGGCCAAAATTCAAGTACGCTGGGGTGAATTTCGTACCTTGGTGTACTGCGGTGTTCATTGCGAAACAAAATTCGGCAATGTACCGATCCCATTCCACGTGACTTTCCCCGAGATAGAGTTGAATCATGTTTTTCAACACTCTATTTACCCGCTCGGTCGGATTGCAACTCGGCGAATATGGCGGAGTAAAAAATGGCGTTATTCCGTTATCCTCACAGAACGACTTAAACAATTTGCTGGTGTATTGGGTACCATTATCGCAAATTAACATTTTCGGAACTCCGAATCTTGCTATAACCAGCTCCCTAAGAGCTCGGAGGACCGACACGCTATCCGCCCGTGCTATGGGCCGCGCCTCCGTCCACTTCGTGAACTGATCCTGGAACACGATGAGATATCTATTCCCTCTCTTGGATCTTGGCAGGGGACCTACCAAGTCTGTGCTAACCGTCTCCCACGGATGAGATATCCGCCGCGGTTGCGTCATCTGCCCGTACGGGGCACGTTGTTCCACTTTATGTCGGAGACACGTCTCACACTTCCGTACGTATCTTACTATGTCCCTGTAGAGTCCAGGCCAATAGTAACTCTGAGCTACTCGCTCGTACGTACGGTATACGCCTTGGTGACCCGCGGTTGGCGCATCATGGCTCTGCTTCATGATTTCCATTCGGTACTCGCGCGGAATACAGAGTTTCCATCCGTCGCTGCTATCTTTGTCCGGCTGCCGCCGCCTGGACCATACGTGACGGTAAAGCAGTCCGCTGCGTACTGTGTAATCGGGGTACTTTGCAGGAGTCTGAGAGATGCCCCTCTTTATTTTTCGTACCCAGTTGTCGTCTGGAATACGGTCGCTAGTCGTCGCCACTGGATCTCCTAGCTCTGACCTATTGTCCTCGCCTTTCTCGCTCGGTATAGAGCGAGATAGTGCATCTGGCACGACATTCAACTTGCCGCGCCTGTACTTGATGATCAAGTTAAATTGCTGCATCTCCATAATCCACCGCGCCAAGCGTCCGGAAGGATTAGGGATGGCCCGCAGCCATGTCAACGACTGGTGATCGGTAATCACCGTCGTCTCGTACCCCTCGATATAGGGCCGAAATTTGCGGAGGGCGAAAATTACCGCCAGGCATTCCTTTTCGGTAACGCTATAACGTGCCTCGGCTCCCTTCAGTCCGCGGCTCGCGTAGGCGATTACCTTCTCCTCACCGCCAATCTCCTGCGTCAGTACGGCGCCTAGCCCGTAATCTGAGGCATCCGTTTGGAGTTGGAACGGTAACTCAAAATGCGGGTACGTTAATACCGGCGATTTGGTGAGTGTTGCTTTTATTTTGTTAAAAGCAGCCTCCTCTTCTTTACCCCACTGCCACTTGGTGTTCGTCCTCAACAGGCGGTGTAGCGGGGTTGCTAAGTCCGCGAAATTGGGGACAAAGCGCCTGTACCAGGATGCCAAGCCTAAAAAGCTACGTAGCTTTTTTATCCGCTGAGGGGTTGGAAAATCTACCACAGCCCGGATTGTTTCGGGGTCTGTCTGTAGGCCTTGCTCCGTCACTATGTGACCTAAGTATCTCAACTCGGACTTGAGGAATTGACACTTTTCCACGTTGATGATCAGGCCAGCCTCCCTCAACCGCTTAAAAACCTCCGCAAGGTTTTGAACATGTTCTTCCAGTGTTTCTCCCAACACTATAACATCATCCAAGTAGGCAAAAGCGTTGGGTTCGAGCTTCGGCCCTATTACACGGTCCAATAGCCGCTGAAACGTCGCGCCCGCCGAATGTAGGCCGAACGGCATGACTTTGAATTGAAATAGGCCTCTACCGGGAACGGTGAAGGCCGTTAACGGCTTACTCGCCTCGTCCAAGGGTACTTGCCAATATCCATTTTTCAAATCGATAGACGATATGTACCGGGCCTTACGGAGCCGGTCTAAAATTCCCGTCATATTTGGGAGTGGATAAGCATCCCTATGCGTTATTTCGTTCATTTTCCGGAAGTCAATACAAAATCGTAACTTTCCGTTCGACTTCCTAACTAGCACAATCGGCGAACTCCATGCGCTACTGCTTGGTTCAATGACCTGTTGTGACAGCATCTCATTGACCTCCTTGTCGATCACCTCTTGCATCGCAGGGTTGCGAGGGTAGGGGCGTTGGCGGAAGGGTTCCGCGCCGTCCTTTAGCTTTATCCGGTGGGATAACATATGAGTCATACCGGGTATGTTCTCAAATTTTTTCAGTTCCGCTGCTAGGAACTCATCAAAACGCACTCGTTCTGATATTGTTGCTGCCGCCTGCCCTGACCTGGAAGTGGGTAGCTGCATCCTCCTCTTGGGGATATCAATGCGGGCTCGCATCATTTTCAAGTGACTGAAACCTAGAATCATTTCCGACTCTAGTTCGTCACTTACCGCAACCCGTAGAAAAAACTCTTTTCCACAAATTTCCGCGGCTACTCTCAACTCCTCAGCGACAGGTAGCACCTCGCCGTTTATCAGAGTAGGTTGATGAGTGGCCGCCCGCGACTTACTGTTTCCAGCCGCCTTAATTTTCCTGGCTACGTTGGCCGAAATGTACGTCCATTCGGCTCCCGTATCGACCAGAGCGTTGAGTTCAACTCCTTTGAACCCAACTCGCATAAAAATGCGGTCGTCCTTCTTGCGGCGCCCTTCGCAGTGCGTCTGGATAGGGGCCATTCCGGTTTTCACCTTATCACGGCGCTCCGCCGGTGTCCGCGGGGGTTCCACCGCCTCGCGCGCGGTCGCGCGCGGTTCCCATTCAATTTCTCGAATGTCCGTGTGAATGTGAACTTTGTGCTCACGTAAAAACTGCATTCCGAAGAGCAAATCAGCGCCGAGTCCTTCCATGATAGTAGCGCTCAATGGGAGTACTATCTGGTCGATCGTGACGTCTGTCACTATTTTCCCTCTTAGCCGCGCCGCTGTCCCGTTGGCGAGGATCGCGCGGTGCTTCGCGGGTTCACTCCTCACGAGTCCTGTCTTTCGAAGACTCTCGAACGTTTCCGAGCTCACATAGTTCGACTCCGCGCCAGTATCTAGCAATGCTTGACACCTCTGGCCCGCTATGTAGGCGGTAATATACAACCGGTTATCATGGCGTAGTTCCGCGTCCAATTCTAACCGCCTTGTCGACCGCACCACCGCAGTCTCAGTAGACTTTTTTGTCTGCTTTCCACAATTACAGTCCTTCCGCGGTTTCCCGCATCGCCTACACGGAGCGTTGTCTGGGCAGTCTGATTTCCAATGCCCTGGTTTTCTACACTGCCAGCACACTGGTTCCGTGGTTTCAGGGATAGGTTTAACCTTGCCCTGGACCTTTTCAGCCTCTGCCTTGGGCCTTGTCGCCCGCGGCGGCTCCTCGATCTTACAATTTCGTACACCTTGCCGAAGTTGCTTTTCCTCGGACTTAATCTGCTCGTACTGCCGTGCTAAGCGTAACAGATCGTCCAACGTCCGTACATCCGTCTGGTGGATATACAATTTATATCGAGGTGAGAGGTTTCGATACAACCTCTGTATCCTACTCTCGTCCGAGTAGTCGCCTCTCCGCCTCATCAGGGTGAGTAAATCCTCGACATATTCGTCGATTGACTCGCCCTCGCGCTGTCTCCGCGCTAAAATCTGGTTGTCTAGGTCTTCATCGTACGTCAAAGGGTAGTATCTAGCCTTGAAGTCGTTCATGAAGTCGCCCCAGTTCCTCCATCTGTCTCTCTGGTTCCTCATCCACAAGGTGGATCGGCCCGCCAGCAGCTCGGGTAAGGCAACTAACAACTGATTGCCCTCCAACCCGTAAGCCTGCTGTAACTCGCGGAGTCTCTCAACAAAACTGGGCGCATCGCCCTGTCCGTTAAATGAGAGTTTCCAACTCCGGACCTTGTCGCATACCGCGCCCGGGTCCATGAATGAGTTGGAATCGGTCATTGCCCTTATCCCAAGTCTGGGAGTTCGGTCCGCTGTATCAGGATGCCTTTCTGATACAACATTTCTTGAGCCCGCTTCTCCCGCGGCGCTCCGGCTAGTCCCGGCCTCCTCGCCTATGACCTTAGGGTTGGTCGTCGGGGTTGTAGCCCTCCGGTGGTATTCAACAAGAATCCTCCGAATTTCCATCAGGGTACCTTCTGTTGGCAAATTGAGGAGTCTCAGTATGTTCACTGCCTCTTCTTTGCGCAACTTGTACACCCATGACACGCGTGGGTCATTTGCCGACTCCTGCACGTCTTCCGCGGCGGCTTCCGGCCTCCGCTCGTCCTCGGATTCGCTCCGCTCGGCACGCTCGCCGTGCTCACTCATCCTGACACTGTTGTCCTCGTTACCGGCCCCACGCACGGGTGCCAATTTATGAGGTGCAAAACCGTTACCTGGATTTTGACCTGATAATCCCGGTGTCGCTCCGGGCCAACCAGCTCGAGTCGGCGGGTGGTCGGGATAAGGCGACGAGTCCAACACTTCCTTTTGAGGCTCCCGCCGCGCTTGGGGTTGCCTCACCGGTTGGAAGTACCGTCGTTGGGCGCCGTTTAACTTTCCCGCTCGCCGCGTGGCGAATTCGGGATTCCGCGGCCGCGCGGACCGGCCGCGACCTAGCGAGGAGCAGTGTTTGCTCCCTCGCTGAGGCGTAAGAAGGAAGGGAGGGGCTTCCTGGGGACAGGGAAGGAAGGGCCGAAATATGGCTACTCCTGCCCCTTTACAGCGGAGGCGGCAGCCTCTGCTGCTGCGGGTAGGAAAATAGGGGTTTTGGGAAGGGAGTCGGGAAGGTACCCAGCCGGGAGAGGACGCCTCTGCCGCTTTCCAATGGGGGCGGAAGCTATTACCCCCTGCTGGTCTGTGGCCGGAGTTCCAGGCACTGCTAACCTTAGCCGTTCCTGGTTCTCCTGCCCCGTTAGGTAAAGTGAGGTGAGGGATGGAGGGTGACGAGGATGCGGCGGAGCACAAATCACCTGCCTGGTTAAAGCGCGGGTCTTTGTTCCTCTGCCGCGGGATAATAGGGACGACTGGTTGGGATCGGTACACCCCTGCCCAACACGAAGTCGGCCGGAATGGCTTGAGCTTTCCCAGTCGGGGAGAGAGGAGGAGAACGACAAACTCCGGCAGGTACACCTCTGCCGCGGAGGCGGCGGAGATTGCTTAGCCTTCTATCGGTCGGGGAATAAAGGAGATGACTCCACGACCGTGCGGAACAAGTCTCCCTCGGCGCGACGTAGCCGCGGGCCGAGTCGAAATGATTCCTCACGACCGAGGTGGAAGGAAGGGTTTAGGAGGATGGCGGAGGGTCGCGGAGGTTATTATACCCACTGCGGATATCAGCGGGGGTATATTGGCCTCTGCGGACAGGAGGTTAATGGGATGAGGGATTCTAGGAATAAAAGGAAATAGGGAAGGAACGGGATCGCGTTCGAAACCACGAACCGTTTGGAAATTGAGAATTCCCAAACCCACGTTCACGGATTGCGATAATCCGTGACCCGCGCCGCGACCACCACTTCAGGATTCAGTACTCGCTCGTACTTCGTCCTGACCGAACTAACACACGTCACTCCGCGCACAAGTTCGAACTATCGGCCTAGTGAGTTCAATTTTCACCACGTGAAAATTGACTGCAGTACAGCTCCTGCTTCACGACCGATCAACTCGAAGACTTCAGGAAGGAGTTTTTTTCTCACTGACTCGCTTGTCAGCAGACCCATTCCCCGATGGCTAAGGAACTGGGGGGGGAGGCCTCGGCGCAGTAGTGAGCACTCCACCGGTCTAGATCGTTATCAACGTTCTATGACTTGACCGGTGGCTGCTCCTCTCTACTTGGCCGGGCGCCCCAACAATAATTAATTAAATAATTAATCATTTAATTAATTATCCGGCCGTCACGGCTTTGCCACGTGACAACTTATTCTTAATAAAAATTTGACTGAAAGTCGTTGAATTCACTTAAAAGGTTAATTTATAACATCTTTTTTGGACCGTCTAGATAATCTGTTGCTTGCACAGTGAAGTATCCTATACTCAAAGATAATCACCATCGCAAAATCAAATACATTCTGTGGGATGACAGATTAGAGCAGCGTGAATATCACCATTCCACAGCATGAGTTTGATTTTGCAAAAGTGATTATTCTCGTGCATTGGGTGCTCCTCTGTCCAAGAACCCAAGTCAAGTCAGTCACTAGCGTTGTTTGAAGGGATAGTGAATTGCAACATCAAACTGACTTTTCAACACAATCGTATTCAGCAGCTGATGGGCCTCAGTGAACTTAGGACATGAGTCTTCCTAAGGATACACAATACTTAGAACCAAATCACTCTCAGAAATTGAATTTCTAGAGAGAATGATTTCAGAATAGAATAAATGAAAAAAGCGGTAGGATTTTCTCAAAGTTTTATTAAGCCAAGTTTTCAATCACTTCATTATAATATGCGGTTATTTATAGATATTAATGTAATGATTAATTCATCATTCACTGCTAAGCTATAGGGTGGCGGAGACCAAATGACCACATATGAAAGATGGCTGGCTTGTGAATGGCTGGTGGGGGAAGACCGTTCAAGGTCAGATTCTGTAATCTGTTTAGTTGCTGTTTCGTTTGCTGTGGAGGCATTTTTTTGTAATAATGATTCTTTTGCGGCCACGCGTCAAGCTTTCTGGCCACATTTTAACCTCGCTCCTTGAGCAACTCTTCCAAACAACCATTCAATTTCCAAGTGGATTGAACATTTTTGTCAACATGGTAATGCTGTTCCAAAGAACATTTCAACTCGTGTTCCAACTGTGGTGACACCTGAGAATGTGGACTGTGTTCGAGTGTCCATGGGTTACTATGGCGTTCAACAAGAAAATGTGCCCAAGCATTTGGAATTTGGAAAGCACTCGCCCGACCTCACCCCCTGTGATCTCTTCTTGTGGGGATATTTGAAGTCAAAGTGTATGTAGACAAACACGCACTATTCCATTATTAAAAGAAGCCATACGATGTGAAATTGGGGCAATACCAGTTGAAATGCTGGACTATGTGATGAGAAACTTTAAGGATCGTTTACAGGAATGCTTAACCGCAGAAGGACAGCTTTTATAAGAAATTATTTTCAAGAATATTTCTTGTGCATTACAATAGAACTTCCGTTCTTCGTCTACAAATTGTGATTTTTCATCTGGATACCTCTAAAATTAAAGGGAAGACGTTAATTTCAAATGTGGTCATTTGGTCTCCGCCACCCTATATAACTGAAAAATCTTTATCACTTGTGAAAGTTTCAAAATCGTCAAACATTTTATACATTCCAATGATGCTAATTGAGAATCGAAACTAACTGATAACATACCTGGCTTTGTCTATCATGCGGATGATAAACTGGATATGGATATAAACACTCAAATTGCTCAGGTGGGAAAAGTATACATCGTTTGTAGCCTCGGATTTGAGCAAATAAATTTTCTTGCTCATCATAGTGGCAAGGAGTTACATTCCCTAAATGAAAAAACATGAATTCAAATGAAAACGTAAAACAGTGAGATTACTTGTGGTAACTAGTGAGGTAGAATAATAATCGCACAATATTTGTGAATAAATAGCTTACTATGAAAATTAAATCGATTAAAAATTGAATTTATAATTCAGCAATTACACAGTATCTGTCTTTCAATGAAAAATATCAAAGTAGTTACACAATCAATTTATCAAATTTATTAATAGAATTCTTTTGTAGTGAATTGCTAAAGTGGCAGATTTTTTAATTGTAGACAACATAAATCAACCAATCTTTTATATTGTTTCCAAGTGCAAAAACCTTGTTAATTGCCTATCAAAATAATGTTTTGGGCGGTACAAAGAATTTTTGTGGAATGAAGTAGTAGAATAAGCAGGCCATTAATTACGACAAAAATGCCTGGATATTTCGTTGGTAAAAAATTGCATTTTAGTACATAATTCAAATCAACATTAAATTTCAATTTTGATATTATTTCAACATTTGAAAAAAATTCTTAAGTAATGGTATCAATTGATGAATAAGTAGTATTTTTTCATTACCGGTCATAGCCAATTGATAGATTTAAGATTTAAGCAATAAATAAAATTTACATTAATTTGCATCAATAAATTCCAAAAAAATCAATATTTCATAGAATAAATTCCATCAATAACAGTTATCTGTTGTGAGAGCTTGAACAATACAGCAAACTCTCTGGAATATAATCTGAATAACATTCATGCGATATTCTGATTTAGTAATCCTTTTGACATGCTTTATTCTGCTCGGTGATGCTATAAGAATTGAAATGATAAAGCTACTAGAGAATAATGAGCTAACAGTATGTTTTCTGATATTTACCTTCCATTGCAATGAGAAGGAGGTTAGCAGTGAGTGGGCCCCATGAGTTCGTCTCTTGGATCAGATCCGCCCAATGCCATTTGAATGCAACAAAGTCATGAACTATTTGAGGACCGACTGTGTCTTTAAGAACTTGCTGTAAATACATCCTGGAAAATAAATAATTAATTCATGTAAAAAACAAAGCTATTTACATCATTCTACAACATGATTAACGCAATGCAGAATACTGAGCTAGAAGTAAAATGTCCTACATCTAACAACCACTGTAGTTTAATGGAGAACTGACTATCATAACAATAGTCTACGGTTGGACTCCAGGTTAGTCCAGGGCCCTTCCAAACTACGGCCCGCGACAGCTAAGCCTCAAACGGCTCGTGACTGTATCAAAAAATATTTTGAAACCAAAACATTTTCAGCAGGTTTTCCTCGCTGAAATTCTGTTCATGTGGAAAAGATAATGTTATTGATTAGCAAATCGAAGCTAATATCTCCGTACAGTTTCAAGTCACAAATCCGGTTAGTTAAGGTTAACGTGATTGTTCGGTCATATTAATATGCAGATTGTTTCGCATAGTACGGGCATAGGCATATAAACATAGGTATGGGCATATAAGCATAGGTCTGGAAATGCTTCGATATGATTTCAATATACAAGCTACATTCTACATATACAGCGTGTTTCATTGTGTTAAATTACCAATACCTCGTGGGCTTGTTATAATCACCAAAATAATGGAAAAGTCCATTTAAATTGCAGAAATTAGCAGCTATTCCCATCTATTTACTCATTTAGAAATTTTTAATACCCTCAATTTATTTGTTAATTGATTGAGTTTCATGTAAAATCCCAAGTAGCATAAAAATTAATTGAAATGAATCCAAATCAATTTTGAAAAGTTTCAAAATTGTTTTAATACAAGTGAACTTGGTTTTATTTTCAATTTAAAACTAGTTCATCTGTATTAAATCAATTTTAAAATGATTTCAAAACAAGTTTTGATTTAAAAATGTTTTAAAACGAAACTTATTCCAAAACATTTTATGCAATTTTCAACAATTTTCATGCAACTTGGGATATGCGGTAACTACAGTAGTTTTTGAGATGCAGAAAATTATTGAAAAAAAAAACACGTTTCCAGGTTTGAAGTGAATTAATTTGTTCGTTAATATTATCAACCTATAAATTTTTCAGACAAAACTTGCAGGGAATTAAATTCGGAGTGAGAAGTGTTGAATAACCAAATAGAAAAAACCCACACATCATATTACAAATAGATGGTTTTATTGAATCCAAACACTGACTTTGCACAGTTGGATCCACCTTGCAATTTTATGTGATTTTATTCATTAAAATGAGAACTTTATGAATTTTCCCTCCAAAAATAAATTTTCTACGTTTTTTTTTCAGAAAAAAACTTTAGGTTTATTATAAATCTAACCAAAGTTGTCCATTTTAAACTTAAAACCGTGTTTTAGACCATTTTTTGCATATTTTGTAGAATATCTAAAAACAAATTACTGTAGTTACTGACTTCTAACTTCTTTTATTCAATTTTTCAACTAATTCTACATATAAAACCTGATCAAATCACCAGTAAAGATAGCTGCTAACCACCGCCATCCTTCCGACCATTGCTCATATGGACTTTTTTATTATTACTGGAGATTATAACAAGTATTGATTACACTACGTGAAACACTCTGTGCATGTAGAATGTTTATAACATTGAAATTATATTCTTACATCGATAAGTAATTCAATCATCAAATTTAGCTAGGGTTTATTTGCTTAGGGATTGTAATCGACGACTAATCTAGAAATTAAAAAAATATATATATAGATAATCGAAAAATGAGAATGGTTCTGGCCCTCGGACTTACTGGAGTAGTTATTTTGGCTAGGAAGATGAAAAGTTTGGAGACCCCTGGGTTAGTCCAAGCATTTTAGTGTGATTCAATCTCATCGCATCATCGCTGCAGAATCCTCACGTAAATAAAAGGCGAAGTGTGTACGAGGGGGTACCCAATACTCCCCGGAATAGCTCTGCTGTGAGCGTGCCTTGTGCATTCCCAGCACACAAATTCACAAACAAGAATGGCACATGACTAATTGAATTATGCCAACAGTACAACCAGAAAATAATACACTCAGAGAATCCCCACAAAAAAGACTTGGCAATCACTCCAAGAAGAATCCACTGTTACTCGCTCTAGCGAAGGGGCGGCAGTAGTCCACCCATGGGAATGAAATACAGGCTGGTAACTGGCTGGTGAGCTAGGATCATCCAACTGAAGATAGTGGTTGGTGGTAGTGGTTAGGCTCAGGGAAGGCCTCAAGGGGACCGTCAGCAAGGCCTAAAAACGATGCGAGTGCCCAAAGGGGTGGCTATGCAACTGAGGGCTGCATGGACGCGGCTTTGGGGGCAGGATGGAGTCAGCTAGAAGCTGGGTGGCGGTTAGAGGCCGGGAAGCCAGTATAGGAGGGCTTTGGTGGCTTGCAGGCTGGCCATACAAGGGTCCCATACCATACTGGTGGAGTGGTGGGGTGGCACTTTGGGAGCCACAATGGAATGAGTTTCAACTGGGTACCTGGTGTCATCTGGAGGACCCTGGAGGCAGTGGTCTTCCTCAGACTGGTGAGTGGGCTGACAGGATGGGCCTACTTGGGTCACTCTAGTAGCTCCAGAGCAAGTGGAGGTTGAGGTCTTTGTTGGCTGGTTCAAGGGCTTCTCTGTGGTAGCCTGGGAAAGCAGGATCATAGGTGTCCAGCCTCCCAGAAGGGTCAGTAGACTGCCTCACAGCTAAAGCCACCGTGATCCTTTCCTCCCACTCAGCCAAGCTACCATAGGCTGTCAGTGAGTGTTCGGTTGGGGCCGCAGGAAAACCCGCTGTGGTTGTCACTTTCCCAGAGAGATCCTTCAGCTGTTCCTCTGCCTCCCAGAACTGGCAGAGAGGTGGTGGTGTTGCTGTCATCATCGAGTGCAGTAGCAGGGCATGGGCTGGGAGACTCAATGACAAGATAAGTTATGTTAGAGGCTCTACTCCTGGCTTGATACCGGCGATGACTTGGCTTGTAGCTGGCAGTACTTCCACTGGTCATCAGACATCCAGAGCGCTTGGTGTAGCAGGCTATGGTGACTGAGGCAGTGTGTGACTGCCAAATCTTTAGTCAAATTCCACAAAGGTTCTCTGGCTGATAATATTCCATTATATTTAATAATTATTTACCATTTGAATTACCTACTGTTGATAACTATTTACTGTGCTTTTATTACTTGTAAAGTGCACAAATAAAAGTCAATTATCTATCTATCTACTGTGAAACAATCTTCCAGACAATATCCATGCTAAAGGCGTACTTGCTTCGGGATGGAGGTCAGGCAGCTGTTATTGGCGGGTCTATGGGGGGGGGGGGGGTTTGTGGCTTGATGGTGTGTGTGGTATGAATGCTGCATGAATGCTTTATATTTATTCTGTTTTTTCATTTCCATATCTTATGGATTTTCTGGTGATGTTTATCACATATTTTTCTGTACTAGTAATCATGTTTTGTACTAGCTTTCAACAAAGCTAGTGTATGTAATTTGTCTGGTAAAAATTGTTTATTAACTAGTGCTTCATTGATATGGTTATTATGGCACTATGTGAATGTTATATTATTCACATCTGGCTAAGGTTGAGTGTAACATAAGGCTTTATGATCTCAACTCCGCCTAATAACGAATTTTTTCATTTCATTTCAATTAAAGGGAATAAATAACTGTAAGGCAACTTTATTTCACGAATTTCAGAGTATTTAAATATTTCCTGTAGGCATGTATCTAAAACAAATCATAATTTGAACTGATTTTGTGAACATTTTCTCAGTAGTCTAACATAAATACATTTCTTCATCAATATCTTGTAGCTCCATAAATCTCCTCACCCCAAAAAGATGTTATTACGTGCCAATCCAGAATGTGATACACATTTCAGAGACTGGCGCATTGCCTGAGAATGCAATAATATTTAAATAAATTTGAATATGAAGTACAACCCTTCAATTGATCCAAAATCATGAATAATTCATTCACTCCTATTCTCAGCAGAACACGAAATTCTCAGGTGATTTATATCACTCCTCTCTAAAAGAATTGGCAAGCAAAGGTAAGAAGTTATTATTTAACGAGTAACAAGTAGATGGTTGGAATTAATATTTATTTTATCAATGCAATCTGTTTCTCTTTAAAATTTGATAACAAGCAAGATATCTTCTATTATTTCTATGCAGCTTATTCTAGTAAGATTGCAACGATTTCATACTTATAATAACATTTTATTAATTTAAAAAATCAGATAACTACCAAATAACAGATGTTGATTGTTTCTGTAGAGGGCTGAGGGTAAGGATGGTTCGATGAAACAAGTCGACTACGGTATGTCTTTTATTGAGTACTGGCATTTTCCCCAGTCTTGCCCGGGAATCCAGTTTGGAGTTTTACTTTTCTGGTAGATAATGGTAGTAGTCACAAAATTACGAAAATGGGAAGGGCGAATGAAATACCATGCAGTGTTTATACCATACAGTTCATCTGTTTGAAAAGAGAAATTCAGTAACTTCACAGCTGTACCCACCTGCATAGTTTTGTGTCTAGTTCATTAGAATAATGTATTACAGGAAAAGCTCAATACACACAATAACTTAAGTAGGCTAGCATGACGCTGTTTCATAGATACATAGCTAATAGCTAATCTGTTGCTTTGGCCGTATCATATAGCTGTAAAATTTATTTTACATTACCATGTTATATGAACTTTCTGTATCTAAACACATTTTGAAAGTGTCCATAATTGAAATTTGAACATTAATTTTGAAAATTCCGAAAGGAAAATAAAAAATCGGGCTTTGAAATGCACTGAATCAAGTTTAGAGGAAGCTATGTGCCAAATTTAGTGTTCCAAATCAATGCAGTTTTTGTGAAATGCGTAAGGCAAAAACACACACACCCTACACTCTCTTATTACATAATAAATAGATATCATCATAACTTTTCATTTTATCCCATACCTTTGTGAAATTCGTAATACAAAAGCACACGCGCACACAAACATCCCTACTCTCTTATTATATAAATATAATCATTTTATCCCATGTCAAGTGGGTGAGCAGTGAATTTCATGCGGTATATTCAATTCTTATGAGAATATATTAAAAAAATATTTGCTTCAGCCTTGCTATACAAGCGTAGACTCGTCTCGCTCTATCGCAGTTAGTTCGCTCTAGTAGCACAATATTTTACGATTCACTAAAATTCATCTTCACAAAGTGAACAATGCGAATTGCAAATCATAAGGCTTATGATTATCGTTTGAACGGTCCTCTAGAGTAAAACCAAAAGCTCACCTTTCGTCTCCTTTGGTCCATGCTTCTAATCGTTTGACAAACTCTGACATCTTCATAGACACACCTCTGGTCGGAGGTGTGAATTCAGCACGCACATCAGGCGCTGCTTTACTGTCATCATAGAACTTGAATTTATGATTCTGAGAATAAATTACAGTACACTTTCCATTGCCCATATGTTCTTGAAGGTAGTCTAAATCCCATTTCAGTGCACTCCCCACCAATTGTGAGTGAGTAATAACCACAGGTTGCTGAAAAACAAAATTTAAAATGCTCAAATTTTTCGTCTTTTGACACCCAAATGCCATTGTAAAATATAATAGTGGTAATTGTATGAGCAATGACTATTATCAGAAGTATAGAATATTCGTACTAGAAAATGATTTAAATGATAACTTAAATTCATGGCTCACAATCAAAATCCATCTCTGAAGCCGCAAGTTTGTAGTTGGTTAAGGCGTTATCTCTGATGAAACTCTGTCTGACTGCTACTCCTGCGGTTGCGGATTCGATTCCCGTTGTTCAGCCTGGCATATTTTGTGACATTATTCACCTCATTACCTAAGCACAAGCCTCTGATTCATGTGGGCATCATCAGCACAAAATCTCCAATTATATGAAGACGTATTGCGTTGATAGAGTGCAAAATTATTTCAATAATGCTCGCACAATTAACTAGTATGCCATTTGGCATCTAGTAGCACAATATTTTACGATTCACTAAAATTCATCTTCACAAAGTGAACAATGCGAATTGCAAATCATAAGGTTTATGATTATCGACTTATGAAGATAAAAAATATCATTACACACTTACGTCAAATTGAAAATTAAAAGGCAATGGTCTATCTAAGTAAGGTTGAATATATATTAATAATATAGGTAATTTCTTCATTTTTTTAAATAAATACTTTTATGCTCTCCATCATCGGTAGGGAACGATTTTTAGAAATGGTTATGAATTAGTGATTCCAATGGATTTATTTGTAGAACATTTTTTTGGGATGTATTTCAATTTCCTCCCATTGGTACAGATTCAAAGGAGTAGCTTGGTCCTCGCAATATGACCCTAGCCTAAAGGGTGGAAGTGGAGTAATATATCTATGTCTAAGTGTATACTGATAATTCAATTATCAAGTTAAGCATACCAATTAGCGACCGAGTGAGGATAAATTTGTCTCCAAGTTTCAATATTTATATTTTAGATATGTCTAGAGATATTATCTAAGGTTATCAAAGTGATTGTTTTCCTAACTTATTCTCGCCATTCGTAAAAAAGAAAAATGTCATGATATATTTATATTTGCATATTTATGTATATGTATATTTTCAACTTATGCCCATAATGATGAACCTTCCTAATATCGGCCACCCAATTTCCTGGTCACGGGCAATTGCTCATATAAAACAAGTTTTAAAACAAAAAAGAAATCGACTTCAGTGAAATGATACTCAAACATTAAATACTCACGTACTAAAATGTTTAAAATAAAGTATTTACTTTAAACTGAGAACATTTTTAATTTCATACAAGTAATCTTGTGATATATTATGAATTTGGATGATGGTGATTGATGATTTGGACCTACAGTTTTAGGTGGGTTCCGAACCACCGGGAAGTGATTGATAAGAAATTCTATCTAATATAAAAACTAACACTGTATTTCAATTAAATATGTGATTTACACTCACTTTTACTGGAATACAGTGTCAGTTTTGATATTAGATTGTTCAATTATTTCGTCAAGGAAGACATCACAGGGTAATTCTGTTACATTTTAAAAGTTTATGGGAAATTTGGCGCCGACTTCAAAAGATTACTTGTATGAAATTAAAAATTTTCTCAGTTTAAAGTAAATACTTTATTTTAAACTTTTTAGTACATGAGTATTTAATGTTTGAGTATCACTGAAGTTGGTTTCTTTTTTTGTTTTAAAACTTTTTTTATTTTAAGCTTTTTAGTTGAATTTTCGAACTTTGAAAACATGAGAAATTTCTTAAAGCCTACATTATGCCTACATCAAATTAGCAAGCCAATAATTAACTTATAACATCCAAAGTAACTAAAAATCCACCTATAAGAAAAGATAAACTAAGGAAAATTCTACAACGCTTTATTTAATGTGGAATATTGTATTTAGGAAAATTATTTAGTAGGCCTATATTATACGTTACAAGTGCGGAAAATGGTGTTTACTGAAAGTGTGATAAGTTAACGCAGGAGACGAAGTCGAGTGCGGTATTATCATACGAGTATGATAAACATCTTCCCGGACGAGTTATGTACGATATTTTTCGTGATATTAGTCCTATATATATTTTTTTTAAATAAAATACATAAACTTTGAACTAGTACAACAAGCATCATCAAACATAGCCTCAAAATAGTTTATTGTACGAACATGTATTTAATGGCGAATAAATATTCTTAACACATTGAGCACCGTGAGGGCACCGGTGCCCTCATAACTGGGTTCCCAATGGGCCATGAGGGCTCCGGTGACCTCATGTAACATTTGTTTTAAATGGTTGTCTTTCAATCTGGCCTGTTAGTGGCATCAGTTTTCTGTTATAATTGGCCTCAGAAGGGAACAAATGAATCATTTTCACAATGACCAACAGATCGCAGCAGTCTCACAGCTCCTAACAGCTGGTGAAGTAGTGACAGTTTGTTTATATAAATCTCAATGTTTTTGATACGATATTGAGTTCATATTTGCTTATTGTATTCGTTTATTATTGAAAAATAGAAATTCATGACTTGACAGGTAACAATATTATATTTCTAACCATATAATAAGTTATTCAGATAGCCATTTGTTGATTTTCGCTAAGTTAATTTTTCTCATTTACTCCATTATTATAGGTTATTATAGTTATAGTTATTTATAGTTTATGTTCAATACTGCAACAGTGAACTCCTGCTTCTTATTCAATAAACTTTCTTCAATTTGAAAACAATTTCATTTTTTCATCTCCAGCATTTTTTGAGCTGTATCTATTCCAAACAAATTCCAACGCCAAACCCCCATAAAACGTGGTTTGAGTGCTCAAACAGATCTTCCAAAAAATGGGGATAATTGTTGTAATGATAATTGTTCCTGAGACTCTACACTATCAAAAACGCCTTCAAGTCGCCCAGAAATGCGATGCGATTTTTTAGGGGGAGGGGGGGGGGGGGGGTCAAAAGGGGCTCCCGAATTAGGGTCTCCATAACTATTGCAGGCGCGGCTGGTACTATGTGTTCAATTGTTCAATGAACCCCCAAAGTAAAATATATTTGTCAGTAATTATTTGGATATTGAATAATTTAAGATTTCCATTGTTTAATTACCCTATATTACACGCTGTCTGTTTGATCTACGCGGCTTGAAACAGCGCTGCCATACAGAACTCATAGCATTCACGGGTAGACAACGTAACCATTGATCAGGGATGTAAGTAATGTCCCACCTCAATGTTAAAATATTGGACGAAAAAAAGGTGGCGCGATCTATTGGCATCTTTCGATATCTGGTCATAACAGCTCGGTGTAGTTAGCGCAATCTGGTGGAACGACTTGGAGCGAGTGAAAGAGGAACTGGTTATGAGAGAGAAGGTGACCAACTGGCTTGACCCCACTCCACAGCACTATGCGAAAGAGAGCGGAGCTGTGTATGAGAGAGAAAGAATGAGGACAAACTTTCTTTCCTACGTAGGCGAAACATCAACCCTTCATTCTGATTCTACTCATCTAGCCTACAAGCCAGCGAGTCAAATGCAAGAAAGAGGGGACGAATGCTCAATTCTCATTAACCTTTTTCATTATTCAACTTCTGCAGATTGTTTTGAACTAATCCTTTACAATCGAACATCATTATTTGTTGAACTTTATATATATTTCCTCAATGATTTACAATCGTTTTCCTTTTAATTTCAACGAACAGAGACGAAATCCTCATGGACACTCAGAAACCCGTGTTAATGAATAGTCTCAGACTTTTACCGGCTGAAAAAACTCCACTAAAAGCTAAAATTAAAAACTATACAAAAGTTGAAAAAAAAATTATTACCGTACTGTAATTGATAAATATAGAAATTTTCTAACCCAGTAAATGCTTTATTAGCAACTTATAAAATATAATTATTAATTATTATTATTAATTATACATTTTAGAATTAATTATACATTTTTATACATTATACAATAAAGCATAAAAAACTGTTGAAGCCTCGATTTTAAAATTTCTCTGAATTTTCTTGGGAATTGTATGGAAATAGTTGAATTATAAACATGTTTGTTAATGTAGGCTTTTGAGAGCAGTTTCAAGCAGAGCTTGACGGTATCCACTGTAGCTTCCTGAAAATAGTATCCCACAAATTCACGTCTACTACCCCTTAAATTATTAAAAAACAATGATCCTTGCTTCGTCCACAGCTGGTGAACGAACACACACAAGGATACATGTTACTTAAAAAAAAACGTTTTAGTTCTTCATAGCTTAATTTCCAAAACTATAAAATTATATAAATTCACAAATATAAATAAAATTCATATGAATAATATGAATTTTGATAATTCACAACAGTAAGGTTATCATTACGAGGAATAACATATTTGTTTGAGAGAAACAAATCATTTCTAATATTCCAAATAAGTATAGTGAGCCGCCAGGCTGAGAACACGCCAGCAAACATTTAATTTTTTATAATCTGGGGTACTGCAATTCGTTGACCTCGCACTTAAAAATAAAGCCTTCCGTGAATGAAATTTTCTATAAACTGAGCGGTTATCTGCAGTGGAATCACTTGTTTGTGGAGTTTCCACGTTGTTCCCTGGTGTCATATCAACGTACATTTCCCCATTCAGGGTTGGTGTGGGGTCAGGTTCATATTCTTGCAGTGAGAAAATGGTAGGTACTGCTGAAGCATGTAATCTATGCTTCAGAGTACTTGAGAAGCAATTGTTCTCGAAATGTTTCTCGCAAACAATTTTATTGTTCAATGTTTTTTTGACACAGTCTCTAAACTCTCATTGGCGCAGTTTTGTACCCATAAATCACATATTTCTGGCCTATTCACCGGAAATGAAAAAAATCTTAGTGTGGGACAACGCGCCTTGTTTCGTCCACAGCCGGTGAACGAACACACATTACGGTTATGCTTCTTTACTGACTTACTGCAGGTCGACTTATTTTAAAAACCTAAAAATGAGCATATTATGTTAAGTTAAATATGTTTAAATAACACCTAAAAATATAGTAGATAGTCTATAATATATTTGTGAAAGTGGGTTTCTTGAAGAAATTTTTTGGTGTCAATAAATTTCAAATAGTTACATTCCACCTCCAATCGGAAAAAACATAAATTTCTCCACCCCATGATCAATTCAGGTAATTTTTTTCCAAAATCAAATGACATCATCAAAATCTTTAATGCCAATGAGTGAGTTTGCAGTTTATATTTATTATACTGTCAAAGCAACATATTTACAGTTACAATATATAGGCCTAGTTAGTGCAGCTCACGCTTTGCGTTCTTGTATCTAGATTTCACAACACTGGCACAAGCGTAGCGATATTCAGAACGGTATTGTATTGTACTAGGAGAGAGAGAGAGAGAGAGAGAGAGAGAGAGAGAGAGAATGAGTGATAAAGAGGGAGATCCCAATTTACTGGGACTGTACTTCAGCCGTCTCCAGTCTCGAATATAGGCTTCATTTTATAAAAAACGAGTAGTCACGTTTCGGTTCGATTAGAAAATTACGAAAATAATGTTTGACACTGATAAATTCATCGCAAACCTATGTTACTCATATTATGTTTTCATTATTTACAATTGAATTTAAAACAACATTAAGCACTGAACTCAATTACTACAATACTTTTCAACACTGACACTCTTCAAGATACAATAATAAATTATTCAATGAATGATAATTCAATCACGTTATCCACATTCAAGACTGTTATTGATGGGCAATGAACTGTGATGATATGATGAAGCGTGATTTGATTTATACACAGAAAAAAAACAATACCTAGGTCTACAAAAGTTTCAAATTTGAATTTCTCCTCACAACAAAATTGATAAATCGAATTGTTTATTTCTTGAAAGCGTCAGGCTATAACTCATTTAATAGCTTCAATAGACATTAGACAGTACAGACTCTAGACAGTACAGACATTAGAAATTACATTTCACTCTATGGACAGCTTAATCGGAATTGCCCACAGCTCTGCAATTACGCTAAAGAGAGTCATTAGCATTAAAATATAAAAATAATTGTATAATAGTGATCACTTTAATTTTTAAACGAATCTTAAAAAAGTAGCCCAGGTAAAAAACAAGTAGTTACTGTAACTAATTTGATTTTATCACTAAATGTACTTCGGGTTTAAAAAAGATGAAAACGCCAATGAACTCTATCATTTTGTAGTAGAAATACATGTTATGAACTATCTATAGAGGGGGCGGAAAATTGACTAGCCTATAGGCGGCATACTCTTAAGGTATCTGCATTAATTTTTTTTAAAAATCAGTTTAAAGGAAATAGGCTACTTAATTTCAAACTATTTAGTACACAAGTATTTCTTTATTTAAGAATCACTGGTACAAAAGAAGAACAACAACAAAGAAGAAGAGAAAGAATTTTTTTTAATGAAAAATCCACGAATGATTAACATTTCAGGGTTAATCTAGCATGTTATCAGTTGAATAGAAATACTTAAATGATCCCTTCATTTATTACTTATGAAAGTGAGAAAGTAAGATTAATTTACCAGTAACAAAAATGTCAAAAAGTTGAGTCGCTGTAGCTACTGTAGATTAGGAGTTTATCATACACGCAAACAAGCAGTAGGACAAGTGCCTGACAGCGTTGATCAGGGATAGTAACTTGATGGTTCGTCTATGCTGACAGCTAGGTCTCGGAAGCAATGAACTCATCTATTTTTAGAACGTAAACAGACAATCTGTCGCCAACTCGGCATTCAAACTTCCTTCCCCTCTGGCGCTGAAAATCAACAGTGGCCAAGTTACCAGTGGTGGGGGTATGTTGCTAGCGGGTCATTCTTGAAGTGGTAGGAGGAGAAGAGCGAGTCGGTATTGCAATCTGGTTTGAGAGGACACCAACTATTTAGTTTGGTTTGACAGGACACCAAAAAGCTGGACTAAGCCGGGCCATTACCGTGACTAGTCTACTTGATGGTTCGTCTATGACGTAACGGAGACTAGTCTCCAAATGGTATGGATTGGGTAGTGGTGGAGGTAAGTTATGGAGGAGGTTGAGGAGGCTTCTCAATGCAAAATTTAACAGCAAACGGAGACTAGCTGCAAGTTGTCTCCAGCCACGACTGTAGCCGAACCTAGCCGAGTCCAGCCGAATGACCACGTGATCAGTTCAGAACGGCTGCTTACCAGTTGCCCTACCCGTCAGTTGCCCGATCGGTCAACTAGTAGGGTCGGGCAACTGACGGTTAGGGCAACTGAAAACCAATCGTTCAGAACAGTGAATCGGCAAATTACGGCCGACTTCGTAATTCATGAAGATTATCAGATCACAACAGTTGCGGCTGCCAAGGAAATTTTTTATCTGATTGTGAATAGTTGTATTGAAAGATTCAAATTCACTGGACACTTGTTAATTTCCAATTTATTTGATAGTGAGAATTATTTCAACTTCAAGGAACATTTTCCTGAACAAATACTGGATGACGTTCTCAAATCTTTTGGCCCATACTTTGATAAAAACAAATTCAAAACAGAATTGAAAATTCTTTATGAACAATATGATTTCAGAAATGTAAAAAGTTAATGACTTACTAAGTTGTTTAGTTGAAAATAATTTACAAGAATGTTTTGGAGAGGTGATTAAAGCAC
Source organism: Conomelus anceps (assembly GCA_948455865.1). NCBI lineage: Eukaryota > Metazoa > Arthropoda > Insecta > Hemiptera > Delphacidae > Conomelus > Conomelus anceps. Next base: position 74,471,785 of record OX418216.1, on the reverse strand, counting down.
TCAATATTCTTGTTAATATTCCAATGACTATATCAGAAGCTGAACGATGCTTCTCTTCTCTCAAGAGGATTAAGACATTCCTCAGAAGTACGATGGAAGAAGATAGACTCATACTGCCGCAGCAATGTTATCAATAGAAATAGGATTGGTCAATGAGTTGGTAGACTTCAATGAGAGAGTTATTGAAATTTTTGCAGTGAAAAAAAAAGAGATGACTTGAATTTGTATAATAAAGTTCTGTTAATATAGCAGGTTCTCTGCCATAATATTGTTATTATTAGCCTATTTCTAAATTTCAAAGTCCTTTTTAAAATTCTAAGAACTCTTACAAAATTGAATTAGGAGTAGGCCTATATTTTTTTATTTTTTATAGCTTCCATAAACTTCATAGTTTTTATTTATGCGTATTATAAAAGTGTGATAAGTGTGATACGAAGATAGTGCTTGTGAATTAGATTTCTTAGTGAAAACAGTTAATACTTTATAGCTGGTAGCCTATATTGTATACTGTAATGATGGTGGTTGTGGTGATGGAAAATCTACTAATGAACATCGAAAAATATCATCATGCATGGAGCTGGTGGAGCATCTCGATTGCAGACATTAAAAAATATCATTCTTGGATTTCTTGTTCCATGACGATCTGCGTTGTTAATATTAACATTTTGTTGTAAGTTTAATGGCTTGCTGTCAGTTTTAAATTGTGAATATATAATAAATTTACTCACACTTGGCCGAATGTTTTCGAGTTATTGAATCTCATCTTCAAGGCATCCTAGATCGGCGATTTTCATTGATTAGAAAAAAATGTGGTTTTTGTATAATGTGGTCAAAAAGTTAGTGTGATTTACAATTTAATTGATCATTAAGGATGTTTTGTTTATTGTGTGTGATGAGTTTGTGAATTTCATATTGTTCCAAGGTCTTGAGTTCGTGCCTACATCGCCGATCTAGGAAATGAAAAGAAGCTGAAAAGAGGCTGACGAAGCTTCTTTTCAGAAGTGAAATGCATTCCTCAAGCATCTCAAATATATGTGAGTAAAACATTATTTAAAAGTGAAATACAATGTCAGTTATAATATTAGATGAAATATTAATTTTCAGAATTGGCAAGTACTCGAGTATACAACACTATTCAAACCAAAATAATCTGTGGCGAAATATTATAGCTTTTGATACTTGACAAAAATACCTAAGAAAAACCCTTTACAGTTATTAAGTGAAGGCATTTCATTTGGTAGTCTCCCAAGAAGTTGAACCCCCAAGGAGAGAGTTCACGAGCCGCCACTGAACTATTGAATGATTCATCATATCCGAAAAAATATCTCAGCGCATTGAGACGGTTTAGATTCCTGTAAGTTATCATATAAGTTGAATTTGGCTCATAAATAAGATTTTTGTTCTTATAGCCCAGGCAATGAATGTTTTATGTCGTAACAAATAAGGGGAAAGCTGAATTCTTGCAGGATGTTAGTATACATAGTTCTTACTAAAAAAAAACAAAGTTCCGACCCCGCTTGCTTCCCCCTCCACCCCCTCTAACCATAGCAAGATCAGTACTTCAGTTAAAGGCTTGTAACTCGGAAACTAATTAAGGTATCTTTGTGATTCTCATCTCATTTAATACTCAAAACTATTCTCTACAAAATATGTTATATACATTTTCTATGTAGATAGCCTAGTTTTTCAGTAAACATTTAGTTTATAGAAAAAATGTCACCACGAACCACAAAAATCAACTTCAACTGATCATATCGTTTTTAATATTGCGTTATTGGTTGTTTTGTTCTGTACAAAACTAAAAGATAATTTAATAAGCTTTAAAATGATGTGGCTATTGATTATTATCTTTCAAGTTATGGCGTCATAGTGAGTGATGAAATAGTAGCGGACACCGCGTCGCCGAACACTACAGCACTGTGTATTGCATGGCGCTTGGCTATCCAGCCCAATCCAATAAATAATTATTGTCAGAACAAATTTGAGGCAAGCAAGAATATATATGCCAATTAATAGTACACGTTTAAAAGTACATTTTCCGAAAAGTCCCCAAAAATCCCCCCCATGGCTTTTCCCCCAAGCCCCCTCAAAGTTGAGATTTTTTCTAATTTTTGGAAATTCGATATCTCTGTAACGAACCATCGAACAGAGTTGATTCTTCTTCATTAATATCAGTCATATAATGTTCTGCAATAAAAATGCTGTTCACTTTGCCGGTAAACCTGATAGTTTTTTCAATAGAAATTGAAATATCTCCAAAAGAGAATTCTATCAACTAGATTTTTCATTATTTAGGGGGACATTTTTGTATGTCATTTTACAGAAAATTGCTTTAAATAAAAGTTATAGAACTTATCCATCGATGTGTGTAACAGCTTACTGATGATTAGAGATCCTCAATAATTAAAGATGCAGTAGAAAGACTCTTGTTTATCTCACGAAGGTATCCAACTGAGATTAGCTTTAGAAGCAATCTGATTTTTAACATATTCTCATCAAAGCAAAAGGTGTCAGGGGGTACTTCTCCACAAAGGTTTTGGTAAATAAGAGTTTAAAAGCAGTAATTTAAGCAGCTCATTTCACTCATTATGACGCACATTAGAGTATGAAGTTCATTTAGTGCTCATATCATTTGAATGTCTCACTAACAATCATGCTATTTATGGATGGCTTTTTACATTTCATTTCACTTTTATATTTGGAACTATGTATCGCTGAACCGATTTTTATGAAAATTTCAGGCACAATATAGAATAGTCCCGAGATGGTTTCTGTGAAGTTTGGGAGTTCAAAAGTCCTTGCTGAAGGCCACAAAAAGAAGAAATCTATTCTTAAAGTAACAGCTGATAGAAGTCAACAGTTTTAATCATATGGTGAGCCCTCAGCGGCGCCTATCTGTAGTCGGGGAATTGCAGTCATGTAGGAAACATATGACTGTAGAATCAAAGCTCAGCTTGTTTCATTCTTCTTCTTGTTGTTCTTCTTTGAGTGCATATCCAGGATGTGTGCATCTGTGCATCTCCTCTATTCCTTGCGGTGTGTATCAATGACTGTACGTCGTGTAGCCCTGTCCACTGTCTGTTGTTGCGCAGCCAGGATAATTTTCTCCGTCCAATCCCTCTTCTTCCCTCAATCTTGTCCTCGATCATCAGATGTAGGAATTGATATTTCTTGTTCCGCATGATGTGCCCCAGATACGCCGTTTTCCTCTTCCTGATCAATTCATACAGTTCACGCCGTTTGTTGACACGTCTTAAAATTTCTTCATTTGTCAGCTTAGCCGTCCAGGACTCGGCGATACAGCCACATCTCAAAGGCTTCCAGTTTATTCATTGCAGTTGTTTTCAATGTCTAACCTTCCATACCGTCGAGAAGCACGTTTCATTGGTGAAAACTTATAAAATATTATCTTTTCTTTGGTGAAAAAAACAAAATTTTCTAATTGCAATTTAACCTAACAAAAAATAATATTTTTGAGTTTTTTAATAAGTAGCCTTCTCCTCAAAAACGAGAGCATCGATCGGGATTTAAGTTATTTATGAGTATTGAAAACTTTTTTGACAGTGTCTTTAGCTATAAAAAACTAAATTAACTTTTTTTAACAGAATAATAAACGTTTAAAAACCAAGTATTGTGCGATTTTGGATACATTCACGTGATTTATCATGATATATCAATCAGCTGTTCTCAAATATTCCAACGTTGTGCATGAAGAGGCTATGCGATAGACAACAAAAACTATCCTTCAAGTTTTTTATTATTTTTAAGGTATTTTTCTTTCATGTTATTTTTTTCTTGTGCCTGTTTTGAATCAATTTGAAGTGTATTTTTTGTAAATGCTATCAAAACAAAATGTAATTATAAATGTTTTGTTCAATGATATGTATGTCTTATTTCTAAAAATAATCCGTACGAAGGACGGGTACAATAGCTATAGTGATTTTTACAAAAGGAACATGGTAAAAATTTTTCTGAATGGGGGGAAGAATGTGGTGATCATGGCGTTGCCATAGTAACCATTTATAATTTACTTTATACGTTTATTCCTCATGCTCTGTTTATTCATGCTCAGTTCTTCATTCAATGAAGCCAATTCGGTCTTTATTCTAGGTCTTTTATTAATTCTAGCAGCGCATGTCGGGTACCGCTATTATCCACCGATTTATATAAGGGAAGTGATAGCCGCGAGCCGTAGCAGGTATCTGTTCAATCAGAGAGATAAGCTGCGTTCTCGTAGGTCCTGTTTGTAACGGTGACCGATTAGATCGGCCAGCAAAAGACACTGTTCTCTGCTGTAAAATCACTTCCCGGTGGTTCGGAACCCACCTAAAACTGTAGGTCCAACTCATCAATCACCATTATCCAACTCATTACCCACGCACAGGTCTCAAACCTATGTGGGCTTCATCCTAAAAAAAAAAAAATCCACCACGATCTCATTTATGTTAAAAGTAGCCACCGATAAGAAATTATTGCTCTAATTTTATTCTATAAATGGAATTGAGAACATAATTCAGTATAATAGGATTATACAGAGTAAATGACTAGACATAGTTATTATGTTTTGTATGTACTTTTATATATGTACCGTACTTTGTACTACTTTCTATGTAGGCTACTTTTATAATAATTGGGCAAATTCGAATTATTTTATTGAAAATACGATTCATGGGTCATGTGGTGCAATCACTACAAACTCGCCATGCATGAAAGATGGCAAATGCTCAAAGATATATATCCACGTGAGCTGATCAATGAAACACAAACAGGTGGTGATGGATATCCTCTATATAGGCGAAGAAAGCCTGATGATGGTGGAAACAAAACCACTATCAAAATGCGAAATTAGCAATGAACTAATACTTATGAATGTACTTTATTGTTTCATACAATCGCTTTTATATGAATGTATCTTCTTCCCTAATAGCACTAGAAAGTTGAAATTTGAAATGTAGCCTCAGTGGGAGGTGGCCAATAATAAAATCAAGGAGAATAGCAGCAACGCGCGACGGGCCAGCAAGTGATAAGTACTAGTGGGAAAAAGCAGGTTTCCTACATTTTCTTGGAAATGCTACATTTTTGTATTTCCGGCGAATAGACGATTGTTTGAATTTACACACCACGTGAGATGCCAGTTAGTGAAGATGTGCAATTTGGAGAGCATTGGTAAATTTCTACATTCAGTCCTGTTTAGCGAAAAAGAAGAGATTGACTTTTGCAGTATTGAAAGGCTAGTGAGCGTAATTTTTTTTTATGCATGAAAGTGCTGAAGGTACGAGGAGGTTCCGTTATATCTAGCCATGTTAGCCACCCAGGAAGGTTCGGTTAGCCGCGCGGAGCGCGCAGTGTTTGGGGGCGGTAGTATTTTGGCAATGTTATATTCACTTGATTCATATCCTTTTATGGTTTGGAGCCTCTTATATGTTTGAAAATTATGAATTTTTCAAATGTAAATGTTCATCCAAATTGTTTTTGGTAATTGTGCCGCAGATGTTAGCAAATAAAAAATCACTTGAAACCTTCACCAAATTGTAGTATTATGTCTCCTGATCACAATTATCAAGTTTTTAAGTGTCGGTCTTAATTAAATAATTAATTATTCAATATTAAAAACTCACCTTTTGAACATAAATACGGCTCTGAAAAGCCTTTATAGTACCTTAAGCATAACATCATAGACGAACAGATAGTTAGAGCAATGGAGTGCCAACAAGGATTAGTGCCAATGGATTATATCAGTGCCATCTACATCAGAACATCAATGGAAACTGGAATGGAACTGCATAACCAAACCTTTCCTAACCTGGCTAGATGTGACTGAACCACCTCTGTAAATATTTAAAAGGTTTAAAGGTAAATATTTAAAGGTATTTCAAAGGTGGTTCAGTCACATCTAGCCAGGTTAGGAAAGGTTTGGTTAAGCAGGCCCAGTCCAGTTTCCATTCCACTTCGTTCCATTCACGCAGACTACGCTTCTGCGCATGCGCGAAATGTTCGCACATCCAAAAGCCTAAAACCACAGATAACTAAATCTGTTGTTCTGTAATCTGTGCTAAAACCCAGGCTGTGGCTAGAGGCTAGCTGGCTACAGGTTATGTATAATTATGTGCGATGCATCAAGTGATGAGATTTTGGAACAAATTGAAAATGCCTTTATTATTAAGTAGATAAATTGCATGAGTAAATAATTAATAAATTAAAATGCAAATTATTGTGTTACAAAGATTCATGCATTCTAAACACTCAATTTAAGTTAATTGCTGAAGTTAGTCATTTTGGGGCTCTGTTCGAAAGGTAGGTTTTCAATATTGAATAATTAATTATTTAATTGAGACCGACACTTAAAAACTTGATAATTGTGATCAGGAGACATAATACTACAATCTGGTGAAGTTTCAAGTTATTTTTTATTTGCTAACATCTGCGGCACAATTACCTTTTTTTTTTAAATTGCGACCCCCAAAAATGACAACGGACCATTGCTTCCTGAGATGTGTGAATATCACAAACAAAATTGTCGGGAATTTCGAAACGTTTATATCGAATATCGATTCTCTCATTGGTTAGTGGGGATAGTTTAGGGTGTAATTTTAGAATACCGGCGACAGCCGGTTTTCTGAAATTTCTTTTTTTAATAGATTTGTTATGTTGCTCTGATGATAAAACAGTGAAAATTTTTTGGTGCTCTACAATAGTTTATTAATAAAATGGATTCAAAATACTTACATTTTGAGGTTAGCTTTGCTATTTTCGACAAGAAATTAGACATTTCACGCATGCGCAGAAGCGAAGTCTGCGTGAATGGAACGAAGTGGAATGGAACTGCATAACCAAACCTTTCCTAACCTGGCTAGATGTGACTGAACCACTTCTGTAAGTTTGTCGTTGAAACGCAACGTACCATTTTATCGTGAGGACACCATTTGTACGACTGTCGTTTTGACCGACCTAGTAAACAGAGGTGGTTCAGTCACATCTAGCCAGGTTAGGAAAGGTTTGGTTATGCAGTTCCGTTCCAATTTCCATTCCACTTTGTTCTATTCACGCAGACTACGTCCCCAATAACCCCCTACCTCGTTTCGCCAATGCTGATAACAACACAAATTAATTGCCTATACAAATTATAATTAACCTCTTTGTTCATGGCACGCGACCATCGTAAAGTTGTTGTTTTTCATTTTACACGAAAAATATATGATTTTTATTCAAAGCTATTCAAAGCTTATTCAAAGGAATTATGAAATGAGGTTAGTAAACTTTAAATCAATTTTATTAATAAACTATTGTTGAGCACCAAAAAATTTTCACTGTTTTACCATCAGAGCAATATAACAAATCTATTAAAAAAAGAAATTTCAGAAATCCGGCTGTCGCCGGTATTCTAAAATTACATCTAGTTTAGATAAAGTCGTTAACTCAGATAGTTTGAGGGGGGGGGGGAGATATGGAACTGCAGCCGACAAAATAGAATAGCTATTGGGAAAATTGTTGATGCATACATAACCTTAAACTACCAACATTAAAAAATCAATTGATACGATAGATATTACAACTTGAGTTCTAGTCTGATTTTATTAATTGCACAATTCAGCACATTTCAGAATCGTATTGGATACTTTGAGTAAAACCAAACAAACAATCTTACCTTGGCAGCAATCAACTCTTTCACTTTTGGATCATCAGCATGAAGCCTCGGTATGGTTTCGAGGGATAAAAAGTCATATCTCCGTAACTGACTTTCATTCCATCCTTTCTCCTCGTCCATGAAAAAAATTTTAAGAATTATTTCATAAGTTCAAAGAGCTACGTGCAGTTTTAGCAAACTGTGATGAAGGGAAGTTGCAAGTTTACATCACAGCAACACTGACTTCGTACGTACAGCACTTCGCATTACGACAATCAAAATAGAACAAACTACAGACAGACAGAGTACTGTACAGTGTACACTGTAAATATGAACAGAGCAATAGAGTAAAAGAGTACCTCTAGCACGATTGCTAAGGGAGAGCGCCAGAAGTGGTCGACGACGATCTGGACGATTTTTAGACCGCATCTGACGCTGCACGCACCCGACTACACAGGAATGAGGTAATTATATCGATTCTCTTCTATCGATTCATTGTAACTAATCAATATGGTATAGACTTCGGCGGGCCAGAAGATTGGTCATTGATATATATTACTAGATGCGTAACTCCGGGATCCGCTGTGAAGTCACAGCGCTAGCATCGCCCGCTTCTAAATCGGGCAAAACCACGAAAATTTGCATAGCGGTAATGGAAAAAAACCCGTATTTGTCAGTGCTCAAATGACTTGTTTTATGATGTTAAATGATTTTTTAAAATGATCATTTCATGTAGTGATTATGGATGTACCAATCAGTGCAAGTCTGGTGGAAATATTTATTTTCAAACAAGTAATTTTATCTTTTTATTGTCTATGTGCGAGCGTAGCTTTACAAGATTGTTTTCTGCTTCCTCACTTTTATGGGTTTTTTTAATTAAAAATAATGTACTACCATATTCACCACTTCAATCTTTTTCTTTTAAGCATTAATTACTCGTGATATACCATACAGTAATTTATTAAATAACTCTTTTAATCAAGCGATTTTGCTTGAACTGCAATGGCATTGGTGAGCATTCTTGGGATTCTCAATATGAATTTATATATGAGCCTACTGAATTTTGAAGCATGCGGTATCTAAATATATATATATATATATATATATATATATATATATATATATTTATTTATTTATATATATATATTTATATTTATTTATTCATACAGTAAATTTATATTTCCTTTGGTGTTGCAGTTCCATAATATTACTTTCTCACTTGATATTTAAACGTTAATGAAATAAAGTAAAATCTTCACTAAAGAGTTTAACATTTACATATTTGTGTGACGGCAATTTCGCATTGTTGTAATGCTACCTCAGACACAACTGGAGGCCTACTGCTGAATCAAGTTTATGATGTTTTTTATAATTCAGTATGTCTGCTCCACAAAATAGCCTATTATTGTTATTTTAGTCATAATTTGAAAAAGCTAGACTTTGATGTTTGCTCTATTAAAATATCTTTTATTCCCGAATTTTCTCAGAATAAAAATCATGTATTCGAAATCAGGGAATCACAGACCACAAATAATATTACTCTAGAATTGTTTCTTCATAAATATTGAGAAAATTAGCTTATGAAATTTTGGCCGCCATCTTGGAAATATTTCGTGAAGCGAGCGTTTATTGAGGTGCGAGAGTTCAGATTCGGATTCAGTGCGTCAAAGTACATAGGAATACGCTGAGAAAAAAATTACTGTATGTTTTTCCTGAAATCACATACTTATGATACTGCTTATGCACTGCTCTGAGTTTGAAATTGGCTTGAGCCAGAAAAAATCTGGAATGTTGAATTATTACTACTATATGTAAGACAAAATCATGGGCTATCTTTCAAAAAAAGAATTATTGAAATCCATCAAGGGAGTTGCGAGAAATCTTCAAATGAAAATTGACTTTTTCCCATAAGAGCCTGTGTTAAATTTGAACTTTTGCCCGTTTTGGCCTTTTCCCGCCAGAAAAAAGTGGCTTCACTATGCCATAGCCTTCAACCACAGACAAACGATTCAAATTAAATTCTTTAATCTGTGCTTCAACGTTAGAGTTACGCATCTAGTAGTATTTATATCAATGAGATTGGTTGTATAACCTGGCTTTGCCTCGAAATTTGAATCGTACTGTTCATGGTGTTGAAAAGGTGTTTCTTTTATACAACTTCTTTGTGGATGTTGTACATCTCATAGGTTAAAATTCTTTGTGAAATTCCACATATTAGTTTGGTTGCTCCAGTTTTTACCTTCTTCGTGTCATTCATAAATGATTTTTATGGGAGAGCGCCAGAAGTGGTCGACGACAAACGTGAACGATTTTTAGACCGCATCTGACGCTGCACGCACACGACAGAGTGGGTCTTCTCAGGAATGTGGCCACCTCTGTCACCGACCGCAATAATTGTCGTTTGGTGAAGAAATAGAAATCGACCAACTCTGTCGCTGCACGCACCCGACAGAGTGGGTCTACGCAGGAATGAAGTAATTATATCGATTCTCTTCTATCGATTCATTGAAACTAATCGATATGGTATAGACTTCGGCGAGCCAGAAGATTGGTTGTATAACCTGGCTTTGCCTCGAAATTTGAATCGTATTGTTCATGGTGTTAAAAAGGTGTTTCTTTTATCGCAGTGGCTACAGTCACGGCAGCCGGGTCTCCATTGGGTAGCCGGCAGATAGATGACTCATTTACTTTGAACATTTGCGCCTGCACCAAATCTCCTTCTCTTTCTCAACCGATGGGTGTATACTCACTCCCGTAAAGCCAACCTCGGGAAAGTGGTTTCCTAACTTTATTGTGCCTAACCTGTTTCCCGATAAACATATAAATACTAAAATTAGTTTGCATTTGCACTGTGTTTGGAGGCGGTAGTATTTTGGAAATGTTATATTCACTTGACTTATATTGTCTTATGGTTTAGAGCTCCTCATATGTTTGCAAATTATGAATTTTTCAAATAAAAATAGAAATTCCATAGAAATTTTTTATAAATTTTAATTTTCTTTATGAATTTTTCAAATAAAAATATAAATTTTTTAAATTTAAATTTTCTCAATTATAAATTTTTAAAATAAAAATATAATTTTTTTATAAATTTAAATTTTCTTGTGAGAATATTGCGACCCCCAAAAATGTCAGTTTATTGCTTCTTAGGGTGTGTAGATGTCACAAAAAAATTGTTCGAATTAGTCCAGTGCGCTGTTGAGAACAAAGTTTTAGCAATTGAAAAATACAATAATGTGAATTACGAGTTATCTATCATTCACTAACAGACTGTTAGACATAAATTTTTAGTACGGTAAAGCATAAAAGCCTTGAAAAGAAGACGTTATTCTCTCTTAGGGGTTTCAAATGTTGAATTTAAAAGAAAAAAAAGAGTGTTTAATATGGTTCTTTTCCAATGATGCATGAGGCTTCATAGAAATAATGATCTCTAGATTCTAGGAAAGCGCGAATGAATGTAATAAGCGGTATACTGTGATAATCAGAAAGTATATATTAATGCACTGGCATTAAATCTGCCATTCTAATATACGTAGTATTCAGATACCGGTACTCTACGTCAATATATTAATTTATCCCACTCTAATATAATTATGCTATATTTATGCAAGCTACGCTGGGGTACTGAGCCGTAACCATCGTACAGAGCCGTAACCATCGTACAGAGCACACGCATAAATAGCAGCACATGCGCAAATGTTCAAAGTAAATGAGTCATCTATCTGCCGGCTACCCAATGGAGACCCAGCTGCCGTGACTGTAGCCACAGCGTTCTTTTATACAACTTCTTTGTGGATGTTGTATCTATTATAGGTTAAAATTCTTCGTGAATTTCCACATATTAGTTTAGTTGTTCCTGTTTCACCTTCTTCATGTCATTCATAAATGATTTTTATTACAGTGTTATTCCTAATAATATACCTACATTTTATTATAATTCAATAACAGTTGGAAATAATTTAAACAATTTTGATCGAAATAATAATAATCATAATTATAATACTAGAACGAACTCTAATCTTACTCCTTATATAAGATTGTCAAAGGCTCATAAAAGCCATGTATAGGTACCATGTTTAATACTGTATTTAATAAACTTCCTCTTGAAATAAGAATTTTACCAGAAAAAAGCTTTAAATCAGTAATTAACAAATGGTTAAGAAAAAAGCCATTTTATAATTTGAATGAATACATGGAGGCTGACAAAGCTTCTTTTCAGAAGTGAAATGCATTCCTCAAGCATCTCCAATATATGTGAATAAAACATTATTTAAAAATGAAATACAGTGTCAGTTTTAATATTAGATTGTTCATTAAGTATTTCATCTTGGAAAACATCACAGATGGATACATGTATTGTGATATTAGTGACTTGAAAATATGATTTTAATTTTTGTTCAAACTTGGTGTATTTTAGTGTATAAAATATTTTAGTTTTTGGGAGAATGACACTATTATTCATTTGGTTTAGCTGAGAATCAACAACTTAAACTATGTTATGATTCTATTGATGAAGCCTATATTGCAATATGTTTTATTTTTTAATGGCAAATAGAGATTCTTATTCTTAATTTGCTCTTCGAATTTTGGATAACATGCCACTGCGGAGTGATTATATCAAATACAACATTGAACTCTTGAAATTTAAAGAGCATAGAATACTTACTGATATATTATAATGTAAAATCGGTTTCAAAATAAAAATATATATAAAAAATTGAGAAGAATTACGTATGTAGATAAATAATAAGATTGAATGGTATCCAGCCAGAAACAGTAGTTAGCAGTCAAGAGGAGAGTACTTTTAATTCATGCACAACTCAACAAATATACTTTATTATGATTATCATAAAAATATTATTTACATTATTATTAAAAGTCGTTTAAACATCAATTCTTTTTTCACAACCATGAACACAGACAAAAGGCTCTTGTCTAGCTATTTTCGAATTAAACATAAATATGATACTTTTGATAGTAGCCATAGCAATTTCTGTAATTGGTTGTGTTATTTATGATTGTTATTACCAAAAACTTATTAAAATATTATTTCTGACATATTTTTAAACTATCATCAATTGTCTGAAATAAAACTATCATCAAAAGAATAGCACCTTACAATGTATTGTAAGCCAATAAAGAATTACTGAGCTACTTAACAAACTCTGGCTTCAAATGTAAAAATGATAGGCATGAACAGTTGCTAAACTATTGCATGATCACACCAAATTAAAAAAAATTAGAATCATCACTAAAACAATCTGAGGAAGAACGGATAGGGTTTGTGAATTTCATAAAATCACATAAAAATTGAGCCTCACCACAACTAATTGATACAGTAATTTATGCTTACTATTGTAGAAGATTGTATAATAATTCTGTGATGTTTTCCATGACGAAATACTTAATGAACAATCTAATATTAAAACTGACACTGTATTTCACTTTTAAATAATGTTTTACTCACATATATTGGAGATGCTTGAGGAATGCATTTCACTTCTGAAAAAGGCTGACAAAGCTTCTTTTCAGAAGTGAAATGCATTCCTCAAGCATCTCCAATATATGTGAGTAAAACATTATTTAAAAGTGAAATACAGTGTCAGTTTTAATATTAGATTGTATAATAATTGTTGATGTGACTTGTCTTGTACACCTCAATAATGGCACAAACTTGAGGCTCCAAGAAGACTTCATTCATCAAATTATACTTTTATTCCAATGTTTATTATAGAGCCTCAAACCTACTCACAGAGGAGAGGACAGAGCTGCCAATCTCATAATCAAGTTTTTGATGTTGTTGAGGTCGATTAACTGAAGTTTAACTGTCGATATTTTGTATGTATCGATATTGCGAACCCTAGAGGTCCACTCTGTCGCAGGCCCACTCTATCGAGAGGAGAAGTAATAGGAATAGACCAAGTCTGTCGCTGCATGCACCCGTCAGACTGGGACTACTCAGGAATGTGGACACCTCTGTCGTCAGCGTAAAATAAAAATCGACCAACTCTGTCGTCAGCGTAAGATAGAAATAGACCACCTCTGTCGTCGACTACTTTTGGCGTCATCCCGATTTTTATTGCAGTGTTATTCCTAATATTATGTTATACCTACATTTTATTATGAATTGATAACAGATTGATTATAAATTGATTCGTCATGGAAGACATCACAGAGTAATTCTGTTATATTTTAAAAGTTATGGGAAATTTGGCGCCGACTTCAAAAGATTACTTGTATGAAATTAAAACTTTTCTCAGTTTAATGTAAATACTTTATTTTGAACTCTTTAGTACATGAGTAATGAGTATTTAATGTTTGAGTATCATTTCACTGAAGTCGGTTTCTTTTTTGTATTAAAATTTTGTTTTATTTGAAGTATTTACTTTGTTGGATTCTAGCTTTTTCAATACATTTTAAAATAAAAGTTTTTCTTTCACCAATGTATTTTTCGTTTTCCTGAATGTTTTTGCAGTTTTTACTTGGTTAGGTTCTAGCTTTTTCAATACATTTAAAATAATGTTTGTTCTTTCTTACCTATTGAGTTATCACCAACTTTTCCTCAGCGGAGATACTGTCCCTCTTAAGGTGGCGTTCACACCGGCACGATATGCGACACGCGATATATCTTAAGCGATACGTGATACGTGACACGTACGGACAGATACTTGAAAAGTAGAGGGAGGCGATAAAAATGGATCACACAGAGGCGATTGCGCAATATATCGTAAGCGATGAATCGCACCAAGTGCTGCATGCTATCGGTCTTTGCGATTAGTTGCATACGATACCTTTTAGGAAGGAATTTGTTAAGTAAACAGACATTTCGTCATACCGAGCCTACAATATAGTACTCCAATATTCTTTCTCCTCTTTCCTTCATGCTATCGGTACATGCTTTACTATTACAATTGCATATTACATTAGCATATTGACTTCGAGTAGTCAACATGTCGGGAAGAGAAGACAAGGCTGTATTTCAGCTTATTAATTTAGTCAAATCTCGTCATTGCATCTGGAATCAAATTATTATACTGTATTACAAATTAAAAACGTGAATATGTTTTAAATCTGATACAAGAAATAGCTCATACTTTTCTAGTTGAATTATCAAAGAATTACAAATTCGTCATTATCTCATCGCCAGAGGTGGCGCCGATTTATCGACTGCAGTATGAACCATCATTGCGATATATCTTAACGATATTTTCACTGAGATATATCGCATATAGCATATCGTGCAGGTGTGAACGCCGCCTTAGGCCGGCCATTCACTATCAGGTACACCTGATCAGGTACGCATGATCAGTTACCCGATCAGGTGTACATGATAGTGTGTGGCGAGAATAACTAGCCTTTCAGGCGACCTGAAAGCGACCTGACAACTGATGAATATTCGATCAGTTCGCCTGACAGTTCGAGCAGACTTGATGTGCAAGGTAACTTAAAACCTTTTTAATTAACCTTGCTTGATGTGTGTGTGGCAGAAACCTGATCAGGTCTCAGTTCTACTGTCTTTTTGGCGAGAATAGTTCAAATTTTGATAGTTTAAAACTTTTTAAACTTTATGTTCATAAATATTATTTATGCTGATAAACATTATTTAATTTTGATTAGAGTGTGTTTGGGTTGTTGGTGACTGTCGATCAGTGGTGTACTTTCCTGTTGTAAAAATTAGCATTAGGTCGGTCAGAAGGGAAATGTTTAAAACCTTTGTAGCCTTGTGCCTCCTGATAACAATTATTACGTTAAAAGGACAGATATATCACTTGAAACTAATTAATCAATATTAAAAATACAGACAAAATCATCAGCTGGCACCGATATGTTGATGACATTCTAATTCTATACAAAGGCAATAAAAGACAAACTGAAATATTCCACACCAATCTCAATAAAATCCATCCCAATTTAAAATTCACCTTAGAACTTGAACACAATAATAGTATCAACTTCTTGGACATCACTATAACAAAGCAGGAACATGCATTCAAAACATTTAGAATTTACAGGAAACCCACAACAACTGATACAGTAATACATAACACATCAAATCACCCAACCCAACATAAACATGCCGCTTTCAATCACATGCTCCACCGACTAACAAACATTCCTATGTCACAAGAAGATTACAATATAGAATTGAATACTATAAAATACATAGCACAACAGAATGGTTACAAACACACACTAATAGACAAACTACTGCACAGAATATCAACAAAACCAATCACTCACACCAGCAACAAACAGAATGACAACCACCATACATTCATCACACTTACTTACCTCAACAACAAAATTCATAAAATAGCAGCTTCATTCAGGAAACTCAAATATAAAATAGCTTACAGAACAACTAATTCACTAAAAAAACACCTGCATTCTCAGACAACATCTCAAAACAAGTACAACAGATCTGGAATTTACAAATTGAAATGTGATGACTGCAACAAGTTCTACATAGGACAAACTGGCAGGACATTCACCACTAGATTCAAAGAGCACACAAGAGCCATCTCACACCCAAACACACATTCCACTTTTGCTGAACACATCATTTCAACAGGCCACAATTATACAGACATTGACACTAATTTAGACACACTACACTTCACTCACAAAAGCCAGAAACTCAATGTTTTAGAACAATATGAGATTTACAAACATGCAAAGCAGCAACCTGACAACATTTTAAATGATCAACTTAACTTCTTCTCACATACTCTATTTGACAAAATAATCCCAATTTCAAACCTCCCGCCTACTCATCCCCCCACCCCATCACCATTCCAACATACATAACCCTCAAACTCATACCTTAAGTCAGTGTACTGTGGGTCGTCTGACGATGCTCTAGACAACAGAGCGAAACGGCCGTCACGCCAAAACGTGAGTTAATTTCCATTTAAAAGTGTGTTTTTTTCAAGTTTATATTACATATTAGTGGAAACAAGATGGATCTTCAACATCATAATATTAAAAATATTAACTGTTAATTGTAATTTTTTTGGAGGATGAGGCCCGCATAGATCTGAGACCTGTGCGTTGGTAATGAGTTGGATGATTGGGATTGATGAGCTGGACCTACAGTTTTAGGTGGGTACCGAATCACCGGGAAGTGATTTTACTGCAGAAAACAGTGTCTTTTTTGCAGGCCAATCTTTTTGGTCACCCTTACAAAGAGTGCCTAGGAGAACGCAGCTAATCTCTGAACAGGTACCTGCTATGGCTCATGGCTATCACTTCCCTAATTTAATGACTTGCAGTCAGTTTTAAGTTGTGAATATGTATAATAATTGTACTCACACTTGGCCGAACGTTTTCGAGTTATGGAAACTCATCTTAAAGGCATCCTAGATCAGAGATGTTGGTTTGTTGGTTAGGAGAATTGTGGTTTTTGTATAATAAAACACAATTTTATACAAAAACCACAATTCTTATAACCAACATCGCCGATCTAGGATGCCTTAAAGATGAGTTTCCTTAACTCGAAAACGTTCGGCCAAGTGTGAGTACAATTATTATGTATTCACAAATTAAAACTAACTGCAAGTCGTTAAATTTTCAATGAAAAGTTAATATTAACAACGCAGATCGTTATGGAACAAGAAATCCAAGAATATTAAATAATCAATATTTATGGGTAAATTTATTTCTCCTCCGCAACCATTCCTTACACCATTGTTTGCGTTTATTCCATCTGTTTTTATGTTTTACAAAAACTACACAAAATAAGGAGAGAAGCAGATCATCTTCTGTAGAATCCATGTTGAACTGACAAACTTGACAGGGTATACTTGAAGAGTGTGTGTGCTCATCAGGTATCAGGTACACCTGATCATGCGTACCTGATCAGGTGTACCTGATAGTGAATGGCCGGCCTTAGGGTACACTTATGTCAAAGAGGTGAAGGTGTAGCTGTAGCTGTAGATGTAGGTGTAGGTGTAGGTGTGGGTGGAGGTCAGTATCGCATGACGAGGAGGTCTATCGCGATACTTTTCACCCACCACTCCAGTCCACAGACTGGAGTTATCAGTTTGACAGACAGGGTGTCATCTGTATTCAACTGTATGGCGCAATAGCAAATGCAATTTCTTATTGTCTGCTTTTATTTCCATTATTTTTCTTTACTAATGATTACCGAAAGTAGTGATGATAGTGATGAGATGTCTGCAGCACGTAAGTGGTGGTTTACAAGTAACATTACGTAATCGGGTAATGTACTGCAGGTACATTACGTAATCGAGAGTTTAGTGCTCATCCCAAGTACGGCAGAAACTCGGCGAATATCATCACTTGTTTCATCAACTGAAATCGTACCCAGAGAAATTTCAACAGTACTTAAGAATGACTCCTGAAACTTTTTCGTACATTCAATCGTACATTCGTCGACAATGAACAGCAATGATGACATTCTCTTTCATTTTAATAATAAAACTTAAACTCTATAAATTAAATAAAACTACTATAATATTGGAACCCCTTACTAACTAAATACGTACAAATTTCAATAAAAACTTAAACTCTTAACTAAATACTCAACTTTAAACTAATTTTAAACTCTATTAATTTCCGTACAGCTCAGTTTGATGTTTGGGAATCAGTGTTGAGTGTTTGTGGAGTGATGCGTGGCCTTGAACGGGCCAATCACGAAGAAGCATAGCGCTAGTCATCGAGCTAAAATCAAACAAGTTTGTTTTTCAAAAGCATCCAGCTAGACCTGCATCTACACCCACACATGGACCTGCTCGTTATAAGAGTGCACATAAGAGATATTGCGTTTGTTCTTCCTTGCGGTGTCATCGACCTACACCTGCACCTACACCTACACCTTCACCTCTTTGACATAAGTGTACCCTATTAGTCGTATTCCTCTTCTTCACTAGTGCTTCCAAGCAGTTCACAAAAGGTTGCAGCTCCATATCCCGTCCAGTGAAATACTTAAATATTTGATGTGAGTTTCAATAACAGATGGAATAAATTATCGATACTGTCTTGCTTGAGGGTCGATTACATTGGGATAGTTACTCGCTAAACGAGTAGCAAGTAGGAACGTTACAGACCAACTGTTCTACAGCCACTTAGCATATGTAGCCAAATCATATAAAAAATGAAACTTTCAGAATTACCCCCATACTATGGAATTTCAAAGTCAATAAATAATATTGCAACAAAAAATTAAAATATGAAGTTTACCAACAATTATTCAATAAAATTTCATCAAAACAGTTCACAGAAAATACAATATATCTCATCTGAAGTGTTATGTTGGCAGCCTGCATGGATAAATGTCAACTTTGTCCACAATAATATTGCATTTTGGTGTTAGCTACTCTGCCAGTTAGTACCAAATGTAACCAAATCCAAAGTTGAGAGCCTGTCTACTGTAACATTCCTACTCGCTAGTCCTGGGTGGAGCACACATTAAGAAAAGTCCATGAAAAATCCAAAACCTCCAACCAAAACAGAAACTGATAGTGACCTTACAAAAATTCTTTGAAAGGACAAAAGACTAAAATATATAACCTACCTTCTACACAAACATTCAGCACCATAGTGAAACAAGCAATAGACTCAAAAACCAATATTTAAAAAACAACAGCAGAAGAACAAGATAACTTGAGACATGAAGTTTCAAAAATCATGAAAACACCAAAATACATGCAACAATATAACACCTCCCAAATCAAGACAGCTCATTCACTACAACAAAAAGCAGAACTATACAACCTAACCTTCACCAAATCAGACAAAGGCAACAGCACAGTCATAATCAACACTGATGATCTGAACAGAAGAGTAGATGAATTCATACAGAAATACAACATCCAATAAATTCAAAGAGACACAACGCCCAAATTCCAGAACATAAAAAAAATTTCATCCAACACAACACAAACACTCAGCATTCAGATCTATGCTACACAGACTGAACAACACACCACTAACCACTGAAAATTACAACACTGAACTAAACACAATAAAATACCTAGCACAAGAAAACGGCTACAAACATGACCTAATTGACAAACTCAACCATAAAATAACAAACAAAAAACAAAACACCAACAAAAAATACATCACAATGACATACATTAATCCACAATCAAACAGACTAGCCAAAATCTTCAAAAAAGCTGGCCACACCATCGCATTCAGAACAAAAAACAAAATAAAAAATGCACTTGCACCAAGAACCACAATGAACATGAACAAATACGATCTCCCAGGGATCTACAAACTGATCTGCTCTGACTGTAACAAATTTTACATAGGACAAACAGGCCATGCATTCAAACAATGCTACAAGGAACATTTACAAGCTTTACATACAAAAACAGAATCGACTTTTGCAGACCACATCATTCAAACTGGACACACTTTTACTGACATCACTACCAACTTACACATTCTATATATAAAATCTAAAGGACACAAACTCAACATGTTGGAACAATTTGAAATTTACAAACACACCACACACAATAAACAAAACATCCTCAACGAACAGTTAAATTTTAAATCACACAATCTTTTTGACCACATTATACAGAAACCACAGCTCTTCTAACCAACAAACCAACATCAATATCTAGGATGCCTTGAACAGTGGCGGCGGTAGCCACCAATGAATGGGGGGGGGG
Source organism: Conomelus anceps (assembly GCA_948455865.1). Lineage (NCBI taxonomy): Eukaryota > Metazoa > Arthropoda > Insecta > Hemiptera > Delphacidae > Conomelus > Conomelus anceps. The sequence continues at coordinate 74,451,511 of OX418216.1, read as the reverse complement.
GGGCCAAGGGTGGGCCCAAGATATCATTGGGAGGGCCAGAAGTTCATAGCCAAAATTCCCTATACCTATCTAATCGAATGTATTCTATTCTAGTTGATAATGTGATTCAAAAATTGAACAAATCTTGTTGAGTTTAAGTCTAGGCAAAGTTTATTAATAGAAAAATATATACTGTATTTTGATTTATGACAATATTGTACAATTTTCATATAAAATAAGTTCTGCAATTCATCATTAGTGTTGAGAACATGATATATAACATCAATTAATACTTTCAAACAAAAAATATCTTATAGTAAATTATTAAAAATCACCGAAGCTACTTTGCAAATCTCTTGAGAATGCATTTGTTTCCTAAAAAAAGAACAAATCAAAAATATACTAACTCAATAAAGCTAATTTTATGAGTGAAACGCATTCCCCAAGCATTCATGAGTGAGTAATTTTTAATAATTTACTGTAAAATATGAGTTGGTTTTTACACAATAGTATTCAATAACTATTTTGTCATGAATTGATAAAAGGGTGGAAATCGATACAAAAGCCAAACATTTACCTTGTTTAAAATAGATTAATTCTTCTATACTTGTGGTTCACTGCAAAATCATCAACAATGTTCCCCAGATCAAGACTTTTGCTGAGTTCTCTCTCAATTGCCAAAACAGCCAGATTGCTCAGTCATTCATCACTCATTGTAGTTCTTAAGTAGGACTTTATCCTCTTCATGCATGAGAAAGTCCTCTCACAAGATGCTGATGATGCTGGAATTGTTAATGCTATTTTTGCTAGCTTGTAAAGTTCATGTAGAGCTAGTTTATATTGTTCAAGAACTGCTAGAAGGGAAGGAAGGTTCTCTGTCTTCACTCTAGTGTCTTCATGTTGTCTCTTCAATAAATTTCGAAGAATTGTAATTTCTGCCTCCAGTGAAGTAGAGTCACAAGCGTAATGGACTGCTAGCGGATTGAGGTGTTGGAGATTAGAAAATTTTCACTGCTGGGATCAAGAGCACCCATTCCTCTCAATATTGCAGAATTTTGACTGAAGCGTTTGTTTAGATCTTCATTCACTTCATTCAAGATATTTTTAAACACATTGTTACGGAAATCTGAATGTGAAACTGGAAGATCATTGGCTAGATCATAGAGATCATGAAGGTAGTCAGATAAATATTTGGGTAATTGCCTTCTTCTGTTTACAAGTGAAATATCAGATGGAATTTCTATTTCAACACAAATTTTCTTACCATCGTCCAGGCTGGCATCCCATATAGCTTGAAAATCTTCTTCAGATTGGCACATGTTCACAAATTTTTCTTCAATAGCTTGCACCAGGTTTGTAGCTTGAACCATATCACAATTTACACTTTGCAAAAAATCTGAAAGTATTTTTGTATGCTGTGGCTACAGTCATGGCAGCCGGGTCTCCATTGGGTAGCCGGCAGATTGGTACATCACTGGCTTTGAACATTTGTGCATGTGCTGCTGTTTATAATTATTTCATAGTGCTCAGTACAAAGGTTACAGCTCAGTACCCCAGCGTAGCTTGCCTAAATAAAATACAGCATAATTATATTGGAGTGGGATATATTAATATATTGACATAGAGTACCGGTATCTGAATACTACATTTATTAGAATGGCAGATTTAATGACAATGCAGTAATATATATTTTCTGATTATCGCAGTATACCATACTTATTACATTCATTCGCGCTTTCCTAGAATCTAGAGATCATTATTTCTATGAAGCCTCATGCATCATTGGAAAAGAACCATTAAAAACTCTTTTTTCTTTTAAATTCAACATTTGAAACCCCTAAGAGAGAATAAAGTCTTCTTTTCAAGGCTTTTATGCTTTACCGTAATAAACATTTCTGTCTAACAGTCTGTTGTTAGTGAATGATAGATAACTCATAATTCACATTATTGTATTTTTCAATTGCTAAAACTTTGTTCTCAACAGCGCACTGGACTAATTCGAATTTCCCAACAATTTTTTGTGACATCTACACACCCTAAGAAGCAATAAACTATTGACATTTTTGGGGGTCCCAATTTTCTCACAAGAAGCAATAATCCTCAGGAAGCAATCTTTCATTGAAATTTTTTGGGGGTCGCAATATTCTCACAAGAAAATTTAAATTTAAAAAACTATTCTATAAACATTTTTATTTTCATTTGAAAAATTCATAATTTGCAAACATATGAGGAACTCCAAAACGCCATAAGACAATAAAAGTCAAGTGAATATAACATTTCCAAAATACTACCACCTCCGAACACAGTGCAAATGCAAACTAATTATTTATAAATGTTTATCGGGAAACAGGTTAGGCGCAATAAAGTTAGGAAACCACTTTCCCGAAGTTGGCTTTATGGGAGTGAGTACGTACACCATTGGTTGAGAAAGGTGTTTTAGTATACACCCATCAGCTGAGAAAGAGAAGGAGATTTGGCACAGGCGCAAATGTTCAAAGTAAATGAGTCATCTATCTGCCGGCTACCCTATGTAGACCCGGCTGCCATGACTGTAGCCACTGCGATTTTTGTATCCTTCAGAATGACACGAAAAAGATTCAAGTGGAAGAGGAAAGAGAAGTTTAACCTTCGAAGAAGTCCTGAAGTGTCTGCAGCTCTATCGCTGTTTTCACTCCCAATCTTAGTGAGTGTTGCAAAAATGGCTGGCAGTGTTGATTTTATTGCTCTACAGGAAGCATACTGACATGTCCAACGAGTATCACTGAGTTTCTTTAGTTCAGTTACTTTGATTCTTAAATCGTTTTGCACTTGTATAAATATAGGGTGTATTGCTGAACCACTCATAAATATGTACAAAGATTGCAAGGTGTTGAAAAAATTGTTTGCTGATCTAATCCCTTTACAAACAGCAACTATGACTAAATTTAATCAGTGATTCATACAGTGAGTGTAAATTGCTTGTGGTACTTCAGATGAAAAAAGAGCCTGGACTCCAGCACAAGCACCACTCATTACAGAGGCACCATCGTAGGTTTGTGCTACACAATTTTGGATGTCAATTCCACAACCTGCAAGTTTCTGTTTTATAATTCCAAAAAGTGTTTTGGCATCCAATTTATAAGCAGGACAAAATCCTAAGAATCATTCATGAATTGCTCCATTGAAATAGAATCGTATGACAATAGAAAGGTGTTCTGTTTTTGAAAGATCTTTAGATTCATCAACCATAATTGTGTAATAAATTGCTTGATTCATTTCCTCTTTTATAGTTTCCAAAACTTTGTTCACCATTGTTTGAAATAGTTCATTTTGAAAGTCACGGTGGGTATATTTGCCTCTTTTAGACTCTAACTTCTTTTTAATAATTTCATCATGTTTGGCTAACAGGTCTAGAAGTTCTAAAAAATTTCCTTTTTTGTCATTATCTGTGGTTTCCCGATGTCCCCTTTGTGCAATTCCTTGCAAAGCTGTGAATCTCAATGCATCAGCCAATGTTTCAATATACGCTCTATTTTCTTGAACTTCTTTGGCATACACTTTATCAATTATAGTTGATATTGATGCATCTTGACCAGATTTTTGTTTCAAGGCCTTAAATTCTTGCCATGATGCCATACATTTCTTGTGTAATAAACTGTTTTCATGCTGTTTGAATCCTGAATTTGATTCCATTGCTTTCTTCCAATTGATATACCCCTCATTAGCAAAGCTCAAACACTCTGTTCTCATACCAGGTCCTTGGAAATTTGCTTTGAAAAATCTACATGGAAAGCAGAAAGCAGCATCATGGGAAATACTGTACTCTAGCCATGGTCGATCTTTGTACCATGAAGGTTGGAAATTTCGTTTTCGATCACCAAACTGGCAGAAAGGGAAATGTTTCACAAAAGGCTGAAATGGGCTGTCAGAGAGGTTTTTTAGCAATTGGTGATTGTATTCCTACCTGATCAATGTCTGATAATAATGACGAGGACAACATTTTACTCATGGGAATGTCTTCTTCAAATTGTTCACAGTCATTTCCAGTTTTATTATTGTCCAAATCATCTTCAAACACAATTTCACTTTCTGTTACTGTTTCTAAAGGCACAACTGTTTCTGTTGTGCAAACTGTTTCTACGTTGTCTTGTCCCGAATGTCCAGCAGATTCAGATAGATTGTCACTGTCACTTGTGTCTTTTTGTTTAAGCTTTTTTTCACCACCACTTTCAATGAAAAAATCTCTAATGCTACCACGCTTTGCCATAGTTGGTGTTGGATACTTTCAAACACAAATTTAGATTATTTGGCGATTGGTTACCAATGAAGCACATGAACGTAAACAAACAGCATAACCAAACTTTGAGTGAGACACTGCAAGTTATGTATTTTTGGCCACTGACAGTGTTGGCCAGACTGTATGCAGCCAGCGACATGCAGACCAATACCAACCAATGTACGTGATTCTCGTGATTTACTTTATAAAAGTTGGGTGTATGGGTGTATCTATGCAGTAGGGGAATACATTAAATTACACCAGAAGTAATATAGGCTACCACTTGTGAATAGTGATAGTGAAGTATTGATGTATTACTTTTCCCATGCTACCAACATGAGAAACGTCAGAGATACAGATGGCCAGTGTGGCCATTTGCCATAAGGAAGAGCAGGAATATATAAATTACTGTGAATTTGGGTGAGGAAGTAGGGATATGATGCTAGTCACTATTTGCGCAGATGAAGTACCTACATTTCTTCTCTATTGTCTATGCTATTGATTTATAATTATATAAGCAAATATTTTTATTCATAATTTGATAATATTTATCATATAACCTTTTTAAATAGTTTCAGTTTGATTGGGGGGGCCAGTGGGGTGGCCAAGAGAATATTGAGGGGGCCAGGGCCCACCCTGGCCCACCCCTATCGCCGCTACTGGCCTTGAAGATGGGTTTCAACAACTCGAAAACGTTTGGCCTTCAAAAGTAAGTTAAATACTACTTATTTTTAATAAAATTTGACTGCAAGTCGTTTAATTCACTTGAAAAGTTAATATTAACAACGCAGTTCGTCATGGAACAAGAAATCCAGGAATAAAAAAATTCACAATAAATATAACAAAACACCTCTCTAATGAAATGGACAAACAATAAGTTAAATGAAACAAATTCACCCTTCTACAGCAAATCTTCAAGCCCTACCGAAAATATATAAAAAAGCACACCAATCAGACCCATCATAAATTACAGAAAAGCACCAGGATAAAAATTAGCCAAACAGATAGATATTTAACTATGTGAACTCATCAACATCAATCATCCATCTCAGATACAGAATAGCACAGTCCTCATAAAGAAAATAAAAAATGCACACATCCCACATAATTCCACACTAGCATCTTTTGACATAAAAACCTGTATACAAGCGTACCAGTAACTGAAACCATTTCCATGATAGAGAATGTACTCAAAGCACAGAACAACCCACCTGAACACACAAAAGAACTTATAGAGATATTGAAATTATCACAACACAAAACTGCTTCACCCACAATAGCAAGTATTACACCTAACCAGAAGATTACCAACGGGATCTCCAGCTCCTAGCAGAAGTATCTTTACATTACATAGAGAATAACTTACTAAAATACTGGAAAAACACAAAATACTCAAAATCATTTACTGGCACCGCTATGTTGATGACATTATTGTGCTCTACAATGGAAACCAAAGACAGTGTGAGCAAGTCCTAACACTACTGAACAAACCTATAGAAACTTACAAATCACAGCAGAGTATGAAATAGACTACACCTTAAACTTTCTTAGGCCTCACTATCACAAAACTAAATAACATGCAAAATGTGCAGGAAACAACTCTCACATACACACTCATTCACAACTCATCCAACCATGAACCATCCACATTAACACAAACTTGCTGCCTTCTACTCCATAGATTCTTACATATCACACTCTTACACTATCACAAGCTGACTACCAAGAAGAATTTAATACAATCAAATAATTAGCACAACAAAACGGATTCAACACAAATCTAATAGAATCCTGAATAAAATTAAAAACAAAACTCCAAAACCTGCAAACCAAGACAGATTTGTCACACTTACATATTTCAACAAAAAATCACACAGAATAGCACGCATCTTCCAAAAATCCAGATGTAACACAGCATTCAGAATAACAAAAAACCTGAACCACCAGCTCCAACAAAAAACATCTCACCTACAGCAAAATTAAAAAATTAGACAAACCAGGAATATATAAGCTCAAATGCAACATATGCCCCAATTACTACATAGGACAAACAGGCAGATCATTCAATACAAGATACAAAGAACACATCAAAGCACTACATTTCATCACTTGATCAACCTTGGATATTCACACAAAAACATCCAAACTGACTTGGAAATTCTACAGGCATTTCAAAAAAGCCACAAACTAAATACACTGGAACAATATGAAATATCCAAACACCACAAACAATACAGAACAAACTTACTCAATGACCAAACAAATCCATCGAAATTTTCCATTATTCAATGGCCGCTCATCCTAACCTCAACAAAGCATGACCCCTGGCGGCAGGCTGATGAAGCTTATTTTTAGAAGTGAAATGCATCACTCCAGTATTGCTAGTATAAGTGAGTGAAAATCATGTATTAAATATAAATACAGTGTCAGTATTTCGTCATGGAATACATAACAGATTTATTATTAATTCTATTTGAATGAAATGTGTTTCACCAGCAATTATTTCTGTGTATGTATGCAACTCTTTTTGTTGGTTCGATTTCCAGTTGGGTCAATGCTTGAAAGTCGATGTTCAAGTCGACTGAACAAATTTTTCATTCTACAAGCCGTTTTATCACAAAAAGAGCCATAAATCAACTTGAAGATCGTCTTTCAAACGATGAGTTTCATTGTTCTCAAATTTGTCATTCTAAAAGCCATTTTATCATAAAAAGTGTAATTAGTGAATGCATTGAAGTAGATCTGATAATATTCAATGTAGGCTAATAAGTTCTTAAATCGAGGATTTTTCTATTTCTAACCTTTTTGGGTATCAGCAGTGTGATTCGACTATTTACTAACAATCGTAATGTTGAACGATGTCAAGTTTACCTCAAATTGCCAAAATATAATTTTTGTTTTGTAGTCAGAATTATGACAAATCAATAATTAAAACAAGATGTAAAAGCACACAAAGATTAGGATCTATAAACGTTCCACGTAGTGACCGGGCGCCCGGCCAATAAAATCTGCGCAGAGTTAGGCCGGGTGTCCACGGACGACAATCGCAGAAGGACGTAGTTACCACAATTTTTGGAATTGTCGGTCCGCAAACGCAGCTCCGAGTCAGTACATTTGAAACAATGGCAGTCGCGTCTATCGGTGTCCACGGACCACGCGTTTTGTCGTAGGTTTTTTATGAGGTGCGCTAGTGGTACCGACTCGCCGTGCATACCACTGTCCCCTAGCTTCTGTGGTAGTCGCAGCCTGTTTCCCTCGTCGTCTGGACGACTTTTTCTGCGTTCTGTCCCAGTGTTTGTGCGTGTATATTATATTTGCTGTTATAAATATGGTTGAATTTGACACAGAACGTTTTATTATAGAAATTGAGTGTAGACCGGCGCTTTGGAATTTTCATTTACCAGAATACTCCAATAAACATTCTAAACATGAAGCATGGGAAGATGTGTGCACTATCATGGTCCCGGGATATGAGTCACTAGAAAGTGGAGAGAAGGTGGAGAAATGTTGAACATTGTTGTAAAATAACTTATTTATAAGCAAAATGAAATAATAATGTGTAACTATCTAGTAGGCCTATGTGGTGAAATATTAACACAAGTTAAATTAATGAAACAAAAACAGTAGAGTAAAAATTTACTTTTTGTTATCATTTGAAAGGCCTAATCATATTATAAAATATACAAAGTGTCCTAGAACTAGCTGGAACATTTTATTACAAATTGTTCCTTAGGTCGAGACAAATGATTTTTACAAAATAAACATGTATCTACCTACGATGCTTGGTTTTCTGTTTGTCTGTATGTTATTGTTTACAAAAAATTCACAACTTAAAAACTGTTTGAGATACAATGTTGAAATTTTGCATAAATATTTGTGTTATTAGAAACAAATTTTCATACAAAATTCTCTTAAAAATTTTAAACCATTCCAAAGTAGTGGCCGTTCCAATTATTTGATGCCAAATTTTACGAAAACTTGTTATTTTTCGAAAAGATGCCAAGAGAAAACAAAGTTAGCATATTTTATGCAAATTTCAACGATAACTTACTTATTACGATTGGACGAAGGACAGATGAACGTCTGTATAACGAAATCGATTATTCTGATAAAAAATTCGCCGTAGAGAGGTTGTTTTGTAAGGAATAGTGCCATCCCATCTTACAGATCTTATAATATATTGTGGGCGGTAATTAAATGAATACACAATACATTATAATATCGCGTAGGCAGGGTAATAGACCATCGTTAATATAGAAATTTGAAAATTCATGCTGTTGAAAATAATAAAACACATTCTTTTGAATATATATAGAATGTAATAAGTAGCACAGCAGCAGCCGCCACATACCACATCGTGAACACCAGTGAGTGCGATTTGTGGTACGCATTCTTCGAATTCCCGGTCAGTAGTACCCACTTACCATGTGCGATAGTCGTCCGTGGACACCCGCCCTATGCTGTGCAGTCTACGACAGCTTTTGACTCAGAATTTTACAACTTTTGGTGGCCGGGCGTTGATTGAAACCTATTAGGCCCTTTGCACACTGGGCCACCATGGTGGCGCCACCTTGACCGCGCCTCCATCAGGAGTGTTGGCACAATCCAGACACCACTGCAGCCACCACTCGACTACACCAGAATCACCAGTTAAATAATGGATGTGGAAGAAATAAGACTGTTGGCATATGTTGTACTGCGTGCACGAAGGCGTCTTCGTAAAAATCGCAAATTCTGGATACATCCGTTTTTACATGACAGGAGTACAAAGGGAGCATTTTTCACCCATTATGAGGACTTGAGAAATAATCCAGATAAGTTCTATACCTACTTATGCAAGAATGAGTGTTCCTACTTTTGATGAGCTTCTCATGTGTTTAAAAGAAAAAATTACAGGAGAGAGTACAAGGCTCAGAGATTGTATACCTCCAGAGGAGAAGTTACTTACAATGTTGAGGTTAGTAAAACACCTTTCCTATTTAGCAGGTGGCCAGTGGCAGCGCCATCAAGAACCTCTAGTGTGCAGTGTCAGGTAAGAGACAATGATATGATGTGGTCGTGCCACAGTCTGGCGGCGAACAAAATCGGCGGCTCGAGCCACTACATTTCTGGAAGAGCGGCCGGCCGCGCCACCAGCGTTGGGTCTGCAGTGCTCCGAAAGAGACAATGCTACCACGTGGTGGCACGGCCATGGTGGCCCAGTGTGCAAAGGCGCTTATTCTGATTTTAAAGGCTGTCACAGCACAACTCGGCACAGCTTTCAATTATATTCACACACTATCTGAGCAGATTCTAGTTAAGAATTATTGGGGAAAATTTAGTTAATAGAATGGATTATAATAATGAAATATAACCATAATCTTGGTGAAATCAATAATACTTCTCCATCGCAAATTGGAGTTATGTATATCTTAATTCAAGGATAAGTTATTATGATGTTCATCATTCAAGCGAAGCATGAAAATAATACAGTACAATAAGTAACTTAGTAACAAATAAGTAACTTAGTACAATAAGTAACAAAGTACAATAGTAACTTATAGGTTAATGGCTGTTTGTTTTAAATTTGACATCTGATGCTTTTTCTTTGCAAGATCACATAACTTTTAAAAAAATATTTTTTTAAATAATGTTTTAATTTTTTTTAAATTATGTTATAAAAATATATATACTGTATATCACTGTTGTAGATTCCAGAGTTCTTGTTCAATTTGCCAAGTCAAGGTGGATTTACACATAGCCTGCCATGTCCATGCCGTGCGATTTTGACAACCGGTAACCGTTCGCTGCCGTGCCCCTGCCATGCTGTTGCCTAGTTGCTTGCTCTTCTGTAATAGCGCACCCTACGCAGTTGCTAAAATGGACACAGATGAGGTGGACGTGACGACTTCGGACGTTTCCGTAGCGAACCGAAGATTCCCAAATGGCATCAGAAATACAAAATAACCGATGAGGCGCCGACTCGGCGCCCAGCCGGTCATTTTTATAACCGGCTACCTGCCCCTGCCATGCCACTGCCGCGAACCGGTCGCCTGCTCGAATCGCCCTCAAGAGCGATCAGATGAAAACGGAAGAAGCATTGCAGGGACACGGCAGGCTATGTGTAAATCACAAACATGCCGTTCTATGTATAGCAAATGGAAAATCCGAAATAGTGATTCAGACAAAAACGCACGGCAGGGGCATGGCAGGCTATGTGTAAATCCACCTTTAATTGTCTAGTCCTTGATCTAATCATTGTGACCTTGATGATTAAATATAATGAGTGTTCTCATTTCAAAAACTCAAAATCTTATAATATGGCCAAAGAAATGTTGTACTGTATTAGTAATTTTTTTCGTTGTAGATCACCACTTGATTATCAATGATAATCTATTTTCAACTTGCAATCCAATGAATCCGAAAGGGAAAAATGAAAGAAACAACAGAAAACTCAACTGCCATTAATTATAGTGCCAATCGAATTTCTGGGAAAGATTTTGGATCCACAGCTGATGTTAGTTATGCAAGCTCAAAGGTACAGTATCCACATTAACATTTACTATGACAGTATCCACATTAACATTTACTATGACAGTATCCACATTAACACTTACTATGACAGATGTAATTAAAATTTACTATTAACATTTACATTCACATTTACTATGACAGATGTACATTCACATTTACTATGACAACTAGTATAAAAAATTATTCATATTATGTATATCTTGCTGTGCAGAACTGACCTTTTTTGAGACACGGCGGACGCGTTTCGAACTATGTCGTTTTTCTTCGGCGCTTGCTTGCAGACTCGTCTGCTCCAAGGTTGCAGGCTTGTCTGCAACCAAGCGCCGAAGAAGAACGACATAGTTCGTCGAAACGCGTCCGCCGTGACTCAAAAAAGGTCAGTTCTGCAAAGCAAGATAATACATATGAATAGTTCTACTGCAGTTCATGAAAAATGGATATCCACAACAATAATATAAAAAATATTTACTAATGCAACAAATTGCCCATTATTTCATGTAAAATTCCATTAAGTTCTGTTATTTTCCATACAATATTCAACAACAGGCTGACACAGTACAGGTTTTAGTTTCATCTGCCATGATCTAATCAGTGTCACAAAAAAGGTTTTTTCATCTTGGATTTAAAATTTCCATTTAAAACTCTGATAACCTTTCCAGCGAAGTTAGTCAAGATTTTATCGGTGCAGATGAACAATAGTTGAATCAAGGAATGCTCAATTTTACAACCATTGAAGAAATGTTGATTTATGTTCTATTCTATGGGACACTCAGCTAATAAAGGCTAATGAATTTGCCATTCAGGTTTTGAGTTCAAAGCACCTTTTTATACCAATATTAATAGCCTAATATAAATTTGGGACAAAATCTTCAAACACGATTATTATGATTTCAATTGTTTTAACAGCTATACTTGGGCTCTGTAATTATACTGTTATTTGAACATTGACTCTGTACTACTGTTATATTTCTAATACATTCAAACATTGGATTCCTTCACAATACCCAATAATTCTGTTATTCGAATTACCAGTTTTCGAATTATGCTGCCCTCGCCTTTACAAGTAAATAGGCTGAAGTCTTGACTAAATTATACATATTGAAAGTAGTAGATAGAAGACGGTTATTTTTTTCAAATTTTATTTTCAGTGCTCGTTTAGGTTTGTGCAATAAAAAACAAATACCCAATATTAATACCAATAATATAAAAGCTAACAACAGTAATTATACAGTAATCTTAATGAGATAAATTAATATTTTTTGCTGGATTCCTAGACTCACTTCTTATAATAGGAGATGTATTAGCCACTTATTTTTTTGGGTTAGTTTCTTTCCTTATTTGCTCAAGTAGAACAAACGCCCAACCTGTGAATGCTATTTGTGTCAATTTTTCTTCAAATGTGAAGAAATATGAAATCAATTACTAAACACTGTGAAAACATCAAGAATGCAACATAGGAGAAAAATACGTAATGAGGCTAGAATTTAATTAAATTAAAACTAAAAATTATAAGCTCACTGAGATGCAATCAAGGTCAACTAAGAAATACACATAAGAACTGTTTTTTAAATGTAGGCTGGAATTATGATGAAACCAAGTTAGTTGTATTGAATTGGTTAAAATAAATTTGTTCATTTAAACTAGTATTGGAATCGTTTTTTACCAACTTAGTTATCTCCAAAGCTTCTAAAATGTTCAATTGTCTACCTTTGCCAATCAAATGCAGAAATTCAACATTTTCTTCAGCCTTGAACTTGTGCCCATTATTAATGAGATGTTCAGCAAAATTTGAATCTCTTTTTTGGGTTTTCCAATCCCTGATATGTTCATTTATTCTACATTTGAAACTTCTACCACTATGACCCACATAACAAGCATTACAATCCCCACAATTCAATTTATAAACCCCACTTTTATCTCAGATATCAATTTTGTCTTTACTACACCCAAATAAACTCTTTAAAATTGGTTTGGTTTGAAAAGCTACATCAAAACCGTTCTTTTTCAGTTCTTTTCCTAATCTATGAGAAACTGGGCTAAGGTAAGGAACCGTTATCCATGACCTTTCCCCAGTATCAGTTACAGCAATGCTAGCACTGATTGCTAGCCTCCTACTTTTTTTTTAAATTTTATTGACAATGATTTCCTCATATCCATTTGTAATAGCTATCTATTTAATCGTACTAATCTCTTTTTTGAAGTGATAATTGCTCATTGGAATAGTTAAAGTTCTATAAATCATACTCTTGAAAGCTGCAAGTTTGTGCGATATTGGATGACATGAGTGATGAGGTATGATTACATCGGTATGAGTTACTTTTCTGAAAATAGAGAAATTGTGGGTTCCTGTGCTATGGTCTATTCTTAAATCTAGAAAATTTAAAACGCTATTCTCTTCTAACTCTATGGTGAATTTAATCTTATGGTGTAAACTATTCAAATAGCCAAGGAAATTATCTAATTGTCTATTACTACCCTTCCACAAACAAATAATATCATCTACATATCTGTACCAATAAGCAATCCTATCCTTAAAATTATTATTTTCAAAAATTCTACATTCAAGGCTATCCATAAATAATTCAGCTAGTAGTGGTGAAAGGGGTGAACCCATCGCTAACCCATCTTTCTGTTCATAAAATTTATTGTCAAACTTTCAGTACCACATAACTTCATCAATCCTAACAGCTCAGTTCTAATAATAGGATCGTTAATTGTAGTTTCCATAATCTCTTCAGCTCTGTTAAGGCTTTCTTCAGTTGGTATATTTGTAAAGAGATTAGTTACATCAAAAGAAACAAGTTTATAAGACGTATGAACAGGAATATTTTTGATTTTATTGACTAACTCCAATGAATTTTTGATTCCAAATTTGGGTTGGAATCCCGTTAACGATCTGAAGCTACTGTTAAGTTTGTGAGCCAATTTCGAACATGGAGAATTAATAAATGACACTACTAGTCTTATCGGAATATTATTCTTGTGGAGTTTGGGCTGAACAAATAATCTGGGTGGGTATGGGTTCATGACTGTTAAATATTTGATTTCCTGTTTATCAATTACCGTAACTTTGTGATACCTGCCAGCTTACTTTTAACTACTTTATTAATGTTGTTGGTTGGATTAGAGTTAATCTCAATGAAATTATTATTTGAAATGAATTCGTTAACTTTACCTATGTATTCAGTTTTCTCTAATATAACCGTGGTGCCCCCTTTGTCTGCTTTTACTATGATCAAGTCGTTGTCTTTGACTTTCTTCTTAATCTTCTTCACGATGTCTTCTGTATGTTGGATATTGGGTAAAACTTGTCTTGCCTGTTCTTGCAAAATTATGTCAGCTCATCTGTTGGTTAAAATACGATTCTGTGACACTCCAATTCCTATCAATGCTGCATGCTAGAAGTTCTACTTGTTTGCTCCCTAAACTACTATAATTGTTGAATTTAGTACCTTGTCCCAACAATTCTTGTTCCGAAGGTGAAAACGCGACGTTAGTGAAATTTTTTACTCTATCAGCAAACTTATGGTGATGATTTGCATTATTTGGTTTCGGACGTTGTTCTTCAACAAGCTTCTGTAATTTCAAGTTCTGTGTAACGGTTTTTTCTTTCAATTTCTTATAGATTTCGTCCCTGCACTTATTGTCTAGGCAATCCCATTCAATTTTGTGTAGTTTTTTCCTCAGTTGTGAATGTAAGATGAAAATGTAGAACGATAGGCTATTCCTTCTCTTGTACCACCAGTTAATTTCCTTCTTTATCAAAAACTTTTGTGCTTGTTCAATACTTTTTTGCGCAATTATGGACTTGTTATTGGATTTTATTGAAACAAACTTCGGTACTAATCCCAATTTTAGGCACTGTCTATTGAAAAATATATTCCTCTTTGCTAAACCAAACTTTAGTTTAAGTTTGAAATATAACTTCGCCACAACAAAGAAAGTATAATTTTCTCGGCGGATGAAGCCCACATAGATCTGAGACCTGTGCGTGGGTGATGAATTTGATGATGATGACTTATTACCTACAGTTTTAGATGGGTTGCAAACCACCGGGACGTAATTTTACAACAGAGACCAGAGTATTTTTGGCTGGCCAAACCAATCGGTGACTCTTGCAAAGAAGGCCCAGGCATTCGTGACTTATCTGACTGAACAGATACCTGCCGCGGCTCGCGACTATCACTTCCCTAAATATACGGTATCATTACAATTTTCATTGAAAATGGTTGAATCAAAATTCAAGCAGTAAAGCTACCATTAATAAAAATAAATTTAAAACAAAAAAGAAACCGACTTCAATAAATTGATACTAAAAAATTTAATACTAAAAAGTTTAAAATAAAGTATTCACTTTAAACTGAGAAAATTAAAAAATTCATACAAGTAGCCTTATGAAGTCGGCGCCAAAGTTTCTATAAACTTATAAAATATTACAGAGAATTTTCTATAGACATAAAATATTTGGCGCTGACTTCAGAAGGTTACTCGTATTAAATTTTTAATTTTCTGTCTTACTTTATTCTCAGTATATATTCTCAGTCTCTTTAGTACTCAGTACCCTAATACTTTATTTTAAAACCTTTAGTGAGTAAGTATTAATTTTTTTAGTATCATTTTATTAATCTGTTTCTGTTGGCGGGTCTGCGGGGGTAGGGTGGGGTTGGCGTTTGCAACTTGATGAGTGAGCTGTATGAATGTTGTGTGAATGATTTTGAAATTCTTTATTGATTTTTTTTCTCTTTCTCTTTTTAATTTATAGGTATTGCAATTTTGCTTATCTTTATCCAAAAGAATTTTCTTTTTTAATTTTAATTATTATATAATGGTAGTCTACTTTTATTTATTTACTCTTTTGTAACTATTATTTAATGTCAAACATAGTTGTTTTACTTGTTCAGATTTAATTGAAGTTTTTTCTCTCTTTACATTGCTGTACTAATTTATTGTATAAATTGTCAAGGTTGAGTGGTAGAGGAATTCTCAAGTCCCAACTCCGCCTAATAAAGCATATTTTCATTTCATTAATCTGTTTCTTTTTTGTTTTAAAATTATTTTAATTTTAAGCTTTTTAGTTGAATACTTAAAGTTTAAACGCATGAGAAATATCTCATACATTATGAAATATTTTGCAAATCAATATAAAATATGAATTAATGTTCCTAAAAATCTAACTATAAGAAAAGTTAATGAACGAAGTAAAATTTTACAACTCTTATTTATTGAACTTAGATTATTGTATTTTGGAAAACTATAGTAGCGAAAGGCTTCAGAGGAGTGGAATGGCTTTTAATTCTTCAATTTAATTCGGTCCCTTTCAAAGAATACCTACACTACAAAATTAATAACAAACGATTTTTTAAAATAATTTTTTGAAAATTAACTATCTTAAAAACATTTTTCACTCTAACTCACGATTGAAACTATACAACCCTACAATTCCATAAAATCAAGTAAATTATGTACAATGTTCATATGAACAGTAATATTATAGTATTTTTATTCCCAATTCAAATTAAGACTATGGCTACTTGAAACTAAAAATTAAGACTACCTAATCAAGACTATGCAGTG
The DNA here is from genome assembly GCA_948455865.1 of Conomelus anceps. Classification (NCBI taxonomy): domain Eukaryota; kingdom Metazoa; phylum Arthropoda; class Insecta; order Hemiptera; family Delphacidae; genus Conomelus; species Conomelus anceps. The sequence continues at coordinate 74,435,190 of OX418216.1, read as the reverse complement.
TGGTTCATTCGACTGGCTACATCGATATAGACGATACAATACGACTACCGACTATGACACAATAAGACATCGACTATTCATTACATTACTCCCCTTTTAAAATATTAAATACAACGCTATTCAATTATACATATACTATGTGAAAATCTTACAGGAGCCTTTCTGACTCTATAAGGTCTGACATTAGATTCAAGTTCAACCTCTATCATTTCTACATCATTATTTTCATAATTTGCAACAACAGACCAAACGATTTCTACATCATCATTTTTATGTTCTACAATCTACATAATCGAGATAACTAAGTTTCAAATGTGACACATGTACTTTTTTACACTCTCCTGATGTTAGTTTAATAATATAAACGACATCACCAAGTTTTTTAAAAACAGTTGCAGGTAACTATTTTATTGGACCTTTTTCATTAGAGAATTTTACTAGCACATTTTCACCAACAACAAATTCTTTTTCATGTTTCAAATAGAATAAAACTCTTTTTTTGTGACATTTTTTGATCTATCTCTCAAAATACTAGGACGTTGACTGTAACTGGGATTTTTTTGAAGTCATGTATTAATCCTTTGATATAAATTTAAGAGTTCTTCTACTGTATGTCTCAATTATTTGGCTTTGCTTCTTTTATTTTATTAAAAGAAAAGTTTTCCCCTTCCTGCCTGTAATGAATGATTTATTTACGTTACTCAACGTTGGTCCAACCAAGGGCGGTTCCAGGACCGATTTTCGGGGGGGGGGGGGGGCATTGGTCTATGGTAGCAAGCCTGGGGGGTCGGGGGGGGTATAGAATACCCCCCAGCAGAAGGGGGGGTCCGGGGGCTCTCCACCGGGAAATTGTTTTAAAAAAACGTACCTTAAAAAGAGGGTAAAAATCGTGTTGTACAGGATGTTTCAGGAGGAAAGGTTCAAACTTCGGCAACTGATTCTAAAAATAAGAGAAAAAATTTATAATAAACATATGTCCGGAAACGCTTTGTTAGCTAGTTATACAGAGTGAAAGATTTCGTCCAGAATTCAGTACCCTCGGTAAAAGAAAGTCGTACTGAAATTCCGGAAAGGTAAATTGAGGACCAAATACAGTTATTTATCATGGTTTTTGATCTGAAAAAACGAATAAAATAGGTCCCAGAACTCTATCTTCAGTAGTTTTTATGATATTATGATGTAACAATGGCTTTGTTAAATGAATAATAAATGCATAAAATTTGAATACAAAACTTGTAGAGAATTTAATTCTAAAACATTTGATGTAAATAAATCTACCAAAAACCAAATACACCTTTCAAATATTCGTCTCTAATGAAAACTAAGCAAAGGATAATTGAACTGAAAACTGCTGTTTGAAGCAACGTTCAACAGAGACTGAATTGCAACTCCTGTAACTTTTGTGAATGGTAAAAAGAGAATCCATTTTTTTTGTGTAAAGTAATTTTCAGAATCGCTCTTCGGTAAATGTTTGGTGTGGCCTCATTGATGATATTTTAATTGGCCCATTTATTTTAGAGTCGTGTCAATGCAGAACTATTTAGATTTAGACTTTTTACAAAACAATTTGTTCGTTCAATTGTTAGAAGAGTCCTACTCTCAAAACGCATGACAATGTTCTTTCAGCATGATAGACCTCCAGATCACTATGCAAATCGTGAGAATTTTTATAACAGATGGATTGGTACCTTTCAAGCATGGTTTTACGCCTGCTGAGCTTGCTACGCACACTAACGGATGATATACAGCGCCCGCACTCGCAAGAAGGGCAGGAGCGCACTGCTAATCGCAGCCACCTTCCCCGTTCAGCATTCGACCTTCCCCACCATTTCCTGTGACTCATAACTCCATCTCCAGAAATGCTAGAGCTGCCTTGTATTGTATTTCGTAATTCGTAGTCTATAGGCGATCAGAAGTTGGCCGAAAGATCGATCGTCGCGAACTCTGGGCGGCATAAATCGGCAGCAGTGTAGTGAGTTAGTTGCATTGTTTATAATGGCTAACATTGGGAAACTTATCATAAAAACAGGATTTAAAGAAGTCAATTGCGATTTTTCTGGAAAATCTAATCTAGAAAAAAGGAACACTATAGAACTTGTAGAGAGTAATAATGTTTTTGATGTGGAGGAGTGTGAAGGTATTATACGTGGAAATGTGATGAGACAAACTAGCATCAATGGTGTTTTACAATCTTTTTGTCAAACAATTTCCACTTTGTTTATCAAAAGTCAACTGCCTAGAGGTGTCAACTGCCTAAATCCGCCTCTGCTCACAATAAATTAATATTTTGCAACAAGAACAATAACATAAACTCAAAGCTGTTATTAGGATTGATTTATTCAATTATCAACTTTTCATGTGAAATTTAACGACATGCAGTTAAATTTCACATGAAAAGTTGATATTAACAACGCAGTTCGTCATGGAACAAGAAATCCAGGAATTTTCTTCAATTACAAAAATATCAATCACACAAGTGCATAGAAAACGTCTAATTTCCATCAATCAGCAATCTTTCACAAATGAAATAATTTGTAAATATAATATAACTCACTTAGTCCTTCGAACATTAGAGATCCATTTCTCCCATCTATCCTTTTCGTCAGGTCGACCAGGAAATGAATAAAATGAAACACCTTTTCCTTCTGTATTCTCAAAGGTATACTGCACCCATATACACAACACATAATACGGCTTTTGGGAGTTTTTTGTATGTTTGTCTAAAGAAATATTTTTTTGAAAAAAACGTATTTGAAGTGAGACAATTTAGCACACGAATTAATGGCGATCAGATTTTGACTCACTAAGTTAGAGCACGATCCTCCGCTCGGAGCGCTGTCGGTCGATCTCCAGATCGCCTATAGCTGAACAGACTTCGATGGGGAAATGTTGCCCAGCCGGTCAAGCTCTTCATATTGCAATGCTTCCGTAAATTGTTATCTCAATATATCTCAGTTACTAATAAAAATATTGGAATGAAATAAATTTCAATGTCTTCCTCATATCATTCTCTACAATTAATGCTATGTCCTTTTATAATTGCCATAATTTGAAAGTTATTCCTGAACGAATCTAAAGAATAAGGTATTTACGATTGCATACGTTTTTATTTTCTTCTATAGCCTTTATTCCCAGCGTTTCACAACAAAATGTTTTAGACAAAACCTTTAGTTCGTTTTCAGATCTTCAAATCGATATATAATAACTAATACTTCATGGCCTTGAAATGACGACCAACATTTACTAAGAAGTATCACCGTGTCCTTGTTTCTGTTCGCGTAGGCCTAATGTGTAGGCTAGCTACAAGAACTTTGTCAGTGGCGGATCTTTCAGGCTGAAGCCCCCAAAACCTCCAAAAATGTTATTGCTTAGTTGTAAATTGTTTACCAATATAATCAGTTTGAAGCTTCTAAAATATTCATTAGCAAGAAAAACCAAATTCCACTACCAATTCTTCAATTTTATGATATCTGTTAACGTTTTAATAATGTATAATTTCTTAGTTACATTCACATTGCCTGAAACTAATCAGCACAAAAAGTGTTTTGTGTTGCAAAGTGACTAGCGATGAAGACAATGACAATGTTGACTCTTGGACCAAGTCTCCAAACAAAGATTCTGTGTCCCCATAACTATGCATTTATCACTCTTGCCAGTAGAACTACTTTGTTTCATTAGATGTACGATATACTTGAAAATAAATCCTTTTCACAATTTAATCTGCCTTTTATCAAATTGCATGAGGAAATTAACAAACAAAACATCCTGAAAAAACGTTTTTAATTTAAAAAATAACTATGGTACCACACTGTTTTGATTGCTTCATTATATGAGAGTCCTTTCACAAAATTTTCCTCCGTTCAGCCATCCCCAAAATAAAATCCTAGATCCGCCACTGCTTCGTCAAGCCTACCTTTTCTATTTTTTATTCGTTTCCAAGAAAATTTGTTTTTATCAGTTTAATTTGAAAAAAAAGTATAGCAAAGATTAAAATATAATGTAAACACGTTTATCTTTTGTTGGTTATATTACAATTTTATTCAGTTTTAGCAGTCACTTGCTGTGCTCTCTTTGGGTCATGACTCACTAGTAGGTGTCCGAATGCACTATTTTTTTTATAGTTGATAATATATTGGTATTTAGGCGTTTAATTGATACATATAGGCTACACAAATTGAAATTTTAAACACTGATACCCAAAACATTTATTCTGAAGCTGAAGCCTGCACGTCGTCAAAATAACATCTATTAAAACACTACGGTATAACCCAAAATCAATTGTTTTTATTGACCTTAAAAATGAATCTATTTTCTAAGTTGTCTAATTTTTAGTTCTTGAATGTTTTGATTTTGGTCTCTGATATATTTTTTAATACTAATATTGAAATAGACTTTCCTGATGGTTTCGATCAACCAGTTTTTATGACTATCTTCTCTACCAATAGAAAAATGAGGAGATTCCACAAAAACGTTCATACTCGAGCAATGGATGAGGAATTTGTTACTATAATATCTGCATTTTCAAGGAAATATTTAGCGTGTGCATCATGCACAATTATTATTCAACTAAATTCATAACATTTTTTTTAAATTATGTCTTTTTAAAACAGATTTTTTTCTATAGGTATATGGGTATAGTGGCGAAGTTTACTGGAGGAAAGCGTGTAAATTACTCAAGTGGCGGATCATTCAAGCAACGATGTATTGGTGCTGGGCTGAGCCATACCAGTGGTCCTAGTTGGCATTTGAGCCCATGGAAGAGGCTCCATTGCAGTCCTGGAGAAGTATTCAGGAGAAAAGTTCTTGCAAGAGAGCACAGGCGTGTGAGAAGAAAACTGCTTTTTTCAAATAAGCCACTTGTGCAAAGACGCCAACGAAGACCTGGCAACACAGATCACAGACAAGAACTATGGACCAGATGTTCAGTCACCAGACATTGATCTGGAAAATCTAAATTCAAAATGTGACGAATTTTTGAAGAAAATGGCTGAAGACGTAGCTACAAGTTCTCCCATGGAAGTAGAAACCATTGGTCAACATACAAACCAAATGTGGCATGACCAAAGAGTCAACCGATTGACAGCTTCTAAGTTTGGTGTAGTTGTAAAGCGGTTACCCCACACTCCATGCCATAACATGGTGAAATCAATTCTATACCCCAAAAATCTTACGTCTGAGGCAGTATCTTTTGGGAGGGACAATGAGGATAAAGTAATTCAAATGTATGAGCAGCGGACAGCAAACAAGGTCAGCAAGTGTGGCCTATTTGTGGATAGAGATAATCCATATCTGGGAGCTAGTCCCGATGGTTTGGTGTCATCTGATGGTTTAGTAGAAGTGAAATGCCTTGCCTCAGTGACAGAACTCAATTTTAAAGAAGAAGTGGCAAACAAAAAGAAAGACTTTTGTCTCCAGTTGAATGAGAGTGGTGAACTGCAGTTGAAGAGAACCCACAACTATTTTTTTCAAATACAAGGTCAATTAAATATTACAAAAAGATTGTGGTGTGACTTCGTCGTATACTCCAAAAAAGGAGAATTTTTTGTAGAAAGAATTAATAAGGACAACATTTTTTGGGAAACCAAAATGCTGCCCAAGTTGACACAATTCTACAAAGAATGCATTTTGCCAGAAATAGTCGACAGCAGAGTTGTGAGGGGTATGGAGATAAGAGACCCACAGTTTATTTTGGATGCTCAAGAAGAAATTAAAAGGCAGAAGGAAAAGAAGAGCGACATAACAAAATTGAAAAGGAGGAGTATAGATGGCACCAAATCAAAGAAAGTGAAAACTGACATTGTTTAGAAGTAAATAACGAAAATTATTGAGAATTTAAAAAAATAATGGCACACAGGAAGATTACCCTCCATAATGTACCTACTACCTTTTAATTATGAGTTTCAGATTTGATCAAATCTGGGCGCATATTATAGCTTCTAGTTTTTTAAAATAACAATTTACTTTTTGAAAAACAGTAGTCCTAGCTGGGCGTGTATTATAGTTCCTAGTTTTTTAAAGTCACTATTTACTTTTTGAAAAACATTGAAAAACATTATTATAGTTCCAATTTGTTAAAGTAACTATTTAATTTTTGAAAAACAGTAGTCCTAGCTGGGCATGTATTATAGTTCCTAGTTTTTTAAAGTCACTATTTACTTTTTGAAAAACATTATTATAGTTCCAATTTTTTAAAGTAACTATTTAATTTTTGAAAAACATTAGTCCTAGCTGGGCGTGTATTATAGTTCCTAGATGTTTAAAACTATTTACTTTTTGAAAAACATTATTATAGTTCCAATTTTTTAAAGTAACTAGTGTATTTACTTTTTGAAAAACATTAGTCCTAGCTGGGCGTGTATTATAGTTCCTAGTTTTTGAAAGTAACTATTTACTTTTTGAAAAACATTATTATAGTTTTTTTAAAGTAACTAGTGTATTTACTTTTTGAAAAACATTAGTCCTAGCTGGGCGTGTATTATAGTTCCTAGTTTTTGAAAGTAACTATTTACTTTTTGAAAAACATTATTATAGTTAATATATAATTTAATGTTATAAACATTAAAAATATATCATTCTGATAAATGTACAGACAAAAGAAGAGGAAGAAGAAAAAGGAGAAAAAAGAAGAAGAAGTGGAAGAAGAAGAAAAAAAGAAGAAGAAGCTGTCACTTTCGGGCGGGACAATGAGGATAAGGTTATAAAAATGTATGAGGAGCTAACTAACTCTAATGTTGAAAAGTGTGGCCTCTTCGTGGACCTGGACAATCCTTTCCTTGGTGCTAGTCCAGATGGACTAATAGGAAATGATGGGCTAATCGAGGTGAAATGCCTACACTCAGTAAAAGAACTGGACCTAGCAGAACATCAGTATGTATAGTATATACTTGAAATTACTTGAACATTTATTATAGTCATATAATATATTGAATGGTAACTTTTTTTATATTAATACCACTTTATATATTTTACTAAACAAAATTTGTCAATTAGACAAAAATATAGTTTTCATGTGGTTTATTATTTGTCATGAAGTATAGATTAGTATGCATAGTATGTAGTATAGTATGTAGATATATAGTATGTATAGTATTGGTCAGTATGTATAGCATATACTTGAAATTACTTGGACATTTATTATACAGTTCCATACAAATAACATGTAAAATTTAAAACACAATACCACAGACAAGTTATTAGATACTTTTTCTCATTAGCCAATTTTTTTAACCATATGAAGGTTATGAGTTTGTTTTGTTAATTAATTAAAGTTATAGTTTGAAAAATTAAATAAATTTACTTAATGTATGTAGCTTATTCATATAGGTCTACATTGCTATAGTCATTGATTTTTCTGTTTCAAAATTCAGTTATTTCTTAATTTTTTGCAGAAAAATGTAATGGCAAACTATTAAATTTCATAAAATTGATTACTTTCATTGAATAAAACCAAAATTCTTCTTAAAATATTGCAGAACAATAATTAAAGAAAAGATGAGAACGATCTGTGATAAAGATAGTGTAATATCCCCCTTAGTAACTTGGAAACGGAAAAGAGCGAGGCCGGCCGGCTTGCCATGAAAACAGTGCATAGGTACATCGGTTGTGTGGTGGACTGGTGGAGAGAAACCCTGAAAGACGTATTCTGGTTGAGTGGGAAGTTGCGAAGAGAACGATTGATAGAGGGGTCTAGAGAAAGAGACCTAACTATTGAGTGGTGGGTTGGCGACGTTAAGGGGGGAGGGGGTAGTCTACTCACACACATGCAGTCTGTCACAACATCGATACAGTGCCCGACATCTAGTGGCAGACATTCGACATTAATAGTCGTCGCACAGCCTTAAGGCACTATAAAGACGAGAGCCCTTTTTACAGAGCCCTAGGTTGGATTGGATCGTCACTACCACAACCTTCTGAATAATTAGGGTATCTTAGAAGCCAAAGTTGAAAAAATCTTGAAATAGGAGCAAATTATTCTTTAAATTCAGTAAATAATCGGGAATAATATTATTCTAAGTATGTATGATAACATCGATGTATTCACTTGGAATTGAATATGATATAATATGTAGTTTCAATATAAAAAGTAAACTGACTCTTGAACTATGATTAAATAGTTTATCAAATTCTTAGATACGTGAAGTATCAAATTGTATGATTAATCATAATTAATAACTATAGCTGAAAATAAAAACTACAGCATTGACACGCTACTCTATGCTATCTGCTTTCTCTATGAATTTATGTGTAGTCTTTTCCTTGTTCTGGAATTTACTCTAGTTAAGACAACTCGTAGCTACGCGAGTAGCGAGTAGAAACGTTACAGACCGACCGTGCTACAGCCCAGTATCATCGCGCTTTTCTGATATGGTACTGGGTACTGCTACCAGCGACTCTAGTAGCGGAGCACACAACTAGCTGTGAACGGATGCCAGCTTTCCCCCAAGTCCATAGCTGGGAACATACATACATACTCACATAAATTGACTTTTATATATATATATATATATATATATATATATATATATATAAGAGATGTCAGATATTGTGATGTAAATAACTGGAATAATTGAATAATAACAGTCGACTTACTCTCACAGTCCTGTATAACTTACAAGTTGTGCAATCACACTAACAAAGACGAATTCTTATCACAAATACACAGTCTTCTTATACCAAAATAGTTGTCACTGTTACTCAAACTGTCACAATGCACTCTATTGTTGCTGTTTGATAACAAACTGGTACTGCAACTGTGCACTCTAAGCTTCTTGCTGTCACAATGCCACTCCAAGCTCGGACAAAACTGACTGGCCATGACCATAAGCGATCATGGAAGTTTCTACACCATTCCATTACATTCTAGAGTTTACCATTTCTTCTTTTTAACCGACTTCCAAAAAGAACTATATTCGACCTGTTTTTTTTAATATGTTTTTACATCAATCATTCGAACAATATTGAACCGATTTTGATGAATTTTTTTTTAAATGAAAGAGCATCGCTCAGCGGTGGTCCCATTCAAGTTTCGCAAGGAGCGGCCCAATACTTAGCCCAATATTAAACAAAAAGGAGCATTCTTCGATGTCTTCATTTCAATCAAGTTTGAATAGGATAGTTCCACACATAACCGCCAATCGGATAACCGTTGTCATTTACCAGGCTGATGATTGTATCATATGGAGCGCTTTACATCTAGATGGTTTTCAAAATCATATGATGCAATGCAATTATGCCGGGTAAACGACATCGGTTACCCAAAGCTGGTTAAGTGTGAAACAAGCCTGTAATGTCCCGTTTTGACCAATCACGTGAACTTAATTTGAATCGAGAATAAGAAGAATATAATATTTCTGTCCATATGTTCATATGAAAATTGTAAATAATTTAGTTGATGTTATTGAGTCATAGGAATAAGGTTATTTATTTAGTTTCAATCATGAGTTGGAGAATTTGGAAAAACAGCTGATCTCAGAAGTATTTTTAGTTTCGCTGCTGTGATGGATTAAGAATATTTATTCGCCATTATCGTACATGTTAACACCCAGACCCAGTGAACCTACTGGAACGGGAACCGGATATGTATGTATGTATGTATCCTACATGTGTGTACAATAGGCTATTTTGAGGTTATGTTTAATGATCCTTTTGTACTAGCTCGAAGTTTATGTTTTTTATATTAAAAAAATATATATGACTAATATCACGAAAAAATATCGTACATAACTCGTCCGGGAAGATGTTTACCATACTTGTATGATAATACCACACATAACTTCATCTCCTGCGTTTACTTATCATATTTTCAGTAAGCACAATTTTCCACACTTGTAACGTAATATAGGCCTACTATTTCAGTGTAGGTATATTCTGAAAGGGACCACATCAAAATGAATCAAAAGCCATTTCACTTTTAAGAAGCCTTTCGCTATTATAATTTTCCTAAATACAATATTCCACATTAAATAAAACGTTGTTGAATTTTCCTTAGTTTATCTTTTCTTATAAGTGGATTTTTAGTTACTTAAGTTTGGATGTTATAAATTAATTATTGGCTTGCTAATTTGATAAATATTTCATAATGTAGGCTTTAAGAAATTCCTCATGTTTTAAAAGTTTGAAAATTCAACTAAAAAGCTTAAAATAAAACATATTTTAAAACAAAAAAAGAAACCGACTTTAGTGAAATGATAAAATACTCACGTACTAAAAAGTTTAAAATAAAGTATTTACTTTAAACTGAGAAAATTTTAAATTTCATACAAGTAATCTTTTGAAGTGGGCGCCAAATTTCCCATAAACTTCTCAAATATAACAGAATTACTCTGTGATGTTTTCCATGACGAAATAATTGAACAATCTAATATCAAAACTGACTCTGTATTTCAGTAAAAGTGAGTGGAAATCACATATTTAATTGAAATATAGTGTTAGTTTTTATATTAGATAGAATTTCTGATCAATCACTTCCTGTTGGTTCGGAACCCACCTAAAACTGTAGGTCCAACTCATCAATCTCCATCATCCAATTCATTACCCACGCAAAGGTCTCAGACCTATGTGGGCTTCATCCTCCAAAAAAATACAGTGTTTTTTGATATTAGATAGAATTTCTTATCAACTTCATAAAATATTTGGCGCCGACTTCAAAAGATTACTTGTATGTAATTTAAAATTTTCTCAGTTTAAAGTAAATACTTTATTTTAAACTTTTTAGTACGTGAGTATTTTATCATTTCACTGAAGTCGGTTTCTTTTTTTGTTTTAAAATATGTTTTATTTAGTCTACAGTCTTCTGTCAATTATCAAGTCATTCCATGGAAATATTATGCTGCCAAATTTGATGAAATATGACAAATGTGATTGAAATCACTTCTACAAGCTTCTTAACCTCATCAATGACAGTCTCTGAGCTGTTCTAGAACAATCAGGTAAGTTCATAACAATATTGTCTGTGTTGCTTCTAAATAAGTCAACTGAAGGCTATAAGGTTTATAAGGAAATTCGGCTTTTTTATGAAATTAGTAGGAAAAGAGAATCAAAAAACTCTTGATTAATTATTATTCATACAAAAACAAGTGTAGAGGATTGCGAGTGATATTATTTTTTGTTCTACTTAGATCCACCATATTAAACCGTATTAGGTTTCAGAGAATAGATGATATTCCCATAAGAAATTTCTGCCTTCAGTACAGTATTTGAAAAAAGTTTAAACGACACCTCAATTGTACTTAAAGGGGTAGGTTTAGCTGTGCTTGAAAAACTCAATTATCTAATCATCCTTTTTTATGACTATGACACTTGTGTTTGGGTATTGAGGTAGGTGATACACAGAATATCCCATACTAAAAAGTACACAGACACACGTACTAAATTCTAAAAAGAAAACGATAATGAATGCACCGATTCAGAAAAATAAATAATCATTTCAAAACTATTTTCTGATATAATATATTAATCGCTAAAAAGTAATTCATATGAGCTAAGAATATTTAAAAAATTTAAAAACAAAAGCAAAGAAAACTAATAAGTGCGGTTGGCAAAACATTTAAAATAATAATTTCAATTTTGTGAAAACGTTATAACAAGTAATTCTATCAATTTATTTACACTAATCAGCAATAGAATAGACAAAATTAGAACAAAGTTAATATAGGAAAAAGTTAGATATTATAATCATAGATAATTCTGTAAAAGAAAAAAGTATTAGTTTATTAGAATAAACACTGAATTAATAAGAAAACAGTGCATGAATTTGTAAGTAGCCGTGGTCTGGACCAAGGGCGGTCCCAGCTCAAAGTTTGGCGGTGGGGGCATGAGTGGTCATTTTGGTATTTTTTTAACCTTTTTTGTTTTTTGCAAGATTTCACTCTTCATCCATAAGTGTGGTCAGGAAACACCCCCCCCCCCCCAACGACCACTTTGATAATGACACTATTCCAAGATCTTCCACTGAAATTCAATCTGAAAAACTGTTACTTGATAAATAATGTTTTTTCTAAAATAATATTCACATTATCATGTGTATATTCACGAAAGAGAAATGAAACAAATTCAAATACAGTACTATAACTAAGTGACAGGCTCCGATAAGCCTCTACTTTTAATTTGTTGTGACAAACGAGTTCTTTAGTTTCCCTTTACAGTTGGCCTATATCTCTCACAATTTTGACGAAATTTATGACTCTCATAGTCTTGAGGGGGTCCTCCCTCGGAATTTTTTTTTTTTTTTTTTTTTAGATTACGTCTTGGAGACTCCAGTTAAGGAGTATAAGACAAGTCAGATCAACAATATTATACACTAGATACCATAATTACTTCAATTAGTTGAGGTGAGGCTTAATTTTGATGTGAAAGGAACTCTTGTACACTATAAAAAGCTTTATCAACTAAATATTTCTTCAATTGTTTTTTAAATATTTCTATATTTTCAAGACTCTTCAAAAACTGCGGTAGCTTGTTGTAGAATTTCCTACCAATATAACCAGGTTTTTGTTTGAATAAGCTACTATTGTGACTCACCAAGTGAAAATCTCCTCGGCTTCTTGTATTATAATCATGTACATCAAGATTTTGGTAAATATATCATTCGTTTTTACATATAAAGTAGCTTCATACACATATAAGCAGGGTACAGTTAGGAGACCAAGAAAGTCTCTTGAACAACGGCCTACATGAATCTAATCTATTTACTCTTTCTATACACCTATCCGCTTTCTTTTGGATCTTAAACACCCTATCAAGATTTTGTTTTGATGAATTACCCCATACTAAGATAGCATACCTAATATGTGACAGTAAGAGCCCATGGTAAGCTGTAAAAAGTAACTTTTTGTCATTCAATCTAGCGAGCTGTCGCAGGACAAATACCCCAGATGAAATTTTACTACATATTTTCTCAATGTATGGAGTCCAGGTCAATCGTCTATCCAACGTAACTCCTAGAAATGCAATTTTTTCTTCCTGGTCTAATTGATTATCGTTTACAAACACGTTTATAGCCCTATCTTCATTTAAATTATGTTTGTTTTTGAATTGAAGGTATTGGCATTTTTTACTATTTATAGTTAATTTCAACTGATTTAAAAATTGGACAATGGACTGCACACCTATATGGGCACTTATTTCTAAATTATCTAGAATGGAATTGCTGAAAATGAGTGATGTATCATCTGCAAATAAGAGGGCTCTACCACTAATTAATTCTTTAGGTAAACGGTTGACATATAACAAAAAAAGCAATGGACCTATAGTATTGACCCCTGAGGCACTCCAGCTTGCACCTCTAATTTATTCGATTTATTCTTTACTATACTATTACCAACTACTGTAGTTAGTTCTACACATTGTTTTCTCCCAATAAGATATGATTCAAACCATTTCAGTTCAACCCCATTTACACCTACATTTTGCAGTATTTCCAATAAAGTTCTATGATTAACACAATCAAATGCCTTTGACAGATCTAAGAAGATTGCAGTAGCTTTATCACCTGAATCTATTATATCTATTAGTTTTTCAACTAGAGAAACTATGGCTGTTTTTGTTGATCTCCCTTTCTGAAAGCCATGCTGTTCATCACAGATAAAGTTAGCTTCTTGAAGGTGCAGAAGTAACCTATTTAGAACTACTCTTTCAAAAATTTTACTTATTACATTTAAAATACTAATGGGCCTATAGTTTTCTACCTTTTCTCTATCACCACTTTTGAAGATTGGCAAGATCTTCCCCTCTTTTAAGTTATCTGGAAAAACACCTTGTTCTAATGAATGATTGATCAGATGAATCAAAGGGTCTAACAATTGATCTTTACATTCTTTCAGAATTTTACTGGATACCCCATCCATTCCTACAGTTTTTTTATTATTTAAACTATCAATGATATTTGACAACTCGTCTTGGCATGCTGGGTGGAATTTTAATTCGTTCTGAATCCACTCAGTATTCCTCATGTTTGCATCACTAATACCTGTATTAAGAGATTTTTGAAGATCCTTAGCAACCAGTTGATAATATCTGTTAAAGAAATTACAAATGTCTACACTATCATCAATATATTTGTTATTTTCGTTAATTATTCTGGGGACACTAGTATAAGCATCTACATGAGCTACTTGCCTATTTTTGTTTATTACATCCCACACTGCTGTGTTAAAGTACACACTATTATTCAAAATTTCAGCTGTTTTCTTACATTTCGCTCATTTCACTTCTCTTGTATAATGTTTCTTTAGAGCTTTGTAATTATCTTCACTTAACATATTTCTAGATAGTTTGAATTCATCATATGCATCTTTAACCCTATTTCTTTCTGCAAGGATATCATCAGTTATCCACTCTTCAATCTTGTCTAATTTGTTCTTTACAGGTACTTTTTTAACTGGACAACTCATAGTAATATGAAACCTTAAAATATTAATGAAACTATCATATTTGTCATTTAAACTATTGCTATTGTAAACCCTACTCCAGTTTTCTTGTAGCAGATTCTGCTTCAAACAATCGATATTCCCCTGTTCACATTGTTGAATTTCTTCCATTACTCTACTCTTTTTAATTGATTCATGACCTTGCAACCCCACCTCTAAGATTTGATAGTCATGATCAGATAGTTCCGAGCCGCCTAATCTTGTTTTAGAGTAATCTCTATTAGTAAGGATGTTATCAATTATTGTTTGTGATGTTCTTGTGACTCTGGTATATTCATGAACTTTTATTTCCAAGTTATTCATGCATATAATATCCTTTAAATCTTCTGTCATTTTATTCTGTGTTGCAAAGTCTGTATTGAAATCTCCCGCTACAATAACGTTTGTAAAACGAGTAGTAGTAATCTCTAAAAGCCTATTGAATAGTTCACAAAAATTGTTCCATTCCCCATTTGGTGACCTGTAAATACCTAACACCGCTACTTCGAAATTATTGTCGATTTTTACTCTCAAACCAGTAACTTCTAAATCCATTTCCACAGCAAATTTCTCTACATATTCTAAATTAAATGTTTGCATATTCTTAGCATTTTTAGTGAAGATAGCTACTCCCCCACTTCGATGAGATGTCCTGCAATACGACGTTTTCAATGAATAGTTTGGAATATTAAGTTGTGACAATTCATCTTCTTTTAAACCATGCTCTGTGAAAATAGCTATATCAGGAGCCTCTTCTTTAAAAAATACTTCGATTCTATCTACTTTGTTACGAATGTATTGAATATTCTGATGGAACACAGTGAGTACCAGTACTTCCCTATCATCCCTTATTACTTTATCGTTGCTTTTGCATATTGAAGTAGATTTACTTAATCTCTTAGAATCTTGAGAGCCTATCAGATTGCTACAAGAGTTCCTTCCACTAATGCTATCCTGATTTTTTGATCGATTATATAACGTCTTTTAATACAATTGAAGATATGAATTTATCTTCTAGTGAGCAGTGGTACTGTGCATACGTTGTCTGAACAGGCTCTGCGAATTTTGAAGCATAGAATTTTAATTCGAACAGATAAGTAGTATTTTTGTTTATTATTATTAGTATTTATAATATCTTAATAATTTACATCATTAACTTGTCTAATATAAGTTAAAGCATTTAAATAAAAAGTCAAATTCTATTTTCGAGGTTAGGTGTACCGATATTGATCAATTTTCTTGTAATTAAATAGTCTCAAGTTGACAATTGTAATAAATTAAGTAATATTTCATTAAACATTTAACTAAAATCAATTGAAAACAATTTTTAGCTAGGAAAATGAGTCCAAACAAGGCATCTAAATCTAATTGTTCAACTAAAACTCAAGTAGCTACGCGATCTCAGCAATTATTAACGAAAAAATCTCCAACAGCTCTTAAAGCTACTGTAGATGTAGAAGAAAAGGTTGCTAAACTATTGAGTGATCACACCAAATTGAAAACAAAATTAGAAACATCACTAAAAAATTCTGAGGAAGAACGAATAGGGTTAGTGGATCACATAAAATCTCTGGAAGTTATTGTAAAATTGCAGCAGGAAGACCATAAAACTGAAATACTAAATCTCACGAGTCAATGTAGGTCTATGTCAGAGGAAATCGAAATATTAAAATCAAAAATAAACTTGGCTAATGTAAGATCTGAACCTCTGATCAATACAAAAAAAGTAGAACCTAAATCAAATGGGGAAAAAATAAATAGAAATGGTCAAACAAAAACGTATAGTCAGGTTTTGCAAACAGCAACCAAAACTAAAGTAAGGGCAAATAACGATAGGAAAGGTAGAGTACTGCTCTTGACATCCAGTCATGGACGAGACTGTAGTGACCTACTAAATAAAAGATTAAAAAATAAGTATGAAGTTCAGAGCTTTTTCAAACCAAGTGCCCCTATAAACGCTATCGTAGAGTCAGCACAGGAACAAACTAAAGATTTTGGAAAAAACGATTTTCTAATAGTACTGGGTGGCTCAAACAATATAAATGAACCTAATCTAAAACATCTTCCTGAAATAAATGAAAAAATTAAAGAGATTGTGCCACTCAGCCAAAAAACTAATGTAATAATAAGTACAATTCCGTATAGGTTTGATAGGCCAGAGCTAAATGAAGCCATTAAGTCAACAAATAAATCAATTCATAATACAATCAACAGCCTAAAAAATAAGAATTCTAAGCAGTTGGGGATTTGTTTTCTAAATGAAAGGCTGAAAAAACAAAACTTCACTAATCATGGTCTACATCTAAATCAATCTGGCAAAGTAATATTTTGTAATAGGCTGGCAGAGCTGATTGAAAGTCGTTTGCAATCTACTGTCAATAATTCTCCTAAACAATCATCTAACGAACCTTTTTTAGTAAAGTGGCTCAAAACCGGGAAGGGAAACTAGTTTCAGATGATAAATTCATATCTTCAATTGTATTAAAAGACGTTAATCGATCAAAAAATCAGGATAGCATTAGTGGAAGGAACTCTTGTAGCAATCTGATAGGCTCTCAAGATTCTAAGAGATTAAGTAAATCTACTTCAATATGCAAAAGCAACGATAAAGTAATAAGGGATGATAGGGAAGTACCGGTACTCACTGTGTTCCATCAGAATATTCAATACATTCGTAACAAAATAGATAGAATCGAAGTATTTTTTAAAGAAGAGGCTCCTGATATAGCTATTTTCACAGAGCATGGTTTAAAAGAATATGAATTGTCACAACTTAATATTCCAAACTATTCATTGAAAACGTCGTATTGCAGGACATCTCATCGAAGTGGGGGAGTAGCTATCTTCACTAAAAATGCTAAGAATATGCAAATATTTAATTTAGAATATGCAGAGAAATTTGCTGTGGAAATGGATTTAGAAGTTACTGGTTTGAGAGTAAAAATCGACAATAATTTCGAAGTAGCGGTGTTAGGTATTTACAGGTCACCAAATGGGGAATGGAACAATTTTTGTGAACTATTCAATAGGCTTTTAGAGATTACTACTACTCGTTTTACAAACGTTATTGTAGCGGGAGATTTCAATACAGACTTTGCAACACAGAATAAAATGACAGAAGATTTAAAGGATATTATTTGCATGAATAACTTGGAAATAAAAGTTCATGAATATACCAGAGTCACAAGAACATCACAAACAATAATTGATAACATCCTTACTAATATAGATTACTCTAAAACAAGATTAGGCGGCTCGGAACTATCTGATCATGACTATCAAATCTTAGAGGTGGGGTTGCAAGGTCATAAATCAATTAAAAAGAGTAGAGTAATGAAAGAAATTCAACAATGTGAACAGGGGAATATCGATTGTTTGAAGCAGAATCTGCTACAAGAAAACTGGAGTAGGGTTTACAATAGCAATAGTTTAAATGACAAATATGATAGTTTCATTAATATTTTAAGGTTTCATATTACTATGAGTTGTCCAGTTAAAAAAGTCCCTGTAAAGAACAAATTAGACAAGATTGAAGAGTGGATAACTGATGATATCCTTGCAGAAAGAAATAGGGTTAAAGATGCATATGATGAATTCAAACTATCTAGAAATATGTTAAGTGAAGATAATTACAAAGCTCTAAAGAAAAACTATATGAAAAAAGTGAAAAGAGCGAAATGTAAGAAAACAGCTGAAATTTTGAATAATAGTGTGTACTTTAACACAGCAGTGTGGGATGTAATAAACAAAAATAGGCAAGCAGCTCATGTAGATGCTTATACTAGTGTCCCCAGAATAATTAACGAAAATAAAAAATATATTGATGATAGTGTAGACATTTGTAATTTCTTTAACAGATATTATCAACTGGTTGCTAAGGATCTTCAAAAATCTCTTAATACAGGTATTAGTGATGCAAACATGAGGAATACTGAGGGGATTCAGAACGAATTAAAATTCCACCCAGTATGCCAAGACGAGTTGTCAAATATCATTGATAGTTTAAATAATAAAAAAACTGTAGGAATGGATGGGGTATCCAGTAAAATTCTGAAAGATTGTAAAGATCAATTGTTAGACCCTTTGATTCATCTGATCAATCATTCATTAGAACAAGGTGTTTTTCCAGATAATTTAAAAGAGGGGAAGATCTTGCCAATCTTCAAAAGTGGCGATAGAGAAAAGGTAGAAAACTATAGGCCCATTAGTATTTTAAATGTAATAAGTAAAATTTTTGAAAGAGTAGTTCTAAATAGGTTACTTCTGCACCTTCAAGAAGCTAACTTTATCTGTGATGAACAGCATGGCTTCCAGAAAGGGAGATCAACAAAAACAGCCATAGTTTCTCTAGTTGAAAAACTAATAGATATATTAGATTCAGGTGATAAAGCTACTGCAATCTTCTTAGATCTGTCAAAGGCATTTGATTGTGTTAATCATAGAACTTTATTGGAAATACTGCAAAATGTAGGTGTAAATGGGGTTGAACTGAAATGGTTTGAATCATATCTTATTGGGAGAAAACAATGTGTAGAACTAACTACAGTAGTTGGTAATAGTATAGTAAAGAATAAATCTAATAAATTAGAGGTGCAAGCTGGAGTGCCTCAGGGGTCAATACTAGGTCCATTGCTTTTTTTGTTATATGTCAACCGTTTACCTAAAGAATTAATTAGTGGTAGAGCCCTCTTATTTGCTGATGATACATCACTCATTTTCAGCAATTCCATTCTAGATAATTTAGAAATAAGTGCCCATATAGGTGTGCAGTCCATTGTCCAATTTTTAAACCAGTTGAAATTAACTATAAATAGTAAAAAATGCCAATACCTTCAATTCAAAAACAAACATAATTTAAATGAAGATAGGGCTATAAACGTGTTTGTAAACGATAATCAATTAGACCAGGAAGAAGAAATTGCATTTCTAGGAGTTACGTTGGATAGACGATTGACCTGGACTCCATACATTGAGAAAATATGTAGTAAAATTTCATCTGGGGTATTTGTCCTGCGACAGCTCGCTAGATTGAATGACAAAAAGTTACTTTTTACAGCTTACCATGGGCTCTTACTGTCACATATTAGGTATGCTATCTTAGTATGGGGTAATTCATCAAAACAAAATCTTGATAGGGTGTTTAAGATCCAAAAGAAAGCGGTTAGGTGTATAGAAAGAGTAAATAGATTAGATTCATGTAGGCCGTTGTTCAAGAGACTTGGTCTCCTAACTGTACCCTGCTTATATGTGTATGAAGCTACTCTATATGTAAAAACGAATGATATTAACCAAAATCTTGATGTACATGATTATAATACAAGAAGCCGAGGAGATTATCACTTGGTGAGTCACAATAGTAGCCTATTCAAACAAAAACCTAGTTATATTGGTAGGAAATTCTACAACAAGCTACCGCAGTTTTTGAAGAGTCTTGAAAATATAGAAATATTTAAAAATCAATTGAAGAAATATTTAGTTGATAAAGCTTTTTATAGTGTACAAGAGTTCCTTTCACATGAAAATTAAGCCTCACCTCAACTAATTGAAGTAATTATGGTATCTAGTGTATAATATTGTTGATCTGACTTATCTTATACTCCTTAACTGGAGTCTCCAAGACGTAATCTACAAAAAAAAAAAAAAAAAAAAAAAAATCATCTGAAACTAGTTTCCCTTCCCGGTTTTGAGCCACTTTACTAAAAAAGGTTCGTTAGATGATTGTTTAGGAGAATTATTGACAGTAGATTGCAAACGACTTTCAATCAGCTCTGCCAGCCTATTACAAAATATTACTTTGCCAGATTGATTTAGATGTAGACCATGATTAGTGAAGTTTTGTTTTTTCAGCCTTTCATTTAGAAAACAAATCCCCAACTGCTTAGAATTCTTATTTTTTAGGCTGTTGATTGTATTATGAATTGATTTATTTGTTGACTTAATGGCTTCATTTAGCTCTGGCCTATCAAACCTATACGGAATTGTACTTATTATTACATTAGTTTTTTGGCTGAGTGGCACAATCTCTTTAATTTTTTCATTTATTTCAGGAAGATGTTTTAGATTAGGTTCATTTATATTGTTTGAGCCACCCAGTACTATTAGAAAATCATTTTTTCCAAAATCTTTAGTTTGTTCCTGTGCTGACTCTACGATAGCGTTTATAGGGGCACTTGGTTTGAAAAAGCTCTGAACTTCATACTTATTTTTTAATCTTTTATTTAGTAGGTCACTACAGTCTCGTCCATGACTGGATGTCAAGAGCAGTACTCTACCTTTCCTATCGTTATTTGCCCTTACTTTAGTTTTGGTTGCTGTTTGCAAAACCTGACTATACGTTTTTGTTTGACCATTTCTATTTATTTTTTCCCCATTTGATTTAGTTTCTACTTTTTTTGTATTGATCAGAGGTTCAGATCTTACATTAGCCAAGTTTATTTTTGATTTTAATATTTCGATTTCCTCTGACATAGACCTACATTGACTCGTGAGATTTAGTATTTCAGTTTTATGGTCTTCCTGCTTCAATTTTACAATAACTTCCAGAGGTTTTATGTGATCCACTAACCCTATTCGTTCTTCCTCAGAATTTTTTAGTGATGTTTCTAATTTTGTTTTCAATTTGGTGTGATCACTCAATAGTTTAGCAACCTTTTCTTCTACATCTACAGTAGCTTTAAGAGCTGTTGGAGATTTTTTTGTTAATAATTGCTGAGATTGCGTAGCTACCTGAGTTTTAGTTAAACAATTAGATTTAGATGCCTTGTTTGGACTCATTTTCCTGGCTAAAAATTGTTTTCAATTGATTTTAGTTGAATGTTTAATGAAATATTACTTAATTTATTACAATTGCCAACTTGAGACTATTTAATTACAAGAAAATTTATCAATATCGGTACACCTAACCTCGAAAATAGAATTTGACTTTTTATTTAAATAGGTACTTTAACTTATATTAGACAAGTTAATGATGTAAATTATTAAGATATCATAAATACTAATAATAATAAACAAAAATACTACTTATCCGTTCGAATTAATATTCTATGCTTCAAAATTTGCAGAGCCTGTTCTGACAACGTATGCACAGTCATTAGGTTCAACCCGGTTCAACCCAATTGAAAAAATAACCTCTCTAAAACCACATTTTGAGCGTTTCTAGACATAAATCCTTCTATTTTAAGTCGCATTAGGGGTTGAAGTGGATGTTATCTACCGGGGACCCCCCTTAGCTTCACCCTTGCCTCTTTGAGCACTGTACCAATTCTATCCCCCCTTCTGGGACTGCCCTTGCTCAAATTGGCTGAAACTAGTTTTGAATTTATGTTGACATTGTTGACCATTCTTCTATTCACCCTAAGTTTAAACAATTTTTACAGAGTATCCTGTATTTTTTGGACTGTTGATCAAAAGGTAATTCAATTATTGAATGCCATCTATTGCAGTAGAAAATTGTTTTTCCGTTTTTTGTCTCCTGGCGAGTTGACTCCTTATAGTGATGTTTTTAAGCGTTTTTGACGCTTGTGCCCAAAATTAACGATCTTAAAATTTTTTAGTTTCTTAAGAAACACATGGCGAAGGCTATAAAAGTTTAGTATCCAGGTTCATTGAAGACAAGATGAGTTAATTGCAAGTAAATTTTTAGAAATATTCCCGTATAAGGCGCAAACATTAATAACTACTAATTAAATATTGCACATAAAATTCCCCCTCCCATCACTGCGTCCAGTTGGACGGTTAAGGCATAGATTAGGGAGTGATGGCTTAGGATGATTAGGCTTTATGGTTCGTCTATGGTGAGCAAAGCGAGTGATAGACAATGATAGATTTCAAACTAGGACTGGACAAAAAATAGAGATGGAGTCCTGCCAAGACAACAAACAATATTGAATAATTCTAAAGAGTAATCTTCACTGGACCCTAGACTGGAACGAAAACAAGATTTATTCCAATTTAAATTAATAAAAACGGTACGGTAGTCAATAGCCTAGTTGTTTAGGATGAGACAAATAAATTGAAAACTCTCATCATTTTGCTCAAAACAAGAAACTAGCAGAATTAGATGGCGAACTAATCAGCAATAAATTAATTTGCCTGTGCTGTAAAACTATTGAAACTTGAGTGAGAAGATCTAGCAGTACTCACAACTTCATAAATGTAAATTACAACGTAATTCAAGTCACTATGATGGTAGACTTATAACTTCCCAGAAAAATGAGTCCTATCTGAACAAATGTGACTTCAGCTTCGTAACTTCAACAAAGAGCTTTTGAACTCTAGGCAGTTGGAAAGAAGGCTATCAGATCGGTCGTTTTGGAATAGATTATAATAATATTGTTACGGGTTCTATGTCTAAAATAACGCTGGCAACACTTAAATTTATCACTCGCACTTTATTAACACAAATAATCCACAACTCACACAGTTAAGTAATTTCTTACACAAAATAATGAAATCGGAAACAGATGAATCGATATTATTCAACTGATGAAGAGTTTTCAATATTACTGTATAGAAATCAATCACTAAAAGTTAAAAGGCCGATCTAATATAATAATAACTGTACAATAAACTGTCCAATAATATTCAAAAAGAAACGTCGAGGAAGAACAATTAACTTACGTAGCACAAGTCCGTAATACAATAATAGGTAAAAGAATTATCACAATAGAACTGTCAAAAGAATTATCACTACAGACAACGAAAGTTCATTAGATGGTTTGTAATAGCGCCAACGGGATTGCACTGTCTGTATTAACGGGAACTGTCACTACTGCCACTATCACAAGTCATTTTACTGAACTCATGATAATCTGAAATGACATTACATAATCCGATAATGATTACTGGTAATGTCATTAATACTCATCGTGTAAGGCCCGCTATAGATATACTATACTATATAATACTAGACTGTAAATCCAGAATTTTTTACAAATTGGTCATCCTAAAATAAGTTTTATAACTTGTCTGTTGGTAATAGACAGTACCGTTTCAACAGATGATTTGAAAAAATCCAAGGATTCGTCTTGAATACTGGGTGGTCTTGACAATATTCTGACTGAAATAGACCTCAAAACCGACCCACAGGTGCATTTAAAAATTATCCCCACACCAGTGAAAAAGACGCTACTGGCCTATAATTTAAATATTGAAATTAATAGGTCTAACCATAAGTAGTTGAAAAATCATAGTGTTATCTACTGAAATTGAAAGCAGTGACTTTTGAAGCACTTACTAGCTATTGTGCCCGTCCTTCGTACGGATTATGCTTAGAAATAAGACTAAATATGTTTCATTATAGCAACAATCATGAAGTTGTTAGCAGCTTAGTAAACAACTTAGAACGTAAACAATTCAGTGACAGTTATCAGAGAGAATATTTGAGAACAGCTGATTGATATATCATGATAAATTACGTGATTTGTTCTTATGTGGTAATAAAACTTAGAAGAAATGTATCCAAAATCACACAATACTTGCTTCTTAAACGTTTATTATTCTGTTAAAAAAAGTTAATTTAGTTTTTTATAGCTAAAGACATTGTCAAAAAGGTTTTCAATACTGATAAATAACTGTAATCCCGATCGATGCTCTCGTTTTTCAGGAGAAGGCCGCGTAAAATGTATCCAAAATCGCACAATACTTGGTTTTTAAACGTTTATTACTCTGTTAGAAAAAAAGTTAATTTAGTTTTTTTATAGCTAAAGACATTGTCAATAAAGTTTTCAATACTGTTCAATAACTAAAATCCCGATCGATGCTCTCGTTTTTGAGGAGAAGGCCGCGTAAAATGCCTTTGGGGCCGTGACAGACAGACAGAAATTGAGATAAGATTATTTTCGGCTTATTTAATGTATAAAACGTAAAAATAACAAAAATATATATAATTCTGATAAATGTACAGACAAAACTCTAATTTTATTTATATAGATAGAATGATAAAAGGCTGTGCAGGTATATGCCTTAAATCTTCTTCTTCTAGTTGCATTCTTCTAACGAAGATTAGCAATCATCAAGGCTATCTGGACTTTGGAGACGGCTGCTCTGAAAAGTTCACTTGTTCTCTTTCCATACCATTCACGGAGGTTCTTGAGCCATGACGTCTTTCTTCGGCCTGCATGTCTTCTTCCTTCTATTTTCCCCTGCATCACAAGTTGGAGGATTCTATATTTCTCGTTTCGCATCACATGAGCAAAGTATTGTAGCTTGCGGGTCTTTATCTTCAGTAAGATCTCTGTTTGTTTATCAAGTCTTTCTAACACGACGGTATTTCTTACTTTTTCTCTCCAAGATATTCTTAATATCCGTCTGTATACCCACATTTCAAAAGCCTCCAACTTGCTACTTAGCTTCTTTGTCAATGTCCAACCCTCCAAACCATACAGAAGAACAGAGAATACATAACACTGCGCCATTCGAACTCTAAGTTTAAGGTTTATATTGCGGTTGCTCAGCACTGGTCTCATTCTGCAAAATGCACTGCGAGCGGTCTCTATTCTGACTCGGATCTCTTGTGTCAAATCCCATTTATCGTTCAACCAGCACCCAAGGTATTTGTATTGCTGCACTCTCTCTACAGTAGCATTCTCAAGCTGAATTTGAACATTGTTAATGGCTGGTGCTTTAGAAACGATCATGTATTTGGTCTTTGAAATATTCATGTTGAGACCCATGTCCTTACTGGCATTGTATACTTTGGACAAGAGGATTTGTAGACTTTCTACAGAGTCTGCCAACAAGGCAGTATCATCTGCATAGCGAATATTGTTGACTGTCTCGCCATTAATTACAATTCCTTCTTGGCTCTCATTCAGAGCTTCTGCCAAAATCTCCTCAGAATATATGTTGAAGAGTAGTGGTGAGAGCACACAACCCTGTCTTACCCCCCTTTTGATCTCCATATCTTCAGTAGTCTGGCTATCCACTCTGATGTTGGCTGTTTGGTGCCAATAAAGGTTTGCAATAATCCTAATGTCCTTGTCATCAACTCCAATTTTCCACAGAATATGTATAAGCTTTTGATGTTTTATTCAATCGAACGCCTTCTCATAGTCAATATAAGCTATGTATACATCTTTGTTCATATCGATGCATCTTTGAACAAGAACTTGTATGCAGAATAAGGCATCTCTAGTGCCTAGACCATTTCTGAAACCAAACTGCGTCTCACTGATATATTTTTCACATTTTCTATATATCCTTTTATGTATTATCTTCAAAAATAGTTACAGTACATTACTCATTAAGCTTATTGTCCTATGCTCTCTACATAGTTTAGCATTAGGCTTTTTTGGAAGAGTAACAAATGTTGACTTCAACCATTCTTTGGGTATATGTCCTGTGGAAT
The DNA here is from genome assembly GCA_948455865.1 of Conomelus anceps. Taxonomy (NCBI): domain Eukaryota; kingdom Metazoa; phylum Arthropoda; class Insecta; order Hemiptera; family Delphacidae; genus Conomelus; species Conomelus anceps. Next base: position 74,409,438 of record OX418216.1, on the reverse strand, counting down.
ATATCATATTAAACAGCGCTGTTATTGTAACTAGATTTTCTTCATTTATAAGTTTCAAAATTTCAGTATCAAATCATAAATTTCAAATCATCTGGCCCAGGTGCTTTACCCATCTTAGCTTCTTCTATTACCTTTCCCACACAGCACATAAGCTTAAACTAAGTTTGTATTTTACTTGGTTTTAACACTGTCAAGCAAGTTTGGCGATCCAAGTTATTTCCAAGCTCAAATCAAGCTGTTTAATATAAGCTGGTATTCCCAAGCTTATTAATAGCTTGGGTTTCACGGCATAATAGTGGAGGTGCGTTTGATGCGCGCGCAACTCATAAAGTTTCTTTTTTGTGCGCTAGTTTTGCTAGTAGCGTGTAGCGTGATCTCGTCTACATCGTTGTTATTTCATAGGTCCGCCATTGATTGCTAATAAATTGCCATTACTATTACTGGATCACCGCCTCACGCAGCAATTTGCAATCTTTCAGCAATCTATTCAAGTTATTTAATTTTGATATTTCAATTTTGCCCACTCGAGCAGAGTTTTAGTTGAACATCCAGATCTAAGGTAAGTGTTTACTGAGCACTATTCATGTATTTTGCAAGTATACGTGCATATGCACATAATATTAAAATTTTAGGTAAGGACGAAACCATTGTGCATCATGTATTAACGGTGAAAATAAATAGTCTTACTGACTCTTATAACTCCATATTATCAGCATCCTTAGACTATGATTCAATATGATTGTTGATGCCATTTAAACAATACAGAAAAAAACACAAGTCAATGATTAGATTCCTGGATTTCTTGTTCCATGACGAACTGCGTTGTTAATATTAACTTGTTATGTGAATTTAACAACTTGCAATATTCATTAAGAATAAGTAAAATTTACTTACTCTGTAGGCTTTCGAATCTTTGAGATCCGTTTTCAGAGGCGTGTTCCTAGATCATCAATGCCAGTTTTTTTTTATTTCAGTTTTTTTTTTCAATGATTAGTCTACAATAAGGTGTTACCTACCCTACTTTATTTTATTTCAGAAACCTAACTTTCTCCCATTGTTTTGTGTAGTAGTGAAGTCATCACTCACTAGGCTTTAAGCTAAAGCATTGTAAACTTCTAGGTAGGCAAAGGCCTCAATCTATTATTTATTTTGCATATTATTAGCTTTGCCAGAAGTCTAGGAGATCCAGCTTAAATGTATTGCCTGCAGACTGAGTTTGGCACTGTGCAACAGCAAAAATGAACAGTTTTCGATCTGATAGACAGGATTTCTTGTTTTTACTGAATGCGAATTTGACTTAATGAAACGAATTCGTTTTTTGTGCAAGCATATTTTTAAAATAGCATCTATGCCCAGTGCTGTTTTAGTGACAGTATGCCGTACCGGTACCTTTTGGGACAAAAAAACAAAAAAATATATATATTTTGTAACTTTATGTGAGCCATTATGCGATTGAAGCGATGTAGAACTAGCAACTGTGTTTGCTTGGCGCAAGACTGTACCAAAGTTTATCAAATTTATTGCTTTTTCTTGTAAAATCTAGCCATCTAAAAACTTAGACTGATTACCTTACTTTCCATTTTTGTAACAAACTGTTATTTGGAAAACTATACAATAAAACATGTAAACTAGGTTTTTGTGCGCTTTTTATAATATGCCCTTGAAATCTGTACAAGATTAAATTTCTACAGTAGGCCAGTTAGTTAGCAAATACAGTTTTTTTCCAGTAAAAGCAGACATAACTTCTAAGGAACCACACGTTTGATATGAGTAAAAAATTTCAAACTGTCTCAGGCAAATAATCTTTGTACTCTTATCTTATCAATTTAAAAAGTTTTCCCGGGGGCGGACCCCTTCTGTATACCCCCCAGACCCCCCGGAACATTGCATACCTGAACCTTTATTGTTACAAAAACAGCACTGTCTATGCCTATATTAATAACTTAATATTTGCTGAATTAAATAATTTATTTGTAATAATCAAATGCTAATACTTTTTTGCTGTAATATCGTAGATTACAAATTTAACATCTATATTTTATATGCAAATTACAATTTTTTGTCACATAAAGTATTTATTTTTCAGCTGAAAGTACTCATGTCGGTGGGAGGGAGAGATGCTAAGGCAATGACTTATAATTATTGCTTAAGACGGTGTCTAAGCTACACAGTCGCAAACAAATTGTCTTATTCAGGTGTGGCAGCTAAGGACAGGGCAAAGACCAAGAAAATAGCCTTTAAGACCACGCAGCTCTGCAAAGTTATTAATGGTAGGTTTTTTTAAATGTTCTGTCTAAAATATTTGGAATCTACATTCCAACCTACCTATCACTGACAGTTCCACTGCTGATAGAAAGATTGTTAAAGATTGAATAAATATATGAGGAAGCTTGTTTGAAAGTTAGGACATTGGCCTCACACATTAACAAAACTTGCTTCAAACGAAACCTTATACCTACTTATGCTAGAATGCAAATAAAACTACCTAACAAACCCCATAGAAACCTACAATTCAATGCAGAATATGAATTGGACTACACGTTGAACTTCTTAGACCTCACTATCACAAAACTAAATAACATGCACAAATTCAAAATGTACAGGAAACCAATTCTCACAGACACTCATTCACAACTCATCCAACCATCCACATCAACACAAACTTGCTGCTTTTAACTCCATGATCTGTAGACTCTTAAATGATCCACTATCACAAGCTGACCGACCACCAAGAAGAAATTAATATGATCAAATACGTAGCTCAACAAAACGGATACAACACTAATATGATAGACAGAATCCTAAATTAAATGAAAACCAAAACAGATTTGTCGTACACATATTTCAACAAAAAAACACATATTCAAAATCTACAGGACTTTTGACTTTGTGCAACACAAAGTAGCACATATTTTTCAAGAATCTTTATTTAACACAGCATTCAGAACAACAATTAGCCTGAGACACCAGCTCCAACAAAAAAACATCTCACCTAACAAACAGCAAAGTATGTTTTTCATAACCCATTAAAGTTTGTCATGTAACTAACTACATTAACATTTATTTTGTCTTTCTATTTCAAAATTCAGTGTCAGATTAATATAAGGCAATGCAAAGATCAACCTTACATACATTTTTAATATGCACTAGGCCTAATTTTCAGATTCAGTTATCTTAAAATGCATATGTCCATCAACTAATGATCCTGACATGCATATGTCCAGCAATGATCCTGACATATGAATCAGCTGGCCTTTGTCAGTAACAAAGCTACACAAGGCATCACCCATCCTTCACTCATACTTGGGTTAAGATACACCTGTTTGGAGTTCCCATTTCAAAGTTAACTTGACCATGTGGATTCATTGATTTCATCAATTTCAATTGATGATACACCCTGACTTGTTGAGGCGTTTAAACAACGTTTCCTAATGTGATCTATTGTCAGTAGGTTCATGTCACTGAAATGACAAAAACACTATTATTTTACAGTTGCTGTGAAGAAAATTCACCCTTCATCTACTGACCAAGATTTGAAGGTCTACATGTGTCACTGGTTGCAGCAAGCCAACTCAAGGATCCCCAAAAAGTAAGAATACTTATTTAAGTTATTTTAATTATTTATCCTCCAAATTGCATCATAATTCTTTCCTTTCAGAAATACATTTATTTTTCATAAGTGTCCATGATAATGAATTAAAGTGTATATGATGTTGAAGATCCATCTTGTTTCCACTAATATATAATAAAAACTTAGAAAACACTTAAGTGGAAATTATGACTCATTTTATGGCATGACAGCCATTTCACTCTGATGTTAAGAGCATCGTCAGATGACCCACAGTACACTCTGAGTATACTGTGAGTCATCTGACAATGCTCTTAACATCAGAGTGAAACGGCCGTCACATCATAATGTGTCATAATTTCCACTTAGAAGTGTTTTTCAAGTTTTTATTATAAAATGTATAGATTACATTACATAGGTTTATTATATTACATAACAAGGGTGGTAAGATGGTGTTTACTATATGAGTATGATAGTTTATGCACAAGATGAAGTTGAGTGCAGAATTATCTTAAGAGTATATTAATCACCTTACCAGATGTGTTATATATGTTAAACACAGCAACTCCAGGTGAAATGGGCAATAATGATCTTAGATCAGCTGATCTAGCTTTTGGTCAAATGTTTTATCAGTGAATTATTAGCAAGTAGCCACCCATAAGTGTATGGTAATAATCATTTGATGATCTTTACCACACAGTGTGCGGTAATAATAAGTGACATCAGCTGACAAAAAAAGATAGTATATTACACTACAAGTGTGGGAAATGGAGTTTACCATACAAGTATGATAAGTTAATGCATGAGATGAAGTCAAGTGCAGTATATTATCATACAAGTATGGTAAACATCTTCCCAGACAAGTTAAAAATGTTATTTTTCGTCATACTAGTCAATATAAAAACTGAAATATAAAAATAATAAAATTTGAGCAAGTACAAGAAACATAATTAAACATAATCTCAAAATCCACCACAGTAGTAAAATACTAAAAATTTATCTGAGATCAGCTGTTTTTCCAAATTCTGAATCAGCTGGAATATGGTAATATCCATATTAACTGAAAAAGGATGCAGTAATGAAAATCTGCTGTTCTTTCTGTAAACAGTTGTTTACTGGTTTGATTCAATGCTTGGTAAAGTGGTGAATATGTATGAGTATGACAAAAATATTATTACCATATTGAGAAATGGGTACACTGCCAGCACATATTTGTGTATTTGTGCTTCACATCTAGAGTGAGCTACTTGAGCCATATTATGATTGCCACCTATCACTGATTTAAGTGACAATTTGGTTTAAATGAAGCTGTAGCATTTGGATGATCACTGTCGATTAAAATATATAATGGCTCTAAATATCATCACTTTTGCCAGAACTGTTTGCACATATATGTGCATTCATGACATTTGCCCTATCAACCTACTTCCTCCATTTTAATTGTGATTTTTTTTCAGGGCCTTTATAGAAGAAAACCCTCAAGCAGCTACTTCAGAATAAACACTGCTGTGTGTGTTGTATACATTAAAATTATTTTATGAAGATTCCTTCTTTGTACATATAATTTATCCTCAACCCCTACTAACTATGAAAACTATATACATTGTTTTACAAGTGATTTGGTAATCAAACCTGTTAATTTTATCATATAATACCTATATACTTTATTTTAAAAAATTCAAAATACTATAGTTTTGTCCAGGAAATTATAGTGCTTTTTAAATGTTGCTCTCCAATTTCAGTATTGTTGTTATTCAACAGCAGTGTTTCAACTGTTGTTATTTTGCAGATTTTTGTTGATAAAGTTCAATCAGCTACCTAAAAGCCTGTTAATAACTTGGGAATGTAATTTTACTTTAAGCTTACTCTAGACTAGTTGTAATAAGCTTGTTTTTAGCCTGGTATTGTAAGTCAGTTAATAACTTGATAATGCAAGTTTACTTTAAACTTACTTTAAACTAGTTCTAATAAGCTTGTTTTTAGCCTGGTATTGTAAGTCAGTTAATAACTTGATAATGCAAGTTTACTTTAAACTTACTTTAGCCTAGCTTAAACAAGCTTGTTATTAGCCTGGTATTGTAAGTTAGTTTTAAGCTTGTAACCTCAAACTTAGAACAAGTTGAGAAAGTGTTAACTTTGAAGCTTAAAACAAGCTATTTTTAAGCTTAAAAGCTTGTTTACCCAAGCTAAAGTTAAGCTTGTAAGCTTATTGTTTTAGGCTTGAAACAAGGTTGGAACAGGTTTATTGTGCTGTGTGGGTTATCACTTCCTCTTTCAATATTTCAGGACCAGTGTCAACTGTTCTATGCTCCTCATATAAAGGCCTCTCCTCATCCTCAAATAGCTGTTTGATATATTCCTCCCAAAGCTTCACCTTATCTCCAGTTTCAAAAACAAACTTGTTCCCATCTGATAATACATTGGATTGCGTTTTGTATGTTGTTCCAGTCATTTCTTTTATCTTCTTATGCAAGTTGAAACTATCATACTTCCTATCTAGCTCCTCAATCTCTTGACATTTTTCTCTCAACCACTTTTCTTTAGCTGTTTTTATTTTCTTTTGTATCTCTTTATGTATTCTTTTATATTCCTTCAGATCTTTGTTTTTCCATTTTCGTCGCTCATCCATCAGAAACAGTATTTCTTCATTCATCCATGCCACTGCTTCATTTCTTCTTGTCTCCTTCAAATGAAAGTTTGAAGATTCCACTATATGGTTTTTCAGTTCTGTCCATAAAGTCTCCACATCCGCATCTTTATTTACAGTATAAAGCCTTTCATTAATATCTCTTGACATTGCCTCCTTTATTCCAGCATTCTTCAACCTTCTGATATAAATTCTAGGCTGAACCTTCAACTTTTTTACTTTCTTGAGCCTGATTCTCATGAACCCCAAGAGAAGATTATGACTAGTGCAGGCGTCCGCGCTTGGGTATGTCTTAACATCCGTGAAGCTATTCCTGAACCTTTTATTGATCATTATACACTCTATCTGGTTCCTAATGATGATGTTTCTTTCTTTGCTATCTTGAGCCTTAAATAAGACTCAAAATTAATATGCTTTTAAGACTGTAATATTATGCTTACAAAGCTCACCAGTATTTTTTTCTATTCCTTGACGCAATTTTTAGACTAAAAAATAAACTGCATCCTAATCGATTGGATAAGCAAACACATCTTCTTTGTTGTTGTCATACAGCCGTTTCGTCGTTTGAAAATGCTCTCTGACTTGAAGACAGTTTCAAGTTGGAATACTGTTGGCCTGTAGGTGGGATTTCGGCAGACAGTTTTCAGTGTTATGCTTGTTGTTGAGGTTGGCCGTTATGTGTTTAAAAATACATTGATTTTTAATTGGGTAGCCCATATTCATTGATTGATTTGTTTTGTTAATGCCTCAATATTCTGAATTGGCCCAATGTATTGAGTTCATGGTAACTTGTGAAAAATTTCCATGTCTGTTTGCATTTTTCCAATAAATAACGTACTGAGATGATCTTGAGCACAATGTATGTATTGTATTGAGCATTGTGAGGGCGAGTGGAAGCTATGATTATTTTTGATGAGCACCTAATGAAGAGTGTAAACATATAGGATAGAGGAGCAGGCGCTTTTGGCTGGCTGGTCCAATAGAACGAACTTAGCAGCGTTGAACTGTATGAGGGCAGGCAATGGCCAAGGGCATCCCCTTTGTCATAGGCCACAGTAATTTTGAATAGTGGCCAGGTTTTATCTGAAGTCCATAATGCGGTGGCCACTTTTTGTTAGATTGAAACCAGCCGTTGCCAGAGCGCGTTCTCGCAAAAACACCGTCACGCGCGTATAATTCGATTAAATTCTAGTGTGTAAAGTTGAATTTTATCTGGCAACCGCATAATTCGGGTGAGCCTCTTTGAATTACGAGATATGTGTGTTCATAGCTTCTATTGGGCAAGCTTGATGGGAGAGAGCTAGTCGGTGGAGGGGGGGGGGGGGTGCTTTTGGCCTGTTTACTCGATAAAGCTTGCCTCCAGTATGGAAGCAACTGAAATGCAATTAACATTAGCCTAGCATCCACTTCTAGCAAAAGCTTCCCCTAAACTGATTTGATAAGAGTGATATAGATGACAACATTGCCGTTGATCAGAAAATATTATTAACTTACATGTGCGGTGTAGCCTTCTCATAACAATGTTGCACTATTTTCATTGATGATTAAAACTGCAAAAATCAATATCATTCAAAAAATTTCGATTCCCTAGAAATTACCCCGTACAGTCTCTACCTAAGAAAGGGTTACTATGCATTTGCAGCAGCTTTAGCATTTATCTCCAATCATAAAAACTAAAAAATAGTTCAAAATTTGTCTACCCACCGCCTCCTATTTTTAGTAAGATTTAATTTCCTGCCCCTAGCTTCAAGGGGAACTTTTTACAAAATGCTTTGATTGAAAGTCCAGAGTATTTATGCTTTACCTGACAAGAAGAACAATTTCCCAATTATCTCAATATTTGAGTGTTAGAAAAATCTGGTAAGTTCGTAACAGTAAGATACACAATTCGCAGTTTTATGAGAAAGTAAAGCCTTCTATTGTTAATTTTAAATGGTTTCATAAATATGTATTAAATACCAATAATAATAATAATAATAATAATAATAATAATAATAATAATAATAATAATAATAATAATAATAATAATAATAAATAAAAGTACTGTGTACCTATATAGTCTAGACGCTTCAGCAAGTCTGATCGCTACAGATCTCGCCCCAGCAGACTACAGTTCCTGGAAATTTACAATATTAATATTAGTGGTCATGGTACAGCGCTATAGAACAATGATGCAAGCATAAAATTGATAAAAACCAAGTGCAATTAATTGTGAAATCCACCGTTTTTACAAAATAAAATGCATTTTTATAAAAATTCTAGGAATACAATTAATCTAAATAATACATATAATGCATAGTCAATGTCTTTATAAATAATTATTCCATGATACTGTAAGTGTGAAGTTGAAATTATAAATGAAAGTGTAAAATGGATAGAATAATATATGAGATTAGTATAGAAAAATAGAAAAACTTGTTTTAGACGTTTGTACATTCTAAATATCCGACTATAAATGATAGAAAAATCACAGAGTAATTCGAGTGTTTTTAGGAAAAAATATACTGGATAGTAAATAATTCAAGCAGAGTAAATTTGATCAAGTAACAGAGAGTGTTACATCTTTCTTAATGAGTTTTTAAACATCACTGGAGTGATTAGCCTTACAGCAAAAACATACTCTGAGCTGAGCTTCAACCTTGACCTGGCTGTGCTAGTGCTTGAGATTTCGCTCCATCCGTTCTTGCAGCAGGACAAGGATGAAATAGGGAGGAATAGAAGGGGGGAAATGGAAGAAGGGCTTATAATGAATCCGACGACTGAGAAGTGGGAGAGCGGTGGTCGTTTCAACAGCGCGTTTTCATCAACTTTTCTGCACTTTTCTCCTCCGACGCGTAGCCGAAAGAAAACATAGCGCAACGAGAAAACTGTGCAAACATCGCGTTCGGCGTGAAGGCTGAAGGCTTTCCAAGAGAAGGCTTAATACAAAGATAAGATGTGTTTATTTAGGACGTGTGGTTGAGTAGCCCAAGATCCCTCAGACTACTTCTCTGAGTTTGGCATATTTACTCAACTAAAATGCTTTCAAGCCTTATTTTCAAATAAAATACTCTACACTTCTCCAGTCACAAAAATGCAATTCTCTACTATGGAACAATTTGCTTTATCAAATCTAAAAACACAATGCATAGGTTTGGAATCGCCACACTCTTTTGTTATCGCTGTGAAGGGGTTTCTTTGCTAGAAAATCTCTACTGAAATACCCACAGTCTACTCAGAGCTATTCCAAGTTGTTAAAGATACCTTTTAGTAGGGTCTGGTGTGTGGAACGGGATTCATCTCTTAAAAGCAAAGTTATGGTAAAACAAGCTTTATACGATAAAGAATGAAATCCTTTTAGAATACATAACAAAAATATAATTTTTCTGTTGATTTTATTCACCTATATGCATGCTTTAAGAAACTACAAGTACATTACAGCTGGCTTTAGTTTGAACTATAGAATTTATTTTACATCATAATAATTATCTATATAGGCCTATAACATGGTATAAGAAGAATAGTAAGCATTTTCTTCCTAAAAAATAGATTACTATAGTTTTTGAAAAAACTTATTGACCATACCAATAAAAGTAAAATGACATATAGCTCTGAAGTCATTCTACAAGAAGAAGAGGAAGAATGAACTATTCAAATTCTCCAATTTTCTCAAAATTAACTATTCTTGAAATCCATAAGGTAATACATAAATAGATAAATTTATCATCATTATGATAGCTTCTAATTAAAGCTAAAACAGAAATGCGCAAAGTTAGAATGAAAAAATATTAAATGAAATAATAATTCCTGGATTTCTTCTTCCATGACGAACTGCGTTGTTAATATTAACTTTATTAATAAAATACCTAGCACAAGAAAACGGCTACAAACACGACCTAATTGACAAACTCAATCATAAAATAAGAAACAAAACACCAACACCACTGACAAAAAATACATCACAATGACATACATTAATCCACAATCACACAGACTAGCAAAAATCTTCAAAAAAGCCGGCCACACCATCTCATTCAGAACAAAAAACAAAATAAAAAATGCACTTACACTCAAAACCACACTGAACACAAACAAATACGATCTCCCAGGGATCTACAAACTGAACTGCTCTGATTGCGCCTCACAAGCACAAGACATTTTCATAATGCAGAAAAAGGCTGTCAGAGTTATTGCCAGAGCTGACAATCGTGAGCATTGTAGAAACATTTTTAGAGAACTTGGTATTTTAACACTCTTTTCATTATACATAATGCAGTGTTTGTTGTTTTTAAAAACCAACCCAGATAGAATGCTGATGAGAAGTGCTACACATTCATATGATACAAGATTTAGTCAATCTCTAAATGTTACCCGAAGTAGACTTCATAAAACGGACCAAAGTCCCTCAAATGCATCAATTAAGTTCATGAACAGGCTTCCTATTGAGGTAAGGCAACTTGATCATAGGAAGTTCAAACTTATAATACAAACATTCCTCTTGAGTAACCCCTTTTACTCAGTTAAAGAGTTCTACAACAGAAAATTGACTGTGAAGGATTTTAACATTTAATAATTGACCAATTGATTAAGTGACTATAATGTATTATTTTTATTTGATGACTTATTTGTATCTAGTTTTATATTGACTTGCCTATGTATCAATGTGTGATATTATTTTGGGCTAATAAAAATATTCTATTCTATTCTATTCTATTCTATCGTAACAAATTCTACATAGGACAAACAGGCCGCACATTCAAACAACGTTACAAGGAACATTTCCAAGCCCTGACATCCAAAGCTGAATCGAATTTTGCCGATCATATCATTCAAACTGGACACACTTTTACTAACATCAGTACCAACCTACACATTCTACACATAAAATCTAAAGGACACGAACTCAACACCTTGGAACAATTTGAAATATACAAACACACCACACACAATAAACAAAACATTCTCAATGAACAACTAAATTTTAAATCTCACAAACTTTTTGATCACATTTTACAAAAACCACAACACTTCTAACCAAAAAACTGACATGATGATCTAGGAACCCACGCCTCTGAAGATGGATCTCATAGATTCGAAAGTACTCGGCCAGATTAAGTGAGTTATTATACTTATTCTTAACAAATATTTGACTGCAAGTCGTTAAATTTCACAAGAAATAATAATATTTGCGGTACGTGAAGAATTAAAAATAGTGTAGAGCCTAAATGTTATAAACCACTAACAAATTTTGCAATTTTTCAGTTTTTACTGTGAAGATTTTTTAGAAGAAATTGAGGAAATCGTAACGCTCTTATTAAATCGCAAAAAAGTTGATAAAATCAATTAAGCGCCCAGCAACTAAGCACTAAAGATTTAATCTCAGAGAGCTCTTTCACATTCTCTACAGAAGCTTGACAGAAACTGCTGGAACACATTACATATTATTAGCGCATTTGAGAAAAGTAAAATGTAGCAAGTAAGGAAGCCATTCTTCAAATGCTAGGGCAGAAGAAGCAATCTTGAGTGCTCAAGCAGACAGTAAAGATTGAAAAATGTTCCACCATTCCACCATAATAATTATAATATTATAAAAAAACTATAGTCAATTTATTTTCACTCAATAGAGCAGTTTTGATAATTCATTATAATAATGAAGGCATCTCAATATTTTCCAATGTTTTATGCTTGAATTCATTCCTATGTTTGAGATGTTTGTAATACATGCAAACATACATTGTAAGTAACGTTTTTCTATATAATTTGTATTCTATAGTAGGCCTATATAAAATTGAAATTCAATCTATATATTATCTCCATAATATTTATCATCTCAATATTTGCAATATATGTAGGAGTTTGACCAGCATGTCAAGGTGTGGGCCCTTTCTATCATTTTATTTATATTTAATAATGTAATTTTACTGTATTTTATTTTTTATTTGTACTCTATACTGTATTTGTCATAATTTTATTCTTGCGGCTATTGGGTCCTTTTCGAAATTTCAGTCCTCACTCCATTCTGTTTCTTTGATGTCTTGAACAAGTTTCTTTTGATGGCTTGTGAAAAGTTCAATTTTTCATCTCTAATGAATTAATAATTATGTTAATACAATACTGAATTAAATTCAAGTAATATTGATTATAGTGGAAAGTTTAAAAAAACGCAGCTCACTCTAATTAACTTTCTTTATAAATTAACACATTCTCAGGTAAAGAAGATGGGTAGAAAAATATACTAGTACTAATACATTATTATATTCCTGGATTTCTTGTTCCATGACGAACTGCGTTGTTAATATTAACTTTTTTGGTGAATTTAACGAATTGCAATCAATTTGTAAATAAATTGACTGCAAGTCGTTAAATTCACCAACAAAGTTAACGTTATAATACTTTCATGACTCAGCAGATGATGCTCAAGCAGAATGTTGCTTCAAATTGATTTTTAGACCAATTGCTCCATGATTTTATTGTAGATTTTCTGCATTGTTTTCAATGGTGGAATCTCGTTTTAGTTCAGGAAGATAGAGCTAGGTTTCGATTAGCTTTTTAGGTTCCATGGTTGACTTGTTTCAGATTGTAGTAGTCAACAAATGAGTCGGTTGCAATGCTTTTTAGGGTTAGGTGAATGCTCATACACGCTCAGTTTGAAGACCAAGGTTTTGCATCAAGGATTTCAATTTGCTAAATGTTTTTACAGGTTCAATTTGAAGGTAGTCGCAGATTCGATTTGTGAGAACGGTTTCGAGTCTTGGAGTTTCGAAGAAAGAACGTTGCGTTTCCAACAATTTCCCCGAGTGCGCGCTTTCACCCGTGGAATGGTTATCAGACAAAGTTGATTGTAAATAATTTAGCGCGAGTTTAACGACATTAGCGCGCAGCCTGATAAGGCACGCGTCCACCCCCTCTCACTTCTCGCTATTCCCGCAACACCAACAACGCACCCTGTTTAATTAATATCTTCGATTACAGAGCTTCGCAAACATTTGTATTATCATTGTAAAGTTCTTTTTACATTTCTTTACCACAATTCTATTAGCTTCCCTATCGCTGAGCAACCAGATCGGAAACAAACGTTGGAAATGTGAGATTGTACATGAATATTGAAGCTTCTCAATAAAAACAGCAAGAGAATTAATATACATATTTTAATATTATTAAGTTCTCAAGCACAATTATTTTAAATTACAGTCATCTCTCCAAAGATTTTTCAGTAGATTAACCAGGGAGATTATTCAGATTATTTAGATAGATTAATCTCTGAGAAAATATTCGGTAGCTTTAAATAAAATAATATTAGAACTATTATGAAATTTCTCTGTTCTTGAGTTCAAAATTGTAGGTGGTGGAAGATTCAAATATCAAATTGATTTGTAAACCTATTCAATAATTAATTATTGAGTTGTTAAAACATATTTTTGTATGAATTATTGGTCCCAGGAACATCAAAAAATGTATTTCTAATTTATTTTAGTCTTTGAATTTTATGTAGCAACAGGTGGAAATGTAAATGGATATCTAATAAATAGATAAAATGAACATATTATACGTTTGTAATAAGTCCATTGCGATATTAGGCGATAAAAGTAAAGTTGGTATCAAAAGTAACAGGCATTGGTTTGAGATGTATCAACTTTGATGATCATGAAAATATGGGGAAATACTTGTTTTAATAGTCACTAATGACAGATGATTCCAGTGATACTATGAATTCGATCATTCTGGAATAGACATTCTTAATTTTCATATTACAATTGAATTGTTATAAATTAAATTATCATTACACTGTTAAGAGCAGTATCATCACTTTTACCTATACTCCTAGTACTAGAACAAGACCAAGATTTTAATACTCATGGAGTTAATGTATATAAAGATCGATATCCAATGGAATATCCATGGATATCACTCGGAACTGGTCGAATTAAGTTAAAACGTTGATTTGGAATTTACACTGATATAATAGGGTGTATTCATTCTATGGTTAGTTAAGCTTAGTAATTATTATTATATACGCATCTTCTATAGTATTTAGTTGCTTTACTATGCATCAATTCTGTATTTTTTCTGATTGCTACAAGAATTTAATTTACATAAATTGCTTTTGTATTATGCATTAATATGTATGTATTAATATCATGATTAATATCTGACAATAAACATTTTCCATTTCATTTCACCTACCGACTGAACTGTTCTCATGTAATAGCCTACATGGAGAAGAACGAACAAGTAGTGATAAGTTTGGGCATCAAATTCAGTATTAATAATTCTTATTGAAAATGAATTGACGAAATTGCTGGGAGTTGGAAAAACATGTATTGCTGTTCGTGAATATTATACAGCGCAACGATTTGTGAGGCTAATTCAGTGTTCATTAGGTAGTAGAAACAAGTGTCCACGTGGATGTTTGGGCTGATTTGTGGTCACTATCACTTCATCACTTTTAATTGCCTTTCACTTAGTATTAACTAGGCTATTATTATTTTTTCACTTGTACAACCTAGTATTAAGTATAAACTAGAAGCAGTATAGTACAGTGTATTATACAGAATAAATATTATTATAGTACGGTACTGCTTATAATTGTTTAAGCTACCTTAATGTTTGAAATATGAAATCCTACACAGTTGGTTAAAACTTAACTTTAAAACTCAGTTTGCCTGGTCTAGTAAACAGCACCGCATTTTATACACAGATAATTTTTTTTAACTAGTTGAAGTAAGATTGTTAATTGTAAGGAAATTAATCATTCTCTAGTTGTTGTGAAACGATTCCCCTTCAGTAAAATTCATGCGTCTCAATACGTGAATATAGTTACTTATTCCTAAAAAACCAAAGCCATTCAGAAAAAAGAACAGAAAGCTTGAAAATTCAGAAAAAGTTCATCGGAGTGGCCCACTTTCATATTCCGATAGCTGTTAGTTGTATTCTATGGCTGAATTTCCTCCCTTGCTTTCAAGAGCAGTTTCACTCTCATTAATGCAAAAAAGAAAATAGTTACCTGCATCTGTTGCCACCTTCAGCTTTACACTCAGTTTGCATTGTTCTCTCACCCTCTCACTCTCTTCATTACCTCCTTCTCTCTCACACTGCTACTCATCAGCACCCTGTGAGGCACTGAGCAAACATCAGCTGCTGCACTGAAAACAGAATTTGTCGGCTGAGTTTTGTACTCTCCACCTCACCTCAGTAGCAACAGGCAGCACATGTTACACCTCTAAACTGACAATGAAGGCTGACAATTTAATCTCTCAAATTTGCTCATCAAACATTTGATCACATTACTCAGCTTAGGGATGAGGCTGCCAGTTGTGATAGAAATCAATTGATCTGAGATGAAAGCTAGAAGCTCGTTTTCATCTCAGATCAACTCTAGGTACTTTGAATAAAATATAAAATAAAAATTGGCCAAGCAAAATACTTGATAGCATTAATAAAATAGTCATTACAATAATAACAATAGTCATTGATAACAATAATATCGATAATGCATGCTTTCAATACATTTATAGCCTATAGTTATTCATTTCCAACCATATAATTGTTTTTTCCTACAACTGCTCGTAAAGTAGTTCTTTACGTACTGAAAACTAATTGTAAAATACCTCTTTACTGCTCCGCAAGCGGTAAAGTACTTTACGCTCGCCAGCTGTTTTCTTTACGCTTCTGTTTTGATTTTGATGTCTTCTCATTGGTGGATCATGGAATCCGTGAAATTCACATAACCTCAAAAAAGTCGATCGCTAACCAAATCCGCGCACGGTCTGTGATGTTACAAACTACAAACTTTTATTGTGTTGAAATCCAGAACTGCAGTTGTAGGAAAAATATTGTATGTATTTCGCGCGTGAAGCTTCTTTATCGCTCTCGCAAAATTACTGCGCTCCGCTGTGCGTCGCGCAGTAAATGTTTTGGCTCGAGCGATAAAGTCGCGCTTCACGCTCTTAATACATAAATAACTATTATCTCCGACAAATAAAACAAATCTGGGAAGCTCAAAAAATAGCATAATACTCTTCTTCAATAACAATAATGGATGCATGCATCTCAATAAATCTTCATAGTTATTTGTTCCCAACAAACAAAATCTTTTCATTTCAGAAAAAATAAGATTAAAAACTTGAAAAATAAAAAAGTTCTAATTCAGACAATAATTGCATAAGACTTGAAATATATTTCATTTGGGATATGAAAGATACATAATTATATTATTAATTCAATTGTTATATAAAGTGCTTCAATCCTCCCATAATAAAATTACTTTCTTGGCATTTCATTTATAAAAAACAAAGTTGAAAATTGATTATCATTTAATATAATATAAAATGTGTTGAACTTTAAAATAAATAACTTGATGTTTATTTAAATATAACTATAGTTAAGGGTAGTATCGTATTTGCAAATTCTAGAAAAACCTTTGGATTTATCAAGAAAAACAGCATTAGGAGTATAGGAGCATAGTAATATTAATGATTATTGAAAACAAATTAATTAGAAAACAATTTGACGTTGTCAAGGTCGCATTGCGAGTGCGAAAGAGAGAAACTTCAAGTGCACAGGGCTGAGGAACTGTAGACTACAGAAAATAAAGCAGTACACAATATAAATCTGCTGTTTATCTGTGATGAACAGCATGGCTTCCAGAAAGGGAGATCAACAAAGACAACCATAGTTTCTCTAGTTGAAAAACTAATAGATATTATAGATTCAGGTGATAGAGCTACTGCAATCTTCTTAGATCTATCAAAGGCATTTGATTGTGTTCATCACAGAACTTTATTAAAAATACTGTAAAATGTAGGGGTAAATGGGGTTGAGCTGAAATGGTTTGAATCATATCTTATTGGAAGAAAACAATGTGTTGAACTAACTACAGTAGTTGGGAGTAGTATAGTAAAGAATAATTAACTTTTCATGTGAAATTTAACGACATGCAGTCAAATATTTGTTAAGAATAAGTATAATAACTCACTTAATATTAACAACGCAGTTCGTCATGGAACAAGAAATCCAGGAAAGTAAAGAATAAATTGAAGATCCAAGCTGGAGTGCCTCAGGGCCAATACTAGGTCCATTGCTTTTTTTGTCATATGTCAACCATTTACCTAGAGAATTAATAAATTGGTGGTAGAGCCCTCTTATTTGCAGATGATGCATCACTCATTTTCAGCAATCCTGTTCTAGATAATTTAGAAATAAGTGCCCATATAAGTGTGCAGTCCATTGTCCAATCCTTAAATCAGTTGAAATTAACTATAAATAGTAAAAAATGCCAATACCTTCAATTCAAAAACAAACATAATTCAAATGAAGATAGGGCTATGAACGTGTTTGTAAACGATAATCAACTAGACCAGGAAGAAAACATTGCATTTCTAGGAGTTTTGTTGGATAGACGATTGATCTGGGCTCCATACATTGAGCAAATATGTAGTAAAATTTCATCTGGGGTATTTGTCCTGCGATAGCTCGCTAGATTGAATGACAAAAAGTTACTTTTTACAGCTTGCCATGGGCTCTTACTGTCACATATTAGGTATGCTATCTTAGTATGGGGTAATTCATCAAAACAAAACCTCGATAGGGTGTTTAAGGTCCAAAAGAAAGCGGTTAGGTGTATAGAAAGAGTTAATAGATTAGATTCATGTAGGCCGTTGTCCAAGAGACTTGATCTCCTAACTGTACCCTGCTTATATGTGTATGAAGCTACTTTATATGTAAAAACGAATGATATTAACCAAAATCTTGATGTACACGATTATAATACAACAAGCCGAGGAAATTATAACTTGGTGAGTCACAATAGTAGCTTATTCAAACAAAAACCCATTTATATTGGTAGGAAAATCTACAACAAGCTACCGCAGTTTTTGAAGAGTCTTGAAAATATAAAAATATTTAAAAAACAATTGAAAAAATATTTAGTTGATAAAGCTTTTTATAGTGTACAAGAGTTCCTTTCACATCAAAATTAAGCCTTGCCTCATCTAATTGATATAGTAATTATGGTTGGCCTACCTAGTGTATAAAATTGTTGATCTGACTTGTCTTATACTCCTTAACTGGAGTCTCCAATACGTAATCTAAAAAAAAAAAAATAATGACTGATTGATGCTAACCATGCTGCTATGTACTTATTAAGATTAACTTATTGGAATTGACAATATTTCATAATTCACTTCAATAGTCTCACCTCTTTGTCTCACCGTGAAAAATCAGTATCATCAGAATAATTCTGAAAAGAGTACTATAATTATTATTGCAATATCATAGAAGAAAGCTAATGCTGTCACAAGGACGTTTACTTAACATAAGGACGGGTTCTCAGACATCATACCAATGGTATATGAGTCTGAAAAGGCAGAAAAATAGTGCTGCTATTTGGGAATTGATACGTCTGTGAAGTTGGCCCGCCTAAAATGGCCCCCCCAAATGAAATTGTTATAAATCGTTAGTTTAGCGTTAGTTTAGGTTTGTTTTGATAAATTTGACGTTTGTTTAGGTTTCTGAGTACTAGATCCGGCAGTTACTATTTGGGCGGGCCAGCTTCACACTAGCCCGCATGTTCGGCTGGAATTTGTTAAAAATGGTACAGATCGTTAGTTTAGCGTTAGTTTAGGTTTGTTTTGACAAATTTGACGTTTGTTTAGGTTTCTATATACTAGATCCGGCAGTTACTATATGGGCGGGCCAGCTTCACACTAGCCCGCATGTTCGGCTGGAATTCGTTGAAAATGGTATAGATCGTTAGTTTAGCGTTAGTTTAGGTTTGTTTTGACAAATTTGACGTTTGTTTAGGTTTCTGAGTACTATAGATCCGGCAGTTACTTTTTGGGCGGGCCAGCTTCACACTTGCCCGCATGTTCGGCTGGAATTTGTTAAAAATGGTACAGATCGTTAGTTTAGCGTTAGTTTAGGTTTGTTTTGACAAATTTGACGTTTGTTTAGGTTTCTATATACTAGATCCGGCAGTTACTATATGGGCGGGCCAGCTTCACACTAGCCCGCATGTTCGGCTGGAATTGGTTGAAAATGGTATAGATCGTTAGTTTAGCGTTAGTTTAGGTTTGTTTTGACAAATTTGACGTTTGTTTAGGTTTCTATATACTAGATCCGGCAGTTACTATTTGGGCGGGCCAGCTTCACACTAGCCCGCATGTTCGGCTGGAATTTGTTAAAAATGGCACAGATCGTTAGTTTAGCGTTAGTTTAGGTTTGTTTTGACAAATTTGACGTTTGTTTAGGTTTCTGAGTACTATAGATCCGGCAGTTACGTTTTGGGCGGGCCAGCTTCACACTAGCCCGCATGTTCGGCTGGAATTTGTTAAAAATGGTACAGATCGTTAGTTTAGCGTTAGTTTAGGTTTGTTTTGACAAATTTGACGTTTGTTTAGGTTTCTATATACTAGATCCGGCAGTTACTATTTGGGCGGGCCAGCTTCACACTAGCCCGCATGTTCGGCTGGAATTTGTTAAAAATGGCACAGATCGTTAGTTTAGGTTTGTTTTGACAAATTTGACGTTTGTTTAGGTTTCTGAGTACTATAGATCCGGCAGTTACTTTTTGGGCGGGCCAGCTTCACACTAGCCCGCATGTTCGGCTGGAATTTGTTGAAAATGGTACAGATCGTTAGTTTAGGTTTGTTTTGACAAATTTGACGTTTGTTTAGGTTTCTATATACTAGATCCGGCAGTTACTATTTGGGCGGGCCAGCTTCACACTAGCCCGCATGTTCGGCTGGAATTTGTTAAAAATGGCACAGATCGTTAGTTTAGCGTTAGTTTAGGTTTGTTTTGACAAATTTGACGTTTGTTTAGGTTTCTGTGTACTATAGATCCGGCAGTTACTTTTTGGGCGGGCCAGCTTCACACTCACCCGCATGTTCGGCTGGAATTTGTTGAAAATGGTATAGATCGTTAGTTTAGCGTTAGTTTAGGTTTGTTTTGACAAATTTGACGTTTGTTTAGGTTTCTGAGTACTATAGATCTGGCAGTTACTATTTGGGCAGGCCAATTTCACATTTGCTTGCAAGATCGGCTGGAATCTTTTTGAAAATGGTATAGATTGTTACTTTAGGTTTGTTTTGACAAATTTCGCGTTCGTTTAGGTTTTTTAGTAGTAGTTTCGGGCATCACCATATCAGAGCAGGCCAGCTTCACACCTTCTACATTTTGAGAATTGATTAGCCCATTATACAATTCTAGAATAGATCGTTAGTTTAGCTTTTGTTTCGGTTTGTATTGGCAAATTCGGCGTTTGTTTAGGTTGTCAAGTCGTAGTTTCGTGCATCACTATATCGGAGCAGGCCAGCTTCACACTTGCCAGGTTTTAAAGTACTATTTGACCAGCGTAAGAATGCCTTTAGCGCACTGGAGCAATATCAATCAGGCTCGACTGACTTCATTGTGGATTCCCACAAACATCAGTCATCAAGCACATGCGTCATGTTTTGTCTTACAATACAAGAAACTCAACGAAAGCTCGCATATATTTTTTTCACACTGGCTAGCATGCAATGTGATCTGTGCATAAAGCGCTCCAGTAAAATTGAACTTACATTTTATTTTATAAATCGAAAACCCATTATCCAATTCAGTGATTCTTTCACAGAAAAAAATTCAGGATGTTATTATTCTTTCATACGATTCATGTGTGTGGTTTACTCCTACCATGAAAAAGTTTGTCGATTACGGACTTTTTCATGTTATGCCATTAAAATTCACAGACTTGATGCAAGAAATGACCCATTATTAAAAAAAAAACAAGTTTTTTGTGGAAATATCTATAACATCTGTTTGAAGAAGCATCAAAGAACATTCATTGCGGAAATCATCGAATTCTGTTGAATAGTTATTGAACAAATGAGCTGTAAACAAAAAATTACGAGTTTTCTGTGAAAATCATATTATTGACTGTAACTTTATTGAAATGATTTCCACCAAAGCTAATACAATTCAAATACTTATATATACAAAGTAAATTTCATAATTATTCAACAATACACATTCATCAAATATAGAAAAACTATAAAGATTAAGGTTATTAAATTTTATAATAATATGAAATTACAATGACAATTTGCGCGCATTATTTCAACAAAAATCTTATTTATCTTTAAAATGCGTTAATTTATGAATAGTTGTTACTGGACTAATGATACTCCTAACCTTCTTATTATCCATAATTCAGTATTTCAGAAATAATTGGAAACATTTTTTATTTTATGACTGATGTTTGTGGGATTGTACGATAAAGCCTGTCGGGCTGCTTACTGCTCAACTTCGCCGGGGGCATTCTTTCGCTGGTCAATCAGTAGTAGTTTCGGGCATCACTATATCGTAGCAGGCCAGTTTCACACTTGCTACACATGGAGAATTAAATAACCCTTACAATCAACTTTAGAATAGTTTGAATATTACTCATCTTTAAAAAAAATAAAAGAGCTAGAGGTTGAAAAATATTGAGTATAAAAGCAAACTTCTTTTCATTAGATATTTCTTAAGTTCCGTGTTGCATTTATAATGTTACATTTTATCATTGATGAGGGTAGCGTCAACATGAACTTTGAAGAAGTATTTTTATGAGTAGCTGAAAGCTTCTTTACACAAAAGCCCTATCATAAACCCATCCTCAGCGTATGTTGAAAAAAGTTTACATATTATAACACATATTGAAGGACTTTCAAGAACAACATAATGAAAATAATAGAAGGTAACTCACTAACTCTGGATCCATGCAATCTATTTCAAAACACCTATTATGTTTGTAAAACCCCAAAATTCAGGCAAATAAACTTGCGAGCATAATTCTTTCAGGCTCTTTGGAATAATATAATTAGCTGGAACGAAAAAGGTCGGACATCAAACTAAAGCCGCTCCGACATCAAACTAAAGCCGGCATTGTCAGAGAAGGACCATTTCAATCATTGACGTAAGGGAGTGAAATTTCAAAGAAGATATTCTTACAGGTTCTATCTTGATGATAATGCTGGCCACACTTAAAATTAACACTTGCACTTACAAATTACTTACAACACGCACTAATCAGTTATCTCGCACAAACAAAATCAATCTGTCATAAATTACAAAAATGATATTACGAAATTTTAATAGTCACGTCTACAAAACATAAAAAGACGTTTGAATCGAGAAGTCACACTATTTCTCCCTCAACTTGTATAAAGGAGAAAGAGCCGTGAATCTAACAATCAGATCGAATAGTCAGCATTTTAAAAAATTTGATTTTCAATTTCCTAATGGCTGGATCAAGAGATAGAACCTAAAATAACACAAAATAATAGAACAAAACCCAAAATAACACAAAATAATGTAATAGGAAGCAGATAAATCGATATTGTTCAACTGATAAAGAGTTTTCAATATTACTGTACAAAAATCAATCACTTAATAATGTTGAAAGGCCGATCTAATATCAAATAATAACTGTTCAATAAACTGTCCAATAATTCAAGAAGAATCATCTAAAGGAATAATTAAACTTACGTAGCACAAGTCCATAATACAAGAATAGATAAGTGTAGAGTCCACTGGTATAAATTAAAAACGGTAAAATAATTCTCACTAATTCGAGCGATTATCACTACAGAACTAACAGAACTGTCACTTATTTTGTTTCGACAAATTCCAAACAAGAATAAAACTAACTTTTACCTACGCGCTCGCTTTTAATAGGTTTCATTTGATCTAGAAAGACAGAGATTTTTCTAAAATGTTCGATGGAATTCTAAACAAAGATATAAGACGTTCTAAACTTCGACAAATTCCCATGAGGTTCTCATTAAATATTCTACAAATTTCTAAGTAAATATCATAGAAGTGTCAAAAATAAACTACAACGTGAAGAGAGTACAGAAGAAGAGTGATTCATTGCTTAGACCGGAAGACTTCTTGACACAAGCAGATAACACCGAAAATCATTCTTCTACAACAATACTATAATTAAAAAAAATTAATGAATTATGTTGATTCAAAAAAGAGGGAGATTAAATGAAAATTAATTCTGCGCACAAATAGAACAAAATTGAATTCTGTATTTTATATTGATCAAATAAAAGAAAAATTAATATAATTACTGTATTTCATTTGTTCTACAAAAAAAATTTATAAGTTTATAAAAATCAATTATTTAATAATATAAGTTCTCCAATCAAAAGTTATCCGGAGCCCTTGAAATATGAATAAGTGAAAAATTATTGTCGCGCCCTGTCTTTCACGATTCCCACATTCATAGGGTAAGGTTGGATGTGGTGATTAGTATTACACCATAACCATTACAGAATCCTCACCTGGTGGAGGCTACAAATGGTAAAGGCGCCGTCCTTCAACTATATTCAATCATTACAAATAGTGAAGGATCACTACAAAAAATAGTGATGCTATGTTGCTATCATTAAAAATTGTGGATGCTTATCATTACAAATCAATAACGTTCAGCTAATAAGAATTTGCTATTTTACTGTACAAAAACTGATTACTAACTAACTGTTAATTGGCTGATCAAATATAAAAAAAAACTGTTCACTAAACTGTTCCATGATTCAAAAAGAAAAGTCTAAATAAATAAATGTTTTATTCCTCGAAAATGACCTAATAAAAAACACATCACATTTAAATTCATTGTGCAATTTTCAAGAGTTTGTCACATGAAAAATGACCAAGAGAAGAATAACTTATAAATCATGAATAATATATAGCTTGAAAAATAATAACACAAAATTAGAAATATAGATTTACAAAGTATTGCCATTGATGAAAAAAGAAATGCAAGTGAAGCCAACCAAGAAAAAAATGATAGGAATATACACACTCAAAGAATGTGAGAAAGCAAGTCTACCTTATTATTATGAGCGGGAGTTCAACATGAAACAATTTTGTAATGATAATGCAAACAATTTAACAGAAAGATATATGAAAAGATCTAAAAAATTATAGTCTAAAAAATAACAGTTGAAAAATCAAGGAGCAGGTCTGTCACCGTTTACTTAATAGCAATGAGTATGTGTACACTTTAACAAAATGAAATATTTAACAAAAAGGTACTATGTTTCAAGTATGTTCCATACAAAAAAGTATGTTCCAAGCACTGTCAAATGTCAGCAAAGATAACATGTCGTTTGCAAGTTATTCTCATTTTTGATGTTGAGTTCCTTTCACAAACTCAACTTATTACCACAATACTACACAGAGACAATGTCAATTCCAACAAATTATATTATCTTGGCTCACTTCCAAAGACGATTCGATTTTTATGCTTCAACTACAGCCTTTCGGGAATCGTGGCTCATTTCCTAGGACATTTAGCCTATATCGCCTACATACTGCTGAGAGACCTTCTGACTACACCTGGGAAGGTTTTGATGATCTCTGCAATAAGGTCCAATCATGCCAGGAAGATGATGAAATTGCACCTCATCTATTGTTTTACATTAAAAAATAAGTAAGCTGCTTATGTTTACATCATAATTGTATTAAGTTATGATTTCATATCAAGTTAATTGCTCCCTTATCCCTTCATATGTCTGGAAATTTGATTTGACTGATCAAGGTGAAATGAATGTTACTTTAAATGGAAAATTCATTGGAATAGTACAGTTGAAGAAAAAAAAACATAAAATATGCACCAGTTTTTTCTTTGGAGTAGTTATTGTTAGTACTTGAAAAAATTGGAGGTAAACGTCCTAAGAGAGATGAGCGTGAGATGAATTTTATAGGTAGATTGTACAAAAATTATTTTATTTTTTAATTCGTAATTCACTTGAAATAAATCAATTTATTGTGGAAAATGATTCAAATGAAAAATAAAGCTAAAATGTTGTTTCTATGTGTTTTGCGAAAATTGAATGAATAAATTGCTTTTTGCCAGTATTTTCAAAAGTGGGAATAAGACAAAACACTTAGGCTAATAATAATAATAAATAATAAAACAGTTAAAATAATAAAAACAGTTAATAATGATAGTTAATAATAACAAATAAAACAGTTAATAGTTAATAATAAAACAGTTAATAATAACTGTTTAATAATAAACATTTAAAAATAACAAAACAGTTAGGAATAAGAATTCTCATATAATAATATTATCATTATAATTGCTAATAGTCCTTGAAATGTGTTAGAAGAACGGTTAAATTGCAAGTTCAATACCGAACCCAGAAATGCCTCCACATGCGCAATCATCAATGGGACTTCAATTGCCATTATTATTACCAGTACAAGTAATGACTAATAATTACAGTTATACACAAAGTAATATTGTCATAAATAGAATGTAGATAGACAATAAATTCTTATTATATTAATTGCCATTATTATCACTAGTACAAATAATGACAAATAATTATAGTGCAAAAAATAATATTCTTATAAATAGACTAGTGAGCTCGTGTTTGACTCGACGTCAAACGTTTGGCCAAAAGGGAGTAGAAATATTATTTATTCACTATTAAAATTGGATACATGTCGTTGAATTTACAATTAAAGTTGAAATTGTTATGTGTTTGTAAGACAAAAAAAATTTTTTTTTGCAAACTGCAGAACATGAAAACATTCAAAAAATACTATTGTGAATTTTACAACAGTTCTACAAAAATTACTATGAATGAACAAGATGATGATAATGATGATGATGTTGGAATAAATATGAATTTAGATTCAAATGACAAAGTTTTTTAAAATTAAAATATATTCATTAATATTATAGCTAGGGTTTTGTAACTGTTCTGCTCCAATATAATGACGCCCGCAACCAGTAATTTTCAGCCGAACATGCTCAATAGACTGAGTCTGGCCTGAACAAATTATGACTACTAGATCTAGTACTTAGAAACCTAAACAAACGTCAAATTTGTCAAAACAAACCTAAACTAATGCTAAACTAACGACCTGTACCATTTTTAACAAATTCCAGCCGAACATGCGGGCCAGTGTGAAGCTGGCCCGCCCAAATAGTAACTGCCGGATCTAGTATATAGAAACCTAAACAAACGTCAAATTTGTCAAAACAAACCTAAACTAACGCTAAACTAACGATCTGTACCATTTTTAACAAATTCCAGCCGAACATGCGGGCTAGTGTGAAGCTGGCCCGCCCAAAAAGTAACTGCCGGATCTATAGTACTCAGAAACCTAAACAAACGTCAAATTTGTCAAAACAAACCTAAACTAACGCTAAACTAACGATCTATACCATTTTCAACGAATTCCATCCGAACATGCGGGCTAGTGTGAAGCTGGCCCGCCCATATAGTAACTGCCGGATCTAGTATATAGAAACCTAAACAAACGTCAAATTTGTCAAAACAAACCTAAACTAACGCTAAACTAACGATCTGTACCATTTTTAACAAATTCCAGCCGAACATGCGGGCAAGTGTGAAGCTGGCCCGCCCAAAAAGTAACTGCCGGATCTATAGTACTCAGAAACCTAAACAAACGTCAAATTTGTCAAAACAAACCTAAACTAACGCTAAACTAACGATCTATACCATTTTCAACGAATTCCAGCTGAACATGCGGGCTAGTGTGAAGCTGGCCCGCCCATATAGTAACTGCCGGATCTAGTATATAGAAACCTAAACAAACGTCAAATTTGTCAAAACAAACCTAAACTAACGCTAAACTAACGATCTGTACCATTTTTAACAAATTCCAGCCGAACATGCGGGCTAGTGTGAAGCTGGCCCGCCCAAATAGTAACTGCCGGATCTAGTACTCAGAAACCTAAACAAACGTCAAATTTATCAAAACAAACCTAAACTAACGCTAAACTAACGATCTATACCATTTTCAACGAATTCCAGCCGAACATGCGGGCTAGTGTGAAGCTGGCCCGCCCATATAGTAACTGCCGGATCTAGTATATAGAAACCTAAACAAACGTCAAATTTGTCAAAACAATCCTAAACTAACGCTAAACTAACGATCTGTACCATTTTTAACAAATTCCAGCCGAACATGCGGGCTAGTGTGTAGCTGGCCCGCCCAAAAAGTAACTGCCGGATCTATAGTACTCAGAAACCTAAACAAACGTCAAATTTGTCAAAACAAACCTAAACTAACGCTAAACTAACGATCTATACCATTTTCAACGAATTCCAGCCGAACATGCGGGCTAGTGTGAAGCTGGCCCGCCCATATAGTAACTGCCGGATCTAGTGTATAGAAACCTAAACAAACGTCAAATTTGTCAAAACAAACCTAAACTAACGCTAAACTAACGATCTGTACCATTTTTAACAAATTCCAGCCGAACATGCGGGCTAGTGTGAAGCTGGCCCGCCCAAATAGTAACTGCCGGATCTAGTACTCAGAAACCTAAACAAACGTCAAATTTATCAAAACAAACCTAAACTAACGCTAAACTAACGATTTATAACTATTTCATTTGGGGGGGCCATTTTAGGCGGGCCAACTTCACAGACGTGGAATTGATTGTCGATACTGTAGCTAACTCAACTATTATGATTGAATATTGCTCTGACAATATCAAGTCTATGAGTACTACTATATATCAAGTCTATAATTACTGTATTTATATTATAAGTAGGACTACTTCAAGCCTATAAGTATGCGTATTTCAAGCTATAGTAGTTTTATTTTGTATTGAATAACACACAACACTGCTGTTATAGATATCATTAATTTAGAACAGAATAGGAGTAGCCTACTTTATTCATTTTTATTGTCTGTCATTTACCAGGTTTATGAAGAGCTTTCATGTTCATGTTGTATAATAGAATACCTATTTTGTGGGTAGCAAATGGTATGCATCGGTGGGTGATGCGTTTTTAACTGAAATTGATGTTTCTGAGCCAGGCTAAACCGGGTAGAAAAGTGATTTTTTAAGAGAATGGTTTGACACGAAATAATGGGAGGGGAAAAATTGTTTCCACAACATTAACCGGATAACAACATTCAGCATATTCAGCTCATTATCCTATTTACAACGCATCCCTATATTTCAGCAAGCCATTATTGAATCATCAGGTTACTGAACATAGAGAAAATAGCACGATAGTAGTTAGAAACTTTGTAGGTTGACTTGAGGGAAAAATGAACCATAATTACTTAGGTTAAAATGGTCTATTGATATCATTAGATTCATTTGCTGAATTTCAATAATTATATAATCGCTTGAGAACCACTTTTCATAATCTTCTTGAAGGCATTAAAAGATGATCAATTCTTTTCAAAATTAAACCAAGAGTACAGTACCTTATGAAGTATGATATTCAAAAATATTTAAAATCATCAGATGGAAATAATTTAACTAATAAATAATTAAAGTAGCTACTGCATAAGATTACATTTTTATAAAGTTGGAAAGAGTTTCAAAGACTTCTGGATTGAAATATACAGAAAAAACATGTTAAAACTCCTTTTATATTCAATGATCCTGAAAACTTTACATCCGTTAATCTCATAATTACAGTATTTTTCATAAAATAAAAAGAATAAATTTACTATCAACAGCCTAAAAAATAAGAATTCTAAGCAGTTGGGGATTTGCTTTCTAAATGAAAGGCTGAAAAAACAAAACTTCACTAATCATGGTCTACATCTAAATCAATCTGGCAAAGTAATATTTTGTAATAGGCTGGCAGAGCTGATTGAAAGTCGTTTGCAATCTACTGTCAATAATTCTCCTAAACAATCATCTAACGAACCTTTTTTAGTAAAGTGGCTCAAAACCGGGAAGGGAAACTAGTTTCAGATGATAAATTCATATCTTCAATTATATTAAAAGACGTTAATCGATCAAAAAATCAGGATAGCATTAGTGGAAGGAACTCTTGTAGCAATCTGATAGGCTCTCAAGATTCTAAGAGATTAGGTAAATCTACTTCAATATGCAAAAGCAACGATAAAGTAATAAGGGATGATAGGGAAGTACCGGTACTCACTGTGTTCCATCAGAATATTCAATACATTCGTAACAGAATAGATAGAATCGAAGTATTTTTTAAAGAAGAGGCTCCTGATATAGCTATTTTCACAGAGCATGGTTTAAAAGAAGATGAATTGTCACAACTTAATATTCCAAACTATTCATTGAAAACGTCGTATTGCAGGACATCTCATCGAAGTGGGGGAGTAGCTATCTTCACTAAAAATGCTAAGAATATGCAAACATTTAATTTAGAATATGTAGAGAAATTTGCTGTGGAAATGGATATAGAAGTTACTGGTTTGAGAGTAAAAATCGACAATAATTTCGAAGTAGCGGTGTTAGGTATTTACAGGTCACCAAATGGGGAATGAAACAATTTTTGTGAACTATTCAATAGGCTTTTAGAGATTACTACTACTCGTTTTACAAACGTTATTGTAGCGGGAGATTTCAATACAGACTTTGCAACACAGAATAAAATGACAGGAGATTTAAAGGATATTATATGCATGAATAACTTGGAAATAAAAGTTCATGAATATACCAGAGTCAAAAGAACATCACAAACAATAATTGATAACATCCTTACTAATAGAGATTACTCTAAAACAAGATTAGGCGGCTCGGAACTATCTGATCATGACTATCAAATCTTAGAGGTGGGGTTGCAAGGTCATAAATCAATTAAAGAGAGTAGAGTAATGAAAGAAATTCAACAATGTGAACAGGGGAATATCGATTGTTTGAAGCAGAATCTGCTACAAGAAAACTGGAGTAGGGTTTACAATAGCAATAGTTTAAATGACAAATATGATAGTTTCATTAATATTTTAAGGTTTCATATTACTATGAGTTGTCCAGTTAAAAAAGTCCCTGTAAAGAACAAATTAGACAAGATTGAAGAGTGGATAACTGATGATATCCTTGCAGAAAGAAATAGGGTTAAAGATGCATATGATGAATTCAAACTATCTAGAAATATGTTAAGTGAAGATAATTACAAAGCTCTAAAGAAAATTTGTACAAGAGAAGTGAAAAGAGCGAAATGTAAGAAAACAGCTGAAATTTTGAATAATAGTGTGTACTTTAACACAGCAGTGTGGGATGTAATAAACAAAAATAGGCAAGTAGCTCATGTAGATGCTTATACTAGTGTCCCCAGAATAATTAACGAAAATGACAAATATATTGATGATAGTGTAGACATTTGTAATTTCTTTAACAGATATTATCAACTGGTTGCTAAGGATCTTCAAAAATCTCTTAATACAGGTATTAGTGATGCAAACATGAGGAATACTGAGGGGATTCAGAACGAATTAAAATTCCACCCAGCATGCCAAGACGAGTTGTCAAATATCATTGATAGTTTAAATAATAAAAAAACTGTAGGAATGGATGGGGTATCCAGTAAAATTCTGAAAGAATGTAAAGATCAATTGTTAGACCTTTTGATTCATCTGATCAATCATTCATTAGAACAAGGTGTTTTTCCAGATAACTTAAAAGAGGGGAAGATCTTGCCAATCTTCAAAAGTGGTGATAGAGAAAAGGTAGAAAACTATAGGCCCATTAGTATTTTAAATGTAATAAGTAAAATTTTTGAAAGAGTAGTTCTAAATAGGTTACTTCTGCACCTTCAAGAAGCTAACTTTATCTGTGATGAACAGCATGGCTTCCAGAAAGGGAGATCAACAAAAACAGCCATAGTTTCTCTAGTTGAAAAACTAATAGATATAATAGATTCAGGTGATAAAGCTACTGCAATCTTCTTAGATCTGTCAAAGGCATTTGATTGTGTTAATCATAGAACTTTATTGGAAATACTGCAAAATGTAGGTGTAAATGGGGTTGAACTGAAATGGTTTGAATCATATCTTATTGGGAGAAAACAATGTGTAGAACTAACTACAGTAGTTGGTAATAGTATAGTAAAGAATAAATCTAATAAATTAGAGGTGCAAGCTGGAGTGCCTCAGGGGTCAATACTAGGTCCATTGCTTTTTTTGTTATATGTCAACCGGTTACCTAAAGAATTAATTATTAGTGGTAGAGCCCTCTTATTTGCTGATGATACATTTTCAGCAATTCCATTCTAGATAATTTAGAAATAAGTGCCGATATAGGTGTGCAGTCCATTGTCCAATTTTTAAATCATTTGAAATTAACTATAAATAGTAAAAAATGCCAATACCTTCAATTCAAAAACAAACATAATTTAAATGAAGATAGGGCTATGAACGTGTTTGTAAACGATAATCAACTAGACCAGGAAGAAAACATTGCATTTCTAGGAGTTTTGTTGGATAGACGATTGACCTGGACTCCATACATTGAGAAAATATGTAGTAAAATTTCATCTGGGGTATTTGTCCTGCGACAGCTCGCTAGATTGAATGACAAAAAGTTACTTATCACAGCTTACCATGGGCTCTTACTGTCACATACCGTATTAGGTATGCTATCTTAGTATGGGGTAATTCATCAAAACAAAATCTTGATAGGGTGTTTAAGATCCAAAAGAAAGCGGTTAGGTGTATAGAAAGAGTAAATAGATTAGATTCATGTAGGCCGTTGTTCAAGAGACTTGGTCTCCTAACTGTACCCTGCTTATATGTGTATGAAGCTACTTTATATGTAAAAACGAATGATATTAATCAAAATCTTGATGTACATGATTATAATACAAGAAACCGAGGAGATTATCACTTGGTGAGTCACAATAGTAGCTTATTCAAACAAAAACCTAGTTATATTGGTAG
The DNA here is from genome assembly GCA_948455865.1 of Conomelus anceps. NCBI lineage: Eukaryota > Metazoa > Arthropoda > Insecta > Hemiptera > Delphacidae > Conomelus > Conomelus anceps. Next base: position 74,377,570 of record OX418216.1, on the reverse strand, counting down.
GAAATTCTACAACAAGATACCGCAGTTTTTGAAGAGTCTTGAAAATATAGAAATATTTAAAAAACAATTGAAGAAATATTTATTTGATAAAGCTTTTTATAGTGTACAAGAGTTCCTTTCACATCAAAATTAAGCCTCACCTCAACTAATTGAAGTAATTATGGTATCTCGTGTATAATATTGTTGATCTGACTTGTCTTATACTCCTTAACTGGAGTCTCCAAGACGTAATCTACAAAAAAAAAACTTTAATTTTAGATTTAGGCTATTGACATAACTTTCTAACTTCTTATACCTCCTTTATAACGTAGCCGTAGAGAGATAATTTCCTCAAATTATAGAGAACGACTTGAATCACTAACCAGAGTAGACTTGCATCAGAAATGCATACCAAGTCGTAGTGCACTGAAACAATCCTATTATGGGCTAATACGTTACCGTACGGTTCTGGTATTTGTAACTAATTTTATTAACATGCACTGTTGCATTAGTGTTCTAATTATTCTGGAATTCACTTGATCTGCAGACTCTACCAAATAATCCCTTATAGCTTTCATTTAGCAAGGATTGCTAATGCAGTAACTAGCTCAGTTCAAGGGAATTAACTGTTAAATTAGAACCTTGGAACACATCTCGTCGTATATGGTATAAGAACTAACTATGGTGGATACCATACTAACACGCTAATGGCTCAACCTCATCTATTTAATTATTTTATCAAGGTGATCTAAACCCAAAAAGTTGAGCTTCTATTTCTATCCCCTGGTGCGTATCTAAGGTACTGTATAGGCACTTCTACAGTGCGTTCATATCAGTCGCGCATATCCAAATAAACAAGTCTGTAAATAGTAGGTTTTTTATATTAGTTCTAGTGGCTACCGCAAGATAGCATCACTTGTATTATAAATAACAGATGTAAAGCCCATTATTGTGTGTACAGGTTACAACAGTTCTGCAGTATTGTTTAGATTACGATAAGGTAAGGCAGTTCCTTCTTGAACAGTATTTTACCAGTATTTAACGCCTCCAAATTTTCTCCTGTAGGGGTTATTTTAAAGAGAAGGGTTACAAAAGTAGGCATCATACACTGAATGAACTGAAAATGAACATTACAAGGAGAATAACAATATTAGTGTAGGCGTACTCCACAAAGTGTCAACAAACGTGGTAAAACGAATGCATGCATGTATTAATGAACAAGGCTCTTCAGAACATATATCATAAGACATAAAATGTTAGAAATAAGTATTTATGTTAGTATATAAGTATATATGTTTATAAAATTTATAACAATAATAAATAAATAATACTAAATGAAATACATTACTTCACAACCTTTTTGATGTGCGCGACTTACTGAATGCACTTATTATAAACTTCTGTGAACTATTGAAATCGATCTGACTCTGAAGAGCAAGGGCCCTAAAAAGTGTTTCAACCTTGCAAAGCTTTATTAACTCACGCTTATAAATTACAAGACAATTCACTTCTTAAGGAAGAAGCACAGTTGGGTTCGAGCTTCCTTCTACAAGAACTAATTGGAACTTATTCGTATAACATTAATTTAACAGTAAAGTTTGTTTCCTATCAACTTGGAACATGGAATTTCAATAAACGGAGACACGAAGTTAGTAAATCTTACATTTCAAAATGGCCTTAATAATGTTAATGATGCTGCACTCAAGTGGGTGGAAGAGCAAGACATCAAACTTTAAAGCATACATTATATTTTTAAAAACTGTGACTGGTATAAATCACTTTAATGTTTTTTCTCTTAGGATAGGACTATCACATGCTCAATGTTCTGCTCTTTACTCTTCAATAATAAACCATATTATTGAAGAGTAAAGTTCTTGAAGTTATTGAAGATTAAATCAAAATACAGGAATAGGAACTTTACTCTTCAATAATATGGTATATTATTGAAGAGTAAAGTTCCTATTCCTGTCTTTTGATTTTCAATTCTAATGACGCCGGTTGTTCTCAAAGATAATGGTTACTGACTATTCCATACAATAAAATATTTCTTACATATTTCAATGGCAACTTAATAATGTGATACTAGCAACCAGAATTCTTAAAAAAAAATGACTAATCACATTCTATCACCATACTTGACTTACATAATAAATAAATTCATGATTCATTAAAATGCATTTTTCAAATTACATATATCGTGTGTATCTGATCTCACTCACTAATCAACTAGGCCTATACATTTTTCCAGGAGTTTGAGTTGATAATACATTTAAAAAATATAGGCCTATCTGATAAAATTTGAAAGCTAACATAAACAGCTCAATTTCTTTCATGATATAAATTAAATAAAAATCTTATTAGTTTAAAAATGTAGGGTGAAAAGATTAATTTATTAAATAATATTAGGGTTATAACCTACAGTGATGCACAGTATTTAATGTTGTAAACATGATGTATGGTTCTTGTAACTATACTCTCCATACTTATTGATGAAACTATCAAAAATAAATCTATGTGAGAACGATGCGCCCAGGAAACAGCGCAAATCCCAAAAAGTGGCCCTTTTGCCCCTAAACCTTGATCTTTTACCTAAAATGTCATTAACGAGTCCGTCCACTAAACTATTTCTACCCAGCAAATCCTTCTCTTGGAATGCCATTAGCTCGATCCCGTATCCCCCCCTCAACTACTACCACCCCACCAACTACCAAAGGTATCATCGGTGTATTTTCTGTTCTACATTCTCAGTTCTCTTTTAATATTTGCGCAGTATCAACGATCTACTGCACTATAAAATGTCATATTCTTCCAGTACTGATATGTTAGTACGGTACAGTACTTGAATGTTTTGGAAAACTATTACTACTATATTTAATAATTAATTGATCAGGAATCGGAATTTTTCCTATAAAACTTGTTTAGACCATCATTTTTATGAATCACTTTAAAACTCAATAATCTAATCTGATTTGGAATTTTGTAATTTTCTCTTTTGTCTAATAACCAAATAGCTGAAAAAATTTATAAAATCTTGTTTTATCTCAATAGCTATGCAGTAGTTACAGATAGACTTTTAACAGGTATTATTCAATATTTTCCCCAACTAATTAACTCATCACATTACAAAGATTTGTGATATTAGGGAGACTTATAAAATAATGGTGATTTAGTAATGGACATTAGGCCAATCAAGTCAAGAGTTTTGTGGTTATTGGCATCTGCGCGTTATTCTACCTGCTAGTCCCAAGCTGGTTCGTTGTCACAAAGGGGCCAGGGCGCAAACTTCCGGATACTAAAATGAATTCTACCATTCCTGTAACTTTGTCATTGTTCTTCATTCATCCAAGTTTTAACACAATGAATACTTATGACAACCATGGTTATAAGACAACATTGTTCGCAATCAGTAACCGTGGATGTAAGACAAACTATTATACTGACTACTTGTTAGTGCAACAATTTACTCACATTTTTTGTCTGATGGTCGTTCAAATACCCTGTTACAGTTTAGTTTTCAATACCTAATTTTAACAACCGCATTTAAAGTGAAAAGTCCTACATTTTTCAAGTTGGCATTCAAGTTATTGGACCACAACCACTAAAAATTTTGTTGAGTGAGTTGATGTGGAAGGAATCTGCTGCATTTGGGTTGACAGTTCTTGTTGAGCTATTTTCAATATTGCGAGTTTCTGAGATGCCAGCTCGTAATATTGCTGTATAATCTGGGAAATGAATAGGCCTTGAATATTCTGGTACCATAGATATTTATATAAATACATATTCTTATATGGCTGTACTGCTATACTAGAGGGTGGAGTGTATGCTTAACTGGAACTGGGATCATTTCCCATGACAAAACAAGAGCGTTTGAGAGTAGTGAGGCGGTAGTCCCCCTCCCCTAATTTTCTTCTTCTACTTCTTCTACAGCAAACGTTCTTGCTCCACCAACCGTCTCACTCGATAGCGCTTGGCTAAATCTACTGGAATATCTTTCCTGGAAGGAATTTTCTCAACCTTGCCATACCTTGCGACTGTTCTTCCTTTTATAGGGTCGCCATGTTGCTTAACAACCGAGGAAAATCACAGTTCATAGCAGTTTATGTTCAATATTCTATTTCCAAGTTGAGCAGAAATCCATGAGGCGTATGTTTTCTAACGCCATTAGTTGGGCACGATCGCCTCATGAACGAAACGCAGCTCGCTACCTACCTTCTTTAGGAACGTAAGCTTGTTTGATACTGTTTGGCTCGTTATTGAAATAGTTTTGTTGAATTTTAATAAATGCAACTGAATCTTGTCACTTGATAGCAATATTCATGTGAACCGGCTCTATTCTGTTCTCCATACATATAATCAATTAATTTCATTTACAAAAATAAGTTAATAATTTAACAATTATTGTTTTCCTAAGTTCTAAGGTTTCTCCAAGAGGTGACCATACTTAGCCAAATTATCACCGGCACAATAAGAGGAGAAACAAAATTAACAAAAGAAAAATTCCCTTGCCGCGTTGGAGGTCACATTAAAAATTCATAGATCATCATTCATAGGGCTTTAGTTACAATAAAGTACAGGTACAATACTTTTCTACCATTCTTATGAAGAAGAGAATTAAAAATTTGTATAGGTTCTACATTTTGAATTCGCTTTTTTATACAAATGGTAAAACGTCTTGTACCTGTACTTTGTAATTTAAGCCCTTCAAAATTGGAATATTTTTGTAATCACCCGCTAAAATGTGTAAAAATCTAGCCTACGTTTGGTCGTTGTTTTTGTAGGCTTTTTGCATATTTTTGCATTCTGTTTAACTGAATTGGTCTACTATCGTTGTAGCCTATATATATATATATATTATGTAACCGTAGTGAGTTGTACTTATACAATAATAAATTGTAAACTATTGTATTATTTCATAGCCTCATGAACTAATCCATTAAATAAAATATGAGATTAAAGAGTTCAATGATTAAGCCTACTTGAAAATTAATTCACTTTTTGTGCCTTTTTGTTTCATCTCTAATCAATCCAAAAGTTCTTGAATAAGATTACTTGGATTAATAACTTTTTATTACTAGATCTACTAATTTTAAGAGCAATTTAGCATTGAACTTCTGTTCAAGTGACTAATGACCTCATATCCTACACGTGCTATAGCGACAGCAGTTTATAATAAGTCATTAGACCCATTTCCAATTAAACTTCATAGTTAACGCCTCATAGATAGTGTATTATACGGTAGGCCTAATAGAAGACACATAAAACAATATCAGTTGAAATCTCGCAGGCTTCTATTGATTACACAAGGGAAATCGTAATAAGGAACACAGGTCACATCCCTTTGAAATGCTCGCCTGAATTGTCTGTGTACGTGCTAATAAGATTTGTTGAGGAATGCATGAGACTCTTCAGTATTTCTCGTTATGCAGGAATTCCATACCACCGTTCTAGCTATGTGGAAGCTTCTACAGTTTACATTACGCATCTCTACAATACACAGAGCAGAGTTTAAGTGAAATCATAGCTCATAAATCAACGTTATCAGAGCGGTATTATTCCATTAAATGTAAGCTATGCAATCTGGACTGGATACTATTCAATCCGATGAACAATAGCTTTCAACTGTTTAGTGTTGAGTTAGCGATAGAGAACCGTTTAAAATTGAAACTATAGCCTATTAGTTGTTGCTTTGCATTGCCATCCTCCCATCTTCTTACTGCTATATGCCTTGCTCTCTTAAATGCTTCAGGCCTGCTTGGGCTGAATCGGGGATGAGATACTCTGCATGCAATATAAATGTACATACATTTCACTCCTCACGAGTAAACATCGCATGCGACTACCAAAGGATAAAGACGAGCAATTCCCGACTACAAGTGCCTATTGTATCACCTATCACGGCCTTTGTGTATCTCATCGTCATCAAACTTCTCACAACCAATCTCTCTCACTCTATTTCTCTCACTCACTCTCTCTCTCACACACACACACACACACACACTCTCTCTCTCTCTCTCGAATGGTCAACGAGTGAGACACGTGTTTTTTCGTCTCCGCTTAATATGAATTCTTGCAGGGCTTTTACGCACGCAGTAAATTGTGACATATCATCTTATTAAATTTTAAGTGTAGTTTTATTGTGTAAATAAAATAAATAAATAAATAAATTTATTGAACCAATCAATGAATACAATGCATTTGTTTATAAAATCACAAAAGAACTTCAAATAAAACAATATTAACTCTTAAGAATAACATATAAGCCATAAATAACAGCTTGAAATATGAAAATGTTTGTTTGTGATCAAAAATTACAATTTAAATGGTTCATCCCTCTGTAAGCAAGCGCTTGTGTTGAGGGATGAGTCTTTTCAAAAATAATTTAATCCGTTATGGACTTTATGGATGTTATAAGCAAAACAATAAAATAAATATTTTTAATGATCTGCATTCTACATAACATGACTTGAGAATAACAACATAATTTGAGAGTAACATAAAATAACTTATTGTACAGTAATAGATAAAGATATTGTAATAAATAGATGTAATAGATAAAGTCATTTTATCACTAATAATAGATATAATAATAATCTGAATAACTATTGTAGGATAGATAACTAAAAAGACTATTGCAAGATATATGAGTGAAATAACCATAACTTATCAGTGTAAAAGGAAAAAAGAAGAACAAAATCTTGTCTGGCTCAACTCTGCTCCATCTCAATGAAACGTTGCAACTTTTTTTTAAACAAATTAAAACTTGGTATTCTAGATATACTAGGTGGGAGTGAATTGAATAGACGAGGACCCCTAGCAAAAGCATGAGCTGCAGCTGCAGCAGTCCGGGAACGAATTTCTTCAAGGGGTTCTCTAATTTGTCTTCGGGTTGCATACACATGACTTGGGGCTACCAAAAAATAACCTGGTCTTAAGTAGACAAATTTCATCAAATTGAATTTAAACAATGCAGGAATACTGAAAACAGAAAATTCCTTGTACAAACGTTCTGAAGGATATCTTACTGGTCTTTTTAAACAAATTTTTATTATCTTCTTGTATAATAAAATAAGTGGCTGTAGAATGGACGTTCCACAGTCACCCCAACCAATAATACCATAGCTGACAATGGACTGCACCAAGGCCAAGAAAACCATTCTTAATTGGTTGAGAGGTAATATATTCCTCAACTGTACAAACTTGTATATCAGTCTTCTTAGTCTGGAGCATATATAGGATATTTATGTCCATCCCAACGTAAATGTTTATCAATCATGATACCCAAGAATTTAACTCTCTTCTGGAACTCTAGTTGTTTACATGCACACCCAAAACGACCACAGCCCATTTCATGAATAATAATATTACATTCATCAATAGCAGTGGGCGAACCTGATGAATTCAAGGAGAATGGAACAACCACTGTTTTACCAATATTGATAGAGACCAAATTAGTGTCCAGCCAATTTTTAATTACAGACAGGCCAGCATTAGCCCTCTCACAGGTATCAGTCCAACCAGCACCCCAAAATACCGCTACAGTATCATCCGCAAATAAATAAAGGGAACAGTGATCAAGATCCAAACAAAGAAGATCATTTATATAAATTAAAAATAAGATTGGTCTGAGCACCGTTCCCTGTGGTACTCATGTATTAATTTGTACTCACTACCTCATTAATTTGTACATTGAACTCACTACCTCATTAATTTTAGTACCCTGCATTCTTCCCTGTAAATATGATCTGAAGAACTGCAGCGAAATCCCTCTGAAACCAATAGATTCCATTTTTTGTAATAGGATGCAATGATCAACTGTGTCAAAGGCCTTTGTAAAGTCTAGAAACACTCCCACACATTTATTTCCTCTATCTTGCTGATTCACAATTTCTTTTGTCACATTGTAAATTGCATCCGAAGTATTTAACCCACTCCAGAAACCAAACTGTGAATCAGACAAGATATGATATTTGTCCAAGTAGCTAACCACTCTTGATTTGACACATCTCTCAATGATCTTAGATACACTTGATAACAGTGAAATAGAACAATAATTATTCAAGTTGGACCTTTCTTTACTCTTATGGAGAGGAATAACAGTCGCCTGCTTTAATTACTCTGGGAAGCAACCCTGCTGGAAGCACAGATTAACCACATGTGCCAAAGGCACTGAAACAGCAGAAGAGCAACCCATCAGACAATCAGAATAAATTCCATCTATTCCAGGAGCAGACCGTTTTTTGAGATTCCTAATATTATCTTAAATTTCCTTGAATGTTACTGGGCTAAAGAAAAAGGAGTTACAAAAGGATCTATTCATTCTATGTCTAAAAGTATGATTGATTATTTTATTATTTCGAATTCTTTCTGTAATACTTTTGCCAATATTTATAAAATGCTTATTAAATTTCTCAGCTATCTCGACCTCTCTATCACATTTTATAAGACTATTATCAGACGATCTGATGTCTGAAATAATATTTTTCTCACAACGGACATCATCAGTAGCCACATCAATCGTTTTCCAAACTTCTTTCAAGTTATGACCGCATTCTAGGAACCGTCTCTGAAAATATGCTTCCTTAGCATTACGTAGAAGAGATTTTAAGATACCATTGTACTGTTTATAAGAGTCGAGTAATTGTGGATTGAAAGGCTGCTTACGAATATTAAGAGACATCCTATCCCTTTTCCTAATTGACCTAACCAAACCATTCGTGATCCATGGCTTGAGTTTAGTCAATCTGTTACATAGTTTTCTACTGGAGGTTGTACAAGAATTAAAATAGAAAATGATTTTATTATAAAATAATGTAAAAGCCATGTGTTGTTTTTTTGTCATTAAGTAAATGCATCTTAAATAAATCAAAGCAAAACTGAAACAACCTTCAACAGCAGTACAACAAGGTCTAGAACCAGTTTGGAAAGTTATTCTGACAAGAAAGATTAATTCAATCAGGTGTGCAATTGATATTTTCAATAGAAATAAATCAGAGAATCCACACAGAACCAAACAATATGTAAATTATATTCATGATAAAATATTTGAAGGATTAGAGTTTCCAATATCATTGAAAGATATTAGAATATTTGAAAAAAGAACTTTTAAAAATATGAAAATCATCCAACAATGTCGATTAATGTTTATACAATTGATACTGATAATGAAAAAATTATTCCATTACAAATTTCAGAAATTTATGGCTATGAATTAGTAACTAATTTATTAATTTTTAAAAAAGGTGATAATTCTCATTATTGCTTGATAACTGATATGAGGAGATTAGTACGTAAGTTCACAAATTTCAAAACATGATGGTAAAAAATGCATTTTAAGATGTTTATCATAATTTTATTCAAAAATAGAAAATTGTGGGTGGAAATGTTGCCTAAGATATTATTCGCTTATAATACTTCTGAACAATGCTCTTTAAAAAACGCACCATTTTTCCTTTTGCATGGTTTTGAAGCAACTACCCCTTTAGACTTGAAAATTATTCCTCAGTCTATAGATTTTACATACAATTTAGAGACTAGTTTGAAAAAATTACAAGAAATCAGAGAACAGATTCCAAAAGTTATGACAGAAGTGCAAGATAAACAGAAATACTATTATGATAGGAACAGAACATTTTGCAATTTTGAACCAGGAGATTTAGTTATGGTTTTCGAGCCTGATTTTGAACAAGGAAAGTCAAGAAAATTGATTAAAAAATATTCAGGTCCTTATGAGGTTGTAAAAAAGTAACAGATGAGGTTTATGAAATATTTTTTCCACTGAGAGGATATTTCAGGAATGTTGCTTTTTATGTAGATAAATTGAAAAAGTATTTCACACAAACACCATTAAATTGATTTTTCCATTGTTTAATCATTTTTCTCGTTTCAGCAATTTAACAGCTGAACGTTCAATTCTTTGACTTTCATTCACTTGAAACACAATTGATGGGAGAAGTAAAGAGCAAACAGATATTTTAAGAATAATTTCATTATTGCAAACACTAGCAGAATATTCATCAAAAGAACAATGTCATACAAAATCATTTATGACAAAATTCTCATTGTAATTAGCATTGTCAGAATGATTTAGCAGTTTTCTCAACAATAATTTGCAAACAATTGATTAATTAGTGATATTGAGACATTTTGAGTATTTTAAGCAATTTTAGCCAAATGCTGTCAAATCATTTTAATGAATGACAATTATTCCCATGCTTTAAAGGTTCTTATTGAAATGTTGCATTCAGTAATTTGATGCTTAAGTAATTTTGATAAATAAGTATAATTTGATTTTTCTTTTTCAGAAAATCGGATGATCAATGTATACTAAGATATTCAGAATTATCTTGATAATTATTGTTGAATAAAAATGCACTATTATCTTATACTTTTGATTATTGATATTATTGAGAGCTATCAAGAATTTTATAGATAATTTTAGTAGCTTAGGGAGGAATTCAGTTTTGATTATATGTTAGTCATTATTTGTTGAAACACCACTTTATATAAATTCATTGTTCTATCTGTAGACCTAATTTCTTCAATCAAGTACACAGATGATATGATCTCTGCTGTTATTTCAGGAATATAATTTTGGATTTTGTTTATATAATAGTTATTGTTAATGATTAAAATCAAGTGTGGTGTTTCACAATTATTATGTTATAGTTAGTCTATAGGTACAATTTATATTATGAAGCATAAGTGCATAACCCATATTGATTTTTGCTATTATCAATAATATTAGTAGATGGAGTGTATTATTGTTGCACATAAAGCCTCTTTACATATACTTATATCTATTAGGCCTACTGAAATAAAAACTTGATTCAAATTTAATTCAACAAGACAGTTGCGCTCTATAACAATTGAAATTGATCACTTAAAATGAATTCATTATCTCTTTGTTTATCTATAATAGATACTAGTATATTATGTGCGGCAATTTCTCAAGAAATATCATTATTTCATGGTGCTCTATTTAGAAAAATTCATAATGTAATTTTGTATGAGTCAACAATTCCCTTAACATTTCGTATTCCTAGATCCCATGCTTTTATTATAAAATATCTAAAGAATGCACACTCTACCAATGAATCATGTCCTTTCCTTTCCACATCGGAATGTGCTGTATTTGATCAGATACATCACACTGAACTAAAACTTCTGCAACTACATGATGATGATAACTACTATGAGGACGACTACACATCGGATGAGAAGAATCGACTTCCACACCACAGACATTCAATTACCATGATTGGGGCAGCCTTGAACTGGTGTTGTGGAGTAGCAACAGACGAAGAATTAGGAATGTATGTAAAAACTGAAGGTGACATTACTTCACATCTGAACAATCTACAAGACTTTGTCCATGCCGAACATGAAGATCTAATAAATAATACTTGCAAGATGAACATAATGGCAGAAAATGTACAAGAAGTATTCAAACATATGAAGCTGTATCTTATTTGTTGGCATGAGTCATTTGCAAAACAGAATAAACTTGAAAAAGGACAACTAAGGACATCTAGGTAGGTTCATGTACATAGCAACAACTATCCTCAACTATAGAGAGATAGAAGCAAAATGCTACAACCAACATTTATCACATTACATCATTCCAAACAAAGAACTTCAACTGCAACTTCTAAAACTCAAACAAAGAATTAAGAAGAAACATTATATATTGGCGACTCAAGAAATCAAACAAATACGGAATTTTAAGCTCACTACCTGCAAAAAGACAACAAATGAAATATGGGTAACACTAAAAATACTTATAAAGAAAAATTTGACTACAGAATTATTTCATCTACAAACTATACCGCTATACTGATGAACATCATTTAATCTTGCAAGAAGAAAACAATCTACAAATCCTGACAGATGATGAAGAAGAAGACTGCAAATTCAAAGAAAAAGGCCTCTGCTCCATCTCAAGAATCAAAACTTCCAATACTGCAACTCAGACATGCCTACAATCACTCATTTCTGAAGCAGAAGTAACCCAATTACAACAAGTCTGCAACTTCGAATGTGAAGCAAATGACAACAAAACGCTGATCACACAATTAAGAGAAGACACTTACCTCATCCACAACATAAAGGACAAAATGGAAATTCACTGCGGAAATACTATAACAAGAGTTCCAGAAAACAGCCCTGGAACGTTATTGCTCCACATCCCTTGTGCTTGTGAACTTCGACATGACGGTGATGTAATTATCAGCAGCATTTATCCATTTAATTCACATTCACATCCTTCACCAAATATCTCAAAATTGATACCTCTTATGTTGACCAATCTACCAAAACTAGCAATTCCTATTTTTGAACATGAGCACTTACCACAGTATCTAAATTTATCAGACATTTTAAATGAACACTGGAACATAAAGTTTACAAGATTTGAAGAGCACAACTTATTTTCTGAGGATGTATTTAAGCATGTGGAAATGCCATCAAATTTTTATTTGTTAGGAATGAACAATATAATACTTATATACATAATTCTTTGTTGGTGAACAACTACCACTGTAACAATAGTATATTGTTGTCTTCAACAATATATAAGAGCAAGAGCTAGGAAGTTATTGATTGCAAGAAGGACTCTAGTTGTGGACTATCCACAGGATCTTTAAAAGTTAGATGTAAAAGTAAAAGCTTAGTTTATTTCAGAATTATATATTCCATTTTGTATGTTGTTAGGGTTGGTAATTTGTAATGTTTTGTTTAATAGAAATTTACAATATTTATGTAAATTAAGTTATTGTGAGGGTTAAGAATTTTAAATATTGAATATATTAATAAAATAAGATTTTAATGATTAGAAAGTAATTTTTTTGACGGTGATGTAATTATCAGCAGCATTTATCCATTTAATTCACATTCACATCCTTCACCAAATATCTCAAAATTGATACCTCTTATGTTGACCAATCTACCAAAACTAGCAATTCCTATTTTTGAACATGAGCACTTACCACAGTATCTAAATTTATCAGACATTTTAAATGAACACTGGAACATAAAGTTTACAAGATTTGAAGAGCACAACTTATTTTCTGAGGATGTATTTAAGCATGTGGAAATGCCATCAAATTTTTATTTGTTAGGAATGAACAATATAATACTTATATACATAATTCTTTGTTGGTGAACAACTACCACTGTAACAATAGTATATTGTTGTCTTCAACAATATATAAGAGCAAGAGCTAGGAAGTTATTGATTGCAAGAAGGACTCTAGTTGTGGACTATCCACAGGATCTTTAAAAGTTAGATGTAAAAGTAAAAGCTTAGTTTATTTCAGAATTATATATTCCATTTTGTATGTTGTTAGGGTTGGTAATTTGTAATGTTTTGTTTAATAGAAATTTACAATATTTATGTAAATTAAGTTATTGTGAGGGTTAAGAATGTTAAATATTGAATATATTAATAAAATAAGATTTTAATGATTAGAAAGTAATTTTTTTGGAAACTTCAGGTCGAAGTTTAGGGGGACCCGGGGATGTAATGTAACAGCATAATTAATTTATTTGCCATGAATTTTCACAAGGAGAGAGCCATTGTTAGCAGAAAAATGATGAGCTCAGTAAAAATTCATGACAAGTAAAATTGTGCTGAAAAAAATGAGAGGCTTGGGGCAGTCGGTGTCAAGCAAGTAAGGGAGCTGGCTACATCTATGGCAGATGACCTGCCACACTCTTCCTTGCTGACCAAGTGACCGTTTGTAAGTAAATAAATTCTTTTGTTAATTCTTGATAAGCTCATTAGCATTTTATTATTATAACATTAAAATAAACATTTAGATTTTTTTTCTGAACTCAATCTGAAGTTATTTTAATAGTAGCACCTTTTTCTCATGAGATTAGAGTAGTACTGGAAACACCTCTCATATACCAAGCATTACCCCATTTTTAAAATTAACAAGTATTTTACTTACTCATCCTATTAATTTTAAATAATTTAATCCGTAGTGAAGGCACACCTGTCTTACCTTTACTATACCAACTTATTCTATTACAATAGTTATATGTGAAGTTTTGTAATTATAAACATTACTCAATAACATATTCTCTTTACTTTCATCTACATCTTTAGGTTTCATTTTTATAGTACTATGTTTAGTACTATTATAATTTTTAATAATGTTTCATATCTCATCAACCCATCTAAAATTTGTATTTATTTCAAACATAACTTTCAATTTATTATTTAATGTTCTATTGAATCTTTCAATTATTGAAATTTTTTCTTCATTTTCTGTATGATATAATTTTATTTTATATTTTTTTAATAATGAATTGAATTCTTTATTTCTAAATTCAAGACCTTTATCAGAATGTATATGATCTGGAGATTTATGATTAACTTTTTTAGTATTATTAAAAAAAAATCAAATGCGTTGGAAACTTCAAGTCCATTTTACCCATACATATGTATCTATAACATTCAGAATATATTTGTATCCATCATTTTCTTCATTATACTTATCAAATACCATAAGATCTATAGCCCATAAATCATCAATTCCAAATGTTGAAATTTTTCTTCTACAAAATTTCTTTATAACTGGTTTATGAATTTCTATAGCTTCAATATCTTGTTCTTCTTTAGTTAAATTATTTTCAATGATATTTTCAGTTTTTGGAGATTTTATAAACTTACTTTTATTGGTTTTACATATTAAACATTTAGCTGCAATTTTATATAATCCATTAGTAGTTTGAACTATTTTAGGATTCATATTTTTAGTTTTCGTTTTACATTTATTACAATGAACTAGATCCTCTATATCAGAGTTTCCCAAAGTGTGGTCCGCGGACCCCTGGGGGTCCGCGTGCCTATGCCAAGGGGTCTGCAGACTAGCATGAGATATTAAAAAATAAACATTTCAATACTTTTCTTACCTAGTGCTCTTTGATAATTAGTAAAATGTAGTTTCCTAAAATCTAGATTATATTGTGATGGTAGCAGCATGTAGTGAGCTATGATAGTTTTGGGAGAGTGTGCGTTGTGTTGCTTGGTTTAAAGAAAGGCTTAATGAATTATCCTGGCTTTGCAAAATTGTGTATTTAGCAGATTTACTTATGCACTTGAATGTTTTGAACTTGAAACTGTAAGGATCTGACACTGATATATTTCTGGTTGAGAAACTCAAACTCTGGGCAGGTCGCATCGAAAAAATCCTACACTTCACTGTCTGTTCTACAAGAGATCCTGTCCACTTCGGAAGAACTGCCCTCTGAGGTTCAAAAGTTAATTGTTGAGCCCTTCATTTATCTCTTGATGCTATTGGATTTTACTTTCATTTTATTTTGATTAGCCCAGTTTTTTGTTGTTTGTGAAAGTATTGTCATAAAGAAGATAATTATGATAAAAGTAAAGTAGGATATATTTCAAATATTGTCGTATGTATATTTTTAAAATAACTTGTGGGAAAAAATAAATTTCTTTGAAAGTTTCGTAGTTATTATTTGTTCATAATTTATTTTTTACAAACTGAGTAGATGTAGTGAAATAGCTCGGTTTGATTAATTCACGTTAGTCAAATTTACAAACACAGTTACTGAAAGTTTTGATTATAGAGAAACAAACAATATTTTTATTTGAAACTACTTCAGAATATAAGACTGATTGAGTCCATAAACAAATCATGTTATTTATGCCTATAAAATTGGTATGTCAATGTCTCATTGTACAACAGTAATACTATGGGGATGGGCCATGGGGCTGGGAAGAGGAGTGGGGAAAAAATAGGGGGTCTGCGAAGACGACTTGGTTTTAATGGGGGGTCCTTGGAGCCAATAAGTTTGGAAAACACTGCTCTATAATTACTCATTTATTGATAAAAATGAAACATGAATCATGAAACGTGAATCTAATGATCCACTTTTTATGATAGAATAATATTCTTATCAATAAATAGAACATATGAAAACAATATATTTATATTGAAAATTATCAATATAACAATTTATGAAATCTATTAAAATTTTCACTATATAAATAGATTATAAAAATGGATTCATTATTAGATGATCTTAATCATCTTGGTAATTTAGAATAAAAATGTTTAAAGAATATAAAAGAATTAGAAGTTGATAAACCATATAAAATAGTTCATATAACTAAAGTTAAAACTGAATTTGGTTATAAAATTTTAGCTGATTTAGAAGAGTTTAAAACATTCTTACCAAATCGTTTTTCTACTAAATTGGATGATAAAACAATTCAAGAGCTTAATAAAAAAGATTTGAATTTGATTTATCTTGGATTAAAAGATAAATTATATCCATTGGTTAAATTCAGTGAAAATAAATAGCATTTATTCTAACTCAATTTCTTAAATTAAATTAATTTAATTTCTTAAATTTAATATTAATTTTAATAATAATTAAATTTATTCAATTTAAATTTTGATTTATTCAACTTTTAGTTAATTTCTTATAAAATTGATCTTATTCAACTAAAATTTGATGTTTTTTAATTAGCTCAACAATTTGCTCTAAAAGTGATCTATAATATTATTCCTGTTAGTTAACAGCATTAATTTCATTTACTTATTAAATTTCAATAACTTATCATATCTTATAAAAAATATATTTTTAATACAAATTTATTCAAATTTAGCTATTTTTATTAAACATTATTTGATTTTTTGAGTATAAAATGTTTGTATAATTTTTGCTCCAAAACTGATCTAGAACTGTCATATTACTATCTACTTGCATTTTAAGATATATTGCACCATTTTGAAAACCCCTTCGAACCCTTAAAGTCATATAAAGCCACTTCAAAGTAATATAAATTGTACCTTTACTCAAATAAAGCTATCTGAATCTCTCTTATATATACACCCACACACAGGTCCACTTCACATCTTTTATATATTGTAAATAATGCCAAACACATCACACACAACAAACAAAACATCCTTAATGAAAAATTCAATTTTATAAATAAACCTTTTGATAACATTATACAAAAACCACAATTCCTCTAACCAAAAAACCATCATCACCGATCTGGGATGCCTTGAAGATGAGTCTCCATGACTCGAAAACGTTTGGCCAAGAGTGAGTAGGAATATTATTTATTCACAATTAAAATTGACTTTAAGTCGATAAATTTACAATAATAAGTTAATATTAACAACGCAGATCGTTAACGAACAAGAAATCCAAGAATATATCTTTTACTTATCTTCCATGAATTGAGGTGATGTCATTCATTGCGAGATTATATTCAGTAATCATATAAATTGTACTTCTACACAAATAAAGCTATCTGAATCTGAATCTCTCTCTCATAAACACCCACACACAGGTCCTTTTCTTACAAACATGGGCTACTGAACCCAATTGTTGGTGAATAGGGCTTGTTCATCGTTTCTTGTTTTTAATGTTATGCATTTTTTAGTTTTGAAGAATTTAATAGAATTTCAATATTACATTATTTCAGCTCTCCTGAACATTTCTAAATGGAGATCACATCAACCAATTTCGCATTCCTGCATGGATACCCACACCCAGCTTTCATTCTCATTTTCTAGATAACCTGATTCGATTCATGATTTATAATGTGTTTATTGAATTTATTCACTTCAGACCTAAATTTCTAAAGCAGCCTTTGTAGTTCAGCTTATTTCCAAATAGAGAGATTATCACATCAACTTCGTTTGTTTTTCTATGTAAGACTGGATAGGGATGCAAAGGATCGTCCCATTTTGAAAAAGTAGTTGCTCCTCCTTCCCTCTCTCCGTACTACCATTTGGCTGCATAGTCGCAGACAAAATTTCACCTACAGGAGATGTACCTTCTTCTCACTTCAACCATGACGAACGGCTCGCCATCAAACGACAAAATTGAATTGTGTAGTCTACTCTATTGTTGATAAACAGTGTCATGTCAGACAAAACTCCTCTCCTAGACTGAACATTTACGAAGAGGAAAGATCTACTTATAAGCATTAGTGGAAGGAACTCTTGTAGCAACCTGATAGGCTCTCAAGATTCTAAGAGATTAAGTAAATCTACTTCAATATGCAAAAGCAACGATAAAGTAATAAGGGGTGATAGGGAAGTACCGGTACTCACTGTGTTCCATCAGAATATTCAATACATTCGTAACAAAATAGATAGAATCGAAGTATTTTTAAAGAAGAGGCTCCTGATATAGCTATTTTCACAGAGCATGGTTTAAAAGAAGATGAATTGTCACAACTTAATATTCCAAACTATTCATTGAAAACGTCGTACTGCAGGACATCTCATCGAAGTGGGGGAGTATAGCTATCTTCACTAAAAATGCTAAGAATATGCAAACATTTAATTTAGAATATGTAGAGAAATTTGCTGTAGAAATGGATTTAGAAGTTTCTGGGTTAAGAGTAAAAATCGACGGTAATTTCGAAGTAGCGGTGTTAGGTATTTATAGGTCACCAAATGGGGAATGGAACAATTTTTGTGAACTATTCAATAGGATTTTAGAGATTACTACTACTCGTTTTACAAACGTTATCGTAGCGGGAGATTTCAATACAGACTTTGCAACACAGAATAAAATGACAGAAGATTTAAGGGATATTATATAATTATAATTGAAATTGTTTATTGGCAGAAACAAAACTTTTACAAACAATCTTAGAAAATACAAAATGAGCAATATAATAATTATAAATATGACAAGATAAAAAATAATATTACAAAATAAAATGAATTGCCAATTGAGTATTTGCATCTCGAGGTACTAGACCGGTGTGAGATGGTGACTTAATAATAAATCAAATAAATGAATAGATAAAAATAACTAAAAGTGGATATATATATATATATAAATATGAAAAACGCTGAAAAGTGGGTACTGAGGCCGACAATTGCTTATAGAATGACACATAAAAAATTGTATCAGTGATTTATCAATATACATGAATAACTTGGGAATAAAAGTTCATGAATATACCAGAGTCACAAGAACATCACAAACAATAATTGATAACATCCTTACTAATATAGATTACTCTAAAACAAGATTAGGCGGCTCGGAACTATCTGATCATGACTATCAAATCTTAGAGGTGGGGTTGCAAGGTTATAAATCAATTAAAAAGAGTAGAGTAATGAAAGAAATTCAACAATGTGAACAGGGGAATATCGATTGTTTGAAGCAGAATCTGCTACGAGAAAACTGGAGTAGGGTTTACAATAGCAATAGTTTGAATAACAAATATGATAGTTTCACTAATATTTTAAGGTTTCATATTACTATGAGTTGTCCAGTTATAAAAGTCCCTGTAAAAAACAAATTAGACAAAATTGAAGAGTGGATAACTGATGATATCCTTGCAGAAAGAAATAGGGTTAAAGATGCCTATGATGAATTCAAACTATCTAGAAATATGTTAAGTGAAGATAATTACAAAGCTCTAAAGAAAAACTATATGAAAGAAGTGAAAAGAGCGAAATGTAAGAAAACAGCTGAAATATTGAATAATAGTGTGTACTTTAACACAGCAGTGTGGGATGTAATAAACAAAAATAGGCAAGTAGCTCATGTAGATGCTTACACTAGTGTCCCCAGAATAATTAACGAAAATGACAAATATATTGATGATAGTGTAGACATTTGTAATTTCTTTAACAGATATCATCAACTGGTTGCTAAGAATCTTCAAAAATCTCTTAATACAGGTATTAGTGACATTAGGAGTACTGAGGGGATTCAGAACGAATTAAAATTCCACCCAGTATCCCAAGACGAGTTGTCAAATATCATTGATAGTTTAAATAATAAAAAAACTGTAGGAATGGATGGGGTATCCAGTAAAATTCTGAAAGAATGTAAAGATCAATTGTTAGACCCTTTGATTCATCTGATCAATCATTCATTAGAACAAGGTGTTTTTCCAGATAATTTAAAAGAGGGGAAGATCTTGCCAATCTTCAAAAGTGGTGATAGAGAAAAGGTAGAAAACTATAAGCCCATTAGTATTTTAAATGTAATAAGTAAAATATTTGAAAGAGTAGTTCTAAATAGGTTACTTCTGCACCTTCAAGAAGCTAACTTTATCTGTGATGAACAGCATGGCTTCCAGAAAGGGAGATCAACAAAGACAGCCATAGTTTCTCTAGTTGAAAAACTAATAGATATAATAGATTCAGGTGATAAAGCTACTGCAATCTTCTTAGATCTGTCAAAGGCATTTGATTGTGTTAATCATAGAACTTTATTGGAAATACTGCAAAATGTAGGTGTAAATGGGGTTGAACTGAAATGGTTTGAATCATATCTTATTGGGAGAAAACAATGTGTAGAACTAACTACAGTAGTTGGTAATAGTATAGTAAAGATTAAATCTAATAAATTAGAGGTCCAAGCTGGAGTGCCTCAGGGGTCAATACTAGGTCCATTGCTTTTTTTGTTATATGTCAACCGTTTACCTAAAGAATTAATTAGTGGTAGAGCCCTCTTATTTGCTAACGATACATCACTCATTTTCAGTAATTCCATTCTAGATAATTTAGAAATAAGTGCCCATATAGGTGTGCAGTCCATTGTCCAATTTTTAAATCAGTTGAAATTAACTATAAATAGTAAAAAATGCCAATACCTTCAATTCAAAAACAAACATAATTTGAATGAAGATAGGGCTATAAACGTGTTTATAAACGATAATCAATTAGACCGGGAAGAAAAAATTGCATTTCTAGGAGTTATGTTGGATAGGCGATTGACCTGGACTCCATACATTGAGAAAATATGTAGTAAAATTTCATCTGGGGTATTTGTCCTGCGACAGCTCGCTAGATTGAATGACAAAAAGTTACTTTTTACAGCTTACCATGGGATCTTACTGTCACATATTAGGTATGCTATCCTAGTATGGGGTAATTCATCAAAACAAAATCTTGATAGGGTGTTTAAGATCCGAAAGAAAGCGGTTAGGTGTATAGAAAGAGTAAATAGATTAGATTCATGTAGGCCGTTGTCCAAGAGACTTGATCTCCTAACTGTACTCTGCTTATATGTGTATGAAGCTACTCTATATGTAAAAACGAATGATATTAACCAAAATCTTGATGTACTTGATTATAATACAACAAGCCGAGGAAATTATAACTTGGTGAGTCACAATAGTAGCTTATTCAAACAAAATCCCATTTATATTGGTAGGAAAATCTACAACAAGCTACCGCAGTTTTTGAAGAGTCTTGAAAATATAGAAATATTTAAAAAAACAATTGAAAAAATATTTAGTTGATAAAGCTTTTTATAGTGTACAAGAGTTCCTTTCACATCAAAATTAAGCCTCGCCTCATCTAATTGATATAGTAATTATGGTATCTAGTGTATAATATTGTTGATCTGACTTGTCTTATACTCCTTAACTGGAGTCTCCAAGACGTAATCTACAAAAAAAAAAAAAAAAAAAATAAATAAATAAAAAATAAGCCTTTACTTACACGGTAGAGATTGTGCTCAATCGCTTACCGGTAATTTCACAAATAATGTTGCCGCACACATTTTATTTGTGATCCACCTTCACTTGTCTAGTTGATTTGCATAGTAATTATCTAGAGAGTGAACATGTTGAAAAGATAATTTCAAAGTTTAATGTAGAAGTATAGTTCGATCGAGTTCTTTGTCAATTAGTCAATAATTTATGCTGATGAATTGAATATTTCTGCACAAAAATCACACTTCAAGTTACTTGGAATCTGCTTTTATCATTATAGTTAACTTATTGAAAGTGAAATAGACAAATTATTATTGCTTCCTATTTCTGAATAGTAAGAATATGAATTCTATAATCCTGTCAGTATAAACTATAAAAAGATGAAATTGTTACGATATATTTAAATTAACAGAAAAAATTATTATTATGGTCTAATGTCATAATCATTAATTTTACCACATATAGTATACATAGAAGACGATTCTAAAACATGTCAAATAATAAAATTATTAGTAGTCAATTTATTACTACGGTACTCATAGTGTGAATGAATTATACATTTTCTAATAAAAACTTAAAAAAAAAATTTTTAATTGGAAATTGTCACAATTTCCACTTGAAAATGTTTTAAGTGGTAAACACTACTAGTGGTAGTGGTAAACACTAGTATATATAAGAAAAACTTAAAAAAAAAAACACTTTTAAAGTGGAAATTGTGACTCACGTTATGGCATGACGGCCGTTTCACACTCTTGTTAAGAGCATCGGCAAACGACCGTCATGCCATAACGAGAGTCACAATTTCCACTTAAAAGTGTTTTTTAAAGTTTTTCTTATAAATATACTAGTGAAAACAAGATGGATCTCTAACATAATACATTTTCTGTCGAGTAAATATGAATCCTGCACCCCTTGGAGGCAGTTTATAGATGGAGCCAAGGACATTCGTTGGTGAAATTTGTCACATTGCTTCCTTTAGTGTGTGGTAGCATGGAGCAATGACACAGAGCCAACATACAACAACAGCAATGACGTGAAACCAGTCTCAATCTAGCTTCAGCCGTGATAAAGTTGAAGATGAACGCTGACGACGAAGTGAATATGTAGCCTAACCATACTGTTATGGGTTCTAATGACTAAAATAAGACTGGCAACACTAAAGTTCACACTTGCACTTTATTTACACAAATTAGTCTATCTAAACACACACTAATTGTATTGTTCAATTAATAAAGAAAAACAGATCAACAAATGACAAGCTAATACTTATTTTCAATAATTATTTACAAGAATTAATAAAAAACTAATTACAGGCTGATCAATAATAAAAGAAACAAGAGTCCAATAAACTGTACAATAATGTAGAAAGAAATGATAGAAATAGAAAAATTATCACTTACAAAACACAGTCCAATTCGTTATTTGACAGTCCCAAATAATATCACTTGACTCAACGTCTTTAAACTATTAGTAAGCTGCACAAAGAGTAAACACTTGTCTCTGCACTTTACACTGGAATCGAGTACTGTTTACTCTGGCACAAGATCTGTAACACAATCTGTCACGCGAGTTTCAAGACTAACTAGCTTGTTCACATGGACTTCTTTATATAGCTGTTATAGTTGTATAATTCCAAGAACTGGCGGCTTCTCGATGCTTCAAGAATGCCAATGTCATGGAAGGTGACAGAATATAGTAGAGCACGACCTCAATAATTGTTCAGGATGTGTGTAGAAATCTCGAGAAATTCAATAGAGTGAGAGAGTTGCATATTTGAAGAATAAGAGTGACAAAGACATATGAAAAGCAAGAGAATGAAGATCGGATTTCAAGACACATTTGACCATGAAAACAATGGAACGATCTACATAGAACAAAGTCCGTAAATAACTGCTTTGTTTGCTTTCGTAACAAAACGTTTATATGTTAATTGTGCGAATGTTGGAGTCTTTGTTTGAAAGAAAGCATTGGGTTCATCCGCTAGATAGAAAAGGGATATTCAGTCACTTGATTAGAAATAAAAAGTGATAGAGATGAGTTTTACATTTATTGCCGAATTAGTGTTAATAGCTACAAGTAACTATACCAGTTCACCTACATCTATTAATTCACAATTCGTCTTCGGTATTTATAATGAGGAAATGGAAATAGAATAAAATAATAACGTTAAACAGGGCAATCATTGTATGGTGCGGATGTATGACTCTCAAAACATCTTATAACACTTCAACATCCGGCCTGAAGACACAGGAACTCCAACCGTTGCAAGACGTTGGCCGATGCCGCTTGGCAATGTTTAGCAAGTGTGTGACTGGCCCATTTGAATACGGTACATAGAAAATGGGGTTCCCTTTGCTCCACTGTTTCTTGCCCGCGGTCCCTCAGTGTCCGGCCGGCATTAATAGCCCTTCAGGTTGTAATGCCATTCTCTTATAGAGAGCATTTCAAATGATATATTTTAGAGATTTATAACGATGTTACATTCGAAAATATAGACAGAAGTGGTTTTATCTACAGTGCTGATTATAAATAGTTAATATTTTCACTTTTGACTGACATGTAGAACAATTCAAAATATAAAGAATTGAGCTTTTCCTATATGGAGCAGAATGTACTTTTGGGCTGAAAGCCATCTGTATCTGGATTTCCAACCCGAAAACATGCTCTGCCTTGTGTTAGTCAAAAGTGAAAAAAAGACTATTCAACTCGCAGATCTTCATGGATCAACAAATACTAAGCAAAAATAAAAATAGGTTTGAGACAATCATTATAATTACTGATACGAAGAAATAAACTGTTATGAGCGATTTCGAATTTCACCACAATCCCACAAAGCCATCAACTTTTTGTAATGTTGTAATTAACCCATTTATCACTTTATCGAAAACGAACTTAATTTTGGTGTCCAAAGCGAATAAAAGTCTAATTTATAATGTGTTTTACTGGTGGTTCAAAGACATGACTCATTCAAAACCATTAATCAAACAAAATTATGCACTTGGGACAGCTTAATCACATTAACAAAACAAATGAACAGAGCGTTCACAACAGAACAGAGCAGAGTTTGTCGAGTGTGCTCTCTCATCTGTGTGGTGTGCACTCACTGAAAACCCTTTTGTACACCAGGCGACCAACAAGCACTGTACTGCTATAGGCCTACTTGTAATGCTTATGCTTTGAAACTCACCCAGAGCTATTCCACCTAGCAGCCCATCCGCAGACTAATAATTCATCATCAGTCAATCTGTTTAAAAAACACGCTTTTTCAGTAAAGGTTGCTCACGCAACTTTTGAACATATAACTTGTCATCCAAGTTTCTTGAGCTAATGGAAAATCTGAGTTTCACTATAAGCTTGTTTTGTGATAATGGCATATGAATCGGTACTGGCATAGATTAGGGAGTAAGTTAGATCTATGGTACTGGTGTAAAAAATTGTCAGAAATTACCTTTCTTGATCCACCACCTATTATTTACAGTATCAACAATACTAGATTAAAGATTGATGCTTCATTTATTAAATGCGCCAAAGAAAATCAGAACTTTTAAGCAGGACTGAGATGTGAAAGTTATTGAAATTTAATGATAGGTGATAATAATGATTTTTCATTACAAGAAAGTGCATGTATTTGTATAACTACAATAATGCTGGCAACACTTGAAAGCAACTCGAACTTTATTTACACAATTAACTGACAACAGACACTGATAGGTAATTATCACAAAAGAACATAATTAAAGAAACGCTGACATAAACTAATAATGGATATTTCTATAAAAAGATTAATCACTGTACAAACTGATTAGTAACTGTCAATAGTCCGATCAATAATTCTGTAATAAGTGTCAAATAATCTGTTCAACACACTAAGCACTTATGAAGCACAATGTCTGTCATGGCTATTATCAATCACAATAAATTATAGCACTGTATACTGCCACGAAATAATATAGAATGTCTATTATCACATATAAATGGGTTAAAATCTGAATACAAACTGACTCACTCCTGACAAGCACAGCCCTTTCTTTTTATTAGTTTGGACTGTTTCCAGAAAGCTACTGAGAATTCTCATTCCATATATTTCTATTAAAACAGATAAGCTGTCTCAGCGAAGCTCGAAAATACCAGAAGCCCATTTGACCTATGAGAGCAAAAGAGATATGGGACGAAGGTAGGGCAACAAGTTCAGAGGAGGAAGTGTTAAAATTTGAATTTAGTCCATTTTATCTAATAAATCTTTTATTGTCTACCATACAACAAGCTTATAGTGGGTACCCATCAACCCTACCTCACCAGCTATTTAAACATCATTGAGATTTCACATTCAAAAAACAGTATGATATGCTAGTTTAACTTCCTAAACTTTAAATTAAACTATACTAAATAACATTCTTAATTTAAGAAGCCCATAACGCGCTTGCGGTTGTTTCTATTTTGCGGAATGATAATGTAGCAAATATGAAATTGGAAAGAATAGAGAGAAAGAAGAAACAGTGGTTCTCGGTGTTATCTGCTATGTAAATGTTTACCTTTAAGCAATTAATTACTCTGCTTTTGACACTTTTATGGTGTTTACTTGGTAATTTGTAGAATGTTCTAGTTGTTTGATTAGACATTAATGGAATCCTATCGAATATTGTGGAAGGCATGAAGGTCTTTCATTGTTTATTTTAGAAATCGGTAGAAGATGATAGAAAAATCTCGATTGCTGAAAAACCTATTTAAGGCGAACGCATTTGTAGAAACTAGTTCAGTCTTGTTTGAAATTCGTTGTGATAAACAAGTTGTGTCAGTTCTATTGTGTCTATATATAGTGATAATTCTTTCTCTGTGCCTATAGTGACAATTCTTTTTCTTATTTAATTCATACCAGTGAGCTACTCAATAGCTTTTATTGTATTATGGACTAGTGCTACTATAGTGCTACGTAAGTTAATTGTTCTTTTTTGACGTTTCTTTTTGAATATTATTGGACAGTTTATTGTACAGTTATTAATTAATATTAGATCGGCCTTTTAACTTTTAGTGATTGATTTTTGTACAGTTTATTGAAATCTCTTTATTAGTTGAGCAATATCGATTTATCTGTTTTCAATTGCTTATTTTTCTGTAAGACATTACTGATCAGTGAGTGTTGTGATTATTTGTGTAAATAAAGTGCGAGTGATAAATTTAAGTGTTGTCAGCGTTATTTTAGACATAGAACCCGTAACAATATCATTTGTGTAGAGAATTTTATCAGCTTTAAGGCTAAGTACATACAGCAAGCAACTGGTGATAGCAACGCAACGCAAACTTGAGTTGCTCTTAGGAAAGTTTCTAGTCACAGGTGACCGTTTTATAAGTGTTCATATAGGCTATGATTAAAGTTGCCAGTTTAGTGAGTTTAGTCGTCAGTAACTGCTGCTGCTGCTGCTGCTGTAGTCCAACTATCATTGGCGTAACGACGGTGGGGGGGGGGGGGGGGGGGTTCCAGGTTACAAATTTATTTACTTCATTTTTCACTCGAGTAAAAATTAACGTTTAAAATTACTGTTTTTAAGCCTCAAATCAATCAAGCTCTC
Organism: Conomelus anceps; assembly: GCA_948455865.1. NCBI lineage: Eukaryota > Metazoa > Arthropoda > Insecta > Hemiptera > Delphacidae > Conomelus > Conomelus anceps. The sequence continues at coordinate 74,350,561 of OX418216.1, read as the reverse complement.
AACATAAAAAACTTCCCTTAATGTGAACTAAATGAATGGATTTAAGCTTTTCTAGACATAAGTCTAGAATCTCTTGGAATACGATTTTAGAGGAACTATTTATTATCAACATTTCCCCAGGGGAGGACTCCCGGACCCCCCTTTCCCAGACCCAGGGAAGCCCCCCGAATCACCCCACTCCCCACCATTAGAAGATTTTCGCTACGCTACTGCCTACTAGTAGGCCTATAACCTACAAAACACAATAAAATACTGCTGGCAACTGAGCAACTAGTTTACAGCATGAGGTGACTGGAGCAACTCTAGTTTCCGCGTCACTCGCTAGTCACGTTGCTATCACCTCACTATGAACAACACATTCAACTTTGTATGGTGTGAAAGAGCAACTAGAGTTTGCGTTGCGTTGCCATCACCAGGTTGCTTTCTGTATGTACGCAGCCTAACTTTGATAAGGATAAAAAAGTCGATTTGAGTCATCATTACTGATTTATAAGCAAAAATCTGAAACCTTTCCGGCCTGAAACCTCTCTCATCTGAAATCTGAAACCTCTCTCATCGAGCTCACCCTCACCCTTTGGGACTTTTGATATGTTATCACCCAAGGTTAGAGGAAGCGATTGGCGAAAAACTATTTCTCTATCAATTGTTTTTCTTGATGGCCATAATTTTATTTTGTCTGATTTGACTGGGAATGCTTGAAAGTAGAACTTCTGGGAATGGCAATACTGATGCTCAGGGTATGAAAGATTTACAGAATTTGTAATGAATGTTGAAAAGTGTACACATCATGTCACACCATTTTCGAACCGTTCCCACCCTTTGATAGTCTACATTTTATTTTCTGTAAAAAATTATTCATTACCAGACTCATACTCTAACATCATTGGAGCTCAATGTATTTTTTACTTACCTTGTTCAGAAAAAATATTTTGAAGCACTGATTTTCTTTGGTGCTATAAGCGACAAGTGGCAATGAGCCACATTAAGTGGACCAAACGTTTTTATTTTTCAATTGTTGATGTTATAGGTGTTAAGGTTGGTAGGGTATTAGGCTATTATAACTTTGATATTCGGAAAGAAAATACATGTGATCTATTTATGGATATAATCTATTTGTAAAATCATTTCAAATTTCTAATCAGAATAAGACTCATTGACTCTGTCCAACCTATTAAATAGGTTGCAAATTTGAAAGAATTCCGGACTTGAGATGTGTATTAAAGAATGATCTGTATTAACGGGTAGGCACATGTTGTTTTTCAGTATTCAGAAAAACTGAAAAGGAATTTATTTTCTCCCAAATCCATATTGAATTACTTTTGCCAAAACGCGATAGGAAACACGCCTTCTTTACTTTTCCTGTCTTTACAAACTTTTTCAAGCGGTCTGATTTTCCTTTCTTTCCTATCCTGAGGCCTGAACACACCTTTTCTTTGTTCATTTGTAAAGCTGAGGAACAAAACTGATTTCTTTGTTCTTGAATAGATTTAAGATGCTCTCTGCTATCTTTGAATTCATCATAGTTCATTCTTACACCTATAAGAACTCCATAATTTTCTATCTTATGATTGTATCTAAACGATTTGGTCAAATTTAAATAAAAAATCAATGACATCAATAAGTCTCTCGAACTGAAATATTACTGATTCTGTAGATTTACATTGAACTAAATCATTTTAAGGGTTTATTGTGTGGTATTTTTTACTATTGTAGAGTAATACTTCTAAAAATATTGGAAAATTTCTGTAAAGAATAGTATTGATATAACTTTTTTTTAAATATTAAAGATTAAGAATAATTATAGAAATACTGTGTAAAAAAGGAACAATCACAAAGAAGAAGGTAATCAGTCTATTATAATATGATGACAGATTTGACTCAAGGGTAAATATTTAAAACTCAAAATCTCATAAGACTGATATTTTTCTATTCCGAGTATATGCAAAAAGATAGATCGACAAAGTGACTTTATTCTGATCATATTACAAAATAACTGCTGTGGATGAATTGAAACTAAATTTTTTCACTCTTGAAACTTGAATGAAGTCCAAATTGGTTGAATGACAACTCATTTTTATTGGAAAAGAGGAAAGTGGTTGTCCCTGAAACTATTAATGGGTTTCGTATCTGAAATATTCAATTACTGTGAGAAATCCTGAATTTTCAGCCATCAAAGGATTTATAACGACTTTGAAACATGTAGCTTTGTCTTTAGTGAATTCAAGCTAATTACTTGTAGTTCACAGGGCAGTCAGTCCTCTTAACCCACACATGGTTGCGTCCTCTGTAGCAGCATTGATGGAAATAGTTAACACTTCACATGAGCGTTATTACAAACTCTCTCGAATGCCCTTCAGTTGGGACATGCATATGCATCAGCCTAAACTGCAAGGTCTTCCCAAATATAGTGGATAATATTGATGATTTTACAAAGGGAAGCACATTAGCACTATCATATATCACAATGCACTTGATTATAAATGCATTTCACTTAAAACAGTTCCAAAAGGTTGAAGGCCTTACAGATCCCCGCTTGAAAGTCTGGCATTTTTGTATTATTATTCACTTCAAAACCTAGGCACAAGTCTCAGACTTATTTAAACATCATCATCATTGAAAAATTATATATGTATTGTGAGGTCTACTCTCCACCTATTCCTGGGATATCTGAAATGAAAACTCTAATGTACTCCTTACAGCCGGAATCGCTCAGTCATTAGGCTCTAATTCAGCTCCAGTCTCATCTCCAGAATGATTTTGAGGGCTCACAGGGTATTACCACAACTAAAAACAGAGAACCTTCTCAATATTACCTGAAATATCCATTTCAGGAATGATATTGTTCCGGGTTCTATGTCTAAAATAACGCTGGCAACACTTAAATTTATCACTCGCACTTTATTTACACAAATAATCACAACACTCACTGTTCAGTAATGTCTTACAGAAAAATAAGCAATTAAAAACAGATAACACGATATTGTTCAACTGATAATGAGTTTTCAATAAACTGTAGGCTAAAAAATCAATCACTTAAAGTTAAAAGGCCGATCTAATATTAATTAATAACTGTACAATAAACTGTCCAATAATATTCAAAAAAGAAACGTCGAAAAAGAACACTTAACTTACGTAGCACTAGTCCGTAATACAACAAAAAACATTCAGTAGCTCACTGGTATGAATTAAACAGGAAAAAGAATGATCTCTATAGTCACTGAGAAAGAATTATCACTATATATAGACACAATATAGAACTGACACAATTTGTTTATCACGACGAATTTTCAAAGACAACTGAACTAATTTACAAATGCGTTTGCCTTAAATAGGTTTTTCAACAATCGAGCTATTTTTACATTTTTGTATCATCTTCTAAATAAATAAATCAAGGAAGCTGGAACTTTCTACAATATTCGATAAGACTCCATTAATCTCTAATCAAACAACTAGAACATTCTACTAATTACCAAGTAAACACCATTAAAGTGTCAAAAGCAGAATAATAAATTGCTTAAAAGTAAACATTTACATAGCAGATAGCACCGAGAACCACTGTTTCCTCTTTCTCTCCATTCTTTCCAATTTCATATTCGCTACAATATCAAAAGCTCACCATCGTAGCTTTCCGAATCCCTACCACTGATGAACGCTACTGAGTTCAATAGTGCTGTGAATATGTTGTGGGAGATGATCTTTGTCGAATTTAGGTTCTTGATAATTCACACCAATATATTCATGAGTCACTATATGTCTTGTCGAAGACATAACAGACTCTAATTTAATAAGGAATAAGTGTGTTATAATATGACCCTCAACATAGATCACCCACAGTAGAAAATAATAATATTGTTACAAAAGCGAATGGAGCAGTTATTTATGCACTTGTTCTATGTAGATTGTTCTATTGTTTTCATGGTCGGATGTGACTTTGACATCCGATCTTCATTCTCTTGCTCTTCACATATCTTTGTCACTCTTATTCTTCAAGTGTGCAACTCTCTCACTCAATTGAATTTCTCGAGTTTTCTTCAGACTTCTTGAACAATCGAGATCATGTTCCGTGGCCTTCTCGGAGTGTCTGGTGACCTCCAGTTCTTGGAATTATGACAACTATCTAGTATATAAAGGAGCTCACGTGAATCATTGAGTTGAGTCTTACAAAAGCTTGCGTGACAGTTAGTTTACAAACCTGCATGACAAATTGTATTACAGATCTCGTGAGAGAGACAATCCAGTGCCAGTGGAGTAAACAGTGCTTGATTCCAGTGTCAAGTGCAGAGACAAGTGTTTACTGTTTTTGCAGCTTACTAATAGTTTAAAGACGTTGTGTTAAGTGATACTATTTGGGACTGTCAAATAACGAATTGGACTGTGTTTTGTAAGTGATTAGTGGCTCTTTTTATCATTTCTTTTTACATTATTGTATAGTTTATTGGACTCTAGTCTGTTCAGCGAGACTACAGAGTGGAGTAAACAAACATGTGCGTGCGTGCAAGCCGAGACTCAACGAAGCCCGATTCACACATAGCCTAGTTTTCGAAACGCATCGAACAGGTAACAGGCTTACCCATTGAAAACGATTTTCAATAATCATTTTCAAACACTTACTTGGATAATACTTATTATTTATTGTAAATGGAAATAGATACATGAGAATAATGAGTTATATGAATGAGATGGCTATTTTCTTATTTTCAATGCTTAGGTAATGTATCCAAACATTCAGCAATCACTGGTATCAATATTATTAGAATTGTTCATAAATTTATTGATTGAATTATTTTTACCTATACATTTGAAATGAAAATACTGACTTGATAACTGAATTTAAAATCTAATATGTTCTTGAAATAATGCAAAAATAATTTATTTATTTCATAAACTGGAAGTGCGACATCAGCTGTTGAATGAACAGGAGTTGGCAATGAATGTGAATAGGCCGACCGACCGATGCCAGTATATTCTCGGAATTCCTCACTCACACACATGCAAAGTTTGTTTACTTTATTCCGTAGGCTCGCTGAACAGACTATAGTTTCTTTTGTTATTGATCAGCTTGTAATTAATTATTCATTAATTCTTGTAAATAATTACAAAAAAAAAATAAATAAGTATTAGCTTATAATAAGTATAAGTCATTTGTTGAACTGTTTTTATTTATTAATTGAACTTTCAATTAGTATTAACTTTTCAAGTGAATTCAACGACTCGCAGTCAAATTTTATTAAAAATAAGTAGTATTTCACTTACTTTGTAGGCCAAACGTTTTCGAGTTGTTGAAACCCATCTTCAAGGCATCCTAAATATCGATGTTGGTTTGTTGGTTAGAAGAGCTGTGGTTTCTGTATAATATGGTCAACAAATTTGTGTGATTTAAAATTTAACTGTTCGTTGAGGATGTTTTGTTTATTGTGTGTGGTGTGTTTGTAAATTTCAAATTGTTCCAAGGTGTTGAGTTCGTGTCCTTTAGATTTTATATAGAATGTGTAAGTTGGTAATGATGTCAGTAAAAGTGTGTCCAGTTTGAATGATATGGTATGCAAAAGTCAATTCTGTTTTTGTATGTAAAGCTTGTAAATGTTCCTTGTTGCGTTGTTTGAATGCACGGCCTGTTTGTCCTATGTAAAATTTGTTACAGTCAGAGCAGTTCGGTTTGTAGATCCCTGGGAGATCGTATTTTTTCCAATTAGTTTATCAACTAGGTATGTTTGTAGCCGTTTTCTTGTACTAGGTATTTTATTGTGTTTAGTTCAGTGTTGTAATTTTCGGTGGATAGTGGTGTGTTGTTCAGTCTGTGTAAAAAAGCTGGCCACACCATCGTATTCAGAACAAAAAACAAAATAAAAAATGCACTTGCACCAAAAACCACAACGAACATGAACAAATACGATCTCCCAGGGATCTATAAACTGAACTGCTCTGACTGTAACAAATTTTACGTAGGACAAACAGGCCGTGCATTCAAACAACGCTACAAGGAACATTTACAAGCTTCACATACAAAAACAGAATGGACTTTTGCATACCATATCATTCAAACTGGATACACTTTTACTGACATCACTACCAACTTACACTTTCTATAATATATAAAATCTAAAGGATACGAACTCAACACCTTGGAACAATTTGAAATTTACAAACACACCACACACAATAAACAAAACATCCTCAACGAACAGTTAAATTTTAAATCACACAAACTTTTTGACCACATTATACAGAAACCACAGCTCTTCTAACCAACAAACCAACATTGATATTTAGGATGCCTTGAAGATGGGTTTCAACAACTCGAAAACGTTTGGCCTACATAGTAAGTGAAATACTACTTATTTTTAATAAAAATTTGACTGCAAGTCGTTGAATTCACTTGAAAATTTAATATCAACAACGCAGTTCGTCATGGTACAAGACATCCAGGAATTGCAATTAGTGTGTGTAAATAGACTTATTTGTGTAAATAAAGTGCAAAAGTGAACTTTAGTGTTGCCAGCCTTATTTTAGCAATTAGAACCCGTAACAATATAAAAAACATAACAGCTACCAATTGCCGAGCAGGGCAACACTGTCAATGACAAATTAAGATAACAATACTTTTGCTTTTTATTGGCGATTGTGAAAAGTATCTCATGCAAGAGACAAAATTAAATTAGGTAATAGAGATTCACCCTAGAATATGTTCAAGTTATTTTTTCTGACTTAAATTTTGCTTATAGTATTTTTTGCAAGTTCATATATCTGTTGAAGATGATTTTATTGTGCCGATCTAAGGGCTAATAATGCTAGAGGGAAGCAGATGAAAGTTTTACATTTGGATTAAAATTCATATTGCCATGCGGCTGTGGGCTATCATTGCAATCATGTATGTTTTTTGATGCACACTTCACTAAAAAATTGGCCAATTTATATGTTGAATAATATGACTCACATGCTCCTAGCGACAAAATTTGTCCCAGCGACTAATTAGTTTCTTTCTATTCAGGCTATATTTGTTCTTAGAAGAATTAAAATTGCTTTGGTTGACAGGATTGTAGGCTTTCTCATGTTCGAAATTTTTGCGTAGTTTTTAACAGGCTCATAACATTTCACTTTAAAAAAATAGATAAACCTTAATAAACCTTTCAGGGACATTATCATCATCATCATCATCATCACACGTGGTCTTCACCGCAGTCAATTGATCGGGGAATCATCATGTTGTTGTTTTCTGCTTCTTAACACTTGTCACTAAACTTAGTGAGCTCATGACGGTTGTGAGTCAGTATGTATAACATGCCATAAAGTCTGCTTTAATCTAAATTATCAAATGCCTTCTGCAGATCTAGGAAGAGGCGAGAAGCTGTTTTCTTATCTTCCCAGATTTCATTTATAATTTGGCATAAATCAGCTATAGCGGTGTTGACAATGCACCCATTCTGGAAGCCATCCTGGAATGGTGATAACAGATTATGGTTTTCTAAATGTGCTAATATCTGGCCATTTACAACCTATTCCAGTTATTTTGAAACTATGAGAAAAATTGATATTGGCCTCTAATTATTTGGATCATGCTTGTTGCTTTTTTGTGTTCAGTAAAGATCTTAGCTGTTTTCAATTCACTAGGCATGACTGCTTCCTTTATGAAACAAAGAACTGTGAAGCATAGCACGTGTTACCTCGAATTTTCCAAGTCTATTTCCATGAAAATTAGACTGTAGATTTGTAAAATTGTAACAAAAACAAAATAGTACTCATGATAGGGCAATTCGTCATTAAATTAAAATCCTAATTTCACTGGTCAAATCGTCAAAAAGTGTATTTGTAAAATTTTGCCCAAATGCCAAACACACCATATAAAAAGTGTAACTCAACACTTCCTACTTTGCAAATAAATTCCTATGTCCACTGAAAATGTAATAGTGAGAATTTTATAATATTTTAGGGTTTTTGAGCGTGAAATCTCATTTTTGAGCAAAATTTTACAACTATGAAATCAATTAGTTGAACAATGCAGTAGCCATGCCTATAAAATGAGACGAACCAAACGTCTCACTCTCACTGTCCAACAGCACACGACTATGTCGCATTTTGACATCAATGTGCTGTTTGAAAGTAAGTTGTCTAACCGTTAAGTACCTTGGTGTTACTCTGGACAGACAACTTACTTTCAAACAGCACATTGATGTCAAAGTGTGACATAGCCGTGCGCTGTTTGAACAACTATTCCCCCTTCTCATCACCCCCTCGTTTCCCCTGAAATTTAGGCTGCTCATATTCACAGCCAATATCAGGGCATAATATATAACCTATGCCGCCCCAGTCTGGTTTCCCTACCTATCGGTGACCAATAGGAAAATACTAATTGGTCTCCAAAATCGAATCCTTAGAACCGTCTGCAATTTCCATTACAAAGTCCCGAATACCCTCTTATATGAATATGTTCAGACTCTCCAACTACAAACTCACATCGAGGTATCGAGTATCGAGGTAGCAGTGGTACTGTGCATACGTTGTCAGAACAGGCTCTGCGAATTTTGAAGCATAGGCTATAATATTAATTTGAACGGATAAGTAGTATTTTTGTTTATTATTATTAGTATTTATAATATCTTAATAATTTACATCATTAACTTGTCTAATATAAGTTAACGTATTTAAATAGAAAGTCAAATTCTATTTTCGAGGTTAGGTGTACCGATATTGATAAATTTTCTTGTAATTAAATAGTCTCAAGTTGACAATTGTAATAAATTAAGTAATATTTCATTAAAAATTTAACTAAAATCAATTGAAAACAATTTTTAGCTAGGAAAATGAGTCCAAACAAGGCATCTAAATCTAATTGTTTAACTAAAACTCAGGTAGCTACGTGATCTCAGCAATTATTAACAAAAAAATCTCCAACAGCTCTTAAAGCTACTGTAGATGTAGAAGAAAAGGTTGCTAAACTATTGAGTGATCACACCAAATTTAAAACAAAATTAGAAACATCACTAAAAAATTCTGAGGAAGAACGAATAGGGTTGGTTAGTGGATCACATAAAATCTCTGGAAGTTATTGTAAAATTGCAGCAGGAAGACCATAAAACTGAAATACTAAATCTCACGAGTCAATGTAGGTCTATGTCAGAGGAAATCGAAATATTAAAATCAAAAATAAACTTGGCTAATGTAAGATCTAAACCTCTGATCAATACAAAAAAAGTAGAACCTAAATCAAATGGGGAAAAAATAAATAGAAATGGTCAAACAAAAACGTATAGTCAGGTTTTGCAAACAGCAACCAAAACTAAAGTAAGGGCAAATAACGATAGGAAAGGTAGAGTACTGCTCTTGACATCCAGTCATGGACGAGACTGTAGTGACCTACTAAATAAAAAATTAAAAAATAATTATGAAGTTCAGAGCTTTTTCAAACCAAGTGCCACTATAAACGCAATCGTAGAGTCAGCACAGGAACAAACTGAAGATTTTGGAAAAAACGATTTTCTAATAGTACTGGGTGGCTCAAACAATATAAATGAACCTAATCTAAAACATCTTCCTGAAATAAATGAAAAAATTAAAGAGATTATGCCACTCAGCCAAAAAACTAATGTAATAATAAGACAATTCCGTATAGGTTTGATAGGCCAGAGCTAAATGAAGCCATTAAGTCAACAAATAAATCAATTCATACATAATACAATCAACAGCCTAAAAAATAAGAATTCTAAGCAGTTGGGGATTTGTTTTCTAAATGAAAGGCTGAAAAAACAAAACTTCACTAATCATCTGGCAAAGTATCAATCTGGCAAAGTAATATTTTGTAATAGGCTGGCAGAGCTGATTGAAAGTCGTTTGCAATCTACTGTCAATAATTCTCCTAAACAATCATCTAACGAACCTTTTTTAGTAAAGTGGCTCAAAACCGGGAAGGGAAACTGATTTCAGATGATAAATTCATATCTTCAATTGTATTAAAAGACGTTAATCGATCAAAAAATCAGTATAGCATTAGTGGAAGGAACTCTTGTAGCAATCTGATAGGCTCTCAAGATTCTAAGAGATTAAGTAAATCTACTTCAATATGCAAAAGCAACGATAAAGTAATAAGGGATGATAGGGAAGTACCGGTACTCACTGTGTTCCATCAGAATATTCAATACATTCGTAACAAAATAGATAGAATCGAAGTATTTCAAAGAAGAGGCTCCTGATATAGCTATTTTCACAGAGCATGGTTTAAAAGAAGATGAATTGTCACAACTTAATATTCCAAACTATTCATTGAAAACGTCGTATTGCAGGACATCTCATCGAAGTGGGGGAGTAGCTATCTTCACTAAAAATGCTAAGAATATGCAAACATTTAAATTAGAATATGTAGAGAAATTTGCTGTGGAAATGGATTTAGAAGTTACTGGTTTGAGAGTAAAAATCGACAATAATTTCGAAGTAGCGGTGTTAGGTATTTACAGGTCACCAAATGGGGAATGGAACAATTTTTGTGAACTATTCAATAGGCTTTTAGAGATTACTACTACTCGTTTTACAAACGTTATTGTAGCGGGAGATTTCAATACAGACTTTGCAACACAGAATAAAATGACAGAAGATTTGAAGGATATTATATGCATGAATAACTTGGAAATAAAAGTTCATGAATATACCAGAGTCACAAGAACATCACAAACAATAATTGATAACATCCGTACTAATATAGATTACTCTAAAACAAGATAAGGCGGCTCGGAACTATCGGATCATGACTATCAAGTCTTAGAGGTGGGGTTGCAAGGTCATAAATCAATTAAAAAGAGTAGAGTAATGAAAGAAATTCAACAATGTGAACAGGGAAATATCGATTGTTTGAAGCAGAATCTGCTACAAGAAAACTGGAGTAGGGTTTACAATAGCAATAGTTTAAATGACAAATATGATAGTTTCATTAATATTTTAAGGTTTCATATTACTATGAGTTGTCCAGTTAAAAAAGTCCCTGTAAAGAACAAATTAGACAAGATTGAAGAGTGGATAACTGATGATATCCTTGCAGAAAGAAATATGGTTAGATGCATATGATGAATTCAAACTATCTAGAAATATGTTAAGTGAAGATAATTACAAAGCTCTGAAGAAAAATTATACGAAAGAAGTGAAAAGAGCAAAATGTAAGAAAACAGCTGAAATTTCAAATAATAGTGTGTACTTTAACACAGCAGTGTGGGATGTAATAAACAAAAATAGGCAAGTAGCTCATGTAGATGCTTATACTAGTGTCCCCAGAATAATTAACGAAAATAACAAATATATTGATGATAGTGTAGACATTTGTAATTTCTTTAACAGATATTATCAACTGGTTGCTAAGGATCTTCAAAAATCTCTTAATACAGGTATTAGTGATGCAAACATGAGGAATACTGAGGGGATTCAGAACGAATTAAAATTCCACCCACTATGCCAAGACGAGTTGTCAAATATCATTGATAGTTTAAATAATAAAAAAACTGTAGGAATGGATGGGGTATCAAGTAAAATTCTGAAAGAATGTAAAGATCAATTGTTAGACCCTTTGATTCATCTGATCAATCATTCATTAGAACAAGGTGTTTTTCCAGATAACTTAAAAGAGGGGAAGATCTTGCCAATCTTCAAAAGTGGTGATAGAAAAAAGGTAGAAAACTATAGGCCCATTAGTATTTTAAATGTAATAAGTAAAATTTTTAAAAGAGTAGTTCTAAATAGGTTACTTCTGCACCTTCAAGAAGCTAACTTTATCTGTGATGAACAGCATGGCTTCCAGAAAGGGAGATCAACAAAAACAGCCATAGTTTCTCTAGTTGAAAAACTAATAGATATAATAGATTCAGGTGATAAAGCTACTGCAATCTTCTTAGATCTGTCAAAGGCATTTGATTGTGTTAATCATAGAACTTTATTGGAAATACTGCAAAATGTAGGTGTAAATGGGGTTGAACTGAAATGGTTTGAATCATATCTTATTGGGAGAAAACAATGTGTAGAACTAACTGCAGTTGTTGGTAATAGTATAGTAAAGAATAAATCGAATAAATTAGAGGTGCAAGATGGAGTGCCTCAGGGTTCAATACTAGGTCCATTGCTTTTTTTGTTATATGTCAACCGTTTACCTAAAGAATTAATTAGTGGTAGAGCCCTCTTATTTGCTGATGATACATCACTCATTTTCAGCAATTCCATTCTAGATAATTTAGAAATAAGTGCCCATATAGGTGTGCAGTCCATTGTCCAATTTTTAAATCAGTTGAAATTAACTATAAATAGTAAAAAATGCCAATACCTTCAATTCAAAAACAAACATAATTTAAATGAAGATAGGGCTATAAACGTGTTTGTAAACGATAATCAATTAGACCAGGAAGAAAAAATTGCATTTCTAGGAGTTATGTTGGATAGATGATTGACCTGGACTCCATACATTGAGAAAATATGTAGTAAAATTTCATCTGGGGTATTTGTCCTGCGACAGCTTGCTAGATTGAATGACAAAAAGTCACTTTTTACAGCTTACCATGGGCTCTTACTGTCACATATTAGGTATGCTATCCTAGTATGGGGTAATTCATCAAAACAAAATCTTGATAGGGTGTTTAAGATCCAAAAGAAAGCGGTTAGGTGTATAGAAAGAGTAAATAGATTAGATTCATGTAGGCCGTTGTTCAAGAGACTTGGTCTCCTAACTGTACCCTGCTTATACGTGTATGAAGCTACTCTATATGTAAAAACGAATGATATTAACCAAAATCTTGATGTACATGATTATAATACAAGACGCCGAGGAGATTATCACTTGGTGAGTCACAATAGTAGCTTATTCAAACAAAAACCTAGTTATATTGGTAGGAAATTCTACAACAAGCTACCGCAGTTTTTGAAGAGTCTTGAAAATATAGAAATATTTAAAAAACAATTGAAGAAATATTTAGTTGATAAAGCTTTTTATAGTCTACAAGAGTTCCTTTCACATCAAAATTAAGCCTCATCTCAACTAATTAAAGTAATTATGGTATCTTAGTGTATAATATTGTTGATCTGACTTGTCTTATACTCCTTCACTGGAGTCTCCAAGACGTAATCTAAAAAAAAAAAAAAAAATTCAGCTCACTTCAAGAAAACTACATGACACAGCATCTAGTTCGTGGCGTAGCCTACATCAGTTAGGCAAATGTATGAGACATCACGACCAGTTCAGACTTATAAGCCACTCCCCTTTCAACAGTGGTGGCCAGACCGTTGATTCTGAAGAACCAGCAGTGACCAGATAAATCAGTCCCACCACTGAATGCAGCCTTCATTGCCCCTGGAAGAACAACCCTTCTCCACACCACAATTGTCCCAACAAAAAGTATGAGCTTGGCAAAAAAATATATAATAAATAAAAAAAAAGTGATTCACATATCTCGAGCTCACAAATTATCTATAAAAAGATATAACTTTTCTTATCTATGTGATGAACCGCAAATCATTACATATGGCACCCAAGCAAGTGGAGGCTGCTATTTTGGTAGTTGGAAAATCAAAATTCACCTTGAATTCCGTCTAGTCTATGAAATCGGAGAATGAATCTGCTCCTAACAAATTAATTGATAAATAAGTCCAGAAAGAATACTTTGAACAGAATAATGAAAAATATTCTAACAATAATAATTTTCTACAGTCTGATCAGATTTTAGATGAGCATGATAACAGGGCCTTTGATAATAAGGAGGTATCCAGTATGAATGCACTCGCGAATAGTAAAGATTTATTTCCCCACATATTCACGGAAACATGTACGGTTCAAAATTAATAACACTTTCATGAGAATTGAATTGAATTGAATTGCTGCCTTTATTTTATCCTAGGAGGGCGGAGTTGAGGCGCAGCCGGCCCCCTCTTGCACTCAACCCTCCGATACAGTTCTACATAAACAATTTTGAAATGAATAAGAAATTATATGAAAAAAAAAGAAGAAAATAAAAAAGAAAAAGAAAAGCAATTTTGAATAAAAATAAAACGAACATAACAAAGCTTGAGACGGAGAGAACGGAAACGATCGCGTTTCAAAAAGGAGGATAAAACTACGGATAAAACTACCGAAAATCAACTGAAATAGCAAAGTATAATACATACCCGTTTTCAATGCCAACCTTCTTATCTCCAGATGATAACCACAGTAATTGCTTTGATTCGCATCCTACGCCAATTTTAAATGAGATAGCTAGACAGAGTCTAATAAGTATTCTATGGAATAATTAAACAGCAACACTCTTTCAGCTGACAGAATAGCACTACAACGAAGAGCAAAGACTAGCAGAAGGACAAAGGAGTATTGTCATAATTATTATTTCATCAGAGAGATCTCTAATTCCAATATCAACGAAGAAGAAAAAGAAAAAGAAAAATTCTTGGATTTCTTGTTCCATTACGACTGCGTTGATAATATTAACTTTTTGTTGTAAATTTTACGACTTGCAGTCAGTTTTAAATTGTGAATATATAATAATATATATTATTATTATTAATATATATAATAATGTACACAGTCTTGGCCGAACGTTTTCGAGTTGTTGAAACTCATCTTCAAGGAATCCTAGATACCGATGATGGTTTGTTGGTTAGAAGAATTGTGGTTTTTGTATAATGTGGTCAAAAAGTTTGTGTGATTTAAAATTTAACTGTTCCTTGAGGATGTTTTGTTTATTGTGTATGGCGTGTTTGTAAATTTCAAATTATTCCAAGGTATAAAGGACTTCGTGTCCTTTAGATTTTATGTGTAAAATGTGTAGGTTGGTAGTGATTTCAGTAAAAGTGTGTCCAGTTTGAGCGATATGGTCTGCAAAAGTCGATTCTGCTTTTTTATGCAAGGCTTGTAATTGTTCTTTGTAGCTTTGTTTGAATGCGCGACCTGTTTATCCAATGTAAAATTTGTTCATGTAAACAGTTCAGTTTGTAGATCACTGGGATCCCTAGACCCCGACAACAGCAAAAAAACAAAAACTTTAACACCTACAACAAAAATACATTACAATGACATACATTACAAATAATTACATTAATCCACAATCAAGCAGGCTAAATCTTCAAAAAAGATACAGAAAACAGAATAAAAAATGTTTTTGCGCCTAAAACCACACTAAACACATACAAATACGATCTCCGAGGAATCTACAAACTGAACTGCTCTGATTGTAACAAATTTTACAAAGGAAAAACAGGCCGCGCATTTAAACAATGCTACAATGAACATTTACAAGCCTTACATACAAAACCAGAATCGACCTTTGCAGACTATATCATTCAAACTGGACACACTTTTACTGACATCACTACCAACCAACACATTCTACATATAAAATTAAAGAACACGAACTCAACACCTTGGAACAATTTGAAATTTACAAACGCACCACACACAATAAACAAAACATCCCCAATGAACAGTTAAATTTTAAATCACACAAACTTTTCGATCGCATTCTACAAAAGCCACAATAATTCTTCTAGCTAAAAAACAGACATGCTGATCAAGGACGCCTTTGAAGATGAGTCTCCATGACTTGAACACGTTTGGCCAAAAGTGAGTAGAAATATTATTTATTCACAATTAAAATTGACTGCAAGTCGTTGAATTTACAATAAAAAGTTTTTATCATCAGCTAATAAATTTTCAAATTTGCATTTGAATTTGACGAATGAACAAACTGCAAAACCGGTATCCCCTATTCCTGCTTATAGTTGATATGTAATTCTCAACATGGATTATAATATTAGAGGCTATGTCTATAACAATTATTTTATGTCTGGATGAAAACAAGTATTTTTTTTGTCATTATGTTGGAGCCTGCAGAAACTATGACCTTTTTGTCACGTAAATATTTTTTTGATCATTGATTTGTAAGAATGCTTCTCATCGGAATATAAAGATTAAAACTTCCTTTTATTTATAGCCTTTTCACTGGTAAAACCATGTAGAATCCATGCAAAGTCTATATAGAATCTCTCTACTGTCCTATCTCCTATTTTCTCTAGCACACCTCACCACATACAATTTTTTTTCATTTGTATTCCTTATCAGTTTTTTAATTGTTTATTCTATTATATAATATTTAGTTATCAAAACTAGTACCAAAACTGATTACAGGTTTTTGTTAGTTACGTTAAAGTCTCATATCATGGGTAACACATTTCTATTTGCAACAATCAGCCCAAGAGAAGTGTAAAATGCATGACCCATTTTTGGTTTTACTATTTTACAGCATACAATAGCTTGCACAACTTGTCTGACCCTGACATTTGACACATGAAACGACCCGATTCCGATTCCCATTGGGTGACACCACTAGTTCAGTGAGATAGCAACCACTTGCATTGACCACTCAATTGCTCTCATGGGCAAAGTCCAACTTAAAACGCTGGAAGATTTCTTACTAGAAACGCGTATTTATCTGTATTTTTTCAATGGGTTCCAGTTGTGTTTCGTGAATCTTCAAGAGAACGTTTGGTGTAGAAACATTCTATAAGGCTTCTCCTGATAACAAGCGTAAAAGAGTAGTTTATTAATTTTTCCAAATACTATTCTTCAAACTGGATAACTACACATAAAAAATTGGTAACGGGTACAAATGGATTATGGTATTATTTGTTTGGTGGTTAAATAGGAGATGAGATAGTAGAGAGATTTTACATAAACTTTACATCGATTTTACACGGTTTACCAAGCAGTAAGACAATGAATAACAGATTGCACCAGCGGCGCCGACTTTATAGAATTATTGGTGGTTGGAGGGGGAGGGGGCAAGATCCATCTGCAGGGCAGTCGCCTAACAAGAAGTTCAGTCTGGGTATTGTATGACATGGCC
The DNA here is from genome assembly GCA_948455865.1 of Conomelus anceps. Lineage (NCBI taxonomy): Eukaryota > Metazoa > Arthropoda > Insecta > Hemiptera > Delphacidae > Conomelus > Conomelus anceps. The sequence goes on along the minus strand of OX418216.1, from coordinate 74,333,711 downwards.
AGGGTAAAATATTAAGAGGAAGTCAAGATGCGTTCAGATGGTCTATTAGTAGTTAATTCATTACATAAATATTATTTGTCTTACATTTAACCTATTAACAATAGGTTCTGCAATACTTCGCTCATGACTTCTATTTTCCCCACTGATTTCAAATACAGTACTCAATAGAATTCCATTCAAAAAGACTCCTAATCCTTCCTCCCCTTCTGATTTCCGACCAGTTGCAGTATTGTATAAGGAATTTGAAAAGTGTGCCTATGGGTGAATGAATGTACACATTTCTAATTGCAAGCTCCTCAATAGATTTCAATCTGGCTTCAGGAAAGGTTACAGCACTGCAATAGCCTTTATTTGTGTTACAGATGAAATTTATTAGCCATGAAAAATAGGTAGGCTACATTATTGGTTTTAATTGATATGAGCAAAGCATTTGACTCCATCCATCATCCTCTCCTCTATAAACAATTAGTAAACCTTGGATTTTCCTCTGGCAGCATTTCTTGGATAGGATCATACCTCAAGAACAGGCAGCAGTGAGCGCAGTCAGTCAAACAGTCACAGTGGTGAGTGGTTCACAGGGGGGGAACCTCAGGGATTGGCCACGGGCCCATTGCTCTTCAGCCTGTATAGAATAAAATATATAATATATATATTTTTTGCCATTGGACACAATGGTCATCAGCAATGTCAAAATGATTATTAAATATTTTTAAAACATATGAGTAAAAAACTCTTCTAAGGAGTAGAAAAGAATGACACACGGGGTTTAAAGAAGGGACCTCTTAAACAGAGAGGTGAGAAGACTAGTCAGTGATATTGGCAACTTATTAAAAATTTTAGTTCCAATAACCTGTAGGGAGTTTTGTATTTTTTTCTACCTTGTGTGCTGAGTATCAAGTTGGTGTCTTTGGCGGGTGTTGTATTCATGAATCATACCTGTTGTATCCATGTTGGACTTATTCTTATTAATGTACTGAGCCACAATAAAAATATATTGGCTGTAAACTGTTAGAATTCTAAGTAAAACAAAAAGTGGTTTACAATGTTCCCTGTATGTGGCTCCCATAATAATTCTTACAACTTTTTTCTGGAGTAATAGAACATCTGACACATGACTACTTCCACCCCAGTGTAAGATACCATAAGATAGGCTATGTAACAGGCTAAAATATGCCATATGCAGGTAGTTATTAAGTGGCCCTTGAGAGATTTGATCAGGTAAATAGACTTACAGGTAGATAGTTTACTACAAAGATGCCTGCAATGAGGTTCCTATGTTAACTTCTGATCTATATAGACATCCAGGAAATTGGTGAAATTTTCAGAAACATACTGTGAGCCAGCCCTGTGCTTCAATCTACATATGAGCGTTTGAGTCTTTTCATCATTAACAGTGGCTCTAAGCCACTCAGAGGCCTCATTCCTGAAACTTTCCATCTTGACCCTCACCTCATCCAAATTTACATTACATGAGAGCAGGGAAGTGTCATCTGCATACAAAATAGTCAGTTTAAATACCACAGGGAAGGTCATTGATCATTAGCAAGGAAAGAAGAGGACCCAGGATCGATCCCTGAGGGGAACCAAACTCCACCACTGATTCTCTTGATCAATCAGAGCCAACACAGATACTCACTAACCTCAATCCCATAGTGAGCCAACTTCCTCAACAACACCGCATGATCAACTCTCTCAAATGCTTTGCTTATATCACAGAGGGTGACACCTGCAAAGCACCTCACCAACCAAACACGTCTGCCAAACATTGTTGGCAAATAAAAAAAACAGACAAACATTAAACATATGGGTCACCAAACATGTTTGTGAGTTCAATTGAAATGTTTGGTCTGTGAGCAAACAGTGATGACCAACAACAGGCTCCCGCCACTACTCCCACCACACTGATCATAATGTTCAAGAAGGTGTCCACACCAAGCAATGATTGGCAACATCAGATGATTCCAGCAAACACTGTTTGCCAAGCATGTTCGGTTGGTGGAGATGCAGCTTACTACCTTACTTGCATTCCAACATTAATGACTTTGACTCAGCTGTTGTCAAGATGAATTTGAATCTGTGTAGGATTGCAGAATGGACTGTACAGCATGGTTTAAAAATCAATGAGAGTAAATTAAAAGCCATGATTATAGGACACAACAGACTTCTTACAAATTTTGATCTTGTGTGACAATTAATGACCAGCAGATATTGTATTGTAATTCGGCAGAGAATTTAGGGGTAACAATAAATAATAATCTTGATTGGACAGAACATAATATGAACATGTATTATAACTAATACTTGCAACAGGGTCTTTGCTGGCATCCATACATTGAAGAAGGTCAGTCCTTTTTTGCCATTTCCGGTTAAAGTGATGCTATAGTGAAGACCCTAATCTTTCCTTTTTTTCACTACTGCAACGTTGTCACCCATGGCGTGACTGTTGTTCTATCCAGCAGGCTTCAGAGAGCTCAAAACTATTGTGTGAGGTTCATTTTCATGAGATCGTGATGTCTGTATGACTCCATTCTTCCAACAACTTAACACTCTCAAGCTCAAAACTTTCTGCACTTACCATATTCTGATTTTGATTTTCAAAATAATTTCTGAGAAAAATCCTGAACACTTGAGTACAAAATTCAGCTTTTTGGCCGAGGTTGGTAGAGGCGGAACTCGTCATGGCACAAACATGCTACGTATGCCGGTTCACCGCACTGGTGTTTACAACAAGTTATTTCATGTGACTGCTTCGAATTCGTGTTGACGGCGGACCCGGTTCAGTGCGGCTATCATGGAGTGCGTGAGGTGGGCTGACTGGGGCAATGAGTAGTTTCTCCCAAATATATGAATGGGTGTGTGTGAGTGTGTGTGTGTGTCACTGGTCAATGTATATTTAGTTTTTAACAATTTCGACATTCAGAACAAAATAAGAATAAATTCAGTAATTCAAATTTTGAAATACCACACACCATTCAGGAGTGGCGTAGACACAACTTTGAGTTTTTCCAGAAGTAGAACCAATACATGCTTGCATGCTTGCATGTGAGATGAGGTAGTTTACACCGTAATGTAATATCATTATTATCCGTTCTGTTGCACTAACTAATCTTAATTTTACATACTACACACTCACACGTTGTATTCTATTTATAATTATTCTGTTCTCATTCAAGATAATTCATATTAAAACAATTATTTATATAAGTACGTCAAATAGAATATATAATAATCAATAAAATTAAATTACTCAAAAAATGGGAACATTTTTTCTCCGATTATAGGGGGGGATAGAAAGTGCCTCCCCCCCTAAAGTCAGCGCCACTGGGTTACACTTTATTGCAAAAATTTAAATTTTCGTAAGAAATTCATGGAAAACGTTTTATCCATTCCGCATTTAATCGACTTCTAGTTTCCTTATACCTTCAGCGGAATTCACTTTATTGGTAAGTCTAACAATGAATTATTGGATTTATTGGATTGTTGGCAGTCCTTGGAAGAGAAAAAGCTGAATATTTGGATCCGACAGACACCTATTGCCGTTATTGCTGGAACTCACTCTGCTTTTAGTAGATTTTATTAGAAAAATTTCCTTTTTTATTTACTAATACAGGGTTGCCCACAGGAGGGGGGGCTATGACGCAGACTGCGTCATTGAAATTCTTGGGGGGTTCCAAAAAACGTTTTGGGGGGGGGGGTTAAGTTGATTAAAACCGTGTATAACATTCAAAAATATATTACGAAGTGACCAAATAGAATGCCAATTAATGACAATAGATTTATAATTATTACTATACTATTGAATATGAATTAGTTAAAATAGTTATGTTTAGGATTTGTGCAGGAAGTTATTATTCAAGCTTAGCGAGACGCTAAGCGAGTGCTCTGAAAGAGGTTTATACAACTTCACTCTCCTTAGCATTTACTAGTTGATTAGCGGAAAGAGCAATGAGTCGAGTTAAAAATGATCAAAAACAGACTCAGATCAGCTTTGGGAGACTCATGGTTGTCCAATCTAATGGTTCTAGCTGCAGAAAAATATGTAGCCTACTTGAGTCTATTTCTAACGAATTAAAAAGTTTTCTGTTTCCTCATCCCAAAGACAAAAACTGATATGTAGGGTTTAAAGAAATGGATTTAACAAGCTTAGAAGGTGTCTAGCTAACTCATAGATGGTGACAGCCTACAAATTTAAAGTGTTTACTTCAAACTGTTGTTTTTCATGTATTTTACAATAACTATTTACTAATAAGTAAGAACTGCTATAGCGAAATTTTCCAAGTAAATACTAAAAATTCAGTAATTTTTAATAGGCCTAACTATATTTTTATTTTGTTTTTGAAAGACGCTTCTTTCGATTGTCTGTTGTAAATAATGTGATGCTGCACCTATTATCCGACTAATAAAGCCATAAAAAATTAAGAAAGTAAACCAGCTAAAGAAAGATTAAAGAAAAAATATATTCATCTCAGTACAGTCACTTACCAGATTTCCAGTCATTATCAAATTCAACCATATTTATTAGAACCATATTCTCAGTCATTTTTTATCAGTAATTCATAATTTATAAATTCAAATCACAGCCTACCTGTCAGCTTTAAAAGTTCAATAGGTTAGTTTTTTTTGTTTACCTTTTCAAACGCCAAATTTAACATGTTATCAGTCAGTGTCTTCAGCAAACAAACTCAACGAATAATATTTAATAGTATCAGTAATATAAACCATCCAAAACATTAATATTGTAAGAACTGAAAAACTAACTTGTATCAGAAAATATTGTATAAAATTTAATAAATTAAAATAAGACAGTGACTCTCTTCATACTATCAACTGTATTCAATTTATGCCGGTATGAGAACTGATAAATTTAATTCAGGAACAATAATTTAGTTATTTGGGACCACTTATTGCAACAATTTATAAAATTACAGAAACTTAAAAAACCTTCTAGAACATTCCACGGAAGGAAGTGAACATATAATCAGTTATCTTAGGTAGGCAATGTGCTCTGAAAAAAGGAATGGTAGTGACTTGATCTCAGACTGTGCTGCAGGATGAATGTGTTCTTGCTAAAGTAATTAATTTCTTTGTTCAACGTTCCAAAAAATTATAAGTTCATCTTCGAAGTGTTTTAAATCAAAAGTACAGCCAAAGAATTGATGTCTAAAAGCAGCGAAATCCAACAGAGGATCTATAAAAGTTCATTGGACCAGCGCGAAAATACCAGCCAGGTGACTTCTTTCCATTTATTATTATTAACCCTCAGAATTAAATTGGGCCCAATTAGAGGGATTAAAGAACAATCGCTAAATTATATATTAGGCAGCTCTACTCCCACACAAGACAAATTGAAACGTGGATACCTTCTCACATGAGCAAACTCACGCCCAGCCACGCTGGACTAGGAAAGAGGTAAATTTACATCCTTCACCTCAAATAATTGTAAATTTGTGCCTTTTATGTACTTCATCCATACATAAATTCTCCCAAGATACTACACTAAGTAAATAACCTGTTGTTTAACTACTGTCCAATAAATATTAGCATAAATGACTTAGTATTTTGAATTTTTGTGTTTTACAAATGAAGTTATCAACTCATTGTTTTCACTTCCTTTAGAGGAACAACTTTGTAGAATTATTTAACCTTAATGTAATTGGTACACCGAACATAAACTTATAGGTATTTATTCAATTTTATTGAACCATTGTGTATTTGCAATAATATTTGATTGTATAAAAACCATTTTGGTTCTCATTCTTTTTTTAGGTATTTTGCAATTAATTTTATTGAGCAGAAGTTCATATATTCATTTCATTATATTTCTTTTTTACCTTTACAAAAAAATGTTACCTATATTACCTATGTATTTATTTTGTAAAGAATCTCAAGAAATATACATACTTTTTGTATATTATTGACTGGGTTTGAATTTTTTATAAATATTATTTTAGTTTTAGAAAGAATACGGGGGCTTACTTTTTCCCATTTTTTTGGGGGGGCCTAATTATGGGGGGGGGGGGGTTGGTGCTAAATGTAAGAGGGTTGTATCATAAGGCTTGGGGGGTGCCTAATTTATGGGGGGGGTCTGGTGATAAATTTAGGGGGGGGGGTGCTTCATGAGGCTTAGGGGGGTGGGCACCCCTGACTAATAAATAATATTCACTTTTGTCACGACCGCCACGCGAAATTCACGGTTAGATAGAAGCGTTACCAACCCCATTCACCCAGTCAACTGAAATAATTCTGGCTATTAGGCTACTATTTATTCATTCTGTATTTGGGTAGTCATACATTACCAACAATATTGAGACTCTATGAGTAGATTTCTTGCGAAATATTGCTTTTACTGGCTCATTTCCGGTGTTGTTGCCTCGATAATGGAACATAACACTTGGACCTAAGCGATGGAAACAATAAACAAACGAATCAGATGTCTATGCTTTGTGGAAGTTTGATATTTTATGCATTGTGGAAGTGAGAAAAATTTACATCAGCTCTATTTACATCATTAAGCAGCTCTATCGTTTGGAGGGCCTACTTTTGGGCTGATTGGGATCGAATAATGTAATTTGAGAAATGAAATTGAAAAATTCAGTAATTGACCAATTTGATTTTCTTTGGGAATATTGGGGGTGGCGGGAAATGTATGCACTCCCCCCCCGAAGTGATTATAAGGGGGGGGATAGAAAGTGCCTCCCCCCCCCCCTAAAGTCGGCGCCACTGGGTTACACTTGATTATTTTATTGAATCGATGACAAATTAATGTTGGTGAGTCATTTACTAATTGATCCTTGATTATAATTGTTAATCAGATTACAAACTTAGGGGCGCATCCAGAATTTTAGTTTGAGATTTTGCTGACCTTTTTTTTGCCCTTCCACCCACCCCTCCACAGTTTACGCTCAAAATTTACTTACTTTCATGATTTTGCGATTTTTTCAGTTTATTTCTTAGACAACTAGGCCAAAAAATGTTGAAAATTGGTACAGACGATGCCCGTGCTAAGGCCAAAGACGCATAGTGAGAAAGGGTTCCAAAATATTTCCTGGTATGCCGAAAACAGACAATTCTAGTGGTTTTCATTGTTTGGGTCATTGTTTCATTTTAGTTGAATACCGTTTCTCATGTTTCTCATGTTGGCCAGGAAATTTAGTATCAAAGATCATTCAAGACAGGAATAGCTTTAAAAATTTTTCCTCAAAAATAATAGCATCAATTATTAATTTTGTTCAAATTCTCAATCACTGAGTTCAGTTCATCACTGAGTTCAGTCGGAGTTCAATTTCATCAGTTTAATTTTAGTTCAGTCGGACAGCTGCAAGCAAAGCCTGCTATTTTACCGAAAATGTTGGTTCAAACTCCTAGTAACTATTAAAAATGGTATTATACACCTCACAGGTCGGTCCCAGCTGGAAGTGGTGGTGGGGGTCACAAATTGGGATTTTGCTGACCTTTTTTACAGGAGGAATCCTTCCTACTCCTTTGCCAGTAAATTTAAAATTTAAGGGGTCATGACACCTACGTCTTCCCTTGACACTCACCGTTCACTTTGTTCTGATGATAATAAAACACATTCTGACTAGAGAACTACCACTTTGTTAATGGTACTGTGGATCATAAGAGAACCGAAGATAAATCAATTTCATTACTTATCATGAATGACTGCTTTTCGTCTCTTTTTGTACTACACATTGTATTGTACAATAAACATTGATTTAGGTTTTTGCTGGTGCTGTGATTGCTAAGCTATGCTATACTAATTAATGTGCTAACTAATATATGTGTTATTATAAACCTGTGATATGAATAGAAGAATTGAATTTTAAAAGATTGACATAAAATAAAAAAAATTGCAAAAAGAAACCGATTTTAATTAAATGCGTAATGAAAAGTTTAAAATGAAGTATTTTCTTTTCAGTGAGAACATTTTAAATAATACAAGTAAACTTTTAGTCAGCGCCAAATTTTTCGTAAACTCCTAAAATATTATATAGGTTTTTTATGGTGCAGGAATAGACTATTTTGCATGCTACAGTTAGTGCAAAAATACGCACTTTTTCGGGTCTCTGTAGGAAAAAGCATTTTTTACGCTAACTCATGATTAAAGATTACTTGCTCAGTGGAGCTGTGGAGCATCCAATACTTGAGGAAAACCATAATCTCAAAATGACAAAATCAAACATATGCTGTATGTGTGTATTTCATTATAGACTTGTACAATGGTGTTTGATGTATGGTGTATGACAGATGAGATCAGCATGATTACCACTGTTAAGACCGCTCAAAACTTCGTTTGGATGGGAGACCGTGCTTCAATGACTTGTTGTTATAAGCATTATTATCACTCACCCGGTGGTTCGGAACCCACCTAAACTTGTAGGTCTACCATGTTCTCCATTACATGGCTTAAACGGAGAGGTGGGTCTACCCGTAAGGGTGTCCTCACCAATAATAGCCAGACGCTTATTATTATTACTGTTATCGTTATTATTATTACCATTCCACAGCAAAAGTTGATTTTTCTGTGGAATGGTGGTACTCAAGCAGCTCCAATCTGGCATACACTATTCCATTACATTTCTTTGATTTTGCCGTAGTGATTGTCCTCAAGTATTGGATGCTCCACTGTTCAAGCACCCTTAAGCAATCCTTTTTGGCTTGCACAGTTATTTTTCGAAAGCAAGAAAATAGTTTTTGATTCTGTGATGCTGATTATCCTCGCTTATGGGATGCTCCACTGTGCAATGAGCCAATGAGTTACTTTTATTGGGTCAAATCGTCAAATGCGGAGTTAATCCGTAAACGGTTTTATGTGTGAGAATGCCTCCAATAAAGTTGAGTATCGTGCGTTAGAGAGTGTTTACTTGGCTTTCGTAATGGCACTCGACAACTCTAGAAAGAGTAATTGATAAAAGCCACAACAGTGCGGTTAGCTGCGTGGCTGGTAGTAAGTAGATAGGTTTTCAGAGTCAGTTGTGGTGGAATGATTGGGGCGGGTGACTGTGTTGGTGAGTGCATGCACTAGTCTATGCTTATGCTCACGCTCATGCTTGTGCAAGCAGAAGACACCGATGCGTGCTAACGTATTCGCGTGATCATGTGCGAGCATGTGCTTCAGAATGCTAAAGTGGGGTGGTAGTGTGAGTGGAACAGGGTCGCCACCTTTCCGGGCTGAGTCCCCTCCCAGCGAATCTGCACCGCCCCATATCAATTTGTCTTGGTACATCGAACGTGCTTTCAATTGCTTTCTCTCTCACTCCCTTTTTTCTCCCAATTTGTCTCTTTCGAAACCGATTCTTTCTTCATTCGCTGTCCTGTCGAAAAATCCATACCACGTTCCCAAAGAATCTAGGATACCAGTTTAGGAGGATAAAAACTAAAGTAAGCTCTTTCCACCTAAACTCATCCCTTAATCCATCCCTAACTCACAAACAAAGCTTCTGAATCTGAAACTGACTTCCCTCATGCAGCCCTGGACAACACAGTTATGATCGATCAAAACTTCAACAGCATGGTTTTAGCTGCAGTCTATACTTTTTATCGTGCTCCTATAAGAAGTCCATTATGAAAAAATGGTAAAATAGAGTAAAACTATGTCAACTCGTTCTTGGCAGTCAGTGCTTAGAAATACACAATTCTGCTTGTCCCACTACAAACTATGTATCTATGGCAACACAGTTCCAAACGGCTATAGGCCTACAGAGAACTAGACATTTTCCTTATAACGAAGAATGTAAGAACATCTCAAATCTTCGAGAATAATTACCCCAGTACGTCCGAGGACCAGAACCGTTTTTATTTTCTACTATCTATAGAGTATTTTAGGAGGAAACCTCTCCTTCTCACCACCTACTTCCCCTCCCACACCTCCTGATCATCCACCACCTCCTCCACCTATGAACACGGACCTGTTCCTTATTAGAAAAGTAATTTGTACCATACATCTTTTTTGAAAATTGATGCGTTGAATTTAAAATGTATTCCTTTCATCAAAGATGACAGATTACAAGAATAAAGATGACTAAAGCTGGCAGCTATCCCTATCAATTTATTCAATCGTTAATCTCCAGTGCCTTCTTTTAAGTGGTGAATTGAATAGGATTTATGTAAAAAGAGCTGAAAAATTGGATAAAACATGTTACAAGTCTGTTATTGCCATAATTATTGTGATATTTAATAATATACACAAAATTTGTTATAAAAACATGGGCTTTCAAGTTTTTAGTGAATTAACTTAGTTAGAAGTCAGCCGGTTAAGGCGACCAAAGCGAGCCTGCGGACCACTTATCTATAACTTCTAAAGTCTTCAAGTATGCGCCTTCAGCGAACATACAACTGCTAAATCTGATAGTAGAATGATGTACTGTTCATTAGTACAATTAAGTAATTGAGTAGTGGAATTATTAGCAGAAAATAATTTTAAGTGGCAAAATCCATGAGCTGTCGCGGACCGGATTGCTCACACTGTCACGGGCCTGATTGATCACATTGGCGGGCCGGATTTGGCCCGCGGGCCGTAGTTTGGAGACCCCGGCTTTACGCCATGAAATCAGGATCGAAGAAATTGCGGTGTATGAAAAAACAAATAACTTCGGTGACAAATCAAATGACTGCTAGCGTCAGACTTCAGACTTCCTGAAAAGTACAGATCAACTGTACTTTAATCATTATGATTTTCTTGAACTCCACGCTTCTCCTTATTTATTGTTTCAATCAACGTTTCATGAAGGTAAAGGTTTATATAGTAAAAATATGTACATCTTTTCCATATTTCAACTAACAATAATTACTAAATACAGTCGTTACTGTGCCGGATTTAGGGCTCCCGCGGCCCTAGGCAGTGTCGAGATGGTTGCGGCCCCCCTACTCACTATATTTGCATTATACATTTCTCAAGAGCCAAATCTAAGGTCGGAAAGTTCGGTTGAAGAACTGAACTATAAAGGAAGCCTCAATTAATTGTTCATTGCAATATCGGAATGTTTTTTTTCACCATTTATGTATTGCCCAATATTTTTTGTCTCGAACGCTTCTCCTTATTTATTGTTTGAATCTATTTCCCCAAAAAGCCTAATTATCCTCTTTACCAGCTTCTCAACGTTTCATCCAAACGAAATCAATGCTTGACCCGTTTTGAAATGTTAATTTGTAATAGGCCATTGCTAAAGGCCACTCTATTCCGGACAACTCATTCAATGGCTTTTCAGGAGACCAGTGCCGGTCACACAGTTCGGTGGGCCCTCGGTAGAGATAGCCATGGGCCCCTCTCCCTAGCAAGATGCTTAATACCAAAAATAAAAATCTTTATCTCTAATTAAACTAAAATCTTTTATTCAGTAACAAATTTATATTTGTATTTTGCATACTATTTCCAATATTCCGTGTGATTGTTGTACTTACCAAAATAATGAAATGAGGTTATATAGAGAAAGATCTAAATTCTTTGTTGCAATTCACCAAAACCCTAACTGAAGATTCAAATCTTGATCGCAACAAAAAGAATCACATCACATCATTTATTTTTAAAAAAATTAGTTTTTCTTTTCTTTCACGAGGCACGTTGGTCTCCTAGGAGGGTCATGGGCTTGCCAGGACATGCCGACCTGGCCAGTTTGGCACTGTTGGAGACTAAGTGAGTTGATTCAAATATAAAAATGAAAATTTTTCCTATTTGAACTTCTTTTCACCGTTAAAGGGATGATCAGATGATAATTATTAAAAAAACAGTGCTAGTGCACCTTTTCACTACACTTTTACTGCAAAATTGAATAAAAAAAACTGTATATAGAGATGCTATTCTTTGACGCTGGCTTAGATGCACTGGCTATATTATTCGTATATCGTAATAACAAAACTAGTCTTAAGTATCCTGCTTCCTCAGTAGCGTAGGCAGGATTTGGAAATGGGGGGGGGGGGGGGGGGATTGGAGATTTTGGAGCTCTTGTGGGAGGTCTGGTGGTATGGAAAATTTTGATAAATAGTCCTTCTAAAATCGTATTCTAAGACTCACGTCTGGTAAAGCCTAAATACCTGCATTGTGGGAGTATTTGGAGATTTTAGTTGTTGGAAATTTGATTTGAGGCTCAAAAACAGAAATTTTATATGAATATTTATTAAAATGAAGTTTATAAATTGGGTGGAGTGAAAACTTCAATATAATAAATCTTGTTTTTATCAATTGTTTTCTTAAGCACTTAAACCCACTTTTCGTATATTGTTAGTTCATTAATTCATTAATTAGTAATGAACAAATTTTAATGTATGAAAAATAAAAAAATACTACTTTTATAGTGTCAATTTAACAAGTGATAGAGGTTTCAATTACTATTACAATTAGGGCCACACAGAGAGCTTTCGTTGTGGCACGGGGCAGTTTTGGCACGATTTTCCAACTAGCATTAAGTCTTTCAGCTATGCCTAGTTGTCTACTGTACTCAAAAGTATCTGTGTAAGTAATTTGAATTGTCTTTTCAAATTAAAGATAAAATTTGAGTGTGAGCCAACTGAAAACCATTCAATGAAAAGTTGTGGAAGCTAGTGGAGAGGGCACTGAGTGACATTGGAGAGAGCTTTGAGAAATACAATAAACTTCTATTCTATTTTCATTTAATCTCTTGAATTCACATCGAACTAATACTGGAATATAAAAAATGGGTACTCACGTATTAATACCACCAGAGGTGCCCATCCCTCCAAGGTCAAGAGCGCAAATCCCCCCCACCATTTTATGCAACCCCCTTTTTCACCACCCCAAACTTGTGTATCTGCCCCCCAAATACAGGAGACACTATTAGGTACTAATGAAAATACTAAATTTAAATGATTTTCAAATTCAAATTTATCTTACCAAATTGATACAATAATAATTATTTAATTCAACATATTTATATACGTATTATGCACATATTACATTTTTAATATAAACACATCTAATAATTCATTGAACATAGATAAATTAAAAAATTATTTGTGCCCGGTAAGCAATGTAAGATAATTGTGTGCTGGCTGCAAATTTAAAACAAATGAAAAATCTATTAATTCCTCAAAAAACAAAGTAATAAAGTTCTCTAACTGAATTATGCATTACTTTTATTCAATTACAATGTGGGTTTCACAAAATACTTCTCTACATTCATACTTTGAATTTCACAAAATGAGAATTATTTCTTTCAATATTGAAAATTAAATTCATGTATTGAACAATCACAGCATAAAACTGGTAATTTCAGATTAACATGAGAAATTAAACGTATAAATACTCTACACAAAATAAAATAAAAAATATTGCAATAAATTTGCTTGTTGTGAGTTTTAAGACGGTTATTTCACTACTGATGAATTCCATTTTTATGCAATTCAGTTGCATACTACCTTTATTAAGACACATTTGTTAGGGATTGACATCAAATATGAAGTTTCTATCTGCCAAATGATTCGCTTGCATCCCTAGAAACTTCAGCCATTTAGCTGAAATTTTCCAGGCAATAAATAGTCCCTCTAAAGTCGTATTCCAAGAGATTCTAGACTCATGTCTATAAAAGCTTAAATCCATTCATTTTAGTCCTCATTATGGATTTTTTAAATTTTCGATATTGAGAGCTTAATTTGAGGCTTAAAATCAGTAGTTTTATATGAGTATTTATTAAAATGAAGTTTATAAATTGGGTAAAATGAAAGCTTAAATTCAATAAATCATTGCTTTTACGAATCATTTGCCTAAGAACTTGAACCCACTTTTCGTATATTGTTAGTTCATAATTAGTTGTGAACAAATTTTAATGTATAAAATATAAAAAATACTACTTTTATAAAGTAATTTCAACAAGTTATAGTGGTTTCAAATTATTATTACAGGGCCACTCAAATACATTTTATTTAGTGGCCCAGGGCAGAGTGGTGGCTGGAGACTCCCTTACACCTTCACCCTAAACACCAATTTTCAATTAATGACTTGATTTCCCATATATACAGTATTAATTGTCTTTCAGCTATGCCTAGTTGCCGACTGTATACAAGAGAATCTGTGTAACTAATTCGAATTGTTTTTTTTTTCAATTTAAAGATGAAATGGATTGTAGGCAAACTGAAAATCATTCCATGAAAAAGCTGTGGAAGCTAGGGAAAAGGGCAATGAGTGGCACCAGAGAGAGCTATAAACTCCTCTTCTATTTTTGTTAATCTTTTGAATTCGCATCGAACTACACTAATATTGGAATATGACTTCGATTGGAACTTGATTCAACTTGCAAAGAGAGAATAAATTAGTAACACATCCAATTCCAAACTTTAACTTATAATAATTTGTATTTACACATAGATGGTAACGGAACCCCAAAACATTGAGGATTCTAAGGGTTCTCCACCGGAGAAAAGGATTGTTTTCCAGGTCTTGAAATGCGACTAAGCTTTTTTTGTGGTTATCAACCTCTTCCCTCATAATTATCATTTTTTGATTGATTCATGGTGTGACAAATTTCACGATCACAATAAACTCTATGGGGTATCAGATCTGAGCAGTACCATAAACGGTAACAGAAATGAGCATTTGAAGCCCGTCTGCAAAAATATTGAGAGACCTTTTCTTTTTTCAAGCCGACAGCATCCACTTCATTCAAGTGGTCTGGGGTACCTTCAAACCCATGTTTGGGGCTCCGAAAATACTGGGACCAACCAGCATCTTGTGGCCTTTGATGGCCCAAGCCGAGGTAATTAGGGAACCTTTGTTTATAAATGTAGAAATTTGAAATATTCTAGGTACAGCCTACTTGAATTTCTTCTTCACATGACTATACTGGCAATAAAAACGGGCCCGAGGAGCCCGCGCCGCCAGGGGCCTCGAGAGGTCTAAACTGGAGTAAAAGGTGGCCCCTAGTTGGACAATTTGGGTTCCCTTATTAAATTGTTTTTCTCACTTGCTTACATTTTGTAAAATGATGTGGACCCTTGACGTTGAGGCCCAAGAAAACTTGCCTTGTTCGCCCCATCCCCTCTGTAATCTTGATTAAATTATTTTTCTAGTTAAAGTATTAAAATTATAGTATTTTTTCTAGCTGTAACAGTTCACGTATGAAAACTTTCTTACCTCCAGTAACCAATATTATCGTTATTTTATTGATGTCTTCCTACTCGTTTTTGGGGCCTCTTTTACAGGCTCAAGGAGGGGTATTTGTAACCCGGAACCCCGCCCCCCCCCCGGTCGCTACGCCAATGCAAGATATACCTGTATGACTTTACTAAGGGCAAAAGCAGGTTAGCACAGTCAATGGTTGGTATCCCTCGTCACTGCCTATGAAAATTTCAGAGCAAAATACAGCACAGTATTGTTGCGACGAACGTCAATGTTAATATGAAAAGTGAAAATTCTATGAAATTATAAAATAGTGTTAAAACAAATAATACTCCCTAAAAATCCCCCCTCCCACAATTATAAAAAGTTATAAAATATCAAGAATAATATGTAAAAAAATTCCCCCCCAAAAATGCCAGGAGCGCAAACTGCGCACCTGACCCCCCCTCTTGGCACCCCTGTACACCACCGCCGCAGAAGTTACTCACGTATTAACACCACTGCAGCTGAAGATTAACAAATCTTACACCTAAAATTTTTGCGACAAATCGTAAAATAAAACACTCTATTTAAAATCAAAACACTTTCAGAATTCAAAGAGCTGCAGTGGCGTTAATACGAAAGTACCGAAAAATGTGTAAAAATAAAAATAATATTTTGACTAAATAGAACTTGATTCCACTTTCAACTAGATAATGTTTAAAACCTATCAACATTTTTAATTTTTAATTAATAACATATCCAATTTCAAATTCCAACTTCCAGTAATATATTGTGTAATTACATATGGATGGTGACGGAACCCTACAAAATTGGGGGGTCTGAAAGTTCTATCTAAGGAGAAAAATGTTTTTATAAGTCATGAAAGTGTTACTCTAAGCTTTTTTGTGGTTATCAACCTCTTCCCTCATATTATTTGTTAATTGTTTCATGGCGTAACAAATTTTGCGATCACAATAATTCTATGGGATGTTGGAGCGCCTTGATTATTAATTTAAAAAAATTAAATCTTACCAGTGACAGAAATGAACATTTGAAGCCCGTCAGCAAAAACTATCAAGATATTTTTCTCCTTTCAAGCCTACTGTGTCAACTTTATTCAACTAGCCTTTAAACTCATGTTTGGGGCTCCGAAAACACTGGAACCCACCAGCATCGTGGGCCCCTAGGGTCTTAGACCGGAGCAATAAGGGACCCTTAAAGGCTAAACGCCAAGGCAACTAGGGGACTTTCAAAGTCCGACTTTGGTGTATAAACGTTGAAATCTGAAATATTTCAGATGGAGCCTAATTGAATCTTCACTTCACACGAATGCAGGTGCAATTAAATCGAGCCCAAAGGGCCTGCGGCGCCAGTGATCCCCTAGGGCAAGGGTTCCCAAAGTTAGGGGCGCGCCCCCCGGGGGGCGTGAAGCTGTGGCAGGGGGGGGGGGGGCGCGAGCGACAGCTGACAAGACCACTTGACAATTAATCCATACATATCTGTATCCAATTCCAAAATCAATGCTTAGAATACCAAACTTGTTTAAAAATTGTTATTTTGTTTGAACTATAATCTGAGAATAGGCACATCTTAAATCAAATATACCAGATTATTCAATCTGTCAAAATTGCGTAATTTTGCAATTATTCAAACTTCCCCAAAGTTACGTCAGGTTATTCTAAGGTTACTCTAAGAAGACCAACAGTTTGAGGGGGATTTTGAAGGACACCAATTGAAAAACTCATATCAATCCATTTGGAAAACCTCGCTGAGGAGTTCAAGAAATACTTCCCACACACTTGTGATGAAAGTATTTACAGAATGTCAATAGAATCCCTGCCAGAACAACTTCATAGAGATTAAACATGATCCTTCTGCCAAATATGACTTTGAAAAAAGTGGAAAAGGCATAATTTTGGATGAATAATATTTTAAACTGTATCCCAGAGCCTCGCAAGCCACTTTTCTATTATATTTGCCTTTTACAAGTATATAATTATGTGAAAAGGCATTTTCAACTCTCGTTGCTATCAAGACTAAGTTCTGGAATAAGCTTGATGTTCCCGGTGATTTACGTTGTGCCCTTCAATTCAATCAAGAATTCCGATGCTAGTAAAGAAAATGCAAGCTCACCCATCGCACTAGTTTATTATACGTATTTTTTGACGATTTCAGCTCAAAAAAATTTTCCAATTAAATTGAAACTTATACTATGTGTGTAGCTAATATTTCATTGCAATATGTAATGGTTAAAATACAAGTTTTGCTCACAGTGTAATACTTATTCTTCTGTCTATCCACAAATTTACTAAAGGGGGCCTTTTAGGTCCCCCTTGGTCAAGGGGGGGCGTGAAGCAAAAAGTTTGGGAACCTCTGTTAGGCTTCTGAGGGAGCTCTAGAGGTCTAAACTAGAGCGAAAAGGAGGCCCCCAGCTGGAGAAATTTGAGACCCCCTATTTTATTTCTGTTTTGACACTACTTGCTAAAACTTTGACAAATGATGTGGTCGCTTGATGTTGAGGCCCGGGAGAACTTGCCCTTTTTGCCCTGTCCATTTTGTAACTTCTACTACAGTATGTTCCTTCTTCCAACTGTAACATTATGTACTGTTCACGTATGAAAACCTTTTTTACCTCCATTAACAGATATTGTTTTTTTCCATTGATGCCTCCCCACTTGTTTTTGGGCCTCTTTTACAGCTCAAGGGGTTGTTGTAGCCTGGAGATTCCCCCATCGCTACGCTAATGTGTTTCCTGGAAAAGAAATATTCAGTGAAAATAATATCCGAGTATGAGGTCATTTGAATGTCAAGTTGGCTAAGTATAGAAGTAGGCTATTGTCTATAGTTGAAAGTAGACTAGTTTAAAACGTTTTCAATATGACCAAGTCAAACTCACAAGTATGACTTCCCGAAAACACAAATGAAATTCTTATTCTGTGTGCGTCTTCATTAATGGCGTGTTAATGAACACTATATCAAACCTATGGTCCAGTGTTTTCAAACAAACGAAGTTCGCATACAATTTCTACAGTTTTGTTGATCAAGTGTTTGAATGCGTTGACACACTGCCACTGATCTATGTGTACGTAAGCGTGAGTGTGTATGTTTTGGGTGGCGAGCAATCTCCCATTATTTTGATTCGTTTGCGTGTTCATTTTATACGTTTTAGGTTCGTGCTGTCTCACAATAAACGAGTGCGTGAGTGTCAGTTTATCCAAACGGTAAACGGAAAACGTTCTCTATTTATATTATAAATCTGCCAGGTCTAGCTGTAACAATTCTCAAATCGAGGTTTGGAGAGTAAATAAAAGGCAAAAGCGAGGAGATGAGAAAGAAAATCGAATGGAAATCTGAGTGGTATAGAAAAAAAAACAAGAGGTGAAATGAGACAACGTCGATGTTTGAGGTGAAAAGTGTTTTTCTGCGTTAATAATTAGAGCTTGGAAATTCCAGTTTTAAACTTTGCATTTGTTTTATTAAT
The DNA here is from genome assembly GCA_948455865.1 of Conomelus anceps. NCBI lineage: Eukaryota > Metazoa > Arthropoda > Insecta > Hemiptera > Delphacidae > Conomelus > Conomelus anceps. The sequence continues at coordinate 74,315,181 of OX418216.1, read as the reverse complement.
GAGAGCCTCCGCAGATTTCGAAGCTCGCGCTTCTATTCTCTATAGTGATGTGATCGGCCGCTTTTTTAGCGATTCATGGGGATGGAACCGACGTTCCCATCAGTACATGAATGGACAAACATAGATGTCACCATTGGCAACCATTGGTCGGAAGCTCATCATTACACAGAGCTTTCCACCATTAAAGTTGTACTGTAGAGTTCAAGCCATTCCAAAAATACCATTCAAACTCGGCACTTATCATCGCCTGTGCGAATGTCAACGAATGAGCTCCACAAACGATACTGATCTCTTCAAATCAGGAAAAAGTCGATCCCAATACTTTTGTAGCACCCAATACACTGGTATATCGTAATATATAGGCCTAAGTTAATTCAAAATAGCTATTCCTGCTGAATAGAACATTGAGAGGAGAGTGTTTGTATATGTGAGAACTCGAAGGTGATTTTAGTTGATTGATAGGACTTTGGATGTAAAAAACATGTAGAATGGAACACTCATGATATGACTTGCAAAATTGCAATGTCGATACTTTATCTACTCATAATTTTTTTAATTTTTACTCAGGTACAGATTTTACAGTTTACTACGAAAAGATAAATAATGAACATGGGATAAAGATCTTAATTACTCTAGGCTACTATTATTTTTAGCCCAATTATTGTATCGTAGTTTGTTATTTCTCTCCATTACTGATTGAAAAGAGTTTGTTCTCAACAAGCGATACTATCGCTTATCGCAGTAAGTTAAAATGTTTTAATTTTTTTCAAGCATAAAATACCATACTCGTCTTTTTCTGAATAAATTCAAAAGACATTCATCTTTCATTCCATGTCCCATAACTTGTATTGATTCAATGATCCACTCTACAATATTGAAAAGTATTTGGAACAACGATAATAAACAGCTTTATCTCTATATATAAAAATGAATGTCTGTCTGTCTGTATGTATGTATGTATGTATGTATGTATGTATGTGTTCCCTATAGACTCCAAAACTACTTGACAGATCGGCATGAAATTTTGGGAATATGTTGTGTGAATATTGGGGATGGTTTCTGACCATAAATTTCAATAGGGGAGCTAATAATTATTATTAATTAAACCATTTTATAGACCTAACCTACTGAACTTGCCAGCCAAACAGCTTAAAGGAACAGCTGATATAAGTCAACAGTTTTTAATCATATGGCAGGCCCCTTATTGGCGTTATTTACGCTGTCTTTGAACAGCAAAAGACTTTGCACTTTGCATGTAGGCTACCGTGCAGTTGGAGCCTTGCAATATCTAGGAAACATACGACTGGGTATGATGAAATGTAATTATGCCAGGTTGATGAAATCTGTTAACCAATGCAGCTAGAAATTTTAAATGCAGCCTCAGCAGGAGGTGGCGAATAATAAAATAAAAAACCTAGCTTATACCCTTATTGATCAGCTGGAAGAGCCCTAGGACTAACTTCTTTCCTAATTTATTTTAAATGTAACCTCAGCGGGAGGTGGCGAATAATAAAATCAAGGAGAATTTTTATGAGAATGCAGCAACGCGCGTTGGGCCAGCTAGTATTTTATGAAGGTACGAGAGCGGAGCTGTAAGTATGTAAGGGTACCAATGCTTCTGATTGCTATTAGTAATTTATTATAAATAAGTAAATATAATGAATAAAAAATTTTGAAAAAAAAACTTTGAGGCTGGAGGCTCCCTTACACTTTCACCCTAAACACCAACTTTCAATTAATTAATGACTCGATTTCCCAACTAGCATTGCTTAAGTCTTTAAGCTATGCCTAGTTGCCTCCAGTACTAAAAAAAATCTGAGTAACTAATTTGAATTTTTTCTTCAATTTAAAGATAAACTTCGAATGTAAGCCAACTGAAAACCATTCGTCGAAAAAGCTGTGGAAGCTATGGAAAAGGGTACTGAGTGGCACCAGAGAGAGCAATAAACTTCACTTCTATTTTTGAGTAATCTTTTGAACTATTCACTAATATTGGAATACCGGTATGTGTAAAATTATAAAGATTGTCATGACTTTGAATGGAACTTGGTTCAACTAGCAAAGAGCGAATGAATTAATAACACATCCAATTCCAAACTTTAACTTATAGTAATTTTGTAATTACATAAATAGATGGTGACAGTACCTCAAAGCATTAGGGATTCTGGAAAAAATTGTTCTCAAGTTCTTGAAAGTGCAACTTTTAGCTCTCATATTATCTGTTGATTGATTCATGGCGTGACAAATTTCACGATCACAATAAAACTCTTTGGGGTATCAGATCTGAACCGTAACAAAAATGAGCATTTGAAGCCCTTCTGCAAAAATATTAAGAGACCTTTTCTCCTTTCAAGCCTACATTGTCAACTTCATTCAAGTGGTCTGGGGAAATTCGAACCCATGTTTGGGGGCTCCAAAAATACTGGGACCCACCAGCATCGTGGGGTCTTTGAAGGGCCAAAGCCGAGGCAATTAGGGGACTCTTATGTATAAACGTTGAAATTTGAAAATATTCTAGATGCAGCCTACTTGAATCTCTATTTCGCATGACTATACTGGCAAACTGGAAAAAAGAGGCCCTGGAGGCCCCTAGCTGTACAATTTGGGGCCCCTTATTTCATTTTTGTTTTATTACTTGCTTACATTTGTAAAATGATGGGGCCCATTGATGTTGAGGCCAAGGAAACTTGCCTTGTTCGACTCATCCCCTATATAGCTTTAATTAGAGTATTTTTTAAGTTAATTAAAGTATTAAAAATATAGTATTTTTCTAGCTGTAACATTATTAAAGCTACACTCTTCACATATGAAAACTTTTTTTCACCTCCAGTAACCGAAAAAAAAGTATTTTTATTGATGCCTCCCTACTCATTTTTGGGGCCTTTTTCACAGGCTAAAGGGGGGGTTGTAACCTGGAGCCTCCCCCCCCCCGTCGCTACGCCAATGACAGTAATGGAGTGTCCTAACAAGAATATTAAAAATTGACTCCAAAACAGTTAATCAAAAGATAAGAACAAATTTATTAGAATTGTATAGACTACTAAGATTCCTAGTTCGATTTAAATTTATCAATTACGTAGAGTAATAAAAGGAAGCTCATTAGACCTTATTAGAAGTTCTTGTAAACGTGGAAAATAAAAACTAATTACTAATACTATAGCAAGAATTTATTTTCGAAATAAATGTAATTTATTGTGCACAGATTTGTTTTCCATCAGAATAATTTTAAACAATTAATTGAATATGCAAGAGCTTGCTAGAATGTTAAAGAAAGTCGGTATGGTTTGATAATTAAAAGACATTGGGCTCCTTTTCTCATAATAATAATAATAATAAACCTAAAATAGCTTGAATAGTTTGGTACCTATCTAAGTTGTTGAGTGACCTACTAATAAACGTTTCTTTTTGAAATATTATAGAATATCATTCAAATATAAATACGAGGCTCCTTTTGTTTATAACTTTAAAATATATGAGGCGACTTTCGCTTATAACAATATTGCTGAAAATAGCTTGAATTATTAAGTACCTGACTTGTTTAGTGACCTACCAGTGAATGTTGACCTACCAGTTTTAAAATATAATAGAAGATAATTGAAGGATATGGGGTTTGTTTTTCTCATAATAATACAACTAAAAACGGAAATTTATATCTGGTAAACCAGAGCTGTTTAGTCACCTAACAGTGAAAGCTTATAATTTTCCAACATAAGAAAACTAAGTATGAATTCTCTGATTTAAAAATGTTTTCATTTTTATGAAGATTCTGTTTAGAAGTGAAATGCTCCAGTGTATCCAGTACAAGTGAGTAAAAATCCTAATTTACTTAGAAATACAGAGTCAGTTTTGATATTAGATTGTACATAGCATATACCACGCCCCGATCCAAAGACATTCGCTATTGTGGACCCCCATTAACATATCATGGACCCCCATTAACATATCATGGACCCCCAATTTTATTTTTCACTGACATGGACCCCCTGGCAGGTTCCCGTGGACCCCAGGGGGTCCACATGGACCACTTTGGGAACCACTGATCTAATCATTACATTCAAATAGGATTTCAGTACCTACAAAACTTATTCTCACCAACTCTCAACTGAAAAGTTCGCAAAAATCTTTGAAGGTTACGTTGCCTACACACATGTCTCTCACTAATGGTTTTCACTGAGAAGTTCATAGGAGTCTTATCGATTTAAAGATAATAAACAAAATAAATCAATTGATAATATGCACTTAACAAAAAGAGTTCCAGGAAAGAGGATATTGAATTTTAGGTAATTATTTAGTATCCGAACTTCTCGATTTTTTCAACAATTTTTTTTTTGTGACATCTACACACCCCACGAAGTAATAATCCGTTGAAATTCTTTGGGGGTCGCGTCTCTTTTACCCAAAAATTCAAATTTTCGAAAAAAAAAAATTTTTACGAAAATTTTATTTTTCATTTATAAAATTCATAATTTGCAAACATATTATGAACTCCCAACCATTAAACCATATAAATCAAATCAATAATCACATATCTGAAGAAAAGTAAGCTTACTAACCTTTCAATACTTGGGGGGATACAACTCCGCAGCCGCTTTAAAAAAGTAATGCAAACGCTCCTCCCGCTGATATCGGCGCTTAAACTGAAACTCGGCAAGGTAGCCGGCGAAATGCGCTTTTTTGACTCCAAACCTTGGAATCGTACAGCGCATAGAAATATTTTTCTATTGGGAGTCTACAATTGTCCAAGAACGAGCCCACCCTTGCCGAGCCAGTAAAGCCACAAACCGCAGCCGCCTTCTTCCCAATTCGAATTTTCTTTTGACAACGAAATTTAAAATTTGATTTATTCACAATCAACTCCGCACCACACTTTAAACATACAGAAATCTCTTTAAAAACACCATGCCTGAACAAAAATTCAATCACGTCCTTTTCGCACTCTCTATCACACATCTCACGTAATGAATAAATATGAATGTATATCTTCCATGTGATCTAACAATAATTGTCGATCTGACCAAACACAAAATCTTTTCATTTCAAAAAAAACATATGTTATCAAACTATGATATTTTTGGATTGAATGGCTACTTCACCGACCTTGCTAAGCTCTAAACCAAACCTATCCTAACCTAGCCTAGTCTGGCAGTGTTACAGTGTGTTCATAGTATTCATACGCGGGAGAAAAATAGTTCCATCAGAAAACTCTAATTTGAATGCCAAATAAGTGTTGCCCCCACAAAATATCAGTGTATTATTACTTACTAGTGTGTTTTGAGTGTGTGGGGAAAAAATTGTTGGAAAAATCGAAAAGTTCGGATACTAAATAAATACCGAATTTTACTAGAAACTTCAGAACCGAAACAATACTATGTTCACCATACGTTCTCCTAATCTTACAATGGAATACTTCTACAGCTGATTGAAAAATTGAATATCTTGATTCCAAACTAAAATGTAAACAAACCAAATGAGGTGACGTCATATCAATTGGGAAATATATTCCCGAAGCCTTTTGTCCCGTGGGTTACGTTTAATGCCGTGGAATCATGTGACAATAAATATAAATTAAGTGGTTCGTCAATATCTACAATTCTTTATTCATTAAGAACAAGTTCCTCAACACCACTTCCCACTTTTACCACAATAAGATAAGTATAAATAGTATTCATAGCTGCTATTGGGTTCTACTAGGTTACTAGAGATAATCGTATCCCCAAGGTTCTTTTTAGTTCTTACAAATAAAAATAGTGGATTTTTCTTACTATTTTTCATAATAAAATCGCTGTTTCCTGAACTATATTCTGCTTTTTTCTGAAGCTTTGAAGATGTGCTTCTGAAAATAAAAAAATGACTCTTTCAGCTGTTACAGGGCAGAAATAACAGGCGAACCGTTCAATTAGTTACAAGCTTTGTTGACAAAGCAGTGAGTTAATTACAACACTCACTAATGGCCAAGAACTGTAAGTCTCACACGCTCTGCAGAAACTCAATACTTTGAAGAGATTGAACTCCGCTTATCCCCTCTCCAGATTTTAGTCGCTATGAGTGGCCATTAGTGTTGGTCGATAAAATGTTTGTAGTCTGGTTTTCTAGACAATTCTCATACATGGAACAGAAGAGTCATCCAACATCAAATGTTGATTGGAATTCTAAATTATTGCCTCCAAACAAATTCCTGAAAGATGCCATAGTACTCCATTTGATGCGATATATTTTGCTACTTATGTTATCAGCACACATGTTCTACCTTTTTCAACAATGTTTTGGAATTTCTAATGGCCCTAATTTTATTGCTTGTCAAAAAAAAATTATTTGACTTTACAATATTCAACCATTGCGTGTTGTAAGACACTTACTAGAGATAATCGTATCCCTATATGAACCTTCTTAGTTCTTACAAATAAAATTGAGGATTTTTCTTACTTTTTTTTCATAATAAAATCGCTGTTTCCTGAACTATATTCTGTTTTTTTCTAAAGCTTTGAAGACGTGCTTCTGACAATAAAAAAATTGGCTCTTTCAGCTGATAAACTTGCCCTCCAGTGATACTTATCACTTTGTAAGTAAAGTATTAATTTCCTTCGTTTGATTAATAAAACAATCATGTCATATCTTTTCAATAATTTTGATCTACGGATGGCATATTTACTTTGTTGATTCTATCGCTCAATATAATGATTCATTAATGAAAAATTCTTGTTAATCTTTACAAATGAGTTATATTTTATAGCTCATTAAATGAAAATGCATTATATTAGTATAATGTTGATTTTCTCTGCATTGGTTGTGAAATATTCAAACATATTCCATCCAGTTCAGCATTAATTGTTCGTTAATAAAATACTAACTGGCTCGACGCGCGTTGCTGCATTCTCATAAAAATTCTCCTTGATTTTATTATTCGCCACCTCCCGCTGAGGTTACATTTCAAATTAGGAAAGAAGTTAGTCCTAGGGCTCTTCCAGCTGATCGTAGAGGCTTCGTTGTTTTCTTAATCACCACCTTTGAATGAAGAAACATTTCAAATTTAAACCTCCTACGACTATAAGGTAGAAGCTAGTTTTTTATTTTATTATTCGCCACCTCCCGCTGAGGCTGCATTTCAAATTTCTAGCTAGCACTTCATTGGTTAACAGATGTCATCAACCTGGCATAATTACATTTCATCATACCCAGTCGTATGTTTCCTACATATTGCAAGGCTCCGACTGTACGGTAGCCTGCATGCAAAGTGCAAAGTCTTTTGCAAAGGCAGCGTAAATAACGCCGCTAAGGGGCTTGCCATATGATTAAAAACTGTTGACTTCTATCAGCTGTTCCTTTAAGCTGTTTGGCCGGCAAGTTCAGTAGGTTAGGTCTATTAAATGGATTAATTAATAGTAATTATTAGCTCTTCTATTAAAATTTATGGTCAGAAACCATCCCCAATATTCACACAACATATTCCCAAAGTTTCATGCTAATCTGTCAAGTAGTTTTGAAGTCTATAGGGAACATACATAGATACATACATACATCTTCTTCTATATAAATAAAATTAGAGTTTTGTCTGTACATTTATCAGAATTGTATATTTTTTGGTTATTTTTACGTTTTATACATTAGATAAGCCGAAAATAGTATTTTCTCACTTTCTGTCTGTCTGTCTGTCTGTCACGGCCGCAAAGGCATTTTTCGCGGCCTTCTCCTCAAAAACGAGAGCATCGATCGGGATTTTAGTTATTGAACAGTATTGAACACTCTATTGACTATGTCTTTAGCTATAAAAAACTAAATTAACTTTTTTTTTAACAGAGTAATAAACGTTTAAAAACCAAGTATTGTGCGATTTTGGATACATTTTACGCGGCCTTCTCCTGAAAAACGAGAGCATCGATCGGGATTAAAGTTATTTATCAGTATTGAAAACCTTTTTGACAATGTCTTTTGCTATAAAAAACTAAATTAACTTTTTTTTTAACAGAATAATAAACGTTTAAAAAACCAAGTATTGTGCGATTTTGGATACATTTCTTCTTAGTTTTATTACCACTTAAGAACAAATTACGTAATTTATCAATCAGCTGTTCTCAAATATAATCTGAATGGTGGGCCCTTCGCGGCGTTATTTACGCTGTCTGCAGACTTGCGTAGTCGGAGCATTGCAGTCTTTTAGGAAACATATGACTGGTGAATCAAAGCTCATCTTATGTTTTATCAATTATTTCTTTGTTGAAAAAAAAACAAAATTTTCTAATTTAAATTTATCAAAACAAAAATTAACATTTTAGGAAGGTGCGGTTTGTGCTAGGCTCTTGGGAATTCGCCAGGTAGCACTATTATTACCACATAAGAACAAATCACGTAATTTATGATGATATATCAATCAGCTGTTCTCAAATATTCTCTCTGATAACTGTCATTGAATTGTTTATGTTCAAAGTTGTTTACTAAGCTGCTAACAACTTCATGATCGTTGCTATCAAAAAAGCCGAAACATATTTCGTCTTATTTCTAAACATAATCCGTAAGAAGACGGGTAGCTGCTAGTACATACATACAGACAGACATTCATTTATATATATATATATATAGATAAGTTTTCAGATAATATAGTATGTAAGCAGTGACATAATATTTATCATCTCAAGATTTTAAGAATATTTATTTTATTATATCAGGATATACAGATGATATCATTCAAATTTTCCACCACTTACATATTGATCATTCCATTACTTTATCTAAAAACTTATAATCAAATTATTATTATCATGCAGTTATCTTTTTTAAACTATTTTTCATGTCCAAAATCTATTTCTCCAGTTACAGAACACTGATTTTATTGTAACTTCTAAGATACATGACTGGGGGCATTAAATAAGATCTCAATAGCTTAAATAAAATAAAGATTCAAAACCACATATAATAGTCTCTTGTTGACCAAACGGAATCGATGGGCGATGCAAGTTAACAATTTGCTGTTGTGCCGTTTGGAAGTAGTTTTAACACTTTTTAGAGAGTGTGATCGTGATGGCCGATTGGGAAGCTGATATTTCAATAAATTTTTATGTGACAAAATATGTATAGTCAAAAATACGTCAATACTCAATTATGTCCGCTTAGAGACTGTAATAAGACAAAATTCTCTGGTTCCGCTTTCTTGTAATTATTGTTGCATGAGAAACAGTAATTCAAGAATCACAACGACAGAATTATTATTATTGAGGAAAGAAACGCATGGTTAGAGCTCATTTGCAAAATTGAGAACGATAGTTTAGATAGCAAATCAGCATGAACAAGAACCCACCCACTGCTATACATGCAGTTTGTTTATCCATGTTGAAGAAATTTTAATTGATGTTGTTCGATATCTATTATATAGAAACTTGAAAATATTATATTTGATATTGTTATTGAAAATAATAATTTTGAAAACTATGCTCTTTAACGCACATCCTGAAACCTGACCATTGATTCATTCTTGTCTATATAATTATTTTTAATACTGGTCTTCTGAAAATGGACGAAGAGTATTGACACATTAGGTACTATTATTATAATTTTTATTAATTTTTTCTTAGATTACGTCTTGGAGACTCCATTTAAGGAGTATAAGACGCCAGATCAACAATTATACAATCCTATACACTAGTTATCATAATTACTATATTAATTAGTTTAGGTAAGGCTTTATTTTGATGTGAACAGAACTCTTGTACCATATAAAAAACTTTAACAAGTAAATATTTTTTTAATTGTATTTTAAACATTTCTATATTTTTAAGACTTTTAAAATCTGCGATAGTTTGTAGTAGAGTCTCCTACCAATATATCTAGGTTTTTGTTTAAATAAGCTACTATTTTGACTCATCAAGTGATAATCTCCTCGGCATCTTGTATTATAATCGTGTACGTCAAGATTTTGGTTAATATATCACTCTTTTTTACATATAAAAAAGCTTCATACATATATAATCAGGGTACAGTTAAGAGACCAAGTCTCTTGTACAACGGCCTACATGAATCTAATCTATTTATTCTTTCCATACACCTTACAGCTTTCTTTTGGATCTTGAACACCCTATCAAGGTTTTGCTTTGATGAATTACTATGAATCATCGAAAATCTCTTAATACGTAATTCGAATATGTGGAATACTGAGGCGATTCAGTATGAATTAAAATTACATCCAGTATACCAAGACGAGTTGTCAAATATAATTGATATTTGAAATGAATAATAAAAAAAACTGTAGGAATGGATGGGGTATCCAGTAATATTCTAAAAGAATGTAAAGATCAATTGTTAGACCCTTTGATTCATCTGATCAATCATTCATAAGAACAAGGTGTTTTTCCAGAGAATGTGAAGAGGGGAAGATCTTTCCAATATTCAAAAGTGGACAAAGGGAAAAGGTTAAACCCGATCAGTATTTTAAATATAATTAGTAAAATTTTCAAATAGTTCTAAATAGGTGTTACTTAACCTAACTGTACCCTGCTTATAAGTGTATGAAGCTACTTTATATGTAAAAAGAGTGATATTAACCAAAATCTTGACATACACGATTATAATACAAGATGCCGAGGAAATTATTACTCGATGAGTCAAAATAGTAGCTTATTTAAACAAAGATCTAGGATATATTGGTAGGAAACTCTATCGAAGATTTTAAATAGTCTTTAAATTATAGAAATATTAAAAAAACAATTGAAAAATATTTAGTTGATACAGCGTTTTCTAGTGTACCACTATCTCATGAAAATTAAGCCCCACGTCAACTAATTGATATACTAATTAATCATGGTATTGTAATAACTAGTGTATAAGATATATTGTATAATCAAAATTGTATAAGATTGTTGATCTGACTTGTTTTATACTCCTTAACTGGAGTCTTCAAGATGCAATGTACAAAAAAGATAGTTCTGACCCACCTAATCTCGTTTTACAGTCATCTATATTCATTTGTAAGGATGGTATACATTATTATTGTTTGTGATGTTCTTGTGACTTGTATATTCATGAACTTTTATTTCCAAGTTATTCATGTATATGATATTCTTTCAATCTACTGTCATATATTCCGTGTTACAAAGTCTGTATTGAAATCTGTCGCTACAATAACGTTTGTAAAACGAGTAATAGTATTCTCTAAAAGCCTATTAAATAGTTCGCAAAGATTGTTCCATTTCTCATTTGGAGACTTGTAAATACCTAACAACGCTACTTCGAAATTATTGTCGATTCTATCTCTCATGTTTGAATTTGGTTATATTTATTAGTGTTTGCCATTGGTCTTACTAGACCTGGCAAAGTAAGATGTAATAAATAAATATCAAATATCAAACCAGTAACTTCTAAATCCATTTCCACAACAAATTTCGCTACATATTCAAAATTCGATGATTGCACATTCTTAGCAATCTTAGTGAAGGTAGCCCCACTTCGATGAGATGCCCTTCAATACGATGATTTCAGTTGTTAGTTTGGAATATTAAGTTGTGACAATTCGTTTTCTTTTAAGTCGAGCTCAGTAAAAATAGCTATTTCAGGATCCTCTTGTTTTTAGAATAGTTCGATTCTATTTATTTTGATAGATCACAGCAGTAGCAAGCGAAAATCTTTTCATGGGGGGGTTATCAAAGATTTGGAGGCCCCTGGGGGGTACGGAATACCCTCCAGGGCGAGGGGGGTCCGGGAAAATGTTGATAAATAGTCCCTCTAAAATCGTATTCCAAGTGATTCTAGACCCACTTCTAGAGAAGCTTAAATCCATTCATTTTAGTCCACATTATGGAGAAATTTTCGATGTTGAGAGCTTGATTTGCGGCTTAAAAACAGTAATTTTATACAAGTATTTATTAAAATGAAGTTTATAAATTGGGTAAAGTGAAAGCTAAAATTCAATAAATCATTGCTTTTATGAATCGTTTGCCTAAGAGCTTAAACCCACTTTTTGTATACGAAATGTACTGTATTGTTGATACATTAATTAGTTGTGAACAAATTTTAATGTATAAAATCCAAAAAATACTACTAAAGCTAATTTAAACAATTTATAGTGGTTTCAAATTATTATTACAATCAAGGCCACCTAGATACATTTTAGTGGCCCGGGGCAGAGTTGTGGCTGGAGGCTCCCTTACACCTTCACCGCAAACACCAATTTACAATAATTAAAAATTCCTGGATTTCTTGTTCCATGACGAACTGCTTTGTTAATATTAACTTTTCATGTGAAATTTAACGACATGCAGTCAAATATTTGTTAAGAATAAGTATAATAACTCACTTAAACTGGCCGAGTACTTTCGAATCTATGAGATCCATCTTCAGAGGCTCCTAGATCATCATGTCAGTTTTTTGGTTAGAAGTGTTGTGGTTTTTGTAAAATATGATCAAAAAGTTTGTGAGATTTAAAATTTAGTTGTTCATTGAGAATGTTTTGTTTATTGTGTGTGGTGTGTTTGTATATTTCAAATTGTTCCAAGGTGTTGAGTTCGTGTCCTTTAGATTTTATGTGTAGAATGTGTAGGTTGGTACTGATGTCGGTAAAAGTGTGTCCAGTTTGAATGATATGGTCGGCAAAATTCGATTCAGCTTTGGATGTCAGGGCTTGAAAGTGTTCCTTGTAACGTTGTTTGAATGTGCGGCCTATTTGTCCTATGTAGAATTTGTTACAATCAGAGCAGTTTAGTTTGTAGATCCCTGGGAGATCGTATTTGTTTGTGTTCAGTGTGGTTTTGAGTGTAAGTGCATTTTTTATTTTGTTTTTTGTTCTGAATGAGATGGTGTGGCTGGCTTTTTTGAAGATTTTTGCTAGTCTGTGTGATTGTGGATTAATGTATGTCATTGTGATGTATTTTTTGTCAGTGGTGTTGGTGTTTTGTTTTTTGTTTCTTATTTTATGATTGAGTTTGTCAATTAGGTCGTGTTTGTAGCCGTTTTCTTGTGCTAGGTATTTTATTGTATTTAGTTCAGTGTGGTAATTGTCGGTGGAAAGCGGTGTGTTGTTGAGTCTGTGTAGCATTGACCTGAATGCTGAGTGTTTGTGTTGTGTTGGATGATTGGAGGTGCTGTGTATTAGGGTATCTGTCATTGTTGGTTTTCTGTAGATGTTGAAGCTGTGTTGTTGGTTTGTGTTCTTTGTAATTGAGAGGTCTAGGAAGTTTATTGAATTGTTTTTCTCATATTCAGCTGTGTATTGAATGTTCTTATGTATTTTGTTTATGTATGATCGAAGTTGTTCACATTGTCTTTTGTTTCCTCTGTATAGCAATAGAAAATCATCTACGTATCTGTGCCAGTATATTATGTTCTGTGAAAATTTGTTATTAAAGAGTATATGAGTGTTTTCGCAGTGTTGGAGATAGATTTCAGCAAATATGCTTGAGATTGGTGAGCCCATTGGCAGTCCATCAGGTTGTGAGTAGAATTTGTTGTTGAAGGTAAAGTAATTTTGTTGAGTGATGATTTTTAGGATGTCTATTATTTCATTTATATGACTACATAAACAAAAACAACATTGAACAACTACACACCGATCCCACAAATGTTTACCAAACAAAAATCAAACAAATAATCAACAAGACAAATCATATTATTAAAAATTCACAAAAAAGAAAACTGAAACAAATACACCCTTCTGCACCATCACTTCAAACACTTCCCAAAATTCACAAACCCAACATACCTATTAGACCAATTGTAAACTAACAAGAAGCACCTGCCTATAAACTAGCAAAACACATAGATCAAACACTGAGAAAACTAATTAATATCAACAACAACACATACATAAAAAACAGTAGCGATCTTATCGCAAAAATAAAAGACACACAAATTCCTCACAACTCCACTCTTGCATCTTTTGATATAACAAACCTATACACCAACATACCTTTCAATGAAACAATAGAAATAATACAGAACATCCTTATTCACAACAAAACAACTACAGAACATATGATAGTTTCATTAATATTTTAAGGTTTCATATTACTATGAGTTGTCCAGTTATAAAAGTCCCTGTAAAAAACAAATTAGACAAAATTGAAGAGTGGATAACTGATGATATCCTTGCAGAAAGAAATAGGGTTAAAGATGCATATGACGAATTCAAACTATCTAGAAATATGTTAAGTGAAGATAATTACAAAGCTCTAAAGAAAAATTATACAAAAGAAGTGAAAAGAGCGAAATGTAAGAAAACAGCTGAAATTTTGAATAATAGTGTGTACTTTAACACAGCAGTGTGGGATGTAATAAACAAAAATAGGCAAGTAGCTCATGTAGATGCTTATACTAGTGTCCCCAGAATAATTAACGAAAATAACAAATATATTGATGATAGTGTAGACATTTGTAATTTCTTTAACAGATATTATCAACTGGTTGCTAAGGATCTTCAAAAATCTCTTAATATAGGTATTAGTGATGCAAACATGAGGAATACTGAGGGGATTCAGAACGAATTAAAATTCCACCCAGTATGCCAAGACGAGTTGTCAAATATCATTGATAGTTTAAATAATAAAAAAACTGTAGGAATGGATGGGGTATCCAGTAAAATTCTGAAAGAATGTAAAGATCAATTGTTAGACCCTTTGATTCATCTGATCAATCATTCATTAGAACAAGGTGTTTTTCCAGATAACTTAAAAGAGGGGAATATCTTGCCAATCTTCAAAAGTGGTGATAGAGAAAAGGTAGAAAACCATAGGCCTATTAGTATTTTAAATGTAATAAGTAAAATTTTTGAAAGAGTAGTTCTTAATAGGTTACTTCTGCACATTCAAGAAGCTAACTTTATCTGTGATGAACAGCATGGCTTCCAGAAAGGGAGATCAACAAAAACAGCCATAGTTTCTCTAGTTGAAAAACTAATAGATATAATAGATTCAGGTGATAAAGCTACTGCAATCTTCTTAGATCTGTCAAAGGCATTTGATTGTGTTAATCATAGAACTTTATTGGAAATACTGCAAAATGAAGGTGTAAATGGGGTTGAACTGAAATGGTTTGAATCATATCTTATTGGGAGAAAACAATGTGTAGAACTAACTACAGTAGTTGGTAATAGTATAGTAAAGAATAAATCTAATAAATTAGAGGTGCAAGCTGGAGTGCCTCAGGGGTCAATACTAGGTCCATTGCTTTTTTTGTTATATGTCAACCGTTTACCTAAAGAATTAATTAGTGGTAGAGCCCTCTTATTTGCTGATGATACATCACTCATTTTCAGCAATAGAAAAAAAAAACAATCTGACTTGTCTTATACTCCTTAACTGGAGTCTCCAAGACGTAATCTACAAAAAAAAAAAACAAAAAAAATGAAATAATAGACATCCTAAAAATCATCACTCAACAAAATTACTTTACCTTCAACAACAAATTCTACTCACAACCTGATGGACTGCCAATGGGCTCACCAATCTCAAGCATATTTGCTGAAATCTATCTCCAACACTGCGAAAACACTCATATACTCTTTAATAACAAATTTTCACAGAACATAATATACTGGCACAGATACGTAGATGATTTTCTATTGCTATACAGAGGAAACAAAAGACAATGTGAACAACTTCGATCATACATAAACAAAATACATAAGAACATTCAATACACAGCTGAATATGAGAAAAACAATTCAATAAACTTCCTAGACCTCTCAATTACAAAGAACACAAACCAACAACACAGCTTCAACATCTACAGAAAACCAACAATGACAGATACCCTAATACACAGCACCTCCAATCATCCAACACAACACAAACACTCAGCATTCAGGTCAATGCTACACAGACTCAACAACACACCGCTTTCCACCGACAATTACCACACTGAACTAAATACTATAAAATACCTAGCACAAGAAAACGGCTACAAACACGACCTAATTGACAAACTCAATCATAAAATAAGAAACAAAAAACAAAATACCAACACCACTGACAAAAAATACATCACAATGACATACATTAATCCACAATCACACAGACTAGCAAAAATCTTCAAAAAAGCCAGCCACACCATCTCATTCAGAACAAAAAACAAAATAAAAAATGCACTTACACTCAAAACCACACTGAACACAAACAAATACGATCTCCCAGGGATCTACAAACTAAACTGCTCTGATTGTAACAAATTCTACATAGGACAAACAGGCCGCACATTCAAACAACGTTACAAGGAACACTTTCAAGCCCTGACATCCAAAGCTGAATCGAATTTTGCCGACAATATCATTCAAACTGGACACACTTTTACCGACATCAGTACCAACCTACACATTCTACACATAAAATCTAAAGGACACGAACTCAACACCTTGGAACAATTTGAAATATACAAACACACCACACACAATAAACAAAACATTCTCAATGAACAACTAAATTTTAAATCTCACAAACTTTTTGATCATATTTTACAAAAACCACAACACTTCTAACCAAAAAACTGACATGATGATCTAGGAGCCTCTGAAGATGGATCTCATAGATTCGAAAGTACTCGGCCAGTTTAAGTGAGTTATTATACTTATTCTTAACAAATATTTGACTGCATGTCGTTAAATTTCACATGAAAAGTTAAAATTAAAAATTATTAAGTAATTTTATACTAATTAAATAATTTAATTATTAATGACTCGATTTCCAAACTAGCATTGATTATGTATTCCAGCTATGCCTAGTTGCCTACTGTACTCAAAAAAAATTGTATAACTGATTTGAATTGTTTTTTAAATTTAAGGATAAAATTCGAGTGTAGGCCAACTGAAAGCCATCCCTTGAGTAAGTTGTGGAAGCTAGGGAAAAGGGCAATGAGTGGCACCAGAGAGAGCAATAAACTTCTCTTCTATTTTTGTGTACTCTCTTGAATTCGCATCGAACTGATTGATACTGGAATATGTAGAATGTGTAAAAATATAAAAATTATTATGACTTTGTAGGAACTTGATTAAACTTGCAAAGAGAGAATGTATTAACACCACATCCAATTCCAAACTTTAACATATAGTAATTTTGCATTTACATATAGAGTGACAGAACCTCAAAACATTGGGGATTCTGACGGTTCTCCACCAGAGAAAAAATTGTTTTCCAGGTCTTGAAAGACAATTCTAAGCTTTTTTCGTGGTAATCAACTCTTCCCTCTTATTACTTTTGTTGATTGATTCATGGCCTGACAAATTTCACGATCACAATAAACTCTATGGGGTATCAGATCTGAACAGTAACAGTAATGAGTATTTGAAGCCCGTCTGCAAAAATATTAAAGAGACCTTTTCTCCTTTCAAGCCTACTGTGTCGACTTCATTCAAGAGGTCTGGGGGACCTTTAAACCCATGTTTGGGGCCTCCGAAAATACTGGGACCCTCCAGCATCGTGGGGCCTTTCATTAGGGGACCCTTGTTTACAAATGCTGAAATTTGAAATATTCTAGATGCAGTCTACTTGAATCTCTACTTCACAAGACTATACTGGCAATAAGAACGTGCCCGAAGGGCCCATGGCACCAGGGGCCTCTAGGGTCTGTTAGGCTTCTAAGAGACCTCTAGAGGTCTAAACTGGAGAAAAAAGGGCCCTGGGGGGCCCTAGTTGGACAATTTGGGGCCCCTTATTTTATTTTTGTTTTGTCACTTGCTTACATTTTTTGTAAAATGATGTGACCCTTTGACGTTGAGGTCCAAGAAAACTTGCCTTGTTCGCCCCATACTCTCTGTATTTTTAGTTAATTAAAGTATTTAAAATATTAAAATTATAGTATTTTTTCTAGCTGTAACACTTCACGTATGAAAACTATTTTACCTCCAGTAACCGATATTATTGTATTGATGCCTCCCTACTCGATTTTGGGGCCTCTTTAACAGGCTCAAGGGGGCGGTTGTAACCCGGAACCCCCCCCCCCCCCCCGTCACTACATCACTGGAACACAGTGAATACTTCCCTATCATTCCTTACTACTCTATCGTTGATTTTGAATATTTAACTAGATCTACTTGATCTCTTAAAATCTTAGATTGTAACAAGAATTCTTTTGACTAATGCTATCCTGAGTTTTTGATCGATTAACGTCTTTTACTACAATTATTGCATATGTCAATTGGTCGTTTAAAACTATTTTCTCTTCCCAGTTTAGAAACATTTTACTAAAAAAGGTTCATTAGATGATTGTTTAGGAGAGTTATTGACAGTAGATTGCAAACGACTTGCAATCAACTCTGCCAGCCTATTAAAAAATATTACTTTGTCAGATCGATTTAGATGTAGACCATGATTAATGAAGTTTTGACTTTTCAGCCTTTAATTATAAAACAAATCCCCAACTGCTTAAAAAACTTATTTTTTAGGCTGTTGATCGTAATATTATGAATTGATTTATTTTTTGACCTCATGATTTCATTTAGCTGAGGTCAGTGCTTAATTTCTAAAATTTTAGGTGTGGGAACAGTCAATTATTCTTATAAACCACCCTCTCTATTTTCTAATAAGGCCTAGTTAAACGTTCCCTCCCCCCCCCCCCCAAACCCCGTTAACATCTTGGTGCCTACTCTAAATTTCTTATAAACGTTTTTCGATTTGCACCAACTATTTTGTATGAAGCTTAAAATAACCAAAAGTCCAAAACTAATATACTTTTTTCAATGAATGGTGAAGTAAAAACAAATAAAGCGTTCTTTCATTGCCGACTCTAGTTAGCCCTGCTTCTTTGCATTTTTATCTATATACAGATGTTTTTGAATATTTTCTGAAAAACTAGTTAGTCTGTGCTTATAATCTATTTTTATTGTCACAGCTTGAACTGTATTTTAATACAGTAGATTTTTACACTAAATAGGCAGAAAAATAAAAAGGTTTAATAGCACAGAGCCCCGTTTCTTGGGCTTCGTCTGCGAGCGGCAAGCGCACAGATCCAGCTTCGCCCTACGCTACTGTACTTTATTATTATTTGCAATATTTCGCATGATTATCTGAATAAATAGCGAGATGAGACACCTTGGGAATCAGATTGGCGCAGACTGTGCGTTCCCTTGCGTTCCGGCACTCTTGGGGGGTAAGAGGACGCCGTTCCCTTGCGTTCCCACTGAAATTAACTCCTGGCTGAGGCCTGCCAAACCTTCACGGAATCGCACGAGTATAACGACAGACAGTCTCAGTCTGAACAAGTAAAACCCGGTAGCGTTTTAGCCACATTTTTCAGCATGCAATATATTATAATGCATACTGAAAACTGTGGCTAAATTATTATTTTAGAGATGAAAAACAAGAAAAACATTATAATTATATTTTCTGCTGCTAAGTATATGATAAATGATATGTATAGATAATGAATAGTTTATCTCATTTTCATGAGGTAGTAATGTTGACTAACTCTACCTCATGTGTTCATGAGTAAAGCTAATATTTGAGTTCATCATCATCATCATCATCATCATCATCATCATCATAATATTATGATAAATTATTTATTCTGAACTGCTCTGTGTATCCATCAGATTGATAAAATTGAATAAAGCAGCTATTGAGAAATTATAATGTGGCAGATTCTACTTGAAAAATAAAAACCCTCAATTTTAAAAATGCAGATTCAGAGACGATATAAAAGCTTGAGACAAAAAACTTGTTTTCAACAGTAAAAGGAGCTTGCGACAGTGCTCATTTTAAGTCGCATAAATAAAAAAGTTGAACAAGTAGCAAAATTGTCTTGAAAATCCAGGCAACGAATGCAAATTCTGGTGCTCTGCTGACTTTATAGAAAGCTCATTCATTATTTCAAGATAGTCTATGGTTGTTGCACTGGCTCATGAAAGTTTGATGCAGAAACATGCTTATAAAGTTCCTTAGTTTTGTTTTTCATGTCTGTTTCTTTCCACCTATCTTTTCACGCTAGCTTATCTAGAGTGTAATATCCACGGTAGAGAATCCACTAGAATCTACTCCATCTATTAACAGTGCTGCATTTCTTATGAGAAATCCCAAGCTGGCCTGAGGAAAATATAGCATCCTTCTGGAGTAAGTAGCACTGTTAAATTTATCAAGCATGCTGTGAGCTTCTGAGATCACTGACTCTCAATGTCTTCTCAACAAATCGCCATGAAGTTAGGGAAGTAGGTAAACTTTCATAAGGACTTACAAATTTAATTACGATTGAATTTTGAACATTTTCTTTTTTCGTTCTATCTTTCATTCTCTAAGAGTGTGTCACGTTGAAATATTGAAATTAATATACAAAAATCAAACACATCCTGTGTAATGATGATGCTATGCTGTTACAATCGGTCATACACCATTCCATAGCATGTATTTAATTTATGATTTTCACCAAGTATTGATCCTCTACTAAGCAAACACTCTTGGATATACCTTTTAATGTAAAATGATTGATGATTCTTTTTATTTACAGAGGAAGTATTATAGTACATCCACAGACTCTTCACCAACGCTATGAACTCAAAGCTTCATAATCCAGAAACATAATGTATGGGACAATAATTATATGGCCATTGATTTTGCATGTTTTTCTGTCATAACATATCGCTACTATTCCATCAATGAATAGATGGTCTAAATAAATAATGGGTAAAATCGTTGTTGATAATGGTTGATAATGTATAATCGTAGTTGAAATGGATCATGTATGACACATAAATTATTTAAATGTGAATACATGTGACCAAACATTTTTCTTCACTAATAATATTGAGATCATAGCTTAAAAATGTTTAGTTTGTGCTATGTGTTGGGAAAAGTAACGGATATTGATTTGATTCTTCTTACCGGAATGATAATAAAGTAGGCTTACATAAAAACAGCCTATCATGTTGAATTTATTGTTAACAAATTATTATTATTGGCAACAAAGTCAGGTCAGGATGCCATTTTCTTGTCTGACCGCCGTATTTTCCAGCTCATTTAGCATCAAGTTACACAGAGTGAACCTAGGAAACGAACTAGCTTTACACCTAACGTTTTTGGTTATGTTCAAGCTACATTGAAAATTCTTTCTCAATATTGTCACTTGGGATAAACACTCTCTAATTTGATTTCGAAGGCGTTCCACATCGTTGTTTGCTTGATATTTGGCAAAAAACAAGTTTTTAAAAAGGTTCAATACATTAAACTTTGTAGATAACTTTGAAACTCAAAATTTCCATGTGAATGGTGTGGAACCATGTAGAACCAATGTCAAGAAATGATGTGGTGGAACCATAACATTATTGTATGATAATTCGCCTCATTACCCATGCACATCAGACTCTGAATCATGCGAGCTTCATATTTATTATCAAGAAAAATGCTCTTTTCTATTTACAAAACTGATTTGGACTCCTATATATTGATACTATATTGTTCGAGTTTCACAGAATCCTTCCAATTGGGATTCAAACCACTTACTTGATTAGATCGTATTTGTAATTGAAAGAAGTGAATGGTAAATGATATTTGAATAGCAAATAACTATTATTGCATTGATTTTTCTGAATACTTATTCCAAGCTCATTCTGAAACACAATCAGTTAAATAGAATAGAGCAGACAGGGAGGATCACTTAACTTCCTTTAGCTGAATCATGTCAGAATTGGTTTTCATGTAAGTGAATGAATACAGGGAACAATTTTACCTCTTCTCCAGGGGTGCCCACCCCCTCAAGCCTCATGACGCATCCCCCTAAATTTAGCACCAGCCCCCCCGCCCATAAATAAGGTACACCCAAAAAAATAAGCTTATTCTTTCTAAAATTAAAAGAAAATTTATATCGTTATTGAAAAAATTCAAACCCAGTCGATAATATACAAAATGTATGTATATTTCTTGAGATTTTTTACATAGGTAACATTTTTTTGTAAAGGTAATAAAGAAATATCAATGAAATGAATATATGAGCTTTTGCCCAATAAACTTAATTGCAAAATAGCTAAATAAGAATGTAAACCTAAATGGTATATAAACAATCAAATACATAGTAGTTCAATAAAAATCAAATACCTATAAGTTTATGTTTGGTCTACATATTGAGTACCAATTACATTAAGGTTAAATAATTCTACAAAGCTGTTCCTTTAAAGAAAGTGAAAACAATGAGTTGATAACTTCATTTGTAAAACACAAAAATTCAAAATTTTAAATCATTTATGCTAATATTTACTGGACTGTAGTTAAACAACAGGCTATTTACTTAGTGTAGTATCTTGACTCTTGAGAGAATTTATATAATATTATGTATAAAGTACATAAAAGGCACACATTTCATGTATAGTTATTTACAACACGCTATCGAAAGAAGCGTCTTTCAAAAAACAAAATAAAAACATAGTTATGAAAAATTACTGAATCATCAGTAATTATTTACTAATTAGCATAAGCTAATTCATATTTAATAGTATAATAATAATAATACTGTAATAATAATAATAATAATAATAATAATAATAATAATAATAAATCTATTGTCATTAATTGACATTCTATCTGGTGACTTCGTAACATATTTTTGAATGTCGTCACGTTAAACACGGTTTCAATCAACTTTACCCCCCCCCCCCATACTTTTCTCAATGACACAGTCTGCGTCATAGCTCTCCCTGTGGGCACCCCTGTATTCTCGTGCAATTGAGAGAAAACCAACTTAATTTGCACTTCAGTATAAAACTTGTCAGGGGAAAAAAATCATAAACGCTGCACAGGGATTTTTCTGACAAAACTGTGTCCTAGCTCAGGAAGATGGGTATACTGCATCACCTTGTTTATGCGGTGGGACCCGGCATGCTATTATATATTCAATAGGCCTGCTGCTAGTTCTTTCTCGTTTGGCAGTGTCTTTCAGTGGTGCAGGAATCTGCTAAATTATTTTCAACTTTTTTATTACGCTTGTTTGTTAACTGTTAGCTTACATAAAAGCATTCCACTCTGCAGTAGATGGCTGTATGATATGCGGCAAGTGAATAATTTCACTTGAAAAGTATTTCTCAATCGCGCTTGACATTCAAAGTTTCCACTCAAAGGATAGCATTGCAGTTGGTTCACTTCATACTCAGAGCATTCTCATGGGAATCTTCTTGAATTATTAATTTGGGGAAACGCCTGCAATCAGCGAGAGAGACTTAATTGTAAGTATGTAAGTGATCATTTTAACGATCCATGAGCGGTGAGGACGAAATTTTTAAAAGGTGTTGTGTGTTATCAATGAAATCCATTGTTTGGTCTAGTCATTGAATTTGAAAAGATTTAAACTGTAAGTCTCTCATAAATTGGAAGCAAGGTTGAACATGATGAACGTTAAGAGCAATAAACTCTGAAATAGATGAGGAACTTGCTGATCATAAAATCATTAAAGTTGTTGAATAACTTAATAATTCTATGGCAATGAATATTAATTTAATGATAATGAATTTAAAATGCCTCAAATAATGTTAGATGAATGAAATTAGTCAGGCCATTAGTAAGATTAAAAACCATTGAAAATGAAACAACTAAGTAATTAAAATATAATTACTTGAGTTGAATATCTGTGACGTTTTCCATGATAAAATACTTGATGAACAATTTACTATCAAAACTGACACTGAATTTTATTTGAATTTTGATTTCATCAGGTATTTCGTCATGAAAAACATGCCCGAGTTCAACACCGCAAGACAAAGAGACTTCCAGCAATTCAGGAAACTTTATTTTGAAGGTTAGGGCCTTGGCCAAGGGCAGTCCCAGCTCAATATTTTTCGGATGAGTTTTTGCTGACTTCTTTCTGCAAGATTTCCTCTCATTTCACCCCTTCTCCACCACGCATTATGATAGTGGCCAGAAATTTCTCAAGGGGGGTCTGTAAGGAAAACCTCCCCTGCCACCACCTTTGATAATTTACTACCTAAGATACTATTTTTGACTCCATTGCAAGACTTACCACAGAAATTCTTTCTGAATAATTTGTTAGATGATTAATTATAATACCTCAATGAAGATGATATTATAGCTGTAAACTATCATGTGAATGTATTCACAAAAGAGCAATGAAGTAAATTAGAATACACAATTAAAACGTAGTGAAAGGTTTCGATAAGCCTACCCTCAATTGTGACAGACAAACAGCCTTCACAGTAGGCCCATACGTCAAATCGGCCCTCTTACAATAATAGTTATGACAAAATTTGTGATTCTTGACCTCAAAAGGGGTCCGTGAATCTTTTACATTGGAAAAGTTGGAAAAATCTCTCTAAAACGACATTTGGAGCGTTTCTAGACATAAATCCTTCTATTTTAACCCATTTTATGGGTGTAAGTGAATTCTATCTAGTGTTTGTGCCATCGACGATCCGGGGACCCTTCCTCAGCTTCACCCTTGCCTCTTCCAGCAAAAAACCAATTTTATCCCCGCTCTTGGACTGTCCTTGCTCAAGTTGGCAGGACTAGCTTTGAATTGATGATCATCCTTCTATTTACCTACAGATTAAAAGTAAATTACAATAGCTCATATCGACCTTTTTTTTTTGATTTGTGATCAATTAGTAATTGCCGCGAGGAAAATTTTTATTGACAATTATTTTATGGGATATTGATTCTGAGTTCCATATTGAAATTATCCATTTCTTTTCTTTTGGCGAGTTAACTACCTTCCGAGTGATATGAACTATTGCTATTTCTTTGTAATTTTGAAGATCAAAGATATTTCAAATGGATGAAATTTGGTATACATGTTCAGTTGAAGCCCTGAATGCGGATTCTAAGACGCCCTTAATTGCCTTTTTTTCTACACTGAGCTACTTTTTTCAGATTTTTTTTAGAGCTATAAAAATGATAATGTAGAAATTTCACATTTTATGTATAGGTTTAGAAACGCGCTAACGAAGACTTTTTAAAAATATCCTAGAACACTCCCAAAATTGACGTTATTAATTTGAAAACTAAGCTATGATTTTTCAGCTTTTCTTACGTAGACTACTACATTGACGGATTTATTGAAATAGGGTATAAATCTAGGGTTCAGGACCCTGACACGTTCTAAGAAATAATTTCCAAAATTTTCAAAATACACCAAAAATGAACGATTTTTTAAAATTATCATTGTAACCACAGGGCCGAAAAATTAGGGATTCAATACACGTAAAACCATAGACGCATGATGATAGAGGGTTTCAAAATACTTTCTAAAATACGCCCAAAACTGTATATACGGATCCAAAATTAACGCTATTATAATTTTTGGTCACAGCTTCTCAAGAAACACGAAGCAAAGACAATAAAAATTTGGTGTTAAGGTTCATTTGAGACTAGATGAGCTCCAAGTAAGTTTTTTGAAATTTTCTAGTAGAAGGTGCAACAATTGATGTTTTTTAAATTATTAAATGAATCTCACTCTCCCGCCACTGGGTCTAGTCGGACGGATAAGGCGAGTGAAGCGAGCCTGCCGGTTTTGTCAAAGATAGAAAATAATAGATTCCAAACTAGGACTATGAAAAACAAGATGGAGAGCTACTAACCAATTAAACAGTTCAGTAGCTAATAGATATAATCTTCACTGGATCTTAGACTGGAACGAAAACAAGAGTTATTCCGATTAATATACAAAAACATATGATTGTTTGGGATGAGAGGAATAAATAAAAATTATTTATAAAGTTCTCATTATTTTGTTCAAAACAAGAAACTAGCAAAATTAGATGGAGAACTAATTAGCAATAAATTATGTCGAAAAATTTTATTTGAAACGAGTGAGAAGATCCAGAATTACTCACAATTTCATAAATGTGAATCGCAACACATTATTCAAGTCACTATGATGATAGGCTTGCCTAATTGACTTCCTGTGAAAACTGACAAATCTCAACAAATTAATGTGACTTAAACTTCCCGACTCAGGCAGGCAACAGAGAGCTATCAAACTCCATACAGTTGAATAGAAAGCTATTGGATTGGTCTGTTTGGAATGGATTTTGATAATACAAGGCACTCAAGTCTCAAGTTATCATGGTAGTGAAACCTGCACGTACAATAGTAATTTTGCAATTTCCTATGAAATTTGAATTGAAAATAGTTTATAGTAAAGTATGAATATGCTTAAAATTGAGTACAATTAAACTTATCAGTAAATAAATGTTATTAATTTTAGTTGACTTTTTAGTAAGGCACAGATTTTTTTGTGGGGGGGGGTCCTGACTTCCATAAATCCCCCCCCCCCTGGGACCGCCCTTGAACTTGGCTTCAAATATTTATTTAAAAAACATGCTTTAAACAAAATCTAATACCAATTATGCTGCAATACAAATAAAATTACGATACAATGCAGACATATAGAAATGCAAGCTCATCAATATCAATCATGCTTCTCACATACAGAACAGCACAGACCCCTTGAACAAAATAAAAAATATACATATTCCACACTAGCATAATTTGAAATAAAAAACCTGTATACAAACATAACAGTAACTGAAACCATTTCCATCACAGGACATTCTAAAATCAAAAGATAACCCTCAAAATCAAATCAATCAAAGGATAACCCTCCTGAACAAACAAAAAACTAATAGAGACTTTAAAAATCATCACATCACACGATTACTTCACTCACAATAACAAATAATATTACACCCAACCAGAGAGATTACCAATGGGATCTCCAATTTCCTACATCCTAGCAGAAATATTTTCACAGTACAAAGAGAGTACTTAAATACTAGGCAACACAAAAATACTGAAACATAATCATTTTCTGCTATGTACTGCTATTTTGATGATATCATTGTACTCTACAATGGAAACCAAAGGCAATTTGAAAACTCCTAACTCATCTGAACGTAACCCATAGAAATAACTTACAAATTACGGCAGAATATGAAACAGACTACACCCTAAGCTTCTTAGATCTCACTATAACAAAACATGCACAATTAAAAATCTACAGGAAACCTACTCACAAAATAATACACTCATTCACAACTTATCCAAACGTCCACGTCAACACAAACTTGCTGATTTCAACTCTATAGATCCATAGACTCTTGAATGTCCTATTATCACAAGCTGACCACCAACAACAAGATAGTATAGTTAAATACATAGCACAACAATATGGATATAACAAAAATATAAAGGACAGAATTCTGTATAAAATGGAAAAGAAAAATATAAATCCTGCAAATCAAAACAGATTTGTCACAATCTCTTCAACAAAAATTACAAACAATAGCACAAATCTTTCAAAAATCCGGATTTAACACAGCATTCAGAACTCAGAACAGCAAACAGCCTGAAACACCAGCTCCAACAAATAGCATAGCCTATATATAATCTAATATATCAAAAATAAAGTATATGATATATTAGATATATACTAATATACCTAAAAGCATATAAAAACTACAATTAAAACATCAAACAAACTAGGAATGTATAAGCTCAAATGCAACAAACAGAGCAAAGATAGGAAAAACAGGCAGATCATTCAATACACGATCCGAAAAATCCATAAAAGCTCTACATTTCAACATTGACTCCACACTAAAACATCTAAACTGACTCAAAAATTCCACTTACATTTCAGAAAAACTAAATGAACTGGAACAATATGAAGCATTCAAACATTATATAAGCATTCAAACACCGTTTGTAACTGTGACCGATTAGATTGGCCAGTAAAAAAGACACTGTTCTCTGCTGTAAAATCACTTTCCGGTGGTTCGGAACCCACCTAAAACTGTAGGTCCAATTCATCAATCACCATCAACCAACTCATTACCCACGCACAGGCCACAGACCTCTGTGGGCTTCATCCTCAAAAAAAAAACTTACTCAATGTTCAAATCTATAAAGCAATTTTTAATTACATAATGGCCGCTCATCCTAACCTCAACAAAACACGACCTCTGGTGGCAGGCTAAAGAACCTCCTCTTAAAAAGCAAAATGCATTTCTCCAGTATAAGTGAGTAAAAAATTGTAATTTAAATAGAAATAGTGTCAGTTTTGATAGAAGATTGAGTTGAATACTTGAGATAAACCTGTTTGATAGTTTTGGATTTTGTGATAGATTTTTTATCATGTCCTGTTTTGTATTATTGTGCTGAAATAAGTACATAAGAACTCAAGTTGGAGAAATCATAATATCAATACTTACCATAGAGCATAGAGTAGAATGTTTATTAGTTATAATTAATTTATGGTTGTGCCAGCACAATATCAAATAACAGGAAATTGAGAGCTTCAATGATAGAGAATTCAAATTATAGAAAATACATTTTATTCTTTATACATTTACAAAAAGCAACTTCTTGCTTCAAAATAACAAAAAAGGAAACAGTCTATAATATTATTTTTCATAACAGAGTTTAAATTTTTTTATTAGACATACATGTATTATATATTGAAATATTTACAAAAACCTAATTTACATTCTCATTACAAAGAGTGAACTTGTATCGATTCTTGGTATGAATTTGTAGACAAATCACATTTCAATCATCAATGGAATAATAATGAATACCTATAGTATCTTACATGATTTCTTAGTGTTAATATTAAAAATTACTTATCAACATATTTGTCAATATGATTTAGTTATAAACTTATTGATTTCCATCAATCAACAATAGAAGTTACTTTCTCCGATAATAAAATTTACATTTTCTATTTACAATCATCGTATATATGTCAACAGCCAAAAATATGCAATTCGAATAACTTACTCAAGGCCAATCTAGCTACAACTTTATAAACATTTTACCCGAACTTTCTGATGGAATGATTGTAAATTATAATATAAGTTCATCCCTGGATTAATTGGTATAAATTTCACTAAATAACCCAGATGTGAACATAGCTTGGAATAAAAATTTGTTGAATAACACATATGCAGCTATTGAAAAGATAAGATTTCAAACAAGGATTAAGGTTTGCCAATTTCACATTTCCATTACGGTATATTAAAGAGCTCTGGACCACTTTCACGGCTTTACTTGTCACATTTCATATTTGAAACAGTAGCTTACTGTTGAAAGTGCAAAACGGTCCAGTGCTCTGATAAAAATTATTGGGAATCGGCAAACTATCATAGTTCAATTTTATTATGGATCTATACAACATCAATAAAAAATCTGCTAATTAATTAAGAAGATACTTCTTATGCTTGTATTAGTAAATTCTCTTATTTTGGCAAACTCAAACTGAACAAATTAATCATGAAAACCAAGACGATTTCTTCCAGTAGATAATATTATAGGCTACTGATAGTTAAATTAACATGAGGAAACCTGGCTGAATTTTTGGAACAAAACAAAATGTTAAACGCTGTATAGGTACAGAATTCTATGAACATGTAAAATTCTAAAATTTCTTAACAATTTATTGCATCACAAAAACACACCATCTTCGAAACTCCTCCTTCATATTCATTCAAACTTCATATATTTTAATTTCCATTTGATTGGCTTGAGAATTCAGTAAATTATCTTATATTCTGACACTAAATGATACCTTAATACTAAGGAATGTATTTCATTGAAATTTCCACCAATCAATTAGACGAGTAGCTCAGAGTTTCAAGTTCAGTAATAGAAAATAAAGAAACAAATGTTTCAATATTACTTCACAAGAAGAAACAATGAGATCAGCATTGAATTCAGTTCATATTCTCGTTATCAGAAATATTAACAGATATTCTACCATAAAAGCAGAACTTTTTTATTAGGTGAGAATATATAGTTCAAATAAGTAGCCTTTTAAGTTTGAGCTCTAATAAAATGCACATCTTCTGGAAATGATATACATAATGAAATATTGTGCCAAAGTTGTAAATTGAATTTCAATGCAATAGGAAGACTTTGAACATTATGAAAAAAATAATGATTATATTG
The DNA here is from genome assembly GCA_948455865.1 of Conomelus anceps. Lineage (NCBI taxonomy): Eukaryota > Metazoa > Arthropoda > Insecta > Hemiptera > Delphacidae > Conomelus > Conomelus anceps. The sequence goes on along the minus strand of OX418216.1, from coordinate 74,285,341 downwards.
AACGTTGTTGCTGAAAAAGGATTTCTTTCAGAAATCAGTAAATTGAATTTCACTATTTCAGCTCACCTTCTTCAGTAATATTACTTATTAGAAACAAGAGGTATCATATTGTAGCAAAAAAAATCAAGTTTGAGATGTAGGTATTGTAATGATTTTAACTATAAATCAGAAAATGGAGTTCCAACAAAGATTTTGTAGTAAAATAGCATTGCCTCAAAAAAGAGGCAATGGTTTGGCTAGTAAGAAATAAGAAAAATTTGTATAGATAAGGCATTTGAAACTTTTTAGTAAGTAGAGACAGTGGCATTTTTTAAAAGACCATTTAAGATAACCGTACATTCCACATTATATTATTGTGAGTCTTTGATTAGTATCTTAAGACATCTTACACTAAATCAACGCTACAAACTATTTGTCAAGAATCGATTGGTGAATAACTTGGAACAGCAAATCTGTATTTTCCATTTCCACACAATGTTCAATCAAGATGGGGCCATTTCTTGTACATCACATTTGGTAGAATACATAACATGTGAATAATTAATGGTACCAGACGTCATTGGATGAAGATACACGTACAATACAGTACCTAATGTATTTTCTACGTCATCAGTATAATTTGTATGCACCAATGATTTATATTCACATATATTTTACCTTGATGCCGAGAGCTAGAGTGGCACTAATTGTTTGAATAATAAGTTTGTTAGATATTGGAGCATTGTAGATTTCAATTAAACAAGCGTCAAGAACAACTCTATCTTTAGAATAGATATTGAGTAATATATGAACTGTGAACTAGGATTCTGAAAGAAAAGACCTTAATTTTTTAGAAATATTCTCTGTACGTATAGTAGAGAGGTTACAAACAAGGCTTTTGTTGAAAGAAAAAGCTTACTTCATTGCAAATTCAAATTTTTTTGGTAACATCCTGACTTAGACTCCTGACATTTGCATCATTTTTGCTAATTTAGACATACTGAATCTATTGACAGTATCTGAATAGTTACTGAGGACAGTTATTTTCATGTATTTGATATTTATTTATACATCTCGAGTCTTAAAAGAACTGTGACAAACACTGACAGCGATAACACAAGAAAACAGAAACAGAGATAGAGATGGACCTTGAAGCTGAAATCCACACTTCTCTACACTGACATAAGCTCTTAATTTGTACAATTAGTGTCGCTCTAGGTCTTTGGACAGATATCAAGGACCAACTACGTCTCAATAGATCTTTTAGGTCTGAGTTTGAAACACTCTCAAGACCAACTAATTCCTTGACAGAAATCACTCTAACCGTTGTTGACAATCAAATATCAATAAAAATCACTAATTACCCTCAATCACTTGCATTGGAATTTTTGAAGTGCTTCCAATGAGGAACAAGTGAGAACATAGTAACTAATTTAAACGGTCTGCTGCAGCTGTGTTTCGCACAGAGCCCAGGTGGAAATGTTTGAGGGAATCGTTGAAGATGATAAATTTATAAATATTATCTTGTACTGTCACCCGGGTTGAGACGGATCTGCTCAATTAGTGTTGTGTACGTCCAGCAGAGCAGCAGCAATGTCAGCAGGTTGAAAGAGCTGTTGGACAGGCCAGCTGAGCCGGTCTGCATTGCTGCTGGACTCTCACCTGAAAAACAGAACAACATTCAAATTAAGTGGCTCTACACACTGGTGTCTTAAGACATGTGTCTTACGACATCTGTCGTGTCGTACGGAATTGAATAAGACATGAATGTTTTATGCATGTCTTATGTCTTACGTGCGTTGCAGACGGCTAAGGGCTCTGTCAGACGGGGCTTCCTAGGTGGCGCGACCCGGGTCGCGCCACCTAATTTCAACGCCACTTGATGCGCGACCTGGGAAGCGCTACTCGCAAAAACAACAACTAAACAACTATGAGATCACTACTAACAATGGGATCAGTCTTCACAGTTGAAATATGGAAGTTGACGAGTTATAGCAGCAATAGCATACATTCATTTTATGAGACAGAAAAAAGAAAAGAAAAGACGGTTTTGGGTCCATCCCTTATTAAGAGATAAAGTAAAACTAGTTTGTTTCATACATTGTATCCACAACTCCGAGAAAATCCTGCTAAATTTTTCAATTTTCATTTTTTCAATTTTCCATTTATTTCATATCCAGAGCTCTCCTGACAGTATGACATTATTTAGTACAAGTCTACATTAGAAACAGTTGGAAGAATTTTCATGTAGCCTTTCTCATTGAACAATATAATCTTATAAAATACTGTTGTGATCATGGAAAGAAGGATTTACAGCCTTATCTGCTGTGTCAATATTAACTTCTAAGCAATTAATTACTCTCCTCTTCGACTTGTAGTATTTTTGACACTTTTATGATATTTATATGAAACTTTTTAGATTATTCTAGGTGTTTAATTAGAATTTAATGGAATCTTTTCAAATATTGTGGAAAATGCAAGAGTCCTTATCTGTTTATTTAGAATTCGATAAAGAAATCTCCTTCTTTTTAGTTCAAATAAAAACCTATATAAAGCGAGCGCTTGAGTAAACATTTAGTTCAGTCTTCTTTGAAATTTGTCACGATAAACAAGTAGTGACAGTTCTGTAGTGATAATTAATTACTGTATATCGTGCCTTAGTGAGAATTCTTTTTAAATTGATATGAGTGGACTATATTCATAGCACATAGCTATTATTGTATTACAGACTTGTGCTACGTAAGTTTAATTGTTCTTTTTCGACGTTCTTCTTGAATTATTGGACAGTTTATTGAACAGTTATTTTTTAATATTAGATCGGCCTTTTAACATTTAGTGATTGATTTTTGTAAAGTAATATTGAAAACTCTTTATCAGTTGAACAATATCGATTTATCTGTTTTTTATTTCTTATTTTGTGTAAGACATTACTGATCTGGATTATTTGTTTGTTGTAGATTATTTGTGTAAATAAAGTGCGAGTGATAAAATAAAGTGTTGCCAGCGTTATTTTAGATATAGAACCCGTAACAATACTTTGCAGTAGACTATGTGTAGTATCTTAGTTTTCATTGAGATATTTAAGAAATGTAGTAAGTTTTTTTACATAGACCACATAGGTGGTTCATATATTTCAATAAACAAAATTATATTTTTAATTACAAAATATCCTTTTTTCTTTAACTGTTGCATCTTCTTTACTAATAAAAATATTGACAATTTCTTCCCAAGCATGATTTTTCTTCTCCCGATTCGAGTAATCACTGAAATTTATATCCCATATAGCAGGGCGACCTTGAATTTCAATGTAGAATGCTTCCACATCTAGCGAATCCATGTCTGATGTCAGCGCTTCTCGCTGCAGCGTGTGACAGACTGACAAGCGTTCTCATAACGTTACCACTGCCGACTGGGTGGCACCACCCAGAGGTGGTCGGCTGAGTCGCCGATGGTCGACCGGGTGGCGCGACCTGAGAAATCGCGCCACGCCGTGTGAACTCTCAATCAGAAAATACTTGATGACTGGGAGGCGCGTCCTGGGTAGCGCCACCCGGGTCGCCTCGTCTGACACCGGCCTAATTGTTGAGCTCAGTTGTTGACGGCTCACAGACTCATTGCTCGGGCGACGCGCGCTAGTGCGCATGCGCCAGGGCGGTTGTAAGTCATGACTTACCAAACACCGACCCTTGCGACACATGTCTGAAGCGGGGATGTCGCGTCGCACTGATGTCTCAAGCAGTGTGTAAGTCCTCCATTTAATAACATGTGTTGGTTTTCGATAAAAATGCATCAGACACGACAGATGTCGTAAGACACATGCCGTAAGACACATGTCTTAAGACACCAGTGTGTAGAGCCACTAAATCTCCGTAGAATCTGGATTTCCTCCCAAATCTCAACATTAAAAGTGGTGACATTCAAATTGATAAGTTGGTGTCGAATTCTTACCTTCACTCACTTTTCCTTATTTCCTCACGCCATTATTTTTCTATTACCCTGCTTTGCTTTTTATAAATTGCATTATTGTTCCTCTCTCTATTCAATTAGCATAGAGCTAAGCTTTGGTGTACTTGTACTGTGATATCTAGACTACTATTTTTACAAGTAACTGGAATTTTATGAGTCTGAAGGAGTAAATGAGATATTAAGTGAGAGGGCTGTAACTTTGCCCTACTAGGAAATGTACAAAGGCAGCTATTCAACAGAATTTAATTCCACTTCAAGAAACGTTTTTTGAAGTGCTTTATTTATTTTATTGTATCATGTTGTTTCAATAGGCTTATCAAGCCCAGAAAAAATAAATTGTCAACGAATGAATCAATCATTCAATCAACTTTCAGAACAGATGAACATTCAAATAAAGAATATCTCACTTCAAAACTGGTAAAATCCCAATTTTCATCTATAATGGTTGTTTCTTTGTTTTGGAGAGTTGACACAACATACAGACATTATTGCTGGATTCTCACTCAGTAAGGTACAGGTAAGTAGTCTCATATAAGAGGTGAATTGAATTAAATATTTACAGCCTACGTTGTGACAAACATATAGGTATATGTTTATATTTAAATATATATATATATATATTTTTTTTTTAAATGTATTATATAATAAATAAAAATTAATATAATTAAAAATATATGATAAATAAAATGAGAACACAAATTTTGTCTTTTCTACAGTTTTTTTAAGAACTGTAGAAAAGACAAAATTTGTGTTCTCATTTTATTTATCATGGAACAGTTCTACAATATCAATCGTGACTCTTTAGAATTTTTATTAAAAATATATTTCATCAACCCAACAATTTGATTCAGTGCTGGGCCAAAACATCAATAGAATCTCGTTTGATTCTCACTGATTAACACCATCTACTGAAGTGAGGAATTATGATTTCGGAAGCTGCTGGGCTTGTACAAAACTCATGAAATCTCATAAAACATGAAGCTCAAACTCGAGGAAATCTCTTTTTTTCTTGAGTTCACAATAAATCGGAGAATAATTGACCCGTGGATGTCTTTGGACATTGCATTTATTGTCTCAGAATTGCGAAAAGGTGGAAATAGTGTTAATTTAATAACAAAATCAAATAGAACTGTATTCACAGTTTCAAATACATAATTCAAATTCCAACGAAAATACCAATGGATCATGGATAGGATATATGGACCTCGATTAGTGGTCCGATTAGGATTCACTCATGAACTTCATATCCAATAGTGGAGACATGATAATTTAGGGGATTTAGAGTATACATTGAAATTGTGTAGAATAGAATTCTCTAAAATTCAATTACTGCCTCTATAATTCTCTATAGGCCTCTATAATTCAATTTATTCTTAGCGAGGGCACACAGAATTACTTGAAGCTTTAACTACCGTTTCATCTATTTCAAATAACTTCTCAGCTGAGACTCCTGAATACTAATAACTGTGGGCTGATTTTTGAAGGAGAGGTATTCAAAGTGGATAACAATAGTGTATGTCAGAGATGTAATAAAACTAATAGTTTCCTCCACATGGTCAGTGGATGTGAGTTGTTTGAAAATATTAGGAAGGATCTATGTCTGCCATTGGTGAATAAAAACTTGGATCTACAGAAATTTTTTGACAAGCCAGATAAGAAGTTACTAAATAAACTAGCTAAACTTATAAAGAAAGTTATTTGCTTTGTTAAAGCGAGTTGATGAAATTGAAGCTTCAAATATTAGCCTGCAATGTATTAGGAATGTTGAAGGTTAATTTGATAATAATTGATACTTTGAGGCAATATACTGCAATGAATTATTTTTGAAATGTATTATTTAGTATTATTATTATTTTTGCTTCTGATGTTTTATTGTAATATTAATTATTTTGTCTCAATAAGCCATTTTTGTGCTATAAGACCTATGATGGTAAAAATTTGTTTTGTTGCTCAGCTCCAAATGTTGTAATTCTTTTTTAAGATAAAAATATAATAATAACCTATTAATTCTAATTCAATTTATTACTGGGCTTGCATGAATTAAGATTTCATTTAATAACTAATGAATTTTATTTGAAAGAATATATTTAATAATAATAATAATAATAATAATAATAGAATTTTCTAATTATTGGCTTTATGCAATGATAGTTATTAGCTTATTAGAAAAATTGTCATTAATTATGACATCATACAGACAACCATGATGTCTGTCAAATGAGGGCCTTATTCTCAATTTTAAATAATATGTTCAATTATATAAATAAATAATTTATTATTTCATTAAGTAATTTTTTTAATAAAATTGGAAAGTATTCTTCATATTTATATAAAATATGATAATTTTTAAACACTACAGTTTAAAATCCACTTGATAAAATTTTTTTATTCCATTTCACTTACACCTATACATTCACAATTGAGTGAACCTAAATATTCGAGTGCACATATAATATAAAATACCACTTTGTCTTGTGTGTAGCCTACATAATAAATGGAATCACGCATTGCAGGCGAGACTGCCAATGGTATTTATGCTCTGTAGACTAGTAACATAAACGCTCAGCCTGGGGTATAAAGGTCGATAACTCAATACTATTTGAGGATTTGAGCAAGCCTCAGGAATTTGACATCAAAGGCCTAGTTTGGACCTCTCATAATATCACATGACCACAGCTATTGTACACAAATTGAGTGTTTGGATTTAGTCAATAGGGTTTGGTTGTGGCATGAAAATTAAAATGTTGGTTGCAAGTTATAATTGTCTGTTGTGAAAAGGGAAGAATCATTGAGAACCAAGATGTATGTATGATAATTGAATGAATGAATGAATAATTTTCATTAGTCAAAGAAACAAAAATACAAAACATTTCTTACTTAATAAAAAATCCTTATTTTTTAAGTGAATTCAACGACTTGCAGTCAAATTTGACTGAAAGTCGTTGAATTCACTTAAAAAGTTAATATTAACAACGCAGTTCGTCATGGAACAAGTAATACAGGAAAATAAAAATCTTTTACAGCTAATAAAAAGGTTTGCATCCCGAGGCTACGTAGAGCGTGTGGGAACAGTTATACGATGCTTTTTAATAAGTTATATTGGGGGTAAATAAAATTTGTTTAAGCTTGTTATTGAAAAGTAACAAGAAAACATTTCACTAGTTGCAGTAGGCCTACAGCCTAGTAGAGAAACTGTTACTGCATTCCGTGTAACTTCGTGAAACAGGCCCCTGGTTAAAAGCTATTGTAGAAAGCTACAGAGAGAAACCTAAAGATACAAAAGAAAGCTATACTCATATACTCATATGGTCTCATAAATACTCATGTGGTCTTCATACGAGTAAAAAAAAACCATTTTATAATAGAGTGGGTGTCTTGTGTCTGATAGCAGATGTGAATAGCAAGATATCCAAAAACTTTTGTTGTGTTATTTGTGGAATGCTTGTGAGAATTTTGTTTCTCTGGTAATGTCAAACAGTCAGGCCTGTGAATTTATTGAATTGTAGTAGTATAATCTTTAATCTTTCAATTCTTCCATTAGTATTGTATACTTTATAAGAATTTGAGATCACAATCCAAAGACTTTCAGCCAGAGAAAGGCGAATCTATAAATGGTTTTTTATAAACTGAGAAGAAATTTCGGAGAGGGATATCACCTATGAAAAGGTAATTTCCATAAAAGACAAAAATAAAGATTTTTTAGTGTCGGCTGAGAATGTCAAAGGAGATGTATCTCCTTCCTCCCCCCTGAATTTATCCCTGGCCAGTCATCATCCCGTATTCCTGGTAAACTTCATCAACATCAATTATTACTTTCTAGAGGTACTCAGAAACGTTTCTGGGCTTTAGTGCATCTGACACTGTCACTGTATTTACTACGTTATTACCAATTACACTACGTTAATTCATGATTCAATGTCAATCACTTTTTATATGCTTTTGCTGTCACGTAGGCTATCCCATATCAATTCAGTGACATGCAAAACAGTTATCAATTATGCTTCTTTACACTAGCACAATTTAGTATCAAGTACATTCATTTCAATATTTGTGATCATATTTATCTTGTTAAAATAATTTAATGATTGATATTGTATAAATAATGCCCAGTTTCTGAGTTGTTCATTAACTTACTGGACCATTAACTCAATGCTGGAGCAATGGGTTAATGATCCATTAAACTCAATGAACAACTCAGAAACCGAGCATAAGAGTATTAAGTCTCAAAAGACAAAATTTCATAAGTTATCTGCAATTTTTTGGCCCGAGTCCTCTGTGATTGGTTAATATATATTTCGTATTCAATTGTCATTTGGGGATGCTAAAACGTCATATACCACACATAAAAATATTGGAAATACATGGAGCACACATGAAGATACAGTTAAATTGAATGCAATGCAACAAATCTCCCTTGAAACTTTTCCCCATAAATTTGCCAGCTTAAATTGTTACACACGTCAGTCACACATCAGAATAAGCTGTTATTCAGATTTAGGGATTACTACTTTAGGGATTTAGGGATCAGCTATCAGCTATTATTTTTATTGGGGTGACATAATATACCGTGGAGTCTGGTGGTGAAGATTGAATGGTGACTGGAGCCAGTTCACTTACATTTTTGACAGAAAATATGTTTTGCTTAATGGAACTGAATTGAATTTATTTCCACACAACATATTACCATCATAATAGAAATACAATCAAAATAGAAAGAAATATATTTCCCCACATGGACTACAGATCCGTGTGTGTGAAAAGAATTCTTATCTTTTAATGTAAGAGATAATTTTAATATATTACACAATGAGTTATCAATAAAATTTAGAAAATATACAAATTGTTTTTTTAATTACAAATGAAAAAAAATGTAGTAATTTTGAATAATTAAAAATTCCATACCAGAAGAACTGAAAGTGACTAGTCCAGCAATGACCAATCTACTAAAAGTAAATACAACCTACTATATAATTATGAGTAAATACAATCTACTATAAGTAAAATTGGCAGATTCTCAAAACACCCAGGCAGAGACAGCTTTTGAATAATGCTCATGAATTAAGTGTAGGGTGAGTGAATCAGTGCCTCAGCAGCCTCCCGGCCTACATCAAACAGCCAATCGACTACCCTTCTTTTATATACATAGACACTGCACCTCCCCTTATCCAGGATTGACTTCAGAAGGTTGCGATATAATATGTGCACAAGATGAAATGGGTTATTATTTAATGAACTTAAGGTTGATCTAGGTGTGTCAAAGCCAAGATATGGAAATACTGCAAAATGTAGGCGTAAATGGGGTTGAACTGAAATGGTTTGAATCATATCTTATTGGGAGAAAACAATGTGTAGAACTAACTGCAGTAGTTGGGAATAGTATAGTAAAGAATAAATCTAAAAAATTAGAGGTCCAAGCTGGAGTGCCCCAGGGGTCAATACTAGGTCCATTGTTTTTCTTGTTATATATGTCAACCATTTACCTAAAGAATTAATTAGTGGTAGAGCCCTCTTATTTGCAGATGATACATCACTCATTTTCAGCAATTCCATTCTAGATAATTTAGAAATAAGTGCCCATATAGGTGTGCAGTCCATTGTCCAATTCTTAAATCAGTTAAAATTAACAATAAATAGTAAAAAATGCCAATACCTTCAATTCAAAAACAAACATAATTCAAATGAAGATAGGGCTATAAACGTGTTTGTAAACGATAATCAACTAGACCAGGAAGAAAGCATTGCATTTCTAGGAGTTTTGTTGGATAGACGATTGACCTGGGCACCATACATTGAGAAAATATGTTGTAAAATTTCATCTGGGGTATTTGTCCTGCGACAGCTCGCTAGATTGAATGACAAAAAGTTACTTTTTACAGCTTACCATGGGCCCTTACTGTCACATATTAGGTATGCTATCTTAGTATGGGGTAATTCATCAAAACAAAATCTTGATAGGGTGTTTAAGATCCAAAAAAAAGCAGTTAGGTAGATAGAAAGAGTAAATAGATTGGATTCATGTAGGCCGTTGTTCAAGAGACTTGGTCTCCTAACTGTACCCTGCTTATATATGTATGAAGCTACTTTATATGTAAAATAGAATGATATTAACCAAAATCTTGACGTACATGATTATAATACAAGAAGCCGAGGAGATTATCACTTGGTGAGTCACAATAGTAGCTTATTTAAACAAAAACCTAGTTATATTGGTAGGAAATTCTACAATAAGCTACTGCAGTTTTTAAAGAGTCTTGAAAATATAGAAATATTTAAAAAAACAATTGAAAAATATTTAGTTGATAAAGGTTTTTATAGTGTACAAGAGTTCCTTTCACATCAAAGTTAAGCCTCACCCTCACCTCAACTAATTGATATAGTAATTAATTATGGTATCTCTAGTGTATATGACTAATGTTAATCTGACTTGTCTTATACTCCTTAACTGGAGTCTCCAAGACGTAATCTACAAAAAAAAGATTGAGTCTGTGTCTAGTCGGATAATTGTGCTGTACTTCAGTGAAAATTTCTGTTTTGGAGAGGTCCAAATTAAGAGTTTATGGATTAAATAAATATGGATTCTTCTGGATCAAGATGTCTGAACAAATAATTCCAATTACAAGTTAATTTTCATTGATCTTGATTATTAGTGTATGGAAAAAGCTTCTTAGAGCTTGCATAAATCGGTGTCATATGAGGGGGAGTGATAGCCATACGTCATAGTAGGTATCTGTTCAATCAGATAGAGATAAACTATGAACTCGTAGGCCTTCTTTGTAAGGGTGACCGAATGGATTGGCCAGCAAAAATTTGTGCATGTTCAAACTGAGTTCTTAAAATAGATCACAGTGTTTTTCAATATATCATTATTGGCTATTATTGCTGCAACATTGCAAATGCTGCTCATCGCTCTGCTCCATTCTATCAACAAGAGAAGTAATTGCATTGGAAAAAGCATAAAGAGCATAAAGCATGAGAGTCTACATAAGAGGCGCATGCCTCAGCTCTCAATGCATCCTATTAGTGGCAGGTTTTTAATATCTCTGACATTCTGACTTTGATTAAATGAGGTCGGTAATTTTCAACGGCGCGCCATTAACGAGTTTGCCAATCGCTGAGACAGCGAATAGCATCCATTAGTCTGTCCAAAGATATTTGCAATTCTCATTTTTTGCCAACGGTTCTCCTCGATTACATGCGAAGCACAATTTCTTGTTGGAACTGCACCGCGCCACGCCGCGCCGCGCCCTACCATCTCATCGCATCGCCACATCTAGTTTGTCGTTGAAACTTTGTTCCATCTCGTGCCTTATCCTTGAAAGTCAACTTTTAAGAAAGTTTTCTAGATCATCTGGCTACCAAATCCCCTTCGTATCCTGTGAAAAGTAGAAGCGTCTGAAGATAAAAAAAATGCAGATCTCGATCTTCGAAAACAGTCTGAGAGCATTTTTCAAATAATACTGATTTAGTAGTTGGATTTACAGGAATCAGAAATCCTTAAACAGCCATAACCAATCCTGCTTCTCTAGATACCGCTCACTGGTATCTAGGGTTCATTCAAATAAGAAGTCTAGATTCAGATGTATCATAGTCTCATTGATTTTTTCAGCCAATTGGTCAATCATTGCATTGACTGTGAATTGCATTCCATAACTGAAGAAAAGTAAGGCAGTGGTTCATTAATTTCATCTCAAATTTCAAGTGAAAGTGAGGTCAACACGTCTGACACATTTATTTAGACAATAATAAATGTTATATGCCTACAAAAAAGTATATTTCATGGTATCATGAGATTTATAATAAGAATTATATTGGTCATTTGTTGTAGTAGTCCCTGTGGTTGTGGTGATCCCTGTGGTTGTAGTGGTCCCTGGTAGTTGAGTAGTTCTACTTACCACTTACATTTCAAAACATGGTAACTTACAATTTGTTTCATGTATAGGCTAATCTGAATAATCTGGAAGGCGTAGAACAGTGGTGAATCCAGCGAGGGACAATTGGGGCGATCGCCCGCCTCCATGGGACCAAATTATAGTTAATATATAAATATTTGAAAATTTGAGCATTTTACAATGTTACATGAAAATTTATATTTCACTTATTTCGTATTTTACTTAATTTTCATATTCTATTTCTTGGATTCTTATTTTGAAATACAACATTTGTAGAAAATGTTTTATATAGTCCTACTTTGGCGAAGAAAAGTCGATAGACTTGGAAAGTCATTATAGAAAACATAGCATACAGCTAGAATGCTACCACGTTTGATAAGAAGTTAGCGACTAAATCAGTGTTGATGTCCTATATTGAATTTTCTAAGCTATTTTGAGGCTTGCATTAAAGTCTTGCAATCGATCTTTTTATTAGATTTACTAACAATAAAAATAATACTCCTTCCATATATGCTTCAGAAAACTTCACCTAAAATCGTTTATAAATAAACTGAGAAAATAATATTTTCATATTATTATTCGCCTAACATAAATCGTTTATAGTAGAAAAGAGAATGCTATTATTTATGAATGGTAACGGAGCGTTTTCCATAATCGTAATATTGAAGGGTATTGATGGACGACTTTCACTCTCTTCTATTACTATCCTGGAAATGTGGAAGCGATCTGAGGCAAGGCGCGATGGAAGAAGTGAAAAGAAAAAGTGAATAGCGAAAATTTTGTTGGCAGCAGTGATATTGCACAGCTGAGTAGAGCAAATAGAAGTGGATGGAGGAATTTCAATTTGGCATCGCGTGTTGCGAGCATTGAGACAGGCTTCTTCTAGTTTATCAAACCGCTCAGGGCTGACATTATCTAGAATTATAAAAACATGCAACCGACCAATGCCATCTGAACGACTCACGCTCTTCCTTCCTTTATCCGTTCTTCCCTAATTTCTCTATTATTAAAGTGAAATATAGCTTTGAACAATTTCATCCACAGTCTTACACTTTTCAAGAGGTTCAGGTTTGCTGCTTACCTTCTCTTGAATTGACTCGAGTGTATTCAACCTTCATAAAGTGAACATCGATTGCACGGTTTGAATGATTCTCAGGAGAAATAATGTGGTTTGTTCAATCGACCAATAACAATCGATTTCATAACCGAGGTCAAAAAATTGGTTTTAAATCTTGACTAAGTTGTTGAAATGTGCCCAATTCATGATATGATGTACCAGTGTTTATGCTCGTGATATCATTTATGCTACGATTTAATATTACCTAACAATGTCTAGCAAAATTATCTAACAAAATATAATCAATTTGGTTTTGCTTTGACTATTTTTGTGAATGATATTTACAATTTATTGATTGAATAAGAAGATTCAAGGCAATTACCAGCATCATCATCATTGTTGTCTTTTTTGTAAGTGATGAAGGTTGTTCAAATTTGGTAAACTGATTCAGGTTATCTCACGTTCAATGTATTGGAGAGGATTTTCTGGTTTAATCTCATTGAATATTGTGAGGAATGGAATGGTTAGGTAGGAAATAAATGCAGATGTATAGTAAAGAATAATAGAAAACAAATCATTACGAAGTTATACGTTTATTCACCCACGCCGCATGGATGCTGAAAAAATGCAGAACATTTTCGACAGAAAAATAAATTGGAAAGAGAACTGTGGGCGAATAACTGAAGAGAGAAAAAGGTATAACAAGTATTTTAAGGTATAAAAGGTAACCTAAAATTTGGATTTTTTTAATTGAAATTTTTTAAAGATAGCAGTAGTGGGCTGTGCCTGTTGTATCTTTACTTGATTGTGTTTTGTAATAAATAGATAAATAAATAAATAATAAATAAATAAATAACTTTAAAATAATGGTACAATCACTCTTGCATAAAAATGTAAAAGGGCATATAGTAATTAGAAAAATAACAAAAATTTTTATTGGTGATGATGCTCACATGAGTCCGAGACTTTAGCGTGGGTAATGAAGTGAATGATAACACATAGATGCCAGACGGAGGAGCGGGATTTGAACCCACGACCGCTGAAACGACAGCAAGCTGAAGTTGCGACGCTTCAACCAACTGCGCTAAGCGGCCCGCCGCTTAAATTTAAATCCCGCCGCTTAAATTTAAATCCCGCCGCTTTATTTTAAAAAATAAATTGGTAATGTGTTTGAAAATAATCCAGAAACAGTTGATTTAGAATCATAAACTAATTTCAAACTACGATTCTATTCTGGTCTGTGGAAAGTGGTATTCTGAAGGTACACTTATCAATCAGTACTTCTCATGAGCTGTCATTTTCTAGTACTTAACACTTCATTACAATTTATGATTAGACCTGGGCTCTACTGTTTTCAAATGAGTTGATATTTTTTGTTGTATTCAAGGGGATTATGAGCTATATAACCTTTTGATAAACAGGTCATGATTTTATGCTATTTGATTATTCAAAAATAATTATCTAATTATCTAATGTGATGATTCGAATACTTATTTTTCTTGAAACCTTTTCTACTATAATATATTCTGACCTGATATGAAATTGGGAAAGGCCTTCATTGTGACAGAAATTACTTTAAATACATGGTACGGTAATTTATCTCATTTGAAAACCCGGTCCTTGAAAAGAGACTGCTGAGCATGCATGATTTCAGAGATGAGTTCATCACAGAAGTATTTCTCCCAAAAGGCAATCATAATTTATGTTATCAGGGAAATAGATTCCTACCTCTATTTTGTAAGTTTCAGTTAGGGTTTCCCAGAATTCCAGTTGAATTGTGAAATTATTATTGTTCGAGCACAATTTGTCTGATTGTTGATTTTTTCAAACACCGGAGTACCCTGGATCCTTTCAAACACGCCACTGGATCTCGATAATCGAGTAATTTGTAATTGATAGTCTGTTAGTGATTTCATCATTTGCATTTAAACCAATTTCAATATTTTCTCAATTGAAAATTTTATCACAATCAGATTAAACCAGGTATGATTTCCGCTAAATTCTGGCGGCTCATTGTTCTAATTGAAAATCGAATCGAACTCAACTTACTCAAGAGAGAATGAAAAATATTTGTGACCATATCAGGATTGTATGCATTTGAAACAAATATATTTATAAAAATATTCACTTTACATTAATTAAAATTATAATTTATTCTGGAAAAAAGGAATCACATCGCATGCATGTTGTTGATATTCGTGCAATGAAACTGATTTTGATGCTTCTGTATAATGCATCCAATAAATGATTATCTAAGTGGAAAAAATAGAGAATTCAGAGAGATTTTATATTTTTATGTGACAGTGATACGCACGTAAAAAGAATGGTCTGGTTGTCTGAAGGTACGATAAATAATGAAAAGGATAATGGTATGTACTAGAAAATATTTTTTGAATATGGCCAAAAGTTCATCAAGAGTCTATTAGGAAACTATAAGGCCAGGCGCACGTTGAGATGTCGGTGGCGCAGAGCAGAGCAGAGCAGCACAGTTTCTGTGTCCCATGCGTTTACTATGCTCCGCTGTAGGAGCGCAGAAATCACGCGCACGTTGGCGCGCAGGGCAGGGCAGAGCAGGGCAGAGCAGCATTGGTCTGTGTCGCACTTGTGACAGAGACACAGAAACTGCGCCGCTCGTGCACTCGTCACTACGTTATTTTGTTGGTGTACTAAAATCTCTCAATATGGAAGAACAATAATTGTTATTGATCGAGTTTTTCTTCAGTTCCCACAGGCCTTTGGGCGTTACAGCCCTCTGAGACAATTAAAGGTTTAATCATCTGGTGTACTTCTTCAAACTCTTCTCGACTAAGACGACAAACATTTTTAAACTGTTCTGGTGATAGTTCTTTTTTCATTGCGAATGCCCCATTCGTATTCCGTTTTTTCAAGTAGTCACTTTTCCCTCGCTTTGTCTCCTCTTGACCTCATGTTTCAATCAAGATGGATGATAGTTTATTTTTTTTTAATCTTATTAATCCACAGTAAAGTAAAAATTTCTTTGTTTGTTATAATATTGAAAAACATTGAATTGGCCTATATGCTAAGAAATGTGAATAAGGAGATATTTTTTTTTTTTAGTTTATTGAGAGTTATATTTTAGTTTGTTGAAAGATATTTTCAGTCCAGGGTAAAGTTATTTGGTTAAGCGACTCACCCCTCAGCACAAGCTTGGCTTAGAGAGGGGTGAACAATCTTTTTTTTTTCATTCTTAAATCATTTTTAGTTTAATATCCTATATTTATTTTGTCTTGAATATTCTATAATTTTATTTTATTTATTTTTTATTTGCTTATTTAAAAAATTAAAGTTTATTTATTTTATTGCTGTGCCAAGTATAAGATATAATGTACATTTAAATATTTTCTTGTATCGTTTTTCTTTTTTTGGCAAATAAATATTATTATTATTATTATATTTTTGTAAATAAATTACTTATACATTTTGCACCATGGAATGTATTTTTGTCATATAAAAATGTATTGTGCATTTTGATTGGCTGAATAAAAAATTATTCTTATTCTTATTATTATTATTATGTACAGCAATAGCAATGAATCGAACTCCGCATCCGAATCTGACTCTGACCTTTGATCAAGAAATCTTGAAAAAATGTTGACAAACACAATACACCTCAAAAAGCACATCCACCTGCGTCGCACTGTAGAATGAAACTGCCTCCCAACATGCGCTTTAAACTGTGCGACACGTTTCTGCCCTGCTCTGCTCTGCCCTGCGCGCCTGTGTCGCACTGCTCAACGTGCGCCCCATCTTACTGTGCTGATATGCTTATGCACCATTAAACTTACATGATTTCTATAAGCATCATATCCTTTCCAATTCACAAAAAATGCACCTAGGCAGCTCTTACAATAACGTTTGTTTCTTCTTCTTCACACATAATTTTTCTATATATTTTTTGACGATGGTTAAAAATGTAAGAAACTTTCCAACACAATCGAAAGTGAAAAGGGCCACGCTTGCACAGCAAGAAAATTAGAGTGAATAGTTGGGCTTTTCATCTCCTTCAAATTTTTGTTTCTATTCGTGGTAAACCAGCTTTGAAATGATACGATTTTCGGTAGCCAAACTGACTTTAATGGCATGCTCTAATGTCGTTATATTTTTCATATTAGCTATATTTATATTTTACTACCAAAGTCCAAAATCAGTAGGAACCTCACTTGGACTTTGAGGAAGCTATACACTAAGTTTCAAGAATCTAGACTCTGCAATCTTGCTTCTGTGGCAAGAGCACAGACAGTCAACGGCACGGTTCCAATAAGGCCCTGTAATAATGAACTTAATATAGATTAATTACAACTCTAAAAATAGACAATTTATTCTATAAAAAATAAATTTATCTCTATAATTGATAGAGATGATATATATTTCTAGATATTAATTTTTTTAAAGATATTTATAACCAAGTTTACTCACCATTAAGAACATGCACCCTGACGCTAGCCAGATCGGCATTGGAGGGGCTACAGCTGTATTTGCCGGAGTCCGTGAGTCGTGCATGCTGGATAAGCAGGTAGCTGGTAGTCACTTCGCCCTTCTCTGTTATTACGCTCACACCTCCCCTACTTGAGTCATAACTTATCACCTGCAACCAAAACATACCAAAATTCAAATCACTCACTAATACACCTGCAAAAACGCATACTACAAATCAGTATTCACTCGCTTCTGCCGTCTAAAATCAAATCTGTGTTTCGAAATATTTATTCGCATCTCACACTCACAACCCCATTTGGTAAACAAACTCATAAATCTCACACGACACTCGTAACTTCAAATCGCATGTAGTAGTTTTTCCCGCTTCTACCAATCTAGATTTGGTGGCCGGCTTAAGCCAAATAGTTGCAAAATATGATTTGTAATGCAGTCCATCGGTTCGTTATCGATTTGATTCAACACTTATGTTATTGCTGCTAGTCTTTGTTGTGCAAAGAACCGTTACAGTGGAGTGTGCAACTTCAAATTTCATTTTAACTTTTTCATATTGAATTCTTCAGCCTCCGGATATCAGTTAATATAAATGAAGGTTTAAATACCTGCGTTTTGGAATCCAATAATTATTGTATCCACTACCGGTTTCAACCCTACTATGGGGTCATCATCAGCTGGTTGTAGATGCTATTATGTCATCGCCGATTCGGCGATTCGTCGTAATATAAAACGTCGGAAAATAAAAAACACACACATCACATATCACGAAAAGAATACAATAATGACAGGACGGGCAACACGCTCACGCTGACTGACAAGTCCGGACTGCCAGAACGTAATTTCGTTATTCTCGTATAACGTTTCGTGATATGTGATGTGTTTGTAATTATTTTCCGAAATATTATTTATTTAATTATATATTATTTAAATATTAATTATTTTACGAAACGCCGAATCGGCGATGACATAATAACGTCTACAACCACTTGATGATAGGAGGGTTGAAACCGGTAGTGAATACAATAATCATTGGATGCCAAAACGCAGGTACGGTATTTAAAACTTTATTTAACTTTTTGCTTCTTGGATTTCTTGTTCCTTATCTATTTGCTTTGTTAATATTAATTTCAACTAACACTGATCTTTTTGGGAAAAGGAGAGATGGAAGAGTTAATTGAGTCAGATCTATGCACCAAACTATTTCAATAACCGAACTTCCATCCTACAGCTCTTAGAAATTCCACTTCATGTCTATCAATCAATCTTTGGAATAGAAACTCCAAATTAAATGCAATCAAATGACTTCAAAGAAGTAATCTTCGAATATTTCTCAGAAGTTTGGATTAATGATTGCATTATCATTATTTAAACTTTGAAATTCCTTTTTTGCTAGAATGTTTAGGTCTAGTTTTATCTATAAAATTATAGTCTTAGGGAAATTATTGAATGGAAATTAATACTAAATCACGAATTGAAATAATTCAAATTAATTAAGATTCATAATATTCTATAATGTTCAGTTACATCAAGGCTAGCATATTGAAGACTATTATTTCTTATCAAACTTGCCGTTACTCCATGTTGTAAGTTGAATTTTATTTGTGTTCACAACACACATATATCGTATGATTTAAGGAGTTCTGACTTAATTTGAATATCCAAATGTTGCAGAATTCAATCCCTAATCCGGCAATCCACTGGAATGTTGAAGCCCACAGGTGTGATTGAGGGCAGAGGAGGAAAAATTCACCCATCTTTTCCAATTTCCTTTTTAATGGAGCAAGTTCGGAAAACTGTCAGAAGATCGAAAGTCCATTAATCATGAGGGCTTTGCTCCACACCCTTCAAGCTTATCGATAGGAAAAACAATCAACAAGAAAAATTATCAGGTTGGTTGTAGTGTGTAATAGATATGAGGCAGTCTCATGAGAACGACAGCAGTGATCTATTCTATTCAACTATTGAGTGTTCGAATAGTACTCATTTTCATAAAAGAAAATGAACATTGAAAATAAATCGCGGATGTGTAAAAAATGTAACATAAGAGTAAAAACATGCTCGTTCGAATGGCATGACGTCACCTGGCCGTCTTCTCTCTGTCACTTCCCTCCAATGTCCATCGCCTTTCCTAAATGTGAAAATATCTAATAAATGTTTATACGGTCAATACGTTTTATTTGACATTTCTATTTTACTAAAGCAATACCTCCCAAGAACACATCTAGAAGACCCATTTTATATATTCTAGGAGGTATTGGCTGCAGTCGGTTACCCGGGATTGAAATTCTGTATGGAGGTCTTTTTTCAAGAGCTTTTACAGTGTCTGGTGTTCAATTCTTAGAAAAATAAAGGCTATTTACTGAGAAAATAAACCTCAATCACTCAAGTTCTATTCGAATTGTGATTATTTTTCCTCATTTTCTAGTTAATTTGGTTATTAATCTTACTCCTTTGCTCACTAATATTCAATTCTTTATTGCCACAACTTTACAACACAGTAAATTAAAGGTTACAAATTAACATAAAGGAAATAAAAGAAACCTAACTAACCAGAAATAAAAACTAAAATTTTGGTTCAGGCACCACCAGCAGAAGAAAAGTCTTTCCTAGAAATGAAAAAGGGAAACACTTAACACCTTTCTACTTTATATTAGTCTTGTCCTCTTTTCACTACTCAGAAGCCACAATTGAATGGAAAAAAATGTAGCCTAATCACCTGCACTTTACCAAACTTACCACAATTCATCACATCACAATCCCCTACTCATTTGTATAACAAATCACGTTCAGTGTAATTTATCAGAAGTTATTGACACAAACGAATCAGTCAATTACTTCATTGTACAGTAGTTCAGACATTTTTGATGGTTTCCAATAAACCTTAATTAACTCCACTAATTTATTTCTCTGACATCTCAATCATCCACGTAATTGGCCTCCAAGCCATTCAACTGCAGTATGAATTTCGCTCATTTTCATCATGTACTCATTCGAAACCTTAGTATTTACGATCAATTTTCAAAATCCATTATTAATTTCATCTACCTGGACTATTTCCTTTTAAACCGTCCTGATGCAGCGAGTTCCATCAATGCTCTTCTTGTTTACATCTCATTAAAAATGTCATCCATTCGAGAAAAAAAAATATTTCTTGTCTTCAAGCAGCGATTTGTTCTGATATCCTATTGATCTCTATTCTGATATCCAGCCCAGTTCATTAGTATGATGCTCAAGTAGTTTACTTTAAAGAGTCAACTCTGAAAGGAAATCCAATTGCGGCAGTGAATTTCATGCTTCTCGGCTCAAATAAAAGATGTCTTTCCGTTTTCTTTGAGTGGTTCGTTTTTTAATAGGTCATGAACGGATCGGGACACTGATGATCCGAGAACCGAATAATTTGCTCTGATTCGGTTCGTCTGTTGAATAAGTTCATTCCTCCACGGCTTCACTTTCTGGTTAATTCTTTACAAAGTTTCAGACCGAATTTCTTGAATATTTTCCACCAATGCAAGCGTCTAATCTTCGTGCCATTCAAACCGTGTCACGCAT
Organism: Conomelus anceps; assembly: GCA_948455865.1. Classification (NCBI taxonomy): domain Eukaryota; kingdom Metazoa; phylum Arthropoda; class Insecta; order Hemiptera; family Delphacidae; genus Conomelus; species Conomelus anceps. Next base: position 74,264,449 of record OX418216.1, on the reverse strand, counting down.
ACTGTTCATCTCCAATCGTACCCTCTTCAGAACCATCTGCTTTCCTACTTTATAGAGGAGGAGGAGGAGGAGGAGGAGGAGGAGGAGGAGGAGGAGGAGAAGAAGAAGAAGGAGGAGAAGGACTTATTTTCCTCCTTTTCTCTATACCGTGAGGGTTTCAAGGTTTAATGAAACTGGTGAAAGGAAAACAGACACAGACTCTATCAATAGTGTACCAGTGATGTGATACGTTTCAGAGCAGAAGCAGCAGCTGCAGTTTCTAGGAGCCAGTTGATGACAGTCACAGTTCGCTCCTTGCAGTTTATTTTGCTCCTTGGAGCTCTCTGATCGATTGCGCCAATTGCAAAAGAGTCACACATACATCTCGTCACCCGTTTCATCCCACATGCCCTTCAAAACTGTGCTACGAGATTGGATTTCGCATTTCAAAAGCTTTCTATTTAATACGCTCGTCTCATACCAACGAAAACTTTCATGTTTGCGACACGTGCAAAGCTTGAAACAGTTTGCAGTAATCGATTGGTGCCTTTCAACAACCATCTGCATGCTCAAGTAGACCTAATTGAGTGGTCGATGTTGATGCATCAGGCAACAGCAATGGGATTCACCACCTGCTCTCAGCTTGGATTTGGTCGAGATTCAAATAATGTTACACGCCTCCTTCCCCCGCTTCACCAATGAATTACCGATTTGTGAGTCATAAACCCCATGACTCCCCCTGGGATTCCCCTTATGAATGAGATTTGAAGTTTTCTCTTTTCAATATAACTAAACATTTTCGAATTGTCATACTTATAGAACTCGAAAAATTCTATTCCAATCCAAAATAGATCCTTAATGTCAATCGATTTCAAGGATTTTCATAAATTTTAGGATTAGCCGAAGTGAGATAGAGAAATACTTTGTTTTTGTGACTATTATCTTGCGTTGGGGGTAGGGGGGCGTGATCTATAGAATTACGTCTACTGACTAATATGAAGAAAATAGAAGTGAGCTGATTGAATGAAGAACATTCAAAGAAAGCAAATAGAAATTTAAAGAAATCTTGAAGGCTTGGCCTAGGATATCTGAAGATATCTCAGGAAGGCAAAGTAGGTCAATGATGCTGGGACATGGAAAAAAATAGCAGTTATTGAAAAATGTTGGAGGAAAAAATATTGAGAGTAGAAGAGATGATGAGATGAGTGAAGAGTTTGACAAAGAGCGAGTTGATGTGGGAGTCAGAAAAGGAAAGAGAATGGCTGTGAGAGAGGCTGTGAGTGACGGTGAATCTAGAGTGTGGAGGAAAGCAGGGCGGTGACGGGCGCGGAAGGATAATCGGTTGAATAAATGAATAAAACGAGCCAGAAGTACGCGACGAAGATTGAAAGGATCATAGAAAAGAATTATCAAGATTGAACAGGCCTTTAGGGGGAAAGTTGACAAAGAGTAGTGAAACGCAATTCCCCCGGGTGCAGAGCGGAGCTGAGCAGTGAGGAGAGGGCCCAAGTGAGAGGAAGTTAAACAGAGGAAGTCTAGAACCTCCAAGTCTCTCTCCTCTTTTCTCCCCCCCCCCTCCCTACAACATCAATAGTCGTGAGGCAAAGGGTAATCCCAGTCGCCGTGCACAGGGTACGCAATCTATGTCTCTAACATATTCTTTGCTTTTATCCGAGGTAGCGGCGTCTTCTGGGTAATGTTTGCACGGTTATTTATTCCCTTTAGTTTGCGGTGTGGCTTTGGAATGCCAAGGTGCAGAATAAATTCACTCGACTGCTCCTCCACTCATGCGGTTTTGCACTGTGCACTCGCTAATGATTTTAATTCCTTCTTAATAGTTCCATTACTGTCTCGCATTACACAGGCCAGAAGTCTACAGAAGTCCCCATTCTTGTACGGGTGCACCTTTTACAATTCTCTTTCCATTACAGCTGCACCTCATCATAAAATTCATTGCTTTGTTGAGCTATTAACATTACAAAAATTAATTTTCATTCATACAAAATAAAGTATGGTGGGTGAGTTATTACGGTTATTGAAAGTTCAGAATGTCTATACAAAAATTTGCCAGATTTCTCGCTAAGTACGCAAATTTCATCACTGTGTGATGCAATCACGAGAATAGGAGTTGCATTTCATTTACTACCAGGAATAAAACAATATTACCAGGAATATTGTACGAAAAGTAATTGAAGATAGAGTGAGTATTCATATAATAGAGAATAAATATATTTAAGGAATCGTAAAGTTTTCATATTTGCCATACAAAGCTATAAATTCTGGAAAAAAACTGAATAATAAATTATGCATTGCGCAATGAAGTATATAAGTAAGTATAAGTAAATAAAATAATATTATTTTATGTTTTCTTGAATAAAAGTATTTGTAGATCTCAATTATTAGTGTCTTTCCAGAATTTATTTCTTATTGTGAAAGGGCAATGATTAGATTGACACGTTTACTAAACATATAAGAGTTTGATTTTCTAAGAAGAAACTGTGTTTCCAAGAGCAATATTTGTGTTTACGATAATCAAGCTTCAACTAAATCAACTAAACTCCTGACTTTTGAAGTCAAGTGAAGGTTGAGGTTGGAGCGTGTGTCCCAACAGTAAATAACATGCTCAGAGTAAAGTAAAATACAGCTCAACTTTAATAACTGCCACTCTGAATACACTTCAATTGTTATTATTATTCTCAATTTGATGCTCGCCTTCAACATAACATGCGAATAGTTGGCGAAGTTTTATTCAAACTTTTCAGAAGTTTGGGATAACTCTGTGGATTACTTGGTCTCCAACTTTAACTCTCTGTATTGAAGAAAAAGCTTAAAAGTACTTTAAATGATTCTAAAACCACTGTAAATAGACAACAATATTTTAGCGATATCTCTCATAAGAGCATATGTAGCATATGTACCATTTCCGCAATCTAAATGCTAAAACAGTCAGGAAACGCCACTGAACAAAATTTTCAAATCTGCTTCAATCAAAGAACCTTTTTTACGTTATAATTTTTTCCTACAACTGCTCGTAAAGACGTTCTTTACGTACTGAAAACTAATTGTAAAATACCTCTTTACTGCTCCACAAGCGGTAAAGTACTTTACGCTCGCCAGCTGTTTTCTTTACGCTTCTGTTTTGATTTTGATGTCTTCTCATTGGTGGATCATGGAATCCACGAATTCTCATAACCTCAACAATGGCGCACGCTAACCAAATCTGCGCACGGTCTGTGATGTTACAAACTACAAGTTTTTATTGTGTTGGAATCCAGAACTGCAGTTGTAGGAAAAATATTGTATGCAATTCGCGCGTGAAGCTTCTTTATCGCTCTCGCAAAATTACTGCGCTCCGCTATGCGTCGCGCAGTAAATGTTTTGGCTCGAGCGATAAAGTCGCGCTTCACGCTCTTAATACATAAATAACTATTATCGTGAGCTGATATTAAAAATTAAATATTGGATGAACAAAATCCAATATTTTGTTTTAAACAAATTGGTAACTCATTCTCCAAAATCGTTATTATATATTTTAAATGAATAATAAAGTACAGTACAGATTTTTAGTAATTTTCTAATCTGTTTAACTTTTTTTTGTGAGGTAGAAAGAAAATCACAGTTCTTGTTTATATCATGTAATCTTGAATTGTCAGGGATGAGGTATAATTTTGTTAACAATAGAAGGACTAGCGTTTTTTCATCGAAAACATTTCCTGATAAAATGAATGCTTATCGAGAAAAGCTCATTCAAACATTTAATTTGCCTGTCATTTGATAAATATGAAATGTTAATACAATTTTCAATCCGTTTAGTAAATATAAATACTATTAGAAAAAATCTAAATATTGCCGGTAAAAAAACGAAAGGGAAATCTAAATTTTCTAGCAAGTAGTGAGTAGAATATGATTATGTTTAGTGCATTAAGTTTTCAAGTCACTCTGCATTCTCCATTTCTCTGGATTCTAGATAGCTCGATCATATAGTTTCCTTTAAATAAGCGCAATTGATATTGAAATTGAAATTTATTGCCAAAAAATTCTTACAACAATCTTGAAAAAAAGCACAGTTGAGTAACAAATGTAAAGTACATAAAATATATACAAAACTACTACATACACTAAATTGTATAAAAAAGAAAATTTCTGGCACTGCCAACAAAAGCTCCTCATTATAATTAAAATTATACTCCGCATTATTAATTCCAAAAAAATTATTACTTGATATGAATGAAGACATATGGTATTACGACACGCTATTACGACCAATCACTCTACACATAAATGTAATCTCAATTATCCTAAACTGTCGTATTTTCTCTATGAAATAATATTTGATAGAAATTCTACGTATGAGTCTTGCCTATAATTGATTTGCACAACATTGTGTGATTATTCATTTTGAGATGGAGTGCCGCCAGCAGTTTTTAGCTGTAGTTTAATTTCAAAATAGAATACGATAATTTTCTTGTTTAGAGACGCAAAATACTTCAATTCAACTATTAACTGAAGTCAACTGAAAAGTTGAAATTTCTACTCGAACAAACGCGAACAAAATGTGATCATATTGATATTATATCACTATCAACAAATAAATTTAAAAAAATTGAACATGTTTGATACGGATGATGAGCTGAGACGGTTAGCTGGCATATATTAAAATTCTCACTATAGGAAAATCAACCGAGTAACTTTCTTCAAATTATCCAGCCTTTCGCCCTCCCCATTTGAGGTTAGAATTATATAGCTGTCCTGAACGATCCAATAAACAGCATGATTTTGACGATCCCAATCATGGAAAAAATGCATGGAGCTGTTCGTTATCAACAGTAAATTTTGACACTTTTTTGTTTCTTTATCATAGATGAGAATGTGCTTTCATCATATTATTTATTTCAATCATTCGTACCGAATAAACATCGGTTCTCAATCATAATATAAAAATCGTTTAATCTAATACGCGTTCGCAATCAATGTTTCAAAAGCCGTGTGGCTAATGGACGCTAGCAGGTTTGATCGGCAATCAAAGTGTTTCAACTCTCGAAAAATGACCGCTCAAGTCTCCAGCAAAAATTTGACTGGAGATCAGCTTTCACCCCATGAAAGCTCTTTGAGCAACGAAATTCTCTGATCTAAGATCAGTTTGGCCGGTGATGGGGGATCAAAATAATGTTGATTGGCGTTTGTGCAACCGGCCAATTTTCAATGGATATAGTAGGCTACTGTTAACATATACTCACCTCATCATGATGGTACCAGAATATGTAGGCGGGTGGTTCAGGACTGTATTTAATGGTGCAAGTTAGGTTGATTGTGCTGCCCTTATCCACATGGATGTCGGGACCTCCCAATATTGCTGCTGTAGGAACTGAAACAAATGATTTATTGTCGATTATGAACTTGATTTACCATCTATAAATCTCATCGTTCTCATTTTTTCCTCACTAGATTATCTCTATTCTAATAATAAATATGGGTACTAGATATAAATACGATGCTCGTTATTGAGTACAATAGAAAAATAATATTAATCAATATTTTCTCCCATGTTATCCATAACCTATAGATAACAATAACTGATTCTTTGCTCATGTTTGAATCAGGAGCTAACATCTTGGAATGATGTTGCTTTGATATTCTGACGTGTCCGCTGTCCGCTGGCACCGTTTAAGGATTAATAATAATCAGACCTATTTCAAGATTGATCTCAACAGAATTTGTAAGCAGTAGAGTATATTCAATAGACATTTCTATGTTTGAGTCTTTGCCAGATTATCTTCGTAAGTACGAAGATAACAGATCTATTGGTTTTACCAATATAATGATTGGGTGAAGAATTGTGGGAATAATATTCAACTACTGTATGTCTACAACATATTCAATGTGCTCTACTTGGAGATTCAGATAGACTATTCCTGAGTTGTCAAAAAATAAATAATAAATTCTCTCAATATTAAGGTAATTTTCTAACTATTTGATCTCATTTCTTTCTTTCAAGAAAATCATTTTTAATGAAAAATGTAAAAATAGGGTTTGATAGCAACAAATAATATTTAGAATGGAACAAATCTATGAGGTGCTGCCTTGAAAGTACTTATGAAACATGCAATTTTACATACTACTTTGGCAAAGCGAAAATCACAAAAATGAAACGAGAGCTAACGAGTTTGGTAAGGTTTTTTTGATTAATACCAATCGCAGGATGAAAAAAATAATTCGAGTGGGAAAATCTAGCTTAGAGTACTGGTTGAAATTTAGGTTAGAGATGAAACAGATCAGAAAAATTTCAAGCAAAAACAACGAAATGATAACTGATGAAACGATGAAGTCATGTTTTGAGGGTGAATATGTGGCAAGTCAGGTAAGCCTATAGGGGTCTCACACGTTCAGAGCTTTCCTTGCTTATATAGCAGAAGCGCTACTGCTGCCCGATGTACGATACTAGAATGCATATAAAACTCTATTAAAAAACCACAATAAGAGTCGAAATTTCCGAGTCTTTCTTGTATGTGGTAAACGGAAACAAATTTGAATTCTGAAAGTCAATTTAATTTGAAGGATAAGAAAGCTCTTATAGATAGAAGACTTGTACGTGTACATGGAGTTAGAAACAACAAATGAATCAGTTGTTTATTAGTAGAACGATCTCCATGTTTGACGTTATCCTCCAAAGGCTCGCTGAGTTGTTTAAGACAATTTGAATTTCAGTGATGTAAGAGAAGGATCCTTTCCTGGGATCCTAACTTAGAAGAGCAAGTTTCATCCCAAACGTTTATTTAGTTCGTCGTTAATTGGAATGATCGTCTTGGTGCATGAATGACGACGATTCTTCGAGAACTTCCTGCAATTACGCAGGTTTATTTTATCATCATCATCAACATCATCGCACTGGAACCATTCTATGGTCTGTTGGAGTAAACTTTGGAACTGTCGAGTCATTTCAAATGAGTTGGAATAGCTACAATTTGCATTGTGATTAATGACGATGGAAACATAGTTGCATCTGGATTTATAGGGAGGGAAAACAATGAGGCGAACTAGTTCTTGAGAAACCTAGAAAGCTTATTTGGGAACAATGGATGGTGATGAAGATAATAAAAAGGACTACAAAAAAATTATAATTAAGAGCAGGAGTTTTTGAAGATTTTTGAAGATAAAAAAGTTAGAAGTTGAAGTTAGACGAGAAATAATATGAGATTTTAAGCAATTCAAATTGATTGGAAATGGTGCTACATTAATAAGAGTATAAAATGTACGGGATGGCAGAAGATATTACAGGGAGATTCAGAAAGAGTGCTGGAGGGCATTGGAAAAATAATTTCTATCAAGGGGAAAAATAGTGATGGACAGAAGAGAAAAAGGCTCAGCTCATAATTTGACTTAACAACGGTGTCTTGTCTTATCTTTAACAAAGCTTACAAAGACTTAGTTAAGAAGACATTTGCGAAAAATATGGGAAGCATCCGATAGCAACATTTCTTATTTGCCAAAACAAGGGCTCTTATTAAAGAGGATAGTAATTTGTCATTAATTTGGAATGTTAGTACTTCATCTTCCACACGTCAAGCATAAATTACTAACCTAGCACACCACGAAAAAATGTTAGACGTGTTAGTTTGGAAACTTTAATAAAATGTTCAGAGGAAAGTTACAACCTTCGCTATGGTCCCTGAACATCTGATGGTAAACATCTTCATAAATTCTCGGCGATTCTATTAAAAGCTTCACATTCGCTTCTGTTGTCGGGCTGGAATCTGTAATGAATAATATTCTTCCTAAGAGAAGCTTGCAAAAAGTTTACGTGAAGCTTTGAATCGGTAAGTCTCTGACGGCTCAAAAACATAATGGATATTGCCAGATAATTTCTCTGTGAAGATATTTTTCAATGGAATCTTCCTTTTTAAACCTTGAATGTAAATAAACGGATTGTTTGTAAAAAAACTTGATACTCTGCCAGCAAACACGGTTCATTATAAAAAGGTAGCTCCATCTTTTGAATATCAAATCCATTACATCTATGTTGGATAACATTCAAAAATATATCCTGCTGGATGATTAAATATGAAACATCTCTTTTGTGGAGCTCTTTCAAATTGATTGAAATGGAATCAGGGCTTAATTTCAGCCTGAGCACTCCGGAGCAGAGCTCCGGCTATCTAAATCGATAATAAAATCATTTATTTTAAAACAGATCTGAACTAGCTGGAAATGATTGTTTTTTTTTTTTAATTTATTTAGACTTTTTTAGACTGACTTCAGTTTTTGAATTTGTAGTTATGGTTTTCAAGTTTTCGTCAAAATTGTTTAAAAGACCTTGTTATTTTTGACCTTTTTTTTGAAAAGACCTAAATCTTATTATTTTGTATATTATGTAATATTATATGTGCATTAATAACCATGCTGAAATGTGTTTAAAATGCACCAATTCAAGTGTAATTTTCAAAAAATTCTGGAGGAGGACCCCGCGACCCCCCTTTTACTGGGAAACCAGACCCCCCGGTAAGTCACAGCTCCGGTACTTCTCAATTTAGGAATTAAGCCCTGAATGGAATGTTATCGTTTAACACCTCTGTTTAAAAGAGGTAACAAATTCAGGTAAATTAACAAATTAAATGATCCTCTCAAAACTGAGTCTTCTAATACATTCAACTGAAGTCAGCCACATTTTTTTTTCACAATAATTTTTCAAATAGATTACAGGTTTTTTACGAATAGACTTGGCTATCTAGTTTTTGAATATTTGAATTTAAAATATAATTTGAATCATTTAATTTTTCAGTCATTATTACGGTCAGTATTACGGCTTATTTCGGTCACATACTACGATGAATTTCATCTTAAAATTTTGCCTTAGTTTTGCATCACTACATCAGTATTCTACGACAAATATACCTTGAACACAATTTATTGCAATTGAAAATTCATTGACAAAAGCAATGAGAACTATCACTCACAACACTTTCATTGGACATTAAACAATTTATCCGTTTGATGATTGCATGTATTGCATTTTTTTTTAAATATATACTTTCTGATGATGCTCATCAACAAAGCGAAACAGACGGTACATGATGATGCTCAACAACAGAGCGAAACAAACGTCGCACATGAAATTTAAGTGTGTATTTCCATATAAAAGGGGTTTTTCATAATTCAATTTATTTCTCTTTATCTGAATACGCCCAACATACACATTCAGGGTTTAAACAGTAACCCAGTATGTGATGAGAACTCAGGACTGTACAAAATACACCTACCTACGCCCTGACATTCTGATCACTGGCAGTCCGTCTCAGATTTTTATTAAAATAAAACTCTCATTCTGGTTTCAGACACCAGTGACCACTTCCAATAAGTGTGGTAATGTCATTCTCATAATATATTTAAATGTGTAATACCATAGCCGATTGGCTGTTGGTGTCTCTTTAGACCACATTATGCTTTGTTCCAAAGCAAGAAATGCCCTTTACATTTAAGTGTTTTGGGCGAAGTTGAGGCAAAAAAAATAACCCCCTCTTCCACTTGACATTATGGGTCAATAAAAAAGTATGTATGCGTGGCGGAGAAACATTCCTACAGAAATTTAGATTGATGGTAAGTGTGTAATGTTGTCAATATCCCTAATGATATAAAAGCATAGAATTAAAATAGACCCATTAATAGGTTTTTGAACTTCATAAGTTTGCGCTTAGCTGCTGATAACCAGCATCAATAATCATGGCCACATTCCACTTGGAATTTAGAGTCAGACAGTCGATCCTAAAAACCTGAATCTGACTGCTCGTTTCAATCAACGTGCATCTTCGAGGCATAAATAAGTACCCATATAAGTAACCATATTCATTTTTCAGACCTGCACTTTTTTAGGCAGTTACCACCTCTCTCTTCTTCTGTTCATCCTCCCCCATCTCCCTCTCAGGGATGCCCACCCACCCAAGCTCTATGGCGCTACTTTCCCAACATTTTCCAACTTCCCCCTCCACTTTCAGAATTTGGCTGTATACGATACAGCCTACTGCCCTTAAATTCACCTTACCTCCTTTTTCTCCTCTTAACAAACCCTATCAAAGAAGATCAATTAATCATTAAATTATGAATTTATTATTAATTTTTTTTATTAATTACTAAGAGATTCAAAGTCAGTTGAATAGCATTTATTATAAAATAGTATCCGGTGGTCTCTCCCGGAAATTTTTTGATAAGTATCCCTCTTAAAACATAATAATTTTAAGCGATTGTTGACACGAATCAATCCATTTTAACGCGTAACATGGGTCAAAGTAAATATTATTTAGTGCCGGAGTCATCACCAATGGCTACTGCACAAACAATAGTAAAATATTTTTGTTCATTACAGTTTAGTTTGGGAATGATAACTAAGTAATTAACTATAATTAAGTAATTATTTAGTTACACCACGAATAACTAATACTGTATTAAAACATGAATCAATTAGATAGGCTATAAGTAGGTTGATGTCATATTCACCTTTTAAGGTGCTTTACCCTTTACCCCTTTCAGCTTGGAGTTCCTTCATTTTGTAGGGTATTTTTTTTTTTTGAAAGGATGATATTTCACGTCTGATCGAGTTATCATTTTTGAGAAAGGTGTCTGTAATGTTTCGCTCTGAAATGATGAGTTTACTTTCAATTTTGAAATGAAAAAATTGATTCACCTAACTTTTAAAGATTAAGGTGCTTTCCTTATTTAAGCTTGTTAGAAAGTTCAAACTGTCCTATTTTAGACAAATGGAACCACTCATTTATCAATCACTATCATTTTTGTATTAGTTGATCTTCTGAAACTGCAAAAAATTCATAACCTCTTTTAAATTTATTCTGAGATCATTACTGCTCTATCATTTGCTAGCTTGTCTATACATGTTTTCTATAATGTACGAATTTCCAGTTGCAATTAAAAAACGATGACATTTCTACTTCAGTTTTTTAGATTCCCCCCACATTTCAAAATCCCCCCAAAAACTGCCCTCGATGGCGCTCTGAGCGCCATCACACCCCAGTCTGGACCCTTGCTCCTTGTTCTTTCAGGGTCGTAACATAACTATATGCCTGCTTTAAACCTCATATCAATCCATCTCAATTTTCAACGCCCCCAGTCTCTTTTGCCCTCTGGGTCAACATTATCTTATAACGCTCCATCTAATGTTATACTGTATTAGGATTAGGAATAACTGTTTTATGGTCTAGTCTTAGTCTAGGCTATCGATTGTATTTCTTATACAAAAAATTAAAATAATTTCTATAAAAACTGTAATCTAAGTCTACTATAGTATCCATGTGATGTTGAAAATTTTGTACCAGCTACTCATATATGCGAAATTTGTAAATAAATCTAATGTAATCTAATCTAATCTCCGACATGTGAATAGCATATCATGAAGGTTTGTGCCAGTGACACAAACCTATATAGAGCTAATCTAAAAAGAGCGAGAAAATTAAATATCATGCATGGTGCCTGCAAAAACGGCAGCTCTCAATTGAATTTCAGCAGCGAGTTGCGATTGGTGAGCTGTTAAGTGACGTAATTAGTTTTGCACATGAAGTCGCATTGGCCAGGGATTAGAATGCGCTGATGTTATTCATGTGTGATGTCTCTCTATATATGCTAACTAAACTGTGCACTGTGCTATGCCGTGCCATGCTAAGCCTCTTGCTCTCTCAACGTAATTTAGAAGGCCGTCGAGCAGTAAAACGACGCAATTGGGCTTTCAACGTGTTAATATATTTCATAGGCTGTGCATTTGCAGCACAATGCAGAGTACAGGACATAGCTTACTTTTCATTTTGAGTTCTCTGGGCACAGTCATGATCGGGGGTAGCTACCTCATTACAGTATTGTTACCTTTCGATACGGCTAAACAGTATAAGTGAACCATCATTATCGTTTCCAAAACTGAACCCTCAGTAAAACAGCGTTATACGCCGATAAAAAGTAATTAACTCACTAGTTTATTGCATTCAAATCTTTTAATTTTCAACTATAGCTGCATAGTCCAATGAGAAATGCTTCTAGGTACTCTCTATCACTCTAGAGTCGAATTATTAGGCAATCTCAGTTCCACAGCTAAGTAGGTAAACTTCATGTTTGCTCCATCAGTTGAAGGTTCCAGAGATAATGACCAAAATTTTCATTAGTATAAAACCACTCCATCACTCTTGGTCAAATAAATTGAATAATTTATAAAATTATCCAATCCACTTTAGGAGAGGTGAAAAATTAAGGGACTCAAATAAGATAAAATACTATAACAATAATAATGAACTCCAACTTTATAAATAATAATGCATTAGCCTATAAGCTCTCTCAACGAGAAAGCCGAAATTAAAATCTCGAAAACTTTCCGCCCACTACATTATGGTATTCCCCGATAAAAACGTACTGCAATTAGGCCTACCTGTTATTTATATGCTACACGCACCTCAAAGTGGTTTATTGTTGTGGTTTAATACAGTAATTGAAGTGATTTGTCTTATATGAAGTGATTAGTCAGTGTCTGGAGTCTTTAAAACGAAATCTTCAAGAAATATTCCCCATAAATTCCACCACAATCTTCTTAAAAATATGTTTCTATTCTATGAACAGTATACTATTGTAGAATTTCTTATGAAATAAGATTAACAGCTGCAATTGAATAATATCTCAACTGCAAATAATAATTAACTGTTATAGTGTATGATATTGTTAAATTTAATTGACTTGTCTTACACTACAAGTCAGGGGCCTTTAATCTCGTATCATATAAGACGTGAGCATTTCACAAAAAGAAGGCATTCTACAGTAAATTTTACCATTTCATAATAGAGAGTGGTCCTAAGAGACATTCCCTACTTTCCAAATGTGCATTGTGATTGATAATGTGGTGGTTTGGCAGCAATGTGTAAGAAAGAGAGCTGTGGTGGGGTTAGGGCTAGGGCTAGGGCAGTACTTACCGACAACGTTGAGGTTAACGAAGAAGCTCTTGACGGGCTGCGTGCTGATCTGGCACTCGTACATGCCAGCATCTCTCTTCTGGGCCCACTTTATCTGCAGCGTCCATTCGTCGTTGTCGCGATGGTGCAGCGCCATAAACCTCTGGTCGGACGTGTAAGTGTAGCCGCCCACTGTTAAAATGTGAATGTCTCTGTGTCGGACCCACGACACCTGTAACACACAAAATGGATTGTGTTCATCAATTGAAGTGCTATTTATTCATTAATATATGTAAAACTTAACTGAATGTAGAAAAACAGGCTTCAGCACAATAAAGCTCCTGTTGTTAGTTATTGTATTATTAGTGGGCTCCAATAGTTATGGTTAGTAATGGTTAGTAATAGTAATGGTTAGTAATTTGTTAGTTATGTTTACAATTCACTGGAATTTTCATTTGAAAAATATAACTCAATTCTTTTTCTCTTTTTTATTGCTGATGATGCCCACATGAGTCCGAGACTTGTGCGTGGGTAATGAGGTGAATGATAACACATATAGATGCCTGACGGAGGAGTGGGATCCGAACCCACGACCGCTGAAACGACAGCAAGCTGAAGTTGTGACGCCCCAACCAGCAGCGCTAAGCGGCCCGCAAATTATTCTTTCTTCTTTAACTTCAATTGTATATTTGGTTGGCAGCTGTCCATCTCGATCTGTCCAGAGCTCGTTTCTTGCAGCTAAAATAGCTCTCAGACCCAATATCGTTAGTAATCTGTTTCACTTATTGCTTGTTGAATTCTTCTCTATCATATCGTTATTCATTGATTGTTATTCTCATTATTCATTCTTTATCATATCGCTATCCATTGTTTTTTATTCTTATTAATAATTCCTTAAAATACTGCTACTATTCATATTCCAAGAATTATTTTATTGATCTGGTTTCATTTCCTGCATTTTCGAGTTATACGTAGATTCAGATTAAAATTTTCTTAATTTTCTGAGAATTCAAATTCACATGGCATGTAGAAATAGTATTATGGATTGTATACAACAATACATTTTGGTATCTGGAGTTCTCTAATAAAACGTTGAAAATTAAAGTTATTTAATATCAACAAATAATGCTGAAATGGAAACTCAGGGAAAGTTAATGTGCTTATCACCAACTGTTATGACTAACAGTATTTACTAGCATTTATTCAAAACAATAGAGCATGAATTGATTAATGAGTGCATATTTATTAGGGCATGAATTTTACACAATAGTACAGTTTAAAACAATATTCAGACATTAAAAGACATAAATGAAACATTCTCTCAACGAACATTTGAATGAAAAACTACTGTTGACCACATTTAGAAGAATAACTTATTAAAACCGAAAACTTGGAATATTATAAAGAAGAAAGAAGGAAAAAGGAAAAGACCATCGAAACCACTGATAACAAAGAATTTAGAAGAGCCTTATATGTTAAGAGTATCATCTCTTATTTGGATTACAGCAGTATTACGTAATAGATATGACGGCCATGCATTGGGCGTGACCGATGTGGATTGAAACAGAAGGATTTACTGTATGCTCAGAAACGCTCAAAATGCGGTTTCAGGGAGGTTATTTCTCAAATTTCTTGTCAAAGAAGGATCCCTGGACTTTCTTTTTGTACGGAAAATTCATATTGTGAGGACAATAATCCTCCTTTATACTTTGAGGTGTGGGCCTAGCGTCCATAAACAAAGGTGCATACAACTTTGAGTTGATGAATTGATATCAAGAAATACAATGTGAATCAGGAATGTGTGACAAACGGTGGCGTTAACCAAGGGCTAAAAGCCCTTACCTAAAGCTCTCATGCACTAGATAGAATTTACTTTGATCCATAATACGCATTTAAATCTTAGGATTCATTTCTAGAAAAGCTCAATATGCGGTTTTAGAGGAATCCATTTTCAATTTTTTTGCCGTGAAATAACCCCCCGGACCTCCCTTTTGTAAGAGAGTGTCACATATTTCGTCGAAATTATTCAAGGTACATCATTCACCTTTGAGGTACAGACCGATCGTATACTATAAATGTGAAGGTAGACTGTAAACTTTGCCTATCACAGTCAAGGATATGCTTTCTGGGGACTGTTGCTCAGTTATATCACTGTACTTGAACCAGCGAACACATAAGACAATAGAAGGGGCTTCTTGTCGCCGAGGTGAAGCCACTTGTTACGCGCTCGTCCACTACGAAGATGGCGTCGCAGGGATGACTCACCCAAGTGGCGAGTCCTTGAGAAGCCGGTTTTTGCTATTTATTCCAAATTCACATCTATATAATCGAAATACCACTGACTGACTCATTCATCACAGTTTCTCAGGAACCACTCGACCAAAAACGATAAAATTTGGTACACGTATTCAGTAGGGGGACTAGACGCGTGCTAAGAAAGGGTTTCAAAATTTACCCCAAAATGGGCCCAAAATTGAAGATTTTTGAAAATTCAGGTGACAACAATTTCTAGAGAACAATAAGGTCAAATCAGATAAAATTTGGTATTCATGTTAAGTATCGGCCTCAGATGTAGGTTGGAAAAAAGTTTCAAAATTAGCCCTAAAATGGGCCCAAAATCGACGATTTTTGAAAAGTTTGGTTGAGGCCCTAGACGTGTACTTAACAGATGTAATCAACCTGGCATAATTACATTTCATCATACCCAGTCATATGTTTCCCACATATTGCAAGGCTCCGACTGTATGGTAGCCTACATGGGTGACATAATTACATTTCATCATACCCAGTCATATGTTTCCCACATATTGCAAGGCTCCGACTGTATGGTAGCCTACATGCAAAGTGCAAAGTCTTTTGCTGTTCAAAGACAGTGTAAATAACGCTGCTAAGGGGTCTGCCATATGATAAAAACGGTTGACTTCTATCAGCTGTTCCTTTAAGCTGTTTGGCTGGCAAGTTCAGTAGGTTAGGTCTATTAATGAAATAATAATTTGTTTTAAAAACCACAAGGCCAAAAAAGTTCAAATTTTCAGCTGGGGTGCTAAACACGTGAAAAATCGGGTTACATGATTCATCTCAAAATTTAGGATTTTTGGAATTCAGTTGATCACAATTTCTCAAGAACCTCAAGGCCACATGGAGTGAAATATGATATAATGTATATGTTTGATTAAGACCCTAGATGCATACCAAGTAATGGTATCAAAATTCTTCCCAAAATCACCTATTTCTGTAAATTTATCTAATCACAATGGAAATTAGTTGGACCCCCCGGGGGTCCAGGGGGCGGAGCCCCCTGGCTAGACGGTTAAGGCGAGCGAAGCGAGTCTGCCGGCTAGTATCATATATTTTCACAATTTAAATAAAATAATTGGTAGGGATTGTTAATTAGGTGGGTTGGGGTCGGGCTTGACAACCAAATTTCAAGTATATTTGTTCAATTATTGAAATAAATATTATTTTTGATCTATATAACTGGTACGTTTGGTTCATATGAAATAGTGTAAAATAGATTAAGATGTCTTATATTGAATGACAAAAAATAGATTAATGAGTTTACTCACGTTCATATCAGGATCTCTTTATAAACCTAGGATATTTTTTTCTATTCTAACTCGCCTTCAAGTTTCTTGCTCATCATCATTTTACATTAATCTTGTTTATTCCAACTTTTTGTTTTCTATTTAATTCTATTCTATTGATCTTATTGATCTCTACTACTTCGGGCATTCTTGCTATAACCGTATTAGAGAGCTTGTGAGTTATATTAAATAATACTCTCACGCTCACGTTATATTCGTGTTCTCAAAATAAATTGAACGAATAATTTGTAATTCAATTGCAGTACACATTCTAGCTATGCTTTCAGAAACGACGCGTTTAGTGATTGGCGTTGCTGAATTGATAGGGCAATAGAGAAGAAAACAATTTGAAAAAAATTTGAAAGAGGATTCAAAACAGAAGAACGATAAAAATATTGACGCCATGTTTGAAGAAGAGAGCCTTGGTACAAAGAAGCGGGAGGAATTCGCCATGCGGTTGAATAGTTATTCGGTCGCGGTTATTGTTACTGCCCACTTTTGGAAGTTAAATTGTGTTGACCGTCGGAAGTGGGCTCCCCTCTGCCCACCCTACTCATTCATCCACCACTCCAAGTTACCTCATCAGCACACAAAACACTGCGATTATTAAGAGGAAAGGCAACATGGGTTGAGAGCAGTGGGCTGGAAAACCAGGTCAGGTTTTCCCATGGTGGAAAAATCATCAACTCAACGATGCTACCACCTTCGCAGCCCCTTCCCCAAGCCAACGAGCACTGAGAGCCGCACTGATTTTCTAATTTGTAAGAAGCAGCACTTGAGCTTTCTGAAACTTTGAATTGTGATTCAATCTTTGAACATGGTGTCTTTGTTGTCGAGATGTCAAATTGTTCAGCCTGGAAAACTACTCTTCAAAAACAATAATGACAGAAATTAAAGCGAACAAGGATTTACATTATACTTCTCAAATGAAAGGCAGCTATTGTTTAAGGGGATGGTTACATCACATATTATATCTAATCATTACGATATCAATTGACTTGACTGAACTCCATTTGTAAATTATGCACTATCTTATTTATTTATTCATTCGAATCTTTGAACCTTATAATATATTGTACAAGGTATCAGACTTCATTATTAATACTTGTCAATCCAGGATTATGATCATCAAATAATGAAATAAAATAGAATTTCATATATTTTTGATATTATAGCTGAAAACTTAAGATTTGCAATACACTCTTTGTGATATTAATTTAGTCTGGCAACTACCAACAAACCATCGATTACCACTAGCAGTCATAGGAATTGATACCAAGCTATGATAGTTGCTATTAGTTGGTCGTATAGGAGCGAACTATGCTTGCTTGGAATTTCAACATTCAACAAACTATTAATTTGAACTGCATTTTGCATTTTGAATCGCATGTAATAAATTTATGACTGGCAAAACAGAGCGCAAAGAGTATAAGGTGGTTGGGAGCTCACAGAAGACCTATTTCATAGAACTTTGAAAAGGCGATTTCCTATAAAGATTGATTCTGAATTGAAAGGATGCCGTCGAATTCCATTACAGAACAAACTGATTTACAGGGCCGTGGTTTCGTGTCCTAGAATCTCCAAACTAGTGTACTGTATAGTAGACTACACCGCATTCTGCATATAGCTGCGGGTACCATTCCCAGCTGAGGAAAATAATAATAATAATAATAATAATAATAATATGTTTATTGGCAGAAACAAAACTTTTACAAACAATCTTAGAAAATACGAAATGAGCAATATAATAATTATAAATATGACAAGATGAAAAATAATATTACAAAATAAAATGAATTGCCAATTGAGTATTTGCATCTCGAGGTACTAGACCTGTGTGAGATGGTGACTTAATAATAAATAAAAATAAATAAATAGATAAGAATAACTAAAAGTAGATATTTAATATTCAATTTCTCTTTAGTTTAGTCAATACTGTTAATATATGTCCATTTTTATTTTTATTGCTTTATTTAGAAGAAAGTATCCACAAGTTGAGATTAATGAGGAGATATATCTTAAAAAAAAAACTATGAAAGTAAATGAATTGAAATTTGAGTATGAATCTTCCGTTATGAAATTGGAATTGGTGATATTTATTATAATGTTAGTTATTTCTCATTAATTAGCTCACTAAATCAGCTCATTGATAGCCGCAAGTCGTGGGAGGTATCAGTTCAGTAAGATAAGCCACGAACGCCAGGGCCCTCTCAGTAAGGGTGACCGATTGGAAAAATGACGGTTCTCTGCTGTAAAATCACTTCCTGGTGGTTCAGGAGCCACCTAAAACTGTATGTCCAACTCATTAATCATCAATATATAGTCCTAAATCATTGCCCATGCACAGGTCTCAGACCTATACGGGTTTCATTCTCCGAAAAATAGTGGAAAACCACTGTGAAACTATTCAACAAAAAATTGCGATATTATTGACTGCAATACAACACCGAAATTCGAATAGAAAAACTCTAAAAGCTCCATTCGTACTTCGAAAAACATGTCGTATGCTCTGTAAAACGCAATACATGAAATATAATTTATCACGTTACAAACTCATTCACCTCGTTCCAATCTAACTTTTTGTGGAGCGTTTTATTGAGTCTATTGATTTCTAATTATGCAGTCGGATTAAATTAGATTTATAAAGAAACTTGCTATATTATCGAGCCTGAAATGAACTCTCGATGAGAATAAATGCAAATTAGAGAGAACAATATCAATTTTATCACATTAGCTGAAACTTATGAGCTCAATTATTGGAATAGTCAGAGAATTCAACGGCTTTACTGTGAGTGCAGAGTTTGTGCTATAATTCAAAACTTCACAAGCCGTTATTCGACTGAGCGGCTGCTAGAGTTGGCTTAGAGTCTATGAAAATAAATCGACCACTAAACTCAATAGTGTAATCGAACTCACCATCACTGCTTGTATAATTCGGTTTGAAAGCACTTCAACAAGTTATATTGGTTATATTACTGGTCTGGAATATGTTGGATTAACTGGTAGCATAGCAACTATATTGATGCTTAAATAGAGGCATGCAACTCAGTAGCGTGGAATCCAAGTGATCAAGATTCCGTTAGAAATACGCTACTGTAGAATCTTGAAAAAAATTTCTGACACATCCTCATCAAATACACAATAAAAATTTCTTAAGTAGCCGATTGATTAGGTACCCCTATGTTATAAAATAATGTATTAACCCATCTGAGCATGATTTAATTTCGCTAATAAAGAGCAAATTGGGATAAAAATTGATTGTGTCACGACAAGCTATTTTATTGCTAGAAGCTAGATACTACATTATAGTTTAGCAGTTAAGCCATAGTTCAGCTATTCCGAGTCAAACCTCTGCTGTCCCATCATGATATCTTCAATTATTGATAAAGATGTGAGAACATTTTGAATTAAGAATTTGAGATCCTGTCTGAATTAAATTACCTCGATTTGAAATGATTGATTCTTATTCCAATCAGTGATCTATTGGCTCAAAATTTTCACTAGGTAACTGGTAGCTTATGAAAAAATCTAAATCCTTGACAAAATTCTGACTTTGGTAGACCCTTGCCAATTCTTTTATATTTCTGTAGAGAAATTAAGATGGACTGCAATAATATTGCAATAGTTGCATTTGTGTTATATGTTGTGGATTTTTCAGTATATTTGAGAAGTCAGAGGTTAGTTACAGGGTGGTGTATAGGCGGTATCTCTACACCGCCTTGGGTTAACTGATGAAAATTGATTCAAAACAAGCATTTTCTGAATCTCCCCTATCCACTCATCCAGCGTCGTATCACGTGATGTTTGATGACTATTTTTTTGAGAGTAATATTTTATGTGCTTTCTGAAATTTCAGTGTTACAGGGTTGAACCTTTTCATTCACTTTCTTGCACTTATGTTATTTTCAATTGAATTCATCCTCATTTAACATCCTCCTGGTTTTGTATGCTTGTGTTCATTCGAAAATTTGATTATAATAATACATTTGGAGCAGGAGTGCCACTCTGTGCAATCATCTAACGGCGAAGTCTTTCATTTTCCGAACCAATCATCTGTGTTTTGTATTCACGCAACGACATCAGCCCTATTGAAGCAGGTATGGACCGAGAGGAATAAGGAAAGACGATAAATAGTTCTTCAAAACGGAACCGAAGAAGGAAGGGAGAGAGCTGTTGACAGTGAAAATTGTGTAAGAGCTGAGTGTAGGGTGCGGGAAAAGGGAGTCCCTACATAAGGAGGCCCTACCGGAAGGAGGCCTGAATACCTAATAGGGCGACTGGCAATCTAATCAGGTGAAGCAGACATCTAATGATGATACTGACTGGACAAGAGGCCGTCATGAACAGGCTACTTGCTGACATCACCTAAACACACACTCTCACCAGCACCCCTGTCATAAACTTCCTTCACACCCCACGCGCAGACACAAACTGGGAAATACTCTCCTTCTTTTTCCCATCCAATCCAATTTTATCTCCTACGACTCTTCTATCACCTCAATATATACCAAACTTCTACAGCTCGAAACTCCGAGAAATCAAAGACAAATCATACTACATATTATAGAGATATAATATGCAAGCAGATATCATAAGAATCGTATTATAATTTATATAATTTCTCATTTTTATTTGGTCTCGAAGGATGAAAAAATTTTTCATAAAATATTTCAACAGCCTTCTACGAACTCGTACTACTACTATATACATACAAATTCAACGGAATGATACCATACTCGCAAGGTACAATGTCTGAGCGCGTGTATGATGTGCACATATAGTAAGAAAAAGGTAATGAACAATCAGAATTTCATACGTATCAATTTCAATTAAAAAAAATTAGTATTGTCAAGCATAGAGTCGGATGTGAGTTAATAAATGAAAGAAGTTGGTAAGTATAAATTTTATGATAAAAATGGACAAAAACTGCTGTAACAAATCTCTTCAAGATAGGATAAAGGATAAATGATATCTCTTTTCTAGGATAAAGCCCACATAGGTCTGAGACCTGTATTTGGTTAATGAATTGGATGACGGTGATTGATGAATTAGACCTACAGTTTTAGGTGGATTCTGAACCATCGGAAAGTGATTTTACTGAAGAGAGCAGAGTATTTTTTCTGGGTAATCCAATCGTTCACTCTTTTACAAAGAGGGCCCACGAGTTCGCAGATTACCTCTTTTTGAACAGATACCTGCTAGGGCTCACAGCTATCACGGCTATTAAATTTTATTGGATAGATTTTATCGTAAATGCAAAATATTAGTGGATGAGCTGTATTCTGCTTTTGGAACATTCGAAGATCTGTCATTTCGAAAGGGCTAATACACACAAATTCAAGTTTTTGTATGGAGCATGTTAGGGAGTGGCGTCTTAATGTGTGGCTCATTTCATATTATTGTGGCAATTCTGTCAATGTTTGAGTTCGTTATTTGATTAAATAAAAAAATCAGTATTTTCAAACATAGAGTCAGATGTGAGTTAATAAACGAATGAAGTTGGTAAGTATAAGAGATGAATCATGGAAATGAAAAAGATACCAAAAAATCTCCGGATGTACGACAAAAGCTACTAAAGCATACTAAAATTTGCGAAATATGCTACCAACTACCCCCAACTCTGCCTTTAGCTACCGCAGTCAAAACCCTCATTGAAAACAAGACGTCGGATTCCCAAATTACAAGAAATAAATTGTAGAATTGTTACAAGAGACATCACCGGACTACAAACGCAGTAGAAGGATGGAACCGTAAACTAAACAGCTTGTTTCAAAAGCCACATCCTAGGATTAAAACTGTGATCCAGAGTTTGAAAATGAAGGTCGAGATTTCTGCTGTGGTGTACAAGAGACTTCTACTGAACCTGGAAGGAAAGCGGCGGAAACTGCAATATAAGAAAGTGGACAAAAGCATTGACAAAACAATAAAGCTATATGAAGAAACTGGCAATATAACTTAAAGAAATGTCTCCATACGTTACATTCAAAAACTTGATTGAAATTCTGTAAAAATAACTAAAAAAACAAAACTACATGCAAAATGTAAAAATTGCCGAAGTTTTCTTCAAGCTAAAAAAAATTTTCAATTGATGAAGCTTTCTTCAAACTGATTTAAGAAGTCTTCAACTCTAATTTAAAGAAATCCTAAATGTTGATTATAAATTATAAACCTGAATGTTGATCGTTTTTCCTCACACCCATTCAATTGCAACCCTTCACTATTCCTCACCATACTGTTGTTGGTAGCTTTTTTTGCTGGTTGCTTTTGTCGCGACACCAAATCTCCGTTCAGTAGACAGTATAGCTTCCTTTGTTTCAATCAAGATTTTACGGCAATTGTTTCCATGAAAATACAGTAACAGTGTCCTGATTTCAATAACAATAAATTCATAAATTAATTTCAGGTTGGCTCCATCTGCAAAATACAGAAGGTAGTACAACTATTGCAGAGAAATGCAGGAATTTGAGCTCAATGAGCTAGCGTGATCCATTGTTTGTAAACTAATGGAATTCGACATCACCTGTATATAGTTTATATAGCACAAACATTATTCTGTATTACTGCAACACCTCTGTTCCACTTCAAAAGTAACTTATTCCAATTGATGTTTTCAAATTATTCTCTAGAAACTGAACTTTGGAAGTTAAAGCTTATGTGGAGCTTGAGAGACTTATATTTCAGCTTGTAAGTTATATAGGTCGATTGGGAATTTCACAACATATGTGTTCCAAAGTTTCAGGTAGGAACAAAGCTGAATGAACTAGCGCGCATTGTGATTCGAGGGAGTAAGCCGTCTCAACTTGAATAGTTTAAAGCTAAGAGAGTGTATTTCAAGATGTTCTGGATATAAATATGGCTGAGGATTTACAAACTTAGAGGAGTTCTAGAATGTGGAATTGGGTGATTTGAGCTATCCCCTCAGGATATTTGAAGAATTTAATAAAAAATATCGTGAACATTGAAGCTTAAAATGTTACTTCTCTGAACATTTGCATTGGATGTTTTTTTTTTTTTTTTTTTGATAATCTTGAATATATTTTTTTACAAAGTACTGCATAAATTTTCTTCCAATAATTAAGTTACTCGAGATGTAAGAAAATGAGGACCTAACTCACACAATATTAGTATCATTACTTTCCTTTTCATAATGAATCATTCTTCCCTTAAATAAACTGTTTTGCAAAATTTCTGCAATACTACAAGCATCAGACACGTTTTTTTAAAATTAATGACAAATAATACTGTATCATGGAAGAATTGATTCATTATTCATTGTATTGAAAATGAAAGTATTCCTCATTCAAGGTTTTTTTTTAATTGGGGCATCAAAAACTTTAAATTGATTTTTCCAAATTTGTGCCTGCAGGGACATTTTCTTCTCAAATGCATTTTTATTATCTGAGAATGAATATTTTCCCCCCATTATTATTCATCATCGATATAGTTTGTCCCGCAGAACATTAGGCTAAGAAGATCATTTTATGCATTTGCGAACTGTAACTGTTCCCGAGAACTGTGATGACGGCAATTTTGACAGGTTAATTTATATCATGAGTTGAAAACAAGATTTGTAGCTGGAAACGTTTGGAATATGTCAGATAGAATAATGAAAGTGTAGCTGTTTAGTCGCTGGTTTACAAGTAAAGAGGAAGTAACAGTAAATTAGCAGCGTGCTGAACACGGTATTGAACGAAGGTACGCTTGCTTCGACATCATGAAACACGATGATGTCTCCAGTGGCGTTAATAACAGCACTCTTGTTCACCCCTTGAGAATTTACAGGCATTACTGTTCCTTACCTTTCTTATTTGCTACGGCAACGAAGGGAAAAGTCAGGAAATTTCAGCCTCGAGAGAATTTCGAACGACTCGACAATTTACGTGCTACATTCCACCTTCAATCCGTGATGCAGATACCAGTCCAAGGTGCTAGTGATACCAGAGGCTTACAGCTCTCAGAAAAATTCCAAATTACGACAAATGTGCAAGAGGTTGTTGGATTTCAGTCAGGTTTTGGATGTTCTTGTTCAGAGCGCCTCAATTTCGAAGTGAATTCTTCATCCACTAGACGATTATTATTTGGATATTTTTGCTGAGATACGCTTTAAAGGAAGCAATAAGACTTGTTTGTGACGTCCACCAAGGTATAAAGTTCCCTCGTTTACCAGTTCATCTTCATCAACTGAGAAAATAAATGCTATGATAAAAAAGTAGAAAGATGGAGAATGTGTTTCAATTATTGATGAGGAAATAGTTCACAATAACTAAATATACATTATATTGTAGATAATGAGACGAGAGAAAATATTTATGTTATACATGTATTTATGTATTTAAAAAAATGTCCTTTCAACTCACTAGAAATTTTCTCCTTTTCACGATTTTCTTTGGAAATCTTTTACTGAAAAATTGATACAAACAAATCGACGATTTCGATGACAACCACCATTTCAGGGTACAGTATTTCGATGACAACCACCATTACAATACAGTATAGAGTGGTAGTATAGAGCTATTAATTTATTAACAAATACAACGGAGGACCCGACGAATGCACATAAAATAAACCGATACAACGTATCCATGAACCCGTCGACGAATTGAATAATTATTATTATTATCAGTTGTACTAATAGGCATATGCACCAGTCAAGCAAGGTATACTAACCTCCCTACTAACGTTGCCATTCAACTGCTTCGATTTCATAATATGCTTACCAATTGAAAAAAATGCACGTTGGCAGTTCTTGAAAAATATTTTTGTTTCTTCTTCTTGTTCAACAGATCTCTTAATATATCATGCCTCAATTTTTTATTTTTTTTCAATTCGAAGATTTAAAATAATTTCAGAAAATATTTCAACACTATCAAAAATGGAAACGTTAACGCTTGCACTGAAAAAAGAGGAAAATTGAGCTGAGCATCAGCTTTTGTAATGCACAATGTTTTGATTTTCACTGGCCTAAATTAACCTAGGACCCATAGCAGGAATCTGTTTTACATCATAATTATTTTTATATTCGACCCCCAAACTCCAAAATCAATAGCAATCTCACTATGATGAAGCTAGAGTAAATAATTTATAGTCTATGAAGTTTCAAGAGTGTAGAATAGTGCTTTCAAGCGCTAGAGCACCGACAGACGGACGGACAACGAAATGATTTCAATAAGGCCTTTTTGGGTCCTCAATAAAAAATGTTTTCAAGTAACTTTTAACAAGTTTATCAAACAATAAGGCTGCATTTTTAATGTTAGAAATGCTGGCTGATGCTTGTTCACTGGTTTCTAGACAAAATTAATTTGCTTATTATGTCTGCTCAATCAATTTGGTCAGAATAAGGGGGTTTGCTTCACATTTAATAATCAGTCAACTTCACGTCCTGTAATGAACAGTGTTGTTAAGAAAGTAGAAGAAACTGAGGAAAGTTTTTTTTTTAAATATGAAAGAAAGAGATCAAGGTGCCAAGGACTCAACGGCGGTCTGCAGAATGATAAAAAATATGTAAGTGCTGAACCAAATAAATAGTTCTAAACTAGATTCTGTTCATGTTATTTCTTGTCAATACAAGTCGCTTTTAAAGGACTAACTATCTATATATTATGCTCGCTTGAATTTTCTCGGATTCATGTAATGTTCATTCAGTCTTTTTGATCATCCGAAATGACATTCAAAATAGATAAGCAGCTGTCTTTTGTACAAATTGAATGAACACTAACATCATTTTGACACTGCGCTCCCTGTTGCAATCAACTGAAGCTCTAGGGAAGTTATTTATCCGAGGACTTCTCATTTTCTATTCAAGAATTCCCTGCATTTATTAAAGCAGGATCCACCTCCCAATCAGAATGAATGGATGAAAGCCAGCGGGTCCATTTCTCAACTTCTAGCATCCTTCGTCAGCTGGTCGGACTAGTTTCAAACACTTCTGAGCGCATTCCTAGGATAACTCGCCAACTTACAGACATTCATTTGTTCAATACTCACTTCACTGCTCCTCGTGATTCGCAATTTATAGCTTCCATCCTCTTGCTAATAGATTTGAATCACTGTTCTGCAAATTATTCAACCCTCGAATCACTCGTAGAGATTTAGTCTACAAATTATTCTCCTCTAGATCTATTGGAGCGGATTTGGAAAGAATTTTGAAGCATTCCGACACTGAACTCGTTTGGGCTTTGTTCTTCAATATCGAATCAAATGTATAAAGTTTACGGGAAAAATGCTTTATGGCTGTTGTTTGCGAGGAATTTGATCTCGTTTCGGAAAATAACTGTACAATATACTTTCAAAGAAAGGTCGGCTATCGATGGGTAACCAATTTGCCATCTATCATGGAAAAAGGCAGGCAGGCCCTTGCGTGATGCTACGCTCAAAGAATATTCTGCTTTTATAAAAAACCACTCTCTGTCCCTCGCCAAGGCCAGTCTATAAACATTTTTTTCAGCTTTTGTAACTAGTTTTCCTTGAGAGTTGAAAGGAAAATATCAACTTAGAACGAGTTACTTCAAATGGAATCTATGATATATGAATAATGTATACTGATCTGATGATTTCGCTCAGTTCGTGAATATTACACATAGAAGTAGATAAGGTTTCTTCCAGCATCTGATCTTTCTATTCCATAATCAATTATTCTACTCTCTTAAATTTTTGACTGTTCAAAAAGTTTAAGTTGAACTAGGATCTCATCTAGGATATAATATGGGAATGATCTTGAATAGGAACTTAATGATTACAGCATTCAATAGAATAGAATATGCTGTAAGAGCAGGCTGATGCTTAGAGTGTTCAGTTTAGTAACTTGGCACTATTGTTATTGTTAACGGGTTTCTCTGATATACAAAGTCTCTGATATATAAGAGTGAAGATTGAAATTTGGATACAGAATCTTCAAGCTCATGCCCAATGGTTTTATCAAGACGTAATAAAAAATCATAATAGTTTAAATAATGAAATAAGTATTAACTATTGTATTTACAAGGTAAATATCATCATCATTCACGCATCAATTTTCTTTACAACTTTTTATTCACATTACCCGATGAAAATGCAAACATGGAACCTTTACTGAATCAATACAAAGTGTCTAACATTCTCTTTTCCCGGTTGACTATGTCCTGGTTCACTATGTCAGCCAAGAATAACAAATTAGTTTAACAATCGAAAATCGGTTTGCTGCTAGACTAGTTGCTAGCTGTTCTATGAGCCGTGAAAATTGTAGAGCCCGATTACATTAAATAGGGCTGATTGTAAATTGGATATGCATTATTAAACGCCATCAATATACAGTACAACTTACATTGCTTGCTGAATTATACAGTGATCAGTTACGAAGCGGCCCTTTCAGATGATTGCCTTGGAAGATGAACATTGCAGTATCCATGTTATTGTTCCATCATCGTGAAAGTTTTACAAAGTGTGCAAAGGATGTGGCAACGCCTGCTCATCCTGAGGGAAGCATTTCGCTAGTTGTGTTCCCCCCTCCCGGGGGAACTTCAAAGAGTTACACTCGCTTCCAGAGGCCTCAACGGGATGACGCCATTTGTTGAATACTGCTGATATAATATTATCTATCCGTATCGCACCGGACAAACAACATGAGTCAAATGGGAATTTTGTTTGAAAACACTTTGCATCATACTTCAGACCATCATAATGGATGTACATGACTTTTAGAATGCATCCACCAGATGGTCACGGTAGGTTCGAGTAATATCAAGGGAGAAGTTCGTTTGTATGACACTCAGCAATAACAATAATTAAGGGAACATCAATTTAACTGGAGATCTTCCCTTTAAAGTTTATTTTTTCTATTGTAATTATATAATGAAGGTAGCTCATCACTTATTTTTTTTTAATTTGGAAAATAAAATTTGATTTTATTTTTGATTTGAAGTAAACACCTAATTGGAGCGATAAAAATAACCACAGAAATTCATTCTTGAAATCTCCTCCACTTGCATTATTACTGAGCCAAAATCATCATTCTTTCACCACTCCAAAAACATAAAAAAACTCATGAATAATACAGATGCTATGGAATTACTGAATTATCTCTCATAAAATCGAAGCTCTTGGAAATTCATTCACTGCACATATCCCAGAACCTATTTTATTTGAGTGGGCTCTTGAATTCATTCTCTAAATCTATCACATCCTAGCAGGAAATTTGTCAAAAATCCCTTTACATTAGCTTTGAAATCAATTTTGAAAGTTAGTCGAAAGCCACCAATAAACCAAAAATGAAAGCCACTAATAAAATATAATTTTATTTGATATTTCACTTTCCTCATGTTCTAAAAATTCTCCAAAACGATGCAAATGAATTGGATAGGTTTTTTTTAGTAACAAGAATTTGAATGTGGGGTGATGATCGAGGAAATATTATTTGGAAGAAGAAAGGATTCTGGCCATTCTGCAGTAAAGTGTTAAAGGTTTTGAATCGATTCTCTCCTGGGAACAACTTTTCCCACTGAACAAGAAAGATGGATGCAAATATGAAGCACTGTCTCTTGAAAGCGAAAGGATTTAGGAATTCCACATGAGGGAATTCGATCGTGTGATAGAGCGCTTGCGTTGATATCTAACAGTTTTCAAAGGTTTCCGGGTTTGGGGTGGAATAGCTGGCTACTTTGCACCAGAACAGAAATGTTGCACGCAATCTCGATTTGTGAATGGGACTTTGTACTTTGTTCCAACACCAAACTAGAAAGCTATATTTATTTTCTCAAGAAGGCACCACAAAACTTCTTCTAGTTGTACTTTCAAATTGAAACTATTTTGTCAAACCCTATAATCATCACTTTTTCGCATAGAAATGTTCTATTAGCTTCAACATTTTGTAAACTTTTGAGTGAATGCGCGATAAACATTAGTTAAACAGACATTAGACAAACTCCTAGATAAACATTTTATGAAGAAAAACATTTTCTCAGATTAGATCAATATAAAAATGCAGAACATTTTTTTTTAGCTAGTTTAGTATGTTCCTAAGTGAAAACACATTGCCCAAGGGCAAATGATGGACATTTTTAAATGTGTTCGGTGATTGGCCTCTAGTGAACTGCATTTCAATGAAGAGAAGGCAGAAATTACTCGCAAGCAAGAATAGCGCTCTCCTTTTCAGTAGCAGGAAAAAGTTGATAACGCTTCAATTGAAAGGAAGTGTTGATGTGACCAGGAACAGTCAAAGGCGCTCGTTTTGGCCGAGGATACGATTGGTTTGTGCAGGATCCTCCCATTTAATTGTCACCGGGGGCAACAAATTGGCAAGAGCTTATTTCTTCCAGCGCTACTCGGCTTTCTGTTATCTTTCTCCGCCGGACGTTTCTCTTTGCTCGCTCTTTATTGCTCTTCCAACAGTTGAATCCAGCAAAAACTGTCAAGCGACACTAAATTGTTCGCAGAATGGTCCGATTGATATTTTATAAGATCGTCGACTCCCTTCAGCCTCCAATTTCAGCGGCCTTGCAATCAGAGCTCGCTGAAATAAAGTCATTAAAATCTCCGAACTTTTTATAGATCTGATAGAACATCCCAACACCAGCTCCACTAACGATCCTCGTATTTTATTTCATGCTGATGGTTTCTGACAAAGATTTTCACACTGCGATATCCAATATTCTTCTGAATCAACATTGAACAAAAGTTGAACCTTCTGCTACACTCTTAATAAATTTAGTTAAAAGCTACATGTTGTGTAGTATAACAATCTCAAATTGCAATCTTGATGTATTAATAATATTAAACATTCGACTGAAATATAAAAAAATTATTCTCAATAGGAAACATCAGATTTGAAACCAAATAATGTATTATTTTCAATGCAGCTGAGAATGTAAATCATTTTTTTTTTTTTGAGGATGAAGCCCACATGGGTCTGAGACCTGTGCGTGGGTAATGAGTTGGATGATGGTGATTGATGAGTTGGACCTACAGTTGGGCTCCGAACCACCAGATAAATGAAGAAATGAATCTACTAAAAATGAATGGAAGAGATTAGATTTCAAATTTTCCAAGGTGTATCAAGAGGAATTTGGAAGCACGATTTGATATGATCTTTGTAAATGAATTTAGTTGGATTGATTCATCTTTGATACTTGAATCAAATCCTGCTAAATGGAACTTTAAACAAGTTTTTTAACTGTCTTTTTATGCAATGAACTTGTTCGGTGCAATAATATCTATTGCATGCTATTTTAAGAGCATGAATTTAAGCGGCTCTTTCAAATTGAATGGGGAATACTATAAAAATATTTTTTTTAATTGACGTTATCAAAGTCGATCAATTTATATAATACTATACTAATGTACACCGCACTGGGTCATTCAAGTAGTTCCTGAATCAAATGTATGATCAATATTGCTCAATTCGATTCAATCATTCAACAACATTAGTCTACAAAATTATCAAACAATCTACAATCTACAAAAATATAATTTAATGATACAAAAAACTTCAATCAAGGTAAAGTTGTGAAGAGAAGAATCAAATCATTTAAACTATGAAAAAATTCTACACAGTTCAATATGAATATAATATACCGATTTAATATACTGTACAGCTTTCTAACATACACCACAGTCAGATGTTTATACGGTTCCATTACGAGAAATCGGTTTTTTAGAAGAATATTGTTTGTTTACAGCATAAGTTACTTTGTTTGCAAAGTCTTCCCATTTCGATTTCGATTTGAGTAGAATCTATGACTCTGAAGATGGTATTTCGCTCTCATACTTTTATCACATTGTAGTTTTGTGCAAAAAACTTGGCGAAATACAAATTCTTCTCAAGTTTGCAACTTGAGCATCAGAAGAGATCAGTTTGTGAGAGAAGTTGAGCTGGGCGTTATTTCAAAGGTGATAATCGATTATGAGAAGACACAGTGAGTAGGTAAGGGCGGATCCCGCCCAAAAGAGGACATCAATTAATACAGGCGTGAAATTGACAAATGCGCTCGCGAGCTCAGGTGCCTGAGCCACTGGGCTTTTGTTATGACAGCGCCTATCACTCAAACAGCTCCCTATTGCCTGTGCTACGTAGGAGCTATAGCTGATATATCTATATCCATTTATTGCCTATACCTCTACTTCCTGCTACTCTAAGAGTTGAGCCCTCCTCTTCCGAGAACACCCTGTTGCAAAAACTGCGCTTCACATTCCCAGTCTGAAGCCTGCGACAAACGGAAGCCTGCATCGCACTTGACAACATATCTCAGCCCAAATGAGACACAACACTCACAACCTCGAAAACTTTATTCAGCCCAATTTGCCTGTTTTGTTACATAACGCTATTCAGTTTAATGATGATTCTTCATAATTGGATGTTACAAGCTTTATTATCACTCACACGGTGGTTCGGAGCCCACCTAAAATAGTAGGTCCACCATGTTCCCCGTAACATGGCTCAAACGGTGAGGTGGAACTACCCATAAGGGTCTCCCCACCATTAAAACCCATACGCTTATTATTATTATTATTGGATAGTAGAATGGTGTATGATTAGTACTTTAAGTTGGTGTTGGAGATATTTTTCAAATATACTGTATAAAATCAGATGATATCATAATAAATAACTTGTGATACCTTCGAATAAAATATCAAAATGACGTTGTCTTGAACCTATATAAATATTCTAGTATACTTTGTTTTTTTTTTTTTGAAGAATTCGATTTTTTTATTCAAAGTACTACTGCTTTGAAGTGATTCAAAATATTTGAGCAGTATACAACATAAGTGCAGTACTAAAAAAAATTTATACGCTCTATATATTGCACTTCTGCTTCAATACTTTCAACTTTTCCAAGTGATTCTAAATTTCCTTTGTGATCTAACCTATAAAGATTTGGATTCTGTAGTCAAAATATTGCGAAGAAAGCATTTTGGGCTACAAACCAGTTGCGTTTCCATTGTAATTGAGAGTTAATAAATGAATAAAAGAATATTTCTTCATTTTTTCATCGGCATTGCTTTTCTGACACAATACGAATGTGCTAGTGGGTTACTGAACCTACTTTCAATGAAAGAAAAAATTTCGACTTTCGACTGACTAAATAACATCTTTGACATCTTGCAGATTTTGAGAATAAATCAACTTTACAGATGGAATATGAGCTTTCAAAAAGTTTCTATTAATAAAATATTATAATATAAGAGACAAAATTCATGAGAATCACTCATATTTAATGTTGATAGTTGAGAGACTTCATCACAAACCAACAAGTAGTTTGATAACGATAAAGCGTTCAAAAGAAGAATGTGTCGATGCCCCACTATTACTCACTTCATTTGCACCATGCTCACATCATATAGGGATGGATGAAATGGACCTGCAGAAGCATTCACTGACCACACCTCCACAGACGCTCGATTCCGCCTTTCTCAGTCCTCTTATACGCCGATTTGGAAGCTTGATTCATAGTGCGATCAAGGGACAGACGATTTAGACCAGGTAATGCTCCTTGGAGATAAAAAGCTCAATTTATGAGAACGATATCTCTTGAGGGCGACCTTCTGGAGAACCCCTCACTTGCATTTTAATAAAGCGTTGGTGACTTATGTGCGGAGAGCTTGAGAAACAGAAGATTGGTGCACTTCTTGGCCAGCCTTATCCTTTATTTTATGTACCATCCAGATCTCTACTCACTCACATAATATATGAAACTAAGCGTTAAACAAGGATAGGATCCGTGCGTTAGTGTAAGGTTCGCATGTGTTTGACTGCGATCTCAAACAAGGGCCGTTTCAGAGAGAGCGAGAGAGAGTCAAGCACAAAGGAACTTACGATAAGTACGCTCCCATGTAAACGCTCCCAAGAAAAACGATCTCTTGACCGCTGCTGAATTTTACTCTCCATCCTCTCACACCTTTTCTCAATTCAGCTGGAATTTCTCATTCCTATCTTGCGCTTGCTCATTCAACACAATGGAGTCTACTTACTTTCATTCCTTCCATAAATGAAATTTGTTATCCCGGAAATGATAAACTGTAACAGAATTTATTAATTTCGAATTCCTTTAATTGCTATTACTTTATACTGAAGACTTCCGCAATGGCAGATATTGACAACAGCATTGAAAAGCTGATGGGAATCGATGAATGCTACTGTACAAAAATATCAGTCACCACCGGGAATCGAACCACGGACCTCTCAATTGCCGGTTGAGCGCCTTAACCACTAGACCATGGAAACCTTTCTGCACAGGAGCATTCATTTTTAACTTGGCCATATCGGCTCGTATCTCACAATTTAGTTTGAATTGACTGACAATTGAATAAACTGACAAATATACATAAACAGAATTTATTAATTTCGAATTCCTTTAATTGCTATTACTTTATACTGAAGACTTCCGCAATGGCGGATATTGACAACAGCATTGAAAAGCTGATGGGAATCGATGAATGCTACTGTACAAAAATATCAGTCACCTCCGGGAATCGAACCACGGACCTCTCAATTGCCGGTTGAGCGCCTTAACCACTAGACCATGGAGACCTTTTTGCACAGGAGCATTTATTATGGCCAAGGCCGATATGGCCAAGTTGAAAATGAATGCTCCTGTGCAAAAAGGTCTCCATGGTCTAGTGGTTAAGGCGCTCAACCGGCAATTGAGAAGTCCGTGGTTCGATTCCCGGTGATGACTGATATTTTTGTACAGTAGCATTCATCGATTCCCATCAGCTTTTCAATGCTGTTGTCAATATCCGCCATTGCGGAAGTCTTCAGTATAAAGTAATAGCAATTAAAGGAATTCGAAATTAATAAATTCTGTTTATGTATATTTGTCAGTTTATTCAATTGTCAGTCACTTCAAACTAACTTGTGATAAACTGTGTTGAAGATGACGAATTTGCAGTTAATTGATGGGATAAAATTTGTGTACTGAGCTCAATACTAAGAAGATCTAGTACGGTATTATCTATATAAATAAAATTAGAGTTTTGTCTGTACATTTATCAGAATTGTATATTTTTTGGTTATTTTTACGTTTTATACATTAAATAAGCCGAAAATAGTCTTATCTCACTTTCTGTCTGTCTGTCTGTCTGTCTATCTGTCTGTCTGTCTGTCTGTCTGTCTGTCTGTCTGTCTGTCTGTCTGTCTGTCTGTCTGTCACGGCCCCAAAGGCATTTTACGCGGCCTTCTCCTCAAAAACGAGAGCATCGATCGGGATTTTAGTTATTGAACAGTATTGAACACTTTATTGACAATGTCTTTAGCTATAAAAACTAAATTAACTTTTTTTTTTAACAGAGTAATAAACGTTTAAAAACCAAGTACTGTGCGATTTTGGATACATTTTACATTAGGCCTTCTCCTCAAAAACGAGAGCATCGATCGGGATTTTAGTTATTGAATAGTATTGAAAACATTATTGACAATGTCTTTAGCTATAAAAAACTAAATTAACTTTTTTTCAACAGAATAATAAACGTTTAAAAACCAAGTATTGTGCGATGTTGGATACATTTCTTCCAAGTTTTATTACCACATAAGAATAAGAACAAATCACGTAATTTATCATGATATATCAATCAGCTGTTCTCAAATATAAATGGTGGGCCCTTCGCGGCGTTATTTACGCTGTCTGCAGACTTGTGAAGTCGGAGTATTGCAGTATTTTAGGAAACATATGTCTGGTGAATCAAAGCCCATCTTATGTTTTATCAATTATTTCTTTGTTGAAAAAAAAACAAAATTTTCTAATTTCAATAATTTATCAAAACAAAAATTAACATTTTAGGAAGGTGCGGTTTGTGCTAGGCTCTTGGGAATTCGCCAGGTAGCACTATTATTACAACATAAGAACAACAACAAATCACGTAATTTATGATGATATATCAATCAGCTGTTCTCAAATATTCTCTCTGATAACTGTCACTGAATTGTTTACGTCCTAAGTTGTTGACTAAGCTGCTAACAACTTCATGATCGTTGCTATCAAAAAAGCCGAAACATATTTAGTCGTATTTCTAAACATAATCCGTACGAAGGACGGGTAGCTGCTAGTTAAATATTACAATAATTCAGCTATTTTCATGAATATTGTGTTGTTTATATAATTTTCTATTGATATTTCTTATTATATATTTTTTATATTGCTGATGAAGTTGACATGAGACTTGTGAAATGATGATAAGGTGATATACAATGATGTTTTGAATGATGGACAGTTGTATGTGGGTTTAGAAACAGTCAATGTCATGTAATAGCAGTCGGTCACCCTCCCAAGTCTCCCCGAGTCTCGAGGATACGTAACTGACCTGACTTCACGCTCAGCGAGTAATCAACCACTTCCCTAATATTCCTATAATAATGTGATATTAATACTTGGTATAAAATAGTATTCAAGATCGGAGCCCCGTAGAGCGTAGAATTTAATCAAAAAGGCACATCTAATAAACATAGAGGCCTCAAACAGATTTCCGGCCTCAAACGTCTCACCTTGTCCTTAAACCCTAGCATGACCAAGGGACATTTTCCCCGAAATGATCAACACAAACCAAAACAAAGCTTGGTGGCTCTTTTAGAGGTCCTTGAATTGCTGATGAACATATACCAGCAACATGAGAGCAGCCCTCATGATAAAAATTAGAAATTGCCATGTGCTTAAAACCAGTAACTAGTTTGTGCTATTCAGGGCTGTTATGCATTTGACTTAGGTTATGCAGGGTTGGATGATGAGCCAAAATTGAAGAAAATATATTTTTTTCTCTAATTCATATTGTTTGTTGGACTTGGACTTAGTCTTGCTTGTGACGGGCAACAGCCTCAAAATGGCTCTTCATACGGGCGACAGGCAAGCAATAGCCCTCGCCAAAGAAATTATGAATCGCAGAGCTGTTGCCGACTTTTTTTCCTAATACAAATAACATACAAATTTAAGTTTTTCTAATTTTTTAGAGACTCATGTTATTGTACTCAGTCTTCTTAGACCAAAACAACTTGAATTCTTCTCCTATCACTAAAATTAGCATTTTTAGGCTATCAAATAGATTTCTTGCAGGCCTGGAATTATTGTGTTTCACTCTTTAATCTCTCAAACGAATCAAGAACTTTTACCGAAATTGATTTTTGTGCAAACTGTTTCCACAATGATCTTCGAAAATCAGAGTAGTATAATTCCCATTTTCCTTAAAATGGCAACCAATAAAAATTACTAAACAAGTAATTTTAGTTGAGTTTAGTAAACAGAAATGTGTTATATCTGGATGGAATCGTCTAGAAGACAGTAGAGTTCCGCTATTCCAAACAAATTGGGACCAAACCTTGTTTGGATTACCAGGAAGAATAGGCGGATTTCATTAGGATTTTAATATGACGTAAGCTATATCAAGTGATATAAGGGCATCTGATAGTCTTTAAATTATAGTATTAATCGGCTCTTGAACAGATTTAGTGAAATATGGTAAGCAAGGGCAATATCCGCCCTGCCATATGACTCAGCGCAGATGCTTAAATACTGTGTTGCAAAAATAGACTATGTAATATACTGTTACGGGTTCTATGTCTAAAATAACCCTGGTAACACTTAAATTTATCACTCACATTTTTATTTACACAAATAATCACAACACTCACTGTTCAGTAATGTCTTACAGAAAAAATAAGCAATTAAAAACAGATAACACGAATTTGTTCAACTGATAATGAGTTTTCAATAAACTGTACAAAAATCAATCACTAAAAGTTAAAAGGTCGATCTAATATTAATTAATAACTGTACAATAAACTGTCCAATAATATTCAAAACGAAACGTCGAAAAAGAACAATTAACTTACGTAGCACTAGTCCGTAATACAATAAACACTATTCAGTAGCTCACTGGTATGAATTAAACAGGAAAAGAATTGTCACTATAGGCACAGAGAAAGAATTATCACTATATAGATAGAATATATAGAACTGACACAATTTGTTTATCACGACGAATTTTCAAAGACAACTGAACTAATTTACAAATGCGTTTGCCTTAAATAGGTTTTTCAACAATCGAGCAATTTCTACATTTTTCTATCATCTTCTGAATAAATAAATCAAGGAAACTGGAACGTTCTACAATATTCGATAAGACTCCATTAATCTCTAATCAAACAACTAGAACTTTCTACTAATTACCAAGTAAACACTATAAAAGTGTCAAAAGCAGTGTAATTAATTGCTTAAAAGTAAACATTTACATAGCAGATAACGCCAAGAACCACTGTGCCTTCTTCCTCACCACTCACTCCAACTTCATATTCGCTACAATACCAGTTTGTTCATAAGTTTTTCAGTATAAAAACTAAAGTTCTCCTTATTTTATGTTTCTTGTTACTTTTTTGTTTTAAAAGACCTGGTCATTAAAAGACCCTGCATTTTTTGAGCATTGTTTGGAAAAGGCGGATAACATATTGTGAGCTGCTTGGTATAATCTTTGGTATTAAGGTATTTTAATACCTTAAAGAGAACCGCTATTAAAAAATCCGCCTTTTTTAAAATTGGTATACAATTATATAATGTCTTGCTAAGACGTGAATTCAGTGAAGTGGACAATATTATCTTTGTGTTCATTTTTCCATTGCTACTGTACAGCGCAGAAAAATATCAATGAACTGGCATCCTTTCCCCCCAACATTGCCCTTTCAGACAGATTCTAGTATCAAAGGAGTCAATGACCTTTCAGGTATAAGCTGGCTTTAAATAATAAGGAATGCTATATTACAAAGATTTTAAAAAAAGTAAATAAAAATACGATTCTTTAAGGAGTTTTAAATGTTTTGAACCACTTTATTTGTGGAAGATATCCATAATGAATAATAAGACGAAATTGTCACAACCACATTTATTAAAAATATAGATATACTAGTTTCGGATGTTACTCAATTATCAATCTCAGACAATCTAAAACTAAAGTACATAGACTATACACGGAATGATACTATTGGCTAAGGCTGACCTTCGTTGACGGTTGTTATTGGCTGAAAGCCATAACAGGTCACGCCCTCTGGTGGGAGGAGCAGCAAGCAAAAATAAGAATCAAATCAAGAACTAAAAACTGTGAACATGTAGAAAGTAACAAAAACAACAAAACACAAGTAAATTAGTATAGAATTGAATAATTTTAATTTCAAATTTTCTAAAATGATTCAATTCTATCGGAGGGAATCTATTTTGATTTTGATCTATCAGCATGGGCTTCATGGGCTTTGGAGGTGGATGGATTTTAAAACCTTGTGGTATT
The DNA here is from genome assembly GCA_948455865.1 of Conomelus anceps. Lineage (NCBI taxonomy): Eukaryota > Metazoa > Arthropoda > Insecta > Hemiptera > Delphacidae > Conomelus > Conomelus anceps. The sequence continues at coordinate 74,225,733 of OX418216.1, read as the reverse complement.
CAATTGTTTTGAATGCCAAACTACATTATTAAACAAGATATTCAATAAGACAGCATATATCAAATTGGCCTTTAATTTATGCAGGCTACGACAGTATAAGACACTTGAATTTTTTATACATCTATACCAATTATAATTATATAAATTTTACAATATATTGTGTTAGCGGTGAGCTGTTGAATGGCCTAGCTTCGAAATGATACACCACATTCCAAAACTCTGATTACAACCCATTAAGCACCCTTAATGAGGGGATTAAAACTCCGAAAAATCAATTCCAAAGAAATTAAAATCATCAGAATGAGATTCCTTGTCGCATCGCAGCAAACTTTATACCACCGGAAGCCTTATTCCAATACCATATTCATACATTTTGAATCAATTATATTCCTCCAGTTTAATTGAATAATTCTTTCCATGAAAACGACAACCTTTAATCATCCGCCAATTTGTATAAAATTATATTTTAAAATTGCTGTTGTCATTATTTTGTCCCAAAGAAACCTTTAAATTAATGCATCACACTAAGGGTGGTTTCATTAAAAACCTTTGACATACAACACCTGGACCACTCCCTAAGAAGGGGTTAAAAGTTATTTGTGTATCAAGACAGACTAGTTGGCAAATCCTGGAGGTTGGAAGATCTCATCTCTGACAGAATCTTATTTATTGAGGGATCTTATCCTATTATTCGACCTTCATTGATCACTTGGTATAACGGCAACTTGTGCAGTTGCAACAAATGTTCTATAAAAATCTCAAGTTCCTACGTATGTATTCACAACAATAGGTAGAGCACGATAGGATTTTAAAAGATTCAAAATATTATGCTTTATTTATTGCTAGCTGAGGTGAAAACGATGACCTTGGCAAGAAGCGTACGATTGGGCCACACGCTTGGAGAGTAGGCTACAGGTAGGCTACATCGCAGCTACAAGGCAGCTACAGCTACACTACGCTCGTGAGAAGGGCACAATCTGATTTTCTCGAAGCACGTATATTTGCAGGTGTAATTCTGTATATAAATACATGGGGCTGGATGTTTTGGCCTCTATCTGAGTTTCTAAATCTTATTGACATGAGAATTGCAAAGTTGTATGATTCTATGGTAGGCCAAATTTTCTTTCTTTCTGTGACTTCCATCTTCTGCTAATATCATCTTTTCTCTCTTCTCCAGGGCTCATGCATAATTAGCAGGGAAATTTATGTGGGAAAGTGTATTGCATTGGGTTGTCTATTTTCTGGTCTGAAATTTCTGAACTCAGCCCAGTGACGCTTCAACATTCGTTTGTGGGCTATCTGTGGTGAAAATAACGATTCTTGTAAAATTATGCCACAGCAGTGTCACAATGACATCTCGAATTATTCACTCCATGCTTTCAATAACTTCTCTCAGAAAATACATTTTCCCTTCAAAAATTTAATATCAGAAAACGAGTAGGTTGTTCTAAAAGTATGGAAAGGTGGGACTGAACATGACATCTACTGACTCTGAAAGTTTAAACCGTTTTGCGTCACCCATTGCAACAACCGATTATGTAGGATGTCACTGCAATGTAGTGTTACTCAGCTATAGCGCAATTTCTCCTAATTCAATATTCTCCATTGTTGAGTTTTATAAACATCAGCTTCATAGCTCCAAGCATTATCAACATCCCAATCAGGAGTTTGAATATCTGTCGTATTTCTTATATACAAATCGACCATCTACAGTTCTACAATAAATACTAATAACCAATAATGGATCATCTGCAGAGACAGGTGATAATAATAATAATAATAATAATTAGATACGGGTTTAATAATAAAAAATATACAAGTGCAAAGTACTTACTTCCTATATGCTCTTGCATTTAAAAGAATACGCTTGCATAGCCTTTACGCAAGGTGCAGCTCCTCAGGGGAAGGATAAAAAGAGCCATTTATCCAGTATGTATTCTTTCTTATCTTTTTTAAGAAAATTTGAAAAATCATTCCACCTATTGAAAAATTATATTTATATAGTTTTATTATGATAGGTTTTATATTACACTTGCAAAATTGGAGTAAAATTACTCAACACTATCAGTATTAAAAATCGCTTTTGAACAGGAGCGCTCTGCAGGACTCTGCGGGCTGAGCCATGGCCAAAATGGCTATGCTCTGTGAGCAAGAAAGGCCAACTAAGCGCCAAGTAAAGGTGTTTCAGTTGACTCTAGAATCCCTTCTCATGAACTGGGAAAGGAAGACTGTCATGGGAATGACAAACGGTTGTCATGGGAATATATGTTGTATTCTGCATAGCAAAAAATGAAGGACTCTCGCCATTACAGTTACAGTTTTCACAATCACTGCGCTATGGACATTACAGTAGCTAGCCGGTCCAACGTCAACCATATCTTGGCCGGTCGATTGTACAGTGTTTGGCATAACCAAAGATTATGTTCAATTTATTTACCAACGCTGAAAAACGTTTAGTGGCTTTTCAATCCAGTAATGTACTGTAATGAATTAATTTTAAGTAATGTGATATAGTAATGAACTTATTTGTAGTAAGTTGATGCAATGTTGAAGGGTTAAAGCTCATTAATAAAAGTTTGAATAATTTAGTGTAAATATGAATCAGTTATATAAACTGGTATTTAGATTAGGCTACATAGTATAGGCTAGTATGATCCCCAATCTAATGTGTTTTTGATAATGGAAAAACCAATGCAATCAATTCGCTATTATTGTTTTTTAAGTGGAGAAAATGCATAGTTGCAGACTGAATGTTAGAGTGTGTAATGCAGTATGAATATTGAATTTAAAATTGAGGCCACATTAGGTCAAGTTTGGCTTTGTTCGAGACATTTTATGCAAGGTAGTCACTTGATAGAATTATTATGGATCTAATTTTGCCTGCCATGAGATGATTGCACCCCATAAAATAATATTTTTCCTAGGTAACATAATCCATTTTTTTTTAAATAATAAACAGGCAGATAATGCTTGAGGGAATTCCACCAATCATTGAACTTCCACCAAATAATAAATACACACACATCTAACTTAAAAAATAAGAGTCCTTCTCAATTTAGCAATGGCTATTCAAAATGACAAATCTTTTTGATTCTTAGTCCCTCCTAGAATATTTGGGGTTCGTAAATAATTCGAAAACGTCTAATTTGATAGTACTAGTACGTTTCCGTTTTCAATAGTACATTTAAACAAACATTTGATTAAGAATATGTTTGAAAATTTTGTGTGGAAATGAATTTAGAAGTTACTGGTTTGAAAGTTAAAATCGACAATAATTTCTAACTAGCTGTATTCGGTATTTACAGGCCACCAAATGGGGAATGGAATCATTCTTATAATTATTTGATAGGCTTTTAGAGATTACTACTACTCGTTTTACAAACGTTTTTGTAGTGAGAGATTTCAATACAGACTTTGCAATACAGAATAAAATGACAGATGATTTTAAGGATATTATATACATGCATAACTTGGAAATAAAAGTTCATGAAAATACAAGAGTCACAAGAACATCACACGCAATAATTGATAACTTTCTTTCAAATATAGGCTAATATAGATTACTGTGAAACGAGATTAGGTGGCTCGGAGCTATCTGATTATGGGTATCATATCTTAGAGGTAAGTTTGCATGGCCATAAATCGATTAAGAAGAGTAGAGTATTGAAAGAAATTCAACAATGTGAACAGAAGAATATCAATTGTTTGAAGGAGAATCTGCTACAAGAAAACTGGAGAAGAGCTTACAACAGTTTAAATAACAAATATGATAGTTTCATCAATAATACAAGGTTTCATGTTACTATGAGTTGTCCAATTAAAAAAGTCCATGTTAAGAAAAATTAGACAAAATTGAAGAGTGGATAACTGATGATATCCTTGCAGAAAGAGATAGGGTTTAAGATGCATATGATGAATTCAATTTATCTAGAAGCATGTTAAGTCAAGAAAATTACAAAGCCCTAAACAAAACTATACGAAATAAGTGAAAAGCACGAAATATAAGAAAACAGCTGCAATTTTGAATAATAGTGTGTACTTCAACACAGCAGTGTGGGATGTAATAAACAAAAATAGGCATGTAGCTCATGTAGATGCTTATAAAAGTGTCCCCAGAATAATTAATGGGAATAACAAATACATTAATGATAGTGTAGAAATCTGTAACTTCTTTAACAAATATCAACAATTCGTTGCAAGGAATCTTCAAAAATCTCTTAATACAGGTAATTCGAATATGTGGAATACTGAGGCGATTTAGAAAGAATTAAAATTCCATCCAGTAACTAGACTAGTTGTGAAATACCATTGATTGTTCGAGTAATAAATAAACTGTAGGAATGTAGTAGAATTCTAATAGAATGTGAAGATCAATTGCTAAAACTTTTTGTTCGTCTGATCAATCATTCATTAAAACAAGGTGTTTTTCTACAGAAATTAAAAGAGGGAGAGATCTTGCCAATCTTCAAAAGTGGTGACAGAGAAAAGTGGAAAAATTTGGGCCCATTAGTATCGTAAATTTAATTGGTAAAAGTTTTCATAGAGTAGTTCTAAATAGGCTACTTCTGCACCTTCAAGAATCTGAGATGAAAGGGAGATCAACAAAGACAATCATAGTTTCTCTAGTTGAAAAACCTAATAGATATGATAGATATAGAAGATAAAGCTGCTGCAGTCTACTTAGATCTATCAAAGGCATTTGATTGAGTTAATCATACAACTTTATTGGAAATACTGCAAAATGTTGGCGTGAATGGGGTTGAACTGTAATGGTTTGAATCATACCTTATTGGGAAAAAACAATGTGTAGAACTAACTACAGTAGCCAAGAATAGTACAGTAAAAAATAAATCTGATGAATTGGAGGTCCAAGCTGGAGTACCTTGAGGTTCAATAGAAGACCCATTAATTTTTTTGTTACATGTCAGCCGTTTACATAAAGAATTATTCAGTGGCAGAACCCTCTTATTTGCAGACGATGCATGCTTCATTTTCAGCAACTCTGTTCTTGATAATTTAGAAATAAATGCCTATTTAAGTGTGCAGTCCATTGTTCAATTCTTAAATCAGTAGAAATTAATGATAAATCGTAATTTCTTCAATTCAAATGAAGATAGGGCTATAGACGTGCTTGTAAACGATAATCAACTAGACTAGGAAGAAAACATTGCATTTCTAGGATTTTTGTTAGACAGACGATACCCAGGTTTCCCAGTCAGAGCTGCAATGGCCATTGGTCATTCAACATACTTTATGATTAAGCTGACTTTCATAATAAAAATTTTTATCAAATTTTTCAGAATATGTATATAAAGAACTCACAACTTGCATTGTAAAGGGGTTGCATATCAGTTGTTTCTGGTGTTGTTTGGAAATGTTGGAGGCTAGATTGACTCTTCATCACTCCCTTGGTTCTCGCCTGGTTTTGAGGGGTATGTAAAAGTCCTTCACCATGATTTTGGCTAGCAAGCCGCCACTGCTTTATGCGAAGTATGCTCATTATTCCATGAGGAGAACCAGTCACACATAACTTTTATAATCAAATTATAAATTAATAAACTAATTATTAGTCATGAAATTTAAATTGTTTTGTTTTTAAAGATTGGTTTCTACTTTCTTGCAGATATCACGCCTAGTGGGGTTGGACTTCCACTATAAGAGTAAAGTCCTAACAATTCTGTTATTCATGCAACATGTGATTGTCGAAGTATATCCGATTTACTGCGTTGGATCGACGGGGTTTCTATCTAAATTATTCAAAATCCAGTCTTCAGACACAGAACTACAGGGACCTCCCTACAGGGAGCACATGAAAAATCCTATAGGGAGCACATGAAAGATCCTGTCTATCTATCTTATCTATGTGGCAGTCTTCGCTCACCATATTTCACCTTATCTTATCTTATCTATCCTGCTAGCCTAACTTATCACATCTCATCTTATCTATTTGGCAGTCTTCTCTCACCATATTTCACCTTATCTTATCTTATCTATCTTGCTAGCCTAACTTATCTCATCTCATCTTATCTATTTGGCAGTCTTCTCTCAGCATATTTTATTTCACCTTATCTCATCTCGTTTTTGTAAATTTTATGGTTCATAAAATTATTTCATGTAGTAACAGACCATAATTTTATTAAATTACAAATGCTGACGACCATCTTTGGATGGGTGACCAAGCAGCTATGACTTGGATGGGTGACCAAGCAGCTATGACTCGATGTTATTTGCCTTATCACTTTTTTCACGAAATTATTTCATGTAGTAGCAGTTCATTAAAGTAGTATAAAAATGTCACATCTGGCACACCCCTCCCCCCCCCCTTCCCCCCCACCAAAAAAAAAAAAAAAAAAAAATTAAAAAAAAAAAAAAAAAAAAATTAAAAAAAAAAAAAAAAAAAATTAAAAAAAAAAAAAAAAAAAATTAAAAAAAAAAAAAAAAAAAATTAAAAAAAAAAAAAAAAAAAAAATTAAAAAAAAAAAAAAAAAAAAATTAAAAAAAAAAAAAAAAAAAAAAAAATATTAGAAAAAATTAGAAAAAATTCCGACCGATCGGCCAAGGTCAGGGGACCATGGGTGGGGACCTGGCATGAGTATATATGGGGGATCAGTTGCTGGTAGGGTCATAGTGTCTCAGTGAACGCCGCGACTAGTGCTTATACTACCTACTCGCCCAGATCTTCAGCTTCAGCTTCAGATTCAGTTGTGACTTCAACCTACTCACCCAGATCTTCAGTTGTGATTTCAATGTAAGTACAAGTGCTTTGAAAGTAACATCTAAGGACTTAGAAAAATCGTGAAACATCTTAGGACTTAGAAAAATTTTGTACCATCTCAGGACTTAGAAAAATTTTGTAACATCTCAGGACTTAGAAAAAATTTTGAAACATCTTAGGACTTGGAAAAATTTTGTACCATCTCAGGACTTAGAAAAATTTTGTAACATCTCAGGACTTAGAAAAATTTTGTACCATCTCAGGACTTAGAAAAATTTTCAAAAAAAAAATCTTGGGACTTAGAAAAATTTTGTAACATCTCAGGACTTAGAAAAAATTTTGAAACATCTTAGGACTTGGAAAAATTTTGTACCATCTCAGGACTTAGAAAAATTTTCAAAAAATCTTGGGACTTGGAAAAATTTTGTAACATCTCAGGACTTAGAAAAATTTTGTACCATCTCAGGACTTAGAAAAATTTTCAAAAAATCTTGGGACTTAGAAAAATTTTGTAACATCTCAGGACTTAGAAAAAATTTTGAAACATCTTAGGACTTGGAAAAATTTTGTAGCATCTCAGGACTTAGAAAAATTTTCAAAAAATCTTGGGACTTAGAAAAATTTTGTAACATCTCAGGACTTAGAAAAATTTTGTAACATCTCAGGACTTAGAAAAATTTTGTAAAATCTCAGGACTTAGAAAAATTTTCGAAAAATCTCAGGACTTAGAAAAATTTTCGAAAAATCTCAGGACTTAGAAAAACTTCCGAAAAATCTTAGGACCTAGTTATACACTTGGGCTAGGGGAGGGGCATGTGGGAAGTTTGCTGGACTATAAGGAATGATCTCTAGACTTAGTCGTACAATATTACTTTGAAAATAGGACTTAGTCATACATGAGGCATGTGGGGAGTGGAGCAATTGTGTGACCAGATACTTTTAACAAGATATCTGTATTGTTCCAGATACACTAGCCTAAAGCAGCATTCAAGGATCATTCAATAAAAAGTAAGCATTTCATTCATGGGGGTATGTGGGGAGGGACATGTGGGGAGTGGAGCAATTATGTGACCAGCTACTATTAACAAGATATCTGTATTGTTCCAGATACACGCAAGGACCCTAAATCACCGGTTAAGATCTACTCAAGGATCCCGGTTCTACTCAACCAATCAAGGAACCCAGTTTCTACACACCAATAACAGTAAGTACATGTCTCTTCACTATTAAATAGTTATCAATTGATGTATTGTATGATCCTCACCTCCAATTGCATTACATTAAACCTAACCTACAATTACATTGCATGAAAACTAAACATCGAAATGGCTAACCAGGACCTAATCCAATACTATGTATTCTACTGCATTAAATTTAATGTTAATATAACCTATAAGGAATGTTCTCATCCAACTCTTGGTTCTAAAATATGATTACTCCGCTGACCGCTAGATGGCAGCATGTGTACATATTTTCATACTTTATCAAACCTCTCGCTTTAGTTTTGTGTGACCAGATACTTTTAACAAGATATCTGTATTGTTCCAGATACACTCAAGGAACCCTGTTTCTACAACTACAAAGCAATCAAGGAGCCCTGTTTCTACAACTACAAAGCAATCAAGGAATCCTGTTTTTACAACTACAAAGCATTCAAGGACCTGTTTCTACAACTACAAAACATTCAAGGACCCTTTTTTCTACAAATCAATAACAGTAAGTACTTATCTCTTTACTAATAAATAGATAAATAAGATAAAGAAAGATAGATAAAATGTCTTTATTTGAGCGAAGTTAGGACTCGCAGGTCCTCTCCTATACTTAACCCTTAAATTAAATACAAATTTCAAATTATAAATCAATTCGTCATTGTTTTATTCACTAAAACATTGGTAGCATTGTAATCACTGGCCCCGCCCACCAGCCTTAACAATCCAGTTTCAACTAGTTTGTATGACGTCACTGCTACATTCCAATGCTATGAGTCATATCTATGCAGGAAAAAACATGTCTGTGTAATTGTACCACATTATGCAACTGTATTACATAATCACTGGCCCCGCCTACCAGGCCAGCACCTATAAATACCACACAATAATTTGCACTCGTTCAGTTTGATCAAGTCAACGGAGCAGTGAACATCTTACAGCGCTCAATCTACTAGATTATATTCAACAATACAGAACTTCAGTTATATTTTAAATGTATGTACAATTGCTTTATACTTAGAAAATACTTGAAAATTCTCAGGACTTAGTCATACACTGGGCTAGGGGCATGTGAGGCCTTCATACAAGAAACATGTGAAGCTATTGCACAGGGGCATTTGAGGAGTTTGTTAAATGTTATTGCTGGATTATCTAACCTATGAATGTTAACATAACCTATAAGGAATGATATCAAACTAAGAATTATTAAAACAATATTGTGAAATAATATAGTATTACTAATGGAAATGCGCTCTCTGTTTCAGATGAACAAAGCCAGCCGATGCCAGATGACCGAGGGCTCTCAGGGAGAGTTTGTTGTGCTGGAGGACACCTTCAACTCCTGCCTCCGCACCCTGTTCTACAACAACAACTGCATGGATGATCCAGCCAAGGACTTCCACTCCCTGCTCAACAGCCTTGAGGACAAAATCATTACGGCCATCTCCAACGAATTTCTGGTCCATGGATCTATCAAATTCAACTTGGTGTTGGAGGCTACCTACTACAAAAGCAGCCTCGACGAGCAGAACCAGGAGAAGGAGGAGTTCCAAGATGTGGCCTTCAAGACGCCCAACTATTCGGTGGTCAGCATCACAGAGCTCGCCCACATTGTCAAGGCGGCATGCCAGAAAATGTTGGAGGAGGAAGCCAAGTTTGAGGGCAATTCCAGCGGATGGACCCTCCTCAACATCGATGGCCTACTCATCCGCATCAGCAAGTATTCGCCGCTGCGGGGATCATCATACATCGAGCTGCCTACCAAGATTGCAGCAAGGAAAGCCACCTTGAACCCGAAGAACAAGGACCAGCAGTGCTTCAAGTGGGCCATGCTTGCCAAGCATGTCCAAGGAACAAATCCACAGCGAGTCAATGACCGGTACTACCAGCTGACCGACAAGTACAACTTTTCCGGATTGTCTTTCCCCACCACCATCAACCAGATCGATACTTTTGAGAGAAACAATCCCGGAGTATCAGTCAACGTATATGGTGTAGATGCTGACAACAACATCTTCCCGCGACGAGTTGTCAAGGAAATCAAGGCCGACCATACTGATCTTCTCCTGCTCTGCGAGAGTGAAACAGCGGATGGTGATGACTTGGAAGTGAATAGCCACTACTGCTGGATAAAGAACTTTGAAAAGTTGCTGCGAGCCCAGCTGACAAAACGTAGGCATCGTATCATCATCTGCAGACGCTGCTTCACCCACTACACAGTCGCTAACGATGGCGAGCACAGGATGAAGGAGCATGAGAAGTTTTGTGCCACAAACAAAACAGCAAGGATTGTGATGCCCAAACCCAATGACAATGGAAGCCCACCTACCATGAAGTTTGAAAAGCACTTGAACAAGTTTAGGTTACCACTTGTTGCTTATGCAGATTTTGAGTGCTTGTTGGAGCAGCCCACTCCTGAGGAATATGGTGGAGCCCCAGAGCGATGGATTGGAAAGGCTACAAAAGTTCTCCAATACCATAAGGCAATGAGTTATTGCCTCTACTTTGTGAGGGACAAACAACAATTCCCCTCATGGCTCACCATCAGCAACCTCATTCCCCAGGACCCAATTGTGTACCGTGGGCCAGATGCTGCTGCCCACTTCATGAAGACACTGACTGAGGTTGCAACCGATATTGCAGAAGCCATTGAATGTCATCAGACAAGGATGTCCCCGCTCTCTGACCAACAAAAGGCGGAATTTTATACAGCTAAGTTCTGCGAAGCCTGTCACAAAAAGTTTACCAATGATAAGGTTCGGGACCACTGTCATATGACTGGGTTGTACCGGAATGCATTGTGTAACAAGTGCAACCTGCAGAGACGTCGTCAATCTTACATTCCTGTATTCCTTCACAATTCCTCAAATTACGATACCCACTTGATCATTCCTCATCTTGGATCTGACAAATCTAAAATTTCAGTTATTCCCAACACATCTGAAAAATATATATCCTTCACCAAGCACATATCAAAGAGTCTCCATCTGAGATTCATTGACACATTCCGGTTCACACCCGACAGTCTGGACAACCTGGTAACGAATCTTGTCAAGACAGCTGAGAATGCCTCTGATCTCGCCAATGTATTGGTGCACACCTCTAAACAGTTTAGAGATAAACTGGCTCTTGTGTCCCGTAAAGGTGTGTTCCCGTACGAGTACTGCAACTCATGGGAGAGATTGGAGGAGACAGAACTTCCTCCAAAACAGGCTTTCTACAGTAGGCTAACAGATCGCGGTATCAGTGACGAGGACTATGTACATGCGCAATGTGTCTGGCGCCAGTTCAGTTGTAGCACTCTGGGAGAGTACAGTGATCTCTACCTAAAATCAGATGTGCTCCTGCTGGCTGATGTATTCGAAAGCTTTAGAGACGTGTGCATGAGGACATACGATCTGGACTGTGCTCATTATTTCACATCACCAGGCTTCTCCTTTGATGTTATGCTCAAAAGTACAAAGGTGGAACTTGAGCTGCTGACCGACTACGACATGTACATGCTTATTGAACGAGGTATCAGAGGAGGTATCACCACCTGCATTCACCGCCATGCCATTGCCAACAACCAGTATACTGGGGCGCCTGTGGATCCAGAGAAACCTACATCCTACCTCCTGTACACAGACGCCAACAACCTGTATGGCTGGGCAATGAGCAATCCACTTCCTTGCCGGAAATTCCAATGGATGGGCAAAGAGGAACTGGAGGCAGTTATCAGGGACATTGCAGGTGTTGCTGATAGACAACAAATTGGATACATCCTTGAGGTTGATGTGGAGTACCCTGCCGAACTGCATGATCTACACAACGAGTTTCCATTCCTACCAGAAAACCGGAAAACGCAGAAATCTGGATATGTTCGCCTGATGACAACACTGAACTCGCATACACGCTACGTCTGCCACTACCGTCTTCTCAAACAAGCTGTCCAACACGGTTTGAGAATAACCAAGGTCCATCGAGGTGTGAGATTTGAGCAGACCGACTTCCTAGCTCCATACATTCAGCTCAATACCAGTCTCAGACAGCAGTCAAAGAATAAGTTTGAGAAAAACTTTTTCAAACTAATGAATAACGCTGTCTTTGGCAAGACCATGGAGAATGTGAGGAAGCGTATGAACATGGAGTTGGTAAACTGTGAGAACCGTCTAAAGAAGCTTGTAGCCCGACCATCATTCAAGGATCGAATCATCTTTGGGGAGAACATCTGTGCAGTGACCCTACATCAGGAGAAAGTTAATCTCAACAAACCGATTTACGTTGGACTATCTGTGTTGGACATCAGTAAAACCCTAATGTACGAATTCCACTATGATGTGATGAAACCCATCTACAACGATCGTCTCAAGCTATTGTATCAGGACACAGACAGCCTCTTCTACCTGGTTGAGACAGAAGACATGTACAAGGATATACTCAACATCAAGGAGCTGCGAGATATCTTTGACATGTCAGAATACCCAACCGACCATCCTTGCTACTCTCATACAAACAAAATGGTGTTGGGGAAGTTCAAAGATGAGTATTCGGCCAGAGCTCCTCACGAGTATGTTGGACTGCGCTCCAAGCTGTACGCCTGTCGATGCTACAATCCTGATCCTAGCCAGGCAAAGAGTGGACTCATCAAGAAGGCCAAGGGAGTACGGCGACCTGTGTTGGGTCAAGAGCTATCAAAGGATCATCCCGATGCCAAACGCTACATCGGCTTCCACGACTACCTGGACTGCCTCTATGGAGATGAGGCGATCTATAGAGAGCAAGTCATGTTCAGCACACGAAAACACCAAATCATGACGACTGTGCAAAAGAAGAAGGCCCTTAGCAATGCTGATGAAAAACGATGCATAATGGATGATGGCATCAGCACTATGGCATTTGGGCACCATCAGCTCAGTAACAAAAGAACCTCCAGTGATGAAGACCAACCTCCCACAAAGCGGGCTCGTAATGATGATGACATCATGGACAGCAGTGATGAAGATTTTCAGATGCCCAACAGAGATGACATATAGATTTAAGGTACTTAGAAGCTAAGATGATTGTAAAAAATAAACTTTGACATCTGCAACTGATTGTTATTCATTTCCCTATCCTTCCTCTAGTATAAAACTTATCAGTAGTCATATGATATACACTTGATGCTCACCAAGTGCTCACTTAGGCTTAAAAGTGCTCACCTTGTGCACACAGAGTACTCACTTAGGCTTAAAAGTGTATACCTAGTGTTCACTTATGCCTACAAGTGCTCACCTAGTGTTCACCTAGTGTTCACTTAGTGCTCACTTAAGCTTAAAAGTGCACACCTAGTGTTCACCTAGTGCACACCTAGTGCACACCTAGTGCACACCTAGTGCTCACTTAAGCTTAAAAGTGCACACCTAGTGCTCACCTAGTGCACACCTAGTGCACACCTAGTGCTCACTTAAGCTTAAAAGTGCACACCTAGTGCTCACTTAGACTTAAAAGTGTACACCAAGTGTTCACCTAGGCTCAAAAGTGCTCACTTAGGCTAAAAAAGGGCATACCTAGTGTTCACCTAGTGCACACTCGGGTTGTAAGGTCATGTTGGGTAAGTTGGGTAGGTCATGTTAGGTTAGGTCATGTTAGGTTAGATTAGTTTAGGTTCGATCATGTTAGGTTAGGTTAGGTTAGGTTAGGTTAGGTTAGGTTAGGTTAGGTTGGGTTAGGTTAGGTTAGGTTAGGTTAGGTTAGGTTCGATCATGTTAGGTTAGGTTTGGTTGGGTTAGGTCAGTTGGGTTTAAAAGTGGCGCGCCACTTTTAAACCCAACTGACCTAACCCAACCAAACCTAACCTAACATGATCGAACCTAACCTAACCTAACCTAACCTAACCTAACCCAACCTAACCTAACCTAACCTAACCTAACCTAACCTAACCTAACCTAACATGATCGAACCTAAACTAATCTAACCTAACATGACCTAACCTAACATGACCTACCCAACTTACCCAACATGACCTTACAACCCGAGTGTGCACTAGGTGAACACTAGGTATGCCCTTTTTTAGCCTAAGTGAGCACTTTTGAGCCTAGGTGAACACTTGGTGTACACTTTTAAGTCTAAGTGAGCACTAGGTGTGCACTTTTAAGCTTAAGTGAGCACTAGGTGTGCACTAGGTGTGCACTAGGTGAGCACTAGGTGTGCACTTTTAAGCTTAAGTGAGCACTAGGTGTGCACTAGGTGTGCACTAGGTGTGCACTAGGTGAACACTAGGTGTGCACTTTTAAGCTTAAGTGAGCACTAAGTGAACACTAGGTGAACACTAGGTGAGCACTTGTAGGCATAAGTGAACACTAGGTATACACTTTTAAGCCTAAGTGAGTACTCTGTGTGCACAAGGTGAGCACTTTTAAGCCTAAGTGAGCACTTGGTGAGCATCAAGTGTATATCATATGACTACTGATAAGTTTTATACTAGAGGAAGGATAGGGAAATGAATAACAATCAGTTGCAGATGTCAAAGTTTATTTTTTACAATCATCTTAGCTTCTAAGTACCTTAAATCTATATGTCATCTCTGTTGGGCATCTGAAAATCTTCATCACTGCTGTCCATGATGTCATCATCATTACGAGCCCGCTTTGTGGGAGGTTGGTCTTCATCACTGGAGGTTCTTTTGTTACTGAGCTGATGGTGCCCAAATGCCATAGTGCTGATGCCATCATCCATTATGCATCGTTTTTCATCAGCATTGCTAAGGGCCTTCTTCTTTTGCACAGTCGTCATGATTTGGTGTTTTCGTGTGCTGAACATGACTTGCTCTCTATAGATCGCCTCATCTCCATAGAGGCAGTCCAGGTAGTCGTGGAAGCCGATGTAGCGTTTGGCATCGGGATGATCCTTTGATAGCTCTTGACCCAACACAGGTCGCCGTACTCCCTTGGCCTTCTTGATGAGTCCACTCTTTGCCTGGCTAGGATCAGGATTGTAGCATCGACAGGCGTACAGCTTGGAGCGCAGTCCAACATACTCGTGAGGAGCTCTGGCCGAATACTCATCTTTGAACTTCCCCAACACCATTTTGTTTGTATGAGAGTAGCAAGGATGGTCGGTTGGGTATTCTGACATGTCAAAGATATCTCGCAGCTCCTTGATGTTGAGTATATCCTTGTACATGTCTTCTGTCTCAACCAGGTAGAAGAGGCTGTCTGTGTCCTGATACAATAGCTTGAGACGATCGTTGTAGATGGGTTTCATCACATCATAGTGGAATTCGTACATTAGGGTTTTACTGATGTCCAACACAGATAGTCCAACGTAAATCGGTTTGTTGAGATTAACTTTCTCCTGATGTAGGGTCACTGCACAGATGTTCTCCCCAAAGATGATTCGATCCTTGAATGATGGTCGGGCTACAAGCTTCTTTAGACGGTTCTCACAGTTTACCAACTCCATGTTCATACGCTTCCTCACATTCTCCATGGTCTTGCCAAAGACAGCGTTATTCATTAGTTTGAAAAAGTTTTTCTCAAACTTATTCTTTGACTGCTGTCTGAGACTGGTATTGAGCTGAATGTATGGAGCTAGGAAGTCGGTCTGCTCAAATCTCACACCTCGATGGACCTTGGTTATTCTCAAACCGTGTTGGACAGCTTGTTTGAGAAGACGGTAGTGGCAGACGTAGCGTGTATGCGAGTTCAGTGTTGTCATCAGGCGAACATATCCAGATTTCTGCGTTTTCCGGTTTTCTGGTAGGAATGGAAACTCGTTGTGTAGATCATGCAGTTCGGCAGGGTACTCCACATCAACCTCAAGGATGTATCCAATTTGTTGTCTATCAGCAACACCTGCAATGTCCCTGATAACTGCCTCCAGTTCCTCTTTGCCCATCCATTGGAATTTCCGGCAAGGAAGTGGATTGCTCATTGCCCAGCCATACAGGTTGTTGGCGTCTGTGTACAGGAGGTAGGATGTAGGTTTCTCTGGATCCACAGGCGCCCCAGTATACTGGTTGTTGGCAATGGCATGGCGGTGAATGCAGGTGGTGATACCTCCTCTGATACCTCGTTCAATAAGCATGTACATGTCGTAGTCGGTCAGCAGCTCAAGTTCCACCTTTGTACTTTTGAGCATAACATCAAAGGAGAAGCCTGGTGATGTGAAATAATGAGCACAGTCCAGATCGTATGTCCTCATGCACACGTCTCTAAAGCTTTCGAATACATCAGCCAGCAGGAGCACATCTGATTTTAGGTAGAGATCACTGTACTCTCCCAGAGTGCTACAACTGAACTGGCGCCAGACACATTGCGCATGTACATAGTCCTCGTCACTGATACCGCGATCTGTTAGCCTACTGTAGAAAGCCTGTTTTGGAGGAAGTTCTGTCTCCTCCAATCTCTCCCATGAGTTGCAGTACTCGTACGGGAACACACCTTTACGGGACACAAGAGCCAGTTTATCTCTAAACTGTTTAGAGGTGTGCACCAATACATTGGCGAGATCAGAGGCATTCTCAGCTGTCTTGACAAGATTCGTTACCAGGTTGTCCAGACTGTCGGGTGTGAACCGGAATGTGTCAATGAATCTCAGATGGAGACTCTTTGATATGTGCTTGGTGAAGGATATATATTTTTCAGATGTGTTGGGAATAACTGAAATTTTAGATTTGTCAGATCCAAGATGAGGAATGATCAAGTGGGTATCGTAATTTGAGGAATTGTGAAGGAATACAGGAATGTAAGATTGACGACGTCTCTGCAGGTTGCACTTGTTACACAATGCATTCCGGTACAACCCAGTCATATGACAGTGGTCCCGAACCTTATCATTGGTAAACTTTTTGTGACAGGCTTCGCAGAACTTAGCTGCATAAAATTCCGCCTTTTGTTGGTCAGAGAGCGGGGACATCCTTGTCTGATGACATTCAATGGCTTCTGCAATATCGGTTGCAACCTCAGTCAGTGTCTTCATGAAGTGGGCAGCAGCATCTGGCCCACGGTACACAATTGGGTCCTGGGGAATGAGGTTGCTGATGGTGAGCCATGAGGGGAATTGTTGTTTGTCCCTCACAAAGTAGAGGCAATAACTCATTGCCTTATGGTATTGGAGAACTTTTGTAGCCTTTCCAATCCATCGCTCTGGGGCTCCACCATATTCCTCAGGAGTGGGCTGCTCCAACAAGCACTCAAAATCTGCATAAGCAACAAGTGGTAACCTAAACTTGTTCAAGTGCTTTTCAAACTTCATGGTAGGTGGGCTTCCATTGTCATTGGGTTTGGGCATCACAATCCTTGCTGTTTTGTTTGTGGCACAAAACTTCTCATGCTCCTTCATCCTGTGCTCGCCATCGTTAGCGACTGTGTAGTGGGTGAAGCAGCGTCTGCAGATGATGATACGATGCCTACGTTTTGTCAGCTGGGCTCGCAGCAACTTTTCAAAGTTCTTTATCCAGCAGTAGTGGCTATTCACTTCCAAGTCATCACCATCCGCTGTTTCACTCTCGCAGAGCAGGAGAAGATCAGTATGGTCGGCCTTGATTTCCTTGACAACTCGTCGCGGGAAGATGTTGTTGTCAGCATCTACACCATATACGTTGACTGATACTCCGGGATTGTTTCTCTCAAAAGTATCGATCTGGTTGATGGTGGTGGGGAAAGACAATCCGGAAAAGTTGTACTTGTCGGTCAGCTGGTAGTACCGGTCATTGACTCGCTGTGGATTTGTTCCTTGGACATGCTTGGCAAGCATGGCCCACTTGAAGCACTGCTGGTCCTTGTTCTTCGGGTTCAAGGTGGCTTTCCTTGCTGCAATCTTGGTAGGCAGCTTGATGTATGATGATCCCCGCAGCGGCGAATACTTGCTGATGCGGATGAGTAGGCCATCGATGTTGAGGAGGGTCCATCCGCTGGAATTGCCCTCAAACTTGGCTTCCTCCTCCAACATTTTCTGGCATGCCGCCTTGACAATGTGGGCGAGCTCTGTGATGCTGACCACCGAATAGTTGGGCGTCTTGAAGGCCACATCTTGGAACTCCTCCTTCTCCTGGTTCTGCTCGTCGAGGCTGCTTTTGTAGTAGGTAGCCTCCAACACCAAGTTGAATTTGATAGATCCATGGACCAGAAATTCGTTGGAGATGGCCGTAATGATTTTGTCCTCAAGGCTGTTGAGCAGGGAGTGGAAGTCCTTGGCTGGATCATCCATGCAGTTGTTGTTGTAGAACAGGGTGCGGAGGCAGGAGTTGAAGGTGTCCTCCAGCACAACAAACTCTCCCTGAGAGCCCTCGGTCATCTGGCATCGGCTGGCTTTGTTCATCTGAAACAGAGAGCGCATTTCCATTAGTAATACTATATTATTTCACAATATTGTTTTAATAATTCTTAGTTTGATATCATTCCTTATAGGTTATGTTAACATTCATAGGTTAGATAATCCAGCAATAACATTTAACAAACTCCTCAAATGCCCCTGTGCAATAGCTTCACATGTTTCTTGTATGAAGGCCTCACATGCCCCTAGCCCAGTGTATGACTAAGTCCTGAGAATTTTCAAGTATTTTCTAAGTATAAAGCAATTGTACATACATTTAAAATATAACTGAAGTTCTGTATTGTTGAATATAATCTAGTAGATTGAGCGCTGTAAGATGTTCACTGCTCCGTTGACTTGATCAAACTGAACGAGTGCAAATTATTGTGTGGTATTTATAGGTGCTGGCCTGGTAGGCGGGGCCAGTGATTATGTAATACAGTTGCATAATGTGGTACAATTACACAGACATGTTTTTTCCTGCATAGATATGACTCATAGCATTGGAATGTAGCAGTGACGTCATACAAACTAGTTGAAACCAGATTGTTAAGGCTGGTGGGCGGGGCCAGTGATTACAATGCTACCAATGTTTTAGTGAATAAAACAATGACGAATTGATTTATAATTTGAAATTTGTATTTAATTTAAGGGTTAAGTATAGAAGAGGACCTGCGAGTCCTAACTTCGCTCAAATAAAGACATTTTATCTATCTTTCTTTATCTTATTTATCTATTTATTAGTAAAGAGATAAGTACTTACTATTATTGATTTGTAGAAAAAAGGGTCCTTGAATGTTTTGTAGTTGTAGAAACAGGTCCTTGAATGCTTTGTAGTTGTAAAAACAGGATTCCTTGATTGCTTTGTAGTTGTAGAAACAGGGCTCCTTGATTGCTTTGTAGTTGTAGAAACAGGGTTCCTTGAGTGTATCTGGAACAATACAGATATCTTGTTAAAAGTATCTGGTCACACAAAACTAAAGCGAGAGGTTTGATAAAGTATGAAAATATGTACACATGCTGCCATCTAGCGGTCAGCGGAGTAATCATATTTTAGAACCAAGAGTTGGATGAGAACATTCCTTATAGGTTATATTAACATTAAATTTAATGCAGTAGAATACATAGTATTGGATTAGGTCCTGGTTAGCCATTTCGATGTTTAGTTTTCATGCAATGTAATTGTAGGTTAGGTTTAATGTAATGCAATTGGAGGTGAGGATCATACAATACATCAATTGATAACTATTTAATAGTGAAGAGACATGTACTTACTGTTATTGGTGTGTAGAAACTGGGTTCCTTGATTGGTTGAGTAGAACCGGGATCCTTGAGTAGATCTTAACCGGTGATTTAGGGTCCTTGCGTGTATCTGGAACAATACAGATATCTTGTTAATAGTAGCTGGTCACATAATTGCTCCACTCCCCACATGTCCCTCCCCACATACCCCCATGAATGAAATGCTTACTTTTTATTGAATGATCCTTGAATGCTGCTTTAGGCTAGTGTATCTGGAACAATACAGATATCTTGTTAAAAGTATCTGGTCACACAATTGCTCCACTCCCCACATGCCTCATGTATGACTAAGTCCTATTTTCAAAGTAATATTGTACGACTAAGTCTAGAGATCATTCCTTATAGTCCAGCAAACTTCCCACATGCCCCTCCCCATATGCCCCATGTATGACTAAGTCCTAATTTCAAAGTAATATTGTACGACTAAGTCTAGAGATCATTCCTTATAGTCCGGCAAACTTCCCACATGCCCCTCCCCTACCCCAAGTGTATAACTAGGTCCTAAGATTTTTCGGCAATTTTTCCAAGTCCTAAGATTTTTCGGAAATTTTTCCAAGTCCTGAGATTTTTTGAAAATTTTTCTAAGTCCTATGATTTTCGAAAAATTTTCTAAGTCTTAGGATTTTTCAGAAGTTTTTCTAAGTCCTGAGATTTTTTGAAAATTTTTTTAAGTCCTGAGATTTTTTGGAATTTTTCCAAGTCCTAAGATTTTTCAGAAATTTTTCCAAGTCCTGAGATTTTTCGGAAATTTTTCCAAGTCCTGAGATTTTTTGAAAATTTTTCTAAGTCCTGAGATTTTTTGAAAATTTTTCCAAGTCCTAAGATTTTTCAGAAATTTTTCCAAGTCCTAAGATTTTTCGGAAGTTTTTTTAACCTTCCGGCGGGCGCGCCCTTGAAACTCACATGAGTGGGCGCATGGCAGCACTGAGTGCTGCCTCTGAAATATCGCGTTTTCGGTGCCTCAAGCAGCTCTGGCTTTGAGGTTAAAGATGTAAATATCATACAGTGTAATTCTCTTACAATGTAGAATGATTCTAGTTATATTTTGAACATTCTAAAACCATGCTATACCTCTCTTTTGTAATAATAAACTAGAAATTGCTACTAATTTTTCATAAAATACTGGTACTTGGAAGACAGGAAATCAACAAATACTAATAATTATCATTTGTTGCTTCTATTGCATTAAAAGAACGATTTATCATCAGAACAAGAAAATATTCATTTGGAACAATATACAAAGAACACAAAAATTATATACAAGTTTCACATGTGGCAATGTGTTTAGAATGCTTTTTGCAAACAAACTTCTTGCAATCGTTACACTTTACTGTTGTACGATTGCACTTTTTCCCTCCACATATATGGCATGGTCCAGCACTTTTTTCTGGTTCTGGAGCAGCTAATTGTTGATTTTCATTGCGGTATTTCCCTAAAAACAGTTGTAAGTCCTTTGGAAGAGAGCTAATTTGTGCTCTTACTCTCAAATGAGCCTGCAAGAGTTCAAACCCCAAATCAGACAGGTACTCCCGACGCCGTTTGGTAGAGTTGTGGTTATGGTAAAATACCACTTGGGAATTGATGCCAGCCAGATCCAAAAAACTGAAAAAAATTCTTAGGGGCCATCTTCTTGTTTGCCGTGCTGTTGAATAGGATGCGCACATCTTATCAACTGTATCTACACCACCCTTGGTTGAATTATAGTCAGTGATTATTAGTGGTTTTCTTGTTACATCATCAGTACCTTCACAATCGTGCATAGTAGATAGCACCACCACACATTTTTTGCGTTTGGTTTGCATGGAGACCAGGGCTTTGTCATATTGAAACCCATAAAGACATGAATTAATTTCCCGTGATTTCGAAATAAATTCAGGAGGAATTTCTCTCTTGTTGACTTTGAGGGTGCCAATGATAGTAATTTTCTTCTCCAATAGGTCATCAGCTAATGGAATACTGGTGTAGTAATTGTCCATTGTTAGATTTCGATTAGATTGTTGAATATCATGTGAAAGTCTTTGAACAATATCGTATGGTTTATTAGAAACATCATAGATCCCTGGTCTCTGCTTGCCACAGTAGACCTCAAAATTCGATGTGTAGAACGTTTTGCTGTCACATAGGCTATAAAATTTTATGCCATACTTAGCAGGTTTGTTAGGCATGTATTGGACAAATCCACATCTACCTCTGAAGGCAAATAACATTTCATCAATGGTTGTGAACTCACCATGAGAGTAATTATTTCTACAGTTTGCCAAAAATAGGCTGTAAACTTGTCTGATTGCTGCGAGCTTGTCAGTCTGTTCTCTCATCACTCTGGTAGACAAATAATCAAACCTGATTGATCGTAACAAGAAAAGAAAGCGCTTGTAACTGAATGTTGCTCTTGTAATCATCATACCTGTTCCATCCTCTTTCCAAAGCTCGATGCAATTTGCACGATTTCCATGGTTCACTCCTAGTAGGTATAAAATACCAAAAACAGCCATAATCTCATCCCGAGTTGTATTCTTACAGTCTCTATCTCTTGAGTAACATACTTGCTCTCTTTTGGTAGCAATAAAAGTGTTTGTACAGTCCACTATTATATCAATGATATCCAGGTCTATAAATTTCAAAAATGCATCAATGGGTTTCAAAGTATCACGACAAATACGCTTTGGGCCAGGAAAAATTTTGATGATATTTTTTGCTGGTACTCTTGTAGCTGCTTGCTTGAGGGCCCTGGAGCTCCAAATAGTTTCATTGTCCTTTCCAATATAAAAGAAAAAGTCCTCACTCGTATCACTAATGTCCATGTGTTCTGTATCATCTACTGAAACTTCCGAAGCACTGTCATACTCATTCACTTCCACAACCTCATTTTCTCCTTCAATGTCAGAGCCGTCGATGTCGTTATCAACATTCCTTGTCTGTTGAACTTCCTCTTCATCATCCAACTGCTCGAGGATTCGCCGGATTTCTGTTTCATCAAGCTTCATTGCCCTGAACCAGAAAAAATATATTATAGTACAAATAAAAGTACTGTAACTCCAACAATTATCAATAATCATAGGTAATGAAAGACTACAGTAATACAAATGAGAAATGCTCTAAATGATCAATAATCATAGCTAATGAAAATCTACAGTATTACAAATAAAAATCACTGTAATACTAACAATGATCAATAATTGTATCATAACTCATGAAAAGAATAGGGGTCCAAATCCAAGTCAATTCTGCTGAAAATGAGACATGCTAAGATTAAATAAATGAATATTTGAACAGTAAAAATACTTACATGACTGGGCGCGTACAGCACTGAGTGCTGCCTAGGAGGAGTCTCTCTGTTGGTATTCAACTGACAACTGAAGTGATGGATGTGAACAAATTTGACCATGTGGATTGTATAGTCATTGTTGCCAACTGCAGGTACTAAATGTCCCTATGCTCAAAATTTAAATTCCTTCAATTTATTACAAAGACAATCACTTGGCAGCACTGAGTGCTGCCACGCGCCTGCCGGAAGGTTAAGTCCTGAGATTTTTAGAAAATTTTTCTAAGTCCTGAGATTTTTTGAAAATTTTTCTAAGTCCTAAGATTTTTCGGAAATTTTTCCAAGTCCTAAGATTTTTCGGAAATTTTTCCAAGTCCTGAGATTTTTTGAAAATTTTTTCAAGTCCTAAGATTTTTCAGAAGTTTTTCTAAGTCCTGAGATTTTTCGAAAATTTTTCTAAGTCCTGAGATTTTTCGAAAATTTTTCTAAGTCCTGAGATTTTACAAAATTTTTCCAAGTCCTGAGATGTTACAAAATTTTTCTAAGTCCTGAGATGTTACAAAATTTTTCTAAGTCCCAAGATTTTTTGAAAATTTTTCTAAGTCCTGAGATGGTACAAAATTTTTCCAAGTCCTAAGATGTTTCAAAATTTTTTCTAAGTCCTGAGATGTTACAAAATTTTTCTAAGTCCTGAGATGGTACAAAATTTTTCCAAGTCCTAAGATGTTTCAAAATTTTTCTAAGTCCTAAGATGTTTCACGATTTTTCTAAGTCCTTAGATGTTACTTTCAAAGCACTTGTACTTACATTGAAATCACAACTGAAGATCTGGGTGAGTAGGTTGAAGTCACAACTGAATCTGAAGCTGAAGCTGAAGATCTGGGCGAGTAGGTAGTATAAGCACTAGTCGCGGCGTTCACTGAGACACTATGACCCTACGAGCAACTGATCCCCCATATATACTCATGCCAGGTCCCCACCCATGGTCCCCTGACCTTGGCCGATCGGTCGGAATTTTTTCGGAATTTTTTCTAATTTTTTCTAATATTTTTTTTTTTTTTTTTTTTTTTTTAATTTTTTTTTTTTTTTTTTAATTTTTTTTTTTTTTTTAATTTTTTTTTTTTTTTTTTTTTTTATTTTTTTTTTTTTTTTTTTTTTTGGGGGGGGGGGAAGGGGGGGGGAGGGGGTGTGCCAGATGTGACATTTTTATACTACTCATTAATTTATTAAGTTACAATTGTTTACTATCATGCTTGGATGGGTGACCAAGCAGCTATGACTCAGAAGGGTTTTCTGTGTTTTCCATGGATAAGAATGCAGTGATTGTGTTTTTATTTTTAAATTGGAAATGCATTACTGTAATAAAAATATGTTCATGTATAAAGCGAATAGGTTTTTCCTCAGTACTTCTTAATTGTTGAGAATTCGTCGAAATTTTTACTATGAATATATAGAATATATTCTAGTTATTATCTATATAAATAAAATTAGAGTTTTGTCTGTACATTTATCAGAATTGTATATTTTTTGGTTATTTTTACGTTTTATACATTAAATAAGCCGAAAATAGTCTTATCTCACTTTCTGTCTGTCTGTCTGTCTGTCTGTCTGTCTGTCTGTCACGGCCGCAAAGGTATTTTTCGCGGCCTTCTCCTCAAAAACGAGAGCATCGATCGGGATTTTAGTTATTGAACAGTATTGAAAACATTATTGACAATGTCTTTAGCTATAAAAAACTAAATTAACTTTTTTTTTAACAGAGTAATAAACGTTTAAAAACCAAGTACTGCGCGATTTTGGATACATTTTACGCGGCCTTCTCCTCAAAAACGAGAGCATCGATCGGGATTTTAGTTATTGAACAGTATTGAAAACATTATTGACAATGTCTTTAGCTATAAAAAACTAAATTAACTTTTTTTTCAACAGAATAATAAACGTTTAAAAACCAAGTATTGGGCGATTTTGGATAAAGTTCTTCCAAGTTTTATTACCACATAAGAATAAGAACAAATCACGTAATTTATCATGATATATCAATCAGCTGTTCTCAAATATAAATGGTGGGCCCTTCGCGGCGTTATTTACGCTGTCTGCAGACTTGTGTAGTCGGAGCATTGCAGTCTTTTAGGAAACATATGTCTGGTGAATTAAAGCTCATCTTATGTTTTATCAATTATTTCTTTGTTGAAAAAAAATCAAAATTTTCTAATTTCAATTTATCAAAACAAAAATTAACATTTTAGGAAGGTGCGGTTTGTGCTACGCTCTTGGGAATTCGCCAGGTAGCACTATTATTATTACCACATAAGAACAAATCACGTAATTTATCATGATATATTAATCAGCTGTTCTCAGAAAATATTCTCTCCGATACCTGTCACTGAATTGCTGATGTTCTAAGTTGTTTACTAAGGGCCCGTTCACACGATACAGTTTTTGTGCGGTACAGTAAATTTGCTGTATCAGTTATTTTGCAGTGCTTTCGTTTGCATGTACATTTCATATTGTATGTTCACACAATACTGTTTCGACTGGATCCAGTAAAAAAGCTCTTCTAGCCGATTTCTACATTCGGTTTTGTCTTCGAAAACTGTATCACTAAAATCAGCTGTACCGCAAAATAACTATCCGTATCCGGTGGCACATGTATTGTACCGGTAATGGATATGTTCAAACGATACGCTTATTACGCTGGAAGCAGTCTTCAGATCGTCAGCATTGATCTCCTTCATTGATATTCTTCAGCATTGATCTTCTTATTAGTGAATTCCAGTGTCCAGAAGTGGAAGATATTAATTGTGAAAATTCAATTTCTCTAATATATGAGAGACCCGCCTTGTGGGACAAGACTTAAGATTAATATAAAAATAAAGAGAGAAAAATGTATGGAATATTGAAACCAGAATTTGCGTACTTTGATTAAAATTTAAGAGAAACCTTCAGTAAGAAACTTATTTGAAAAAATCTTACACAAATAAAAAAATCTTGGACTGGAATAAATAAATCTGAACTGGAAGCTCAATGGAAGAAGGAGGAGAGCACAGCAATAAGCAGCAAAGCCGGACAGTGTGAACATCACAGGGGGCCTAAGCTGCTAACAACTTCATGATCGTTGCTATCAAAAAAGCCGAAACATATTTAGTCTTATTTCTAAACATAATCCGTACGAAGGACGGGCACAACAGCTAGTATAGAATATATTCATATAGGTACTAGTTGTATACTAGTTATGGAACAATATAAACATGTAATATTGTCAAATGGATAAACTTACAAGAAATATTTTAATAATAACAATAATTATTTTTAATGATGAACATTAAGAAACTAAGAACCTTCATGAGATCTTGAAGCGAGTAAAGAAAAGTATTTAGTCTTATGAATGAATTGAAGTATATCGATACTACATTAATTACCACAAACATATTATACATTTTATAAAAAAAATCAACATTTGAAGACAATGTATAATGATTTTATATTGGTAATAATATTTAGATAGCTCAGTTATTTTATGTACTCTATTATTACTGTTATGGATTGTGTTTTAATAATGGGATGACATTTATACCTGACATTTATTTGAAATAATAATTATATTATCTACATAATAAATGTTTCACTGGCTTGCTTCTTCAACTTAAGGAGCTTTTAGTTAAGGAATATATGGATGATGTGCTTTTGAATTTTCAAACTGCGTTATTAAAAGTTCTGATAAAAAAGATACTCAAATTATTAATCATAACTTGGAGTTCTAATGAATGGATAATCCTGGAGTTCAGTCTTACGTCTATCAGTGTGGTGTGTTTTCACACTATTATGTGCAATGTCTCCTTGATATTTCAGAAAATATCTCTCTTAATCTATTAACTGCAGTAATTTTCTATTGAATAACATCCACCGTTGAGTAACTAGAATTAGATAAATGTATTAGCAAATTCAGTAACAAAATTGTGAGAAAAATGCCAGTTCCCACAATAAATCCTCATTTCTCTTTTTCAAATAGTCTACTAATTGATATTCATGTCAATTCTAATCTTGTCTTATTCTGAACCAGTGGCATATCTAAGAGAGGGGTGATCAGAGGTAAGATCCCCCCAGAGACCCAGAAACAAAAGAAATTTTGGAATTTTAACAAGTCTTGAGAGAAAATTTTTGTCAAATAAGTAAAAAAGGGTCTGGAATCACTAAACATATGGTTTTATAGAGACTAGCCTATATTTTAAAAAAAATTCTGAAGGAGTCAGGGGCGGATCCAGCAGCAGATTTTTTGGGGGAAATAGCTGATTTGTGTAATGTACAGTACCGTAGGCTACTTGAAAATTTCTTTCAAAATCATTAAGGAGTACTCCTTGAAAACCTTTAAGGATAATACTCCTAAAAACTACATTCTTAGTGATTCCAGACATCTTTGACTCTTGCCAAAAATTGTTTCACAATGGCCTGCTAAAATTCCAAATTCTCATTTGTCCCAGGGGGACCCTGATTCCCCCCATAGTTATGCTACTGACCCCATCTGTTGATAAAAAATGACATTAACAAGAAAAATTACATACATTACTTGCAATTGGAAAACTATTCTGTAATCAGCCAAAATCTCCCAACAGTTTTTTGAGGATCCAGGATCTAGGGTCTAGAAAGCTTAGGGAGAAATGAGGTCTTAGCAGTGTGCTGTAGCGATATTTTTAAGAGAGTAAGTTTTCTGCATAGCTCACATTGAAGACATATTTTTGGAACCATATGTTTGGAGAGTTTGTGAATAATTACAATGAAATTTATACTAAAAATTCAGATGAACCAAGCATCTTAAAATTTGATTAAAGTGAATTTCCTTCATCAATTGTCACATCAGATATTAGATCAGTTTCTTGCTAAACATATTTTTTAGATTTTTCCAATAATATTCTTACGCATTGCAGTTCCATACCATCAAAGTAAGCCCAGCTCTATTACCATAGCTAGATCTGGAGACAAACTTTATTGCGTTTCAATAAATATAATGCCAACCAGTTTGACATATTCCATAATATTGTAATTTATGGTATCAAACTTGGGAGAGTACGTTGTGATGCTAAATAACTACCAGGAGAATTAAGAATGAATGAATCGGTTAATTATTCGAATAAGGTTAGAACTATCAAGCTCTTTTCCCACCCAAATCCACAGAATACATACTAATTTTATAAGCTAGAGAATATTGAACTAAGAATAAATACATGAGATACATCCTCGTTTTTAACATACATATAAATAAATGCAAGTCACGCCTCAACAATATTTGGCGTGGAATAATAATTTAAGCTAAAGACAAAAATTTTTGTTTGATTGAAACATGTTGAAAAGCAAAATTAGAGAAACTGAACCACACATTCAATCTGGACAACAACGAAATATAATTTTAGCAAAGATTGAGAATACTAAATTTAAAACATATACCAATAATAAATCAATCCACATAATGCGATCTCAAGGATAATTTAAAAGAATCAACTGTTGACCTTTCTTTTATAGTTGTGGGGGAGTTTGTTCCATGCGCAAACTGAGGAGGCCAAAAAGGATTTGTTGAACATTGAAGTTCCGTGTTTAGGTACTTGTAAAGTATGATCCTCTCCTCTTGTAGCCCTTCCATGTATTTTACTCATGAAAGTGAATGACTCCGCTAGGTAACTTGGGATATTAAATTTCAATATTTTAAAGAGTAAGGAACAGATCAAGTACTCTTTTCTTTGTTTTATTTTCACCAAATTCATAGATTTAATAAATTCTGTGACATGATCATCATACTTTAAATCAAATATGAGTCGTATGCAGTTGTTAAAAACCACCTGTAGTCTGTATGAAAGACCATGTGGAATGTCACAATAAACCGGAGCTCAATAATCAATTATTGGAATTATCAAGGAATTATATTGAATAATATAATATATAATAATATATATTATATTAATAATATTATAATATAATATATAGGAATTATATTATATGGATAATATTGAATTATCATTCAGTAGAATGCGAACTTGACCTCTCAATAATTATGAGAGGGAGATGAACTAACTTGAATGAATAGAAGGAAGCTTACTGAAAAAAACCCAAAGCGAAGGACAAGATCATAATGAAGTTTGAAACAGATGGCAGAGAAACAGAAATAAAACAGCGCCGGGAAAAGCAGAGGAATGGGATGACAATCGTCAATGTCTTCAACAAAAAATACTTCAATTCGCAATAGCCGTTTCAGGACTGTATAAATAAGGATCACAAGCTTTGTTTGGATCACAAGTTTTGGCTTTATGATATCTGGTTTTTGTTGGCTAGACGTCCAAAATTCTTCTGAAGAATGAAATAGTTTAATAGTTTTCGATTAGGCCATTGTTATATAACTTGTAAGGAGAGAGCCTTTTCAATTCAGTTAGTAGGCCTACAATTAGATAGGCTATGTTAATGCGTAATGTATGATGAGAGAATTTACAGAACACAGATTCACTATCCTATCATAGAACTGCAATGAAATAATAATAATATCTTCATCTTATATTATAAATAATAACTAGCTGTCCCGCCAAACTCGTACATTCTACATAGATTGTACAACATATTTCCAACATTCTATAGATTATATTTTTATTGTTTTGAAAAACTATCTTCATCTAGATATCTAGAATCTTTGATCTCCCAACACAAGTATATTTTCCATAACAAAATTTCTACCTAAATTGTGAAGAATCTCATAGATATATCATTCCAACAGCACACCATGATTGGAGAGCTAAGGTGCTTAATTGATTATTGTACCATATTTTTGCATTAAATGTGTGAAAAAATCCCTGTGAATATGGACCAAGAAATTTACCTTCATAATATAGATCAATATTGAATAACAAATTCTCTAGATGTGTCACTGAAAATCAAAACTTGTTCATTATTAATAATTCATTTGAAAAATTTCACATACAAGTGTGATTTACTATATGATTGGAGTAGTTGACTTCTACATGGAACTAGTTTGTTCACTTTTTTGTGGATTGTAATTTGTGGTAGACTGGAAATTCAAATGTAGAGTTTTCATGAACAGTACATGTAAGATGCTTTTGGGTAATAATTTTTATATTGTATTCTATAATGCAAAGATTTTTTTTGGTGAAGCATGCATGAGGATCTTCATTACATAACTTTTCAAATAAAAATGTATTGAATGAAATTATTTGAATTGAATAATAAAAACTCAAACACTGATTTACCTCTCTGCACAACATCCTGTTAATGAGTAGATGTAACGGTTAACACATGGTAGTGCTTTTATGACAAATGAAAGTGCCATTTGACATAATTTCATGTTAATCTGTTCGAAATAAGATTAAATAAATACATTTTGTACTTAAAAAACCAAGGTTAGTGAAATCGCATATGTGCTGTAATAATTCTTTTGAAAAAACTGTTGACTACCAGATCCTGAAAGGAGAATTCAAAAATATTGTTATTTTTTGTCCTTAGAGTCTATTCCAATTCTGAATTGCATTTTACGTTGAGAATCAATGATATTTTTATAAACTGCAGTGAATAGGTTACGTTTTTTACGTTATTCTTTAGCTGAATAATTTATTGACAGTTGAATTTCTAAATCTATGTTGTGGAGAGAGAGACTAAAATGATAAAGAAAGACCTAAAATCTGTAATCTTAAACTTTCCGTTCTAAAAACTATATAAGAATTTCTGGTGTGCTTTTTCATTCTATTGTCTAATGCTATGAATTCAATTAACCAGAGTGTAATTTTTTTGGTTGCATGAAGAGAACTGACTTAGATGTGATGGAGGAAAAATACTTCAGCCACATTTAGAGTTATTTGCTTCTTTTTCTAGTCATTTAGTAATGAATGCATGACTCTAGCTAGATAGTTACTCATTTGGATAATACTTTGAATATGAATCTGACGTACATAATTATGAGAATTTTTCAGGTTACTTGTACAAACATTTGTGAACTCTTGTCATATCCAACCAAATTTGTATTGAGCTTGGGAAATTTGTATGTAATAGTAAACTATTTGAGCTGTCTTCTGAGAATGTACATATATACCAAATGAGGAAATTAGTTGGTGATTTGAAAGTTTATGTCACAGTTTCATCTCTCTTCACATTGTCGATCAAAAGTGAATCAGTTCTTAGTCAATTTTCTAGTAGATTCACTGAAAATAATCATTTAGATTTGATATCCACCTTCATTTGTAATTGCACCATGATTGTGTTAAAACTTTATCAAGATAAATAATCAATTAACTATTATAAAAAATGAAAGTCCTAATTGATTTCAATGGAATTCTCAGAGATAGCTTTGGTAGAATTTATTTAAATTTATGAAATCGGTTTCATTTAGTAGATATATGTAGTATTTTCCCTAATAATGACAATCTAAATTATCTGGTCATCAAAAATTCAGCCTCTAAATATTATAAATTTGTTGAAGATAAAAAGTCAATTTTCAATTCTGAAGGACATATTATTTCATGAATATCCATCCTAATCATCAAAGCATTTTTGAAAAAACTCATTCTCAAGTAAACATTTCAAAATCAAAATTATTAGGTCAGTAACTTTTTCTGTGAATTGTATTGACTTATCTTAAATTATGCAACCTTGATGAGTTACATCATATTAAAATTGGCCTCTTGTAGAAAATAATATTTCAAATTTCAAATTATTTTGTTGATTTAATAAATTGAACAAGGGTTGGCTGAGTTTATATGCATCATTTGCAAAATATTCACTACTATACCTATATAAATATAATCTACTATACCTACTAAAATAATCTACTAAAATATAATCTACTATACCTTATCATATCATTTCAATTTCCAAACTTGGAATAATCTTCATTTCAGTCCAAATTCATCGACCAAATTGATTTCTGTTCAGTAAATATTTTCTGATTTTAAATTATTGGCTTTTTCAAAAACTCCAAGTTCTGCATTACAGTATTTTCTAATATAGAAAAACTTTTCTATATGAAACTATAGTGTTTTACTGCCTGTTAAATTGAGTAATCTTTGTTGTGTTCAATGAATCAAATTAACGTCTTATCCAAAAAAATCTGTTGTACACATGTCATAGACATGCACATTCCCTTCTGGATTTTCACAAATGATCTGTCCATTTTACAGTATCTTATTAGTCTTATTAACAAAGAAATACTTCAAATACAAAATTTTTCACACTTTAAAGTTTCAACTCGGCCTAATCGTTATGAGAACATAGAAAAGAATGACATTGAATAATAACAAACAAACTAAATAACAAAATAACATACAAACAAACATATTCTCAAAACAATAGGGGTTTTTCAATAAAAAATAGTTGGGAAATAATATCTCAAGGCCACATACAATTATTTAAGTGCTGAAGTTAGTAAAACTGTTAGAAGCTAGATCCATAGGGCAAATCAGAAGGAATACAGCCTTTTCTGTGGTACTTCTGGCACTAAAAAATGTTATGTGCTCTCCTGGAGTTATTTTAAATCACACACTTCTGCTCAATTTCCAATTATAATTGGGAATAATTATTATTAACCTATGGTTTCATCTAAATCACATATCTAATCTGCTATTCTCTTTCTGAAGCTGATATTCTGTTTCTTCTTGCTGCTCTATTCAGTCTTTACTCATTAAAAACATATTATTCCAGTTTATTGATGGAAAATACCGGAATGATGCATGAACACAAGTAAAAAATTTCAATTAAGAAACTCAGAGTTTTGTGGGTAGAGATCTCAATGAGTTTCTTCTATCAAATAGAATGTATTATCGACAACAAGTAACTTGTGCCTCATTCATTATGTTAAGTTCAATTGATGTGTGCTATTTATTGATATATGTTTTGATTGTAAGTAAAAACTAAGGTTCGCATTTTATTACTTCCAATGGATGAAAAATGTTGTAATTTAATATATATATCATTAATAAATCAAATAACTCTTAAAGGTAAACTGTAATTTCATATTTTGATTGCTACATGTTGCGACATTCTCCAGATGTTTGTAATAATGGATTTCATTTGAATAAGTGAATCAAATATCAGAGGTCCACATTTATTATTTTTATCATGCAACGTGTGCTTTTTTCCTGGGATATATAATACAAATAAAAATAAAAAAAAATATTTTTTTTATAAATGAAGCAGAGTTGCTGATGGTTTGGGCGCCAGGCGGTTTTTTGTTGACGTCAGAAAATATGCCAAAAACTGCTGAACAATTTGAATATTAATATGTCATTAGTCTAGAGTTACTCGATCTCAGGGGCACACTCCATCAAATGGAATTCAGGATGCAAACATATTAATAAAATATTAAGATTTAATAAAGAATAATGTTTTTATTATTTTACTCACACATTTCACTTTTTCTGACAGAGCACTGTACACATACCACATACATTATCTTCTTACAGCCTGGAGAGCAACTTTCTTCTATGATTCTCAGCCTAATCTTCCGGAACTGCGTAACCTCCACCCCCACGGAATCTTGGAAGCCCCTGCCTGGATATACTTTCTCTCTAAATCCCTGAAGTTTTCTATGTGGAAATCCCGCATTCAATTAAATTGATAGTCACCGTGAAATGTTTTATCTCATTAGAAAACTGGCTACTTTCAATGTCCTAATGAAAAACTATTTTCATGTCCAAGTTCGACACTTTTTCATAACTCATAGCATCGCACCGGTATTCTCTTAAAACGGATTTTAAGTCTTCTTACAAATTTAAGCAACACGTCCGTTCGTCAGGAAATCTGTTCTCCAACTGCCTCCTCTCTCGGGGAGCCTCCTTCTTTTTCCCCTTCGTGATTAATAATTTTTAGTTGCCGAGCAATAATACTGTCAAACTGTCTGTGTTTTATGATCGAATGTACTTCAACCAAATTCTTTGATGACCACGCTTCATAATCGATTGCATTCCATTAAAAGTAGCTTTTCTGTTTTCTCACGGGCTACCCTCGTAATCTAATAATTTCTTGTCACAGAGTACTAAAACTGTCTGTATTTCGTCAGCAAATACACCCCCACAAAATCTCCTAGTAACCCCGGTTCAAATTGAATGTATCCCATTAAAGTTAGTACTTCTGTTTATTTTTCATGGTCTAGCTGCGATTACCCTTGTGTAATAATTTCTGTCAAACTGTCAATGCTTTATGATCGTTGCGGTGCCTCGAAGCAGTTTTATTCTATCAACATTCTTTTTCCCAAAAACTTTTAGGGACCACGTTTCAATCAGTACAGTACCATATTTTGTGCTAAGAAGGTATGCATAGCATCAAATTCATTGCACTTACGGTGTTCTATATTATCGCAATAGTAGTTATCTGAGTAAAAATTGATTGACAACATAGCTTAGGGTTCTTGATCAAAAGCTGTCTATGCTTCATAACAAAATAAAGAGCACATGAACATAAACATTATTTATAGCAAATCTGTTATGCTATACTATCTACTATTTTGTTTATTCCATTATAATCAAAATTTATTACACACTATGTTAACTCCCAGCTTCATTGAATAATATTTATCTAAAAAAAAAAAGTTAATTTCACTTTGGTTTTATCATACAGTAGATCTAGATTTGTGACATTGTCTTTCACAAATTAAGTTACAAATTATGGATCGTATTCTAAAACTACTTGCTATTTAATAAAAATTATGTATGATCCTCTTCAACATCAAAGGTATTGATAAAGGAAATTCACTTTCATCAAATTTTAAGGTGCTTGATTCATCTGAATTTTTAGTATAAATTTCATTGTAATTTCATAGTATATTTTCATTGTATTTATTCACGAACTCTCCAAACATATGGTTCCAAAAAGATGGCTTCAATGTGAGCTATGCAGAAAACTTACTCTCATAAAAATATTGCTACAGCTCACTGCTAAGACCTAATTTCTCCCTAATACAGTAAGCTTTCTACAGCCTAGATCCTGAATCCTCAAAAAATTGTTGGGAGATTTTGGCTGATTACAGAATAGTTTTCCAATTACGAGTAATGTATGTAATTTTTCTTGTTAATGTCATTTTTCATCAACAGATGGGGTCAGTAGCATAACTATGGGGGGAATCAGGGTCCCCCTGGGACAAATGAGAATTTGGAATTTTAGCAGGCCATTGTGAGACAATTTTTGGCAAAAGTCAAAGATGTCTGGAATCACTAAGAATGTAGTTTTTAGGAGTATTATCCTTAAAAGTTTTCAAGGAGTACTCTTTAATTATTTTGAAAGAAATTCTCAATTAGCCTACGGTACTGTACATTACACAAATCAGCAATTTCCCCCAAAATCTGCTGCTGGATCCGCCCCTGACTCCTTCAGAATTTTGTTAAAAGGCTAGTCTCTATGAAACCATATGTTTAGTGATTCCAGACCCTTTTTTACTTATTTGACAAAAATTTTCTCTCAAGACTTGTTAAAATTCCAAAATTTCTTTTGTTTCTGGGTCTCTGGGGGATCTTACCTCTGATCACCCCTCTCTTAGATATGCCACTGGTTCAGAATAAGACAAGATTAGAATTGACATGAATATCAATTAGTAGACTATTTGAAAAAGAGAAATGAGGATTTATTGTGGGAACTGGCATTTTTCTCACAATTTTGTTACTGAATTTGCTAATACATTTATCTAATTCTAGTTACTCAACGGTGGATGTTATTCAATAGAAAATTACTGCAGTTAATAGATTAAGAGAGATATTTTCTGAAATATCAAGGAGACATTGCACATAATAGTGTGAAAACACACCACACTGATAGACGTAAGACTGAACTCCAGGATTATCCATTCATTAGAACTCCAAGTTATGATTAATAATTTGAGTATCTTTTTTATCAGAACTTTTAATAACGCAGTTTGAAAATTCAAAAGCACATCATCCATATATTCCTTAACTAAAAGCTCCTTAAGTTGAAGAAGCAAGCCAGTGAAACATTTATTATGTAGATAATATAATTATTATTTCAAATAAATGTCAGGTATAAATGTCATCCCATTATTAAAACACAATCCATAACAGTAATAATAGAGTACATAAAATAACTGAGCTATCTAAATATTATTACCAATATAAAATCATTATACATTGTCTTCAAATGTTGATTTTTTTATAAAATGTATAATATGTTTGTGGTAATTAATGTAGTATCGATATACTTCAATTCATTCATAAGACTAAATACTTTTCTTTACTCGCTTCAAGATCTCATGAAGGTTCTTAGTTTCTTAATGTTCATCATTAAAAATAATTATTGTTATTATTAAAATATTTCTTGTAAGTTTATCCATTTGACAATATTACATGTTTATATTGTTCCATAACTAGTATACAACTAGTACCTATATGCAGTGGCGTACCAATAATGGAGCGAGTGGAGCAGTCGCTCCAGGGCGCAAGGCTCTGAGGGGCGCACCGTTCTTGAGAGAAACTTGCCTTTTACTTACAAAAAATGTATTAATATAATGAAGACCAAAAGGGTAAAATGCAACACAATTTGAAAAAATCGTATGTATACATCGCTGCGCATTACTAAAAGGAACATTCATGTCAAATTTAAAATAAAATCGGTTCACGCGTTTAGCCATAAATGCGTTACAGACAGAATGCAAATCGATCGAGTCAAAAGAAGCAACTACAGTAGTCGAAAGTAGCAAAGCCAAAACAATTTAAATTGGGTTACAAAAGGTATAACAATTTCAAGTAATTGAATGAAGACTTAGAATTTATTCTGGAAAAATAAATCCACAAGAAGTTCAATGGTTTTCATATTAACAAGAACAGGACTGAAATACTTCACGTTTGAATCCTATTTCCAAAATATAAGAAATTTTTTATAGGAATGGCTTGCAAATTTCTAAAGAAATAACTGCAAATAAATTCATAGAAAAGTGAAAAAATCCAAAACAAGCTGTTTGGAAATTGATAAAAGCAGAATCTGGCCTGGCGAACAATCATTCATCGGAGATTCGCATCTCTGACAAATACGGCTTAGTTAGAGGCGGGAAAAACCGCTGATTCATTAAATGACCACTACATCAGCCCAATCGGGTGGTTGTGAGACTGATTTTTTTTTTTGGTTGGGGGGGGGGGGCATCGTAAGACACTTCCGCTCCAGGGCGCTTGAAACCTCGGTACGCCACTGCCTATATGAATATATTCTATATAATAACTAGAATATATTCTATATATTCATAGTAAAAATTTCGACGAATTCTCAACAATTAAGAAGTACTGAGGAAAAACCTATTCGCTTTATACATGAACATATTTTTATTACAGTAATGCATTTCCAATTTAAAAATAAAAACACAATCACTGCATTCTTATCCATGGAAAACACAGAAAACCCTTCTGAGTCATAGCTGCTTGGTCACCCATCCAAGCATGATAGTAAACAATTGTAACTTAATAAATTAATGAACTGCTACTACATGAAATAATTTCGTGAAAAAAGTGATAAGGCAAATAACATCGAGTCATAGCTGCTTGGTCACCCATCCAAGTCATAGCTGCTTGGTCACCCATCCAAAGATGGTCGTCAGCATTTGTAATTTAATAAAATTATGGTCTGTTACTACATGAAAT
Organism: Conomelus anceps; assembly: GCA_948455865.1. Lineage (NCBI taxonomy): Eukaryota > Metazoa > Arthropoda > Insecta > Hemiptera > Delphacidae > Conomelus > Conomelus anceps. The sequence continues at coordinate 74,188,359 of OX418216.1, read as the reverse complement.
AATTTTATGAACCATAAAATTTACAAAAACGAGATGAGATAAGGTGAAATAAAATATGCTGAGAGAAGACTGCCAAATAGATAAGATGAGATGAGATAAGTTAGGCTAGCAAGATAGATAAGATAAGATAAGGTGAAATATGGTGAGAGAAGACTGCCAAATAGATAAGATGAGATGTGATAAGTTAGGCTAGCAGGATAGATAAGATAAGATAAGGTGAAATATGGTGAGCGAAGACTGCCACATAGATAAGATAGATAGACAGGATCTTTCATGTGCTCCCTATAGGATTTTTCATGTGCTCCCTGTAGGGTAGTCCCTGTAGTCACAGACTAAGACTCCTATACTCTTATAAATGGACTTATCTCCTATTATCTCCTCAAACTACATAGATAGTTATAATGATAACAAGGGTAATGCAGATAAGTTATGCTGGCGCATAAAAAATAATCCAAGTTGAATAAGCTGGATGAATAACACAAGATTCGCAACAGTTATTGCATATAATGTCAAATCACATTAAAATATTTTTGAATAATTGTGTTCTGATTATTATCAGAAATGTTTGACTTTGTCTATGCCCTATGACAAGAAAACACTTTAATTCGTCTGAATACTAACATCCTGTCTTTAGACTCACTTAAAGGGCAGCTGCAGTCTTTTCACTTACAGCTAGACTACAGTGTAAAAGCTTATCCACTCTTTATCACAGCTATATTTCAAGTAGCCAACCATGGAAAACCATTCCATCAGTCTGGAATTGTCTCAGCAGCGAGAACAAGCGAGCAGATCTGTCATCTTCTTTGCTGACGTATTCATTTGATTCTAATTTGTATTGCGATGGCCTACATATCATTGGAGGGTGTGAGTTGAGGCTGATCTGGGCCACGAATGATATACGAGTGCTCAGTTTCTGCTACAATGCTCCTGATGGTGCAGTCTCTTTTAATATTGTCTCACTCTATTTTTTTCTCTGTCTCTGTCACTCCTGCTTGTTTTGTGGTTGATGTGTGCGAAGTATTTGTTGTGTGCTGCAGTGTTGTGTATAACGGAGCAGAAGGACGAAATGACTGAGTTCTCTGAGTCATGCGGGTGTCCTCCATTCCCTTCTCTGACGCCCTCTTTGTCTACTGATGCTCAGCCGCCCTTATATTTATTGTCTCTTCAAAGCATTATCCGACGCTCCACCACTACACAGGCTTCATGGTGGACGAACACCCCCACCACCTACGCTTATCCACCACCTTCCCCCATCATTTATCAAATATCGCTACCCAACAAAGGCTGGAAAAGTGTGTGCCAAAGATAACCCCATTCTCGTCTCGTTGGCTGGCAAACGGGGAAAACTTTGATCAAAAGCTTGGCCCAGAAAAAGTTGTTTCAGGTTTTTAATACATCCATGAATGTCATATTTCTCATCAATTTTCAACAACCTACCCACCTGAGTGCTCCCTGAGAAGCTCCCGTCAGAGTGCTACTGATGGCTCATCTCTTGAAAAAAAAACACATCGCACACCGCATGGCCAGCCGCAATTATGTGTTCTATTATTTTTATGTCGTTGAGCACAGACACAGATTGATGAGAAGGTTATGTTTTATGACAATAGGTTACTTTTTATCATTTTAAATCATAGTTTGTATGATAATGAGCTACCTTTTGGGCTACTTCAAAGAAAAGCTTTAATTTGTAAAACTTTCTAACCTTTTCATGGCATTGCATACTCAACATTGTTTCACATTAAATTGATCGACTGATTGAGTTTCTTGTGCAATGTATTAATAGTTGGATAATTTCTACTGCCAGTGAACATAAGTTGAAACTTTATTCCAAGTACAATATTTGATGAACCACCTCATTTGACCAAGTGCAACTTTCTAAGCCCAACTCCTATCTACTTAGTTTCAAATGTTTAGAAGTCAACAGAATCGGTTGGTAATATAACTTAGAGTTTGAGACCTTAAAGTATATACTTATTGAATTTATCCATAAAAGAATAGTTAAAAGCTTATGAAATTGGTTCATGTTGAAGAGATAATGAAAATACTAAATTTGAACCTATATCCAGATTCCATCCACAGTCACAAAGAGAATTTTAATATTTTAAACATACAATGGGCTGCATTTATTAGAGGTGACAAGGGGGTGAAATCTGTTTCGGAGGGTGAAACTTGAAGAGGGGGTCGTTTTTAGATAATAAAGTGGTCTAAATAATAAAGAAAATAGGGATTTTAAATTAATAAGGTTGAGTGGTAGAAAAGACTTCATAGTCTTAACTCCGCCCAATAAAGAATTTTTCAGTCATTCATTCAACTATTACTGATTAAACAATCACGTTTAGTTCCGTAAATAATGGGTCAGTTTGTGGAGGAGGGGGGGGAAGACCAATGATATGTTGGCGGTGTGGAAGTGTGCACTAACGCGAGGCAATATATTATAACAGGTTTTAACACTAAAATAACTCTGGCAACACTTGAAAGTAGCATTTGAACTTTATTTACACAATTAACTCACAGCAAAAACCAATAATTAATTATCGCACAAGAAGACCAATAAAAGAAACAAGCAGTCCAATAACTTCAACTAACAATGAACATTTCTATAACAAAAGTAATTACTGTCCAAAACTAGTTGATGTCAATAGGCCGATCAATCACTCAATAATAAATGTCTAATAAACTGTTCAATAACTCAATAATAAACTCACAAAAGTACTTCCAAAGAACTTCCTGAGCACAATTATTGTCACAGATATTATCACAAATGAAATGCTGAATCACAATAATTGTATTGTGTAGTATTGCGTTGTATTGACACGATAGATCTGTCACATACGAACTTGTTATTAGATTTGAATAAAGACTGACTGACTGATGACAAACACAGCCCTTTTCATAGGTTTGCATTGTTTTAGAGCCGTCTATTTCCATTGTGTTCTGTAAGTAATAAGAGTAAAAGAGAATGAAGAGACAAGGAAAGAGAAACAACAAGCGTCTAAACTATTTATACCCGGCCTACTAAGTAATGTAAAGAGAATTTCAAAGCAGACTGTTGACACAATGCAGGCGCTTGAAAAGACCCCTCTAAAACCACATTTGAGCGATTCTGAACATTTGAATTCAATAAAAATACACTTTCTTCCAGATGAAGACTTTGTATCTTTAGCATGAAATTAAATGAACTAGCTCAATTCAGCTTCATTTCGTTTGTCTAGAGAACAAAATAGAACTGTGCTTTGAATACATAAAATTTAGAGTGAATTTGAAAAGTGTTCGAAAATATCTGTTCTGTAATGAGGTTCAAAAATGGACGAATAGTCCATAAAGGCATTTCTTGGATCATTTTTGTCTTCTAGAGTTTCTTATCTTTGTCAATCTGAAATTTTTATTTTTTATTCAAGTTAGAAAGGAATTCAGTTTAAGAAATTCTCCTGAATAGATTTCATCTTCAATAATTTATTTCGAGAAATTGTCTCTCAAAGCTTGTAAAAGTTTAAAAAAATCGTGTTTGTCTTTGTGAGGATCTGTCCCACTGTCCTCCCTCCACAAGCAACGCCACTGATGAGGTAAAAATGAATATCATTGAAGAAAAGTTTTGTGGAAGTTCGTCAGTGCATAATGTCAGTTTAAAATAAATTAACTTTGTAGAAAGTTCATCAGCCCGATTTCAAATGAACCCAAATATCAGGAATAAAATAAGTAACATTTTCCCTCGAGCAATTTTGGTGCATGTGGAGAACATAAGTCAGCACTAATTGCATTCTTCTAAGTAGCACTATTTTCATCTGGGGTAAGTGCGTCATGCGGCTTTTAAAAAATTAACAAAACATTTCCAAAAACATTATCAATTAAGTGACACATGAAGTTCTTTGCCTCTACTTGTGCTAATCTTTCATGGAGACTGAGTGCATCTATTAGTTTTTCTCTTTATACTTGAACATTGTTCAACTGTAGTGTCTCATCCATACCATGCTATTATAAAATCGACTGAAAAAATGGCTGCATATAGTTGTATAGTTGCAATTTCTTATTCCTCAGTGACCCATTTAATGTTTTTCTGCTCAAAATAGGTGATTATAACCGAACTCCAACATTTATCTTATTTTGAATAACTGCACAGAGTTGAAATGTATTACACGTTTTTAACCGAAATAGTTCAGTGCATTCTTTGGAGCTTAAGTGATTAAAAGCACTCCATTCATGCATTACGAATCAAGGAAATAGAGAGTTAGAACTCAGTATAGAAATACTCATTTTGAATCTCCGGTGTGAGTAGAATGTACCTAGGAGCTTGTTTGGAATATTGCTACAATTGAATGGACGTAGCTCCGGTACTTGTTGCTCACAATACGTGGATGTATCTTCATTGAAATGCACATGGTTTGGTCGGCTACTGATTAATATTCTCACCAACTCTTTGCTCACAACTGAGTTGTGTCTCTGAGGAGATCCGAATTAGCAATTCTGCTGAGTTCTTGTTTTCATTATAGTCATTCTTCTATTTATCTTTCAACTTGCAACAGCTACTCGCATCCAAGAGGTATTTCATATTTTGAGCGATGTAAAAGTGTAAAAGAGTTGAGGAAAATTCCGAAAATTGTTCACAAAGGCACACAGATCAAACTTTTTATCATTTTGATGTAGGATTTAATTATTTATGTAGAATGTTCAAAAACAATTATGATTTTCTGTAAGAATACATTTTAACACCAAATAATAATGTCAAAAGTACATTAAAACAATACTTTATGTTCTATTTTTTTTAAATGTTGAAATTTTTGTAGTTCATTTGCACAATAAAGAGGGTAGTAGGAATATCCCAAAATCTCGGACTAATAGTTAACAATAGCTTAATCCATTTGCAAAAACTACTTTGAGAGGGAAGGGAAATTAGATTTTTATCATATATTGGCTAAGTTGAGAAACGTGTACTCAGTACTGCCGTTTTTAGAAATTATTTAATTTGATTTTTGATAATTTTTTTGTATAACAATCGTGCTGTATTTCAAAAATTATGGTACTTGAGTTTTTCTTAGCAGGCACTTCATCTTATAAGGTTTAGAGGGACCTTTGAATTTGTATATTTTTGTGAGCAAATAATTGATTGATTCACAATTTCAATAATTCTGCTATTTATTTGACTGAACAAACTCAATGAAAACTCCAATAAGACTAATAGATTCAAGATTTCAAACGCCAACACACTGCATTTCATCAAACTATATTCTGAGCTTTTCTTCCCAATAATATTTATTACAAAGAAATCTGTATGATATGAGTTATAATTAACCGATTGCAGTGAGGTCTCAGTTTTAATTTGGCCGTTTCGTCTGTCCGTCTGTCTGTCTGTATTTTACACGATTACGGCCAAACGCTTTGACCGATTGTAGTGAACATTTTAAATGAATGTGCCTCATCCCTAGGCCGAACTATGTACGGTATATGAAAGTTTAAAAAGAAGCCCCCACATTGTTTTCAATTGCCCAATTTACCACCGATTTTGCTAGTGTCTGATTTGTGTCCGGCTGATTTCAAATCAAAATTAAGACGATTTGGAGAAAAATGTAATCTTTGAAAAATTAACAGGTGCGTTATGAAGAAGGGCTTCAAAAATCTTCAATATTAAGATTTTTTCAAAATTATTTTATTGCTTTTTAAGCTGAATGGAATGGTATTTACTAAGTTCTTGATGTATTGAGCATTTGGGAAGTATAACATTACGGAGAAGTGTGAACACCCATAATGTTATTCCCACCAATAAACACCATAAGATTATGAAATTTGGGGCAAACTATGATTTTTCAGGAAGATACACACAAAGGAAAATATTTTCGGGAAGAATATCACCTAAATCTCTGATTAGCCTCTGAAATCTCTTATCCTCATAAAGCATGCATCCTTAGGTCACCGCTAATCTGATAATATATACTTAATACCTCTGAATAAAATAATAAGTTCTAAAAACCAATCCTCAACCATAAATGGAAGCTGCCAGTACTACCATAAAGTAGAATTGCATTTTGATTTTGAGTCATCAGAAGCTTCAAGTTGAGTGATAAATTTTCCTCGTATCTCTCATCTCTCCATCTCTCTATCCCCCAATTTCACTCTCTATTTAGGCTTGTTGTGGTCGTTTTATTGCTTCATCTGTCTATGCGTCAACTACTATTGAATAGAATGAACGGAATGAACGGGTAGTATTGCTTTTATCAGCGCCACAATTGAAGCTACTTGCCAACAATTGGGTGCTGTCAGCCCGTCAATCACTCAGCTCTCAAGTGCTGCTACAGCTATACAATTGATTCTATAAGAGAGTGAGAGAATACTGTATGAGGCGAACAGCAAAACAGCATTACTATCAAATGTTGAAACTAATTGCATTTTTCACAAGGGATGTCAAACACAGAGTGTGACAGCATACAGTAACTTCCTTTTTTCAAAATGTCATTTTACATAAAATATGGATAAACTCCAGAGAGATTATCATTCAGTCCTTTATTTCTCAGAATAATCATTAATATTGGAGTGTTTTTGTGCGAGAATTTCATATTGTACGCACTCCTTCATATATATAGATTTGTTGAACAAAAATAATTTATTATGTGTTGGAAAAAATCCAAAATCCAGATCAAAATAATTATGTGTTGAAAAAAGATAAAATGCTAAAAAGCTAAAATGAAGATTTAAACAAGCATAGTTCAATTTGATAAAATATGAAGACTATCGGCCAGTTGCACGAAACAAAATTAAATTTGACCACCTTAAAATGCAATAAAGTGCAACGACTTCCCTATTGAGCTCCGTATGATGACGTCATATTATGGTGGTTGAATTTGATTTTATTTCGTGCAACTGGCCGTAAATATTTTAGGTTATGCTTTGTCTTCAGGCGAATACGCGTCTGTTTCCTAGTTAGAGGTGTATTTAACTTGAAAAAAATAGTTTTTCCACTTGAATAATTATATTCTTTTCAATGGGCATAACAGCATTTGTTGACTGTGACCGTTGTAAGTTAGCCTACCTTGGCAAGTTGGTTTTCAATAAGGACAATGCGTGTGGTCACTGGCTAGTCCAATCCCAATCAGCAGCTGGCCTTGCAGCTAAATCATAGTGATGAGTGATGCATTGCGATGAGCACTGAACAGTGAGCGGTCGGCCGAAGCGTTCAGAATATGCGCCAAGGGTAAATGGTAAATTGTTAAACTTCCTGTATATATATACATTCTAGTAATACAGTGGTACAATATAAGTAGAGCACATAGTTGACGCGACGCCGCCATGTTGTCATATTGTCAGGCAGCATTCACTGCGAGGAGGAATCTGTATGGCAAATTGTGCCCCATTGTTTGGGCGCTGGCACAATACTCGCTTGTCTGCATTGTTTTGATTTAGCCGGCCCAGTTGCATAGGTGGCCTGGCATCCTTCACAATATTAGCTTACACAATGTCCTCCACCTCTTCTATCTTCTCTCAACTGTCACAGTTACCATCGTCCACCAAGCATAAACTCCTGAACCCAAATATCATTCACGTCTCGCGATAACATAGCATCAATCTATTTCTTTGTTTGTTTACTCATCAATTCCTGGAGTGCATCATTCAAGAGTGCTATTATGAGACTGTGTTCCACTATAAGCTATTCACGATAACACATCAAATAATTATGAACACTGCACATTTATGAACATAGGCCTAGTAATCATAAAATTTAACTCCTTCATTCTGAACTCATTCTCAACTCCAATTCTGTTTTATTCTATGCAGTGAAGCCGAAGCTTTATATCCTCAGAAAATAACATCGCAAGTACGATATATATAATTCCTGCAGAATAATAAGCATATTTGGCCCAGTCAAATTAGACAAATCAAGAGAAACAATTTTATTGATAGAAGAATGTTATTTTGCCAATCGCTTCCTCTAACTTTGGATAATAACATACCAAAAGTCCCCAAGGGTGGGGGGCGATCTGAATGTGGGAGGGGGGCGAAAAGGTACAGTTTTTCAGTTTTTTGCTTATAGATCAGTAATAATAACTGAAATACATTTTTTTTGTTTTCATCAAAGTTAACGCTGACAAAATTCTCTACAAAAACGATCCTATGCATTTTGTAAAATCAACCACAAGCGCGTTATGGGCCTCTCAAATTAAGTGGTTGCATAGTATATCATATCAGGACACAAGAAGAATGTTATTTCGGAGCTAATCCACCTATGTACCATGATTCAATTCAAAGTTCAGGAAGTTAAACAATCATACTGTATTTTGAAGGTGAAATTTCAATTATGATTAAATAACGGGTGAGGTAGGGTTGGGAAATACCCACTATAAGCTTGTTGTATGACAGACAATAGAAGATTTATATAATTGGACTAAATTCACATTTTAACACTTCCTTTCTCATAGAACCCCTCCTTGTCAACCCATTTATTTTTAATACTTTCAGGAAGGGGTAGCATGGCTTTCATTCCTGTGCGATACTTAATTTGGTCATATTTTTGTAAAACTGTAACAATTAGGAGAATTTTTGGATTTCTTTGTTATAAAAAAATTGGGTTGCTTTTCCAATGAATTGTTTTGTGCTTAGTGAAGCTGAGAATTTGAGAAATAAACTTTGTTTTATATGATTTGAGACAAATTAAAAAATGTGTCTTTAAAATTGTTCGAGTTAGAGCAACTTCAATGTCTAAAAATCGTCTTTCTCAAGTATAAGGTTAGCATAACAAATTTTCTTCATGGAGAAATTCCAAATACAATTGAAAAAATTAGAAACTTTTTTAATAAGACTTGAAGAAGTTTTCTCTGCGATTGGACACCAATTTTCCATATTCATCATCTGAATTGTCCGGCTAGATAGCTTGGCGGAAGCGATTGGCGAAAAACATTTCTCTATCAATTGTTTTTCTCAATGGCCACATTATTTGACTGGACTAATTTATTGTTTTTTTACCTCGAAATCTCCATCATTTGAAACAAGGCTAACGGAAACAAGGCTGTTCCATAACTCGCTCAAATTAGCAAAATAGAAAACTCATAACGTTTTAGTTAACAAAACGTCAACGTTTAGTTCAGTTTTACAAAACTAGGTTTAGCTTGCAAATTTCAGCTCTATTTTTTCTCTTTTTCATCTTGATTTGATCAGCTGTTAATAATATGGTTTACTAAATGATATTGAACAGAAACTAGAGAAGTACGTCTCTATTTTCCCCCAGTTTTTAAGAACCCCATCATTTCTCAAAAAACGTAAAAAACTTGTTTCTAATAATCTTTATTTGAAGTGCATCTCTCGAATATTATACACATGTTATCTATAGAAGGTGATAATTATTATTATTATTAGTATTTTTATTATTATTATTATTATTAATAATATAAGGACTTATTCTTCTTGTTTGTACACCAGCTTTTCATTTTTTGTGCGAATCTTCGCTCCTCTCTTCGCTCCATTTTGTTCCAACTCTTGGATGTATTATTATTATCATTATTCCTCCTCCATGAAAGCTAACTTTTTAACCTTTCTAATGGCTTACTAAAGAAGGGATCGAAAGTCGGCGGCCCAATGTGAGCTAATCAAGATATCCAAGGTCAAATGCCACAAAAATTAGTTTTTAGCAAATAACGAATTTTTTGTGTATTCTGTTAATATCTTTAAATTGCATCATATATTTCAATGTTATGTCATGAAAAAATACTAATTATTTGAAAATACTGATTTTTATGACCTTTGCCTTGAATATATTGACTAGCTCACAAGATAGAACCGAAGACTATCAACCCTTTTTTAGAATTCAATAATGAAGGTCTCTGCCACATTTAAAAAAGATAGCTTTCATGCCGAAGTTTTGCCCTTTTTCCGCCTTAATAAAATGACTGGACTCCAGATTTATCATATGTTATAAGCTGGAGCATGTGTTGGATGTATGCTCAAAAAGTTTTAAAGGAGTATTAGTTTATCGACTTCGAATGGGACTAAAAATTCAAGGTGGAGATTCCATAATATTGGTTGATATTGAAGGTGAGCATGAATAATTCGTGAGACATAGTGATTTGAGCTGTTTCCTTGTACAGTGTGAAGGCAAGGCGTTGAAAAGGAAAAGTATGCAGCTGCATTATTAAGTTCTTCAAGAATGCCAGATTGAGCTTGGCGAGGCTGGGAAAATATTTTCAATCGTTCGTGCACACTTCGCACCTGCAGCTTTCCCTCCCACATTTTTCTCCCTCTCTTCTGTCATATCCTCCACCCTTTTCCATCTCTATTCTTATTTATCTCATATCTCCTATGATAAATACATTGATTTGCGGAATTTCAGAGTGCACGAGCCTTACAGAAAAAGAAGAAAAAGCAAGTTGAGAAAGCTGACTCACTGGTTATGAGCATTCTGGTGGAATTCGTCACTCTACCTTTGTCTTCTAGACCCTTCTCAGTTGTTGAGCTTTCGTTATTTTCTACTGACAGTCTGTCACCTTCGTCTCTACATATTTCTTCGAAACAACGACTAAAGCTGAAAGTAGCGACACTAATTTTTTTCTATTTTTCGTGCTTACCCCTGATCATTGTTACGATACTTATAGTAAGTAATTAAGCGACCTTTCATCAACTGCTTTAATCCGTTCTGTTTTAATGAATTTTGCTTATGTAAACTCGTGAGTAATATATTTCAAAATTTCAAATATTATAATATAATTCCAATATAATATGCCAGAGCATACCTCTACGTTTGATTTATGTACGGTAAAGTTCAAAAAATGTTTGACTTCCTGTGTAATTTTTAAAAAGCTCTTATTTGGTTTCATCAGTATTCAGTTCATGTGTTACCTTAGTAAGTAATTAAGTAAGTGAATCAGTTATGTAACTACCTTATCCTTGATATTCACCCTCATTGTTTAACATATAATATTTCCAAGCTGTCTTTCGCTCATAACGATAGTGGTGTTATATTTTATTAAGTACTTCTATTTTCAAAATTATGCAAACAATCCTTGAAGTTAGTGATTTTCCACTTCGCTCTAGGTTGAAATATTATCTCTTAAAAAATAATAATCCTCGATCAATATTCAAATTCAAATAATTTTTATTTGTTATCGAGAATGCACTCATACAAATAGAAGTTGCTATCCGCATTACAATAAAAACTTTACAAAAGAGAGCATGCAGGAAATTATAAAAACGAGTATTGACTAGCATTGAACGATATATCTTTAACAAAAATTTATCAATATAGGAAATAATTATAACAATATAGAAAATATAACGATATAGAAATATAATTTATAAATTATATTTCTCGATCAATATTCATCCCTATTCACAGAAAAACAAAAATAATAATCTATTGTTGATAGAAGTAGAGAATGAACTCAAGCTAGAAGAGGAAGAAGAAAAAAGAGGAAAAGAAGCAAAAATCAACAAAAATTCCTTTCATACTGACAGATTCAGAAAGCGAAATATGATAACTTAACGGTAGTCTACTTTAGAAAAAGGAAAAGTTATATGAATACTACTATAGTCTAGTTGATAACTGGAATTGTTCATTAAAAAGATTATGCATGACGCCACAATCCGAGTTCTTTTTCATTATCCGTTCTGAAACACGTTTGCACATTAGTAACTGATGCAAATTAATATAATGAGTTTATACATCTATTTCCTCTAGTTGCTGATTGGACGACTGTTGCATTATCTAGGTTAGCTAATCATTTTTGTTTGTTTCATTAGTATTATTTTTCCAATGGCAAGGAACATTATTCTATGTCCGATATTTTTGGGGAAATGCAGAGTTGAGAGTCTTTCAACTGGAAAATAGCGTACTAATCGTTCAACAGATTTGTTGCAGATAAACATTTCAAACTAGCCGGTTTACACGGCATAATTCCATAACAAAGAATTTTATATGAGGAAACCAAGAGACAAGAACGAATAATTATCAAGTCATCCCGGGAAAATTTTCTACCTAGGAAATTTTTATCATGGTGAAAAACAAGTCTCAAAATTCGTACTTGAACATTGCGTCGGGGAATCCCACTCATCATGCTTTTCTTTCATCTCCGAATTCTAATTCTGTGAAGGATCATGAGGGTTTTTCATGTCGTAAATGCGAGCTCCAATCATTGAACTCATCATGCCCTTGTGTTATAATTTCCCAACACGGCAGCTACAAATAACAATAATATTAAATAAAAATGAAATCAAGAAAACAATAAATTTAAAGCGTATGAGAATTAGATAACCCGATAAGCCTGGGTAAGATACGCTCGGACTTTTTTTTAAATTTATCCTGGTGGAAAATGATCAATATTCATATTTTTATGTGAGTCCCAGGATTTTTTAAGATGGCAATCGTGATATATGATGATTCATTAAAATTAATTATTGTTTGGTTGCGGATAATCTCAATTTATTCACATCTTCAAAAAATAATTGAGTTTGTCGGAGGTTAGTCCTCCACATGGCGTCTTCGAGCTTATAACTAATCATTTGCATTATGAATCCATATTGTAAACTAGAAATCTATATAAATAAAATTAGAGTTTTGTCTGTACATTTATCAGAATTATTTTATATTTTTTGGTTATTTTTACGTTTTATACATTAAAGAAGCCAAAACAAGTCTTATCTCAATTTCTGACTGTCACGGCCCCGAAGGCATTTTTCTCCTGAAAAACGAGAGCATTGATCGGGATTTAAGTTATTTATCAGTATTGAAAACCTTTTTGACAATTTCTTTAGCTATAAAAAACTAAAGTAACTTTTTTTAACAGTATAATAAACGTTTAAAAACCAAGTATTGTGCGATTTTGGATACATTTCTTCTAAGTTTGTTTTATTACCACATAAGAACAAATCACGTAATTTATCATGAAATATCAATCAGCTGTTCTCAAATATTCTCTCTGATAATTGTCACTGAATTGTTTACGTTCTAAGTTGTTTACTAAGCTGCTAACAACTTCATAATCGTTGCTATCAAAAAAGCCGAAACATATTCAGTCTTATTTCTAAACATAATCCGCACGAAGGACGGGCACAATAGCTAGTGTTTATATAATTGTATTTTTCAAATGGCTAATTTAAAATAACTATGGGGCTAAAAAAAAATGAGAATACACAATTATGTTCAAGAAAGAGGTCAATCAAGGGTTCAGAGTTGACAAAACATTCCAGTTATAGAAGCCAAGCACTAAAAAGCCCGCGTTCTAAGAAAGTATTCTATATAACGGAAGACTATATAGAAAGAAAAGGAAGGGGAAGAAAAATGAAAAGAAAGAAGTGGAGAGCCAGAAAAATTAATAAATTATTTACTGTTGAAAAAAAAAAAATTTGCTATTGCATACAATCTGCTAATGAAAATTGATGAACTGATACACATCACGCTTCAATAAACTTCTATAGAATCTCATTAATTATTCCGATTAATTCACCATTAGTTGGAACATTTCGACACAATAGAAAAATTGATAGTTTTAAGAAGCATAATTTGTTGTTGAAATATAAAAGTGGGCATCATCAACAATAAAAAAAAAATAATAATAAATTTACCAATAGATTAAATGTGATCCCTTGATGGAAACCTCTTATTTTTAAAGGGTTTCACAAATGTTTTGTCTTCCTTGATAAATAATTAAAAGAAGATATCAAAATTATTTTCTTCTGAAACATTTTGAATTAACATACGTTCAGATTTTTTTAATACAACACACTATGTTCAGACACCTACACTCAATTAATTCAAATTGAAATTGATTGCCACAGCCTCCATTGAAGTTTACGAGGAGAATCCATCATTCAGTTCACTTTGTTAGCAGCTCTGGTAATCCGGTGGAGAGAGCGATTCTGACAGGTGCTCAGTGAATGCAGTCGATAAGGCGTCTGGTCGCCCACACAGCCACATACCCAAGCCTGTACAGCTGCCACCGACCACAGTAAGGTTTAATTCAGGTTTCAGGTTCGCAATCGCTCAGGCGACTGCTGCGGCTATTCTTTATCCCCTCAGCGGTTGCAGTCAGGTCACCGTCCTACTGCCTCCGAAACCACCTCAAAAGCACTGCTCTCAACACGCAGATGGGGCCTCGGCAAGCATTAGTGTCGTGCGGGATTGCCTACCACACCCCTACTAAGATTATGGTATCGGGTTCTCTATGCAGTAATGTTATTACTGTACTCCATACTTGGACCTTTTTCAGTGGAAAGTGGGCTCAATGATACTAAAGGGGATAATGATTGTTCCACTTCCTGTTTATAATCTCAAAAATGATAATTATTGTAGAAGTATTGATTTAGCAATAAATAATAATTGTGTAAAGCATTCTAGTAAATTGTTGAATAATCAATACACAAAAATATGGTCAATTTTAATGTGAAGTGGAGAAGTGACAAAGAATCGTTGTATGCAACGATTGTTTTTGGCCTGAAAGCTACTTGTGACATGTTTAGGACATGAGTGAAACGATTGTTTCATCAATTTCTTTTATTCTTAAATCGACTAGTTTTGGGAACTAAGATCTTATAGTTAATAGTGAAAAGGCCTGTCCGAATAAAAATTCTTATTGTAATAGAGCGCTTTAACAATTTAACAATCTTATTGCTACTACAATTACACGAGATTTCTTTAGAAACGTCTAGACTGCTCTAGAAAAAGCACCATCGAAATAAATGGGTCTTGTGTTTGAAGTTGGATTAAAGTTAGGTTGATTTTAATCTAAGCTATCATCACCAATAAAATGCGTTTTTTTAAACGAAAACGTTCAATTTCATGTGATGGGGCGGAAAGTCATTTTTTGAACTTTACATTTCAATTTATCTTTGGATCAGTGAATTTGAACTTACTATTTCTATTGCTTTGCTCTATTTTATTGAATAATCATTGCTACCTAAACCTATTATTCACAACTGTAATTTTCACCTAGGAAAGTAGTGAAAAAAGCAACTCATTTCATATGCAAACTAGCAGAATGGAGCATTGCTTTATATCGGATGCAAGATACAACTCTGAGCATGTTGTTTCGTTGATAGAGCAACTAAATGTACTACTTTTAGAATAGAGAAGAACAACTGCAAGCACTAGGTTTAGAGCAGTTACAAACTGTCCTGTCTGTGTTAATAGTGGCTATTTTTCCCAGTACCAATTCTATTAGATGCATTGGTACAAGCAGTGTACAGGGAGAATGTGCAATGAACACAGAATGGAAGTGAACTTGTTGGTTCCACAATAGTTAGAACTGTCACAGATAAGTTGTAGAGATAAGTCAGTAACAAGGACCGTTATGAATGTGATGGGTGAGCTGCCCGTTGCTTCATGTGACATAATCGTGTAATTACCCAGATATACTCATACTCAACATTACAATTGTTGAAATGGGTCTGTAGTTGGAGTATGTAGCATGATTTCAGGTCATTCTAAAATAGACCACATGATCACCTTTTGAACTATCCTATATGACTATACTTATATGCATTTGTAGTGCATCCACCAAGTCCACATAACGCCTTGATTTCCAGTTTTCCAGTTCACAGTTGATTAATAAACAGGTTAATAGAGCTATTCAGAGAAATAAAACGGCCACTTTTCATGTGCCGTCCACAAGGGGCTTCGATATACGAAGAAAATGCCATTTTGTGAAGTTCCACGGAGGAGAATAAACTTCCAAAATGAACAAGGCTGAGAAATGGAGGAATAGTTATCAATAATAATTTATTAAGCAAGAAGTATATCAGCATTATTACAAACATTTCATCAAATAACAGAAATATTTCATAATTATACAAAACTGCCTAAGCGAGATATCCAAAAGTATGGTGCTAAAGAAACAAGAATTTCAATATCAATAAAATACCGTTTCATAAGGGCCGTCTAAGTAAAAGTCATTGAAGTTTCATGCTGGGGGAAGATAAAATAGAAATTTGTAATCGCTACAATTATTTACGCGTAATTTTCCAATCTTCGGGTGGGTTTTCAGAGATGCGTAGGAGCTCAATAAACAGAGCTAGAGCGGAATCAATAGTGTCAGTAAATGTTTTAGCTAAAGTTAGGTCAGAAAAATGGGATGGAAAAATGAGGATATTTGACACAATTATTATTCCGTCATGCCTATATGGGTCTGAGGTTTGTGGCTTGGGCGGCGAGGAGGCGATGGAGGTGGCGCAGTCATTTTTCTTGAAACGCCTGCTATTACTAGTTCGCTCGACACCGAGTTGGTGTGTCAGGTTGGAGGCGGATAGGCCGAAACTCAGGTTCTATGTATTCAAGCTTTATGTATCATGGCTAATAAAAATTGTAAATATGGCTGAGTCACGGTTACCTTATATTTGTTATCGCCTGTTGTTAAGAGTAGACTTTAAATGTAACTGGATAGCATATGTGCGAAGGGAATTTCAATCTTTCAATATCAAAATATATGGAATGATGATGGAATTGATACCGTAGATTTAATAAATAACAAGTATGGAGTTCTTAGCGCTTACTTGAGGCATGTAAAGGATCTCGACCGAAATCTAGCTTTCTCTTCTCAGAGATGCCCTTTCTATAAATTACTTAATGCTTACACAGTTTTGGGTGAGCAGTTCACTTATAAATTACCAATTAAAATGATTCGATGCATAACTCAATTGAGAGCATCAAAGTTGTCGAGTACATTCCTTTACATTAATGAACAAAAATACCAGCTTGACGCCGAGAAGATTTGCCCTTCCTGTCGTTACTCTTTGGAGTCTTTGGCGCATTTCCTCCTAGAGTACCCTATGTATGAATTATCCCGAGTCTTGTATATTGAACCTTACATTAATAACCTGTTGCAAGAGAAAGACAAAGTTATGGTGTTGTTGTCTAATCTAAATAAAAATAAAATTAAACATGTATATATTTACACTATAAATGCGCTTGGCAAGAGAAGTGATATATTAATGGAGAGTGTTCAATCAGCAGAATAATATGTTAAAGTGAAAAGTTATAACATACATGTTAAATTGTATCACTGTTATAATTATGCCTATTAAAAATCATCTATTTTGTCTATTTGCTTGTTTTTGTTTTGTACTGTTAAATATCAATAAACTTATAGATTATACTGAATGCTTCATAAAATATATCAATAGGCTCATAGATTTCATATAGATTATAAAACATTGAGAATAGAAAATATGACATCACATTACTATGTTATTCAGAGATATTTTTTCTATGTTTGATTTATTATACTCACGGTTTTATTTCCTAGATTTCGTACACGACAGCTGAGGTAGGCTGACTTTCCGACGAGGGCTGTGACGTTTCGGGGTGTGAGAGGATCAAAGTAGGGCTGCAGACGATCTGGGGTTGGAGTTGCTGAGTCCACCGAGTTGCCTCCAGCCTGGCTAACGTACGCTGAACCTACAAAATAATTAAAAGTAATCGATTAGATGGAATTAAAAAAATGGAAATTGAAGTTCAATAATTCCACAAAACAAATAACAAGGAAATTAGTTTCAATAAAAGCTTTAGAGACATAAATATGGAGGTATATAATGTAAGTTATCAGTTAAATACATAAGCGACAATAGTTCTCACACCGACAATACTTGGATCTACAAATATACGGGCAAGTTCTTATAAATATGAATCATGGAAAATATTGATTGGCTAAGAAAAGGTAATTAAACTTTGAAATTTTTGTAGCAAAAATCATGGACGCTGTGATTGAGATGAGTAAATAATTGATGAAGATTTGAATTGAAAAATGAAGAGTATTTAAGTTTATAAGTTTAGCTCTAATAAACCGTTCCAATATCCTCATCGGGAAGCTGTTCACCGACTTTTGGAGAGATATCGGATGATTTCCTAAAATTGCTATAGTACAAGTGAAAACTCGCTCACGAAAATAATTTTGGAAAGGGCAACTTATTTCTAGCTTATTCAAGGAGAAGGTGACCGGTGGAGAAATACGGCCGTATTCAACAGGACAATGCGATTGCTAATACGCTTTGGAGCGCGACTGCATGCGTTCGCCATTCGGTTTTTTCTTGGAATCACATTTCAAGATAGCCCTCGGGCCCTCTTATCAATCTGGTTGAGCCTTCATATGGATTATGCTATTCATAAGAATAACATATTGGCTTGAGAGAAACAACTAATATTTCAATCACGTATGATAACAAGGGATCACTAGTAAATGCTAATTATAAAAATTACAGTGGAACAGTAGACCTCACGCCCAAGAATAAGTGTGGTCCCACAGAGGAACATAC
Organism: Conomelus anceps; assembly: GCA_948455865.1. Taxonomy (NCBI): domain Eukaryota; kingdom Metazoa; phylum Arthropoda; class Insecta; order Hemiptera; family Delphacidae; genus Conomelus; species Conomelus anceps. Next base: position 74,170,146 of record OX418216.1, on the reverse strand, counting down.
TAGATGTACTCAATGATAATTTATAATTACCAAAATTAGATGTTTTAATTAGCAAAATTAAATACAATCATCAGACCTAACCCATGATTCAATCTGCGCAGTCTATTACATGTTTGTTTTCCATGATGTCACTCTGTATCACTTCACCAAGGCTGTGTCTCTATATACATCGAGCCTGTACTTATGTTGTTCCAAACAGCTGATTGCTCAAATCAGATTTCACATGTCTGATGAATAAATTTTAGAACAATATTAATAAAATTCGTATAATTATAATTTATTTAGTAGTCATTTGTTATTATACTTAATTGAAATGATTTGTTTTTCTCAAACAAATAATGTTATTCTTATGAAGGCTCAACCAGATGCATAAGTGGGACTGAGGGCTATCTTGAAAATGATTCCAATGAATTATTGCCTATATGATGGAGAAGCTCATTTAAAAAATCATATGCATTCTGTAGAAGAAAGCCTGAGTGCCATTCATTTTTTCATTTCAAATATCCTTTAAATGCAAGCAAATTTTGAGAATCCTCAAACATATATCACTGGGCATTCCTTGAAGGAAGACCCATGCAAATTTTTCTTGAATATGGTCCAAGCGTTTAGCCTTAAATGCGTTACAAACAGACAAATGCAAAACGGTCGACTTGAAGTGTATGAGAGCATCTTTACAGGTGAAGAAACTTGTATAAATTCTGCTCATATAGCATAGACCCATAGACAAAAGCGGCTGAGCAGTATACAATTTTTCGGTCGCGTTTCTGCCGCGCTTTTTCTGCACGTAATTGATATGGTTAACCTTTCAGTGAGTTGAGTAATGTGTAATTCCCTTAGATAGCAGTATGGCATTATAGTTGATCGTTTGTGCAACCGGAAGTTAGTCCATTGTAAGAAAAACGTAGTAATCATTGGATCCAGAACCCTTCAATATTATACATATTAGGAAACAAGGAAGTAATACAAATAATAATAATTTATTTATCTATTCATTCATTAGAAAAAATACTATCGAGCAGAGATACAGCAGCCCTCTACTGCTTGATTTTCAAATGTTAAACTGAAAAATCCAATAATCATGAATAATAAGAACTACGAATTAATCAATTTATTATCAAATAGGAACCAATTATTCATCATTTCTCTAGCTGAAAGCCTAAAGTGAATTTTATAAGGACAAAGATAAATGATAAAATGGTTCAAGTCAATGCTCAGTAAGGGTATAGTTGGTCTCAATCTCAATTTCAATTCAAATCAAAGTAGAATTGTACATTTTATTCTCATCAACAAGATGTTTAAAAAACCTTTCTGGAAATTTTTGGCGGAAGTTTCAAATCAAATCCTCTAAATAAAAGTTTGAGCTGTTTTTCCAATTTTAAAAATTGGAAGTCTCGTTGGGTTTTCAATGTTTCCAGTCCTAAGGGAAGCCTAACGTTTGTATACAAGTAATGAGGATGAGGTGAATGATGATGGGAAAATGCCAGCTCTAGCCATGTATCGGATTTGGAGCCAGAGAAATGGTAAGCAGTTACGCCAAGAAAAATGGCGATAATATCGGATAATAAGGAATAATAATGGGATAATGAGGGATGAAGAAAATTAGTTACGTCAAGGTAAAAGACGATAATATTAATAATGAGCAATTAAGAAAAGTAGCCCATCCTCTACTACAGCTTCCTTAAATATCCTTACAATATATTGTAAATGCCTTCCAAGACGGGGAATATCTTGTTCACATTGTTCAGATGTACAAGGACTTAGTCTACAGTGAGTTCAGTATCAGTATGTATAAACAATCTGTTATTGTATGGATGAGATAATGTGGAAGATTCACTGCATGAAAACTCAAGCGGTTTTGTATACCTTTAAAATATGAGGGGTTTTGTATTGATATACGATGTTATTGGACAGATTACATAAATTATGGACGTGAGAGCCGAAGGGAAAGGTCAGTCTGCATCCCTATTTCCTGCAACGTGAGCGCCATGTCCTGTTAAACTCGAGTAACTTCCATGGGTAGCCGTTAGAGAGAGTGCCATGCACTCTCCAATGTTAACAAAGATCAGATAGTGCAATCTAGTGTTATTTAGTGCGATCCGTTGTTTGTGATTGTTTGAGAAGTACAAAGAGCTGTTTTGGGAAACTGAAAATTGATATGGTTAAAAATCTTAATTAAGTTATATACGATAAAATTCAGAATACAAACACAAATACAAATTAATAGTTAAACACAAACTGGCTTTCTAAAGAGTAGGGTAGTACAATATTGTGGTAATTATTCTTAAATTACTCCTGGATAGAAATTATGAACATGACCATCTACAATATTGTACTGGACGGCTAACAATTTTTTCTTGAAGCTGATTGAAAATGTATGCCAGTTGCACAAACATCAATTAAAATTTAGTTGCCGATCATTCATATCATAATAATTCTCAAGAGTTATCGGCATTCAAACTCTGATCGATGTTTGTGTAACTACTTGAAATGTTGTTCTATTTGAAAAAGATAACTACTCTGTGCACTAAGCTGGCAGAGCTACCTTATCAGTATTCCACGCTCCATGATTTTTTTTAATATACGGTACTGAATTAAAAGGTTAAAATATCTTGGATACATGGGAAAATCAAATCAAACAATATTCTGGCTCTGAAATCTTAGCCCAAGCTTAGTCCATTCTCCCTGGCAAAGGAGATTTTCAGGAATACTTTATTGATGAGTTTGAATGTTCAATATTCTTTGTTCGATAATTCGCATGACTGAGACCACATAAAATATGATCGTGTAATGTGTAATTCAATGTAATGAGAGCTATATCGAATAAGTATAAAAGGAGAACATTTATTTACATGAGTGAACAGATGATTATGATACTCATACAGACTAAAATCTGCACAGAAAAAAGTCCAGATGATCAGATGAGCTAATCTTCTCTGCTTCATGAATTTCTTACTGGAATAAGCACTGAAACAAAGACAAAACAAACTCGACAGCGCTGATTATGAGCTGAAAATGAACGAAGTGTTTTTACAATTTCCACGAGTGATATCCAAATTATCCCTTTCCACTGACTATGTTCTTCTAGTTAGGCAATTTTAAAATTCATCACTGTGTAGAATGAAGAAGAGAATTGCGAAATCCAAGTCTCAGTTGGCATTTGAAAACGGGACTTCATTAAGACTGTGTGCAAATAAATAATTCAAAATTGCCCTCATTTTGTTGCCGAAAAATATAAAGCTCTTGGTTTTTGGTAGCCGTGGATTCAACGTTGTACTCTTCTTCTCAACATTAGAATTGGACGAAAAACCTTAATGGATCATCGACCGCTTTCTTGCGACTTTCGGAAATTAAAAAGCCTGAGCTGCAAACTCGGGTTGATGATATTGCCCTCACAGTTTGATGAGCTCTTACCAGCTGATAAGATTTTGCAATGAATATTCCATGCCTCGTTTAAAAAGAATATTACATTCAATTATATTTATTTTATTTGGAGGGGCGACTTAGATTGCATTTGAAGGCAATTTCTTATCAAAAGAGCTTTAAAATTAAGCTGGATCTCTAAATCTCAATTTCATTCTCAAGAACCCGACAAAGCCTTATTGAAATCATGCTATTGTCCGTCTGTACAGCAATATCTTTTAAAAGGAAAATCGTCAACTCTTGAAAGCTTGTATTGAGCATCTTTTTATAGTATTAGACCAGTTAATAACCCTATTAATTTTGTACTTGAAGCTTGAATGTTGACTTGAACTTGACTTGACTTGAACTTGAACTTGACTTGAATGTTGAGTGTGTGCATAATTATAAGACAATTTCAATACTATAACATCTAGACAAGCTCAATTCAATTAATCAATCCAACAACCAACTGAATTATTTCGAATAGAAGCAGACATTTGATGCACAATAAGTCAAGAAAGGCGAGTTCAATAAATCAGTTGTCACCTAGGTCAACGTAAGAAGTAAGAGTGAAGCTCTGATTCCTCGGGGCGCTTGTTCGAATCTCACTCGATTGAAACAACTAGTCCTTATTCTGTTCTAAATTATATTTCAATAGATTTCACCATCAGATTTCTTTATTTCATTTATCCAAAATGAGAATTTCACCATGAGTTTTGATGTTTCAGTAGTAAGAGAACTCATCAGATATTTTCAATGAGATCAACTGCAATGAAAGTATTTAGAAAGTCTTCTAATAAAATCTTCAAATGCTTATAAATAATCAAGCATAATTATGCTCATATTTTTATATTAGGGCAAATAATCAGTCAGGTGCTGAATTCTCCCCAAATGCATAGAAGACACGATTTTTTTGTGTAGGCTATCTGATCTCTAAAAACACTTACATTATGTGCGTGCTATGTGAGCTAGAGTTGTTCAAATCCTACAATTTATTCATTTCTTTATAAAAAAAATAATAATATATTGTGACGTAGCTGGCTTAGGTGTGGTGTCAGAGCTCTTAGAGCCGTATTTCTCAGAGCGACTCAAGTCGCAGTCGCGCTCCACAATTAATAGAGGTCTTAACATCAATTACCTAAATTACACCAGCCGTGTGAATTTCATTGAAAGAGATCTGTATCCTAAATTACACCAGCCGCGTAAATTTGATTAAATAATCAGCTGATGGCCCCAAACATGTTAATGTCTTCGTGTGCTTTGATATTGTTGAGGTTGTTCAGATGCTCAGTAGTTGATGTAATTTAACCTAAATACGACTGCAGTAGCTGTGTATAATAAGTGCCTTAGGTCGCACCTGGACAAAGTCCAGAGCCTCTGACGTGACTTAACGACTGCTTTTAGGCTGCCGGGACCGATAGGCTTAACAGCGTGTCTTCCGAAACACGGGAGTGGCTTCAGGAACAATCTCTTGGTCAGCAGGGATTGAACCCGAGACCTTTGGATTGGCAAATAATTCGAGTTCTATCAGCTCCAAGAACTGAGAACTAGGGTGTAAAATATACAATATCTCGAAAAAATGAGAATAGTGGGAATCAAATTAATGCGTATTTTTATTTTCATTTCAATAGCAGTAATAAATAGCAAAAACAACATAATATCATAATATGAAATTCTTCCACTAATATTTTGCTATTATAAATATAATAAGGCTAATTAATATAAATGCCTGAAAATATATCTGAAAAATCATATTTCACAAACTGGGAAACACAGAAAATCACGTGAGCATTTATTGAAGAATCACTAAGAAGTTCAGGACTTGTTTTTCCAGATCTATATTTTATATTCGCTAGAATATTCCATGAATCTTTCTGTAGTCGTGGCAATACGAAAAAAATCTTGAAACGCGCATAATGAACTCTAAGATAGTTAAAAATTTAGAAAATATCACTTATATGGCTCAAACCATGTACCAATATGCCAATATGCTCTTTGTGAAGAGAGCAGTTTCAGACTTGAGTCTGTTGCGCCTTCACATTCATTGGAATTTTGTCACAATACATAAATAAATATTAAAACAAGGCTACAACTGCTTAGAATAGTTCAGGAGGTATACAATCTTATGCAATGCTATGCATGGTATACATAATATGGTAGGAGAGCCCATTTGAATATTTGATGGTAGTGAAAGTCACGTATACCAAGATTTGACCGTAAGTAATCTAGACTGGGTGCAACAGACCAGGTGCGACTCCTCTCGGGTTCATTAAAATGTATTTATCACGGTAAAATTGTTCCTTCAATATGCTTGCCACTCTTCATCATATTGACGTACAGTACATGATATTACAGATATTAAGCTCATTTTAAACACAACTGAGTCTTGAAACTCAACAAATGTGAACAAAATCTTTAAAGAAACTTCTTTTATTTAAAAATTTCATTTAAAAAACAAATAAATTTCATCAATGGACTCGCAATTCGATGACTATTCGATACTCAGTACCGTAGCTACTTAGTTATCGCTCTTATTCTATGTACAGCTAAATGCCATTTACTACTGATTCCTATCCACGATTTCAAATAAATAAAACAGATTGACTGAAGTTGATGACTAACATGGGAAATGCGAGTGGAATGAAGGATCAGGAGTTCTTAAACTGTGGTACGCGTACTCCTTGGGCGTTCAAGAATTTTCAGGGGTACGTGGGGTAGGTTAATGAGAAATTAAACCATTTTAATTCTCTCCGTTTCGTAATCACACAAGGTTATAATTCAATCATGGAATCTAATTGAATAGTGGTGTGGTTGAGTTACTTCGAACCAACAAGGGCAATATAGGTTTGTATATTTTGTAGAAGTATAGAAAAAAGCTTAGTGTTGAAGTTGTCTAAAAGCTTAATCTAAGGTTGTACTTAACAAAACTTGAGCTGAACATTGAGGAACTTTTTTTCATTGCTGATGATGCCCACATGAGTCCGAGACATGTGCGTGGGTAATGAGGTGAATGATAACACAGATGCCAGATGGAGGAGCGGGATTTAAACCCACGATCGCTGAAACGACAGCAAGCTGAAGTTGTGTCGCCTCAACCAACCGCGCTAAGCGGCCCGCTTATAAGAAAACTATGAATGTATTCATAAAAAGAAGCTGTACTAAAACCTATATTAAAAGAAGCAAGCTCATTCTTCTCATTCATTTTTTGTAACGCGTTTCAAATATATTGTGTTTTTTATGTTAAGAGTGAACCATCCCCCTCAAAACCCCCCTCTATGAGAAGGGGGTTCGCAAAATTTCGATTTTTCTTCAAGGTGTACAGTCTTTAAAAAATATTGAGAACCCCCGTGTGATAGGGAATCGATGCAGCCCAAATAAATATATTGGCTGTATACGGTAACATAGTATATTGGCCAAGGATATGGTATCATGATTGGAATGAATTTGTGTACAATACTGTATATTATCATTATTTGGAGGTCGCCTTAACATCAATACATCATTCAAAACAAAACTCCCTCCAAAGAAATTGAATTTAAATGATTTATAAGGAATAATATCATAGTGATTGAGTTTAGAATCCATTTTTTTCGTAAGATGGAACGCTTCCTCATCTAAGCATTATCAAGATAAGAATATGGAGAGTTCAGAGTAAATTTTCCATTTCACAATTGCCTTCAAAAGTAACGAAGAACAATTCCTCCAAAGAAATCAAGCTTGATTTTTTCAAATCAAAGAAAATATTTTTTTCAAATTATCTAATTATTAAGCAGTCCAATCAATATTTTTTGTAAGATATGACATCTCCTCAACTTTAACTGAGCATTTTGCGTGAAAATTAATAAGGGATGATCAGAAAAAAATTTCCAATTCAGAATCGAATTCACTGCGCTCGTATGAAACGGGTCGCACTTCATAGTACGATCAATAAACGCTATGAAACTATCGGACATTGTAGAACACTATTCTAATGGCACAGTAGTGAAACTGGAACTGTTCCCTTGATAGTCCCCCACGAAATTTCAGCTTCAGCCTTTTGGAATGGGAACAGTGAATGAATGTTCCATGAGTTGTGATTCATGACGGTTCAAATTTGTCCACGCCATTGATTGACTAGCGACATAGCACACTCGATTCAGAATACAAACAGTTGTTGAAATTCTATCGTTGTTACAAACTAGAAATAATTATCACAATACATGGCCAACAGAGAATCCACTTGGTTGAAAGCTACCAACTTATGAATGTTATTATTTGACCACTTCTATTGTAATGATTTAGAGTCGAATTTAATTACTGTCATTATTTTTCTTTGGAGGGCAAAGTTAAGGCGCAGCCGGCACTCTCTTCTAATGAACCCATATAAAAGTACATGAAGAACCCATAAAGTACATTTCAATAGCTATATACTTTGTCACTTATCAATATCCACCAATCACTAGGACTAGTATGATCTGTTCCATAGACATACAGAATACAGGTTGCACAAAAAAATGATGAAATTATTTAAATAAATCTCTACATTAGAGAATCAAAGACATTGTTATTTTTTTATTGCAGATGATGCCCACATGAGCCTGGAAAATTGTGCGTTGGTAATTAGGTGAATGGGTGAATGATGAGAAACATCCATGAATGAGATTCGAACCCAAGGCTGCAGGAAAAGAAGCCAGCCAGAACCTTATCTTATCACAGAAAAGCGCTCCAAACAACTGCGCTACCGGAACCGCATATTTGATCCCACATTGATAATATTTGATTTAATATTGAGTTATTTATAAAATCGATGAAATTTGTTAAAAAAACTGGGCTACCCAATATTTTTTGAAAACTTTTTTTCCCTATTTTTTATCCCAATTATTTGCTGTTTGACATCCAGAAATGCTATATTATTGTTTTCTGAAGGTTCTTTTCTATCTTTGATTCTTCTCTATCAGCTGTGGGCATTTTATCATATCTGGCAACACTGCAATTTTTCAGAGCAGCCTAATTTGGAGGCTTGAACTATAAACCTTATGACATCACCAAAGATGAGGTCCGGGGTACCTGACTTGTCGTTCCTGTCCTGGTTGCGCCATTGACTGTATATCTATTTTCTAGGGTTCAGTATACAGCTGCTGATATTGATATACAGCTACAGAGAAGAAACTTGAGAAAAGAAGAAAAGCATTACATTTTTCTTTGAAATTATACGAAAATGCATGGAATGCAAAATATGAACCGTGCGTTGGAGCATTCCAATATCTGTTTGTTATTACAGTAGGCCTAGATGTGCGACAAGATTTGACTTGAAACATGGTAGTAGCACAATGATGTGTAGCATGCATGAGGCGAGCCAGCATTGTAGCAAAGGCAGCTGAAGGGTGAGGAATCAGGTAGTGAGATTGGAAATAGAAAAAGTCGGTTCTCGTTTCCTCGTGTTAAAAGCTTTCTGTTGTGGCTCCTACGCACATGGCTCACTGGTTCAAAGCGCCTGCCTGAGTCCATTGAATCTATTATTGAATGTTAGCCCTCGACGTGAGCAAGTTGTTACAGTAGTTGTCGTGACCTATTCTGAATGTTTTTATTCAATAAGGGGTGATATTTCTTGCTTGAGGAGTAATCTACTGTCCCCTTCCACACACAAGAAATAGATTAATGGAGGGAACAGCCGTTAGTGCTGAAGATATTTGTGAAAAGCTCCTAGAACCCGAAACAAATTTCATCGAAATTCAATAATACCGTTATTAGTATCATGGACATGTTAAGGCAGTTATTGAATCCATTCCAGTCTCCCACAAGTTTGTTCAATGTGCAACATAGTTTTGAATTAATTATTTTGTTTTGAATTAATTTGTTTATCAACACTCAACCTTTTCAAAACCTCATGACCATTTATTTTCTATTAATGGTACCAACAAGCATCTTGCCAATATTCAGAATAACTTACTTGAAGACTGAATCATTCGGATTCAAGTATTTGTCTATTAATCGATACTACGATACCACTTTTGCCTTCGACAAAGTAAATTGAATATTTATTTTTACAAAATTGAATTTGATTTAAGTGTTAATAAATTTAATTGGGTAACTTCCAGAAAACTTCGTTTCCAGCTGCTAAGCCTAATATAAAGTCAGGCAATGCAATTAAGTGTTTCAAGTTGAAGCACCTAATTTTATTATCTGCAAACAAAATAACTGTTTTTATTCGTTATTTTCATGATTCGCTATTTTTCATGATGAAATGTTTGGGTTTTCTCAATTTTTTAGGGTGAAGAAACCCTTTCACGGAATGCGGGATGTGATATTCGGATACAGCGTTTCAAAATACATTTAAAATCGTCGAGAAAAAATTGTTTATCGATGAATGTAGAAATATATATGAGTTTTTCTTGATTGAGCGACCGCCATCTTTGATTTTGTTATTGCGGGAAAGCGTACCAGGTACCGAATGAATACTACTTCCTAGGATTCCAGTTAACCATACTAAACATTCCAGCGAAAAAATTTTCCATGCGAGAAATTCCCACAGAAACCTCCTCAGATCCAGGACTATCTCGTTTTGGAGAATATTAAACTGCTGATTAGACTATAGGTTATGATTTTGCGGGATAAAGAGAACTTATTCAAATATATCAATTGAAATGATACTTGAATTCACTCATTGAGTTCAACTCAATATGCTCTATTTCACTAATTGTGGGTTAAAAGAGGCAGCTCATATGCCCCGACGTCGCTCACAGCACTTGATCTGTAAAGTGCATAAATAAAGATAAATTATCTATCACTATGTTTAACGAAGTCATTTACATGAGATATAATTATAGAGAAATTCATGTTTGGCAACAAAAGATATGACCTACTCTACGAAGATATATTAAGATAGAAAAAAAACGAATAAAAACAGTTATTTACTTTGTAGATAATAAAATTTGATGCTTCAACTTGATACACTCAATTGCATCACCTGACTTTGTATTAGGCTTAGCAGCTTGAACGTAGTTTTCTGGAAGCTACCTAATAAAATGTATTTACACTCTTAAATCAAATTCAATTGAAAAAAAAATATCAATTTACTTTGTCGAAGGTAGACGTGATATCGTAGTGAGAGAATGGAAGAAACATACAACATGGGAGAACAATGTATATTTATAACACTTTGATGAAACAGCATCGATCGGATGAGAAATGAGATTCGCAAGTGTTGCAGCAGTCTTAAATAGAATGAGGTCTGGAAACTTCCCTCATTTCCCATCTCTGCGCTTATCTCAAATCGCGGATCAAACATGCTGAAAACTTCCTCTCGCAAAACACACAGCTCCGTAACGGTGCATCACAGTAGGAAGTCATAAAATTTCTCGTAATTGTACATAGTGAAGAACAATTTTATTTAAAAATGTTACTACTTTGCCGTGACGCATTGTACGATATGATGGAACGATTCATTGAGTGCTGACAATGATTTTACCTAATGAGTCTCTCCTCATCAGGATAAATCGTTCAATAAGTGAATAATATCATTCCACTATTAAAGGATAACATCTTGAAACACTGTATTTCTCATTATATTTAGAATATTTTATATATTTATAATTATATATATATATATATATATATCATATAACACACTTGTGTTCAAAAAAGTGATAAATTTTAATCATATTCAGAATATTCTCTTATTATATTTATTGAAGTAAATACACTTTATTCACTTCACTATAACATTATCATAATCATAAACTTAATCATCTGTAAAAGAAAACAAATACTTCTCATTCCAAAAAATTGAAATTTAATACAAATGTTCTAAACTTGTGCTAAAAAAAAACATCGAAAATTAAATAAAAGAGAGAAATGTCTCGATTAAGGATTTTTCAAATCCCCCCTCCAAGAGGGTGTAGGCCCCTGGCTGGATAGTTCAGGCGACCGAAGCGAGCTTGCCGGCTATTTACTTATATTGTTTTTGACTGGTACAAGCATATTCTTCGATTGGTTATGTAATCTATAACTTGATGAAACATGTTTATTTCGTACAATATATTAAATTAAAGCAAATACGAAAAACTACACACATCCTAACTTCAATATAATCATAAGATTGTTATTGCCACAGTAAGCATCATTACTAATTATTAATCAGCAACGGTTTGTTCCCTGTTGATGAGTTCTAAATACGACGTGTACTTTTGTATTACCATCAGTGTTATTTTAAAATAAACTGAAATATAGAATTTGTTGAGCTTTGATCACTCAGGATGTTATAAACTAATGGAATTTGTGAGTTCTAGCTTGGCCGATAACAACTTTCTATCAAGTAATTTGCAATTTTCTATCCATTCAAATTCTTATTCAATTCAAGAGGGAAAAACAATATAGTAAAGAATTCTGAACCTGAAATTTATCGTCCCGCCGTCTTGCCTTGGCTCCATTCTCATTTTGCATTCCGTTCTGATTTGAGATCTCTTTGTCTCTTCTATCAAATTTTTCCAAACTCGAACTTTTTGCATTAGTAATGATACGAATTTTTCACTGTTACCTACCGGAGCTCAACAATAATTGAAAGTGTGTGAGGCTGAGAGCTATTGGTTTCTATCCGTTTAACAGCCGATATAAATGCTTGAAAAGAGTATGCTAATTTCCCGGCAAGTAACTTTTATTAATCCATCATAATGGCAATTACACTCAACAAATTTTTCAACGGGGTGAGAAAGATTACACAATTATAAAGAGAGTTTAGGAGTTGTGTCGTTTATCAAAAATTGTTGAATGAGATTTTCCAAGTTTAGCATGGACCTTTTTTGCTCCAAGAGTGAGGGTAGTCAAGTTTTCTTCGAAGAAACGGACTTTTCTGTTATTGAAGGTAAAGTGAAGAGCTGAACTCGTCTAGGTGTCAGCGGTACTTCTAAAAGGCAACAAATTACCAATTGAAAACTTTTCGGGACTTGAAACTTCCAAGCTTGAAAAGCTAAACAACTCATTCTCTTCACAAGACAGACTTTTCACAATTCGAAATATTTCAGCCATTCCCTGATAGATATTGCTGATAGAAATTGTCTTAAACACACTCATATAAGATCGATCATTATTTGAAATGTGTAACAAAAAGCACATCTTTCTAGAAAGAATCACTGAGATTCGTCATTCCGACTATATGTTTTTTGAAAAGACACAATTAATTATTTGTGCAATGGTCTAATGTCTGTAAAATAGACAAATCAAAGTTCATTGTTTCACTTTTCATCTCGATGCTCTGCTTTCCTCTTCTGGAATTTTTAGGCGTGCCAACAGTCACCTTCACAATTCTGTTTACATTAGATAACAGGCAGAGTCCTGCCCATGCTCTGGCGCCCTGCACCAGTTGGGGTGCTTTTTTTTACCCTCCTTGTCTCGACGATATCTTTTACTCTTATTTGTTGAATGTGTTTCTCGAATTCTCGAGGGTATCCTAGACAATTGTTTATCTGTTTTAACAATATTTGTGCTAAGTTTATTGTTAGCCTTAGTTCAAGCCTATTGTCAGGCGTACTTGGTTGAAGTGCAGTTTATTATTTAGTTATTGAACAGTTTATTTCTTATTGAGGTGCACAGTCGATTGGACATTTTTTAATTATTATTGATCGCCCTATTTGACAGTTATTAATTAGTTTTGAAAATGATTATCTTTTATAATTGAAATATCCATTGCTTGTTAGAAGTTATTAAACTGTTTGTTCATTCTATTAATTTTTTTTTGTGATAATTACTTGGTGTCTGCTGTCAGTTAAATGAGTAAATAACGATTTGTGTGCTACTTTCGAGTGTTGACAGCATTATTTTAGTTTTAAAACCTGTAACAAAACATTGAAATATAGTAATACCGGTCACATCCGGATCAATGTGGCGAACAATCAATGCGGTAATAGAAAAGTCCGAATGAAAATGTAAGGAAAACTCACAAGGTAGTTGAAAAACGGCTGGAAAACTAACTTTTCTCATATACGTTGTGTTATTTATAATGTACAATATTTATATCGTTTTAGTAATACAATATTAGGACTAAATCGCTGTACTTACTGTATTCACTGTACACACACTCACCCGCATAAGCTGCTAGAAATGCTTACAACAAAATTGAGAAATTGTTCCGCTGTATGTCCACATATGGAGAGTTCCGGATGTGTAACAAGTTTGACCATTCTTAATTAAGAAAAGAATTGTTGATTCAAAATTGAAAATTTGGATATAAAATAGAAATATTTCGTTCAGTAGAAAAAATTTGTTGATATTCTTGGATATTGAAAAACATTGATGTGAATAAATAAATGGAATACTTTGTCAATTTATACTAGCTATTGATTATTTGTTATTAATAATTAGATATGGCTTCCCATTTTTATTCCAGTTTGATAACTCATGATTTTTTCAAACTCAGGTTGTATTCATTTGAAGCACTATTCATTATATCAGAGTATGAGCATTCGATGGCTTACTGGCATCTTCCATTTCCAGAACTACTCTGACTATTTCTCACATGCGATGAGAGATATCAGTTCTGGAACTTATTTATTGAAACTTATTGTGTGTAAAGACATCAAAGTTTGCGGGCGTTGATCGTAAGTCATTTTTCCGCAGATTTACGGCGGCTATTAAGGCGGACGCGCAATGAGCTTACTTGCAGACTCTTCACATAGTTGTTTCGGAGCTGCCCGAACAATTCTTGTGGAAAAAATGTTTTCTTCTGGATACTTTGTGTTCGATCACATAAATTGCGCTGCCCACCTGACAGCAGTTGGACAACAGTTACAAGTTACTCGATAGAACGAGTTTTCCGAAACGTTGGACAAGAGAGCCAGTTCAGTTGAATGTTGTCGGTCGGGTTTGCAGACGACGACATCAGAAGTCTAGAGCTAGCAAATAGCCGACATGACTGATAGCTGGAGATTTTCCTTTCGAAATGGGTCTTGGCACTCATCCAAGCTTGTTCCATTTTCGAGAAGTGTATGAAATATGGTATTCCATTTTATAAATGCTCTTTCAAACTACATGAAGATAAATTGTAATTCAATTCAACGTTACATCAGCAAGCTCGCCCTATACTTGTCTGCTGTGAACAACTAATAAATTGTATTGATGATTGCGCTTAGTGGATCACCTACTTCACACTCACGCTTTTTATCAGCTCAACAATAAAAAAGCTGTCCTACGTCTCACACCCATGAAAAAACAGAATAAATTGTTCAACTATTGTCAGGTCATAGTTCCCATCTATCTTGTACACAGTGACGAATCCAGACATTTATTTTGGAAGGGGTATCCCTTGAAAAACGCCATAAAAGACATAAATACGTTTTTGTGGTGCCGGTTGGGAATTTTGGAGGAGAAACACCCCCTTTATGGTATTAGAACATGCTGATTGTAGTGTAACAGACTATTATGGAATTACCAATTCCGAAGATTCTAATTACAGAGGATTTCAATCAAGTAAGAAATCAACGTGATTCTTTTAATTACAGATCAATTGAATCAATTGGATATGAGAGCAGCAACATAAACTTGTACCCCGACTTTTCCAAATTTGAAAATGAACCATGTCATAATTTTGTACTAATTTTGTACCATTTTGTACCACCAAGAACTAATTTTGTACCCCTTCCCGTTTTAGGTAAGAGCGATTCAAAAGTTGGGGTACAGGTTTATGGCTGACCCCGACTTGCTCAAATTTCAAGAAAAGTAACACCATCAATATCTTATAATTTTGTACCACCAAAAGAAAATTTTGTACCCTCCCCCATTTCGGGATACAAGCGATTCAAAAGTCGGGGTCTGGACCCCGACTTGCACAAATAGCAATAAAACCTATACCAAAATATTGCAATAATTTTGTACCATTTTGTACCACCAAAAAAAAATTTTGTACCCCTTCCCATTTTTAAGTAAGAGCGATTCAAAAGTCGGGGTACAGGTTTATGGCTGACCCCGACTTGCTCAAATTTCAAGAAAAGTAACACCATCAATATCTTATAATTTTGCACCATTTTGTACCGCCAAAAAAAAATTTTGTACCCTCCCCCATTTTGGGATACAAGCGATTCAAAAGTCGGGGTCTGGACCCCTACTAGCACAAATAGCGATAAAACCTATACCAAAATATTGCAATAATTTTGTACCATTTTGTAACACCAAAAAAAAATTTTGTACCCCTTCCCATTTTTAAGTAAGAGCGATTCAAAAGTCAAAAATTTAAATAAATTCAAAATTTAATAATTAGTGAATATGGTAATAAGTCTTCACTGACTCTTTTCAAATGATGTTTTCTCATTTTCAAGTCCATGAGCTTCGCTGACTCCCGTTCCAGAGTTTTAAAGCTAGAGGAGGTATTGTGAGAAGAGCAACATAAACTTGTACCCCGACATTACCAAATTTGAAAATGAACCATGTCATAATTTTGTACTAATTTTGTACCATTTTGTACCACCAAGAACTAATTTTGTACCCCTTCCCATTTTTAGGTAAGAGCGATTCAAAAGTCGGGGTACAGGTTTATGGCTGACCCCGACTTGCTCAAATTTCAAGAAAAGTAACACTATCAATATCTTATAATTTTGTACCATTTTGTACCACCAAAAGAAAATTTTGTACCCTCCCCCATTTCGGGATACAAGCGATTCAAAAGTCGGGGTCTGGACCCCGACTTGCACAAATAGCAATAAAACCTATACCAAAATATTGCAATAATTTTGTATCATTTTGTACCACCAAAAAGAAATTTTGTACCCCCTCCCATTTTTAAGTAAGAGCGATTCAAAAGTCGGGGTACAGGTTTATGGCTGGCCCCGACTTGCTCAAATTTCAAGAAAAGTAACATCATCATTATCTAATAATTTTGTACCATTTTGTACCATCAAAAAAAAATGTTGTACCCTCCCCCATTTCGGGGTACAAGCGATTCAAAAGTCGGGGCCTGGGCCCCGACTTGCGCAAATAGCGATAAAACATATACCAAAATATTTCAATAATTTTGTACCATTTTGTACCACCAAAATAAAATTTTGTACCCTCTCCCATATTGGGGTACAAGCGGTACAAAAGTCGGGGGCTAGACCCCAACTTGCACTTATAGGAATAAAAACTGAACCAAATTATTGCAATAAAATTTAGTAACCCTTGTTCAGTAACAGTCTTCTTTATTCCATTACCGCACTCAGAAATAATTTTTCACACCCTCTCATCTCATGGTGGTGGGGTAGCCTACTAAAAGGTACTTATCAAATTGTTTGATACAGAAGAACAATAATAAATTACAAATTATTGCCATAATATACTTCAATCTTAAAAAAATCAAAATTGGTTAGAACTAGCCCTGTTCCTCCCATTACATCATGAAAATAATATTGAACCCTCTCCCCATTCGGCTTATTAGTGTACAAATAGTTACGTATCAAATTACTTGATACAGTAGAACGAAGAAATAATTATTGCCTTTTATTGTTTTTATAATTATAGTCAATTATTGCCTTTACATACAGATGGCGCAAAATACCTGTGTGCGTGAAATCTTGCTGCTACAGTTGAGATAAAAACATAGATTGTAGTAGAGTCGCAAGGAGAGCAAAAAATATGTTTCTCTGGCTGTAAGCTCTTTGTTTCTCCACACACACCAATTATTGTGTTTTCATTACGCCTCATCGTAATAGGGCAACATTGCGAATTGATACTATGCAGCGAGTTATTATCTCCTGTTCTCAAACTACAAAATGCTTGATAGGTTAAAGATACTTCAATAATTCTTTTGTATTCTGAATCCTCATAAAACATTTATTATTCCATTAAAAATTCATCGAAATCGGCCAACTTTATAAAATTGGTGAATAATTAATAATAACAACTGGATTTCACACAGTAGTCAAACCTGGACTATCAGAGAATGATCACAATTAGCCACATCAAAGGGATGATTAAAATGTAGAGCCTTTGGTGGGTAGAGGGGAATGATAGTGTTCTAGATTGGTTTAAATAAAAAAAAAACATTCATGAGTGGATTACTTAGGTCTTCTTATTAAAATTAAAAATGTCCAACAAATTAAAATTTCGTTTTGTCAGAGAATAAATAGCTTAGCACTGTAAACAAAGTATTGCCTAATTCTGAGATGAGTCATAAGATTTAAAAGACTACATCATGGGATAATAAAGATAACATTTTTTTTTAATATAAAATTTTACTAGGTTAAACCTGTAACATGGCTGAATAGGCGAGGTGCAACTGTCTGTGAGAGCCTCCCCAGCATTGAAAGCCATACAATAAATAAATAAAGAATATATCCAACATTTTTAAATAAAGACTCAATACCGTATTCAATTCAGCTTTTAAAATTTAATAGAATATCTCTATATATTTTTGATATCATAATAGAATAGATTTGTCGAAAGAAAAAGTATTTTCCGGAAGCTCGGAGTTGATAATTATGTGCAAGCGTTCTCAAGTTAGGAATGTCATTTGCAACTGGCAACAGCTATGATAATTATTGCAATTATGATGACTATTGTGTCTTAGGCACACGTGCAACTTTTTGTTTGGAGCACGCTCCTGCAATACATTAGCCATAAATTATATATTTATAGACGCTGATGAAAATACGCTGACTGGGTATAGTGGTAGGCGATGTTATTCGAAAAGCAAACTTACTGAATCTCCTCCGCCCCGCCGGCCTATTTCCCGACTCTTGAGTCCACTCGCACAGATACTGTAATTTGCGTGATCTGTACATGAATTTGGATGAAGATCAAAAATGTAAAAAACTAGTCCTCTTTCTTCCATAAACACACAAAAATAATTTTGTACCTCTTTTCATTTCGGGGTATTGAGGTACAAAGATCTATGAATTAAATGTTGTTGTTGGTAGTACGAAAAGGTAAAAAGGAAGGACGGAAAGGAGTAGGAGGTGGAGGAGGATGAGGAGTAAGAGTAGGAGGAGGAGGAGTTTATCCTTCTGAATTTATTTGTCTAGTTTTGTTATTTATTGATAGTTTAAATAAATATAAATGGCTCCATTTTTGACAAAAAATGTAATTTCATAGTCAATGCTTTGTTCTTCGTTCTTCCTCAATATTATGATATTCAGTTTACGGTATATTGAAGAAGATCAATGGTGACAGGCATTCATATTGCGACGTTGTTCTTCTACTTACCGTGATTGAATGTACATAAGGTCTATAATCATTATTCCTTGGTGTGTAATCACGAATATAAGGTTGATGGAATAATATCTGATGTTGTAATCTGTCACTGAGCATAGAATTAGGTATTAGGTACTAGTAACCTAACCTTCCCTGACTAAAAAAATAATAATTTGTGTAAAACACCTTTTGTTTCTTTGTATTAGACTACATAATGTTATTTGGAAGAGATATCAATTTGTTTTACTAATCACTTTGAATATTATACTAGTGTGGCTGAGTTGAATAAATTTGTTACAAGTATCATGTTTAATTCAATTCCTGTATGCTGGGGTTGTGAAATTTATTTGAAATACAACCATTTCTTATAACTAGACCAGAAATCACTAATATTAATGTATTAAACCTGACCTAACCTTAGGTTAGGTCTGATAGACCGCCTTAAGGTGGGAGAGACCATCCCCCAACTACCCCCATCTACACTTCCTGATTATCCAGTATAAATACAGATGGCCTCTCCTTCAAGTTCTTTGAAGGAGGAGAGGAATGAGAGGAATAAGGTGAACGTGAAGAAAAATTAAAAAGACTAGCAGGTTGCCGAATTCAATTTAATCTGGATTTCTAGAATGTGTAATAACCTATCTACAAGTTAAATTTAATTCTTGGATTTCTTGTTCCATAACTATCTGCGTTGTTAATATTGACTTTTCATTGTAAATTTAATGACTTGCAGTTAATTATAATTGTGAATAGATAAAATTTCTAAATAAATAAAAACCTGACTACTTCAGCGAAATTAAAAGCCAAGAGGAAAGGGAAGCAAAAGAATTGTCAGGAACTAAAATATGATGAACAACAGTTGAGTGGAGGGTGTCAAAAAGTGCATGAACTTTTCCGTCAGAACATACTTCCACAGGCGAAAAAGTACTACAACTTGTAAACGAAGATGAGGAATTTCCCAGTTTCAAATTGAGAACTCTATATAATGTGCTCCATGATCTAGAATTTGTTTATGAGAAGCGGAATAGAAGATCCATATTTATTGAAAGAAATGACATCATTTTATGGCGACATGAATATCTGAGGAAAATGAAAATCTTTAGAAAAAATAATAAGATTGCCTATTTAGATGAAACTTGGATAGATGTGGGACATAGTGTTTTTTATGAGTGGAATGATAAGACTAAAGAGCTCCAAAGATGCATTTTTGAAGGGTCTGACAAGTGTTAAACAACCAACTCAAAGGGGGGCAAGATTGTGAACGCTGGCGGCAGAGAAGAGTTTGTAAATGGCTCCTTGATGTATTTCTTGGCCAAGAAGAATAGCGCGGACTACCATGATGAAATGGATGGTGATTTATTCGAAAAATGGTTTGAAGATCAATTAATGCCAAATATTCCTGAGAACAGTGTAATTGTACTTGATAATGCGAAATACCACAGTCGATTGGTTCAAAAATACCCGTTTCATCATGGAAGATAGAAGGTATTCAAGCTAGTCTGAGAAGTAATGAAATAGTTTTTGAAGAAGATCTATTGAAAAGGGAACTATTAGCAATTGTGGATCATACAAGAAAATGAAGATGAACTCCAAAGATCGGTTTATGTCCTGAATGAGATTAATAAAGATTATAATTTTAGAATCTCTGAAGCAAAAACAAAAATTATGGCATTCAGGGGAAAGTATCCCATCAGATCAAAAATTGTGATTGATGACAAAGTGTTGGAGCAAATATCCCAATACTGCTACCTTGGTTGTGATATCAGTTTCAGAGATGATTTGGACATTGAGAAAAAAATAGGAAAGTTCCAATCAATATGTGGTAGTATATGCAGAACCCTGGGAAAGAAAGCGAGAAAAGAAACTATCATGAAGTTTTATGAAGTAATGGCTGCACCAGTCCTCCTCTATGGAAGTGAATCGTGGGTTACTACAAAACCCCTAGAGAGTAAAGTGCAGGCAGCAAAAATGAGGTTTCTATGCAGGACAAATGGCTGTGACCGTCGAGACCACATAAGAAATGAGGATGTTCGAAGAGAGCTGGATGCCTTTAATTTGAACGAGAGAGTGGTGCATTATCGCAACCAATGAAGGGAACATGTTCAAAGAATGCCATCAGAAAGAGTTCGGTTTCAGATTCTTAACTACCACCCAACAGGAAGAAGAGATGTTGGTAGGCCTCGGAAAAGATGGCAATAAATTTTGTATAAAATGAATTTTAATAATATAATTATTGTGAGAAATCTAAAATGCTGTTGTGAGTCGGAACAGGCAAGAGCCTAAACCATGAATGCAAGAAGAAGAAGAGACTATTAGCAATTGTTGATAAAGTTCGCGATCAATTCAAATCACACACAGGATTAAAGAGCTTGCACGAAAAAGTAATAAATCAGTTTGTCGTCTCCCACCATAGCATTGTGAATTAAAACCAATTGAAATGGTATGGAGTCAAATAAAACGCTATGTAGCATATCAAAATATAGATTTGAAAGCCAAATCAATGGAGGTATTTATAAAAGAATCCATTAACAAAGTCACTCCACAGCAATGGGGAAATTACTGCCACCACGTCTTATTTATTTTTCACTGCTTCTTCACAACTGCATGTATGTGAGTGGATTTTTTTTTAAGCGTGATGTAGCTTAGCTAATAGATTGAAGATTTAAACGTCAAGTTTTTAAAATTCATCGCTACGTACGGTTGTACATACGTAAGACAAATAAAGGTTTTTCACTTTTCCATAATTTAAGTTAATCAAAATTGTCCTATTAATAAGATAAATGAAAGTTTCCTAAACTTTCACCGCTGAATGTGAATATGAAAGAATAAAATTATTCCTATATCTGTATTAAAAACCGTTTTCAATACTTGTGGAAATGATGAGTCATAAATAATGTGTCACGGCCCGCTAGCAGTGTTGTTTACAAACACATGCTGTTATTAGAAAACGAGACCAGCCGACCTGGCTTTTTCGACTACTATGTAATCTTGTTTTCTGGTAGCACTGTACCCCATAAGCGTACTGCAATCTGAGGTCTGCACAGACTCTAGTTCTTTACATTTTTGATCTTCATCCGAATTCAAGTATACAAAGGCAAATACTGTATTGACAATTTATTATCGTTCTTCTGTATCAGATACGTAACTATTTGTACCTTAAAAAGCCAAAATTAGAGGAGTAGGCTAAAAAATTATTTTTGTGTGGTAATCGAAAAAAGAGGACTAGTTCTTCACTATTTTTATATTATTTTATTCGAATTCAAGTATGTAAAGACTAAAATTGGCAATTTATTATCGTCATTCACCTGTATCAAGCAATTTGATACGTAACTATTTGTACCCTAAACGCCGAGATGAGAAGGGGTACACAATTATTTTTGAGTAGTAATGGAAGAAAGAGGTCTAGTCTCAACCAATTTTGTTATTAGATCATTTGATTTCAAGTATGTAAAGGCAATAATTGACCATTTATAATCATATCACAATACCCCCAAATGAGATGGATGCAAAACTATTTCTGAGTGATAATGGAACAATGAAGACAATTATTTAATTATTGAATTATTTTCAACAATTTTGATATTAATTTCTTCGATTTAGAGTATTTTGAGGTAATAATGGACAATTTATTATCGTTCTTGTGGATTGAGCAATTTAATTCATAGCTCTTAGTTCCCCAATGCCGCAAAATGAGAAGGGGTACAAAATTATTTTTGAGTTATAATGGAAGGAAGAGGACTATTTCTGCCTGATTTTGATATAATTTTTTCGATTTCAAGTATGTTGAGGCAATAATTGACAATATATCATCGTTCTTCAGTATCATGCAATTTGATATAAAATGTTTATTAGTATCTCAATTCCTTTGATGACACATGCACACAACAATTATTTCACTCTTATAATGGAAGAAAGGCGACTAGTTCATCCCAACTTTGATATTATTTCATCCGATTTCAAGAATGAATTTGCAATAATTTACAATTTAATATCGTTCTTCCGTATCAAGCATTTCGATACGTAACTATTTGTACACTGATAAGCCGAATGGGGAGAGGGTACAATATTATTTTTATGATGTAATGGGAGGAACAGGGCTAGTTCTAACCAATTTTGATTTTTTTAAGATTTGAAGTATATTATGGCAATAATTTGTAATTTATTATTGTTATTTTGTATCAAACAATTTGATAAGTACCTTTTAGTAGGCTTACACTACCATGAAATGAGAGGGTGTGAAAAATTATTTCTGAGTGGTAATGGAATAAAGAAGACTGTTACTGAACAAGGGTTACTAAATTTTATTGCAATAATTTGGTTCAGTTTTTATTCCTATAAGTGCAAGTTGGGGTCTAGCCACCGACTTTTAAATCGCTTGTACCCCGAAATGGGGGAGGGTACAAAATTTTTTTTTGATGGTACAAAATGGTACAAAATTATTAGATAATGATGGTGTTACTTTTCTTGGAATTTGAGCAAGTCGGGGCCAGCCATAAACCTGTACCCCGACTTTTGAATCGCTCTTACTTAAAAATGTGAAGGGGTACAAAATTTTTTCTTTGTGGTACAAAATGGTACAAAATTATTGCATTATTTTGATATAGGTTTTATTGCTATTTGTGCAAGTCGGGGTCCAGACCCCGACTTTTGAATCGCTTGTATCCCGAAATGGGGGAAGGTACAAAATTTTCTTTTGGTGGTACAAAATGGTACAAAATTATAAGATATTGATGGTGTTACTTTTCTTGAAATTTGAGCAAGTCGGGGTCAGCCATAAACCTGTACCCCGACTTTTGAATCGCTCTTACCTAAAAATGGGAAGGGGTACAAAATTAGTTCTTGGTGGTACAAAATGGTACAAAATTAGTACAAAATTATGACATGGTTCATTTTCAAATTTGGAAAAGTCGGGGTACAAGTTTATGTTGCTTGTGAGAAGCAAGACCTCATTCATAATTATTTCAATGATCGAATACAGTGCAATCTAGTAGTTTGATAGCCAGCTGCCCAGTGTTGCATTATCGATAATTATTTTAATATAGCACAATTAGAAATGTGCACAATTTTAGCCTATAAAATGGTCATGCCATTGTTACACGTGTTATCAATAGTTGACCAGCTGAGCCATTATTATTTATAACAGAAGTATTAATTTCAAAATTATATTAAGAAATGAAGAATTCAGCAAATTGTTCAGGAGCAAATGTACAAATTTTAATGGACAATTTCCTGCAGCTGGGATTGTGGTGTGAGAACTGAAGCTGCAAAACGCATCACTCGACAAAAATGATTGATATTGTATTGGAGATAATTTGAATTAGGCCTATAATGTCCCACACACGTGGTTAGTATGCACGTGCAAAGTAAAACGCAATATTGATCGCTGTTGGAATAATTACAATATTACAACTAAGATTGATATTTCTTCGTGTTGGCCAAGAACAAATCTTCTTCATCTGCTTCAATAATCGCTGCTGCAGTTTCAACCACCAAGCTACCAAGACTATAAAAGGGATGCTGCTGAATGCTTTTATCATTCCATCACTTGAAACTGGACTGATAGGTAAGTTAAGTTAATACATTTTATTATGTCATTTCATATAAGATCTGTACACCATATTGATAAAAATTTATAATTATTGGTCTTCTGCTTTTGGTCGAATAGTATGGGTAGATTTTTTACCATTTAGTTCACTCTGCTACATGATATTTACTATTAACATTTTTGTAAATCTGCGTGTTTTTAAAGTCTTCTATGTCAATAAAATTATATATTGCAATATCAATTTGCATAATTCAATATACAGAATAAAATTTGATTTTTTTTTTTAATTCATCTTGCCAAAAAATTTGAGGATTCCTTATCCGTGAATCTATAAAGTCAGGTTAGGTTACCATTTTTTTTTTTAAATAAAAATCGATATGGATTACCATGTTCTTCAACTAAAGAGGAAATTTTTTACCATAATAATTTTGGTATTATAACAAATATATCAGCGGGTAGCCTAATTTAATAGAATCAGAATTTCAATCAACATCTACTTCATCTCTTTTATTATTATTATTAAAATTCATGGCGTTAAGCTGCATCTTTGGGCCGGGCCATATGTCAATACAGAAAATGTCATTAGTTGCTGAAAATTGTATTATACCTATTATTAATATTATTATTACTCTTATTACTCTCATTATTCTTATAATTCTCATTTTCTCTTTCTATTTTCTTTTTCTCTTATTCTCTCTTTCATTCTATTTCGTTGTCTCACTCTTTCTCTCCTTCTCTTTCTCTTTCTCTCTTCCCCTTCTCTTTTCCCCTCTTCCTCTCTTCTCCTTCTTCCTCTTTTTTGTTTCTCTTTTCTCTCTTATTCTTTCTTATTCTAATTATTATCTAATAATGAGTGCAAGTTGGTATTTTCAGTGAAGTCGATAGTGTTAACATTTCAGTTCGTAATAGATCAACAAATTCACAATTTTAACGTTGCTATTTTCAGAAATGCAATCGGGAAATGTAGGACGGCCAAAATCATTTCCATCAGCTGCTCTCAAACTCTTACTTCTTGAGTACAAAGAAGAAATCATTCAGGATGGGAAAATAGTTGGAAAGAATAGTCAAATATGGAACCACATCGCTGTAAATCTCAATACCATTGTGAAAGCAGCAAATCAACTTTCTGGAATTCATATTTACGTCACAGTCAAGCAGAACAGGTTGGTCTTAAAAAATTCCTAATTGCGTGTTTGATAATGATCTATCGATGATGTGGAAGTTAGGGTTTAACTAATTTTCTGCCCGAACCCCATTATATTGACTGGGCTACTATTTGATTACAGTAGCTTCAATAATAAGAGGACAACATTTTCTCACCCCATATATACTCTCAAAAACAATAGGCATAGCAAACTCAAATCAGTACAGAAATCGCAGATTTCACTTATCAAGATCAACGAAATAATTTCTTTAAATCACGATTTCTATCTCGTGTTTAGTTTTTTATTAATTTTTCAATAAAAGAGAATGTGATTAGGAGTAAGGTCTATGATTTTCATTCGTATGTATACCAAGTGTGCCTCTTAATACATGCTTGGGCGGATTTAGATCATAATCTTTGGGCGTGCGAGCTCTTCTATGGTATGAGCATGAGGTAGTTACACATTCTAAAATTTTATCACCCTACTAAAATATTTGAATAGTCCGTTCTTAGGATTTTTATAGTACAGTAGTAGGCCTATAATTATTTTCTTTAAAAAAATCCCCTCAATTAATATTCTATTCCGTTCACATTATGGACGGAATTATGGAATGAATTAACAATTCATTCGTAATGTTACTATAGAAACGGCTAACTCATAGCTAGAGGAGCATTGTGAGAATTTGAAATTCCTGTTTTAATTTTCGCTTTTAAAGATGACTTTTTGAACTCCTAATTGAATTTTAGTTCTTTTGCATTGATTATCAATAAATAACTGAGGAGTCCAAAAATTGACATGACAAACGTGACAAACATGACAAAGTGAATTTATTTATAATACAGAACTCGTTCAATCGTTTTTCTCCAAAATATTTTTTTGATTACATGGCTTACGCATTATCTTAGGCTATTATGTTATTGAATCTTCTTATGTGATTATAAATGAAGTTGATTCTAGATTATTGAAGAAATTAGGATGAATTCTCAGGAAAAATGTTTACAAAGTAATGACAGAAAGTCTTTGAGAAATATCAGAAAAATCTGTGTGTGTGATGCACCCCCCCCCCCACCATAAATCCGCCCATGTTCAATCAATGTTAGTAGTAGATATGTCACTCATACATCTATTGGCGGTGTCTCATAAATTGTAATTATCAACCAAATAGTGTTTGCAATGTAATGAAATTGAGATCTATATCTATGATGTAATCGGTTACATCACGTAATCTCGTTACTTCTATTGTTGTATTGTCGTGATAAGCTGCGTTCTCGTAGGACCTGTTTGTAACGGTGACCGATTAGAGTGGCCAGCAAAAACGACACTGTTCTCTGCTGTAAAATCACTTCCCGGTGGTTCGGAACCCACCTAAAACTGTAGGTCCAACTCATCAATCATCATCATCCACTCATTACCCACGCACAGGTCTAAGATCTATGTAGGCTTCACCCTCAAAAAAAAAAGTAATAAGAGAAGTTATTAATCACACAGGTCCGAACACGCTTTGTTACTGATTAAAATATTGTTAAAAAATCTGGTCTTTAATAAATCAAAACACTGATTTTTCAAATTTGCTCAGCATCTATCAGAAAATTTTTCATTAGAGTGAACCATCATCATACTTGAATGAAGCCTCAAAAAAATTATAAAATTGTAAATTTGTAGACATTTTCCACCATTATTCTTGTCTAGTTAACCAAGCATTTCCGAATATCTGCATCATCCTTATCTTGTTTACAAAGTATTTTCTAGACTATAGAGGTCTAGAAAATTTATTTAAATGATTCAATTCCATGAATTCCTGAATAACATTATTTATTTGTCCCACCTCCTTAACAAAATGCTCACGCATCGAGGCTATTTTATAGACTAAACCACGAAACATTTAACAGTTTGTTATTTTTCCATATTCTAATTCAACAAAATGATAATATCGATATCTGTTCTTTAATCACGTGAAATAACTTTTCTAGTTTTTTATGAGTCCACCTAGAAATATTCCCGAAGGGTCAATGTATGTTAATTAAGAATGAATATAAAAATAATTTTTTCATATATTATTAATTATGATTACCGGTACTATTGAAACAGCTTTCTTGAATTATGTCACACATATTGATTTTACTAACGACAATCACAAATATTAGAGTTTGAATCTCACCTCCAGTGAAGCTGTGGAGTGTGACTTTTAGTAGGTCACTCTGATCTATTTCTGAAAAAGTTATTCACTTATTATTACTCAAACATAAAGTATATCCATCTAACCAATTCTTAATATTTAGTTTTTTAGTTAATTCTTAATAAATTATAGTGTTTTCTTCGGCAATCAAAATATAAAATGCTCTCAGAAATAAACGTTTTATTGCATAGTTATTCCTCAATATTGCTACTTCATGTCCCCTTAGTCATAATATAATCCTAATTAACGAAGTTTGGGTGCATTTCAAGTTATATGGTCAATTTAAATTATCTCTCAATAATTAATAAATTTACTACATCTATAAAATTTACTTGTTTATTAGCACTAGTTTCTGAACGAGTGTATGAATACGAAAATCAAAAATATTCAGTTATCTTCAAATCTGTAACAAAGGGGTATTTTTTTTTTTTAATTTTTCTATCAAATTACTTTCTATTTTGGTCTGTATTATTGATTCCTAAAATTTGTCAGTCCAATTTGCGGACACTTTGTATACTCCAAAGTGTTCAATTTCTGTTTACATATGGATCAGTAATTGACAAAGACATATTAATGTTTTTTTAGATATCAACTTCAAGATTGTCTGATTGAGCACACGTCCAATAGAAATTCATCTGATGTGATTGATGACCACACACCCTGTACATCTTCACCTGCTTCTTCAGAAGAAGATTCACTCTCCACCAAATCTAGTAGTGGAAAGAGCAATGGAAACGAAGATAAATTGAACTTTGTCATCACATTTGGAAGTAAGGAGTGGGACGAAATCAGACCTGAAGCTGTCACCTACCCAGACAAAAAAGGACATGGTAAGATAAGAAATTATTTAACATTAAGGCGAGGAACGTGGACCAATGTTATAAATAAAAATTTCTGGAAGGAAACAAAACTTCCTTGTAGGGTATCATATCGTGGTGGAAGAATTTATTCATCAAAAGCGTTACACAAAGTTACAATCACAGGACAATGTTCATTTTGTAAAGCAAAATTTTTCGCATCTGCTGATAAATTGCCAGATGAAGATGGTGATAGTTTGGAATTCACTTGCAGATATACAGGTAATTTTTCCATTGAACATCCAGGAAATATTAAAAGGCACCTCAAGGGTAAAGAGCGAGAAAGAGTGGTTGACCTCATGCTAAATGCAAATGTTGCACCCCTTGCCTTCCAGAGAAGAGAAGGTGACAAATTAATGGATCTAGGAGACGTGGAGCCAGCTCATCTGCCTAGTTTGCCCCAACTACGAAACGCAAAATGTCAGGCTGCTAAAGCACTCACAATAGATCAAGATCCAATTATATCAATAGCAAGGGCTATGCACCAGTCACGCTTTAGAAATGTAATAAGAGATGTTAGTTATGATAAATTTCAAGTAAGATATCACAGTACAACTCAATTGCATGTTTACAGGGAATTTTGTAAACGAAATAAAGTGGTGTCAGTGGCAATTGATGCTACAGGAGGAGTAGTTGAAAGATTTAAAAGGGTTCTTGGAGTCAGATCTGGGCATATATTTTTGTATAGTTTTGTAATACGAGATGCAAATTTGAAACAGATATATCCAATATGCTCTCTACTCTCTGAGAGGCATGATACAGAAACCCTCAGGCATTGGCTTGCTCTATTCTTGAGAAGCGGTGTACCTACACCTCATGAGATTGTCACAGACATGTCTGTGGCTCTCATGTCTGCATCAGTTCAGGCCTTTACATCACTGCCATCATTAGATTCATATCTACAACGATGTGCAGATGTGTTAGATATCTCTGACAGTAGCAACTCAAAAATTCTACCAGAATGTTTCATAAGAAATGATGTGGCACACCTCATAAAAATGATGGCCTCATGGAGATGTTTCCAAGGATGTTTGAAAATAACAAAACATTTTTACATGAGAAGTCTTGCTCAAGTTTTACAAATATCAAGTTTAGAAGAGGTGAAAATGACCATCATGCACATTCTCACAGTAGCAGTGTCTGAAACTGAAGGAGTAGATAAGTATGGGAAAAATACTCCTTGTGAAATCAGCAAGAAGTGCTTAGTGAATAGGATTGGAGGCCTAATCCATGATCCAGAGCAGGAGATTTTTGATGTCAGGGAAGGAGCAGTAGAGGGGGAGAATCCAGGAATCTTCCACAAGAAACGATGTGAAAATGCCTTTGGGAAGATGTTCTCATGCATAAAGAATTATGTTAAGAGTAGAGCTGTTATTGGTGATAGGGGCAACCAACAGTATCTACCAGGCCTTGCAGATCATTTGAAAGATATTGCTCCTCTGTTGCCAACTTGGAGTGGCATCATGATACCCAAATTTGGGTATGGGGAAATAACAGCCACGTCTGCCTCTGTTGAGACCAATTTCAAAATATTGAAATCAGTCATTTTCAAACACAGAACTCTTCCAATGAGAGCTGATGATTTCATATTTCAACACATAATTTCAACAGAAGGAGCAATGAAAATGGCAGCTGCTAGTGGGATGAAACTAGATGAGAAAGATCAGAGCTGTAGGCCTATTTACAAAGGAAAAATAGAGGAAGAACAAAACTCTGTGGACTTGAGCAATGTTGATCAGAAAATTTTCGAATCAAAACAACATGAAGACTGGGGAGGTTTGATATCAAAAGAAGGAAAAACTTCTTCATATTTGAGAAAGGAGCCAGGACTGACTCTGTCAGATCTGACTAAAGCAAGACCAGCAATGCCAATTGGAGTCTTAAAGAATGGGAATAGTGAGAAATTGAATCCTGTAAGCATCGATGGGGTTGGCTACATACTGTCAAATACATGTGCATTTGACAGTCTCCTCCAACTTTTTGCGGTTGCATACTGTGATAGCTTATGCTTTAGAGACTGCATCCACTCTACTGAGAGTGATTTCTTGATTTTGGTGCAACGGATTGTTGTTGAAGGTGTAAGTAGAAAAGCATACCAAGCAAGAACAAATATACTTGCACCTTTATACAGAAATCACACATACGCTCTGCCAGGAGCTCTTCAATTAGTTAAGTGTGAAACACCGGTCAGTGCTCTAGCTCCCAAGCTTCTACAGAACCTATACCTATCATCGTTGGTGGAGAGAAGTGTCTGTTCCAGGAAGGAATGCCCCAAACAACAAACTGTTTTTGAAAAAGTAATATTATCAATTTCCATGAATAGATCTGAAATAATACAAAATTTAAATACTCTCATAAATGAGGAAGTAAAGAAAAAAATTAATAATTGCTTTCAAGTTTGTGATGATGGTAGCTACTGCCAAGGAGAAAAGTTTATTGAAATGAAGGTTAAAAATTATATTCTTGTGGAGCCTATAGATGTGGGAAATGAAACTCGTCTTATGCAATGCATTCTTAAGCTAAGAGAGGTACCTAGACGGATTGTTGTTGGTGACCAGGAAATGTTTTTGAGAGGGTGTGTAGGGTTCCTTGGAACAGATAATGTGAGTGATATAGGCCACTATGTGGCATACACATTCAGAATCAATGAATGTTGGCAAACGTTTGATGATCTTCAAAGTAATAAAAATGTCAGTGCTCCTAAAACAGATATAAAAGCTCATCTTATTCTTTACACAGTGTAATCATTAAGAAGCAAGGAGCATTAAGGAGCACAGTAAGGAGCAACTACTACCTTTCAACATTAAAAAAATTCAGCCATGCATCTGCCAAAATTTTATTGTAAAATTTATCATCATTTCAATTCTTCATAAAAAATAAATCATTGAAATAGTTGAACAAGTAACAACAGGTTTTCTGCACAGAACTATTTTCCTTAAATTATTAAAAAAAAAAATTGGAAATGAGATTCTTGTTTGAAATAGAACATTCTCATTCCACAAAATGCTTTTCAGTCCAAAACACTAAAAATAGTCAATGTTGAATTCAGAAGATCAGAATTGGAGGGGAAAATAGACAAATCACAAAACGAACAATTCAAATATTGAATGTACACATTCATCAACAAAATCCTCCCAAAATATAGAGTTATCTAGAGAAGCCTAGTCTGAAACTTCTGCACTTTCAAAGTCGATTTACTCGATTCTGAAAGTTATGGGTTTAGATAAACTTTCTGGAAAAACTACAAAATGGTTTGAAGACGTGTATTGTTTCACAAGCTTTTTCCTGATGAACGACATGGACGATTGGGCAAGAGCTGACTGATTTACAAAGCAAATAGAAATATCATACTTCTAAAATGTATTATGTGATTTTTTTAATTCTTATTTTGAGCTGTAGGCCTATATAGGTACTTACAGGTACTTTCTGACAATCTCAATATGATCTATTCCTCTTCAACGTTAATATTCATTCAATTTTTTTAATTAATGCATTGTCTTCACAAAATGTATTAATGTTATTTATAATGGATTGATCACTGTAAGAATGTAAAGGCAATAATTGACAATTTATTATAGCTCTTGTGTATTGAAAAATTTGATTCATAGCTCTTAGTAACCCAATGCCCCGAAATGAGAAAGGGTACAAAATTATTTTTGAGTTATAATGAAAAGAAGAGGACTATTTCCAACTAATTTTGATGTAATTTTTTTCAAATTCAAGTATGTTAAGGCAATAATTGACAATTCATCAGCATTCTTTTGTATCAAGCAATTTGATAAATAACTATTAGTACCCTTCTACCACGAAATGAGAGGATGTACAAAGTTATTTCTGAGTGGTAGTGGAATAAAGAAGACTGTTACTGAATACAGGTTGCTATATTTTATTGCTTGGTACAGAATTTTCTACTTCTGAAGAAATACATATTTTAATATTCAGATTTTCACAAATTAGTTTGAAATAACTGACAATTTAACAAACTGACAAATATACAAAAACAGAATTAATTGAGGAATTCCAAATTAATAAATTCTGTTTCAGTTTTTCCTTCTGAATTAATTTGACTAGTTTTGTTATTTATTGATAGTTTTTTAAAAATTAAATTGACTTCATTATGATGTTGAAGATCCATCTTGTTTCCACTAATATGTATTATAAACTTAAAAAACACTTTTGAATGGAAATTGACTCACGTTATGGCGTGACGGCCGTTTCGCTCTGTTGTCTAGAGCATCATCAGACGACCCACAGGGCATCGCCTTGAATCAGTGTACTGTGGGTCGTCTGATGATGCTCTAGACAGCAGAGCGAAACGGCCGTCACGCCATAACGTGAGTCAATTTCCATTCAAAAGTGTTTTTTAAG
The DNA here is from genome assembly GCA_948455865.1 of Conomelus anceps. Classification (NCBI taxonomy): domain Eukaryota; kingdom Metazoa; phylum Arthropoda; class Insecta; order Hemiptera; family Delphacidae; genus Conomelus; species Conomelus anceps. The sequence goes on along the minus strand of OX418216.1, from coordinate 74,137,524 downwards.
TTTATAATAAATTGACTTCATTTATGTCAAAAAAGGTATTTTCATAGTCAGTGCTTTGTTCTTACTCAAATATTATGATATTGAGTGTACATAAGGTTTTTTATTAATCATTATTCACTGGTGTGTAATCAAGAATATAAGGCTGCTCAAATAATATCTGATGTTATTATAATCTGTCACTAAGCATAGATTTAGGTATTTGTGTAATCCATGTTGACTAAAGAAACAATTTGTGTAAAAACCTTTTGGCTAGTTTGTTTGTATTAGACTACATAATGTTATTTGGAAGAATTATCAATTTGTTTTACTAATCAACTTGAATATTATACTAGTGCGGCTGAGTTAAATAAATTTGTTACAAGTATCATGTTTCATTCAATTCCTGGACATTCAATTCCTAGGGTAATAAAATTGATTTGAAATATAATCATTTCTTATTACTAGACCAGAAATCTCCTATATTAATGCATTAAACCTAATCTAACCTTAAGAGTTAGGTTAGGTTCCTCTTACTCCTCCTCCTTCTTTCCCACCTCATCATCCTCCTCCTCCACCTCATCCACCACTTCCACCACCTCCACCTCCTTCTCCTCCTTCCCCTCCTCCTCATCACCCTCCTTATCATCATCCTCCACCTCCTACTTCTTTTCATACCATCTTTAATTTAACAAAATTTAATTCATAACTGTTCGTACCATACCTCAATACCCCAAAAGAGAAGAAGTACACAATTATTTTTGTGTATTAATGGAAGAAAGAGGACTAGTTCTTTACATTTTTGAAATTATTTCATCTGAATTCAAGTGAAGACACTGTTCTCTGCTGTAAAATCACTTCCTGGTGGTTCGGAAACCACCTAAAACTGTAGATCCAGCTCATCAATCACCATCATCCAACTCATTACCAGCGCACAGGTCTCAGACCTATGTGGGCTTCATCCTCCCAAAAAAGGTTGTAAGGGCAATAAAATTGATAATATTTACAAACGTTCTTCTGTATCAAGCCATTTGATACATAACTATTTATACCCTAATAAGCCAAAATTAGAGGAGTACAAAATTATTTTTGTGTGGTAATCAAAGAAAGAGGACTATAGTGGAATTAAAAGCAGAGGTGTATTGGAAAGGTATAGTCTTTGGGGACGGTCTCAGAGTCTCAGTAGAGATCAGCAATAGTGTTGCCATGTCGTGTGGAATGCAGAACACATGCCACAGTGTAGTAGCAACAGGCAAGGTTTGGGAGTAGGAGACATGACAACAAGAGAATCAGTTGGTGTGGGAACTGCCAAATTGGTATTGGCTAAGCCCCCTCCTCCATCACTCCAACCACCGTTTTGGCAATACGCTTCTGGTTTTAATTATACTTTAGTTCTTCACAATTTTGATATTATTTCATCCAAATTCAAGAATGTAGAGGCTATAATTGACAATTTATTATCGTTCTTCATCTGTATCAAATAATTTGATACGTAACTATTTGTACCCTAATAAGCCGAAATGAGAAGGGGTATAACATTATTTTTGAGTAGTAATGGAAGAATGAGGTCTAGTTTCAACCAATTTTGCTATTAGATTCTTTGATTTCGAGTATGTAAATGCAATAATAATTGACAATTCATAATCTTTCTTGTACATTGAGCAAATATATGTATATTGTGACAGCCAAGTGCTGTAGCTGGTATCTGTTCAATCAGAGATAAGCTACGAAACTCCTGTGCGCTTTTTGTAAAGCTGACTGATTAGATTGGTCAGCAAAAAGACTCTGTTCTCTGCTGTAAAATCACTTCCTGGTGATTCGGAACCTACCTAAAACTGTAGGTCCAACTCATCAATAATCATCATTCAATTCATTGCCCATGCCCAGGTCACAGACCTATGTGGGCTTCATCCTCCAAAAAAAAAAAAATGAATTTGTAGCTAAAGGCGGCGTTCACACCGGCATGATATGGGATATATCTTAGTGAAAATATTGTTAAGATATATCACAAGGAAGGTTCATACTGCAGGCGATAAATCGGTGCCATCTCTGCGATAAGAATGTGAAGGGGGACAATTATTTCCCTCCATGCAGCACTGGTCACATCTTCTGTCTTGCTGTATTCGCTATTCGGCAAGGGTATAGTTCCAGATGCACTGACGAGATTTGAGTAAATTAATAAAATGAAATACATCCTTGTCTTCTCTTCCCGACATGTTGACTAAGTTACTTGAAGTCAATATGCAACTAATCGTAAAGGCAGCATGCAGTACTTGGTGTGATTCATCGCTCACGATATATTGCGCAATCGCCTTGGTGTGAACCATTTTTATCGCCTCCCTCTACATTTAAAGTATCTGTCTGTGTGTGTCGCATATCACATATCGCTTAAGATATATCGCATATCGCATATCGTGCCGGTGTGAACGCCACCTTAGTATCACAGTATCCCAAAAATGAGATGGGTAAAAAATTATTTTTCCTACAGTGACCCAAAAAAGTCCCAACTCTTGCACTAACTATAGCACGAAAAATTGTCTATTCCTGCAATAGTGTGGGAAAGTAAATTCCAGTGCACAAAAGTACTTTTCCACACTCCAGATTTGCAACCAGCAACACAAAATAGTGAGCATGAAATACACAGGTTCCCTATTCTGCATTCCAAAATAGGTTGGTTCCTCTACATCAGCTACAAAATAGTCAGCTGTAGTTGTTGAAATCGATTTGATTCAAAGATAGGTTATGTGAGGAATTGCCAGGTTATGTATGTCCTATTTTGTTCTGTTTGAATTACATTAGAAACAATTAGTCTGGGTGCACGGCCGTTTGGTAGTCAGACATGACAAGGGGAGTGTTTATCGCTCATTTCTAAAAACATATGGTCCGTGCGATGCTGCAGATGTCTTAAAGATCAACTAGTCAGCTTTTACTGGACGGCTAGTAGTGAAACCAGAGCCACGCGCCCAAACTAATTGTTTCTACTGTACTTTATACGTTATTGTACAAAAAATTTAATGTGTAATTCGAGCTCAAAGTATTGTTTCTGCACTCAAGAAACTTTTTTCACTCGCCTTCGGCTTGTGACAAAAACCGTTTTTCTTGGTGCAAACCCCACTTTGCACTCTTGTTACACAAATAGCTATTTCAGTGATAATGAAACTATGAAGACTTGTTTTCAACAATTCTTATATATTTTTTTCGATTTAGAGTATTTTGAGGTAATGATTGACCATTTATCATTGTTCTTGTGTATTGAGCAATTCAATTCATAGCTCTTAGTTCCCGGGTACAAAATTTTTCTTCAGATATAATGGAAGGAAGAGGACTTTATCTCACTAATTTTGATATCAATTTTTTCGATTTCAAGTATGATTCTCAAGGCATAATATATCATTGTTCTTTAGTATCATGCAATTTCATACATATCTATTATAGTATCTCAAATAGCCAAGATGAGAGAGGCAATTTATTATTGTTCTTATGTATCAAGCAATTTGATAAGTAACTTTTAGTACCCTGCTACCAAAAAATGAGAGGGTGTACCAAATTATTTCTTAGTGGTAATGTAATAAAGAAAACTGTTACTGAACAAGAGTTACAAAATGTTATTGTTTAAAACAAATTTTCAGCAATAATTTGGTTCAGTTTCTATTTCTATTTGGGCAAGTCGGGGTCTAGCCCCCGACTTTTGTACCGCTTGTACCCCAATATGGAAGAGGGTACAAAAATTTTTTTTGGTGGTACAAAATGGTACAAAATTATTGCAATATTTTGGTTTAGGTTTTATCGCTATTTGTGCAAGTCGGGGTCCAGACCCCGACTTTTGAATCGCTTGTATCCCAAAATGGGGGAGGGTACAAAATTTTCTTTTGGTGGTACAAAATGGTACAAAATTATAAGATATTGATGGTGTTACTTTTCTTGAAATTTGAGCAAGTTGGGGTCAGCCATAAACCTGTACCCCGACTTTTGAATCGCTCTTACTTAAAAATGGGAAGGGGTACAAAATTTTCCTGGATTTCTTGTTCCATGACGAACTGCGTGTTAATATTAACTTTTTATGTGAAATTTAACGACATGCAGTCAAATATTTGTTAAGAATAAGTATAATAACTCACTTAAACTGGCCGAGTACTGATGATGGATCTCATAGATTCGAAAGTACTCGGCCAGTTTAAGTGAGTTATTATACTTATTCTTAACAAATATTTGACTGCATGTCGTTAAATTTCACATAAAAAGTTAACAAAATTTTCTTTTTGGTGGTACAAAATGGTACAAAATTATTGCAATATTTTGGTATAGGTTTTATTGCTATTTGTGCAAGTCGGGGTCCAGACCCCGACTTTTGAATCGCTTGTATCCCGAAATGGGGGAGGGTACAAAATTTTCTTTTGGTGGTACAAAATGGTACAAAATTATAAGATATTGATGGTGTTACTTTTCTTGAAATTTGAGCAAGTCGGGGTCAGCCATAAACCTGTACCCCGACTTTTGAATCGCTCTTACCTAAAAATGGGAAGGGGTACAAAATTAGTTCTTGGTGGTACAAAATGGTACAAAATTAGTACAAAATTATGACATGGTTCATTTTCAAATTTGGTAAAGTCGGGGTACAAGTTTATGTTGCTTGCCACTAATAGTGATCATGTACTATGTTATCGGTACAAGGCGTTATGGTACAAGGGTTGGCTATTTTCTAATATACCTCATAAATGAGCTGGCTTTGCCCTTTCGTAATAATTATTATTATCATCGAATGCTATTGTTTTGATTCTAGGAAATTATGAAGAGTGAAACCGTTTTTTTTACGAATAGTAGGTAGATAGGTGAACATTACACTTCAAGTCTTGAAAATAACACACTGTATTCTTTATATTTTTAAATGTTTTCTTCAATCTTTCTTCAATGTTCTCTTCAAAGGAAGCGGTGAGAATAGTATATGCATTGGGAATTAGAGATAGTTGAAAACCGCATTTCATTAGGAACAATCTTCTGACAGTACCAGCAATTTATATGACTTACGCTCGGTGCACACTTGCGTGTTTTCAAGCGACGGTTTTTCTCTTCAATACACACTAGAGCGTGTTTTCAGCGGTTTCAACCCGCCCGGAGTATTGTGGAAGCTACGTGCTTGCGGCGGTTGGGCAGAAAGCTGCGTGCTCAATTTGCAAGTCGCGTGCACGCCGCTTGCAAGTCACTTGCTCCGCTCAAGTGTGTACTTCTTCACTAGAACTCATCTACCGCTGAACCGCCGGCGTTTGCAAGCTGCGTGCACGCTGCTTGAAAAAACGCAAGTGTGCACCGAGCCTAATATTTGGAAAAATAGAAGACATGTTGAAGAACCCAGCCACACTCATATATATCCAACAAGAAGGAATGAAAATGATTTCCAGCTACCCAGAATTAGATTAGACCTGGTTGGAAGAGGCCCTTGGTATGGGGGTATGAAAATTTTCAATCTGCTTCCATCTTACTTGAAGGCTGACACTACTGATAGATGCTTTTTGAACAGATTGAACTCTTATCTTGTCAATAGCTGCCCATACAAGGTTGAAGAACTATTTCAATCATAAAATTTCTATTGATTTTATAATACTTAACTGTTCAACTCTTTTAACTGTTTCTTCCTTTAAATAATGTAGCTTCAATCCTATTATGAAACTTTTCATAGTTTTGACCTGATCTATGTGATATGATTAATTGTTTTTAATGAATTGAATGTGTCTTAATTATTGATATGTCACGGTTTGGTAAAAAATTTTATTTATGCAAACATATGTGATGATTAAAGATCTAATCTAATCTAATCATATTAATTTGAAATGAAGCAATTTCTTCTTTTGATGATATTTTCTACTTATTATCAGAAGCAATTTCTTCCTTTTATGATATTTTCTACTTATTATCAGAAAAATGATATTATTTTAGAGAGTTTATGCCATTTTTTTACACTCGTTAATTTCTTGACCATATGAGTTATGCGCATTCACGGGCCAGAACTGTAGAGCAGAGAGAGCCAAGGAGTGTTTAATACTTATATCGAGGAGTGTTTATACAAAAATATTTCATCTTTAACACGTGTGGAAAATCAATGTTAACACTTATAACAAATTTAGTACCATCTGCATCTACAACTGTTGCAGACAATCGTAAAAAATGGGCTATTTCTTTATATTAATTTAAAAGAAGGCTATTTCTCAATATTCTACTCGAATATTAAGAAATAGTATTGAATAATTTAGTAATATAGTAGTATTATATATATTTTTCTGAAATAACCTATTGAGATAGTTGACTGGAAGAAAATTTGAAAAGAAAACGTCTTCAATAAAATGATATTATCTAATGATATTCTAAAAATTAAATACTAACGAGAAGTTTATAATATAGTATTTACTTCAAATCTCGAAAATAACCGAAATAAGCATATTTGCTCTTAATATAAAAATTGGATAAGGGGAAACTTTCCAAGAGTTAAATATAAAATATTAGCTTACTCTAAACATTTTTTGCAAGTCTAATATAGCGCGTCGGCTTCAAAGAGAAACAATTATTTTTCAATTTGAAACAAGTAACTTTTTGGAGTCGGTTCCAAATAAAATAAAGTAGAATTGTATAGCTTCAAGTGAGTATTTAATGTTTTGAGTATAATTTTATTAGAGTCTGGCTTCTGTTAATTTTGTCTATATTCATGCTTTTAGCTGAACACTCAAAGTCTGGAAACACGAGAAATTTTAAATGTTTGAATGTTTTTGTACTCCATGGAATATTCAGCAAATTAACAAATTAATGTGACCAATATTAAATAATCAATTAAAGTAATGTCAATTTAATCAATAAATATGATCAATTAACTTAATTCAACTATGAAACTAGTTATATTTTGAAATTGGTAGAATTGGTTTAGCAAACTAATTAAAATTTTGCAACTCTTCATTAACGAAGAATATTATATTCAGGAAAAATACAATAGCAAAAGGCTTCATAAATGTGAAATAGCTTTTGTTTAGTTATTTTAATTGAATCTCTCAAGTATATTTACACTGGAAAAAGTTTTTGTTATTAATGATTTCAAAAACATTTTCTATGACACTGGCTTCAAACAAAATTTATTCATTCATTCATTCAAATTGAAATGAAGACATCGATCAATGTATCATTTGGTATTGGGCCGACCCTTCGCGAAACTGAAATGGGATCACTGCTTAATGATGCTTTTTCATTTAAAACTGGTTCAATAGTGTTTGAGTGATTGATGTAGAAACATAAAAAAGCAGATCGAATTGGAAGCCTCTTTTTTTACGAAGTCTGGTAAAATTAAATGGTTGATAAGAGGATAGCATAAATAGAGAACTGAATGTCACTTTTAATCAAACATAGCCACATTTATTTTACTGGTTGTGGATAAAAACTTTATATTTTTGCTATCTTTGTGAGCTTATTGAACTAGGCCTTTATACAGTATGATCAGTAATTATTTACCTAATGCTTTTTTGAGAATATTTTTGCTTGAAGTTGCTAGTAAAAAGTATTAATCGAATCTGTGTGAATTGAAATGTAAGTTATGCTAGAATTATTAGAATATGATAAAGAGACAAGGAGATGGAATAGTGAATCTGTCAAAAGTTTTCCTCAATTTCCCTCCTATACGTTCCAGAAATTTCCAGCACAACATCCATGTGAAGAACTACAATGAAGGCTAATTCTGCATTTTGAATTCCATGCTAGCGTTATATCTCATGTTATATACCTATGAAAAATGATCCGAGCATCCAATTTCATCCCTTCTCTATTTGATATGCAAATTCGAACCGATCTCAAACGAATACGATAATATGCCATTGAAAATCCTTCCACCACATTCTCAGCGCGTTCCCATTGGAAGAGAATCACGATATCGATAGGTGAATTTATCAGGTTTATCTTGTGATGAAAAATGGAATTGCTTTTCAAAAAAAGCGATACAACACGTTTTCTAGATGAAAGATACTTTAGGCACCACGTATTTCAATCGATAGAGAATTTCCAAGAATCGATCTCTGATAAACCTCAATTTCACTTCTATAGCTGTTCAATTGCTGTCTTCTCACACTGAATTGATATTCACTTTTGGACCCAATACTTCCAAGAACTTCTTGTACAGGAAGTGATATGACCGTTTTTTAAAGTATTGTATTCAAAGTACGTAGAAATCACGAACAATAAAAAAAAAAATTATAAACAGGACATTTTTTTCTTGGACTGCCAATATTCCCTATTCATTTTTCAATCTCATCTTATTTTAATGGAAGATTAAAATTTAATTGGTAGTCTCATTCAAAGCTCAACTTCATAGCTTATAAATTGCAGTCTCAATTTTTTAATTTTTGCTGTATTACCTGAGATGACAATCTGCTGTTTAGGGATGACAATCTATTCATCCCTTTTTCTCTTACTATCAAATCAATTCACTACTACTGGTGATAACAGTTTTTATACTGATAACAAGAAGTGGACTCAATTAAAAAGCCTTTTTAGCGATAATAACACTGTTTATAATGAATAACTTGTTCTATGTTAATTTTGAAGCGGAATGGTCCTATTTTTAGTGGAGATGGAATGGAACTGTCTAGCATGCAATGTGAGTCAATAAGGCTCTGTAATATTGGCTAAATTTATACAAAATTGCATTTATAAAAATTGAATGTCGAAATTGTATGTGTCATAATTGTATGTCGAAATTGTATGTGTCATAATTATTCACAGAAAGATGCCGTATTCAAGCAATGTCCCTTCATAGCTTTTCAATAATTTGAGCTGTTTGTGAACAATACCCTGTGAGTACATGAGCCATTTCCTGGAGGGTGCATTTCATGGAGATAACATAGGTTTCCAATTTCCTGGAAGGGAACGATCTTATTGTTCCTCCAGATGATGACGACGACGATAATGATTGAATATCAACAGTATCAACAAATTACGCAGATCAAAAACGACGTTACACCTTTCAATTATCATGAAAAGACTTCGACATGATTAGACATCCATTTACGCTCCAGTGAAAATGAATTTTTTTGTGAAACTGAGATTTCTTTCTAAATGTTTAAAACAAGTTCAATATTTTATTAAAGTACTTGGTGCTTCATAAAAAATATGAGTTTACTCCAATGGCGAAAATAAATAACTGATTATGGAGGACGTTGTATTTCCAGATTGTATTGGCAAGGAAACCTGTAGAATAATCCATAAAGATGTTTCAAAATTATAATATTTAAGGCGCGAAGCACTGTGAAAACGGTTCAGTTCATTCTCAACGGACAAGTTTTGAAACTAATGTTGGGATAGATTTAACGTTCAAAATTCATCATGGTCTTAAAAAAATGTCTTAAGCCCAACACACACGGACGGCAATTCGACTGCAAAATTGCCGTCGGTTGCAGTTGAACTGCCGCTGAGTTGCCGTCGGTTGCAGTTGAACTGCCGCTGATTGCCGTCCGTGTGTGTTGGGCTGAAGTGCAGTCGGTAACGACGGCAACTCAGCGGCAGTTCAACTGCAACCGACGGCAATTTTGCAGTCGAATTGCCGTCCGTGTGTGTTGGGCTTTAATGGTCAAATGGACTTAGTAGGAAATGTAATTGGAAATTTATTTGATTATACAATTAAATAAATATAATATAATTCAAATGTTCCTTGAATGATAGCTATGTCGAAGGAAATGCGCACTCTTATAGAAGAGCTCTCCACAATATGAAGAAAGTTTAAGATTTTTTCTTCAATTGTGTGGAAACTCCAAATTTTTGTTCCATTTAATTTCTAGGACCTTTCAAAAGTGCTCTGATACTTTACCGGAAAAGAAGTTCACAACTGAATTGTAGTTTGTAATTGATTGTAAATATTCGTCAAATATAGTTGATGGTCTTAAATTCAATTTCCTTTACATGTAATACAAAATGGATTGGTTCTCCTGAAATCAAAAAATCTGTTTTTTCCAAAGCGTTGTTCTGAATGAAAGTAAGAGCAGAATAATGTGAAAATACAGTAATTTTTTTGGGCAGCACATGCGTGTCAGCCGGGGAACCAACGTTGCCGCTTCACTCAGTTCTGAGCTCTCAGCTGTCTCGGTACTTTTTGCTCTCGAACCCTAGATTCGGATGCAGGCATTATAACGCCTCTGCTCCTGCCTTTTGCTGCCCCTGTAAAAGCAGTCCCATAAGTCCAGTCCCAATGCAACAAAGCATCTGTAAAAAGTGAGTCTGCATAAAAGATGCAGGCTTCTAATTCAGATCAGGAATACAATCTAGCTCCAAGCAGTACATAAGTCACTTCTCTCATTATTGAATATTCTATATTCTAATTTGAATATTATGATTAATCATGTGATTAAGTTAATAAACCATGGCAGTATCCACGTAAACCTGGAATTATTGCAGTATATAGTCTTATGGCAATGCTATTTAATATGGAATATGAGCGCGCTGTTGCCATTTTCTCGTTAACATTTTTTCACTCACGTGCTGATGTTGGAAATAGTGACCGCTTGATTAGACTTGTTCGGCTACTGTTCAACTTTGCAGCACTGTATTCCATAAGGGTGATACTGTAAACTAATAAGGCTTGCACATACTTTAGCAGCACAGACTGGAGTGGCTCTGAGTTATAAGGCCCTGATAAAATTTTTGTCTAGTTGTTAGTTGAAAAAACAATTGGAACAAAAGTTCACTTGAATGTTATTGATACCCAAGGGGATTGAAAAATGGGAGGGTCAGGTTATAATGCCCAAGAGATTGAGACTTCTAACAATAATTTTGCCAGAATGACGCAGTTACACTCCTCAATAGCTGCAGCTCTCTCATGGATTCCAGTCCCCTTCAGCTGCAGCATTGCAAGCTACGTCAATAATTCATAATAGTTTCCAGTCCAACTTATCTTCCATATTATAAATGCTTTTGTTGATAAAGCTAGCTAGATAACAGATATTAATTGAATAAATGATTGGGCTTGAATCATATTTTTGTTACAATTTGTGGTGAACATTGCGCGATGCTTCTAAAGTATGGCAAATAAGAATTTCGCATATGATTTTGTAGTTTGTATTATTTTATGAAAGTTGCATTAAGGTGAGATTAACAAAACGCTTTCCTGACTGCAAACATTTAAATTATTCCTTGTTGATAAGAGGAGATAGCGATTTACAGATAAACATTAGCGAAGGAAGAAAGCTTCCAAATCCTAATAGGGTGGGATGAGAGTAAATTGTAGGGCATTACAAAATTAGTTCCTCTTTGTTTAAACGTACAGTCCACCGTGTTCAGATATAGGAAACTTTAACAAGATACTCGGTTTTTCTGTTTTCAGAGAAACCCTCAGAAACTTCCTTGATAAGATTGTGGTAACTTAGTAACGCTGAGCGTCCCCCCTACTCTGATAAATGGAAGGAGCTTCTTTCTATCTACTCTCTTTCCATCCATTTGAACCATGGAATAATGGAATAAATTGATAAACATGCCAAACCACACTGTCACTCTAGTGTTTGCCATGATGGGCTTCAGAGATGTTACATCATCAATAAACATCCTAATATGTATAGATCCTTCATCCTTCTTATAGATTGTCAGCTCGATGTTATTACAATTCTTCATGTTATTTTACAATCGCAAACTCTCGATGGACCTCTCGAAATACTTCAACAATATAGGATTAAATATTTCACGTTATAGATGTGAGATTAAAGATTTGAAGAATGCTAAGGGCCGAACGTTCCTTCAGTCTCTTGACTTGAGGGACTCTTGAAATGCTTCTAAAGGCAGAGCAAGTTTAAAAGCTGCTACAAGCTAGCGAGTAGCTGTACCGCTAAAAGCAAACTCAGATCCTTCAACAAAGGTGTGACTCCTGTTAGTAATTTAAAACCAATGATTTACATAAATTACACTAATTCACATTAAAATAATAATCCACACTACATGAATACGGTAATCACAGCTGGGTCGGCTTGTAGTGTTGCTACTCGCTAACTTGTCAGCCAACTCACTTTCAATTCAACTGAATTTCGTATTTATATATGAACCTCACTTTGAGATCTTCTCAACTAGAAAGTCAAGATTTTCTTGGAAAAGGTACCTCAAAATCCGTTCTTAGCCGTGAATAAAGGGCTTTCTTGGAATCTAGATATCAAGGACTACCTTGAAACGATTCTTCAGTTCAATTCGTATCTTATATTTCGGGTTCAATTTTTATTATAGCATCGATTCATCAAAATCAAATAGAAACATAAAGTCCAATTTTCACAGTATTGCAACATAATTCACTGTATATTTGATATTTGACGATTCAAGCTATTTTTTCATCAGCTTTATTGACCGAACGAAGAGAGCTCTCTTTTTCAACTCGACCGTTTTGCATTCTGCCTGTTTGTTTGTAATACATTTACGGCTGAACGCGTGAACCAATTTCTTTGAAACTTGGCATGAATGTTACTTTTAGTAATGCGCAGCGATGCATGTATAATGATTTTCGAAATTTGCTTGCATTTGAAGGATATTTAAAAAGAAAAAGTAAGGCTCTCAAGGTTTTATAAGAAGATATTGTTTTTTAAATTAGCTTCTCCATGATACGCAATTGGAATCAGATTTATAGATTGAGGCTCATTCATATGAATTAAGTTATCATTCATAAGAATAACATATTTGTTAGAGAACATATTCCAATCAAGTATAATAACAAGTTATCACTAAGTAAACGTTATACAAATTTAATCAATGTTGTTTTATAAACTCATTCGTCAGATATCTAAAATCAAATTTGAGCAATCAGTTGTCTCAAAAATAATAGAAAACAAAGCCTTATTGATGTGATATAGAGTGACCTTTTGTGAAAAACAGACATGAAATAGACTACGCAAATTGAATCAAGAATTAGGTCTGATGACTTTGTTTAGTTTACGGTAGTGATTATCATTGACTACATCGAGTATGTTCCTCTGCGCAAGCACCCTTATTCGTGGGTGTGGGGTCTATGTGTGAGGTCTACTGTTCACAGGACTACTAGTATAACTCGATTTCTAACCCATCAACTACTCATCATGAACCTTCTGAGATAAAAGTAATTGAAGTTCCTCTGCTTGCTATTAGATCGCGCTCGCTATGCTACATTCATCTTGCATTATTGAAAAAATTGATACATAAAACATGAATATTGGAGGATATTGGCGTAGTGATAATATTAATTTACACCAACTGTAAATTTACATACGGAAAATTATCTTTATCTTTCTTCATACATGGTAATTTATGGTTGTTGGTGTTTGAAATCATGTTTCGAGGTTAGGTTTGACATTCATAATGACTTCCTGGCAAGCCAACCTTGTGAACATGTCCAAACTAATAGAAGCATTTCAAGAGTTCCTCGTGTAAAGAGACATAGAAGGAGGTCAGTTCTTACTCCAGACATTTCCCCAGTTTTTCATTTGCTGCTTATTCGTATCTCACCACAATTTTTCAAATACTATTGTCCACATTCTGATCCAGTCATCTCCGTCTATCACAGCCAAATACTAGACTTCAATAATAGGAGATACCGTTTTTCACCTAGTTTTCAATTCCATATTCGGAGAAGACACGTTATTGATAGTCTATGGGTACAAACACGGAAAGCATTATATTTTATCGAGTGATAAGGCAGTGGGGGCAATACTAGAGGGCAAAAAGGAGAAATATTTTGGAAGAAGCAGACCGATAAAGCTGGAGCATAGCATGGTGGGGAGAGGAGTGTTGGTAGTGGCGAGGTGCGGGTTTGATGCTGAATGTCGCATGTATTGGCCAAGTTATGAGCTCCGAAATCCTTCTTCAACGTAAGCTGTGCGAATCCCCACACTATGAAACCGCTAGACCGATTTCCGAACCATCCATCCAGCGTGAAGGGCACCCCGGCACAGCTACCCTTAAACAGGGGACGAAAACCTAACCTGACCCAGAAACCCGCTGCTAGCTCGCCTCGTTCATCTATCTATCATGACTCGCAGAATGTTTTTCTCTCTCCGTTTTCCCGTTTGCAAATCCTAGCGCCGAAAACAAACAACTCATTCTTTTTGTCGACCAAGTCTTTTCTTGTTACACTGATATAATATATTTCAGTTTTGGTCCAGGCGCAAGGCTGAGGAAAGAGTGTTCTTGACTGAGTTCGGCTTGAAAGATCTAAGTCTGTCAAGTCCAACTAGCTTTACATTTTCACCATCACAATAAATATAAAATATTTATTATAATATTTTACCATCAGAATTCAGCATTCAAAATGTGCTAAATAATTTAATAATGATGAAATGTCGAGATAGAAATATTATTGTAGCATCAATAAAATAATTTTTTCTGATGATGCACACATGAGTCCGAGACTTGTGCGTGGGCAGTGAGTGGATGATAAAGATGTTTTGAATGGTGGTCATATTTTGGTGGGTTCTGAACCACCTAGTAAATTTAAAAACAGATTATGTCATGTTATTATTTTGGCCGTCATCCTTCTAAGCGCAGTCTCGAGTGCTCGTGACTGAGCTTCACAATATTGACCTGACACCACGCTCAACGAGCTGCCATCACTTCGTTAGTAGTTCGTACTTAGAATAGTAGGACCAGAAGCAAGACTCGATCAGATAAAATACAGTCTCAAAGACCATCAAAGTCAGTCTCGTTCAAAGAATTAAATTAATGTATTACACATTTATGTGATGTGACTAAAGTATGCTATATTATTGTGATTGAGTGGTTGAGATCAATTATTCCTTTCCCATTCCAGTTTTTCAATATTCCATGCCAATGTTATTTTTAATGTTATTTATGAAGCCAAAGTGGAAGAAAAAATTCATCTGAGTTCAAAATTTGTACTCTTGGCCTGAAATATTCAGTCAGAAGTTTATGCCCTTGGAGATTGTTATTTCCCAGTCTTATTCGCTGAACTGAATACTTTCACATGCGTCAGTTTACTTTAGTTTCTAGACTCAATTCGTCTGAGAATAATTGAGATAACAGAGCGTGGACAACAATATCATAGTACAGTTTTAACAAAACATACTCTAGGTACTCTTGTAATTTTTTTTGCTTTAAAATTGAATTATAAATTTCTTACTTTCAGGGTCGTCTCATTTGTAGGGTTTATGAAAGAAATAATGTTGATCTTGTTTGTTTATGAAATATTTTATTTAAATATTATAAAACAAATTTTAAAACAAAAAAAGAAACCGACTTCAGTGAAATGATACTCAAATATTAAATACTCATGTACTAAAACGTTTAATATAAAGTATTTACTTTAAACTGAGAACATTTTTAATTTCATACGAGTAATCTTTTGAAGTCGGCGCCAAATATTTTATGAATTTTTTTTTGAGGATGAAGCCCACATAGGTCTGAGACCTGTGCGTGGGTAACGAGTTGGATGATGGTGATTGATGATTTGGACCTACAGTTTTAGGTGGGTTCCGAACCACCGGGAAGTGATTGATAAGATATCCTATCTAATATCAAAACTAACACTGTATTCCAATTAAATATGTGATTTACACGCACTTCTACTGAAATACAGTGATTGATATGAAATTCTATCTAATATCAAAACTAACACTGTATTTTAATTAAATATAAATGTAATTTACACTCACTTTTACTGGAATACAGAGTCAGTTTTGATATTAGATTGTTCAATTATTTCATCATGGAAAACATCACAGAGTAATTCTGTTATATTTTAGAAGTTTATGTGAAATTTGGGGCCGACTTCAGAAGATTACTTGTATGAAATTAAAAATTTTCTCAGTTTAAAGTAAATACTCTATTTTAAACTTTTTAGTACGTGAGTATTTAATAAACAGAATTTATTAATTTCGAATTCCTTTAATTGCTATTACTTTATACTGAAGACTTCCACAATGGCGGATATTGACAACAGCATTGAACAGCTGATGGGAATCGATGAATGCTACTGTACAAAAATATCAGTCACCACCGGGAATCGAACCACAGACCTCTCAATTGCCGGTTGAGCGCCCTTAACCACTAGACCATGGAGACCTTTCTGTACAGCAGCATTCATTTTCAACTTGGCCATATCGGCTCGTATCTCACAAGTTAGTTTGAATTGACTGACAATTGAATAAACTGACAAATATACATAAACAGAATTTATTAATTTCGAATTCCTTTAATTGCTATTACTTTATACTGAAGACTTCCGCAATGGCGGATATTGAAAATGAATGCTGCTGTACAAAAAGGTCTCCATGGTCTAATGGTTAAGGGCGCTCAACCGGCAATTGAGAGGTCCGTGGTTCGATTCCCGGTGGTGACTGATATTTTTGTACAGTAGCATTCATCGATTCCCATCAGCTGTTCAATGCTGTTGTCAATATCCGCCATTGCGGAAGTCTTCAGTATAAAGTAATAGCAATTAAAGGAATTCGAAATTAATAAATTCTGTTTATGTATATTTGTCAGTTTATTCAATTGTCAGTCAATTCAAACTAACTTGTGAGTATTTAATGTTTGAGTATCATTTCACTGAAGTCAGTTTCTTTTTTTGTTCTAAAAATTGTTTTATTTTAAGCTTTTTAGTTAAATTATCAAACTTTGAAAACATGAGAAATTTCTTAAAGCCAATGTTATGAAATATTTATCAAATTAGCAAGTCAATAATTAACTTATAACATTCAAACTTAAGTAACTAAAAATCCATCTATAAGAAAAGGAAAATTCTACAATGCTTCATTTGATGTGGAATATTGTATTTAGGAAAATTATAATAGCGAAAGGCTTCTTAAAAGTGAAATGGCTTTTGATTCATTTTGATGTGGTGCCTTTCAAAATATACCTACACTGAAATAGTAGGCCTATATTATTATGCTACAAGTGCGGAAAATGGTGTTTACTGAAAGTATGATTAGTTAACGCAGGAGACGAAGTCGAGTGCGGTATTATCATATGAGTATGGTAAACATCTTCATGGACGAGTTACATATGATATTTTTCATGATATTAGTCATATATATTTTTTCAATATAAAAAACATAAACTTTGAGCTAGTACAACAAGCATCATCAAACATAACCTCAAAATAGCCTATTGTA
Source organism: Conomelus anceps (assembly GCA_948455865.1). Lineage (NCBI taxonomy): Eukaryota > Metazoa > Arthropoda > Insecta > Hemiptera > Delphacidae > Conomelus > Conomelus anceps. The sequence goes on along the minus strand of OX418216.1, from coordinate 74,120,458 downwards.
TGAACATGTATTTAATGGCGAATAGATATTCTTAATCCATCACAGCAGTGAAACTAAAAATACTTCAGAGATCAGCTGTTTTTCCAAATTCTTGGTAGTGGCAAGTTTGACGAAAAATTAAAAACTTTGAAGAATATTTTTCAATAATTTTTTTCAAATTAATGATTTCAAAAACATTTTTCACTCCAACTCATGATTGAAACTAAATAACCATATTCCTATGTCTCCATAACATCAACAAAATTATTTACAATTTTCATATGAACATATCATATTCTCAATTTAAATTGAGTTCACATGATCGTTCAAAACGGGTCATTTCAGGCTTGTTTCACACTGAACCAGCATTGGGTAACCGATGTCGTTTACCCAACATAATTGAATTGCATCATATGATTTCGAAAATCGTCTATATGTGAAGCGCTCCATATGATACAATGATCAGCCTGGTAAACGACACTGGTTATCCGATTGGCGGTTATGGGTGGAACTATCCTATTCAAACAAGATTGAAATGAAGACATCAAAGAATGCTCATTTTTGTTCAATATTGGGCTAAGTATTGGGCCGATCCTTGCAAAACTTGGATGAGACCACCGCTGAGCGATGCTCTTTCATTAAAAAAAAAACATCAAAATCGGTTCTATCTTGTTCGAAAGATTGATGTACAGACATAAAGAAAAAAAAACAGGTCAAATATAGAACCTTGTTCTTTTTGGAAGTCGATTAAAAATTCTCGCATTTAAGCAACTCAATCCATTTTTCAAGTCAATTCCATACCATTTCGTTTCATACTAAATTTACATTCTGTTTACTCACATATGTTCAAGCATGTAATATGAAATTTTTTTTCAACTGTTTTTTGTAATATTGTATGACTATATAGAAACTTTTGGAACATCTCACTCTAAAATAACCATAGGAATATACTATATCTGTGAATGGTGCCCTGTTGTGTGAGAGATAACGTTTGTCATTCAAATAGAATAAAAGAAAACATGGTAAAAAAGAGATTATAATTTCTTCAACAAATAAAATAAAAATTATGAATTACGATATAGATTGAATAGAATTTTGCTTTTGAAGAGCTTTCGTCTAGCGAATTCCCATTGAATAGCATAATTTACACCTTATTGAGAGCATTTCTGCATATTTTGCTGCTAAAAGGACACAATCTACGATTTGCATGTGAAAACAGTTCCTTTCAGAAAGAAACTCTTGGATACTTTAAGAAGTTTCTTCCATTAATCACTTCTTCATTTGCTTTCCAGAAGTTTTGAATTTTTACAGCTCTCACAATGTTTGGAAAACTTTCAAAAGAATCCCTATGCAGAGGGTAGACGCTAACAACAGCATGCAGAATATTCTCTGGTTTATAAGGCGATGATTCAGATCAGCATTTTAATTAGACCCATAGACCTATATCATATTCACAGATATCATCACATGAAATTGAATTACAATATCTTAGACTATTAATGGTTCTCATAATAACACAATAAGTAGTTTACAATACAGCAGACTATTAGTGGCTCTTGAAATAACACGTAGAAATTTCTCCAACAAACAAAAAGTTAGATCATAATAGAATTCATCATGTAAATCCAAATAAATCCAGTAATTGAACATTAAAACTGATTTTATCACAGCATAGACAGCTGTGCTGTGTTGTTTTCTCAGGTGAGTTTTTATTTCGAAGTAAATCAGTTTCTCATACAAGTTTCAACCCTACATTTATTGTTTCCAAATAAAAATACGTTTACATTCATTTGTGTGTTCTGTAAAATTAAAGATAATCAAGAATACGATTTTATTCTAGTAGATTAGGTTACTGTAGATCAATACTACATGAACATTATTACTACATAATACTACATGAACATGAACACACATTCATTGATTTACTATATCGATCTTCCTGGGCAGTTGAAACTCTTATTCATGCAAAGTGTGTTTACAAGTGTACAAGAAAATATTTTTAGACATATCCTTTTATTTTGTTGATATCTCCATGAGTATCCATGTGGTTAGTAGCCGCCAGGAGATCAAACCATGTATTTTCTGTGTATGTATTTTTATGTATTTTATCATTCATGAAAATTCTAACAACATTTTCCACAATTTTCTATTAGAATATCACTTACTATCACCATGATTTGTTTATTGTAAAATGTAGAAGATCCTAATAGATAAGCAAGAATCCTGAAATATTCTCATTGTATGGCTGTACCTTCCACTTGGAATATGTGCCAAGCCTATGGAAAGTAGCTGAAGTTATAATGATTCCAAAGCCAGGAAAGCCTCTGAATGAAGTAACCTCCTATAGACCAATATCTCTTCTACCAATACTATCAAAACTTTTTGAAAGAATACTATTAACAAGACTGAAGCCAATTCTTCAAGAACAACAGCTTATACCTTTACATCAGTTTGGATTTCGCAGCAAACACTCAGCAATTGATCAAGTGCACAGACTAACAGATGTAATAGAAAGAAGTCTGGAAGAGAAAAGTTTGGTCTACTGTATTCTTAGATATAGCACAAGCCTTTGACAAAGTTTGGCATGAAGGCATGTGTCACAAGTTAGATCAGTTTCTACCATCAGAATATAGCCAACTACTGAAGTCTTACTTGGAGGAAAGATATTTTAGAGTAAAGATAGATGATGAATACTCCACATTAAGGCAAATTAAAGCTGGGGTAATTCAAGAAAGTGTACTAGGACCTCTCTTTTACCTGCTATACACAAGTGACATTCCAAAGCCAGAAGGGGTTACCATAGCTACATTTGCAGATGACACAGCAATTCTTTCAGTTGCAGAAAAAGTTGAAGAGTCTACAGAAAAAAACTACAAAGAGCAGTTAATGAAGTGAACACATGAAAAAATCATTGTCTCATTAAACTCAATGATACAAAGTCTGTAAATGTGAATTTCACTAACAAGAAAATCCAATATATTCCAGTTTACATTGATGAAAAAGTCATTCCTCATGCAAATACTGCCAAATATTTGGGTATGACGCTGGATGTCAAACTCAAATGAAAAGCACATGTCAAGAAGAAAAGGGAAGAACTAGGAATCAAATTCAGGAAAATGTATTGGTTGCTGGGAAGAGGGTCCAAGCTGTCAGTATACAACAAAGTTCTTCTGTACAAACAGCTACTGAAGCCTGATGTATGGACCTATGGTATTCAACTTTGGGGCTGTACCAAACCATCTAATGTACAAATAATACAACGTTTTCAAAACAAAGTACTAAGGAATATAGTAAATGCTCCTTGTTACATCAGGAATGCTGATCTTCACCGTGATCTTCAAGTGGAGACAGTCACTACAGCGATAGAGAGGTTTGCATCTAAGCATGAAGAGAGACTCCACCAACATGACAAAATTGAGGCAATCCAGCTGCTTGACGTTTGTGATCTGGTCCGGGGGCTCGACAGAATAAAACCACATGAGCTAGTGAAGTGAAGTGTGCTTATGTGTTTAGTGTACAAAAGAAGGTGATAGTGTAAATTTCAAGCCTTAAAACGTGATCAAATAGTAACCAAACCTAATTATTATATGAGTTTGGTAATGTCTCTACTTTGTAAAATTAGGATAAAATGAATAGCTTATTAGTTTCTAACTAGGTGCTAATTTAAATAATAGGGGAAAAAAATTGTATACCTGTAGGTAACCGAGCAGGTGCACTATTGATATTGGATTTCCACTATTGTATATTTATGATTATTCATCATCATCTATTGTGAAGAAATTTCATCGATTCAATCCAAAGTATGTTATGAATAGTGTTATTGAATAATCTATTCCTCACTGACACCATTCTATGGCTTGGTGTTTAGCGACTGATAACAAGCAATACACCAGTAATACTGTTGGATTACTGCTTATAATCTCACAGCAGGATTCACTGCTTATAATTTCAATCACTTTTGAGCGTTGTTATCAATTAGTTGCGGAGCCCTTCAAGTACATAGTCTGGGAATAGGGCAGTCCCCTATGTGACTCGAGCAGGAGTAGCTGATAATAGTAGTGAATGGACTATTCACATTCGATTCAATCATCAGGCAATTAGACGATATTCAATCATTCAGCACTGCATTGATAACTAATGAGAGAAATCCATTGAATCTAGCACGCTCCGTTCTCAATGTCGGCATCACATTGGAGCAGAGCCTGTCTGGATGCAAGTGAACATCAAATAATCAACTACAGTCAGAAACGGCAATAATTGGGCTTTGTTAAAGAGTCCGTTCAACACACTCGATTGAGTAGTCAGTTCTTTGACGTTTCACAATGATTCCTTTTAATAAGCTTAATATGTTCTATTATATGCTGGAATTGATACACAATACTTCTCTTGAAATCATGAAACACGAAACTATTTGTTGTTAGTGATTGTACATTCGGCTGAGATCTATAAATACAGAAGATTCTTGAGACATCCTCGAGTGTTTTGAGAAAAAGTATATTCTACAGTATTCAGTGCTATTGATTGACTTTGAGTAAGTAGAACGATGTGATTTATTTTTGAGTTTCGAAGAATTAAAAATTCTTTTCAACATTCTAAGAAACTAAATTCCATTAAAATATTCACTTCTAGCAAGATTCTTCTATTATATACTTTTATTTGTTTGAATTACATACAAATATTACTATCACAGTCATGAAGACTGTGGAAATCATTCTCAAGAAAAATGAGATGTCTCCGATGACTTCTTTCGTCGAATCATTATATTTCTTCCAATGAAACTCTCTAGCTCTCACTTCCTCCTCACGTTTATTTTCCAGTTCACATTTATTTATCTGAATGCAAAGGCTCACAAACCACCACCAACATCTACCACAGCTGCATCTACCTCTACAAACACTTCCTAAGAAAAAAAGGTAAATGATCTTCTAATGACGTACGATAACACTCATTTTAAAATTCTCAAAAATAGATAAAATAATAGGCCTACAATATTTTTATGAAATCAATAATGGGATGAAAGAAGGATGAAATAATACGAGATATTCAAGAAAGTAGAGAATAAGGCTTGATAGAGGGAGAAAGGCGTACTTTAATTATGTCTCAACTTTTCACCAATTGAGTGATGACATTGTAAAGATAGTACGCACACTGCTGTGCAAACGATTTGCACACCTATGAAGATAAGCACCGTTTATATCGATCAACATTACAATTAAGAGTGCTGAATACTCCCCATTTCAGGAAAATGAATAATTATTTCTTTCCGGTAACTGCTATTAACTTAAAGCTTTAAAATAATAGGTTGATATTCTTTCTGTGTGTACGGATTTTATGCGTTTTATATAAATTATATTCTTCCAAGTAGAGTAATAATACTGTCCTACCTTATACTGAAAAAAAAATCTTAATCAGCATTTTCCCTTCTTATGAAGAATATGAAGTGTTTGTTGATGTACATCCAGTTGTTGGTGGAGTTTCTGAAAGGCGACATTCTTTCATACAATTTTTTACTATCCTGCTACATTGTTGGATTCACGACACACTCTCCTAAATACCGGTCGGGTTCAGGATAATGTGTCATGAAAAGGTGAAGATCACGAGGTCTTCCGGAGATGTGAAGATCAAGAGAGAAGCCATAGAAAGGGCAAGTATATCCACAAAAAGATTGCTCCGAGTTGACAGTTTGTTACGACTGATAGTTGTGAGGGAACGGTAGAGGAGGGTTTGTGGAGGGGTGGAGCATTTAGGACGTGACAAGCCCGAGTATAAATCTGCGGCGTTGTCATGTCGTTAAGTAATCGGTTGTTGTCGCCAGGGTGAGAGGAGGTGGCGGGGACGAGACCTCGGGCCACTCTAGTAACAGAATTAGTTTCTCCTTTTTCAACCCGGTCGTTCAGGCCAGTTTTGATTTATTCGCATGCTGTGCTCAACCGTGGGTGGGGGTGCGGGGTCTAGGATACCACTGTTTTGGATCTCAAACTAGATTTTGGTAGGGTGAGGGGAACGGGGATCAGTGGCAATGCGCAGAATTGGTCAAGAGTAGTAACGCCTAGCTTAGCCTAAAAGGAAGCCATTAGCTGTATTAACAGGGCTAGCTGATAATATGACTAGGGCGCCTACTGGACTATCTCCAGTAACATGTTAGGTCTTTCCATCAGATTATTCTTGTTTATTCACTCCTAAAAATTAATTTTATTCCACATGGAATCTATTCACTGGACACAAAATTGTATACTGAATGAGGTCAAAGAGAGCAGGGATTGAAACATATTTTTCCATAAATATTAATACTGAATTATTATAATATTTAATACTGTATATTATTGAACTTCTAAAAACTATTATTATCATTATTGAATTATAATTATTAATAATTAAATATTTACCATTCAATCAATGATTTAAATCGAATAGTAAATATTTGGTTACTAAATACTAACTAATAGTATAGAACTAAGAAAATGAGCAGAAGTTCGCATTGATAGACTGAGTATTCTCAAGGCAGTCTACACAGAGAAGTGTTTCAAAAATCTTACTAATTTCGTTTTGTGGAAGTTGAAGAATGTAAATTATTTACAGGTTGCCATCAATACTTGAATAGGTTTAAATCTTCATCACTCATTTTAAACCTACTGCCAATTGTGAAAGGTTATGTTAGGTTGGGTTAGGTTAAAAGCCTTCTTTCCCAAGTAGGCTTACTAATCTTCTTGTTAGTTCTGCATTTTCTTATCTGGTAGCCATATTTGACAGAAACCGTGAAGGCGCCTAGAAGAACAAGTTCATGCAGTTGTTGAATTCTGTTGATGCATGCTACTTTCTCTCCCAAGACACTATTTACCTGGATGAGAACTTTCTTTGTGCCATAAGCCATTCTCAGTCTTGGGATCTGTGGTCTCATAGCTGGGTCCATTCCACCATATTTGATTTCAATCTCTTGAAAAAGGGCGCTAATAGGAATGATTGCTATTGGAACAAGAATCTTTAAAGCTCTAAACCCTCATTTTCTTCAGGTGATGGACTGCCAATCAATCCTAATTCCATTGAGACTTCCATCCTAATTGCTGTGATTTTATTCAAAGGAAGTTGACTAGCTGCAAAGATTGACCTTTGCTGGTCCAAGATGTCCTGGAGAGTTTTTTTCAGCCAGTTCAGAGAATTTTTCGACCATAACTCAATGCAGTTCAACACTGTCAGCTTCTAGTTTTGTAATTAAAAGATAGAAGCGGTAAAGGTATTTATTCATTTCACCAGTTTATCTATTCCTTCTCCCACCACGGCCTGCTGGGGCCGGAGCCTGATATCCAGGCTCAACATTTCCAGCAGTACTTGGATTTCCAGTTTGCTGCTCACCATACAGATGTTCCCATTTCTATATGGAGTCCGCTGTCTTAATGTGTCAGGTGGAGACTCATTAGCTGACACATCTGAGGTAGAGATGTGTAGTTCGCGAACGAACTAGTTCAAATGAACTGTTCCCAATTGTGAACTATTCACATAAGCCGGTCGGTCAGGTGAACTACAGTTCAGTTCTCTTTGACATGGGGTCGGGCTTCGGGTTCGGTTAGGCTCGGTAATGTCGTTGCTTATACCATAGATTAGGGAGTAAGGTTGATGGTTCGTCGTTCGTCTATGCTTATACGCACTACACAGACGCATACACATAGTTCGTAGATCCCCTTCCTTAAATAGTTCAATGGTTCCTTTGGTCTCAGATTGATGTCTGAACTATTGAGGTGATCGAACTATTCTGAACTAGCCGCCTATTGAGCTGAACGAACTATTCTGAACTAGCCGTCTATTGAACTGATCAGCTGATCAACTATTCTGAACTAGCCGCCTATTGAGCTGCACGAACTATTCTGAACTAGCCGTAGGTTCAGGCCCGTGCTGGCCTGGGGGGACGTGTCCCCATGCGCCCTCGCCATCAAGATCAAACGGCGCCCTCTCATCATCGAACGAAAAATTCAGATTTTTGTTTATTAACTCATAATATCCATTGCATGATTTAGGACTCTTAAAATACGTTTCGTATTTATACAATATTGTAAAGATCAATATTGTTCATACGGTATCTTGTTTGCTTATTGTGATACTTGTACTGTAATTTTATATTTTGAAAATAGAATTTAGTTTCTTGTATGTAAAAATCAATATTGTTCATACCTTGTTTGCTTGTTGCTGTTTCTTTGTAAAAGTATAAATCATATAAAATTAGTTTTACATTAAATAATTTTTTGTAAGTGAGAAATCATGATTTTTATTCTCTCAATTTAAACAGTCCCAGTTCCAATGATCTGTTTGTTTCATTATAAACTTATCTTTAGTTTAAATAATAAAAACTAGATGCTTATTTTCTAGACTTGTTTACTTGATCTGGCCTAGAGGTGCAACAATGCACCTCTACAATGAAGCTTATCTTGTAAATAATGTAGCCAGTCACGCCTTTAAAATATATGAACTAGATAGTTCAATTGAACTAGTTTGTTAAACTAGTTCACTTAAGTGAACGAACTAAGAAGAGATAGTTCAGTTCAATGAACTACTTTTCCCATCTCTAATCTGAGGCCATACTGCATGTAACTGGAGCAATATTTATTATATGTCAAGTGAGCGGCTAACACTCTGCCGGTTTTTTGCTTGTTCTGCTTGGAATTTCATGGATGCTTTGGTATTACATCAGACTTTGAAGGTGGTAAACATGCAATCCTACTACCTAGTACCAGCGAACACATAAGACCAATAAAAGGGGCTTCTTGTCGCCGAGGTGAAGCCACTTGTTACGCGCTCGTCCACTACAAATATGGCAGCGCAGGGATGACTTACCCAAGTGGCGAGCGCTTGAAAAGCCGGTTTTTGCTATTTATTCCAAATTAAAAAATATATATTTTCACAATATGAATAAAATAAATGTTAGCACTGAAATACAAGTATGCTAATCAGATCATCAGTTTCATATTATTCTATTTTGATTTAATTGTCCAAATAGCCTATATTGGAATAAATTATTTTAAGATATTATCCTATGTTTTTTTTTAAAGTAGGCTACTATGTTGTCATATAATTTTAGAGTCTTATCATCATTAAGCTATTATCAAGATGCAACTTTAATTTCAAATTTGATTGAATTGGGGCTTACTCTTTGATTCAATACTAATTGAGAGAATCAACTCTCGCATCATTAGTTAGGTCAATGATTTGTTGAATCAAGCTGTTTTTTTTTAATTCACTTGCAATTTCATAAACTGCTAAATTTCAAACATCATAATTAGTAAATACTAATTGTGCATATCTGATCATTTATTCCAATGTAGGCTATTTGGACAATAAAATCATAATAGAATAATATGAAATTGAAAGTCGATGATTTGATTAGCCTACTTGGATTTCAGTGTTACCATTTTATTTGTTAAATATTAGATAGAATCCCGATTCAAATAGTTTGAAGATCGTAGGATATTATGCAGTTATGTTTATAGATAGGTGATCATCTTAGTTATTTCAGTATATTTACTCAATCATCTTGTAATGCAATGTCTCGAAGTTTTAAATTGAAATGTAGGTCCACAAATTGAATACACTGTTCCAGTAATCGTGTTTTATGTAAAACCTATCATTTTAATTCAGGATCCTGATTGAACTCATTGTATATTGTTTAGCCTATCCCATGTTAGGGATAGGCCAAGGTTAATCTTGTTTTATGTCATTATTATTAATTCCTAGGTTGATCTAAATATAACTTGTTAGGGAACTTGCTTTCAACTTAGAAAACTCTGTTGAATATGTATTGCCTTATTAAGCATTGGGCCTTCAAATTTTAAATGTTCATGTAATTTTGAGTATAAATAGGTTATCCCGGGTCGCACGAATGTGCGACTTTATTAAACTTTGTAAAATACATTCCAAATGTAGATTTTCTACATACTGAACGACAGCATTGCCTATGATGATAAGTTGAAGCACAGTATGAGTTGCTCCATTTCTAAGTGGGTACCTATGATATTTATTTCTTAATCAGCTAGTAAATATAAAATTTTCTTAACACACCTGTGCTAAAGAAATTTTATAATTCTTCTTCTTCTTCTTCTTTTTCTCCATCTCCTTTTTCTTCTTCTTCTTACATTTCTTCTTCTTTTTCTCCTTCTTCTTTTTCTTCTGCTTCCTCTTCTTTTTCTTCTGCTTCCTCTTCTTTTTCTTCTTATTCTTTTCGTCCCTCTTATTCTTTTTATTCTTCTTCCACATCTTCTTCCTCTTCTTCCTCTTCTTCTTTTTCTTATTTTTCTTCTTCTTCTTCCTCTTCTTTTTCTTCTTTTTCTTCTTCTTCTTCTTCTTCCTCTTTTTCTCCGTTTTCTTCTTCCTCTTCTTTTTCTACTTCTACTTCTTTTTCTTCTTCTTCTTCTTCTTCTTCTTCTTATTCTTCTTCTTCTCCGACTTCTCCTACTTCTTCTTCTTCTTTTTCTCCTCTTTCTTCTTCTCCTTCGTCTTCTTCATCTTCTCCTCTTCCTTCTCTTTCTTCTTTCCCTTTCTTCTTCTTTCTCTTCTTTTTCTTCTTCTTCTTTTTCTCCTTCTTTTTCTTCTTCTTCCACTTCTTCTTCCTTTTCTTCGTTTTCTTCTGCTTCTTCCACTTATCTTTTTCTTTTTCTTCTTCTCCTGCTTCTTTTTCTTCTTCATCTTCTTTTTCTTCTTCTTCTTCTTCTTTTCTTCCTCTTCTTCTTCTTCTCTTTCTCATTTTTCTTCTTCCTCTTCTTTTTCTTCTTCTTCCTCTTCCTCTACTTCTTCTTCTTTTTCTTCTTCTTCTTCTTCTTCTGCTTTTTCTTCTTCTTCTTCTTCTTCTTATTTTTCTTCTTCTTCCTATTGTTTTTCTTCTTATTCTTTTCCTCCCTCTTCTTCTTTTTCTTCTTCCTCTTCCTCTTTTTCTTCTGCTTCTTCCACTTCTTCTCTTTCTTCTTCTCCTTCTCCTTCTTCTTTTTCTTCTTATTCTTTTTCTCCTTCTTCTTTTTCTTCTTCTTATTTTTCTTCTTCTTTTTCTCCCTCTTCTTTTTCTTCTGCTTCCTCTTATTTTTCTTCTTATTCTTTTTCTCCCTCTTATTCTTTTTCTCCCTCTTATTCTTTTTATTCTTCTTCCACATCTTCTTCCTCTTCTTCTTTTTCTTCTGCTTCTTCTTTTTCTTCTTCTTCTTCTTCCTCTTCTTTTTCTTCTTCCTCTTCTTTTTCTTCTTCTTCTTCTTCCTTTTTTCTTTCTCCTCTTTTTCTCCTTTTTCTTCTTCCTCTTCTTTTTCTTCTTCCTCTTCTTTTTCTTCTTCCTCTTCTTTTTCTTCTTCCTCTTCTTTTTCTTCCTCTTCCTCTTCCTCTACTTCTTCTTCTTTTTCTTCTTCTTCTTCTTCTTTTACTTCTTCTCCGACTTCTCCTACTTATTCTTTTTCTTTTTCTCCTATTTCTTCTTCTCCTTCGCCTTCTTCATCTTCTCCTCTTCCTTCTCTTTCTTCTTCCCCTTCTTCTTCTTTCTCTTCTTTTTCTTCTTCTTCTTTTTCTCCTCTTTCGTCTTTTCCTTCGTCTTCTTCATTTTCTCCTCTTCCTTCTCTTTCTTCTTCCCCTTCGTCTTCTTCTTTTCTCTATCTTTCCTCTCTCTCTTCCTCTTTATCCTATCCTCCCACCTTCTCTCTCTGAATGAACAATGAAAAATAAACTTTTTGTTTCAAAACAGCTGATCATCAAATCATAAGTTGAAATGTGAAAATTTTCAGCTCACCGATCCCTATGTTAAAGCAATGGAAAAAATTGAAACTTTGATCGTTCATTCCTCATGTCCACGATGACTTTTTTCAAAATGTAAGACCTTATCAAACATCTACTCGATGAGATCTTTCAAATGAGACGTGAACGAACAAAATCGATCGAGAAACCACGGAGAAGTTGTCATCACAAAAAAACATGTTCGCCTATCTCTATATATAAAAATGAATGTCTGTCTGTATGTATGTATGTATGTATGTATGTATGTATGTATGTATGTATGTATGTTCCCTATAGACTTCAAAACTACTTGACAGATCTGCATGAAACTTTGGGAATATGTTGTGTGAATATTGGGGATGGTTTCTGACCATACATTTTAATAGGGGGGCTAATAATAATTATTAATTAATCCATTTTATAGACCTAACCTACTGAACTTGCCGGCCAAACAGCTTAAAGGAACAGCTGATAGAAGTCAACAGTTTTTAATCATATGGCAGGCCCCTTAGCGGCGTTATTTACGCTGTCTTTGAATAGCAAAAGACTTTGCACTTTGCATGTAGGCTACCGTTCAGTAGGAGCCTTGCAATATGTAGGAAACATACGACTGGGTATGATGAAATGTAATTATGCCAGGTTGATGACATCTGTTAACCAATGCAGCTAGAAATTTGAAATGCAGCCTCAGCGGGAGGTGGTGAATAATAAAATAAAAAACCTAGCTTCTACCCTTATAGTCATAGGAGGTTTAAATTTGAAATGTTTCTTCATTCAGAGGTGGTGATTAAGAAAACAACGAAGCATCTATGATCAGCTGGAAGAGCCCTAGGACTAACTTCTTTCCTAATTTGAAATGCAACCTGAGCGGGAGGTGGCGAATAATAAAATCAAGGAGAATTTTTATGAGAATGCAGCAACGCGCGTTGGGCCAGCTAGTTTTATATAAAGATGAGTCATGTTCTAGACGTTTCAATAGGCCTATCATGAATGTAACATTAATACTTGTTATGCCTTCTGCAATATCAATTATTTTATATAATTTAATAGTGCTATTAAATTAATAGCTATTTCAATACTGCTTTAATAGTGCTATTTTAACCCTTTAGCGCCGTGCGTGATCATATGATCACAGGCATTCATGACAAGGAAATTTATTTTTAATGAAGGGATATTGATAATTTTATGTTTGGCATGCCTGCCATGGCATTCATAATGATGAATGTTATGCTATGAGTCCAAGTCCGACTTCTGTTGAGTAAGCATTCCTTCGCAATGAGTGAAGACATTTGATCTTTCTATTACCCATCAATTTTCAATGGTATGCGGTTGGCAAAAGTGATTATTTCTTCATATTATTCCTCTCATATAACAAGATAATGCTGTCATTGACTTCTAATGATGCTATTTTTAGTTTCTTATAACTTAGTGACAAAATATATTGTCAGTACTAATTGAAAAATGGTTGTGTTTGTCACTGTGATCATATGGACACGCTAGGCGCCTGTAGGTTCAATTCCCTTTTATCCAATTTTCAATAGCAATATACCTGTTTCTGGGGCTTGTCCCTGCAAGAAGCCATTGATTTATTTAAATTTGGTGTCTAATGGTGGCCCCAGGGTGGTCATGGGGTTATGTTCCCCCCCAAAATTGGAAATTTACTGAAGGGATATGTTTAAGGGGGGAGGGAGGTGATCTAGAAAAAAGGGTCAGAAAAACGCCAGTTTTTGCAATAGCAAAATTTGAGTAAAAATTGAATCTTCCACCTCAACTAAACATGCATACAAAAATTCAAGTTTTTTATTCATGTATTATTTAAGAAAAACAGTAAAATTATAGCAGTTTTCAAAAAATTTGGGTTTTTTTTTGAAAATTTTGAAAACCCGTTGTGTGTGTGTACACAAATTTAAACTTTTTTGGGCTAGAAGTTCTCGAGAATTGGTGATGAATGAGTCAGTGGTATTTGGCTTTCATATATAGGCTATATTAGGCTATAATTATAGATTTGGCTTATAAAACTCATGGTTTATTAGTTATAATGAATAATGAATGAGACGAATTTGTTACAACAACATTTATAAGTTAGTTTGAAGTGACTGACAATTGAATAAACTGACAAATATACATAAACAGAATTTATTAATTTCGAATTCCTTTAATTGCTATTACTTTATACTGAAGACTTCCGCAATGGCGGATATTGACAACAGCATTGAAAAGCTGATGGGAATCGATGAATGCTACTGTATAAAATGGTCATACTGCATGATATGGCCAAGTTGAAAATGAATGCTGCTGTGCAGAAAGGTCTCCATGGTCTAGTGGTTAAGGCGCTCAACCGGCAATTGAGAGGTCCGTGGTTCGATTCCCGGTGGTGACTGATATTTTTGTACAGTAGCATTCATCGATTCCCATCAGCTTTTCAATGCTGTTGTCAATATCCGCCATTGCGGAAGTCTTCAGTATAAAGTAATAGCAATTAAAGGAATTCGAAATTAATAAATTCTGTTTAACATTTATAAATAAATAGTAAGATACTAGTTTTGCTTGTTACATTATCAATCTCACACAAACTCGTTTGTTTGAGATTGATAATGGTGTGACAACCGAAACTAGTACCGGTATCTCACTATTTTTTTATAAATGTGGTTGTGACAACTTCAACTAATTATTCATCATGGATATCTTCCACAATATCACTTTCGCCAATCGCCACTACAAAGAAAGTTATTAGTTATAACTTATATGAGTGATAGTGAGATTGTAGTAGACATGAGCTATGTATAATCATTGTTTTTTCATAAAAGGAATGGTAAACATAATCATTATAGTTCAATATTTCTGCTTTGTATTTGTGATTGTAATGGGAAACTTTTATATTTTTTAATGATTGGTGTTATTCAATAGCCTTTTAAAGAAGTAATATATCATTCATACTCTTAAAAGGATGAGTCATTCAATACTGGACAGTTCATTGAGGAATAGTTCTCAGAATTGGTTGATGCTATTTTGTTAATCTGTATGTGCTTGCAATAAACATTGACTATGGTAGCGCCTAGCGTGTCCATATGATCACGGGCCATATCTCGAAACTCATTTAATGGAATGACGTGATTTTCTGTAAATAGGCTTCTTTTTAAACCTTTTTTTAAATTCTGAGAATATTATTAGCATTGAAAAAGAAAAAAAACTTCGGCGTTAAAGGGTTAAGTGTTCTTTATATTTTGTGCTCAGAGTCTTTGCGAGTGCTTGAAGAATACTTTCTTTTATCAACCCAAAGTTGGTTTAGTTGGCGCCCATATGGAAATTATTTCATTTTGGATAGCGAAAGTACGGTCTTTACAATAGGCTATTACCCTATTACCCAATATTACCCTATTAGACAAATTGAGTAAACGTTCAACTTTATGCAGTCATTGATTTAATTGATTCAATTTAGTTACATGACTTTAAAGATAAATTTTTATTTAATAATGTCATTGTTCTAATAAACATTTTCCTATTTGGATTTTGTTCATTTGCGATCATAACGGAAATATTTAAAAGTTGGACTAATTTAATCAACAATTTACTAAAAAAAATTCACTATAATATTATTACATTAAAATAATATACCTTCATGGAAGTATTGAATCAAACACAAGAAATAAGTGAAGAATTGACTTTGTGGTCCCGGATGTGCAAGCGGGCTGACAATAGCGCGCTATCCCGATCGCGTTTCAATGTTGCACTTAAACCTAACATTGTATCCAAAGTATAAGTCGTACATTAAAATAAAAAACATGAAAAAATCATTCCGTTATTTCTGTACAACTTTCTGGCTTTGATCACATCTCTACTCAAAAGATGAAAATTTTGGTAGCCGACTCATTTTTTTATGTCATGTTTGAAACTCGGACAAAAAATATAACTTTAAACAACTAATGAAAATATATAGAGGTAACTATTAACTTTTATAATTCCACTGTTATCGTCAGAAACTAATTGTCTATACCCATGCCAAGTTTGAAAGTTATATCTCAATCCTAAGTGGGGTAAAGTGCAGTTTATTTGAAGAGCACGCATTGAAATTTTCTGCTCTCGAAATCAAGATTTCGTCTTTCTATCCACTACATGGATGGTGGACTTGGCTTCACCTACTGTAATTCTACGCTAGTGCATAAGCCCCTTCTATTGGTCTTATGTGATTAGATCGGCCAGCAAAAAAGACACTGTTCTCTGTTGTAAAATCACTTCCCGGTGGTTCGGAACCCACCGAAAACTGTAGGTCCAACTCATCAATCACCATCATCCAACTCATTACCCACGCACAGGTCTCAGACCTATGTGAGCTTCATCCTCAGAGAGAAAAAAAAGGTGTTCGTTGCCTAGGACGCTCTTACCCAGTCTACAGAACCAACTTGCTAGGTTCCCCGGGGTCACCCATTAAAAATCTGAAGAAATGCCCCTGAAGATTTATTAAAGGGGCAATTACGAATAGGCGGGAACAAATTGTTACAATTATTACTTGTCTCCAAGTGATAAATCACCGAAATGAGTCTATTTTTTAATGATCTTTGTGTGACACAACCAGAAAATTGGATGTGAATTACATTTTCGTAGGATGAATCCTTCTGATAACCTCTAAGAGAATAACAAACTTAGAACTTTTTCAAAGACATTGAGAATGGGTAGACTATGAGATACATGAACTTTAAAGTACGCAAGATGAAACTTCACACAGAGACTTTCAAGTTTACAACATTATTGCAATCTCTGGTGTGTGTAGACGCAAAAGATGAAGCCAGATGTGATATGAGGTATATGAAGTGAAGTTCTTCTTCCTTTCCTCATGTAAACTGCATTAAGTATTCAAACCATTTAGAGCTTTTGTATCGCACTTGCTCTATGAAAAGTCTAGGAATCATTGAATGTGTTTGAGCGAAGAAAAGCATAACCAAGTTTCTCCGAGTAGATTATTATAATTTTTTATTTACATGTGAGAGATGAATAAATGTTGCTGTCTAACAAACTTGGTAGAAAAGAAATATTGACTTGCAGCTACTCAAAGATAGGTGTCAATGTATTTTCTTCTCAATCTATCTTCGATTTTATTTTCAACTGATTGAGTCTTAACATTTTTCCATGATCGTTCTCCAAAAATGATATCTTCTATTATCTTATGTCTAGTATCTGGAATCTACCATCTCTAACTATCTCTATTATCTCTACTCTCTGTCACCATAGAAATCAAACCTGAAAAATAATGTTATGTACTGTAATATGGGGAATATTGAGAATGTTATATTATTGAAATTTATTAGTGCTTTAGTGTTTTTCTCCAGGTGCATTGAACTGATTAGAATCAAGCTGACAAATTTTCAAATATGGACTCAAGTGAACTTTGTATTGCTATGTCGTCATAATTGTGAGAGAGTTAATTATTTTAAAGTAATGGCTGTCTCACAATTACCTATTTTTGCGTATAAGGTTTTGCTAACTTGCATCTAAGTAGTCAAAATTATTGCAGGTTTCAGGCATTTCCACAGTACTGAATTTTCATTTGTGATGGAATTACAATTGTATTTGGAATGCTTGAAACGTGCAATGACCTCCCTTGAAATTTTGGCGACTCTGCTGAAATTATGTTCGGTGCTCCACACGTGGTGAGGCCGGTTGGTCACCTGGAGGGGGACATGATTGAAGTGGAAAAGGGAGAGTTCGAATCGAGGCGTGGCCGCGAGAAGAGCAGAGAAATTGTAGAAGGAGCCTTGGGCCTTCTAAGTGTGGCTGCGGCCCATTTATGACGGGACGAGCGGTCAAGTCGGTGAAATTCGTTATGAATTTATTCGGTGAAAATTTGGTTAGAGTATTGAGTCAAAATCGCGGGTTTATTTTAAATCAAATTCAAAAGTTTGTTGTATGTGATGTTATGGCGGGCGTTCGAAATGAAATTGTAAAACATTGATGGATTAGAAAACACTGGTGAGTGCCTAAACTTTAGTATAAAGCTCAAATTAAGTCCCTATAGTTGACCAAGGCCCTCAATTTATTAAATAACATGTTAGCCAAATATATAAGTTAGAAAAATCTTGTACGAAATTAATGAATTAATTTATATGAAAATTTTAACTGAACATAAAATTTGTCTGAATTCTTTATGTAGAAAATAATTTTAGGATATGTAATAAATATGGGTTAGATAGCACCAACTCTTTTATTTCCGAAAAATAAGTTCCTTGCTCTCTAGTTAATTCAGTTGCTAAGCCAGGTGATAGACAGGGAATACATAAAATGATCTTTGCATTTGAGTAAACGAACCTAAAGCTCCCAACCATAGATTTGGAATTATTGAAAGCCTATACAGTATAGTAAAGAGATGAAATTTCCGGTTACAAAAATGGTGTCATATGTGTGGGTGAAGGAAGGTACTTCATTGTTACATAAAGGGTGTTCAGGTGTAAAGAGGTAGAAGATTTCCGGCTACATGAGTGGTGTCAGGTAAGAGTAGAAAAGTCAGCCGGTTACATGTACCATCCATCGATGGTTTCTTAGAAGAAAAATTGCAAATACAATATCCTGATTGATCAAGTTTTGTAAGATTATTTCATTGCTCATGAGTTATTCTTCAACTATCTCATATTAAATCTTTAAAATGAATTGTATTTGCTACGAACATTTTCATACTTAGTTGTTTGTCACATTATTCAACATAGTTGATTCACTTAAAACCTTTAAAATAATTTTTTTTGACCAATTTTGCTTACTAGGTTATCCCCGGTCGCAAGTCGAATGTGCGACTTTATTAAACTTTGTAAAATACATTCTTTATATAAATAGCTAACCAAAATTAAAAGATTGTACTAAGTACTATTGATCTCATATAGTGTAGGTTTTCGCTTACCTTTGACTATCACGGCATTTCCAGATTGAATTATGAATTACAGTACTTCGAATTATGAAATCAATGCTCTCCAGCTGCTCCCCCGACGCAAACGCCCTGATGCAATGCCCAGTCAACAATGAGAAAGTATCACATGGCTGGCTATCTGAATAAAATAGTTATTTTTGTATTAAGAGCGTGAAGCGCAGTAATTTTGCGAGAGCGATAAAGAACCTTCACGCGCGAATTGCATACAATATTTTTCCAAAAACTGCAGTTCTGGATTCGAACACAATAAAAGCTTGTAGTTTGTAACATCACAGACCATGCGCGGATTTGGTTAGCATTCGCCTTCTTTGAGGTTATGTGTATTTCACGGATTCCGTGATCCACCAATGAGAAGACATCAAAATCAAAACAGAAACGTAAAGAAAACAGCTGGCGAGCGTAAAGTACTTTACCGCTTGCTGAGCAGTAAAGAGGTATTTTACAATTAGTTTTCAGTACGTAAAGAACTACTTTACGAGCAGTTTCAGGAAAAATATATTTTGCAGTATTGTTGAACAGCCGATCAATATAATATTTTTCCTACAACTGCTCGTAAAGTAGTTCTTTACGTACTGAAAACTAATTGTAAAATACTTCTTTACTGCTCCGCAAGCGGTAAAGTACTTTACACTCGCCAGCTGTTTTCTTTACGCTTCTGTTTTGATTTTGATGTCTTCTCATTGGTGGATCACTGAATCCGTGAAATTCACATAACCTCAAAAAAGGCGAACGCTAATCAAATCCACGCATGGTCTGTGATGCTACAAACTACAAGCTTTTATTGTGTTGGAATCAAGAACTGCAGTTTTTGGAAAAATATTGTATGCAATTCGCGCGTGAAGCTTCTTTATCGCTCTTGCAAAATTACTGCGCTCCGCTACGCGTCGCGCAGTAAATGTTTTGGCTCGAGCGATAAAGTCGCGCTTCACACTCTTAATACATAAATTACTATTACTAACATACCTGTGCTGGCAAAAATTTCATTTTTCAATTCTTTATCAGCTGATAAATATAAAATTTTCTTAACACACCTGTGCTAAAGAAATGTTTTAATTCTTCTTCTTCTCCTACTCCTCCTTCTTTTTCACAACTTTTTCTAATTCTTCTTTTTCTTCTTCTCCATCTTCTTTTTCTTCGTCTTTTTCTTCTTCTTCTTAATCTTCTTTTCCTTCTTCTTCTTTTTCTTTTTCTTCTTCTTCTTCTTCCTCTTTTTCTTCTTCTTCTTCATTTCTTCCTCTTCTTCTTCTTTTTCTCCTTTTTCTTCTTCCTCTTCTTCTTCTTCTTCTTCTTCTTTTTCTTTTTCATCCTCTTCCTCTTCCTCTACTTCTTCTTCTTTTTCTTCTTCTTCTTCTTCTTCTTCTTCTTCTTCTTCTTCTTCTCCGACTTCTCCTTCTTCTTCTTCTTCTTTTTCTCCTCTTTTTTCTTCTCCTTCGTCTTCTTCATCTTCTCCTCTTCCTTCTCTTTCTTCTTTCCCTTCTTCTTCTTTTCTCTCTCTTCCCTCTCTCTCTTCCTCTTTATCCTATCCTCTCACCCTCTCTCTCAAAATGAGCAATGAAAAATAAACTTTTTGTTTCAAAACAGCTGATCATCAAATCATAAGTTGAAATGTGAAAATTTTCTGCTCACCGATCCCTATGTTGAAGCAATGGCAACAATTAAAACTTTGATCGTTTATTCCTCATGTTCACGATGCCTTTTTTCAAAATGTAAGATCTTATCAAACATCTACTCGATGAGATCTTTCAAATGAGACGTGAACGAACAAAATCGGTCAAGAAACCACGGAGGAGTTGTCATCACAAAAAAACATGTTCGCCTATTTTATATAAAGATTTTGCTTAGTTTTTCATAGTGAGTACAGTATTTCATAAATAAATTACAATTGCTGCAGTTCTGAAAGTTTTTAGATTGATCCTAAGGTAAATTTATGTGGAATTCAACCATCTATTTTTCATGATCATCTTAATTTCACCTGGAGCTTCATTGGACTATATTTACAAACACATTTATTTCAGTTTCGGATCTCATTTTTATGGATTTTTTCTCTTCTACTCAGAACTATGAGTTCATGAGCAATTCAGGTTATGTGTATGAACTTTATGGAATGGAAAAAAGCGAATGAGATATGGTCAATTCCTCGCAGGATAGAGAGAGCGGATTAGTGGTATCAAGAGCCATCATCTATTCATCAGGTACAGATGCTATGTACTGTCATACTATAAAGAACCAGATGAACTATGAACGTTTAGAACTCTGTAAATGTGAGTAATATTACAGCTTTGAAAATACAGCGATGGAGAAGCTTTTGTCCGGTGTAGAATGGATTAATTTTTATCATTTTCTTTTCAAATTTCATTTTTCATTCAGAGATGATGAAGTAGAACTTGAACAAGATGGATAAAATTGATGAATAAAGTGAAATAAGTAGCATTGGACACAACCAATCTTCTTTTTATTCATTCTTCACGTTCAAATCTTTCTTATTCTTTTCAATGGTAGTTTCAAGGGACCTCTCCATCGAGTCCCTTGAATCAATTCTAGTCGTCAAGACAAAAAAGCCTTAACGTTTTGTTTCCATACCCTGTCAAAAGCAGAGAAACATGCTATTAAGAGTATTCTCGCATTTGTGGCGAGAGCATCAGCCAACATAACAGAAGTATTAGTAGCAGGTTGGAAGCAATATCTGGCTCTATTTCGGCACAAGCATAGCACTAGTCTAACAACAGCACAAGTCATTAACGTAGCTTGCCGTGCATGGCTTTCAACAGCAACAGCACCATGTTTCCATCAAGGCGTGCTCTCACACTCACACACTCTCTCACTTTCTCTTTCTCATGCTCAGTTACTCGTTCTCTCTTGCACTCTCACACTATATCACACTATGTCACACTTTCCCTCACTCTCTCACAGCCTCTCATTCTCTCTCACACTTTCTACCACTCTTACAACTTGACTATTACTCATACTCAATCTCATTACTCATTCTTTGACTTATCTCATTCTCACTCTCTCACATCTCTCTTTCTCTCTCACTGTTTCTCTGCTGTGCAAGGCTCATGAACATATAGGAGCACAGGATGTGCACTCCACTTAGTGCCCGTAATCAGTAACCAGCAACCAAGCTGAGGTCTTCGCGCCGAGCAGTCGCCTCAAACATCCACGCGTACTCTATTATTAATCGAAGATTCTATGATGAGCCATCGAGAAGCAAATCAGTTAACTTTGATATAGATTCTCCTGTTGATGATAACGTCCTATTATACTACATAGTGAATCTTACATAAGATATTAAACAATTTGATTATATTGTGATATTACATTAAATGTGAGCACAAAGGTAATAATGATAATAATATCGTGTGACCTGTCTGGCTTAGGTCTGGTTAAGAGTCAGAGTCACTAGGCTCACTAGAGTCAGAGTCACCAGAGTCACTCTGGTTCAATCAGTAAGAGTCACTAGGTCGCACATGAATAAGTTAAGGGCCTCCGACGTAACTTATTAACGGTTTTTAGGCAGCCGGGACCGACAGGGTATACATCAGAACTGGGAAGAGAGCATGAATGTGAGCTATGAAAAACGAACTATGCAGCACAATAATATTTGATGTTGTAGTTCCATATTACTTTTCCAATTGATATTTGAATATGAATAATAATTTGTTGAAAAATAATATTTCTTGAAAATGTACTCGGATAGCCATCCATAAAGTTCACCTTACACACACTCTGGGTTAGAAGTTCCTCAGTAAATTGATTGCACCAAGACTATCACCAACAAAGTCAAGCTATAATAATGAATATTTAATAAACAAAAATAATGATATTGTTGACCAACAAAAGCAATAGGTTATGTCAACCGGTTTAGATACACATGGTGGAGTATAGCAGGTTGCCTATTGAGCCCCTCATCTTCTTTCTTAATGAAATCACCCACAATAAGGGTTTTAACCATCTCAATCGAATCAATTTGTTTTACTCACTCTATTCAATTCATTGTAGACAGTATTCTTATAACTTTAATTTTTCTTAGACACTTCCTAATAGTTAATAATACTTGAGTGAACAAAATATTGAAAAATGCAAAAATAGTTCATGAACCGTATAATAAGAACAAGGAAAAAGCAAACAAATATACACAGCACACAAAACATACCAATACAAAATGGAGCTAGCAAACAATTAGAAAGAACATTCACATGGATATCTCTAGACTTATTTGGTATCATAGATAATATCATATTGATAACATATAATTATATATACTAATATAATATATTAACGGTAGTTATTAATGTTGAGTTTAGCAGGAAAAATGTAGTCCTACTACTGTTCCAGAGTCTTTCCTTGATTTATGTTGAATAATCTTTTTTGCTGAAAATACCCACATGAGTCCAAGACTAAATGGTGGATCTTTAGTTTAATGTGGACTCCAAACCACTAGATAAGTGATAATGAAGCAGATAACATCTTGTTAGTTTATCTAACATTTGATTTCAACGCTATTTGTAACGTCATTTCATAATTTCATGTGTTGTTCTATATAACGTTAAGTACGGCCATGCTATTTTATTTCCTACAATTGGATTTCCTAATAACATTCGATTGATCATCTTTCTCTATTATTATCAATATTGGAGCTTACCATATAGCTTACCTCACCTCCTACCTTATAGTCACTCAATCATCCCCTACAGGAATTGAAATGGAAATATTATAACGATGAAAAATATTTATTGAAAAAATCTTAATAATAATATGAAACTCTATTATCAAAAAATAAAATCATACGAATGCTTCAGTAGTCATAGCCATCAATCATTGGGAGGTGGTCGATATTGTACGGAGCTTGGTCTTCTATTAAACAGTGATTTTGGTCAAGACTACGCTTTGGGATGGGCAGGGCCGTAGTCAGCTTTGTCGGGCCCCGGGCAAAATCTACTGGCCGGGCCCTCCTTCTATTAAAGGGTTCTTTAACCAAACTAGAGTGGTCTCCCGGTTACCGTTATTTTTTTATCGCCTTCCTTATATAAAGTCGAGTGCAATGGTTTGAGCATAAATATATTAACGTTTTTTCCATTCTGTACTATTGAGTAAACATGAAGGTTTTATGCTTTCTAAATTACGATTGATTATCTTACGCCTCGTCTAGAGGAAGAAACAACAAAAATTTAGTTAAAAAAGCAAGAGATTTTCTTCTTACTTTAATGTAGGTTAGCACAAAATCTATAGCAATTATAGCACAATGTTTAGTCGAACAAATTTTAAAGCAATAGAAATCTGCTCCTATTGGAACGTGATAGTTTTTGTTGTATAAAAAGATTTAATAAGCTTTTAACATTTATAACTAGAAAAAATAAAACAAACTTCAACACACAAACATTAAATGGAAAAAGGGAATGTTATAGTAACAACCAACCACAACATGGAAATTGTCAAAAATGCTTCACCTGTAGCCAATGACCCGAGAAAACCGGTCTGACTTCAGCCCTGGGGATGGGTAACCTCACGGTCCTAGTGAGAATATTTATGTAATTTGTTCTCTTAAGAAACGTAACGTAATATTTATGCAAAAAAAAACAAATTTTATTTTTCATTTGTATTCATATTGGAAATTTATAATAAGCCATCTATTAATGGAACTCTATCATCGTGATCATCTGCTTTATCAATAATTGATATTATAGTGCACTTCAAAAGGAAAAGTCACGAACTTCCTTTTTGGTCCCAAAACGATTTTTGGTTTTCTGGTGAGGGCCTAGGAATAATAGCACAAGAATTTAAATAGGTATTCTTTTTTATGATGTAATTTCACTATTATATTTATACTGTATGAATTGTAATCTGTTCAAATAAGTGATTATTTTTTTGAAAATGACAATAAATTCCATTCTTCAGTCTCCGATTCAAATGTACAGTACATCTGTAAGCTTCTCGTTAGTTAGTTCCGTCTCTTTGATGATAAATATTGAAAATTATCGATAATAAGCTATCTAGTGATGAGCTCTATCATAGTTCTCGTGAACTTTATCAATTATTATCGGGCTCTGATTCATGTATACACCACATCTCTCAGCTTTCAGAGTTTGTTTTCCAGGAACCATAATACTGTATGCGGATTTGTAAGTCTGATATGGGATGAGAAACATTAATCGATTCAAATTGGGGAAGTTAACGTCAAAGACTTAATTGCTCGAGCTATTTGCAGGTGTTTGAATGAGCAATCAGCAATCAGTCAGTGTTACACAACACAGCATAATAAAGTCAAACGTAACAGGAAGTTCAATATCATAATTGAATAGTACTTGTCATATTTGATGTGGGTTCAAAGCATTCTCTATGTTTGGTATTCATGTGGTACCCCGTATCCACCAATCGAGCTAAGATGTCAATAACCCTTGACATAATGGAAAATAGGTTAATGATTATCCTTATCCTTTACAACGGATTAATTCTTCGCGAACATTGGTACAATGATTTTGTATTAGGAGGCTCTGGGCAAAGTTCCAATCAATATTTGAATGAGAAAGTCATGGTTAAGTTATGTATTTTCAAATGAATAGAAAAGGATAGTGAATGACTGAAACAAGTCGAGGCGTGTGACAGAAAAATCAAAGGGCCACACAGAGCTGTATTTCATAAAAAATGTATTATTAGTTTCTCCAGACATGTGTGAATGAATGTAGGTCTTAATGGAGTCAGATTTCAGTAGCACGCAGGATATAACGGATTGCGTGAGCACGAAAAAAACAATTTCTTTCAGGCGGTGTTCTGATCTGAGAATTGTGACTCAAAAATTCTCAACTTGATTGATAATCTAAAGCAAATTTGATCAATTTTGAGTTAATTATCAATAGCTATTGATAAGTGATAGTCAAGTTAAGTAAAACATATGCCAGAGTTCTTATGGAATTCTATTAATTTGTTTCTATTGTAAACTTATAGAATAGATTCTAGTGAAGTGGAAAAGCTTCCAGTTCCCGGCTAGGTGACGTCTATTTAACATCAGTCTAACCAAAAAAAGGGGTACGCTACAGGAAACCAAAAAAAAGTACAGTAAACAAAATCATTGGTAGGAGAATGGTATCAAATTATACTGTTTTAGGCAGTATATAAAATATCAGAGATGTCAACAAATCAGTGGTCAGCTATTGGCAGCAAATTTGAACGGTTGTTGAAACAAGTCAACATCACATTATTCAGGTTATCAGGTTTGGCTGGGGCTAGGCCAACACCATCAGCGTGGTTTAACAAACGCGCAATGATCATCGAATTTGAAGCTCTGCCATGAGTGACGCTTTGATGATTTGGAAACTGGAACTCGAGGCTTTCACTGATTGATTAATAGCCTTCAGTATTTGTCCCGGCTGAAGGGACAATTTCCGGCTGATCCGGTATCTGCTCAGAGACCATTCGGAATTATGGCCATGTATGGCGTTTCTATGGCTACCCGGTGATTCCGCAATGTGTGTGTATCCTGTAAGCATACTCGGATATTCAATCAAAAATAGATTAAAGGATGTAACTCGAAATTTACGTTCTAACGCGTTTGTTAAGTTGTTAAAAATAAATAAGAAAAGGTGAAATTAACTAAATTAAAGATATTAAAAAAAGAGTAAAGTTTCACATATTAGAATTCATTTAACAAAAAACTGGAGTTGCATCCGCGAAGTTTTTTCATTTCAAAAGCTACAAGTGATCAGGCTTCTTGCATAGCATTACACCACTAGCCTATATAAAGAGGCATCTTATTGGCTCAAAAGCAATGAAGTGATTCATGACATCACATATCGTACGATATTTCAAAACAACAGGTTGAGAATTGTCTATCCGCATCTCACCGTGGAATAAAGAAATATCTATTTCTAATAACAAGAGTGAAAATGAATATTAGCGAGAAAACTGACATACTTCACGCCAAATTGCAAACTATCTGAGTTTATCTATAAAGGTACCAGAGAACAAAGGATAACATTTAGGCTCAAAGGTTCAAAATCATTACAATATTTTAGAACATTTCCTTTGCATTCTAGAGCTAGTTTTTTGTATTGTAGATTTTGTTCTTTGTATTTTGGAACTTGTCCTTAATATGCTATAATTATTTGTGCAATATTGATTGCTCTGAAAGCTGTTAAATCTCGCGATAACTCTCCCTTGAAGCAGCTGTTCATTTCAATAATTATTGTAATTTGAGACTGTAAATTTCTCACAGTTTATTTACTCTCCTGGGTTAAAAGTACAAGAAGCTATTGTTTTTAAGGCTTCCTCTTCTTTTGTGACAGACCCGTATTATAAAGCCCACCTCAGGATCGCACCTAGACTTTTGGTATGAGGGGGGGGGGGGGATCTTTCCCCAAGAGCGATCTGAGATTTTGCTGACCTTGTTTTGCAAGATTAGCCCTCCAACCCTTCCTCCCCAACCAAAGTTTACACTTTAAATTCACAATTCCACTTTATTTCGTAATTACGAGATGTTTTAGCTTATTTTTCAACTAACATCTTGGCCAAAAAACTTGAAATTTGGTACACATGTTCGTGTTGTGGCCAATACGTGTGGTGAGAAAAGGTTCCAAAATATTGCGTGACGGTACGCCGAAAAGTGAAAGATCTTGAAAATCAAGTGCTTCTCAATGTTTAGGCCCAGAATGAACGATTTTCAGAAATTTAGTTGATTACCGTTTCTCAAGAGCCATGTGGCGTAGGAAATTTAGTATTCATCATCATTCAAGACTAACTACAGCTTTAAAATTTTTCTCTCAAAAAAGTAAGAATAAATAATTTTTACTATTTATATGTATTATCTTGCTGTGCAGAACTGACCTTTTTGAGTTGCGGCGGACGCGGCGTCCGCCGCAACTCAAAAAGGTCAGTTCTGCACAGCAAGATAATACATATAAATAGTTCAACTGCAGTTCACGAAAAATGGATAACTACAACAATAAATAATTTTTAAAATGTTACCTACACAAACTCTCCTCTCCCATCACTGGGGCCAGTCGGAAAGCTTCGAGCAATGAAAGCCTACTGACTCAATGCTTTGAATTTCCCCCCTGGGGCTCAAGGGAGCTGAGTAGACTTTGGGTAGACTCTTAAGGTGAGTGTAGTGAGCTAAGTGCCAGCTAGTTGTCTAAAACCCGACAATTTCTCCAAAATAGCACCAAAATTTCTCCAAAGCAGTTGAACACGTGTAACAAATTTTTGTAGGATTTTTCAGCTCTTTTAACATTAATTTCACTACATCAATGAAAGTTTCAGAGATTCAAAATAACTAATTAATAAAGACAGCTGCAATAATTCACTACCTTCACCTCGCGCTGGCGTCTACTATTTTTTGTTGGATGTTTTATGCTGCTAGACCACTCTGGCATGGATATCCATCCATGGCATTACTAAGAGTCTTATTATATAGAGCCACTAGAGTCGCGGTCACGCACCACAGTTCCAGGCTAAATTACACGTGCTGGGTAAATTTGATTAAAAATCAGCTGAAGGTTTTAAAAAGTGTGTGCCTTTATGTACTTTGAAATTATTGTTGAGCTCGATCACACAATCAGCTGGTGTAATTTATCCTTAAATGGTGGCGTGCTACTGCATTGACTCTATATAATAAGGCTCAATGATAAGGGTGCTACAAGTGCTGTAATGATCTTGGTGTGAACTATTTTGAACAAGTGACAAACACTAATCAACCTGATATTGCACAGATAATTTACTTGAAAAGTTAATATGAACATTTTGATAAAGACCTCAGGTCTTTGTTGGGGAAGAGGGGAGGGGCTCAAGCCCATAAAGTTCCCCCTGGGTGCGCCACCGGCTAACCTCAAGACTGACTTGAAAAACCTGAAAAGGATTGGCTTTTCAAGTATCCCTTGATCTATGGAAACATCAAACTAAGTTCATAATATGAGTCTCCAGCTACTTTAGCAAATATCTTCTTTTTTCATGTATAGGCTTGATTAAATTCATTCTCACATGATGTCATTTCCACAAGAGATCTCTTAAACTCTTTTCAATCGAATAAAAAGCATGGAAGCCCTAAAAATATACACACTTAAATCATTCAAATATGAAAATATCGTTCGATTCCCGTTAAAGATGCTCTATTCTTTATTGTGGAGATATATTCTAGGCAACTCAGTTCATTGGCTAATTCTGATATCATTCTGAAGCTAGTTGTTTCGATACAATAATTGACATTCTTGTACGACACTTGAGTATTAAATGAGTCTATTGGAAGGGAAAATTCGTTGCAAGGATTTGCAAGATTCTGAATCCAAACTAGGATTTAGGACAATAATTGATTAAGGATAGTTAATAATGAATTGTCATACTTTTTGATCAGGTAGTACTATTTTTGAAAAGTTTGAGTAATAATTTGAAGTTTACACATAAACACGGTGTTATGGCAGTGAATGACATGGAATCCTCTAAGGCAATCTTATTATCGGAGCTATCATGTACACCACAAGTTATATTTAGCACTTATGAATATCAGTCAAAATCACGCAAGCTCACTCATAAAAGAACGAGAAAATCTTAATCTCCTGACGCTTTTAAGATGGATTGCTATTTGAAAACACAAACACATAACCCAACAAGAAAACGATCTAAAATTATCCCAGAGTGAGCCCATAACCAAAGACTTAATAAGTGAGTAAGCTTTCTATTCACAGCTCACAATTAATTACAAACCTGAAATTACAGACCATTACTTTAAAAGTTACAACCTCATAAAGCACAATGTTGATACTAAGATCGGCAGATAATCGCTGTTTACAATCAGTCAGCATGTTGTAATGTACAAGGTGAGAGGGCTGAGCGGCTAAGGCACTGAAGGCTGTGCGGCACGCAATCCATGCCTTTTCTTTCCATTCAATGCCAATAGAGTTGCCAACATAAACGTACAGCTTCTCGCCAAATAATTCATTCAATCCTTGTAGCAATCGCAACTGGGATCATTCAATCAATCATTTAACATCTGTTAATCATTTCAAATATTTTTATTGATACGTAATTTTCATCGAATAATAATGATAATTATAATCATAAAGATAATAATGAAAATTACAATTATACAGATAATAATGATAATTGTAATCATAAAGATAATGATGATAATTATAATCATAAAGATTATAATGATGTAATCAGGAGTAAAAAGAAAAAAAATAGAAAATATATTTAACCGTACTAGTGTGGAGCCAGGATGGTCTGCTACGAGTGAGCAAGAGGTAAGTTATTAATGCTTATTTGTTAGTGCAATAAAATTTCCTCTTGCAAGAGGAATGTTAAAAAAAATTAGCCACAGATGTTCATTCAAAATCTATATTGTTGTATTGTATCTTAAGAGAATTTAAGCTCAATTAGAACAGAAATCGATTTTCAATGATCATAATTTTTAAAATATCTTGTAATCTATATTAAAAGTATTTCAACCTCTACCATTGTTGTTATAAGGTTATTATTGCTATGAGATTCTATAAAACTCATATTCATTTTTTTCGTTTTGATGATGTCTACCTCATGAGTCCGGGACTTGTGCGTGGATGATAATAATGTTATGGATTGATCTTTAGTTTTAAGTGTCTTTGGAACCACTTAAAGTGATAATAAAGCAGATAACATCATTTTTTTGACGGTCACCCTTCCAAGTGCAACCCCAAGCACTTGTGTCAGTATAACATCACGACAACCTCCTATACATAATTATTATACATTACACAGTTTGATGAAAATGATTACTTCACATTCATTTTGATGATATTGATAATGAATCCATTGAACGACAGAAGCTTTTCAAATAAGAATAGGATAGTAGTTAATCAGTATCAGAAATTTATAATATAGGCCCACTTAATCCATTCCAGTACAAACATGACAAAAATTTAAATTAAAGCTTCTGATTAATTTGAGCTTTTTGGGTGAGTTTGAATCATAAAGCGTGAAGTAATAATTACTAGTTCGTACTGATTGATGTAGAGAAGGATAGTGCCACCGCGAACTGTGGCAAAATCTGCCTGTTGCATTAATACTGAGTCATCAAATGTTACTAGTCAAATCGGACTATTACTTGCATTCCTTACTGACTCATCTGTAGTGCGTATGACCGTTCTCTGATTACATATTTCTGCTTATTGAAGATTCTAAACCCAATTTGGAGTCTAAAATTCTCTAAATCACATGATTAACAAACTGATAAATGATAGCATTGGTGGAAGCTAGAGCTCAAAAGTTCACCGTAAATGGTCTGATAAAGTGATAACTGGCTACGTTTTGCGGAATTCTGATGAGATAAGGCTTGATAAATGCAGGAAATACTTTGACAACAGCCTAATATAATATGATTGATTATTCCATTGAATCCCTTTGCAAGATTTATAGTCACCTCATTGTCTGGAGGCAATTGATTATTCTCAGTTCACCAAGATATAAAGAAACGTATATCATATAAATGTCATATTTTCCGTACGGAAAAGACGGCTGCCGTTCGAAATGCACAAACCCCACCCTTTATTGTGAAGATTGATTTACGCGCCCGTTTCTATATGAACTTGTAAGATATCTACCTCGTCACAAGAGGTGATAACGTAATGATGAGATTCATAACAATAAATCATATTCATTCTCCCGCTCACCTGATAAGCGACTACTATAAGACTTCCTAACCTCAGTTTCTAACCTTAGTTTTCTCTCAGAAAACTGTCTTCAGTTTTGAATAACATGGTGGTTTTCGCAAAAGGAAACGCTTTCTATTTCTACGTTCTAAATTGGTGTCGGGTATTGAACTTTTCTCCGTTTCAAGGACCGCCCTATATTTCAAGTCGCTTATTCAGTAAAAGTAATACTGGGTTGTCAATACAAGTTGATACAATGGATCCAATACGCAAGCTGTTAATGGAACTTTACAATGAAATAATTGTTATTATAAAAAAATACTATCATTAAAGATGAGTGATTAAAGCTCATTCTAATTAGTAATGTTGAGAACAAACTGAATGAGACTGAAAATGAATGAAGTCTGTAGAAATTTCTTGATCAAGGAATTCAGGGTAGAGTCAAATATCGGAATGAGTACAGCAGGAGACTAAATCTAAATTAGACAACTATGATCAACTAGAAAACTACCAAAAAAAGTTGAAGTCCCACTCATACCCACTTACTACTTCTGCTCACAATAAAATGTAGCCAGCGTCTCTAATTCACCTAGTAAGTGATAATAAACATTGCACCAGCTTTAGAGAAAAGCTGAGTTGTGAGCAAGATTTTTATATTTACGTATATTGCTTGTTTCTGAGAAATCTTTCTGTGGTTTGCGAGAAAATATCAACATTGTTGCTGGGAGTTTTTGCTGATCCTATTTTCAACTTCACTCAGACAATTTTGTGACGGGAAATGTTTTTGATTATACAGCACTTCAAATAGATATAACTAGAAGCTAGTGGTTTTGTCGAAACGTAACACTGCCACTGGTGAGGAGAATACGGGTGCAATGTAAATTCGCGCATGTTAATGTGAGCGCACATGCAGCTTTATAACTTGTTCACTAGGTAGTTTTTCGTTGTTGAAGTCACTACTACCGCTCTCCTCATTAATGAACTCTGTGCAGTGTATTAAAGATCAGTGGTAGCGCGTAATAAAAGGCAGTCAGCACAATGCACAGCCCCTTGTACCACTTGGTAATTAGGGAACATAAATAATGAGCGAAGCAGGGTTCTACCCCATCTACACCCCTCATCTACTTCATGGTTCTCAGAAGCTTTCTCTGACTTCATCTCTAGTCGAGAACACGACTACACAATTGCCGTGCCATGACATACCCGCCACTGTGCATATGAGGAGGAGAGGTAGTGTGTGAGTAAGTAAAATGACTCACACCCGGCTTAAAGTGTCATACAGACGCGCATGGAAGCTGGGAAGCCCGTTTTAGCTCTGCAAAACTACAGGGAACAAGTATAAAAATACATTATGCTCATATAGCCCAACTGCTGGAAGTGAGAAGGATATCATAACTTATAACAAATGATAGTAATTGGGTGGAGCTAGTAAGTTATTCAAATTCAATTGATATCGCCCTACTTATACAGGTTGTCTGTTCACTTTTGAATATTTAGCTTTCATATTTCAATGCATTTTTCCATAGTGTCTGTTTTGGAGAAGCCAATCCTATTCCAAAAAAATCATCAATAATAAACGAACAGTTTGAACTAAAAAGCCTGCCGTTTGTTTCCTGGTTATAAATGTATGTTAGGAGTGGAGTAAATAAATGTAGGTCACTGTTCCATGGATTTAACTATACGATCGTAAATGATTTTTGTAATGAATAACAATACTGCGTACGTATTTTGTAGTTTCTTTGGAACATGACTCATTAGTTTATATTACATGTGATTTTGAGATTAATTTGATTATTTTAGAGCAACATGTAAGAGTGTCTTTCTGATTTACAGTATTTATTGAAACTAGTCTCGTGGACGGACCATAAATTTCATTTTATTTTCTCGAAAACGTTTTATTTACTAATGCTTGAGTCTTCCGACGATCACTCTAATTGTCCAAATGAAGTAGTTAGCATGCAGGATAATTTCAAATTCATCAAACCCACCCATCTCCAGGTGCTTTTTCCACCAAAGCGACATACCTGAAAAAATAAAAACAGATTCTGTACAGAATTATCGCCATTAGGGGCAATTATCATCAAATTTTGATTTTCTTAGCAATATAATATTGTGTATTAGCCTGATTTGCCTTATATTGATAAAAATAATGCCCTTCCTTAACAAAGCAGCGGGAGCCTCTGAACAAAATAATACTGATTGGGCTTATCATTGGTTGGTGAGATTTCATTACAACAGTGAGTCAGTTAACTGACTGGTGAAATGAATAAAATTGCCAATAATATAAATTTCTGGGATAGTTCACATTCTTTTACCAAACCAAAACTGACAGGCTATTAAAAAGTGAATACTCACTGATTTTGATAACCCAGACAACCTTGCACAGGAGACAGTCTGCTATCTCAATGAATATTTTTTAACTTCTTGTGAAACATTTCACATTGAAAAGCACCAAGAAAAATCGTTTTTCAAGATAACAGTGAGGACGATTATAAAAGATGGTTCAGCTTTTTAATAAACCGCTAGCTTTGCAGCACTAAATATTCCTTTTCTCTTCAACCTTTCCAGAAGAAATGTAGAATGATATTAATTGAATAAGAAATGTCATTGGATTAGGCGACGTGACAGGACTGCGACGTCAGACTATTCTAATTAAATTGATAACGATTTTCCGGCAGTTAAAGCTGATTCAATTCATAATCAGTTTATTGGAATTCAATTTCATTGATTAACCACTCAGATTGATTCAATCAATGGGTTCCAGTTTGCAGTAAACACTTTGTATACACAGACACACCAGAACGTGAGCATTACCCACATTAAAACGAGCATTAACGTGAACATCGTTGCCTCATATCTTGCAAATTCATTAGCAAGAATGCTTCAGCCTATTTTCTCAGAATTATCCAAAAAATATAAACAATTTTCTATTGTCACTTACAAAATGGGGATATAGAGATTAAGAAAATTACTGTATTACCGTGTTGACAAACAACAAAAGCAATTACTCTTTTGAGCCAGTGACATTTTCCATTTAAAAGTAGGATAATTTGTGTCCATGGGATTATTCAAATTCCAGGCTACGTATGGTGATTTGAGATGAATTTGAAATAAGGGAAGTGTTCGTTTCCTATGTGTGAAAACATTAATTTGTTTCGAGTATAAAGGGAGGGGGGTTCTTCTTGACACTTTTGCCATAACCAATGATATAAATTATTCTTGTATGCAATTTCCTACAATTTGTTCATCCCCAATTGCTTTGATTGAATCTGATCTCCAAGTTACTAGCGAAAGGTAGTAATCAGAGTTTTTCATTGATAATGGGAGGTACTTATCAAGATAATTTTCTTGTTATTGGATTGGATGTTCAATTTCAGCTCAAATGAAAATCAACTTGAGACGATATCATTCTTCTTATGAATTGAATTAAGAGAGAGAGAGAGTGAGAGAGAGAGAGAGTGAGAGAGAGAGAGAGAGAGATTGGATTAGATTAGATTATTTACTTTATTTATGTAGATTACAAAACCGCACAGTCTTAGATTCTAGATTATGATAGTTAAAAATATATAATTACTGTAATTATTGTTCTATGAATATTGTTCTAAGTAAGAGAGAGAGAGAGAGAGAGAGAGAGTGAGAGAGAGTGTGTGGGGGGTAAGATAAGATAAAATTACTTTATTTACGTAAAAGTAAAAAATATAACTGTGACTTATTAGAAAGCATATTATTAACAACACAAAAGATTGTATAATGAGAAGTTTGGATATTAACAATGAGACTTTATGTGAAGCATTTACGTAATAAGGGCGAAGTCTGGATAAAAATTTGTCCATTCAAACTTAACCTTGATAAATTTATACTGAGATACTATATAAATGGTAATAATAGAATACAATTTATATACAAGTTGAAAACGTTAGAGGTGATTGAACATGATTGGAATTGATTTTTTTCAAATATATTTTCTGAACAATACAGATGGGATATTATTTACAAAATGAAAGATTAAGGTTGTCATGCATGTGCTCTATGGTTGAAAAGATCAAGTCATTCTCTCCAAGAGATACCTCTTCAATGACGAGGTGAAGCCCGCTTGACTCTCAATGCACCTAATGGAATTAGGAAGTGCGTTCCAAGCCCGACAAGCTCTTACAACAAATGATTTAGTATAGATTGTAGTACGGTGGTTGGATATCCTAAGTATATTATCCCCGGTTCTAGTATGAGAAACATTATTAACAAATTTGAAATCGTTAATCGGTAATCGAAATCATTGATTAGGTTTGTCATACTTGAGGATTTCTTTGACAAGTTTGTTTATTCTGAATGGTCTCTGATCTGAGAGTTTGAGAGTTGAGCTTGCGATGTGGGATTGAGTAATTCGTTCATGCCATTGAAGAGAGTAGACGTACCGAAGACAGTGGTTCTGACTGCGCTGCAGTCTATCATTCAGAATGAGTGTCATGTTATTCATTACAGAATTACAGTACAGGAAATGTGGAAAGATGAGAGACTCAACCAGTAACAATCGGACACTTCTAGGAATAATATCTTGCATTTTCTTTAAGGGATGCATTGCTGAAAAACCTTCTCACATTTTCTAATAACTTGCTCTGACCAGTCAAGAGTTTAGTTCATGGTTATACCCAAGTTTTAAACTGAACTACAGTATGGTACTACATTGCCATCAACAGTGATTTTGTGAGTTAGGTTCAAGTCAATACTATTTATCAAGCATGAAAAACCAATGATTATAGACTGCGTTTCTACAGGATTGAGTTTAAGACCATTTTTCCTAGTCCATTTTATAATATGATAAATATCTCCATTCATCTTATCAACAGTTGCATTGATTTTTGATTTTGGACAGCTGGTGTAAATTTGTAGGTCGTTTGCATAAGTATGGAAACTGGAAAACTTGATAATGGATGAAAGGTCATTAGCATACATTGTGAAAATGATATAACCTTGTGGGACACAATGTATTACATTTTTCCATCGGGATCTATTATTTCCATCAGTGACACATTGTTTTCTACCTATGAGATAAGATTGGAACCATATTAGGGCTTCATGTCTGAAGCCAAGCAGAGCTAATTTATTGAGTAAAATCTTCTAATCCACAGTGTCAAATGCTTTAGAGAAATCAAATAGACTCGAAATAGTACATTTTCGTTGATCCACAGCCAACCTGATATCTTCAGTGACACGCAGTAGTGCTGTCTCAGTTGAGTGAGATTTTCTAAACCCTGACTGAAAGTTATGTAGCTTACTGTTCTTCTTGGGGAACTCAACTATCTGAGAATGGACAAGTCTTTCAAGAACTTTAGATAGTGCTGGTAGAATGCTAATTGGCCTAAAGTCTTCAACTTCATTTGGAGAGGCAACTTTGTTTAATAGACAAACCAAAGCACACTTTCAATTTTTGAGGAAACTTCCACTTTGAAGAGATGCATTAAAAATGGAAATGATGGTAGGTAAAACTGCAAATAATATTTTATTGATAAATTTCATAGGAATTTTGTCCGCCCCAGTTGCATTACTATGTATATGTTGGAATGCTTTAAGAGCATCATTTCAAGAGATTGGATGAAAATGAAATTGAGAAGCTTGAGAAAAATATTTGAGTTGATAAACTGATTGTTCGGATCACGGATGTGATTTTGAATGGCTGTCTGATCACGTTGAGCCGAATGTGAAACAAAATGTTAATTTATGTCATCTAGTGGTAGGCCAATAGGGGTGTTTGAAAGGGGGAAGGAAGAGTGAGAGAGAATGATAAGATAAGATTACTTCATTTACGAAAATTTACAATATTCTATTACTACGGATTAGAGGGCATATTATCAACAATATAATAGATTGTAAGTGGTAGAAATTTTGGATATTCAACAATGTGAATATCGAGCATAATATCTATATGTAGATACACACCTAGCCTCGGGATGCAAACCTTATTAGTTGAACATTTCTTATTAATTATTGAAAGAATAATTTCTTTCAATGCAATGTTTTGTATTTTTGACTAATAAAAATGATTCATTCTTTCATTCATGCGATTCTAAGTGAAACATTCACGTAATAAAGGGGAAGTCAGAACAAAAATTCGTCCATTGAAACTTGACCTTCATAGATTCGAACTGAGTGACTATTTTAATATGGAATAATAAAATAAAATTGTATGAGCTGTAAAAAAGAAAACGATTCAATAACAGTAAAATGAGAATAATAATAGTGAAAGTTCACATTGACACTTAAATGGGTGATAATTTGAAATGGATAATTTCATACAGAATTTTCCAAGTGTATTAAGGTGAGTGATGAGACATGCTTTGAATACAAATGATTTGAATACTTTGCAAAAGTTCTGCAGTGATTGAACGTAATTAAAATAGTGTTTTTTTTTTTTTTTTTTTTTTTGCTGAACAGATGGGACATTATTATGAATGAGGAAAGTTGACATTATGAATGAGGAAAGTTGATCATGCAGTTCATGCTCTATGGTCGAAAAGATGCAATCATCTTCTCCAAAAGAAACTTCCTCAATCACGAGGACTTCCTCGACTCTCAATGAACCTAATGGAAATTGCAAGAGCATTTTAAGCATGACAAGCCCTTACAAAACATTTAGTACCGTATAGATTGTAGTACGGTGGCTCGGTATCCTATAAGGGTATCATCACCGGTTC
The DNA here is from genome assembly GCA_948455865.1 of Conomelus anceps. NCBI lineage: Eukaryota > Metazoa > Arthropoda > Insecta > Hemiptera > Delphacidae > Conomelus > Conomelus anceps. The sequence continues at coordinate 74,082,539 of OX418216.1, read as the reverse complement.
TAGGATGTAAAACATTTTGTCTGCTTTCAGAAACAAATTTGAATAATTTTCAAAATAATTAGATTTGCCATATTTAAGGATAAGTGATTATTTTGATTAGTCTCTGATCCAGGAGTTTGAGAGTTGAGCTTGCAATGTGGGATTGAGTAATTCGTTCATGCTGTCGAAGACAGTTGTTTTGACTACATTGCCGTCTATTATTCATAGTGACTGTCATGTCATTCAATTCAGAAATTTAGCAATAGATAATAGAAATTAAGCAGAAGATATGTGGATAGATGAGAGATTGAACCAGTAACAATCTGCCACTTCTAGGAAGAATATCTTGCATTTATTGAGAGAATGCACAGGTGAAAAAACTTTCTTACATGTTCTAATAACTTGCTCTGACCATCTGACCAGTGAAGTATTAAGTTAATGATCATACCCAAGTTTGTTACTGAGCTACACTATGGTATTGAACTGCCATAAACAGTGGTTTTATGAGTTAGGTTCAAGTCAATGCTATTTTATCAAGCGTGAGTAACCAACCGATGATTATAGGATGCGTTTGCACAGGATTGAGCTTAAGAACACTTTTCCTAGACCTAGTCCTTTCAATAATATGATCAATATAGTATGTGAAACATTCTGTCTGCCTTTAGAAACCTATTTTAAATATTTTTTAAAGTAATTAGATTTATCTTATTAACAGTTGCATTGATTTTCGATTTGAGATAGCAGGAGTAAATTCGGAGGTCATCTGCATAAGTATTGAAACAAGAAAACTCAGTAACGGAGGAAAACTCAGTAACGGATGAAAGGTCATTAACATACAAGGAGAAAAGAGGGGGCCAATGATAGAACCGAGTGGCACACTATGTATTACATTTTTCCATCGAGATATGTTATCAGTGACTCATTGTTTTCTTCCTATCAGATTGGAAACATACTAGGGATTCATGAATGCAGCCGAGCAGAAAGAGAGAGAGATTAAATCAGATCATGATAAATTTACAATTTTTTCAAATAATATATACAGTACTTACATACAATATTTAAACATCACAGGAAGTAGACATGGTTGATACTATTTTACATTTTGTTGGAAATATGTAATTCAACAGTAATTCAATAGGGCTAATTCTAAGTGATGCATTTACATTAAAAGGACAAAGATTCATCCATTCGAGTAATTAATTAACCTCAGAGAGAGAGAGAGAGAGAGAGAGAGAGAGAGAGAGAGGGGAAGAGTGAGTGAGAGAGAGAAAGAGAGAGTGAGAGAGAGAGTGTGAGTAAGAGAGAGAGAATGAGAATGAGAAAGAGAAAGAGAGAGAGAGTGAGTAAGAGAGAGAAAGAGAGAGAAAGAGAGAGAGACAGAATGTTCTATAGAGAGCTAGAGAGAGTCAGAGAGAGAGAGAGTGTGTGTGTGTATGTGCGAGAGAGAGAGAGCGGGGAGAGATTGAGAGAGTTTGAAAAAGAGGAGAGCAATGTTTGTTCATTTCTGGTTAAACTTGATTCAAATACCGAAACGTAATCCATGTATAGAATTTCAATGTTATTGAATTTGGTAAAATATATAATGATTTTGGGAACCTTCGAAAATTTAAATGAGGAGTGAAACATGAATGTTGGACTCCTACGAACGGACTAAGTTCCTGAACCATGCCTTCATGAAATGGAATGATAATAATTAGCGTATGACTTAAGCCCTTACGGATAGTTCCACTTTGCCGTTTGAGCTAAGCTACGGCTTTTGAATGGTTGAACTTGTGTAGGTTCTGTTCCACCGGATAAGTGATATTAAAAGCAGATAGCTTCAGATTATTCATGAAATACAAACAACTTTATACATTTAAGGATGTTAGGCTGAACTGAAGAGATATCTGACGTCCTATTGCAAAATTAATGATCATATAACATAGTTTCTCAAGAGTGTTCTTCTGAAAAACTTGAGATTTCTATCAATTTTTAATGAATCGGGTGGACTGCTTTCGGAGGCTTTCCAGCTTCTCTACTTTTCAAATCTTCGACGTTATTTTTATCAGGTTAGATAACTGTGAAAACTTATAATAAATCATCAAAGAGAAAAGTTAAAAATAAATTATTTATGATCTCTTCAATACTTCAAGTAGGAGATCAATACTTCAAGGAGCTAGAAAGCTGTAATGGAGTTCAGTTACCTGAGGGACTGCATAGTCAGTCATTGATTTCGCTTATCATAGATATTAGAAGTGAAGTCTGCTGAGAATAAATTTCCAAAACACATTTTGCCGGAAATTGCTTTGATCGTGCACAATGCTGAGCGGTAGGTAGCTGTTACAAGCAGACGAAAATGTTTTTCTATCTGTCGTACATTAGGTGTGGTGAGGGGAATATCTGGCGCTGGATAGCATTTTCCTGGAACTCTCTGGTGCCATTAGAGCAACATGAAATATTAAGACACGTCTTGCTCTTACTTTCATTATAATAGAGGCTATAATTTAACTCGATTTATGTTTTTCTCAGTCTCTTGTCGTAAAATACACCAACAAAAAGAAGAAAGGCTGTAAAAATAATCTCTCACATCAGCCACAGTGCGTTTGGCTTTTGTAGTGTCTGTCTCCTGATTCACGAGCTTCTCTCGTTTCTGAAGCTCCAATAAACTAACAGCACAATTCATTGATCTGAATTTCGAACAGTTCATGGCTAGGATCAGTGAAACTATCAGTAGCACGTGGAAATAACCTGAATAATAGCTTAAATAAAATTATTGGATAACTTTCTCCACTTAAATTAAACAGTTAAAAAACACAATCTAGTCAAATTTGTTTTCTGTTGTAGTGAGAGATAACCATTGATACTATTAATTACATAGCCATGAAACCATGAAATACATGGTGCAAATGATACCACAAAATGTGTAGCCCAATATATTGTAAAATGATAACTGCGAAAAAAAGAAGTGGAAGTCCAAAAAGTTTTTAAATAATGTGGCTGAATGAATATCTACAATGTACAATAGAAACTGCTGAGAAACCATGCAAATTCATTTTTAAATGAATTGAAAAAATGTTGAAATTCAGCCAAATTTCTTGATCATAAAAATTATAAAACATACTTCCAAGATCATAAATGTGGAATAAAGCTGAATTAGTTTTTAAAAAATATCAGTTAGCTGACACATCTCCATCCCCAATGGGAATTTGCTCGAAGGGAATTCCTTCATGAGAATTCTACAAGTCTTGAAAAGGAGAGCGGAATTGAATGAAATTGAAGTTGGCTATTGGGATGGAATAGAAAAGATAAAAATCATTTAATTGAATTTTATAACACTAAAATAATAATTAATCATGAGCCCTGATTTTCGTTTGAAAGAATTATCAGTACAAGTTTAGTAGAGAGATACTACTATTTCTCTCCACTAAACTTGCTATCAACAAATGTTAATTGAAAGTAATTGAAAGGCCAATCGAAAGTGTGCGCAGCATGATATATATATATATTTTTTAATTTTTTTATTCAACAAGTATCATATACATTACAAACATCATCATTACATATCACAACAATATATTTACAAATAGTATATAAAACTGCCTAAGTGAGAGCCCCATAGGTAGTCCTTCCAATATTGGAACTTTAGTTAGTGAACAGTAAGTGGGAAATTGTAGGATTAAAATTTTTATTCATTAAAGTTTATTTTGAATTGTTCCTGTAAATTTTAATAACTTAATTTTTTACAAAATAAATTAATTAAATCATGATTTTAATTAATTATGATTACTCACAAGAAATACGGAGTAGAATTGAAAAAGCTAGGAATGCTTTCAATAAAATGAGAAACCTGTTCACAGGCCACCATATAACATTGAATACGAAGATAAGGCTTTTGCGCTGTTATGTGTTTTTTGTACTGTTCTATGGGGTGGAAGCATGGTCGCTTACAGCGGCCACAATAAAGAAATTTGGTTGTATCGGAGGATGCTTAGAATACCGTGGACGGATCGAATGAGGAAGTTTTTAGAAGAGTGGTGAAGGTGAGGGAAGTGGTTGATACAGTGAAGATTCGGAAACTCCTATACTTTTGTCATATTTTGAGGAATGGCAACAGGTACTGTCTACATAATAGCAGGGTGAACTGCAGGGTCAGTAGGAGAAAAATTTCATGGTTGCACAATTTGAGAGCCTGGTTTGGTATGAGTTCCATAGAATTGTTCTGAGAGGCAGTGAGTCGAGTGAAGATAGTATGTATGATATCCGAAACGGATAGGAAGCAATAGAAGAAGAAACTTCCTATCAGTCTACAGGTTTATTTATAGTACGGAAGAGGTCAGAAATAAAGTTTCGATCAAAACAAAGAAATAACTTCAAAGAGGGAATAGGGAATAGGAAGAGGAAAAAGACAGTAACAATTTTAAGACATGCAATATATTGTAAAATTATAACTGCGAAAAAAAGAAGCTGAAGTCCAAGAATTTTCAACAATCATCGAAGATTGATAAGAAAAATGGAATCTAGAAGGCTGTCTTGATGAGGGACTATTTTTTGCAGCGCCACTGGTAATTTATTACAATATTTGTTTGCAGCTCACTGGGATTTGTTTGTAGTCATGAATCTCGTTATATTTCCATCATGGAAACACATCACTTTGAAAAGCTGCAGCTTCCAGCCAATTTCAACAAGCGTATTTCCGAAGTGCTTTTGCAGTGTGCTCAGAGAGAAACACTTATTTAGTAGTATTGTAGTGCGTTACAATCCTTAATAACCATGACGACAGAATAATGGCAGTTGCGAAATTGAAAATCATCCATTGTTCGCGATTTTGCAATTAGTCTTCCAAATTTAGCCGGGCTGTGTTTGCCAGGCTCGCGTGTAGGCAACAGTCGGAGCTATGTGACAATATTATAGGGATTTGGGATTGAATGAGAATCGATACTTGTGTGTTGACGACGAGGATTACAACAGTGTGAGTGCTGCGCTACAAGACTGATGCTGCCCGTTCAACATCGCAATTGCTATCGAACAAGTTTGATGTGAAACGAGAGATCCAGTGCGGTGTTGTACTCAGCCTGGCCGGTTATGTGGCCATGTCCCGCAGTGCAACAACAACTTTTAGCAATTAGTAGACGTTGATTGTGCCCACTAAGTGCAATAGTACTTCCATGTTTTTGGTCGCCTTATTTGGACATTCATTTTCGATATAAGCGACATTTTGTCAACATCAGATTCAATAATGCTCATAGCTGTTGCTGAACGTTCATTCCAAACATTGAACTGTGCGGTCGGATCAAAAAATATTCGGAATAATAATGTTTATCCTGAAAATGATAATTTATTCCTACCAATATTTTAATTCGATGCTTGCAATAATTTCCCTATTAACTGAATAGGAATAGCTTTGAGATCATTCCAAATAATTTCTCTATAATGAACCATTATATGAACCTCATAGTATAAAATAAAGTAGAGTATGAATGAATTGAATTGAATAGAAGAGGTTAAGGAAAGCAAAGCTTTCTTATGCGAACAAAATACATGAAATAAACAGCAAATCTATGTAGCTTACACATACTAAAATAATGATTGTAGGCCTATATTAATTCCATGTAGAGGATTATCAAAGAAATATCATTTTTATCGAAATTAATATCATGGTAATAATATATTGTTAATAATTAATATGGATCATAACGTAATGAAATCGGCCTAGAGGGCATACAATATTTGTTTTTTATTTATTTATCATGACCAAAATACCAAGTTAATACATTGTTTAGATACAACAGGCTGTTGCCCAAAACTGAAATAAACTAATTAATCCAAACAACTAAATAATCCAAATCTCTGGTTAGATCAAAGATCCACTGATGGTACTCTGCAGCTCAATATTACCAAATCTTTCCATTTACAGCATATTAGTTTGTAAGTTGATTTTAAACAAAGAAATAAAACAGTGCAAAGACAGTTGGTATAATTTTGAATCTTGTATAAGATTTTATTCCAAAAATATAGAAGTTAAATCATATCTATTTCGATCACATTTTCGTAAATGTATTATTCGTTCAATATCAAGAAATTAATTAGAGTCTTATCAAAGGTTTATTCCAATTCCCATTTAATTCTTTCATTTTCAGTATGTTATTACATATATTATAAAGTCAAGGCCTATAATATGAATTGATTGACGAATCTAACCAAAAATCTGATTGAATAATTATGAATAATACAGATGCATGAATCAGTACTGTTTGCATTATTTTCAAATACAATATTGAATGAGCCAATATGTGATCAATTATTGGAGCTGGGTATGCAGGACTTATCAATGCTTGCCTTCACGGATGACATCATGGATCAGTTAACGTTATCTCAATTGACAAGAATATTCATTAGATAATCTCGACAATAATCGATTCTGCATAGTATGAATGTACATAGAATGGCTACATAGAAAGTCAAGATTCGAAATGTGAGAATCGTCTTGGAATTCAATAGATTTTTTCCCATACGTTTCACCTACTTTGAACCAGTAGGAGTCGGATTTGTTTTCCACAGTAGGCTGCAACGATATTCCTGTTCAGAATAGTAATGTGGGTGCGGGATAACATTATTGATTCACTCAAATACAAGAGTGAACGTGGAGGAGTCAATCTCTCATGCTGCACCAATACTCCAAGTATAGTGCATTTTGTGAGAATAGGAAAAAGGCCAAGTAATCTGAACTCTGATTCCACCAATTTTAAGCCTATTCTTGATTTAAAATTTCTAATATTTCCTGCAATGAATTTTAAAATCCATATAGATTTAAATTTCAAACATTGACTCATAGACTACGTACAGTACTAACAACTCTCGGTTATCACGTTCAAATTAATTGTTGTCGTTAATCTTTTCCATTTGTGTTGATAGGAAATAACCTCACAGTATCATAAATCTACTCACCTGATACTTTTCAGAGTATAAAGACATTTTTAATTTTTTATTGGTAGAAAAGACCATTGTCAAATCAGGCTAACAAGACCAGATGTAAATACCGCTAAGTCTTGGTAGCCTCAGGTGCTCTAGAAATCTAGATGATTATGAATGTTGCATGTAAGATAAAATCTGCGTTGATCGATAGGCGCCCATCCAAGTGATCTCTTTTCTTCGAAAATTCCTCATGTCTTACTTGAGAACAAGGTCTTAAGACGTGAGCTATCATGTACAAAAAATTGCTACTTGAAGGCCTAGTTTCTGAGCTGAGTAAGTTACGTGTCTGAAACAGCACTATAGCGAGTGTGGAAAAAGCAGCTGTCATCCATTGGTGGCCCTCAGAGAGCTATAAAGGCGTGACATAACTACCATTCCCACCCTTATGGCTCCCCACAATAAAACAGGGGTATTACAGAAAACCAAAGGCGTTATAAAACAGGATATCCGGGGAAATCCCTGAATCTTTTTTCTCAGTCGAGATCTAAATTCTAGAGCTGATAAACCTTCTGGAGAAGCACTATCTCTTGAAATGATACATTCGGAGTGAAATTCGCATACAACCGACAGCTGTCTTACCTTAGGCTATGAAATCCCCACAGCGGTACAAATCTTCTAACTTGATATTTTTTCAAGTATGAACACATTTTCCATTTTTTCAACCAAGGCCTTCACATGCATTAACTAAGCACGTGTAGCCATAATAATTCTTGGGTGACAATAATAAGTGTAGAATAGTAAGCATTTTATGTATCGAAATATCAGCTGCTTGGACATTGTCATTTGAGCTAGTTCGCCAAATGTGAAGGTAGTTTTTAGTTTGGAGATCGCATTCTGAATAAATGGAGCTGTGAAATACAATCAAGGCTGTCCATAATAATAAAAAAAAAACACTGTAATGAAAAATATTGATCATATTCAGTTCACTCTCCACTCTTCTAAAATAATAATATTCTCTATAATCATAAAAATATCATATAATCAATAAGTATAATCACTCAATAGGTCTATACTCATTCGAATTATGAAAGCAAAATGAATAGATTACGATCAGTTTAACCAAATATTTGTGGAGAATACATAAATAAATAGATGATTATAATTACCTCCAATTCCTACTCCCATTGAATCACGCGTATAATGAAATCATGTATATGAATATGAAGCTGTTCCGCAGTTATCAATTGACAGCGAAGATCTTAGTAAAAACATGCGGTATGAAATCAGTCACTTTTGTAAAAATCTCGGTATACGAGTCACCGATATTCCAAAATTAACAGACAATTTTTTATGTGGTTTACTTTCAAGCTAGAACAAGAGTATAAATATACCCATAACTTCCCTATTATAAATCCCATTATAAAACAGGATGATGATTGCAATTTTCACAATAATTGATTAAGAGGAATCAAATATAATCTATTCCATTGTATTCACAACCTATTATGCTATAAAGTACCTAATATGTGATCAGGTCATCATAGAACACATTATAGTTGAAGCTTGCTTGTTCAAGTGAAAAATCATGTATAAAATTTTAATCCATGATTTATAGCATGCAACAAAATGTATTCTTGCAGTGACCAATGACCTACAAATAGTTAACAATGAGGAGCCGAGGTAAGATTGAAGTGGTGTGAGAGAAGGTGTGGGGAAGTTCTAGTAGTAGCCTTGGCTAGGGTTGGTGAGGGAATAACCTCGACGAAATCTGTTGTAGCTTGCCAAATGGTCGTTGTTTTATGCCGGCTAAGCAGACTGATACCGGCCATCTATTCTAGCCGGCCAGGTAGTAACTTTCCTGCCTTTCTCTCCTTGAAAATTTTATATGCAATTTTCTGTTCTAGCCTCTGCATTAACTTTGGGCTGAGTTTCGAGTGGTTTGTCAATGGCACGTCAACAATGTTTGTAGAACAACTACTTGACTGCAAAATTTCTAAATAATTGGTAATGGAGAGCGGTGTAAACTAATCAATAAAATATAATTATACTCGATGGAAAATGTCTGTTAAATATGACTAGCTTGAGAAGAAAGTTTTCTTCCAAGAGGTTCTCAAATAATAACGGTTCGAATTAATGGACTCTGATAGACATAGTAAACGAATTTGGCCCAATCACTTATATTGCTCGGGCCACTCCCGTGTTTCGGAGGACACGTTAAGCTGTCGGTCCCGGCTGCCTAAAAACAGTCATTAAGTCACGTCAGAGGCCCTGAACTTATTCAGGTGCGACTTGATAACTCTGACACCAGACCTGAGCCAGCCGGGTCACACGATATTATTATTTATTATTACTTATACTGCTATATTATAACTCTCAGATTCACTTCTGTAAGAAGTCAACTTGAAATACTTGGACGTTTCGGATCACTTGGATTACTGAGGCTACTTGGACTACTTGGACAACTTCGTCACTGAATCACTTCTTGATTTTTCTGGCTCAGTAGTGAACGTTTCAATCACCTTTTTTTTTAGTATTGATGAATAAAATCAATGACTAGATTGAAAGTCAAAGCTGGTATATTTATAGATTTATTTTTACAATTAATAAGTCTATCATCAGTAAGTCAATTTTTCAAGATGACAATTTTGCGAAAATAAGGAATCAACTTACAATAATAATTATAGAACTCCGTTTATCTCAATGTCTCAGAGCTATGCGCTATTTATTGCAATTTCAATTTCGGAAAATAAAAAAATCCATACTTTATACTGAACTACGACACTCATTTTAGTTCATCTCTATCACGGTGTCCAACAAAATATTATAGAATATTGGAAAAGTATTCATTAGACAAGAAATATGAGTTAACATAATAATAGAATCACCTTGATGATTATTAAAACATATATGATATAAATATATGATATAACAGTCATTGTATTTTATATTGATGAATATGATGTATTATGTATATAATGTATTTAAATTATTTTCCAGCGATTATATTCCACTATTGGATTCAGCTATGGGACTATTCATATGAAAAAGACGTTTTCTTCATTTTAGGAACTTTTTAAAATCAAGATTCGCCGAGTAAATCAGTGTGGAAAGAATAATAGCTTTCAAAACCCTCAAGATGTACTACCGTCGGTTTTCTCCGATCTCGATATAGTCACAGATTTTTAAAACTCGTGAGAAATTCCCTTTGTTGAGTGATTCGTTAAACACTCATTTGGAATGGAACGAAAAACTACGCCCGAACATATTATTCTCCAACATCTTGCCCGGAGGAGAATTTCTCTTGAGACTTCCCTTCTCGTTTACGTTTTTGTTCTAGTCCGCTTTCCTGTTGTTCACCCTCGCCCCGTGACACTGCTGCGTTCTATAATGTGGAAAACGTACTGAAAAGGAAAAGTTTTCGCTTCTGGCATGGCAAAGGCTTGTGCGTAATGGAACGGCGAAGAGATATTTTCAACTGCTTTCTAAAAAAAGACGAAGCGGTTTTTGCGGACAAGCCCAGAATCGCTACAGAATGCTGGTCGTTCGTCATTCAATGGTCTTCATTATTTCAAGCCCTGACCCAAACTCATTCGTTCCTTATATATATACACTCATGCCAATACCAGCAATCCATTTTCTCTTATCTTACTAACACTGTTCTTCAGGACAGCTGCCAATATAGCAACTTTCTCGGATTTTTCTACGAGCATTGAGGTTTACAAAATTAACCTATTGATTCATTTTCAACTATAAGTTATTTTTTGGCAAGCGCAAAATGGAAAGTTTTTTTGATGCAATATATGCATATCAATCTATGATCTAATATGTTCATAATTATTAATGACCCGACAGGGTCTCTTTCTTCCATTACAACATGAAAATAATATTGCACCCCATACCATTCGGCCTGTCAGTGTACAAATAGTTACATATCAAATTGCTCAATACGGAAGAACGATATTAAATTGTAAATGACTGCCTATTCATACTTCAAATCGGATGAAATAATATCAAAGTTGTGAAGAACTAGTTGTCTTTCCTCCATTATAAGAGAGAAATGATTGTGTACCCCCTCTCATCAAAGGAATTGAGATACTAATAGACATATTATATCAAATTGCATGATACTGAAGAACGATGATATATTGTCAATTATTGCCTTAACAAACTTGAAATCGAAAAAATTATAATCAGGCAGAAATAGTCCTCTTCCTTCCATTATTACTCAAAAATAACTGTGTACCCCTTCTCATCATGGCTTTTAGGGTACAAATAGTTACGTATCAAATTGCTTGATACAGGGGAATGACGATAATAAATTGTCAGTTATGGTCTTTACATACTTGAATACGAATGAAATAATATCAAAATTGTGAAGAACTAGTCCTCTTTTTTCGATTACCACACAAAAATCATTTTTTAGCCTACTCCTCTAATTTCGGCTTTTTAAGGTACAAATAGTTACGTATCAAATTGCTCGATACAGAAGAACGATAATAAATTTTCAATATTTGCCTTCGCTTACTTGAATTCGGATGAAGAACAAAAATGTAAAGAACTAGAAAGTTAAAGAAATTATAGTCCTCTTTCTTCCATTACCACACAAAAATTATTTTGAACCTCTTCTCATTTCGGGGTATTGTGGTGCAAAGAGCCATGAATTAAATTTTCTTGTTCGTGATACGAAAAGAAAAAAGGTGGTATGAAAAGAAATAGGTGGTGGAGGAGAAGTAGGAGAATGCAGAGAATGAGGAGGAGGAGAAGGTTGAGGAGGATGTTGAGAAATGAGAGGAGGAGGAGGAGCAGAAGGAGATGAGTCTATATGACTCGAAAATGTTTGACCTGAGTGAGTAAAAATTTCATTTATTCACAATTATAATTATCTGCAAGTCATTAAATTTACAATAAAAAGTCAATATTAACAGCGCAGATAGTTATGGAACAAGAAATCCAAGAATTAAATTTAACTTGTAGATAGGTTATTACAATATTCTAGAAATCCAGATTAAATTGAATTCGGCAACTTGCTAGACTTTTTAATTTTCCTTACATTCACCTTATTCCTCTCATTCCTCTCCTCCTTCAAAAAACTTGAAGGATAGGCCGTCTGTATTTATACTGGATAATCAGGAAGTGTAGGTGGGGGTAGTTGGGAGATGGTTTCTCCCACCTTAAGGCGGTCTATCAGACCTAACCTAAGGTAAGGTTAGGTTTGATACATTAATATTCGTGATCTCTGGTCTAGTTATAAGAAATGGTGGTATTTCAAATAAATTTCACAATTTCAGCATACAGGAATTGATCTAAACATGATACTTGTCTACATATTTATTCAACTCAGCCACACTAGTATAATATTCAAAGTGATTAGTAAAACAAATTGATAACTCTTCCGAATAACATTATGTAGTCTAATACAAACGAACTAGCAAGAGGTGTTTTAACCAAATTATTGTTTCAGTCAACAACCTTACACTAGTACCTAATACCTAATTCTATGCTCAATGACAGATTACAACATCAGATCATCAATTTTATATTCGTTATTACACACCAAGGAATAATGATTTTAGACCTTAATATGTAGGCTACATTCAATCACGGTAAGTTGAAGAACAACGTCGCAATATGAATGTCTGTCACCATTGATCTTCTTCAATATACCGTAAACTGGATATCTTAATATTGAGGAAGAACAAAGCACTGACTATGAAATTACATTTTTTGTCAAAAATGGAGCCATTTATATATTTTTTTAACTATCAATAAATAACAAAACTAGACAAATAAATTCAGAAAGATAATCTCCTCCACCACCTCCTACTCCTTCTCCTTCTCCTCATCCTCCACCGCCTCCTACTCCTACTCCTCATCCTCCTCCACCTACTACTCCTTTTCGTACCACCTTTTTACCTTTTCATAACATCAACAACAACAACAACAGTAGTATAAAAATAAGCATTCTGGTGCAACTTTGACCTTTGACCTTTCCCCCCCCCCCCAAACCGGAAGTAATATGACAGACCGGAAGTCAAACCGGAAGTCAAACCGGAAGTCAAACCGGAAGTCAAACCGGAAGTGATAAATGGCCCCTCCCACCCGAAAAATGACCCCCCTTCCCCGAAAAATGACCCCCCCTTCCCCGAAAAGTGGACCCCCCTGTCCAAAAAGTGACCCCTCTTCCTAAAAGTGGCCCCCCTCTCCCTAAAAGTGGCTCCCCTCTCCCTAAAAGTGACCCCCCTCATCCTAAAAAACGGTTCCCCATACCATAAAATTGGACCCCCTTTCCAAAAAGTGGTTCCTTTGTCCCAAAAATCGTACCCCTCATCCTAAAAACGGTTCCCCTCTCCCTAAAAGTGACCCCCTCATCTTAAAAGTGGACCCCCTCTGCCGAAAAATGGTTCCCCTTAACCAAAAAGTGGTTCCTCTGACCCAAAAATGGTACCTCTCGCCCTAAAAGTTAACCCCCTCATCCTAAAAACGGTTCCCATCACCCTAAAAGTGGACCCCCTACCCCAAAAAGTGGTTCCTCTTTCCCAAAAATGGTACCCCTAACCCTAAAAGTTAACACCCTCATCCTAAAAACGGTTCCCATCACCCTAAAAGTGGACCCCCTACCCCAAAAAGTGGTTCCTCTTTCCCAAAAATGGTACCCCTCATCCTTTAAATGGTACCCCTCTCCCTAAAAGTGGACCCCCTAATCCCAAAGACGGTTCCCCTCATCCTAAAAGTGGCCCCCCTCTCCCAAAAAGTTGACCCCTTCATCCTAAAAACGGTTCCCCCTTCCTGAAAGTGCTCCCCCTTGCCCGAAAAGTGATCCCCTCATCCTAAAAGTGGTCCCCCCTTACCCGAAAGATGACCCCCTTAAAAGTGGTCCTCCTCTCCTTAAAATTCCAATGGATAAGTTTCAACGAGAAAGAGAGAGAGATCCTACATCACCAACCTTCTCATTCCAGTTGTGTCTGCTTGTGACCATGACTCAATAGTTTGGGACCCACTTAGGTAGCCCATAGCATGACTATGCATATTCAATACTGATAGGCCAAGGTCAGGGGCCTTGGGTGGGGGCCTGGCATGAGTATTCGCCTAAAAAATGGCTACCCGCTCCCTGTAGAATCTTGAACAAAGGATTCTTTTACCTGAAAGCTATTCATGAATCGGTAAACATATAGAGCAGACACTATAAAAGTATGAGCAGAGCTCAAGGAGCATCATTTCTCCACCATATGTTAACTGAGATGGACACAAAGTATAAGAAGCAAACTGTGGAAGACATTGCTCCAACCATCATGGAGATAGCCCGGCTTCAACGTGACATCAAGAGGAAGCATAAAGAGTTTATACTGGGCAGATCATTGGAGGAAGAGGAGCACATCAAACGTTTTAAACTAATTACCGATCCACTCAAGAAAATCAGAAACATTATCATGGAGCAATGTATCCCAGTACCAGCACCAGCACCTCCACTCATGCGTCCTCTTTCATCCTTGAGTCGTGTACCTCCTACGCCACCAATGTCACCTGGCTTGCTTTATCCATTCTAGTTGAATCTGCCAAGAAAGCCTAAGGCACAACAACGGCCCCCACCCAGTATACCATCACCTATTGCAGAAGACAAAGAAGAAATCATGGAAGCATTTGGAACAGGAGAAGGAGAATTGCCTGTGGAGAGCACTTCAAGAGTGGGACGGAAATTGTGGAAAGATAGAAGTAAATTTTCAGATGATGAAGAGGAAGAAGAGGAAGGTGGAGTTGATTCAGCTGAGCAAGATGGAGAAGACCCAGCCAATGATGATGATGAGGACACTGAGACGTTGTTGAATACTACACAGGAAGAATTTGATGAAAGCTTTGCCCAATCCAAGCTGGCTGAAACAAGTATAGGGGAATATGTCAAAGGATCACTGGACAACAGAGATGGGAACTTTGATGAGTTGTTTGGACCGAGAGTTATACATAACAAATACTATCTTGGCAACAAGCTGCTGACCTTTGGACCTGATGGAGACAGGATTGTATTGACTGACCCAGATGATGACACTGCTGAGAGGGTCTTTAATGCCACACCTGGAGTTTGTGAGTTGATCTTCAAGAAACGACCTGACCTCAATAAAGTGACATCTGCTGACAAAGAAACCTACAAGAATGTGTTGAACCTGAGCAGTGTCTACAGGTATAACTATAGTCCCGATGGTAGAATTGTAAACTATAATAGTCACAAGTACAGGACTACAATCATGGAGCTGGTGAGAGAAAAACCTGATATGGCAGTCACTGGAACAGGACTGGTGGCACCTTTCAATATGGTGGCAAGAGATGGCAGCCAGATTGAATATGTCTACTACAATGACCCCAACAAACTTGTGGACAGATTGAGACTTTTGGATCAGTTAAGAGCAGTTGACAACACTGGATATGAGAATGAGATCAACTCAATTCTGGAAGAGCTGGTGGAGGAGGGCTACATTGCTCCCATGAAGAATGCAACACCATATACTTCCAATGGATGTTGAGGAGGATATTTAAGCAGCAGCATAAGCCAAGGAGCTTCAGTACACCGCCATATGTCAACCAAGATGGACATGAATAGGAAGAAAAATAAGAAGAATATTGCCTGTACAGGGGTAGTCAAGAAGTATAAAGGAAGAGGAGTCCTTTCTGCAATCACAAATGCAGCAGGTACAATAGTCAACAAAGCGATAGATGTACTGCCCGTAGAACTTCATCTTCCTGGCTACCAGACTGTGGACCAGGTACAAAGCTTGAAAAACGATTGGCAAGAGGTGATCAAGGAATCAACAAACTTGATCAGGCCTGCAAGCTGCATGACATCGCCTATTCGAGGAATAGTGATACAAGGAGCAGAGCAGCAGCAGACAGAGATTTGGCTGAACGGGCTTGGAGTGTGGCAACATCTTCAGATGCTGGATTGGTAGAAAGAGCTGCAGCATTAGCGGTAACCAACATCATGAAGGCCAAGGCAAAGTTTGGTGGAGGAGCGAAGAGGAGAGCTGCACAGAGGAAGAGAACTACAGCAGCAACCAAGGGTCAAGGCCTGTACCTGAGACGTCAGAAGACGGGAAACGGGTTGCGTTGCCATCAATGTGGCAGCACAGGATGATTGTTGCTCTACCCGACCAAGCGCTAACAGATGCCGACCTCTACAAGTATGCCTGCCATCTCAAGCTGAAGAAATTTTGAGGAGATTTCATGCGAGATGCTCTACCAACCAATGGACCACTGGATCAAGAGTGTGGCATCATCAACCTGGACCAAAGTGATGGAGCTGGCACACATTGGGTGTGCTATGTGAAGAAGAAGGATGGCATCGTTCGCTACTTTGACGGATTTGGCAATTTGAGACCACCGCAGGAGTTTATCAACTACATGCACAGAGGATCGAGTCCAGCAGCAAGGATCGAGTACAACTACGACCAGAAGCAAGAGGATCTCTACTCTCATATATGCGGACATTTATGTTTAAAGTTTTTGCTTGATGAAAATAAATAACAATGTACAACAATTGTCTTTTCATTTCTCCCACCCACATAGTATAAAGGTTCTAGTCTATACTCTTATCAAGTCATTGTGTAATAGTACACTGAGCAGTCAAGACTATGATGCTCTGCTTTGGAGGTAGAACCTCAATATTGAAAAGTGAATTTTACCCGCCACTTGATACAAGCAATGGCGAATGGGAAATTGGACTCATCAGCTTTACTAGCTGCAACTCTATACCAAATGTTGAGAATGGCTACAACAATGCACTACATTTCCTGGCTCCAAAAGTGGACCAGAAGGACGACTATGCAATGACTCATGAGGAAGTTACAGGTAAAGTGTTTGCTCAGCAGTTGTTTAGTGATACTGCTAACCAGGGTACTCAAAGGAAGCCCAGAGCTGCCCAGGCAGGAGGAGAAAAAGCTCCAGTAATGGTTTGGCAAAAGGTAGTATTGCCAGAAGGTAGTTTTGAATTTCAAACAATCGCCAATCTGCTGGAGGCAAGGATGAAGAAGCGTGGAGTCAAGTTTCAGATGGCTGTCGACCCATCGACCTTGAAATGCTTAGTATTATGCGATGCCATGTTGGACTTTAGACAACCTGATTCAATAGGAAAGCTGCTGGGATTCGACCAAGTTGTAGAAGCTAAAGTCGAGACTAGAGGTATCACGACAGTGCAAATCAGTCGTCCCAATGTGCTGCGTATAAAGTGTAACATTGTGAGTGGATCCTACTCAAATGGAGTCAAGGATCACGTGATCTATGAGTTTTACCCAGATGTTGATCCAGGGTATAAAATGAATGTGACTATACAAAATGTCATCTATTTACCGGTAGACACCAAGCAGATTGGTAGCATTACATTGGAGATTGTTGATGAGAACAGACGTCTGGTGGACTTTAGAGAGGAACCAATAAACATAACTTTACATTTGCGACAACAACCCAAGTGATGGTGCTATTATTTGGCAAGTGGAATCAAGGATTGGAAGCAGCAATGTCCCCCACACAGGTTGAACAAGAGTCTATTAATAGGACGCCATTTGTGAAAGATGTCATTCAACCATTGGACTCTGTGGAGTTAACATCAAGCAGCATCAAATATCTGCAGAAGAAAGGCTATCGAGTTAGAAGAGGAGGAAGACAACAACAACAGTGAAAAATGGGAGTTTTGGATGTGACAAGTGGTGGCCCTTCAGAAGACAATAGCATCACTGGCTATGAATATCATTCTCATGCACCATATACTACAGGCTTTGGTGCCAACGATGAGATTCGGATATCAATTCAGCAGCAGGACATCTATACACTGCCATTGGAGAGCTATCTGCACATGGAGTACAGGGTGAGCAATGCAGCAAATGCAACCTTGGGAGGCTCACCTTGTGTTTCCGGATTCTTTGCCCACCTGTTTTCGGAGATACGCTACGAGATCAATGGAGTTGTAGTGGACAGCATACGTAGCCCCGGCATTGCCCGCTTGATGAAGAACGCCATGACCTTTGAGCGGGAAGAACAGCTCAAGATGGATGGAGCTGGCTACAGGTATGATGCCAAGGCAGGGTTTGGCACGTTTGATGCTGATGGTACCAACACAACCATCATGAATGTGCCACTTAGATACCTGTTGGGCTTTGCCGAGGACTATAGGCAGATTATGCTGAATGTGAAACAGGAGCTGGTGCTGAGACGCAGTGCCGACACTTTAGACTGTTTGAATACAGCAGGCAAGGTCACAATTGAGAAACTGGTGTGGAGGATGCCCTATGTAGAGGTGTCTGGTGAGGAAAAATTGCGTTTGCTGAGACTGGTGCAAAACAACACGCCCATCTCAATGCCATTCCGACATTGGGAACTGTATGAGTACCCATCTTTGCCACAGACCACAAAACATACGTGGACTGTCAAGTCGACTACTCAGCTGGAGAAGCCAAGATACATTGTGATTGGACTGCAGACTGGAAGAAGAGGAGCGGCTACTGTGAATAGCTCATACTTTGACATGTGCAAAATGAAAGACATTCGAGTGTTCTTGAACAACAAGTACTATCCATATGAAAGCATCAATGGCGATGACAACCAAGTGTACAATATGTATGCAGCATTCAATGGAGTCTACAATCGTGATGACGCTCGAGCAAGCAACCCACTTTTTGAGAAACAGGCTGTGCGGGATAGTAAGATGTTACTGTTTCCCATTGACTGTTCACGTCAAAACGAATCGCTCAAGACGGGAAGCATTGACATCAGAGTTGAGTTTGAAGCAAGTGAAAACATTCCAGGAAATACACGTGCCTATTGTCTGCTGATACACGAAGTGGTTAAGGAGTATCAGCCAATGACTGGTCTTGTTCAATCGGCCTAGAGAGAGTGGTGGAGGATATAAAGGCGAGCAAACTGGTTGAAAGCAATCAATTACAAAGAGCTAAACATGGACTGCAATTGAGGAAAATTGTATGTGACACAGTTGGAAGATGGCTGCACAAGAACAGTCCATGAATCAAGATCATGGTCCAAGGATATTAGAAGATTTCCCTGCTGGAATCGCTACTGCAGCTGGACAATAAGGAGAATGTGGACCTGAGTTCGCCCTACCTATTCCATGAGACGCCCAACTTGGAGGTGCTGATGAAGACTACTACAGTCTACTGCCCGGAACATGATGAAGCTGAAGTTGAAGCTGGAGCTGAAGATGAAGAAGAAGCCCGGAAGATGAAGCTGGCTGGTGACAATGGAAGATGAGGATGCTTGGATGTACCATCATTTTTTGCACTCAATGTAGTAAACATCATGCAAGCATTACAAAAAGATAGACATTTCTGTAGAAGTTTGTTTTTGTCAATAAAGAATGAAATGTGAATATTGTGTCATCATTTACCCCACCACTTCCCTCCTAGAGTATAAGGTGCAGCTGAGTAGGGGCGCACTAGGGAGCACTAGGGGAGCACTAGGGGCACACTAGGGGAGCACTAGGGGTGCACTAGGGGAGCACTAGGGGGCACTAGGGGAGCACTAGGGGCGCACTAAGGGAGCACTAGGGGAGCACTAGGGGTGCACTAGGGGAGCACTAGGGGCGCACTAGGGGAGCACTAGGGGCGCACTAGGGGGCACTAGGGGCGCACTAGGGAGCACTAGGGGAGCACTAGGGGAGCACTAGGGGTGCACTAGGGGAGCACTAGGGGAGCACTAGGGGGCACTAGGGGAGCACTAGGGGCGCACTAGGGGGCACTAGGGGCGCACTAGGGGCGCACTAGGGGCATTAAGTGGGGCACTAGGGGCGCACTAGGGGAGCTCTAGGGGCGCACTAGGGGCATTAAGTGAGGCACTAGGGAAACACTAGGGGTATTAAGAGGGCACTAGGGAAACACTAGGGACATTAAGAGGGGCACTAGGGAAACATTAGGGGCACTAGGGAAACAGTAGGGGCATTAAGAGGGGCACTAGGAGTATTAAGAGGGGCACTAGGGAAACAGTAGGGGCATTAAGGGGGGCACTAGGGGTATTAAGAGGGGCACTAGGGAAACAGTAGGGGCATTAAGAGGGGCACTAGGGAAACACTAGGGGTATTAAGAGTGACATTAGGGGCTTTAAGGGGAGCACAAGGATAGCATGCACATGCATATGGGTCAGAGTTTCTTGGGGGTGTCATGCTATGGGCTTCTCCTGCATTGGAATGACGTCATACAGAATGCCAAGGCCGGTAGGCTAGTGAGGCGGGGTATTGGATGGTATCCTTATAGGTTATAGTCCAGCAAACTCCCCACATGCCCCTCCCCACATGCTCCCATGTATGATTAAGTCTAGAGATCATTCTTTATAGTCCAGCAAATTCCCTACATGCTCCTCCCCACATGCCTCATGTATGACTAAGTCTAGAGATCATTCTTTATAGTCCAGCAAACTCCCCCCATGCCCCTCCCCACATGCCTCATGTATGACTAAGTCTAGAGATCATTTTTCATAGTCCAGCAAATTCCCTACATGCCCCTCCCCACATGCCTCATGTATGACTAAGTCTAGAGATCATTCTTAATAGGTTATAGTCCAGCAAATTCCCCAGATGCCCTAGCCCCAGAATATGACTAAGTCTATAAATCATTCTTTATATGTTATAGTCCAGCCCCACCCAAGGCCCCTGACCTTGGCCTATCAGTATTGAATATGCATAGTCATGCTATGGGCTACCCAAGTGGATCCCAAACTAATGAGTCATGGTCACGAGCAGACACAACTGGAATGAGAAGGTTGGTGATTGAGGATCTCTCCCTCTTTCTCATTGAAACCTATCCATTGGAATTTTAGGAAGAGGAGGACCACTTTTAAGGGGGTCATCTTTCGGGTAAGGGGGGACCTTTTTTAGGATGAGGGGTCCACATTTAGGGAGAGAGGGACCGTTTGTAGGATGAGGGGATCACTTTTTGGGCAAGGGGGAGCACTTTAAGGCAGAGGGGAACCGTTTTTAGGATGAAGGGGTCAACTTTTCGGGAGAGGGGGGCCACTTTTCGGCTATGGGAGTCATTTTTCGAGCGAGGGGTCCACTTTTAGGGTGAGGGGTACCATTTTAAGGATGAGGAGAACCGTTTTTAGGATGAGGGGGTCCACTTTTAGGGTGATGGGAACCGTTTTTAGGATGAGGGGGTTAACTTTTAGGGCGAGGGGTACCATTTTTGGGTCAGAGGAACCACTTTTTGGGTAGGGGGAACCATTTTTCGGCAGAGGGGGTCCACTTTTACGATGAGGGGGGTCATTTTTAGGGAGAAGGGGAACCGTTTTTAGGATGAGGGGTACGATTTTTGGGACAAAGGAACCACTTTTTGGAATGGGGGTCCAATTTTATGGTATGGGGAACCGTTTTTTAGGATGAGGGGGGTCACTTTTAGGGAGAGGGGAGCCACTTTTAGGGAGAGGGGGGCCACTTTTAGGAAGAGGGGTCACTTTTTGGACAGGGGGGTTCACTTTTCGGTGAAGGGGGGGTCATTTTTCGGGGAAGGGGGGTCATTTTTCGGGTGGGAGGGGCCATTTATCACTTCTGGTTTGACTTCCGGTCTGTTGTATTACTTCCGGTTTGACTTCCGGTTTGACTTCCGGTTTGACTTCTGGTTTGACTTCCGGTTTGACTTCCGGTTTGACTTCCGGTTTGACTTCCGGTTTGACTTCCGGTCTGTCATATTACTTCCGGTTTGGGGGGGGGAAAGGTCAAAGGTCAAGGTTGCACCAGAATGCTTATTTTTATACTACTAACAACATTTAATTCATAGATTATTGTACCTCAATACCCCGAAATGAAAAGAGGTACAAAATTATTTTTGTGTGGTAATGGAAGAAAGAGGACTAGTTCTTTACATTTTTGATTTTCATCCAAATTCAGGTACAGATCATGCAGATTATCTGTGCGAGTGGACTTAAGAGTTGGGAGTAAGCTTGCTTTTCGAATAGCATCGCCTACCACTGTACCCAGTCAGCGTCTATAATTATATATTCATGGCTACTGTATTGCAGGAGCGTGCTCCAAACAATAAGACACAATAGTCATCATAATTGCAATAATAATCATAGCTGCTGCCAGTAGCCAGTCTTGCAATAGTGTCTCGCTACTAGTGACATTCCCAACTTTAGAACGCTTGCACATAATTATCAACTCCAAACCTTTTTTTATCGACAAATCTATTCTATTAGCAAAATGTTATATTGAAAAATATCAAAAATGTTATCTTTATGTTATCTTTAATGTTATCTAAATGTTATCCCATGCCTTTTATTATCCCATGTCTTATAATTCTTATGTCTCATCTCAGAATTAGACAATACTTTGTTTAGAGTGCTATTTATTCTCTGACAATACGAATTTTTAATTTGTTGGGGGATATAAGAGGGCATAAGTAATCCACTTATGAATGTTTTTTATTAGATTTAAACCAATCTAGAACACTATCATTTCCCTCTACCCTCCAAAGGCTCATTTTAATCATCCCTTTGATGTGGCTGATTGTGATCATTCTCTGATAGTCCAGGTTTGACTACTGTGTGAAATCCAGTTCTTATTATTAATTATCCACCAATTTTATAAAGTTGGCCGATTTCGATGAATTTTTAATGGAATTATAAATGTTTTGTGAGGACTCAGAATACGAAAGAATTATTCAAGTGTCTTTAACCTATCAAGAATAGTGTAGTTTGAGAAGAGGAGATAATAACTCACTGCATAGTATCATTTTGCAATGTTGCACTATTATGATGACGCGTAAACAATGTAATGAAAATGAAAATAACAACGTAATGAAAACTGAAAACACACTAATTGGTGTGTGGAGAAACAAAGAGCTTACAGCCAGCTCTTTTGCTCTCCTTGCGACTCTACTACAATCGATGTTTCTATCCCAATAAAAATTAGCCCCCGACTTTTGTATCGCTTGTACCCCGAAATGGGGGAGGGTACAAAATTTTTCTTGGTGGTACAAAATTATAAAATAATGATGGTGTTACTTTTCTTGAAATTTGAGCAGGTCGGGGACAGCCATAAACCTGTACCCCGACTTTTGAATCGCTCGTACTTAAAAATGAGAAGGGGTACAAAAAATTTTTTGGAGGTACAAATGGTACAAAATGAGTACAAACATGGTTCATTTTCAAATTTGGAAAAGGTCGGGTACAGGTTTATGTTGCTCAAATGAGTTGCAGATTAGTTTGCGACTGCCAAGGGCAGTTTTATCCAGCCTATTGGCCTATTTGATTCATGAGGGCTTCACAACTTATTTTAGAGAGAGGGTTTCTACCAAATACTGCTCCTATTATAAAATTTGTTTAAATTTGAACTATGTTTAAGAGGTTGAGTGGTACAAAATGAGTACAAAATTATGACATGGTTCATTTTCAATTTTGGGAAAGTCTGGGTACAGGTTTATGTTGCTACTCATTTGGACGCTGGTACTTGAATAGTTGGCTTATTTATAAAGTTGGAAAATAAAAAAAATGAAAATTATGAAGTTATTATTACTGAAATATAAGAAAATTATAAGTTGAAAAATAAAGTTGAACAAAAAACGAAAAAACTTTCACATCAAAAATGAAAGAATAGCTGCTTGTTCTGAACCACTGTAGATTGCAGCTGTGCAGTGGTTGAAAACAAGCTGTAGTTCACTTTTAATGATTATTATTATTAATAGTGAACTACCTGTGAACAGTGAAACAGTTTAGTCTAATCTAAATAACTTTTTTATTCAATAACTTGTGTTCTGTTATCTGAACCTTTAGAAGTGGAACGCAATGTGAAATGCATACACCACACGTACATGCACATGCAAAAAAAATTTGAGTTGGAACATTACAAAAATGTAATCCAGTCGAAAGTTCAATTGACAAACTCGCTACCGAACTACATTTGAAAAAACACCAGATATTTACTCTGTTGTGTGTGGAATTCTATGACTAGATAGATCCACTCGAGATCTCGAGAATGGCTGAGTTAACCCAAGAATGGGCGAACTCCCGCCCATAGACGTGCATTTGCGGCTGAGGTAAACGTAAACCCCCTCTAATCAAGGATTCGCTTCGAACTGTAGATAAGTAGGTATATTGTCTGAAGATGACTTGTGGGGAAAGCTTGCAGCATAATTATGTAGCATTAAGAGGTGTACTTCTCACCAAAGTGGGCCAGCTCGCGATCTACTCTCGGCTGTAATTGAATGGTACGTTGGGTGAAGGTGACTTGTGGGGACACAAACATACTCACTACAATGTGGGGTTTTGGATAAGCAATCCCTGTCTTGTTCACTGGCTACGCTTGTGGAGCACGTCATTCATCTAGACTTGATTATAAATAAGCCTTTCAGTTGGATATATTTCATTGGTGTCTTAAAGATTTTCAATCAAATTCCAATTATATATTTAAATTTATATTTTTGAATTTCTCTCAGTCATCAGCGAATCTATAGATGAACAGATCTGATTGTCACTAATTTGCGCTAATGAGAAGCACTTTCAGGGTTGAAACAAAGATTATTTTAATTCATATAACGATAAATTTATTCCAATGAACAAGTACTGCAGATCAACTAATAGTTATTTGCTTGTTGAATAGTGATTTTTTCATATGCAGGAAGTATATTAATAATCATCCAGTTTTACTGACAGCTAGAGATACAAAAAACTGATGTTCCTATGTGATTACCAAAGTGATCATATTTCATAATAATTGATGATTATGTAACTGATTATATGGAAGCAATTCCTTTTGAAGATTTTCACTAGTTAATAGAAGTATGAAAATGGTAACTTTTTCAATCTCAAAAAGTGTATAAACAACTTCAACGTCACTTGTTCAGTTTATTTGTGTGCATTTTTCATCGTTTTCACCCAAGCTTAAAGTGATTTTCATCAACAAAAATGTATTTCGATCATATTTACAAGATCATTGTGTTACACTTTTTCACCTCTTCTCAATTCAAAGTGGATCTGAATGTGTGATCGATTTATCAGCCTTATTCACTGTTGCATTGGCTATTATGATGGATGCTATTATTATGCTAGTAGCACCAAAAGAGAGGCTGGGAACTAGCACAGATGTGAACTTGCAGGCGCCAGGCACCGCCTTCTGTGCTATTGAGTGAACTAGATGCCTGTCTTTTTGAACCCGTGTTTGAGAGGATGAGACCAATATGAACAGAACAATGTTGTATGTTGAATAATAAGACGTAGTTGTCACAATCACATTTATTAAAAATAGTGAGATACTAGTTTCGGTTGTTACACAATTATAAATCTCAGACAAACTGAACCTAAAGTACAGAGTAGCTTAATATATACTAAACACGGAATGATACTATTGGCTGAGGGATAGGCTGACCTCCATTGAATATTTGTGATTGGCTGAAGGGCAAAACAAGTCACGCCCACTGGTGGGAGGAGCAGCAAGCAAAAATAAGAATCAAAATCAAGAGCTAAAAACCGTGAACATCTAGAAAGTAACAA
The DNA here is from genome assembly GCA_948455865.1 of Conomelus anceps. Classification (NCBI taxonomy): domain Eukaryota; kingdom Metazoa; phylum Arthropoda; class Insecta; order Hemiptera; family Delphacidae; genus Conomelus; species Conomelus anceps. The sequence continues at coordinate 74,057,201 of OX418216.1, read as the reverse complement.
AGAAGAACAATACACAAGTAGGCTAGAATGAAATGAATCATTTTTAAATAAAACAATTTAAGCTCACTGAAATGCAGTCAAAATTAACCGAGAGAAACACGGAAGTGGGCTACCGTTAATAAAATGTAAGCCAGAATTATGGAATTATGTAGGCAAGAGTTTAATATCGGTAGCCTACTTTCGTGTTTCTCTTGATTGACCTTCACTGCATTTCAGCTGGGGCATTATCGGGGCCCCCCCAAAGGACTGAAACTTGGGAAAAATGTTATACATTGAAGGAAAACGGGAGGCCTCCTGCCCCGGGGCCTCCAGAGACCAAGCTTCAACCCAGACAATATTATTAGTAATTGAAATATGAAAAAAATTGTAAGATTGAAAAAATTAGTAATTTTGGATTTTATAACAAGTTATGAAGTCAATATCTTTTAGAGTTAGTCCTCGGAAAGAGTGAAGTTATTAGAAATGGCACGGAAAAGTCAAGCAAATTAAATTGGTTTGGATGTAAAACTCATATTATTCCAGTCACATAAGAATAATAGACTATTTAGTGCTCTCCATTTTCACATTCAATTGTAACTATGTTTGTTGGTAAAGACAATATTTATCCAGTGAAAATAATTGTGTTCATCGTTTTAGTCATTTTGCGACCGTATTTGAATATTAGTTTGTTTGGTTGCCTGGGTTTGTTTTGTCGCACTTATTCGACCTACCATATAATCAGTATTTTAAATTTGCGTTGTCAATTTTAAATGGCATCCGAGTATTGACAAGTTAGATTGTTATGTGGGAGGATAAATTTAGTTCTGAAATGGAACACTAGGGACACACACATTCACGATTGCAATCATTTGGCATTCAATTTCGATGTCAGTAGGAATCGACTGGGGAGGCCAAATTTGCTTTGTGGCACCTCGCAGCGGCACACAATCAATAATAGAACAAAATAGGCGCTCACTTCTCCCAAAGTCTGTCTCTTTTCAACGCCTTGTATCTCTTATGCCTCCTAGTTCACACTATTTCACCCAGTTCTCCTGTTCTCATTCTCAATTCCCAATTTGATTCTGTTCTGCTCTACCGATCGTATCGCAATAATCGTATTTTTTCTTCTCTTATAAAACAGCCATTCTCTTCAGACAGTTGTTATTTTTCTAGTGAGTCACTCTTTAGCACGCTAACATTAAAATGTAGAGAAGAAAGCAGGGCTCACATGCTCACCCATGTATGTGTCTTTTGCTGTGACTGAAAATTGAATGATCACAAATGTACTTTGAGAAGTAATGCAATAGTAACAGTTATAAATAAACTTCAATAAGGAGGCCGATAGTTTTTTTTAATTTTCAAGTATTTTTGAAGAGATCTCTACTATGACAGATATTGAACTTTTGATATTCATGACAATGATGCATGGTTCATGAAAATTGAACTATTTATCGGCTACTGGAATATACTAGATTCTAGATAATCTGTGATTATCATCCTTCTAGTACTGTACGTATTCTAGCTGGAAGATTTCCTCAATTTAAATATTCCACGTGCTATATTGTACCAGTGGGAATTTTTATCAATGTACTCATGAACCTTTTGCAATATTTGACTTTTGACTTTCAAAACCGGATGGAAAAATGAACTGGGTTAAACTTCAACTTTGACATTTCGTAACATTTGGGAAGATGAGAAACTCATCATTGCGATTTTCTCCTAGTACAAAAATTGAAGTATTTCTGAAATCAGTTGGAGATATTAATTTGTATTAAATGTCAACAATCATGATTTTAACATCAAAAAAGCCAATAGACTGAGGAGATAGAGTGCTTGCACGGTGGAACTGGATGATAATCATGATCGCACAAACACCTGCTGTGGTAAGTTGGTATTTACGCTGGTCCAATCTTTCGCACACTATTCCACACTATGTGTTCTATTTTTAGATTGTGATTATGTTGATCATCATCTAAAATCATCTTATAGTAGCTTATTGTTTGCTCCCCTGTGCAAGCACCCGAGCATACCAAGCATATGGTATTAATACTGAAAAGGTAATATTGCAAGCACCCATTTAGTCAGCTTATAGCTCTATTATGGCTAGCATATATTTAAATAAATCCGCATACAACGGAGTATCCAAGGACTTGACGAATAACTATTATTATCATCATCATCAATTTATTGCGCTAATAGGCATATGCATTATGCATCAACCAGAGGTGCATACTAACCTGTTTACTAAACTTGCCATTCAAATGGCTTCGTTTGGTTTCTATAAGCATTATATGCTTCCTAATTCACCAAAAAATGAACATTGTTAGTTCTTGAAAAAGAGTTTTGTTTTTTCTTCTTCTTGTTCAACAGATTTCTGTTTATTTTTCAATACGAGGATAAAATAATTAAAGTAAAGATTTCAACACAATCAAAAATGAAAATGTCAAACTTGCACTACGAACGCTAGGGCACAGACGGACAACATCACAATTTCAATAATAGTTCTTAAAAATTTTTATATTATTTCATCTGATTTCAAGTATGAATTGGTAATAATTTACAATAAAATGTTGTTCTTCTGTTTCAAGCAATTTGATACGTAACTATTTTTACACTGTTGGGCCGAATGGAGAGAGGGTACAATATTATTTTCATGATGTAATGGTAGGAACAGGGCTAGTTCTAACCAATTTGAATTTTTTTAAGATTTCAAGTATATTATGGCAATAATTTGTAATTTATTATTGTTGTTCTGTATCAAACAATTTGATAAGTAACTTTTAGTACACCATTACCATGAAATGAGAGGGTGTAGAAAATTATTTCTGAGTGGTAATGGAATAAAGAAGACTGTTACTGAACAAAGGTTACTAAATGTTATTGCTTGGTACAATTTTATTGCAATATTTTGATATAGGTTTTATCGCTATTTGCGCAAGTCGGGGGCAAGGCCCCGACTTTCGAATCACTTTTACCCCGAAATGGGGGAGGGTACAAAATTTTTTTTGGTGGTACAAAATGGTACAAAATTATAAGATAATGATGGTGTTACTTTTCTTGAAATTTGAGCAGGTCGGGGACAGCCATAAACCTGTACCCCGACTTTTGAATCGCTCGTACTTAAAAATGAGAAGGGGTACAAAATTTTTTTTGGAGGTACAAATGGTACAAAATGAGTACAAACATGGTTCATTTTCAAATTTGGAAAAGTCGGGGTACAGGTTTATGTTGCTCAAATGAGTTGCAGATTAGTTTGCGACTGCCAAGGGCAGTTTTCTCCAGCCTATTGGCCTATTTGATTCATGAGGGCTTCACAACTTATTTTAGAGAGAGGGTTTCTACCAAATACTGCTCCTATTATAAAATTTGTTTAAATTTGAACTATGTTTAAGAGGTTGAGTGGGAGTTCTGTAAAAGGGGCTTGGAATTTTATCTATTTGAAACTGAAACTCAAATGAAATTAAATAAGATATACTGTAAATGTATATTATATCAAGAAATGTTATTGAAACTAATTATTATTTTGAAATAGGCCAGTTAGGTTTTAAATTGTAAGTTTTCAGACAAGATTTAATTTTTTTTAAATTTTGGAGTTGAAGCAGTAGTCCAAATAACATTCTAGGTTATTAAAATTGGAAAACTTTTCCGGGGTAGATCCTTCTCCTCAACTTGGATCTCTTTCTTCTGGACCTGGATCTAACTGTTTTTCACTAAACTACACTTGAATATAAATAACATAATAGTCATTTCTTCCAACTTTGGGTAAGCAGAGATGTTTTAAATCAAAATCCCTAAAGAGCCACAATTGCACTCTTGATTGAAGTCACCACTAACGTATTAAGCTCCCAAAAGGCATTGCAACAAAGTAATTTGTAATAAATTCATAAAATTTATGTTTATTACATCTTTATATCTTTTGATAGTATCATCAAATTCCCGTACTTAGATTTTGTGAAGTTGGACGTTTTTTTAAACTGAGAGTTTGCGCTCCGGTTAGAACATGAAGGTTGTAATGATGGTGGAAATAAGACCCTTGGCCTTACTGTGACAGTAGGTTATCGTCAGTGTTACATCTTATGGAGAGTTTGAGAGCAGAACAAGATTCGTACAACTATTGCAGTAGTTGAATCAAACAGACGACGGACGCACAGCACATTTGGAATTTCTCTAAAATCGAATCAAACAGTTTTCCACCGCCGAGTCGAATTCACTTAGGTCGCACAACCAAAAATTCTATCGCATTTATTTCGCCAGTAACTTGGCGCTACGTTCGGTTAGATGTTCAATATCGAAGAAAATGCAATCTACTCACTTTGCTCAGAGTCCTCTCTTTCTTTATCTGCTGGAAGAATTCGCCCTTTCGATTGATTTTACAGCTCAACTTCGGTTAACAAAACAGCGGAAAATAGAATGGGACATTGGTTCCGGCATCAAATTGCTTTGGCAGCGAGCTGAGCCGAGGTAAAAGACGAAAACAAGCCGACTTAGGCTAAAAGACACGCATTTCTTTTTGAGGTACACAATTTTCTTGTATTTTTGTGTATTTGGATGAATATATTCACTTTCTCGATTTCCCAGATTGACATATTAGCTCATAGAGGATAATGTCTCTATTAATATACAGAGTAAAGACTGCCTTTTTATTGTTAAAATCATCAATGCTCCTCTTATGGCCGTTTACACAAACGCAAATAAAAAATTACAAACTGATCCCCATCACAAGTTCCAGCATCAATTTAATTTTAGATTTGCGTTGCAAAAAAACCGATGTTTTTGACGACGATTTCGATTCGACCTGGAATGTAGACAGAGGTTCAATTTGACAGCATTGTAGTTTTTTATAATAGATTGTTTTTCGTATTATAATTACAGTAGTGAGATGCATAATTGAGTTTCAACGGACATCGTAGTGAATTAGTTCATTTGAAATGGGAACTCGTGCTTGTGATCAATACCGTGTGGCTACAATACACGGCGCTATGGAGCGCAGCATTACGTCACATTACGTCATGATGACGAAAGATTATCTTCTCCGATACAATAAACTTTCTCTAGAGCTTAAGGAATTCTCTTTGAAAGGGAAACTATTTTCATTGATACATGGAGAGAAGGCTGCATGAATTGGCTGATGATGATACTCTTCATGAATTCTTGTATTTAGCCTGAAGCATTGGGTCTTGTGAGTGAATTCCTCAACTTTAGAGTGCATTCCACTTATTATATCTAGGCCTCGTACAGTATTCACTCCTACGCGTTCCTGTCTTCAGTTCTTCCTTCCAAATAATTTGAAATAAGTTACGGTAGTTGTTATAGAGGTTTGAGAACAACATCCTGATTCTCTCTTCCATTAAATTAAATACTATATGACGACTATGAAGTATGAATCAGTGAGTGAGTGAGTCACAGATGTTTGAATGATTGGCTGGAAATCGGGTGACTAGATGAGCTCCGGATAAATCAGGATACCCGATGATATCCACTACTTTTTGAATAAACAAGTGAAAACAAGAAGCTTCTAACTGGATTTGAAGGGGATAATTTTTCATTAAAATCATCCGATTGATGATGATTTTCCGTTAGTCTGATATAGCCGGACCCAGAACCCAGGTGTCTACGTAAATTTTGGGGCCCCTGTATGTTATATCCTTCAGTAATCAACTCTATGAAATAAAAATAATATTTAATACAATGTAAACCAAATGGAATTGAATTCAAACTAATGAGTATTCTACTTAAATTGATGAAACTTGAGTGATCTCTGAAAAAATTCTCAGATACGAGTCATCGGAGTAATGTTATCCTTTAATTTTCAGAGAAAGTAGTGAGCTGAAAACCGTAAAGCCGTCTAATCTGTACACATAGCACATCATGTTCCGTCATCAGGTGAGAAACAAGCTGCACAATAATTATTGCAAGTATTACCGAAGATCAATTTCTGATAACATTGTATTATGTAATTCAAACATGTAAATCATCAAAGATTAATTTATGATAAGAGAGCTATTTTTGAACGACCAATTTACATGTAAATTATTTGTAACTTGAGAAACAGAGTTAACTATAATCACAGCAATTGAGCTGCTACTCTGTTATTTGACACGATTAAACCCTCAGCAGCAGGTATTAGTCGGTATAAGGTTGTTAGCACGCATTGCAGTCAATTTTTCACTCAGAATTTCCTCCGTTACATAAGATTTGTGCTTGGTGAAGAGCTTGTAACTTTATTGGCTAGTGAGTGTTATATTCGAGCTCTCACATTATAGTATGAGCTGACTTAATTGTCAATGTGCACCTGCACACAAGAGCCCATGTGATGCTAAACATACTACTTTTTATGTCAAACACAAGAAAATGGATTAAAATTTTGGAATAAAAGTATTAATGTCCTCTTCGCATGATCAGGTCAATTAAACAACATTAGATATCCTATCACGCCACATTAATGCTCTCATCTTACTACTTCAAGATGTGAATCCCCTTTTTCGTAACTCCTCCACTCTCCTTACTGACGTCCATCCCAATCAAGGAACTAGGTCCCATGAGCTTACCCTCCAAATACCACTTCATCGTATTGCAGCTTTCCATTTATCTTTTCTTACATCTGCCTGCCGTTGTTGGAACTCCCTTACCGCCTAATACCGCCAATTGGCTGGTTTCAAAAGAAATCTGTTCAAGTAGGTACCTACTTGAAGGTGACTAAGTGACTGTCCTATTGGTTGTGCTTTGATCGGAATTCCCATTTATTTTCTTTCTTTATAAATCATTCTCATTTTCTTTCTTCATTCATATATTTTTCTTCCTTTTCTAATTATTTCATCCAATTTGTTTCCACTCATTTCATTTGACCACTTTCTATTAATTTGATTACTTGTTCCTTGCTTTTGTGCTCCGTGATGCTTTTCAATCTCAACTTCATCATCATTCTCATATTTCTCTTCTATTTCATAAGTCCATTATTCTCCAGTTATTCATTCTCTTTTTTCACTTCTCTTTTCTACTACATAAATTTCAAGAGTTGTGTTTCATCATTGACAAATCTGTCGTTTTCTTTTTTTAAATTAATCTTTATATTTTATTTCAACTGCTATTACTTCTTATGCAATGTAATATATCTTAGTGTTCACTATATTAGTGTTTGCCATAGGTCTTACTTGACCTGGCAACATAAGATGTAATAAATAAATATCAAATATCAAAAAATATCTTCCACCTTTTCTGAAGTTTAAAAGATAGATCAAATTTCTTCTATGTTTTTCTTCGCGTTATATTATTTTATGCTTAAATGTAATGCTAAATGACACGTTGTACATTTTCATATGTACATTTAAAATGGAATGTCAATTGAGACACGGAAATAGAAATACACAAATAGTTTTGATTGTTCGAAATATTCTCGAAGATTTTGATAGAATTCAATAAAGAAGCAAAGGATACCTGGAAGAAATAACATTTTTTGGTCTATTTCACCAATGTATGTATGCTTTCAAGAATACTAACATATTTCCAGTGCTCTTGAACCCTGTAAGTACACCAGTAGTTATTACCAGTACACTAGAACACTTACTCAACTTTTGTCCATCAAGACTAGTAAACAAAAGCTCGAAGTAGTGTTTACTGCTTGATGGTTCATCGCTAGATTGATTTTACTTTGTCAAATGACTTCCTAACTCATTCCTCTGAATCAAGATCGCGCACTTGTCAGATGAATGTTTAAGGAAGCTTGATGAGCAAAGATAAATAAATTAATGATATTTTTCATGTTCAATATTGCAATATTGCACAATATTTTGTATTTTACAAAATTATTTTGCCTTTCAGCAGTTTAAATGCTTTGCAAAAGTTGAAAGTGAGATGAGGATTGCAAGTTATAGTAGAGAAGTTTTAATATTATTGATTTGAACTGAGGTTTGTGGCTAGGTCTCTGAAGGCCCCGGGGCGCAAAGTAAATGTGGGGCCCTATTTCATGTTGAACCATTTAGGGCCACTTTATCGGGGATCACAGACCAATGCCCCGATTGCCGTCGCCTAATTTGACTTAGCATGAGTAATTCAAGTGCCTAATGGTGCTTATAATGCTAATTGTGTATAATCATATCCATTTACAAAATTTGCAGTGATCAATTGTAATAACATTCTCATCAGACTATATGACATCTAGCATTACATCAGAGCTCACGTTGATAACGATGCTCGAAATTAATCACCCCCTCATGGACAAATGTCAAAGAGCAATCACCTCCCGAGATGATAGTTGTTGACGTTGGTCTTTGACTTAATTGGAATTTCATTGCCGGGTTCACCACACAGATCAAAACTCAGTGGCATTGCTGGTATACCATAACGTCTTAGATATGAGACACGATGTTTTGTCGGTTGACAAGAGGAAATAGGAACGCTAAACACGAGAGTAAACAGTGCTGGTTGAATGGGAGTCGCTGAAATGCTGTCAGCAAAGAGATAAATGGTGCTCTTGAGACAGCAGTCTTAGCTCGTATGTGATAAATACGTGCTGCACTCGTATATAAGTGTGAATCATTGCGGCAACGTTCTCTAGTCTCAACCACAACATCGTGTAGACACAATATTTTTATCATTTAAAATTCCATATATAAGTGGATAGCAATATTATATGAAGAGTCTCAAATTGACGTTATTGCTGAAATGCTATCTGAGAATTTGAGGAGCTCTGATGGTTAATCTAACATTAAATATTTATAATAACTTAAGTAATAATGTTTGTTATTGAGTAATTTTCTCACTCTTGTGTGTGTGTAATGAGGGGAATGATTACAATAAATACCAAGGCTGGCTAAGAATCGAACTTGTGACCGAAGGGGTAGTGACATGCCAGAGTCTTATCAGAGACAACCGCTCCAACCGATTGCGCCACCACGACTATCAAATTATTGATTGATGAATTTTTTTAATGAATATTGGCAACCTTAGTGGTGTAATCAATTAGAAGGCTCATCTCTGAGTGCTACTCCTGCGGACACAGGTTCGATTTCCGTTCAGCCTGGCGCATTATGTGTTATAATTTACCTCATTCATCACGCACAAGTCTCAGACTCATCTGCGCTCCATCAGAGAAAAATGAAAAAAATAATTTCAAAAAGATGACTTTCAATTTTTAAAAGTGTACTAGTTCATTAAAGTATACAATAATAAGGAATATGACACATCAAGTGATTTTCAGAGATTTGTGAATCTATTATCAAGTCCTCACTTCTCTAGAAATATTTTTATATGATAATGGCAGTTGCTCAAAATTGCTAAATGACTGTAAAATGGATATTCTAATTCGAATTGTTAATTATTGTTCACCGCCAATCGGGAAGGACCTGATAATTTATTATTTGAAAACGAAATCAAAATTATTTTCCGTTCATTTCCATACTTGTTCAGGCTATTCGAAATTTTTAACGAAGGACGAAAATTCTAGAAATTTTTCTGTGAGTTATATTATTCATGAGCCAGATTGGTTAGTATTGAGTCCTTATTTAGGTTTTAGAACCGTTGCATAATTGTAAAGATGAACCGAAATAAGCAGAATTAGCAGTTTTCATAGAATTAAAAACTACAGTTCTCTCATTTCAATCATATTGAATTCCAGTCATACTTTTTTTGATCAGCTACTAGAAGCTGTCCTGGTTGCTGGAGAAATCCTGCTTGCTGGATTCTGGATAAATGACTATTGTCTTCTCAAATCGACCATTCTTCCCCGCAAAACTAGGCTACTATAGATAAGAGATTGTGTTTACTGAGATTGTGTATCGAAATATAGGTTGATTCATTTATTAACTTTCCGCAAAGGAGAAGCTGTAACTTATTTATTTTGTCCTGGATTGAATAGTGGCTTTAGAAGTTTGAGTAGCTCTGGAAATTTAATATACAACCGATTTTAGCTTGTAAGTGCAAATTTCTGAGTGGGTTACAGCAATTTCAAAGCAGTGCTTGTTGATTAACTTAAACTAGATACGGTACGCCAATAAGCGATATTATACTATACAGGTACCTGTATGTACGGTACACGTCTTCATCATCATTAAATTTGAAGTTATTCATTCATAGCTCGACCAAAGTTCCCAACTTTGCTGTGAAATAGTGTCAGATTGACTCTTGAAACGCTATTAAAATCAATTATTATTTATTCCAATAAGATTTCAATTTTGTATAAATACATATCCATGTCAATAACTCAATCATTTTCTAAATACTTGAAGTCCGCACCAATATCTTGTTCTTTTATCGATTAATAAGATATCAAATAAAGCTACTGGACCAATTCAAATATATAGGCTCAATGACTATAATTCCAAATTATCATTGAAGTCCTTTGAACAAGAATCTCCCTATATCTTTATATTAGAAAATATTTTCTCAATTTGCAAATTATCAATTGAAAACAAGAAGTAATAATTTGAAAACAAGTATGTTAGCATTATTATCCTTCAAGCATAATAACTTTTTTCGTTTACTTCATTACAAACGCACAAGTCTGTAACTCGAAAAAGGAATAAAAGAAGAAATGTATACATTATTTGTTACAATAACAGAGGTTTAAAATGAATATTTAAAACTTGAATATTCAGGATATTCAGAAAACGTTCTCCACACATTTACATTTTGTTCGTTTCCATGTTTTGCGACCGGAATTCTTAATTAATTATAATTTTTCCAATTATAAATCATCAAGCTCACAGAATGAATTATATGGGAATCTAGCAAGACACAATATGTTGTTTGGAGAGTTACCCACAATCTGAAATAATTTTCCTGCCAGATGAAAACTTGGAGCTGAGAGTTCAATCTATTCTTCAAACTGTAGTTGGAAAAAGAAAGAGATTGGAACAAAAAGAAATAGAATACTGTTAGCGTCGCTTCTGAGAGCGAGAGCTTGCAATATATTTTGGTAAGTGCCTCCTGTCTCTGCATAAATGCGAGGAAATAGAAAATCAGAACTGATTCTCAGATGCACGGACCTTTTCAAAGCAACAAAAATAAGAAGAATAGTAGCTTCTGTTATACTTTCATCCTCGCAGGAGTCCACCTCTTTCTATCATCGAGTGAAACTCTAATAATAGTCCTTCAGAATAAGCATGACCTCTCAAGAAGACAATCTCTTTCCCGGGAAAGTAAAATTTTCGAAGAATTGAAAAAGATATAACTGCAGCCAGTTGAGCCCCACCGAAGTGTACTTTAAAACGTTTTTAATCCGTCTTCATCATATAACTCCTGCTTGTAGACTTTCAATTTAGCACTGGAAAAATAGAAGTGTCCTGATTGTTTCCGAGTAATTCTTATTGCATTCGCTTAAAAAATCATTTTGAGTGGACTTGTAGAGATTTTTTGTTTGTAAGAACATGTAAGAACACTTTTCAGTTCGATTGTGACAAGCGGAATTGTAGAGATAATCTAGAATGGAAAACATCTTGTACAATCTATTGCTCATAAAAAAATGTATGTGTAGTTCACACGTATTTGTCTGGCATCCACGTTGACGCATAGTGAGAAACTATAAATTTAATTATTATGACTTCAAAAATGACAAATAGTTAATCAATGTTTAGTTTTTGATTAATAATACATAGTTAATAATCAATCAGTCATGGATGGTTAACAATTAATTTCCGGAGATGATAAAAGAATAATATCGAAAAATGATAAGAATGGAGCCACTGCTGAGAAAAATATTGATTGACTTTCCAATGAAATCAAACTTCTTTGAAGCCTTAACTGTTTATGGATAAGAACATACGTGCATTAATCAGCAAAAACAGCTAAAGTTTTCATATCCATCTCAACATAATGGAAAAACAATAGAACTTATTTTGATGTATTAAATGTTGTATAGAAATGTCTGTTTGCTCACCATGTACATTACTTTCCAGTAGGAACAATTTGGATTACCTAGAAAGAAAATATAAATATTAGTGAGGAACATCAAATTTGCATAATATTTATAATGTAGCCAGTTCTGTCATATAACTCTGGGATGCTTCATTGATTTATTAGTGTAATCATCTTCTTGACTACCTACTGATGTTGAGAAAAATATTATTGAGACTTTTATTTATGTTTTAGAGTAATTATCGTAAAACATCGAGATGAATCAAACTATAGGATTCTAGCAATAACTGCGCTACAGCTATTTCGGAAAGATGAAATCAGATCAAGAGAGTTTGTATTCAAAACTCAGCTTTGGACTGTAGCCAAACTGAAAATCACCCTGCAAGACAATCAATTCCTAAGTGTTATCGAATTCCAAAATAAATATCGAGTCCCAAGAATTCGATATTTTTTATGTCAGGTGGATCTTGTTGTTCACGAAATATTGCGGAATTCATTTTGGTTTTGATTAATAATATAGATAAAAAAATATTGTTTGGAATTCGATCAAACTCAAATAGAAGCTGATGATCGCAGACAATCACATTGAATAAATTAAAATGATTGAGATTTGAATTCTCACTCGAATACGGGCTTCACGGTGGACGGGGAGACCTAGACCTCAGCCGGACAAATTCGGAGTCTGTAATATAAATCTATATCGAATATTTCTCTTTTACTTTGGAAGAGCAGTTATTTTTTGTCATTTTGATCGGCTATTCACTAATTCTGGAAATATGAGAGATTTTTTCTAAAGGGTTTTACAAAAATGAAATGTAATGATAGTTTGTTTTTGCATATTCTGTGGAATGCTGAGAATTTCCTCTTTCAAATGTAATAATTCACAACGCTGCACTGAAATTGACATTTTCTTGTAGGAGGCTTCTTTGAAATTTGGTGATTTTTTACTGTTACAGACTAAACAGTAAGCAACAATTTTCAAACTCCAAACTCTCTACCTGTTATCACGAGTTCTAACCATTCTCATCAATTTAATTATTCCATTTCTACCCATTTAAATATAATCTAAAAACTACTAGAGGGTTTTTTGTTTACTCAGAAAATCCGTCTCTCCAGAAAAAAACCATCACAATGATTGAAAAATAGAGTGTGAATGCAGAGCAGTAGATATGATATAGAATGTAGTCGGTTCGTATAGAACTGGTAGTAGATAGAGTAACTGTGATGTATCAGATAATCATCGACCAGGAAGAGCGCCAATGAACATTTGAGATAACTCGCAAATTTATATCGACTGGAGTGGGTGAAATTTGAATTTCACGCTTTAGATTTGGCTCTTTCCCGGGAGAGAAGATTATTACGCATGGAGCTAGAGAGGCGTGAGATTTTTACCCGGTTTAGGGGGAAAAAATCACAGTATTTCAACTAGTGTGTACGTAGTGAATCTGTTGTTATTCGAAAGCGTTTGTGAATGTGTGCAGGAGTCACAGTACATAGTGATACGTTTAGCAGTGGGAAGGTGCGGGTGCGGAGTCTGCTGGAGTGATGCCAATTATTATGGTCTCTCTCTTCTTTTCTCCCACTCTCACTCTTTTCAGCTCTGCAGGGACTCAAATCTCCATGTTACCCAATTTTTATTACATATATCTCACTTAACCGACTGTTACATTCATTTCTGTCATCTTGTTTGCCCGCCTATCCGTTGGAGAGCGGCTCCTCAACGAAATTGAGATGTATATCTCTCAGCCGAGCTATTAGCACTGTACTTTCAACTGCAGACGTGACAGATGAAGTGCTGAAACACAGGATGCACCCGGGCAAGTGGAGCAGATAAGGATCAACTTGCCAGCCCAACCCTGAATCGTTTATAACGCACTTTTTCACAATATCACTTCATCAAATTCTATTCTTAAAAGTCGATTACTATCGAAAGATCCTCACTGATGGATTCATGTTTCTTTACCATGTGCTCAGATTTGTTGTTACTTAGCCGGCCTGCTTTTACCAGCTTAGTACTGAATGAAGCAGCTTTTATAATACCAAATTTTGTTCAGGCTTTCAAGAGGATGAACTTGTTTCATGGACAGTCAATAGTCACTTTAATCAACTAAGAGCAAGCACGTATCTATAGGCTGAAGAAGCCGGTGGAGTGGTTACTTACCCAAAGAGCTTGAAGCTGTAAAAATATGGAAAAAGGAGGCCCTTTTCAGGAAGGAGTTTACTTAGCCATCTGTCACATAAGCCATGGGCAACTAAGAGCCAGAGCAAAAGTCATGATCAACCATTAAAATTAACGATATTTATTGAAATAGCTATAAATAAATTGTTTATTTCCTCCCTTCAAAAACTTGAAGTAACCAAAAATTACATGCGTATCAAATATTAACTAGAAAACTTAAAAAAAACACTAACTTACACAGATATCTAGCAACAATAAGAAAGAGATGGTAATTAACCTACTCAATTATGGTAACCCATGTATTAGAGTAGGTGTGAGTAAACTTTGGGTGAGAGTGCATATATCTTAGGTAAGTGAGCTCACATATTATTTGAAATTATGTTCTCTATGCGATGTCTTCCTGTATTTATTATGCATTTTTGAACCAGGGTTTTGAATTTTCTTGGGTGTGTTATGACCTTGATATTTACGGGAATCAGATTGTGCAATTTTGGTGCTAGGTGGTTGAAGTGTCTCTGTTATAGTGCTTTCCTAGCGACGTTAGTGAGAAGAAGGTTTTTATTCCTTGTGTCGTGGCTGAGGTTCCTATGATGGAAGTTTTTTGTATTTTTGTGAAGCCTGCAAATGGTTTCCTGGTAGTAAAGTTGTCTTGCATCCAGTACACCGAACTCATTAAAAAACTACTTGTGATAACAAAGATTTCATTGAACACCAGCTCATTGATTCATTGATGTAGAACCTATTCTTTAGAATCATGCTTTTCAAGTATCATGAAACTTGCGAGTTTCGAAGAACACAATTATTATCAATAACTTTCAGTTTTTTTGCAATGTTAAAATACTGTTTGCATCTAATATTTTAATCGGTGAATTTCATAACTTACTGCGTGTGACTAGAAATATCGAATACATCGATAGAAATATTGAGAAAAAAATTGGTCAATGCATTGGAAGACTTCAGTTTTGAAATTTTGAGTTCTCTCTAGAAATTTTCTAGATTACGATCGATGAAAAAATTTTCATTTGTTAAAATCAGTGTCGAAGGACCATTTATCGACTAGCAAAATTTCTAAGCCAACGTTAATAAAATCCACAAAAAAGAACTCATGATACTGGTTAGACAATTTATCATTTCTTATTCAAAAAGAATGAATTTCAAAGATGTTTCGCGCTTCATTCCGATTCAGCCATATTTTTCCATCAAACATAGATCAGGCCCCACATTTGTACGGCTGAACTGGCCGAAACTGACGGATTGATTACACAATCGTATCAATATTTGAGTAAGACGACTAGCCTCGTATTTGGCGAGAGCTCACGTACGGAATTTAATTTGTCGTTCCCAACTCACATGCACAAACAGCGGCGCAGCGAGTGAGCCCTCTAGTCCTTGCTACTGCAGCCTTGCTTCGATAATACTCGTCCTCTTTATTACATTTGTATATCCCATGCTCCTTTTCCCATGCACGCTCACTCACACCCATTCCCATCATTTATATTTTAAAAAACTCCTTGGAAGCATAACTCAGCCTCCAAATGTCATTCAATTGAAGTTTTTACAATTTCTATGACAGCCAGATTTTAAGCCAAATTAAAGAAAATAACATAATCGAGATTGAATGTAGTTTTGCCGATAATCATATTCTGTTGAATCAGAGTGGACATTTGAGAGAATAAAATTACTGAGTCCTAGTAATTCATACCCTATGTAATTTGAGGCTTAGACATTGCAAAAAGTGAGCCCTCTTCCTTGAGGGAGTTGTTCGCTTCACTTGGAGAAATGGTGAAACATTCAATCACAGAAACTAAATTAATTCAAATGCAGTGAATCGCTATTGATTTATTTTCAAACTCATTCGCACAGAGTTTGAAATATTCTTGTCACAGAATTTGAAATATTCACTCATCTCACTCTCATTCAGAATGATCTTCTCACATTTCCGTGTGCTTTCTCGTCAGATGAGTTCATAGTTTAGTGTGATAAATTCTATCAACAAAAGTTTGGAAACAATTGGGTGTCTTTTCCCCGATTGTAGAAACACACTACGGTACTTTAATGATGGTTCATCATCATTACTACTTTTATAACAAGCAGCTATGTGAAAGCATGCTGGCATATTATACATGCTAGCATTATATAATATTTGTACATGCTAGCATTCGTATGAGCTATACATATCGAATGGCAGAACATGCAACAGCGTATAAAATTTATAAAGGTAGTTCCATATTTACGCGCATGTGCACTATTGCATAGACTTCCCAAAATGCAACATCGATTGCGTGATTTGAATTATTATAACTTCACTGAAATTTGCAAGACTGTGGGGTCATAAGAATTTAGTTGTTTTGACTTGATTCTATTTATATGGGAAGATTGGTAAAATAATTTTTTTGAAGAAGTAATCTATTTAACATGAAAGAAGATTAGCTGAAAAAGGAAGACATTTCAGATACATAAAAAGGGATAAACTTCTTCACATAGTTTTTTAAACATAGAGGTACGATAATTTAGCAGGAGTATACAAATACTAACATTACAAATTTTTCTTTAAGGTATCAATCATGCTATTTTCTAAGGAAATATTATAATCGGAGAACATTTACCGCTGCTAACATTTGGCATTTGATTTGAGATTTTAATTGGCTTATGTGACATGTAATAAAACAAATTTTAAAACAAAAAAAGAAACCGACTTCAATGAAATGATACTCAAACATTAAATAATAATACTCAAGTACTAGAAAGGTTGAAATAGAGTATTCACTTTAAACTGAGAAAATTTTAAATTTCATACAAGTAATCTTTTAAGTCGGCGCCAAATTTTCTATAAACTTCTAAAATATAACATAATTACTCTGAGATGTTTTCCATGACAAAATACTTGAACAATCTAATATCAAAACTGACACTGTATTTCAGTAAAAGTGAGTGTAGATCCGGTGGTTCGGAACCCACCTAAAACTGTAGGTCCAACTCATCGATCACCATCATCCAATTCATTACCCACGCAAAGGTCTCAGACCTATGTGGGCTTCAAAAGAAATACAGTGTTAGTTTTGAAAGAAGAAAGAATTTCTTATCAACTTCATAAAATATTTGGCGCCGACTTCAAAAGATTACTTGTTTGAAATTTAAAATTTTCTCAGTTTAAAGTGAATACTTTATTTTAACTTTTTTAGTTCGTGCGTATTATTTAATGTTTGAGTATAATTTCATTGAAGTCGGTTTCTTTTTTTGTTTTATAATTTGTTTTATTTTAAGCTTTTTAGTTGAATTTTCAAATTTTGAAAACATGAGAAATTTCTTAAAGCCTACATTATGAAATATCTATCGAATTAGCAAGCCAATATAACATCCAAACTTAAGTACGGTAACTAAAAATCCACCTATAAGGATAGATAAACTGAGGAAAATTCTACAACGCTTTATTTAATGTGGAATATTATATTTAGGAAAATTATAATAGCGAAATGCTTCTTAAAAGTGAAATGGCTTTTGATTAATTTTGATGTGGTGCCTTTCAGAATATACGTACCTACACTGAAATAGTAGGCCTATATTACGTTACAAGTGCGAAAAATTGTGTTTACTGTATGATAATAATAATAATAATATTACTGTATGATAAGTTAACGTACGAGACGAAGTCGATTGCGCTATTATCATACGAGTACGGTAAACATCTTTCCGGGCGAGTTACATACGATATATTTCGTGATACTAACTTAGTCTAAAATATAAAAAACATAAACTTTGAGCTAGTACAACAAGCATCATCAAACATAACCTCAAAATCAATCACATCAGTGAAACTAAAAATACTTCTAAGATCAGCTGTTTTTCCAAATTCTCTGTGAATTGGCGATTATTACGAAAAATTAATAACTTTGAAGAATATTGTCATTGATCAGGGATAGTAAGATGGTTCGTCTATGATATTGTTCAATTATTTTTTTGAAATGAACGATTTCAAAAACTAAATTATTTACAATTTTCATATGAACAGGAATACTATGTTCTTCTTATTCTCAATTCAAATTAAGTTCACATGATTGGTCAAAACGGGACATCAAAGGCTTGTTTCAAACTTAACCAGCTTTGGGTAACCGATGTCGTTTACCCGGCATAATTGCATTGCATCATATGATTTCGAAGATCGTCTAGATGTGAAGCGCTCCATATGATACAATGATCAGCCTGGTAAACGACACTGGTTATCCGACTGGCGGTTATGTGTGGAACTATCCTATTCAAACTTGATTGAAATGAAGACATCGAAGAATGCTCCTTTTTGTTTAATATTGGGGTAAGTATTGGGCCGATCCTTGCGAAACTTGGATGGGACCACCGCTTAGCGATGCTCTTTCATTTAAAGAAAAAATTATCGAAATCGGTTCAATAGTGTTCAAATGATTGATGTACAAACATAAGAAAAAAAACAGGTCTAATATAGAACCTTGTTCTTTTTGGAAGTCGGTTAAAAATGCTCCTGTTCTCTAAATTTGAAATCACAGCTGATTTCAAAATTATAATCAAACCACCATCTCTGTTGTTGCTTGGAGCATAATAGTACACTTTTATACCGAATAATGGCCCGCTTTTTCACCAAATGATGTGATGGATGGTAGCCTGATATAAAAGTAGTAGGGATAATGAACCCCTGTATCAAGGGTGGTGTTCGACTTTTATTTTTTTCTCTCCTCATTTTCTCTCTGACAGACAACCCTTTACAAAATATCTACCATTATGAATGAATGTATGTGTAAAAAACGATGTACATAACAATATGAAATGTTCCCATAGAAATCAAAAATTAAAAGGAATGAGATTAATAATTCAAGAGATAAAATAAAATTCCTATTTTTCTTCATATCATCTAACCACAGTCACACTAACTCACATGCAGATGTAACTCACGTTAGGTACATTGAGTATGTGTAGAACTTGATAGGTACAGTTGGGGGATTATATCAACATTTAAATAGTCACAAAATAAGAGTGATCCTCATCATGCTTTCGAAATCTTGAGCTAATCTTTGTGATGCAAGATTGCAGATACCTATCAAATTGATTGTATTATTGATGTTAACATAAGTAATGTGATTGTTTCAGTAGTATATGATTTTTTAAACACTGCTCTTTCAAACAATCGTGCTAATGATCAATAATTTTCGTACCGACATCATTCTACTGATTAATAGAAGACTAGTCAGCACAGTGATGTCGGTACATCATAGTAAAAGCTCAGTAGACCGACCACAGTGAGGTGAAAACAATTAGGAGCAATATTTTTAAACAATCATATTTTTGAATCACGTGCGTGATGCTATTGGCACGCCCGCCAAGAGGTTAAATTAGTCGCAGCTTTGGAACTTTCCAGACTTGTCTATTTGCCTCAGTTTGCGAGAATCTAACGAAAGATTTGGACGTTATCAAATTACGTATTCTTCATCTTCATGATATTCCGACAAGAGGGTTCAACAAAAATTATATCGCATTCAATCGGTGAACCAGTAATTTGAAAAAAAAATAGTAACAAGTATTCACAAGCAATCAATCAACTATAATCTTACTTATGAAAGAAAGATGGTACCAAGAATGATGATATCCATAGTTCAATGAAATAATTTTGAATGAAAACAATCACTGCATATCAAAAAGGACAATTACATTTTTCCATATCTTGTTCACATTATAAATAATAATAATAATATCGTGTGACCTGGCTGGCTCAGGTCTGGTGTCAGAGTTATCAGGTCACACCTGAATAAGTTCAGGGCCTCTGACGTGACTTATATAACGACTGTTTTTTAGGCAGCCGGGACCGACAGCTTAACGTGTCCTCCGAAACACGGGAGTGGCCCGAGGTAAAAACTTTCGGTCAGAACTGGGATCGAACCCGGGACCTTTGGGCTAGCAAACCAGCACTTAACCCACTCGGCTACGGCCACTCCAATGTTCACATTATGAAATTAATCTAATCATAACTAGTCATAGAATAAGCTTCTTCAAAGCGTTCACTTTTGTGAATGATGAAGTGAAATGTTGATAGATTGACATCATTCAATAATTTGAGAATTTTGGAACTTCTGGGGACATGTAACATTAAAAAGACTTCGAAAAAAAGCATGAATCTCACATTTACTTACAAAGAATTAACAATAATTATTGCATTTGAAACTATTTGCCTTATTTATAATGATAATTGTCTTTTAGAATTCAGATGAATATTTTATTACTCACTACCGGAGCCTTCTCAAGGTACCGGACTTGAAAAGGTGGGAAGCTTTTTATAATTATTAGGGAATGGCCAATGTGAGTGTTATACAATGACATTATTTGAAACATTGACATTATTTGATTTTATCGATAGATTCGACGCATTCTTGCTCATTGCTGTATTGTTTACTCACGATTTAATTTATTTATGCCAGTAAAATAATGGAGTCGTCTTGAACATTTTTTAAACTATTTTTCACGATTTTCGACATGGATTATCTCAATAACAGTTCACCGATGAACTTGATTCCACATTAAATTTGGTGAAGCACCATCAAAAACCACTGTATATCGATGTCATAGGGAATTCAGCCGTGGCCGTGGTTTGCTCAGTAATGAATTTGGCGAAGCTCGTCCGAAATCAGCTTATGGAAAAAGGAGATATGCTGTGCCTGAATTGATTATGCAAGATAGTCATTTAACATACTGTTACGAGTTCTATCTCCAAAATAACGCTGGCAACACTTTAAATTAACACTTGCACTTCATTGAAACAAATTATTCATAACTCACACTGATCAGTTATTTCTCACACAAAATAAAGCAATCAGAACAGATAAATCGATAATGTTCAGCTAATAAAGATTTTGCTATACTACTGTACAAAAATCATTCACTAGATGTCAAAAGGCCGATCTAATATTAAATAATAACACTGTTCAATAATTCAAGGAGAAGGGTTTAACACACAATTGAAACTCTACAAGCACTTACGAGTCAATGTATAGACTGTTAAGAAAGCCTGAATAATAATCTGTCACAATATACTGCGATTAACACTTTAACAACAGACGTTTGTTTAACACTACCTGTTGTGTTACAACGGAATTGCACTGTCCGTATTAACGGAACCGGGAACTGTCACATTACTTGTTATCTCGACAAATTTCAAACAAGACTTACTAACTTTTACCTACGCGCTCGCTTTAAATAGGTTTTATTTGATCAAGAAAGATGAAGAATATTCCAAATTTTTTGATGGAATTCTGAACAAAGAGATAAGACGTTCTAAAATATTCAATAAATTTTCATGAGGATCTAATTAAATATTCTACAAAGTTCTAAGTAAATATCTTAAAAGTGTCAAAAATAAACTACAAGACGAAGAGTTACAGAAGAAGAGGAATTAATAGCTTCCGAAAATCAATATTGACACAGGCAGATAACGTTGAAAACTGTTATCCTTCTTTTCCGTGTCACAACAATACCATGAGATTACGGAACCCTTTTGGACATTGGTTGGACCAGCATAAATACAATACTGAATGAACATTTGGGCAGCAGCTAGATTTGTTTGCGTTGGATTCCCAATATTTTACAATCGCTCAGAAAAAGGCTCGTGTCGATTGTTTGAAAAAATTGTTAAAAAAATTCAATGGTAATGATTCAGAACACGTTAATGACGTTAATGTCGCAGGTGACGAGTCGATGAAACTCGCCTATGAACCCGGAACTAAACACAGTAAATCGTATAGGTCTTTCAAGAGATAATAAATAACAAGACAAGCCAAATGCACATTGGGCACATGGTACCCCTATTAGAATGGAACAAGTGCCACGAAAATTGGTTCAAGTGCTTGCCGTAGTGTATATATATACACCATTACAGAGAATAGTTTGAAAAGCAAGAAAAACACTAAGGCCATTCACATTGATTAATTTGATGTTTTGCTTTCCATTCCCGAAATATGAAAGGCACCCTTAGTCGATTAGTAGGTGCAATGCACTTCAAATCAAATGATTCTTTATTTTGACAGAAATAATCATAAAATACAAAAATAATAAACATTGCAAAAAAATGTTGAGCCAAAATAAATGTAGTACCTACTTGCTAAATTGCATCGCAATTTTCTCGTAGCAGGCGCACATGTAAAAAAAAGTTTTTATGATGCTAACAGTCACACAATCATACATTCCTCTCATTCTATGAATGAATGTGCAAATCAAATAGATTAATAAGACTATATTGGAATAGATGAATTTATATCAAAACAGTTAATAGACTCTCAATAGTTTCCAGCGAAATGCTCAACAATAATTTAAAAGTTTCTTTTTTGGGGAACGTTCATTCAATATTCCAATCATATCAGGAACAAAGATGAAAAATTTTGGTCTGATACGTATCAAATAAGTTAGTTGATGTACACTGATCAGAAATAACGTTATTGTTTTTAGCCTCATGTATAATAGTGGAATGCAGAGAACATGATATAGTTTGATCTTGAAAAAATAACAAAGTTTCTGTAAACTATTGAAGGACACACACAGACACGCACACATGCACACACAAAAAATTTTTTTGTTTATTTCATTCACAGCATAAACTACATTTTCATTCGATAAAGAAAAAAATCTTATGGTGGGCAGAATCTCTGATTCCATTTTCATAAATCACAAGACAAATTGAAAGGAAAATTCCTCCATTATTATCCCTTTCATACTGTCAGGGCTTTTCCGGCTGCTCCTTGAAGGGCTATATTTATATAAAAATCTCACATATAACTCCCTTCGAAAGACCAAAACCTTGCACAAATAAAATTGAGTATTGAAGGATGCAATACTGGTAGAAGGTTTACCTGAAATTTGCAAAGTAATATCTCCTTTCCAATAGGAATCACCGTCCTGGTGGGGTCTCAGGATGTTCACCTCTCCTAAACTTATTCTAAGAAATTATAAGATAAAGTAAGGTGAAACACACTGGATCTCCTTTCCACTCAATAATGCCGTCAGAGACAGGTAGGTTACTAAATGATACAAATAATTCATAAATCACTTGTTATCATTTCTACAAGTACCACCTACCGCCCTCAATGTCAACATTAGGGGGTGTATGAGCTATCACGTGATATCACCCTATTTAGCTGGTTATTGGCAGGAATTTGAGAAACCTTGAATACCCAAGTAGTTGCCGGGTGGTCGTATGCTGTTCAAATGCTTGGCATAAACTGGCAAATGCAATAAAAAACACATAGACTCCCTCAAACCTACTGGCGTTAAACAAAAGTTCTCCAATAAATCACTGAATAGAATATACCATACTAACAGGGATAATAACGGAAATGCTTGTTAACACTTGATACATTTATTGAAACATTGACTGAGCAGACAGATGAGTAGAATGTGAGGAGTGACGCCCCTGCTATATTCATATAGCTCTGAAATTAATGGTGAAATTACTAAGAAAGATAAAATTGTCAGGATTTTTAATTATTGAAAGTTCTATTGATTTAAATAAAAATGAATAATGATAGAGCAGTGAGCTCTCAGGTCTCGCGTGGCAATGAACGGCAGCTTTTACAAGGTGGCACCACTATTTTATTTTCGCCTATAGTGATATTTTATTTATTTTCGAAGTGCGCGCACACATAGAAGGCCTTCTAATATTATATTGTAACTCACTTGGTTGGTTGGAGTACTGTTGCATGGATTTAGATTGAATTGCCTCTTCTGTGTCCTCGTGCTGGCTCCGGATTTTCTTGACGAAAATTCTAGTATGTTTTAGCGGTTCACTATAAATTTATAACTTTTTGAAAATAAAAACTTTTTAGGCTGAACGTAGGCCGAATAAACCACCGTTCGGACAGGTGTGGTTCGAGTTGACATTAATTTTTACATGAAAACAAATTTAACATTTAAGTTGGACATGTCCTTTTCTGACAAGATCTTGAGCCGGAAGAAAGGGTGGATTTCTTTTCAGAACTTTTTACATCCTGTATTCAAATTCAACCCCTTCCACGACTAATTATAGGCTAATAGAGCCGGCAATGTTGTAGAGTGATCTGCAGCAACAGACACTCAAGAAAAAAGATCATGATTTTTTGAACAAATCAGATCATAACTTATAACATAAAGCAATAAAGAGAAAAAATGATTAAGTGGAAATTCGAAACACTTCATAAAAAACAAATCAGTTCGGGACACAAAATTCAAAACTTAAAATCTATCATCGATCAATCCTACGTCGACTTTGTGATATCGATAATTTCCAAGCACATGTACTCAAAAAATTACGAAATTCAAGAAGTGATCATGATACCTTCAAGAATTTGTGCTCAAGTGATTCTACAGTGATTGCAATTAACAAAATTTAAATAAAGCAGTGGAAATCAAGTGTACAACAGAATATATGAGCATTTCCAAAATCCTAACCTGGAATTTGGTTATGTTAGTCCTCGTTGGACATTACTAATCACAGATGGGAAAATACAAATAAACTAGGTGAGTGGATGGCTTTCAGGCCTCATTCTATAATTTGCTTAGTTTATAAACACAATAATTGCTCGAATTGATTATTTGGAGCTGAAATATGCAGTCTTTGCTATCGACTTATTTTAAATCGATAATCATTATTGACTATTTGTATGGTTGATATATCGATACATTGTGTTGACATTGACAGTTGTAGTTAGCCGGTAGTATGACTTATTATTCCATAACCTAGTACTAGCTTACTTTGTCTACTTAAAATATGATTTTTATGACAGCGTTTCATGAAAGACAGAGGTAATTTTCAATTTATGAGTGTAACAATTGTATCTCAATTTGATTCACCAAGTTTGGATGCTCTAAGCTAAATTATAATGACGTCATGTGAGTGCCAAATTTAAACATGATTGACAGTTTGAGTTAGGATTGATTTATCACCATATATTATACAATGTAAGTAAAATGAACCGTCACATAATAGCCCCCTTTGCTTTGAGCAGGTGATAGTGTATGCCAATATTGAGCTGAACATGCTTGAAGCAAACAGTTGTGACGCACAGGTCAACATGAAAGTATAGTGTCAGCAAGTGTTAAGTGGCAGATATAATATTATAACAGCTTGATAGTATACAATGACAATGTTTAAAATTTGGTCAGTATGCTTTGATGCAAATTAGCACCTACCCCATGACAAAAGAGTTTAAACAAAAAATACATTCAATGATCCTAGTGGATGCATTTAATCCACACAGGGATTCCTTCCGGCATCTTGGCCATGTCCAACTGAACAATAATAACAAAAAGTTTGCTTATTTAAGCATCATACATTAATAATTCAACATAAAATTTATGAGGGTAGGTCGCTTTACAAACAAACATGCAGAGAAGCTGACTTATTTTAAAAGTGCCACCAATGAGTGATGTAGCTGAGAGACTACGGTGTATCTCTATTGTGCTCTCTTACAAACTAGTTAGGCTGTGTAATCTACACTTGATATCAGGTTCTCTATAATAGTACATGGACTTGATGTTCTTTGCTTACTCAAATGACAAATAATAATGATAATCGCTATATTTATGGTGATTTCCTCTATGCTGATAAGTTGTTGATGAATAGTACTTTTGATTTATATAATTTCAAATTTGTGCTTCAAATTCAATAATAACAATGATAATACATTTAGAACAAATACTTGGTTACAATACATGTATTTTTATGTTTTCTTTCTGCTAAAAAGAAGCAAGAATATTTTTGTTTGTTAGATTTACAAGATTTTCACAATAATACAAGAAATTTGATACTACAAATAATAAAATGTTATATTGCACATTCAAACAAGTTGATGTTTTTTTTTCCTATCATATCATGCTAATATTAATAATAACTTATCCATTTTTATTTATTTATTTCAATTCTTCTTTTTTTTTTTGTTTAGTTGGCATTGACAACAAGATTTTTTTTTCTTTTACATTATTGATAATTTTGATATGATATGGTACATTAATTGAGAAGAATGAACTCAATATTATATTATTCTATATTACACACTACATACAAATTTTTGTGAATACACTTTTTACAAGGTGATGTGGTAGTCCATGCATGTTGTCCTGAGCAGGAAGGCCTTAGCTGGGTTTCTGGTGCTGGACAAGGTGTTCTGTCTTCCTTGCATCATCTTGTCATGAAGCTGTTCATTCAAAGTGAAGTCTCACAATGATCAACGTTTGAAGGATGAGGATCAATATGAAGAAGTTCTAGTTTAAAGACAGCAGGTAACATGTATGCTGGGTGATTATCACAGACGATTATGGTTTGGTGTTTTGACTTGTAGAACACTCATTTGGGCTATTGACTCTTCTACTTCATGGAGCCCCCATTCTCTAGGCACACCTTCCTGCAGACAGCCGACAGCAACATGTTTTATTTCTCCAGGAGTAGATTCCAACATTAGTGGTGTGCTCACTTGGGTCTGGTCCTCATCTGCTGTCAGCTGTAGATGCAAAGTGTGGAAGTCAAGGTGTGCTCTCAAGCAATTCAAGAAGTCAGCTCCAATGATGAGGTGTGGGCCTTGAACGGGTAACACCAGGAAAGTGTGAAGTAAATTTTTTATCTATGAAAATCTCTGGTTGGTACTGTGTGATGATGTGGATGTGCTGTCAGAAGTGAGCTCATTAGTAATCTATTCCGGTATGACAGTCCTGAAATTCATATTTTTCTTTAATCTGCCACGTGCCTTGCGATGTCTAGGAATCTGAGGCCTTCTCATTTTATGTTGCATGTGTGTCCTTTCCAGTAGGTGACAGTCCTTATTTTTAAACCTTGCACGTGCCTTGCGATGTCTAGGGTTCCGAGGCCTCCTAGTTTTATACCGCACATGTGTTCTGTGATGAGATTCTATTGTGGGTGAAGCAGGTGATTTTCTATTAATTGGGGTGAGATCTACATTTTTCATAATATGATTCACTGTCCAGGATCTGCAGACAGTGGGTGCAAATTGTCATCCTTTATTATTTTGCCCACTACTTTTGTGAAATGAAGTAGTTTTATTAGCAGTTGATGATGTGGATGCAGAGCTGGGCCCTGGAGCGTTGTTTGATGCTTCAGTTATGTTGTTGCCGTTGGTCACCGCTACAGCGCTAGTTGGTCGGGTGTGTGTGGCTCCATTGTTTGACCTGTTCGTCTGATCTCTCCCATCATAGTAATAGTCCTTACAGAAATTTCTATAGTTTTTATTTGGGTAATGGTGATCATTCCTCTGCTCTTTATAGTGATTGTTTGTATTTCCCGGGTTGTAATCTCCTCCCTCAAACTCCATTCTAGTATCTCGTCTATCAGTTGGCATTTCGTGATCGTTTTGTGATTTTTGATGTTTACTGTTATATTTGTTATTATTTCTATTAAAGTCTGGTTTATTTACGGCTTGAATACGGTGCAAACAAGCTATTAAATCTTGAAAATTTGTAATAGAATGAGTGGCTACAGCCATCTGTACGTGATAAGGCAATTTTTTCAAAACAATGTTGGCTAAACTGCTTTCTGGCACAGGCTGGTCCAGCTGATAGTTGGAATATTGAATCTTTGTCACAAATTCGGTATAGGTTATATTATTTTTTGGGTTGTATCGACAACATACAATTTCGGACAATAAACATTGCTGTTTGTCCACAGACCAATATTGTTTTAGAAAAACATCAATGAATTCGTCCAATGTTTGAAATTCATTTGCTCTTGTCCTTAAGAATAGTAAAGGTTCTCCAGCGAGTATTGCGCCTAATTTTAATCGCCATATAGGCCACGATAACTGGGCTAAGTCATCAACTGCCTTTATTTGATTTATAAATTCTTTAGGTTGCATACATTGGTCGGTATTGTCGAATTTCCCTAGATTTGTCAACAAACTAGATACATTTATTCCATCTGAGGTCGATACTAATTCATTATTAGCACGCGATATAGTGAGCCTATTTTGTAATTGTGTCACCTTAGAATTCGTTTGTGCTAATTGTGATGAAATTTCAGTTTGAAAAATCTTCGTATTATCATTGATTCCTTGAACTATTTGTCCTTGTGCATTTATGCTACTTTCCAATGTCCGGTAATTTATCACAAGTTGACTTTGTTGTTCATTGACCTCTAATAATTGAGATTGCATAGTATTTTGGTTGCTGGTGAGTTTATCTATATTGTTTTTAGTGTCTCGAATTGATTGTCCTATTTTATTATTTAATGCTTCTGTATTCTGTTCTATTTTGCTGTTTGTTTCATCTATGTGTTTGTTATGTTGTTCTTCGATTGTTTTCTCTCGTTGAGCTAACCTGTCTTCTAATTCATTGAACTGAATTTTCTGCTTTTCTTCCAAATTCTTATTTATTTCAGAGGCTCTTTTATTTAAATCTTCTTGAATTTCGGATCGTAATTTCTCAACCTCTGCCCTAATAGCATTTGGGATTTTGTTTAATTGGTCACTTGTGGCAGCTAATTTTGAATTAACATCCTCAAATTTCTTATTGAAGTTAGCAGTAGTAGCTTGAGCGAGTTGTGCATTTTCGATTGAGACGGTTGCTTGAAAATTCTTGACGCGTTCATCAAGTGCTAGTATTATAGCATATAATGAAGCATTATTAGCAGTTTCTCGTTCCATGCATAGGTTAGCTGGACTTTTCCCTATGGGTGAGTTATTTACTGGGCTCGGCTCATTGTGTTGACTTATGCTAGCGTCAGTTGGATTAGAATGTGAGGTATTACTGGTTAACGCTTCGCCGACCTGTGTAGAAGATAGGGGCTCTAAGTGCTCGGAATTAAAATTAGCTAGTGATAGACTACCCATTTCTCTTCTAACTGGTGCATACTGATCAGCCTCGAAGTTCGTTACTGATGAATCTCCCTCGATCTCCGACATTTCAAAGATATAGTTCGCCAAACAATAAAAAAAAATACAACAGTAGGCAGTAATAGTTGTAAATCCGCGCTGATTGACTAGAAGTTCCAGGTTGACTGCAAGGTGTCTTGTAAAAAGCGTTCACATACGCGACAAATAACACGGTGAGAACACTAAACATAAAAAACAATGCACCTTAAATTTAGGAAATAATCCACAATAAATTCCCTGAACAGTTATGAAGTGTTTCGAATTGGGGTTTCTCATTTATTTGCCAAGACGAAAGAACTCACTGCTCTGTGAAATATTATACAATGTAAGTAAAATGAACCGTCACAATACCCAGTGTAAACTGTAGTTTACATCAAGTTTTGAATCCATTTCTCACATATACAACGAAATAATCTCACTTCTGACCGAAGTAAACTGTAGTTCACATCTTCTAGTTTCAATCTCGACCACTAGAATCGCTGTATTTGCTACAGGGAAGCGCCAGTTTTGGTTTGGTTGGTGGCATGTCAACGTAACCTACAAAGTTTTATACAATCCAACTTTCAGGTAATATTTTGAAAATATCTATCATTGTTAAAGTTTTTAGAAGTACAGTTTTCAATTTTAAACATTCTTATTGTGTTATTCCAATAGATAAGTTGACTTACAATGCTGTACATACGTCTTTATGAGTTGTGCAAAATGCATGTAAACTGAGGTTTACATCGGGCGAATGTAACCCTTGTTACCGCTTCTTTCATTATGATCAAATGCACATAATTCCAACATACATCTAATCAAATATTCTGGATAATGAGTTATGGATCACAACTTTTATCTCTTGTAATAATAATGATGAAAGTTTAAAGATCATTGTTCTATGATTTTAAAGATCATCGATCCATGAGAAATAAGAGTAATAACTGTACTAGTGTTGGTTCTTTGTAAATTGTATTTCAAATGTTTATAGTTTTCATAAGATTCTTTGATTTTCAATTATTATGACCTATGAATAGTACTATTTAGCTCGTAGCTATAAGCTGTCTTTGAAAGTACTGTCTTTAAAAGTGTATGGCAACAAGCAAGGCACTCACAATAACTTGACATAATATGAAACTATTATACAGAATTAGAGAAAATCCTAATTCAAGATGGAAGAATCAGAAGTACAGTAGATGCAAGTTACCAGATAAATTCAAGTACAAGAGAAAATGGAAAATACAATACAGCTAACAATAATAACTATTATACCATAACAAAGGCATGTAGTACTCATTGTGATCCTGTTGTGAGAAAGAAACAACAATAATGATAGAATACTCCAAAAATCGATATATCTATTTTTCTCAAGCACTGATTTGTTGAGATATCTTCATTTGACGTGCATGACTAATTTACAGTCTATTTTTTTGTGAGAGAAGGATTGATATAAATAGCACTGTCAATATCGAAGCCCAAATTATGAACTTTGAGACCCCTGTACTGCTTGAAAAGTTAGAATAAAGCAAAGACATCAGAACGTTGAACAAAAATATTCGAATATATAACTTCAAAATCAATAGCGATCCTACTTGGACTATAAGGAGGTTTCTCACTTGGATTATGATACAAAGTTTCAAGTGTCTAGTCTTCCTTTTATCACGATAACGCTGTTCATGCGCGAGTTGTAAAGAGGATGTTTAATATCAGTCATGTTAGACGAGAAATCAAATTTGACGAAAGAAACAATTCGTTTAACGCAACAGAAATATCTTCACTTTTCTGCACAGGAAACCCAGATATTTCAATAGACTTTTTCTGGTATTATTGTGTTTCATTCAGTTCAACCATGAGCTTACCGATATCACACTAAGTCATATTGTGTATGTTCTTTCTATCGTGTACTGTTGTACTCTCATAATGATTTGCCAAGGTGATCTATTTTCAAAACATCAAGATTGAAAACTTTCAACTACAACTGAAATTGATTGCTGCTTCAATCCTCGAAAGCTGATTGCTCCAAGCTCTGTATGCTAATTCAACAATATCGGAAAAAAGGAATTCGTTTGAAAGCTTACCATATCAATTTCCTCTGTATTTCAAGAGTATTTCATACATGAAAGAGAACAGAATCGTACACTCTTCTGAGAAACATTTTGTTGTAGCTGAATCCTCTTCAGAAACTCATTCGAAAAACAAAAAACCTCGATTATCCGTTACATTTATTTTTGTATGTAAACCTGTACTCTATTGTACTCTTTTCTACGCAAACTTGAAATTATGGCTTACAGCAGCTCTGTTCTCTGATTGTAGTATATTAATTTTATATTTGTGTATAATATAATTATATAAATGGAATTTCTCAACTCTCCCCAAACCATTTTTAATTTAGAGACTGTGCTGTACACGTCTATATAATGAAATTTCTATTATTCGTCTATTCAGTTATCCATTACGGCCCTGGTTCCGAAGGTGGATAGAGATTCCACTGCAGAATGATTCTTCGAATAATGTAGACTGAACAGTAATCGCACTCGAAAAGTTAAAAAAAAATCATTTGTAGAGCTCGGTAAGTATCATTACAGCTCGGTAAGTGCCTAGAATGCATGGAAATAGCACAGAAATAGGCTACCAAGAAGTAAAAATTTGGGTATAAAGAGATGCTGAATTAAAAAGGAGAAGGGCGGATGGTGTATTGTACCTTAGCAGTTGATTTATGTAACCTCTGGGGCTGTTAACAATCATGTGGGTCGGCCGTTATCACACGTGAACCTCAACCCACAGGCGGCTGCGGCTCCAGGGGCCAAGGGGGGGAGGGAAAGGGTTGTCTTGTCGCCCCTTGAAAAGGGTAATTTGAATTCCGGAAGACAGAGCACTGCCATACCAGTCACACACGTCTTTATGCATTAAAACATTGTGCCGCTTGGGGCTGACTTGATTTATACGACCACAAACACAGTTAACTGTCACCTTGGCTCCGATAAACTTGCACTAATTTAAGAAGAGATTAGGAAACAACCTGACACTGCACCAAAAATTTTATCCCAGCTTTTTTATTTAACAGTTTATTATAAATAAATAATTATTCAAAAGATGTAGATAATTCATTATGATTGGTCGCTTGGTAAGCACGGTGTCAGAGTAGTCGTGATATTAAGTTACAAGCGCTCGGGGCTTCGTTTGGATGGGTGACCAGCAGCTATAACATGACGTTATTTGCTTCATTATAACTTAACTGGCGGTTTAAAAATCACCTAGAACTGCTCGTCCACCATTCATATTGTAATGAAAATGGAGAGAAAGAAGGAACAGTGGTTCTCGGTGTTATCTACTATGTAAATGTTTACTTCTAAGCAATTAATTACTCTTCTTTTGACACTTTTATGGTGTTTACTTGGAGCTTTGTAGAATGTTCTGAATTTTTTATTAGAATTCAATGGAATCTTATCGAATATTGTGGAAGGTGCGAGGGACCTTATCTGTTTGTTTAAGAATTCGGTAGAAGTTGATAGAAAAATCGAGAGATATCTCAATTATGGAAAATTATATAAATAGAGAGAGACTTTTGTAAAATCAGTTCAGTTGTTCTACGTTGATAAGTAGCGGTAGTGACAGTTCCCATTAATACAGACAGTGCAATCCCGTTGGCGCTATTACAAACCGTGTAATGAACTTTCGTTGTCCGTAGTGATAATTCTCTTGACAGTTCTATAGTGATAATTCTTCTACCTATCACTGTATTATGGACTTGTGCTAATATTGAAAACTCTTTATCGGTTGAACAATATCGATTTATCTGTTTCCGATTTCATTATTTTGTGAAAGAAATTACTGGTCAGTGTGAGTTGTGGATTATTTTTGTTAATAAAGTGCGAGTGATAAATTTAAGTGTTGCGAGCGTTATTTTAGACATAGAACCCTTAACAATATCATCATTCTATCATCATTCACCTCACTCACCACGCAACAGTCTCAGGCTCATCAGCAAGAAAAAAATATCTCTACAACTTATAACCGGTATTATTTGCTCGCCTTACATTGAGATGATAATTGCTCAACCTCTCTTATCCTGGAATAATCGTTGCAACTGACGATCATCGTAGAAATTGAGAGCACCCAATTGCTAAACGCTACTCAATTGTACAAATGATACAATTGTTCTACTCAGTTGTTCAAAAATAAACACTCTTCAAGCGCCCAATTGCCCTAAGCGCTACTCAATCTCATTTTTTTGGGCGTGGCCTTTTTTGCATCTCAATTCACCTCACTACCCAAGTATCAACTCTTCTTCACAACATTTTTCAAAAGATCACCATGTCATAGCTCACGGACATGGAGATAGCATTTTTCGAGAACCGAAACGAAAGGATTGTTTGCATTGATATAAGAATGTCTTTAAGGCACTTTAATGTAATGTTTTCAAGTGAATCGAGTTTGATGTTCGAAATTCTTAGTAATAAAGTAAAGGTAAAGAGGAAACACAGAACAAGGAAAGCAACTCAAATTACAGTCAGGTTGGTTTTGTCACTGAGGTCTTGTATAATCTCACACCTCCCAAGTCTTAACTTTTAATCCGAAATCAAATATGCACACACATAAAGGTCAGGTGTCAAAAGAAGCAACGAATTCTGCAAACATGAACTCCAAACTACTGTAGAATACACTGAACTTCACACACCCAGAGCCTGCATGCTACTGAGCCCGAATAAAACTTGATCTAAACAAATTTACAACTGTAATTCCGGTCTCACACTTTATTATGTAAAAAACACAAAAAAAGTAAGTGTTTTTGAAATGTATAGTAGACACAGGTAGGTCTGGGAAGAGAAAATGTCAGATCTTTTTACTTTTAGATGTGAAATGCTATTGAAACCTTATTGAAAGGTTTCAAATCTGTCACAATTGGCATAATATGATTTTCGAAAAAGGAAAATCTAGAATATGTTGTACTATATATACCTAATAGCTTCTTTAGACCCTAGGGTCTCATCGTGTAATGGCCAAATACGGCCCCTGTGACTCCTAAAATTAGTTTCAAAATTCTTAATATATCAACAGGCTTCTTATTGGAATGCGGTTTTCCAGTTATTAGTTTCCATGAATTTTGATTATCTACACGATTCACGAAAGTGGAGAGTACTTGTCAAAAGTTGGAGATATAAGTTGTACAAAATGGTAGGATAGAAAAACTGAGAAGAAATTTAGAGGGAGATTTCTGTAATTCTCAGACTCGGTCATTCCAATTTAGTTATTTAAAGCTCCAAATTAATTTATAGAGCAATTGAAAAAGGAAGAAATAGGGAATTATCAACATGTTTTGAAATATTTTACACACTTGAACCACGAGATAAACATGAATACTCAACACACATTGGTGTTAGCCTATGAGAAAGTAAATGAGATGAAATGAAATGAAAGTGAAAGAAATGAAATGCTCTATAAAATAAATGAAATTAAATATAATAGAGGACCTAGAAATGCTCTAATTTCTATAACGACGGTACTGCTCAGCTAATTCACGATCATAAGTTTTCCTTCTTCTATTGAGTAGATCGACCTCTTGTATGAATGGCTCTAATTAAGTTATTTGTTATCCACGGCTAAAACGGTCGAAACTTGTGTTATTCAATATATGTTTCTGTAATAATGAAATGAAAATATCTTAAGCCTTATTTTTATTACTATTAAATACAGT
Source organism: Conomelus anceps (assembly GCA_948455865.1). Classification (NCBI taxonomy): domain Eukaryota; kingdom Metazoa; phylum Arthropoda; class Insecta; order Hemiptera; family Delphacidae; genus Conomelus; species Conomelus anceps. The sequence continues at coordinate 74,022,661 of OX418216.1, read as the reverse complement.
TTCCCATTTTTCAACCCTTCCATGTTTACTGATCTGTGCTTCCTATTTTCTACTTTGTCTTGATTTTTTAGTTTATGATTATGCTCTATCTATCGCAATAATAGTCATATAATACTTTAATAGTCTGTAATACTCACATGGAATGCTAGAGATGTGACACGCTTCTTAAAATTAATCATTAATATGATTATACATGACACTTATTCTGAACTCTCTCTTGTTGCACTTTTTATGCACATCCACATTCTATATTCACTCAGTACATTGAGGTAATCATCTAGCTGGTGATGTGAAGTAGGAAATGTGTGAACTAAAGTCTCCTAAACATAAACATCTCTGACCTCTATTTCTATCATAAAACTGGCTTGAATCATCAAGGAATTAAGCAATACCATTGTGTGATTGCGAACGATAAACTGCGAAGATATTATACATTTCAGTCTTATAACCCAACTTAGCATTAAGAACATCGGCTTGCCGAAGCTCGATCTTCTCAATAATTGTCACTTCTAAGTTTGCTCTCACATGAATAACCTCTTCACCATTCCGTAATCTGTTGTTTATTGTTAAGAAAACATTGTATCCACTAATATTTTTCGGGACAAACTCTCATTTGATCCAACATTGCGTCAGAACAATAAAATCGAATTGAACCGAAATATCCCTTAATTGAACCATGAATTCATCAAACTTTCTGTTTGTGCTCCTGACATTCATAATCACAAATTTCAAATCTTCTGCATTTGAATGTTCTCTCGAATCACATGAATCGTACATCATAATTTCATTGATCTCAGTGAAAGTATCTAGCTTATCTGTTGTGGACTACATTGAAACGGTGATTCTTCTTTCTTAACAAAATACTAGAGTTATTATGCCACTTCAATAAATACGATTCACTCATATCAACAATATTAGCTGTTATACTCATCATTGAATCTTTTTCACCTGTAGTTAAGTTACATACCTGAAGCTATATGTGTGTCTACTTAGAGCAACCGATATGGGAGGTAAACTATTGTAAATTTTTAGTGGTTTTGTATTTATTCTAACCAGCACTACTATTTTTGCTGTTAAGCATTGCACCTCATGTACTCTATGAATTGATAGATTACATCTGTTGTTCAGTGCATAAACCAACCAGCATTCTTTTTCTGCCTGAGAAGAAGTTAAAATGTGAGTTTCTGGTTTAAGTCGATGAAAAGATACATTTGAAATAATTTTCTTCATTGATAGTACTGTTTGCACATTTTTGTAGTTTTAAAATTATCATAATACGGCTAAAGTGCATAGAGTAAATCAATATTACACCGTTTAGATACCGAAAATGTTTGTAATTATCAAGAATTGACCATTTTTAAAATGTTATACAAATTTTCCCCCCGGATGACCTTTTTGTACGAGAGGATATATTTCGCAAAAATTAGAAGACGACTCCTTAATATTGTTACAAAAGCAAACAAGCAGTTATTCACGCACTTGTTCTATTTATTGATTTCATGGTTGGACGTGACTTCGACATCCGATCTTCATTCTCTTGCTCTTCACATGTCTTTGTCACTCTTATTCTTTAAGTGTGCAACTCTCGCACTCAATTATACTTCTCGAGATTTCTACAGACTTCTTGAACAATCGAGGTCATTTTCCGTGGCCTTCTCGAAGCGTCTGGTAGACTCCAGTTCTTGGAATTATGACAACTATCTCGTACATAAAGGAGCTCGCGTGAACCATTGAGTTGAGTCTCACATTTAGTTGAGTCTTGCTTGTGTGACAGTTAGTTGTACAAACCTGCGTGACAGATTGTATTACAGATCTCGTGAGAGAGACAATCCAGTGTCAGTGGAGTAAACAGTGCTTTATTCAGTCTTTAGACAGTATCAAGTGCAGAGACAAGTGATACTGTTTATGCAGCTCACTAATAGTTTAAAGAGTGTTAAGTGATATTATTTGGGACTGTCAAATAACGAATTGGACTGTGTTTTTGTAAGTGATTAGTTGCTCTTTTTTATAATTTCTTTCTGCATTATTGTACAGTTTATTGGACTCTTGTTTCTTTTATTATTGATCAGCCTGTAATTACTTATTCATTAATTCTTGTGAATAATTACTGAAAATAAGTATTAGCTTGTCATTTGATGATCTGTTTTTATTTAATTAATTGAACTTACAATTAATTTGTGTAAATAGACTAATTTGTGTAAATGAAGTGCAAGTGTGAACTTTAGTGTTGCCAGCCTTATTTTAGACATTAGAACCCGTAACAATATTATGAGGTATGGACCAACTATAGAGGTGAACTTAAAAGCACGTTTATCGCAGGGTGGGCTATCAGTTATTGTACTGCATTCAAATTTGATTTATTTTAATTTTATTTTGTTTAATAGTTTTACATGATGCATAGTAGTAAAGTAGTAAATAAGTTGTAAAGGTTCGAAAGAAGCAAGTCATGAAGTAATCTTAATTTCAATAAATACGATATATAATATATTGTTTTACTAAAAAAAATTGTGATTTGAATAACAAATTTTTCAGAATAAATTTTGGTGGCTGGTCCTGGTAAATGGGTGGTGGAGGAAGGTGTAATGAAGTCAAGAATAGTATCTAAGGTAAAACATTACACGAAGGTTGTGAAGAAATCTCTGGTGACGCTTGTAGTAAGAGGCCTCCAATCATTTTTGTGTGGAGGGGGGAGCAAATGCTTGGCACCGTACTGGATAGACTTATGGGCTTCTGCGCTCTGCCAAGAATGAGTTGACATAATACAGATCAGCTGTTCTCTTTTCAGACGTAAAGGCCCTATCTGTATTTCAATACCTAAGCATTGTTGCAATTTTTCGCTTTGAATCAGATAGACATTAAGTTTGCATTATTATCATCATCGCCATTGCATCAGCCTTCTACACTAACAATACATTCTCATTCCTTTTGTATTTACTATTTAAATCAGTAATTTAAATGCATTGAATATGTCGTGCACTTTGCTGCTGATAAATCCATCTAGATAGTAGCAGCAGAAGTGGTATGACGATGGAGGAAAGATGGTAGAAAAGTTTAAACATCGTTCTAAATGAATACAAAAATTACTTTACAAGGAGTGGAATCAAGAAAAAGAACAGGTGGGTCAGAGATTGAATCTCAACTTTCAAAAGATCGTAATTACAGAGAGTTTTAGGAGATTTTGTAGAAAGTCATTTCCCTGTTCTTTCATTGGAAAAATGCAATCGGCTCGGCTGAAAACGTGCTTTGAACGAAAAGTTCGAACCTTTTTTCCTATTCAAAACATCGTTACTAATTATTTTCCCGCACAAGGCCGAACCGTTTCCAATTTTCAACTTCAAAAAACTTCCGACATCTGCAAGGAGTTACAACAGTGAAACTTTTCAAGTTTTGCGACATGTTGAAGAAAAAGCAATTCACATCACATCACATTACTCGATTCCAATTCTCATCTCCCGTCGTCACCAGCTGAATTGGAATACGATCGAAGAATGGAGAAGACCGAAGAAATACTTTCAAGTTTGTTTCTGCCATCAATCAAGTTTGATCTGTTTGTTGGAGTAGGAGACCATTGTATCCATCTGCTTCAACAATTTTCAATTGTGTTTTGAAACACACCGACTCAAACATTCCTATCCAACTTTTCCATTCTTTTTCTGTTTCTGGTTAAAATACTTCAAGTTCATTAGATTGTCACCTCTTCTAGTGTTATTACTTTTTGTTCTTTTGTGTTATCTTTACTAGGTAGTATTGTTCTAGCATTTTTAATCAATCTGATTTTTTGAATGTGAATTGGCTCCATGCATTGGATAATTATTCAGTTCCATCATCAGAAAACTGGAACAATATCAGATCCTATTCAGAATCATGTACTTCATCAAAATACATTCAAACTGAAATAGCCAAATCATTTGTTCAAGCGGCTTTTGCAGATATGGAAACCGAAATATTCCTAGAAGTCATACTGTAAAATGATATTACGAGACTTCAATGCACATTACACATAAATGATACTATGTTAACAAAAGTATGCCAACAGCAGGTTAACTGGCCATTATTAACTTGTCATTGTGTATAGTAACACAATAACATGTGTGAAAATAGCCTGTTCTCATTACATTGTGAAACTGCTCTGAGCTCCATTTAAGCTGCGTTGACGTTGACCGACTTCCACTTTCCCCTGTTTCACATGATTTTTGTCTCCAATATTTGTATTCCATTATCTTCACTTAACATGGCGGCCATTATGCCAGCAGTCACACACACTAGGTCGCACATATAGGGAAATATATATATATATATATAAATATATATTGTTTTCTGCACCGACTAGGGATTTGACTTGGATGAGGGCTGAAATAGAATTGAAGGAAATATCACATTGCCTCAAAAAAAATCTTCTCACACTGAATTATGAGAAACCCCATTTTTATGCTTCTCAGCTACGCAGCAAGGTCAAACAGCAGAGAATCATCTGACATATTGGTGACATATCAAACTAAACCTCGCACACAGGACCATCACATAAATGATCGACCTATGCAAGAAATTGAGAAAACTTATCTTTGAGGTCCGATGCTCGGAATGCTGAGGTCATTGGTTCATTTGAAGTGTTTGAGGATGGTTTACTATTCTGTGGCGCAGTCCTTGCTGACTTAGTAGGATGGGATGAAAAAAGTTAACACACAATGGCATGCTTATAAAAGTGCAGAAACTAATCTCTAAAGTCATAATTAAAAAACCTCTGTGTTATTCATTGGATCAACTTTTTAGCGAATTCAGTGTGATGGATGCAAGACAGTTATATTCTGGAGAAATAATCTACCGAGTACACAGGAACACAGCTCATTTTCAACATAGGAACCACAGTCACAACCCAAGAGACAGGCACGTTCTTATTGCAAATTTGACTAAGAAGGCTTTATACCAGAGGCAAGGCCTTGATTGTTTGAAGCCCTGAACAAAAATGCACCTGTATTCTTATTGTTATTTACCGAAATATACCCTGCTAGTAACAATAACAATGAAATAATCATTGAAATATGACAGAATCTTTGAAATTCAATCTTAATAACATGAAACATTTAATGTTTTTTATTCAAATTTCCCCATCAAACTTGGGTTCAAACTTTTGAAGCAAGTCGTCTGTCAGAGAGCAAGGTGATTCTGCAAGAAAGAGATTGACTGATTGATTGGATGCCTTTATTTATTTTCTGGGATTCGGAAGTATCAGATTAGCCAAAAGCATATAAATACGTTGTCAATAGTTGAGAGATTATTGGAGCGGTTCAAAGTTTGAAACCTATACCATATGTGACTACTACAATAAATGTCTGAAATTCCTCTCAATGCTACGTGTAGATATTGAAATAAGTAAATTCGTCCAGACATGAAAATAAATACAAAGACAAATAGAAATTGTTCGGTGGCTTAGAGCACGATTTTGATAAATTTTCAAAAATAATTTTCATGGAAAGGGAGAAATAATATGTGGTAGCACATATAAATATGAGCAGACCAGTAGATAAATGTTGGCAAGACATTGTCATTGTGACATGACTTGGTAACAGCGACGGAATGCCGCCTCTGCTGCTGCTTGCACCAGTTTGGACCTGACTGACTTTCCGGCTCTCATAGCCTGCGGAGCATATTTCCACAAGCTGTCAGCTTGATTTTCTCTCAACATCGCTCGACCAGACTACTGCCTGACAGGCTTTTCCCTACGAATGGCGTTTTCCATTTCACGCTGCAGTGTTACAACCAGCGTCTCCCCACTAAGTTGCAATCTGTGTTCATGATACACTTCTGTTAAGAGATAAAGAATAATAAAACCCAGTAGTGTTGTGGTTTAAATTTTGAATAATTCAAAAATGTAAAGGTTTAAGATCCTTGGTAATGATAATAACCTATAACTTAAATCAGATTAAAAACGTTTTTTTGAGAATGAAGTCAACATCAACAGGTCTGAAACCTGTTCGTGGGTCATGAGTTGGATGATGACGATTGATGAGTTTGACCTACAGTTTTAGGTGGGTTCCGAACCACCGGAACGAATTTCACAGAAGAGAACAGTTTTTTTTTTGCTGGCCAATCTAATCGGTTACCCTTACAAAGAGAGCCCAGGAGAACGCAGCTTATCTCTATCTGATTGAACAGATTCCAGCTGCGGCTCACTGCTATAATATTTATCACTCCAATCATATTTAGTTACTGTAGTGAACTTATGAAATCCCTCCAACAATGCTTCAAATCACCTTAAAAGGTTTTGAAGATTTTTAAATCACGTTTCACATCACAAGTGTGATTTAGAGAATTGGAAATAATTTCGAAATCTATTTAGGAGTAGTTGAATCATTATGTTTTTTTGATTAAATGATTGTGATACAATCTTGTTATTCATCAATAGTAATTGAATATTTCTGTTATTATTGCTATTATTATTAAAACAGAAGTTTATTCCAGATGATTTCATATTGACTTGTAATTGATTATTAAAAATCATCAATGGATGAGTGATAACAAAAAATATTATTACTTGTGAATATTTTTACTACCTTTAGGTGAAGGTCGATTGTATAGATTTAGTGTTCCATCACAGATGGTTTTGTGAGTGAGTGGAATATGATAACCTTTAATAATCAATAATCCGTCTTAGAAATTTATTATAAAGTATAACAAGGTGAATTTCAAAAATGTAATAGTAGAGACTGACAACTTATTTTTAGCAGTGTGCAGAAACACACAATTCTGTTTGCTTCACACCCTCTAATATACTATGCACTAGGAACTAATCATTCTCCATATTATAGAGTAGAGTAATAGTATAGAGCCGACATGCGGGAGAAAAATTCACATTACTGCCAAGAATGAGTTGAATGTTATCCATCAAATTAATATTGTTTTATTAATACAAATATAATATGAAAAATATTGGCATGGTGAATAACAAAGCAACTAAACAACCCCAATAATTGTCTCAATATTATTTTCCACCAATGGAAAAGATTAATTATAATTGGGATGAATATTTTGAAACTTCAAGTAATGTACCGTCAAATAATCCATCATAATGGAAGTCATCCTACCAAGAATTAATTGGATTGTTATGACAAATTTCATATACTCACAAGTTAGTTTGAAGAGAATGACAATTGAACAAACTGACAACTATACATAAGCAACTATCCATATACTCTCATAACTCAGTCTCGTGAATTTCCTATTGTGTGATGAAGTGCTGGTGGTGGTTATTTATAAAAATACTAAGAAAGGACGCCTTCTGGATTTGCTTCACTTCTAATGAGTCACTTTTCCTACTAGACGGACCGGCTCATTTGAATCACAGACAAAAGTTGTATCTTACTTCGTTGCTAGCTAATTGATCTTTCTCATAGTTTCGAAACGAAGATGAGCTTCATTTTTCAAAGTCAGAATTAAAACAACTGGAATACGTCTTTGCTCAAGTTGAAATAATTGTAATTCTTGTGAAGCTCATTAATTAGTCTGAGTTTCAGTTTTTTCCTTTCGATCTGCTTGAATTTGGAATCATTGGCTTCATGGCATTATTTTTTCCAAGAAAATTTCAATGTCTCCTAGTTATGAATAATTGATAGAATGAGTATCAACTAACTGATAATTAGTGATTTTCCTGTTTCAAGAAAAAACATTGAATTTTTCCTACATTGAAAAACCGAATAAACTAAAACCTCTCGCCGGGCTGCATTAATTTTGGTGAAACACATAAATTAAAAATGCTCAGCTAATGGAAGTTCTGGTTTCAGACTGGAAAACTGTATGAAAGATCTTTAGAAATATTGATTTTTATGTGAATTTATTTCTCAATCCAGATTGTAAGAAGATTCAGTAGAACGTTTAATACGCTACTGTATCTTGTAAAATCGCATGAACCTGAAATCACGTGTTCAGGTTTCAAATATCATAAAAGTGAATGAGTATACCCTGCATTTTTGAACTATTTTTGAACAAGTTTCACCCTTAATTGCATTCAAATTCAAGTTATAAATGGATTGATATCTCGTGTACAATGAATGCTCCATATTCAATTTTAATTTTGTAAAAGTCATCAAACTGGCGATAGAGATTGATAGTTGAAAAATAGTACAGTTGAAAGATTCTGAAATCTTAAAAGCGGTACTTTTCCTTATTGTCTTTCAATTGTCCCCAATAGGAAGCTGTAGCCTATAATTTCCCATAATTTATTTTTCCTTACTTCTTCGTTATCTTATTAACTCGAGAGAGATACATGTGTCCAACTAGATCTTCATCCATCGCCACATAGATAGTGCTATTTTTAACATGCTAGAGTTATCAGCTATGAACATATCGTCGAAGCAAATGATGATAAACAAAGGCAATGATAAATAATTGGTTTTGGAGGAATGAGAATGATTCACGATGAGAAATGGTTCACTTAGAAGGGCGAAATTTAGATAAATTTCCTCCACTCTTGAAGCACTAGACCTTAGGTTAAAGGAGCGATATTTAGACCATATCAAAAGGATTTTTTGTCTTTCTATCAACATGGATCAAACAATAAACCAGCTATAATATTAGATCATCAGTAACTATTATTTTATTTTGAATTATCTCACATTATAAGTTTAATCGATGACAGTAGGCGAGTGGGCTCGCTTCCGCTGAACAGAGGTTACAAGGATGATGTCGGGGTTCAAGAGAATTTGATTGGGTAAGGCCGAATCGGATGAAGTCTCTTCCATGTGGCAGGAGGCTGATCGACACAAAGTTGATTTAAGTTGAGCTATTCATTGACGAAGTCTATTTGCTAGGAGAGATTAGAGAACGTATTCAATAGTGACGTTCAGACGTTGTTTGAAGCAAAATTGCAGAATGTTTAGAGCTATTGTTATGTAAGCTTATTTTGGTGGGAGCATCCACCAGACCGATGTAAGAGGATGTGTTGCTCTCATATGGTGAAGTATTGGTTTTAATAAGGGGGTGGGTAAGGGGTGAAGGATGATGGGGTGTGATGTTGGTGGTGTATGTCGGTTGGGTGAGGAAGGTTTCCCCAACCGAGTATACGACACCCATCATCCCGCTTTTGCAGGATCAATATCCCCCGTTGCCCATACCGTTCAAGCCCCAACCCCTCCCATCAACTACGCTACAGGCCCTAACGGCAACAGGAACCTTAGCACTTTACCACAACAAATAAATACTAAGCGAGAAGCGATGGCCCTGCAAGCGTTAGTGAATTCCACTTACTCTCCCAATTTCCTCATTGATCAAGTCAAATCTCTGAATGAATGCGCTGTAAGCGCCTATTGCAGATGCTCAGAGTCTCCCAAATATTTGTTTCAAGCAAATAGGCCATCCACACATCCTGATTATGAGAGTACGGACTTACTGATGATCAAAGTAATAACATATGTTATGTGTTAGAGAGGAGATAAGTTAAAGAAGGTAATAAAAACTTTAAGGCTTACAGGTTTTGTGCCATTAATCATATCATATTTATTTTCATAAGAATCTAACGAGATTATAAGTGATGCTGTTGACGAATCTTAATCCATTTCTTATATTCATGGAAATCGTTCTACAGTATTTATAGGTCGGGTCCTTTTGGATACTTCGTTGTATAAGTTTAGGATGTATTGATGAAAACAAGAAGCTTTCCAGTACTGTTGCATGCCTAAAGAAAACGAACTAACCCAGAGTACAGTATAATGGTATAATATACTATACATTGATACACAAGTTACTCGCTGACTTCATTGTACAGTCAATGTAGTGGCCAAGTCTACACCAACAGGTCATAAACACATTGTAGACCCATTGTCTTTTTGAGAATACTATCAGATATTGTTCCTGATGTAGAGCTATCATATTTCAACACTCAATTGGCCTTTTTTAGCTGTGCAACCGCAAAGAATTTTTTTGCCAAAAAAAAAATTATATTATTGTATAAACAACTTGAGGTAAAAGGATAAGGAACAGCGACTGCATTGCATTGCATTTTCAACAAAATAAATAATTTTTAGTACAAAATATCAATGGCAAAACAAAAGCCTGAACTGAATGTGCTTGAATATTGGTAATTCATTGAGATTTATTAGATGTATTATTTATCGTAATATTAAAGTGGGTTCCTTTTTTCAACATAAAGCGAAATCATTAGTAGGTTGCCAATTTATTTTAGAATAAATTAAAATTGTGAATAAATTTGAATGCTATTAAGGGTACCTTTACATGGCATGTTGATGTGGGGGCGTATTTTTCCCATGGTAGAATATTGTCTCATTTTTTATTGTTATTGTTGCCCAATCTCACGAAAAAACCTTAGCCACGTTCATGGAGTGACTGCATTGTGAAAATCTACTATGATCGACTTTATCATCGTATTGAGAAGATCGTGAGCTGCATTATTAAGCTGATACTGCAATTTCTACTTGATGACTCTGTTTTGCCCATAACCATTTATATGATTCATCGTGAGCAAGATAGCCGGATTTGATAGCTAGAGTTTTATGGACCATATTTATAAAGTTTTCTGTACATTTAGTTCAAGAGTATTCTTGACAGATTTCTTGTATAATTTTGAGCTGAAGTAAGATCGTAAATGTGTTGAATGTGTAGTATGAGCCTCCAATGATGGATTAGCCATTCAGGGCAACACTGATCCAGACGTGCGTTGGCAGCCAGTAATCAATCCTAGTGATTAAAAAGAAGAATCTCTCATCAACAATGATCTGGGTTATGCCTAATTTGCGTTCCCATGAGACACAGCGTAGGAATGAATTATGATAATGAACTTTTTTTCATCACCGATGAAACGTGTGAGTTTATTTTTATAATACAACTGAAACGATTGAGAAATATTCAATTCTTCCCTTACTCTTTCCTTCCATATCATTGATTATATACATCAACAAACGAAAGAGATTGGGGACTTTCCATTTCAATTGAAGAATAATGTGTAACTTACATCTCGAATAAGCCATCCTCTGCAAAGAAATTATATTTTCAAATAGGCACTACTACATCAATATAATTGTAATTCAAATCAATCAAACACAAAAATAGTAAGTTATCCCCTATTGTCATGATATTTATTGCTGATGATGTTCAAACCACCACCTGTGCGTGGGTGATTTATCCATTTATCACAATCACAATTCTACAATTTCCACCATATCATACAGAGCCAATGTGCGCTACAAGATACACCAACCGGTTGAGTACTATTGAAAAAACCGGCCGATAGAGACCCGATTTGGCGGGCCGCTTAGCGCAGTTGGTTGGGGCGTCGCAACTTCAGCTTGCTGTCGATTAAGTGGTCTTATCATTATTCAGGGCCAGCTTATTGGCTCCAAACCACTGGGAGGCACTTTTGAACAGCTCTCTTACTGCTATTTAGCTTGGCAGAACAGATATTTTTATGACTGGAATAAAGAGAGGTGTCATCTGCAAATAACAGAACGCTGTCATTCACTGAGTAATATCATTCATTGATTGAAATCAGGAAAAGTAGAGGTCCCAGAACTGATTCCTGGGGAACTCCATGTTTCAGAGATGCCAGACTCGACTGTTTGTCATTCCAGTCTACTACCTGGAACCGGTCACAGTCATAATCCACACTGATGATTTAAACAGAAAAGTAGATGAATTCATACAAAACAACAACATCCAACAAATTCAAAGAGACCCAACACCCAAATTCCAGAGCATAGTAAAAAACATTATAAATAAAACAAAACACCTCTTCAATGAAACAGATAAACGATATATGAAGCAAATTCACCCTTCTGCACCAACTCTTCAAGCCCTACCGAAAATACACAAACAAAGCATACCAATCAGACCCATCATAAATTACAGAAAAGCACCAGGATACAAGTTAGCCAAGCAGATAGATACTCAACTACGAAAACTCATCAATATCAATCATTCATCTCATATAAAGAACAGCACAGACCTCATAAACAAAATAAAAAATACACACATCCCACATAATTCCACACTAGCATCATTTGACATAAAAAACCTGTATACAAACATTCCTGTAACTGAAACCATTTCCATAATAGAGAACATACTCAAAGCACAAAACAAGCCACCTGAACACACAAAAGAACTAATAGAGACATTGAAAATCATCACATCTCAAAACTACTTCACCCACAATAACAAGTATTACACCCAACCAGAAGGACTACCAGTGGGATCCCCAATCTCCAGCATCCTAGCAGAAATATTTTTAAAGCACATAGAGAACACTAAAATACTAAAAAACACCAAACACTCAAACAAAATAATTTACTGGCACCGCTACGTTGATGACATTATTGTACTCTACAATGGAAACCAAAGACAGTGTGAACAACTCCTAACACAATTGAACAAAACCCATAAAAACTTGCAATTCACAGCAGAATATGAAATAGACTACACCTTAAACTTCTTAGACCTAACTATCAAAAAGCTAAATAACATGCACAAATTCAAAATCTACAGAAAACCTACTCTCACAGACACACTCATTCACAACTCATCCAACCATCCAAATCAACACAAACTTGCTGCTTTTAACTCCATGATCCATAGACTCCTAAATGTTCCACTATCACAAGCTGACCACCAAGAAGAAATCAATACAATCAAATATTTAGCACAACAAAACGGATACAACACCATTCTAGTAGACAAAATCCTGAATAAAATGAAAAGTAAAAATCCAAAACCTGCAAACCAAAACAGATTTATCACACTCACATATTTCAACAAAAAATCACACAAAATAGCTCACATCTTTCAAAACTCCGGATTTAACACATCATTCAGAACAACAAACAACCTAAAACACCAGATCCAACAAAATCCAGCTCACCTAACAAACAGCACAATTCACAAATTCAACAAACCAGGAATATATAAGCTCAAATGCAACACATGCCCCAAGTACTACATAGGACAAACAGGCAGATCATTCAACACAAGATATAAAGAACACATCAAAGCACTACATTCCACCACTGACTCAACATTTGCAGATCACTTAATCAACACTGGACACTCACACAATAACATCCAAACTGACTTAGAAATTCTACGCACATTCCAAAAAAGCCACAAACTAAATACACTGGAGCAATATGAAATATTCAAACACCATAAACAAGATAGAACCAACGTACTCAATGACCGAATACAATTCAAATCAAACGCAATTTTTAACTACATAATGGCTGCTCATCCCAACCTCAACAAAGCATAACCCCTGGCGGCAGGCTGACGAAGCTTCTTTTCAGAAGTGAAATGCATTCCTCAAGCATTTCAAATATATGTGAGTAAAACATTATTTAAAAGTGAAATACAGTGTCAGTTTTAATACTAGATTGTTCATTAAGTATTTCGTCATGGAAAGCATCACAGACATAATAATTATCTTCTGTATAGCAAAGTGTGAAAACTCATTAGATTGTGAAAGGCGATGGAAAAAATAAAAAGTTATTTGGTTTTGCGCGCAGTAGCTTGAAATTTTGGCTAGCACCGTTGTGCACAGTGATAATATGGCCATAAATCGTCAAGTTTTTTATCTTTTCACGCCGTGCTCCATTGTAGGTTAAAAGGCGAACTAAGTCGCTTTTTTGGTTACATAGTTTTGAAATGAACAGCAAACAGCAGGGAATTTGTTTTCTAAAAACTTGATGATCAATTATGTTTATTTTAAGTTAAAGCTGAATGCGGTGATTATAGAGTTTGTAGGTGATGTGTTGTACTCAAGTCAAATAACTTGAAGAGTACCGTTATTCAAATGAGTTGGTATTTTTCATATCTAGGAAATATTAATTTACTAGTATATTTAGGAAATATATTATTATCCAGTCCTTATATTACTCCTTATATTAACTCCTATTACAAAAATCCTGAAAAGTCTACTAGTTGTCTAAGCGTTTTGTAATATTAAAGTTATTTGAACTAGAGTTTGTTGATATTTGACTTGTATGATAGAATGGAATGAATATTTAATCCCATCTCATCACGAAATAGAAATATATATAGTTGTACTATAGAGATGCAGTACAAGACAAAGTTAACAAAATGTATTTTTAAAGAGTTTATTTAAATTATTCATGGATTAGTTATTTCGTTATTTGAGTTCAATTTGTCATTCAATTTTCAAGATCTCAGTTATTTTAAACATTATGTCTTGCATGATCGTATTGTATGATACAACCATACAGGCCTATATTATTTTTACCAAATGAACTGAAATAGTTTTTTATTTATTAAATTAGAATTCCTCAAAGTGGAATTGTGCTATCAATTGTGGAAAAGTGCTATCAATTCATACTAAAGACTTCCGTAATGAAGGATATTGACAACAGAATTTATTAGCTAATGGATATCGATGAACGCTACTGTACAAAGATCAGTCACCGCCAGGAATCGAACCGCGAGCCTCCCAATTGCCGGTCAGGCGCCTTAACCACTAGACTACAGTGACGCTTCTGCACAGCAGCGTTCATTTTAGACTTGGCCATATCGGCTCGAATATCACAAGTTAGTTTGAAGTAACTGACAATTTAACAAACTGAAAAATATACAGAAACAGAATTTATTCGTTTTGAATTCCTCAAAGTGCTATTTCCATCAGCTATTCAATGCTGTTGTCAATATCCGCCATTGCGGAAGTCTCCAGTATAAATTAATAGCACTTGATAGCGAAATAGGAACGTTGATGTAAGTCTATAGAATGCTATTTTCCAATGGCTAAAAGTAATTAACTAACTATGGCTAGTAGTGGATGGAATAGGGTATTCATCAGAGATCAGACTGATTTATGAAGCAGAGGATCTTGATTCATGAATTACCGGTAATTAATTTAATGAAAGTTAAATTCATCAATCAGAATCAGTCATATGAAATTCATACTTTTCAAAACAATTCAGAAATTTGGTATCCATTATTAACAACACTGTAACAGATGTTAGTTACAAATTAATATAGCTTGGCCGATTAGGTAACAATGGAAATGGAATTTAGGCATTTCTGCCACGCTTTTTTGGTCCTGTATAAAATGGATCAGGAGAAGTCTCAAAGAAATTCAATTAATTGAACAGTCACTCATTTCAGAACCAGGAATTTCCAGTTCCATCCGCTGGAAGAGACCACGCTTGATCACTGTTAAAGCTTTAATTCGAGATACCATTATTTTAATTCACCTTGTTCACGTTAACATTTTTCATTAGCCGCAGGATGTGAGATGTAATTTATAAAATGTGTTTAGTTGACAAAAAATTGCAGCTCAGCAGTCTTCCAGTAGTTTCAGTTGAAGAATTTGCATGTTATTGTATGTATTTATAATACTTAAATTGCAAGTGTTTGTTCACAAGTATGTTTTTTTCTTACTTGATTAATAGAAACTCATACTTTATGACTGGCAACCATTGCCCTCTCAATTCCTTTCATTGCATGCTTTATTCGGAGATTAACCAAATAAACAGAAAATCAAGAGACAAATGATTATTTTGTTGGTTATCCAATCACATCATCGATTACTTTTGCTGAGAGCAGTGAGAGCTACGTAAACACAATGTATTCCAGGGAATTGGGAATGGTGAGCGATCACACACAACATTAGTGATACGTGGCTGAAATGTTTGCAGAGGATCTTTCGGCGGTCCACCTATGACAAATGTCGTTTGTAATGACAAATGATATTGATCCATCAAATAATGATATTCTCCCAACTTATAAGAACATAATTTATGTGTACCTTTGCCTGGCTCTGCTTGATACAATTATTGTTCATTTGCTTATCTATTGGAATATTCCAAAATAAATCGATTTCTACCTCTAGAGATTGTTTCAGCTTCATTCATGAAGATTGAAAAATAACTAATGATTTTAAATTTGGTCTTCATCCCTGATTTATTCATAAAAGCCGTACTTGTTGTAGTGCATTCATCAGTGTGTGAGTTTGAGAACGAAAGAACCATGTACAGTTCATGTTGAATGTATCCTGAAGGCAGGTGTCCCTCCAGAAGAGGGATAAAGGGAATTTATCCCATCCACCGAAATTCTCAACTAATACTGCAGAAAGCTGATAAAAAAAGTAGTGCTTCATCATTAAAATATGAAGTAAGTTGATTTGTGATTTTCATAGGGGTGAGGACCTTTTTTCAGATGTGATATACACCCCCAAAACATTTCCTTAGCTATAATATGCCTTTGGTTTTCCAAAAGAACAAAAATGATATGGGGTTGGCAATCAACCCATTTCATAAAGGAAAGACATAGACCATAGAAAAACCTACAGGCTATAGATGTAGCCTACCTACTCTACGTTTTCTGTGCTTCTAATCAAACAATTAATCATTGGAAGACTTGTTATGAAAAAGAACTCACTTAATATTTTAATGGTGAAGCACTACTTATTTTATCAGCCACATTTCTTAACCATTATCAAATTTGTTCTTGAGCCAGACTACTATTCTACTTAATTCTGAGTTCTTCAATCATCAAATGGGATAATCAGTATCTCTTATGACATCATTTTGATAGTTCAGGTCGTTTATAAGCCTTTGTAGACTATAGAGGAATAATACTGGATGGTACACTGGCAAATTCCTGCCCCGAGGCCCCTACGAGACTAGCTGAGTGAGTGTGTACATTATCAGGTTATATGTCAACCGTTTATCTAAAGAATCAATTAGTGGTAGAGCCTTCTTATTTTCAGATGATACATCACTTATTTTCAGCAATTCCATTCTAGATTATTTCGAAATAAGTACTCATATAGGTGTGCAGTCCCTATTCCAATTCTTGATTCAGTTGAAATTAAAAATAAATATTAAAAAATGGCAATAACTTCAATTCAAAACAATCATACTTCAAATGAAGATAGAGCTAGGGCTATAAATGTGTTTGTAAATGATAATCAACTAGACCAGGAATAAAAAATTATTAGGAGTTTTGTTAGACAGACGATTGACCTGGGCTCCCTACGGTGTCATCCATTTCGCGACCGTCCATTTGACGAACGTGCAAAAAACAGTCCATTCCGCGACCGTCTACCAGATGAAGGGCTCTATTGTTCAGAAGAACAATAAGAGGAGTGGCAAATCCTACCAATAAGAACTCTCTAGAAATGTCATCCATGGTAGTACTTTTATAACTATGGTTATTTACTAAAAGAATTGGAGTGTAATTCGTACTGAGGTTAGAAAGATAGAGGCTCTCAAATAGAAAATTTGAAGAGATTAGCAAACGGTTGTCTGGAAACAAAAATGGCTCCCTAGCAACGAATTACGTCATCACTAATATCGTCCATTCTGTCCCTTTCGGGAGGACATCATTTGTACGACTGTCGTTTTGACCGACCTAGTAAACATAGGTGGTTCAGTCACATCCATAACTGCATAACCAAACCTAAGCATAGAAATATTAAAAGAACTATTGAAAAAATATTTAGTTATAAATATTTAGCGTTTTATAGTGTACCTCTATCACATAAAAATTAAGCCCGATCTCAACTATATAATAAATTGATATACTTTTATGCTATAGTAATTAACTAGTGTATTAGATTGTATAAGATTTTTGATTTGACTTGTCTTATACTCCTTAACTGGAGTCTCCAAGATGTAATCTATAAAAAAAGCTCACTACAATTTGAAACTACTTATCTCTTTATTGATAATTCATTCTTTATGACAATTACTAATAATGAATAAATCTCTTATTTAAATTCCGAATTCTGGTATGAAACCACCAATATTTTTTCACTAGTAGAGAAGTCACTAGTAAATGGTGGCTCAGTCATTTGGGTGGCTCGTCTTCGATTTAATAAGATTCTGGCTTGCTGCTAATCCTCGAGGTCTCAAGCTCGAGTCTCGTTCAGGTTTGTATGTTTCGCCTTTTTATGATTCACCAAATTATCCACGCACAAGTCTCGAAGCTCATGTGGGCATCATCCGGAAAAAATATTACTAGTGAAAAAATCTATTTTAATAGGGGATGTCCAACTAGGGAGCTACGTGTTATAATGGAGCTTTTTCCAAGGACAAACACTTACATTTAATAGAATCAGATATTTCGCTCTGTACAAACTCGTCACTCAAAGAGCTATTCATTCACATAAATTATGCACCATATTATGTTACTGTCATGGAAATCAGGCATAATTGACGTGAAGCATAGCTCTATCGTATCTATTCTATCATTCTGTGCTCTTTGCGTAGAGCTCACACTATACGGTATTGTAAATAGAGAACGGCATTTGAACAGATAAATCATAGATGATCAGCGCATTCCCAGTTTATACGCCATCACGGTAACATTTGAGCCAGTAAAGCGTCCGATGCAATCAACTTTTGCAATCCCATGGAGAACTAGAGCTTGCTTTTAACGTATACATTCGACGGAGATAGAGTCCTCATGTCCTCATGTTTTCATCCTGCTACAGCCTACGGCTAAAAATCCTTTAACGTGGGAATATGGCCTTTTTTACCTCCAAGAGCATTGATAGCATGAATTGGGTTTCAAATGTACACTTTGGTTCACTCTATTATTATTTTTTTTCAGTCAGTGGAGTGGATTGAAATTACTGAGGCGATTATAAATATAAACGAACGAGCAGAATTGGGGAGCTGATGGATGCGAGTCAAAAATGACTAAACCAACAAACGAATTCACTCCGGCGTGTCTATAGCGTTATAAATGATAAAATAGAATGTCACTGTATATACATCTATATATTTTTTCAATGTGAGCCGTTGAAATGAATTCTTCCAATTGAATTGCTTCGACATTTTATTCAGAAATAAAAACACCAACTTCCATTCCTAGCTTCACAACACATTTTTTCTCAAGGATTTCTAAAAATGTGAATTCAATTCATGTTAAGATGAGGCTTACAGTTTCTTCGTTCCAGGAAAGTTAACTTTTGCACTAATTGTCTAGGAGTCAGAGCACGAAGATGCTCTATGGTAATATGCGTCTTTAGTGATTTTTATAGATTCCAATTTGAAAACTTGTATATCCAAATACCGTTTGAACACAACTGAAACTCACTGACAGTAAACTCAGACTGTAGAAGCAATAAACCAGCAATATTATAAAGCTGCTTTAAAACTAAAAATTTGGCCAAGATATCTAAAATCATCATGAAGTGTGTTTATTTGAAAACGATATTCGGGATATGCAACAAATAATAGCTATTATAAAGAAAGTATATAATAGTTTCTTTCAAATTGAATTCATTTATTGCCGAAGACAAAAATAATTTACAATTTGGATAGGTCATGTCCGAAAAATTACATAATGTCACATGAATATTACATATAAAACATATCACAAGAAATCATCACATTCATATTTAAAAATTCTCCATATTAAAACTTAAATATTCATTATAATTATGAAAACAGTTTCTTATTAGAAAAACCGCGATTCCAATTTTGTACTCCCTGACAGAGAAACTTATTATAATTATGTAGTGGTAACTGATTAAAAAATCTTATTTCACAAGCCTTAAAACTTACATGGCTTGATTTGTAACAACAATATTCATTTCTAATGATCAGCTTATTACGTGTATTGTGAGAATGAACATGAGAATGACTAGAAAATAAATGCTGATTGGACCTCACAAATAATAAACATTGAAAAATGAAAATTGGCAGTGAACTTATCATTCCTAATCTGATAAAAAGAGGTTTGCAATGCGAAAGAGGAGGAATACTGCACATAGTTCTAATTGCTCTCTTTTGAAGGACAAAAGGAGAATGAAAATGACTGCTATCAACCCATAATAGCGCTCCATATGAAAAAAGTGAGTGCACATAACTATTATATACACTAACTAACGGATTACGTGATGAGATATGTACTGCAGGTGAATATGCTTCTAGATGAGATGAATTCATATTATTGTTGAGAATGAAAATCAATTTATGTAATAGGAAAGGAATTAACGGTAATAGTGGGGAAGTGAAGCTAGTAAGGTTTTGCAAGATTCAAAAATCCAGGCTAGATGGGATGATTCGTGGTTTTCAAAGAATAAATTTTTCCCATTCCAGTTCCAGTTATTCAAATTCAACCTGATTGACCCTTCAGTCATATGAAGAATAAATAAGAAATACATTGAGAAATTTCAGTAACTGAACCATTTTGATGGCAGTTTTAGGCAGATGAGCAGTAATGGCATTTGATAGCTGGATTTAACTGAAAATTCCACTTCAACATTTAGATATCAAAACCACATTATGATATCTTATGATATTCATCGTGTGAAATAGCTTTATTTGACCGAACGTTGAGAGGTCTGTTTGTCTGTTTGTACGGACATTTACGGCTAAACGCGTGGACCAAATTCAATGAAATTTTGAATGGATCTTCCTTCAAGGAATGCCCAGCGATGTGTGCGTAAGGTTTAAAGTTATTTAAAAGGGGAAAAAGGTAAGGCTATTAGGCCTACATAGGAGCATTTGATTTTTAAAATGAGCTTCTCCATCATTTATGCAATTGAAATGAGATTCATAGATAGCCCTTGGGCTTCCAGATTCATCTGGTTGAGCCCTATTAATGAATAAGCCTATATTATTCTAAGTTATCATTCATGATGATTATATACTTGTTTAAAAGAAACAAATGTTTTCTAACATTTTTAAAGAGTAAACAATTGATTACTAAGTGATTAGGCAAATTCATTAATATTATTTTGTTAATATTCATTCACCAAACATGTGAAATCCGATCAACCAGCTGTCTGTGAAATAGAAATGTGACCTTGGTGATGTGATACGAACTGGTTTATTGTGGTAAACACACATGAAATAGACTACGCAAATTGAATCAACGGTTAGGCCTAATAATTGTGTTTCATTTTGTGATCATGATTATCATTGAGTATGGAGTACATCGAGTATGATCCTCTGTGTAAGCACCCTTATTCTCGGGCGTGAGGTCTACTGTTCACAGAACTACTTGTATTAACGAGAGCAGTCCTCCAAAATCCATATAAGAGCTCAATTAGACGAATAGTAATGAGTTGATTTAACAACTATATAACCGAATAGACATTCTTTAGTTTCCATGAAGAGGAAAGACTTGCCGTCTACTACAGCGCTTTAGTGTAGGATAATTTTCGAAGTTTGAAATTGAATTCGAGCTACAGAGATGATGGAGCTGTCTAATGTGGAAAACGAACCCATTGAATGAGTGATGAAAAATACTGAACTGAGCACAAGGCAAACCGTGTTCGATGAGTTCTCCAGGGAAATCAGAAGATGTTGTCTAATTTTGGATTATTGATGTCATTCCCATTGATGTTTGCCTATTAATGATTCATATTCAACAGGATCTGTGCTCACTACACTCCGCTGTCTTTTCGAAAGCCATTACTCGCGAAATTGATATGGAGAGCAATTGATCGAGCCAATGCCAGTACCATTAAAAACTGGGAAAGAAGTAAATCTGTAAAAATTGTCATAAATTACTATTCTTAGATACTTGGAAAGCTATTGACTGATAAGTGGTGTAGTCTTTAAACATTGAGATTGATGCTAAGTAGTTTCTTTCTCTGGTATGTAAGCTTAACAGCGATGAACTGGCGATTCAAATTGTAGCTGTTGAATCGTCAAAGATGACAAAAATGCCGGAATTGTTGGAAAATGTTTGCATACCGTGCTCTATAACAAAATATCACTTAATATTGTCATTTCAAAAAGGAAATCTGCTATGGCTCTATGGGCATAGAATGTTGAGCCAAACTAGTTATGTGGATTTTACAAAGTAAATATATGCCATCAGTATTTTAAGAATATGATATAGAAGTAATCATTATTGTAACATTTAAATAAATTGTGATATATGAATATTCACAAAAAAGAGAGTTGAACTTCCGATATGAACCTATTATTCCTCATGAAATATGCGTCATAATCAATTCGAACCACAAATAAATACAGCTATACAGCTTTTCTCAAACAAACGTAATTATTTTGTTATATTTCACACTAGTGCTCTCTAACAAAATACTCTATGTAATTGAATAATCCACATTGAAATGTTCAAGGCCCTGAAGTGAGTTTGCAAAATAAATCAGCTTAATACCTATGAACTTACCAATCTAAAAGTTTTCAATTCTCAGAAATAACTGGATACTGGAAATTACCTGAAACAAAAATTAACAACAATTGATGACCATTTTTCTTCAAATCTTTTGGAATTTAATGAAGAAATTTCAACTTAGGTTTTTTTAAAGAGAATCATTACAGCCTTTTTCATACCTGCAAGCCTTGTCTTTTCCATTTTAATGTTGATCATTCGAAGAAAAGCAATTTCCGTTTAGTCTTTGAATAAGATAAACAATACGTTTACTAAATCTCAGTGGAGACGTATGATAGGATATCATTCCAGATTCAATAAACATTGCAGTACTTCGCCAGCTTATAGGAAACGGAAATTCTTGCCGTTTGTATTGATGAAAGATTTTATCTTGGTCTCTTCTGTTTTCAATTGTTTCTCGAGCTCTGCAGTGTCAAATTCGGAGGAAGCACGCAATCACATACGAGACCACGCACATGATTGCACATCACATGATTCACGAACCGAGATCGTATCCGCACATGCACAGGCATCCACTCTCGTGCCACCATTCACAAGATATCATCCGTAAGTAATACGAACGATGAGAGCCCAACGAACAAACAAAGGAATGAACCTTTTGGAATGTAAATTTCTCTCCTAAAGAACCGCAAGCTCCTACATTTCAACTTTACCTTCACTTTCTTGAGCTCGACAAACTTCTAAAACTCTTTGAACGCCATTATTCACAATGAAATTCAGTAGCAGCCCCTCTACGACTCGAATGCAAAGTAAGTTCGCCAGCTAGCACCGACTAAAACGCAGACACTGATTCTGACGAGGAGAAATTGAAGAGACCGACTTGAAAGACTTACTTATACTTCCCCTTCAAAATGTTGGCGAACACTGTAATTGAAGTGGTAAACTAAGTCAAGAATGACATTTGGAATATGGATGCTTTCTCAAGTTTCAAATTGCTTCACCTTATAATTATGCCTGAACAATTTTTTTTCCAGATGGCTCTACATTGATGCTTTGAATAATTCCAGCGAATAATCTGAACACGTGAACTAAATTCTCAGTTTACACTGTTAAGTAAACAATTGAACGATTTTGAACATGGAAGAGAAATTCTCACACAGATACAAATTGATTTCCTTTCTCATAGATACTGATAAGTTAGAACTCGCATCTTCATAGTATGTTCATTCCTTCATCCTTCCAGTACCAGTTTTATCTGAAATCCAAGAGTTGTTTGTATGGAAACACATTTATTTGGTTTAAAATACTTTAGTTCACATTACAATAGCTTCCGATGAACGAAGGGTAAAATTCACATTCGAATATAGAATAAACAATCTGATGTATTGGAATATGAAGTATACTTCCAAAAATACAGCTCTATTGATCTATTTATTGGTAGATTGATAATTATAAGGAGATCACGATTTGAGAAAGATAAGAAGGAAGTGGCTTCTCAATGTGTCGTCAGACTTGGACAAGAATAGAGAATTGTGGGATAGAGAATAATGATGGGTGACCAAAACGATGAATAGGAGTAAAATTTTGTGTAGCAAGCTTATGTCAATCGTAAAATTCAAGTCATCTCTGTAATTCATTTTTATTATGATAGGAAACACTATAGAAGTCGTGTAGCAGAAGCTGATGAAGTGGGGTGTTGGACAGTCCATCCAAGATAAGACATCATTTTAAAACACATACCTATGACGGAATATGTCATAATGTGACATTTAAACTTATTACATTTAAACTTGGCTAATGTAAGATCTGAACCTCTTATCAATACAAAAAAATTAGAACCTAAATCAAATGGGGAAAAAATAAATAGAAATGGTCAAACAAAAACGTATAGTCAGGTTTTGCAAACAGCAACCAAAACTAAAGTAAGGGCAAATAACGATAGGAAAGGTAGAGTACTGCTCTTGACATCCAGTCATGGACGAGACTGTAGTGACCTACTAAATAAAAGATTAAAAAATAAGTATGAAGTTCAGAGCTTTTTCAAACCAAGTGTCCCTATAAACGCTATCGTAGAGTCAGCACAGGAACAAACTAAAGATTTTGGAAAAAACGATTTTCTAATAGTACTGGGTGGCTCAAACAATATAAATGAACCTAATCTAAAACATCTTCCTGAAATAAATGAAAAAATTAAAGAGATTGTGCCACTCAGCCAAAAAACTAATGTAATAATAAGTACAATTCCGTATAGGTTTGATAGGCCAGAGCTAAATGAAGCCATTAAGTCAACAAATAAATCAATTCATAATACAATCAACAGCCTAAAAAATAAGAATTCTAAGCAGTTGGGGATTTGTTTTCTAAATGAAAGGCTGAAAAAACAAAACTTCACTAATCATGGTCTACATCTAAATCAATCTGGCAAAGTAATATTTTGTAATAGGCTGGCAGAGCTGATTGAAAGTCGTTTGCAATCTACTGTCAATAATTCTCCTAAACAATCATCTAACGAACCTTTTTTAGTAAAGTGGCTCAAAACCGGGAAGGGAAACTAGTTTCAGATGATAAATTCATATCTTCAATTGTATTAAAAGACGTTAATCGATCAAAAAATCAGGATAGCATTAGTGGAAGGAACTCTTGTAGCAATCTGATAGGCTCTCAAGATTCTAAGAGATTAAGTAAATCTACTTCAATATGCAAAAGCAACGATAAAGTAATAAGGGATGATAGGGAAGTACCGGTACTCACTGTGTTCCATCAGAATATTCAATACATTCGTAACAAAATAGATAGAATCGAAGTATTTTTTAAAGAAGAGGCTCCTGATATAGCTATTTTCACAGAGCATGGTTTAAAAGAAGATGAATTGTCACAACTTAATATTCCAAACTATTCATTGAAAACGTCGTATTGCAGGACATCTCATCGAAGTGGGGGAGTAGCTATCTTCACTAAAAATGCTAAGAATATGCAAACATTTAATTTAGAATATGTAGAGAAATTTGCTGTGGAAATGGATTTAGAAGTTACTGGTTTGAGAGTAAAAATCGACAATAATTTCGAAGTAGCGGTGTTAGGTATTTACAGGTCACCAAATGGGGAATGGAACAATTTTTGTGAACTATTCAATAGGCTTTTAGAGATTACTACTACTCGTTTTACAAACGTTATTGTAGCGGGAGATTTCAATACAGACTTTGCAACACAGAATAAAATGACAGAAGATTTAAGGGATATTATATACATGAATAACTTGGAAATAAAAGTTCATGAATATACCAGAGTCACAAGAACATCACAAACAATAATTGATAACATCCTTACTAATATAGATTACTCTAAAACAAGATTAGGCGGCTCGGAACTATCTGATCATGACTATCAAATCTTAGAGGTGGGGTTGCAAGGTCATAAATCAATTAAAAAGAGTAGAGTAATGAAAGAAATTCAACAATGTGAACAGGGGAATATCGATTGTTTGAAGCAGAATCTGCTACAAGAAAACTGGAGTAGGGTTTACAATAGCAATAGTTTAAATGACAAATATGATAGTTTCATTGATATTTTAAGGTTTCATATTACTATGAGTTGTCCAGTTAAAAAAGTCCCTGTAAAGAACAAATTAGACAAGATTGAAGAGTGGATAACTGATGATATCCTTGCAGAAAGAAATAGGGTTAAAGATGCATATGATGAATTCAAACTATCTAGAAATATGTTAAGTGAAGATAATTACAAAGCTCTAAAGAAAAATTATACAAGACAAGTGAAAAGAGCGAAATGTAAGAAAACAGCTGAAATTTTGAATAATAGTGTGTACTTTAACACAGCAGTGTGGGATGTAATAAACAAAAATAGGCAAGTAGCTCATGTAGATGCTTATACTAGTGTCCCCAGAATAATTAACGAAAATAAAAAATATATTGATGATAGTGTAGACATTTGTAATTTCTTTAACAGATATTATCAACTGGTTGCTAAGGATCTTCAAAAATCTCTTAATACAGGTATTAGTGATGCAAACATGAGGAATACTGAGGGGATTCAGAACGAATTAAAATTCCACCCAGTATGCCAAGACGAGTTGTCAAATATCATTGATAGTTTAAATAATAAAAAAACTGTAGGAATGGATGGGGTATCCAGTAAAATTCTGAAAGAATGTAAAGATCAATTGTTAGACCCTTTGATTCATCTGATCAATCATTCATTAGAACAAGGTGTTTTTCCAGATAATTTAAAAGAGGGGAAGATCTTGCCAATCTTCAAAAGTGGCGATAGAGAAAAGGTAGAAAACTATAGGCCCATTAGTATTTTAAATGTAATAAGTAAAATTTTTGAAAGAGTAGTTCTAAATAGGTTACTTCTGCACCTTCAAGAAGCTAACTTTATCTGTGATGAACAGCATGGCTTCCAGAAAGGGAGATCAACAAAAACAGCCATAGTTTCTCTAGTTGAAAAACTAATAGATATAATAGATTCAGGTGATAAAGCTACTGCAATCTTCTTAGATCTGTCAAAGGCATTTGATTGTGTTAATCATAGAACTTTATTGGAAATACTGCAAAATGTAGGTGTAAATGGGGTTGAACTGAAATGGTTTGAATCATATCTTATTGGGAGAAAACAATGTGTAGAACTAACTACAGTAGTTGGTAATAGTATAGTAAAGAATAAATCTAATAAATTAGAGGTGCAAGCTGGAGTGCCTCAGGGGTCAATACTAGGTCCATTGTTTTTTTTGTTATATGTCAACCGTTTACCTAAAGAATTAATTAGTGGTAGAGCCCTCTTATTTGCTGATGATACATCACTCATTTTCAGCAATTCCATTCTAGATAATTTAGAAATAAGTGCCCATATAGGTGTGCAGTCCATTGTCCAATTTTTAAACCAGTTGAAATTAACTATAAATAGTAAAAAATGCCAATACCTTCAATTCAAAAACAAACATAATTTAAATGAAGATAGGGCTATAAACGTGTTTGTAAACGATAATCAATTAGACCAGGAAGAAAAAATTGCATTTCTAGGAGTTACGTTGGATAGACGATTGACCTGGACTCCATACATTGAGAAAATATGTAGTAAAATTTCATCTGGGGTATTTGTCCTGCGACAGCTCGCTAGATTGAATGACAAAAAGTTACTTTTTACAGCTTACCATGGGCTCTTACTGTCACATATTAGGTATGCTATCTTAGTATGGGGTAATTCATCAAAACAAAATCTTGATAGGGTGTTTAAGATCCAAAAGAAAGCGGTTAGGTGTATAGAAAGAGTAAATAGATTAGATTCATGTAGGCCGTTGTTCAAGAGACTTGGTCTCCTAACTGTACCCTGCTTATATGTGTATGAAGCTACTTTATATGTAAAAACGAATGATATTAACCAAAATCTTGATGTACATGATTATAATACAAGAAGCCGAGGAGATTATCACTTGGTGAGTCACAATAGTAGCCTATTCAAACAAAAACCTAGTTATATTGGTAGGAAATTCTACAACAAGCTTCCGCAGTTTTTGAAGAGTCTTGAAAATATAGAAATATTTAAAAATCAATTGAAGAAATATTTAGTTGATAAAGCTTTTTATAGTGTACAAGAGTTCCTTTCACATCAAAATTAAGCCTCACCTCAACTAATTGAAGTTATTATGGTATCTAGTGTATAATATTGTTGATCTTACTTGTCTTATACTCCTTAACTGGAGTCTCCAAGACGTAATCTACAAAAAAAAAAAAAAAAAAAAAAATTATCTAATATTGCATTAGATTCATAATGATAAATTAACTTCTTTGAGATAAATTTATTTTTTCATCTCTACATAATAATTACTAGAAACTATTTCTATTTGTATAACTGGTCTATCCACTTACAGAATACTCTTGCAATGAACATTGGGTTATTCTGGAAATACAATAACTACTGAAAAACGAATTTAGTTTAGAACTCAGTTCACTGAGTCATGAAATCTCATTCCACTTCAACATACGTATATTGATACATAAATTTTCATTATATTTTAAACATCTTCTAGTTTCACAAACATCTTTTCATTTTTACAAACATTTCATTTTTATTATATTAATAAATGTAAACAAAATAATTGATTTCTTATTTACTTTTAAGGCTATAAAAGTTATGCCTGACAGCTCCGCTACTGCTTATAGTTGAGAGATCTGTGGTTTGATTCCCGCCATTGACTAAAATTATTTTGTGTTGCAGCATTCATCGATTCCCATTGGCTATTCAATGCAGTTGTCAAAGTCCACAGTAGCGTCGGTCTTCAGCATAATTGATAGAATTAGAAGTAATTTTGAAATAAAATTATTTGAAACATGCTTCTCAAATCTTGCTTTTAACCTGAACTTTTCATCTTGCTCTACGTTAAGTTCCATTTGATTGATATGATATTGTGCGCAGTCAAGAAAATAATGCGATAAACAAATATAGAGTCATGCCATTGACTGGAAATATCTACTACTTTCAAGAATTTCCTTCATTTCATTAACTTGGAGACTCAGAAACTGAGTATATGGATTTGCAGAGCAGAACAAAGAGTGCTCAACAATAATGCTGACAAGCTATTGGAGCTGAAGATATCTGCATGAACACACAGCGTATGAGGAAGACAAGTGATTGAGCAAGGAGCTACGGGAACACGATCGACAAAGAGAATGCGGCGACAGAAGATGAGGGTGGGATTGGGTTGCGAAGAGGTGGGATGTGGGATCGAGGCAATGATTGTTGTTGGGATATGATTCGGAAGCACCTCGTAAATTGCTGGCTCAGTCAAATGATCCCTCCATCCCTGCTCATGTCTTATCACATCCAAGCTTCAGCTATTGTCACCGAGTGGATACACTCACTGTCTTTCGAACAAGATTGCATCTGAAAAATAGGGCGGTTTCCGCTCATGTCATGCTCACAACACTGGTTACTATAAGTAGTGAGAAGAAAGATTCACAGAGTCTGTTTGTTTTATTGTAATTTATTATTTCAATATGGCTCTACTCCTCGCTGAGCAGCATGCCAACGACACACATAATAAGACGCTGTGTAAAACTGAAGATTCTTGGTCATACATAGCGAAAAGTCATTAATATTTCATTGAAATTTGTCAAAGTTGTACTTGTATTGTGCAACTTGTTAATTTTATGTTCATATTATGCTATTTGTTAATACTATGTTCATATTGTACAAATTCACCAATTCCAATAGTGGGCTAATGCATACAAAGTGCATGAGACTGTAGACTACAATGAGTAGGCTACCACTGAAAACTTCATATTTGCTAGCGAATCATAATAGTCATGAAATATACAGTATTGTTTTATGAGAGCGCTGCAGTTAGGGAAATAAGTGCGAGTGCATCCTATTAGCTTGTTGGTCGTAGTCACTGGTGGGGGGGGGGGGGCGAGCGCTTGTCCCCTTCCGATGGCCGTTTCAGTCCAACTTTAAATTTTCAAAATTGGACTAGAAGAGCTTTTCAAGTTGCAGTGCTAGCCAAAAGTACAAATTAGGTACAATATTTGGTTTATGATTTGAAAAATTCTCGCACTATTCGCATTTAAGTTATGTATGATCTTCAGTTCCATTCCTTTCTTTTTCTCTCCAGGTCCTAAAAATGTCCATGTTTGACCCGAACCAGCTCAATACGAGCCTTGGTTTCGTCGGAGCAGAATTCACCGAAGTATTCTAGTTCACTCACCGACGAGTCTTTTGTTATTTTTAATATTTTTTAAATTCTTGCGAAAACTATCCAGTTGATATTAGTTTGTTATAGATTAATAGCTTATTGAGTCTGCACTTTTTGCCGCAGGAGACAGTATCAATGATAATTTCGGTTCAGTAACTTAGGCACAATAGTAGTAACTGTTTAAAACTTTAATACATCTCTTCTACTAAATAAAATTACTGATCTTTCTAGAACTGGGTTTTTTATTTCTAAAATCTCTAAATAGCCTATTAGCTGGCAAAGAATGGTTCCAGGGTGAATGCAATAATATTATATTTGTACAATTGCTGTGAGTGATTTTTAGATAGTTCCAGTTCCATTGAACCAGTCTACATAATCTGGCACAATCCCAACTTGCTAAGCTCAATTTATTAAAGTGTATAAGCTTGTTACAACAAACTTTTGAACACAACTCTACTGGCTCCAGTTTGAGCTAAATAGACTTTTCTCAAAGTAAACATTTGCTGAAAGGACGTCTAAGTGCTTCCTATAGAAAGTAAAATGTATCGGGTCTAATTGGAAATCCTGGTCTTTGAACAGTCAACGCTTGGCTCTCATTCTGAGAAGATTTGTTGCTTTTGTAGCAGGGTCCTCTTTCAAACAGTATGCTGTTGGTGATGTATTACATCGTACACATTGAAGAACTCGAGTCTAGTGCCTTGGAAAATTGGAGTTCAAGATCAAAGATAGTGTTATCAAGCCATCAAGTCACGTAATTCAAGGATAATGTTCCCTTTCACACCTAGAAATGTGGATCGGATTTGGAGATTAGCAATAATATGGAACATTCTCATTAATGAGAAATGTATCATCAGTGAAATCCAACTTGTCTAAAATACTGTACAACACATGCCTGGAACAATAGTGTACTATAGTTTACTGTACTTTATAGATTATAACCTGTAGACAACCTACAGACAACCTATTCAAAAAATCAATACTTACTTTAGGCTGAAGGTCGTTTGTATCTATTTGTATGCCACTGTTGGAGTTTAATTATTGTGTTTTTTTATGAATATGCTAAGCAAATAGTAATATTATTGAACGAAGCTATCTTCCTCTTCTGTGAAGTTAAGGAGAACTATTAAGTAGTGTAGTATTAAGTCATTTTTAATACAGTATTAATGTTCCGTATGATATTGGTTAATTCGAATTTTGTTTAATTCGAACTTTTCCCTTTCCATTTGAACTTCGAATTATCCAAGTTCCACTGTATTAGGTAAATTTTCTTGACGATATTCATTTGCCTGGCTTTTTTCTGTTCTATGCTGTGATGAATGAATAAATATGTTATTATAGTCACATATAATATTATATATCATTATAGTTGACTCCCAAATAATCACTTTCAAAGTTTTTCTAACTAATTGCTCAATCAATTATTAGGAAAAATGAAGAACTCAATCAAAAGGCTTATCTTAGCCTTTGATTAGAATATTGTGGAAGGTGATTTAGCTTATCTTTCAGAACAGTGGAAGGTCATTCGATATTCACACAGGAGGCACACCCACACATCCCAGCTGAATTTCGAGTCCATAGCAAAGTGAGTAATGCATTTGAATACAAATAATACCAAGCAGAGCAATGTTGTGAGACCACAAAGCCAGGAGAAGTGATGGCCAGCAATTAAACTTTGAATAAGGTCCGTTCGCCCTTCTCCGCTTCTTCTCTTGAAAGCTCCAGCTCTGACCACTAGTCACCGCAAAATAAATCCCCTAATGAATGAATTTACTGGACGTTATAAATGAACCTCTTGGTCGGACCGAGTTGGAAACCAATAATTTTAAAGCTCAACCGCCATATATAAAGGAGGCCGGGAGAAGAGTGAGATTGGAATAGAGAGTAATAGTACCAAGAGCGAGATGAAAGATAGATTACTCCCTCTCATCGATCATTGCCCAGCATGGAGCATTTTGGAATACCAATGATCCATAACATCAAACAGAGGCATGGACTTACATCAAGTTCCAAATTTGTTTCATTGGCTTCAAACCTCATTTTACAAAGATTTCTGTTAAAATATTACAAAATAGGCATATAAAATAAATGGATGAGTTTCTGTCCATCAACCGCTTCTCAAAAAACGCTCAAATGATATGTGTGATACGGTATTCATAAAGAGAAAATAGAGGAAGGACTTATTTATTTATATTAAATAATGAAAAAATTAGTTATTGTACCTTTTTTGAAGTTAGTGCTGAGAAATGTGCTGTTTATAATGTGAGCTAAAATTTAATTTGGTTAGAGAGGAAAAATTATTGTGTAAATAGGTGTAGCCAAGGGGTGGTCTCCGGGACCGGACCCCTCCCCCCCCCCCATCATTGGTTAAGACTAGTTGGAATTCATTTTGACCTGTAATGTGCGTTAAAATTCAAGGGCTTATATCTACGAAAGCTCAAAATGCGGTTTAAGAGAGAATATTTTTCACATTTTTCCAGGGGAAGAACCCCCTTTTTGCACAAGGGAGTAATGTATACTTCGTCCAAATTGACAAAAAACTGAGGTATATATATATATATACCTTTCATACTTCTAGTGTGTAGGTTCACACCAAAACAAAGCATAGTCATATCAGGTCCTGTCACTCAGTTACTATGTATTTATTATGTGTATCTACTCCATTTCTCTTTTGTTAAATACACTCACATGATAATATACTTATTACAGTATAATAAGTAGTGAAAGCTATAAAAATTATAAATTGAGTTCACAGGAAGCAAGTTAAACAGTGATCTAGATATCACGGTATTCTACTAATAAAAAGAGTTTATAAAATTTAGAGTTAAACAAATTTTTTAGAACTGCTTCCCAAGCATGTTGTGGGGAGGAGGGGGCTGTTCTAATGTGGTCGAGGAAGATAGCAGTACCTGTTGTATATTAACGTGAGGGGGGCTGTCTGGCTGAAAGCCCCCCCCCCCCCACCCCACAAACTATTGAGAAATGTCTGGCTACGCCTATGGCTTCATGAAGGTTTTCATTTATTGGAGATACATGATGAAGAAGACTGGATATAACAAGCCTATAACAAGTGCAATAGATCAAGAGAAAACTAGATTTAATTTGAAACCGGAAGCTTTTTGGATACTGCTATTTTTCTGAATGCTAGTCATTTAGTTTTCATGTATCATTCATCTGACCAATACTATCAGTGGATATGCCGTTTTCGAGAATTTATGACAATATTACTAAATATATGGACCTCAAAGGATTACTGCAGTATAATTTGCACTCTTTATATCAATTAATGATTGATCCACGAAAATATATATCACAATGATAATACATAGGTACTTTAAAAATCATGTTGACAATTTCATTCAAGAATTTCAAACGAGATGGAACAAGAGTGTGACTCGGTCAGAAAAACAATATAATTGAATCTGGCTTTCCCACTCGTGTTCGGTCTTCAAGATGATTAGCGCAATTGATCTAGCAGGTTAATAGAGAACCAAGTGTTGTGCAAACATTTCAACGGAAATTATCAACTACATAGGCTACTTGAACCTTGTAATCCACATGGAATTCCCACAGAATTTCCTGCTAACCAGCTGAGGTCGATCCAACAACCCTTATATCTCTAATAAGGATTTACCCTTATCAAATCAATATCCTTATTGCTCCTGTTAAACCATACAGAATGTTAGAAAAAACGAAATACGAAATAAAGAGAGGATTGAAGGAGAGTCGGGTTGTCCACTTACCAATCAACTGAATAATTTTATGACATATTAAGACATCTCGTCAGTTAAACAGGACATTTAAAGAGCTCTGTTGATTCAGTAAAATGAGATAACTGGTTAACACTAAACTTTTTTCCAAAAGTTATTTTGCAATTGGTGAAAAAGTAAAGTTATTCACAGTAATAATTTCAATTTCAATTTATTTTCCTCAAATTTTTACAAAATAAAGATTTTATCAGTCTTAAATAATTCTCCGAAGCTAATGAAAGCTTTTTGGAGATGTTTTTAACACTTATTATTTCTACTACATTGGTTCATACGACAATCATTATATTTTTGTAGGTTACACATAATATAACAATAACAATACAATAATAGTTTTTCTCCACAGACCAACAAAAGAAAACATCAACTCAACAATTCAAGCGCCTCAATCAAATCTAATATCTACTTGTTCAATGATCACATTCCACTGACGGACCATAACCTCATTCTGTATTTTATAGAATGCTCATGTTTATTTTTTCGCTTGGGTTACGCTAATTTCTGATTATTTCACCTCCTTCCTCCTTATTACTTGTTTGAATTCCATTCATAAAAGAAAGAATTTTATAGTCTCTTCATTTTTTATTTGTACCCTATTTCCACTTATTCATGTTTTAAAGTTATAAATATTTGTAGTAGTCATTATTCTAGCCTAGTGACTAACCTTATCATTAAAACTAGGTAGTTTTTTTTTTAGATCTTCATTATATTAATTCTATTTTATGTTACCATAATATCTGAATCAATAATTAATCTATAATTTCAAAAATCAATAATAATAATAATAATAATGACCTAAACTAACTTATCGACTGTTTAGGCAGTCAGGACCAACAGTATGTGAAACAGTGGAAAATTAAAAAAAATCTTTCTCTCATCGTCTACTTAAAAAATCTCAACATCTTTTAATCAGTTATTTGACCTAATGGGGTAAGCCAGTTGAGCTTCATGAACTTTCCAAGTTATTTG
This sequence comes from Conomelus anceps, assembly GCA_948455865.1. Lineage (NCBI taxonomy): Eukaryota > Metazoa > Arthropoda > Insecta > Hemiptera > Delphacidae > Conomelus > Conomelus anceps. Next base: position 73,988,173 of record OX418216.1, on the reverse strand, counting down.
AACTAATCTGACGTTATAAATTAAATGAATGAGCTTTTTTGAGAATCTAAACCAATTAGTCTGGTAAGTACATATATTAAATCAATATTTCAGGGCTCGATTAAATAATTAAGTGTCACAAAATAGGCCAAGTCAATCATTGAATTGGCAACTGTAATTTTTTTTCAAAAAGAATTTTCTTTCTTCAAGTATGTATTATTATGATCTGTTGATCAATCGACCAAGTTAATCTAGGATTTGAACATTTCATTTGAAGGAAGTCTTTTTTATCAAGGTAATATATGAAATCATCTTCCTCTTCAAGATAAACCTTAGTAATTGAGAAAAATTATTAATCACATAACCGGGTATATAAAATATGGCATCCAATAAGGAGTTCAATTTTTGCGTATAAATTAATTACAATCTTTCAAAAACATTTAAACTTTCTAGTTCAGTGAAACCTTTTAAAGACAGTCCACTTGTAAGACGGATACCTGTTGAAACGGAATATTCTATTGGGTCTAATGAAACGTTTGTATATTAAATTTATCATTCTAACACTCTGCCTAAAACGGAAACCTGCCAAAACTGAAGAATTTTTTCAGTGTGGTTGAGTTCCATTAAAATCAGGTTTCACTGTAACAGTTTCCGCTTGCAAATATTCTGGCAATAAGAACGGAAACTAATCGCCCACTGTCTTGAATATGGAACTACCATTCAACCATTGTAGCTAACCTCTCTGGGGCTAACAGTGCACTGAGTGCAGTGGATTTGCGTGGGACGCAGCTCCAATTCTCCAGGTGGAGAATATTATCTTGCTGGGGCCAGTTTTGAGATATCCAGTCGGCCGGTCTCTCTCATTAAAATCGCTTGTGAGGCTGAGGTCTTGCGGAAGCGTTTCGCCTGACAATCGCGTCGACAATAGATTCCATCCAGTTGTGCTCCAAATTTCCGTTAGCGCGTAGCTAAGCTTTGCTCGAACAAGGAGAGGAGGATTTAATGAAGCGTGTTGGAGGACATGCTTGCAAGCTCCAACAGCAGGCCACCAAGCACGAAGGTCGTATTGGTTGCAACAGTGCGGCTGTAAATCACACATGAATAGCAGCGCTTACTATTGCCATAGGCTTTTCCAGCAGACAGCCCCTACATCAACGGGATTATTGTTGAACGTCATAACGCGGCTAATTCAATACACAATCCGATTCCATCTTGCAACTATCGACAACCGATTTGAATAAATCAAACAACTGCGAATCACCAACATTTGTCACGGATCTTTACCCCTCCACCAATAATACCACTGCTTTTCTTATACATGAACAGAATGGCGAGACCAAGCTTCCTCCCTGACAACAGACTTTATGTGCTAAGAAATGATTCGATGGATTTTGCTAAGAGGTTTTTAGGTGAGAAATATTTTGCTCCACTTTGGGGCATTCCGAACTCCCTCAAATTTATAAGAATTTATAATCAATTTTTGATTCAACTAGCGCAAGAATACAACTCTGGCTAGATATGAAATTCATATCGAGGTCAAAAATTTTTTTTTCATATAATAAACACTTTTTTGCTTTAGTATGAGTATTCAGTATAGTTTTTTCTGTGACTGCAATATGAAAAATATTATGTTGTGAAGAATATAGGCCTGAATGAGGATATTCAATAAAAGTGAAAACTTCCCGCATAGACTGATTGAGTTAAATAACTTCTGAAAAACCTGTTTTCTCAAAAAAATACCATTCTACTAGAAATCAGTAGTTTAAATCATTTCTGTTTGATGAACGAATCGGGGAAATTGAATTTTTTGGCAGTCATGCATCGCGTGTTTCGAGATTCTCCATCTTGTAACACTCAATTTATGTAGTCACACTCTTCACTTCAAACAGGCGGCCTCCTTGTTCAGTTAACAATTTTCCAAAGACGATTTGACTCAACCGTAGAATATACAAAAAAAAATGCTTTCTTTTCCATTTGTGCTTTCCATTTCTTTTTATATCTTCCATTTCCTTTTCTTCCCCTTTATTTCTTTTTTATAACAGTCAGATCAAACTGCTCTGTATCGACAAAATTACAACTTTCTCAATAATCCCCTTGAATTCAATGGATGCAGTGGCGAACCGACATTTTTCTCTTACATTGAAGAAAGGGAGAGATGAAATATGAACAAATTACAAACAAAGAGTTGGCTACACCACAAAATAATTATATCATCGAACAGCCATAAATTAAAATTTGAACATTTTACTTCAATAGAATATCTCATAGAACCAATTAGCCTCATCCTGAAAAGGAGTTCAAAATCTGCTGAAGGATGATATTTTGAATTTCCATGAAATTTGAGAATAAATCAAATTTGTTTCTGACGAAACAGCAATTTAATTATCTTAATTAGATACTATAGTATTGATAGAATTAAAGGAATTTGATCCAGATTAATTCATGTTTATACTGTATTGTTACAAAAGCAAACAAAGCACTTATTTATGCACTTGTTCTACGTACATTCTTCCATTCATGGACAAACGTGACTTGCAATCTTAATCTTTTCGTTTTCTCTCGTTAGATGTCTTTTTTTTTGTCGGTGAAGCCCACATAGTTCTGAGACCTGTGCGTAGGTAATGAGTTGGATGATGGTGATTGATGAGTTGGACCTACAGTTTTAGGTGGGTTCCGAACCACCGGAAAGTGATTTTACAGCAGAGAACTGCTTTTACTTTTCTACTACTATTCTTCAAATATGCATCTCTCTCACTCAATTGAGCTTCTCGACGATTCTACATTCTTCCTGAACAATTGAGGTCGTATTCTACTATGTTCTATCATATTCCATGGCCTTCTTGAAGCATCTAGAAGCCGTCAGTTCTTGGAATTATGAAAACTATATAAAGGAGCTCACGTGAACCAGTCAGTTAGTTTTACAAACCCGCATGACAGATTGTGTTACAGATCTTGTGAGAGAGACATCCAGTGTTTTGGAGTAAACAGCGCTTGATTTCAGTGTAAAGTAAATTAAAGTAAATTCGTATGGCTTTTCGTGGTGGGGAGACCCTTACGGGTATTTCAGTGTAAAGTGCAGAGACAAATTTTTATTATTTGTGCAGCTTACTAACAGTTTAAAGACGTTGTGTCAAGTGATATTATTTGGAATTGGACTATGTTTTTGTAAGTGTTTAGTCGTTCTTTTATTATTTCTTTCTTCATTCTTGTACAGTTTGTTGGGACTCTTGTTTCTTTTATTATTGATCGCACACATATTGCCCACATATTGAACATGTCTGTTCTAGGCTGAGCCGGGTCTTATACCTTTTGCGTAGATTGAAAGAATGTGTTCCACAACATTACCTAAAAATGACCTACTTTGCTTTTTTCCAAGGTACTTTCTCTTATGGCCTGTCTTTATGGGGTTGTGCAACCGATTCTCAGAAAATATTGCTTCTTCAAAAGAAGGCATTAAGAATTATTTCCAATGCCAACTTCTTAGATCACTGTAAGCCATTATTTATTGACCAGAAAATAATGACTGTATATAGCTTATTCATATTTATACTGGCAATGAATGTAAAAAGAAATTTAGACTCTTTCTTATGTAGGGAGGATATCCATCAACATAACACTAGAAGTAGGCACCACATCGAAGTCCCTTATACCAGGCTGAGGAGAACGCAGATGACCTCAAAAGTTATTTCTTTGAAAGTGTTTAATAAGTTTCCCTTTTCTGTGAGAGCAATGTCTATGATTCAGTTCAAACTTAAACTGAAGAATCTCTTGATGGATAATCCTCTTTATTCATTGTCGGAATTTTTCGATATTAGTAGAGAAACGATTTGCAGTTACTTCTGATCATAATTTAAAATTCATTTTAACAATTTATCTAGGTTCAACATATGAAATTTATGTCTTTTGAATATCTTATTTCTCTCATGTCAGCTGAATATATCTGTGATTGTCTTCATATTTTCTATAAATATATTCAAATATATCAAGTGGGACGAATGGGATATGTTGTGATAATCTTTTATAACTGTATTGTAGATGTATTGACGTTTCCAATTGTATATTTGTGTACTTAAAGGAATAAAAATCTATTCTATTCTATTCTATCGGCCTGCAGTTAATTATTCATTAATTCTTGTGAATAAGTACTGAAAATAAGTATTAGCTTGTCATTTGTTGATCTGTTCTTTTTTATTAATTGAACTTGCAATTAGTGTGAGTAAATAGACTAATAATTTGTGTAAATAAAGTGCAAGTGTGAACTTCAGTTTTGCTAGCCTTATTTTAGCCATTAGAACCCGTAAAAATATCCAGTAACAACTGTAATTATTTGCTAAATAATACTGTTTAATAACTCTAACAATTTTGTACTTCAAGCTATATTTATTCCGCCCAGGAATATTTGGAATGCTCCTAGAAAACACAAATCATTTTAGTTAATCATAACATCGCACATAGACTAGATACTCGAAATGATATTATAGTACAGAAGAAATAAGAGATCTCCAACACGTTCCCTGGGAATTTCTCATTGGTTATTATCATTCGTATCTTGGTAATTCGGATATTTCACCCTATTCATTTGGTTTTCGCTCCTAATTAAAATCTCAAGTCTCTCTAGCATTCTCCATAACTCTAGTGTCTGAGTGGAATTCGAATGAAGTGCTTGAAAAGTGAAGTGCTAGATGTATAATGTAAAACAATATTTTAAGCACATACACAATCTCATCACACTAAGATTATTCTAATACCAATCAATTGACAAATACTCACTCAGTTTTAAATTTAAACGAGGCTAAACCCTTTATTGTCTATTTTAAAATTTCAGCTATCAAATTTTATTTTCTGATAATATTGAAATAAATTCGTATCTGTATGATAAACTTGACATTTTTACTTGACATAAATTGTTTCAACCATATCCAGAAATTTCCCTAGTTGTCCACTATGCAGAACACTCCCTCCCCGCCGCTGCAATATAATCTATATAAATAAAATTGGAGTTTTGTCTGTACATTTATCAGAATTGTATATGTTATTTTCACGTTTTATACATTAAAGAAGCCGAAATAAGTCTTATCTCAATTTCGGTCTGTCTGTCTGTCACGGCCCCGAAGGCATTTTACGCGGCCTTCTCCTGAAAAACGAGAGCATTGATCGGGATTTAAGTTATTTAACAGTATCGAAAACTATTTTGACAATGTCTTTAGCTATAAAAAACTAAATAACTTTTTTTTAACAGAATAATAAACGTTTAAAAACCAAGTATTGTGCGATTTTGGATACATTTCTTCTAAGTTTTATTACCACGTTTTATTACCACGTTTTATTACCACGTTTTATTACCACGTTTTATTACCGAGAGCATCGATCGGGATTTAAGTTATTTAACAGTATTATATATTTAAATATTTAATATTTAAAATATGCTTTAGGAGCAGCTAATCTACTGTATTGGAATTCACTTATTGTGCACATACATGAATATGCAGAAAATATTATTAACCAAATTAGAATTTCAGAATATACAAGACAAAACAAAAAATTAGAAACCGATAGTCTTTTCATGAGGTGTGCTGGAGAGAGATAGCCCTTAAAAACTATGGCTTTTCATGCATCACGATAACTTTGAAAAAATATCGAAATCCGAAATTAAATTACACAATATACAAAATAATTCCATGATGGTATCTGCAGTAGAAAGCCAAGAAGGAAACAGAGAGAAATGGAGGAGAAAAACCTTTTTCAACTTCTGGTATGGCTCCCTGTGTATTGATTCTATGTTTCTATGTAGTGGTCTGCTTCTTTCTCTCGCTATTAGAGAAATATTTCACTTACATGAAATCATGCAGTGTAGTGGTCCTCATAATATTTATCAGATTTGTGTTACTGGCATATTAGAAGTAGCCAGTCATTGCAGCTATATAGCACATAAATAAAAAAATAATATTTTGAATTTTTTAATTTCGGGGCAGTAAGAACAAGTGTGATTTTGGCTTTTATTCCGATCCATAATTTGATAATATTGAATTACCCAGCTATTGGAATCAAGTCCTAACCACAGAGCTATGAAGTGAGAAACTAATTACATGTGCAATGCAGTGAAAACTCACCGATAAAATTCGCACGATATAATGCGGATTATGGTTGCGAATTACCGCGATGAACTTTCGATGTGGATGATTAAACGAGTGCTTATGAGTCTGGTTCAACCGCAGTGGAAACAACAAATGGAGTGGCCGTGTCCAATCTGAATTCACTCTGAGGTTTTCTGGCATTCAGTGGCGTTCTAATCTGAGGCTTGGTGAAATGGTGATTGTTGCAACTACACATACCGCGACGTACCATCCATCGCACATTTCATCTATCTGTCAACCAACCGAAAAAAATTATTGAAACCATAGATAGCATTAACCACGTCATTAGTGCTTGCTGCATCACTTTCAATTATTATCATCTTTCGGTCGCTCTACATATTCGAAGTATAACAGTTGAAATAGCTGAATTGGAGGGAACAAGCTCCCTCCAATAATATTAATTGTACTGATATCGGTATATTCAATTGATTTAGAAAGATAAATCATAATACAGGCGTTACCGTACATAATTATATGACGCATAAAAATGGCTAAGTGTATGCAGTCGGTGTAGAGTAAATATGGTCATTTTTCAAGCGATCTCAAGTGATGCAGTTTATTTAAGGTAAGGACAGTCACCGGATTGATTTTCCTGCATTTGTTATAATTATAGCTTATGCCTCAGCTACTAAACGACTTCATTTCTTAGCAAATTGGTTTTCCTGCCCATTTCCATAACGAGGTTCGCTCATGTATTACTGTCTACGCTCAACGTGTGAACGGTTGACTAACTGCCCAATATAAGAGCTAAAAGTGTTTGAATTGCACTCTCATACAGAGCTTGCTTCATTCTTGTAAGTTAAACTTTTTTTGTACTGAAGTTTTGTATGATGTTGAAGATCCATCTTGTTTCCACTAATGTAATAAAAACTTAAAACACTTTTAAGTGGAAATTATGACCACGTTATGGCGTGGCGGCTGTTGTCAAGGGTATCGTCAGACAACCCACAGTACACTGATTCAAGGTAAGAGCTTGAGGGTTATGGATGCTGCTTCATTCTTGTAAGTTAAACTTTTTTTGTGCAACATCCATAACCCTCAAACTCATACCTTAAATCAGTGTACTGTGGGTCGTCTGACGATGCCCTTGACAACAGAGTGAAACGGCCGTCACGCCATAACGTGAGTCATAATTTCCACTTAAAAGTGTTTTTGAAGTTTTGTAGCCACAATAATGGAACATTCTGTATATGGGAGAAACAAGTAGGCCTAAATGTGCGAGTAAAATTCAGAACTTCCGGAGTTTCATTGTATACTGTATTTGAAAAATGATGAGAACTATGAACTATCGTGAATGGCTACTTGAAACGTGGAACAATGGAGAACTAATTACTTTGTTGATTTATGATATCAATTCTGGCATTAGAATGCGTTTCTGAAGACTTGAACTTCAATGCATTAATTTCTGGCCACTGTCCATACGCAACTAAATAATCTTACTTATTCAACTTTGTCGATTTGAAAACACTGAGTTGGATCATCGAGCACATTATACAGCTTGCGGATTGATATTGAATAGGGGTTGAATTTACTTTATTGACAGAGTAATATACAAAATTCTCTTTCAACACTTCATGCTGCTCAAGCCCGATTCAAAATGAGAAGCTAAAAAATTGGCAAGGAATACCCTTGTCGGAGGAATCATTCGTGGAAAGCGAAAGCACGAAGTTATATCACAGAAATGAATTGGAGTGCTTATGTGGATCTTGAACTCAACGACTCCAATTTATAATATTACGGGATTTATCTTTCAATCTAGGGCACTCTTATCGTACGGCAAATGCCTTGAGGAAAACAGTGGGTAGCAATATATTGAACACTTGAAGTCAAGCACAGTCCTCTCAGGAAAAGCTTCCCCTCTCAAATAAATATACGGGATATACACCTCTTTCCTTGAAAAAGCCATTTGGAAGCGTCATATTTCGGCATGGAAAAATGATGGATATGGGAACTGTTCTCGAATTTTCTGAACATCACATAAAACTCATTTTGAGGAAAACTTGAAGCAACTTCATAAATATAAATAAATCCTTTATATACATATTTGTCAATGAAACAATAGAAATAACAAAGAACATCCTTATTCACAACAACACAGCTACAGAACATATAAATGAAATAATAGACACCCTAAAAATCATCACTCAACAAAATTACTTCACCTTCAACAACAAATTTTACTCACAACCTGATGGACTGCCAATGGGCCAAATGAATATTTGACTGCAAGTCGTTAAATTCACGTAACAAGTTAATATTAACAATGCAGTTCGTCATGGAACAAGAAATCCAGGAATAAATAAAGCTTTGATCCGTTTTCAAATTTCTCTCCAAAAAACGATGAATGTCAAAAATAGGAAGTCGTATCAAAGTAGCAGCTACAACTGTAAGAGCACTTTTTTCATGAATAATTAGCCAGATAGTGAGACATTTATCGTGACACAATATATCAGTGAGACGTACACCTTTCAACCCGGAATCGAAATATTCATGTCCACCATTAGTTATAATCGAACTGATTTATTAATTTTCCTTGAATAGTAGGCTATTATGTTATCAAAACACTGCATCAACAGATCGCTATCGAATGAACTGATAGACAAATAAATAATTGAAGTTATACATATCTCAGGTCAGGAATTTAAAACTTTTCAGATCTTCTGTGTCAAATTGTTAATAAGGCTTTTAATATTGGGCAGAGTTTAAAATAGTTCCTAGAGTACAAAACCACGGGACATGTTTAAATTAAAAAGAAAAAACGTTCAAACATGAAAAATCATTAGGTATAGATTATTAAGTTTTGAGGAGAAATCTGGTTAGATAAATTGAAATCAATTACAGAGTTTTCTGTCCATCTATCCAATCATGTGAAATGTGTTGATAAGGGATTGATCGTAGCACAGCATATAATTCACATGTAAAAATCAAAAGAAATCTATAAGAGGTTTAGAAAACTTTCTTAATTGTGTTCTATGAACTGGACATCAAAAACTGTAAAACAAGTGAAAAGGACAATAAATATTATGTTTCCCCGAGATTTTCAAGATTAGCAGAACCAAATGAAGCTTTTCAAAATCATGAGACTACTACAAAGCAGCAGAAATAGCCTAGTAACTAATAGATAATTGAAATGAAAGAATGCAGTTAAAAAGAAAGCTAAAGTGTAGAAGGCCATCAATCACGTTGGTGGTCTGTCATTCTGTAGAAATGCCAAGAAAACAGAAACATCATAACCGATTGGGTCGACAGTTAAGGAGTTGCTGGTTGAAAAATGTCAAGAAATAATAGAACTTCTGCCGGAAGGTGGTTGTAAATGCAGTGATCACTGTAGCTGAGTTTTATGAAGAGAGAGACAGATTGTTAGTGGGTGAGCAAAGGAGCGCTCTACAGTATCAGTGTCAGTACAGTACAGTTCCACAGCTGAGAGAAATTAACGAAATTTATGTTCGCCGATGTCAGTGTTTGTTGTTGCAAGCACTCGACTGTTCCTATAAGGCGACATAAATACAGAAAATAAATTATCAAACAAATGTAAGAGCACGTGTCGCTCTGCCGCATGTTAATGCGAACATAAAAGCTCCTTTCTCACCGCATATTTGCGTCTGCAACATTAATAAACGGCAAAAAGCTGTAGCTGGTGGAACAGTTGGAGCGTGCCACTGCCAAAAGGAGCACATCATTGTCCCAAGGGTTGTAAGCTCGCAGATCACGAGTGTAATTTGTGCTCATTTCGTGAATGAAGCTACTCTAATATGACTTATCCGAATCTGAAGAACAGTAAAACGACAGAGAAACTGAAATTTCTAATATCTTGACAATTTTTGGTACCTGTTGATAATATATATATAAAGTCTCGTATTGTAAAAGTTATAAGTTGCACAGTAAACAACTTTGGTTGACATAACAGAATTGTTTGAGAATTATTTTAGAATAATTGTTTCTCAACATACTTCTGTGCGAGAGGTCCCCTCGCAGATTCCTTTTTACTATCATCCACTTGAAATTATTTTAGGGGACTCCTCCATATCCTTCCTCCATTACAACCAAGTGCAGCTTATGAGGACCTGACACACTATTAGTCTAATTCCTTTGGAGTAGTCTTTATTTTTATACTAATACTTTAGTCTATTAAACTAACACTTTTATACTAATAACTTTTCAGAACTCTTATTCAGTGTAATTTTAAAAAATAGCATTGAAAAACTCTTAAAGTGATCTAGATTCTAAGACAAGATATTGATTTAGTGGTAATTATTCTATTCACCAATAAAATCTCAATAATAAACTACTGTATCAAATTTTATTGCTTTTGTGAGGGGGAGAAAAAAAGTTGATAATGTTTGACTTTCGGGGACTGGACGTTTTTCAAATGAGCAGTACAAAGTTGACGTACTTATTAATATTATTTAATTGATAAAGATATAATGGTGGGAGGAAACCATTGAATAAAACATTAGTTCTATGATAATTCCTCAAAGATGATGTCTTCCATCTGCCGGCCATCCACTTGAATGCAGATTTCCATCTAATCCTCTGTAGAAAATCATCACAAACTCGGGTCAACATATCTTCTCCAATCAAATTTCTTCTCTGTAATTGCATCTTTCAGCTCAAATTAATTACATGGTTTGCGAGCGTAGACACGTGCTTTAAAATATCCCCATAGGAAGTAGTTTCAGGGAGACAAATCCGGTGACCTTGGTGGCTATGAGACATCACCAAAACGCGAAATCAGCTTGCCAGGAGATCATCTTCACAGCTCGAACTCGCATTGATGTGCGGGAAGTGTTCGATGTGGCGCCAATCTGTTGGAAGTAAACATTTTCCTTTTTTATTCCTTGCCTCCGAAAGTCTGATCTGAGAAATGTCTCCAACATTCGAACATAACTTTCAGAGCTAAAGCCACTGTAACGCCATTTTCCTCGAAAAAAATACGGCCCAATTATCCCAAAGCAGACTACCGCACACCAAACTGTTACCTTTGGAGAGTGGAGTGGTTTAAGTTGCGCAGTATCGAAAGTTCAGTTTGTTAACTGAGCCGTTTGAGTGGAAATGAGCTTCGTTGCTGCACAACTTGCATTTTGTAGGGATGAAATTTCAGATAATTTCGTAAGATCTTCCTCACAGAATCGCGGCTCATGTCTAGCTCTCGTACATCGACTCGGACTCCTGATTAGAGCAGTTCTCGCAATGGCATTTTCATGAGTTCTCACTGTTCTTGCAGGACCGGGTGGCTTTTTCTTTGTTACTGTTCCTGTTGTTGTGAAAGCGTGATTCCATATTAACAATGTGTTTTGCTTAAAACTGTGTCATTTCGACCAATATTAAATGAAGTCAAAGAAGTCAAGAGATTCAAAAGAATGGTGTTTGACCATTTACAAATGTGTGTGACTGTGTAGATTCACCATTTTCTACAAAAGTGTTTTTTACAAATTCATCCGATTTTCACAAGTCACCTTGTAATAGTAATAAATTATAGTATACTAGCTGGCCCGAAGCGCGTTGCTGCGTTCTCATAAAAAATTCTTGATTTTATTATTTGCCACCTCCCACTGAAGTTACATTTCAAATTTCAACCTTCTAGGACTATTAGGGAAGAAGTTAGTCCTAGGGCTCTTCCAGCTGATCAGAGAGGCATCCTTCGTTGTCTTCTTACACAGTAAGACCTTACTCACCACCTCTCAATGGACATTTCAAATTCAAACCTTCTACGACTATTACGGTAGAAGCTAGGTTTTTGATTTTATTATTCGCCACCTCCTACTGAGACTACATTTCAAATTTCTAGCTGCATTGGTTAACAGATGTCATCAACCCAACAAAATTAGATTTCATCATACCGTCATATGTTTCTTACATACTGCAAGTCTCCGACTGCAGGGTGGCCTACATGCAAAGTCTTTGCATTCCAGACAGCGTAAATAACACCACTAATGGGCCTGCCATATGATTAAAAACTGTTGACTTCTATCAGCTGTTTCTTGAAGCTGTTTGGCCGGCAAATTCAGTAGGTTAGGTCTATAAAATGGATTAATTAATAACTAGTGAGCCCAACGGGCTGGAGAACTCGTTGCAAACAATTAATTTTTGAAAGGGAAACTCATTTGGAAAGCTTATCGTAGGGGTAAGGTAGTAACAAAAAACGGTTGCTTTGAAGATACTTATTTAAAAATTCACAAGACATATCACTTTAAGTTCAAGTTCATTGTTACTCTGATACACAGATTTATTTTCCACAAAAAAGACCTACCATAATCAATATATCAGGGCAATGGAATATATTTAGTAGATATATTTACCACATAAAAAACAGCTGTTCATAATTATATCCAAATATCAGGGCAATGAAATTAGTATTTAAGTATCTTGGAGTAACGCTCGATTCCAGTCTCCGTTGGGAAGAGCACATAAAACCCCTGAAGAAACAGCTTTTTGTGGCTTGTAGAAAATTCTATTTCCTCAGAGATTCTTGCCCCCAGAATGTTTTGAAAATGCTTTACCATGCTCTTGTGGAAAGCAGATTATCATATGGTATAACTGCTTGGGGTGGCTCTTATTTCTCTATAGTCAACCCTCTCTTGGTAGGGCAGAAGCATATTATGAGAGTGATTGATAAAAAACCCATGATACATCCCTCATTGATCCTGTTTAGAAGTTGGAATCTTCTTCCTCTGAGATACCTCTACTTTTACAAAGTGGTACAATTATTTTACAAAAAGAATTATTGTAGCTTCAATAGGGCGGAGGAGTCAAGGAGACAAGATCTAAGGTCTAGAAATATGATAGTCCCTCCACGACCTTTTAAAGAAATTTACAGGAGGTTCTACTCCTATGTGGCACCTCGAGTTTTCAACTCTCTACCAGGAGATTTAAAGATCATTATGAACTTTCAGAGATTCAAAAGAGAGCTTAGGGAATGGCTATTGTTGCAAGATGATGTTGAAAAGTTTTTTTCGAGACTAGTTTGAGTGGGACCAGGTTTTGGTTCTCCAAGACCAAACTATAATTTATAAAATGTAATACATTTTTGGGCATTTTATTGTAATACAGATTTGTAAAGAAAGTCGAAATGAATACTTAAGCTGATTGTTGTTATTAATGTCTATGATACGTTTGTTAAAATATGCTTTTTAATTTTTAAAATGCCTTAAGATACCTTGGAAGTAAAGTTAAGGTATTTGCTACTAATTATTGAATTGCGTTTATGGCAAGAGTGGGTGATTAAGTTTATTTATAAAATAAATTATTTTGATTTTGTAATTTTTGCAGTGATTTGCTCGGCTCCAGCTCAGTTGAAATATTCTTTATTCTTTTATTGTGTTTAAATACGTGATGGTGCCCCACACGGAGTTTTCTCGGGGTACCTGAAATAGCATTATTCAACATTACTATTAATTTTAATTTTTATATTTATTTTGTATTAAATGTAAGAAATTTTGTAAGTTTTGTTTTAAAATGTTGAATAAATGAATTTGAATTTGAATTTGAATATCAGATAGAGATTCTATAAAAAACCTGATCACATTTATATTCACCTACAGCAGAGAATAACTCAAAATATATTTTGAAAGCTATTGCGAATGCCATCATATGGTAGAATCGTAGAAACAACTGTTTTCTATATATAGTGATATATGGATATATATATTTAAATGAAGGGCTTATTTGATTCGCCTTAAAAAGGATGAAGGAGTCTGTTAATTTTATTTGCCACGAACTTGACCTATCTAGAATCAAACTATACCAAGAATCTGTGTTTCAAATTTGAAGTTGATTGATAAAGGCGCTCGAAAGCTATCGTGGAACATACCCACAAACACACAACGCCTCGAGCCTCAAGTCAAAAAAAAGAACTCGCTTCGCTCGTTCAATAATTATTAGCCCCCCTATTAAAATTTATGGCCAGAAACCATCCTCAATATTCACACAACATATTCCCAAAGTTTCATGCGGATCTGTCAAGTAGTTTTGAAGTCTATAAGGAACATACATACATACATACATACAGGCATTCATTTATATATATATATATATAGATTTACTAGCAGTTCACCTGTGCGTTGCAACTGTATTTTAGTTATAATAGTGCTACCTGGCGAATTCCCAAGAGCCTAGCACAAACCGCACCTTCCTAAAATGTTAATTATGTTTGGATAAATGGAAATAAAAATTTTTTGTTTTTTTCAACAAAGAAATAATGGATGAAACATAAGCTGAGCTTTGATTCACCAGTCATAATTATGTTTCCTACATGACTACAATGCTCCGACTACACAAGTCTGCAGACAGTGTAAATAACGCCGCTAAGGGCCCACCATATGATTAAAAACAGTTGATTTCTATCAGCTGTTCCTTTAAGGATAGATATCTCCTTTTTGTGTCCTTCAGCATGACTTTTGAACTCCCAACCTTCACAGGAACCATCTCGGGACTATACATTATGCCTGAAAATTTCAATACTGACTCTCATTGAAAAAGAGAGCATCAGTTATTATTAGTTCACTGAAGATAATACTCATCCCAACCCACATGCTTCAGATGTAGTTTTAATCAGTATTCGCTTTGAATGACAGTGATTTTGTGATATTTTGAATGATAACTGATACAAAACTCAACAAATGTGCTGGAGAATATGTCAATGTTAAGTCCAGACTGGAACATGTGTTTCCCTGACACGAAACTTTTCCATGGAGCTTTCTTTTTTCAAGTGTGCGCGAAGGTGCGGGTGCGGGTGCGAATGTGGAGTGGTGCAGTGTCGTGATACCATGGAGTGAATGGAGCGAACGCCACACTCTTCGCCAGCAGCAAACGGTAGTTATGCCAGACACGTCCTGCCAATGTGACATCCGGTCCGTTCGTGACTATACACGTGGCAATGTCGTCCATTTTTCCTGCACGATCATTGACATAATTTTGTGTTACCACTTGCATTCAGATACTGAACTTCCTCCAATACAAGCAACTGTCTGCACAGACAGTATCTCTCCCTCATTGTTAGTCATTATCATTCAATTTTGTATTTATTGAAAAGTTTCCTTCGAAATGAAATTCCAACCAACATTAATTTATTAAAATTTTACTGTTATTGTTATCTCTGTTATTGCTTTACCTCTCCTTCTATAATTCCTCTTATATAAATTTTCTTTTTTATTGAAACATCATGTATATTGCAAACTTTCACTAACCAGAAGCCGCCAAATTCTGGATTATGAATTACTATGAGTTTTATTGAACAAGAAGTAATATTCTGTTAGCTTTGGATGAAGTATATTCTGTCAGAGACTTCCATATTCAGTTTATTATAACTTTTCGGATTTAAATACCAAGTTTCTCAGTTTTTTCAGTAAATCATTCAATAGCTCTAGATTCAATAGCAGCTCCAAGTCTTCTTTCTCACAAACCACAATAAATTATCACAATAAACTGTGATAATCAAATAAAGATAAAATTGTTGCTGTATGACCAAAGCTCCTGAAATTAATTCCTTATGTTTATTGGAGAAACATGGAGTCAATGTTAATTTCATATCCTACTAGGATATTCATTGTGCAATTGATAACAAGTCAAATTTGTCTTGAATTGAGTAAAAACTGAAACTTTGGTGGAGTAGATGTTTGTTTTAGATGAAGTGCGCCATCTCAAAATCAATTACTAGCCTTGTGAAAACCCAATTTTGAGATTGAAATTACCTATTATTTGGCCTTTTGTTCATAGATCACTATGAGTAATTTGCTTGACTTTTATTGTGTTTAACATCCTTCTTCTAAGGGTCTCTACACACTGGTGTCTGCTACGCACGTTACGAACTGAGAAAAGTGTTTTATTTAGTATTCGTTTGAAAAATGCCATTACCCAGCGGTGCCCACAGGGAAGGCTATGATGCAGACTGCATCATTGAAATTAAAATTCTTGGGGGGTTCTAATTTTTTTTTGGGGGGAGGGGGGGTAAAGTTGATTGAAACCGTGTTTAACGTGACTATTTTCAAAAATATATTATGAAGTCACCAGATAGAATGTCAATTAATGACTATAGGTTTATAATTATTATTATTATTCTATTGAATATAAATTAGCTGGAATAGTTATGTTTGGGATTTTTGCAGGAACTTATTATATTAAGCTGTTTCTTTTTTATCTTTACAAAATAATGTTACCTATGTGAAGAATCCAGGGCTTAATTTCAGACAGAGCACATCGTAGTGGATCTCAGGCTATCTAAATCATTCATTTTAAACCAGATCTGAACTAGCTTGTTATTTTGTATATCATGTAATATTATATGTGCATTAATGACCATGCTCAAATGCGTTTAAACTGCACCAATTCAAGTGTAATTATCAAATTTTTCCGGGGGAGGACCCCCGGGTAAGTCACAGCTCCGGTATTTCTCAATTTAGAAATAAAGCCCTGAAAGAATCTCAAGAAATATACATACATTTTGTATATTATCGACTGGGTTTGAATTTTTTCAATACCTATAGAAATCTTCTTTTAGTTTTAGAAAGAATACGGGGGGCTTATTTTTCTGGGGGGGGCTGCTAATTTATGTTGCTAAATTTAGGGGGGTGCGTTATGAGACTTGGAGGGGGGGATGGGCACCCCTGCGTTACCAGATAATGAACAGGTAAATACCGAATTTGTTATTGCTGTAGAAAAATTCCCAGTTGTTTACAATCATAATCTTAAGGAGTACAGCAACAGGAACGAGCAGGATAAGGTGTAGAGGATTTTAGCAGAAAATTTTCAAGCTACAGGTAATGGGAAATATTTCATTTGTTTTTTCTTGCAGAACATTTCTGTAAAATACTAAATTTATCTTACATAAGTTTCCGTTGACTCTTCATTGAATGATTAATTAAAGTGATTAATTTCGAAAGTACTGTATAAGTCCCGCATTGGCACTACAGTATGGGTGAGACCAATATCTTCTATTTAAAAATCTACGCCGTCGACGTCGTCTTCTGGCAAGGACAATTAACAGCATTGCTTCATCTTCTGACGGCATTTTGCACTATACTGACTCAGTAAATCAGAAGAAATATCTCAACACGCTAAAGACTTGAGACATAAGACATGCAAAAAACATCCATGTCTTATTCAATTCCGTACGACACGACAGATGTCTTAAGATACATGTCTTAAGACACCAGTGTGTAAAACGGCTAAGATTTAAGCTGAGAGCTCAGTCATACCTAAGGTATGCTCACTTTTTGTGTTGTTAACGCCCGCACAAATTACTTTTCCAAATTACTCAAGGTCGTTGCTGTAGCCTAATTCTAAGCAATTCAACAATAATACTGACTTTTCCATTTCATCTGAAATGACATTATACAACAACGCGGAGCAATCGATAATAAATGATCAGCAACTGTAGAGAACCCAAGTATCAGTTACTTTCCATTTAACTGAGGATGTGTGCTTTGAATTCTGTTAGAGTAAAATGAAAAAGCTTTTGAGAATCCGATATTGGAATTTATTCCAACAGCTCCAAGGAATCCAGATTCCAAGGAATCCCTTTAACTATTTATTTTATATCAATTTCAGTCGTTAATTTTTTTTCCATTCCAAGTACATGGTGAAGTGCAGTGCACTTTATAAGATATATGTGCCAGTTTATTAGAGCATAGCTAATGAATGAGCCCACAATGAGGCCCAATGATTGTTGCAGAATTTCAAGTCTCTCAATAATGAAGTAGTAACTTATCACGATAGAATGCTGTTTGAAATCATCACCGTGGTTAATCCTCGCTGGTCGATATTTCCTTTTTTATTTTCGGCGAAGTCGGCCGATCATCTAATTCCACTTGGCTACGACATACAACGAAAGTACTTTGCCAAAGATAGAGCGAAATCAGAGGAGATGATGGCGGCTTAGCCGAATTCAATTTAAGTCCCCGGAGAGGATGGAGAATGCAAACGTTTTGCCATCGAATACATATATTCCAAAGTTAGCTGGTGGAGGAGAAAAAACTTCTCTAAGCGTACCGTGATCAAAGATTCATCATTGTGAGAAGTCCCGATCTCGTTTGAATTCCAAATCCCACAAGGCTTCAAATTAGATGAGTTCACTTCACTTTATTCCTGTCTACAGTTGGCGAGGATGTGAGTGTGTGTGTCAACGCCAGTGGAAAATAAGTTTCCCAAATTGTGGTACTTTCAGTATAAATGCTCGCAATCCATCCATGCAACGTTTCCTCATTCTGCTCGGATCAAATTGGCACTGAGAAGCTATTAATCAGAAGCGATTTCAAGTTTGTGAGATGTATCATAAATTAACATCATCAATGACTAGAAGAGGGTCAGTCGGTCAGTGATAAAATACCAAGAGCCATGATTATTAAAATGTGAGTTGAATTCCAGATACCACCTTTAATTAACCAAATCACAAAAAAAAAACAATTTGCCATTGTCAAAAAATATTATTTTCCAGTACCACTATCATGAATAAAACAAATTTTAGAACAAAAAAAGAAACCGACTTCAGTGAAATGATACTCAAACAGCCTTAGCGGTCTATCATGGGTATTTTATGTCCCAGGTTCGTTATGGTGTGATATTCTGGGGTGGTAGCGAGGGAAATATCAATGCAATATTCAGATTGCAGAAGAAAGCGTTGCAAATAATTGAAGGATTTAGTGCAAGGCAGTCATGTCGACCGATTTTCAGAAAATTAGGACTGCTTACAATGCCGGCACTGTATTTTTTGAGATTGCCGTGTATTCGCATAAGAACCATAGTAATTATGAAAATAACATAATCGCTCACTCATACAACACAAGACATGGAGAGTCAACACTTCGGTACCCCATGCATAGGCTGACTCTGATCGAGAAGGCGCCACACTATTCGGGTATAAAGATTTTAAATTGTTTGCCCAAAGTTTTAAAAGGTTACGGTCAAGACAAATTCGTGAAAGAACTCAGGAAGTTGCTTATTGATGCCTGTCCTTACTCTCTGGCTGAATGTTATGGGGTTTTTCGGAGACAAAATGTTGAATAGAATCTGGGTTTTTTTTTAAATATGTTTTTATAGATGAACGAACGCTTGATGAATTAGTTTAGTTGAAGTGAATTGACGTGTCACATGCTGCGCGAGCCTAGCTCGATAGATGCAGCTTAACGTGACAAAACAAATTTATTATTATTATTATTATTAAATACTTACGTACTGAAAAGTTTAAAATAAATTATTTACTTTAAACTGAGAAAATTTTTAATTTCATACAAGTAATCTTTTAAAGTCGGCGCCAAATATTTTATGAGGATGAAGCTCACATAGGTCTGAAACCTGTGCGTGGGTAATGAGTTGGATGATGGTGATTGATGATTTGGACCTACAGTTTGAGGTGGGTTCCGAACCACCGGGAAGTGATTGATAAGAAATTCTGTCTTATATTAAAACTAACACTGTATTTCAATTAAATATATGATTTACACCCACCTTTACTGAAATACAGTGTCAGTTTTGATATTGGATTGTTCAATTATTTCGTCATGGAAAACATCACAGAGTAATTCTGTTATATTTTAGAAGTTTATGGGAAATTTAGCGCAGACTTCAAAAGAGTTCTTGTATGAAATTAAAAATTTTCTCAGTTTAAAGTAAATAATTTATTTTAAACTTTTTAGTACGTGAGTATTTAATGTTTGAGTATCATTTCACTGAAGTCGGTTTCTTTTTTTGTTTTAAAATTTGTTTTATTTGAAGCTTTTTAGTTGAATTTTCAAACTTTGAAAACATGAGAAATTTTTTAAAGCCTACATTATGAAATATTAATCAAATTAGCAAGCCAATAATTAACTTATAACATCCAAACTTAAGTAACTAAAAATCCACCTATAAGAAAAGATAAACTGAGGAAAATTCTGCAATGCTTTATTTAATGTGGAATATTGTATTTAGGAAAATTATGATAGCGAAAGGCTTCTTAAAAGTGAAATGGCTTTTGATTAATTTTAATGTGGTCTCTTTTAGAATATACCTACACTGAAATAGTAGGCCTATATTACGTTACAAGTGCGGAAAATGGTGTTCACTGAAAGTATGATAAGTTAACGCAGGAGACGAAGTCGAGTGCGGTATTATCATACGAGTATGGTAAACATCTTCCCGGACGAGTTACGTACGAAATTTTCAATAAAATTTCAATTTTCAATATTTTTCGCGAAATTAGTCATATATATTTTTTTAATATAAAAAACATAAACTTTGAGCTAGTACAACAAGCATAATCAAACATAACCTCAAAATAGCCTATTATACAAACATGTATTTAATTGCGAACAAAAATATTCTTAATCCATTACAGCAGTGAAACTAAAAATACTTCAGAGAACAGCTATTTTTCCAAATCCTCGGTAAAATTAATAACATTTAAGAATATTGTTCAATTATTTTTTTTTGAAATTAACGAAAACATTTTTCACTTTAACTCATGATTGAAACTAAATAACCTTATTCCTATGACTCCATAACATCAACTAAATTATTTACAATTTTCATATGAACATATGAACAGAAATATTATATTCTTCTTATTCTCGATTCAAATTAAGTTCACGTGATTGTTCAAAACGGGACATCATAGGCTTGTTTCACACTGAATCAGCTTTGGGTAGCCGATGTCATTCACCCGGCATAATTGCATTGCATCATATGATTTCGAAAATCGTCTTGATTTGAAGCGCTCCATAATATGATACAATGATCAGCCTGGTAAACGACACCGGTTATCCGATTGGCGGTTATGTGTGGAACTATCCTATTCAAACAAGATTGAAATGAAGACAACGAAGAATGCTACTTCTTGTTTAATATTGGTCCAAGTATTGGGCCGATCCTTGCGAAACTTGGATGGGACCACCGCTGAGCGATGCTCTTTCATTAAAAAAAAATCCATCGAAATCGGTTCAATGTTGTTCGAATGATTGATGAACAAACATAAAAAAAACAGGTCGAATATAGAACCTTGCTCTTTTCGAAGTCGGTTGAAAATACCATTTGTATTAGGTTAATATCGTTAACTACTCCAGAAAATAAATGATTGGCTTTAGATCTCAGTTTATTTGGATTTATCTCAGTCAAACAATGTCTAATAAGGTACGCGAAATAAATCAGCATTCCGTTCAGGAACATTCTAGGATATGGTCGATTACATAGGTAATGTGATTCGTAATGGTACCATTGTGGAGTAATGGTACTTCCACAGTTTTTCTTAACGGATGGATTTAACGCTACATTTAAATTATCAAATGAGTCGGTGGAGATTTACTACAGATTTATCTACAGTATACAGAGGATAGATTCCTTTCATCTAGCTGAAACACACGTGTCACTTGATCATTCTGCTGTTCTGCTCATCGTTTACCATCCACGATATAATATTTCTGGTTACATAATTAAATAATAATTGATGAATGTCGAAAGAGTTCTTGGCTGTTAATTATAATAGGTGTAAAAAGTTAATTTGACATCGAGCTATGTAATTCTTCAAGAAATTTAAAAATTAATATTATAATATGTTAAATTACGATAATCATGGAAATTCATGAATAGGACTAAAAATGAGAGCAAGATAATATTTGATATACAGGTACTATTACAGTTATTGTTACTACATTACTACATCTATGTATTTCCACATTATTGAATACTCAATCATTGTTCAATGATTCGACAATAAAAATGTTCGATCCTGTATACATATTAATGATCGAAATGTACATTATAGAAACCTTAGAAGAAAATTGAATTCTAATTTCATTATATAGTGAGCAACAATAATTTATTACCAATCTTTTCGATCCACCAACTTATCCGTGCCAAAACACTCTAGTGATAAAGTATTCATTCCCACATTGTCATCGAATAGAAATAAGATCCATTTCAAAAACATCCGTTCCAGTTACTTCAGAATCAGCGGCATATTTTGATAACACTCTACCCAAAATCAAATCTCTGGTTATTTATGCTTTGATACTCTCATAAATATTTGGAAAAATAAGTAGAGTGATAATCATGAGTCCCAAGATTAAGAGGTTTGTTGTTGATGATCTGACTGGTGTATCATATAATAATTTTTATATCCATTTTCAAATATACAGTACAAAATGATTATATAAGGTTTCTTGAGATTTAAGAGCTAGGTACTTCATTTTTCATTGAGATAATATCTTGAATCTTGATATCTTGATTCTTGATGCTTTTCATAAAAATTTGACTTAGTACATTTATTGCTCATCTGTGAACTCATTTAATTTTATAGCCCACAACTGCTTTCTTTCCAAATTTTAAACTGAAAAATCTGAATGTTAAGCTATGCCTATTGGTTATTCATTCAACTAACTAACTTATAAACTCTTTCTCTCAAGAAAATAAATCAATAAAATAAGAATGTTCTCAGATGTTTTTGTTAGCTCTCTAAATTGAGTGTTTTCTAGGTGTAAGTGTATTCAAGAGCTCAGCAACCAGAGAAATGAAAAAGCAGACAGGCTATCGAATCGAAGCGGATGAAAGTCGAAGGATTATCCCACCCTTTAGCCAATGTGATCCATGATGTAAACGTATTACTAATAATTTATGAAGTGATTATAAGGTTTTGAACTATTGTACAATCTGTAATGTATACATCCAACACATTGAATTGAAAGTAAATGAAGTTATTCATTCCCTATCCCTATGAACTCTAATTCCTAATTAATTATCTATTCTCATATTTCGTGTGAAAACTTCACTACCATATTTTATTCGAAAAGCCTACATTTTAAATTATTCCAGTTGCTATTAGAAAAAAACGGCCAATACTAATCGTTTGTACAATAAGACCCACTCATAATAACAGGTTGTGGGTTGAACTTCCCCGTAGCCTATTACTTATTCAGACCTGATTAATTATTAATAGGTTCCAACCAGAAAGAGCTTCATAATCTGATTGAACGAACCGAGCTGGATGGAAATGCATTATATTTTCCACTGTAGGTAAGTATCGCATTGGAAGATTAAATTTTGATCCTTTTCTCTTGTATTGTATCAGTGGGAGGAACAATACTGTTTTGTTCAGGCCCTCTTGTCATACTCCAATAATATGAAGGGCCTGGTCCAGCTCAAATAGATGGAGCATCCTCCATCTATTCATTCTTCATCATCATTTTAATCCACATTTTATATTAAAATTACCTTATAATGTTGAGTATTATTAGGGTATATATGCTGATACATTAATAGTCTTTTATAGAATTGAATTTGATCGAGGGTGATCCCAGGAGGGTGGTTATGGTCCCTCAAAAAATTAGAACTCCGAACTTTACTGGTTAAGTTGTTTGAGCTTGCAACTGTGAGAACAACCGATTCTTGAAAGCGAATGAGAGGAATGTGTATTGTCACGGTGCAAAATACACCAGCCCACTTCGTTAATAAATATCTCGAGAAAAACAAAGATAAAGATTAAATCTGGAAAATTAAGTACTTACATGAGATCATTTCATATCATTTTTTATTATATTATATCAGGGCACACATAATTTGTCAAATTGTTCATGTTTTAGCGCCATACAATGGTCGTAGTACACAACGAATGTTTACGTTATTCAGAAGGGTTAAATTTATCCAATGGTTGCACTAGCCGGCTTATCAAACAGCTGTTTTTGGATTTATCTCTGCCGGTTCTTTCGTAAAATTTAATTATTTTTTCGAATTGTTCTTTCTGTATTTATTTTTTTATGTTTATCTGAGAAATCTGCTTTTTCAAATCTCATCAATTATTTATTTTTTTAGCTTAAATATTATTTCCTCGAAATTTTGTTTTCTGTTACGTAATGATGTCAAACTGTAAGCTCGGGACCGTTGTAGCCTTCCTATTGGAGGATTTCACGTAAATCTGTTAGGATTGGTGGATTAATATCACGCCACCTTTTTCTTTCCAAAATTCTGGCTTTAGAACTTGGACAAGAAGAGACCCATTTTGGCAAGCTGAGGAGGAGGTCCGTTTTTGAAACCTCTCCTACAAAAGTTTTAAAATTTTTAAATTTACCATTTCTAGTCAATTTTAAATGTTACATGTTTTTATTCCTCTATCGCTTCAAAAGTAAAAAGATTCCGATTACCAAAAAAGTACGGTTACCTCAAATATAAAAAAATTCGCGACCCAGACATGCTGCCGACCCAAGATGTCCGAAGAGAAAACGATGCCAACTCCGATTGAGCATCAGTGAAATAAATATCTCATCGAGTGCGCAAAAAATTGGGCCCAATCAAAAAAGTATGGTATTTGAAAATTGCATTATTATCATTGAGGACATATAATAAATTTGGTATATCACTTCTACATACTGCCGAAGCGAACTCTCGAAATTGTTTCACCCTTAGGTGACAAAAACCTAATTGCTCCAATAATAATTCTTATTCAAATTCAATATATTGTTAAATTTCAGCTTCTATTTATGAATATTTCCTCCATCCGTTACTTAACTTCCAATCTTTTATGCATATTCTTTATTCAAATTTTTTAATAAATCACATAGTAATTTCAACTACATTTTATAATTTAATTCCCACTCGACTCTGGTTGTAGAATATTTTAGTAATTCAATTCAGAAACCCAATAGCCGGCTTCGCTGAGTTGAGTTGATTATTTGGTAAGTACTCGTATGCCCTTGATAGAGGACATGCGTGTTGGCTCAACATTTCATTCACTTTTTAGACAGTTGTATAAGACTTGATGGCTTTTGTAGCTTTTTCACCTCATTGGCGCGAGTTGTTGGGAGAGTGTAATTGGGAAGTGTTACACATTCCTCTCCCTTGTGAGAGGAAATTAGCTTGGAATATAATATTTTGTTTTACTTTATCTCTCTTTGCTGGGTCGAATCGTGTGGATGACATTCATAGACATTCTATGTTTTCTCCTGCGATTCCGTCTAGCGAAGACAGATATTAAATTGTACAGTTGTAGATTGAGATGGTGCACCTATCATCGAGAGTTTCATAAGGAATAAATTACTCCCGACTGCAGCATCCGGCCATTTGCATCATCAAGTTATTTTCAAAAGAGGGCACCCCTCGAGCTATAGCTCACAAAAAGGCACTATCTCAAAATGCAACTGACAGTATCTTGATCAATGTTACTGGTTTTCTATTAGTTTAAACCTCAAACTTCAATCCTTTCAAACCATACCAGTTCATATTTATATAATTACAGACCTTATAATGTTGTGTATTAATTGCGTATGTATGCTTTTTTACTCATAGTCTCATAGAATTGAACTTGACTTGTCTACTCTATCTAGTGTAACTAAATCTTGACAATTCAAAACCATTAATTGAGAATAGATGATGAAATTATAATGTAATGATTTAGAAAAGAGAATTTCTCTTATGATTCTTAACTCTAATTATTTTCCTTTTATCCACAACGATTGACGATGGGAATGTAAAATTATTATATTGATCATGATCTCATAGAATTATTTCTTGGTCTTTCTTTATTCATCTACGAAAAATATTGAAGATGAAACTGAATACTTTGGAAATTATCATTTTTGCTTATGATTTCATATAATTATTCAACTAATGAAGTTAAAACTACCGAAAAATAGTACGGCTTGGATTATCTAGTGTGTTGCCGTTGTCCACTTGAATCAAAATTCATCTAAGCTTGACAGTGAATGCCCAAGTTAAATGAGAATATTTTAGGAAGATCTTCAACACGGTTGAGTCATAGCAGAAGCATGCGAAAATATCCACAAGTCCCAAAGTGTTTTCTTAGGATGTGATTATTCTGAAAGCAAACAGCAGCTTTTGTTTTAATAAAGGAAATAATTTCCCCTTATTTCTGTACTATCCTCAATTGTGCTTCATATTTTTCATTCAATCCTGGTTAATGATGCGGAAAATCTTGATCGAGACCGAACTCAAGGCTCTCATATTAAAGAATGTAGAAAATGAATGATGAGCTTCTAGAGTATGATTTATCAATGCATTTTCATAAGTTTGATGTGTAGGCCAACTCATGAATTATTAGTTCGTTCCCAAAATTTGCAAAAAGGTCACGCAGTAAGATGTTGACACTGAAAAAGGTGCCCCCGCTCTAAAACTAGTTGAAGCAAGCTTCTATCTTAGTAGAGCAAAGGTGAACCCACGTGATCTAATGTGAGCGAGTTGATTAATAGGGTCTGGCTTGAGATTAAGCTAATTCCAGCGAGATGACTGTGGGGGAAAGACCGAAAGGTTAGTGTTCGGGATACCAATCCAAGCGGCGTTCAGTTTATTGGTACTGAGCCAAATCCATTGAAATTTCTGTATTCCACCGCCGTTACTGTTATCTTTCGTTTTTTTTTTCTGCTGGGAATTTTTCTTTCTTGTTTCTCTATCGCATGAAAACGTTTGGAAAGAGAACACAAAAATTACAGCACGATAAAAAATGACTTGTGTTATCGCAGGTGAAATTAATGAACTGAACAAAACTATAGAACTGCGATTACTCAGATAAATCAGTGGAGGGTTGGGCTTCGATAATGGAAAATTAAGAAGACTCCCACAAAAAGTTGGTTAATCGAGTGGAAAATCTCTTATTTTATCAGTTTCAAGAGAATTTGATTGAAATTGTTTGACTGAGCAGTACCTATGGAATAAATGTATATGACACTTGAATAATTTTGATAGACTTATAATCCGATTCCCTTTTGTTAAATGCAGTTATACGTAGTTTGAACCCAAAACCTTGCTTTTTCAAAGAAGTAGGGCCAAAAAAGCTGTTGGGATTATCGGACATATTGAGTGAAACAAGAATTTTCTTTAGAAAATATTTCAAGGACAGGAAGTGAATGACAAGCACTGCGCTATCACCTAAGTCTTTTCTTCAACAAAAGTTATCATTATACGAGTTAACCATTAAAAATATATTCCATCTCGATAATAGAATAAATGCAAAAATTACTTTGATCCCTGGAAATAATCTTAATGATGTTATACTTTAATTTTAACAGAAATAGCAGAAATTGAGATAGAGTAAGGTATGATACTCATTTTGAAAGTGATTCGCTGTCATACTCTAAAAAAATGAATGAATTTTCCACGAATATGTTTTTCAAAAATACTGTTTTCCTTCACACGTGACGTACTACACATTCACCTTTGTAAGCTATTTCATTTTGCACATAGATGCTTCCAATTATTTATTCTTGATATCGTTTATTCCACTTTTCATTCAAATTTTTTATCTTCATTCTACTCTTGATAACAAGAAACAATATTCTCTCATTTCTTATTATTCCTTTTACCCTCTATTTTTTCTAAATAGGATTTCTATATTTCTTTAACTAATTCTCTTTTAGACTGCTCACGCCATTTGAGATATTCTATCACTTCGAATGCTCACGCCATTTTTTTATTCTAATTTCTCATACAATTCAGACAGGCATTTCACACGAACTTCCATAAAGTAGTCTGGCAATCGAAAAGATTCTATTCTAGTCACTGATTGATAATCAAATCGACTTCTTTTTAGTAAAGCGAACATTCATCGAAGCCGTTAAGCATGCCACCATTCATCTTCAGCTCATGAGAAATGCTTCTCGTTGAGAGTGTTGGTTGGATGTGCTCTGCATCAGTCTAGCTTTCTGGACGACTTCTGCCCTATTTGACACTTCACCCCTTGATTTACAAGGCATTTGCCAGCTTGTTATCGCTTCATCAGTTCGTAAGGTGTTGGCGCTGGGTGCCAAGCCAAATGCCAGAGCAGGAACACTGCTTCATTGTCTAGCAGTGCGTGCCCATACCCACTTGGGTTCCGCTTGTTAAATCTGCTCTCCGAATTCGGACAGAAACTTTGTCACAGAATAAGATTCCACCCATTGATAGAACGTTTGCTGAGCCGAGATTTATTCGACTTCTCGATTAAGAATCTCTCTACTATCATCCACTAAAATAGACACAAAGAATTTTGTCGTTATTCGCGAGACAAATAAAACGTTTAATCCTGTGTGCTCTTTCCTCAATCGCCTCAAATATAAATTTTATCATCAAGACTCAGATCCTGCTATTTCGCTGTTCAATCTCCATCAAATCCCATCTATTGTCGTGTATGATTCTCATGAAATATACGAGGAATTCTGAAACAGTATTTTATGTACAATGCTCTCAAATGTGAGTCATGCTCAACATGTACAACGGCGCATATAAATAATTATAATCATATTTTTAGTGATTGCTGATAATAAATGAGACTATTATTTGAAATTGCGATTCAAGATTATGACATTATGACCTATTATTGTTGTTGATACTGGCTTAATTCTTGATAGCATATCCATAGTTGGTGATTTCTTTTCCAATGTAGGCTAGTTGAATTGAATTTAATTTATAATTTTTCCATCAGAAAACTATTCAACTTTTTTCTTATTTCTGGTAACACAAAAATATGAGCAAGCGAAAAAAAAGATTATTAGAAAAATATATAACTTATAATCGTCTCTTACGGAAAAAGGTTGACAGCTTACATACTGCATCGCGCTAGTGCCACTTCCCATTCTTATGCTTTTGCATATTTTTCGAGTCTCTTCAGAATTAATATATTATCTCACTTAGATACTGGCCTTCAAGTGAGATTTTATACTTTATAGAATAATTATTATCAGAATATCCAGATATTCCTGATAAATTTTGACAATTTTTCTAAATTCTTACAAACATAACGTAACGAATAGAATAGAATGTGCTACTAAAATCATGCAGCCCGATTTGGTAACACAGAAACCGAACCCGAAACCGAAAACGTAATTCAATAGCGAGAGAATAATAATTACATTCAACCTTAAGATCAATTGTCAATTGTAAGCATTGTTTCCGCATGTTATACTGCTTTCCAAATGTGTTACAGTTTTGCGACAAAATTTTTAATGTCCTTCTTTAAATTTGAATCTAATCCACAAAAAAAACCTACACAAATAAACTTCAGAATTTACAAGCGACCAGGTTTGAGTTTGAACAGTGACATATTTTTCGTTAATTCTAATCTCGGGGCCTGCGTGGACATTTGTTTCTTAAATATAGCACTCCTCCAAGTTGGCTTGAAATCAAAACTCGGGTAACAGAGTGTGTCAACGTTACACACTGAAGCAGAGATTTTGTGGACACTTACACAAACAACCATAAAGGTTAATCTTTTTCCATTGAAAGTATTAATGTAACTCGAATAGAGATATAGAATTTTCATATAGCAGTTTGCAATAATTGTCAAGTATTTGCAGTGACGTCAGTTCAGGGTATGCGAGTCATGCGCCGACGCCCGAATCAAACTCTGAAATTACAGGATGTTCTCCTTATCCGTGTAAAGTATATTTTATTCATATTTCGTTTAAGCTGTGATTTTCTATTATTTGAATGAACTTGAAATGCAGATGAGTTTACCGCAGATAGTCAAATGCAGAAAAATAGTGTAAGCTCACTTTTTGACCTTCATCAATGATGTATATATATGAATCAATTTACTCCAGACCATCATTTGTAGAAAAAGTACACAAAACAGAATACTGACTTACAATAATTATTATACTTGTTGTATTGAAAAAATTGACCATGACATAGTTTTACTACATTCATTTTTATTATGTTTCTCTAATATGATAGAAATAAGGTGGATGTAGACATTACGAGTTGTAGGATTGAACTGAACTGTTTATTTATAAGTAGTAAACAAGATAGTATAAAGGCGATCATATGATAATATCAATATGAGGAAGAAGATATATAACAATTTTATTGATCTGACATCAATAGAAATCGACTGAAAGAAATTGAAAAATTAGTTGAAATCATTAATTTAAGAATTTAATTTTCTGCTAATATATTTCATGAACTAGCACTATGATTAAATTGGAAAATAGAAATGAGGCTCATTCATCATGAAAATGAGTTTTGAATAAATTAATTAGAATCGATCATATTGAGTTGTTCATGGAATATTTGCTAAGTAGGAACTAAAACTGAGCAAAAATCACTTTTAAAGTTTATTCATTTAATTTTAAATAGCCTACACTATGGAAATATAATGCCTTGTAACAAACAATTTGAAACTCTCCATCGACTTGAAATTTTCAATTATTCATACAGATAAATAATTATTTGATTTAATAATTATTATTGTGGCTATTTGAAGATTTCTTTCTGTACAAGATTCATACCAACATATCTTTATTATATGAAAAAGGTATTATAATATAAATTATATTGTAGTTGAAATAAAATTCTACTTTTTCTAGGAAAAAGCTATAACGAAATTAAATAATACAATAATATAGAATTATATTTTTATTACTGGATACAAAAATACATGAGGATGATTTAATAATGAATCAATTTCAAGTTTAGACAAAGCTGAATTATCTATAATGACTTGTTTGCTCAAAAACAATCGTAAGCTTAATGGAAGTGGTACTGTAAAACATAACTGCAAGGTCTTATGGAGACTCCAATCTCACGAGTACATTTCAACTTTGTATGTGAATTGTTATGGCAATAGCTGAGCAGCAATATTATTGTTCCATGTAGTCGATTGGTGCCCCACAAGAGACTACAATTCAAAGTATTACCTTATCTTTATTGCTTTATTCAAGAGTATTAGGAACGGAACGTGTACATACTGTACGTAGATGAAGCAGAAGTAATGCTTGGAATGATACAGAGTCACTAAAGTCCAGTGGAAGTTTTTATTACTCTGGGAGTCCAATACGACCCCCTAAAATAATAAAAATCTGGACTGGAATAATACAAACCATAACTGTACGTTGCATTCACAGCCATAAATTATAAAGGTAGGCTGCTCTGTTCTCTCCGCAAAACCATGCTGGAGAATGTCATGAACGATGAGAGCTGGGTTCTGGCTCTGTCCGTTTTATTATGCAAGGCTGTACCCAGTTGGAAAAACAAGATCGATGTGTGACGGACGGCCTGTTACAAATATAACGAACGCTATTTCAATGGCCGAAATCGTTCAGAACTCATTTTGTTTCAACCGCCTGATGGGACACCGTGGGTGGACTTACTGTACCTCAAACAAGAGACAAAATCAAATAAATAACATGGGAAAACTGTTCAAATTGAGTACAGGCTACTGACCTGATACATCGATTTCATTTAATTTACTTCTTTACTATGATTTTCAAAAAATTCTTACTCCGTCATGGCCACCGGCTCTGAGACTGAAATGAATCTAATAATCAAGTACAGTTCACTAGGCTAGGCATCGTTTCTGTTGCTATGATTACTAATATTACTATGATGTTCTGAAACATCTTATTTCTTTATGATCTAATGATTCCAGAAAACGATCTCCTAAATTATAAATTAAAAACATTCAATTATGTAATAATTGATATTGCTGAAGGCCAGCAGTGATGTAGCGTCACAGATTAATATATATTCTGTTGTAGTCTGGCCAGGTGAAGAAAACCATGTGCTTGATGGGAAAGAGGAGAAATGTTGACCAGTAACAAACTTCATAAGAATTACAAAGAAGAAGAAGAAGAAGAAGAAGGAAAAAATAAAATCTGTCTGTTCCGATGAAAAAAGGAAGAGAGGAAAGAAATCACCAGTTAGTTTATGATGAGTCTTCGATGAAGAAAGAGCATGGTAGTGTTGAAGTGTTATTGTTGTTCATTAGAAGGGTTAGTAAAATTTTCGGCTTAATAATCAAAGTATATGACAATAATTTGCAGACTTTATAAAGTAGCAATAGAACTGTAAAATTTCAGTTGAACTAGATTGCAAGAAAACTTTTCCTGTTGTGTGATGTGACTCAGAAAGCTTTTCAAAAATATTCAATCTGAACGTATCAAGTTTTATTATTTTGAAAATAGAGTGAAAGATTGAATTGTGTCCATTACAGGTGCGTGCTTAGCACTCTGATTCTATTGTAACTAAAACAAAGCTGTGGTTCCAAAAAATATTTCTACAGATAGTTCTACAATTCATTTTGAGTTTCCTTATTCTGAAATGTACTTGCTAATATGTTTTTCTGTACTACATCATATTGCATATTACTTACATTATTTTGTAAATTATTTAAAGAGAATAAATTGAATTGAATTGAAAAAATATACTGTATCTTATAGCTTTGTAACGCTTCCAGGGGAAATGAATATCAAAATATATATTTATCCCTCCATGTCATTCTGAAAGTAGCTGACAGTTAGATGCAATATAGTGTTAACAGCTGAATACTGATTAGTTTTTGATAGTAGAAGTACTAGCAGTAATAGGGATAGCTTTTCAAGTTTATTCAAATAAAAATTAGTTCAGTGTAATAATATTAAAAATATTAGTTCTTGAGATTCAACAATAAATACGTTTTCTTGCATTAAACGATAAATATCACAGCTCACAAAGCTATAAGTTAAATAAGAATATGCTCATTCAATTGGTCTTTACTGAGTTACTCAGTTAATCGAGCTGCTTGAATAATATTGAGAACAATACTATCGTATTTGTCTGAATGAACCTGTTCCTCAGTTAAAGATGTAGATTGATTTCATCATTATTCTAGAAGATAACATCTCACAAACATTGCTCGTGGGCGATATTTGCCAACTTTCAGTTCTCTAGCTAATAGAGTGTAACAAGCGTTTTAGATTTGAAACATCGTCCTCCAGTTTTGAATAATTATCACTTCGGGATAAGTCAGGATTCTTAAAGATAATAATCTACGGGGAAAGATGAGAAAAAACTTTTTCTATTACTATTATTCCCTGGATTATGATCATGTTAATTTCATGTTTTTTTTCGTCGAATTGTGATGGACTGAATTTTATGTAGAAGAAACTTTTTCATTTTATTTGAAAACGATTACCATTTAGTTATAACAAATTAAATTGAAAAACATTTGTAATAATGTATTATTTAGAATTAGCCGGTTTGATTGACACAATGAATTACACTATGAATCAGCCGGCATGAATTATTTGGAACCCCATAAAGAAAATATATTAAATTCATTTATTCGTTTAATGAAAAAAGTTGTTTCGACAGAAGTATGATATTTTCTGACACGAAAATTTCAACTAAGTTAGTCATTAATTTGCGAAACATGATGAAAACCATGGTGAACCATGATAAATTGAATCTTGATCATTATTGTTAGAGATCCAATACGCTGTTGTCAGTCGGAACAGGGAAGAGCCTGAACCATGAATGTCAGAAGAAGAAGAAGAGACCATGGCAAAAAATGGTTTATTGCTGTCGTGAACAGCGAAAAAATGTTTGAAGGTGGATGAGAAACAATATTTTTACTTCCTATAAATGACAAGAATACTGATTATTCAATTCGGTCCTTACCCTCAAATATTCCAGATTTTCGGGTATTTATTATTTTTAAATAATCTATCATTTTCTGAATGAACTAGAAGCAATATTATAGCTTGCAATCAATCAATTTATATTACTTCAATAAAATTAATGGGACATGAGATATGAAAGTTCGACTATAGTATAGGATTCTTTTCCAAATTTTTTATAATCCACCAATTCATTATCCCACTCGTAATCCATCATATTGATCTTGTAGTTTGTTCTCATAAGATGTAAGTTTATGTATAATTTGCATTTAATCCATAATATTAACCCTAAGGTTTGTTCTCATAAGATACTCTCCTGTCAGTTTATGTATCCTTTTTCTTGTATCTTCACTTCTGTTACTATAATACAAATAATTCAAATAATTATAATTGAATAATTAAATATAATTGAATAACTATAAATCGAATAAGCTATCTATTTGTTTCATGATTGATAATATGTATTCTTAGTTCAATGATATATTCCTACAAAAAATAGCCATACTTAAAGCCTTTCTTTATAGTCAATATTATATATTCTTGATAGCTCAACATCATAAGTAATTGAGCAGCACCCATTGTATATAGATTAATTTTAAAAAAATGGGGTTGTCATTGATATGATAAGAATGGTTGCGGATACATAACCAAAGCAGGAAGCCAACTAATAAATCCTAATAAAGTAAGCTACAGACTACATTCATAATTATCCAAAATCTGCAATAATATTAATTCCAGTAATGTTCATTTCATAAAATACAGAAAAGTCTTGATCAGAGACCTATTCATAACGTATTGATGCAGATATCGATTGGAGATGTAATTTCACCACGATAAGTAATTAATTCATGGCATCGCTTTTCAAAATCGACAGCCCCTTCGACTGTCAAAGCGAGACTCAGAGTTTCGGTCCCCATTAAACTTTCTTCTTCGAGTAATTTCTGGCTTCTCCGAGCTTCTTTGCTCATTTTTCGCCTCTCCATTACAAAGTAGATAAGAATCAATTTTCAGAGGCGATGTTTACAAGGCGTGCACTTTGAAAATTTCCCTGTTTAAAGCGAGTGACGTCATCACTTCTGTCATCAAAGAGTTTTCCTGTTGGTTTATCATAGTAAGTTCACCCACCTGAAGTAATTGTTTTTTTTCACAAGCGTATCAGTGAAAGCTGTCACAAGAATGAACAGTTGGAAAGAGTCTCTACGGCGAACTGTTCAGTTTTTATAGGAAGGCAATGGACAAACTTCAGTCGGGAATACAATTTCTCTTCCCACACATCCCACCTGTTAATTATTTTGAAATATCGAGTTCATTCATACTGTGACCACACACTTCCTTCATGACATAAATGGAAGTAAATCGACTCAAAGAAGATGTAAAATGAATGAGGTAGTAGGTGTTTGGATTTTTGTAGTCAATATAATTTAGCTGATCACTTTGAAAGAGATGATGTTGAAGTAGCATTGAATGTGCGTACAATGAACTCTAAAATTAGATAAGCAATTTGCTTATAACTCAAAGAATGTATGATGACAAGGTAGAATTTTTGAAAGATGTTAGGTTCATATAACTGAGGATGTTGTACAAATGTGAGTCTTTGACCAATCAGACAAGAAAAAGATATAATTTCCTCATCAAAAATAAGAAGTGCAATAAGAAACGAAATCGAGATCTATAGATTCTACCTGACATCGACTCCAGTTTCGCCTGATAAGAAACACAAATGAAGTTTTCATAAGGCTTCAAAAACACTTTGAAAAAAATTGAGTAAAACGATCTTTAAAAATAAAATGAGATCTAATAAGTTGCCCTAACTGGAATACCTTGTTGGTGAGAAATTCAATGTTAAATTTACTCAATGCCGATAATTGGCTTAATCAATTACGATCAATGGATTATTCTTTTTTTACTAAATATCGTTTTCAATCAACCACAGTCAATAGAGAGTTTGGCCGAAAGTTCTGTTACGGGTTCTATAGCTAAAATAAGGTTGGTGACACTGAAGTGAGCACTCGCACTTTATTTACACAAATTAGTCTATTAACACACACTAATTGCAAGAAAAACTAATGAGAAAGAAAACAGATCAATAAATGCCAAGCTAATACTGATTTTCGGTAACTACGTACAAGAATTAATCACTACTGGATTAAAGGCCGATCGATAATCAAATAAATAAACGTTCAATAAACTGTACAAAGAAGTAAAAAGAAATGTCAAAAAAGAACAGTTAACACTTACAAAACTCAGTCTGACACGGTATTCGATTATCCCAAATAATATCACTTGACATGCGAAAGCACAATGTCTCTACTGTCAATAAAACCGCACTGGATAGCATACGCTATCTTTAATGGTGCACTGGATTCGAATTCTGTCACTCACTCTGCACGGGACTCTTTACCGCACTGTTTGTTCCACTGCACTGGAATCGTAATCTGTCACACGATCTGTCACGCGAGCATGTTTGTTGAAGAGATCAAACAACAAACTAAACTGAAGTTGTTTATGTGGACTTTTTAAGTACCATAAGTACTGGAATCCACCAGATGTTTCGAGAAGGCCATGGAAGGTCATCATGGATACTGAACATTTCGCAAGATTCTCGATTGAGTGCAAAAGTGCAAGAGACAGATATGACAGATAGAAATGAGGGACATCCAAGGAGAGCAAGGAAACAAAAAGTCAACTTGCAATCGCTCCAAGTCACGCTCATTAATTACTGGAGGCAATGCTTTCAGACGAGTGTGTAACGCTAATGTCATTCTAAACACTCTATGCATCTGCCTGCTCTATAGCATCTTGCATTAAGAGCAGACAGTTGCACAGGGATTTCAGGTTGTCATTTTCTTTATTGTTGGAGTAATTTTGCCTGAACTTTCTATTGTTCGTGATTTATCAAGCCAAATGATCTTTATTGAACGAATTCAGAGTATACGTAATGTATACCAATGCTGTACCAAGGTTTTCAGAGATAACTACTCTACTTTCCTTCACTAGTGTATCAGAGCCGAGGAATGGTGTATCAGTGAACCAAGCGAGAATGCATTGCCGACACTGGCAGTGGCGCATTAATAATAACGGCGCTGCTCGGTTTGATTGAAACGCGTCAGCCGGGTAGGTGGCAAAACAGAGCTGGCAGCGTGTCATACACATTTCAGTAATTATTGGAAGCCCGACCGCGCGCGCGTGCACCTCTTGCCTCTTACCACTTGCATGACTTAATCGCTGTTACTTGCTGCGAGCTAGGAGCTAGGTGACGTCACGTCTTAATCACAAACTAGGGTGATTAGCGACACACAGACACCCTGCTCCAAGACACACACTCTCACTCATTCTTATCAATCACTCTCACACTCCATCCTTCTCACGATATCACTCCTATTCACGCTCTTTCCTCTCTCTTGATCATTCTGCTTCACTACCTTATTTTTTTCATTTTCATCTTTTCTATATTATACATATATATAATCATGCTCCCTTTTGTGACGGATAAGTATAATAAGATTTTCTGAAATGAAAAATTAACATCTAACGTCTCCGGAAATTTGGTCCTTTTGTGGCCGCGCGCATGTGTCAGCTTGGTTCCTTCAAATCCACAAAAAGGGGTGACAAAGATGCCCTAATCCTCCTCAAAAGTGCCGTATTACTGCAATCTGCAGAAGTTCAGGAGGATATTCGCCAAAACATGCTTTAAACTACACATTTGTCGAGCACGGTGACCCAAATAGAAACACAAGTAATTAGTAGATCTGCGCAGATTTATTAGAGACAAGATTGTAGCAATAGATAATTTTCTACAAAGACTGGCGATTCAATATTCTTTTTCAGATAATACGATTTTTTTAAAGAATTGAATTGAATTTATTTGTTTCTAGCATAATAATACGGAAACATTATAAATAAAAAAGCGATGTAAAGGAAAAATAATAATAATACATTATTGAATACATATCATTAGATTATTGAAACAACACTCACTTGGAGCTTCTGGTCTTTTTGTGAGTTGGTTAAGTTCGCTTCAATTTTTTCATAAGTATTGAAAAGAAAAAATATATAATAATAACATTTATTCATCAATTACAAAATCATGGAAGACAAAAACAATTTCCTTACACACTCACGCATTCATATATGCTTATAAATGCGACCCTTAATCTGATTCGTCCTCGAGTTTTTCCAAATGCATCTTCCTTGAAACCTGAATTTCAAAGTTATCTTCTTGGTATGAATTCATTAGTTAATAGGAAAAAAGTATGACCAATCTACAAACCCTTAGTGCTTTGGAAATCTCTTGCTAATGATTTGTTGAAAATTTAATAATCTCATTCTTCTGACAATTTGGTAACAAACTTTGTATTTTTCCGATGAATAAATTCCGATGAATTCATACAAAGGGAGGGAACATCCACTCTCTCTCACAGTCTATAGTCACTCACACACCCACACACACCATCACACCTAGCAGAAAAAACACTAACAATTAGCTGTTGGAAAATATCAGTACAATAATTAAAAGTGAACTGAGTCAAATCTCAAACTCATCTGTCTGGACTAACCTACAAAAATAGTGTTTACATTTCACATCGAAATAGAATATATAATTTTTTGATCGATTTGTAAGTGGGTGCAATCATTTTATGAATTATACTACTAGAATTATCTTGATACTAGAATCATGACTTCAATATCATAGTTTCATATTCAATCATGATCAATTCAGTTATTAGGTTAAAGCCTGGAAGAATACGTCAATTAATGACCAATTATTATACAACTTTTATAGTTCTTATTTAGCTTCAAATCGAAGTACATGCTCTTCAAATTAAGAAATGATTTGTGGTGATAGCCTGAGCCAGGTATTTTAAATAGTTGAGGCATATTTTCTGCCCCAGTGACGTGACACACAGCTCAGCGTTGCGGTTTGTGGCGCTCATCTTTTGAAAATCTAGGTCTTGAAATGCATGTCATTGTTCTCGGTGAGGGGGGGGAGATGTTACTACCACAAAAAGGTTCCCTGAATATTATATAATATATAATTTTCTCACACTCTCCCACTCCCACACACACACTCTCTAATACTCTCTTTCTAGATCCTTATTTTTATTTTTCATTCTACCTTATTTCTTTATCACTCAAATACTCTCTGTTCCTTCCTCTTTCTCACTTGGATTGTTGATGCTCCATGAGTTACTGAGATCTTCAACACGTCTTTCCAGTTCGCTCGAGGTTACGTCGCGTAAGCGGGGCACTATTACTAGACACTTCCTAACAGGTCTCGCACTTTACTACCTTCATGACCTAGGTTTCACGTCTACGGTAACATCTTCACAGTGAGCTGACTAAATGTAGTGCTTAAACTGTTGAAACTTTGTCCTGCAAGCCTAATGTTTAATTTTTACTTCACTCGAGCTGATGAGTTTGATATGTTGATGATGCAATGTTAGCCAACTGAAAAATTGGGGATTGAAGCACCTGACAGTAGAAATAGAGAGGAGGAGAGGAAAACGGAAAGTGATAAAATAAGAGAGAAACCAGTAGTTATATTTATAGATTCATATGATTAATATGAATTTATAATATTTCTCTCTGATTACGAATACAGATTGTTAAATATGAGTCAGTAATTTTGTGAATCCTCTGATTTAAAAATGGATTTTTCAGAGCTTTTTTTCAAAATAAGTTATAATAGAAAATCGAGAAGAAAAATATCCACGTACAATGTTAGGGGGTACATACTCAATTTATGATAGAAATTCTTGATCACAAGTATATTTGGTATAAATTATTGGAAACTATCTGCAATTTATAAAAAACCGATGCATTTTCTGAATGCCATTACTTCCATTGAGTATGATTCCTCCTCCTTTTGAAGACTGTATCTTAGTTTCTCTTGAAAAAATCTCAAAAACTCAGGTTCAGGAAAATTCTGATTTCCTTAGACTTTCTTACACAATTTCTTGGAATCTATGTTTCTCTAATCCACCTTCAGAGAATCTTCTACCTCCTATAATATTTATCATTGATGAAACTTACCTATTGCTCAACGTTCAACCCTTGAAGTGTTATAATGACTTGAAATAACTTAATGATAACTTCATTGAGTTGATTAATGGGTCGATTAAGCGGACCAAATGAAATAACTTGATAACGTTGGTACTTTAAAAGATCAGTGGATTTTATATATTAGGTTTCTCCAGTTAGTATTGTGAGGGAACATTAATTTTTGAATCAACCTCTATGCCTTAAGATTTGAAAACGCCGCGCTCCAGTCGGCCATTCATCTATTGATGATGGCGTCTGTTGGAGCGAAAATTCAAACCCGATATGACAGATATGACACAGATATAAATAGTGAAAAAGCTCTACTCTGAATAAGAAACTCATACATATTGCTATCCTACAAAGTCTTATATAATTTAAAGCTCTACATAAACCAACAAATATCCCAAATTTATGTCAAATATTAGATCATCATTTCAAGCCGTGATAATGTAGGCTGGACTTGTTATCACAAGTCAAGTACTGCATGAATGTTTGGATATTTGTTTTGTAATTTATTTCTACTAAAATTATTTAGAATGTTAAAAAAAGCTCACATATTCCCTGAGACCCATTTTGAGTCTCCCTTTGCAAATATTAATTTTAGTGCTACATTTATGTTTTATATTAACTCATGCTTTGGCTGACCGATTTATAGGCCACATTGCCGAAAATTTGTCAGCTGTTCTAGGACTTTTTCCGGTTCCCGAAAAAAGTTCTAGAGGACTTACTACAAAAAGACTGAAGAAGAAGGACGCAGGATTCGCGTATCCCTTAACTTGCTTTAATTTAATAAATGTAGCACAAGTGTTTAAAGTTCCTAGTAAATGTTAAATGTCCTCTTATGTTGAATGTTTTTGATCGTACATTCTTTTATTGTAAAAA
The DNA here is from genome assembly GCA_948455865.1 of Conomelus anceps. Taxonomy (NCBI): domain Eukaryota; kingdom Metazoa; phylum Arthropoda; class Insecta; order Hemiptera; family Delphacidae; genus Conomelus; species Conomelus anceps. The sequence goes on along the minus strand of OX418216.1, from coordinate 73,947,816 downwards.
ATTCAAACTGTGATGAACCTGGCGATTAAAACTACCACCACCAACTCCAAAGAATACTGATGTCCACGAGGCTGAAAAAACCAAGTGCATCGAAAAGGGGACTGAATACAAGGAAAGTGCGTGAGTTAAATCCTGATCAGGTATAATTATCATTATAAAAGCTTTTTGAGTGCAAATTTCATGGCCAATATTTCAAATCTCGCCGCATGTATCAGTGTAACATACAAAGTTGAATTCATGTAATATCTGGTAAAGACGTTCAACACATAATAGTGACCCTTAGGTCTAATTCCTCACACAGGAAAATTATTCCTAATTAAGTTAAAGACTCAAATTCCATTCAGGAATTCAAAGAACGTTTTTGGAAATTAAATATCTCAAGTGGAGATTATTTTATTCTTGTAATACTATTACTGAGACACATGATTTATTTGATTAGCAGTAATAAATTATACTGTTGTTAATTGACTTTTGTGTATTTTTCTCTTGGAGTTTCTTGCTTGGTATTAGACTAAGTACACGTTCTCGCACACATAGCCTAGGGTCCATTTGCCTGTGGTACTTCATGAGAAAGTCCACTTGTGGTTTCAAGGATACCTTGACTGACCTTAGCATAAAAGGTTCAGTTGCTTCAGTGAGATCGTCTACAGTCTACCAGAGAAATCCTCCCTACACCAGTCATACAACAGAACACTTAGTGGTAATATTATTGCTTTCAGATTGTACTCAGCTCGAAAACGCCCTCTATCTCTTTGATTAGTGGTAATTTATAATTATCATTTGTTTGAGAGGTAGTGGACGTTTATTCGTGATGGAGTATTTTCAGGAGGCGAAATTTCAATACAGCCAAGCCTTGCTTGAGTTTGTATGTTAGAGCCTATTATCCGGACACAGCTGATGGAACATTACATTTTATTTCCATTCCAGCTTTCAAATAGAGGAATTGGAGCCCAACCTGAGAATATTGCCTAACAGTATGTACAGCATATAACTTATTACGAGTGAATTTATGGTCTTTTATCAGGGAGAATTAGTAATCATATAACGTATATATTGCACTTGATAATTATTCTGAGTTAGCTTCCCCAGTCCTCCTACATCTCTTTCCCTAATCGAGTAGCTATCGACTAAGTCAGACCCCATTTTTTTATAAACTCCCAGTAGATCCCACGACACAGTCTGCCATTTCGAAAAGTGCACTCAGACAGCAGAGAATAAGAAAGTGGGAATTCTAGCACTGTTACTCGGATACGTGCTTTACATTAAACATCAGACGATCGATACCTTTCATTCCTTTCTTGTAGTCGCGAACAGACATCACTGCCAACTAAATTGAATTCCAACGTAGCAGCACATGAAATGAGTAGGCAACAAATGCAGAAACGATATTTTATCAAAACATAAGCCATTTCAATGCTGACATCTGAATTCTTGATGCATCAGAATATGAGAATGTTCAGAAAGATTATGGAAAACATCGAGTGTATCACATACAAATTCCTTTTAAAAGAGTTCGAAAAGTATTGTGACAGCTGAAGAATTTTCAAGTTCATCACTATACTAAACTTCAATTCAATAGGCTGGCATTTCAGTTGGTAGGATATTCTCTATAAGCGTTATAAGCTACGTACTTTTCGCTCATCAATTATTGGATCACACAAAATCCTAAAGAACTCTCATTTCTTCAAATAAATTTAATGGGAATATTTCAAAATAGCTTTCAAATATTTATTGTAGCAATTATCCATAAAAATGTTAACCAGAGAACAACCAGTTATTGGAAAAGTGATCAGAACATTGGTCACGATTTATAAGGAAAACTAGCTGACCTGGCGAACTTCATAACGCCTAAAGGTGCAAGAACATAGTTGAATATGAGGCAGACACTCATACAGACACCGACACGTAAAATAAAATGGATGTTTGCTACTGTATATAAATTTATTATGGAATTAAACTACCTTGATGGGCTGAGCAGAATCAGCAAGCTGAGTAGAATGGGCTAAGCCCTACACGATATATGAAGTAGTGGATTGCTCGAACTCTTATATTCATATCCCTCTGGCCCCCGCAAATAATTATTGGGGTTTTCAGATTTTTACGTGGTTTGGGTTGGATCCACCTTGGCAAGCTGGGTAGAATGTGCTGTGACACAATATAAAGCAGAAGACAGTTGAAAATGTTCATATGCATGACCCAATGCCACAACCAACGAATTTCTAAGGATTCGAATTTAAACCGCATTGGTGAATTGAGTAGAATGAGCAATACACAATATGAAGCAGTAGATAGTTCAAATACGAATGAATGCGTGAGATCATGATGTGCTCAGGACTGTGCTTGTTTGGATGACTGATGTGCTTCGACATTATGTTATTAGCTTCATTATCACTTACTCGGTGGTTTGGAACCTACCTAAGATAAATGGTAAGTCGACTAAGTTTTACATATCAGCGGAAGTTTCACATGGTGAGGTGGAAATACACGTAATGGTAGTAATCAGAAGTAAGAATGAGACTATGTGTGACTATATGAGACTATATTATATTTATATATATTATATATATTATACTATATTTGTGTCAAGTGTCCTCCTTTGGCTGGAAAAACATTTTCAGAGGGTATCCAGATACATGCAATATGAAATGTCTACCGCGTAACCAATCACAAATTTGATAAATTTTTTATGTGGCTACTCTCAAGTTTTATAATGGATTATCCAGTTGAATGTCTACTCTATTCCAACATTCGGTTTGAACACCTTCATTTACCTGAAAGTTGCACGTGTTGCATGCAGCAAATGCTTTGTATCACTTTTTCGCTGCTCAAGTGTTGGAAGAGGAAAAGCATTGCAAGCATTCCTAATGTTGTAAGTTGTAGTGGCAAGTTGTAACAAAATTTGCACTAGTATACGTGTGCAACGTTTGCCAACAAAATTATCAAAGTCATTCACGATCAAAAGGCGATAGATTCCCGTCTCCAGAAACTTATTTAGAGACACAAGATTTACAAAGTTGGTGCGCCTTATTACTTCGACGTAACTGTAGCCAATGAAGTTGTTTGCTAGCGACTATTTCGAAGCTGTTTTCGAGTTAGTGAGCTGGACAAGCTCAAAGGAAGCTATTCCGTCGTACATCTGTTTTGTACCTTGAATTTCGAGCGGTCTCTTATATGAAACTTTAATAAGTGAATTTCGGCTCAACGCTGCAAGTTGGTAAGTTGACTGCTCGGTCGAATCACTCGCTTTCTCTGTAACCACAAACTACTTGAAAGTTGTTAACTCTGGTTCCGTCGACCCATTCATTCTGTTGCCTGCTCGCCTCGAACCCCGGAACCCACGTGTCTGTTGTATTATTACTACTAGCTTTTAATTGAAAACTCTCCATCGCAGAGATCCGCCACAAAACATATCATAAGAGAGATTTGTAAGTTGAGCAATAAGGTAACATTTACAACATTCATTGAAGTTCTTCAAGGAAAATCTTCAAAAATATTGTGAATGATATAAGAAACTTGATAAATGTAAATTGAGGGGAAAAAGTGGACTAAAATTAGATTAAAAAATACCGTTATGGAACTCAATCATGTAGGCTCATTCCAATTTTCTGAGGGAGGAGGGTGGGGTACACCTTAACAGTTTTCTGCTTATAATTTGAGATAAGGCGTATTGGTGAAAAGTTCTTCAAATAAAATTTGAAGCACACTAAATTTACTGAAACTTTGTTCCTTGCATAACTATAGAATCTCGCAAGGTTTTCGAATTATAAATAATTTATTTTCCAAAAAATCTCAGTTTTCTAAAACCCTACCCTTTTAGCTTCCCACTCGTTCATTTTGACAGCAGTCTAACTCAGTTCCGTAGCAAATTGTAGAATATCAAATTTCCTTAGAAAATATATAAATAATAAATTTATCTTGAATGATTTAAAATTGAGAGCAGTTTCAAGATTTGTAAAAATATGGTTTTAAAGAACCTGGTGAATTCTGCAATCCGAAAATATTCAAGTTTGGTCATTTCCAAGTTCCTGAGACCATATAATTATTATCAGTTATCCTACCATCTTGTTCCGAAATTAAAGGTGGATTCTGAATCACTAGATAACTGATAATCACATTCATTTCTAGTGCAAGGTCATAGTTTTATCTCTTATAAGTTATTTTTTATTCTATACTTTTTCCTATATCTATGATTATTTCTTTTCTTCTTTCTCATAACTGATTTATCAAAAAATTGTATTCTTTAACCTTCATATTATTGTTCTCTTTTGACAGTTTTGGAGTTTCTTTTTATTTATGTCATTAAGGCTCTTAATTGGTTGTCTTGTGAGCTTTTGTATGTGAACAAATAAATAAGTGATTGAATAAATCAATAAATAAATAGACAAATAGATAGATGTATGAAAAATAAATGGAAATGTAGTCAGTGAGTTGGAAGTAATGGGGGGGGGGGGGAACTTCTTACCAAACTCGGCCCCCAATGTTTGACTCCCTTCCCACCATCGCATCTAATCGAGTTATTTTTTTTCTCCTCGGCTCATTAAGGCTATCAAAATTAATATATTACATGCTTGATTCCGAACATATTCAAGAATTTCACTTCAATTTGATCATTGGACTGTACTTGGGAAATTACGATTTTTGAATATTGAAATAGATCTAAATAAAAAACTACTGAAGATACAAATGCATAGTTGGTCTCAAATTGTAGGTGATATATTGTTATTTGAAAGTAGAACAATTGAAACCTTCTAATTCTTCTTTGAATAAAACGTGTTTTTTGTTTCCAGAATTTTGCTGTTTTTAAAAAATTAATTCCACTATAATTACATAACAATTTTCATCTAAAAATGGAATTAGATGGTTTTAATTGTACTGGTATCAAAGAAAAAGCCATTTTCTACAATTTGAGACCAATCTTGAATTTTTGTTCTCAGCAGTTCCTGTAATATCCATTTCATTATTGAAAAATCATCATTTTGCAATTTGTAACAAGTTTATTTCAGAATTTCAAACAAATCTTTATTTTGCATGTTATTGCAAAAGAAATAGGAAACTTCATGAACGGTATGTGAGAGTGAATAAATATTTCCCATTCATAATCCAATAAGTCAACTACTCCAACTCATGTGAGACTTGTACACTTGTTACAGTTTCGGCAGTGGGGAAATTGATTCCAACTAACTACGAGGGACCAGAGTTGAGGCAAACAGAATAATTGATAAGACTTGTCATGCAATGTGCTATGTGGAGATTAATATAGAATTAAATAGAATTTATTACCTTACAATGTAATTATGATGATTGAAAATTCTTGAGTATTTATTACAGCTGATACATTACCTGAAAAAAGAATTAAGAAGGAGTTTAATCAATACAAAATAGAATTTTAATATGGAATTGAAAAGTGAACTTCACATCTACGAATGAATTTATCTCGTAAATGCCTCATAGAATTCTCAATAATTGGTGCCTAGCGAATCATGTAGAAGATTTTCTCGTCCCGGTCCTGAAGGTCTTCTTATCCCTCTATTCAACTGATATGATGATAGATGTACATGGCAGCCTAACTTGAAAGGATTTATCCTATATAATTTCTATATAATTCTACTTATCTCGAAAAAAATCGAATTTCATTTGAATGATACCTACTGTATGATGAGTGAGAGGCATGTCAGGGTAGTACAGTATGATAATTATAGGTATCATTTTCAGCCATGGAATTCCAAGAAAATGTACTGCCACGGTCATAGATTATCAATAAGTAATTGATTAGCAATGATGGAAATTAACTGAAGATTTTCAAAGAATAAGAAAACAAATCATTTATAAGATCCCGCAATAGCTAGAACTCGGTCCATTTCTCTTCATTGTTAATGATGTTGATATTGTGGTAATATCCATTATTAATTCAAACATTATGTTTTGCAAATAAGAGCTGTCAAAGGAACGATGGGGATAATTGTGTTTAATAGCCAGCACTATAGTCTCCCACTAGAAATTTAGATTTAAATCAAGATTTATCTCGAAATTGGACTTCCATTACAATCACTTGGACATTCTTCAGAGACATTCTCCAACTGGATTAGTAGAAATTCTTTGACTCCAATTAAAAAATGCATCCCCGAGGAAAAAGACAGCTATAAATACAGTTAACACTCTTACAATAACAGTAATAAAATATATTGTAAGCACATGGCTTTTATCAATGGATGGAGAGACCACTACGGCTTTCCGTTTGATCCATAATATGGAATGTGGTGGACCTTCAATAATAATTTCTGGTGGACTCTGAACCACCGGATAAGTGGCAATCATATTCATTTCAAGTGAAAGACTATATAGCTCTAGCTGTTATGGATATGCTGTCTGAGCTCACTTGACAGTGTAAATGTTCTATTGAAATTCTTATGAATATCCCAATTGAAAATAAGTTTCCTGAAAAAAGTTTTCGTGGAAAGAACTATTCTGTTGATTATCATAAATAAAATGTTCACAGTATGACCTCTAGATTTCAGTTAGAGCAACTTCATAACTTTCTAGCACTGGAAAGTCGTACCGTAGTTGTTCACTTCAGACTACGAAAAATGTTTCACTGGAGAAGACAGAGGGGATGAGAAAGGGTGAGTAAGAATCAAACGACACGTTGGTGTTGTGTTGACGTGGAAAGGCGGACAAATAGCGTGCGAATTAGTTGTTGATGTGCATGGAGTTGAGTGAGGATGAGAGCTACTCGAGAATCTTTTCTGAGTGACGGACACTTGCAAAGTGGCGCAAGACGTTGCGGGGTGAGGCGATGATAAAGTGAGAGTGAGGTGATGACGAGGCCGCGGCGAGGTGAGGACATGGTGTGGGTGAGGGGTTGACGAGGCGTTACCCCTGCGTCGCAGGAAATTATTTAGCTTTGCGTCAGACTGCGGTTCTCTTCGGACCTGATAAGTTGAACAGCAACACTCCACTTAGCCTGCAAGTAGTACTTTTTCAGCAGAGGAAAGAAAATGATATTAGTTGGAAGTCCGGAGTCAAGTACTTCCCGTTTAAATCAAAACTTTTGGGGGTAAGCTAGACGCTTTCTATTTCAACTGACTGCGAAAAGCCAGCCACCGCAATGAATGTAAGCGCAACTTGGAGAGCTGAGGCGCGATGGGATGATAAAGTTTATAAAATTAAGCAACTTAGCTCACTTTTCGTTTCGAATTATATATAAGATTTGCAGCAACCAAGAATGTTACGTGCGATATTTATGCCTCTAACTGGCTCCACAACTCGCTTCAGCTCTCAATTATTTATGAGCGACTCCTTTCCTGACAATTTCCCTTAATGAATCCCGGCTTTGCTGTCTCATCCTCTCTCCTGGAACTCCACTCAACTCTGCTCCACAAACAATGTTCACCGCAAGTTGGTTACACTGGACCACCTTATCTTTAATTATCTATTTATAGCCCCAATAACCACATTCACGCAGTATCAAGGAGAGATAACTACAGGATTTTCAGACAGAGATGAATTCTAAGGTTCAAGACGCTACGTTCCTGTTGCCGTACTGAAACACTATTTGCACGAACGTCAAAGTTTGATCACAAATCATTCATTAGAATTTTATGAGTGACCGGCGATCAAACACTTCTTGACATTTGTGCATGCAACTAGCCCTATATTTTTTATAAGGAAACTTGTTCTAACTTTAGTTATTTTCATTCAATCGGATAAAGAACAACTGTAAGAAGAGGTTATATAGAATAAATAGTCATGTGAATCATGATAATTGTTCCCTGTACATCTGTAAATTGCAGTCAATAAGAAACAATTGTAGAGAAACTCATGGTATATATTATTTTCAGGCTGTGAAGTTTGAAAAAAGTTACAGCATGTTGTTATCGGAAAGGGATACAAACTTCATGGTTGCTATTGATTACTCCAATTTAACTATTTCTCATATTATGATAGTCTCACTCTATTGCTGAAAGCAATGGCTGATTGAATGGTTGGTTGCCAAAAATTTGATTGGAACATTTATTGGTTTTTTCTCTTCTTGAGACTGAAAATTAATTGTCTAAAATCGCTTCTCATTTTAAAATAGCCGCAAATGCCTGACTGCATGCAATGTTAACTTCATGGACCACAATCCATGCATTTCCTTCTGGTAAGAACAGTTCAAGTCTGGTTTCGCTTATCGTGAGTTACAAGTAAATTCAAGTTTCGTTGGATGTTATTCCACTCCTTTCCTCCTTTCCTCCTACCCCCCACCCCCCTCTCACCTGTCTCACTGTGGGAGAGAATAGAAACCAGGCAGTTGCATAGTACGAGCCGCCTCGACAACGTGTCTCTCGTAAGTAAACCCGCATTTTTTATGTTGAACCTCTCAAGTTTACACCTCGAATTAAGTGAACCCGCGGTCCTCCTAGCCTTTTGTAAACCCGCAATTAACATGTGGTCCGATCCGTGCCGGATAAATAACCAGTGATTTGAATTTAAGTTTGCAAAATCGTTATCCATTAGCCATTCTGGCTTGGGTTCAATAATTATTGCGACCTGCAATTCCTTGCAATCTCTTATCGCGTTGCGTCAATTTCTTTAGTTTTCTCTCTCGTGGTCACTTTGTGCGCTTGCGTATAACAAGTTCGGTCATCGTTTCGTGTTCAATCTATAGTCGCTCAAGCACCCATCGGCGCATGCGTCAACTTCAAGCTGCAATTCCAATGTCATGGCTCCATCAATGAACGTCATTTCATCGAAGGTAAGGTGAGTGGGGATCCTTCTCCTTCAATCCTCCCTACTCCCCTCCCTCCGTGGTGTTACCGCTAACTGCTCTTCGCTTTAGAATCAGTACGTTCGCTCAGCTGTTTCTTCGTTTAGTTAAAACATAATCTCAAAATGTCAGACAAAGAGACAGTTCCTTCCGGAAACATTAATGATTCTGGTCTTGACCAATCAATTATAAACGCAACTCTCAATAAATCTCTCGTAAATACACCTTCGCCTGGTTGTTCAGAAGCTATGAACAGTTCGAATCACAATAATCAGTTCAAACTACTTGTAAATAAACGCATGAGAATAATCCAAAAGTTGGAATTGACTTTGAGAAGCGTTCCAACTGAAGTTTCAGATACTCTACATAACCAAATTCAAGAACATTTCAATGAATTTGAAAAGATTAGTGAACAAATTTTTGAATTATCGATCATCCACAATATAAGTGATACATCCCTCAATGATATTCAACAAAAATATGATGAACTTTATCCGAGATTTATTCAAATGTCAATACCTCAGAAATGTGTAGCTAATGTTCCTAATAAGTCGAACATTTCACTCCCGCGAATTTCGCTCATCAAATTCAATGGAAAAATTTCTAAATGGAATGAATTTTTTACGAATTTCAACTGTCTCATTCACGAGAATGAAAGTTTATCTGCGATTGAAAAGTTCCAATATTTGCGATCAAGTTTGAGTGATTCTGCACTAGAATCTATATGTCATGTACCGTTGTCAGAGTCTGGTTACAACTTAGCTTTTCATCAGCTTCAAAAACGATATCAAAACCCTCGAATTTTGTGCAATTATTTCGTTGAACAAATCCTTGACTGTCAGCCAATATCAAAACCTGATTACAATTCAGTAAGAAGCTTTGTTGAGACAAATTCTTCAGCTATTGAATCCTTGAAAGGTCAGAATCTCAAAGATCCATTCGATTTCTTTTTATTATCAATATTATTACGAAAACTGGACATGAAAACAAGATTCGAGTTTGAATCTTCGTTAACAAACAATGAGATACCCGAAAGCAATGCACTGATTCAGTTTCTGATTAAAAAGTCTCGCACTTATGTACTCGTAAACCCCACTCAAACTGTGAACTCTACTGGTAAAGAAAATAAAAGAATGAACAACACTAGTTTGTTAATCAGTTCGAATCAAAACAAACCCAACTCTGATTCTGTGCCTCTCAATCGACCTGCATCTAGGAGTAGTAACGTTTGCAATTCAAACGATCATATCATTTATAGTTGTCCGAAATTAATCAATATGAATGTCAATGAACGTTACAATATTGTAAAATCCCTGAAACTGTGTTTTCAATGCTTAGGTAGTCACGCGCGTACGTTCTGTAAGTCGAAAAACCATTGCAAAAAGTGTAATTCAATTAAACATCACACGTTATTGCATTTAGAGAATATGTCACAAAACGCTGAACGCACACCGCCTCGGGATGTGACTAAACCAATCCCTACACAAGACTCAAAAGTGGTTTGTAACACGAGTTTATCGATTTCAAATTCGTCAGATTGTCTTCTGGGAACTGCTCGAATTATTGTTTTTGATTCTTTCAATAAACCTCACATCGCTCGCGCGGTTCTCGATTCAGCCTCTCAAATCACCGCTATCACAAAAGGTTTAGTTGACAGACTAAATCTAAACCCAGCTGTTTCTCAACGAAAGCTGATAGGAATAGGCTCAACTACCACTAAATGTTACGGTGAAATCAATTTGAAAATTTCGTCTCCAGTTCAGAGAGATTTTAGTGTCAGTACTGACGCCTTGGTACTGAATTCGATAACCTGTAAACAGCCAATCACTTCATTGGATGCGAAACAATTCACACACTTGTCTAATTTGAAGTTAGCAGATGAAAAGTTCTATGAGTCTAGTGAGGTAGAAGTTCTTATTGGAACTGATATATTTCTGGATACGATTTGTACACAGGCCCAGGGAATTACTCTAAAGTTTGATAATTCACCTGGCGCTCTTAGCACTGTATTTGGATATGTTATAATGGGTCCAACAAACAGCTGTAATAATTCAAGTTCGCTACACGCCTCTTTGTTAACGTATGTGGAACCTATTTCAAAGATGGATTTTGTAGAAGACAAAAGTGAGTTGAAACCTCAAACGTCAGTTCTCACCACTACAACTGAAGAAAAAACTTGTGTATTAAAGTGTGTAGAGAAACATTCCAATCTTCACAAAATTGTTCGAATTTTCGCATACTGTCTTCGGTTTATTAACAACTGCAAAACAAAACGTCAAGGTTACAATCTTCGAAGCCGTAAAGCACAACATCTTGATTCTGTTGTATCCTCCCCTTCTGTCGCCGAATGTCGTCGTTCGCTATCAGTGATAGTGAAGGACACTCAACAATTTTATTTGCATGAAGCGATTGCTCTCTTGTCACAGGGCAAACCAGCACCTCCGAGTTTATCCTCGTTAACTCCATTTCTTGATGAAAGTGGGATACTTAGGGTGGGCGGTCGCCTTCACAAATCAGACCTCCACTATAATAGGAAACATCCTATTCTACTCCCGAAAAACTGTCATCTCAGCTTACTTATTTGTCGGCAATTTCACACAGAGAATTTACATGTCGGTCCACGTACCACTCACTCGTTAATAACGCAAAAATACTGGATAATTTCAGCGCGCAATCTCGTAAGAAGTTGTATCAATCATTGTATAAGATGTACTCGAATGAGAGCAACACCTTGTCAACCTATCATGGCTGATCTTCCCGAATGTCGAACTAACCAATCTAATGCATTCACGCATGTTGGAGTTGACATGGCTGGCCCTTTCATCACGAAATCCAGTCCTCTTAGAAACGCCAAGCAGTACAAAGGGTACCTAGCGTTATTCATTTGTCTCACAGTTAAAGCTGTTCACTTGGAGTATGTGACTGAACTCACAACTGCAGCATTCCTAGCTACTCTAGATCGATTTGTCTCAAGAAAAGGACTTCCTTCTCACATTTATTCCGATAATGGTCTCAACTTTGTCGGCGCCTCAAGGCATTTAAATGAGGTTTCCAAATTTCTAAGTGAACGTCGAGATGAAATCAATGATAATCTCATTCAAAGAGAAATAACCTGGCATTTCTCACCACCCAATAGTCCTACATTCGGTGGATTGTGGGAAAGTAATATCAAATCAGCCAAAACGTTGATCAAAAATCAGATTGGTGAGACACCCCTCACCATGGAGGAGTATTCAACTATTTTCGCACGTGTTGAAGCCATACTGAATAGTCGGCCCCTGCTTGATTTATCGCCGGACCCCGCCGAAAATGCGTCATTTCTCACGCCTGGTCACTTCATTGCTGCTCGTCCACTATTACAAGTTCCTGAATTACCCTTGGATGATAAGATCTCGCTTAATCAGCGATGGAGATATCTTCGACAGATCGTTCAATCTTTTTGGAAAATATGGTCGAGAGATTATCTAAACACAATGATTCAGAGAAACAAATGGAAGAAGTCCTCTAAAGAAGTCAAATCAGGCCAGTTAGTGCTGATTCAAAACTTAAATACCCCTCCTTCGATCTGGCCGTTGGCTAGGATTGAGAGTGTTCATCCTGGCACTGACGGAGTGATTAGAGTGGTGACACTTCGCACTCCTACTGGAGTTATCAAGCGTGCTGTAAACCGTTTGATAGTTCTCCCCACCGATTAGTATACACTTCAATATTGTAAATACATCTTCGTTGAAAGTGTTCTTCGAAAATACTGTTTGTATTATAGTTCTCTTTGTTTTCTTCTTTTTTACTTTGTTTAGTGCTACACCTCGATATGTGTGTTTACGTATACCAACCGTGCCTTCACCTCGAAAACTGTTTTTTAAAATGAACTATGTTCATCTTATGTGGGCGGTATGGTAAGAACAGTTCAAGTCTGGTTTCGCTTATCGTGAGTTACAAGTAAATTCAAGTTTCGTTGGATGTTATTCCACTCCTTTCCTCCTACCCCCCACCACCCTCTCACCTGTCTCACTGTGGGAGAGAATAGAAACCAGGCAGTTGCATAGTACGAGCCGCCTCGACAACGTGTCTCTCGTAAGTAAACCCGCATTTTTTATGTTGAACCTCTCAAGTTTACACCTCGAATTAAGTGAACCCGCGGTCCTCCTAGCCTTTTGTAAACCCGCAATTAACACCTTCAATCTCATATTACATTGGGACCAACAATGTTAATTATTTTCTGGCTTACCTCAATCATTCAACTCTCAATCACTGCTGTATTAATAAGATAAAATTTGATAACATTCTATTCATTTTAATACTAATGTTTATAACATAATATTATTATGTACAATAATAATTGATTTCTCATTTTAATTAAGTGCAAGTTTCTGTATAGATCAGAAGGGTTTATCAAAAAAAAATCAGGCCTTATAAATTCCTGAATAATGTATCCTGGGGAAATAGATATATGTTGATGAAGGAGTGGATTCAGTAGCTTGGCATCAAGCGTGTTTATCATCAAGAGGATGATGGAAACATGAGTTAATCATGATGTACCGTGTTACTTGCCACCTGTTCTAACGGTTAATTGCATTTTCGTTTTCCCAGCAGGAGATGGGACTCAAGACGCTGAGACATCGCAGTAGCGTCGTTCTTCTCCATGAGAGTTTACAGCAGCTGACGAAATGTTGTTTGCCCTAGCATCGGCTTCACTGAATTACCGCCTCCTTCGCATCCCGCCTCCACGTTCAAGGTTTATCCTATGGGACAAACAACATTCCTCAACGTCTTGTAATAATAACCTCAATCTAAGAGGTTTACCATTTTCAACGTGCGCCTTGCAAACCAAAGGAATTTGTCAACATCATCGAATAATGACTTGATGCACTAGCCCTTAGAATCTAGCTTTTACATTGCAGCTCACACTCAATCATTTCATGAAAGTTCTGGTAAATTAATGTAATCATTCCCAATCCCTCGCGAAGAGCTGTCTCAAAAATGGAAGTATTCTTTGAAGAATTCGTCATTCATAATGAACAATAATAACACTGCATCAAAGATTTATTATAGTTCATCACTTATCAAAAGAGTGATGGAGAAGAAATACCTCAATGATTATATATTATAATAATAAGCTATTGGACTGCTTAACTTCACCTAGTCAGTTTTCTTCAATTCACTTCAATTTTCTTCCAGGAATTGTACCGTTAGGAGAATAGTGCTGGTCCTCAATAGCCAAAAATAAAGAAGACTTCGTCGAAAAGTGCTATGTAACGGAAACAGTATAACGTATAATTAACGGTAGGGTGAGCCGACTGGAAAATTTAAGACGGTTTTATGGTGACTTTATCATCAAATGAATCGTTTTTAATCGGTAGTGTTTTTGAAATCTAGCTATACACAGCTACATTCATTTTACACAAACTAAAATTTTTCATAATAATTATCATTCTCTTGTCCTCTCCAATCATCGGTTTCAATTGGAATAAATAATCAGTGATTTAAAATTTCTATCTATTTTCATTAGAATTTGATCTAGCCTGATGGAAATTGGACTTTGATTGAATCTTCATTTAAAATATCTATTCAATAAACAGACAGCAGTTCTCATGTAAATAATGAATAATTATTGTTCATCGAATTCAGCATGGAACAAAAGTTCCGTTTAAAGCTTGAAATTCATTTTTCATGATGAGTAAAACCAATCAGTTTCTAGTGATAAAGTATCAGTTCAATATTGATGAATAAGTATTTTATAATGAGTAAAATCTTGAATAAAAGTATTGTTACTCTCTGCAATGCAAGGTGCAACGCAATGACATCAATCATTAAAACTCACTGGTCTCAAAGGTTGTAGCTGACCGAGACGAAGTTTCCGGAATAGTAACGATCAAACCGACATTGGATGCCTGGAGTACGGCAAGAGAAGAGCGAAACATCGTACAAGCTCAACATTGTAGTTGGCGACATGCAGAAATAGCTTTTTGGCAGTTGGGAGAGCTCGCCAGGTTGAAGTTGGAGTTAGCTAGCTGGAGGGCCACTTTCAATGTTACAAGATTAAACCCAATTTGAACAGCAATTTAACGCCAGGCTCGCAATGGACAAAGGGCTTCCTCTACAAGACAGCATGTTTGGCTCGCTCCCTTTATTGTCCAGAATCCAGACTGGAAACAATTAAGACGAAGAATCCCTCGTCATCAGATGAAAGCCTCATCATTTTCACCTTCTAATGAACATTAGAGATTCAAGAAGCTTTCAATTCATTCAGGCTACTAACTCTATCAATCATATCTATGGGTGGCTAGCAGTCTCACTAACCTTCTTGAATAATAGAGGTAGCATATGAGTACCGGAGGCGTTTCACTAGCATTCAAGAAAATATGCAATTATTCTTATGGAAAAAGTGTTTCCTCTAGAATCTAGAAATATTAAAAAATTAGTCTTCTTCTTTTTCAAATAATGTCACTGTTAAAAGTTGTTGATCATCAATGCTATATGCTAAAAATGTATCCGCGACACTGCTGATCTGAACAACTAATTTGTGATGCAGTTGAGCCAGTAGTTTAAATTTCGCATCCATGAATGGCGCCTTCTACTTTCTTGCAAATCGGTTTCTTCATGCTCTTCTTCTTTCTTGGATCTCCCTACAAGAATCCAGAATCAAGGCTATCAGAATCACTTGTAAAAAATTATATAATTATTCTTTCCACCTCTCATGACAAGTCGCAGTTATTGTATCCCACGCTCTTTTACCGTTATGATGATTTGTTTGTCCTTCCCCATTCTTCTCAGAAATCAGCGATGGTGTATAAAGTTGAATACCGTCCATAGATTTTAATTTTTTTTAAATACAACTCGACATCATGAGGCTTGGTTTCAATTGACCAGAGGAAATTTGACGCCATTCATCGAACATATCTACTGTCGATTTGACAAAAGAATGCAACATCTAGGTTGAATAGGCCACTGTTGACGCGGTTTGCATGCCACAACACGAACAAATAATTCAACATTTATTTTTAAGTGTCCATAGGAGCCGGTGCACTGGAAACTAGGCAGCTGATTGGTCGATGAACGTCTGTGGATTTGAATAGACAAATCAGATGCCTTAGTTTTCTATGCACCGTTAAGAATTTCGGTTGCGGCTCCCATAAACGTAAATGATTGTGTGTTAATGTGACCCATAAATGACTTAAACTAAATCATTCCCAGCTCTAGCCTACCGTACTAACAAAGACAATAAGGGAAAGATGACAAATTAATGCCGTATGAAAAATTCGAATTTTTCCCAGAAATTCTGACCAAAATTAAAGAAACAAGACAATGTTAGTTTGGAGTATTCACAAAAAATCAAATCAGAGCAATCCTTAATGGTTCATTTTATTCCACTTGACTCAAAAATTCGAAATTGATGCATTTTCAAAATTGTTCTCTTTGAATGGACATCGTGAAACATATTTAAACAGAAAGTTTTGGGAAGGGTCTGTCATATAGCAAAAACTCATTCTTCTCAATATTCAGGAAAAGTTCCGTATAAATGTAGGTCCAAAAACGTTTCGATACAGGAATGTATAATTTTTAACTTTTCAAGTGAATTCAACTACTGGCAGTCAAATTTTTATTAAGAATATGTAGATTTTACTTACTTTATAGGCCGAACGTTTTCGAATCTTGGAGATCCATTTTCAGAGGTATTAGAAGTATTAGCCTCTGAAAATGGATCTCCAAGATTCGAAAACGTTTTGCCTACAAAGTAAGTAGATTCTACTTCTTCTTAATAAAAATTTGACTACAAGTCGTTGAATTCACTTAAAAAGTTAATATTAACAACGCAGTTCGTCATGGAACAAGAAGTCCAGGAGTGTAATTTTTCTTAAAAAAATTGATTCTATGGTTTTGTAGTCACTAATTCATTTTGTAAGTTTATACAATGTGAATATTTATCCTTTTTCCTCTTTAATTGTATTTTGATCAAGTGGAATAAACCATTCTATTCTACATCAATTTACTCAATCAAATAACCTGGGATCTTGATCTAGTGAATCGAAGAAGTTTCATGTAGAGTTTTTATTAGTTGAGAGAAATATTCATTCATTGTCTAATTATCAAGTTAACCCACTGCAAACATAAAATACCTGTTTTATAGCCATTTTCGCGTAATTTCTAACATATCTTGATAACTACTGAAGTTACAGACTTGTAACATGTTTTGAAAATTTCATTCCCTCTCACATAAAATCTACTCAATTTCTCATCTAAATGAAGGTTCTAGGTTATGTAAATAGCTGCCAATATCTGCCATCTTTAATTCTGTTCCAAAGCGTTTCTATGTAATATGCAATTTTTCCTTAATGAGTTTTTTTAAGTTTTTGAGATTCCTTTAAAAACACTTCGTATAGTGGGAAAGTCACTTGAAAAATTTGAATCAATTTTCTGGAATTGGAAGTGAATTCATCGTTTGAAAGTGATATCTCAATATGTTGAAAAATTCGTTTATTCGTCTTTATCTTCATTAGAAGTATTTTAAAGATCTCTAATCATTGAACTGGACTAAATTGAATGTTCAATTCACCACATGAACGAAGGCCCTAGAGATGCAGAATAACTTATTAATAAAGCCTTTAGTTCTTGTTATTGTCTTAAATGTTTTGGTGAATGCTAGACCACTTATAGCCTAGTTCCATTCATGGCATTCCTAAGATAGGCTATGTCTTAAAAGTGCTGTGATGATATTGTTATGAAATTTATTCCATTTAATCATATGTGTAACATCACGAAATATACAAACACTAATCTGCCAGATATTGCACAGATAATGTTTTTGAAATATATCAGAAATTTGAAATATCTCAGACTTCAGATCATTGTGGTGGGTTCAAGTCCGCCCTGGGAGGGGGGAGGCAACTGATCTCACTGTCCTAAAAATAGAACGAAATTTGATCAGAGCTGAAAGTGTTAATGACGGGAGAAGCTATTATTTCTGTAACAAAATGTGTCAGCTTAATGAAAAATGTCCATTAATGAAAATTATTGTTCTCTGCTAGTTCAACAGTTCGTGTCATTAAAAAGTATGATGCTCAAAAGAGAGGTTGAGCTTCTCTGCATGTGACACAGAAAAATCCTACATTGTCAAATAATAACAAAATAGAGAGTACCGTGCATTTTCATTAGAACAGTGAGCTTTGAAAAAGTATCATTTTATTCAATTTTGGTGGAGCTCAGCGTTGATATTTGAATACTGTGTTACAGTGAGTGAGAGCAAATCTTTTTTCTGCATTAACATTATTCTCATTTGAATATGGTGAAAAAATTCGTTTCATTTCTCCAGTAACTGGATGGAATATCTTTTCCAGAATTTACATTCTCATTACAATATATGCCAAATGAGTTCAGGAAATATAACTTCAAGCTGCTCGAGTAGCGTGTGGCTGAATTGAGAAAAATCTTGTTCCAAAACATTGCTTTCTTCTGATATTGTGGAATTGTGATGAATTTGTATCTTCACTTATAATCTCAGTTCGCTCACTTTGGTGATGAGCGGATGCAGTAGAAGTAGAAATTGCCATAATACTGTAATACATTGAGTAGTGTGGGATCCTGATGAAGGTCTTGGGAATAACCTTGAATGACAACAACTCCCATTCATCTACCCCTCCACCGACAATTAGTAAACTCAACCTCCTCCAACATTCTTATAATAGATCGAGGACTGATGTTTAGCCTATGCGCTGGCTCAGTCGAAAATAAAAGTCATGATACATAGTGAGGAAAATGTGGGATAGTTTACTAGAGCAGTGGCGTAGAAACGGGGGGGGGGGGGGGGGCGGAGGGGGTGGACCGCCCCGGGTGACAGCCCAAGGGGGGGTGACAAAAAACAGATCAATCAGGCTTTAAAAGGACTGGTATTAAATGCTTTTTAAATATATTTTTAATAGATCATTTTTCCTAATAAATAATAAAGAAAAAAATTATTCTGGTTAGGGGTGACATGACAGGCGACTGAGTTGCATGCGATTGAGTTGAGAGAAATTTAGTCATACTGTTGATGGTGGAGGTGCAGTGAGTGTCGAAATGTGTGACACAGAGGTTACTTATCAGCTAAATTAATTTTCATTACTTTAAGAAATCTGCTTTGTTCTACTACACCTGCCACTACCATTCACCCTTAGAGAATCAGTGGATTTGTTGATGCAGGTGTCAGGAAAGTAGCCAAGGAGCGTCCTCGGGTACGGACACCCTCCATTAGCGATGACTCAAGCACCTATAGAATTTGACTCATAACGTGGGTTCAAATATTGAAATAAAACGTTTAAATAAATGGTATATGGTTTTTTGGATGAGAGCTAATACTTTTTTGGGTCATATATTTTGTCAAAATCATGAAAAGGCACCTTAATTTAATCTTAGTTATCGGCCTACTGTGAAGGTAGATGATAGAGTTTAGTAGGGAAAGTTATAAAAATCAAAAATTTGATTCATGAAAAGCAAGTAATAAAGTAATGTAACTGAATTTCAAGGCATACTATTATTACAGTAAAAAATTATCAAAAATTCTAAGTAAAAAATTTTTTAGAATATATTTCAGTGGTAGGTCTTGTAGGTGCCTTTTACTAATTTGACTATACCGTTTACAGTGAGTCTAGTCAAGTGAGGTGCTCCCAGGGGTTGGACTCAAACATTTGCCATGCCTCAAATTGAGTCTCTCAATTCTCAAACACAGAAAAATCAATTGAATTTTTTTTTACCAAAGATTATGGTGTAAGATGAATGAGTTTGTGTCTAAAAGCGCTTGAGAGGATTATTTTCTATTTTTATTTGGGCGAAAACCGCCGCACCACCCTTCTACCATCCATAGAAGAGGTATTTGTCTCTTTTGAAGTGTTAGAGGGTTTTTCCAAGCTAATTCATAATTCACATTTTTTCTCTAAATTACAATAATAGAGTTCTAAGTACTATTCCCTGAGTGAACCAGCTAATGATCTAATACTCAACTGAATCACATGCTGTTCAAGCAAGCTATTTCAATATTTTCAATTAGACTGCCCACATTCTGAAAAGTTGCGATATGCAGGCCTAAGCTAATCAATTTTCCAGATCCCAATTTAAAGACAAAAATCATCAAAATAATTAAAAATTGCTTTCAAAAGACCTAAAAATCGAAATTTTTCTGACGCCCACACATGGGAGTCCCAAATTTTGAATATCTACATAAAAATTATAATTCTTCCATGGTTGATACAAAATGAGAATCAGTTATGGATAAGGTGTCGTTTGTTAACTGTGTGTAAAGGAGGGGGGGGGGGGGGTGTAAAGTTGAAATACCGCCACGGGTGCCACAAGACCGCGCTACGCCACTGTACTTGAGATAGGTGGTGAAAGCCTAGTAATGTTTTCAATTATTTTATTCCAGAGTTACAGATTTCAGATCTATGTAGTCATTGTTTAATTCATTCAAATTATTTGATATCTTCTTCTTTTGCCTTAATCGTTTGATTTGACTGCTCATCATTTGAATCCATCCAGATCTAGTCTTTCCAAGTGCACTGTAGTTTCAATCTAGAAAAGCCAGATCTCAAACTATGTAATGAAAACTAACTACAAAAATTGTTTAAAAAACAGCATTTAATTATGGTGAGGGAGAAAGGCTATTATGTAGTATCCTAAAAGTAATATAATGATGTAGTGGGAGGAAACACTTATGCTTTAAGCTCAATTATTATGAGAAATAATTTTTCAAGTCCTATAAGTATGACTTGGCGTTATCTTGACTTATTACCCGTTGGTTCAGAGTCCAACTCACCTATGTTGAATTCTAATTTATAGGACTATCATCATGTTTCTTTGAAGCATTACTCAAGCACTAGGTGGAACTATACGCTTAAGGATCACCCCACCAATAAAAGTCGGGGTCGTTTTTGTTTATTATCTTTAAAATCTGAAAGGCATTAGATTCTCTTGCGCTCTTTCTTGTATAACAATGTTTGATCAATCGATGCTCACAGAGAATCGATTACAGTTGACGTTGCTGAAAATGAGCACATCCGAAAGGGTCACTCATTCTTCTTATAGTAAACAGCTTGGTGGGAACTGTTTCAACCATTGGTCTGTCAATGAACTTTGTTCCAAGTGACCAGAGCTCTTCGCACAGCAAAGTTCAGAGGACGATAACTCCACTAAGAGACAAGTTTCTGTGCATCAAAGTTCGAGAGCTCCATTACAGGCCGAGCGGAGACGTGTTTTTGGGTTGTATCAGGTCAGGTGAGCTACTTTTAGAACAGATAAAATTTGTGCGAAAAGTTGATTCACCTCCCCAAGTGCAATTTATTAATGTTACGGATATCTGTTAATAGAAACTCTAGCGAAGGTTGTCAACATGCGCCCACGAGTTGTAAGTGTGTAGTAATCTTGTCATTCTAGTAATCTAACGAAATCAAGGTTTCAATAAAATATGGAGCTTAGGAGACTATTCTTTGAAGCTGAGGGGTAAATACCATATTTGGAGCTTGAAATAATCTCAAAAGCTAGACCAGGCACAGGATCAGATAAGAATAGATGAGCAATCTAGTTTTATTTCAAATACAAATTCCAGTTTCATGAGAATTTATACATGAAGTTGATAGTTCACTATGAATTTATTTACCTGCCTGGTCTTGATTGTCTTCTTGAAATTTGTCCATAAATGAAACGGAGTCATGATAGTAACAGATGGATCTTTTTTTGTCAATAAAACTCATGACAAAAGTATCGTTGTAAATAATGAATTTTTTTTAGTAAGGTAGAACCATGTCTAACGTACAAAGAAAGAGTAGAGTGACAATTATATGATATAGAAAAGCTTATTTTCAAAGAAAAGCATTCATGCTTGAGAAACCAGAATTTCTTCAATAATCTTGAACTGACTTATTCCATGCAGAAAGTTCCCAGTGAATAAGAGCGATTACTACAACCAACAACCAGCTCATTCACTAATTTACCTATTATATCCAGATAAATATCAAGGAGGAATAATTATATCTTGAAAAATATATACTACTATGCTACTTTAGCCTCATACCATTGCATTCCATAAGGACAATATTGAGTTTAAAGGATCGCCCCCATATGTCCTGTCCAGCACATCACAGCACAAGCAGCACCAGCAGTTAATTTGCTGGTTTGCGCGCGCACCTCCCAACTCCAATAATAGGCCTAACTATTCTACACTAGAAGTTTGCCCGTGCTTGACTACGGGATTTTCCAAGATAAAAAGATTTTCTATTTAATGATATCTCTATTTCTTCCTTTCTTTTTAAACACTTTTTTAATTTGAAGTTTTCTGCTGTTTCGACTAATTTTCCGCAATTGTGGAATAAACTTAGTCAAAAACGGCACTTGACTTGAAATTCAACGTCTTTCAATTTATCGAAATGGAAAAAGTTTTCTTGGATTCTTATTTTTAATTTTTTCAAGATAATCTTACTTTGGAAAAATAGTGTCCCAAGGCTATTCAAGTTGAATGCTTTTTTTGAAGGAGCTCGATTGGATGGTGATGAAGTGTTCTTTGTTAGCAGCACAGAAGACTGTTGTTGATTATGTATAGAACAATAATTGGTGAGCGAAGTCAAGGATGCTGTGCTGAACTAATTTAAGGGTCGAGTTGACAGTGAAGAGGGGGTTATGGCAGTGAAGCTGGCCTTCTAGACAGCTCCTTCAACATGGTAATAAGCCTTCTCATCGTTTGACATTTCGATCCCAATCAGCAGATTCCAAGATGCTGTCAACGCCTGCTATTCGTCACGGAGAGAGTATCCACTTAAATTTTAAATTGAAGAAAGCAGATGGGCAAGTTCATAAACCTATATTTTCTATATCACACCTTTTTTCCTTATCGCTATAATATTGATTACACCATTTTCTCCACATCATTCTTCGAAGAGAATTATAAAGTTGACCGTAATTTTTTTTTAACAACAGTATGTCAAAATCTCAATGGTTTTTAACTCCTACAAGTTGTTATCAGACTTCACATTGAATTAAATCAATTAAAGAGACAAAATTATGTGATGGGGGGGGGGAGTGGTTTGTAGTAAAATATTTGTACTTAAATCATTTTCACTTTGTTTCTTCTGGATGAGTTTGATTCCGATAATGGGTATACTTTGCTCCGTTTATGGACTTGAATGTAAGATTAATTATTATAGTTTAAGTCCATAAACAGAACAAAGTTGACCCATTATCGGAATCAAACTCATCCAGAAGAAGCAAAGTGAAAATTCTTGAAGTCCGAATATTTTTCTACCAACCCCCCAAAACATTAATTTGTCTCTAATTGATTAAACTCAATGTAAAGTCTTGTAACAACTTGTAGGAGTATTAAAAACTAATGAATCTTAAAAATATTGTCTTAATCATTACAATTAGCAATAAAATAATAATTATTGTGTTAAATCTTTCATCAAAATAAACTCATGTTTTTTTTTAATAATTCAAGAAATTTTCAATTCCGAGGATTTCCATTCATCAAATCATAGGATTTTCAAGTCAATAAAGAAATTTGGAGAAATAATGTTTTGATTATATATAGATTATAATGTTTTGAGTATATTCAAATTTTAAAACTCTTATTTAAAAGAAATGGATTTTAGTGTATTATGTCAATTGGGGGATAAAATCACTACTTATTTAGACAAATTAACATAATATATTAATCATTGTATTTGTTGCAAAATCTTTTAGACTCGATGATTTTGAGGACAAGATCTGAATTTATAACTAGGACCAAATTACTTGTTCATCTTTTTGATTGAAAGAGCAGTTGGTTGCTGTCGTTGTGATGAATGCCAAATTCCAGAGTCGGAAACCTGCAGACGAGTTCCGTTCTCCGTACAAATCCAATGTATAAATGTGATGATTCAGTTTGTACAGAAGTACCGGCAATAAGGAGAAATGGAAAAGTGTGGACGAAGTGAGGGAAGGAGATGATCAGAGAGGTGGATAAGGGAAGAGACTAATCGAAGATTTCGTTTGCAAAGAGGCTGAGTTGGCGGAACAGAATGGCAGATAAATTGCTGATCGCTGAACAGAACAGTCATGAGTGGAACGGGCTACTACACCAGATGACTATGTAAGTAGCCTGAGAGGGATTCGATAAAGAATGAACGAAAAACTGGAGCCTGCAGAAAGAAGGATGAGGATATGGCAGAATACGTTACGATGGAGGATAAATTGAATTTGGACCCAAGAAAGAAAACTACCAAGTCTTCGCACCAGCTCTATCTTGTCAAACAAGGGTGGGCTTAGCTGTTCCTATTGCTAATGATGCTTAGACACCGAGATCAATCACAAAGCTAGAAATCATCTTTATTAGGCAAGTACATTAAAGCACATGAAGCTTTCATGAATCATTGAGTCAAACGGTTCTAGAAGCCAAGAGATATCCACTGGGATCACCATGGTTTGATTGAAATTATTTGAATCCAGGAAACAAAACCAACATCGAGCAAATGGAATTTGAATGCCTTCGCGTTCATTGTATTTGTCGTATATTTGAATAATTTTACAAATATTATCAATATTATATTATATTATAGGAACTTATCTAGAATAATCTAGCTAGTCAAAAATATTCTTAAATATGGTGAATCAAATCAATTCAAGAATAATTTCAAATTCGTGTCTGAAGGCAGGAGGAATGATGTTTCGAACACTAGAGCTGGTGGCAATACTCCAAGGATACCATCGTACAACCATTTGTACAAAATTATTGTTTTACAAACATTGTGATACAAAATCAAATTTTGTTGGGAGTTACTGTCTTGCTTGGAACGCACTTCCTTACCTCTTTAGGTGCGTTGAGAGTAGAGCGGGCTTTATCTTGTCATTATGGAGATATCTTTAGGAGAAAATGACTGTGCTTCTACAGCCCTAGATCAACTGCATGACAACAAAGTCTAAAAATATCTCTCTTAAAAATACTTAATAAATTCTTGGATTTCTTGTTTCATAACGATTTGCGTTGTTAATATTAACTTTCTACTGTAAATTTAACGACTTGCGGTCAATTTTGATTGTGAATAAATAATATTTGTACTCTCTTTTGGCCAAACGTTTTCAAGTCATAGAGACTTACCTTCATGCCGTACTAGATCGGTGATGTTGGTTTTCTGGTTAGAAGAATTGTGGTTTTTGTATAATGTGATCAAAATGTTTTGAGATTTTAAATGTAATTGTCCATTGAGGATGTTTTGTTTATTGTTTGTGGTGTGTTTGTAAATTTCAAATCGTTCCAGGGTGTTGAGTTTGTGTCCTTTAGATTTTATATGTAGAATGTGTAGATTAGTAATTTCATACTTTTTGTCGGTGGTGTTGGTGTTTTGTGTTTTAGTTGTTATTATGATTGCACTGTGTATTGTATTGAACACTCACTCTTTAATAACAAATTTTCACAGAACATTAAGACAATCCAGGCACTTTTGATCAAGTTGGACAATGTGGACCTGAAATATTTCAATATTAAAATAATTATCCATGGATACCACGGGAGTGGTCGCGCCTAATATGGTCGCCGTGGGTCTGTGTGACCCGCATTTAAATAGTGCGTAATGTCTCATTGGACTTATATCAATTTAACCTTTTGCATTGCATTTTAATCTTTGA
Organism: Conomelus anceps; assembly: GCA_948455865.1. NCBI lineage: Eukaryota > Metazoa > Arthropoda > Insecta > Hemiptera > Delphacidae > Conomelus > Conomelus anceps. Next base: position 73,922,453 of record OX418216.1, on the reverse strand, counting down.
TTTATGGGAGTAATGAAAATCGTAATTTGGTCAGAATTATATAACGTTTTAAATTTTATAACATGTATTGACAAATGTGACTTTTTTGCAATGTGGTAAGACTATGAAATACACACTTGGAAACGGTTAACTGATATAACTTATTACGTTTGTATTGTATAATAGTAAGTATAACTGAGGTAAAAAATTATATTTAACTACTTCTTATAAGGAAAACTAAAAAAAAAATAACATAATGAAAATTAGCTTTGATATCATATAACTAAAACATATTACAAGATTGAAATTGCACAAACTGACCTCTTACTAATCCATTTACAAGAATTATATTTTATTAGTTTCACACTTCACTTTATATAACGGAATGTTCATCGTTTTTTAGTGTTCAACCAATGATTGGCGAACGAATGTTGAACTTCTACTAGGTGCTCTTTCCATTAGTCCACTTCCCATAGCACCTAATTATATTCCATAAAATACAAAGAAGTGTCAAAACTAAATTTTTAATCACAAAAAACTAGAGATTGTTCTGGAGATGCGATAATAACAACAAAATAAAAGAATATGTATAAAATTTTGGAGAACTTAAATAGTCGCTGCGGATCGACGCGACCCGCACATGTGTATCACGAGGAACAGAGACATGACAACTGTACAATGACAACACTCGTTATTGTAGGGGGTGTTGAGTCAGGAAGGTACTGGGAGGGGTTGGGTTGAACTTCGTTTGGTACAGTCTTGGTAGGCAACAATAGACGCCCGCGGGTCACCATGACCCACAGCGACCACTCTCGGGATACTTTACTTGTCTAGCTTTACGTGTGAAATGTATCCAACTATTCCGAAGTCCAATCGTGTACAATTGAATAATAATTTCAGTAATATAGAATTATTGTCTCAGTGAGTTTTCTCCAATGTTATTTTCGTTCGATTAATCTCAACAATATTGTTCACTTCTCAGAAAAAGTAAAATGTAAAAAGTAAGACTAGTCCTACTTCTTGGGAAAACATTCTTGTCGCCTTCAACAAGTGTAATCAATCCTCATTACAACTGACCATGAACCATTTGAAATTAATTGGAGCTCTTCATCAAACCAATTCGTGGGGAGGATTATGTCATCGCCTTTCAAGCCATATTATTTCATCATATATTATATTCAGTTTCATATACTGTATAATTTATAGCTACAAAATAAATTTTTTACAATCTGGAATGGATATCATAACAAGTATCTGCTCAACCAAGTTCATTATGGTCCGGATGTGGTAAGCAATTTGTTATTGTAGTCAGAGTTCAAGTGAAGTTAGAGTCAGAGTGTGAAGTTAAATTTGCGTGTTGGATGTGGTAAGCTGGATTATCTCAACGTTCAATAAATAATATTGAGCTATCGTATTGAACTCACATGGAATTATCGTCATTATATTGAGGCTATTCCGCTGAAGGAATAATAATTATAAATTATTGAAGGAATAATAATTATAAATTATTAACATGCAAGTTCTACATTTGCCCAAATTTTATAAGGAATCTTCAAGAATAATTTCATGGAAATGAGTTCAGCTTGGTAGCTTGAAAGTGAAATTAGCGATATATTTGGAAAACTTATATTTCATATTTAGATAATTCTCCTCTAAAAGTTTGTGGTAAAGTTTACGGAACTGCTTTAATTACTCTGAATCTGATAACTGTCGATCTGATTAGTTGCCTACTCATTTATTCGCTTAGCCAATTGTTGTGATTTTTCATAGGGATGTTCCTTATTCCTAGGCCCAGCGATGTATATAATTATATATATTTTTTTTTAATTCAATATGGCGGCCGGTTTACGAGGTATGAAGCGAAATTGTATCAATATGAGCTTCCTTCTTATATACAGTTAATTGGGTAGGTACTGAAGTTTCAGCATTCTTGTAGTGCATTTATAAACAGGATACTCATAATGACACGCCGTAATGATACGGAATTACTAAGATATTCGGTTTAGTAGATTGTAGGTTTAGAACTGGCAAGCGAGTGTGTGCGTGTGTGTGTGTGTGTGTATTTAATCCGTATTCAACATTAGTTGTGAGCTTGTGAACACTGAATAGATGTAATACGTTTCTATTGAACAACACAGCTCTGCCCTCTGTATCCGCGTCCGGCATCGTTGAGGGTCCTGTTCACTCGCAGACATTTTTCAAAAATTTCTTAATCAATCTATTTTAATTTATAACTCAGGGGTGCCCACCTCCCCCAAGCATCATGACGCACCCCCATGATTTAAGCACCAGCCCCTCCATAAATTAGGCACCCCCAGAAAAAAATCCATTGACATTCTGTCTGGTGACTTCGTAATTAAATATTTTTGAATGTCGTCACGTTAAACACGGTTTCAATCAACTTAACCCCCCCCCAAACTTTTTTTGGAACCCCTCCAAGTATTTGAATGACGCAGACTTCGTCATAGCCCCCCTGTGGCACCCCTGTATAAGTTATCATTTTATTCTTTTAATTAGACTTGAATAGTTTTATACAATTTTAGTATCTAGTTTTAGATGCTCCAAAATATTTTCTAGGTCAGACAATATTATGATTAAAAAATATAGCCTACATCTGAAAAAAGAACCAGATAGTATATGTTGATCATCACATGTGAAAAAACAATCATTTTAGTTGTTGGTGAAAATCGGGAATGGAAGATGGATGAGAAAAAATAGAAAAATAATTTCGTCATTTTTTATGAATAATTTCTGTTTTTTATGATAGGAGATTTATTGATATTAAAAATTGCTAAAAATGCATGAGAACTCTTTATTAGGTATAAGGGGTGATTTCTAGGAGGCGTCAAAAACATTGGTCTTTTCAAATATTGACTTTTACTGTTTCTGTCATCAATAAAAGATTAAGGAATTGATACTGATTCAAAAATGCTCTTTAATTTTTTTGGAAAAATCCTTATGTGTGAGTGTTGAGCGAGTGAGGTCTACTCTTCACAGAACTACTAGTCGTAGTTAGTAATAGACAGAATAGACTTTTGTGGGGAAATGATAGCCGTGAGCCGTAGCAGGTATCTGTTCAATCAGATTAGATAAGCAAGCAACGCTCTCCTGGGCCCTTTCTGTAAGGGTGACCGATTGGTTGGCCTGCAAAAGAGACTGTTATTTGTTGTAAAATCACTTTCCTGTGGTTCGGAACCCACATAAATTGCAGGTCCACCATGTTCCCAATGATATGGCTCAAACGGCGAGGTGGAATTACCCAAAACGGTCTTTCCACCAATAAAGGCCATACGCATTTACTACTTATAAACTTGTGTAATCCAGCTTTTGAACGACATAATGTATCTTTCTACACTAGTCAATTATATTCAAATGTAAGCGCTAAATTCTCATTTATACTATCATATTCTGTACTATTATAAAGTGCAGTGTACTACTGAAGTGCTGGTTCATTCTCATTGATTATTAGTTTGGATAGCAAACTAGAACAATAAATTCATACAAGTATAATAAGTATTGAAATTTAGTAGAACAATAATGTGTGGAACATTAGATAATATCTCTAAATCTGTGATAGTATTGTGTCTTTTCTAAATAATATTTTTTAAGATTTTTTCAAAACATGGAAACTTTATAATTTGATAGGTTCATTCCATTCCTATTGACCTAGTATGTCTTTAATAGAACACAGCTTGTTCTCCAATAGAACACTCTTCATTCATATTCTAATGACTGCTTTTGAAGGACTCTTGAAATGTAATTAATTTGCGATCGGACTTGCTCAAATTGATGTCGAATGGGATGTTTTAGAAGTGTTCTGAGTCTTTCAAGAAGCGAGGATGTTTTTTCGTGATAGATAAAACTCGATGGGAGGAGCTGCTTTACTTTATATCTGCGCGGGGGAAATTATTTTTTCGTGCTGGGAGGATCCAGGATGAATTGAATTCTTAAATGAATGGAATTTGAGTGGAAAGCGTTGTCGGGTCGTCGGGTCGTTAGGTTGTGGAAACGGCGCCGAGGACCCCCGGGGGGTCTACAAGGGGGGGAAGGGGTCCGGTGCAATTCTCAGTTTGAAATGGGTCGGCAACCAACCCTCTCTTCCATCTTCTTTGCAGTCCCCTCCAGCTTTCAACGCCATTCATCAGGCAGCGCTCACCGCAAAACTTATAATTCATCCTACATCTGTATGAGTCTTGTATTCAAAACGAAGAAGGGTCTCCCGTATCCGGCGCGACAATTTCGCCAACTCCACATTTACTACCCCTCGCACCACCCAAACACAACACTCTGCTTCATTCAACACGCGGCACAAAATCAACACTGCAATTGGAAAAATTAAAGGCTTTCCTTCACTATCTATATACTACGATGACATCGTTCCATGCTCAGTTAATGAATGCTCTACGTCAATGATAGAGACGCTTGGTCTGCTTCATCGACACCGTCATGACTATCATCACCACAACTACTACTACCACACCACTGCCACCACCACCAACAACCACCATCATCATTATTCAGTGAGATACATTTAATCAGAGGCAGACGCTCAACTCCTCATGAAAGAGTATCATGCTCTGAAGTAGTTATCTAATCGACATGATTTCTGTGTTTAAAGCCGATATTTCTTGGGCGTTAATATTTTCGATGAAGAAATAGAGAAATCTCTAAACAAAATCACTAACAGTCTGTTTCAGCCACTCTCAGCCTTTGTAAAAAATAATTACCATTGTATGCTTTGAATTGAAAAAGAGACTACTCCTTGCGTTCCTGTCAGTTTCATTAAGTATATTTCAATATTGTTGTGAATTTATTTTTCAAAACCTGTGTTCAACATTTATTTAAAATCTTAAAAATTATATTGCTGTTTGAAGGGAACAAAATATGTTGGAATGTGATAGCTGGAGTACATTTTTGAATATTATTAACTATTCTTAGAAGACAATTGAACACATATTTTCTGTCTGAAAAAATCCAGAGAGAAATATTTTTGAAGAATGAATGACATTCCACCATTAAAGGAGAATGCTTCAGGCCTTCTGACACATTAAATTAAATAGACAAGGCTCCCAAACATTGTATTTTCCAATCTCTTGTTTTTAGGATAATCTAGTTTTTTATTCCTGATGAGAATAATTTCACGAGTCTGTTAAAGTTTGAAATCACAATTTCTCAATTCGACCTGTTTTTTGTGTTTGTTTATCAATTACTCCAGCAGTATAGAACCGATGTCAATAATTTCTTTTAAATGGAAGAGCATCATCCAGCGGTGTCTTTACTTGAACTTTGTCCGAATAAGCTAGTTTTACACATTAGCGGCAGTCGAAGAAGTAGACCAGCTATCTTGCTGCCAGATAATGATAATCACCACTGCAAAATCAATCGCATTTTGTAGGAGGGTGTATGACTGATTGTTGTATGTCGTGAATACCACCATATCCCAGTATGTGTTGGATTTTGCGATGGTCACCATCATCGAGTATTGGATGCTCCACTGTGCAAGCACCCTTATTACTTTTATAATTGAGTATGAATATCACTCCTAAAATAGTAAATCAATCGGAACCTGACTCAGATTACGAGAAAGCTATACATCTAGTTTCAAGAGTATAGTATTTCTTCCAAGAGCTAGAGCACAGACGGACGGACAACGGCGTGATTTCAATAAGGCACTGTCTACTGCTCACAGAATTACTAAAAGTACAGTACTAAACAGAATTACATTTTATAGTAATAAACTAAAAGAAGAAGACATATCGAACTATTCTTGAACAAGTACTTCAAGGTCGATTAATGGTAGTAGCTTGACGTAACTAGATTAGAATCAAAGGCAAAACCACTTCGTTTAGGTACGAGAATGATGACTAGAAAACATTTTGCCTAGCACTCTTTCTACATTACGATTTGTACGGAAACACTCTGCACTCTTGGTTAATAGATTGAATAGCGTGAAATTCAAATTCAAGGAATAATAATTTGATCTTTCAGGACCCAAAAAGGGTTTAGGGTGATTGATGGTAAACAGCCCTACAAAGTGAGCATTCATTTGGAGGCAGAGTGTTTTTGTCAGATGTTATTTGATCTGTCGCGTAACATTCCCTTTCCATGTAATAAATCCTCACGCCTGTGGAGGGGTTGGACGGAGTGGAAACTTCATTGAGGGGGCTCACAAAACTGCGATTTGTGTGCCACTGATATTCGAACGTGTGTTCAAAAGAAGAGTCAAAACGCTGTGTTTGTGTCGGTGAGCTTTATGTGCTTCCACTAGTGTTCTATGTCATTGGTATCCAGCCAGGCTATTCCCTCCTTTTTCTTTTTACTCTTTTTTCGTCTTCTATATTCCAATTCCCTCTTCTTCCCACTTCCTTCCAGCCTGCCAGAGCACTCTCTACCGTCACAACACCCTCGTAGACTATTTGTCACCATGTTCTCTCCCCAGTTGTTGTCAAATAAGCAGTGTTTCCACAGAACTGGTAAATTTAGAGCAAAACTTGTTTTGAAAAGTGTTTGCCGAATAGCATGGTAAATATTTCATAATAGAAGAAGCATGATCAGCATCCAATTTTTTGCATGTCAATAAATTCCACCAAACCACCAAAATGTGAAAAGAAAATAGAGCTGATTCTTGTTATAATTTATTTTGGACAAAGGCTAGCTACCTATTAAAGCATGGTTTACTTATTACTGAACTATAGTGTAGTCTATAGAATGATCGTCTATAGAAGGAAAGCTACTTTTAGAAGGAAATCAACCTTTTTTTACAATTACGGTTATTTTATCCTATCCATTACGTGCAATTTTTGCGGCTCATTTCTCGAGGTCCATCCACAGTTCAACATTATTAAAACAATGGAATCTGATCAATTTATTGAATTATCTCAATACTACTGAATATACACCCTTGATATGGGCGTACGCTTTGACCAAAGCACTTATAACTTGGGAGTTACGATGATAAAAATGGTTATTGAATTATGTAAGCCTAGAATAAAACTATCAATGAAGGAGCAACAATCAGCCAATGCTTTCATCCCAACGCAAACTCGATTTTGCAGATAGTAGGAGAACTTCTTGGTTCAAAATGATCATCAATCAATAAAATTAATTTACATTTATGTAACATTCAGTTTAATCGAAACAAATTGCAGAGATAAAATTGATTTACATTTGTTACATCCAATTTTAATCAAACAATTATTGCATTCGTAATTGAGTTTAAGGCCCATCCTATATGGACCAACCTAATGTCGACGACGGAAACACGTGTATTACATATACCCATAATGTCAGCATCGGCCAAAAATATATGAACCGAAATTTAGCTTCGACAGACACCTTGAAAAGCGGAGAAGCCGAATTCACGCCTGGCGATGAGTTCAAAGCAGCTGCTCTAAGAATACGTCATTCGTCATATACTTCGAAATATGTGAGAATACGTCACAGAGTGGAAATTCGGCTCCGAAAACCTCTGACTGTATAATACAGACAAAATGTTACCCTCCTATTTCATTTTAAGTGTCAAGTATTTTGTCTAGAACACTTATTCTATATTCTTACATCGACCATTTTTGTCTCACCTGGCTTCCTCCAACTCCATGAAGCAAGAATGTTCATTTCCATTCTAGTTAGCCTGTCTAGATTTTATAAAAAGACGCGCCGAAATACACTTTCAAAACTTTGCTGATATTGTGGATTTCTATAAATTTCCGTTTAGAGAATAAACAAATAGTGCGTTTTAATTAGAGGCGAGGGATACAATTTCCTTTTGTAGCTCACTGCCGAAATGTAACAACTCGTTGATCCCAATGATTTATGTGCGGAGAGTTAACAGAGAACAGAAACTAGGAGCCTCATGATATATCGAGCGACCAATATTGCAGGTCGAAAAGTGAATACAGCTTTAATGGACAGTCATTTTTAAAGCTTTTTCCAGCGTTCCATTCTGGCAGGAGTAATCAGTATTAATATACTACCTCACTGGTTTCAGCTGAGTTCACAAATGGTGCAGTGCAATCTAACCTACATACACAGAGGTGGACCATTCAATTCATGTATATATAAATATACCTATGTCCATAACGTCGTTCACTGATGTTCATATTTTTTCAATGTTTCATGTCAGTTGAAATTCTACTCCCATTTGGCATCAAAAGGCATCATCGGACACAGAGCACGATATTATCGTCATATATAAAGTCAATATAGTTTGTTTTTAGCCTATTTTAATTCACCATGAATTTGTGAGTGCTCCGTTCATATCTGACAGGACATATTTATTACAATTTTTATTTGTAGGCCACTCTGTGGATTCTGCCAAAAAATATCTTTTTGATTTCTCAGCTACTTGCGAACTCACCTTCACGGATAGAGTGGCACATCACAGAGAGTTACACATTCACAGCTCCATGTAGCTGTGTAGGTAGGTTTGGGCGAGGAATGCTCCTTTCTTCACTTCAAATATTAAATCATTTATCCTTTTAGCTGAATAAATTTCATGGCTAGCATGTATAGACCTAATTAATGAAAGTGTAGTATTAATATATATATAAAATATGCAATATGTGATAAATATATGTCAAATGATAAATATTTATATCATATAGCCTAAATATGACAAATAACAAACTTTAGGAATATGGAAGTGAATGAACAGCACAAGTGGCTGTCTCAAGTAATAGATTTGAAAGATCCCATACAATGTAATCATTCTTTCATCTATTGCAAAAATTGAATAGTCTCAGATTTGAAATGTTTTAGTCATTGGAAATAATTATTGTGTTAGAAATGTTGAAACTCAAGGAGAAAGCTGTATTTTTCGAGGGATTGTCAAATACGAAATATTCCCGATGTTAATAAATGACTCTTATAACCTTGAAATCAATTTCTTCAGTTAAGTTTAAGAACCTGCATATTTTGTTACACAATCCATGCACACAAACATAGGTTGATAACGAAGCATCCAATGTGATTGGGTAAGATCTGAATCATATTTAGGGAACATCAGTTTAAATCATTGTTATTGGGAATAATAACCTAGAAATCTACCTCATGAAGTAGATTAAGGGTAAAGGAATAAAGATTAAGATTATACACAGTTATCTCAAATATAGTGTACTCTACATACATTGTGAGCAATATAAGAGTGTTTGGAGGCTATGAACTGGTAATAATACCAGTTCAATAATTAGTTCTTTGGCCATTAGACAATATGATATTTTTAAAATCCTTTTTAAAACCTTCGTACACAAGCTATTACCAATGAATACAGATAGTATCTTTATCCATTGCTATTACTCATTGCATATCGAATTCCACTTCCGTTTAGTTTATAATCATGAAATTATTAGGTGTATCTTTACTGAATTTTACTTTACTTTAAAAAATTGAGACATAAGTGAAAGACATACAAAAATTGAAAGATATACGTGATTCTTTGGAAATAAATGGAGAGTATAATTGCAAAAAAATAACTAAAATTTTTTCAACTTAAGAAGATAATTAAGGAAATTAGAGAGGATATGATTGGATTAGGAGTAACCCTGGGTGAATTGGAAAATAAAAAACAAAATATTGAAAGTCATGACCCAACTAATGCCAACTCTTTTCAGAAGTGAAATGAGTTTGACCCAACTCTTTTCAGAAGTGAAATGCATTCCTCAAGCATCTCCAATATATGTGAGTAAAACATTATTTAAAAGTGAAATACAGTGTCAGTTTTAATATTAGATTGTTCATTAAGTATCTCGTCATGGAAAACATCACAGATTCCAACTAATGCTTTGCTTTGCCATTATCAACACAAGAAAAAACTCCTTACATTAATGTCATAAAACAAAAATTAGTTTTATTATTGTAGAATTCTGTACAATATTAGGTTAAAAATAAAACACGGCACAAAACAATGTACAAACTACTCATGCCACCCGAAGTGAACAGAGGTCTCAAACTGACCAGGCTATCTAGCCGTCAGACATATCAGATTATTTTTGTGAATGAAAGCTCAGGTATTAGAATATCTGTGGCTCAGGCTTGGAAACTATATTTGCTTTACTAGATTATGAGTAGTAGAACGACTCTGCCTCCCTCCCAAGAAGGCCTAGTCAGACCAGGTGAAGAGGGGATTAGACGTGAGCCGAGAGATCTGGCAACGTTTCAGGGTTATGGAAAGCTAGTTACAAACTAATCCACCAGAGTGATTCAAAACCGGACCAAACTCGATTCGACTCGATTGTAGACTCGTTTGTTTGTTGCCTTGAGTCGGGACTCGAGACTTGATCAGAGTCATGGTAGCTGGCGCACAGCCTTAATGCATATCGAATTCCACTTCCGTTTAGTTTTATATCTTCCAAGGAATGATTGCAGTCCTATTATTACTCAAGCAACAATTTGAAAAGCAAAGAATATAAGTCTGGAATAGAAATAATCCGAATTTCTCCAAACGAAATAAGAGTGAGGACGCAGGAATGGAATCTTGACCTCTGGTAAAGCTGTTTAGGAATGTGGAAATATGAACTCAACTACCAAAGGTGGCCAAATTTATTTGCATAAGGGTCGTAATAAACATGAATTATTGTTGGCAAACAAAGCCCTGCTACAGTGGTCCTATGCGAAACAGCGGCCGAATACTTTCATGACAATTCTCAACTCGACTTCTGCTAGCACAAATAATATCAAACATTTCCGCATGCATAAAACAATCATAATATTTTCTGATCGATTCTGATAACAGATCTTATAATAGTAGTAAATTACATGTAATCTATAATTTTATTAAATGCTTATCTTTTTAAATATAAGTTCTTGAGAATTTTGTCAGTTTCTTTCCGTCAAAGTTCTAATTTCAAACCTCATTATGACATGAGGTAATAGAAAAAATAATATAATATAACTAGTAGTGTCAATTATATTATATGTCTGATATGACAATGATTATAAGACTATCATGATCAATATGAAAAATATTACAATCTATGCGAAAAAAAATATTTTGCCATGTCTTGAACCACAGTTGTTACTTTGAATTGCATCAAAGGCACTTCATACTGATAGATAAGATAAGACAGTCTGTCTGGAGAGTTTGTCTTCAAAAGAAGAATTTATTGATTTCCTTCTGAAAGAAAAATTAGATAAATATCATATTACAAGAATGCTTTAGAAGAAATTCACCTTTTGATAAGGTAGGAATAACGGGTTATAGGCTTCCATGTTGCTTTCCCATTGGAAGAAAAAATCATTTACGGCTTGAGAATTTTTATCCATTTTCCATTTTCTTTTAATCGACTTGAGTATCCTACATAAGTGGAACCTAGATTTTTTTGAATCGTACTATTACCATCTAGTCTTAAGACTGATGAGCAACTTTTTTCTGGTATGTATTACTAAACTTAGAACAAAGAAATACTCCTTGGGGTCTCTATTTACATCTAATCATATCTATGAATACTTATGTTTGCACAACTTCTACTTAGCTGGGTTTTACTCAATACTAGTTTGCTTTTTCACTGGACACTGACACTTGAATCAAGCACTAAACAAATTCGAATGGCTTTCTCCTTTTGAGCCTCCGCATCAATACTCCATTGTCCAGCAGCTGGATTGCTTAGACGTTGATAAACTCGATTAACTGAGTTAATATGAACCAAAGGTAACCAGGATAATCAAAACTTGGATAGTACGAACTCTGCCGCGGTAAAATGGGGGAATGGATTAGAAACGAGGTCAAAGGTGTGAAACATTTAGTCACCACTCGTGGTGAAGTCGCGCTGCGCTGTGTGTAAGACAATTTCAAATATGTTTTTATGACATATTTTATCGCACTGCGCTTTGTGTAGACCACCTCAAATATGTTTTTATATGAATTATTACTCGGTGATTGGAACGGCAATTTTGATGCTTATTCATTTTTCACGTTAGTAAAAACGATTGCACGCTATTAACTCGATTGATTCGAAACTCGGTTAATCAGGGCTCAGACAACCGAGGCTTCTGTGTAATTTAAAAGACCGTAACAATTAATTCGTATTCAAATGTGATCTGATCTTGTGTACCTGGTTTCGGAGAAAAGTATCATTGGTATCGATTTTGTTAATGCTAAAATGTAATAAAATAACTTTTTTTTGGAGTCATTTCGACTTAACTGTCGTTTCGCTCGTTGAACAAATTTTCACACAATTCCATAATATGACGGAACTGATCAAATTGATTTCAAGATCCCATAATATTATAACAAATGTTGGAGAGTATATTCATAAAATGAACTCATCAATTGAACTCATTCAACTGTCTCGGTGTGATTTCAAAGAGTAGCGAGACTAAAGTAGACCCTAAACAAGTTAACAGAATCATTGTGAATGACAGGTATTTTTCCCAATGGTTCTATCTTTGAACCAATAACTTTTGTACTAAGTCAACCATCCACCTAATTGTTATTTCGTTCAATGAGCATGAGATTTATCGGAAACTGTCGATAGAAATACACCTAGCATTGTTATGACGAATAAAGAACAGGGTAAGGATATTATTGATGGAAAGGTTGGAAGTGGAAGGGAGAATTTGCACAAATTGATGCCTTACCACCTGACCAGCCCTAGCAATCAAGTAATTTTCTAAAACAAACACTCCGTAGAATATTCATATTTGCAATCAATTTGGAGATTGAAGTCGAGTATTATATTATAGAGGATACCGACAATTTTCATCTACGATACTTGCTCACTTGGAGCTGCAAATAAAATTTCGGTTACAACGCTACGATTTACGACTACTAAAACGTGAATTACGCTCCCCGACATCGGTTTGAAGGTAACATAGCTGTTCTCGCACGCTATACATGTTCTCGTGATATTCACGATTACTCTTCCTATCCCTATACGTAAAACCACTTCGAGATACTTTAAAATGAATGAACAATTACAGAAGACTAAACCAACATGAGATTACATGCCAGTTTCATGAATATTAAAAATGAGTGATGAATTTTGAAATTTGCCAGTGTGTGAGGAGAAGAACAAGTTTCATGATCAAGATATTTTCTCTGTCTGGGATCATGCCCTGAAGTAGTATGGTTTCATAAAAACGAATTAATTATTAATATAGTTCACGATCGTACATTGAAATGTCAGATTGAACGTTGAAAAATATTCATCAAAAGTTTACTGCTTATATGGCTTATATGCAACTATCAAAAAAATGGTTTCTCATTTTTAGCTCAAGCTTAATGTTAAGAAAAATAACTGTGAGAAAATGTTTAAAATGCAGAAAAAATACCTTGTTCCATGGGTGAGATTTGAATGCTTCTCTGATACTATGTTATAACAACACAAATTGCCCGCTTACACTTTCTTGAACTAGATTATTCATTTATCGTTATCGGAATAAAGTATTAAAACCAAATGAGTTTAGCGATTTTTGAGAATATTAAAATAACAAAATGTTGAAAGCACACTCAAAAAGCACCTCACTACTTACCAGGAATTGACTAGTAGACACACCAACAACTATCGTTTTGGTCTCATATTTGAATATTGCAATATCATTAACGATCGTGGAACTGTTTCAGCATTCATAAATGTCTCTCAACATTCAATATCGTTCATCTGTTTCAGAACTAAACAAATATTGCAAGTTGAATGTTGTTGTACTAAGAAAGATAAGAGTTTTTGCAAATGATCACTGTATCTTTTTCAAGGCTCAATTAAGATTTTGCACATTTATTCAAATGAATAATGTAGCTTATTTATCAGAACGGTTTGGAAAACCCCTTCAATAAAATTTTAAAATCATACGATTGTGATTCTTGGAGATCAAACAATCATACTTTGGGAATAATCTTTTTTTTTGTAGGATGAAGGGTGTCAGTGCGGTTTTGAAATTATCTTGGATGTAGGTTACCAATAAAATCAATAAGTAAGAAGTATGATCATTTCATAATTTAGCCGAATACAAATGGAATCAGAAAGATTCTAACAAATAATAATTTTCGGTAATCAGTATTAGATTATATTGTTATCAGTGGAAAAAATCCAGAATGATTGTCACCACATCACATTTTTTCCACTGAAAGGCCAGTTGGCTCGTCTGAAAAAATGATGGATGGAAGAGAGCTAGCTTTTGCCCCCTTCGGGGCCCATACACTTTTCACATTGCATTTGAAAATAATTCATCGAAAAATCTCCAAACTGTCAGTTATTATTTTTTGGATGTCTTTCACGAAAATAATTCTAATTTTCGTAATTGATTATAGACCCGAGCATTTATGTGATTCACCATAATGACTTGTTACTGGGAGGCGATTGCGGTAATTGATTGCAACGCGGTATACTGTGAACCACTCACTCACGGTACGGGTTGACAGCTGATTTATTGATATAACCTAACCTTCCCAGCTTAGATTACGTTATTAGGCAGGACCTCGACATCCATGAATCCTGCCGGACTAATTGCTCACGTCTGCTGTTCAATCAACATCTCCTCATCAACTCAAGCTCACTCTCAATTTCAGAAATCGTATTAAAACTACAAAGCTCCGGCTATATTTCATTTCACGAGAGACGTCTTGATCATCACCCCCTCGATTATGCGACATTATCTTGATAATAAGGCATTGACAAATATTAGATTTTTTAGTTCATCGATTGTTAATTTCTGTATTCCTAATCGTACTTATATCTTATATTTACATGAAATAGCCTTATCAAATAACAAAAATTTAATTGAAACACATTTTTTCTATCATTATTCCTCATCAATCATATTATTCCATTGCAAAACACAAATAACGATAAGAAGAATACAACAAAGTGGGATAGACAAAAAGGGTAGGCATGATGTGGGATTAAATTCAATTGGAATCTTCTGGAGATTGACAGCTTAAATATCAAGTTTTATCAGGCAGTGCTATAAAACTACATGTACTTCATGATTTGATACAGTCTAACAGGCTGAGTTCCATATTACGGAGCTGGAAAGCTGTAAATCATAGAGCTGGACCAGCTTTCTGACAGTTTTCAAGGATCAAGGAGAAACTCTCCTGATTCTCCACTGCAGCGCTAGAAGCGTCCAACCTCACTCGCTAGGCGTTTTTGGCACCTTCGTGCCATTTTGCTGTAGTTCTGGATTGTAGCTGTTATTGGTTATGTGTTTGGTATACACTGTTTTAGTCATTACTGTTGTTTATCTTTTAATCTAAGTTCTTCTCAACGACTTGTATTAGGTTAGGTAAGTAAGTATTGTATAATAGGAAGGAGGCAGGTGTTGCAAGAGAATCTCCACTAGAGAACTGATGGATAACCATACATTCACATGAATGAAATGAAGCATAAAATAAACTATTAAAACTTAACTTCATATTTTTAATTCCTAAACCGTATTTATTCATTTTGTGGTGTTGAAGATCCATCTTGTTTCCACTAATATAATAAAAACTTAAAAACACTCTTGTAACCGGCTGACTTTTCTACTCTTACTTGACACCACTCATGTAGCCAGAAATCTTCTACCTCTTTAAACCTGAACACCCTTTATGTAACAATGAAGTACCTTCCTTCACCCACACATATGACACCATTTTTGTAACTGGAAATTTCATCTCTTTACTATACTGTATAGGCATTCAATAATTCCAAATCTATGATTGGGAGCTTTAGGTTCGTTTTTTCAAACGCAAAGATCATTTTATATATTCCCTGTCTATCACCTGGCTTAGCAACTGAATTAACTAGAGAGCAAGGAACTTATTTTTCGGAAATAAAAGAGTTGGTGCTATCTAACCCATATTTATTACATATCCTAAAATTATTTTCTACACAAAGAATTCAGAAAAATTTCATGTTCAGTTAAAATTTTCATAAAAAATAATTCATTAATTTCGTACAAGATTTTGCTAACTTATATATTTGGCTAACATGTTATTTAATAAATTGAGGGCCTCGTTCAACTATAGGGTCTTAATTTGAGCTTTATACTAAAGTTTAGGCAATCACCAGTGTTTTCTGATCCATCAATGTTTTACAATTTCATTTCGAACGCCCGCCATAACATCACATACAACAAACTTTTGAATTTAGTTTAAAATAAACCAGCGATTTTGACTCAATAATCTAACCAAATTTTCACCGAATAAATTCATAACGAATTTCACCGACTTGACCGCCCGTCCCGTCCTAAATGGGCCGCAGCCACACTTAGAAGACCCGAGGCTCCTTCTACAATTTTTCTGCTCTTATCGCGGCCACGCCTCGATTCGAACTCTGGCTTTTCCACTTCAATTATGTCCCCCTCCAGGTGACCAACCGGCCTCACCACGTGTGGAGCACCGAACATAATTTCAGCAGAGTCGCCAAAATTTTAAGGGAGGTCATTGCACGTTTCAAGCATTCCAAATACAATAAATTGTTATTCCATCACAAATGAAAACTCAGTACTGTGGAAATGCCTGAAACCTGCAATAATTTTGACTACTTAGATGCAAGTTAGCAAAACCTTATACGCAAAAATAGGTAATTGTGAGGCAGCCATTTCTTTAAAAAAATTAACTCTCTCACAATTACAACGACATAGCAATCCAAAGTTCACTTGAGTCCATATTTTAAAATTTGTCGGCTCAATTCTAATCAGTTCAATGCACCTGGAAAAAACTCTAAAGCACTAATACATTTCAATAATATAACATTCTCAATATTCCCCATATTACACTTTTAAGTGGAAATTATGACTTACGTTATGGCGTGACGGCCGTTTCACTCTGTTGTCAAGAGCATTGTCAGACGTCACGCCATAACGAGAGTCATAATTTCCACTTAAAAGTGTTTTTTAAGTTTTTATTCATTTTAGTTCAGATCTAAAATGCAATCACAACTTGTTTGTTTATTGGACAAAAAAGTTGTGTTTGCATTCATTTGTAATAGAATACATGTATATTTTTGTTATTAAATAATGGGCAACTTTTTTATTTGCTGACTTTAACAAAATATTAGACTTTCCTGGCTAGTTTGCTCAAAGCATGTGTGGCTAAGTTGATAGCAAATGTTTTTTTTCAAGTGTTCTGTAAGCTTGCCTGGTAAGCTTGGTTAAGGCTTTTTGATCAAGTTTTCTTTTAACTGTTGAGGAAAGCTTGTGTCAAGTGTTTCAACTGGGAACTAGAAAGCTACATGCTTTCCACAAGCTTGCTTGTTTGAAATGGAAAACTTGAGGCAAGTGTTCCAAGCTGTCATGTCAAGTTTTTGGAAAGTTTTCTTCAAGTTTTTTTTTTTGCCACCTGGGCGATCTCTAACAGTTAATCAACAATTAATTCAATGATAACAGTCCACTTCCTCTCAATATTGACAGCAGTCAAAAAGGACTATATACATAATCCTTTAAAACTCGCAAGTTATAGATTAAATGCAATCACACTTACAGAGACGAATACTTATCGTGAATAAACAGTCTTTTTATAGAGTTATAGAGTTATATAAGTTGTAACTGTTTGAACTGCCACAATGCACTCCATACTTGTTGCTCTGTGTTCGATCACAAACTGGTACAGCTGCGGTGCGCTCTCTTGTCACAACGATACTACTCGAAACTAGACTGACTGACTGGCAACGGCCAAGCGATATTTATATACTTCACGGAAGTTTCTAACCCACTACATTACCATTTTTTTTTCGTTCTATCACCTTCTATTATCATTATGTCTTTCCATAGAGATATCATGCTGCCAAATATGATCGAAATATGACAAATAATGTGATGGAAATCAGCTTCTTAACTTCGAAGTTCAACAGTCTCTGAGCTGTTCTAGAACAATCCGGTAAGTTCGTAACAATACTATATTCTATTGTACGACTTATCAAATATCTTTATTTGTCATCTTATTATCTTGTGAGTATTACATCTAACGTTTTGAATATTGTTACGTCATAAATGTTCATTACCTATATACCCTATAAAAGGTTACCATTGAAATAATTATTTCAATTCCGTGAATGAATTTAAAGTGCATATTTGTCATTTGATTTCAAATGAAGCGTCATCACTCCTTTTACTAATCTCATCTATAATTATGTTTGCTTAATACATTAATGAGCTGAGCCATCAGATTAAACATCACATTCTCATTTCTGATGATGGAATTTGTTTAGAAGACTAATTAGTCTACTGCATTGAACACCAGCAGATGATTGGAGTGTTGAACAGTGGATACAGTGATGAAGATTAGCCCTTTGTAGCCAAACTTCAAATTGATATCCTAATTGGTTGTAGAGTTGTTACAGAGCAAGCTTCAATTCCAGGAACGCATATGCGTGACTGAACTGCCCTTATCGCTAGCTATGATAAACAGTGACTGTTAAAAATGTGGTGATTAGAGAGTCGAGGTAAAACCTATAATTGTAAATTTATAGTTTGCCTCTAGCGTGAGATTAAACCCTAGCCCGTGAATGGAAATACCTATTTAATCTGTGCAGGTAGACCAACCCTCATAAATATGCATCCACAGCTATTCACTCATTGATAAGGTGGGTGAGCTTTCATTAGTCCTATTCCCCTAGGTTGTTTAGCATTACAAAATATTTTAACGTGGGCCCACATTGACGGGAATTGAAGATATTGACACAAAAAAATATTCTGCTGACAAGGAAGATGATTCCTGAGTTTGTTTCAGAAAAAACGGATATGTCTTTATCTGATCAGATCTGTCTCAAATCAACACTATCCAATCATTCGCTATCAGGCTCTGCAGCCAGGGCTGTAGCTAGGCTGAGGTCTTAGGTGTTCTGCCAAAAAGAAAACGAAAATGTGATTTTTGAATTAGTCAGTATTTAATTTTGAGTGTCGATTCATGTCATCTCATAAAATGAATGGAAAAAATTAAAAATTCATTAATACATTTTTTAATTCCTGTTTATTATTAATTGATTATATTGTAATACTATAGCTCATAACATCAGAAATTAAGCTATTAGAAGATTGAAAAATCATTAATTCGAGGTATAATAATACGTAGAACACAGCTTCACTCAACCTCTTCAGTATTATACTGTGATACAGGCCCAATCAGCCCAATTTGGAAATTGTACAAATACAAATATAATTGTACAACAATTATACTAAACAACCGTACCAAACAAATATCAACTCAGTTTGCTCAGAACTGGTCTTCAAAATAAATCTAAGAGTTCACCTCAAATGCGAACAAGTGAGAAAAATGTTTATTTAATTGGAAATGAATAGTCTTTGACTGATATTGTTTTGAAGCAATAGTAATGCTACTATTGTTTGATCCAATAATGGGTTATTTTTTACTCTGTTATAACAGATAAAGAACAGGATCACTTTTCAATAGTAAAAAATTTTCAAATTGAGTTTATAAGGATCTCTTCCCTTTATGAGTAAACAAAGCTGTTACAGGAAAGAAGTGAGAATCAGTTAATAAGAACAGTTTCAACGTAGATTTCAAAGCGCAAAAGTTAATCATCGCCTCTTCACTGTCAAGACTGATTAGCTATTATGCTAAAAGCGGTAGCATATTACTACTTGTATTCAGGTGAGAACTTTTATTGCCTTTCATCGTTCATTAGGCTGTATCAGAGAGAGCTGTTGAAGTTGAACATTGGGCAGATACATACGCATAGCAGTAAACAGAGCTGAAATAGAAAGCGCTCTCTGGAGATCTGGTGGGAGTGAGAAGCTTTTTAGCTGGCTGTTTACGTTTGCTCATCATTAACGGTTTAGTGTATCGTTAACGATGTTTGAGTCTTGTCTGAATACCAACCTGGCCTTGCACGCTACGACTGGTCGGCGACTGCACAGTAATTAAAATGTATTTTAACTTTTGGCCACGAAAACCGTTTGCAGGTACTCGGAAATTTATTGGATGCCAACCACTAGCTGACAAATTTATTATACGCCCAAAAACAAAGGAGACATCTTTAGCTCTGGAAGCACTAAAAGTTCATAAAGTCATCATTTTCACTTGTAAGTTATTCTGTTGTGATAAGCGATAAATTTGTTGATGATCGTTCAATAAGGTAACAAAATTTTGATGGATCACGCACTTCCCTTCCAATCAGGCGATACTTTGGGATAGCCTTAAGAGAGAATGAGAGTACTAAACTGATAATGGAGTTCCATTCTTGAGAGATCTTGAGCTCTTCACTATGTTACTTGGAGAGCACAAAGGGAAACATTATAACACACTGGTCTATCACTATTCTCATATTACATGAAATTCAGGCTTTTATTGTGTTATTCTATTGTAATAGAAAATCATCCAAGCTTTGGATATTTAAACTGATATGAAAATCATAATAAACTGAAATAAAAATTTAAAAAATGAATTTATGATTTTTGTGAATTACCAGATAGGATTTTAAGCAGCTGATTTCATTTCAAATGCTCAAATACTGCAGAGATTAATGGTAGTTTGGTAACCATAGTGGCCCATGCCCAAGCTCAAGAAGAACAAGGTTGTTCCATAACTCTCTCAAATTAGCGAAATAGAAAGACATGAAGTCACCCTCAAATTGCAAATTTTAGCTCTGTACACTTATTTAGAACATAAATGAAGGTTTTTGCATATCTCAGATTCGACTATAAGTCTTGTACAGCTGGCAATGATAAGGCTTATTCAATGCTTCTGAACTGAAAAACGTCATACCCCCACTTTTTTCCACTTCTAAAAGAGCGGAACAAACTTGTTTTCTTTAAACTTGGCCCATACCATAGTCGTGTAGCTATAGAAATCGATCAATGAGTTACATTACACTTACTTCATACAGTGTGGTCATTGGACGCCTCGCTTCTGATTGGATAATTCGGTCAGGTGGTTGAAATTCACCTTACATATTGACTGTATACAATGACAGACTTATCTCTTCACCTCTTAGTCAATTGAGCAGTGTAGTATGAATCATTATATTTATGATATCCTATTGTATTTAGGCTAAGCTGATAGAAATTCAAAGGTTTGCACGCGTATTGTGAAGTCGGAGCTATACAGTCATGTAGAAAACATATGTTTACAATATATAACTAACATCTAGCCTATTATATTGTGGTGATCACCACAAGCTAGATGTTAGTTATATATTGACAGGAGGCAATGACCAAGCTGTCTATATGAAGCTACTGTAGTTATATTATGCAGAAGCACTATCCTCTGGATGTTATTGGGCTTAACTTTTTCAAATGATTTCAACATGCATGATGAGATGCTTATTAAACAAAAGTAAGCTTGAAACCACACTGAGAAACCAACATGAAAATGGAGGCTCATTTGGTTCGTTTACTGATGAAGTATAAGTAAATGTTATTGAAGCACGAAATCAACCCTTCCCGAGTAAATAACCTTCAAAATCGTAGGCCCAAGCTTTTTTGATTTTGTGTTCCCGAAGAAGAAATATTAAATAGACAATTGCCCATGTGAAGTAAAGGAATAAAACATTCAATCATTATATATTAATGATCGATTATCTTGATTCAAAACTACAGATTAGAAGTTTTAGCATAAGAATACTCATTAGCGTAAGATTTGCATTAGGGCTAGTGGAATACAATTTATATAATAAGAAGGAGTAGTGGTGAGTGTGTTTTTAGTTTTGTTTTACGGATTCCATAAAAACGTTAACGATTTGGGAAACTAAATTTGGCACATAGCTTCCTCTGAACTCGATTCAATGCACCTGAAAGCCCGATTTTCTATTATCCTATTTAGCTTCATATTAGCTAATAGCTTCTAATAGCTTCATATTTAACGAACTTACTGGCACAATTACGTTGACGACATCTATCCAAAGGAAATAAACGACAATGTGACCACTTTTGTACCTACTTAAATAAACTAAAAACCAACATACAGTTCACAGTCGAATATGAGCAGAACAGAGAAATCAATTACATTGTCTTGACTATAACGAAAAATAATGACCAGAAACATGAATTTGATATTTACGAAAAAACCAACTTTAACTGTCACCCTAATCCACGAATCGTCCAACCACTCATTGCAGCAAAAACATTACAGCATTGCTTTCCGTTCAGTCCTCCACAGATTGAACTTCACCCCACTCTCACTCGAAAGATTACCAAAAAGAACTAGATACAATAAAATACGTTGTCCACATTAATTGATATGACCTTGACTTGATTGACAGACGTTACTAATAACTGACAATTACTTGATAAACGGGGAATTCAAAAGGGGAAATAGGTGTATTGACTATAAAATAAAAACTAAATTCAATACTACAAACAAAATACACAATCCAACATCCAACAAAACTGACAAATTCATCACTCTCACTCAAATAGAACTACAAACAACCTCCGAAAAACTGGAATAATCTTTCATTTAAAACTAAGAACAGAACAAAACACTCATTATCATTCAATATTGCCTCACCTCATTCCACTGACAAATATAATTCATCAGGCATTTACAAACCTAACCGCTCAGATTGTGACAAATACTGGGACAGACAGGAAGAACATTCAAAATACGGCACAAAGAACACATAAAGGCCACAAAACACAATAATTAATCATTATTTGCCAATCACCTCATTAACGAAAATCATTCATTCATCCACGCAAATCTAGAAATACTGTGAATGAAAAATAAAATTCATGAATTAAATACTATAGAACAAATGAAATTTGTGGTTCGGAACCCACCTAAAACTGTGAGTCCAACACATCAATTGCCATCATCCAATTCATTATCCACGCACAGGTCTCAAACATAAGTGGGCTTTATACTCCGAAAAAATTCACAAACACACAGAAACAATAAAAAAAAAAAACACATTAAATGGCAAACAAACTTCAGATCTCACACTCAATTTGACTATTTTTCAAAATGACAATCCAGCCCGCCACTACCAGAACCAACAACCAACCGATTCCCATTCACAATACGTATCAATAGATTAAATTTTTCAAAACTCTCCGTCATGAGACTTGAAAGTTTCATTAGGGAGTTACCATGTCACTATCCGAATGTCAAAAACTTCTTGACATCTGTTAATAAAAGTAATGTGCCATCAGCAGTATTTATGACACTACTTTGTGAAAAGAAATTACCATGTTTGTTCTTCTGATATGATAGGCACTTGAGTAACTGAAAGGAATGACAGTTGTCAGACGTGGATGTAAGAGATTAGTCTCTCAGAAAATTTAATCAGTCGGGAGCGATCTGTGCTGGTTGGGAAAGAATATATAGGCGTGTCAGTGCTTTGTTTGCACAAGGACATTTTGTGTGAACATTGTACAGTGAAAGATTTATTGTAATCGATTCGGTACTCACCTGATAGACATGCAAGTAGAGACAGAATGAAAAGGGTTGACAGGATATATATCCTCTGCAGCGAGCTTATAGATGTCGAAAAAGACGTCTGCATTGTAATGAATTCAAAGCTGTAGCACTCGTTTCGTACAACTGTAGGGCATTGGAATTGGAATTGTCTACAACTGAAATATTTCACTAGTTGGAGGCTAACTGAAGTCTATAATCGGGTTGCTCCTACCGGATCACTTTTTTATCAACAAAAACGAATATCACTGAACGCTTGTCCAAAGCTGTTAATCCGTGAACAGAGAATGGTCGATTGCAATTTGAACCATTAGTGTGTGTGAGTGCACAGAACACAATCAACTGTGAATGCCTGAGGCGACGACTATTCCATCGGCGAGAATCTGCAAACAAAAAATATCTTCATTAATACAAAATTGCTTCTCAATCATGCCAAAGTAGTGTAGAATGTGTGTCTTGAAATGCATAAGTTTGGCACCTCCCACTAACTTGTTTGAATACTTGAGGGCTTGGCCTGTGGAATAAATTCCATGACTCTGGTCTAATAAAAGTTATATTATTTATGATTCCTATGTCTGAACCATCATTTTATATATTTCCAGTACGGTATATCATGAAAATTACCAATAATGATGTGAATATTGATATTCAGTAAAGGCTGGAGAAAGGAGTGATTGGGTGTTTCATGTATGGGTCGTCAGCTGGAATTAGCCAATGCAACCTATATTGCTGTTTAGAAATATAGTTTTCCAGTTCGAGAAAATTTAGAGAGGCTGCAAAAAGTCTCATAAGAAAGGCAAAAGATGTAAAAGACGCACGCGTTGATATTTAATAAGATCTGAAAAGGACGCATGGTCAACCGAAATTAAGCTAGTCAATGCTCATACCCGTAATTCTTCTGGTGTCAGAAACATGGGCTCTAGGCTAAACTAATGAAGAAGATTCAAGCGTGTTCTTGGTCTGTATGTAAATCAAACCGTCTCCAAACATCCTGTGCATTCTGAATCAGCTACATTTAAATCTGTTTATTATAGAACTTTTCTTAAGCATGCCAGGGTGGATGCTGTAACTGGAGGTGGATGAAATTAGCATTAAGCATATTATTCTGAGACGAGCATTGTTATGGCTACCGTTGGTACTGCAGATGCCTGCTGATAGGTATGCCTGCTGATACAATATAAATATAGTGAATATTGCTCGAAATAATGACAAAAAATGATCATTTCATCTAATCTATCAGAAAAGATAAGCGATGTTTACATTTAAGTTGTCAATGTTTTATCACTAAGATCTATGCTTAATGATTTATGAAAAAAAGGTTTTCAGCGGCATTGAGGATAAATGTTTGGTTACTACTATTTAAAGAACTAGGAGATTCAATAGAGTTATATTATTTAGCCGACAATGTTTCAGAATTCCGTTTTTGTAATTACTTAATTGACCCAACGAGGAGAGGTCTCTGTTTCAAGTCGACGGTCTTGCATTTTTGTCTGTTTGTCTGTCTGTTTGTTAAGCATTTATGGCTCAAAGCTTAAAACGAATTCTATGGAATTTTGAAAAGATTTTCTTTCAAGGAATGTTCAGCGATGCATGCGTAACGATTTTCAAAATTTATTTGCATTTTAACCTTTTAAAGGAAAAAGTAGAAAGGCACTCAGGCTTTCAAAGGCTTCTTCTATAGGAAAGATAGGATTTTCAAAATAAACTCCACCATCATATGCAATTGGAATCAGATTTCAACATACCTCTTGGGCCCTCTAATTTTTCTGATTGAGCCTTAAAATGAATTGAGTTTTTTTCAACTAACAGTTCTTTGAACAGAAGACCTCACGTGATGCAACTTGGTAAAGAAGTAATATGCTTCTCAAAAATGAGAGGCTTTTCATTCTTCCTTCTCTTTTATTCTGTATGTTAACATGTTATGCTCTGTTATATTATCATGATGCTCGTCGATGCTGGTTATTCAAGGTTGATGGAGATTGAAATGGAATGATTCCACTTTTACTCACAATGAAAAAAATAATATAATGGACCCATTCTTATTTTTATGTTATCAAGACATTATAGAATAGACATTATCAGAATATTGTAGCTACGAACTACGAGTAAGCGAATTGGAATGAATGGAGTAAATAACACCATTATGGATAAACTGCTGACAGAATTTTTTTAGAGGGAGTAAGTAGTCATTCAATTAAAATGGCGCCAGATTAGGAAGCATTAAATTGGGATATTAATCAGGAAGAAATTGAAAGGAAGCCCTGAGAACTGGAAGGGCCCATGTTAAGACAGGTAATGAAATTGATTAGAATGATATGGTGAACAATAAGTGTTTGCGGTTATGCTAACGGACAGAGTAATTCGTATTTATGGAATTGAGGGAAAGAAAGGTAAGAGCTTACTAATGAAGTATTTTAATACGCAAGAAAAGATTGAAACACTGTTGGACTACTTTATTGATAGATGGAAGAAAATGAATGAGAGGATTAAGAAAATGAAAGAACTGAATTAAGCTATGTTTCACAAGATTAACTGGAACAAACTTCATAAATAGAAGTGAATAAGAGATCTGAAGGAGTCAGAGGTGCACACAGGATTCTACTCTAATGGGTGGGGGGGGGGGGTGTAAGACAGAGTTCTGTTCTCAATACCGAATGTCTTAGTATAGTGAATACCAGTGGTGGTACCACCGATCACGCGTGCCAGCTCTACGAGGTGGGAGGGTAGACAAAATACATAGTGGAGGGTTATAAAAAGCCTTATTAGGTAATAAAAATTATAATGGTGTGGTGGTGAGGCGACTTGCGGCATCCACACGAATTAATGTTTTGAGTTGAGAAGGAATAATGTTATTTATGTAGTCATGAGAGTTTGTGTGACTCAGGGGTGACTTATAACAGCTAAATTATCTCCATTATTTGAAAACTGAGTACCAAGGACCCATCAGAATCAGTGTTATGAAAAGTATTCAGGGAGGAATCTGCCAAAATTCTCAATCTTTTTCCTCTTATCAAAAGAAAAAAGTTCATGAATTGAATTGAATTGAATTTATTTACATTCCAAACATTTGTTACAACAAACTGAGAATGAGTCAGTACATGCAGGTCATATAATACAGTCAAATCACAAGAACATCAAAATATAATAAAAACACTAATCATAACAACATCAAAATGTGATAATTATTTTAAATCATTCAAAAATCATACAAAAATGTTCATTGAATTGACATCAAAAACCTAAGAAAAGAAAAAAAAACAAAGAATTTCACCTATTAAGAAATTCGCTCAAACAGTAAAAAGCCTTCTCCACCAACCAATTTTTCAAATTGATTCGATATTGCCTATAATCTGCTACTTTTAAATTTTGAGGAAGCAAGTTATAAATTTTGGGACCAAAATATTGGGGGGACTTTTCAAATAGTGTTGTTCTGTGAGCAACCACTGATATCCTAGTTGCATTACGAGTGTTGTAAGAGTGTGATGCATTACAGCGTTTAAATGTGTCTAGATTCTTATGAGTATGAGAGCACACTTCCAAAATATATATTGATGGCACCGTTAGTAACTTTCCAGAACGGAAAAGTTCCCGACATGTATATCTAGGAGGCTTACCATAAATAGCTCTTACAGCCTTTTTTGTGTTTTGAACACCCTCTTTGCTGAACTAGAAGCACCCCAGACAGGTATTCCATTTTATCTAAGATATGGAAAAAAATAACCATAATAGATGGAAGAAATCTCACCCTTTTACATGGAAAAATACTATTAGGCACAGGAGGTACAAGATAATAATTAACTATAACAAATATGGAAACATGATAGTAAAATGTTTATAGGAATCATAGAAGTTTGATGATGCATAGGTAGGCCACCAGTAGCCTACAACGTACTGATAATTTTTCAGTTCGTTCCGCTCAGCAGTACAATAGTTGTGCTGCAGTTGAATACTTTTGTTATTCGGATCTCTTCTATTAGTTGAAACTTTACATCTTCCTGTAGAATTATTTAAGTGAATTCAAGTCGACAAAACTGATTCAATTTATAACTAACAATATGCATGGTGTTGCACATTAAAGAAACAACAGGCCTCTATTGAATTCGTACTATTATCCGTCCATGCAGGCGTCGTCTTCAAAAAATAGATTCTAGACTCTTCAAAATTTGGAAATAGTTTTCGTTTAGACCAAGTAGGATATTGATTTCCATAAATAAGGGTGAATAAATAAATAATTATGAACAGAATTTGATCGTCGCTCTTTAGAACAAAAGTTCTCTTAGGCTAGCTCAATTCCAAGAAGAAGAACCTGCTGTACATAACTTTGAATTGGAAAATCTAACCGAAAATCGAATGGTATTAAAATTATATTGATGCATATTCTCAGTTACAGGATCGGGTATTTTCATTCCAGGGTCGGATCCTTGAATACTTGAGCCTTGATTTTTTTTATTGCTGATGATATCCACATGAGTCCGAGACTTGTGCGTGGGTAATGAGGTGAATGATTACACATAGATGCCAGACGGAGGAGTGGGACTCGAACCCAAAACCGCTCAAACAACAGCAAGCAGAAGTTTTGACACCCCAACCAACTGCGCTAAGAGGCCCGCCAATAATCATTGTATCGGTTTATCAGGTCTCTTTATACAGCAGTTTAGAAACTAGCCATTTTTGTTTGTTTCTTCATAACTTTCACAAATATTCATTAATTATTTTGTTAGCAATACGAAGGCTAAATAATAATTGTGTTAGAATACCTTATAATATCGTTACAAGCATACTGAGGTGAGTGAGCTTGAGATCATACCCAGCAATATGGAAGCATGCATACCAAGCAAGCAATATCCATTACAAGCATACCATTAACTAATTGGTGACCTTCTGGTAAATATTAGATTGAGAACTGGGTAGGATATCATGGAATTGTCTATTGTGTACACATCCTTCCCCCAAAAGTTTATCAAGTGGAAGAAAATAATTACTTCTCTTAACGTGAAGAAAGAAATGGCGCTACTGGTGACGTTACAACGGTCCGTTCAGATTCTGACAGACGCTAAATAACTTTAAGATTTTGAACAGTGTGACAAGTTAGTTTCTTAGTTTCATTTCTACGACAAGCTAGATACCTCCGCCCTGACGTTTCTTGCAGATTCTCTTATTCACGTTACACATCAAGCTGTCCTCATAAATCAGTCTCGTAGATCTCTTTACTCTCCACTTAACAACGCGAATGCTGTAAATTGGGTGATTCTCTGAGAACTCCTCCTCATTGGAACGAAACATTCCACTATCTCTGACACTCTCTTACATAATCCACTCTCAGATATTGCTTGTGACCTATTAGTGTTTTCAGGTCTCTTGATTTGTTGTATTGTAATCGTGAATTATTCGATACTTCTATGCTTTTCCAGGAATCCACCAAGCTAATTTACTCTTACACACTACGTGTAAAATCATGATTAGATGAACGACAACTACAAATTATAAGGAAGAATACGAATATTTTCTATAAAGAATCAGCTTCACTTTCTTCCCCATCCTGATGAGTCTCATGACCACCATGGAAAATGTTTGAAACATAATCTTTCTCGAACATTATTTCGAAATTCTCTAGACTCTTGGCCTATTTGATACACAGTGGAGGTTAGAATTAAATAACTTCTTCAGAGTGGATTTCCTCTTTATAAAATCTTAATCAAATCAGTTACGGTGTCAATATTGATGTTTCTGCTGAACGAAATGAGAAATCGTCCTGAATGAATAGTTTGGGAGAATGGAACATTTCAAAAACTGTGACTATCACCTTACCCTATAGTTCCACATCGCGACATCGTGCAAAGAAAGCACCCGTACACTTCTAATTTATTTCTTCGTCTGTATTGATCAATATTTAATCTCATCTCCCATTGTTTTTTATCATTTCATGCCACAGTATTTCCATTTCTCCAATATAAGCCGTAAGCTTATACTCATTAAGCCATCACTTATTTATTTTTTCAGTAGAAAAAGCCATGGTCTGGCTTATGCCAAAATAGGATGAGCAGTACATAAACGCGTAACGCATTCACAGCTCAATTAATGAGGTAGTATCAAGTAGTGAGGTGGGTAATAAGAAAGTAGTGGTGAGGTAATAACAGTACCCCAATGAGTAAAAAAAGAACCTATATATGTTGAGATGGTTCAATATCTGTTCGTTTGTAGAATAAATATAAAAAAATAAGTCATAAATCTATCTATCTATCTATCTATTTGAGAAAATGCTAAGCAGTTATCAACTGCAATCAAGGTATTGTACTAATTATTGTTAGTTCCCAACTATCCAGAAGGAAAGTTTGATTTACATTTCGACATTACAAGAGTTCTAAATAGTAAAGATATTATGATCGGTTTACTCGGTATTGTTTCGGTTTTATTGCGTTTTCATCAATTTCTTATTAAAACTGGAGAACGCCATGCAATGATTGGATTTGTGAACTGAGTCGTATAGCAATTTAGATATCATAGTATTGGTCTGGTAACGATTCGCTAGCCTGATATATTTTCAATTTAGGGACCTCATGTGAACAAAATGACTTTAATTATTTTACTGGTACAGGTGAATGAGTTTACCTCTGATCAAAGAAGTTGTCTTTTTCAATTCAATAATTTTAATTTGTACGTATAGCTCAAATCTTTATGTTTCTGCTCCATTTGTGACTACCAGTCAACATGGCTTTTAATGGCTGGTTGGCTTCAATACGTGAAAACAACGGAATCGCTTTTCAGAGTATTTCTGTATTTCTATAACTCACCCACTCCTTTAAAAGTTATTGTGTATTTCATTAAAAACTGATTGCTATTGACCATTGAACTTGATATAATATATTATCTGCTTTATTCTCCACTCACCATTTATATACAATGAATATTTGAAATCGTAAGCTCAAATGTACTATGGACAACAAACTGGAACCAGTCGTTTCATTGTTATTTTTTACTGCATGTGATTCACACATGAGTTTGCAGATTGTTCGTAGATGATTGGGTAGAATATCAATCAGTGCGAAGCCCATGCGGAAATCAAATCCTGAACCAAAAGGATACTGGTTTCGCTGATAACTACACCACCGTGATCGTCAAATCTTTTATTATTGATCTCTGTGAAGTCGAAAATCCTTAGTCTTGACTGGTACTGCGTAGGTTTTACTCCAAAATCAATAATCAATAACTAGGTTTACATGAAGAACAAACAGTTTGATAAAGAACAACGAAATTCAAATAGGAGTGAAATTAGAAATAACAAAGTTCAAGTCATACAGAGGTCTGATATGTCCCAAGTCCTATCCATTTTGAATTCATATAAATTGGATAAATTTGCAAAGTTCCAATTAACAAATAGTAGTTTCATTGACAAGTTAATCATTGCAAAACCCCCGTTTTAGGATAATTATGATTAACATAAAATTTTCGAATCATGTTTTGAACGAGCTGTAGATTATTAAAAATAAAGTGAGCATCAATCTAGTACTAGAGAAATAGAATGCTCTAAACCTTTCTTCTATCTGCGATTCACATTCCAGGAGATCAAATGAGTTTACCAACTGATAGCAGTAACGACTCACTCATGGAGATAAAAATAAGTTGAGAAGATCCTAAACTTCAAGGAATTACAGGGAATTACTGTAAGTAATTACGGTTCAGGGAATTACATTGAAAGACTTTTTGAAATTACAAGACTATCATCAGAAATCAGAAATATCCATTGAAAAACTTATATATATCATTAAATGGAAATTGGGTGCCATATGGGTTGAAAGACCTGTACGAGACACATAGTTGTTATCGTAGTGCAATGCAATCAAAAAAAAAGTTTAAAATATCATCACATTAAGAAATATTGCTAAAGAAACTTCAACCAATCGTTCTACTTGTGATAAATATTGTAAACTATGAACATTTCACCTTGTTGAACAGATTTTCTTGGTAGGATAGGCAATAGTAATAATTTTTGTTTTTTCTGCTGATGACGCCCGGTTGATTCTAAAACTTGTGTTTGCTTGATAAACAGGTGAATTATTACACGAAAAAACCAGGCTGAAGAAGAATCGAACCCATGATCGCAGGAGTAGCAGTCAGTCAAGAGTCTCATCAGAGGTAAGCGCTCCAACCGGTTACATCACTGTGGTTGTCATTAAATAAGGACAATAAATAATTATTGAAATCACAGTGAGAAAAGACTAATCATCTTTTACTTGAAATTGAGGAGCAATAACTCTATGTTTTATACCTCCTGTTTGTGGTTCCAAAAGGCTTCTCAGTTCAATATATTGTTATCGATTATTTTATTGAATGCATAATAATAAAAAATTATATCTGATTATAATACTATTATTATGATATTTATATCTGTTGGAAAAGAGTTTTGAATAATGTTTCTACTTTTCTTCAACTATTTACTTTGCTAAACTGTCGTAAACTTGTATGAACTTGTGAAGGAATCTACTAAACTGAATAGCATTTAGTTGAATAATCATTACTACGTGTAATGTGATCTATATGTATGTAAGACACTATCATCTTTCAAAAACGCTATAAAGTCAAATAGATTAATATGTGGAAAAGGTTAAAATTGAAAATAATCTGATGCTACTCACAAACTATGGCTCGTTCCGAAACTGCACTGGAAATTCCTTCTCGATATTTTTTGAAGATTTCACTTTAGAGTACGGTAACTTCAAAGCACTGTAATACTTTGTTCACAAAACATGTACAGGATAAAGTTGCACGAGAATTAGTGAACTTTGAAACTAGTTGAAAAGTTGACTGGGATAGTTGATCAACCGGGGACCGGGCCTGATTGATAGGCCCAGGACACGGGGGAGCGCGCAGATGCACTGCATGCTTGATGGTTGACAGTCAACACAAGTAAGAGCAGAAGATGAGACGTGTAGGCGCCTTCACTAGCGTCAGATGCGACCGCGACGCTTGCTTCACTCAGACTGGGCGCCGAGACGCTCTGGGCGTCACATCGATTCTGCGCGGGCCAACAACGTCTATACCCTCACCAGCCCCCCAACCCCATCTCTCTTCCCATGCAAAATCGGCTGACTCTAAAATACAATCCCTCAAAATGCCCGATCACAAAAATATAGCACACAATCCCTGGCCGAAAATCGGTTATAGGAAACACATTTCCAAGAATTCTGCTACTGTTCAAGAAGGAAGAAGGCTATCTAGTTTGAAAAATAATAAGATAGTGTATACTGACTGCTGCAATAGCGAGGTTGCAGCGCCCAAACTGCATACAAGAAAGGCGTGAACTTGAAGTCTGTCAAATAAATGGTACAGAATATTATTTAATACTTGCAGACAAAAAAACTGGGTATAATATAAATATTGCGTGTAACAAGTTCAATAAACTATTAGGAAGTACAATAGAAAACAAGCAGAAACAAAATAATTCACACCGAAAAGTAAAAAAGGTTAGCCTAAATAGAAATCACTCATAGATATTTGTTTTCTGTATGAAAAATCTTTAATTATATTGATAATATGAAAAGCGATGTTAGTGTATTTGAGAAAGTAGATGGAAGTCAATTCACACAAAGTCAACATGAATTCAAAAATAACAAATCGTAAACAATGCGTTTTTTTAAAACAACAGGATTTGAAAAGCCCTGCGACAACAAGATGTGAAATCAATAAGGAGGGGAAGAAACTACAAATTATTATGTTGATAACTAGCGATGTAGGTTTGTATTAGAAAGACAATGATGTAAAATTGTAGTTGGAAAACCTATGAAAAAGATGTAATAAATTAAAAGCCCAATACTTTGTCACTTTTTACTGTACAAATCCGTAAGCTATGCAATGCGCTCCCTCAAAAAGATTAGTCTAAAAATATTGTTCTTCTCATAAAAATGCAGTGAATGCATTATGAATGCAAAGGCTATCAAATGAGTCAAAAACAATCCATTTTTTGAATGCAAAGGGCATCAAAGGAAACAAAAACAATCCATTTTTTTTAAGTATATATTTTCCAACTTCGAATCTTTTCTGAACTACAGTTTGATAGATATCCTAGTTGATTCATCATGCTCCCTATAATAATTTTATACTGGAATCTATCTCCACTTCAACAATATATTACGGACATTACGAGTTATTCAGTATTTTTTAGAGCACATCCAACGTCTGTAACAGTGTATGCTTTTATATTTATGCTAATGTTAACACCACAAAGTACCATATATTTCGGTCACGCCTTTCCATTAGATGGTACTAGCAGCCCAACATAATTTTCTTGCACGAAGCATTATTTAGTGCAATTTTCAGATTGACACTGCCGTTGTTATAAATACCACCAACTGAGCGGCATGATATGAATGCATTATAAATTCAACAATTGGACAAGTCACGTCAACCTCGTGGTAGGATATCTGTGGTAGTTTATTTTATACCCATGTTCAGTGTTTTGATATAATCTACATCTCAGGAGTAAATCATCAACTACATCCCTACAGTGTAAATTTCTCATATGTATCGAATTCATCATCAACTTTGTCAAGTACGACATTACCAAGCAACAAAATTGGAAACTTAAAATTCGATTTCGATATCTGTTGAATACAATGATGAATTAAATTAATTTATGACAGAAAATATTAACTCGTTTGATAGGCCTGAAAATTAACAGCTTTCGAAGAGGGAAGCGGTTCACATGGAAACTTATATTTCCTTGTTGATTTGAAATGGATGGTAACCAAATCTTAATTTTAGTAGGAGTGAAAATTTTCACGTCTCATTTTATGTTGTTTTATGTAATCATAATCATTCATTTCAGCCAAAAATACACAACGCAATGAATCAGGCCAGGTCGATTACAAATAGCAAGCATTTATGAGTTCTCGTCGTTTTATTTCATCATAATGAGTACATGATACATTTGTTTTGTAGATTACGTCTTGGAGACTCCAGTATAGGACAAGTCAAATCAATAATTATACACTGTATCTTATAAACTAGTTACCATGATGACTATATCGATTAGTTGAGGTGAGGCTAAATTTTGGTATAAAAGGAACTCTTGTACACTATAAAAAGCTTTATAAACTGAATATTTTTAAAAAAAAATTTAAAATATTTCTATATTTTCAAGACTCTTTGAAAACTGCGGTAGCTTGTTGTAGAGTTTCCTACCAATATAACCAGGTTTTTGTTTGAATAAACTAGTATTGTGTCTCACCAAGTGATAATCTCCTTGGCTTCTTGTATTATAATCGTGTTCGTCCAGATTTTGGTTAATATCACTCTTTTTAGCATATAAAGTAGCTTCATACACATAGAAGCAGGGTACAGTTAGGAGACCTCTTGAACAACGGCCTACATTAATCTAATCTATTCACTCTTTCCATACACCTAACCGCTTTCTTATGAATCTTAAACACCCTATCAAGGTTTAGTTTTTATGAATTACCCCATACTAAGATAGCATACCAAATATGTGACAGTAAGAGCCCATGGTACGCTGTAAAAATTAACTTTTTGTCATTCAATCTAGCGAGCTGTCAGAGGACAAATACCCCAGATGTAATTTTACAACATATTTTCTCAATGTATGGAGCCCAGGTCAATCGTCTATCCAACAAACTCCTAGAAATGTAATGTTTTCTCCGTGGTCTTGTTGATTATCGTTTACAAACACGTTTATAGCCCTTTCTTCCTTTCTATTATACAGGTAGCTCGGTTCGTAAGCCTCAGATGGGCGAAGAATGGATTTCTTGGAATATTTCCACGTAACAAATAACAGAGAATTCTCAGAATAAGTTTCCTCAAAAATCAGGTTTTCCTCTCCTACCGTAATACGCAACGGGTTTCTTCAATTTCACCTGAATTATGGCCTGGAGAACAAGTCGACGTGGGGATCATATAATTTAGCCTTTCACTAAAAATTGGAGGTAACGCTTACAAAGAGAATTAATTATTCATGTTAACAGGCAAGCTGAAAAGCCCTTTGGTCGACAAGTTTTCTTCTGCATTATTGCCTACTTTGTGAAACTTACTTGCTAAACTTTGTGCCGCAGTTTTATTTGAAGTAGAATATTTCCCAGGCCGACTTCCTCATTCGTTATTTCAAGCTTAGTGTGCTTTCGGCTTTGTAACTCCTCCGCCCCTATCAAATTCAATGCTGCCACTTTTCCGAGCCTACCGTGAAAAACAATGATCACTGGCTGGTAGGTAGCCTACCAATATGATAATTGAATGTATATTTCATATGAAAACATATGTTTTGTATCTGGTGATAATTGCCTCACAAAGTACAACAAGCAATTATTATTCAATGTCAATACAAAAAAATGATTGGAATAAAAAAACTGTTCAAAAACTGTACAAATGAAAACATAGACCAGAAATTAGCAAATATTATTATTTGATATTGATATAGTATCAAAATATTGGTCTTGCTTTATCGTTTTATTGTATTTAATTTTCATCAAATGCCTGCCCATCCTTCTCAATCTTCACTCAAAATTTGGTCTGACCGTTTACATTGAATTTTTCTTGTTTGATGATTTTGGTTACTATCTAAAAGATATCTAAAGCATTCTTGACAACTTTAGAATCGTACAATTTCAGAACTTTTCCCGCTCAGTTCGTTTTCAGGCAGGCAAAAATTGTCCTAATTTTTTAATGTTGTCACATGCTGTCATTTTTTTTAATAAAATTTTGCGATTTCTGAGGCAGTATCATAAATAACTATTTTATTTGTGCTTATCACTCTTATTTTAAATTATGAATATGAACAATGACTTCTTATCATTTAGTAATATCTTCTCTTCTTACTTTGTTCTACTACTCACCTTACTCACCCTACTCTACTCCATCTTTGCAATAAGAAATGAAGACACAACTACTAAAAGCCGATATCTTATAAACTGAATAATCTACTAGCTCTTGATAATTATTGTTTTTATATGTTATACTGCTTCGCTTAATAAAATCGATGTAGCAAGCTCCCAATAATTTAAAGTTTATGAAATTGAAGAGATAAAGAATTAACAAAATAATTTATCAGTACCGTTCCTGGGCTTTGATTAACCAGATTATATTATGAAAAAGTGGAATATCAAAAAAAAAAAATTTTCAAAGCTCATCCAATATTGCTTGTAATGAACATACCTGGAAATTCTAAACAACAAGATTTGAACGTGAACTCCGTCAGCTTTAACTTTGATAGAGACATAAAAAACTATACCATTGATCGGTTCAAATAAGAGCAGAATTATGACAGAACACATTCAAAACTGATGATCCATTCATTCATTTATTAATTTATCTATTTATTTATTAATTGCAAAAACACAGTCAAGGAAATATACAACATGCTATTTGCCTTCAACTGCTTTCTTCAAAAATTTCCATCTGGAAAATACAAATTCCTGGTTTGATAAGTTAAACTGGAAATTTCAATTTAAAAAACGGATACCGATTTTTTTTCCAAGATCGATCTTAAAAAAGCCTGTTAGGTCTGAGAACCTAATTTAACCTGACAATTCTGTGCCAGAAATTGCATTGGTTTTTATCACTATAGTCTATATCAACATACTAATGACGTTAACAATGCAGGTTTCGTGAAACCTTCATCAATACGTACATGACGATGGGCCAATTCTCAACATATTCAGACTGTTCACTATAGGCCACAATGCAGACACTTGCCTCTCAGCAACCAAGTCTTTCTACACTTGCAGGGGGAATACACGATATTTGCCATCTTCAGTGATGTTACTGTATAATGCTCCATTTATGTCTTCAGCAGGAGTGGCCTGACATGGGGAATAAGTTACCAAAAGTGCTAATATTCAGGTAGTTCTTATTTTAGTTCTAGTTCCGACCAAAGGTAAACGTTAAAGGGAGGTTGAGGGTTCCAATTCCCCCCCCCCTTTGTTGATGACTAAGTACTAGATAAGGTGCACTCAGACTCATAATGTGCGTTTAAATAGATGGATTCATGGAGAGATTTGCTTAAAAATTTGGCTTTATATGGATTATTTTCTAGAAAATTTCGGGACCTGGTTTTATGCAAGAAAGATATAAATAAAAACGTAAAATAAGAAAGAGTTTAAAGATGAGATTGTCTTCAAAGTTGATTTCTTAGATGATCCGTTAGATCTCTTCCTTTGTATTGCAATCTATACAAGAGGTTTTAAAAACATATTTGAAAAAATATTTTCATGTCTTTTTTTGGGTTGAAAATTGAGTTTAAGATAAGTGCGTTAATCCTTGTAAGATAATTGAATAAGAAATAAAGTTCATGTTATGTAGAAACAAGTTTTGATAAAGTTTTTGACCCGCCTAAAGAATTTTTCTCATTTCATCCGACTCCCCCCCCCCCTTGTAAAGTTTGCCCATTTTCGCTCTTTGCCTACACCATATTTCAACCATTTGTAGGCATATCAGGCAATGCCACTCATTAGATTAGCTACTAGGAATACTAGTTGAATGAGAAAAAACAAGTCTTCAAGTGATCTAAATAATATAAATGCAAGATTTCAATTTTCCAATAATTTCTTAATTTATTGTTCGATTGGAATTTTTAAATAAATTATTGGAGTAGCTCTTGTTGAGTGTAGGAGTGAGTGAAGTTGTCATATCATTTATATGACGGGATGAGGGAGAGTTCATAGTGGATAGTGGACTCACTTGGAAGATTTTGGATACGCCTATAAGGCTCACTGAAACAATTGCTAGAGTTGCATTCTGTTCACCTGTTTAGAGTTCACCTCATGGTAGAATGATACATTCATTCATTGGATATGCATTCATTCATTCAATGTATCATTCCACCATGAGTTCACCTGCTATTGTGTATAGACACTAACAACCTTTCACTACACTGGGTTACTTCCAGTGTTCAGGATTCGATGTGGCTGACTCATAATGTAGGTTAAAATAAATAGATTTAGGCTTCTTTAGACGAGAGCCTAAAATCACTTGGAATGGGATTTGAGAGGGTTTCTATCTCAACATTTTCCCGGGGGAGAGCCCCCGCATCTCATTATTCCATACCCTCAGTCCCACCAGTTGGAGTTGACCACCATTCGGCCATCCTGGATAGGCTACGACTACTGTCTAGCAAAAAAGATTGGCCAGCAAAAATGACTCTGTTCTCTTCTGTAAAATCACTTTCCGGTGGTTCGGAACCCACCTGAAACTGAAGGTCCAACTCATCAATCACCATCATCAATTTCATTACCACGCTCAGGTCTCCGACCTATGTGGGCTTCATCCTCAGAGAAAAAAAAGGAAAATATATTCATTATCTACTGATTGTTTTTCATAAGAATGAGAGAGAACATAATTTTGCACAAAGAATTACTTCGTGAGTAATGCGGTTGAAGGTTGAAAATTTGATGCGTGAAACTGTTGTTCATGGTCCTCTTACTGCTGTTTCTTTCTACCGACAGACAGTCTTGTTTGTTCATTGAGGCTCATTGATGTTTTGTTATTGCAGTTGGTTGGAGTGCAGTTACTAGGTCTAAGCTATCACCAAGATGGCGCTGCAGCGTGAGCGGTAGCAGCCGGCACTCCATTTCCGCAGCTCTTGAAAAGTTGGCGCGAACAAAATAGGAAAGTGTGCTGCTCCATTGAAGTGGCGGCTCCATTGTGCAAGGAAATTTATGTTGTCATATCCAGGCGGCTCTCTTCAAAAAGAACACATTTTACGAGAGGAAGTGACACGAAAAGTGGAAGCTATCTGCATTTTTACATGACTTAGCTCCCATATTCACACACAGAGCGTAGTCTAGGAAATGCTGTTACTACTGACAAGTGAACGCTTTTTCCGGATGCACAGGCGAATAAATTAAATTGCGAAATAAGACTGATGCAGTTATCCGTTGTCGGAAACTCGAAAAGCTGTTGCAGTGAGCTATGCATACAGACTGGAAAAGGTTATCAACTTCATTTGATTGGATGTGAAGGGAAAACGAACTAAGTTAATTAAGTCTCCAACTACTCGTGAATCTTTTTACGGATGATAATCTTCATAAGTCGGAATATTCAATGAAGCACAAGAAGTACTTCAACTGTGAATTTTCTCGTCATGCTGCTCAACACTATTTCGTTGACACTATACAGCGTTGCTCATGTTTTTTTAACCAATATTTATTGAACCATCTTATGCATAACTCTCTTTTCATGACTCAAGTAGAAGAATGTTGCTCGATCATATAATAAATTGAATGGATATAGAACGAATAATAATAATATTAGGCTAATAATAATAATAAAATTTCAAAATATGCGGCATTGGCGGACCAAGTGAAGGAGATCTGGGGACAGAAATAGGTCATGGTGGTACCATGTAGTTGCAGCAATGGGTGAGTTCCCCAAGTCTCTAGTGCGGTCTCTCAGTGTGCTGGAGATTTCAAGCACAGAGTACCTTCGCATGCTGTGATACTAGATACTAGTGGAATAGTCCGAAGGTACTTGACATCAAACAAATAATAATAAAATAAAAAAATTATGCAGTTTCAACTTATCATTCAATGAATAAAATAAACACCCAATATATTATTCTGACATGTCCTTGCCAACTTGGCCGGCTTGACAGAATTCTGGGCCTAGCCCATGTCAATAAAAAGTAAAATAATAATAATAATAATTATAATAATAATAATAATAATAATAAGCCCGCAAGGGGACAGAATTTATTCTGTCTGGGGTGTGGCAATCCCCTGGTTTCCTGATGCAAGTGGTTGATGTAGACTGGTTGGCATCAAACATCATTGCATCCCAGTTAGTAGTGTGTTTAGAGGAATATTTGAACACATGAAGCATCAACTGCGAACACCAGAGGCATGTGTTAGCAGCTCATGTCATCTGAGATACAATTGCTCCAAGAAGTACAAGAAGCAATAATAGGGGCGGGTCAGGGGTGCAGGCTGACCCTGTTCGGAACCGTCATTATGCCCAGCCTGTGGGGGATGCTATAGGTGGACCAAGTGGCACCTTCCCCCCAACCGGTACCACAAGTAGGCAATCCACTGAGGAAATAGAATCTGGACAAGGAAATTCACAGCTTGCTCTTGATGCTTCCTCTGACCAACAGGGGACCACTAGAGCAGGTCTGCCAAGGCAGCGTATGAGGTGGACTGATGAAATGAATTTTTATATCATGCGCTGCTATTACACAATAACAAAGTTAGAGACAATCAACATCTATCGTCAGGAGTTGCATGCAGCATTTATTGAAAGGTTTTCCACACTGCAGGTAACTGAACAGAGAGTTGCAGACCAGAGGCATGCAATAGTTGTTAGAAATTTGATCCCGGAGGCAAGGCTAGCTGAGCTGAGAGCTGAAGTAGCAAGGTCAATAAGTGTGCAGGAGGGTGGAGAACAAAGTCAGAATATTGAGATCACTGGCGACTCTATGGCACCAGACCCTGAACCTGATTCAAACCCCAATCCTGACCCAGATCCAGACCCTGACCCTTCAGGAGAGAGAGATGGGGACATTGATGGGGATGAGGAGTCTGATGGAGACCTAGAGACCTTGAAGGTTTAATTTGAAAGGGCTCTTTCTGAGT
Organism: Conomelus anceps; assembly: GCA_948455865.1. Taxonomy (NCBI): domain Eukaryota; kingdom Metazoa; phylum Arthropoda; class Insecta; order Hemiptera; family Delphacidae; genus Conomelus; species Conomelus anceps. The sequence continues at coordinate 73,881,614 of OX418216.1, read as the reverse complement.
TTATGGGTACTGATCTTCTTTCACATCCACCTTTGCCTCGTCAGCATACATCAAGGCGCTTGGCAAAAGTCACTCAGATGATGAATGAGGTCATCCTTCCCCAGTACCTATCTAAAGAGGAAATCGAATTTGAGGACTTGCACACTGTTCTTTATGTGGCAGCTGTGTCAGTGATCAGAACAACTGGAGGTAAAGTTTGTCAGAGAAGGCCTATCAAAGTTCAGAAGAGAGGAATCCCTCCCTGGGAGCATAGATTGTCCAATTCCATAGAGCAGTTGAGAAAGAGAATTGGATGCCTAACTCAATACATTGCTGGCAACAGGAGCAACAAAGTTTTAAGGGAGTGGAAGAAAGTTTCTGTTGAAATGGCCATTCATTCTTCAAGGGATCCACACAATTGCACACCTGAACAGTTTTTGGATACAGTACAGCAAAAACTGGCAGTGAAGGTAAAGAGGCTGCAATGGTATCGAGAATCTAGGAGAAAAAAAGAAAATAATTCTCTGTTTAGAAGAAGTGAGAAGCTTTTCTATAGAAGTCTACAAAAGGCAGATGGAGGGGACTATAGTGTGGTTCCTCCAGTAAAGGAAATTGAGAGATTTTGGCAAAGTATATGGGCTGAGGAGGTGAATCACAATGGTGATGCTACTTGATTGAGTGGTGTAGAGGAGTCTCTATTACATGTCCCACAAATGGCTACCATGGTGATAACAGCTGGGGATGTCACAAAAGCTGTGAACAATACCCAGAACTGTAAAGCACCTGGCCCAGATGGGATCCAAAACTTCTGGATAAAGAGATTCACCACTTTTCATGAGTTCATTGCTAGGAGCTTCTCAGTATTTTTGGAAAATCCAGAAAAGGTCCCTCCATATCTGTCAAGAGGTGTGACATACTTGCTTCCAAAGGAGAAGAACTCAATAGACCCTGCTAAATACCGCCCTATCACATGTCTTTGCACTCTTTATAAGATTCTCACCTCTTGCATCACAGAGAAAATATATTGCCATCTACAAGAGAATAACTTAATAGCAGAAGAGCAGAAAGGATGCATAAGGGGGTCACAGGGGTGTAAGGAGCAGTTGATCATAGATGCAGTGGTCATGGAGCAAGCTATGCAAAAGCAAAGAAATATCAACACAGCCTTTATTGACTATAAAAAAGCCTTTGACTCTGTGCCACACTCCTGGCTTCTAGCGGTGCTCAGTATGTACAGAGTTCACCCAGGAGTGGTCTCACTGTTGAAGCACCTCATGTCATCTTGGTCTACAGTATTGCAGGTTGAGCACTCAGGTGGGAGGATTACAAGTTCTTGTATCCCAATAAAGAGGGGTATTTTTCAGGGGGATAGTCTCAGTCCCTTGTGGTTTTGTCTATCACTCAACCCTCTATCCTTCATCCTGAAAGAATCTGGCTATGGATATAATCTTAAAGGTTCAGCCAACTTGCAGTGCACATTGTCACATCTTTTGTATATGGATGACATCAAATTATATGCAGCCAGTGAAAAACAACTGAAGCACCTATTGGCACTTACAGAGATGTTCTCTGCTGATATTCAAATGTCCTTCGGCCTTAATAAATGCAAAACAATAAGTATTGTGCGGGGAAAAATTCAACCCACAAATTTTGTTTTAGAATCTGGCGAGGCATTTGATTGCATGGGTGAGGGTGATGCATACAAATACTTGGGTCTTGTCCAGGCTAAGAGGTTGAATCACAAGGATATACGAGGGGTGGTCACTGACTCTCACTTGAAAAGAGTAAGTGCAGTGCTGAAGTCCAGGATTGATGGCAGGAGCACATTTAAGGCTATCAACACATATGCAACCCCTGTACTCACTTATACATTTGGTGTTGTGAAATGGCCTGAGACAGAATTAGAGAGCTTAGCTCGTGCTACCCGTAAGTTGTTGACCAAATTTAGAGTGCATCACCCAAAATCAGCAGTAGAGCGTTTAATACTACCAAGAAGTGCAGGTGGAAGAGGCCTGGCTGATGTCCACAGACTTTGCCAAGGGCAAAAGCAGTCTCTTAGTGATTATTTCCTCACTCACAATTCACACCTGCACCAGGTTGTTGTGGCAGCTGATGATTCATATACACCACTTGATCTTTGTCATGCTGAAGTTGCAGATCTGAGGCTGGGTGGAGACCACATAGCCACTATACACCAGAAGTGGTTAGAGAAGCCTTTGCATGGCCGCCATGCTCATGATCTGTGTAGCCCTCTTATAAGCCAAGAAGCATCCAATGCTTGGCTCAGCTGGGGGGGTATCTTTGCAGAGACTGAAGGTTTCATGTTGGCTATCCAGGATCAGTGTGTTGCTACCAAGAATTACCTCAAGTTCATTGTGAAGGAGAACCTGGAAACAGATACATGCCGAAGATGTCACCAGGCATCTGAGACCATCCAACATGTGGCAAGCGCATGTCAGGTGATGGTAGCAACAGACTATCTCCATAGGCACAACCAGGTGGCAAGGATTGTACATCAGAGTCTGGCATGTCTACACAGCCTGCTGCCCAATTCAGTTCCATATTATCAATACACTCCCAGTGCAGTTTTGGAGAATGCGACTCACAAGTTGTATTGGGATAGATCAGTACTCACAGACAGAACAATAGCCAACAATAGACCAGATATCATATTAATGGACAAACTGAACCTAACCACATTTTTAATAGATATAGGCATACCAAATACACACAATATAAAGCAATACAGTGATGAGAAACTGCTCAAATATCTGCCCTTGGCAGAGGAGATAAAATACTTGTGGAGGCAAGAGAGAGTGGTAATTATGCCATTGATAATATCAGCTACAGGTGTAATACCAAAAGAGCTGCCTGAGAGGATGAAAAAGTTGAGACTGTCTGTGTGGGTGCAAAATTTAATGCAGAAAGCTGTCATATTGTGCACAACGTCAATAGTAAGGAGCTTCCTAAATATACCAAAATAGAAAGGGTGTCATTTTGCTAAAAAAGCCAATGCCACCCTCTTACCCAGTAAAATGGAGAAATATAGAATTCAAAAAAAAATAATAATAATAATAATAATAATGATAATGGTAACGGAATAATAATAATAGAATGATGATAATAATAATGTTTACAAAAAGAACCTCTCACAACAAATCAAGATACATTACTTTAATATAGAAGGCCTAATTGAACCTGTGGCTTTATAAATGCTTCTGAAATGCTGACTATGAACCGGAAAATTGAAATGGAGAAAATCAAAAAAGAAGAAAAATAAAATTTGAAGAATTTTTGGCTTAAGAGCCTTATAAAACGAATATAATGCAAAAAAACCAACTTGTGGAGACATTCTCCAATATAGAAATTGATATGAAGAAACAGCGATTGAAATTTTATGGCCAAATTTTCAGACTTTCAGAACACAAAGAAAGAGAATTCTTGAATATCTGATGTCACTAGCTGGTTGAGGACCCTGGGTAGGAAATGTTAAGAAAATACCTACAACAGTGTTGAACACCAATGAACAGTAGATCCTTATAGGGAAGTATTCAGAAAGAAAGTGAATGAGCGGGTAATTTACCAGGATTGCAACCAAAACAATACAGACGCCGATGGAAAGAAAAAATACAAACTTTCTCACCAGAATACTGGGTTAACAAGAAAAAGAAGCAACACAAGCAATGGAATACTTAGCGTCATCCTCCAAGGGAGTTTCATTCTCAATAATAATAATTTAGGCCAACAAAAAGAATTTGTTCTCTGCTAAAAAATCTTTTCACCCACCTAAAACTGTAGGTCCAACTCATTGATCACCATCATCCAATTCATTACCCACGCACAGGTCTCATACCTATGTGGGCTTCATCCACCGAAGAAAAATAATAATAACAATAATAGGGAGAATAATAACAACAATAATAATAAATATAGCATATTAAAAGCACAACAAAATCTTGCCAAATTTCGACTATGATTGTGAAACTCACATTATTTGTAATGAATACAAGCAACGATAATAATAATAATAATACTACTACTACTACTAATAATAATAATAATGATGATAATAATAATAATCATAATCATAATAATATAATAATAATATTGATAATAATAATAATATAAAACTTCTATTGTGATTAATTGGTATTATAATGATGTCGGGGGCATCAATTTATTGTAATGAATTGGAATTCTGCTTGAAGTTCTAACCTCAATTTGTAAGTCATACCCAAGCTTCAACATGAGCCCAACATGGTATTTTTATTCTTCATAAAAAGAATTTTCTTTTGTAGTAAAGTTACCTATTTTTTTTTCATTTTTGATTACCTAGGGCTAGCATGAGTATGACTTACAAATTGAGGTTGGAACTTCAAACATAATATTGTTTTTGAGAATTCCTCCAAATTTCTTCATAACTTTAATAATTTTCTCCGTTATAATGGAAGTACTATGATTGAAAATGAACCTTGGATATGAGAGATGGAAGCAAGCGTAACTTTCACTTTCATTCACTTGAAAAATATTTCATTATTATCAAATACTTTTTAATCTCGTATTATTCAATCATATATTTTTTCATTGATGTCTTACTCTTTTGATCTTACTATTTTGTTAAATTTGGTGTCAATACTATCAATCTGTTGTAAAGATAATACCATTATCATTCAATAAGAGCTGGTTCCACAGAGGAGACTAAAATTCAAATTTAGCCAATTTTTATTTGGAAAGTCAAATTAATATTTGGATGTTGAATCCTGATGGCATGTTAAGACTGAGAAAAAACTTCCGAATACGATTCTTGAAGCTTCAGTCCATCCCAATAAATATGATTGAATTTTCCAGGCATTATGTAGTAGTGATAACCACTTGTCCATTCAGTGATAGCGCCTAAATAGCTCTGGTTTATCAGACCCTGCAATTGGTCCAAGCCATCACAGGATAAATTCAAATAACAGTGTCATTTATCGTTCAATAATGATCAATAACCGGTGTGATTATTGGTTATAGCCGGATGAATCATTGGTGAGTTAATGGAGTGATAAATAATGCCTGACGTTACTCAACACGTTGTTGGCCTATGCAACGGAGTATCTGCAAATATCCGAATACACATTAGATTGGGAAGCAAAGCGATACCATATTAGGGCTATTTAGTGTAGTAGTCTGAGGGACTGTGGTTGGAGCAATCCTTCCCAATTGTGAGGCTGTGAGGATTCTGCTTCCGCTTCATTTCGCTTGTAGCAATTAATTCACTAATTAGAAATAGACTTATTAGGTTCACTTGGGCGATTTATATCACCCAAGCTCTTCAATAGGCTCTAGTAGCGTATTAAAATATACAAGGCTCAAATCGTTTTTCCTTGTTTCTCAATTATGTGATCTGAAACATCAGATCATTTTTCAAAAAGTCAAATTCAAAACACTAGCAAGGGAATGAATCAATATTTTTTTTTTAATATTTGATCAATGGTTCAATACCATCATGTACCATGGATCATGGCCTATTGTACCTTGAATCATGTCCTATTGTACCTTGGATCATCAACGTCTTGTACCTTATATTGTAAGATACATTCTATACTGTATCCTATTGCACCTTGTAATTTATATTTATTTTATTTTTAATTGTTGTTCACTTCTTAATCATCCCCCAAAAATCCAGTAGAAGTAGAACATTACAAAAGTTTTCGTGAACACAAAAAAATGCTGAAATTCAAGTGGGAATCTGAGCTACAAATTTCTGAATCCTGTATTTACATTGCGTTTTTGTTACTTGGAATACTGTTTCTAATACACTAGTCCAGTGATTCTCAACCTGTGTGCTGTGAGATTCGCTGTGGTGTGCAGCAAAATTTTTGAGACAATGTGATGAAGAAGTGAGCAACAATTAAAAATAAAAGAAATATAAATTTATATAACGGACAAGGAAATATTTACTTTTCAGTAATATACAAAGATGCACATTAGTACCTAATGATAAATTTAAGTTTGTTTTTTACATAATAGTTCAATTCTTGCTAGAATTGATGACAAACACACACGAATTTCTTGATCTACTACTGATAGAAGTGATGCCAACTCGCCTGTCAGTGTGCTGCGAGTAGGAAAGACTGCTGTACCTTGGATCACCTTTTCCTTTTATTTTTTAAAAATCCAGTTTTTGATATGAATTTCTATGAAGTTAGTCTCAATTGATAGCTCTATTACTATGAAACATGAGATCATTTTTCGAAAAGTCAAATTCAAAACACTAGCAAGGGAATGAATCAATATTTTTTTTAAATTTTTGATCAATGGTTCAATACCATCATAAACCTTGGATCATGTACTATTGTACCTTGGATCAGAACAAAAGTTTTAAATCCAAAATTTAAATATCAATGATGTATAATTTCAAAAATAATATTTTGCTTCAAAATGAGACAGAAGATTCCATTGGTTTTGATGACCATGCATGTCAACATCGTCTTAATATCATGATTTACCATTAATTAAAAGTGCCCCTTCACATTAGACGACTCATCAGACGACTCCTCAACATTGCAAGAGCAGTACGTTGTGATTCTCATCCCATTTGATACTTAAGATTATTCTTTGGAGAGCATGTTATAAGCATTTTCCATGTAGATAGCCTAGTTTTCATTGTTAGTAAATGAATATATACAAGAAAAAAGTCACCACAAATAAAAAAGACCTACTTCAACTGATCATATCTTTCTCATCTTCGCGTTATTCGTTGTAATGTTTAGTATGAAACTCCTAGATAATTGAATTAGCTTTGAAATAATGAGTCCGATTATTATTATTATTTATTAAGTTATGGCGACATAGTGATGAAATAGTACTGAAATCGCGTCCCGTACCCCACAGCACTGTGTATTGCAAGGCGCTTGGTTGTACAGACAGCCCAGTCGAATAGAGAATAAATTCTTGTCAGAACGAATTAGAGGTAGGCAAGACTATTATGCCAATTGATAGTATACGTTTAGACGTACATTTTCTGAAAAGTCTCCAAAAAGCACCCTCTGGCTTCCCCCTCCAGCCCCCTCAAAGTTCAAAATGTCTTTAATTACTGGAAATTCTATACCTCTGTAACTCACGATAGATCAGAACTGATTCTTCTCCAATAATATCATACATAATTATAATTGGCTTCAATGAATTTGCTGCTCATTTTTTCAGTGAACCTGATTGTATCACTTATAAAAATTAAAATATAATAATAATTAAAATTATCTAAATTTCCAATCATCTAGGGGAATATTTTACAGAGAATAGCTTTAAAAAACAGTTGTAGCACTCTTTCTTCTGAATCCAACGATGTGTATTAGAGAGTGATAACAATCAGAGATTATTATGTGATAGAATAAGAGGTGTAGAGGAGGGTACACCTTTGCCAACATTGTTGGGCCCATCTCTCAAGATCGGTCTCCATCAACTTATGCCTTAATCTCTGATGTTTTTCATTACGAAATACTTCATGGACAACCTAATATAAAAACTGACACTGTATTTCTATTTAATCTATGATTTTCAGTCACTTCATCACATCACATTCGCCTGATTGGAGCTTCTCTTTAGAGATGCATCCCTCCAGTATCTCCAGTATAGGTGAGTGAAAATGATGTATTAAATAGGAATACAGTGTCAGTTTTAATATTAGATTGTTATAATTTAATTTTCTCAGCTCTTTGAGCTGATGATTTTTCATTATAAATTGTTACAACTTGTAAACTTATGAATATTAAATTGCAAAATTTGGATCATATTGTAGATAATATTTTTTCTTTCATTTGCTTAGTAAGAGAGCCGCTGAAAAGCTATTTAAATCAAACTAAACTATATTATATATGTAGCAAAATTTTGCGGGTGTCGGTAATTTTTCAGGATATTTTATTTTACAGCCATACCATGTGTCGGACAAGAAAAGTATAGAGTATCAGAGAATATAGTGACATTTTTATAACATAAATGAATTTTGATTTATTGAAATTCAATTTTTTTTTAAATTAAAATTTTTACATAATGAATGATTATAATTTTTCCATGCTACAAAAATGAGCTTGAAACCAACTTTTACTTCCTGTTATTTTGACTAGCCTTCAGCCAATGTGACTTTAACTTTTTAAGTTTTAAGTTCATGCATACTACTGAACAGTATGCAGATTCTTTGTAGCATCGGAATGCAAAGTTTTAACAGGTCAAGAATATTTCTGAATGTATGCATATCTCGTGTAAAAAATTTTTATGATTGATGGAAATTCAATTCATTCGTTCATTTCATTTCTTCTTATCGCTTTCCCCTAACTGCTTTAACTCTCTAATTTTATAAGAATATGGAATAGTTCAGTAGTTTTAAAACATCACGATTGAAGAGTGAGCCCATTCAATGATTGTAAACACTCGATCAACAAGGCGAGAATGCCAGAAAGGTGTTCACCAATTCATCCTCGTAGACATTCCTGAAAGTTGCATCTGTCAGAACTTTGACTATCAAACTACCAGTATAAGAAAACTTTCACGTATCCTTTGAAACTGTTGCTTCAACCAGTTGAGCTCATGTCCGCAACTATTATGGATACAATCTGACATAAGCTCCCACAATATTTCATCTTTCTGCGAGAAGCTGACACTTCCTCAACTTCCTGTACTAGTAGGTGCTGGATTCGCTAGTCTTGTAAAAACTTAGTAGAAGTAAATTGTTTTTTTTATTGTTTCAAGCTGAATTCATACAATTTTCATCCGTTATGATAATATAGGCTTTCTATGGACAAAAATAGATCCATAAAAACCAAAGCTCATTATTTACCACTGTCCTCATTTGAGGACATCATTACATTCGACTTTTTCAGTCTGTGGATACTTCTGTTGCGACTGGTGTTTCATGAAAGAATGTGGCATGCTAAATGAAACATAAATTTACAGATGTTATTTTTTTTACTTGTTGCAGACTTTCACCATGGACTTACCTCTGCAAGCGACTACAATTTTAAAAACGTGAAGCTGTTTTTCATATGACAAGAATGTGGAGGCTGGAAGTCTTCTGAGGTCACCGTTCTACCTCCTGATTCAACTGAACCAGTTGAAGATAAAGAGGACCTAATGATGATATAAAAGGACCAGTGTAAGTAATTGAAGTGTCCGGTAGCTGGCTCTATGAATCACTCTGTTGTGAGAGTTTCAGTTAGTGTAATAACTGAAGTGTAACAAGAAAGAACCTCAAGAAAAAATCTTCAACCAACAGAATAAAACATCATAGTACTTGATAAATTTTCAGAAGAAACTAAGAATCAGAATGATGCAACAATTGATTACTTTCAATGTTGATCAGCTCCAGACTTTCATTGGAATACTTTTTTCTGGATATCATAAAGAAGCCTACAAGGTCTCGACACTGCTGGTTTCAACAAGAAGATTTTGATGTACCTCTGATTCAGAAATGCATGAGGTGAAACAGAGTTACATAAATAAAATTCTGTTTGCTCTTTGGAGCCAATAATGATTTGAATGATGATACCGGAATTGATGAGGGATTCAAAATGAGTGTAGGTACGATGCGCCCAAAGAATTTTGTGTGAAGCCCCAAAAGTGGTCAATTTGCACCCAACCCTCAATTCACCATTCTTGATTCTGTCATTACCCAGTCCTTTCGACTAGACTTCTTCTACTTACCAACCCCTATTTCTTGGAATGTCACTAACCAGCTCAATTTCATAATGAGTATTTGATAGTAAATCCAATCTAATTAAGAATTTTGTAATTTTCTCTTGTGAAATAATAAAGAATAACCTGATATTTGAAAAAGGTTCTAGAGTTCTCATTTGCTCAGTACCTCAATAACTATACTTTCAACTGTATTGTTCAATATATTGCTTAACTTTGTTAAGTTATCATCACTACAAAGCATTATGATATTATGGGTTCTCAATCAATGGAACCAATTCCTATGACACGACTCGAGACGCGAGGCGGCTCTAGCCGTTTGGAGAGATAACAGCTGTGCAATTTAAAAATATTGTGTCGTCAACTGTTTCGGATGCAGCTTCATATCTATATCTATATAATCGAAATACCACTGACTGACTCATTCATCACAGTTTCTCAGGAACCACTCGACCAAAAACGATAAAATTTGATACACGTATTCAGTAGGGGGAGTAGACGCGTGCTAAGAAAGGGTTTCAAAATTTACCCCAAAATGGGCCCAAAATTGAAGATTTTTGAAAATTTAGGTGACAACAATTTCTAGAGAACCATAAGGTCAAATCAGATAAAATTTGATATTCATGTTAAGTATCGGCCTGAGATGTACCTTGGAAAAAAGTTTCAAAATTAGCCCCAAAATGGGCCTAAAATCTACGATTTTTGAAAAGTTTGGTTGAGGCCCTAGACGTGTACTTAACAGATGTAATCAACCTGGCATAATTACATTTCATCATACTCAGTCATATGTTTCCCACATATTGCAAGGCTCCGACTGTATGGTAGCCTACATGCAAAGTGCAAAGTCTTTTGCTGTTCAAAGACAGTGTAAATAACGCTGCTAAGGGGTCTGCCATATGATAAAAACGGTTGACTTCTATCAGCTGTTCCTTTAAGCTGTTTGGCTGGCAAGTTCAGTAGGTTAGATCTATTAATGAAATAATAATTTGTTTTAAGAACCACAAGGCCAAAAAAGTTCAAATTTTCAGCTGGGGTGCTAAACACGTGAAAAAAAGGATTACATGATTCATCTCAAAATTTAGGATTTTTGGAATTCAGTTGATCACAATTTCTCAAGAACCTCAAGGCCACATGGAGTGAAATATGATATAATGTATATGTTTGATTAAGACCCTAGATGCATACTAAGTAATGGTATCAAAATTCTTCCCAAAATCACCTATTTCTGTAAATTTATCTAATCACAATGGAAATTAGTTGTACCCCCCGGGGGTCCAGGGGGCTCCGCCCCCTGGCTAGATGGTTAAGGCGAGCGAAGCGAGTCTGCCGGCTAGTATCTATATATTTTTCATTAATATACAAGTATATTGATGTTGAGGCGACTTCAAGCCGTCACATCTCATCTGCTCACATGAACAGTATCGGCCACAGCTTATATGTATGAAAAATAATATCAAGCATCCTCAAGACCAGCCAAGTAAGAAGCATTCAATATTGAAATTTATTTTATTTGTGCAATATTATGTGACCCGATTGATTCATGAAGAGCTGATTATTCTTTTGATAGGAATACAAAAATTCACCCACAAGGTTGAACCCACAAGCTGAAATTTCACAAGCCACTGGTTGGTGATGCCAATTTTAAAATCTAATAACATGATTGTGAATAGTGAATCTTATAATTATTGTATTTTTCAAATCTTCTAAATGACAAAATCATTATAATCAACAAGGATATTATTTTTCCTGGACTTCTTGAAACAAAAACCTGTATTTATGATTTACATAATTGAGAGAGCCACCGCTTTCATTATGTTGTTCAATTTGATCATCGATGAACATCTAAGATCACATAGGAAGAAACGGCTTGTCTTGAATGGATAATATTTACTATGGATCTGATTTCTTTCCGTATAGAATTGGTAGACTCGCCTTGAGAGGCTTCTCTTCACTTTGAAAGTCTTCTCAAATGTACTTCTAATCTTTGCTTTGAGCTGAATATTTTTTCGTTGCGTGTCTTTCGTTCGAAGCACATAGAGTTGTAATGAATCGATTTCCATCCGTTAGATGAATTCTGAAATTAAAAGATTCTACCTCTTCAGGGTATATCCCAATCAATTATACCATCCTTCTTATGAGAGCATATTGAACTAGTATCAATACAACTTGTATCAAGCATGACTTGAAATTGATCATAATCAATTATTTATTAACGATAATCATAAAAATCGAATCACATTGAGGAGCACACCGGGATCATGAATTCAAGATTGAATTCTTACATTACTTATTAAAATTTTTTGATATGTTATGTCTTATCTAATGTGGGTATTAAATAAACTGTGTATTAGCTTAATCTTTTTCCCATGCGTACGATTTCTCATAAGATGGGTCTTCTAATCCAATAACGAATTACACAAATATGAGCTTGCTTCATTTGTCTCACCATTTGTTGGTGAATGGAAAAATTATCTTTCTTTACTGGATTTTATCCCATTGTGTAAGCAGAGTTTCTCATGATAGTACTATTGATTAGTTGGTGTTCCTTATCTAATCAATTCCTATGCAGTTTATCAATAGATAATTCAATATATTGCAAAACCAGACTTCCCGAAGTAGTTTTTGTTCAGGAAAAATCTTTCCCAGCCAATTAACTCAAAAATTATCTTTAATTCGTGTTTCCAGAGTTTAGACGAACAAAAGAGTACAGTAGATTGAAAACCGATGCCTGTGTTATATAATTTTATCCGGGGGAAGAAGTATCAATTTTGACACATGCATGTCCTCCTAAAGCTAAATTAGTTACCTCTATAAAAATCAGCATGAGCTGAGAAGACTAGACTAATGAATAAGGCTTCACTACTGCGCTGGTTTTTACAGTATTAATTTTCTTCTCATCATAAACCAATAACAAGCCAGATAATATTGCCGGATTCTAACACAACTTGATACCGGTGCATTTGAAATACATTTTGATTATTGATATCAGCTTAACTGACTTAATATAAATATTTCAAGTACAGCTTTATGTCATACGCCCGATAAAATAATAAGGGATCAAAGCTTGTATATCTTCAATTTGCACTAAAGATATATGTTTTATATTGAATCGATGTCCATTATATTCCTTATTTACAGTGACAACTGTACTATGCATTAAAGGTTCTATGTGATTTCAGTCTTAAGTTCTAATGTGGTTTTTAGTCAGTTCAAAAATAAGGCAGCAGCAAGTTCATGAGCGGTGCTCTATCTGTGAGGTTATTTTTCTCGGGGGAAACCGGCCAGAATAGAGAGTCACGACATTTTCGATGCTTGGCAATGCCTGTTTTTTGGACCAGGTCGGCTCTAGAAGTTTTTCTTATTGAACTTTACCAGCGAGAGCAGAAAACTTCTTTCCGCGAGTTTTATAACTCGTAAATTTCTTTTCTTTCTTCCAGAGAAATAATAAGTTGAATCCGGTGATAGAGTTTTCAATAAACAACAAAATTTACAAGTTCACAGTGTCATGATCGTTCATTGAGTTGTGAAGTACTTCCGGAAAGGTTTTTCAAAATTCCTAGTAGTGTTAACAAACAGAATCATGATACGATTTGAGATTAAGTGTAGTCCGCCTAAATAATCATTCGAGGGGGTCTGAACTCTGAACGCTCTGTCAGTTTTTAGTTGACAATAAGGTTCGGTAATTAATTAATTGTTACGGGTTCTATCTCTAAAATAATGCTGGCAACACTTTGAATTAACACTTGCATTTTATTCACACAAATTACTTACAACTCGCACTAATCAGTTAAGTCACACAAAATAAATCAATCAGAAACAGATAAATCGATAATGTTTAGCTGATAATGAATTTGCTATATTACTGTTCAAAAACTAATCACTGACGGTAATGTTAATAGGCTGATCAAATATTAAAATAATAACTTTTCAATAAACTGTTCAATAATTCAAGAAGAAACGTCTGAAAATAACAATTACAAAACTTACGTAGCACAGGTATAGGTATATAACCTACCACAATAGCTATTACATTATTATTATCTTTATTATTATTAGCTATCACAGTTTTTACACTTGCAAAAACTGTGAAGAAGTCCGAATAATACAGAATTTACCAATCATTTACCATCTTTAATCGCATTACTTGCAATGAACCTGCTAATTCTGCCTTGGCATGACGTATGAGCTCTAAAAAGCAAATGAAAGTCCAAGTAACCTTATGAAATGTAGAATAATTTTTCAATTTATTTTAGAAATCTTTATTATTCAAGAAAAAGCAGCTCGAATTCAGTGCAATACATCCCCAAAGGAGTCTGTTGATGATTACAGTCCAGCACTAGGAGAAAAATGATCCAGACAAGAGAGAGGGATCTGTTCACTCTGCCCAAGAAGAATGAATCAGCGCACTGTGTCACTATTGCAACTTTGCAGAAACGCAAGCATGGCTACAGCCTTCAGGCAGAAGACTGGTGGTCTACGAGACCTGCAAAAGCAAGGACCAGCAGAAGGTAAGTGTCATTGTTCTGATACAGAAAAATTTCTTAAGGTGGGAGTAGTTTCAGAAATGCAATAAAGAATAAAAGCATTATTAATTGTGTCAACAGCATATCCTATCTCTAAAATAACGATGGCAACACTTGAAATCATCACTCGAACTTGATTTACACAACAAGCACTGATAAGTTATAACACACAAGAAAAACCAGTGAGACACAAACAGTAAACTTTTTTTTTTTTTTTTTTTTTTTTGAGGATGAAGCCCACATAGGTCTGAGACCTGTGCGTGGGTAAATGGTTGGATGATGGTGATTGATGAGTTGGACCTACAGTTTAAGGTGGGTTCCGAACCACCGGGAAGTGATTTTACAGCAGAGAATAGTGTCTTTTTTGCTGGCCAATCTAATCGGTCAACTGTTCAATGATGTAAAAAGGAATGTCTAAAACAGTCAAACACTCAATAAATGAATTGAACACTCACAAAGCATAGTGTCTGTCACGGTATTTTATAATCACAATCATAGATAGCACTAAGTATGTGTAGATTTTTATAAACTATCACTCAAAACGAATGTAAAGGAAGTCTGAATAATTGATTGCCAGTGTGTTATTTTTAATTTTATCACATTAAATGTTCGATTCACAACCGAACTACTATTCACAAGAACTGATTTTTATAAACTGTTTGAAATTTTCCAGGAAGTTTTGGAAACTGGTAACATAATCTAAAACAATCTGGCAAATTCTCAAAAACCTTAGAAATATGTGTGACAAATAGCAGTGAGAAATTCGAGGAAAAAGAGAAAGAGCAAGAGTTAGTTGATCCACTACCTTTTCGTAGTGTGCGAATGAAACCGGAAGCACTGTTGACACAAAGAAAAATGTTTTTCTTCTTTCTGAATTCCTAATGATATGAATTGTTGCAATTGGTAAGAGCAGCCAGAATTTTCGATTTGTCATTTGTATTTTCGAATCCCCGCTGATCCTTCTAGTCCCCATTTGGTATTTATATGTATATTATTGTTCAGATAGTGGAATAAGCTATTTAACTTTGAAACATCAATTTGGTAGCATCACTTCAATAATGTATAACTGTATCCGTTATATTCCATAGTTACAACGAAGAAACGTGAATTGTCTAATTGAAAACACATTTTATCAAGTTGAAAAGCTACTTCAATGTTTATTTTTTTGTGTTGGACACATTAATTAGCTAGCGTTTTCTGTGGGTATGAGCAGAATAAAAATTCAGAAATGTGTATGGATGTCTCTTTGACCAAGAAAATAAAATTGAGGTACTTCCAGCGTGTTCGGCAGAAAACTGTCATTTTAGGACGTGCACACGTAAACAACAAAGCGTAAGATTGAGTTTCACCATCCGTCCGCTTCCATGAATTCACGTTGATTAAATTATCAATGCTACGATTTCACAGTCTTTTCAACTCATTGATTCGCATTTTTCAAGTTGCCTAATGAAGAACCAAGCAAATATTCACTTCACTCTTTCAGAATATCCTGAGATATTTATTCTCTTGTAGCCGGTAGCTGTGACCAGTGAGCTGAAATGAACTAAAAAACGTCGCTTTTGATAGCTCTTCGAAAACAAGCCTGTATCAACCACGAAATTCCATTTGATATTCCAAAGAATCTTTCTCACCTGTTGAGTTTCCTGATTGATTGGCAGGTCAGATAAATTAGAAAACATTCTAATTATCTATGAGTTCGATAATACTGAATATTGATCATCATTCTCTGACAATAGACGAAGATATCCTAGAGTCGGATGAATAGAATACTGAAATTTTTCAACTTTAAAATATTCCATGGATTGTAAAATATTTCTTATATATTATTTTTAAATATAGACTTGCAACATCGCATCATAATGTAACTCTGCGACAAGTTGTGCTGCAAGGATATGGTATTATATTTGTGGTGTGTTGTTGCGGCATGATGTTACGATGTGTTACAAAGTAGTGCTAAGTGACGGAGTTACGTTACGACGCGATGTTGCATGTCTAGACAGACCTTTTGGCATTCATATATTAAATATTCAAAACTTTTAGCCTACTTAAAAAGTAATTCCAAATTTCGAGCTAATCACTCGTGATACTAATTCCTGGTAGCAATTTCTCTCCCACCAATAAAACAATTATCCATCTCATTGGCAAGGCACATATCATGAGCTCATTTAGATTCAGGAACCATGAAAAAGATCGTTCTCGATCGAATAAGATTGCAATTTTTATTTATTATTGCAAATATTTCGCAACTACTACACGATTTTATAAGCGCACATTTGCTTTAGAATCTTTATTCTGCAAGAATATTCCCAGTTGAAGCGATTCAGAATCACCCCGCCTGAAATGAAGTAGATTACAAAAAAATAGTCACAAGTTTTAGTACAAATACAGCTCCAAAGTTATTATAGTTTATTTCATCCCGTTTATCACGATCTTCATCATTCATCAATGAATTGTAAATTTATGTTTCTTTAAACGTTCGTGTGTGCTCAAAAACCTTCTGTATTATGTGGTCTATAGTGAACAGTCCTCTTTAGCCGATTCCTCCTCCAGCTGTGCGTAACTCTTTTCTGCTACAGTAAGTTTTTGATCTTAAGAGTGGATTACTCGAATGAGAAGTGAGATTGAGATTGCTAACAGGTTATCTCAGCATGACAAGCCCTTTAGAACAAATCTGAAGTTTCATGCTAAACATTCCTCCCTTTGAGCACACTTCTTTAACACTCTCAACTCCTCAACAACCGTAATGAACAATGAAACTTGAAGTTATCACAGACACATTTATTAAAAACTGTGAGATACCTGCTTCTGTTGTTACACCATTATCAATCTCAAACAAACTAAGCTATATCAACCACATTTATTGATAATGGTGTAACAATCGAAACTCGAATCTCACGGTTTTCAATAAATGTGGTTGTGACAACCTCAAGTCTTATTATTCATTATGGATATCTTCCACAATATCCACTGCAGAGAAAGTTCTTCAACAATCCACGAACTTCCCGACCCATTTGCTACGTTGATAATTATTATTTTACAAATCAATAGAAAAGCTCTTCTTTCTGATATTATTGAAATTTCTACGTTTTTGAAGGATGAAATCCGATCGCATTACAAACAGAAAGTATCTAATTGTAGCTGTAGCTCCAGTAGTGGAAAAAATGCTCTCTCACAACTTTTGATACTCAGAAGTGCTATTTCACCATATTTCTTAACGAAGAGGTAATTGGAGTCGTGACTTGTGAGAGTTATGTGAAAATTAGATTTCTACCAACTCAATTTAGCCCTACCACTGCTGGCTCAGTCGGATAAGACGAAAATAAATAGAAGCGAAGTTCTTTCCTTTTCCACGGTTTAGAGCTACAACTTGGGAAATACTTTTCAAATTATGTATTCGTCTCTAATCATCAGATTCAATTATCTTTTTTTTTCTTATCGTGAAAGTAATGAGTTTCAAGACAACTGTTGAACGGCAGTATCCTTGAAGTTTGCTTCATCTTGGGTGGGACTGATTGACTGAATTCATTTTATTTGCTGTAGATTTTGATTTTACCAACATAAGTTTCCACTTTGCGTTAAAATAACACCATAGCTTTCAGTATCAATCATACTGAACCAAACATGTCTGAATCAACCAGTTTTCCATGATTTTTGTTTTGCTGTTGATGCTCTAGCGATTCTGAGGATAATGAGGTGAATAATTAAATTATTAAATGATTTGATTTTACCCATACATAATAATGGTAGTATAGTTATTGCTCAGTGAATTGTCTTGGTACTCTCAGCAGCCTGTGGTTCACCCTGATCTACAGTAACTACATCACTATGATGTTATTTATAAATTGAGTACTCATCCAATTAATCATTCGATTGTTTTTCGCCCCACATATCATACAATTTCTATTATTGTTGATAAAGAACTGGCTCAAAAGTACGAAATTGGATTATTATGATGTGTGCTTTTAAAAGTAGCGTGAATTCGATTTTATTCTGGCACTTGCTGATTACACAGAAAAATGCACTATGCATCGATACGTTTCATCACTCGTAAATGCAGCAAGTTTATTATTCACTTGAAGGGAATGACTGCAACTCATCATGCTACTCATAAGCGCCAGCTTGAAGACCTGTTTGTCTCCATGGTGTGATTGCTCAAAATACGAGAAAACCCTGAAAATTGGTCGTTCAACTAATAAAATAGTGCGAGCAGCGAATTGCTGTCGTTTCGGGGACTGTAGCCCATTACCCAGCGTGCTTGACCGACTGTGAATGAGATAACGCTCTGTTCATGGGCGTAATTAATGTAAATATGACAGAGACAGAGTGAGAGAGAAAGAGTAAGAGAGAGGATGTGAGTGGGAGAGAGGATGAGATACACTGTACTTCAAACCCCAGTGCAATCGGCGTAAAGCGGTCCCCGGCTTCAGACTGAAATAAAAATGCCTGCCTTGTTAGAACCTCGCTCAACGTCTGACTCTTCCCTATCATATTCCAGGTATGAGCTCGCAAAATGTCAATATTATCCAGTGATAATACTGGCAGATAAATGACTAGAGATATAAGCTAAGGAAAAACCTACTCAATTTGTGCAATAAATTTAGCTTGTGAAGTCTATTTATGCGATTT
This sequence comes from Conomelus anceps, assembly GCA_948455865.1. Lineage (NCBI taxonomy): Eukaryota > Metazoa > Arthropoda > Insecta > Hemiptera > Delphacidae > Conomelus > Conomelus anceps. The sequence goes on along the minus strand of OX418216.1, from coordinate 73,862,817 downwards.
TAACATAAATTATCGTTATATTGCCAAGTAGAATAATAGTTAAGACTATTTATGTGATGTCTTTTTTCGGAAAAAATATTGAGGAAATTTATATTCTAGACAAAGTTGGGGAACTTTTAGGTGGTGTTTTAATAAACGGTCTAAATAGTAAAGTCGTTCAATGAGTTTTTGATGTGTGAATATTCTCTATTATACAGTAATTATGATGAGTAAAATGTGTTCAATGCTCATATATTGGCATTGTTCGAGTACGCAACTGGAATATGATAAGGAAGAGCCAGACATTGAGCGAGGTACTAACAAGGCAGGATTTTTTTGAACTATTGGTATATATAGGCCTAAATTTAGTAAGGTGAGGATCGTTATTTTGATTAAGCTATTATAATCATTATCAATTTTAAAGTTGCAAATTAAATTAAAGTCTTATGGATAAAGAAAGGGATATTATTAATTCATTTGACAAGTTAGTTTAAAGTAACTGACAATAAGTTTAACAAACTGATAAATAAACAGGAAAATAAATTTTTATTTCGAGTTCCTCAGTGCTATTAATTTCATACTGAAGACTTCTGCAATGGCGGATATTGACAAAGCATTGAAAAATGTTTGAAATCGATGAATGCTAGTGCACAAAATTCATTTGACATAATTTATTAATTTCAAATTTCTCAGTGCTATCAAGAATTGTCAGTTCCTACCAGCGAACACATGAGACCAATAGAAGGGGCTTCTTTTCGCCGAGGTGAAGTCACTTGTTACGCGCTCGTCCGCTACAAAGATGGCGGCGCAGAGATGACTCACCCAAGTGGCGAGCGCTTGAGAAGCCACTTTTTGCTATTTATTCCAAATTTACATATATATTTTCACAATTGAAATAAAATAAATGTTAGCACTGAAATCCAAGTATGCTAATCAGATCATCAAATATCAGTTTCATATTATTCTATTTTGATTTTATTGTCCAAATCCCCTATATTGGAATGAAATTATTTTCAGATATCATCCTATGTTTTTTTCAAAGTAGGCTACTATGTTTTCATATAATTTTAGTCTTATCATTGTTAAACTATTATCAATTTATGCAACTTTAATTCCAAATTATTTTGTTTTTCTCTCAAAATATTTTTTCTCTTTTGTTACTTGTACTATTCTGTGCAGTGGAATAGAATTGAATTGGTTCAAATTTGTTATTTAATTCTGTAAGTTGAAATTATAAGTTATCTTGAATGTCATTTGAATTGGACTTTTTGCGACTCCCACCAGCGGTCAAAGTCTTTTCTTTTGCTGGTGGTGCCTGAACATAGATTTTAGTTTTTTTTTCTGGTTAGTTAGGTTTCTTTTATTTCCTTTATGTTAATATGTTAATTTGTAACCATTAAATTATTTTGTTGTAAAGTTGTGGCAATAAACAATTGAATTGAAAAAAAAATTGATTTAATTGTGGCTTACTCTTTGATTCAATACTAATTGAGGCGCATCATTAGTCAGGCCAATAATTTGTTGAATCAAGCTGGTTTTCTTTGAATTAGCTTGCAATTTTTTAAACTGCTAAATTTCAAACATCATAATTAGTAAATACTAATTGTGTCTATCTGATCATTTATTCCAATGTAGGCTATTTGGACAATAAAATCATAATTGAATAATATAAAATTGAAAGTCGATGATTTGATTAGCTTACTTGGATTTCAGTGTTACCATTTTATTTGTTAAATATTAGATAGAATCTCGATTCAAATAGTTAAAGGATCGTAGGATATTATACAGTTTATAGATAGGTGATCATCTTAGCTATTTTAGAATATTTAAACAATCTTCTAGTAATGCAATGTCTCTAAGTTTTAAATTGAAATGTAGGTCCACAAATTGAATACACTGTTCCAGTAATCATGTTTTATGGAAAGCCTATCATTTTAATTCAGGATCCTGATTGAACTCATTGTATATTGTTTAGCCTATCCCATGTTAGGGATAGGCCAAGGTTAGTCTTGTTTATGTCATTATTATTGATTCCTAGGTTAATCTAAATATAACTTGTCAGGAAACTTGCTTTTAACTTAGAAAACTCTGTTAAATATGTATTGCCTTATTAACCATTATGCCTCAAAATTTTAAATGTTAATGCAATTTTGAGTATAAATGAGTCATGTTCTAGACGTTTCAATTGTCCTATCTTGAATGTAACATTAATTCTTGTTTTGCCTTCTGCAATATCAATTATTGTGTATGATTTAATAGTGCTAATAAATTAATAGCCAATTCAATACTGCTTTAATAGTGCTATTTTGAGTGTTATATATATATATGTTCGCGAGTGCTTGAAGAATACTTTATTTCATCAACCCAAAGTTGGTTTGGTTGGCGCCCATATGAAAATTATTTCATTCTGGATAGTGAATGTACGGTCTTTACAATAAGCTTTTACCCCCTTGGACAAATTGAGTAAATGTTCAATGACAGCGCGCCATCCCGATCTCGTTTTAACGTTGCACTTAAACCTAACATTGTATCCAAAGTATAAGTCGTCCATTAAAATAAAAATCATAAAAAATCATTCTGTTATTTCTGTACAACTTTCTAGCTTTGATCACATCTCTACGCAAAAGATGAAAATTTTGGTAGCTGACTCACTTTTTCATGTCATGGTTTGAAACTCGAACAAAAAATATAACTTTAAACAACTAATGAAAATATATAGAGGTAACCATTAACTTTTATAATGCCACTGTTATCGTCAGAAACTAATTGTCTATACTCATGTCAAGTTTTAAAGTTATATCTTAATCCTAAGTGTGTTAAACTGCAGTTTATTTGAAGAGCGCACATTGAAATTTTCTGCTCTCAAAAACACGATTTCGTCTTTCTATCCACTACATGGATGACGGACTTGGCTTCACCACCTGTAATGCTACGATAAGGCATAAGGCCCTTGGCCCTTCTATTGGTCTTATGTGTTCGTTGGTTCCTACAAAACAAAGTCAATAATTTATCATTGTTAACGATCACACTATCATGTGATAACTAGGTAAGTGCATCATTGTATTCATAATTTCATAAGCATAGTCTGTAATATGATCTACCTAACATAATAACCCTCATTTTGTAGTTTCATGAGAAATTAATAGTCTATCAATTTTTAGTTCTGAAATGATTATCATTTCCATGTATATTAAGTAATCTTCGGCTCTCAACTTCATACAATTCAGAAAAAGTGAAAGAATAGTTGATAATGTTTATATTTTCAAATTACGGTAATATTTATTCTTCCTTCCAAAATATTTGGAGGAAATCTGTTGGCTTGCACTGAGAGTTTCATATTATCAGAGTCTATACAGTTCGGCTAATTGTTGTGAAGAGATTTTCAATGAAGAAGAATTGTATTGGCATTGATGTAGAATACAGGAATAAACTTTCAATGGATAATTCTATGGAATGTTTTTATTGAAATAAAAAGGTTTAATAATCTCAAGTGGTGCATCATTAAAATTAGGGGGTTCTGGTTCAATCCAATTATTTTATTTATTCGTAGATTTCATCAGTCATGAATCACCTATTTCAATTTCTGTCAGATTGATCGGTTATGTTTATTGTTATGGGTTCTAACACAAAAATAATTCTGGCAACACTTGTTAGTAACACTCGAACTTCATCTTCTCAATCAACTCACAGCAGACACTAATTGGTAAGTATCACAAAATAAAATCAATAAACAGTTCAATAACTTTAAACAATGAACATTTTCAAAACAAAATTTATTACCATCTAAAGCTAGTCAATGGATGGATCAATAATTCAATAATTAATGTCTAATAACTCAGTAAGAAGTTCCTAATAAACTGTTCAATAACTCAATAATAAACTAAGCACTTGGCACAATTATTGTCACTGTTATTATCACACTTAAAATGCTGAATCACAACTCTACTGTGTTTAGCACTGCATTGTACTGCCACAGAAAATAACTGTCTCATAAAAACTTATTTTCAGGAGATCTTAATAAAGACTGCCTGACCAACCGCTGACAAACACAGTTTTTTTTTATAGGTTTGTATTGTCCCAGATTGTCCAAGCAAATAAGCTGTCATCTAGAATCCCCTCGAAAATCCTAGAGACACATTATTTGACAAAAGAGAGTCTCCAGACAAGGAGGGCGAAACAACAAGTATCTCAACTGTTTACATTGCAGTACTCTGCCTGCTATCTAATGTAAACAGAATTTATTGTGAAGGCGACTGTTGACTCGATGCATGTGCTTGAAGGAAAATTTCCTCTTCGTTTGATATTATGTTGAATTATTTTGTTTATTACAGTCAGATTCACCACAATTTGACATGTATTGGGGTCTTGGCACAAAATTTTAATGTTGTGAGAATGCAGTCAAATATTAGACAACCATTAACAATAGAATTCACAAACAATTTATTCTAGCAACCTGTTATTTTGGTAGTTTACCAGGCTAATAATTGTAGCGTGATTGTGATATGATAATTACTGTTCAGCACCGCTAAGCGTTATGCGTGATTCTGAGCGAAAGGAAACATTTTTCCAGCGGTCTATGATACCGTTAAGGGTAGTCTGATCTAATGACTTGTATCTGGCTATTATCTTTGGCGTGTTGCACGACACCGTTAAATAGTTTCCATCGTATCCTAGAATACAAGTTTACAGCTAGGGGATGCTCGAACTCCACTCTGTAAGCGGCGCACGCATTATAACTCGCCGACTTTGAATCTGCTGTGGAGTGCCGAACAAACCGCATCTAATAAACAACTTCCTGGTCTCTGAGAACCCACAATTGCTGGCACAAATTTTTTGGGGTTAGTCTACGCAGAAAGATAAAAGCTCACAAATTGTGCTAGAACTTTATCACGGAGAAAACGAACAGAGATCTCTCGCATCCTCATTTCTGTGTGAGTCTTCGTATTCCTTAACTGACTTTTCCAGAAGAAAAATCGTATAGAGAAATCTACTTTCCATCAAGTATTTTTATTTTCAACTTACCTTTAGTAGATGTCGACTAGTAGTATGGCCTAGCCTTTAGAAGTATAGTTGTAGTTTAGAAGTATAACTTAAACCTACTACACTAGCATACTATAATGCTTAACTGTACAGTTATAGGTAATAGGCTTTAGACTAGTAGTATACCAGGTGAGTATAGAAAAGTGACTTAATTTGGGCGAGTGTTATTTACAAAACGCAGGAGGGCTGGATACTGGGGCTGAATACTGTTGATCTCATATAATATATATATTATGTAAATTCTATTAAATGATCAATTGGTTTTACTATCAATGTTTGTGCCCGCCACCAGAAATCCGAACAATATCTATACAGTAATCAACATTTTTGTGTTGAGGATGCCCACGAGGGAGATGAGACCAAGACTTTTGCCCGGATAATGAGCTCTTGTTCTTTTGTGTCTAGTAGTCAACACTATTTCTTCAATATGTAGCCACACAAATTACTTTGTCATTTGTTGCTTCCATATTGAAAACAGGATATCACAGTTTCTTCAAGGCAAATGAAGAAATGAGCCTGATCATCAGCACATTTTTGACCAGTCTATCGCACCGGTTATTGGTCATTCAATGATGTTTGAATAGGTATTAATGGGATGTTTTTATCCTGCTGGAAAAATGTGTTTTTCATTGCCATCTAAACGAGGAAACGATCGGTTTTTGAGCGCAAATAACAAATAGCTGCAGACATAAGGACCACAACCACTGATATGTTGCTAGGAGGTTGAAAAAAGTTCGATTTAAGATCTTAGTTCTACTTCAAAAACCCGGCATATTATCTGACTGTTTGTATATATATATGTACTTTACACGATTCTGGCTGAACGTCTTAACTGATGTCATGAAAATGGTTCGTGAATGTTCCTTATTTCGAGGCCAAACGACGCATATATAAAGATTCTTTAGAAAATTCTCCCCCATATTTTTTAGGCGACCCAATTTTAGGAGACTGCTTCTTTGGGAGTCTTATTCGGGTGCGGGTGTTTTGAATCAAAATTAAACCGATTTGAGAGGGGTTTCAATATTTGAAAAAAATTCGATAACCCCAACACGGGGCTAGAGAAGAGGGTTCAAAATCTTGAAAATCTTTTTGAGATTTTTTCAAATTTTTTTTGGCAGGGCTTTTTGATCTGAGTATGATGGTACGTACTAAATTTTTGATAAACTACCAATTTGCGGGTGGTGGTGGGGAAAACTACTGTCTCAAAAAACGTATTTTGTGGATAATTTCTTTTTTTCGATTGGAATAATATTGGAAGATAACTTATGAGAAGAAGGTTCACTACTCTTTAAATATTGTAAGGTGAGTGAAAAAATTTTAAAAACTTAAATATTGAGATAACTGGGAAATTTTTCTCCTCATTAGGTAGAGCATGAAAACTTTGGAAGCATCCATTCGAAACTTTTTCTAAAACAATCCCCTTGTTCTAGAAATCTAGGAAATCTAGATTTCGTCACTGAAAAATGGGTGAGTTGAACAAGCTATGAACTTCTTTGTTAATGGATTGCATTAATGTTTTGCTTTTTATGATTTGAGGTTAATATTGAAATGCATATTTAATATAGTTAATATTGAGGTTGAAATGAATAGTAACCCTTAATTAGTTATGAGGGGTAAATTCTAGGGGGCGTCAAAAATGTAAGATATTTCAAAATTGAAGTTTTTAATTTTTATCATCAATGAAAGATTGAGGAATGAAAATGTAGTTGAAAGTGTCCTTGAATCTGACGGGTAGCCTACCTGACTGAGTGTTAGAGACAAGGTTATTCACTCCAATTATTGGTATGGCTTGAATATGTATGACCATTGCAATGGGATCAAATTATGACTGTGAAAATGTAAAGTAATTGTAAATGTAAATGTGTCATTTTTTGACTAATAATAAAACTGGTTTGATGCAATGATGATAAATAGAATGGCGCCCTCGTAGCACTAACAGGGACTAGGCATTATTATCATTATGGACATAAGTTCAATCGAGACTTTTTAAACTTGGACTGAGTTATGATTCTTGTAGAAGATGGATGATGGAAGAAACATTGACGCAGCTCAAAGCAGTGTATCTAATCTTGCATTCCAGCTTTAATAAGTTGCAGCAAGAATTCAGACCTGTTTCGCGCGGGTGCGTGTCACCAGTCACCTTTAAATAATAGTCTGTTAGCTTGTATGCAGGAGGTTTGGATGGAAGGAGTTGAGAGCTGACTCTTTACTCTGGGTTTTTTTCCTTCGGGGTTAAACACTGCTTTTGATTTTTCCCTTAAAATGATCCCCTTTTTAGGTAAAATTAATGGGCGAGTGAGGTCTGCTTTTCACAGAACTATTGGTTGTGGAAACTTTTTATCATTTATAGAAATTTCAACTTTCCTTCTCTATATTACTGGTGGTCAAGAAGTCTTGTGAGCTCAGCAATTTGTGAACGAATCCCTTCAAAATTGGGACATTCTTTTGTAAACAACCGGTAGCTTTATAGTAATAGTTGACAGTAGCCTTTAGGTTTCTAACACAATATTGAACTAACATTTCTGGCTTTAAAACACAGTTTCATCTAGCATTATCAATTAAATCATGGAAATTGGTTAGTATAGACTATTGCCAGGAACTATTCATGTAGAGACAGCATATCAATTTCCATGTTTGTCGAAATTTGGAATACATGTACCGTGACAACAAACATGAAATTCTTGATAGGTACGCTGATAAATTGAGTACACAACGTTCACCTGATAATTTGTTGACTACCGAATTGTTATTGAGTGTTTCAACTCGTGGACAGCCAATGCACTTTACGTATAGCCTACTTGTATGATATACAGATATAATGTAGCTTGGATACGCATGATTAACAATGTTTGAGAATCAATCGATACTAACTAACAAGACAGCGCAGTTTGAATGAACGTTTGACATTGTAATTTTAGTTTTGTGCTAGTTGAACAGATCGTTTTCGTACCCTCGAATCCCATCAAATTCTCATCTCATAAATCAACAATATTATTGATAGAAACAGTTTTCAGTAACCGTGAAATAATGCATTTACAAAGAGCAGACACCACTTGACAACTGAATGAGCTAGAGCTTCCAATGGTTCATCTCAAAACTACCTTTGGTAATGTAAAACTACATTTTGGTAATGACAGATGTGGCAAAGCTGTGGATAGGAATTTTAGAATTATTTCACACAATAAGACTTAATATTACACAATAAATGCCAAGATTGCATACAACGATACGATACAATACATAATAATAATGACAAATTTAGGATCTTTATATGAGTTAACATTCAAAAAGCACAAAAAACTTGTATAAATATGAGAAAATAATTGAATTATGATAGAGGCTAAAAACGATACCTCCTCCAGCTAGGTTCCACAAGCAGGTCACACTCAGGAAAATTTTTATAGCCTAGGTGACTTCTGAAGGAAGTTTTTAAGAGAGGGGTGCAGTACCAATCTCAAAATATGGTAGTTTAATTCATTTTCTTGAACACAATACTCAGATTATCTGAGTACGGATAGAATAAGCAGATTTTTCGGTTCACATGAAACAGAGAGCATAATTATTTCAATTTAATTCATCAAAATCTAGGCTTCATGTTTTTATTCATGATATACCATACTCTTATCATTAATTTATAACCGACACAGTTTCAGCAGGAAAAGACCAGCTTAAATATCTAACCTTAATTCTGAGTTGTGAACAAAGACTAGGCTGAACCTTACGATGTATTATAATAAGAAAGATTATATTTATAATCTTATTTATACAATAAATTTATATATAAAGAATTACATATATCGAAATGGTGCGTGTTTATGCTATCTTAATTTATTGAAGTCAAAATTCACAATTCTAAATTTTGAGTAGAAGGAGAAGAACTACTCGTCATGATTTTTATCACCATTCGGAACCAAGACTAGACTTTTGTTGCTTGTTCAAAGAGGCTGTCCCAATAATTGTTTTTTTGTGATCTTTTTAATGTGAATATCTCAAATATAAGTTCCTAAAATGTCAGTGGGGGTCCGGGCCCCCTATACCTCCCCTGGCTACACCACTGACACTTTGTACCTCACGCTAATAGTATATTATTATCAAAACAATTGAAAATGTTCCAATCCAACATTCTTGATATTATTTGTGAGCCCCTTGCAAAGTGCACTAATTGGTATTGCAACTTTAATAATAAGTCTTCTGGAGTGCGCGTGCTGCATAATACAAAGTGGACAGATACAAGAGCGTGATTTTAATCTCAGCTTGTCTGTGAATCCAAACAACAGCTTAAGCCGCGCCAATAAAGGCCTGGTTGGTTGGCGAGTCACTTCAAGACAGATAACAGAGCTTAGTCCCCGCTGAGCTTTTGATGCCAAGCCAAACCTGCCAGGAAGTTGTTGATTTTGATAAACTGCTACAGCTAGAGTGAATACGATTTGTTTTCCTCATTAATTTAGTTGCAATGACACATTTTTCCCGTAAATGCGTTGACTACTACCAGTTGATCCATCAACTTTATAATGGAATTAGGCTATTGTTAAAAAAAAAATTAAAAAATGTTCGACACAAACAAATATGTTCAACGCAACTCTTATAATTAATCCATAATTGAATGTTTAATTAATTTAGAAATACGTCTGATAGATTTACATCAAATTAGAGATAGGTGAATATGTTATGCAAGTATGATAGAGTATACTAAATTATCCAAACCAAAAATTGATTCTCACTCTGTTCTAGCCTGCTCTTATTTATACTGCTTATCTCAATCTTATAACTGTTAGAAAAGGAAATTTTAAACAAATTTTCGCAATAGTGGAAATAAATCATTTAATTGATTTGATGCGAGCAAGAATAAAATTTTACTTAAATAGAATTTATTAATTTTTTAATTTATTAATTGGGAGGTCCGTGGTTCGATTCCCGGTGGTGACTGATATTTTTGTACAGTAGCATTCATCGATTTCCATCAGCTATTAAATACTGTTGTCAATATCCGCCATTGCGGAAGTCTTCAGTATAAACTGATAGCAATTAAAGGAATTCGAAATTAATAAATTCTGTTTAAGTAAATTTGCCAGTTTGTTCAATTGTCAGTAACTTCGAACTAACTTGTAATAAAATTTTATTTTTTGGGGCTGTCATCCTTTTAATTTCACATCAACAATCAACAGAGGAACATACTATATAATGTTCAGAATTCTCAGCCTTACTTATATACTTAAATACTACACACTGTTTATAGAACGAGCGTGTATGATCCAGCGGGGTGAGCGTAAAGAAGTAAATTGTTTTTAATTTCATTCTAGTAGAGAAATGTAGTTTCTAGTCAATTAACTCTGTTCAAACCCAATCATTTATTAAGGCGTGGGAAGTCGAGAGCTCGAGGTTGAACTTTCAAACTGCATTGTTGAATGAGACATATACGACTATTGAATAATCAGAGTTGTGATTTGTAGTTCCAAACAGCCAGGTGAGCATTTTCTCAGCATTGTACCAAATGAGCAATTTTGTGCAATGTGTGCAGTCACTAGAACATGTTGTGTGGAAGCGGTAGTGAGTGAGCTGAGAGCAGTCCCCAACAGCAAGTTTCCAGGTGAGAAGACAAGTTCTCCACAGGAGATCACAAGGTCTGGAGGGCCCAGCTCTTGTTCCGAGGGAGGGGTTGTGTAAAAGTTAGGAATCAATTAAAAATGATTAACAGTGATTTTCTTGAATGTCTATTGTGTTGAAATAAAAACACAATATCACAGGTGCTTCATGTTTCATTGCTGGAGTCGCACTTCTTTTTTTGGTAACTGGGTCAACCTGCTACCTCAAAATGTAAAACAATTGTAAAACAAAAATTGTGTAATTACTTGAGTTTGGCTAATGCTGTCATGTTAAAACCCTTTCAGTCATGACTTTTTATTTATTGAGAGAAAAAATTGAAACTTTGTATATTCATTAAGTTATTTTTTTGACGATTTTTAATTTTTTTTTTTTTAATTTTATCTTTACCCATTTTTAAAATATGGGTATGTCCTATTTTTAGTACACCATGACTTACAAGCACCCATCACACCTGAATGTAACATATCTAAAATCACTTAGATTAGGTCCAATAAATAATTAGCAGCAATATTATTGAACACATTTTGTTTATTTAATCATATAAAATAGAAAATTGTTAGAAATTGTAAAATAATATTGAGTAATTTGAAATACGCATGAAAGTCGAAAAAAATCATTTTGTGTGAAAGCTCAAGAAGCAGTTCTTATCACTTGAGATGCACAAACTGAGCTTGCACTTCAAACAAATTATGTAAGTCTTCCCCTTGCAATTCTCCATTTTGCATCTAACTTGCTTTTTTGGCTCTATATATGCAGGAAAATGTCCAATTCCGTCATAACGAACGTCGTTCATTGGTCTGGCTATTGGAGCTTTCTTTTTCTTCATTGGAGGCATTGCTTCTGCTGATGATGGACGGCCTCTTCTCTTTACAGGTACACTGCCAGTCAGGATAAGGGCCTCAGCAACATAGGAACGGAAGTGAATCAGATCTAGAATTTCCTTCTTTGGAGTTTTTAGTTTTGTTGCATGTTGCTTGTACTCCAACCATGAGTTTGTAATTGATAAATCAAGTGCATGGCAAAACATTCTCAATGTCCATTTCCTAGATCGAATGAAGGTTCTATAAATTGAAATTAGAAAGTCCATCAAATCAACGCCTCCCATACTACTATTATATAGTTTGACAACTTCAGGTCGTTCTACCTCTACTTTCCTCTTCATCTTTTTATCCCATCTGTCACATGAATCTGGATTCCCTTTTCCCATGTAGTTTGATCCCATGACAACACATTGATTGTCATACCATTTGGTAAGCACTATACCATCATCACTTACTACCTGCTGTATAAAACCTCTTTTCTGTACTTTTTTTATTTCGCGATCTTGGTCAAAAGGTGGTTTATTGAAACGATCTACACGAATGGTGCCAACAGCATAAATGTCTCTTGATTTCAGCCATTGGAACAACCAGTAAGAGCTGAAGAAGTTATCAAAAAAAAGTTGAACATATTTTGTATCACCATTACGCTCAGAAAGCTGCATAACAACTGCACAACCCAGGCCAAATTGAGAATACTCTGGGCTAAATATTGTAGATGATCCCTGATAAATAAGAAAATCGTACATGAGGCCACTTTCACCACAAAGCACAAAAAGTTTTATGCCCCATTTTGTTGGTTTGTTTTTAATATACATCTTGACATTGAGTGTTCCTTTGAAGGGAACCATTTGTTCATCAACACATAGCTTTTCTTCCAAGGGAAGCTCTTGGCACCTAGCTCGTATTGTGTCAAACAGGAGGCGAACTTTCCAAAACCTGTTAATGTTGGTAGGGTCATGTTTGGAATTATAAGCAAAATGTATATTTTGCCTGAGTTTGAAAAACCTGTTCACATTCATGTGTTCAGAAATGAGTAGGATATTAAATTTCTCTTCCCAGTACATTCTGACTCTTGGATAGCTTGTGTTTCCAATCAATAAGTGAATCCCTATTATAATTTTTATTTCTGTCATATTTGTTAGGTTGAAATGATGTACATCATTTTGAATCACATACAGATTTGTATAATACACAATTTATTCAAGTAGCTCTGTGGTGAAATATTTTTCAAAAAATTGAACTGGAGTTGGTAAGATTGAATCTTCTACTTCATCAGGTTCCACAGCTTCAAACTGTTCTATTGGTGGAGTTTCAAATTCTGAGATAAGTCTCCATTTTATTTTGCATTTTTCTGTCAAAACCTCTTTTGAAAAATATTCTCTTTGAAACTCAGCTAAGGTACTACATGTGAAAGCAGGAGTGTTCACTGATTTCTCAACATTGTGTAGTGCTATATTTTTGACAGATTTCCTATTATGTCTTCCTTTCACTTTTGCAACTCTTGCTGGCAAAGGATCACAAGAACTGGTACTTGGTCCAGGTACAGGGTCAGAATATACATTATTTGATACCTCTGAAGATAAGGTTGAAACATCAGTCTCAGGTGTGTTGAGTGTAGAATTATTCATTACATGGAAGTTGGACTCCTCAAATAGCACTGGTAGGAGTTCTTCAAACAGCAACTCATTCTCCAACTCATCTTGGTCGTCTCCTGAGAAAAGAAACAAAAAAAAGCAATAACAACCCTATTACATTGAATTTTCCACAACAAAGTAGGTATTTATTCTATTGAATAAATTAGCATACTATGTTATAACATACAAAATGCAATTCAACATTAGGCTAAATTTCAATACATTTTGTGGTGACACTTATTTTTTTTTTATTGATTCCAATTAAATAATTTTATTTGTATAAATATATTTATTAGTTTATAAAAAATGTAAATATTTACCTGAATTGAGGTTAGTGAAGTTCTCTACTTCATTTTCGATGTCTTCATCAAGGTCTTCCAGGTCTGATAAGTTTCCATCATTCAAATAGGATAAAACTTCCTCTACACTTAGTTTTTTCTTATCAGGCTGAATGCCCCTATTGATCCTGATATTTGGATTCATTTTTAATAGGAATTAGAACTTTGATCCGAACAACATACATGAACAAACAATGAAATAGAACAGAACAAAACACATCACTTTACCTTCAGCTGATCATGTTCTAGGAATAGTACACTGTGACTCCATTGTTTAGGAAGGCTTGAGTCATCGTGTACTATTCCTAGGCATGATATATAACATCTAATAACAATTTTATGGAAGTTTTATATCATGGTTATGCTATTTATTCCACTATAACAATATTTTTCTTTGCATTCAATATTTTTTCCTTACTTGTAAAAGTGTTGAAACTGCAGAAAAAAATAAACAAAACTTGATGTTGGCAGCCATTTCCATACAGCTGGTATCAGTTCTATGAATCAACTGTTATTTTTAGTTACTTTTTCATCCAACAGAGTGAAGCACAATCCAGATAAAGATAAACAATGGCATATAAATAGAACACCATGACTTGTAGCTACGACTAAAGGGAAGAGTGTGATAAGACGAAATAAATGATGTACTAGGAATAGGACAGTATGACTGAAAGGGTTAACCCTTGTTTGAGTGCGCCACATGACGACTCAGGGATTGCGAAATTTTCCTATCCACGGGAAATTCGCCTAAAAAAACTGGGCAGTTGGTGCAAGCTAATGGAGTCGAGGGCAACAGACGGACGGGTTCCTGGGCTGGAAATAAGTGTTACATGGTAGTGCCAATTACGATGATGTGTCTTGGTGAGTCCAAAAACATTTCTAAAAAGATTGAGTCCTAGCAAAGAAGACAGTGCAACCCATCTTTGAAAGTAAAAGCAGACTAGAACTGGCTTTCTAGAAAACTGTTAATTTATTCCAAAATTGTTCTTGTTTAATTGTTTCGATGAAAGGCCTTGAGACACAAGTCAATTTTGGAGGTTTCCATTTATTCAATGTATATTGTTGGATGAATAATAACAATAAAAAATTTCAATTTGTTATGTTGGATAATCAGTTCAGAAGATTCAAAGTGAGGGTTGCGAAGACAATCAATCATTGTTTTTATAATCAATTGAAGTCATTCAAGTTTAATTTATTTATTCAAGTCTTTTTTAGTAATTACTATTTTATTGATTGAACTTATATTTCAAGACTTCTTTTGGAAAGTCGATTGCATTTAGAATTTTCTTTTTCTTTGATAATAAGTGTTTATTAGCCAATTTAGAATCGAGGGTGAGGAAAATTTATGTATTTAATTATTTAAATGTTTTTGTGGTCCCATTTCGAAATAATTTAAGGTGTTTGAAGAGGATCATGATTAGTAACTAGAGATTCTTTGAGGATTCCAATGCCGCCACATGTAGTCAGGAACAGTCGTTCACACAAATAGTTCTGTGAAAGGAGAAAGAACTAGATCTTGAATTGAACTATAACTCAGTGAACTAGCTCTGGGAATTGACTTCGCGACGGTGAACTGTAGTCATGGATGTCCTTTACCCTCCCACAACTGTCATAGTTATTATATTATTTTATGTTGATTATGTCCATTATTTTTGTCTTCTAGCATTAATTGGTAGTTGAATTAACTGTAAATAGCCAGTAGTTGGACTTGTTTGATTGGATCATGCAGAGAACTTTTAATCAATTTAGCTGTAAGCTGTCATTATTTTAACTCTGGTGTTTTGACTCCAAATGCCTCTTTAAGACGTTTTTCTTTGTTGTTAGTGTTTAGCAAATTCAATAATTAGATTTTGGGCGAGGCTCATGAAGAATTTTGTTATTGTTATCTATGGTTAGTTTGTTGATTGCTGAATAGAATATTCATATCCCTTTACTGGTTCCAATTAAGGTCAAATCATATCCTGTTGTTTTGGATGAGGAAACAAATAATTTTTCTTATTGAGAGTAAATAATAATTATTTGTTTAAAAACCTACTCTATTCAAATTACTGGAGAGCCTTGAAAGTTATTGTTTGTGTTGTAATTTGATGGAACCTCAGTTGAAATTGTAATTATATATGAGATTCAGGTATAGGATTAGAAGATAAGTATTCGGTCGGAGTACAACCTGTATCCCGAAGGCGAAGGGCGGAGAATAAACAGCATTGTAAGGGAAACTGTATTTTACCTTCAGCACCACCCCTAACCAAGATTTGCTTACAGCATGACAATAATTTTGGATAAAATGAGTCAGTTTATTATTGATGGAAGTTTCTGCAACTTTTCTAATAATTTAATAAAATTGAAAATTTATTATTCTCAAATTTCTGATCATGAACTTGCACCATTGTAACTGTACATCATTTGTAGTTGTTCTCAGATGAGATTATAAAAAATCAGAAAGAAACAACTATTTTTCCTTATTTTTCTCCAAAATTCAAACAATAATTGCGAACAAATTCATTCAATAATAGGCTTGTATTGAAATTGAACTATAACATTTTTTTAGAATGCGTGCAAAAGCATAAAATAAGAGAAAGGATCTATCACTTATACACCGAAGTGTACACTGGAAGAGACTTTCCATGTCCTCGGCCATTATTACTTTTTTTTTTTTTTTGAGGATGAAGCCCACATAGGTATGAGACCTGTGCGTGGGTAATGAGTTAGATGATGATGATTTATGAGTTGGACCTACAGTTTTAGGTGGGTTCTGAACCACCGGGAAGTGATTTTCAGCAGAGAACAGTGTCTTTTTGCTGGTCAATCTAATCGGTCACCGTTACAAACAGGACCTACGAGAACGCAGCTTATCTATCTGATTGAACAGATACCTGCTACGGCTCGCGGCTATAACTTCCCTTAAAGTTTGATCTAAATTTAATGAAAATTCAAACCTTCAATTTAATTGAATCTTTTCCAATTCTAAGCGAAATTGACAGTATAAAAGCATTTTTGTTAAGATAAGGCAATCGCAATTCCTAGCAGCCTTATGAGAAAGTTATTTTTGAAGTGAACTATTATTTAATAATTGAAGACTAAATCAATCAGTTTTTCACATACCCACCATATTAATCATTCAAATGCAAGGTTACATAATCTTTCAAAAGCTTCTACAGATCATTGGTTGCCGTATAAATGGAATTGACAGGGTTAAAATTGACACGATATTGTGTGGATATAGTATTTCTAGAACACAAGAATCATGTCAGAAGTTTGCAGAAATTTCAATCAGTGTGAGTTCCAATAACATTAGGTGTGATAGTCTGACTTATCTGAGCTACGTGCAAGACAACATTAGAACAATGAGCAACTATTGGTTAGGGCAACTGATGTAGGGAGTTGGGTATGGTAATTGAATTTCTCGACTGTCGTCAGCAGGAGAGGGTCGAAAAAATCTATTTGAGCTGAATTTATGCTCGCTTTAAGCTTATGTGAAGCAGTAATCTTTTATGGTAATGTCTACTGAGTGGCTGCAGATTGAATTGATCCAATAAGGAAGCTGATAGTTACGACTAAGTGCAAAAACAAGTTAAGAGATGTGTGTTCGCTGAACTAGAATGAGTGTTTACGGGAAAGGGGGATTTATGCTGAGAATTCGACCGCAATTTTACAGCACTGTGGAGTGTGATAGTTTGGAAGCACAGATTGATAGAGTGAAACGGAGTGGCAATTGGGGATCGAAGTTTATGAATGGCAACCAGTGAATGAAATTAAGAACGAGAATCAATTAAAGAGTGGGTGCAAACTGGAAGGGGTAACAAAAATAGGGGAGAAAGGAAAAAGTGTACGTTGTAGAGAATTGTTAATGGATCTAGCCTTAGTTGCAGCGGCCAGAGGTGAGGAGAGAGAAAGAATAAGAAAGAGGGATTGAGAGAGAATGAGTCAGTGAGCATTGGCGATTGTTTTCCGTACAATGGGGGCAGTGAGGCGTCCGATACCTCACGAAGCCACCACACCACTGTCCTCACCTCAGCCAACCTCAAACTCGGCTCGCTCACAAGGTCTGAGCTGAGTTCAAAAACTCACGGAAACTCTGTGTCGCCCCAACTGGCCTGCTGGTGCAGCGGGCTTCTCTCGAGTAAAGAGCCTTTCACAAGTTGCCTTCATTTGTCCCTTCTCTTTTTTCATTCAGTCAGGATCGGTCAAGAGGCTCGTGCTGCCGCAGTAGGGCCATTCGTCTAGATATAACAGTCGTTGTCAACTTCAGTTTCAATTTCAATATGAGCGCACTGCAAGTTTTCAGAAATCCAACGAACTAAAGCCTCATTATATCAGTATCTTTGACTGAAACAAAAAGGTATAATTCAATCTCTATCTATAAAAGGATGATACCCTGACTCACTCATCAACGCAGAGCCAAAACTACTAGGCCTATGAACTTGAAATTTCGTATGAACAATCCTTATAGGATTTCACCGTGCAATAAGAAAGGATTTTTCAAAATTCTTAATTTTAGGGGTGTTTTCAGGGGGTTAAAGTTTTGCCTATGCAAAGCACGGGTACGTGGCTAGCTAGCTTACTGGGATCTTTTAATCATATGGAAAATAATTTGAAATTTTTTGATCTGTTGTACACGCTGTTTCGATGGACAAGCTGTTTGTGTGTTTTGCAAATCATCATTCTAAAAACAACTTCTATCAAACTGGTAAGGAACAGCTGATAGAAGTCAACAGTTTTTAATCATATGGCACTTCCCCTTAACGGCGTTATTTACGCTGTCTTTGAACAGCAAAAGACTTTGCACTTTGCATGTAGGCTACCTAGCAGTCGCGGAGCCTTGCAATATGTAGGAAACATACGACTGGGTATGATGAAATGTAATTATGCCAGATTGATTAAATCTGTTAACCAATGCAGCCTCTGCGGGAGGTGGCGAATAATAAAATCAAAAACCTAGCTTCTACCCTTATAGTCGTAGGAGGTTTAAATTTGAAATGTTTCTTCATTCAGAGGTGGTGATTAAGAAAACAACGGAGCCTCTATGATCAGCTGGAAGAGCCCTAGGACTTCTTTCCTAATTTGAAATGTAACTTCAGCGGGAGGTGGCGAATAATAAACTCAAAGAGAATTTTTATGAGAACGCAGCAATGCGCGTCGGGCCAGCTAGTTGGATATACTTCAATGTTTATCAAATAAGTATTTTCCATTCCATTGACTTACAAGCCTCCCTTGAGCCTTTAAAAGAGGCCTCAAAAAGCGAGTAGCGAGGCATCAATAAAAATGTAATAATATCGGTTACTGGAGGTGAAAAAATTTTCATACAAGAGTAGCCTAAATAATGTTACAGCTAGAAAAATTACTATACTTTTAATATTTTCAATACTTTAAAAAAAGTACTTCAAACTAAACTTCAAACTAAAACTTCTACTAAAAAAATACTCTAATTAGAGTATTAGAGGGGATGGGGCGGAAAAGGCAAGTTCCCTTGGGCCTCAACGTCAAGGTGCCACATCACTTTAGAAATGTAAGCAAGTTAAAAACAAAAATAAAATAAATGGCCCAAAATTTCCCAGCTAGCGGTCTCCAGGGTCCCTTTTTTCTCCAGTTTAGACCTCTAGAGGCCTCTTAGATCCTAACAGACCCTAGAGGCCAAGTAGGCTGCATCTAGAATATTTCAAATTTCAACATTTAGTACCAGGGTCCCCCAATTGCCTCGGCTTTGGGCCTTCAAAGGCTTCACGATGCTGGTGGGTCCCAGTATTTCTGGAGCCCCCAAACATGGAATTGAAGGTCCCCCAGACCACTTGAATGGAGTTAACACAGTAGGCTTGATGGGAGAAAAGTCTCTTAATTTTTTTGCAGACGGGCTTCAAATGCTCATTTCTATCACTCTTCAGGTCTGATACCCTATAGAGTTTATTGTGATCGTGGAATTTGCCACGTCATTAATCAATCAACAAATAATATGAGAGAAGAGGTTGATAACAACAGAGAAGCTTGGAGTTGCACTTTCAAGACCTGGAAAACAATTTTTTCACCACTGGAGAGCCCGAGACTCCCCAACGTTTTGGGGTTCTGTCACCATATATAAATAAATATGATTACAGAATCTCTAAGAGTTAAAGTTTGGAATTGGATGTGTTATTAATTTATTCTTTTTTTGCAAGTTGAATCAAGTTCCATTCAAAGTCATAATAACTTTTATATAAAAGTAGTTTACATTTTATACATTAACATTTGTTCACAACTAATTAATGAACTAACAATAAACGAAAACAAGGTTCAAGTTCGTAGACAAACGATTCATAAAAGCAGTGATTTAATCAATTTATAAGCTCCATTTTTAGCATCTACTAGCTATTGTGCCCGTCCTTCATACGGATTATGTTTAGAAATAAGACTAAATATGT
The DNA here is from genome assembly GCA_948455865.1 of Conomelus anceps. Taxonomy (NCBI): domain Eukaryota; kingdom Metazoa; phylum Arthropoda; class Insecta; order Hemiptera; family Delphacidae; genus Conomelus; species Conomelus anceps. Next base: position 73,843,009 of record OX418216.1, on the reverse strand, counting down.
TTCGGCTTTTTTGATAGCAACGATCATGAAGTTGTTAGCAGCTTAGGCCCTGTTCAGACGATACAGTTTTTTTGCGGTACGGTTTTTTTACTGTACGGCGTAGACTGTACTGTGATGTTCACACGGTCCGGCTTTGCTGCTTATTGCTGTGCTCTCCTTCTTCTTCCATTGCGCTTCCAGTTCAGTTTTATTTATTCCAGTCCAGGATTTTTTTCATTTGTGTAAGATTTTTTTAAATAAGTTTCTTACTGAAGGTTTCTCTTAAATTTTAATCAAAGTACGCAAATTCTGGTTTCAATATTCCACACATTTTTCTCTCTTTATTTTCATATTAAGTCTTGTCTCACAAGGCGGGTTTCTCATATATTAGAGAAATTAAATTTTCACAATTAATATCTTCCACTTCTGGACACTGAAATTCACTAATAAGAAGATCAATGCTGAAGAATATCAATTAAGAAGATCAATGCTGACAATCTGAAGACTGCTTCCAGCGTAATAAGCATATCATTTGAACATATCCATTACCGGTACAATACATGTGCCACCGGATACGGATAGTTATTTTGCGCTACAGCTGATTTTAGCGATACAGTTTTCGAAGACAAAACCGAATGTAGAAATCGGCTAGAACAGCTTTTTTACTGGATCCAGTCGAAACAGTATTGTGTGAACATACAATATGAAATGTACATGCAAACGAAAGCACTGCAAAATAACTGATACAGCAAATTTACTGTACCACACAAAAACTGTAACGTGTGAACGGGCCCTTAGTAAACAACTTAGAATGTAAACAATTCAGCGAATATTTTTTGAGAACAGCTGATTGATATATCATGATAAATTACGTGATTTTCTCTTATGTGGTAATAATAGTGCTACCTGGAGAATTCCCAAGAGCCTGGCACAAACCGCACTTTCCTAAAATGTTAATTTTTGTTTTGATAAATTGAAATGAGAAAATTTTTTTTTTTTTCAACAAAGAAATAATTGATGAACATAACATGAGCTTTGATTCACCAGTCATATGTTACCCAAAATACTGCAATGCTCCGACTATGCAAGTCTGCAAACAGCGTAAATAACGCTGCGAAGGGACCACCATTTAGATTATATTTGAGAAAACAGCTGATTGATATATCATGATAAATTATATCATGATAATAATTGTTCTTATGTGGTAATAAAACTTGGAAGAAATGTATCCAAAATCGCACGATACTTGGTTTTTAAACGTTTATTATTCTGTTAAAAAAAAAGTTAATTTAGTTTTTTATAGCTAAAGACATTGTCAAAAAGGGTTTCAATACTGATAAATAACTTTAATCCCGATCGATGCTCTCGTTTTTCAGGAGAAGGCCGCGTAAAATGTATCCAAAATCGCACAATACTTGGTTTTTAAACGTTTATTATTCCGTTAAAAAAAAAAATAATTTAGTTTTTTATAGCTAAAGACATTACCAAAAAGGTTTTCAATACTGATAAATAAATTTAATCCCGTTCGATGCTCTCGTTTTTCAGGAGAAGGCCGTGTAAAATGTATACAAAATCGCACAATACTTGGTTTTTAAATATATATAAATTACGTGCTACCTGGCGAGTTCCCAAGAGCCTAGCACAAACCGCACCTTCCTAAAATGTGTTTTGTTTTTTTTTTTTTAATTTTTGTTTTGATAAATTTAAATTAGAAATTCTGTTTTCCTCCACCTACTATCAAAAGTCGCATTTTACTCCCTGGAATCGAATACTAAAGTACTACTTTTTCTCCCTAGGGACTAAAAGTGATTCTAGCGGGACTAAAAGTAATCACTTCTACTCCCTAGGGAGTAAAAGTGATTCCATAAGAATAACCTGGGAAGAAGTCTGACAACGCCGCGATTGAAGAGAAAGGAATGTGGCAACACTGTCGTGGTCGGTAGAGGAAAATTCAAGAGAGCTGTATTTCGATCTTTGGAATATTTAGATCTAGGAAATAAGTAGCTGTATTTCGATTGTGAGGTTATGTTCAACCGTTGGAGGATATGAAAAAGTACTCACCTCTAACGTCATCGGCATCTCTACGAGAGCGTTCATCTAACAGAGACGACTGAGCGTGTCTGCACAGGAAACAAGATTGCAGGTTATGTTTTTTCTTGGTTACTAAGATCTTCGACATCGTTACAATTATACATTGTTATAGGTATTGGTGTAGGTGGAGGAAAAATGTTGGAAAAATCGCAGCGTGCGCGCCGGGCGTATTACTCAACTATTTGAAAAGCTATCGTCTCAAAACTATATTTAAATGAAAATACAGAAAAAATTGAGCCGCGGAAGCACAATTTCAAATATGAAACTCTTTTTGTAATATTAAATAAAAACGATTAAAAATGACATGGAGAAACTAACCTCTAATAGCAGATTCGTCAAAAAGTGTCAAAAAACAGTATTCAGAAAATCAATAATGAATTATCTGCAGCATGACACAATCATCACATAAATTATGCTTTTTTTTTCATATTTAATCATGTATGTAATTGAAAAAACGTTTTTTTTAAACAATGTAAAGATGACATACACTTCGCAGTTCGCCTTGTACCATACATATTTGCAATCATTAGATCGATCGGATTGACTAATCGATATCGACAGGGTCTCAACTATCGATACGGCTCTGTCGACACTATTGTACAAGGTCGATATGTACCAATAACGAAACTACTACATTTTTTCACGACCTTTTAAATCTACACATGTGGAAACATTTCGTGCATGCACAGAAGCGTAGTCTGCGTGAATGGACCGAAGTGGAATGGAAACTGGAATGGAACTGCATAACCAAACCTTTCCTAACCTGGCTAGATGTGACTGAACCACCTCAAATTTACACCACCGATAAATTTAAAACCACCAACAAATTTACAGAGGTGGTTCAGTCAGATCTAGCCAGGTTAGGAAAGGTTTGGTTATGCAGTTCCATTCCAGTTTCCATTCCACTTCGGAATGACAGTGATGTAGAATGACCAATCTATCAAAAATGTTGGTTGGTAGTAGCATAGATAAGAAAAAGACTATTATTTTTCTTAATAATGGATTTTAATCAACTAATATATTTATTTATATCTATCATCTAATTTTTTAAAATTATTAAGCTTATTTTTAATGATAATATCAATTATTTTCTTAAATTGCAAAAGCTGCGAGTCAAATATTGACAAGAAATAGTCGATAAGATCGTGTTCGATACTCGATCTGACAAACTATCGAGAAGTCGAAATAATCGATCTGAATGAATGAATGAATGAATGAATTTTTATTTCCAAATAAATTATAAAATTGTAGCTAAAATAAAACAACAACAAATCCTTTGTTACAGAATGCACAAATATTTACTACACAGTAGCAATTCAAATAAAATTAAAGAATAAGACTAAACACAAATGTAACAAAAAACAAACAAAAAAAATATATATAGTGTCCTAAGGAAATTAGCTTGCATGGGCCATGGCCTGTGCGCAAGCTAGAGTTGAAATTTATTACCAGAGCTATGGACTCATATCAAGATTCATCCGACTTTACTCTACTGAATTTAGTAAAGCGTATTATAAAAAAGAAAATTATTGAAAAATGGAAATATGAAAAAGAATGCATTGCAAAAACCTTACACAGACAAAAATAATAACAAATTTAAGAGAATTCCAGACATATAATTTGAAGCTTTGGTGTTCAAAACCAGACGCCAGCCTGAGATGGGAGAGGAAGTCAAAGATCAGAAAAAAAAAATTAAAAAATAGAAAAAAGTACAATTCAGGTTAACAGGGTCCGCCCGTAGCCAGTTGACAGGAGCGTCTCAGTGCTCTCCAAAGGCAACGAAGACAGCCACTGGTCAACTTCCTTTTTAAAACAACTGACAGATGTTGTTGAGAAAAAGCTATTTTGAGGATACTGCTTACTAATATTTATTAAAAGTTGATGGGCTAAATAATAGGAATTTGTAGTAGAAAAGGTTTTATATAGTTGAAGTGAAGTAATTTCTGTATTTCTAGAATAACGTGTAAAATAATTATGCTGAATTCTATTGAAAATATCATCGAAATGTTTAAACATGTGCAATAGTAGAAACTTAGTGAATAATTTACGTATAGAAAGTATTTTGGTTTCTTGAAATAGAATGGATGTTGGATATCTCCTACTCTTTTTGAAGGCAACCTTTAAAATTGATTTCTGAATTATAAATAAAGGTTCTATAATACTTTTAAAGGCGCCTCCCCAAGCTAAGATTCCAAACGCAAGGAGTGACTGAACATAAGCAAAATAAGCAATTTTCAATTCTCTCTCATCCAGAATTTCACCTAGATTTTTAAAAGCAAATATATATTTACGCAGTTTGCCTTTAAGGTATTCAATATGGTCTGACCATTTCAAGCGAGAATCAAACATCACACCAAGGTACTTATAGGAACTAACTTTCTCGATCGCCTCACATGCACACATGTTACTTAAGTGGTTTCCACAACTATGAATTACCAAATCAGGAAGATTGAAATCTGAATGTGGATTTAAAGAGATTGGCATAAATTTAGTTTTAGAAATATTTAAGGAAAGGACATTTTGATCAAACCACTTCTTCAATACCATTAGATCGTGCAGAGCATCTTTCCTTACATCATCCCATGAGTTACCATTCAAAAAAACAAGTGTGTCATCAGCAAATAATTTCAGTTGTCCCTTCAGTTTCAATTTTGAAATGTTGTTGATATAAATCAAGAACAAGATTGGGCCAAGAGTACTTCCCTGGATCACTCCAAAGTCCACATTACTAATGCAACTTATGGTGTTGTGTATTGATACACTCTGTCGCCTATTCTCTAAATAGCTCTTGAACCAAGCAAGGGCAGTGCCTCTGACTCCTGTGTGTTCTAACTTTTTCAACAGCTTGCTCCTATCAACTGAATCAAAAGCTTTCTTCAGATCTAGAAACACTAACATTGAACGTTTACTGTCTGTTTACTGATCGTTATTGTGGTGATATAAGTGGTGATTAATTATCAGTACCGACATCTTACATCTTATCTGACTGAAGGAATTTAATCTATGTATAGAATTATCTGTGAAAAAACTATAAAATCTTTATTGCTCCTATCAATATTATTTTCTCTATTAATGCTAGAGTAGTAGATGAAATCCCTCAAGCTAAATAATGTGAATTAAATTATTAGTAAACTGTTTTCTTTATTTGTTATAAATTATTCATGAACCAGTATTTTTCATTAGATTTTCCTTAATAAAATTCAACATAATATAAGTTAATGATATAATAATTCAATATAATAATCATTTTCAGTCTGAACGTTTTGTGTTAATTTATTAAAAGGTAATTAATGTTATAGCAGTTGCGCTGATATATATCTTTATTTCTACTTATCAGGAGTCGTATTTGTCCAGGTCCTCTTTGAACAGCACCCTTTGAGTGTCATCGCCTTCCTTGCCCTTGACAAGAATCTTGCCGTTGTTGTAGGCAGCAAAGTGAATTTTTTTCTCGCGCAGCAATCGCCTGGCGTGGCCCAGCAACGCCTTGTTGTTGGCCGTCAGGTGTTCGTTTATGTACACTGGGCCGCTTGGCATGTACGTTGACACCTCCGATGCGTTCAGACCTTTTCTTTTCCTGGCGGCAGTCAACCATTGCTCCCTAACAGATCGCGAGACAAACTGAACTATTGTAGGAGGATACGAATGTTTATTTGAATAGAGTCGCAATCGGTGAGCTATAGAAATGTCATTTCTTGGGCAGGGTAAGCCAAGTTTCTCAGATATTTTCATGATAAGAAAGTAAATGTCCTCTTTTGGGGTGGAGGGTAGTCCCTGTATTTCAATATTATGGCAGCGTGAGTGCTGCTCCAAATCAAGAACTCGCTGTTTTAGTTTGCGCACCTCAGACTTAGAGCTTTCTGTGACACCCTCCAGCACGTTGCACCGCACATTCAATTCTTGTTGGATTTTTTCCAAAGCTACATATTTATTGTTCAAAGTCTTAAACTCTTCGGTCATAGAGTCTATAGCGCACTGTACATTACCTATTTTGCTATCTATACAGTTTATCAATTCACTTTTCATCGAAGCCAGCGCTGCTAAAATAATTGGTCTGTCCTCTGAGATTTCGTCGCAGTTCACAGTCGATGCATTTTCATCTTTGCAAGAATCGCATTTCCACATAATTTTCTTGGCTTTCGTGAAGTTTTTAACTGTACCGAGGTGTGTGCAAGCGGGGTGGAAGCTTTCTTTGCAGTCAGTACATTTCGCGATGGTTTCAGCGGCTTGGAACACTGTCTCACATTTTCCACACTTTAAAGACATACTGGGAAATAGATTCAAAGCACTCACTGGCGTAGAATAGAAATTTAAACTATAAAACCCTGGTGACAACAGTAAATTTATAGGCTAGATCAAGCTATTTTTGCAATAATTTAATCTGCAATATCGTATCGTGCATATTCCAATTCCAATAGTCGAGAGTGACATTTGTGTTCCGACTTTTACATGTCCAAAAAACTACGTAATCTTACATATTTTAAAATGAAAAATACATTGAATGTCAACTAAATGAATACTAGTTCTATTACCCATTAATCAAGAATATAATACATTGATAGAGTGTTAGAATATTGTTTACTGACACTTTATTGACGGATTCGCAATTAGAGGTTAGGTTCTTCATATCATTTTTAAACGTTTTTATTTAATATTTATAGAAGTGTTTGACGTTTGAAATTGTGCTTCCACGTCTCAATTTTTTCTGTATTTTCATTTAAATATAGTTTTGAGACGATAGCTTTTCAAATAGTTGAGTAATACGCCCGGCGCGCACGCTGCGATCTTGCCAAAATGTTGTGTGCATCACAGGACTAAAGTACTTTTTCTCCCTCAGGGAAATTGTCGCCCTCGGCTACGCCATCGGGCGACAACAGTTTCCCTCAGGGAGAAAAAGTTGCACTTTAGTCCCTAGATGCACAAATAACTATTTTTTTTCAACAAAGAAATAATTGATGAAACATAAGATGAGCTTTGATTCACCAGTCATATGTTTCCTGAAAGACTGCAATGCTCCGACTATACAAGTCTGCAGACAGCGTAAATAACGCCGCGAAGGGCCCACCATTCAGATTATATTTGAGAACAGCTGATTGATAAATTATGAGATTTGTTCTTAGTAGAATAAAACTTAGAAGAAATGTATCCAAAATCGCACAATACTTGGTTTTTAAACGTTTATTATTCCGTTAAAAAAACAATTAATTTAGTTTTTTATAGCTAAAGACATTGCCAAAAAGGTTTTCAATACTGATAAATAACTTTGATCCCGATCGATGCTCTCGTTTCTCAGGAGAAGGCCGTGTAAAATGTATCCAAAATCACACAATACTTGGTTTTTAAACGTTTATTACTCTGTTAAAGAAAAAGTTAATTCAGTTTTTTATAGCTAAAGACATTGTCAATAATTTTTTCAAAACTGTTCAATAATTAAAATCCAGATCGATGGTCTCGGTTTTGAGGAGAAGGCCGCGTGAAATGCCTTTGGGGCCGTGTAAGACAGACAGACAGACAGAAAGTGAGATAAGACTATTTTCGGCTTATTTAATGTATAAAACGTAAAAATAACCAAAAAATATATAATTCTGATAAATGTACAGACAAAACTCTAATTTTATTTATATAGATAAGAAGAAATCACGTAATTTATCATGATAAATCAATCAGCTGTTCTCAAAAAATATTCTCTCTGATACCTGTCACTGAATTGTTTACGTTCTAATTTTTTTACTAAGGGCCCGTTCACACGATACAGTTTTTGTGCGGTACAGTAAATATGCTGTATCAGTTATTTTGCAGTGCTTTCGTTTGCATGTACATATCATATTGTATGTTCACACAATACTGTTTCGACTGGATCCAGTAAAAAAGCTGTTCTAGCCGATTTCTACATTCGGTTTTGTCTTCGAAAACTGTATCGCTAAAATCAGCGGTACCGCAAAATAACTGTATCCGTATCCGGTGGCACATGTATTGTACTGGTAATGGATATGTTCAAACGATACGCTTATTACGCTGGAAGGAGTCTTCAGATCGTCAGCATTGATCTTCTTCATTGATATTCTTCAGCATTGATCTTCTTATAAGTGAATTCCAGTGTCCAGAAATGGAAGATATTAATTGTGAAAATTTAATTTCTCTAATATTTGGGAGACCCGCCTTGTGGGACAAGACCTAAGATTAATATAAAAATAAAGAGAGAAAATTATCAGCGCGGCAAGAAATGTGTGGAACATCGAAGAATTTGCGTACTTTAATCAAAATTTAAGAGAAACCTTCAGTTAGTAACTTATTTAAAAAAATCTTACACAAATAAAAAAAAATCCTGGACTGGAATAAATAAAACTGAACTGGAAGTGCAATGGAAGAGGGAGGAGAGCACAGCAATAAGCAGCAAAGCCGGACCGTGTGAAAATCACAGTACAGTTGACGCCATACAGTAAAAAAACCGTACCGCAAAAAAAACTGTATCGTCTGAACGGGGCCTAAGCTGCTAACAACTTCATGATCGTTGCTATCAAAAAAGCTGAAACATATTCAGTCTTATTTTTAAACATAATCCGTACGAAGGACGGGCACAATAGCTAGTAATTGTATAAAATTACTGTTTTGAGCCTCAAATCAAGCTCTCAACAACAAATATTCAAAAAATTTTCCATGATGTGAACTAGAATGAATGGCTTTAAGCTTTTCTAGGCATGAGTCTAGAATCTTTTAGTAGGCCTATACGATTTTAGAGGGACTATTCATGAACATTTTCCCGGTGGAGGACCCCCTCGTCCTGGGGAGTATTCCATACTTACATTATAACATTATATGTGTTTCAAATCTAAAGTTCAATGGTCGAAGCGTACAAAAGTTATTGTTGAACATGCATACACACGTACCCACAGACAAACGGGCAACGCTGCTAGCCTCGTCCAAACTAAGAACTCGCTACGCTCGTTCAATTACATATTTTTTAAGTCGTCTATTATCCATATTGATGAATGATCATTTCAAGAATCACTTGTGGATAGTTTGAAGAAAAGTTTATTGCAAATTGGTGTAAATTACTATTAAAAAAACATCGCAGTTAACAGTTTGCAGTATAGAGAGATTCAGGTTAGCTGAACTAGCAAAATTTCAATATTTTAGATAACAGGATTGGGAACGTTTTAAAAGTGTGTGTGTGTATGTATGTGAGCGCACGTTATGGTGTAGAATTAATTTTCAGAGTGACTGATTGAATATGCGGTAGCTTAAACAGTAAATTAAAAGCTGTGGTTTACACCACACAAGACAATGCAATCTACTCACAGCCGCATACATTGCTAGACAGGAATCTCTCTCTCTCTTTCTACTGTTAGATATGATATATCTACGAAGTATGTGATATAGGAATCTGACAGTACGTTAACTACCCGTCTTCTCAGCTGATATGAGTACCACTTGTTCCGAACTATACCCAACTTCCAAACCCCTAAAGCGAAATACAAGAGCTGAACTGGCGTTTTCCCTTCCTTCAAAATTGAATCATTAAAGACACTAATTGAATCAATTTACCATACCAGAAAGAAATCCTTACTTAGCGAGCAGTAATCTTTGAGATATTTTGAAAACTAAATAGTCATTTTCTACCGCATGTTTACCTGTGTTGATCTTCTCTAAAATTTATGTGGAATATAACTAATGAAGTTAATGCAGAGACCCAGGATGCCATGCATTTTTATTTACTACACTGCTTGCTTGGCTTTCTAGACCAAAATCAATTGGTGAAGATCCCTCACACTTATCTGACAAGAGGTAGAAGAGGCGCTAGATTTGTTAGAAAATATTTTTAATTATAGTTTGTATTTATTTATTGCAAATATATGGTCTTCCTGTGGAGCTGAAAGGAGTTAAGTTTATTGTTTCAACAGGGATCTGAGAAAGAGGGCCAAGTTATGGGAAGTTTAATGGGATTGATGATTATTTGTTGAAAGGGAGCTCATTATTTATAGTAATGCCAATTTCTAATGATGTTACTCATCTTAATTGTTTATTGCGAACTATTGTTATCAAATTATCAAGATCTCAATAGATATTGACACAGTATCACTTTTTTAGATGATTATTGTTTTTATTGCACCAGTTGCAATGCATGACAAATCGAGGTGATGATGAAAGTAAATTATTCCAAGGATGGTCCCAGCTAAAAAGTTCCCACAGCACGCTCTCTAGTATAATTACTTTCCGATTGGGAAGACCATGACACCTGATAACACCGTTCTGGCGATTAATCATAACCCAATGTCAATACCAATTAACTAGAGACAAATAATTAAGAAAAAAATGGGAGTTGAATGCTTTCTCCCGGAATTCAAAAACATGATATTCTCAAAATCGCAGATTACTTCGACAAAACGAATGCACAATTTCTTAATGAAATCGAAATGTATTAGGAATATCGGAGTAACAAAATATATTTTTCAAATACTTTTAAATAACTATAAAATATAACTATAAACTTTCAAATACTTTAAATAAGAATAACAATTGAAAATGTACCAATTATACTTATAAACTAAAAAGATAAAACTTTACGAATCGAAAGAATAGACTGAACGCCTCTTCGGCAAATTTAATTATTGATCATATATATTTTTTTTAATGGCTTTGAAAACAGCTTTACACTGTTATTCAAATACTATGATACACAGCTTTATACATTCATAGGTGATGCAATAGATCAGTAGTACACTTATAGTGCTCTTCTAAATCAAAATAACATGAACACTAGAGAACTTTAGCGAAGAGATCTGCTTCACCAACTTTCTAACAATATTGGAATTGTAGAGCGTAATAATTTATTGTATGACACCGAATGAAATATGGATAGAATGAAAAATAAAATATTAATTATGAACTCACTCCTGTATCTATAATTATATAATAGCAGAGATTAGGGCTGTGCTTGTTTGTGTGTGTGTGTGTGTTTTTCTTACGCATTCCACAAAAACGGCAACGAATTGGAACACTAAATTTGGCATATTGCTTCTTCTACTCTTCATTCAATGCACCTCAAAGCCCGATTCTTTATTTTCCTTTCAGAATTTTTATAATTAATTTCCAAAACTTAAAACTTCTACATGTTGCTGTTGTTGTTGGATCGTGTGATAGTTGTGTTCCGCTTGCACAGTGGATAACATAATTGCTTCTCACGCAGAGGTCCTAGTTTTTCAGGAGGGTGAAAAGTTTGATCAGAATAATTCTGTTTCATAAGATGATAAACTGTTTTACTATATTAAACTATTATACCAAGAAAAAAAATTATTTCTATTCTAATCAGCATAATAAATAAATCTTTACATGTTTAATATTTCCAATCCAATTCAATTCAATATTGTTCAGGTTTGAACGGGGATTTAATGGAATTATTTTTCCCCTGATAATATTAATAAGAATTGATCAATGAAAAAAACATGAAATTTAGTTATCAAAATTAGAATTTGGGTAATTGTGCCGCAGATGTTAGCAAATAAAAAATCACTTGAAACTTCACCAAATTGTAGTATTATGTCTCCTGATCACAGTTATCAAGTTTTTAAGTGTCGGTCTCAATTAAATAATTAATTATTCAATATTGAAAACCTACCTTTGGAACAGAGCCCCAAAATGACTATCTTCAGCAATTAACTTTAATTGAGTGTTTAGAATGCATGAATCTTTGCAACACAATAATTTGCATTTTAATTTATTAATTATTTACTCATGCAATTTATCTACTTAATAATAAAGGCATTTTCAATTTGTTCCAAAATCTCATCACTTGATGCATCGCACATAATCATACATAACCTAGCCACAGCCTGGGTTTTAGGCTTTTGGGCCACGACCTTTTAAATCTGCATGAACATTTCGCGCATGTGCAGAAGCGTAGTCTGCGTGAATGGAACGAAGTGGAAAGGAAACTAGAATGGAACTGCATAACCAAACCTTTCCTAATCTGGCTAGATGTGACTGAACCACCTTTAAAATACCTTTAAATATTTAACTTTAAACCTTTTAAAATTTACAGAGGTGGTTCAGTCACATCTAGCCAGGTTAGGAAAGGTTTGGTTATGCAGTTCCATTCCAGTTTCCATTGATGTTCTGATGTAGATGGCACTCCATTGCTCTATCTGTTCGTCTATGATGTTATGCTTAAGGTACTATAAAGGCTTTTCAGAGCCGTATTTATGTTCAAAAGGTGAGTTTTTAATATTGAATAATTGATTATTTAATTGAGACCGACAGTTAAAAACTTGATAATTGTGATCAGGAGACATGATACTACAATTTGGTGAAGGTTTCAAGTGCTTTTTATTTGCTAACATCTGCGGCACAATTACCAGAATTTGCTTCGATTAATAAAATTGTGGGATTAAATGTTGAATTAATCTCAATTATTAGATTGAAGCCCAATTCCTATATTTTCATTTCACATTTTTCAAAATTGATGTTTAAATCTCAGCATTGTTGTAAAATGTCATACAGGCAGAAAAATCACAGATTAGCTGATACAAAATGATACGTCCCTACGATGCTATGATACACCGATATGTCACAGGTCAAAGCAACATATGAGTTCTGTATCAATGTTGCAGCTGCTAATTCCTTTCAATTATCATTTCAATTATTCTCGATTGAATCTCAAATATAAATTACTGAAAGTTTTACAGAAGCGAGAGTTCATTTCTATATTTTAGGGGAGGAATACATTTTTTACAATCTAAAATCAACCTACATATCCTTTTTCCTTCAAAAATGTCCTATTCATTTGTAAAAGAGAAAATCCAAACCGGATTCCCAGGCAAATACGGGTGAAATGCTAGCATTCTATACGTGAAAACACCTTTATGGAGTAGAACAACTATGTTAGAAAATGAATGAATAATCAGTTTCATTGAGATTGATAATGGTGTTACAGCCGAAACTAGTATCTCACTGTTTTCAATAAATGTGGTTGTGTCAACTCCAAGTCTTATTATTCCCTATGGATATCTTCGACAATATCACCTTCACCACTTCAAAGTTTATCAGGGCTTTTGAAATAGGTTGTTGTGTGTTGTGATATGGAAATTGAACAGAATGCAGTGAGAGCTGCGTTTAGTATTGAGCAATAAAATTGTAATCTTTTGGAAAGTGAGTAATATACAACCTCCAATAACGACTATGACACTGCCAATATATTGATCCTTCATACACAATTACATTCACTGCTTTCCCCAATACAATGCCAATACGGTATTGTCTATGTGCGCTCGTACAATCGATCATTGAATACTCGATGACGATCATCATCGCAAAATTAAACATATGCTGTGACGTTATGTATGGCAGATTGAAATAACCAGTTTAAAGCATGTGTTTGATGTTGAATGGTGTTTATTTTAGAGTATTATTTAATGTGCACTATGTTCACTCTTTTGAGTTACTGACAATATTATAAAAGAAATTCCCATTGTACTCATTTTAATGACAATATCACCTTCATCACTACAAAGAAATGTATGACAGAGAACTTGCTCATTCCTGAAGTTGGATTATTAGGTTGAGAGTACTGAATTAGAGTGTTGAAAAACTTTGTTTTCGCGAAATAAAAGGATTAACTAGATCTCAATTTATTACAAATTTCAATTTCTTCAATTGTTTTTTTTTTAATCTCGAGAGAGCCCGGTACGATTAACCTTTTAAGCCTACTTTAACATTGTGAAACTCACCATGTTTGTCAACTGTTCAAGTGCATGAGGGGGGGACTGGAATCACACAACTGCTGAGATAATGCGAGGCGATAAGGAATACTTTTTGCGTGTCAGACACAGTGGTTCTGTCGGCGTTGAACAAAGGATAAAAAGCGCGAGTACAAGATAGAGTCAACGTTTAGAACGGTTTCCCAACTGTTAATTTGAATTTGGGTCAGCGGGGTGCACTGTGACTGGAGCTAGGGTCTGGGGTTTGGCTCTGTCACTTCCAGTCACCAACTCACTTGAGTGATGAGGCTCATTGCAACTGTTACCGCGCTTCTTATACTGAATCCGCAACTCCCCCATTCTTGCTTTATTACTCTTCTGCCATTCCTTTCTTGCAACTATGTCACTATCTGTTCGCGCGTCTCTCCATTCTAGTTCACTAGCCCTCTATCATATTTCGCAGCGCATTGAGTTTGCCCAAAGCGAGTTCCTCAATATGGTCCAGTAGATGATGTAACATTTCATGAATTATTGTTGCAACTTCTCAAATGCCTCAGTTTATAGGAATGGATTAATGCCACATTGTAAGAAAGTTCTAATCGTTATTGGATATCATTGTATCAAGAAGCTCTGTTACTATTATCGTAGTCGATTGTAGAGATTGATTAGATTAGCATGATAATCGTGGAGCAGTTCTGTCAGAGAAAATTGACGAAACAATCCTAATTAGAACATTTGAGTATTCTTGAGTAAAGAGGAAATTGCTGTAGGCTAACAAGATATGGACGTGAATAATGGTCACTTTAATAATGATAGAGCAGTTCTTTAGCTGGACTAATCAAGTAAATTGTACTATCAAGCTGTAGTATCAAAAGTATAATTGTGAATATTACTCTGAATTGAATGGTAGTCACACAAATAATCAGTAGTCTACATGTAGTCCTCATCAGTATATTTGTATATTTGAGGAAATTGAGGGTTAGACCACACAGAAAATACGTAATCTCCAATCGCCGTGAATCATCAATGTTTTTTTCAAACGTTAACTACTTTCACTACTGGTTGAAAGACTATCAATATACTGTCAACCTCTGTATGATGGGCATCACGGACCTCCGTTTTAACGGATAGCTCATGCTCTGTTATTCTTATCTCCTTCTGAGCTAAGAAGAAGACTCTATCATTCTATTGATGAAATTTTATGGAATAATCGGTGATTGTTCTAATCATGTTTTATCTTTCTATATTCTTGAAAATCAAACTGGGATCGATTATTCGTTTGTAATAGCTAGGAATTTTCGTCCAGAAACAGGATTTGGTTCACGAGAATTTTTCGACATCGGTGGCAAGGCCAAAGTGAAAAGTCAGATGTTTTTAGAAACGGTAACTCACGAGAACGTGAATCAATCATGATTGATTCACGCTTACGCGAACATTTCACACCTTCCATAATATGAAAGGTAACACCTCCCAAAATCATGGAAGGTTTTAGTAGAATAACCTCACATAAAATATGTATTAATTGGAAAAAATAGAATATTTTAACAACTTTACAAGAACCCAGAAAATATTCACCAGTCTAAACGATGGAAGTACAGTACTACTTCAGAAACAGAAAGACAACTTCTATGATTCCTCTATGGGGATTGTATTCTGAGACTCGAGAGTTTGATAGAGCTGATGAAACCTATTATTATTCATTATTTTATGCATTGGAATCGACCTATCATTCCTCTTCAACCAATGTAAGGTGTACTTCAAATATATAAAGTTGTAAAAATACTTATAATGAATGGGCTAATTGGAGCTTTTAATATTCTTCTCAATGGCATGAATGACCGTTCATAAAAATCATCAACTAAGATTCAACTGGTCTGACTGTCACTGAGCCGGTTGCAAGCTGGATCCCCGCTCCAGCCTAACATTTCTGTATAATAATTCACATCATTAACCACGCACAAGCCTCAGATCTCATGTAAGATCCATTCACAAAAAAATGGTTGATTGACTAACTTTTGAATCTATATTTCTAACTTAGAATACAAAAACATTCAAAATTAGAGATCTCTCCAAGTACCTACTTGATCTTTAGATCCTTTGTCAGAGTTTATTATCTAAAAGGAACAGTCCATTTATTTCACGGGACCATAATTGGTTCAATCAACATGAAAGGAAGGCACCGCCCCAGAGTCACTACAAACTTCTCGCTTCGAATGCCAGAGTTCATTAAATCTCTTACCAAACAATAAAAAGATAGTCACATAAAAGGATGAACTGAATCTCAATTTATTCCAAATTTCAATTTCTTCAATTTTTTTTTGAAATCTCAAGAGAGCCCGGTTCAATTAACCCTCTAAGCCTACTTTACAATTACCACTGTGAGACCGTGGGACTGACAAATGAGATGTAATAGTAAACGAAAAAAAAATTTAACGAGAAATGTTAATTTCTTGATTGTTTATTAATTTCTCAATCAGAGTTAAATGTCTTTTCGCAAAAAGTTAGTATCACTGATTAATCGACTGGAGAAAGTAAATAAAATTCTGTAGACAATTGTGAACAAATGGGCGTGTCGAAGATAGAAGAAGCGAAAGAGAAAGAGGCGGAGAAATGCAGGAAAACATGAGTTTGGCATAAGAACACAAAGAAATGGGGGAATAAAGGTGAAAAAGGTAAAGTGAGATAGAGAGAGTTAAAACGAGAGATGATGTGTGTAAAGTGAGGAAAATGAAGAGGAGAAAACCGATCTAAAGAGAGGAAAGCAGTGGGTAGAAAAGGATTTAAAAGATGGGCAACCTGGAAGGGAATAGAGGAAGGTTGAAGGTGGTGCACGATAAAGAGAAAAGTCGCTTTTGTTGTCATGTTGCAGTTGTTGTCGGTGCTATGTGAAAGGGGCGGAGGAATAGGAAGGGGTGAGATGTGGATGTCTTTTAGGGAAGAAATACCGAAGCGTCTCTTCGCATTAATTAAGCTAGCGGGTGATCGGGAGCAGCCAGTCAACAGCAACAGAAAAGCATCAAATTTGAATGTGGTCATTAGGGCACGGATTGCAACCATTACTTGGATAGTAACTCGCTACTGGAGAGAGAGAGAGAGAGAGAAAGTGACTTGTAGGCTTACCCTTCCACTGAAATGTCGTTCATCGCTCACTTACAAACCCCTCTCCACAATCATGATTCCAAACCGCACACCGCCCCCAACCATACTAAAAACTAGAAACTATCTGAGGCACCCGCCTTGGAATGAGCTAAACCGACCATAAATAATGCTATTATTTGTCGCCGCACCGATTAGCGTTGTTTGGACGATTAAGGTCCGCTGCGCAGTGCCGATATCACATTGGCTGTGGCTATCCGTTCTCGAGGTCTATCAGCCGGGTAATTCAAGATGCATCCAACACCAACTATGCGCGTCCGGTCTCCAACTTTGCCGTTCCTATCAGAATTATTGAACAAATCCCAGAATTCTCGAATTATTGATTAAATTAAGGGTCACTGTACTCTCAAGACTTTCACAGCAAAGAATGATTTGAAGGAAGCAACAAAGTCGAATTATTTTCGGTTTCATTCTGTCAATACCAGAACAGGTATAAAATAAAAGGAGTAGAATGAAATAGACAGTCATTTCTCAATAAGTTCCAATTTGCAACGCTTGCAACAAATCAACTTGAAACTACCCCAAAATATATTTCATAAGATTGAAAACATTCAGTTGAAAGAATTATTATTATTATTATTATATTTATCATTTTTATTATTATTATTATCTTTATTATTATTATTATTATTATTATTATTATTATTATTATCATTATTATTATTATTATTATTATCATCATCATTATGATTCTCATTAGTATTATTATTATTTTCCTTTTTATTGACAAAGGCTAGGCCCAGAAATCTGCCAAACCGGCTGGCTAAGTTGGCAAGGCCATACCAGAATAATATTGTAGTGAAAATGAAAATGGAGAGAAAGAAGGAACAGTGGTTCTCGGTTTTATCTTCTATGTAAATGTTTACTTCTAAGCAATTAATTACTCTTCTTTTGACACTTTTATGGTGTTTACTTGGTACTTTGCAGAATTTTCTAGTTGTTTGATTATAAATTAATGGAATCTTATCGAATATTGTGAAAGGTGCGAGGGTCCTTGATTGTTTATTTTAGAGTTCGGTAGAAGTTGATAGAAAAATCGAGAGATATCTCGATTATGGAAAATTATATAAATAGAGGGAGACTTTTGTAAATTAGTTCAGTCTTGTTTGAAATTCGTCGTGATAAACAAGTAGCGACAGTTCTCTGATAATTGATTACCGTAAACTGTACCTATAGTAATAATTATTTTTCCTATTTAATTCATACCAGTGAACTACTAAATAGTTTTTATTGTATTACGGGCTAGGGCTACGTAAGTTAATTGTTTTTTTCGACGTTTCTTTTTGAATATTATTGGACAGTTATTATTTAATATTAGATCGACTTTTTAACTTTTAGTGATTGATTTTTGTACAGTTTATTGAAATCTCTTTATTAGTTGAACAATATCGATTTATCTGTTTTTAATTGCTTATTTCTCTGTAAGACATTACTGATCAGTGAGTGTTGTGATTATCTGTGTAAAGTGCGAATGATAAATTTAAGTGTTGCCAGCGTTATTTTACACATAGAACCCGTAACAATATATTGGGTATTTCATTTTTTCATTGAACGATGAGTTGAAACTGAATAATCTTTTTAATTGTTGGCCGTCAAGTATCATCAAAAGTATTTCTGCATTGCAACTCCATTTGGCGTTTCTCAGCACGATACTTTCGTCGTCAACATACAAAACACAATGTGCGGCCTCCAGGTATGATGGCAAATCATCAATATACAAGAGAAAATGCAAGCGGACCAACATAGAAACTCGAAGGACTTCACTTCTTGCCTTCAAACATTATGAGTTGTATGTCTATTGTTAGATTCTATTACAACTTTTTGATATTGTTACGGGTTCTATAGCTAAAATAAGACTTTCAACACTTTAATTTAACACTCGCACTTTATTTACACCAATTACTTTCAAAACGTTCTTCAATTGCAAGAAAAACTAATACGAAAGAAAACAGATCAGTAAATATTAAGCTATTACTGAATTTTGGTAACTATGTAAGAAAATTGGTTACTAATTGATAAAACAAATTTTAAAACAAAAGAAGAAACAGACTTCAATGAAATGATACTCAAACATTAAATACTCATGTACTGAAAAGGTTAAAATAAGGTATTTTCTTCAAACTGTTAAAATTTTAAATTTCATACAAGTAATCTTTTGAAGTCGGCGCCAAATATTTTATGAAATTGATAAGAAATTCTATCTAATATCAAAACTAACACTGTATTAAACTTTTTTTGGAGGATGTAGCCCACATAGGTCTAAGACCTGTGCGTGGGTAATGAATTGGATGATGGTGATTGATGAGTAAAACCTACAGTTTTAGGTGGTTTCCGAACCACCGGATTTCCACCCACTTTTACTGAATTACAGTGTCAGTTTTGATATTAGATTATTCAAGTATTTCGTCATGGAAAACATCTCAGAGTAATTCTGTTATAATTTAGAAGTTTGTAAGAAATTTGGCGCCGTCTTCAAAAGATTACTTGTATGAAATTTAAAATTTTCTCACTTGAAGTAAATACTTTATTTTAAACTTTTCAGAACGTGAATATTTAAAGTTTCAGTATCATTTCATTGAAGTCGGTTCCTCTTTTTGTTTAAAAATTTGTTTTATTTTAAGCTTTTTAGTTGAATTTTCAAACTTTGAAAACATGAGAAATTTCTTAAAGCCAACATTATGAAATATTTATCAAATTAGCAAGCCAATAATTAACTCATAACATTCAAACTTAATTAACTAAAAATCCACCTATAAGAAAAGATGAACTAAGGAAAATTCTACAAAGCTTTGTGGAATATAGTATTTAGGAAAATTATAATAGCGAAAGGCTTCTTGAAAGTGAAATGGCTTTTTCGCCACACTAGGACGTAATGAGCTGTTTTTCGTGCGTCATATCGAGGCCGAAAGTGTTTGGTTTCCGACGAGGTCTGTAAACGTTTACCGCCCTAGGGCGGAAAAGAAAATGACCTTGAATGACAGCTGATTGTGTCTGGATACAGCAGTCATGATTGTAAAAATGAATCCTTCCAACTTTTATGTAAAACAAAAAGATTTAAACCATCAATAAATGTTTATTTTTTATAATTTAATATGTACGTAGTATTTAAAATGTCAAAAATGATCACTTTCTATAACTTAATATGTAATATTTTGTAGTTTTGATATCAAACAATAGAACCTTTTTATTCAACCTACAGAGCTCTGGGTGGGAATTTTGTGAACTACTACAACTGTAGCTACACTCTCTTGGTTGGTTAGGTTTTTTGTTTTTAGGAATTTTGTCTACTACTGCAACTGTTGGTAAAGGTTACTGTTTGTATAGAAAGGTTAGTTGGTTAGGTTTTTGGTTCTTTATGCAGGTTTTGAATCAGGAACAGGAATAACAACAAAAAACCTAACCAACTAACCATTTGGCATACAGTTGTAGTAGTTGACAAAATGCCCACCCAGAGCGCTGTAGGTTGGATAAAGAGGTGATAGCCGTTCCTTGTATTCTTGCAAGTACCATAGCCTTAAAATTTCGCTTTCAAAATTTCCAACATTGTTGTCTTGTTATTTTGTGGTGTGGCGAAAAATAGCGTTCGCAACACGGGCAAAAATGTTTTGCCGGCTCTCAAATGCTTCAAGTTCTCGACTTCGTCTCGAACTTGAAAACCGCGATCTCGAGCCGGCAAACACACATTTTCGGCCCTAGGTGCGAAATATACTATTGATTCATTTTGATGTGGTCCCTTTCAGAATATACCTACACTGAAATAGTAGGCCTATATTACGTTACAAGTGCGGAAAATGGTGTTTACTGAAAGTATGATAAGTTAACGCAGGAGACGAAGTCGAGTGCAGTATCATCATACGAGTATGGTAAACATCTTCCCGGACGAGTTATGTACGATATTTTTCGTGATATTAGTCATATATAGTTTTTTTTATATAAAAAACATAAACTTTGAGCTAGTACAACAAGCATCATCAAACATAACCTCAAAATAGCCTATTGTACGGACATATATTTAATGGCGAATGAATATTCTTAATCCATCACAGCAGCAAAACTAAAAATACTTCTGAGATCAGCTGTTTTTCCAAATTCTCCAACTCATGATTGAAACTTCTTCTTCTTCTTCCTTTCACGGTTTAAGCTGGGCATTCACGTTCCAACTTGCAGTACCACTTGCAGTACTACTAGTGCTGCACTAGTTACTGACTAGTAGTACTGCTAGATGGATAGTCGACTCCACTCACGCTTCTACTTGCAATCCAACTTTATTCCTAATAGCTGTGAGCATCGCTCTGGAGCTAAAAAATGTAACTGATGTTGCCCGAACTTGCCCGAAGGTCAAGCACTGACTGAGATAAGATGGACGACTTTGATCCAACTCCCCCACACACGCTCCAACACCGTCGACATTCGGAAGTCGTCCATCTACAATTCCATCCAACAAGCCCATTCACGTTCCGTTTTCGGATCCAACCTTGGAGGTTGGACTGCAAGTGGTACTGCAAATCGGAACGTGAATGCCCAGCTTTAGGCATTACTGCCTGTTCCGAACCTCATCTGCGCCTCTTCAATCTGTCCATCTTTTCCTGGGGCGTCCCCGATCACTCCTCCCAACTGGCTTATACATAAGGGCCTGCTTGGGGATCCGGTCATCGCTCATCCTATTCACATGCTCAAACCATTCATTCCTATTTCTCGTTATCCTGTCTCTTATGGAAAAGATGTTAAGCTGTGCCCTTATGTCCGTATTCCTGTAGCGGTCTTCTCTGCTACATCCATAAGTTTTACGGAGAAATCTCATTTCTGATGCCTGCAATCTGCTCTCATCCCGCTTGGATAGCACCCACGTTTCACTGCCATATAACAAGGTTGGTGCTGCCATCGTTCTATAGAACTTCATCCTGGTTTCCTTGCTAGTATTATTCTTCAACGCTCGATGAATAGTTCCACAAATGTGTTGGAAGCGGTGCATCTTGTTGCAGCCATCTTTATCAAGTTGATAAGAAATGTCACAGCCCAGGTATTGGAAATCGGAAACTTGTTCTACTATTTTTGTCTGTATAACGATTTTACTTCTTATCTTTACCTCTGAAAGCCATCACTCTTGTTTTGTTGAGGAGACTGTCAAATTATATTCTCTGCATAGCTGGTCTAATTTGAAAAGAGCTCTCTGTAGGTCATCTTCATTCTCCTGCAACACTATCAGGTCGTCAGCAAATAATAAGCAGTTCAGTGCATCACCTGAGTCCATTCTTACACAAATACCGGTTTTCACATGATTGAAACTAATAACCTTATTTCTTCCTATGACTTCATAACATCAACTAAACTATTTACAATTTTCATATGAACATATGGACAGAAATATTATATTCTTCTTATTTTTGATTCAAATTAAGTTCACGTGATTGGTCAAAACGGGACATTACAGGCTTGTTTCACACTGAACCAGATTTGGGTAACCGATGTCGTTTACCCGGCATAATTGCATTGCATCATATGATTTCGAAAATCATCTAGATGTGAAGTGCTCCATATGATACAATGATCAGCCTGGTAAACGACACCGGTTATCCGATTGGCGGTTATGTGTGGAACTATGTGAGGATAGTTGAACTATCCTATTCAAACAAGATTGAAATGAAGACATCGAAGAATCCTCCTTTTTGTTTAATATTGGGCTAAGTATTGGGCCGATCCTTGCAAAACTTGGATGGGACCACCGGTGAGCGATGCTCTTTCATTTAAAAAAAAAATTCATCGAAATCGGTTCAATATTGTTCGAATGATTGATGTACAAACATAAAAAAAACAGGTCGAATATAGAACCTTGTTCTTTTTGGAAGTCGGTTGAAAACATAAACTTTGAGCTAGTACAACAAGCATCAGCACACATAACCTCAAAATCCTTCTCAGCAGTGAAACTAAAAATACTTCTGATATCAGCTGTTTGACAAAAAATTAATAACTTTGAAGAATATTGTTCAATTTTTTTTTTTTTAAATTAACGATTTCAAAAACATTTTTCACTCCAACTCATGATTGAAACTAAATAAACTTATTCCTACGACTCCATAACATCAACTAAATTATTTACAATTTACATATGAACCAATGAACAGAAATATTATATTCTTCTTATTCTTGATGCAAATTAAGGGTAATTGTGCCGTAGATGTTAGCAAGAAAAAAATCACTTGAATCTTCACTAAATTGTAGTATTTTGTCTCCTGATTGCAATTATCAAGTTTTCAAGTGTCGGTTTCAATTAATTAATTAACTATTCAATATTAAAAACTCACCATAACTATGGCTCTGTAAAGCCTTTATAGTACCTTAAGCATAACATCATAGACGAGCAGATAGTTAGAGCAATGGAGTGCCATCAATATATCAGTTCCATCTATATCATGACATCCATGACATCGGTAATAACGGGTGTGCCATGGGAGCCTGCATTGGTTTATTCGAGCCTTTTACCGTTTACCGGTAAATGAAATTTTTCAAATATTTAATTTATTCATGTTTGTTTTTCAGTGAAATTCCATTTACCGGCAATGATAAAGATCATATTCTGAGCCTATGAGTCTGAATAGTGGGTTTAGAATTATGAATGTAATTAGACCAATCAAATGCTCAGTTGTAGTTTCATGCACCAGTAGACTCCCAGGATATAATGAATATGTACAGTAATGTAACTTCAAAAGTTACTCTCTTTTTAATATCGATATTATTTCTGTACTGTAATATTGATAAGGTTAGGTATTGTTACTTATTTGGTTCTTGTATCAAAATGATTTCTGTCAGTATCATGAAATTCACTTCAAAGACAAGAAAAATGAAAAAAGTAGGAAATTAAAATATTGTCAAAAACTTGTTTAATATATTGAATATATTTTAATTTTAAACTGCTGCTACTGCTTCAATTGATCAGTGCTAATCTTACTCTTTTTAGTGTATCTAATTAGCTATCTTCCACCATGCTCCAAATGGCATTTCACTAGGCAAACTTGCCGTTATGTGTCATGAATAAACCTACATAATGTAGTGCTAATTTGTTTTTCATCCAAATTATTTTCATATTTAACCCAAAAACCTGCAAATCAATAAAAATCTCACTTAGTGATTACAAGGAGCCTGTTATGTTCAAAGTTTTAAATGTCATGAATCTTCTTTCTAAGAGATTTTTCACAGGTTTATGGGTGAAACGACATAGGTTAAAACCTAAACTGCCAATTTTTATACACCTAGCACATTTTGAACATTTATTGATTGCCCCGTAAGCAGACTGCCAGAGAGTAGAACCAATCTAGTGTGGCTAGTTGCAGTTTGTGATATTTAACCTAAACTAGCCTAACCAAAGCTAACCTAACCTAGCCCAACCAAAGCTAGCCTAACCTACCCTAACATTGCTGAATTGGAATGCTAAAAATCTAGCAATGCTAGGTTTGGTTAGGTTAGGTTAGCTTTGGTTATGCTAGGCTAGCTTTGGTTAGGTTAGGATGCATATGCAAATTACATGTCACATTTAACCTTGATAAATTGGTCCAATCTAGCAAGGCTGGGTTGGTTGGGAATTTTTATAATTAGGAACAAGGCATCACAAACAAACATATCATTTGGGAGGACACCATTTGTACGACTGTCGTTTTGACCGAACTAGTCACGTCTAGCCAGGTTAGGTTAGGTTTGGTTATGCGTACCACACAGAATTGTGGACTGAAGGCTGCGCTAGCAGCAGGTTGATCAAACTGTTAGGCCATCCTAAAGGATACCACCCATATCATTCAAAGATTCCGCCATGATGAACAATTAAAATTGTGTTATTTCCTTTTTTTCAATGTAGGCGGGATGGAGTATCAATACCAAAATTGAGGAGGTAGCTGCAACAAGGGCCTATAGTGCAAAACTAAGTTCTGAGATAATGAGTATAGGAAGTTTCACCAATGGTTATTGTTTCATTTTAACGAACACCATATTTGCAAACTTTTGTATAATAATCTTCGGTTATTCATTAGAAGAAAAATCAAAACAATCTACTTCTTTCTAAAACATATATTTTTACTTTTAAGAAAATACTAGGGTATGTTATAAGCCCTTCTTTGGAAGAACCGTTTTCAGGCGTTCTATGCAAAAAGGGCTTATATTTTTGCCCACAGTACTGAAATGCAATACAGGTACTTTAATGACAATAAAGGAGGAAATAATAAAAATCAAGCCATATTAATGCTATTTTATTACAAATTCAATCATTAAAAGGTAAAAATACAAACATTATAAAGTAGAAAAAAGCTCTATTTACAAGTATAGTAGACCTCATCATCAGCAATATCATCTGGATCGGAGTCCGAGTCCTGGTTGTTGTTCTCTGCAACCTCGCTGTTCTCTGTAACCTTGTTGGTCTCTGGTCGTTGTTCATTTGAAAAGAAGTCTTCATACAATTGACGCTCTTCAGGTAACAGATTGAGATAGAGATCTCGCACATCTTTCATCTTTGCTGAAAAAAAAATACAGGATGAAAACAGTAGGTAGTAGACTATTTTTGGTTTTACGGCATGCCATACTTAATGTACGGAAAATAATAAATAAAACGGTTCCACTGTAGAAATAATCTAACAAAAAGGAGAAAGCTAAAAAATTGAGAAATATAACGTGAAATATTCAAGAATTAATTTATTCAAACTATAGCTAGGTTGAAAAGAAAAGAATACTAAAAAAAGAAAGTGTAGGCTAAAATTAACTGTCTATGATGATGGAAGTTTATCTGAAACTGTCACGTGATAGAATCTATGCTATCTATATTTTTTATAATTAGACCTTCACTTTCTCATAATAAGAATTATTATATTGTATTATAGTTTTTTTTTTTTTTTTTTTTTGCTGAAGTTATTCTAGCACCTAGTCTGAGACTAATAAGCTATTTTATTTTAACCTAAATTGCTAATTATTTATTATGGAAAGGATTAACCCATTGGCTTGACCTCCTCTATTTTAACAATAAACAATATTTAAAGAATATTTCAAATCACTTTCATACACACTTCTGCTTTCACACTTACACTTTTGCTTTTAACTTTTGCACATTAAAAAACTGCTTTTGCACTTCACACTACACTAATTCGTGTGGCTTCTTCCGCTTTAGCCTTCGTATCATCCCATGGACGTTCAGCAGCTGGATTGCCTCTACGTTCTGGTGTTGATGCAGTCTATCTTCATGTTTATTGGCAAATCTCTTGATTTCACTGGCTATTGTCTCCACTCCTAGGTCGCGGTGAAGATCAGTGTTTCTGACATACCATGGAGCATCAGCAATATTCCTAAGTACCTTATTCTGGAATCGCTGGATGATGTTTATATTGGATGGCCGAGTGCAGCCCCATAGTTGTATTCCATAGGTCCACACTGACTTTAGAATCTGCTTGTAGAGGAGCAATTTATTGTAGGTTATCAATTGTGATGTCCTTCCAAGCAGCCAGTATATTTTCTTATATTTGATACCAAGTTCTTCTCTCTTCTTCTTCACATGCACTTTCCATCTAAGCTTAACATCCAGCATCATGCCCAGATACTTTGCGGTGTTTGAGTGTGAATACTTCATATTCCCATTGAGTGTTCAGAGGATATATTGCACTCTTTTGTTTGTGAAGTTGACATGGACTGACTTTGCTTCATTCAACTTGATAAGCCATTGTTTTTTCCAGATGTTGACTCTGTTCACTGCTACCTGTAATTTCTCTGTAGCACCTTCAACAGTTTCACCTACTGATAGAATTGCAGTATCATCAGCAAACGTTGCTACTGTGACATTTTCAGGCTAAGGTACGTCAGATGTATAAAGAAGATACAAAATTGGGCCTAAAACACTGCCTTGTGGTACTCCAGCCTTAATTTTTCGAAGACATGAGAATGCATCATCCTGTTTGATCCGGAAATGTCGATCTTCAAGATATGATTTCAGTAACTGACTGTATTCTGGTGGGAACAAGTGATCAATTTTATGACATAAGCCTTCATGCCATACTTTATCAAATGCTTGAGCCACATCCGGGAAAACTGTTGAGCAAACTTTCTTTTCTTCCAAGGTATTCTCTATGACATTTGTTATTCTATGCACTTGATCTATTGTACTGTGCTTATTTCTGAACCCAAACTGATGAGTAGGTATTAGCTCATCTTCTTCCAGAATTGGCTTCAATCTCTTAAGTACAAGTTTTTCAAATAGTTTTGAAATCACAGGAAGCAATGAAATTGGCCTGTATGATGATGGTTCATGAGGTCATTTTCCAGGTTTAGGTATCTGTATTATAGTGAATTTATTTATGATGTTACGAAGATGCTGTTTGAGCAGCAATTATAGACAGATTTAGAAGTTTTCCCGTTATTGTTAGTCTTGTATTACTGTATTATAAACTTTCAGGCTAGTTGAGTAAATCACAATAAATGATGTTAGTTACAGAGTTACCAAATACGTTGTAAGTTTATTACAGAATTTCTACAGACAGGTGGATGCAAACAGTTCTCTTATATGAATAACCTGAATATGTTATAACTAAGCCATTGAATTAATAAAAAAGCTTTTATACTTGTATCATTCCAGAAAATAATTTACGATATCATCAATAGCGTTATAAGAGCAAGAAAAACAATAGTCAGCACTACTTGTTTTTATGAAAATCACTTTCATTCATTGATGGCACGTGCTTCGAAGAGATTGTAAATTGACACTTGTTTTCTTATTTCTCCCAATATGTCTTTCTCACTCCTGTTTGGCAAGTGCGTTTTGAACACATTCACACACAATAGAGAATGTTCCAGATTGTGCTACCGGCTTCCAGAATTTCCTGGCATACTGTCAAACACTGTAAGGAGTAGTCCATGTAAATAAGAGTCATTTGTCATTTGCTATTCACAGCGTTTATATCCAGTGCAAGTTGAGTAAGTGTAGACATTGTCTTCATGCATCTCAAGTGCAAATTCATTATTAGCTGAACGTTATTTATTTATTTGTTTCTTATTGGCTTTCTTGTGATTAGTGCGTGTTGTAAGTAATTTGTATAAGTGCGAGTGTTCATTTCAAGTGTTGCCAGAGTTATTTTAGTGATAGAATCTGTAGCAATATTATTGTAGCTGACCAATTTCGAATTAATAGTAAATTTTCAGAAGAGTTACATTAAAAGAGATATGTTTCCTCTAAATATAAGTCGCCGTTCACACCTAGCGATGCGAAAGGTGATATGACACATCGTCGTGAACATTAATGCATCTTTGTCCAATTATTGCGTTCATAGTGTGTAGTCAGTGGAGGTCCCACGGGGGGGCCCAGACCACCCCCCCCCTAAATTGAATCCTGGGACCGCCACTGTGTGTAGTTGTGGGACGATGATACGATCAGCTGATTCTGCATATCGCAGAGGTGTAAACGCCATCTTAAAGTCTGTATCTTGATACCAATTTACTGATTAGTCTCATGAATTTCAATAGTTATGGAGATCATTCAATATTATTGAACTGTAACTATTCAATTCATGAAATAATAAATAGTTTAGTATCAGACTTTGAGGCGGCGTTTACACAATATGCGATAAGCAGAGTCAGCTCTTTCAATGTACAATAACATTGAATGAAGCAAAAGAATCGCTTGTATTTTATTTACGTATTGAGCTGCTTCCACATCATCATACAGACCCTCAACGTATCAGACAATGACATAATTTGCTATTGATTGGCATATTAAGTGAACTCACACTTATATGCAACATACACAGCCAGGCACCTATCTTATTACATCAGTCATGTGATGTAACAGACACAACCACTACTCTCTGAGAGAATCTGTCTAACTGTATCTCAACTTAATTAGTCTGGTCTGATACGTTACTTGTCTATTGACACTATCAGAAAGTGCCGTTACATGTCTGATACGTTGAGTATCAGTAGGTATGGAAGCACCTTAACAATTCTTAAATATTATGTTATTATATTAAAATCGTAACTTTTCTTGTGTCTTCAATACATTTGCAGTACATGGCATGTCAATCATCATTGGCCAAGTAAAAAACTTCAGCCGAGCACCTGGCTGTAAGACATCCAATGATTGATCTCGACTGCCATTCAACACTACAAGCTTCAAGTGAAGTCTATGAGATTCTTATCGATCCACAACTTCTCGAAATGAGATGGAAATTGATTTCAGTAATGTGTTTGAAAGCTTGAGAGTGGAAAAGGCGTCAGTTGGCTATTCTCTGCATAAATTTTCTAATCAGTAAATCACGGAGGGAAGATGAAATGAGCACTGAACAGCCACTCAATGATTTCCGATTCGTCATCCAGTACGGCGCAGAAGAGATATAGGCGCAGAAGAGATATAGGAGCCGGAGTAACAACATCATGAAAGTTGAAGAAAAAGCTATAAATCAGGTGTTGAATGCGAAATAGGGTCTAAGGTTGTGCCCCTACCTCACTTTTTCTTGCCAGATGGCCTTTTATCGGCGTCTGAGTAACTTCAGGATTGACTAGCTTCGGGCTTTGTATAGAGTGAAAAATATCTAGCATGCGCTCAAAAGAAAAGAGCACGTCTGTGGAGATGCATTTGTTAAGGGGATGGGGGCTCCAATGATAGTGATGGTGGGGGTGAAACGTTGAGCAGATTAGACGGCAGGCAGTCACATGGGCGTGACTGAACGTGTTTTGACAACGAAGTGATGGACTCCCTCAGCGAAATTGGATGGTACTGCGTTCATGAACAAGATTTTCTACTCTCTCATTTCCCAGGGCGCTTCATAATGCAATTACAATCATCCTGTCTCTTTATCCATGCAAGTCTGTGTATATAAACCCATGTACAAGACCAAGACTACAACTACAGTGTTGGATGCTGGGGAGATTGATGTGGAGTCGTTGACATGCCCAGCTACCACTGCAGCGCTTCAGCTATAAATCAAGTGTTGTATGATTTATAGCCGAATACACGTCAAACCTGGACTACAACATTGTTTCAGTCCTTCTGCGTTGCTCACATAATATGTGGGCATGATGAGTTCTGTATTGATAACCCAGTTATCTACCGCTAACCATTGCTGTCACAACTCAAATTGAATTCAATAAATTCTAGTGATATATTTATCATTGAAATAAGTAATGTAACAAGAATAATAGCAATGGAAATTTGGAGTTTGATTGGTTCCAAATGAGGAGATGGTCAACGGATATGAAAGTGAAATGAAATGTTTGGGAAGCATATTGTCCAGCATTAACCAAAATGATAAACTATCATTTCACAGTTCATGATGATTCCGATTTCTGCAGAATTCAAAGAAATCTAATATTAGTGATGTGCACCATGTAGTAATGATAATTATTCCTCCAATTATTCTCCAGCAAATCACCCAGCTACATAAAATAGATGTAAATTACACTATCTTCTATATTTTTATGTCGTGCATCAAGCTCATTGATCCATGAGCCACTAACTTCATATTTAATTGCAACTTAAAGTCTATCTCCATGCTTATTATTTTTTTCTATGAAAAAATTCCATTTTTCTCCTATGACAATATTATAAGCCATGCACAAGTTTTTTTTTATAAAGTTAATAATTTGCAGTACTATCAGAGTTTTTTGAAATGTAATGTTTTCCACAGTTGTTGGCGAAATTTTTCTTACAATTTAATGAGCGAAGTTTAAACATGACAGGAATCATTGAATGATAAAAGGCGTTATCATGATCAGGCCTTAACTTTGAAACTGTAGTTTTAAATGTTGTGATATGTGAGATATTGTTACAAATGCAAAACAAGCAGTTGTTCACGCACTTCTTCTAAGTACATTGTTTCCATTTGTAGACAATCGTAACTTAGACCTCAGATTGAGCAGTTATAATTTGAATCTTCAATTGAGCTTCTCTACAATTCTGCAGACTTCCTGAACAATCTTCTTCCATGTTCTACTACATTCAATGACTTTCCATGGTCTTCTAAAAGGACCTAGTGGCTTCCAGTACTTTGATTACCTTGAATGACAACTATATAAAGAAGTCCACGTGAATCAGTGAGTTAGTTTTACAAGCTCGCATGACAGATCGTGTTGCAGATCTTGTGTGAGAGACAATCCAGTGCCGTTTGAGTAAACAGCGCTCGATTTCAGTGTAACATTCTAAGACAAGTGTTTACTTTTTGTGCAGTTTATTAACAGTTTAAAGACATTGTGTCAAGTGATATTATTGGGAACTGTCAAACAACATATTGGACTATGTTTTGTATAAGTGTTAAGCTTTTTTTTCTAGCATTTCTATCTACATTATTGTACTGTTTATTGGACTCTGGTTTCTTTTATTATTGATCGGCCTGTAACTAATTGTCCATTATTTCTAGTAAATAATTACAGAGAATGTAATTCTCTGAGCTTGTCATTTGTTGATCTGTTCTTCTTTATTAATTGAACTTGCAATTAGTGTGTGTAAATATAATAATTTGTGTAAATAAAGTGCAAGTGTGAACTTTAGTGTTGCCAGCCTTATTTTCGCTTTAGAACACGTAACAATATTAAAATGAATCAGTGGTATTTGACTTTTGTATAATAAATAGATTGCTTCCCAAGCGGCTCTATCGGATGATTGCTTGAGAGCAAGAAGTAGCTCAGAGGTGTGCTAGATAGTATTATGCACTCACCAATGCAGCCAGATCACATGTAGTGCTGAAAGTAAACTGCTAATACGGAACTTCACAATTTGTTAGGCAAGCTTGGCGTACAGATGAAATTGTGTTCCACGAAAGCATTTTCTAATATATTTTACCATTCTACAAGATTAATGAAAGAGCTATTCTAACAGATTTTCACGAGGAACTATGGAGCTATTCATATTTACATAGAAATACAAAAAAAATAATCACTAAGAGATTGCTAGTTTTTGGAAACTTATAGCTCGGTAGCTCTATGGAGGTCCATGCAGCAGTGGTGGATCAAAACTGGTACAAAGAGAATCACATTATCAGGTTTGTTCAATCGCTGGGTAAATGATATCAATAAATGACCAGGGAAGGTAAAGAAAGGGAATTGAAGAGAGATGCTACTGTGCTGATGAAAATTCTGTTATCTCAGTGAGAGAAGCTTTCATGAACTACATCACTTCTCGTTTGCGTAGTACGATCTTTGGACTAAAACATAAGGTTGTGGTCTGAAGAGTCGCCTACAGTCGAAATCGGCTATGGTAATGTACAAACATGCATATTAATAATAATTATTATTAGTGATAGTAACTTAGTGTGTCTCACGAACTGGTCATTGTGTATCCAACAAGCAAACGAAGCAAACACATAGATATGGTGAAAGTTTCACATGTGAGAAGGCAAATGATTTTTCGAGTAAGATGTGTCTGAATCATTGCAGTGGGAGACAGAGAGGCAGGCGTGTTTGTTTCGGAAGGTTTTAAACATAAATCTTATCCTTCCCAGTTTCCCAGGTGGGTCAGCAGATTACTCTCTTCTTCTCTTTTGAAGCTGACCGCTCTGCGCCTCAACGTTTTTCTCCGCAATCCTGGGCTCAAACTTAATGAAGGATGAAGCCTTCTAAAAGCTCAGTTACGCCCAGTTACGAGCCCCGAATATAATAGTGGAGAAGAGCTACTTGTGCATCGCCAACCGAAATAATACTTTACTTGTTTTATTATAAATGTATTTGAATACTTGCTCAATTATTCAGGTTCTCGGGCTGTGGTCTCCTTCACCCTCACACATACTGAACGAAAATATCTTCCTATAGTTCCAAATAGTAAACTCTTTCAAGTTTCTCTTGTTACATAAACAAATATGCAGCTATAATAGATCCAATATAGGTCAGCACAGTAGATCACATTGCAGCTGAAATATCAAGAGAGCATCTTGGGGATCTGCAGGTTAGCAATGATTATGACTTTAATAAAGCAGGAGGTATTGTTTTGAAGTTATTTGAATCAGGCAGCAAGATTAGTCAGATTAGAAGGTGAGAAGTGAGAGCACCTTTCTCAAAATCTAAGATTTCAATCTTCTTGCTACCCATGATGGTGAATGGCAAGTCAATGGTCTGAGTCTTTAATAGAAAGGGAAACGAGTCAAAAAAGCCCATTCAAAGTTTTAAGTATTATCGATGACAATTAGCTACATAATTGTATAATTAACATTGATTTTTATTCTATGTTCTTTCATGTGAACATCGTTGAAGAATATTTCATCCTCTCATGCTTATTTGAGATGAATAACTCGAGTGTACTCAAAAAGCTCCTCAACTTTACAGAATAAATTTTGAGTGACGAATTATGTCGCCATATCGTAGAAAAGTACTTACAAAATTGAATTTCAAACAGATAAGATTGATTTGAATGTATATTTTTTGTCCACTTACATAAGAGGAGAAGAGTTCTTTCCGAAACAATTTTCTCATGGTGAATATATTTGTTCTGTGAATAATGTTTTAATCACACAAACTTTACAAAAATTAGAACTGCAATGTTTGAAAGAGTTTTGAAAACGAGATGTGATATAGTCAGTTATTAGAAAGAGAAGTTAGCACATTGCTAAAGATGTTTCGGGGAACATTTTATGGAATCAGAACGGTTAAGAAACCATTATTTTATGCCAGTGGTTCAAGAGCTTGAATCTAGGTCTTATATTTATATGTTACGCATGGCTGTTGCGGTACTCCAATACACTAAGCTCATCTTTATGACTTCTCAGTAAAACCAACTAAC
This sequence comes from Conomelus anceps, assembly GCA_948455865.1. Taxonomy (NCBI): domain Eukaryota; kingdom Metazoa; phylum Arthropoda; class Insecta; order Hemiptera; family Delphacidae; genus Conomelus; species Conomelus anceps. The sequence goes on along the minus strand of OX418216.1, from coordinate 73,809,373 downwards.
GACTTGAGGACGGAAAAGAGGAATTTAATCAAGGGGAGAGCTCCTAAATGGGTTCCGGCTTAGTCCTAGCCGTGGCGGCTCGCTAAAGAAAGAATAGGAAGGTGTCAAGCATTGTTCCCTGGGGACTCGACCCTTATAATTATGCAAACAGCCTTCCCGTTCAGCTGCCTGGCTTTTATTCCCCTTCCTGGACACTACTTACTTTTCCACTAGCTTTAGGGCTATTCTACTTTGTCATTCAAACCAACATTTCAAATATTCGGTAAATGAATGCAGCAAACAATGTCTTGAAAGTCATGGAGAAACAATACATCTGCAAATGGCTGAAAATAACAAAAAATGATGTGTTAAATAATAAATATAGAATGTCCTTGTCTTGATACATTATTATTCTCGTATACCTAATTTATATGAGAGATCTGACCCATGTAAGTATTCAACAATTTATTCACCTTAGAAGGGTAGGTTCTTCATAGGAAGTTTTTTCCATTTCCTATTTTGAGTCCGCCGAGATTTTTCCTTCGCCCACTAAAAAACTAGAAAAGTCATACTTGTCTTGCGTTGTCTCTCCATGATGAAACTTTATTTAGCAGACAAATATTGAGCTTATTGTGGAAAAAAGTTCCATGTACTATACGACTATATTCCACCTCTACGAAATTGTATCATGAGTATCATGGAAAGGGTCTCATTAATTTTTCTCTACAGTAGCAGACAATTCAATTAAGCAGGTTTTATCAGCAGACCAATGTCCACTTAACTAAATTAAATAGTGTTTTTATGTTTTGAGTAGTATTGGGAGACATGAATTCATGATTTTCTTTCCAATTTTAGCATAATGATAATATTCGCTCAAGACAAATTAATTGCTTTCAAATATTCATCATGAGCTACAGTCGTTAATACTTTTTATAAAAGTCTAGTGTTACTGGTCTTTTGATCATACTTGTAAGCCCATGGAGAGTTTCATGAATCCATCTTATATTTTCGATAACATTTTTTAACGGTAGAATATATGTTTTGATGATTATTTGATGACAGATCACCCTGGAAATCACACAAAATAATTTGTATCCAGCTTAGTTCAGTGAAAACTTTAGAAGTAAAACAAAATAATATTTTTTAGAAATAGTTTCTTGAAACAGATTATCATGATACTTGTTTATCATACTGTTACTGGTTCTACTGGCTAAAATAAGGCTGGCAACACTAAAGTTCACACTTGATCTTTATTTACACAAATTAGTATATTTACTCACAAATATTTGTAAGTTCAATTAATAAATAAAAACAGATCATCAAATGACAAGCTAATACTTATTTTTCTAGTAATTATTTACAAGAATTAAGGAATAATTAATTACAGGCTGATCGATAACAAAAGAAACTAGAGTCCAATAAACTGTACAATAATGTAGAAAGAAATTATAAAAAGAGCAACTAATCACTTACAAAAACACAGTCCAATTCCTTATTTGACGGTCCCAAATAACTTCACTTAACACAACGTCTTTAAACTATTAGTAAGCTGCACAAACAGTAAACACTTGTCTCTACACTTGACACTGGAATCTAGCACTGTTTACTCCACTGGCACTGGATTGTCTCTCTCACGAGATCTGTAATAAAATCTGTCATGCAGGTTTGTAAACTAAGTGTCAGGCAAGCTTTTGTAAGACTAACTCACTAGTTCACGTGGACTCCTTTATACAGCTGTTGTAGTTGTATAATTCCGAGAATTGGAGGTCACCAGACGCTTCGAGAAGGCCACGGAGCATGATCTCAATTGTTCAAGAAGCCTGAAGTAATGTCAAGAAGTCTTGAAAAATTTAGTTGATTGAGAGAGTTGCAGACTTGAAGAGTAAGAGTGAGACAAAGACATGTGGAGAGCAAGAGAATGAAGATCGGATGTCAAAGTCATGTACAACTATGAGAACAATAGAACAATCTACGTAGAATGACTGTGTAAATAACTGCTCCATTCGCTTTTGTAACAATACTCTTATTGCGTATGTAAAATAACTTTTAACACACCAAATATATTCCTTGGTTCATACGAAAGTATCATAATGGTTGTTACCACATTGGTATTTGTCTCAACTGTGAAGATTTTTCCCAGCGCTGCATAGAATACCATTATTTCATTTGCAGATGAAACAGCCATAACAAGGTGCAACAGTATTTCCAGTCAATACATTTTCTCCTTTCAGTTAATCTATAAAAGTAACAAGATATGATTCAAATCAAATTAACAAAATTGCTGATCTAACAGAACCAGAAACATATATTATTTTCTACTGCACAACTTGAGCACTTTGCGATATTGCGCAAACATAAACATAACTGATGAGTAGTTTTCCCAACATCAACAGTCCCTACTCATTAAAAGGCTAATGAACAACAGTAATGTATTTACTCTGACTACTCCCAGCAGAGCATCGCATGATCATATACATTATGTGTTATTGCCAATGTTCATGTGATAGATAATTATTTATTAATAATCATGGATCGCGAAATTTGATGATTCCATACAAAATTTACATTGTTTCTTGGGTTTTTTTCAAGTAAATTTTCAAGCGAATCATTCACGATAGCATGATTATTTTTCTGGAAGATTTTATCACATGTGAATTACTGATTGATCCAAATATCGATACTCTTATTCATAGCAATGCACAAAACTGTGAATTCAACATGATTCATATTGAAACCAAATGATTTCAAAATGAATGTGATGAAGCGTAATGCAAGTGATGCATTGGGATGGGCAAGTAATGCATTGGGATTCAAGGATGGTCTGTTATTTATTGACATTATGTGGGATCCTTGAATATTATGATGATTTGTGTACATTCGTGTATAGGTCATGTCCCAATAATTGAATTGGTTGCAATACTAATGCAATGTAAATAATCATACTATCATTATTCTCAGGTTTAGGCTCATGGAGTAGCTTGGAGAGGAATAGATTTTCCCTACATCGGTTGAATGAAGCGAGAATATCACGTTTGTAAACAGAGAAGTTTGTAGCAGCGATGGGGAATAAAGACTGCTTTTACTCTCATGCAAGCTACTCTCTTACTGCCTTGTTTGACTATTGCAAATGTATACTACTTCTCTTACGATCCTAGAAGTGGAATGCTTTGAAACCAGGGAGTGATTTTTCATAACAGTCACCCAAACTTTATAATAATTGTTGTCTCGTAATTTTTCTTTTGGGAAAAAATTGTATCATGACATTAGGTGACAGACACATATTTAGCTAAAAATATTTATACATACAAATTGTATTATGACATTAAGGTGATAAACACATGGTCAGCTCTGAACGTTTTAGGATTAACCGTTTCTGATCTGAGCCGTGTTTTATTCATTCATTGAGAAAAATGTTCGATCAAATGCAAAGATGCAACAGGCTCAAGACACAATACTGCTTCATTCACAAATTTTGACAAGGCTAATGGCATTATCCAAAACGAGGTTTATTCACGAGAAGAATCTAGTTTCGCTGGAAAATTCAACTCAAATGGAAATGAATAGTTTCCTAGTTCTTTTCACTTCAATTCAAGAGCACACAAAACGAAACACTAAGAAACAATTGAAAATAGTTGACATTAAAACTCCAATTGAAACTTTTGAGCCGAAAAATACAAAACATATATCTAAATATATGCAGCATTTTGATGCTGTTTATTCTCTTCATTGAATTTTTATACTGTATCACCCGGTTTTACGCGATTTTTTCTTTTTTAAACAAAGACAATATTATCTGCAAATTTTTTAACAAAATTTGTTAAAAAAATTGCAGATAATATTGTCTTTGTTTAAAAAAGAAAAAATCGCGTAAAACCGGGTGATACAGTATAAAAATTCAATGAAGAGAATAAACAGCATCAAAATGCTGCATGTATTTAGATAATGTGTTTTGTATTTTTCGGCTGTATGCCTGTATGAAAAATGCCTGTATGAAGGCATGTATGAAAAATGCCTGTATGAAAAATGCCTGTATGAAAAATGCCTGTATGAAAAATGCCTGTATGAAACAATATTTAATATTGTTTCATACAGGCATTTTTAATATATTCTACCATTCTACCAGAATACATGTATAATGAAAGAGGTATTTCAACAGATTTCCATGAGGAACTAAAGAACTATTCACAATCACATAAAAATACAAAAAAAAAAAATACTCATGTAGAGTTTGCTGGTATCTGGAGACTTAGCTCGGTAGCTCTATGGAGGTACATGTAGCAGTGGTGGATCAAATCTGGTACGAAGAGAATCACATCATCAGGTTTTGTTCAATCGCTGGGTAAATGATATCAATTGACCAGGGAAAGTGAAGAAAGGAAATTGAAGAGAAATGCTACTGTGCTGAAGAAACGAGAAGAAAGAGCAAAGTGTTGTCTCCAGCAGCGCGATAAATTGGTGGCGTTGTTGAGCCCTGCAAGACGCTTTCCAGCTACTACTTTCAGAAGAACAGAAGAGGAAATTGCACCAGTAATATTGTCATACATCATTCATTCGTACCCTGCGATTCTCACAGAATCCTCTATGAGTAATCCTCTCTGAGAGCATCAATATATCTTCCTGCTGTGCTGTATTTGCTTTGGAAGAATAGCTTTCTCCACTACATTGTTGAACTTATTTCGGGAAATGAAGACTTACATCACTGCGTGAAGGAACCTATGGTTTTGGTCGCAGCTGTAAGATAATGAGCTGTTAATGAGTTACCTTTGGAGAGCTCTACCGTCTTCTCTTAGTGCAACATTAGAACCATACATGGAAGTTTCTTGATCTTGAATTGTGTCGTGTGCCCCTCATAAACGGTCAGTTAGATATTAAAGTTTTAACAGGCTACTGAAGGGCTCTATGCACGTTCTGTTACGACATAATTTCGTAGTAAGAACTAGCAATTTTTTAGTGAAGTCATCAGTTTCCTTTTGACGTTGATATTTAAACATTCATATTGTAGGCCTATGCCAGAGAAAGAAGAAGAAAATTTGATCTTTATGCACAATTTTGTATACTTTTCATGTCAAATAGCGTCAAAAGTAAAAAAAGTAGCAGCAGCAGTAGTAATAGTATCAGTAGTAGTAGTAGTAGTAGAAGAAGTAGTTGTAGTAGTAGTAGTGGAAGTGATAGTAGAATAGAATAGAATAGAAAAATATTTTATTCACTCAAAATTACATAACCTCAAGCTAACCTGAAAGGTTGCTTGACAAGGTTCAATACAACAAATCAAATTCCTTTTTACAAAAAAAATTATAAAAAATTATTGTCACGATAATTAGAGTTTAACAAACTTAATCAAATTCAGGGGTGCCCACAGGGGGGGGGGGCTATGACGCAGACTGCGTCATTGAAGTTCTTGGGGGGTTCTAAAAAACGTTTTGGGGGGGGGGTTAAGTTGATTAAAACCGTGTTTGACGTGACGACATTCAAAAATATATTACGAAGTGACCAGATAGAATGCCAATTAATGACAATAGATTTATAATTATTACTATACTATTGAATATGAATTAGTTAAAATAGTTATGTTTAGGATTTGTGCAGGAAGTTATTATTCAAGCTTAGCGAGACCCTAAGCGAGTGCTCTGAAAGAGGTTTATACAACTTCACTCTCCTTAGCAGTTACTAGATAATTAGCGGAAAGAGCAATGAGTCGAGTTAAAATTATCAAAAAACAGACTCAGATCAGCTTTGGAAGACTCATGGTTATCCAATCTAATGGTTCTAGCTGCAGAAAAATATGTACTTGAGTCTATTTCTAACGAAGAAATAATTAAAAAGTTTTCTGTTTCCTCATCCCAAAGACAAAAACTGCAATGTTGGGTTTAAAGAGATAGATTTAACAAGCTTAGAAGGTGCCTAGCTAGCTCGTAGATGGTCACAGCCTACAAATTTAAAGTGTTTACTTTAAACTGTTGATGTTTATCATGTATTTTACAATAACTATTTACTAATAAGTAAGAACTGCTATAGCGAAATTCACCAAGTGAATACTAAAAATTCAGTAATTTTTGATAGGCCTAACTATGTTTTTATTTTGTTTTCGAAAGACGCTTCTTTCGATTGTCTGTTGTAAATAACTATACATGAAATTTGTGCCTTTTATGTACTTTATCCATACATAAATTCTCCCAAGATACTACACTAAGTAAAAAACCTGATGTTTAACTACTGTCCAATAAATATTAGCATAAATGACTTAGTATTTTCAGTTTTTGTGTTTTACAAATGAAGTTATCAACTCATTGTCACTTCCTTTAGAGGAACTACTTTGTAGAATTATTTAACCTTAATGTAATTGGTACAACGAACATAAACTTATAGGTATTTATTCAATTTTATTGAACCATTATGTATTTGTAATAATATTTGATTGTATAAAAACCATTTAGGTTCTCATTCTTTTTTAGGTATTTTGCAATTAAGTTTATTGAGCAGAAGTTCATATAAATTCATTTCATTATATTTCTTTTTTACCTTTACAAAAAAATGTTACCTATGTAAATGTTACCTATATTACCTATGTATTTTTTTCTTGTAAAGAATCTCAAGAAATATACATACTTTTTTTAATATTATTGACTGGGTTTGAATTTTTTCAATAGCTATATAAATCTTATTTTAGTTTCAGAGAGAATACAGGGGGCTTACTTTTTCACATTTTTTTGGGGGGCCTAATTTATGAAGGGGGGGGGTGTTGTTGCGAAATGGAAGGGGGTGTATCATAAGGCTTGGGGGTGCCTAATTTATGGGGGGGGGGCGTCTGGTGATAAATTTAGGGGGGGGGGGTGCGTCATAAGGCTTAGGGGGGGTGGGCACCCCTGTCAAATTAATACTGTTTCAAAATTACAATAATTGTCTCAGTTCTCAATTACAACATAACATAATAACTTCAATCAACCTGAATTAGTTATTTCTCCATTGAATGAAATTGATTAGGAACAACTAAACTGAACATTATCTAACGTTCAATACGTTCAACAATTTCAGTTTTTACAAACTTAGTGCAGCACTATTATGTGCAAATGGAACAATACATCTCTCATTTCTCAAGCCTTCTTTAAGAACTAAATAGTTTTTACTAAAATAATTCTCCATTATTATTGTGAACAAAAATAATGGAGAATTATTGTGAACAAAAATAATGGAGAATTATTGTGAACAAAAATAAACCTTTAATACTTGAAACGTTTTTTTTTGCATTTTTTTTGAGGATGAAGCCCACATAGGTCTGAGACCTGGGACCTTGTCAACCATATTTCATGATAGACTCACCCAAACAAAGCTATATACATCATCCTTTTTACTTTACTAGGAATCACATCTTTCACGTAATGACCGTAATTTCTATATTTCATGTAGTCTACCTTCTGTTAGTGGAAGTAGTAGTGGTAGTAGTAATACAGCTACCAACGTTGTTTTCACTATCAATAATATTATTTGTTGTTTTTTTTTACTTTCTAACAAATTACTGGTATGACTCCGTTATAGGCCTATATAGCCTAATGAAATAATCATGTGAAATAATCACAACACTCACTGATCAGTAATGTCTTACAGAAAAATAAGCAATTAAAAACAGATAACACGATATTGTTCAACTGATAATGAGTTTCCAATGAACTGTACACGAATCAATCACTAAAAGTTAAAAGGCTGATCTAATATTAAGCAATAACTGTACAATAAACTGTCCAATAATACTCAAAAAGAAACATCGAGGAAGAACAATCAACTTACGTAGCACAAGTCCGTCAATACAGTAATAGATAAAAGAATTATCACTTTTGAACTGTCAAGAGAATTATCACTACAGACAACAAAAGTTCATTGCATGGTTTGTAATAGCGCCAACGGGATTTCACTGTCTGTATTAACGGGAACTATCACTACTGCCACTTATCAACATAGAACAATAACTGAACTACTTAACTGTCACACTTGTTTATCATGACGAATTACAAACAAGACTGAACTCGATTCTACAAATGCGTTCGCCTTAAATAGGTTTTTCAGAAATCAAGATAACTCTACATTTTTCTATCATCTTCTACCGATTTCTAAAATAAACAATGAAAGACCTTCATGCCTTCCACAATATTCGATAGGATTCCATTAATATCTAATTAAACAACTAGAACATTCTACAAATTACCAAGTAAACACCATAAAAGTGTCAAAAGCAGAGTAATTAATTGCTTAGAAGTAAACATTTACATAGCAGATAACAACCTAGAACCACTTTCTTTCTTTCTCACTATTTCCATTGTTAAATTCGCTACAATACTTTACTCGTTTTTTGGCTTGATCACCGTTGTCGCTTCATTGTGAACTTAATAAAGTGGAGGATCTATTAAGTTATCATTCACATACTTTCCTTGTTTTTGCAAAAGGAGTAATTTGTTTATTTCATGTAGTCTACCTTCTGTTTTATGACACCCTTATTGATTCAATATTAGTATACAATGTTTTAAAGAACTTCCACATATTTGTTGATCATTAGAGTGATTTTTATTAATCAATTCTAATTCTTTTTTTTCTATTCCACTTCACTATAAAATCAACTAGAGCTGACTGTTGTGAAAACAGAAGTTAACTGAAATCAATTGTTATTGCATTTTCAAGTGAAGTTCGTGTTATAACTGAGATAGATAAAAGTGAAACTCATCACCTCACATTCTTTTTCTCAAATTTGTACTCTTATTTGTGTTTAAATATTTTCGACTTGTTCTCAAATCGTTTTCTAGTGCATTTCGACCTTCAACTATAATAAGGGAATTGAACGATATTTTTACTCCATTGTGAACCATTTTGCAGGCAATTTTTGAGCGTAGCATTGATTAAGAGCAGAAAAGCCGAATTCTGAATCAGTGGAGAGAGCATTGCGATTTTGGGGCGAGTGGTGGTAGTTTGCATGCAGAGCATGGAGCATGATTACAGGATGAGCAGAGCTAGCTAATTTGAATTGCGGACGACGGAGCTGCGGCTGAGGCTGTTGCATTATTCATTGACGATGCATGACAGGCCAGAGATGAAGTGATTCTGTCTTGTCATCACTGGACGCTCGCTGCTCGATGCTGGATGCCGCTCAGCCCCTGTCCATCGAAGCTGTTGCAATATCTCGTGATGAGTTTTGCCACTGTATGTCAAGGTTGCTACTGATTTTGTGCGTGGAATGTAGCATGGAAACGTACGATGATGGGAAAGAGACATGCACTTTTCCATTGGAACCAAAATACGCAATCACGAATTCCTGTGTAGCATGAGATGCAGGAAGCACAATGATGAAAATAATGTATGATGGAGCTTTCTACGATTTCCATGAAACCAAAACTCATACACAAAACCAACCAGATTGTCATTGATAAGTATAACCAAAAATGAGTTCTCTTCACTCGCATACCTGTGTAATATATGTGGGTACAATTAAGGTATTCTAGATTAAGTATGAGTTAAGTTCTTTAGCATATAAGAATGCATTGTATCAGTTTAATTCTAGCTACCGCTGAACCAATGCACCATATATGGTGTGACCACTTTGGCACTACTATTACACAAACAATCAACACAGACTGAACAATTCACAGTTCCAAATTGTCGCCTAGTAGCTGAACAAGCAGTCTTGCATATCTGTGAATTAGTTCTCCCAAGTAACGAAACCCTGCCACAATGGACCTCTTTCACAATCCCCTGACCAATCCTGTGACTGCTGACTCTTGCACCAAATTTTCCCGATATCATACGATATTGGAAATCTATGATGAGGGGGGGAATAGGCTGTGACCGGCAGGCGATGGCGACACAACCAAGGTTTCCTTGGTGAGGTCGGAATCCCCGGCTGGCAATTCTGCTTTTCAACTGTCGCCTGAACCGGACCTAGAGACAGCAGCCTCCGGGAGATGGAGTGGATGGCTGGAAGAGTGTACATAGTAGCTGGTGAGTCCCTGATTCAGTACTCAGCTCGAACCACCCATTAATTGGATTTGTTCAGTACTGAGGCCTCGTGAAGAAGCTCAACTGTTAGGGAAAATGATTTGACAGCATCTGCCCGTGTTTGAAAAACCCGACCAAGACGGCTGCAACCTACCAGTTGAGCATCAAATTCCACTGACATCGGAACAACCAATTGCCAAGAGACCCTACCGTGTGCCCTACCACCTCAGACCGGTGGTAGAAGAACACTTGGCAGAGATGCTGGATCACAGTGTAACTGTTCCATCTACTAGCCCTTGGAGTGCGCCGGTGGTGTTAGTCAAGAAGAAGACGACTGATGGGATGCTGAAATACCAGTTCTGTACAGACTTTAGAGCGCTAAACGAAGTAACTTGCATCAATGCTTACCCTTTGCCATTGATAAACGAGACTCTAGAGAGCCTAGGAAAGAGTCACTACTTTTCTACCTTGGATCTACACAGTGGCTATCATCAGGTGAAGATTGCTCCAGAAGATCGGGAGAAGACAGCCTTCACTACAGTGGGTGGCCACTTTGAATATCAAAGGATGGCCTTCAGCCTTGCTGGAGCACCAGCAACATTTCAGCGGTTAATGGATAATCTTCTAGCCGCCATAAGAGGAATCGAATGTTATGTGTACCTTGATGATGTAGTGGTGTTTAGTAGCACAATTGAACAACATGCCGAGCGGCTAAGGCATGTACTGAAACTGTTTACTGAGGCCAATCTCAAGGTAAATCTGTCAAAATGTGAGTTTGTGCAGGGAATGGTAAACTACTTAGGGCACCTCATTACCACCCAGGGAGTAAGAGCTGATCCTGCAAAAATTTGAGCGATTAAAGACTACCTGAGACCAACAAACATGAAAGAAGTGCGTAGTGCATTAGGGTTATTTGGCTATTATCGGAGATTCGTACCCGATTATGCAGAAGTGGCCCTACCCCTAACGGTGCTGACAAAGAAAGAGAATCCCTTTGTTTGGGGAGAGGAACAGGAGACAGCTTTTCAATCACTGAAGGATTCGCTGTGCTCAGATAAAGTGCTGATCTTCCCTGATTTTGAACAACCCTTCATTCTAGCCACTGATGCATCAGGAAGTGCAGTGGGTGCTGTCCTATCACAACATGTGGAGGGAGAGGAGAGACCAGTTGCTTATGCCAGTCGACAACTAAATTCGGCAGAATGCAATTACTCAACCACCGAGAGAGAATTGTTAGCAGTGGTGTGGGCAACAAAACAGTTCCGCTGTTACCTCCTAGGATGGCGATTTACCCTCCTAACTGATCATGCGGCCCTTCGGTGGATGCTGAGCCTACATGACCCTTCATCCAGGTTGATGCGGTGGGCGCTACGATTAGAAGAGTTTGACTATGAAGTGGTGCATAAGTACGGGGAAGAAACATACCAATGCAGATGCACTGAGCCGAGTGGTGGCACAGGTGAATGTCACTAACCTGAAGGTCCCTGATATCTTGAAAGAACAGTTAAAAGATCCTTGGTGCTGTGAGCACCTAGCAACAGATCATATGAAAGAAGTTCATAGAGTACTATGGTGGACTGCGATGGGAAGCGATCGGACTCAGTGGTGCATTGCTATCCCTCAATCCCTGAGGAGTGACATCCTACAACTCTGCCATGACTCTCCCTGGTGTGGCCATCCAGGAGTAGAGAGAACGCTTGCGAGGGTACAACAACAGTACTATTGGCCCAAACTGAGAGATGACATGCAAAAGTATGTTGAGGCATGTCACCAATGCGCACTCCGAAAAACACCTAAATCACTGAAGGTTCCACTGGAGGCAGCCTATGAGCCAAGCCAACCTTTTGAGCTTGTATCCATGGACATTGTGGGTCCCCTAACCATCAGCCAGAAGGGAAATCGATATTATGTGAGCTTCATCGACCACTTCACACAGTATGCTGAGGCTCAGCCCTTGTCCGACCAGACTGCAGAAAGTATTGCCAATGCCTTTGTGACACAGATCATAGCACAACATGGGGTACCTGGTAGACTCCTAATGGACCAGGGACAGAATTTTGAATCAAAACTGTTTGGTGAGACATGTCGACTGTTGGGTATCAACAAGATTCGTACAACCCCCTACCATCCTGAAGGTAATGGAAGAGTGGAACGACTTCATCGAACACTAAGTGACACCATGGTCCACTATGTACAGCGAGATGGGACAGATTGGGATAAGTGGTTACCATAAGCTTTAATGGCATATCGATCGGTACCACATACCTCAACTGGATATTCACCATATTACCTGTTGCATGGACGTGAGATGATATTACCTGGAAACACCCCTCTCCCCAAGGATCTCCAAGGTCAAATGCTGGAGAACCATCTCAGATAACTGAAACAACGCTTACAGCAGGCCTACCAGAAGGCCATTCAGTCATCAACCAACACGGCTGATAGTCGAGCCAAAATAGCCAACAAAGGGAGAACCCCGCGAGAATTTAAACCAGGGGACCTCGTGTACTTGTCGGAACCAGCCATCAAGCCTGGCGAAGCCAGTAAATTCCATTAACCTTGGGTGGGACCCTATGTGGTCACCCAGAGGATGTCCCCAATGAATTACATGATCAAGATGACTGATGGCCGACAAATAAACATGCATGTAAACAGATTAAAGCCGTGCCTTAAACCAAAAGACCCACCCAGAGGCAAAGAACCAGAGAGGGGAGTCAATGAACCTGGAAATCCTGTAAGGGCCAATTTGATTAGGTTTCATTGAACATTGCCTTAATATTCCACCAAATAGATTTTAAGTCTGTTCCTATTTACAACTTTGCCTCAGGTATCCTATCCACTTTGGTTTTCCATCTCATACCACATACTGGTAATAGGGTCACCCTACTTAGTTCAGATGCCCTTGCTCCCGGGTAGGGAATTAGGCAAGGGTGTTTGCCCTACTCCTCAATCGGTAGGGGGAAATCCGGGTAGATGTCAGATGTCTCCCACGAGGCCGATACTCACTGTCCCCTATTAAACAGTCAGGAGAACATGGGCTTGGGGGAGACGATAGTTGCTCGAACACATCATCCTCCTCAGCATCTTCGTCAATTCCATCCATCTCTTCTCAGTCCAATTCTCTCTCAAGCTCAGGTATCGAGGTTTCTGCTTCTGGTTCTTCCCATCTGCCCTCCACAGCAGGTCCGTCTTCTTCTTCGGCAAGGGGAGGCCAATATTCAACCTCCTCTTTGTCGTCAGTTTCCTTGGAAGTATCACCTTTCTCCTTGACCTCAGGTTTTCCAGGTTCATCACCACCAGGTTCCAGGTTCCAGGTTCATCACCACCAGTACTAAGCTCAAACCACCAATTAATTGGATTTGTTCAGTACAGCATAACAATTGTGATTTTGAATCTTTTTCTTTTTTTCCTTTAAATTAAACTAGAGTCTTTCAAATTTCTAAGTCTTAGAGTTTCGTTTTGGGGAAGGCCCTCTGCCGACTCAATACCCGAGACACAGGGTACAAGTAACTGATTAATAGTCCCGCATCTTCAGCGGTAGCGCACAGTCAGAGATAGCCATAAATCAATTTAGTTTATTTATTATCTATTTATTGCGTATCTGTCATTTACTTATTTATTATCTAAATATTTGTAACTGAGGCTAGATAGTCTTTCCATCCATCCTCCTCAAGGTTGTTCTGGTGATAACTATAATCACCTTTTCTTTCTTATTGTTGCATGTAGAGTAACATTCTATTTTTTGTCCATATACTTGGTTGTAGAATTTGTAATTGTTGGCTTCCGGTAGTGACCAGCGGAAACCTAGGCTGTCTTCCGGAGAGCTGTTAAAGTGACTGTCGAGCTCTAGGGACAAGTGTATCTCACTTTGAGATAGCTGTTGTCGGTAAAAGTCTGTGTTGTTTTCTTTGATACTTTTCTTGACATTGAATCAAGTAGGGACCTGGTGTGTAGTCTGCGTCAAGTGAAGAGCCAATTAAAAATGAACCAGAAATTATTATTGTGATTGAATTAAGTGATTTATTGCAAGTAGAAAATTTACTGAATCTATTGAGGAATTTAGGAATTTAATTAATTTTCATCCGAATTTATTGTAAGTAGAAAATTTACTGAATCTATTGAGGAATTTAGGAATTTAATTAATTTTCATCCGAATTTATTGTAAGTAGAAAATTTACTGAATCTATTGAGGAATTTAGGAATTTAATTAATTGTCATCCGAATTTATTGTAAGTAGAAAATTTACTGAATCTATTGAGGAATTTAAGAATTTAATTAATTGTCATCCGAATTTATTGTAAGTAGAGAATTTACTGAATTTACTGAGGAATTAAGAATTTCACTAATTGATATTAAATAAATTCAATTGAAAGTAGAAAATTACTGAATTTACTGAGGAATTTAAGAGTTTCACTAATTGATATTAAATAATTTCAATTGAAAGTAGAAAAGTACTGAATTTACTGAGGAATTTAAGAGTTTCACTAATTGATATTAAATAAATTCATTTGAAAGTAGAAAATTTACTGAATTTACTGAGGAATTTAAGAATTTCATTAATTGATATTAAATGGTTTCAATTGAGATTAGGCAATTCACTGAATTTACTGAGGAATTTAAGAATTTCATTAATTGGTATTAAATGATTTCAATTGAGAGTAGAAGATTTACTGAATTTACTGAGAAATTTGAGAATTTAATTGTTAGTTAAATTTCAACTGAAGGAAGAAACATCAGTAGGGCAGAGTAGGAATTCCAGGCCAGTTTAACGGCGGTTAACTAACCATGATTAAATTTTAACGGCCGTTAAATTTAACCTAATTTAATTTAACATAGGAAAACCTAATTTAACGGATCGGTTAAATTTTAACGTCGGTTAAATTTTAACGGTGGTTAAATTTTAACGGTGGTTAAATTTTAACGGTGGTTAACTAACGATGATTAAATTTTAAAGGTGATTAACTAACAAGGGTTAAATAAACAGATTCTAAAAATTTTCATTTGAAATTAAATTTATGTAGCTCACCAAGGCGTTCCAATTGCATGTATCAAGCACTCTGATGAATAAAATAAAAAAATAAAAAATAAATAAAAAAAAAAATAATTATCATTAATATTATCATGGAGTAGGGGGAAAATAAGGGTTCGGGCTATTTTTTCTTTAACCTTAAATTTAAGGTTAACCTAAGTCAACCCACCCAAACCTAACCTAACCTGAAATAGGTAAGTTCAAGTAGAATCAACGCAATCTATCCGATCTCCAAAATTCCCATTTTCACGTGGGTTCCGAACCACGAAAAAATTTGAACTTTTTAACCCCTGGAGCGAATTTAAATTTGAAGACGCCATCTTGTTCAGCATTTCAAGGCATCCCAAATTCATGTATCAAATACGAATTTTCGATCACGATTAATTGGGGAAAAATAATAATAAAATTTTTGGGTCGTCTGTACTAAAAGCAGTACCGCTTCTGAGTCTAACCTAACCTCAAATTTAAGGTTAACTTGAATGAATCCAATTAAAGCTAATTCAACCTGAAATTGGTAAGTTCAAGTTGAATGAACGCAATCTATCCGATCTCAAAAATTCCCATTTTCACGGGAGTTAAAAATCACGAAAAAATTTGAACTTTTCAACCGCTCAAGATAAATTTAATTAGAAGACGCCATCGTGTTCAGCATTTCAAGGCATCCCAAATTCATGTATCAAATACAAATTTTCGATCACGATTAATTGGGGAAAAATAATAATAAAATTTTTGGGTCATCTGTACTAAAAGCAGTACCGATTCTGAGTCTAACGTAATCTTGTGGTATAGCAACATCTTATGATATAGTAACTCCTTGCAATATACTCCAATTCACGTTAAAAACCACGAATTGAACTATAACACAAGGTATTGTTACATCTATATAAAAAGGGATAGAAAAAAAAATGGATACCTCACACAGTATTAATGGTAATTGTCAACGATTTCGTTGGCACACACCCAATACAAACGATATAAATTTATTATTTACTATTTTTAAACCAATTATATTAGAAACAATGATTAAAAATTCTGTAAAATTTGATGGTAATATAAGATGGTTTGTAAGTGTATCTATAAAATTCAAAAAGTTCAACATCAGTGGGGAATCTACTGTGAATACAACATTTCATGGTGAATCCAGAAATATTATATCAATAGAGAATAACATTGAAGAATTTGAAAACCAATTGAAGGAGGCAGAGGGTAAAATCATTGTTAGTTTTGATAAATTTCAACAGTGTGGTTCTGGTTGGATAATTGATTCCATCACTCATCTTGATTTGAGCATGGTGAGATATAATCCCATTGGTGGTTAATATGAACTCTCCAACCATTTAAGCTAGTGCAAATTGAATGGTATCATCTTGTTCATCTCACTAAAGCCATTCAAATTCAATCTCCGATTTCGATTATGGAATAAAAAAATATGTTTTGTATTAAACACCAACACTATATAGGCTTGCAGACTAGATTTTTTCTCCAGTCTTCACTAGCAATCTGAACAGTAAACACATTTCTTAGTCAGATGCAGGTGGGTGGGAAGATAATGTTAGAATATACTATATAATTATTAAATCATTTACAACTGATGAGATGGCTAATAATAATATTAACTAAGTTGATGACTGATAAGATGGTTGATCTATTAATTTGAATGGTAAACAATGGGATGAGGATGATCTGCACAAGTGGATATAGCCTATGTTTGTTGATTCCATAGAAACAGCTATAATTCATTGGGTTCATTTCATGTTTGTTTTTTTTTATTCAAATGAATCTTTGTATAACGTTTGTATTGAACATTATATACAATTTTCTGAATGGAATAAATTTGATTTGATCAGTATTAAATTATTATTGGTGACCAATGAGATCCAATGGATAATTTATTAATTACACTGGTAACCAATGAGATGGAGAATGGGATATATATTTGTAGCTGACAGGATAGGTAATCTTTCAATTGAATTGGTAATTAGAACTATTGGAGAGTATCAATATAATATGAAGGCTTGTGAATCCACCTTTCCACTTCATGTGTGAACAGTAAGTGGGATAATAATGTTATTAAATTATTGCTAACTGATGAGGTAAATCTATTAATTTGAATGATGACCAATGAGAAATAGGGTATATATCAATATTATTTGTGGTTGACAGGATAATCTTTCAATTGAATTGGTTATTGGCAAGATAGGAAATAGAGTATAATGTGAAAGCTATGCCCCCCTCATCCACACCTCACCTAATGTCTGTGAGAATGTTAGGGTATGTATCAATATTATATTATTTGTGGTTGATAAGATGGCTAATATTTTAATTTCAATGATGATTTTACAAGATGAGAAATATATCAATATCATATAGATAAAAAGGCTAATTGAATTGCTGTCTGATGAGATGATTGATGCATTAATTACATTTGTGTTTGAGGAGATATACTAAAATTCAGGTATAGGTTTAATTAAGATGCAAATCTGCACAAACCCTATCTTCTTCAGTTCACAAAAACGGTTCAAATTCAAGCCAGCACTATATAAAGGCTTGCAAACCACATTTTTTTTTATCCAGTCTTCACCAACAATCTGAACAGTAGACACCTCTCTTAATCAGATACAAGTGCATGGAAAAATAATGCTATTAAATCATTGGTAACTGATAAGATGGGTAATATAAGTTGATGATTGAGGTTGATCTATTAATTTGAATGGTAACCAATGAGATGAGAATGATCTGCACAAGCAGATATAGCCTATGTTTGTTGATTCAATAGAAATAGCTTTATAATCAATTGGGTACATTTCATAATTCAAATGAATCTTTATATATAATGTTAGTATTATATACAATTTGCTGAATTTGTTTTGATTGAATATATATCAATATTGGTGGCTGACAGGATAGCTAATCTTTCAATTGGTTATTAACAAGATAGAAAATAGAATTCAATATAAATACTATATAATGTAAAGGCTTGTAAATCAACCTCTTCATCCACCTCCCACTTCATGTCTGTGTGGATCTATCAGGTCTGGGTGGAAGGAATGGAGATGTTAGGGTATATTTCAATATTATTGATGACTGACAAGATTGTCAACTTTCCAAAATACATATGAACTTCTGTCAATTCTACTTGCTTCCCAATTTATCCATTGAATTGATAACTGATGAGATGACATTGGTTACCAAGAAGATATGGTAAATTATACTGGATGTGAGGGTGTACATGTATTATTGGTGATAAGATGGTTTATCTATTAATTACACTGGTAACAGGGGATATAGCAAATAGTTATATACTGAATGTTAAGTTACATAAATATTTTATTATTGATAACTGATAAACGGGCTAAACCATTCATTTAATAGGTTACTGATGAGACAACTCATTTCCTCTTACTTCCCAATGTATTAATTGAATTGATAAATGATGAGATGATTAACTACACTGGTGCTTGAGGCGATAGGGGGATATTTATTTAGAAATTGGATCAATTCTGCTGACCAAGGTAGTTCAAATTCTTGCATCACACACTAGTTTCTGTTGATGAAAAACAAAAAAAATGAAACTGATGAGATGACCAATTATTGAATTTGAATGAATATGGTATGTTAGAACTTATTGATTATAACTCTTAAATCTGAATAAAACTTAAATATCCCAATTTTTCTGAACCATTGGGCTGCATTAGTGCTATGCTTATAATTCATTTTTTTTTTTGTTTTGGAAAAATCAGTAGTTATATTCAAAGTGGAATTCTCAAGTTCAAATTGGATATAACATAAAATTTAGATTTTTCATAGAAAATTTGTGAAGGAAGCATTAGTGGGCTATGACTGTTATATCTTTACTTTATTGTGTTTTGAATAAATGAATGATTTTGTAACAGAAGATGACTAATCTATTGATTTCATTGGTTACTAACAAGATGGTAGCTGGTGGCTGAGGATTTAGTAAATGGTGATATATGTACAAAATGTTAGGGTAGATTAAAATGTAATCTATTAAATTGATTACTGACAAGATGACTAATCTATCAATTACATTGGTGTGTATGCAAATGAGGAAGAGAGTATATTGATATTATATTTTATTAGTAGCCAACAAGATAGTTGATACTCTGTTTATGACTGATTTAAATGGTGAGTGAAAAGATAGCTAATATTTTAATTAAATTTGCAACTGACAAGATAAGCAATCTATAATAGAGGTGAGGGCTGATGAGACAGCTAATCATTTTCCATTGAATAACAAGATGGTGGAGCTGTTAATTTTATTGGTTTCTGATGAGATGGAAAATCTTTCAATTGAAATGATGGCTGACTAGTTTATCATTGATGTTCAAGGAGATTGAGATTTAGTGGATAGTCTCACATGCTACCTAATGAAATGATCAATGAATTTATTGAATTGGTGACTCAATAGATGGCATTGATTCAGTTGGAGACTCTTAAAAGATTACATCAGCAGCTAAAAAATGACAAATATTTTAATTGAATTCAAAGATGGTAGGGTACTTATTTCAGTCCAACTTTTCAAAACACCCATAACATGCACCCCTGTAATTTCTACACAGTTCTCAATTTATTAATCACATTGATTACCAATGTAAAGGTTTATCTATTAATTTAACTGAAAATGTGGTTTGTTGAGGAGATGGGGAATAGGGTATTACATGTTAAGTGACTGACAAGTTGACAATGTAGAATTGGTTGCTGGGGAAATTGATAAGTACATTAATGACTGAGGAGATGGTGAATAGGTTCATAGTAAATGTTAGGGTGTGCATATTATATTACTGATGTACATAATGTATTAATTGATGGTTGATGAGATCTTTTAACTACATTGACAGCTGGGAGATGTTTAATCTATCATTTACATTGAAGACTGAGGGAATGATATACTAAATTTAAGGATATATGTATGTAATATTATTGGTCACTAGCAAGACAGCAGGATGATTACTTTTTCAAAGTTTAAATTCCCAATACACCTATAATGTGAGCCTCTATCATTTCCACATGCTTCCTAATTAATTTATAGATGGATGAGATGACTAATCCATTTATATTTATGACTGAAGAGATGGTGAATCTATTCATGAATGCAATGATTTATAGAACTACTTCTGCTCAATTTATTAACTGAATTTCAGTGAAAACTAAAGGGTAATTACTGTTTTATGACCCACAACATCAATTATATTTAAAAGCTGAGGTAGTACCTTTGTACAATACTTTACTAACACTACAAACTTCAGGTACACCATTGAAACTCAATAACAGCACGTTTGAGCCGCAATTAAAAGTCTAGACATTGGATAATAAGAAAATCGCTTGGAAGCAGAAAACACTCTTTGAAAAACATATAAATTACATATTTCAGCCTGAAATGGATAGTTTGGCATCCAACTCTTGGTTAACACATGACAATCTCTTTTTGGAGACTGAGGGATTCATGATAGCAATCCAGGATCAGATCATAAATACACGAAATTATAGGAAGTACATACTTAAGGCCACTACAGTAGCTACAGATTCATGCAGGCTTTGTAATAAGGCACAAGAAGCAATTGATCATATCACCAGTGGTTGTTCATCATTAGCTGCATCAGATTATGTACAGATACACGACAATATATGTGAAATAATTCATCAAGAAATAATCAAAAAATACAAATTAAGCAGATCAAGTGAACCTTATTATAAGTACAAACCAAATGCAGTTATGGAAAATGACAAAATAAAGATATATACTGGAATAGAGATATAATAACTGACAGGACAATACAGCACAATAGACAGGATATTACACTCATTGACAAGGCATTGAAGAGAACATTCCTGATTGACATAGCTGTTCCAAATACTAACAATTTACAGAAGAGAATTTCAGAGAAAATTGTAAAGTATCAGCCTTTGTCAGAAGAAATCAGACAAATGTGGCATCAAAATCAAGTTTTCACAGGGCCCATAGTGATTTCTTCAACTGCTGTAATTTCGAATCTCGGTCTGCCACATAACATCTACATTGATTTTCAAAAGTCAATAGTACTGGACACATGCTCAATAACACGAAAGTACCTAAGCACATAGGGGAAAAAAGGGGGGAAAAATAAAAAAAAATAAAATATATATATGGGTGTTTCATAAGTCAGTTCACCAAGGTCAACTGAGTGTAGTGATGGCAAGAAAACATCGATGTTTGAAGACCGATGTTTTTCTACCATCGATGTTTTAGTCCAAATACATCGATGTTTGATATCAGATGATTTAAATTTTATAATTACTTAGAAAATGTAAGCTGTAATATTTTTTATACGTAATTAGTTTGGGATAGAGTAATTATAAATTTGGTTACTTTAAAAAAGGGTTGAAATTTAGTTAGCCAGGTGCAATGTTAGCAAATTGCTATGTTAAAATTAAAACCTTATCGTCCACAGCTGCATCAAGGTTTATTGGAATAGAACTTTGACAGGCGTGTTGAGTTTTCTGAATTGTTTGTTATACGCTGTGAAGCTGACAGAGACTTTCAAAATCATGTTCTTTGAACAGATGAAGCTTTATTTAAACCAGGGGTGCCCACCCCCCCTAAGCCTCATGACGCACCCCCCCAAAATCTATCACCAGACCCTCCCCCCTATGAATTAGGCACCCCCCCAAGCCTTATGATACACCCCCTTAATAAACTTAATTGCAAAATACCTAAATTGAGAACTGAGACAATTATTGTAATTTTGAAACAGTATTAATTTGACAGGGGTGCCCACCCCCCCTAAGCCTTATGACGCACCCCCCCCTAAATTTATCACCAGACCCCCCCACCATAACTAAGGCACCCCCAAGCCTTATGATACACCCCCTTCCATTTCGCAACAACACCCCCCCCCCCATAAATTAGGCCCCCCAAAAAAATGTGAAAAAGTAAGCCCCCTGTATTCTCTCTGAAACTAAAATAAGATTTATATAGCTATTGAAAAAATTCAAACCCAGTCAATAATATAAAAAAGTATGTATATTTCTTGAGATTCTTTACAAGAAAAAAATACATAGGTAATATAGGTAACATTTACATAGGTAACATTTTTTTGTAAAGGTAAAAAAGAAATATAATGAAATGAATTTATATGAACTTCTGCTCAATAAACTTAATTGCAAAATACCTAAAAAAGAATGAGAACCTAAATGGTTTTTATACAATCAAATATTATTACAAATACATAATGGTTCAATAAAATTGAATAAATACCTATAAGTTTATGTTCGTTGTACCAATTACATTAAGGTTAAATAATTCTACAAAGTAGTTCCTCTAAAGGAAGTGACAATGAGTTGATAACTTCATTTGTAAAACACAAAAATTGAAAATACTAAGTCATTTATGCTAATATTTATTGGACAGTAGTTAAACATCAGGTTTTTTACTTAGTGTAGTATCTTGGGAGAATTTATGTATGGATAAAGTACATAAAAGGCACAAATTTCATGTATAGTTATTTACAACAGACAATCGAAAGAAGCATCTTTCAAAAACAAAATAAAAACATAGTTAGGCCTATCAAAAATTACTGAATTTTTAGTATTTACTTGGTAAATTTCGCTATAGCGGTTCTTACTTATTAGTAAATAGTTATTTCAAAATACATGAAAAACATCAACAGTTTGAAGTAAACACTTATTTTTAGGCTGTGACCATCTGCGAGTTAGCTAGGCACCTTCTAAGCTTGTTAAATCTATCTATTTAAACCCTACATAGCAGTTTTTGTCTTTGGGATGAGGAAACAGAAAACTTTTTAATTATTTCTTCGTTAGAAATAGACTCAAGTACATATTTTTCTGCAGCTAGAACCATTAGATTGGACAACCATGAGTGTCCCAAAGCTGATCTAAGTCTGTTTTTGATCATTTTAACTCGACTCATTGCTCTTTCCGCTGATCAACTAGTAACTGCCCGTGTTTCGGAGGACACGTTAAGCCGTCGGTCCCGGTTGCATATAAAAAAAGCAGTCGTTAAAAAAAACGGCAAGGTGGAACTACCCGTAAGGGTCTCCGCACCACGAAAAGCCATACGAATTTACTTACTTTACTAGTAACTGCTAAGGAGAGTGAAGTTGTATAAACCTCTTTCAGAGCACTCGCTTAGCGTCTCGCTAAGCTTGAATAATAACTTCCTGCACAAATCCTAAGCATAACTATTTTAACTATTTCATATTCAATAGTATAGTAATCATTATAAATCTATTGTCATTAATTGGCATTCTATCTGGTCACTTCGTAATATATTTTTGAATGTCGTCACGTTAAACACGGTTTTAATCAACTTAACCCCCCCCCCCAAACCGGTTTTTGGAACCCCCCCCCCCAAGAATTTCAATGACGCAGTCTGCGTCATAGCCCCCCCTCCCCCTGTGGGCACCCCTGTTTAAACTAAATTATCGTGTTAATTGACACAACTGTGTCTACTGGAGTAACGTGAACCCACACGGAGTTCACGAAGAGAATCTGAAGCCTTAAACAGCAATAAAAATCTATGCAAACAGATTGTTAGCAGTGTAAAAAAACGCTGTAAAAATGCATTGAAGTTAGTAGAAAGCATTTTAAACAATTATTTTAAGTTTACAACCTATGTGTAGTGTAAAGTCATTTTCAGTTAATTACAATATAAATAAAATTGATTTGTTATTTGTTTCTAACAAATACACTTACTCGGTAAACTGACTTATGAAACACTCGGTATATATTAAAAAAATGGGGGAAAATAGGGAGGGATTAATAATAATAAATGAAGAGAAAAGAAGGGGAAAAATTAGTGAAGATATGTAGAGAAATAGATACATGTATATAATAAGCATATAGTCATGTTATTTATTTAAAAAAAAAAACTGCAAACATAAGTGGGGAAAATGGCAAATGAATAAGAGAGTGTAATGAGGAAATGAATGAAAAGGCAATAAAATTTTGAACATTGAAGCAAATCAGTTTTTGTGAACAAAAATTTATTTGAAATATAGTAAATTCATACTTGTTCAATGACCCGTATGAATTACTTACTACCAGCCAATTAGGTTGTGATATCGGCTACATAGTCCTAAATAATAATAATAATAATAATAATAATAATAATAGTTATTATTATTATTATTATCATTATTATTATTATTATTATTATTATTATTATTATTATTATTATTATTATTATTATTATTATTATTATTATTATTATTATTATTATTATTATTATTATTATTATTATTATTATTATTATTATTATTATTAATATTATTATTATTATTATTATTATCTATTTACCAAATAATTTGTACAAATAGGTAATTAATTATTGAAAATTGGTCATGGAAATTTTAAAATAACAGAATTTATGAAAATAATTCAAATAACAATGATATTATTAATTCAATATTCTATGAATACAAAATTGGAAAAACTATTCATCAAATATTTATTGAAAAGGAATTAATTTTCAATCAGTACAATGGTATTTTATGAGAATTTGAACCTATGGCGGTTGGAGATAAAAATTTAAACATTCATAACCACACAGCTACCTCGACTGCTTTTGAATGGTTGGTCTGGGATACGGTTGATAACAATGCACCTAGTTCAGTTTTTCACCTCCAGAAGTTTAATCAACAGATAGCAACCATTAGACCTTTATTTAATAGGATATAAAACAGTCAAACATGAATATCATTGCCAAAACCTACTAGATTATTGGGCATTATCATTTTCATCAACGTGCACATACTTTTATTTTACCCAAAAAAGTATGATTTATTATCAGTGATGAATTAAAAATTCGGTTATAAATGATAAATCATGAGTTAAATCTTCAAGAAATATTAAAAATGCAGTATTGAATGTATTTGTATATAACATTCCTTATCGAAAGAGACAAAATTCGTTCAGTTAGTAAACAGAAAATACGAAGCAACTACTACCACAATGATAAAATCACAAATCTGCTCCATTGTGAACAAAATATTGTAAATAACACAAAAAAGGCATTTTTAAAGATGACAACTTCGTATTCTAACAATCTCTCATTTTGTTTTTCAATTGACTTTCCAATTGACAAATGTTTCAAGAGAAAATAAAAATGGATAGAAAATGGCAATTAGTTGATGACAAAACACAAAACCGTCATGGAAAGTGTATCAACTTGTTTGGCGGAAATGGATAGAGTGAAGTTATTGGCAGCATATAGACTCATATCAAGAGTAGTTCAGAAAAGCTTTCCCATTTCGCAAGTTTGAGATTGGAACTTCAACTTACCGGCCACTTAGCGCTAGCGCCAGGTGCTCCAAATTATACACTTTCAAAGTTTGTTAATCTATGATGTTGTTTCCAACAATGTGTCAAACTTTATACCCAATCAAGGGAAAGAAGCTAATTGATTATTCTCGATTGGAGGTTATTGTAGAGCTTTTCGCTCTCCATAATAGGAATAATCTTTTTTCATCATTATTAATCAATGATTCGAGTCGCTTGAATGTCAGGTTCGAATGTCAACATTCGCAAATCTGAATTGATTTCAGGTGAACTTTTCAGTCACTTATATCAGCTCATACCTTATTGTTTACTTTTACTAACATCTACGCTATATTTTTTGGGATCGGATCCGCAATTGGATTTGTAATTCTCTATTTGTTTTCTTCAGAAGCTGTTCCGTTTCCTATTTGCTTAGTTTTAGTTCAAAAGCTGATTATACCTACGATAAAAAAGCTTTTTCTCTGAATATTTCAAGTGGATATTCTGGTTGAGTTTGATTCTCTTTTTGCATAGATGTAATAAAATACATGATTCATGATAAACGAAACAGAAACAGAAATGTATAGGTTATCATCAAAATCGACTACATCTTCCTTCCTTACAACATGAGGATTTCAGTAAATGAAATAAAATTGTATAGTCATAGTTACAGCATATCATTTCTCAATCCATCCTTTTTCCAAAGCTCGTACATTTACTTCAAAAGGTATGGATTTATGGAAATTTCTTTTTTTCTGAAACAACTTGAACTAGGAATTATGTGAGCATCATCTGGGGATCTGAAAGAAGAGCAAACCATTAATTTATTCCGGCACCTTGTTTAAAATGTAGGCTACACAAGATAGGAAGCAAAAAGCAAGAATGGAAATAAAATTGACTCATTTACCAACTTCTAGAAATACAGCTTATAGAGAGGAATCACTTTAATGAACAACAATTCTGTTTGAGGTTCAAACAGAAACTCATTCAAAACAGAAACTTAGAACAATTAATTTCAAATGAATAGCCTACATTGCCCTTAGTGTATAATCAAAGAATGCATCAAGAATAACAATGCTTGAAAGAATGTTACGCTTCATAAATATTTCTTACTTTTAAGACCATATTCTCATTCTCGGTTCAAGCTTGGTTTAACTTAAATGCCTGTTCAAATTGAACTAACATCAACAATTAAAAGAAAGCTTATCTATTAACCTATTTCCCAATCAAAACAAACAAGTTATGATACAGATAATTTATTATAGTCTCACATTTATTTTCATTTCCGACCATATGAACACTTGAACAGATAACATAGCACTATTGCCAACATCAATTGTTAAACTGAGTTCAACTTGTATTGCATTTAGACCTTAATTTAAACTAAACGACTTATAAAATTGCATTGATAATAAGGACGGTTTGTCTCATAACTTGTATGCTTTGATTCGGGAATAGCAGGTTAATAGATGAGTTTTCTGTTTGGCTCTGAATTGATAATGGTTGATATTAGCACAAAGCATTAGAAAAATATAGCCATCATGATGAAGCAGAGGCTGTTGGATCAATAAATTATTGAACTAGTCGATTTTTACCATCTATTGTTTTGAACCTTATCTAGCCCATATGAGTTTTATAGAATATTCTCAAGTAATAATACGATTTCCACTGTTGTTTAAACTGCGATTAAATAGAAAACATTTCATTTCATGAACCCAACTCTGTAAATCGACATTATGGATTTTTTATGTGATTGAAAAACTATGATGCTGTCAATTCCTGTGGTTCATTTTAATTGATTACTCGTCCAGTGTCTATTAAAATTTACTAGTGATATTAACAGCAGTCTTATTCAATTAATTACACCATGTAAATCTTGTGTTAACTCTCAGATTAAGTCAACAGGGAGCTTAAACCACCAAAATCAATTGATTTTAACCTTATCTAGCCTTTATGATCTCTGTTGTAGAACAACTCTGAAAAAAACATCATGGATTTTTCTATGTGATTGAATAATAATTATGATGCTGTCAATTCCTATGCTTCATTTCAATTGATTACTCAATCAATTCGATCGATTACTCAATCAGAATGTGTTAAAATTTATTAGTTCTGTGAATCTGACTGATAAATTTCAACACATACTGATTTACAGCTTTATTTAATTCCACCATAAAATATTGTCAACTTTCAGATTAAGTTAACTGGGGTTTAAACCACTAAACTGCTAGTTGGACATTGTTTGCAGTCCAAACTACTATTGATAATACGATTTAAAGTTCAATCTATAGGTAAGTTAAAATACGATTGTGAATACTTCCCTGAATGAAAGGATTCAGTAGGCCTGTAGAGAACAAAGATCTTGAGCTTCGAATCGTTCCAGTATATTGTCATAAATAATACTAGCGGCTCTCCTTAGACTCTTTATTGGAACATCAATTTTGATATAGATTGAACACACCATGTAATTTAATTGATGTAAATATAATTTGTCATTCCTCTCCTAGATCTCTCTCCCAAATTGATTTCTCGATTTTTTGTACTCTATGCACTCATAATACTGTATATTACCATTATTTATTTTCTATTGTAGGAGATGTCTATGAGCAGCTGAAGTTTACCATTCTATCTTTTCTAGAAGCTTATGTATAAATTAATTGGGAATTAGTCTTAATTTCTTTGCTAGAAAAAATCAGATAAACAGTCATATACGAAGCAAGTATGATAAGTATAAGATCAACTTCTATTCAAAGCCCAGATTTTTCTCACTGAGGTTTGCGGATTGGACTGAACATCGAGTGGTAGGTCAAAGGGAATTCAAGTTTTTGCGTGCAGTGCGTCGTTCCACAAACATAGAAGTATACTTGGACTGGTGGTCATTCAGGTGAAGAATTGGCTGAACATAAATGGAAGTTTGGGTAGTAAACAACTAGACCGGCACGACGTTTTCGGCAGTTTCTCTTACAATTTCTTCCTCGCCGCAGTTCTGCTGCGCTGTCATCAATCTTCTTGTCTTGATTCTTTCTTGTTAACAAGACCGACGGCACAGCTGCCCCTTTCCGCAAATATTCCAGCGCAAGCAATTGGTCCTCCCCATCACCCCCCTCGCCGTTTCATATCAAATCTGCTCCCTGGCCGCCTTCATAATGCAGTTATACTCGAGATGAAATGGGCCCGTCCATGTCTGCCTCTTCTCTTTCGCGTTTCCTGTCACGTCCACGGACACTTCAAATTGACAAAGTACTCACGTCCCCATGAATTTCCAAATAACCCTGGTCGCATTACTCACTACGCCGCGCGATATAACATACGGAGCTCGAGTGAATGGAGCTTATATGATGGCAGATTATCTTATTAGCTGACCCATTGTAGGAGCCTCAATTTGTCATCCTTTCGGCTTAGAGCTGAGTAAGAGCACAGACAGCTCCGTCATATTTTGTAGACTAGATGACTGAATTCGATGTGTTTGAACTTGAGTAGCAAGAACTAGTGACGGTTTTACTCAGTTATCACGTTCTACTCTTAGATATAAATAAATAATACAATATATTAGTATTATTCTTATTATTATTATTATTATTTGCGTCTAGCTCCCAGAGTGGAAGTCGCTAAGTATTTATTTATGAATCACTTTACTGGTACTTCCCGTTTTTTCTCTTCCCAGTATGCCTTCATTCTCTCAGAGAATGCATTTTTCCTATCTTCAGTCCATCTAGTTCCGATCCTCCTGCAACCCTCCACTGGCCTGTCTCCCAATCTTCAGCGCATTTGCGGTATTTGTTTTTGTCTATAATTATTTCCTCCGGAATTCTCGCGAGGTTGAGATCTTTTTTAACATTCTTTATCCATTCTCCTCCATTTTTAAGGGAGCAGACATATTCCACTATTTTTCTTGTCATTCTGTTCTCGGGAAGTCTTTTAATATATCCGAAAAACTTTAGTCTTTTTTTCCTCATGTCAGAGACTATATTGGAGTGCTTTTCGACTTCACAATTTTTCTGTAACCTGTAACCATTCTCTGTTTGTCTCGGTCCAAGTATCTTCCGGATGATTTTTCTCTTCTCCTTCAAAAGAACATCCAAGTCCGTTTTACGATTAAGAGTTAATGTTTCACTGGCATATGTCATTGAGGGTTTAATAACTGTAGAATAATGTCTAATTTTTGTGTTCATGGAGAGGCATTTTTTATTGTAGATATGAAGCACTAGTCCAAAAAGCCCTTGGTGTCAAGCTCTGTGGCTTGTGTATTATGGCAAGTGAAGACAGTTTTTTCGTAGGAAATTTGTAGTCCAATCTTCTCGGCACATTCTTTTAAACTATCAATTTGTTTAACAGCTAGTTCTCCAGACTCAGCAAAAATCACCAAGTCGTCCGCAAAGGCTAAATAAGGGACTTGTAAGTCGTTTTTCTTCCTACCGAGATAAATTGGACTCCAACAATTTTCCTCTTTCAATTTTTGTTCCCATTCTTCCATCACTTTATCAAGTGCTAAGTTAAAAATAGCGGAGAGAGTCCATCTCCTTGTCTCACTCCAGTTTTAATGTCAAAAGGTTTGGGATAATTCCCCATAAATTTAACTTTTGACTTGGTGCCAGTAAGCGTTAGTTCTATTATTTTAAGGGTCTTGGCATCTAGGCCTTTCTCTTCTAGGATTCTGAAAAGTGTCGGTCAATGGATTGAGTCGTAGGCCTTTTGGAAGTCCACAAAGGTATAGACAGTCGGTTTGCTTCTTGATTTTCTTAATGCAGTGATTAATTTTAGATTTAATATTTGCTCCGAGCACGACCGATTTGGTTTAAAGCCGGCTTGTAAATAAGAAATTTGGGGCTCTAATTGCTTTTGTACTCTTACAATTAGGCAAGAGGAGAGAATTTTGTAGGCTACAGGGAGAAGGGAAATTCCCCGGTAATTATTCACATCGGATGGATCCCCCTTTTTGTGAAGTGGGTGAATGAGGGCAGTTTTCCAGTCGTCAGGTATTGTTTCAGTCTCCCAGATACTCTGGATTATTTTAGTCAGCTCTAGTGTCGACTTTGGGCCCAGATTCTTAAGAAACTCAGCAAGAATCCCATCCTCCCCAGGTGCTTTATTATTTTTGAGTCTAGCAATATGCCTATTTATTTCCCCCTTGGAAGGAGGAAGAGAATTCAGATTTTGGGGGATTTTATTTTCCGAAGCCGGAAACGTTTCTGTTGGCTCGGGGCAGTTTAAAAGTCTCTGAAAATACTTGGCTAGTTCCTCACAGTTCTCCTCGTCGTTTAGAGCCAAATTTCCATCCCTATTACGGAAGCAAATATTCTGCGGATTAAAACCCTTAATTTGTCCAGCAAAAGTTTTATAAAAGCCATGGGTGTTATAGTTTCTAAAATCGGACTCAATTGAGTCCAGTTGTTGCTTAACAAATTTCCTTTTTTCTTGTCTTATTGTCTTACTTGTTATTTTACGAGCTTTGAGAAAAAATTGGTACTTTTCTTCAGATTTATTGGAATTATAGTTCAAAAATGCTTTATGACGACAATCGACAGCTTCATCACATACAGAATTCCACCAAGGATGTTTGAGCTTCTTTTTAAGGGGTATTTGCTCCTTTGCAGATTTGATTATTTTGTTTCTAAAATCAGTCCAATTTTCCGCTGAAGTTTCTTCCCATTTTGAAATTGTTTCTGATTCTTTAAGTTTGGGAAGATTACATTTGGGGATAGCAGGAGGGATTTTAATTGGTTTTTTCTTGGGGGTGAAATTAATGCGAATTCTAGTTAAATAGTGGTCTGATTCGATTTTGGCGCCTTTTCGTACTTGAACATCGTGAATCTCTCTCTGGCTATCATATGAAATTGCGACATGGTCAATTTGATATTCTCCAAGCTGTAAAATAGGAGACCTCCAAGTTTTCTGTTTCTTTGGCTTTTTATTGAAAGATGTGGAACTGAGTTTGAGGTTGAATTGTTGACAGAGTTGTATTAATCTCATCCCATTACGGTTGGTCATTTTGTGAGCAGGAAAAAGTCCAACGATTTTCTGATATCTCCTTTCTCTGCCAATTTGGGCATTGAAATCTCCGAGCAGGATTTTTACGTCGTCTTTTGAGATCTTGGACATTTCTGACTCCAGTATTTCCCAGTGCTTGTCAACATTCTCTCGGTCTTTTCGGTTGGCGACGTTGCAGGGAGCATGATTATTTATGAGGGTGTAGTTTTTATTTTTATTTTTGATTCGGATGGTCATCAGCCGATTGTTTACTGGTTTGACAGACTTAACGGATTTCAGAATTGATTTCTCCACCAAAAAAGCCATTCCGAGCATATTTGCTCCTCTACCAACCTTTCTGTTGGTTCCACTTTTGAATATTCTGAAGCCATTATAGTCTATCGCTTGATTATCTGGAAATCTAGTCTCTTGGACTGCGAGAATTTGTATTTTCTGTTTTTTCATTTCTTCTGTTAATGCATGAAGTTTTCCAGTTTGGACTAGTGTTTGAATATTAATCATTCCTATGTAGTTTTTGGGTTCTTTAATTTTGCGTTTTGTTTTAGGAGGCTTACCAGCATAGACTGTTTCACTCATGATTTCGTGCAATTCTGGTCCCCCAGAATCCGATCGACCGGTTGTCATTTCTTTAGATGTTATGTGGTGAAATGAGTGGATTTTACCACCTG